>OW028746.1:0-2500000 GCA_932294355.1 Aporophyla lueneburgensis
AACCTAACCTAACCTAACCTAACCTAACCTAACCTAACCTAACCTAACCTAACCTAACCTAACCTAACCTAACCTAACCTAACCTAACCTAACCTAACCTAACCTAACCTAACCTAACCTAACCTAACCTAACCTAACCTAACCTAACCTAACCTAACCTAACCTAACCTAACCTAACCTAACCTAACCTAACCTAACCTAACCTAACCTAACCTAACCTAACCTAACCTAACCTAACCTAACCTAACCTAACCTAACCTAACCTAACCTAACCTAACCTAACCTAACCTAACCTAACCTAACCTAACCTAACCTAACCTAACCTAACCTAACCTAACCTAACCTAACCTAACCTAACCTAACCTAACCTAACCTAACCTAACCTAACCTAACCTAACCTAACCTAACCTAACCTAACCTAACCTAACCTAACCTAACCTAACCTAACCTAACCTAACCTAACCTAACCTAACCTAACCTAACCTAACCTAACCTAACCTAACCTAACCTAACCTAACCTAACCTAACCTAACCTAACCTAACCTAACCTAACCTAACCTAACCTAACCTAACCTAACCTAACCTAACCTAACCTAACCTAACCTAACCTAACCTAACCTAACCTAACCTAACCTAACCTAACCTAACCTAACCTAACCTAACCTAACCTAACCTAACCTAACCTAACCTAACCTAACCTAACCTAACCTAACCTAACCTAACCTAACCTAACCTAACCTAACCTAACCTAACCTAACCTAACCTAACCTAACCTAACCTAACCTAACCTAACCTAACCTAACCTAACCTAACCTAACCTAACCTAACCTAACCTAACCTAACCTAACCTAACCTAACCTAACCTAACCTAACCTAACCTAACCTAACCTAACCTAACCTAACCTAACCTAACCTAACCTAACCTAACCTAACCTAACCTAACCTAACCTAACCTAACCTAACCTAACCTAACCTAACCTAACCTAACCTAACCTAACCTAACCTAACCTAACCTAACCTAACCTAACCTAACCTAACCTAACCTAACCTAACCTAACCTAACCTAACCTAACCTAACCTAACCTAACCTAACCTAACCTAACCTAACCTAACCTAACCTAACCTAACCTAACCTAACCTAACCTAACCTAACCTAACCTAACCTAACCTAACCTAACCTAACCTAACCTAACCTAACCTAACCTAACCTAACCTAACCTAACCTAACCTAACCTAACCTAACCTAACCTAACCTAACCTAACCTAACCTAACCTAACCTAACCTAACCTAACCTAACCTAACCTAACCTAACCTAACCTAACCTAACCTAACCTAACCTAACCTAACCTAACCTAACCTAACCTAACCTAACCTAACCTAACCTAACCTAACCTAACCTAACCTAACCTAACCTAACCTAACCTAACCTAACCTAACCTAACCTAACCTAACCTAACCTAACCTAACCTAACCTAACCTAACCTAACCTAACCTAACCTAACCTAACCTAACCTAACCTAACCTAACCTAACCTAACCTAACCTAACCTAACCTAACCTAACCTAACCTAACCTAACCTAACCTAACCTAACCTAACCTAACCTAACCTAACCTAACCTAACCTAACCTAACCTAACCTAACCTAACCTAACCTAACCTAACCTAACCTAACCTAACCTAACCTAACCTAACCTAACCTAACCTAACCTAACCTAACCTAACCTAACCTAACCTAACCTAACCTAACCTAACCTAACCTAACCTAACCTAACCTAACCTAACCTAACCTAACCTAACCTAACCTAACCTAACCTAACCTAACCTAACCTAACCTAACCTAACCTAACCTAACCTAACCTAACCTAACCTAACCTAACCTAACCTAACCTAACCTAACCTAACCTAACCTAACCTAACCTAACCTAACCTAACCTAACCTAACCTAACCTAACCTAACCTAACCTAACCTAACCTAACCTAACTCTAACCTAACCTAACCTAACCTAACCTAACCTAACCTAACCTAACCTAACCTAACCTAACCTAACCTAACCTAACCTAACCTAACCTAACCTAACCTAACCTAACCTAACCTAACCTAACCTAACCTAACCTAACCTAACCTAACCTAACCTAACCTAACCTAACCTAACCTAACCTAACCTAACCTAACCTAACCTAACCTAACCTAACCTAACCTAACCTAACCTAACCTAACCTAACCTAACCTAACCTAACCTAACCTAACCTAACCTAACCTAACCTAACCTAACCTAACCTAACCTAACCTAACCTAACCTAACCTAACCTAACCTAACCTAACCTAACCTAACCTAACCTAACCTAACCTAACCTAACCTAACCTAACCTAACCTAACCTAACCTAACCTAACCTAACCTAACCTAACCTAACCTAACCTAACCTAACCTAACCTAACCTAACCTAACCTAACCTAACCTAACCTAACCTAACCTAACCTAACCTAACCTAACCTAACCTAACCTAACCTAACCTAACCTAACCTAACCTAACCTAACCTAACCTAACCTAACCTAACCTAACCTAACCTAACCTAACCTAACCTAACCTAACCTAACCTAACCTAACCTAACCTAACCTAACCTAACCTAACCTAACCTAACCTAACCTAACCTAACCTAACCTAACCTAACCTAACCTAACCTAACCTAACCTAACCTAACCTAACCTAACCTAACCTAACCTAACCTAACCTAACCTAACCTAACCTAACCTAACCTAACCTAACCTAACCTAACCTAACCTAACCTAACCTAACCTAACCTAACCTAACCTAACCTAACCTAACCTAACCTAACCTAACCTAACCTAACCTAACCTAACCTAACCTAACCTAACCTAACCTAACCTAACCTAACCTAACCTAACCTAACCTAACCTAACCTAACCTAACCTAACCTAACCTAACCTAACCTAACCTAACCTAACCTAACCTAACCTAACCTAACCTAACCTAACCTAACCTAACCTAACCTAACCTAACCTAACCTAACCTAACCTAACCTAACCTAACCTAACCTAACCTAACCTAACCTAACCTAACCTAACCTAACCTAACCTAACCTAACCTAACCTAACCTAACCTAACCTAACCTAACCTAACCTAACCTAACCTAACCTAACCTAACCTAACCTAACCTAACCTAACCTAACCTAACCTAACCTAACCTAACCTAACCTAACCTAACCTAACCTAACCTAACCTAACCTAACCTAACCTAACCTAACCTAACCTAACCTAACCTAACCTAACCTAACCTAACCTAACCTAACCTAACCTAACCTAACCTAACCTAACCTAACCTAACCTAACCTAACCTAACCTAACCTAACCTAACCTAACCTAACCTAACCTAACCTAACCTAACCTAACCTAACCTAACCTAACCTAACCTAACCTAACCTAACCTAACCTAACCTAACCTAACCTAACCTAACCTAACCTAACCTAACCTAACCTAACCTAACCTAACCTAACCTAACCTAACCTAACCTAACCTAACCTAACCTAACCTAACCTAACCTAACCTAACCTAACCTAACCTAACCTAACCTAACCTAACCTAACCTAACCTAACCTAACCTAACCTAACCTAACCTAACCTAACCTAACCTAACCTAACCTAACCTAACCTAACCTAACCTAACCTAACCTAACCTAACCTAACCTAACCTAACCTAACCTAACCTAACCTAACCTAACCTAACCTAACCTAACCTAACCTAACCTAACCTAACCTAACCTAACCTAACCTAACCTAACCTAACCTAACCTAACCTAACCTAACCTAACCTAACCTAACCTAACCTAACCTAACCTAACCTAACCTAACCTAACCTAACCTAACCTAACCTAACCTAACCTAACCTAACCTAACCTAACCTAACCTAACCTAACCTAACCTAACCTAACCTAACCTAACCTAACCTAACCTAACCTAACCTAACCTAACCTAACCTAACCTAACCTAACCTAACCTAACCTAACCTAACCTAACCTAACCTAACCTAACCTAACCTAACCTAACCTAACCTAACCTAACCTAACCTAACCTAACCTAACCTAACCTAACCTAACCTAACCTAACCTAACCTAACCTAACCTAACCTAACCTAACCTAACCTAACCTAACCTAACCTAACCTAACCTAACCTAACCTAACCTAACCTAACCTAACCTAACCTAACCTAACCTAACCTAACCTAACCTAACCTAACCTAACCTAACCTAACCTAACCTAACCTAACCTAACCTAACCTAACCTAACCTAACCTAACCTAACCTAACCTAACCTAACCTAACCTAACCTAACCTAACCTAACCTAACCTAACCTAACCTAACCTAACCTAACCTAACCTAACCTAACCTAACCTAACCTAACCTAACCTAACCTAACCTAACCTAACCTAACCTAACCTAACCTAACCTAACCTAACCTAACCTAACCTAACCTAACCTAACCTAACCTAACCTAACCTAACCTAACCTAACCTAACCTAACCTAACCTAACCTAACCTAACCTAACCTAACCTAACCTAACCTAACCTAACCTAACCTAACCTAACCTAACCTAACCTAACCTAACCTAACCTAACCTAACCTAACCTAACCTAACCTAACCTAACCTAACCTAACCTAACCTAACCTAACCTAACCTAACCTAACCTAACCTAACCTAACCTAACCTAACCTAACCTAACCTAACCTAACCTAACCTAACCTAACCTAACCTAACCTAACCTAACCTAACCTAACCTAACCTAACCTAACCTAACCTAACCTAACCTAACCTAACCTAACCTAACCTAACCTAACCTAACCTAACCTAACCTAACCTAACCTAACCTAACCTAACCTAACCTAACCTAACCTAACCTAACCTAACCTAACCTAACCTAACCTAACCTAACCTAACCTAACCTAACCTAACCTAACCTAACCTAACCTAACCTAACCTAACCTAACCTAACCTAACCTAACCTAACCTAACCTAACCTAACCTAACCTAACCTAACCTAACCTAACCTAACCTAACCTAACCTAACCTAACCTAACCTAACCTAACCTAACCTAACCTAACCTAACCTAACCTAACCTAACCTAACCTAACCTAACCTAACCTAACCTAACCTAACCTAACCTAACCTAACCTAACCTAACCTAACCTAACCTAACCTAACCTAACCTAACCTAACCTAACCTAACCTAACCTAACCTAACCTAACCTAACCTAACCTAACCTAACCTAACCTAACCTAACCTAACCTAACCTAACCTAACCTAACCTAACCTAACCTAACCTAACCTAACCTAACCTAACCTAACCTAACCTAACCTAACCTAACCTAACCTAACCTAACCTAACCTAACCTAACCTAACCTAACCTAACCTAACCTAACCTAACCTAACCTAACCTAACCTAACCTAACCTAACCTAACCTAACCTAACCTAACCTAACCTAACCTAACCTAACCTAACCTAACCTAACCTAACCTAACCTAACCTAACCTAACCTAACCTAACCTAACCTAACCTAACCTAACCTAACCTAACCTAACCTAACCTAACCTAACCTAACCTAACCTAACCTAACCTAACCTAACCTAACCTAACCTAACCTAACCTAACCTAACCTAACCTAACCTAACCTAACCTAACCTAACCTAACCTAACCTAACCTAACCTCCTAACCTAACCTAACCTAACCTAACCTAACCTAACCTAACCTAACCTAACCTAACCTAACCTAACCTAACCTAACCTAACCTAACCTAACCTAACCTAACCTAACCTAACCTAACCTAACCTAACCTAACCTAACCTAACCTAACCTAACCTAACCTAACCTAACCTAACCTAACCTAACCTAACCTAACCTAACCTAACCTAACCTAACCTAACCTAACCTAACCTAACCTAACCTAACCTAACCTAACCTAACCTAACCTAACCTAACCTAACCTAACCTAACCTAACCTAACCTAACCTAACCTAACCTAACCTAACCTAACCTAACCTAACCTAACCTAACCTAACCTAACCTAACCTAACCTAACCTAACCTAACCTAACCTAACCTAACCTAACCTAACCTAACCTAACCTAACCTAACCTAACCTAACCTAACCTAACCTAACCTAACCTAACCTAACCTAACCTAACCTAACCTAACCTAACCTAACCTAACCTAACCTAACCTAACCTAACCTAACCTAACCTAACCTAACCTAACCTAACCTAACCTAACCTAACCTAACCTAACCTAACCTAACCTAACCTAACCTAACCTAACCTAACCTAACCTAACCTAACCTAACCTAACCTAACCTAACCTAACCTAACCTAACCTAACCTAACCTAACCTAACCTAACCTAACCTAACCTAACCTAACCTAACCTAACCTAACCTAACCTAACCTAACCTAACCTAACCTAACCTAACCTAACCTAACCTAACCTAACCTAACCTAACCTAACCTAACCTAACCTAACCTAACCTAACCTAACCTAACCTAACCTAACCTAACCTAACCTAACCTAACCTAACCTAACCTAACCTAACCTAACCTAACCTAACCTAACCTAACCTAACCTAACCTAACCTAACCTAACCTAACCTAACCTAACCTAACCTAACCTAACCTAACCTAACCTAACCTAACCTAACCTAACCTAACCTAACCTAACCTAACCTAACCTAACCTAACCTAACCTAACCTAACCTAACCTAACCTAACCTAACCTAACCTAACCTAACCTAACCTAACCTAACCTAACCTAACCTAACCTAACCTAACCTAACCTAACCTAACCTAACCTAACCTAACCTAACCTAACCTAACCTAACCTAACCTAACCTAACCTAACCTAACCTAACCTAACCTAACCTAACCTAACCTAACCTAACCTAACCTAACCTAACCTAACCTAACCTAACCTAACCTAACCTAACCTAACCTAACCTAACCTAACCTAACCTAACCTAACCTAACCTAACCTAACCTAACCTAACCTAACCTAACCTAACCTAACCTAACCTAACCTAACCTAACCTAACCTAACCTAACCTAACCTAACCTAACCTAACCTAACCTAACCTAACCTAACCTAACCTAACCTAACCTAACCTAACCTAACCTAACCTAACCTAACCTAACCTAACCTAACCTAACCTAACCTAACCTAACCTAACCTAACCTAACCTAACCTAACCTAACCTAACCTAACCTAACCTAACCTAACCTAACCTAACCTAACCTAACCTAACCTAACCTAACCTAACCTAACCTAACCTAACCTAACCTAACCTAACCTAACCTAACCTAACCTAACCTAACCTAACCTAACCTAACCTAACCTAACCTAACCTAACCTAACCTAACCTAACCTAACCTAACCTAACCTAACCTAACCTAACCTAACCTAACCTAACCTAACCTAACCTAACCTAACCTAACCTAACCTAACCTAACCTAACCTAACCTAACCTAACCTAACCTAACCTAACCTAACCTAACCTAACCTAACCTAACCTAACCTAACCTAACCTAACCTAACCTAACCTAACCTAACCTAACCTAACCTAACCTAACCTAACCTAACCTAACCTAACCTAACCTAACCTAACCTAACCTAACCTAACCTAACCTAACCTAACCTAACCTAACCTAACCTAACCTAACCTAACCTAACCTAACCTAACCTAACCTAACCTAACCTAACCTAACCTAACCTAACCTAACCTAACCTAACCTAACCTAACCTAACCTAACCTAACCTAACCTAACCTAACCTAACCTAACCTAACCTAACCTAACCTAACCTAACCTAACCTAACCTAACCTAACCTAACCTAACCTAACCTAACCTAACCTAACCTAACCTAACCTAACCTAACCTAACCTAACCTAACCTAACCTAACCTAACCTAACCTAACCTAACCTAACCTAACCTAACCTAACCTAACCTAACCTAACCTAACCTAACCTAACCTAACCTAACCTAACCTAACCTAACCTAACCTAACCTAACCTAACCTAACCTAACCTAACCTAACCTAACCTAACCTAACCTAACCTAACCTAACCTAACCTAACCTAACCTAACCTAACCTAACCTAACCTAACCTAACCTAACCTAACCTAACCTAACCTAACCTAACCTAACCTAACCTAACCTAACCTAACCTAACCTAACCTAACCTAACCTAACCTAACCTAACCTAACCTAACCTAACCTAACCTAACCTAACCTAACCTAACCTAACCTAACCTAACCTAACCTAACCTAACCTAACCTAACCTAACCTAACCTAACCTAACCTAACCTAACCTAACCTAACCTAACCTAACCTAACCTAACCTAACCTAACCTAACCTAACCTAACCTAACCTAACCTAACCTAACCTAACCTAACCTAACCTAACCTAACCTAACCTAACCTAACCTAACCTAACCTAACCTAACCTAACCTAACCTAACCTAACCTAACCTAACCTAACCTAACCTAACCTAACCTAACCTAACCTAACCTAACCTAACCTAACCTAACCTAACCTAACCTAACCTAACCTAACCTAACCTAACCTAACCTAACCTAACCTAACCTAACCTAACCTAACCTAACCTAACCTAACCTAACCTAACCTAACCTAACCTAACCTAACCTAACCTAACCTAACCTAACCTAACCTAACCTAACCTAACCTAACCTAACCTAACCTAACCTAACCTAACCTAACCTAACCTAACCTAACCTAACCTAACCTAACCTAACCTAACCTAACCTAACCTAACCTAACCTAACCTAACCTAACCTAACCTAACCTAACCTAACCTAACCTAACCTAACCTAACCTAACCTAACCTAACCTAACCTAACCTAACCTAACCTAACCTAACCTAACCTAACCTAACCTAACCTAACCTAACCTAACCTAACCTAACCTAACCTAACCTAACCTAACCTAACCTAACCTAACCTAACCTAACCTAACCTAACCTAACCTAACCTAACCTAACCTAACCTAACCTAACCTAACCTAACCTAACCTAACCTAACCTAACCTAACCTAACCTAACCTAACCTAACCTAACCTAACCTAACCTAACCTAACCTAACCTAACCTAACCTAACCTAACCTAACCTAACCTAACCTAACCTAACCTAACCTAACCTAACCTAACCTAACCTAACCTAACCTAACCTAACCTAACCTAACCTAACCTAACCTAACCTAACCTAACCTAACCTAACCTAACCTAACCTAACCTAACCTAACCTAACCTAACCTAACCTAACCTAACCTAACCTAACCTAACCTAACCTAACCTAACCTAACCTAACCTAACCTAACCTAACCTAACCTAACCTAACCTAACCTAACCTAACCTAACCTAACCTAACCTAACCTAACCTAACCTAACCTAACCTAACCTAACCTAACCTAACCTAACCTAACCTAACCTAACCTAACCTAACCTAACCTAACCTAACCTAACCTAACCTAACCTAACCTAACCTAACCTAACCTAACCTAACCTAACCTAACCTAACCTAACCTAACCTAACCTAACCTAACCTAACCTAACCTAACCTAACCTAACCTAACCTAACCTAACCTAACCTAACCTAACCTAACCTAACCTAACCTAACCTAACCTAACCTAACCTAACCTAACCTAACCTAACCTAACCTAACCTAACCTAACCTAACCTAACCTAACCTAACCTAACCTAACCTAACCTAACCTAACCTAACCTAACCTAACCTAACCTAACCTAACCTAACCTAACCTAACCTAACCTAACCTAACCTAACCTAACCTAACCTAACCTAACCTAACCTAACCTAACCTAACCTAACCTAACCTAACCTAACCTAACCTAACCTAACCTAACCTAACCTAACCTAACCTAACCTAACCTAACCTAACCTAACCTAACCTAACCTAACCTAACCTAACCTAACCTAACCTAACCTAACCTAACCTAACCTAACCTAACCTAACCTAACCTAACCTAACCTAACCTAACCTAACCTAACCTAACCTAACCTAACCTAACCTAACCTAACCTAACCTAACCTAACCTAACCTAACCTAACCTAACCTAACCTAACCTAACCTAACCTAACCTAACCTAACCTAACCTAACCTAACCTAACCTAACCTAACCTAACCTAACCTAACCTAACCTAACCTAACCTAACCTAACCTAACCTAACCTAACCTAACCTAACCTAACCTAACCTAACCTAACCTAACCTAACCTAACCTAACCTAACCTAACCTAACCTAACCTAACCTAACCTAACCTAACCTAACCTAACCTAACCTAACCTAACCTAACCTAACCTAACCTAACCTAACCTAACCTAACCTAACCTAACCTAACCTAACCTAACCTAACCTAACCTAACCTAACCTAACCTAACCTAACCTAACCTAACCTAACCTAACCTAACCTAACCTAACCTAACCTAACCTAACCTAACCTAACCTAACCTAACCTAACCTAACCTAACCTAACCTAACCTAACCTAACCTAACCTAACCTAACCTAACCTAACCTAACCTAACCTAACCTAACCTAACCTAACCTAACCTAACCTAACCTAACCTAACCTAACCTAACCTAACCTAACCTAACCTAACCTAACCTAACCTAACCTAACCTAACCTAACCTAACCTAACCTAACCTAACCTAACCTAACCTAACCTAACCTAACCTAACCTAACCTAACCTAACCTAACCTAACCTAACCTAACCTAACCTAACCTAACCTAACCTAACCTAACCTAACCTAACCTAACCTAACCTAACCTAACCTAACCTAACCTAACCTAACCTAACCTAACCTAACCTAACCTAACCTAACCTAACCTAACCTAACCTAACCTAACCTAACCTAACCTAACCTAACCTAACCTAACCTAACCTAACCTAACCTAACCTAACCTAACCTAACCTAACCTAACCTAACCTAACCTAACCTAACCTAACCTAACCTAACCTAACCTAACCTAACCTAACCTAACCTAACCTAACCTAACCTAACCTAACCTAACCTAACCTAACCTAACCTAACCTAACCTAACCTAACCTAACCTAACCTAACCTAACCTAACCTAACCTAACCTAACCTAACCTAACCTAACCTAACCTAACCTAACCTAACCTAACCTAACCTAACCTAACCTAACCTAACCTAACCTAACCTAACCTAACCTAACCTAACCTAACCTAACCTAACCTAACCTAACCTAACCTAACCTAACCTAACCTAACCTAACCTAACCTAACCTAACCTAACCTAACCTAACCTAACCTAACCTAACCTAACCGAAAATATCTTTGCAACCAGGTGTCGCATTTCGAAGCTGTTTTCAGCTGAATCGCTTGTATTTGGGTACCGTTAGACTATTTTGACTGAAAGAATTGACAAAACGCGAAAAAAAATTTTCATTTTTCGCCATTAACATAGTAAAATTCAGAACATTTTTGTACTGAACCACATTTTTATTTTTATCTCAAAATTCCTACTGTGAACCCTGTTTTTATTAGTTTAAATAGCAACTTACCTGCCTTACCTGTATTCTGGCGAGCGTTCCGCGAGCTGGAGTCCTGTTCGGTGGAGTTATTACAAGTTTTTCAAAAAAAAATTCCGTTAAAAATCACGTTTTTGGACCTTAATTTTGAATTTTCCTTCTGTGAAAACTAAAGTAACGCCGTAGTTAGCTGGCCCGCGCGAAGACGCGTCTCTGGACACCTCGCCCGTGCGTCTAGCTGAAATAGAAGTTTGCAAACATTGAATTTTTCGTTGTTCTAAGCAATATCAGTACCTACGAAATCCACCTAACCGATACAAAATTCCCTATACTTCGAAATATCTTTGCAACCAGGTGTCGCATTTCGAAGCTGTTTTCAGCTGAATCGCTTGTATTTAGGTACCTTTAGACTATTTTGACTGAAAGAATTGACAAAACGCGAAAAAATTTTCATTTTTCGCCATTAACATAGAAAAATTCAGAACATTTTTGTACTGAACCACATTTTTATTTTTATCTCAAATTTCCTAGTGTGAACCCTGTTTTTATTAGTTTAAATAGCAACTTACCTGCCTTACCTGTATTCTGGCGAGCGTTCCGCGAGCTGGAGTCCTGTTCGGTGGAGTTATTAGAGGTTTTTTCAAAATTTTCCGTGAAAAATCAAGTTTTTAGACTACAATTTTCGATTTTCCTTCTGTGGAAACTAAAGTAACGCCGTAGTAAGCTGGCCCGCGTGGAGACCTGCTATACTGTTGTAAGTGCTAAGTGCTAATTGTATTGCTATTGTAAGCTTCACCTATATCTACCTGCTTTTAAAATTAGGGAAAGTGACGGTTGCTGTATATGTTAGCGTCTCTAGAATCCATAAGTGACTTTTATTATTTTAACTGACCGAGTCCCCGCTATTGGGCTCGTTATTAATATAGTGTTTTTTTATATTAACTACTGCCTGATCCCCCCTATACAGGGATTCAGTAGCAAAATAATTGTCCCCTGACAGCTTAGTTACTCCGCAGTCTCTTTTTCGTGATCGACCAAAATGTTCGGGATAAGGACTCCGGTTAATAGGCCAAAGATTTCGGAGGAGAGTTCAGACGCAGGGAGACCTCGACTTGCACAGGCCGGCCCGTCAGTGCGACGTAGCATCGGAGAATGGGAGGCAGAGAGACAGCCTCTCAAAACACCAACTCCCCCAAAAAAGGCCCCAGTGTCCTCACCTCCGAAACTGAAATCCAAGACAACGCTCGCTCATCAGATCAGGTCGGATGGACCTAAACTGCCGGAAGGAACAGAAGTGAGCCCACCGCAACCCGTGAGATACATAAATCGAACCACGGAGGCAAAAGCCTGTCTTCAGAAGGCGAAATATCAATTATTAAGCTCCAGAAATCTCAAAAAGGAGATAAAAGATGAAATCACGAAAGCGGTCGAGAGACTATACGAGCTGGTCAAAGAGGCCGAAAGTGGAAAAGGAAGGGAAGCCGTATTGCCTGAAAAAGCAGAAACCCAAACAGAGCCTAAGCCAACCACAGATGCAACGACAGAGCTGATGAAAGAACTTATGACGGGCCTGCTCGATCACAAACAGGTGTTGCAGGAATGCAGCAAACACACCCAGGCTCTGTCGGTGGAACTCCAACTGGCTCCCCGCTACGTCGCAGGCCAGGGCCCCACCTTTGCGGAAATCGCCGCCGCCCCGAAACAGAATATCCAAGAACCTCTTCACTCGTTGGTTGTATCATCTGTGAATGATCAGGATACGAGTGAAGAGGTTATTGAGAAGTTAAGGACGGCGGTCGATGCCCGAAATCAGGGCACAAGGGTGGAGAGACTGCGCAAGGCGAGGGACCAGAAGGTGGTGGTTGGATTCAGGTCCAAAGAAGAGTTGAATAGGGTGACGGAACGGATTCGGAAATCCGGCAATCTAGTGGCAGAAGAGGTCAAGAACAAGGACCCTCTGATCATCATCAGGGACGTCCTCTCCTGCCACACAGATGGCGAAATCATGCAGGCTCTGGAGCGGCAAAACACCCATCTTATCGGGGACATTCCTGCGGATGACGTGAGGTTGGGGGTGAAGTACCGTCGGAAGACGAGGAACCCCCACATGTGCTATGTCATCTTGCAGGTGTCCCCGATAGTGTGGCAGAGACTGACCGCGGCGGGACGCGTGCACATCGACCTACAGCGAGTGCGAGTGCAGGACCAATCTCCATTGGTTCAGTGCACACGCTGTCTGTGCTTCGGCCACAGCCGGAAACTGTGCACGCGGCCCGCTGATCTCTGCACCCACTGTGGCGAGCCCCACATGCGTGCGGATTGTCCGTCACGGCTGGCAGAGGAGACACCAAAGTGTCATAATTGCCTGTCAGCCAAACTAGAGAGAACGGACCACAACGCCTTCGACAGCGTGTGCCCAATTCGCGTCAAATGGGATGCATTGGCACGCCTGTCGGTGGCGTACTGCTAAAGTGCAGTTAGCCACTCCCGGGAATATTAATCAGTGTAATCAGGCTTTGCTCGACTTCTGCTCTTGTAACCAACGACGACGTGTCAATGACGCCTGCTCAAGGTGTAATAGAACTGTGGAAGGAACCTTGAACTCAAATCACTTAATTACTATTGTATCAAACACTAATATCACCATAACCATTAGAATTAAAAGAATTTACAGCAAAAAAGTAGCAAATTGTAAGCTAATTCCTAAGAAATTGGCCCAATTACGAGCAGAGATCTTTTTAAATTCTTTTATTCGTAACAATTCATTCATTATCATCCATATAATACCTCATAAAAGTAAAAACATTAATTTATGTAACAAATCTAAATTTAGTGGCAAACTTTTGATACCGAGATGTGGTCAAACGAGTTCGTCGTTGTGTTCGCACAAAAATAATAGGAAACATTGCATTCATAGCACTGCACTGGTTGAGCAATATCTGAAAAAACAACAAGCATATATTACGAACGTAAAATGCCAAAAACTATACAAAATACAAGTAGTAAAAGTACTGCAAGTAAAAGTCCTGAATCTGCTAGTGCTTGCAAAGCTGATACGACAAAAATATGTAGAATTAGTATTAAATATAGATAGAATTAAAAAATATAAATTAGCTATAAGAAATTATGTCTATATGATATATTGAATATATATTAGGATAGTCATAACATAAATATTTTAGTGTTAATTCAGTTAAAGATATATTTTTAGTGGTATAAAAATAGGTAAACCCATAAGCAAAACGTACATAAATAGAAAAATATAGAAATAAGTTTATAAGGTGATTGTAAATAGATTTTTTGTAAAATGTTAGCTAATAAAAAATATTGATGTCAAAATAGCTGTATGCCCCACAGAAATATGACATGAAACGAGGCAAAAACGCTTCCAGGTGCTCTCCACTTCCTGAAAAGGGCAGTCAAAAATAAAATAACAAAAATGACGAAAAGTAACCATCAATGATTAAAAAGGGCTCTGATCATGTCAGAGGGACAGTGAGCAAAGGCAGGAGTGTGGTTTTAGCCGGTAAGAGTCCGGCACTACCCAGACTGTGTCACAAGTGAGACAGTCTGGGTGTCCATGAGGATTTCCCACTCCTTTTTATAAAAAAAAAAAAAAAAAAAAAAAAAAAACCTAACCTAACCTAACCTAACCTAACCTAACCTAACCTAACCTAACCTAACCTAATTGGAGGGGAATGAGAGAGCCGACCAGTTGGCGAAGGAGGCCGCACTGAAGTTGAAGAAGAGGCCGGACTATGATCTGTGCCCCATATCATTCGTCAAGCGAACAATCCGGTCGGAGACGCTCGAGGAGTGGAATGGGAGATACAGATCAGGCGAAACCGCCTCGGGCACCAAACTTTTCTTCCCGGACGCGGTGGTGGCGTACAGGATCGTGCGCAAAATGAACCCCACCAGCATCACCACACAAATATTAACGGGGCATGGTGGGTTCTCGGAATACTTGAGTCGTTTCAAGTGCAAGGAGAGCCCATCGTGCACCTGCGATCCAGAGATTGCTGAGACGGTACCGCATGTTTTGTTCAGCTGTCCCGTTTTTGACCGGGAAAGATTTGAGGCTGAGCACATACTGGATGCAAAATTAGAGGCAAAAAACATAGGGGCAATCATGAATGGAAAGCAGAGAGAGGTGTTTTTGGAGTTTTGCGTAAGGATTTGTGAAAAAGTTGTAAAAAGAAACAAAACGATTTAAGTAAAAATGCTTGCATAGTATTATACAGAATATTAGGGTCAAGCATTGAAAACAGACGTAATAAAAATGCCGTGAAACACCAGAAAAATGTTTTTATGGAAACCTATTAATATGTTGTACATATTGATACCAGTATAAACAGCCGTCAGAAACTGTCCTAGATTAAGAAAGCTGATTAAGTTGAAATCCAAAAATGTAATACAAGATTGAGAAATAGAAAATAGAAGTAGCCCTAAGAAAATATGTAACTAGAAATAAGATTAGATATGTAAGATGGCGGTAAGCATCGCAAACCCGAATGTAGTAGTACGAAGGAATAGAAAATAGAAGTAGCCCTAAGAAAGTATGTAACTAGAAATAAGATGAGATAATATGTGAGATCGCTGTAAACATTGAAAACCCAAATGTAATAGTAGTAAGACAGGAATAAGATAGAATAAGATTATTGTAGATGATAAATAAAAAACCTGAGTTAATGTGTTATCCCCGAAATAAAAACAAAAGAGGAATAGACAAAAGAATAGGGAAAAGTAGAAGGGCGTCCTACCCTTAGAGACAGAAAGAGAAAAGAATGTTAGAAAGATAAAGTATGCAGAATGAAAGTGCGAGAAGAATAATTGCGAGAACTAGTATGAATTGGAAGCTGAGCATAGACTCCAATAACGTTGGAGGTAGAAGAAAAAAAAAAAAAAAAAAAAAAAAAAAAAAAAAAAAAACAATAAAATAAAAAAAAAAAAAACCTAACCTAACCTAACCTAACCTAACCTAACCTAACCTAACCTAACCTAACCCAGTAACCGATAATACATCGCACGAGTAACATCAGCTCCGCGTAAAAAAATCACCAAAATTAGACGCGTTGAGTTACGGGCGTGAAACAGTTATCAGTGGAATTCTGTAGTGTTGATTCACCAGGATTAGTGTGGGCAAGTGTCTATGTCAGCGGGTTGCAGAGCAGGACCCCCGGAACTTTAGCGGTGAATAACTCAGCCAAGGTTAGTGGAGTCGGTCTACCTACAACAATCCTGGAAAACGCGGCGGAGACCTATTCAGTGACATATCGACCAGCGAGATCGGATCACGGGCCTGGGAGTTATTAAGGTGCGAAAATCGTCAAAAAACGTGGTTTTTGGTGACAAAATAACCTCACTTAGGCCACACGTGTTTCTAAACCACGAGGCGTGACGCAAATCTAACGATCCTAGCCCTTACTGGAGACTCCGAAGCCGGCCGAGGATTCCGCCTGCAGATCAGAAACCAGTGTGACGACTCCACGGCTCACCACCAGGTAAGCCCCGAGGGAACTCCTGAACCCTTAGTCCCACCCCCCCCGAGTTTGGGCTCAATCGACTTGGGATTTCTGGACCTTGCCTGAGTCACCAAGGGTTCCTTCATCCCCAAAAACCCTTTACCCCTCACCCTCAATTATCCCCAACCCCTTCACCCAACCCTAAATTACCCCCCCCCCCCCCACCCCCTCTCCCCAATCGTCTCCCCACGAAACCTCCCCCCCCCCAACCCCCCGCCCCTTCACCCCCTCCCCCCTCAAACGTCTCCTCGTGAAACCTCCCCCTCCCCCCTCCCCCCTCAGGGCTACCTCACCCCCCGCGACCTATCTTCGTACCCGTAGGAGCTAGAAAGCCGAGTTTGGGCTCATTTTAAAGGGCAAAGAAAGTTCTACAACTTGGCCCCTACAGAATCCTGAATTTCGGCAGCCTACACACGTAGTGACTTAACGACCGCAGAATCCCACTGAAGGCCACCACCAGCGCGCCTCACGGGCTCAGAACATCGAGTCCCACAGTTATCGGGCTCCTCATCGGACAGCAGACGCAGACCACCAGCGGAGCATCCGTGAGTCCATCTTTAGTTTAAGTATTTAGATTAAGTTATCTTACACAGGCATAGTAAACCACACCTTACCGTACTAAAATGTCATCCAAACAACCCACCACCTCCCGCAAAATGACCACGGAGGCCGCGAAACCCCCGAAATCACTCCGCGAGAAGGTTCTAACAAATACGGCCAAGTCGGTGGTGTCAGAGAAGTCGGCGCGTCCATCGCATAAGCCACAACCACAGGCACCAAAAGCAGCGTCGGAGCCGGACGTACCAAGGTGCACACCACCACTCTCTGAGACTCTCTCCACAGAACATCGCAGCAGAGTCTCAGAGATCGTAATAAACTGGGAGCAATGCGGCATCTCCCCACCCCGCCGGATCATCTCGGACGAGGAAAGTTCGGTGGCGTCATCCGTCAGCCAAACTGACCGCTCCGAGAGCGGACGGCCGAGCCTCCTGTACAGAACGCCGAGAAGGGGCACAGGCGTGGAAATGGACCTGGCTACCAGAGAGGCCAACGACCTTCTCCAGAGGGGAAAGGATGCCCTGGAAGCTGCCGGTAACATGAAACGGGAGTGCAAGGCCACGGCCCATGAGTGTTTGCAAGGCCTGTATGAGACGGCTCTGTCGCTGGCGGACTCGAGGGCTCGCCACAAGTTCAATCTCGAGAAGGAGCGCTCTCGACACGCAAAAGAACTTCTGCGGGTCGAGAGAGCTCATACTCGAGAACTGATGAATTTGAAGGTGGAGCTCTCCCTCATGCAAACGGACGTCTCCGAAACACGAAAAGAGGCGAAAGGGATCCGAGAATGGCTCGGACACGAGACCCTTGATGCCTTCAAAGGCATCAAAGAAATAAAAGACGAGGTCGCCGCAGCAGCCCTCAGGAACCTAAACGAGCATGAGAAGACGAGGCAGGAGAGCACAAGAGCCCCGGGAGATCCCAAGAGTGATCCTATGGGAGCAGGGCTTTCACGCCTCGACACAGCAATGGCCAGCATCTCCAACCAGCTGGACGTGCTCCGGAAGGTGCTTGAGAGACTCAAGGAGGACCTCGCACACCCAAGTAATACCGAGTCGGACCCTAATAGCCGGGAGACAGGCCTCCTCACTACCATCAAATTTGATGAGGCCGTGGCCTCATTACAGGAACAGATACAGGCCATCGCCAACAGGCCTGTAGCCTCCCCACCATCACCACCACAACCACCAATCAACATCGCGAAACAATTACAACCAATCTCTGAAAGGCTGGAGCTCGTCTCAGCGGACCTCCGCGTACTGCGTGACAAAGAACCGCCAATCCAGGCGCCCCCGGCGCTGAATCTGGAGGCGGAACTAGCAGTCGGGGAGGTGAAGAAGAGCCTCCAGAACATCGAGAAAGGGGTGGCGGACCTGGGTAAAGCGGAGAGACCGCTTCAGCAACAGCAGGGCCCCAAAACCTTTGCCCAGGTCACGAGCACACCGAAACCCCCTAAACCACCCACACAACCCAACCACACCCTGATTGTCTCGTCGACGAATCCCCAGCACACTGGAGACAACGTGATCGAGAGAATCAGGACCACCCTGGACCTAAAAACAAGTGGAGCCCGAGTCGACACAGTCCGCAAAGCGCGCAACCAGAAAGTGGTCCTAAGGTGCGCGAGCAAGTCGGACTTAATTAAAGTAAAGGACCAATTTAAAACCAACGCAGGGCTCAAGGTCCAGGAGCCAAAACCCCAAAACCCTCTCGTCTGCATCAAGGGAGTGCTGTCCAGCTACAGCGACGGGGAGATTGTCGATCTCCTTAAGGCGCAGAACAAACATCTTCTGCAGGACGTCGCTGTCGATGGACAGACCCTAAAGGTGCGCTATAGGAAGCGCGCGAGGAACCCCCATGAGTGCCACCCTGTTCTGGAGCTCTCGCCGGAGCTCTGGAAAAGCTATACTCAGGCACAAAAAGTCCACGTGGGCATCAAGCGATGCTCGATTGAGGACCAGTCCCCACTAGTCCAATGCACGAAGTGCCTTGCATACGGACACAACAAGTCCATATGCAAGGCTGGAAAAGAAGCGTGCAGTTACTGCAGCGGTGCACACAATGTGAGGGACTGCCTAACTCGAGCTGATGGCAAACAGCCCACCTGCATCAACTGCAAAGTGGCCCAAAGGACGGGCAGCGACCTGGCACATACAGCGTTCAGCGAAGACTGCCAGGAACGCCAAAAATGGGATGGAATAGCAAGGTCGCGCGTTTCCTATTGCTAAGGGCGACCAAGACACCACACACACCACCCAACCAGTCACCTCTCAAAACACAACAAGACCGATAGCAAGATTGCCGTTCATCCAGGTAAATCTTCAGCGCTCCAAGCTGGCCACAGAAGAATTACACCTGGCGGCGCAGGCAAAGGGAGTTTCAGTAGCACTTGTTCAAGAGCCCTATGTAGGAAGAACAGGTGTGATGAAACAAAACCCCGGCACGCGAGTCATCCAGTGTAGCCTGAATCGCCAGAAACCAGTAAAAGCCGCTATCGTTGTTTTCGGGCACAACCTGGAGGTCATCCACGACCCCCAGCTTGTGACCGAGAATATCGCGGCCGTTTTGCTGAAGGCAGGCCAGGTCAGCTTTGGGGTGCTATCGGTCTATTTTGAAGGTGACCAGGACATCGAACCATACCTTTCAGAAACACACAACACAATACAAAAACTAAACACCAACAACATCCTAGTGGGAGGAGACGTAAACGCCTGGAGCCAGTGGTGGGGAAGTGTTTCCGAAAACCATCGCGGAGCGGCGTACAACTCGTTCCTCAATGAGCGGGATCTCCACATCCTCAATACAGGACAAACTCCGACGTTCGAGACCTATAGAGGAGACAGGTGGTGCACTAGCATCGTCGACGTGACGGTATGCAGCTTGTCACTGCTAGGCAAGGTTGAGGACTGGCGTGTAGAAAGGAGTCTAACAACTTCAGACCACAACGCGATAACCTTCTCGATGCGCTTAGAAAAGGCCTTAGAACCAATTAGGCCGATTTCGACGCGCATCTACAACACCAAGAAGGCAAAGTGGTCCGACTTCAGTACGCACTTCAAGACCAGCTTAGCAGAAAATGACATCACACCAGTCAGAGTCTCGAGCGTCTCGAATCCAGAGGATTTGGAGTCACTCATCACAGCGTACACAAGTTACATCCACCGCTCATGCGAGGAAGCGATCCCAAAACTGGGGTCGCCTAAGCTGAACGCCAAGCCCCCATGGTGGAGCCCTTCTCTAGATCGTCTCAAAAAAGACGCGATGACGAAAAAGAGAAGGATCCGAAATGCAGCCGCAAGCCGGAGACACTTCACCATCCAAGAATACGTACTGGCCAAACAAACGTACACCACAGCAGCAATGGAAGCAGCCACAGCCAACTGGAAGGAGTTCTGCTCGAAGCAGGACCGAGAGAGCATGTGGGACGGCATATACAGGGTACTTAGGAAGACAGCCAGAAGATAGGACGACACCCTCCTGAGAAACACCGCAGGCGAGACGCTCACCCCAGAGCAATCCGCGGATCTTCTGGCAAAAACCTTCTACCCCGATGACTCAACGAATGCCGAACAGCCATACCACACCACTCTGAGGAGGCTCGCGGAGAAGAAAAACCCCCGAGGTCTGTCTGCTAACGATCCACTTTTTACGGCCGCGGAACTGGAAATGGTTCTCCAGAACCAAAATCCGAAAAAAGCCCCCGGTCCCGATGGATTAACGGCAGACATCTGCACAGCGGCAATAAACTGCAATAGGGAAGTGTTCTTAGCGATAGCCAACAGGTGCTTGTCGCTATCCCACTTCCCGAAGCAGTGGAAGGTCGCCCACGTGTGCATTCTCCGCAAGCCAGGCAAGGACGACTACACCAGCCCAAAGTCGTACAGGCCAATAGGTCTGCTCTCGGTCCTAGGAAAAATCGTCGAGAAGCTCCTAGTAGGCAGACTCCAGTGGCACTTCCTCCCAACACTGAACACAAACCAGTACGGTTTCATGCCGCAGCGCGGAACCGAGGACGCCCTCTATGCCCTAATGGGACATATTCGTGCCGAAATCAAAGCCAAAAAGATCGTGCTTTTGATATCATTGGACATAGAGGGAGCCTTCGATAACGCGTGGTGGCCAGCACTCAAAAGGCAGATGGTGGTCAAACACTGTCCGAAAAACATCTACGCTCTCGTCACCTCATACCTGGAAGACCGGAACATCAGGGTCAACTACGCCAGAGCGACTAGTGAGAAGGGTACCACGAAAGGATGCGTCCAGGGCTCAATTGCCGGTCCGACGTTCTGGAACCTTATCCTAGACTCGCTCTTACACAAGATGGCTAGAATGGGGGTGTACTGCCAAGCCTTCGCAGACGACGTTGTCCTAGTTTTCTCGGACTTTACAGCCGGTCCCCTGCAGCAGTCAGCCAACGACACGCTAGACATAGTATCGGAATGGGGCGTCCAAAACAAGCTACGTTTCGCCGCGCACAAGACCAATGCGATGGTGTTAACGAGAAAGCTTAAGTACGACGTTCCGGTACTCCACATGTCGGGCACGCGGCTGAACCTGGTCGAAGAAGTCAAGCTGCTAGGTCTCACAATAGACTCTAAACTCACCTTCAACGCGCACGTGTCCGCAACCTGTAAAAAGGCTGCAGACATCTACAAGCAGCTGGCATGCGCGGCGAAGGTGACTTGGGGTCTCAACAGAGAGATAATTAGGACAATATACGTGTCGGTGATAGAGCCAATCGTGATGTATGCAGCGAGTGCGTGGGCCCCCGCAGCTGAGAAACTGATGACAAGGAATCAGTTTGACTCACTGCAGAGAGGTTTTGCGCAGAAGATCTGCAAAGCATACCGCACGGTGTCTCTAACATCGGCACTTATCCTGTCAGGCCAACTCCCCCTAGATCTCCGGGTAATCGAGGCCGCGACCCTTTTTAAGATCAAAAAGGGCCATTCCCTAGAGTTCATACCGCCGGGTCGTGAGCTGGAGTGCAACGTGCATCACTCCCAAAACCCCCACCCAGCGCTACTCACAACAACAGAGTATGCACGCCTAGAAGACTTGACTCCCGAAACTCTGGAAACCCACCAAGTAATCGGTCCCCAAATATACACCGACGGCAGCAAGATAGAGGGGAAGGTCGGAGCTGCCCTGACCTGGTGGGAAAACGGAAAGGAGTCCAAGTCCAGCACCTTCGGCCTGGAGCCTCACAACACAGTCTTCCAATCGGAAATGTACGCTCTCTTCAGGGCTGTCAGGATGGTCAGAGAGTCCGGAGAGACTTCCGTAAGCATTTTAAGTGACTCTAGATCGTCACTTGACCTGCTGAGGAGTCCGTCTGTCACTCACCACCTGGCACTCCAAATCAAGAGATGCGTCCGCAAGATCCGAGAAGAGGGCAGAGAAGTGAAGCTCTTTTGGCTCAGGGCCCACGTGGGAACCGCCGGGAATGAAAGAGCGGACGAGCTAGCCAAGGAGGCAGCCCTAACCAAGGAGACAGCAGACTATAACAAGGTCCCCGTATCGTTCGTGAGGAGGAAAATACGGGAGGGGACTATCAGAAAGTGGCAGGCGCGATACGAGTCCTCGAGTACAGGAGCGGTCACAAAAGTGTTCTTTCCAGACGTCCTAGTGGCGAAAAGAACACTCAGAGACACAGTCCTCTCACCGGTTCATGTACAAGTCCTAACAGGACACGGAGGATTCTCAGCGTACCTCCACCGCTTCCATCTCAAAGATAGTCCCTCTTGCGTCTGTGACCCTAGCTGCGAAGAAACAGTCTGGCACCTGCTCTTCGAATGCCCAAGGTTTAGTCACGAAAGAATGGAGCTGGAAGTGAAGATCAAAATCCAGCTAAGCCAGTCCACACTCCAAACCATCATGGGGAGACCGGCTACCAGGAACCCATTCTTGGCATTCGCGAGTAAAGTCGCCACTGTAGCAGCAGGGGCCAACAAAACGGACACAACCTTGCATAGTCGAAACCGACTACCACCTGTCACTACCACACCAACAACAATCACGACAACCACAACCATTACAGCAACTACAACAATCACAACACAAACAACAATGACAAACACACAAAACACAATAGGAACATCACTCACCACAACACAAACTACACGCACAAACACCAACGAACAACCACCACCAGCGGCAGCAGCAATACCAGAAGCCAGCCTACATCCAGCCCCTAACATCATGCCCGTCACGCAATTCCTGGCATGTGGAGGAGATGGAGTCCCCGGCGTCAGGCTGCGAGGCGTCCCCCTATTTATGAACAGGGAAGGCGAAAGGTTAGGCATATGCTTCTGCATAGGCTCAAGCCGAGCTAGGGCCCGTATACCAATATCACCAGGCCTTGCCGCCTTGATCAACGGAAGCACCGCGAAAACCACCATGAAGGGCAGCAAGTACGCTGCACTGCCTCAAGTGGAAGTAGCCACTCACCGATGCCGTATATTGCGATCCAAAGGAAAGACGATCGCACTATTCGAGTGGGGAGAGGAGACTCCATTCGCTCAGGCAAGCGCGTTGCTTCAGGGGATCAGGGAGGCAGGGGAACATACGGCAGTCTCAGCCCGTACAATAAGTATTGACGCAATGATAGTCGGAGGAGAGAGAGGCAACGTCGTAGACCGTTTCGGCTGTTTGAAAGCCTCAGAACAACACGAGGTCGTTGTCTATGAAGACAGAGGGGAATCTCTGAGTTTCCTCAAAGCCCCCGGACAACCAACAGCCAAGACGACGAACCCCACAACAAGTCCGACTACTCTAAGCGGTTCTGAGAGGGCCCAGCAGAAGGCAGCCGCCGAAAAAGCTGCAAAGGAGCAGCGCAAGACTATCAGCCCTGAAGACCAGGCTAAGTCGAGGAGTCGCCTGAAAGCCATCGGCACTTTCCTCAGTGCACTGCTCCCAAGCACCAGTAATGCATCACCATCGCACAAACTGGAAGCAGCAGTGGAGAGGTTCTTCCAAAAGAATCCACATAAACCATCACCGCCAAAGCCAGTGCCTACCAGAGCCGACCAAGGGCAAGTCAGCCCGCCGACCCTCGCAGTAAACTCGGGCACCACGGACCACGTAAAGAGTGCCTTCCTTGAGTATGTTGCAATTGTGAGAGCGACTAGAGAGGTCAATCTCAGAACATGCGGCAAGATCTTACAGACCTTCCAGAGAGACACGGAAGGACTGTTAAGAGTATTAATCAAGGAAGCAGAGGCAGCAGTGTACGACAACGTCACTTCTCAGGTCATCAAAGGAGAAATGACGGGTTCGTACATGGCAGCCTACAGCGCGAAGAGTGGATTCGTGGCCCTGGACGAGGAGGAAACGGAGCGCTCAGGCAAACTGAAATTCAACGTGCCAAACGACGACCCGATAGTGGTTACCGCCAAATGTACCAAAATCATGCTGGACGATAAGATCCTTGAAATGGCACAGTCCATTCTAGGGACTTCGGACACTCCAGTATCGAGGGAAAGTTGGGCGGTACCCAATATCGAGTGGGTTAACGGAGTCCCGGGTTGTGGCAAGACAACCTGGGTGGTGAAGCACTTCGATGAGGAGAAGGACGTCGTAGCCACCACGACGACCGAAGCTGCCAAAGATCTCAGGGAGAAGCTTGCGCACCGCTTAGGAGATCGAGTAAAGACAAAGGTGCGCACTATGGCCTCAATCTTAGCCAACGGGTTCAAAACGCAAGACCGATGTTACCGTCTCACGGTAGACGAGGCATTAATGAACCATTTTGGGGCCATAGTAATGGCAGTGAAGTTGTCAGGAGCAAGCGAGGTTGTCCTCATCGGAGACGTGAACCAGCTTCCATATCTGGATAGAGAGAACCTATTCGTTCTAAGGTATACCCGTCCAAATCTGGTGGCTGGCATCACCCGGGAGCTGCTTTGCACACACCGCAACCCGATGGATGTGGCTCTTGCACTGAGCGAGATATACTCCGGTATATACTCCTCCAAGTCGACGCTGTCGCGGGTCCACTCCCTGAGGGTGGAAGGTTACACAGGAGCGCAGATACCCAAAACTGCCCAAAACACCCTGTTCCTGGTTCATACGCAGGAGGAAAAAGCCTCTCTTATGAACCAGGGATATGGGTCCGGCGAAGGGTCACGTACCTTAACCATACACGAGGCTCAGGGGTTGACCTACGACAGCGTAATCATCATCAACACCAAGTCCAGGAGGCTCCAAATCCATGACAGCATCTCCCATGCGGTAGTGGCGGTGTCGAGACATACTGTCAGTTGCGTCTATTACTCCGACGACGCCGACGACGCCATAGGCCGTTTCGCAAAGAGAGCTATGGATGCGCCGACTAAAGCCGTCATCGACTACAACTTGAAGACGGCCATGCAGCATCGGGACGTAGTAGTCATGGAAGCCTTGCTCCGGTTAGCGAAGTCCCTGGTCAGCAGACACCGAATTAACACCTGAATTCACAACTAACAAGTCCCACCCAAACTCCAAACCCAAACAAACCCACCAAGGATCACTCACACTAACACCCCCTATAAAACCAAATTGTAAAACTGCATGGCAGAGTGAATCTGTCATACTCGCGTAACTGTCAAGCCGATGGTGGCGCTGCGTATCCGGTCGTTAAGTTCCCTCAAAAATGGTTGAGCTAAGCGGCGCGGATGCGTACGTCATTTCCGTGAACGGAAGCCATCGGTGGGGCTGGTCGGTTCATACTGCCATGCAGTCTTCCCCCAAAAAAAAGTGTAGTAACGTAAAATTAAATAGTATATAAACAAAAAACCATCAGTAAATTGTAAAATAAAAATATAACAACAAAATTAATATTAATATCAAATAATAATGCTTGTGTAAAATTGTAATATTACAGTATCAAAAAAAAAAAAAAAAAAAAAAAAGTATATATATATATAAATTTATGCATGTGCATGTAAATAAAAAAAATATACATATTAAAAAAAAAAAAAAAAAAAAAAAAAAAAAAAAAAAAAAAAAAAAAAACAAAAAAAAAAAATAAGATGGACTCACGTAGTATTAAGTTTAGAAATAACCTAGAAATAAGTGTCCGACGTAGGAGTTAAATAACTGTATTTATATTTAAAAACCTGTAAACAAAAAATTATCATTGTAATCAAAGGCGCGGACCACCATGTCTGCGGTAAAAAACTCACAATAAAAAAAAAAAAAAAAAAAAAACCTAACCTAACCTAACCTAACCTAACCTAACCTAACCTAACCTAACCTAACCTAACCTAACCTAACCTAACCTAACCTAACCACAGAATGTCCAGTGTTCGGAGCGGAAAGACTCAATACAGAACTAATGCTAGAGATGGTAATAAGCAAGAACAGTATTGCAACATTAATAAAAACTGATAAACTAAGGAACATTTTCATGGAATATTGCATAAACATAACAAATCGTATTATTAAAAGGAACAAAGAAAATTAATATTATGCTTTTAATATATAGCAATATATACAGAAAAAGCATAAACTAAATAACAGACTTTGCAATAGAAAAGAAATTTAAATAAGATATATATAAATAAATGTTAAATTAAATAAATATCAGAAAAACTTCATAAAATCAGAATATTAAAAGCAAATGTAAATTTAATTCAAAAATCAAGAAACCTAAGGTCTCTGATTATGTCAGGGGGACACTTAGAAGGGCAGGAGTGTGGTTTTAGCCGGTAAGAGTCCGGCACTACCCAGACTGTGTCACACGTGAGACAGTCTGGGTGTCCATGAGGATTTCCCACTCCTGCCAAAACAAAAAAAAAAAAAAAAAAAAAAAAAACCTAACCTAACCTAACCGGAAATATCTTTGCAACCAGGTGTCGCATTTCGAAGCTGTTTTCAGCTGAATCGCTTGTATTTAGGTACTCTTTGACTATTTTGACTGAAAGAATTGACAAAACGCGAAAAAATTTTCATTTTTCGCCATTAACATAGAAAAATTCAGAACATTTTTGTACTGAACCATACTTTTATTTTTATCTCAAATTTCTTACTTTGAACCCTGTTTTTATTAGTTTAAATAGCAATTTACCTGCCTTACCTGTATTCTGGCGAGCGTTCCGCGAGCTGGAGTCTCGTTCGGTGGAGTTATTAGAAGTTTTTCAAAAATTTTCCGTGAAAAATCACGTTTTTGGACCATAATTTTCGATTTTCCTTCTGCAAAAACTAAAGTAACGCCGTAGTAAGCTGGCCCGCGTGGAGACGCGTCTTCCGACACCTCGCCCGTGCGTCTAGCTCAAATAGAAGTTTGCAAACATTGAATTTTTCGTTGTTCTAAGCAATATCAGTACCTACGAAATCCACCTAACCGATACAAAATTCCCTATACTTCGAAATATCTTTGCAACCAGGTGTCGCATTTCGAAGCTGTTTTCAGCTGAATCGCTTGTATTTAGGTACTCTTTGACTATTTTGACTGAAAGAATTGACAAAACGCGAAAAAATTTTCATTTTTCGCCATTAACATAGAAAAATTCAGAACATTTTTGTACTGAACCATATTTTTATTTTTATCTCAAAATTCTTACTTTGAACCCTGTTTTTATTAGTTTAAATAGCAACTTACCTGCCTTACCTGTATTCTGGCGAGCGTTCCGCGAGCTGGAGTCTCGTTCGGTGGAGTTATTAGAAGTTTTTCAAAAAATTTCCGTGAAAAATCACGTTTTTGGACCATAATTTTCGATTTTCCTTCTGCAAAAACTAAAGTAACGCCGTAGTAAGCTGGCCCGCGTGGAGACGCGTCTTCCGACACCTCGCCCGTGCGTCTAGCTCAAATAGAAGTTTGCAAACATTGAATTTTTCGTTGTTCTAAGCAATATCAGTACCTACGAAATCCACCTAACCGATACAAAATTGGGCACGCCACAATTGCGGCGGTAAGTCCCCTCTTTGAGGAGTGGATAGAGAGGCGCCACGGCGTCCTCACCTTCCGCCTGACGCAGGTCCTCACCGGGCATGGGTGCTTCGGTGGGTTCCTGTTCAGGATAAAGCGGGAGGATACGTCCGGGTGTTTCCATTGCAAGGATCGTCTGGAGGACACGGTGGAGCATACGGTGGAGGTGTGCCCTGCCTGGGCGGAGCACCGCCGTGTCCTCGTGGAGGCGATCGGCGGCGGCGACCTCTCGCGTCCGGCCCTGGTGCGAGCCATGGTACGGACCGAGAGGGAATGGGAAGCCGTCACCTCCTTCTGCGAAGCAGTAATGCTCGCGAAGGAGGAGGCGGGGCGCGTGAGGGAGTGGCAGTCTCTGCGCCCTCACGTCCCTAGCCGCCGCAGGAGGAGACGCCCCGGGCGTCGGGAGTCAATAGCGGACTCCCGGCCACCGTAGGCGCGAGCTTGCGGGTGGCGAGCAATGGGTAGCTCGCCGCCCGGTAAGGACCAAGCTCGGGTCGACGGCGCGCAGTGTTCCACGCGCGCCTCAAAGAGATGTCAGCAGCAGTGTAGGGGTCTACTAGGACCGATGCCTGCCGGGGTCGCGCGATTGTTCGAAAGAGATACCGTGACCCTGGCACATGGGCAACTGATGGAACACGGGTGGGTTTTAGTCAGTAAAAGTCTGACATGCCCTCCCGCTCCGCCCAGAGCGGGAGAAGTCATTTGATGATTTCCCATCCTGAAAAAAAAAAAAAAAAAAAAAAAAAACCGATACAAAATTCCCTATACTTCGAAATATCTTTGCAACCAGGTGTCGCATTTCGAAGCTGTTTTCAGCTGAATCGCTTGTATTTAGGTACCGATTGACTATTTTAACTGAAAGAATTGACAAAACGCGAAAAAATTTTCATTTTTCGCCATTAACTTAGAAAAACTCAGAATATTTTTGTACTGAACCACATATCCATTTTTATTTCAAAATTCTTACTGTCAACCCTAATTGTATTAGTTTAAATAGCAACTTACCTGCCTTACCTGTATTCTGGCGAGCGTTCCGCGAGCTGGAGTCCTGTTCGGTGGAGTTATTACAAGTTTTTCAAAAAATTTCCCTTAAAAATCACGTTTTTGGACCCTAATTTTAAATTTTCCTTCCGTGAAAACTAAAGTAACGCCGTAGTTAGCTGGCCCGCACGGAGACGCGTCTCTGGACACCTCGCCCGTGCGTCTAGCTCAAATAGAAGTTTGCAAACTTTGAGTTTTTCGTTTTTCCAAGCAAATCAGTACTTTCGAAATCCACCTAACCGATACAATATTCCCTATACATCAAAATATCTTTGCAACCAGGTGTCGCATTTCGAAGCTGTTTTCAGCTGAATCGCTTGTATTTAGGTACCGATTGACTATTTTAACTGAAAGAATTGACAAAACGCGAAAAAATTTTCATTTTTCGCCATTAACTTAGAAAAACTCAGAATATTTTTGTACTGAACCACATATCCATTTTTATTTCAAAATTCTTACTGTCAACCCTAATTGTATTAGTTTAAATAGCAACTTACCTGCCTTACCTGTATTCTGGCGAGCGTTCCGCGAGCTGGAGTCCTGTTCGCTGGAGTTATTACAAGTTTTTCAAAAAATTTCCCTTAAAAATCACGTTTTTGGACCCTAATTTTAAATTTTCCTTCCGTGAAAACTAAAGTAACGCCGTAGTTAGCTGGCCCGCGCGGAGACGCGTCTCTGGACACCTCGCCCGTGCGTCTAGCTCAAATAGAAGTTTGCAAACTTTGAGTTTTTCGTTTTTCCAAGCAAATCAGTACTTTCGAAATCCACCTAACCGATACAATATTCCCTATACATCAAAATATCTTTGCAACCAGGTGTCGCATTTCGAAGCTGTTTTCAGCTGAATCGCTTGTATTTAGGTACCGATTGACTATTTTAACTGAAAGAATTGACAAAACGCGAAAAAATTTTCATTTTTCGCCATTAACTTAGAAAAACTCAGAATATTTTTGTACTGAACCACATATCCATTTTTATTTCAAAATTCTTACTGTCAACCCTAATTGTATTAGTTTAAATAGCAACTTACCTGCCTTACCTGTATTCTGGCGAGCGTTCCGCGAGCTGGAGTCCTGTTCGGTGGAGTTATTACAAGTTTTTCAAAAAATTTCCCTTAAAAATCACGTTTTTGGACCCTATTTTTAAATTTTCCTTCCGTGAAAACTAAAGTAACGCCGTAGTTAGCTGGCCCGCGCGGAGACGCGTCCCTGGACACCTCGCCCGTGCGTCTAGCTCAAATAGAAGTTTGCAAACTTTGAGTTTTTCGTTTTTCCAAGCAAATCAGTACTTTCGAAATCCACCTAACCGATACAATATGGGGTGCTTGGACAGGAAACCTCCTCGTGTGCCCGGGGGTTGGAGTTCCCTTATGGATACGTCCGGGGGGAAGGCCAATCTCCGGGACGGTGCACCCTGGGGTGCGGGCAAATACTCCCCATTGGGTACTTTGTGCCTTAGGGGAGTTTTGCCCGTATGCGAATGTCCTGTCGGAGGAACGCTCCACCGTGTGTCCCTCTGATCTTAGCAGAGGCGCACAGCGGTGGAGTTAGAGCGGGCTCGGTGTGCACTAACCTGCCGCCGGGCAGGCAAGAAGGAACGTACCCCTTCTGCCACCGTTAGTCTCGTAGCCCCGAAGATCGTCACGGTCATGTCTCTGACTTTTGACGGGGGTCGAGGGTCTTGGCTTAATCGCCCGGGCCGCGAGGTAGAAAACCTCTATAAAAAATCACCCCAAACCTCCAAGCGGCGGCGCACCGTGAGGGAGGTTGACAGCTTGACTAATGGGTAGCTGAATTAGTCACTAGTGCGAACCACTGGATTTCTTATATAAAATTGTTTTTACTCGTGGGAACAACTATGGAAAATTATTTAAAAAAACCAAAACCCAAACAAGTGGAAGGGAGCGATGCGGGGTCGGAGTCCGACGCCGCGTCGAGCGCGAAGGGCTCGCATGCGAGCTCGGAGCGAGGAGTGGTGGGCGCTGCTGGTGGGAACCGTAAGGTCTCCCAGAAGCGCCCTAAATCAGGGGCAGGACAGGAGTCCTCCTCCGACGGCGGGCTGAGCTCGGCCCGTCGGAAAATATCGAGGCGTGGTGGGCTCCAGGATAGGGGCACCGGCCGAGGACTCCCGACCAAGGAGGCCCGCGCGCCGAGCCGAGCAGGCCCAGCCGAGCTCACCCAAGGAGGGGAGAGGCTCGCCACGGAGGGGCATCCCTCGGGAGGGACCAGTAGTAGGGCCCCCTCAGAGTCCTCCGGTGGTGAGTCGGACGCGGCCGCCTACTCCGAGGAGATGGGCAGGTTCGCTGAGGTCGTGGCCACGTCCATCAAGGCGGCGACCTTAAAGAGGCTCCAGAGGTCGAAAGACAAGGCCATATCTGCTGCCACGAAAGCCATCGTGGCGGCAGCGAAGGCCTTTCGCTCTGGGCCTCCGGTGGTGGATGGGGTGGCAGAACTGCGGGCGGAGGTCGCCCGCGTTACTGCCGCCATGGAGCTCCTCCGAAAGGAGAACGAGGAGCTCCGAGCGGACCTGGCCGGTCTCCGAGGTGCCACCCCCCAGGAGGCATCGCAGGTGGAAGCGCGGCATGGGCAGGGCGGGCTCCTGCCCATCGAGAGCCAAGTGCTGACCCTGGTGCGGAAAGAGCTCGCTGTCTTCCAGAGCAGGTTTTCTGCTCTGGAGGCAGTGGTCCTGCGCCCCCCGCTGGCGGCAAGCCGGCCGGTCCCGGGCCAGCCTGGGGCGGTTTCGGGTCAGCCGAAGGCGGCCTCGGGCCAGCCGAAGGGAGCCTCGGCCCGGCCGAAGGCGGCCTCGGGCCAGCCAAAGGCGGTGGCGTACGCCGCCGCCGCGTCTGCCCCAGCCAAAGGGCCGGGGCAGACCAAAGGCCGGCCCAAGCAGGCACCTGCGAGGGCCCCCCCAGCGCAGGTGGCGAGAGGACCGCCAATGCCGCCCCCGCCTTCTAAATCTCCCCCTGCCAACGCCGAATGGCAAGTGGTTGGGGAGAAGAAGAAGGCAAGCAAGGCTGCAAGGGCGGCCAGAAACAAAAAAAGGCAGCAGCGGCGCAAAAAGAGCAGCGTCGCGTCTAGGCTCCGCGCCCCAAAGTCCGCAGCTGTAGTGATTACACTACAGCCGGAAGCGGTAAAAAAGGGCGTGTCCTACCGCGACGTGCTCTCCAAGGCAAAGGCGGCGGTGGACCTGACGGAGCTGGGTATTTCCGACGGGCTCCGGGTTAAAGTCACTTTGACTGGGGCCCGGATGCTAGAGGTCCCCGGTGCGGCTAGTGGCCCGACCGCTGACGCTCTGGCCGAAAGGCTCAGGGCGTCGTTAGACGCGGAGGAAGCCCGGGTGTCCAGGCCCATCAAGTGCGCTGACATGCGCATCCTGGGCCTGGACGATTGCGTGACGGAGGCGGAGGTGGTGGCCGCCATCACTAGGGCGGGGGGTTGTCCTGCCGAGCAAGTTAGGGCAGGCACCATCCGCCCTGACAATGCGGGGTTGCGAACCGTTATGGTGAGCTGCCCCGTGTCGGCGGCCCAAAAAATCACCTCGGAGGGCCGAAGGCTTCTGGTGGGCTGGGTCTCAGCGCAGGTGAAACTGTTGGAGCCCAGACCTCTGAGGTGCTTCAGATGCCAAATGGGCAACCACGTGTTCGTGAGTTGCACCTCAGAGGTGGACCGCAGCGGTCACTGCTTCCGCTGCGGTCAGTCCGGTCACAAGGCTGGCTCGTGCAATGCCACGCCGCACTGCTATGCATGTGCGGCGGCTGGCAAGCCGGCCGAACACCGGGCTGGGAGTAAGGCCTGCGCTGCAGCCGCCAAGGCCAAGGGTAAACCCTCCGCCACCGCCGTCACCGCTGCCGCCGCCGCCGCCTCGACCACTGCTGTCGTGGCCAGCACTGCCACGGCAGGGCCCTCACAGGGGGCTCGGGAGGGGGCTGATATGGACTGTCAGTAATGGCTGCTCCATTACGCCTCCTCCAGGCGAATATCAACCACTGCGCCTCCGCTCAGGATCTTTTGCTCCAGAGCATGGCGCAGTGGTCGATTAACATCGCCGTGGTCGCTGAGCCGTACTTTGTCCCGCCCAGGGATGACTGGGTGGAGGACCTGAGCGGCTCAGTGACCCTCATTTCGTCGGCCGCCGCCGGAACCCCGACCCTCGAGGCCGTTAAGAGGGGACGGGGTTGCGTAGCAGCACGGTTCGGGGAGATTGTCGTGGTAGGAGTATACTTCTCCCCGAGCCGAACTCTCGCCGAGTTCCACAACTCCCTTGCGGAGTTGAAAGTTGTCGTCGTCGGGTTCCGTCCCCTCCCCGTGCTCGTACTCGGGGACTTCAACGCCAAGAATTTGGCTTGGGGTTCCCGGTATACGGACACACGGGGCAGGATGGTGGAGGACTGGGCTCTAGAGACAGGCCTAGTCGTCCTTAACCGGGGTTCTGTCCCTACGTGCGTACGGATGCGGGGCGATTCTGTGGTGGACATTTCGTTCGCTAGTCCCGCTCTGTCGCCGCAGGTCATTGACTGGCGTGTAATGGAGGGGGTGGAGACGTATTCCGACCACCGGTATATCCGGTTTGACGTCTCCGCCCAGACCTCGACCGCGCCGGTCCGACAGGCCCCGTGTGGTCCGCGGTGGGCGCTTAAGAAGCTGGACCGGGAGCTTCTCCTGGAAGCCTCGATCGTGCAGGCCTGGGTGTCACCACCGGACAGGCCTGCTGACATCAACGACGAGGCCGAGTGGTTCCGGGAGGCCATGTCCGAGATCTGTGACGTGGCTATGCCCCGAGTCCAGCCAGGACGGGCTTGGCGCCAGGTGTACTGGTGGTCGCCGCAGCTGACAGCGCTGCGCGAAGCGTGCGTTGCGGCGCGACGCCGGTACACCAGGCACCGCAGGCTCCGTATCCGCCCTCCGGATACGGAAGCCATTCAGGCGGAGCTATATGAGGGGTACAGAGCGGCGAAGACCGCCCTCCAAGAGGAGATCCTGCGGGCCAGAGGACTGGCCCGCAAGGAGTCGCTGGAGACTCTGAACAGGGACCCATGGGGACGGCCCTACAAGGCCGTCCGGGAGAAACTCCGCCCATGGGCTCCTCCGCTGACTCAGAGTCTCCGGCCCCAGCTCGTGGAGGGCGTGGTGAGCGCTCTGTTCCCTTCGCGAGGGGAACATAGTCCCCCACCCATGGCTCCGCCTCCTGCGGTGCCCGACGCTGCGGACCACACCACCGAGGACGACGACAACGCTCCAGAGGTGACCGGGGTAGAGTTGAGAGTGGCGGTACGCCGGCTAAATGCCAAAAATACCGCCCCAGGACCCGATGGCTTGCCTGGCAAAGCCTGGGTCCTGGCCTTAGAGGCTCTCGGGCCTCGACTCAGGGGGCTCTTAAGCGCATGTTTGGAGAGGGGCCAGTTCCCACTTCGTTGGAAGACGGGGAAACTGGTCCTCATTAAGAAGCCTGGGCGCCCAGCGGACTCTCCGTCCGCTTACCGGCCCATCGTGCTGCTCGACGAGGTGGGCAAGCTCTTTGAAAGAGTAATTGCAGACCGCCTCGTTGGGTGGCTGGTGCGGGAGGGGCCGGATTTGGCGGACAGCCAGTTCGGTTTCCGCAAGGGGCGCTCTACGGTGGACGCCATCATGCGCGTGCGAGCCCTCACGACGGGGGATGCAGTGGCCCGGGGTGGGGTCGTCTTGGCGGTGTCTCTAGACATCGCCAATGCCTTTAATACCCTGCCCTGGAGTTGCATTAGGGAGGCACTCCGGTATCACCGGATGCCGACCTACCTCTGTCGCGTGGTCGAGGCTTACTTGACGGATAGAGCCGTCATCTACCCCGGTCACCAGGGAGACTGGAACCGGCGAGAGATGTCGTGCGGTGTCCCACAGGGATCGGTCTTGGGGCCGCATCTGTGGGACATCGGTTACGACTGGGTGCTGCGCGCCGACCTCCCTAGCGGCGTCAGCGTAGTTTGCTACGCTGACGACACGCTGGTCCTTGCGCACGGGAGGTCGTACGAGGCGGCGGCCGAATTAATGACACGCGGGGTTGCGACAATCGTCGATAGGATCCGGCAATTGGGACTCGAGGTGGCATTGCACAAGTCCGAGGCCATGGGTTTTCATGGTCCTCGGAACGCGCCACCTGCGGGTACCCAACTTACGGTAGGAGGGGTTCACATCGGCGTCGAGTCGACGATGAAGTACTTGGGACTTGTCCTCGACAGCCGGTGGAACTTCGTCAAACATTTCCGACGTTTGGCTCCCAGACTGGAGCGGGCTGGGGCTGCATTAAAGCGGCTCCTGCCCAATCTGGGGGGTCCAAACGCCTCCTGCCGGAGGCTCTACACGGGGATCGTGCGGTCCATGGCCCTCTACGGGGCACCGGTGTGGGCGCCCTCACTGAGGCTGCGCCCAGCGCGCCGGTTGTTTGCGGCCCAGAGGGTCATGGCCATCCGGTTAATCCGGGGATACCGCACGGTCTCGTGCGAGGCGGCGAGCCTCCTAGCCGGAGTGCCGCCATGGGATCTGGAGGCAAAGGTCCTCGCGCACATGTGGGAGTGGCGCGAGGAGGCGAAACGCCGGGGCGAAACTCCGCTGCCGCGACAAATCGCGGCACGGCGGACAGAGCTCCGGTGTGATCTCATGGCGACATGGCGGGTACGATTGTCGCAACCCAGTGCTGGGCACGCCACAATTGCGGCGGTAAGTCCCCTCTTTGAGGAGTGGATAGAGAGGCGTCACGGCGTCCTCACCTTCCGCCTGACGCAGGTTCTCACCGGGCATGGGTGCTTCGGTGGGTTCCTGTTCAGGATAAAGCGGGAGGATACGTCCGGGTGTTTCCATTGCGAGGATCGTCTGGAGGACACGGTGGAGCATACGGTGGAGGTGTGCCCTGCCTGGGCGGGGCACCGCCGCGTCCTCGTAGAGGCGATCGGCGGCGGCGACCTCTCGCGTCCGGCCCTGGTGCGAGCCATGGTACGGAGCGAGAGGGAATGGGAAGCCGTCACCTCCTTCTGCGAAGCAGTAATGCTCGCGAAGGAGGAGGCGGGGCGCGTGAGGGAGTGGCAGTCTCTGCGCCCTCACGTCCCTAGCCGCCGCAGGAGGAGACGCCCCGGGCGTCGGGAGTCAATAGCGGACTCCCGGCCACCGTAGGCGCGAGCTTGCGGGTGGCGAGCAATGGGTAGCTCGCCGCCCGGTAAGGACCAAGCTCGGGTCGACGGCGCGCAGTGTTCCACGCGCGCCTCAAAGAGATGTCAGCAGCAGTGTAGGGGTCTACTAGGACCGATGCCTGCCGGGGTCGCGTGATTGTTCGAAGGAGATACCGTGACCCTGGCAAATGGGCAACTGATGGAACACGGGTGGGTTTTAGTCAGTAAAAGTCTGACACGCCCTCCCGCTCCGCCCAGAGCGGGAGAAGTCATTTGATGATTTCCCATCCTGAAAAAAAAAAAAAAAAAAAAACCGATACAATATTCCCTATACATCAAAATATCTTTGCAACCAGGTGTCGCATTTCGAAGCTGTTTTCAGCTGAATCGCTTGTATTTAGGTACCGATTGACTATTTTAACTGAAAGAATTGACAAAACGCGAAAAAATTTTCATTTTTCGCCATTAACTTAGAAAAACTCAGAATATTTTTGTACTGAACCACATATCCATTTTTATTTCAAAATTCTTACTGTCAACCCTAATTGTATTAGTTTAAATAGCAACATACCTGCCTTACCTGTATTCTGGCGAGCGTTCCGCGAGCTGGAGTCCTGTTCGGTGGAGTTATTACAAGTTTTTCAAAAAATTTCCCTTAAAAATCACGTTTTTGGACCCTAATTTTAAATTTTCCTTCCGTGAAAACTAAAGTAACGCCGTAGTTAGCTGGCCCGCGCGGAGACGCGTCTCTGGACACCTCGCCCGTGCGTCTAGCTCAAATAGAAGTTTGCAAACTTTGAGTTTTTCGTTTTTCCAAGCAAATCAGTACTTTCGAAATCCACCTAACCGATACAATATTCCCTATACATCAAAATATCTTTGCAACCAGGTGTCGCATTTCGAAGCTGTTTTCAGCTGAATCGCTTGTATTTAGGTACCGATTGACTATTTTAACTGAAAGAATTGACAAAACGCGAAAAAATTTTCATTTTTCGCCATTAACTTAGAAAAACTCAGAATATTTTTGTACTGAACCACATATCCATTTTTATTTCAAAATTCTTACTGTCAACCCTAATTGTATTAGTTTAAATAGCAACTTACCTGCCTTACCTGTATTCTGGCGAGCGTTCCGCGAGCTGGAGTCCTGTTCGCTGGAGTTATTAGAAGTTTTTCAAAAATTTTCCGTGAAAAATCACGTTTTTGGACCCTAATTTTAAATTTTCCTTCCGTGAAAACTAAAGTAACGCCGTAGTTAGCTGGCCCGCGCGGAGACGCCCGTGCGTCTAGCTCAAATAGAAGTTTGCAAACTTTGAGTTTTTCGTTTTTCCAAGCAAATCAGTACTTTCGAAATCCACCTAACCGATACAATATTCCCTATACATCAAAATATCTTTGCAACCAGGTGTCGCATTTCGAAGCTGTTTTCAGCTGAATCGCTTGTATTTAGGTACCGATTGACTATTTTAACTGAAAGAATTGACAAAACGCGAAAAAATTTTCATTTTTCGCCATTAACTTAGAAAAACTCAGAATATTTTTGTACTGAACCACATATCCATTTTTATTTCAAAATTCTTACTGTCAACCCTAATTGTATTAGTTTAAATAGCAACTTACCTGCCTTACCTGTATTCTGGCGAGCGTTCCGCGAGCTGGAGTCCTGTTCGCTGGAGTTATTAGAAGTTTTTCAAAAATTTTCCGTGAAAAATCACGTTTTTGGACCCTAATTTTAAATTTTCCTTCCGTGAAAACTAAAGTAACGCCGTAGTTAGCTGGCCCGCGCGGAGACGCCCGTGCGTCTAGCTCAAATAGAAGTTTGCAAACTTTGAGTTTTTCGTTTTTCCAAGCAAATCAGTACTTTCGAAATCCACCTAACCGATACAATATTCCCTATACATCAAAATATCTTTGCAACCAGGTGTCGCATTTCGAAGCTGTTTTCAGCTGAATCGCTTGTATTTAGGTACCGATTGACTATTTTAACTGAAAGAATTGACAAAACGCGAAAAAATTTTCATTTTTCGCCATTAACTTAGAAAAACTCAGAATATTTTTGTACTGAACCACATATCCATTTTTATTTCAAAATTCTTACTGTCAACCCTAATTGTATTAGTTTAAATAGCAACTTACCTGCCTTACCTGTATTCTGGCGAGCGTTCCGCGAGCTGGAGTCCTGTTCGGTGGAGTTATTACAAGTTTTTCAAAAAATTTCCCTTAAAAATCACGTTTTTGGACCCTATTTTTAAATTTTCCTTCCGTGAAAACTAAAGTAACGCCGTAGTTAGCTGGCCCGCGCGGAGACGCGTCCCTGGACACCTCGCCCGTGCGTCTAGCTCAAATAGAAGTTTGCAAACTTTGAGTTTTTCGTTTTTCCAAGCAAATCAGTACTTTCGAAATCCACCTAACCGATACAATATTCGGCGGCGACCTCTCGCGTCCGGCCCTGGTGCGAGCCATGGTACGGAGCGAGAGGGAATGGGAAGCCGTCACCTCCTTCTGCGAAGCAGTAATGCTCGCGAAGGAGGAGGCGGGGCGCGTGAGGGAGTGGCAGTCTCTGCGCCCTCACATCCCTAGCCGCCGCAGGAGGAGACGCCCCGGGCGTCGGGAGTCAATAGCGGACTCCCGGCCACCGTAGGCGCGAGCTTGCGGGTGGCGAGCAATGGGTAGCTCGCCGCCCGGTAAGGACCAAGCTCGGGTCGACGGCGCGCAGTGTTCCACGCGCGCCTCAAAGAGATGTCAGCAGCAGTGTAGGGGTCTACTAGGACCGATGCCTGCCGGGGTCGCGTGATTGTTCGAAGGAGATACCGTGACCCTGGCAAATGGGCAACTGATGGAACACGGGTGGGTTTTAGTCAGTAAAAGTCTGACACGCCCTCCCGCTCCGCCCAGAGCGGGAGAAGTCATTTGATGATTTCCCATCCTGAAAAAAAAAAAAAAAAAAAAAAACCGATACAATATTCCCTATACATCAAAATATCTTTGCAACCAGGTGTCGCATTTCGAAGCTGTTTTCAGCTGAATCGCTTGTATTTAGGTACCGATTGACTATTTTAACTGAAAGAATTGACAAAACGCGAAAAAATTTTCATTTTTCGCCATTAACTTAGAAAAACTGAGAATATTTTTGTACTGAACCACATATCCATTTTTATTTCAAAATTCTTACTGTCAACCCTAATTGTATTAGTTTAAATAGCAACTTACCTGCCTTACCTGTATTCTGGCGAGCGTTCCGCGAGCTGGAGTCCTGTTCGGTGGAGTTATTACAAGTTTTTCAAAAAATTTCCCTTAAAAATCACGTTTTTGGACCCTAATTTTAAATTTTCCTTCCGTGAAAACTAAAGTAACGCCGTAGTTAGCTGGCCCGCGCGAAGACGCGTCTCTGGACACCTCGCCCGTGCGTCTAGCTCAAATAGAAGTTTGCAAACTTTGAGTTTTTCGTTTTTCCAAGCAAATCAGTACTTTCGAAATCCACCTAACCGATACAATATCCCTCATTGAGGCTGCGCCCAGCGCGCCGGCTGTTTGCGGCCCAGAGGGTCATGGCCATCCGGTTAATCCGGGGATACCGCACGGTCTCGTGCGAGGCGGCGAGCCTCCTTGCCGGAGTGCCGCCATGGGATCTGGAGGCAAAGGTCCTCGCGCACATGTGGGAGTGGCGCGAGGAGGGGAAACGCCGGGGCGAAACTCCGCTGCCGCGACAAATCGTGGCACGGCGGACAGAGCTCCGGTGTGATCTCATGGCGACATGGCGGGTACGATTGTCGCAGCCCAGTGCTGGGCACGCCACAATTGCGGCGGTAAGTCCCCTCTTTGAGGAGTGGATAGAGAGGCGCCACGGCGTCCTCACCTTCCGTCTGACGCAGGTTCTCACCGGGCATGGGTGCTTCGGTGGGTTCCTGTTCAGGATAAAGCGGGAGGATACGTCCGGGTGTTTCCATTGCGAGGATCGTCTGGAGGACACGGTGGAGCATACGGTGGAGGTGTGCCCTGCCTGGGCGGAGCACCGCCGTGTCCTCGTGGAGGCGATCGGCGGCGGCGACCTCTCGCGTCCGGCCCTGGTGCGAGCCATGGTACGGAGCGAGAGGGAATGGGAAGCTGTCACCTCCTTCTGCGAAGCAGTGATGCTCGCGAAGGAGGAGGCGGGGCGCGTGAGGGAGTGGCAGTCTCTGCGCCCTCACGCCCCTAGCCGCCGCAGGAGGAGACGCCCCGGGCGTCGGGAGTCAATTGCGGACTCCCGGCCACCGTAGGCGCGAGCTTGCGGGTGGCGAGCAATGGGTGGCTCGCCGCCCGGTAAGGACCAGGCTCGGGTCGACGGCGCGCAGTGTTCCACGCGCGCCTCAAAGAGATGTCAGCAGCAGTGTAGGGGTCTACTAGGACCGATGCCTGCCGGGGTCGCGTGATTGTTCGAAAGAGATACCGTGACCCTGGCACATGGGCAACTGATGGAACACGGGTGGGTTTTAGTCAGTAAAAGTCTGACACGCCCTCCCGCTCCGCCCAGAGCGGGAGAAGTCATTTGATGATTTCCCATCCTGAAAAAAAAAAAAAAAAAAAAAAAAAAACCGATACAATATTCCCTATACATCAAAATATCTTTGCAACCAGGTGTCGCATTTCGAAGCTGTTTTCAGCTGAATCGCTTGTATTTAGGTACCGATTGACTATTTTAACTGAAAGAATTGACAAAACGCGAAAAAATTTTCATTTTTCGCCATTAACTTAGAAAAACTCAGAATATTTTTGTACTGAACCACATATCCATTTTTATTTCAAAATTCTTACTGTCAACCCTAATTGTATTAGTTTAAATAGCAACTTACCTGCCTTACCTGTATTCTGGCGAGCGTTCCGCGAGCTGGAGTCCTGTTCGGTGGAGTTATTACAAGTTTTTCAAAAAATTTCCCTTAAAAATCACGTTTTTGGACCCTATTTTTAAATTTTCCTTCCGTGAAAACTAAAGTAACGCCGTAGTTAGCTGGCCCGCGCGGAGACGCGTCCCTGGACACCTCGCCCGTGCGTCTAGCTCAAATAGAAGTTTGCAAACTTTGAGTTTTTCGTTTTTCCAAGCAAATCAGTACTTTCGAAATCCACCTAACCGATACAATATCGCGGAGGTCGTGGCTGCGGCTATCAAGAGGGCCACCTTGAAGAGGCTTCAGACCTCCAAGGATAAGGCCATATCTGCAGCCACGAAGGCCATTGTGGCGGCCGCGAAGGCCATTCACTCCGGGCCTCCAGTGGATGGAGTGGCAGAATTGCGGGCGGAGGTCGCCCGCGTGACTGCCGCCATGGAGCTCCTGCGAAAGGAGAACGCGGAGCTCCGGGCGGACCTGGCTGGGCTCCGAGGAGCCGGCCCCCAGGCGGCGTCGCAGGGGGAAGCGCGGCATGGGCAGGGCGCACCTCCGCCTGCCGAGGCCCAGGTGCTGGCCCTGGTGCGGCGGGAGCTCGCTGCCTTCCAGAGCAGATTTTCTGCACTGGAGGCCGTTGTTCTGCGCCCCCCGCTGGCGGCAAGCCGGCCGGTTTCGGGCCAGCCTAGGGCGTCCTCGGGTCAGCCGAAAGCGGCCTCGGGCCAGCCGAAGGCAGCCTCGGCCCAGCCGAAGGAATCCTCGGGCCAGTCAAAGGCAGCCTCGTATGCCGCCTCCGCGGCTGCTCCAGCCAAAGGTTCGGGGCAGACAAAAGGCCGGCCCAAGCAGGCCCCCGCGAGGACCCCAGCGACAGAGGTGAGAGGGCCACCCGCACCTGCTAGATCTCCTCCTGCCACCGCCGAATGGCAAGTGGTCGGGGAGAAAAAGAAGGCGGGCAAGGCCGCAAGGAAGGCCCGAAACAAGAGGAGGCAGCAGCGGCGCAAGAGGAGCAGCGTCGCGGCTAGGCTTCGCGCCCCGAAGTCCGCAGCTGTAGTGATCACGCTACAGCCGGAAGCGGAAAAGAAGGGCGTGACCTATCGCGACCTGCTCTCCAAGGCTAAGGCGGCAGTGGACCTCCAGGAGATCGGCATCTCCAACGGTCTCCGGGTGAAGGTCACTTTGACTGGAGCCCGGATGCTGGAGGTCCCCGGTGCGGCGAGTGGCCCGACTGCCGACGCTCTGGCCGATAGGCTTAGGGCGTCCTTAGACGCGGACGAGGCCCGAGTCTCCAGGCCCACCAAGTGCGCTGACATGCGCATCCTGGGCCTGGACGACTGCGTGACGGAGGCGGAGGTGATAGCCGCCGTTGTTAGGACGGGGGGGTGCTCGGCCGATCAGGTCAGGGCAGGTACCATCCGTCCTGACAGCACGGGGATGCGGACCGTAACGGTCAGCTGCCCCGTGTCGGCGGCCCAAAAAATCACCGCGGAGGGCCGAAGGCTGCTGGTGGGCTGGGTCTCAGCGCAGGTGAAACTGTTGGAGCCCAGACCTCTGAGGTGCTTCCGATGCCAGATGGGCAACCACGTGTTCGTGAGTTGCACCTCAGAGGTGGACCGCAGCGGTCACTGCTTCCGCTGCGGTCAGCCCGGTCACAAGGCCGGCTCGTGCAATGCCACGCCGCACTGCTATGCATGTGCGGCGGTTGGCAAGCCGACCGAGCACCGGGCTGGGAGTAAGGCCTGCGCTGCAGCCGCCAAGGCCGGAGGCAAGGGAAAGCCCTCCACCACCGCTGTCACCGCTGTCGCCGCTGCCGCCTCGACCACTGCTGTCGTGGCCGGCACCGCCACGGCAGGGCCCTCACAGGGGGCTCAGGAGGGGGCTGAAATGGAGTGCTAATAATAAGTTCTCCATTGCGCCTCCTCCAGGCGAACATCAACCACTGCGCCTCTGCTCAGGATCTTTTGCTCCAGAGCATGGCGCAGTGGTCGATTAACATCGCCGTGGTCGCTGAGCCGTACTTTGTCCCGCCCAGGGATGACTGGGTGGAGGACCTGAGCGGCTCAGTGACCCTCATTTCGTCGGCCGCCGCCGGAACCCCGACCCTCGAGGCCGTCAAGAGGGGACGGGGTTGCGTAGCAGCACGGTTCGGGGAGATTGTAGTTGTGGGAGTATACTTCTCCCCGAGCCGAACTCTCGCCGAGTTCCACAACTCCCTTGCGGAGTTGAGAGTCGTCGTCGTCGGGTTCCGTCCCCTTCCCGTGCTCGTACTCGGGGACTTCAACGCCAAGAATTTGGCTTGGGGTTCCCGGTATACGGACACACGGGGCAGGATGGTGGAGGACTGGGCTCTGGAGACAGGCCTGGTCGTCCTAAATCGGGGTTCTGTACCTACGTGTGTACGGATGCGGGGCGACTCAGTGGTGGACATTTCGTTCGCCAGCCCCGCTCTGTCACCGCAGGTTATTGATTGGCGCGTCATGGAGGGGGTGGAGACGTATTCTGACCATCGGTACATCCGATTTGACGTCTCCGCCCAGACCCATAATTTCAAAACCATATTTGTACGCCGGAAACGGCAGAATATTTTGAGCGTAATAATCCACATAACAACTTTGTACAATATTCTGACAAATAAATGCTTTCTTTCTTTCTTTCTTTACCTCGAGCGCGCCGATCCGGCAGACCCCGAGTGGTCCGCGGTGGGCGCTGAAGAAGCTGGACCGGGAGCTTCTCCTGGAAGCCTCGATCGTGCAGGCCTGGGTGTCACCACCGGACAGGCCTGCTGACACCAACGACGAGGCCGAGTGGTTCCGGGAGGCCATGGCCGAGATCTGTGACGTGGCTATGCCCCGAGTCCAGCCAGGACGGGCTTGGCGCCAGGTGTACTGGTGGTCGCCGCAGCTGACAGCGTTACGCGAAGCGTGCGTTGCGGCACGACGCCGGTACACCAGGCACCGCAGGCTCCGTATCCGACCTCCGGATACGGAAGCCATTCAGGCGGAGCTATACGAGGGGTACAGAGCGGCGAAGACCGCCCTCCAAGAGGAGATCCTGCGGGCCAGAGGACTAGCCCGCAAGGAGTCGCTGGAGACTCTGAACAGGGACCCATGGGGACGGCCCTACAAGGCCGTCCGGGAGAAACTCCGCCCATGGGCTCCTCCACTGACTCAGAGTCTCCGGCCCCAACTCGTGGAGGGAGTGGTGAGCGCTCTGTTCCCTTCTCGAGGGGAACATAGTCCCCCACCCATGGCTCCGCCTACTGCGGTGCCCGATGCGGACCACACCACTGACGACGACGACGGTGCTCCAGAAGTGACCGAGGTAGAGATGAGGGTGGCGGTACGAAGGCTTAATGCCAAGAATACCGCCCCAGGACCCGACGGCTTGCCTGGCAAAGCATGGGTCCTGGCCTCAGAGGCTCTCGGGCCTCGACTCAGGGGGCTCCTTAGCGCATGCTTGGAGAGGGGCCAGTTCCCACTTCGTTGGAAGACGGGGAAACTGGTCCTCATTAAGAAGCCTGGGCGCCCAGCGGACTCTCCGTCCGCTTACCGGCCCATCGTGCTGCTCGACGAGGTGGGCAAGCTCTTTGAAAGAGTGATTGCAGACCGCCTCGTCGGGTGGCTGGTGCGAGTGGGGCCGGACTTGTCAGACGGCCAGTACGGCTTCCGCAAGGGGCGCTCAACGGTGGACGCCATCATGCGCGTGCGAGCCCTCACGACGGGGGATGCAGTGGCCCGGGGTGGGGTCGTCTTGGCGGTGTCTCTAGACATCGCCAATGCCTTCAACACCCTACCCTGGAGTTGCATTAGGGAGGCACTCCGGTATCACCGGATGCCGACCTACCTCTGTCGCGTGGTCGAGGCCTATCTCACGGATAGGGCCGTAATCTACCCCGGTCACCAGGGAGAGTGGAACCGGCGAGAGATGTCGTGCGGTGTCCCACAGGGATCGGTCCTGGGGCCGCATCTGTGGGACATCGGTTACGACTGGGTGCTGCGCGCCGACCTCCCTAGCGGCGTCAGCGTGGTTTGCTACGCTGACGACACGCTGGTCCTTGCGCAGGGGAGGTCGTACGAGACGGCGGCCGACATAATGACACGCGGGGTTGCGATAATCGTCGATAGGATCCGGCAATTGGGACTCGAGGTGGCCTTGCACAAGTCCGAGGCCATGGGTTTTCATGGTCCTCGGAACGCGCCACCTGCGGGTTCCCAACTCACGGTAGGAGGGGTTCACATCGGCGTCGAGTCGACGATGAAGTACTTGGGACTTGTCCTCGACAGCCGGTGGAACTTCGTCGAACATTTCCGACGTTTGGCTCCCAGACTGGAGCGGGCTGGGGCTGCCTTAAAGCGGCTCCTGCCCAATCTGGGGGGTCCAAACGCCTCCTGCCGGAGGCTCTACACGGGGGTCGTGCGGTCCATGGCCCTCTACGGGGCACCGGTGTGGGCGCCCTCATTGAGGCTGCGCCCAGCGCGCCGGTTGAGTGCGGCCCAGAGGGTCATGGCTATCCGGTTAATCCGAGGATACCGCACGATCTCGTGCGAGGCGGCGAGCCTCCTTGCCGGAGTGCCGCCATGGGATCTGGAGGCAAAGGTCCTCGCGCACATGTGGGAGTGGCGCGAGGAGGCGAAGCGCCGGGGCGAAACTCCGATGCCGCGACAAATCGCGGCTCGGCGGACAGAGCTCCGGTGTGATCTCATGACGACATGGCGGGTACGATTGTCGCAACCCAGCGCAGGGCACGCCACAATTGCGGCGGTAAGTCCCCTCTTTGAGGAGTGGTTAGAGAGGCGCCACGGCGTCCTCACCTTCCGCCTGACGCAGGTTCTTACCGGGCATGGGTGCTTCGGTGGGTTCCTGTTCAGGATAAAGCGGGAGGATACGTCCGGGTGTTTCCATTGCGAGGATCGTCTGGAGGACACGGTGGAGCATACGGTGGAGGTGTGCCCTGCCTGGGCGGGGCACCGCCGTGTCCTCGTGGAGGCGATCGGCGGCGGCGACCTCTCGCGTCCGGCCCTGGTGCGAGCCATGGTACGGGGCGAGAGGGAATGGGAAGCCGTCACCTCCTTCTGCGAAGCAGTAATGCTCGCGAAGGAGGAGGCGGGGCGCGTGAGGGAGTGGCAGTCTCTGCGCCCTCACGTCCCTAGCCGCCGCAGGAGGAGACGCCCCGGGCGTCGGGAGTCGATTGCGGACTCCCGGCCACCGTAGGCGCGAGCTTGCGGGTGGCGAGCAATGGGTAGCTCGCCGCCCGGTAAGGACCAAGCTCGGGTCGACGGCGCGCAGTGTTCCACGCGCGCCTCAAAGAGATGTCAGCAGCAGCGTAGGGGTCTGCTAGGACCGATGCCTGCCGGGGTCGCGTGATTGTTCGAAAGAGATACCGTGACCCTGGCACATGGGCAACTGATGGAACACGGGTGGGTTTTAGTCAGTAAAAGTCTGACACACCCTCCCGCTCCGCCCAGAGCGGGAGAAGTCATTTGATGATTTCCCATCCTGAAAAAAAAAAAAAAAAAAAAAAAAAAAAAAAAAACCGATACAATATTCCCTATACATCAAAATATCTTTGCAACCAGGTGTCGCATTTCGAAGCTGTTTTCAGCTGAATCGCTTGTATTTAGGTACCGATTGACTATTTTAACTGAAAGAATTGACAAAACGCGAAAAAATTTTCATTTTTCGCCATTAACTTAGAAAAACTCAGAATATTTTTGTACTGAACCACATATCCATTTTTATTTCAAAATTCTTACTGTCAACCCTAATTGTATTAGTTTAAATAGCAACTTACCTGCCTTACCTGTATTCTGGCGAGCGTTCCGCGAGCTGGAGTCCTGTTCGGTGGAGTTATTACAAGTTTTTCAAAAAATTTCCCTTAAAAATCACGTTTTTGGACCCTAATTTTAAATTTTCCTTCCGTGAAAACTAAAGTAACGCCGTAGTTAGCTGGCCCGCGCGGAGACGCGTCTCTGGACACCTCGCCCGTGCGTCTAGCTCAAATAGAAGTTTGCAAACTTTGAGTTTTTCGTTTTTCCAAGCAAATCAGTACTTTCGAAATCCACCTAACCGATACAATATTCCCTATACATCAAAATATCTTTGCAACCAGGTGTCGCATTTCGAAGCTGTTTTCAGCTGAATCGCTTGTATTTAGGTACCGATTGACTATTTTAACTGAAAGAATTGACAAAACGCGAAAAAATTTTCATTTTTCGCCATTAACTTAGAAAAACTCAGAATATTTTTGTACTGAACCACATATCCATTTTTATTTCAAAATTCTTACTGTCAACCCGAATTGTATTAGTTTAAATAGCAACTTACCTGCCTTACCTGTATTCTGGCGAGCGTTCCGCGAGCTGGAATCCTGTTCGGTGGAGTTATTACAAGTTTTTCAAAAAATTTCCCTTAAAAATCACGTTTTTGGACCCTAATTTTAAATTTTCCTTCCGTGAAAACTAAAGTAACGCCGTAGTTAGCTGGCCCGCGCGGAGACGCGTCTCTGGACACCTCGCCCGTGCGTCTAGCTCAAATAGAAGTTTGCAAACTTTGAGTTTTTCGTTTTTCCAAGCAAATCAGTACTTTCGAAATCCACCTAACCGATACAATATTCCCTATACATCAAAATATCTTTGCAACCAGGTGTCGCATTTCGAAGCTGTTTTCAGCTGAATCGCTTGTATTTAGGTACCGATTGACTATTTTAACTGAAAGAATTGACAAAACGCGAAAAAATTTTCATTTTTCGCCATTAACTTAGAAAAACTCAGAATATTTTTGTACTGAACCACATATCCATTTTTATTTCAAAATTCTTACTGTCAACCCTAATTGTATTAGTTTAAATAGCAACTTACCTGCCTTACCTGTATTCTGGCGAGCGTTCCGCGAGCTGGAGTCCTGTTCGGTGGAGTTATTACAAGTTTTTCAAAAAATTTCCCTTAAAAATCACGTTTTTGGACCCTAATTTTAAATTTTCCTTCCGTGAAAACTAAAGTAACGCCGTAGTTAGCTGGCCCGCGCGGAGACGCGTCTCTGGACACCTCGCCCGTGCGTCTAGCTCAAATAGAAGTTTGCAAACTTTGAGTTTTTCGTTTTTCCAAGCAAATCAGTACTTTCGAAATCCACCTAACCGATACAATATTCCCTATACATCAAAATATCTTTGCAACCAGGTGTCGCATTTCGAAGCTGTTTTCAGCTGAATCGCTTGTATTTAGGTACCGATTGACTATTTTAACTGAAAGAATTGACAAAACGCGAAAAAATTTTCATTTTTCGCCATTAACTTAGAAAAACTCAGAATATTTTTGTACTGAACCACATATCCATTTTTATTTCAAAATTCTTACTGTCAACCCTAATTGTATTAGTTTAAATAGCAACTTACCTGCCTTACCTGTATTCTGGCGAGCGTTCCGCGAGCTGGAGTCCTGTTCGGTGGAGTTATTACAAGTTTTTCAAAAAATTTCCCTTAAAAATCACGTTTTTGGACCCTAATTTTAAATTTTCCTTCCGTGAAAACTAAAGTAACGCCGTAGTTAGCTGGCCCGCGCGGAGACGCGTCTCTGGACACCTCGCCCGTGCGTCTAGCTCAAATAGAAGTTTGCAAACTTTGAGTTTTTCGTTTTTCCAAGCAAATCAGTACTTTCGAAATCCACCTAACCGATACAATATGGGGTGCTTGGACAGGAAACCTCCTCGTGTGCCCGGGGGTTGGAGTTCCCTTATGGATACGTCCGGGGGGAAGGCCAATCTCCGGGACGGTGCACCCTGGGGTGCGGGCAAATACTCCCCATTGGGTACTTTGTGCCTAAGGGGAGTTTTGCCCGTATGCGAATGTCCTGTCGGAGGAACGCTCCACCGTGTGTCCCTCTGATCTTAGCAGAGGCGCACAGCGGTGGAGTTAGAGCGGGCTCGGTGTGCACTAACCTGCCGCCGGGCAGGCAAGAAGGAACGTACCCCTTCTGCCACCGTTAGTCTCGTAGCCCCGAAGATCGTCACGGTCATGTCTCTGACTTTTGACGGGGGTCGAGGGTCTTGGCTTAATCGCCCGGGCCGCGAGGTAGAAAACCTCTATAAAAAATCACCCCAAACCTCCAAGCGGCGGCGCACCGTGAGGGAGGTTGACAGCTTGACTAATGGGTAGCTGAATTAGTCACTAGTGCGAACCACTGAATTTTGAGACATTATAAAGTTTAATACTCGTGGGAACAAACATGGAAAATTTTTTAAAAACAAATAAAACAAAACCAGTGGAAGGGAGCGATGCGGGGTCGGAGTCCGACGCCGCGTCGAGTGCGAAGGGCTCGCGTGCGAGCTCAGAGCGAGGAGTGGCGGGCGCTGCTGGTGGGAACCGTAAGGTCTCCCAGAAGCGCCCTAAATCGGGGGCAGGGCAGGAGTCCTCCTCCGACGGCGGGCTGAACTCGGCCCGCCGAAAAATATCACGGCGTGGTGGGCTCCAGGAGAGGGGCACCGGCCGAGGACTCCCCACCAAGGAGGCCGGCGAGCCGAGCCGAGCAGGCTCAGCTGAGCTGACCCAGGGAGGGGAGAGGCTTGCCACGGAGGGGCATCCCTCTGAGGGGACCAGTAGTAGGGCCCCCTCAGAGTCCTCCGGTGGTGAGTCGGACGCTGCCGGCCACTCGGAAGGAATGGGCAGGTTCGTGGAGGTCGTGGCCACGGCCATCAAGGCTGCGACCTTAAAAAGGCTCCAGAGGTCCAAGGACAAGGCCATATCTGCTGCCACGAAAGCCATCGTGGTGGCAGCGAAGGCCTTGCGTTCTGGGCCTCCGGTGGTGGATGGGGTGGCAGAACTGCGGGCGGAGGTCGCCCGCGTGACTGCCGCCATGGAGCTCCTCCGAAAGGAGAATGCGGAGCTCCGAGCGGACCTGGCCGGTCTCCGAGGAGCCAGCCCCCAGGAGGCATCGCAGGGGGGAGCGCGGCATGGGCAGGGCGGGCTCCTGCCTGCCGAGAACCAGGTGCTGACCCTGGTGCGGAAGGAGCTCGCTGTCTTCCAGAGCAGGTTTTCTGCTCTGGAGGCCGTTGTCCTGCGCCCCCCACTGGCGGCAAGCCGGCCGATTTCGGGCCAGCTTGGGGCGGCCTCGGCTCAGCCGAAGGCGGCCTCGGGCCAGATGAAGGCAGCTTCAGGCCAGCCGCGGGTTGTCTCGGGCCAGCCGAAGGTGGCCTCGTTTGCGGGTGTTGCGTCTGCCCCAGCCAAAGGGCCGGGGCCTGCGGCTGCCACAGCCAAAGGGCCGGGGCAGACCAAAGGCTTGCCAAAGAAGGCACCCGCAAGGGCCCCAGCACCGGAAGTGAGAGGGCCGCCAATGCCAGCCCCGCCTGCTAAATCTCCCCCTGCCAACGCCGAATGGCAAGTGGTTGGGGAGAAAAAGAAGGCAAGTAAGGCTGCAAGGGCGGCCAGAAACAAAAAGAGGCAGCAGCGGCGCAAAAAGAGCAGCGTCGCGGCTAGGCTCCGCGCCCCGAAGTCCGCAGCTGTAGTGATTACACTACAGTCGGAAGCGGTGAAAAAGGGCGTGTCCTACCGCGACGTGCTCTCCAAAGCGAAGGCAGCGGTGGACCTGCAGGAGCTCGGCATCTCCGACGGGCTCCGGGTGAAAGTTACTCTGACTGGGGCCCGGATGCTGGAGGTCCCTGGTGCGGATAGTGGCCCGACCGCTGACGCTCTGGCCGAAAGGCTTAGGGCGTCGTTAGACGCGGAGGAGGCCCGAGTGTCCAGGCCCATCAAGTGCGCTGACATGCGCATTCTGGGCCTGGACGATTGCGTCACGGAGGCGGAGGTGGTGGCCGCCATCGCTGGGGCGGGGGGTTGTCCTGCCGAACAAGTGAGGGCAGGCACCATCCGCCCTGACAATGCGGGGTTGCGAACCGTCACGGTGAGCTGCCCCGTGTCGGCGGCCCAAAAAATCACCGCGGAGGGCCGAAGGCTCCTGGTGGGCTGGGTCTCAGCGCAGGTGAAACTGTTGGAGCCCAGACCTCTGAGGTGCTTCCGATGCCAGATGGGCAACCACGTGTTCGTGGGTTGCACCTCAGAGGTGGACCGCAGCGGTCACTGCTTCCGCTGCGGTCAGCCCGGTCACAAGGCCGGTTCGTGCAATGCCACGCCGCACTGCTATGCATGTGCGGCGGCTGGCAAGCCGGCCGAACACCGGGCTGGGAGTAAGGCCTGCGCTGTAGCCGCCAAGGCCAGAGGCAAGAGTAAGCCCTCCGCCACCGCTGTCACCGCTGTCGCCGCTGCCGCCTCGACCACTGCTGTCGTGGCCGGCACCACCACGGCAGGGCCCTCACAGGGGGCTCAGGAGGGGGCTGAAATGGAGTGCCAATAATAGGTACTCCATTGCGCCTCCTCCAAGCGAATATCAACCACTGCGCCTCCGCTCAGGATTTGTTACTCCAGAGCATGGCGCAGTGGTCGATTAACATCGCTGTGGTCGCTGAGCCGTACTTTGTCCCGCCCAGGGATGACTGGGTGGAGGACCTGAGCGGCTCAGTGACCCTCATTTCGTCGGCCGCCGCCGGAACCCCGACCCTCGAGGCCGTCAAGAGGGGACGGGGTTGCGTAGCAGCACGGTTCGGGGAGATTGTAGTTGTGGGAGTATATTTCTCCCCGAGCCGAACTCTCGCCGAGTTCCACAACTCCCTTGCGGAGTTGAGAGTCGTCGTCGTTGGGTTCCGTCCCCTTCCCGTGCTCGTACTCGGGGACTTCAACGCCAAGAATTTGGCTTGGGGTTCCCGGTATACGGACACACGGGGCAGGATGGTGGAGGACTGGGCTCTGGAGACAGGCCTGGTCGTCCTAAATCGGGGTTCTGTACCTACGTGTGTACGGATGCGGGGCGACTCAGTGGTGGACATTTCGTTCGCCAGCCCCGCTCTGTCACCGCAGGTTATTGATTGGCGCGTCATGGAGGGGGTGGAGACGTATTCCGACCATCGGTACATCCGATTTGACGTCTCCGCCCAGACCTCGAGCGCGCCGATCCGGCAGACCCCGAGTGGTCCGCGGTGGGCGCTGAAGAAGCTGGACCGGGAGCTTCTCCTGGAAGCCTCGATCGTGCAGGCCTGGGTGTCACCACTGGACAGGCCTGCTGACACCAACGACGAGGCCGAGTGGTTCCGGGAGGCCATGTCCGAGATCTGTGACGTGGCTATGCCCCGAGTCCAGCCAGGACGGGCTTGGCGCCAGGTGTACTGGTGGTCGCCGCAGCTGACAGCGTTGCGCGAAGCGTGCGTTGCGGCACGACGCCAGTACACCAGGCACCGCAGGCTCCGCATCCGACCTCCGGATACGGAAGCCATTCAGGCGGAGCTATACGAGGGGTACAGAGCGGCGAAGACCGCCCTCCAAGAGGAGATCCTGCGGGCCAGAGGACTGGCCCGCAAGGAGTCGCTGGAGACTCTGAACAGGGACCCATGGGGACGGCCCTACAAGGCCGTCCGGGAGAAACTCCGCCCATGGGCTCCTCCGCTGACTCAGAGTCTCCGGCCCCAACTCGTAGAGGGCGTGGTGAGCGCTCTGTTCCCTTCTCGAGGGGAACATAGTCCCCCACCGATGGCTCCGCCTACTGCGGTGCCCGATGCGGACCACACCACTGACGACGACGACGGTGCTCCAGAAGTGACCGAGGTAGAGATGAGGGTGGCGGTACGAAGGCTTAATGCCAAGAATACCGCCCCAGGACCCGACGGCTTGCCTGGCAAAGCATGGGTCCTGGCCTCAGAGGCTCTCGGGCCTCGACTCAGGGGGCTCCTTAGCGCATGCTTGGAGAGGGGCCAGTTCCCACTTCGTTGGAAGACGGGGAAACTGGTCCTCATTAAGAAGCCTGGGCGCCCAGCGGACTCTCCGTCCGCTTACCGGCCCATCGTGCTGCTCGACGAGGTGGGCAAGCTCTTTGAAAGAGTGATTGCAGACCGCCTCGTCGGGTGGCTGGTGCGAGTGGGGCCGGACTTGTCGGACGGCCAGTACGGCTTCCGCAAGGGGCGCTCAACGGTGGACGCCATCATGCGCGTGCGAGCCCTCACGACGGGGGATGCAGTGGCCCGGGGTGGGGTCGTCTTGGCGGTGTCTCTAGACATCGCCAATGCCTTCAACACCCTACCCTGGAGTTGCATTAGGGAGGCACTCCGGTATCACCGGATGCCGACCTACCTCTGTCGCGTGGTCGAGGCCTATCTGACGGATAGGGCCGTTATCTACCCCGGTCACCAGGGAGAGTGGAACCGGCGAGAGATGTCGTGCGGTGTCCCACAGGGATCGGTCCTGGGGCCGCATCTGTGGGACATCGGTTACGACTGGGTGCTGCGCGCCGACCTCCCTAGCGGCGTCAGCGTGGTATGCTACGCTGACGACACGCTGGTCCTTGCGCAGGGGAGGTCGTACGAGGCGGCGGCCGAATTAATGACACGCGGGGTTGCGACAATCGTCGATAGGATCCGGCAATTGGGACTCGAGGTGGCATTGCACAAGTCCGAGGCCATGGGTTTTCATGGTCCTCGGAACGCGCCACCTGCGGGTTCCCAACTTACGGTAGGAGGGGTTCACATCGGCGTCGAGTCGACGATGAAGTACCTGGGACTTGTCCTCGACAGCCGGTGGAACTTCGTTGAGCATTTCCGACGTTTGGCTCCCAGACTGGAGCGGGCTGGGGCTGCATTAAAGCGGCTCCTGCCCAATCTGGGGGGTCCAAACGCCTCCTGCCGGAGGCTCTACACGGGGATCGTGCGGTCCATGGCCCTCTACGGGGCACCAGTGTGGGCACCCTCATTGAGGTTGCGCCCAGCGCGCCGGTTGTTTGCGGCCCAGAGGGTCATGGCCATCCGGTTAATCCGGGGATACCGCACGGTCTCGTGCGAGGCGGCGAGCCTCCTTGCCGGAGTGCCGCCATGGGATCTGGAGGCAAAGGTCCTCGCGCACATGTGGGAGTGGCGCGAGGAGGCGAAACGCCGGGGCGAAACTCCGCTGCCGCGACAAATCGCGGCACGGCGGACAGAGCTCCGGTGTGATCTCATGGCAACATGGCGGGTACGATTGTCGCAACCCAGTGCTGGGCACGCCACAATTGCGGCGGTAAGTCCCCTCTTTGAGGAGTGGATAGAGAGGCGTCACGGCGTCCTCACCTTCCGCCTGACGCAGGTTCTCACCGGGCATGGGTGCTTCGGTGGGTTCCTGTTCAGGATAAAGCGGGAGGATACGTCCGGGTGTTTCCATTGCGAGGATCGTCTGGAGGACACGGTGGAGCATACGGTGGAGGTGTGCCCTGCCTGGGCGGAGCACCGCCGTGTCCTCGTGGAGGCGATCGGCGGCGGCGACCTCTCGCGTCCGGCCCTGGTGCGAGCCATGGTACGGAGCGAGAGGGAATGGGAAGCCGTCACCTCCTTCTGCGAAGCAGTAATGCTCGTGAAGGAGGAGGCGGGGCGCGTGAGGGAGTGGCAGTCTCTGCGCCCTCACGCCCCTAGCCGCCGCAGGAGGAGACGCCCCGGGCGTCGGGAGTCGATTGCGGACTCCCGGCCACCGTAGGCGCGAGCTTGCGGGTGGCGAGCAATGGGTAGCTCGCCGCCCGGTAAGGACCAGGCTCGGGTCGACGGCGCGCAGTGTTCCACGCGCGCCTCAAAGAGATGTCAGCAGCAGTGTAGGGGTCTACTAGAACCGATGCCTGCCGGGGTCGCGTGATTGTTCGAAAGAGATACCGTGACCCTGGCACATAGGCAACTGATGGAACACGGGTGGGTTTTAGTCAGTAAAAGTCTGACACGCACTCCCGCTCCGCCCAGAGCGGGAGAAGTCATTTGATGATTTCCCATCCTGAAAAAAAAAAAAAAAAAAACCGATACAATATTCCCTATACATCAAAATATCTTTGCAACCAGGTGTCGCATTTCGAAGCTGTTTTCAGCTGAATCGCTTGTATTTAGGTACCGATTGACTATTTTAACTGAAAGAATTGACAAAACGCGAAAAAATTTTCATTTTTCGCCATTAACTTAGAAAAACTCAGAATATTTTTGTACTGAACCACATATCCATTTTTATTTCAAAATTCTTACTGTCAACCCTAATTGTATTAGTTTAAATAGCAACTTACCTGCCTTACCTGTATTCTGGCGAGCGTTCCGCGAGCTGGAGTCCTGTTCGGTGGAGTTATTACAAGTTTTTCAAAAAATTTCCCTTAAAAATCACGTTTTTGGACCCTAATTTTAAATTTTCCTTCCGTGAAAACTAAAGTAACGCCGTAGTTAGCTGGCCCGCGCGGAGACGCGTCTCTGGACACCTCGCCCGTGCGTCTAGCTCAAATAGAAGTTTGCAAACTTTGAGTTTTTCGTTTTTCCAAGCAAATCAGTACTTTCGAAATCCACCTAACCGATACAATATTCCCTATACATCAAAATATCTTTGCAACCAGGTGTCGCATTTCGAAGCTGTTTTCAGCTGAATCGCTTGTATTTAGGTACCGATTGACTATTTTAACTGAAAGAATTGACAAAACGCGAAAAAATTTTCATTTTTCGCCATTAACTTAGAAAAACTCAGAATATTTTTGTACTGAACCACATATCCATTTTTATTTCAAAATTCTTACTGTCAACCCTAATTGTATTAGTTTAAATAGCAACTTACCTGCCTTACCTGTATTCTGGCGAGCGTTCCGCGAGCTGGAGTCCTGTTCGGTGGAGTTATTACAAGTTTTTCAAAAAATTTCCCTTAAAAATCACGTTTTTGGACCCTAATTTTAAATTTTCCTTCCGTGAAAACTAAAGTAACGCCGTAGTTAGCTGGCCCGCGCGGAGACGCGTCTCTGGACACCTCGCCCGTGCGTCTAGCTCAAATAGAAGTTTGCAAACTTTGAGTTTTTCGTTTTTCCAAGCAAATCAGTACTTTCGAAATCCACCTAACCGATACAATATTCCCTATACATCAAAATATCTTTGCAACCAGGTGTCGCATTTCGAAGCTGTTTTCAGCTGAATCGCTTGTATTTAGGTACCGATTGACTATTTTAACTGAAAGAATTGACAAAACGCGAAAAAATTTTCATTTTTCGCCATTAACTTAGAAAAACTCAGAATATTTTTGTACTGAACCACATATCCATTTTTATTTCAAAATTCTTACTGTCAACCCTAATTGTATTAGTTTAAATAGCAACTTACCTGCCTTACCTGTATTCTGGCGAGCGTTCCGCGAGCTGGAGTCCTGTTCGGTGGAGTTATTACAAGTTTTTCAAAAAATTTCCCTTAAAAATCACGTTTTTGGACCCTAATTTTAAATTTTCCTTCCGTGAAAACTAAAGTAACGCCGTAGTTAGCTGGCCCGCGCGGAGACGCGTCTCTGGACACCTCGCCCGTGCGTCTAGCTCAAATAGAAGTTTGCAAACTTTGAGTTTTTCGTTTTTCCAAGCAAATCAGTACTTTCGAAATCCACCTAACCGATACAATATTCCCTATACATAAAAATATCTTTGCAACCAGGTGTCGCATTTCGAAGCTGTTTTCAGCTGAATCGCTTGTATTTAGGTACCGATTGACTATTTTAACTGAAAGAATTGACAAAACGCGAAAAAATTTTCATTTTTCGCCATTAACTTAGAAAAACTCAGAATATTTTTGTACTGAACCACATATCCATTTTTATTTCAAAATTCTTACTGTCAACCCGAATTGTATTAGTTTAAATAGCAACTTACCTGCCTTACCTGTATTCTGGCGAGCGTTCCGCGAGCTGGAATCCTGTTCGGTGGAGTTATTACAAGTTTTTCAAAAAATTTCCCTTAAAAATCACGTTTTTGGACCCTAATTTTAAATTTTCCTTCCGTGAAAACTAAAGTAACGCCGTAGTTAGCTGGCCCGCGCGGAGACGCGTCTCTGGACACCTCGCCCGTGCGTCTAGCTCAAATAGAAGTTTGCAAACTTTGAGTTTTTCGTTTTTCCAAGCAAATCAGTACTTTCGAAATCCACCTAACCGATACAATATTCCCTATACATCAAAATATCTTTGCAACCAGGTGTCGCATTTCGAAGCTGTTTTCAGCTGAATCGCTTGTATTTAGGTACCGATTGACTATTTTAACTGAAAGAATTGACAAAACGCGAAAAAATTTTCATTTTTCGCCATTAACTTAGAAAAACTCAGAATATTTTTGTACTGAACCACATATCCATTTTTATTTCAAAATTCTTACTGTCAACCCTAATTGTATTAGTTTAAATAGCAACTTACCTGCCTTACCTGTATTCTGGCGAGCGTTCCGCGAGCTGGAGTCCTGTTCGGTGGAGTTATTACAAGTTTTTCAAAAAATTTCCCTTAAAAATCACGTTTTTGGACCCTAATTTTAAATTTTCCTTCCGTGAAAACTAAAGTAACGCCGTAGTTAGCTGGCCCGCGCGGAGACGCGTCTCTGGACACCTCGCCCGTGCGTCTAGCTCAAATAAAAGTTTGCAAACTTTGAGTTTTTCGTTTTTCCAAGCAAATCAGTACTTTCGAAATCCACCTAACCGATACAATATTCCCTATACATCAAAATATCTTTGCAACCAGGTGTCGCATTTCGAAGCTGTTTTCAGCTGAATCGCTTGTATTTAGGTACCGATTGACTATTTTAACTGAAAGAATTGACAAAACGCGAAAAAATTTTCATTTTTCGCCATTAACTTAGAAAAACTCAGAATATTTTTGTACTGAACCACATATCCATTTTTATTTCAAAATTCTTACTGTCAACCCTAATTGTATTAGTTTAAATAGCAACTTACCTGCCTTACCTGTATTCTGGCGAGCGTTCCGCGAGCTGGAATCCTGTTCGGTGGAGTTATTACAAGTTTTTCAAAAAATTTCCCTTAAAAATCACGTTTTTGGACCCTAATTTTAAATTTTCCTTCCGTGAAAACTAAAGTAACGCCGTAGTTAGCTGGCCCGCGCGGAGACGCCCGTGCGTCTAGCTCAAATAGAAGTTTGCAAACTTTGAGTTTTTCGTTTTTCCAAGCAAATCAGTACTTTCGAAATCCACCTAACCGATACAATATTCCCTATACATCAAAATATCTTTGCAACCAGGTGTCGCATTTCGAAGCTGTTTTCAGCTGAATCGCTTGTATTTAGGTACCGATTGACTATTTTAACTGAAAGAATTGACAAAACGCGAAAAAATTTTCATTTTTCGCCATTAACTTAGAAAAACTCAGAATATTTTTGTACTGAACCACATATCCATTTTTATTTCAAAATTCTTACTGTCAACCCTAATTGTATTAGTTTAAATAGCAACTTACCTGCCTTACCTGTATTCTGGCGAGCGTTCCGCGAGCTGGAGTCCTGTTCGGTGGAGTTATTACAAGTTTTTCAAAAAATTTCCCTTAAAAATCACGTTTTTGGACCCTAATTTTAAATTTTCCTTCCGTGAAAACTAAAGTAACGCCGTAGTTAGCTGGCCCGCGCGGAGACGCGTCTTTGGACACCTCGCCCGTGCGTCTAGCTCAAATAGAAGTTTGCAAACTTTGAGTTTTTCGTTTTTCCAAGCAAATCAGTACTTTCGAAATCCACCTAACCGATACAATATTCCCTATACATCAAAATATCTTTGCAACCAGGTGTCGCATTTCGAAGCTGTTTTCAGCTGAATCGCTTGTATTTAGGTACCGATTGACTATTTTAACTGAAAGAATTGACAAAACGCGAAAAAATTTTCATTTTTCGCCATTAACTTAGAAAAACTCAGAATATTTTTGTACTGAACCACATATCCATTTTTATTTCAAAATTCTTACTGTCAACCCTAATTGTATTAGTTTAAATAGCAACTTACCTGCCTTACCTGTATTCTGGCGAGCGTTCCGCGAGCTGGAGTCCTGTTCGGTGGAGTTATTACAAGTTTTTCAAAAAATTTCCCTTAAAAATCACGTTTTTGGACCCTAATTTTAAATTTTCCTTCCGTGAAAACTAAAGTAACGCCGTAGTTAGCTGGCCCGCGCGGAGACGCGTCTCTGGACACCTCGCCCGTGCGTCTAGCTCAAATAAAAGTTTGCAAACTTTGAGTTTTTCGTTTTTCCAAGCAAATCAGTACTTTCGAAATCCACCTAACCGATACAATATTCCCTATACATCAAAATATCTTTGCAACCAGGTGTCGCATTTCGAAGCTGTTTTCAGCTGAATCGCTTGTATTTAGGTACCGATTGACTATTTTAACTGAAAGAATTGACAAAACGCGAAAAAATTTTCATTTTTCGCCATTAACTTAGAAAAACTCAGAATATTTTTGTACTGAACCACATATCCATTTTTATTTCAAAATTCTTACTGTCAACCCTAATTGTATTAGTTTAAATAGCAACTTACCTGCCTTACCTGTATTCTGGCGAGCGTTCCGCGAGCTGGAGTCCTGTTCGGTGGAGTTATTACAAGTTTTTCAAAAAATTTCCCTTAAAAATCACGTTTTTGGACCCTAATTTTAAATTTTCCTTCCGTGAAAACTAAAGTAACGCCGTAGTTAGCTGGCCCGCGCGGAGACGCGTCTCTGGACACCTCGCCCGTGCGTCTAGCTCAAATAGAAGTTTGCAAAATTTGAGTTTTTCGTTTTTCCAAGCAAATCAGTACTTTCGAAATCCACCTAACCGATACAATATTCCCTATACATCAAAATATCTTTGCAACCAGGTGTCGCATTTCGAAGCTGTTTTCAGCTGAATCGCTTGTATTTAGGTACCGATTGACTATTTTAACTGAAAGAATTGACAAAACGCGAAAAAATTTTCATTTTTCGCCATTAACTTAGAAAAACTCAGAATATTTTTGTACTGAACCACATATCCATTTTTATTTCAAAATTCTTACTGTCAACCCTAATTGTTTTAGTTTAAATAGCAACTTACCTGCCTTACCTGTATTCTGGCGAGCGTTCCGCGAGCTGGAGTCCTGTTCGGTGGAGTTATTACAAGTTTTTCAAAAAATTTCCCTTAAAAATCACGTTTTTGGACCCTAATTTTAAATTTTCCTTCCGTGAAAACTAAAGTAACGCCGTAGTTAGCTGGCCCGCGCGGAGACGCGTCTCTGGACACCTCGCCCGTGCGTCTAGCTCAAATAAAAGTTTGCAAACTTTGAGTTTTTCGTTTTTCCAAGCAAATCAGTACTTTCGAAATCCACCTAACCGATACAATATTCCCTATACATCAAAATATCTTTGCAACCAGGTGTCGCATTTCGAAGCTGTTTTCAGCTGAATCGCTTGTATTTAGGTACCGATTGACTATTTTAACTGAAAGAATTGACAAAACGCGAAAAAATTTTCATTTTTCGCCATTAACTTAGAAAAACTCAGAATATTTTTGTACTGAACCACATATCCATTTTTATTTCAAAATTCTTACTGTCAACCCTAATTGTATTAGTTTAAATAGCAACTTACCTGCCTTACCTGTATTCTGGCGAGCGTTCCGCGAGCTGGAGTCCTGTTCGGTGGAGTTATTACAAGTTTTTCAAAAAAAAAATTCCCTTAAAAATCACGTTTTTGGACCCTAATTTTAAATTTTCCTTCCGTGAAAACTAAAGTAACGCCGTAGTTAGCTGGCCCGCGCGGAGACGCGTCTCTGGACACCTCGCCCGTGCGTCTAGCTCAAATAGAAGTTTGCAAACTTTGAGTTTTTCGTTTTTCCAAGCAAATCAGTACTTTCGAAATCCACCTAACCGATACAATATTCCCTATACATCAAAATATCTTTGCAACCAGGTGTCGCATTTCGAAGCTGTTTTCAGCTGAATCGCTTGTATTTAGGTACCGATTGACTATTTTAACTGAAAGAATTGACAAAACGCGAAAAAATTTTCATTTTTCGCCATTAACTTAGAAAAACTCAGAATATTTTTGTACTGAACCACATATCCATTTTTATTTCAAAATTCTTACTGTCAACCCTAATTGTATTAGTTTAAATAGCAACTTACCTGCCTTACCTGTATTCTGGCGAGCGTTCCGCGAGCTGGAGTCCTGTTCGGTGGAGTTATTACAAGTTTTTCAAAAAATTTCCCTTAAAAATCACGTTTTTGGACCCTAATTTTAAATTTTCCTTCCGTGAAAACTAAAGTAACGCCGTAGTTAGCTGGCCCGCGCGGAGACGCGTCTCTGGACACCTCGCCCGTGCGTCTAGCTCAAATAGAAGTTTGCAAACTTTGAGTTTTTCGTTTTTCCAAGCAAATCAGTACTTTCGAAATCCACCTAACCGATACAATATTCCCTATACATCAAAATATCTTTGCAACCAGGTGTCGCATTTCGAAGCTGTTTTCAGCTGAATCGCTTGTATTTAGGTACCGATTGACTATTTTAACTGAAAGAATTGACAAAACGCGAAAAAATTTTCATTTTTCGCCATTAACTTAGAAAAACTCAGAATATTTTTGTACTGAACCACATATCCATTTTTATTTCAAAATTCTTACTGTCAACCCGAATTGTATTAGTTTAAATAGCAACTTACCTGCCTTACCTGTATTCTGGCGAGCGTTCCGCGAGCTGGAATCCTGTTCGGTGGAGTTATTACAAGTTTTTCAAAAAATTTCCCTTAAAAATCACGTTTTTGGACCCTAATTTTAAATTTTCCTTCCGTGAAAACTAAAGTAACGCCGTAGTTAGCTGGCCCGCGCGGAGACGCCCGTGCGTCTAGCTCAAATAGAAGTTTGCAAACTTTGAGTTTTTTCGTTTTTCCAAGCAAATCAGTACTTTCGAAATCCACCTAACCGATACAATATTCCCTATACATCAAAATATCTTTGCAACCAGGTGTCGCATTTCGAAGCTGTTTTCAGCTGAATCGCTTGTATTTAGGTACCGATTGACTATTTTAACTGAAAGAATTGACAAAACGCGAAAAAATTTTCATTTTTCGCCATTAACTTAGAAAAACTCAGAATATTTTTGTACTGAACCACATATCCATTTTTATTTCAAAATTCTTACTGTCAACCCTAATTGTATTAGTTTAAATAGCAACTTACCTGCCTTACCTGTATTCTGGCGAGCGTTCCGCGAGCTGGAGTCCTGTTCGGTGGAGTTATTACAAGTTTTTCAAAAAATTTCCCTTAAAAATCACGTTTTTGGACCCTAATTTTAAATTTTCCTTCCGTGAAAACTAAAGTAACGCCGTAGTTAGCTGGCCCGCGCGGAGACGCGTCTCTGGACACCTCGCCCGTGCGTCTAGCTCAAATAAAAGTTTGCAAACTTTGAGTTTTTCGTTTTTCCAAGCAAATCAGTACTTTCGAAATCCACCTAACCGATACAATATCCTGCCAGGGTCGCGTGACCTGCCAGGGTCGCGTGATTGTTCGAAAGAGATACCGTGACCCTGGCACATGGGCAACTGATGGAACACGGGTGGGTTTTAGTCAGTAAAAGTCTGACACGCCCTCCCGCTCCGCCCAGAGCGGGAGAAGTCATTTGATGATTTCCCATCCTGAAAAAAAAAAAAAAAAAAAAAAAAAAAAAAAAAAAAAAAAAAAAAAAAAAAAACCGATACAATATTCCCTATACATCAAAATATCTTTGCAACCAGGTGTCGCATTTCGAAGCTGTTTTCAGCTGAATCGCTTGTATTTAGGTACCGATTGACTATTTTAACTGAAAGAATTGACAAAACGCGAAAAAATTTTCATTTTTCGCCATTAACTTAGAAAAACTCAGAATATTTTTGTACTGAACCACATATCCATTTTTATTTCAAAATTATTACTGTCAACCCTAATTGTATTAGTTTAAATAGCAACTTACCTGCCTTACCTGTATTCTGGCGAGCGTTCCGCGAGCTGGAGTCCTGTTCGGTGGAGTTATTACAAGTTTTTCAAAAAATTTCCCTTAAAAATCACGTTTTTGGACCCTAATTTTAAATTTTCCTTCCGTGAAAACTAAAGTAACGCCGTAGTTAGCTGGCCCGCGCGGAGACGCGTCTCTGGACACCTCGCCCGTGCGTCTAGCTCAAATAAAAGTTTGCAAACTTTGAGTTTTTCGTTTTTCCAAGCAAATCAGTACTTTCGAAATCCACCTAACCGATACAATATTCCCTATACATCAAAATATCTTTGCAACCAGGTGTCGCATTTCGAAGCTGTTTTCAGCTGAATCGCTTGTATTTAGGTACCGATTGACTATTTTAACTGAAAGAATTGACAAAACGCGAAAAAATTTTCATTTTTCGCCATTAACTTAGAAAAACTCAGAATATTTTTGTACTGAACCACATATCCATTTTTATTTCAAAATTCTTACTGTCAACCCTAATTGTATTAGTTTAAATAGCAACTTACCTGCCTTACCTGTATTCTGGCGAGCGTTCCGCGAGCTGGAGTCCTGTTCGGTGGAGTTATTACAAGTTTTTCAAAAAAATTCCCTTAAAAATCACGTTTTTGGACCCTAATTTTAAATTTTCCTTCCGTGAAAACTAAAGTAACGCCGTAGTTAGCTGGCCCGCGCGGAGACGCGTCTCTGGACACCTCGCCCGTGCGTCTAGCTCAAATAGAAGTTTGCAAACTTTGAGTTTTTCGTTTTTCCAAGCAAATCAGTACTTTCGAAATCCACCTAACCGATACAATATTCCCTATACATCAAAATATCTTTGCAACCAGGTGTCGCATTTCGAAGCTGTTTTCAGCTGAATCGCTTGTATTTAGGTACCGATTGACTATTTTAACTGAAAGAATTGACAAAACGCGAAAAAATTTTCATTTTTCGCCATTAACTTAGAAAAACTCAGAATATTTTTGTACTGAACCACATATCCATTTTTATTTCAAAATTCTTACTGTCAACCCTAATTGTATTAGTTTAAATAGCAACTTACCTGCCTTACCTGTATTCTGGCGAGCGTTCCGCGAGCTGGAGTCCTGTTCGGTGGAGTTATTACAAGTTTTTCAAAAAATTTCCCTTAAAAATCACGTTTTTGGACCCTAATTTTAAATTTTCCTTCCGTGAAAACTAAAGTAACGCCGTAGTTAGCTGGCCCGCGCGGAGACGCGTCTCTGGACACCTCGCCCGTGCGTCTAGCTCAAATAGAAGTTTGCAAACTTTGAGTTTTTCGTTTTTCCAAGCAAATCAGTACTTTCGAAATCCACCTAACCGATACAATATTCCCTATACATCAAAATATCTTTGCAACCAGGTGTCGCATTTCGAAGCTGTTTTCAGCTGAATCGCTTGTATTTAGGTACCGATTGACTATTTTAACTGAAAGAATTGACAAAACGCGAAAAAATTTTCATTTTTCGCCATTAACTTAGAAAAACTCAGAATATTTTTGTACTGAACCACATATCCATTTTTATTTCAAAATTCTTACTGTCAACCCGAATTGTATTAGTTTAAATAGCAACTTACCTGCCTTACCTGTATTCTGGCGAGCGTTCCGCGAGCTGGAATCCTGTTCGGTGGAGTTATTACAAGTTTTTCAAAAAATTTCCCTTAAAAATCACGTTTTTGGACCCTAATTTTAAATTTTCCTTCCGTGAAAACTAAAGTAACGCCGTAGTTAGCTGGCCCGCGCGGAGACGCCCGTGCGTCTAGCTCAAATAGAAGTTTGCAAACTTTGAGTTTTTCGTTTTTCCAAGCAAATCAGTACTTTCGAAATCCACCTAACCGATACAATATTCCCTATACATCAAAATATCTTTGCAACCAGGTGTCGCATTTCGAAGCTGTTTTCAGCTGAATCGCTTGTATTTAGGTACCGATTGACTATTTTAACTGAAAGAATTGACAAAACGCGAAAAAATTTTCATTTTTCGCCATTAACTTAGAAAAACTCAGAATATTTTTGTACTGAACCACATATCCATTTTTATTTCAAAATTCTTACAGTCAACCCTAATTGTATTAGTTTAAATAGCAACTTACCTGCCTTACCTGTATTCTGGCGAGCGTTCCGCGAGCTGGAGTCCTGTTCGGTGGAGTTATTACAAGTTTTTCAAAAAATTTCCCTTAAAAATCACGTTTTTGGACCCTAATTTTAAATTTTCCTTCCGTGAAAACTAAAGTAACGCCGTAGTTAGCTGGCCCGCGCGGAGACGCCCGTGCGTCTAGCTCAAATAGAAGTTTGCAAACTTTGAGTTTTTCGTTTTTCCAAGCAAATCAGTACTTTCGAAATCCACCTAACCGATACAATATTCCCTATACATCAAAATATCTTTGCAACCAGGTGTCGCATTTCGAAGCTGTTTTCAGCTGAATCGCTTGTATTTAGGTACCGATTGACTATTTTAACTGAAAGAATTGACAAAACGCGAAAAAATTTTCATTTTTCGCCATTAACTTAGAAAAACTCAGAATATTTTTGTACTGAACCACATATCCATTTTTATTTCAAAATTCTTACTGTCAACCCTAATTGTATTAGTTTAAATAGCAACTTACCTGCCTTACCTGTATTCTGGCGAGCGTTCCGCGAGCTGGAGTCCTGTTCGGTGGAGTTATTACAAGTTTTTCAAAAAATTTCCCTTAAAAATCACGTTTTTGGACCCTAATTTTAAATTTTCCTTCCGTGAAAACTAAAGTAACGCCGTAGTTAGCTGGCCCGCGCGGAGACGCGTCTCTGGACACCTCGCCCGTGCGTCTAGCTCAAATAGAAGTTTGCAAACTTTGAGTTTTTCGTTTTTCCAAGCAAATCAGTACTTTCGAAATCCACCTAACCGATACAATATTCCCTATACATAAAAATATCTTTGCAACCAGGTGTCGCATTTCGAAGCTGTTTTCAGCTGAATCGCTTGTATTTAGGTACCGATTGACTATTTTAACTGAAAGAATTGACAAAACGCGAAAAAATTTTCATTTTTCGCCATTAACTTAGAAAAACTCAGAATATTTTTGTACTGAACCACATATCCATTTTTATTTCAAAATTCTTACTGTCAACCCTAATTGTATTAGTTTAAATAGCAACTTACCTGCCTTACCTGTATTCTGGCGAGCGTTCCGCGAGCTGGAGTCCTGTTCGGTGGAGTTATTACAAGTTTTTCAAAAAATTTCCCTTAAAAATCACGTTTTTGGACCCTAATTTTAAATTTTCCTTCCGTGAAAACTAAAGTAACGCCGTAGTTAGCTGGCCCGCGCGGAGACGCGTCTCTGGACACCTCGCCCGTGCGTCTAGCTCAAATAGAAGTTTGCAAACTTTGAGTTTTTCGTTTTTCCAAGCAAATCAGTACTTTCGAAATCCACCTAACCGATACAATATTGGGCACGCCACAATTGCGGCGGTAAGTCCCCTCTTTGAGGAGTGGATAGAGAGGCGTCACGGCGTCCTCACCTTCCGCCTGACGCAGGTTCTCACCGGGCATGGGTGCTTCGGTGGGTTCCTGTTCAGGATAAAGCGGGAGGATACGTCCGGGTGTTTCCATTGCGAGGATCATCTGGAGGACACGGTGGAGCATACGGTGGAGGTGTGCCCTGCCTGGGCGGGGCACCGCCGTGTCCTCGTGGAGTCGATCGGCGGCGGCGACCTCTCGCGTCCGGCTCTGGTGCGAGCCATGGTACGGAGCGAGAGGGAATGGGAAGCCGTCACCTCCTTCTGCGAAGCAGTAATGCTCGCGAAGGAGGAGGCGGGGCGCGTGAGGGAGTGGCAGTCTCTGCGCCCTCACGTCCCTAGCCGCCGCAGGAGGAGACGCCCCGGACGTCGGGAGTCAATAGCGGACTCCCGGCCACCGTAGGCGCGAGCTTGCGGGTGGTGAGCAATGGGTAGCTCGCCGCCCGGTAAGGACCAAGCTCGGGTCGACGGCGCGCAGTGTTCCACGCGCGCCTCAAAGAGATGTCAGCAGCAGTGTAGGGGTCTACTAGGACCGATGCCTGCCGGGGTCGCGTGATTGTTCGAAAGAGATACCGTGACCCTGGCACATGGGCAACTGATGGAACACGGGTGGGTTTTAGTCAGTAAAAGTCTGACACGCCCTCCCGCTCCGCCCAGAGCGGGAGAAGTCATTTGATGATTTCCCATCCTGAAAAAAAAAAAAAAAAAAAAAAAAAAAAAAAAAAAAAACCGATACAATATTCCCTATACATCAAAATATCTTTGCAACCAGGTGTCGCATTTCGAAGCTGTTTTCAGCTGAATCGCTTGTATTTAGGTACCGATTGACTATTTTAACTGAAAGAATTGACAAAACGCGAAAAAATTTTCATTTTTCGCCATTAACTTAGAAAAACTCAGAATATTTTTGTACTGAACCACATATCCATTTTTATTTCAAAATTCTTACTGTCAACCCTAATTGTATTAGTTTAAATAGCAACTTACCTGCCTTACCTGTATTCTGGCGAGCGTTCCGCGAGCTGGAGTCCTGTTCGGTGGAGTTATTACAAGTTTTTCAAAAAATTTCCCTTAAAAATCACGTTTTTGGACCCTAATTTTAAATTTTCCTTCCGTGAAAACTAAAGTAACGCCGTAGTTAGCTGGCCCGCACGGAGACGCGTCTCTGGACACCTCGCCCGTGCGTCTAGCTCAAATAGAAGTTTGCAAACTTTGAGTTTTTCGTTTTTCCAAGCAAATCAGTACTTTCGAAATCCACCTAACCGATACAATATTCCCTATACATCAAAATATCTTTGCAACCAGGTGTCGCATTTCGAAGCTGTTTTCAGCTGAATCGCTTGTATTTAGGTACCGATTGACTATTTTAACTGAAAGAATTGACAAAACGCGAAAAAATTTTCATTTTTCGCCATTAACTTAGAAAAACTCAGAATATTTTTGTACTGAACCACATATCCATTTTTATTTCAAAATTCTTACTGTCAACCCTAATTGTATTAGTTTAAATAGCAACTTACCTGCCTTACCTGTATTCTGGCGAGCGTTCCGCGAGCTGGAGTCCTGTTCGGTGGAGTTATTACAAGTTTTTCAAAAAATTTCCCTTAAAAATCACGTTTTTGGACCCTAATTTTAAATTTTCCTTCCGTGAAAACTAAAGTAACGCCGTAGTTAGCTGGCCCGCGCGGAGACGCCCGTGCGTCTAGCTCAAATAGAAGTTTGCAAACTTTGAGTTTTTCGTTTTTCCAAGCAAATCAGTACTTTCGAAATCCACCTAACCGATACAATATTCCCTATACATCAAAATATCTTTGCAACCAGGTGTCGCATTTCGAAGCTGTTTTCAGCTGAATCGCTTGTATTTAGGTACCGATTGACTATTTTAACTGAAAGAATTGACAAAACGCGAAAAAATTTTCATTTTTCGCCATTAACTTAGAAAAACTCAGAATATTTTTGTACTGAACCACATATCCATTTTTATTTCAAAATTCTTACTGTCAACCCTAATTGTATTAGTTTAAATAGCAACTTACCTGCCTTACCTGTATTCTGGCGAGCGTTCCGCGAGCTGGAGTCCTGTTCGGTGGAGTTATTACAAGTTTTTCAAAAAATTTCCCTTAAAAATCACGTTTTTGGACCCTAATTTTAAATTTTCCTTCCGTGAAAACTAAAGTAACGCCGTAGTTAGCTGGCCCGCGCGGAGACGCGTCTCTGGACACCTCGCCCGTGCGTCTAGCTCAAATAGAAGTTTGCAAACTTTGAGTTTTTCGTTTTTCCAAGCAAATCAGTACTTTCGAAATCCACCTAACCGATACAATATTCCCTATACATAAAAATATCTTTGCAACCAGGTGTCGCATTTCGAAGCTGTTTTCAGCTGAATCGCTTGTATTTAGGTACCGATTGACTATTTTAACTGAAAGAATTGACAAAACGCGAAAAAATTTTCATTTTTCGCCATTAACTTAGAAAAACTCAGAATATTTTTGTACTGAACCACATATCCATTTTTATTTCAAAATTCTTACTGTCAACCCTAATTGTATTAGTTTAAATAGCAACTTACCTGCCTTACCTGTATTCTGGCGAGCGTTCCGCGAGCTGGAGTCCTGTTCGGTGGAGTTATTACAAGTTTTTCAAAAAATTTCCCTTAAAAATCACGTTTTTGGACCCTAATTTTAAATTTTCCTTCCGTGAAAACTAAAGTAACGCCGTAGTTAGCTGGCCCGCGCGGAGACGCGTCTCTGGACACCTCGCCCGTGCGTCTAGCTCAAATAGAAGTTTGCAAACTTTGAGTTTTTCGTTTTTCCAAGCAAATCAGTACTTTCGAAATCCACCTAACCGATACAATATTGGGCACGCCACAATTGCGGCGGTAAGTCCCCTCTTTGAGGAGTGGATAGAGAGGCGTCACGGCGTCCTCACCTTCCGCCTGACGCAGGTTCTCACCGGGCATGGGTGCTTCGGTGGGTTCCTGTTCAGGATAAAGCGGGAGGATACGTCCGGGTGTTTCCATTGCGAGGATCATCTGGAGGACACGGTGGAGCATACGGTGGAGGTGTGCCCTGCCTGGGCGGGGCACCGCCGTGTCCTCGTGGAGTCGATCGGCGGCGGCGACCTCTCGCGTCCGGCTCTGGTGCGAGCCATGGTACGGAGCGAGAGGGAATGGGAAGCCGTCACCTCCTTCTGCGAAGCAGTAATGCTCGCGAAGGAGGAGGCGGGGCGCGTGAGGGAGTGGCAGTCTCTGCGCCCTCACGTCCCTAGCCGCCGCAGGAGGAGACGCCCCGGACGTCGGGAGTCAATAGCGGACTCCCGGCCACCGTAGGCGCGAGCTTGCGGGTGGTGAGCAATGGGTAGCTCGCCGCCCGGTAAGGACCAAGCTCGGGTCGACGGCGCGCAGTGTTCCACGCGCGCCTCAAAGAGATGTCAGCAGCAGTGTAGGGGTCTACTAGGACCGATGCCTGCCGGGGTCGCGTGATTGTTCGAAAGAGATACCGTGACCCTGGCACATGGGCAACTGATGGAACACGGGTGGGTTTTAGTCAGTAAAAGTCTGACACGCCCTCCCGCTCCGCCCAGAGCGGGAGAAGTCATTTGATGATTTCCCATCCTGAAAAAAAAAAAAAAAAAAAAAAAAAAAAAAAAAAAAAACCGATACAATATTCCCTATACATCAAAATATCTTTGCAACCAGGTGTCGCATTTCGAAGCTGTTTTCAGCTGAATCGCTTGTATTTAGGTACCGATTGACTATTTTAACTGAAAGAATTGACAAAACGCGAAAAAATTTTCATTTTTCGCCATTAACTTAGAAAAACTCAGAATATTTTTGTACTGAACCACATATCCATTTTTATTTCAAAATTCTTACTGTCAACCCTAATTGTATTAGTTTAAATAGCAACTTACCTGCCTTACCTGTATTCTGGCGAGCGTTCCGCGAGCTGGAGTCCTGTTCGGTGGAGTTATTACAAGTTTTTCAAAAAATTTCCCTTAAAAATCACGTTTTTGGACCCTAATTTTAAATTTTCCTTCCGTGAAAACTAAAGTAACGCCGTAGTTAGCTGGCCCGCACGGAGACGCGTCTCTGGACACCTCGCCCGTGCGTCTAGCTCAAATAGAAGTTTGCAAACTTTGAGTTTTTCGTTTTTCCAAGCAAATCAGTACTTTCGAAATCCACCTAACCGATACAATATTCCCTATACATAAAAATATCTTTGCAACCAGGTGTCGCATTTCGAAGCTGTTTTCAGCTGAATCGCTTGTATTTAGGTACCGATTGACTATTTTAACTGAAAGAATTGACAAAACGCGAAAAAATTTTCATTTTTCGCCATTAACTTAGAAAAACTCAGAATATTTTTGTACTGAACCACATATCCATTTTTATTTCAAAATTCTTACTGTCAACCCTAATTGTATTAGTTTAAATAGCAACTTACCTGCCTTACCTGTATTCTGGCGAGCGTTCCGCGAGCTGGAGTCCTGTTCGGTGGAGTTATTACAAGTTTTTCAAAAAATTTCCCTTAAAAATCACGTTTTTGGACCCTAATTTTAAATTTTCCTTCCGTGAAAACTAAAGTAACGCCGTAGTTAGCTGGCCCGCGCGGAGACGCGTCTCTGGACACCTCGCCCGTGCGTCTAGCTCAAATAGAAGTTTGCAAACTTTGAGTTTTTCGTTTTTCCAAGCAAATCAGTACTTTCGAAATCCACCTAACCGATACAATATCCCGGTCGCCAGGGAGACTGGAACCGGCGAGAGATGTCGTGCGGTGTCCCACAGGGATCGGTCTTGGAGCCGCATCTGTGGGACATCGGTTACGACTGGGTGCTGCGCGCCGACCTCCCTAGCGGCGTCAGCGTAGTTTGCTACGCTGACGACACGCTGGTCCTGGCGCAGGGGAGGTCGCACGAGGCGGCGGCCGAACTGATGACACGCGGGGTTGCGACAATCGTCGATAGGATCCGGCAACTGGGACTCGAGGTGGCATTGCACAAGTCCGAGGCCATGGGTTTTCATGGTCCTCGGAACGCGCCACCTGTGGGTTCCCAACTCACGGTGGGAGGGGTTCACATCGGCGTCGAGTCGACGATGAAGTACCTGGGACTTGTCCTCGACAGCCGGTGGAACTTCGACGAGCACTTCCGACGTTTGGCTCCCAGACTGGAGCGGGCTGGGGCTGCCTTAAAGCGGCTCCTGCCCAATCTGGGGGGTCCAAACGCCTCCTGCCGGAGGCTCTACACGGGGGTCGTGCGGTCCATGGCCCTCTACGGGGCACCGGTGTGGGCGCCCTCATTGAGGCTGCGCCCAGCGCGCCGGTTGAGTGCGGCCCAGAGGGTCATGGCCATCCGGTTAATCCGGGGATACCGCACGGTCTCCTGCGAGGCAGCGAGCCTCCTTGCCGGAGTGCCGCCATGGGATCTGGAGGCAAAGGTCCTCGCCCACATGTGGGAGTGGCGCGAGGAGGCGAAACGCCGGGGCGAAACTCCGCTGCCGCGACAAATCGCGGCACGGCGGACAGAGCTCCGGTGTGATCTCATGGCGACATGGCGGGTACGATTGTCGCAACCCAGTGCTGGGCACGCCACAATTGCGGCGGTAAGTCCCCTCTTTGAGGAGTGGATAGAGAGGCGTCACGGCGTCCTCACCTTCCGCCTGACGCAGGTTCTCACCGGGCATGGGTGCTTCGGTGGGTTCCTGTTCAGGATAAAGCGGGAGGATACGTCCGGGTGTTTCCATTGCGAGGATCGTCTGGAGGACACGGTGGAGCATACGTTGGAGGTGTGCCCTGCCTGGGCGGAGCACCGCCGTGTCCTCGTGGAGGCGATCGGCGGCGGCGACCTCTCGCGTCCGGCCCTGGTGCGAGCCATGGTACGGAGCGAGAGGGAATGGGAAGCCGTCACCTCCTTCTGCGAAGCAGTAATGCTCGCGAAGGAGGAGGCGGGGCGCGTGAGGGAGTGGCAGTCTCTGCGCCCTCACGTCCCCAGCCGCCGCAGGAGGAGACGCCCCGGGCGTCGGGAGTCAATAGCGGACTCCCGGCCACCGTAGGCGCGAGCTTGCGGGTGGCGAGCAATGGGTAGCTCGCCGCCCGGTAAGGACCAAGCTCGGGTCGACGGCGCGCAGTGTTCCACGCGCGCCTCAAAGAGATGTCAGCAGCAGTGTAGGGGTCTACTAGGACCGATGCCTGCCGGGGTCGCGTGATTGTTCGAAAGAGATACCGTGACCCTGGCACATGGGCAACTGATGGAACACGGGTGGGTTTTAGTCAGTAAAAGTCTGACATGCCCTCCCGCTCCGCCCAGAGCGGGAGAAGTCATTTGATGATTTCCCATCCTGAAAAAAAAAAAAAAAAAAAAAAAAAAAACCGATACAATATTCCCTATACATCAAAATATCTTTGCAACCAGGTGTCGCATTTCGAAGCTGTTTTCAGCTGAATCGCTTGTATTTAGGTACCGATTGACTATTTTAACTGAAAGAATTGACAAAACGCGAAAAAATTTTCATTTTTCGCCATTAACTTAGAAAAACTCAGAATATTTTTGTACTGAACCACATATCCATTTTTATTTCAAAATTCTTACTGTCAACCCTAATTGTATTAGTTTAAATAGCAACTTACCTGCCTTACCTGTATTCTGGCGAGCGTTCCGCGAGCTGGAGTCCTGTTCGGTGGAGTTATTACAAGTTTTTCAAAAAATTTCCCTTAAAAATCACGTTTTTGGACCCTAATTTTAAATTTTCCTTCCGTGAAAACTAAAGTAACGCCGTAGTTAGCTGGCCCGCGCGGAGACGCGTCTCTGGACACCTCGCCCGTGCGTCTAGCTCAAATAGAAGTTTGCAAACTTTGAGTTTTTCGTTTTTCCAAGCAAATCAGTACTTTCGAAATCCACCTAACCGATACAATATTCCCTATACATCAAAATATCTTTGCAACCAGGTGTCGCATTTCGAAGCTGTTTTCAGCTGAATCGCTTGTATTTAGGTACCGATTGACTATTTTAACTGAAAGAATTGACAAAACGCGAAAAAATTTTCATTTTTCGCCATTAACTTAGAAAAACTCAGAATATTTTTGTACTGAACCACATATCCATTTTTATTTCAAAATTCTTACTGTCAACCCGAATTGTATTAGTTTAAATAGCAACTTACCTGCCTTACCTGTATTCTGGCGAGCGTTCCGCGAGCTGGAATCCTGTTCGGTGGAGTTATTACAAGTTTTTCAAAAAATTTCCCTTAAAAATCACGTTTTTGGACCCTAATTTTAAATTTTCCTTCCGTGAAAACTAAAGTAACGCCGTAGTTAGCTGGCCCGCGCGGAGACGCCCGTGCGTCTAGCTCAAATAGAAGTTTGCAAACTTTGAGTTTTTCGTTTTTCCAAGCAAATCAGTACTTTCGAAATCCACCTAACCGATACAATATTCCCTATACATCAAAATATCTTTGCAACCAGGTGTCGCATTTCGAAGCTGTTTTCAGCTGAATCGCTTGTATTTAGGTACCGATTGACTATTTTAACTGAAAGAATTGACAAAACGCGAAAAAATTTTCATTTTTCGCCATTAACTTAGAAAAACTCAGAATATTTTTGTACTGAACCACATATCCATTTTTATTTCAAAATTCTTACTGTCAACCCTAATTGTATTAGTTTAAATAGCAACTTACCTGCCTTACCTGTATTCTGGCGAGCGTTCCGCGAGCTGGAGTCCTGTTCGGTGGAGTTATTACAAGTTTTTCAAAAAATTTCCCTTAAAAATCACGTTTTTGGACCCTAATTTTAAATTTTCCTTCCGTGAAAACTAAAGTAACGCCGTAGTTAGCTGGCCCGCGCGGAGACGCGTCTCTGGACACCTCGCCCGTGCGTCTAGCTCAAATAGAAGTTTGCAAACTTTGAGTTTTTCGTTTTTCCAAGCAAATCAGTATTTTCGAAATCCACCTAACCGATACAATATTCCCTATACATCAAAATATCTTTGCAACCAGGTGTCGCATTTCGAAGCTGTTTTCAGCTGAATCGCTTGTATTTAGGTACCGATTGACTATTTTAACTGAAAGAATTGACAAAACGCGAAAAAATTTTCATTTTTCGCCATTAACTTAGAAAAACTCAGAATATTTTTGTACTGAACCACATATCCATTTTTATTTCAAAATTCTTACTGTCAACCCTAATTGTATTAGTTTAAATAGCAACTTACCTGCCTTACCTGTATTCTGGCGAGCGTTCCGCGAGCTGGAGTCCTGTTCGGTGGAGTTATTACAAGTTTTTCAAAAAATTTCCCTTAAAAATCACGTTTTTGGACCCTAATTTTAAATTTTCCTTCCGTGAAAACTAAAGTAACGCCGTAGTTAGCTGGCCCGCGCGGAGACGCGTCTCTGGACACCTCGCCCGTGCGTCTAGCTCAAATAAAAGTTTGCAAACTTTGAGTTTTTCGTTTTTCCAAGCAAATCAGTACTTTCGAAATCCACCTAACCGATACAATATTCCCTATACATCAAAATATCTTTGCAACCAGGTGTCGCATTTCGAAGCTGTTTTCAGCTGAATCGCTTGTATTTAGGTACCGATTGACTATTTTAACTGAAAGAATTGACAAAACGCGAAAAAATTTTCATTTTTCGCCATTAACTTAGAAAAACTCAGAATATTTTTGTACTGAACCACATATCCATTTTTATTTCAAAATTCTTACTGTCAACCCTAATTGTATTAGTTTAAATAGCAACTTACCTGCCTTACCTGTATTCTGGCGAGCGTTCCGCGAGCTGGTGTCCTGTTCGGTGGAGTTATTACAAGTTTTTCAAAAAATTTCCCTTAAAAATCACGTTTTTGGACCCTAATTTTAAATTTTCCTTCCGTGAAAACTAAAGTAACGCCGTAGTTAGCTGGCCCGCGCGGAGACGCGTCTCTGGACACCTCGCCCGTGCGTCTAGCTCAAATAAAAGTTTGCAAACTTTGAGTTTTTCGTTTTTCCAAGCAAATCAGTACTTTCGAAATCCACCTAACCGATACAATATTCCCTATACATCAAAATATCTTTGCAACCAGGTGTCGCATTTCGAAGCTGTTTTCAGCTGAATCGCTTGTATTTAGGTACCGATTGACTATTTTAACTGAAAGAATTGACAAAACGCGAAAAAATTTTCATTTTTCGCCATTAACTTAGAAAAACTCAGAATATTTTTGTACTGAACCACATATCCATTTTTATTTCAAAATTCTTACTGTCAACCCTAATTGTATTAGTTTAAATAGCAACTTACCTGCCTTACCTGTATTCTGGCGAGCGTTCCGCGAGCTGGAGTCCTGTTCGGTGGAGTTATTACAAGTTTTTCAAAAAATTTCCCTTAAAAATCACGTTTTTGGACCCTAATTTTAAATTTTCCTTCCGTGAAAACTAAAGTAACGCCGTAGTTAGCTGGCCCGCGCGGAGACGCGTCTCTGGACACCTCGCCCGTGCGTCTAGCTCAAATAAAAGTTTGCAAACTTTGAGTTTTTCGTTTTTCCAAGCAAATCAGTACTTTCGAAATCCACCTAACCGATACAATATTCCCTATACATCAAAATATCTTTGCAACCAGGTGTCGCATTTCGAAGCTGTTTTCAGCTGAATCGCTTGTATTTAGGTACCGATTGACTATTTTAACTGAAAGAATTGACAAAACGCGAAAAAATTTTCATTTTTCGCCATTAACTTAGAAAAACTCAGAATATTTTTGTACTGAACCACATATCCATTTTTATTTCAAAATTCTTACTGTCAACCCTAATTGTATTAGTTTAAATAGCAACTTACCTGCCTTACCTGTATTCTGGCGAGCGTTCCGCGAGCTGGAGTCCTGTTCGGTGGAGTTATTACAAGTTTTTCAAAAAATTTCCCTTAAAAATCACGTTTTTGGACCCTAATTTTAAATTTTCCTTCCGTGAAAACTAAAGTAACGCCGTAGTTAGCTGGCCCGCGCGGAGACGCGTCTCTGGACACCTCGCCCGTGCGTCTAGCTCAAATAAAAGTTTGCAAACTTTGAGTTTTTCGTTTTTCCAAGCAAATCAGTACTTTCGAAATCCACCTAACCGATACAATATTCCCTATACATCAAAATATCTTTGCAACCAGGTGTCGCATTTCGAAGCTGTTTTCAGCTGAATCGCTTGTATTTAGGTACCGATTGACTATTTTAACTGAAAGAATTGACAAAACGCGAAAAAATTTTCATTTTTCGCCATTAACTTAGATTTTATTTTGTGGGGCATCTCGTAGTTAATCCTGAAAAGATTGTTACTACTTAAACGGATTGGGGCCCGGCGAGTTCTAAAAAGTTACCTTTTTAGGCCTCCAGCCGGGGCTTATTATACTTAAAAACTAAAGCGAAAGCTCTAAGGGTTACCCCGAGGGGGGTACGAACCTCGGCTTAGGCAATCGCTGATAGGGGGGGCAGCAAGGGACTGGCTGGATCTGAGTTAAATTATTTATGGACTAATTTAAAGCTAACGGCGCAGCATCGCGGGCTGGCTCTTGCAAGGGTCGGGAGGGACTGTTAAGTCGGGGTCGCGACGACGGACCTCGGCGGCGAGGTCGGTACGGTTTGTGTCTGTGTGCTGGTCTAGCTGTACTGGTCTCTTTTCGACTCTCCTGGAGGAGAGTAGTGGGATCATCAGGATCGGTAAGAATGTGCCGCGAGCGGCGGACTTTGCTGATACGGGAGGGGGTGTAAGTAGCTGCCGCCACAACCAGAGGGTTGCGGTGGGCTACGGCCCTATCGAAGAAGCGCTTCGAAGCGCGTTTTATGTATTGATGGATAGTCGGGAGTTTCATATCTAAATGAAGATTGATATTCCGAACAAACCAAGGCGAGCCTGTGGCTTGACGGAGAAAACGGTTCTGGAGAGTCTGCATCCTATGGATGAATCGGGGCTTGGCATGTGCCCAGACTGGGCTTGCGTATGTCATAATCGGCCTGATACAAGCGGTGTAAAGCCGCTTCTTACACAGAAGAGACAATTTACTCCGCTTGTTCAGGACGCAATGGAGCCTACCGAGAGCGAAAGCGGCCCGCGAGCGAGCCTGCTTTATGTGCTCAGAAAAGGTGAGGTGTTCGTCGAGGATGACACCTAGATATTTGGCTTGCTTCGCCCAAGGGATCTGCTTGCCGAACATTGAGATGGGTCGGGGAGGGGGGTGATTACGTCGAGGTCGGGTGTAAAAGACCGCCTGACTTTTATCGGGATTTACTTCGATTCGCCACTTCCTGAACCATTCGCCGAGCTCGTCGACTGCGGTTTGGAGGTAGCGAACCAGCGCTGTGTCACTAAATCCCGAGAAGAAGATGGCAGTGTCGTCTGCGAACAGAGCTAACCTTGCCTTCTTGCTTCTGGGGATATCGCTAGTGAACAGCGTGAAAATGAGGGGGGCTAGTACAGAGCCTTGAGGGACTCCTGCACGAATCGGGTGAGGGGAAGAAAGTGCCCCTTCGATGCGGTAGCGAAAGGTACGGTTCGCAAGAAAGTCTCGTAAGATGAGCACGAGACGGTCTGGCACTCCGAGTTGGTACAGCTTATATAATAAGCCGTTGTGCCAGACTTTGTCGAACGCTTTCGCTATATCGAAGTATACAGCGCCCGTGAACATACCACGCTGAAAACCAGCATTGATATGTTCGACGATACGGTGTACCTGATGGACACACGAGTGTTGGGTTCGAAAACCAAACTGCTCGTTGGGAATGAGGCCCTTGGTTTCGGCATAATCTCTGAGTCGCTTATAAATAAGTCTCTCATAGATTTTGCCGAGAACTTTGAGCAAACTGATGGGGCGATAGCTCGTGGGCTCGGTTTTGGGCTTACCGGGCTTAGGGATGCCAATAACGGTGGCTTCCTTCCACGCTTGGGGGAAAATGTTATTACTCAAGGCACCATTGAAGATGGTACACATGAGCATAATCAGGTGCGCGGGGAACAGCTTGATCACTCTGTTGGTGATGCCGTCTGATCCGGGGGCTTTACGAGGTTTCAGACCCTTGATGATCTCGTGCACCTCGTCAGGTGTGACAGGGGGCAGGGGATCATCAGGGTCTTCAATGGGCGGGAGTGAGGCTTTGCGTTCGACTTCCGCGTTTACCTTATCGACAAACGCTTGGTCTACTGGCTGCGAACTGGGTGTGCATTGGGCTTCGAGGCTATCGGCTAGGCATTCAGCCCTGTCGATGTCCTCGAATGCAATGGTCGCATCGGGGCGGGTCAGGGGGGGCATAGTGGAAAACTCAGAGGATTTCAGTTTCCTCTGAAGTTCCCAGAAAGCGAGATGAGTTGGCTCTAGTTCGCCCACCATCTTGTCCCAGTTAGCGTCACGCAGCTCAGTCACACGTGTCCTTACAGCACGCTGTAAGTAACGCATGTGAGCTTTGTTAGCGTCACAGGGAAAGTTGCTGTAGGCACGAACGGCCGCGTTCTTCTCTGTCAGCAGATCACGTACATCGTCGGGGAGCTTCCATTTACGGTCACCCGTATCTGGAACCTCCCGTGAACTTTCGTTCACGATCGATTGTACGTGCTCCGTGAGAGAGTCGATCGCGGCCGTTGTGTCGGCGACAGAGTCGAACTGATCTGGGATAGAGTCTAAGTGATGTGACGTGTTAGATTGTAAGCGTTCGCTTACTTTCTTCCAGTCAGTGATCACTTTAGTGGCGGGGGGTTGAGAGGGGTCGCGAGTACCTAATCGGGGGGCCAGGTTCATGACTACTGGTCGATGATCAGAGTCGAGTTCGTGAATAGCCTCTATAGAATCCAACCTTAAGTTGATATTCTTAAGGAGTGCTATGTCAAGAACGTCGGGTAACTGATCGGGGTCGAAAGGAAAGTGAGTGGGAGTCATCGGGGCGATGACGTCAAAGTTCATGGTAGAACAGAGGTTGAAAAGTTGCCTACCTCTAGTCGAGGTCCTGGTGCTATTCCAGGCGGGATGTTTGGCGTTGAGATCGCCCGCTATGATAACGGAGTCACTCATGCCGAAAAGTTCGGAGAGGTCATTAGTGAGGAGTTGAGGGTCCTCGGAACCGTCTGGGGGAGGGAAGTAAGCCGACACGATAGTGATTGGCTGGTGGCCTGTCAGTGCTAACCGACAGGCCGAAACTTCTAATCGGGAGAGTTGGGGAGTATCCATAGGTATGCAGTACAGGGACTTCCTATAGTATATGAGGGTGCCGCCTCTGTGACAACGTGACCTGTCGTTGCGAACTAAACGATAGTTTGCAATTTTCGGGTCACGATGATGAGGTTTTAGGAACGACTCTTGAATGAGTAAAATGTCTACGTGATGGTCGCGGAGGAACGTGGCGATCTCATCACGTTGGCCGTGAATGCCGTTGGCATTAAAGAAACCTAGCTTTAGGGAACGGGGTTTTTGTCTAGTTAATATTCCGCGACTATCCATAATGGGGGCGTTGGGAGTTCATGACATGGATTGCTTGCGTGATCTCGGGATACGCAGCATAAATTGACTGGATTCGGAACAAGTTGCCGCCGGCGGCAATTAGTTCCTGGGCCATCTGTTGGGCACGCGGGGAGAGGAACGTGCTATAGGTATTGAAGGTCCCAGTGATAACGTTAAACGCATCAAGGGGAGCCTGACCTTTCCTCTGTACGGGTACTGGTCCTGCCATAGGGGCAGTGGGGGGGGCCGCGGCGCGAGCGGGGGGAGCGGTCGCGGGAAAGCCGGGGGGCGTAAGGGGCGCGGGGGCACGGGTACGCGGGTCCACTAATGGAGGGATGGGAGCGGGCTTAGGCCTGGAGGCCAGTGGGGGGAACTCCTTCTGGGAACTCATTAGAGGCCATTGGGAGGGACGCTGAGGGGCCAGTCTCACGGGGAGTTTGGCCGAGGGGGATTCCCTAGTCTGACGAGCGTCGAAACGCTTCGCCAATTTAGGGGAAGATGACTTGGGGGCTTTCGGGCAGCCCCGGTAGTTTGCCGGATGTCCGGGCTCTTTGCAGAGCACACAACTAGGTGGCTCGGTGCAAAGAGTGCGGTCTTTAGGCCGGGTACAATCTGCTGTACCGTGGTCTCCCAGGCACTTGACGCACCTGGGAGTAGCGTAGCAGTTGTACGCTGAGTGCCCGTACAGTTGGCATCTGTGGCACTGGCCAATGATGCCTGACTTACGGGGCTTCTCGATTTTAAGGCCTGACAGGTTACAGACAGACCTTACATTGAATATGGGGTGGTGACCCTCTGTGGGAGGGCACACCACCAAGACCATATCAAAGGCGGTACCTTGCCTGGACCGGTGCATTCGATGGACCTCTGTGACAGGCACATTCTGTCGTTCGAGGTCCGCCTTAATATCGCTGGTGGCGATTTCGCAGGGGATCCTGCGAATCACCACCCTGGTCAGTCGCTCCTCGGGCAAGGAATACGTGTGGAAGGACACGTTCCTGGCAGAGAGGAGCCTGGTCAGATCGCGATAATCGCCTGACGTGGGGACTGATACTTTGATCCCGTGCTGGGTGGCACGGGCGCTAGTATAGTTGACCCTTTGGTCAACACACCATTTGGACACCTCCGTCCACTTGGCCTTGTCCTGTATAAATACAGGGGGCGGTGGAGGGAGTTTCCTGCCGGTGTTTGAGCCAGAGGGTACGGGCTGGGCGCTAGTTTTAGCGCGGGGCGCGGCAACCTTCGCGGAGGTTGAAGGCGAGGGGCGGGAGGGGGACGCGTTGGCGGCGGTCGCCGGCGGCGTGGAGGGGATGGACGCGGTCGCGGTGGCGGGGGTCGCCTGCGTAGCGGGGTGAGGGGGGTTCGCGGTGGCGGAGGTCGCCTGCGGGGTGGGGGCGCGAGACGGAGGAGCGGAGTCCTCAGCCGCTATGATTTTAGCGGCCGGGGCTGAGCTGCTCGCCTTGTTTTTCTTGCGCTTGCTCCCTTTGCCCTTAGTATGGGAGACGAGCTCGTACGTCTCTGCGTCCGAGGACGAAGAGGAGTGCGAGTCCGTCTGGGGAGTGAGCGCGGCAGTATCGGGAGGAGTTATGGGTACATCCTCCGTGTCCATTTCACACGGTGCATCGGTGGAGGCTGGGGCCTCGAGGGCGTCGCTGAAGTCAGCGATGCCCGGGCTAGGCGGAATAACGAGTTGCTCAGCTCTGTACAACTCGGAGAATTCGGCAGCGAAGTCTTTGTTTTTCTTTATCAATAAAAGAAAAACAGAGACAACCGCTCCGACCTCCGAGTGCTCAATGCTGAGCTGACCCGCTAGTTCAGCCAGGAGCGCCTCGATCCTAGCAAGTCTCTCCGTAGGATCCATGGGTTTATCCATGGCGGAGGGGAGGGGGGGACCTAATCACTCATGAGAGTGATCCTGACACCAAAACCCTACTCCTACGTAGCCTAATCCCCGGTGGGATGCCGGGGGTGAGTGTTACACTCCCTGTCGGGTATAGACAGGGAGGTGATCCTGGTGAGCCCTAAGAGTGACTCCCGTCGCCAATCTTATTGTGCGAACGGGTTCCTAACCGGTCATGCGATGGGTACTGAAGGTACCCGACCAGTCTAGTGCGGGGGGTATAGATATACCCGCGGCACTAGTACGCGGCTGTGGAGGGAAGACTGTCACCGGGGCTGACGAGGGAAGCCCCCAAGGCCAGCGATCCGGGACCCGTCCAACTTTCGTCTAGCCCTGAAGGGGATAGACGGGTGCGTTGGGTCTGCACCCACTCGGCTTCGTTGGCACCGTTAAGGTATCCACCGAGTGACCACGAAACTGTGGATTTGCCCTGAAGGGGCCACAACACAACACACGTTTTTGACGATGATTCTGACGAATCAAAATACCACTGTCTTGCGAACAAGACAGTACGGTATTAGACTGAATCCGACCGAGAAACAAGAAGTCCGAATTTTGCGATTTAAATAAATTTAAATCGCAAAATAGCGGAGAGTAGTCGGGGCGACTACGCAGCGTGGCGCACGGAGCACAACTGACGGGCGAGCGAGCGGCGAGCGGTGGAGGGGATACGCGCAGCGGAGCGGCAGCGTAACGACCTTCCAAGGCGGGCGTCGAGCGTAGAATGATGATGATGATTAACTTAGAAAAACTCAGAATATTTTTGTACTGAACCACATATCCATTTTTATTTCAAAATTCTTACTGTCAACCCTAATTGTATTAGTTTAAATAGCAACTTACCTGCCTTACCTGTATTCTGGCGAGCGTTCCGCGAGCTGGAGTCCTGTTCGGTGGAGTTATTACAAGTTTTTCAAAAAATTTCCCTTAAAAATCACGTTTTTGGACCCTAATTTTAAATTTTCCTTCCGTGAAAACTAAAGTAACGCCGTAGTTAGCTGGCCCGCGCGGAGACGCGTCTCTGGACACCTCGCCCGTGCGTCTAGCTCAAATAAAAGTTTGCAAACTTTGAGTTTTTCGTTTTTCCAAGCAAATCAGTACTTTCGAAATCCACCTAACCGATACAATATTCCCTATACATCAAAATATCTTTGCAACCAGGTGTCGCATTTCGAAGCTGTTTTCAGCTGAATCGCTTGTATTTAGGTACCGATTGACTATTTTAACTGAAAGAATTGACAAAACGCGAAAAAATTTTCATTTTTCGCCATTAACTTAGAAAAACTCAGAATATTTTTGTACTGAACCACATATCCATTTTTATTTCAAAATTCTTACTGTCAACCCTAATTGTATTAGTTTAAATAGCAACTTACCTGCCTTACCTGTATTCTGGCGAGCGTTCCGCGAGCTGGAGTCCTGTTCGGTGGAGTTATTACAAGTTTTTCAAAAAAATTCCCTTAAAAATCACGTTTTTGGACCCTAATTTTAAATTTTCCTTCCGTGAAAACTAAAGTAACGCCGTAGTTAGCTGGCCCGCGCGGAGACGCGTCTCTGGACACCTCGCCCGTGCGTCTAGCTCAAATAGAAGTTTGCAAACTTTGAGTTTTTCGTTTTTCCAAGCAAATCAGTACTTTCGAAATCCACCTAACCGATACAATATTCCCTATACATCAAAATATCTTTGCAACCAGGTGTCGCATTTCGAAGCTGTTTTCAGCTGAATCGCTTGTATTTAGGTACCGATTGACTATTTTAACTGAAAGAATTGACAAAACGCGAAAAAATTTTCATTTTTCGCCATTAACTTAGAAAAACTCAGAATATTTTTGTACTGAACCACATATCCATTTTTATTTCAAAATTCTTACTGTCAACCCTAATTGTATTAGTTTAAATAGCAACTTACCTGCCTTACCTGTATTCTGGCGAGCGTTCCGCGAGCTGGAGTCCTGTTCGGTGGAGTTATTACAAGTTTTTCAAAAAATTTCCCTTAAAAATCACGTTTTTGGACCCTAATTTTAAATTTTCCTTCCGTGAAAACTAAAGTAACGCCGTAGTTAGCTGGCCCGCGCGGAGACGCGTCTCTGGACACCTCGCCCGTGCGTCTAGCTCAAATAGAAGTTTGCAAACTTTGAGTTTTTCGTTTTTCCAAGCAAATCAGTACTTTCGAAATCCACCTAACCGATACAATATTCCCTATACATCAAAATATCTTTGCAACCAGGTGTCGCATTTCGAAGCTGTTTTCAGCTGAATCGCTTGTATTTAGGTACCGATTGACTATTTTAACTGAAAGAATTGACAAAACGCGAAAAAATTTTCATTTTTCGCCATTAACTTAGAAAAACTCAGAATATTTTTGTACTGAACCACATATCCATTTTTATTTCAAAATTCTTACTGTCAACCCGAATTGTATTAGTTTAAATAGCAACTTACCTGCCTTACCTGTATTCTGGCGAGCGTTCCGCGAGCTGGAATCCTGTTCGGTGGAGTTATTACAAGTTTTTCAAAAAATTTCCCTTAAAAATCACGTTTTTGGACCCTAATTTTAAATTTTCCTTCCGTGAAAACTAAAGTAACGCCGTAGTTAGCTGGCCCGCGCGGAGACGCGTCTCTGGACACCTCGCCCGTGCGTCTAGCTCAAATAGAAGTTTGCAAACTTTGAGTTTTTCGTTTTTCCAAGCAAATCAGTACTTTCGAAATCCACCTAACCGATACAATATTCCCTATACATCAAAATATCTTTGCAACCAGGTGTCGCATTTCGAAGCTGTTTTCAGCTGAATCGCTTGTATTTAGGTACCGATTGACTATTTTAACTGAAAGAATTGACAAAACGCGAAAAAATTTTCATTTTTCGCCATTAACTTAGAAAAACTCAGAATATTTTTGTACTGAACCACATATCCATTTTTATTTCAAAATTCTTACTGTCAACCCTAATTGTATTAGTTTAAATAGCAACTTACCTGCCTTACCTGTATTCTGGCGAGCGTTCCGCGAGCTGGAGTCCTGTTCGGTGGAGTTATTACAAGTTTTTCAAAAAATTTCCCTTAAAAATCACGTTTTTGGACCCTAATTTTAAATTTTCCTTCCGTGAAAACTAAAGTAACGCCGTAGTTAGCTGGCCCGCGCGGAGACGCCCGTGCGTCTAGCTCAAATAGAAGTTTGCAAACTTTGAGTTTTTCGTTTTTCCAAGCAAATCAGTACTTTCGAAATCCACCTAACCGATACAATATTCCCTATACATCAAAATATCTTTGCAACCAGGTGTCGCATTTCGAAGCTGTTTTCAGCTGAATCGCTTGTATTTAGGTACCGATTGACTATTTTAACTGAAAGAATTGACAAAACGCGAAAAAATTTTCATTTTTCGCCATTAACTTAGAAAAACTCAGAATATTTTTGTACTGAACCACATATCCATTTTTATTTCAAAATTCTTACTGTCAACCCTAATTGTATTAGTTTAAATAGCAACTTACCTGCCTTACCTGTATTCTGGCGAGCGTTCCGCGAGCTGGAGTCCTGTTCGGTGGAGTTATTACAAGTTTTTCAAAAAATTTCCCTTAAAAATCACGTTTTTGGACCCTAATTTTAAATTTTCCTTCCGTGAAAACTAAAGTAACGCCGTAGTTAGCTGGCCCGCGCGGAGACGCCCGTGCGTCTAGCTCAAATAGAAGTTTGCAAACTTTGAGTTTTTCGTTTTTCCAAGCAAATCAGTACTTTCGAAATCCACCTAACCGATACAATATTCCCTATACATAAAAATATCTTTGCAACCAGGTGTCGCATTTCGAAGCTGTTTTCAGCTGAATCGCTTGTATTTAGGTACCGATTGACTATTTTAACTGAAAGAATTGACAAAACGCGAAAAAATTTTCATTTTTCGCCATTAACTTAGAAAAACTCAGAATATTTTTGTACTGAACCACATATCCATTTTTATTTCAAAATTCTTACTGTCAACCCTAATTGTATTAGTTTAAATAGCAACTTACCTGCCTTACCTGTATTCTGGCGAGCGTTCCGCGAGCTGGAGTCCTGTTCGGTGGAGTTATTACAAGTTTTTCAAAAAATTTCCCTTAAAAATCACGTTTTTGGACCCTAATTTTAAATTTTCCTTCCGTGAAAACTAAAGTAACGCCGTAGTTAGCTGGCCCGCGCGGAGACGCCCGTGCGTCTAGCTCAAATAGAAGTTTGCAAACTTTGAGTTTTTCGTTTTTCCAAGCAAATCAGTACTTTCGAAATCCACCTAACCGATACAATATTCCCTATACATCAAAATATCTTTGCAACCAGGTGTCGCATTTCGAAGCTGTTTTCAGCTGAATCGCTTGTATTTAGGTACCGATTGACTATTTTAACTGAAAGAATTGACAAAACGCGAAAAAATTTTCATTTTTCGCCATTAACTTAGAAAAACTCAGAATATTTTTGTACTGAACCACATATCCATTTTTATTTCAAAATTCTTACTGTCAACCCTAATTGTATTAGTTTAAATAGCAACTTACCTGCCTTACCTGTATTCTGGCGAGCGTTCCGCGAGCTGGAGTCCTGTTCGGTGGAGTTATTACAAGTTTTTCAAAAAATTTCCCTTAAAAATCACGTTTTTGGACCCTAATTTTAAATTTTCCTTCCGTGAAAACTAAAGTAACGCCGTAGTTAGCTGGCCCGCGCGGAGACGCGTCTCTGGACACCTCGCCCGTGCGTCTAGCTCAAATAGAAGTTTGCAAACTTTGAGTTTTTCGTTTTTCCAAGCAAATCAGTACTTTCGAAATCCACCTAACCGATACAATATTCCCTATACATCAAAATATCTTTGCAACCAGGTGTCGCATTTCGAAGCTGTTTTCAGCTGAATCGCTTGTATTTAGGTACCGATTGACTATTTTAACTGAAAGAATTGACAAAACGCGAAAAAATTTTCATTTTTCGCCATTAACTTAGAAAAACTCAGAATATTTTTGTACTGAACCACATATCCATTTTTATTTCAAAATTCTTACTGTCAACCCTAATTGTATTAGTTTAAATAGCAACTTACCTGCCTTACCTGTATTCTGGCGAGCGTTCCGCGAGCTGGAGTCCTGTTCGGTGGAGTTATTACAAGTTTTTCAAAAAATTTCCCTTAAAAATCACGTTTTTTGACCCTAATTTTAAATTTTCCTTCCGTGAAAACTAAAGTAACGCCGTAGTTAGCTGGCCCGCGCGGAGACGCGTCTCTGGACACGTCGCCCGTGCGTCTAGCTCAAATAGAAGTTTGCAAACTTTGAGTTTTTCGTTTTTCCAAGCAAATCAGTACTTTCGAAATCCACCTAACCGATACAATATTCCCTATACATCAAAATATCTTTGCAACCAGGTGTCGCATTTCGAAGCTGTTTTCAGCTGAATCGCTTGTATTTAGGTACCGATTGACTATTTTAACTGAAAGAATTGACAAAACGCGAAAAAATTTTCATTTTTCGCCATTAACTTAGAAAAACTCAGAATATTTTTGTACTGAACCACATATCCATTTTTATTTCAAAATTCTTACTGTCAACCCTAATTGTATTAGTTTAAATAGCAACTTACCTGCCTTACCTGTATTCTGGCGAGCGTTCCGCGAGCTGGAATCCTGTTCGGTGGAGTTATTACAAGTTTTTCAAAAAATTTCCCTTAAAAATCACGTTTTTGGACCCTAATTTTAAATTTTCCTTCCGTGAAAACTAAAGTAACGCCGTAGTTAGCTGGCCCGCGCGGAGACGCGTCTCTGGACACCTCGCCCGTGCGTCTAGCTCAAATAGAAGTTTGCAAACTTTGAGTTTTTCGTTTTTCCAAGCAAATCAGTACTTTCGAAATCCACCTAACCGATACAATATTCCCTATACATAAAAATATCTTTGCAACCAGGTGTCGCATTTCGAAGCTGTTTTCAGCTGAATCGCTTGTATTTAGGTACCGATTGACTATTTTAACTGAAAGAATTGACAAAACGCGAAAAAATTTTCATTTTTCGCCATTAACTTAGAAAAACTCAGAATATTTTTGTACTGAACCACATATCCATTTTTATTTCAAAATTCTTACTGTCAACCCTAATTGTATTAGTTTAAATAGCAACTTACCTGCCTTACCTGTATTCTGGCGAGCGTTCCGCGAGCTGGAGTCCTGTTCGGTGGAGTTATTACAAGTTTTTCAAAAATTTCCCTTAAAAATCACGTTTTTGGACCCTAATTTTAAATTTTCCTTCCGTGAAAACTAAAGTAACGCCGTAGTTAGCTGGCCCGCGCGGAGACGCGTCTCTGGACACCTCGCCCGTGCGTCTAGCTCAAATAGAAGTTTGCAAACTTTGAGTTTTTCGTTTTTCCAAGCAAATCAGTACTTTCGAAATCCACCTAACCGATACAATATTCCCTATACATCAAAATATCTTTGCAACCAGGTGTCGCATTTCGAAGCTGTTTTCAGCTGAATCGCTTGTATTTAGGTACCGATTGACTATTTTAACTGAAAGAATTGACAAAACGCGAAAAAATTTTCATTTTTCGCCATTAACTTAGAAAAACTCAGAATATTTTTGTACTGAACCACATATCCATTTTTATTTCAAAATTCTTACTGTCAACCCGAATTGTATTAGTTTAAATAGCAACTTACCTGCCTTACCTGTATTCTGGCGAGCGTTCCGCGAGCTGGAATCCTGTTCGGTGGAGTTATTACAAGTTTTTCAAAAAATTTCCCTTAAAAATCACGTTTTTGGACCCTAATTTTAAATTTTCCTTCCGTGAAAACTAAAGTAACGCCGTAGTTAGCTGGCCCGCGCGGAGACGCGTCTCTGGACACCTCGCCCGTGCGTCTAGCTCAAATAGAAGTTTGCAAACTTTGAGTTTTTCGTTTTTCCAAGCAAATCAGTACTTTCGAAATCCACCTAACCGATACAATATTCCCTATACATCAAAATATCTTTGCAACCAGGTGTCGCATTTCGAAGCTGTTTTCAGCTGAATCGCTTGTATTTAGGTACCGATTGACTATTTTAACTGAAAGAATTGACAAAACGCGAAAAAATTTTCATTTTTCGCCATTAACTTAGAAAAACTCAGAATATTTTTGTACTGAACCACATATCCATTTTTATTTCAAAATTCTTACTGTCAACCCTAATTGTATTAGTTTAAATAGCAACTTACCTGCCTTACCTGTATTCTGGCGAGCGTTCCGCGAGCTGGAGTCCTGTTCGGTGGAGTTATTACAAGTTTTTCAAAAAATTTCCCTTAAAAATCACGTTTTTGGACCCTAATTTTAAATTTTCCTTCCGTGAAAACTAAAGTAACGCCGTAGTTAGCTGGCCCGCGCGGAGACGCCCGTGCGTCTAGCTCAAATAGAAGTTTGCAAACTTTGAGTTTTTCGTTTTTCCAAGCAAATCAGTACTTTCGAAATCCACCTAACCGATACAATATTCCCTATACATCAAAATATCTTTGCAACCAGGTGTCGCATTTCGAAGCTGTTTTCAGCTGAATCGCTTGTATTTAGGTACCGATTGACTATTTTAACTGAAAGAATTGACAAAACGCGAAAAAATTTTCATTTTTCGCCATTAACTTAGAAAAACTCAGAATATTTTTGTACTGAACCACATATCCATTTTTATTTCAAAATTCTTACTGTCAACCCTAATTGTATTAGTTTAAATAGCAACTTACCTGCCTTACCTGTATTCTGGCGAGCGTTCCGCGAGCTGGAGTCCTGTTCGGTGGAGTTATTACAAGTTTTTCAAAAAATTTCCCTTAAAAATCACGTTTTTGGACCCTAATTTTAAATTTTCCTTCCGTGAAAACTAAAGTAACGCCGTAGTTAGCTGGCCCGCGCGGAGACGCCCGTGCGTCTAGCTCAAATAGAAGTTTGCAAACTTTGAGTTTTTCGTTTTTCCAAGCAAATCAGTACTTTCGAAATCCACCTAACCGATACAATATTCCCTATACATCAAAATATCTTTGCAACCAGGTGTCGCATTTCGAAGCTGTTTTCAGCTGAATCGCTTGTATTTAGGTACCGATTGACTATTTTAACTGAAAGAATTGACAAAACGCGAAAAAATTTTCATTTTTCGCCATTAACTTAGAAAAACTCAGAATATTTTTGTACTGAACCACATATCCATTTTTATTTCAAAATTCTTACTGTCAACCCTAATTGTATTAGTTTAAATAGCAACTTACCTGCCTTACCTGTATTCTGGCGAGCGTTCCGCGAGCTGGAGTCCTGTTCGGTGGAGTTATTACAAGTTTTTCAAAAAATTTCCCTTAAAAATCACGTTTTTGGACCCTAATTTTAAATTTTCCTTCCGTGAAAACTAAAGTAACGCCGTAGTTAGCTGGCCCGCGCGGAGACGCGTCTCTGGACACCTCGCCCGTGCGTCTAGCTCAAATAGAAGTTTGCAAACTTTGAGTTTTTCGTTTTTCCAAGCAAATCAGTACTTTCGAAATCCACCTAACCGATACAATATTCCCTATACATAAAAATATCTTTGCAACCAGGTGTCGCATTTCGAAGCTGTTTTCAGCTGAATCGCTTGTATTTAGGTACCGATTGACTATTTTAACTGAAAGAATTGACAAAACGCGAAAAAATTTTCATTTTTCGCCATTAACTTAGAAAAACTCAGAATATTTTTGTACTGAACCACATATCCATTTTTATTTCAAAATTCTTACTGTCAACCCTAATTGTATTAGTTTAAATAGCAACTTACCTGCCTTACCTGTATTCTGGCGAGCGTTCCGCGAGCTGGAGTCCTGTTCGGTGGAGTTATTACAAGTTTTTCAAAAAATTTCCCTTAAAAATCACGTTTTTGGACCCTAATTTTAAATTTTCCTTCCGTGAAAACTAAAGTAACGCCGTAGTTAGCTGGCCCGCGCGGAGACGCGTCTCTGGACACCTCGCCCGTGCGTCTAGCTCAAATAGAAGTTTGCAAACTTTGAGTTTTTCGTTTTTCCAAGCAAATCAGTACTTTCGAAATCCACCTAACCGATACAATATTCCCTATACATCAAAATATCTTTGCAACCAGGTGTCGCATTTCGAAGCTGTTTTCAGCTGAATCGCTTGTATTTAGGTACCGATTGACTATTTTAACTGAAAGAATTGACAAAACGCGAAAAAAATTTCATTTTTCGCCATTAACTTAGAAAAACTCAGAATATTTTTGTACTGAACCACATATCCATTTTTATTTCAAAATTCTTACTGTCAACCCTAATTGTATTAGTTTAAATAGCAACTTACCTGCCTTACCTGTATTCTGGCGAGCGTTCCGCGAGCTGGAGTCCTGTTCGGTGGAGTTATTACAAGTTTTTCAAAAAATTTCCCTTAAAAATCACGTTTTTGGACCCTAATTTTAAATTTTCCTTCCGTGAAAACTAAAGTAACGCCGTAGTTAGCTGGCCCGCGCGGAGACGCGTCTCTGGACACCTCGCCCGTGCGTCTAGCTCAAATAGAAGTTTGCAAACTTTGAGTTTTTCGTTTTTCCAAGCAAATCAGTACTTTCGAAATCCACCTAACCGATACAATATTCCCTATACATAAAAATATCTTTGCAACCAGGTGTCGCATTTCGAAGCTGTTTTCAGCTGAATCGCTTGTATTTAGGTACCGATTGACTATTTTAACTGAAAGAATTGACAAAACGCGAAAAAATTTTCATTTTTCGCCAATTAACTTAGAAAAAACTCAGAATATTTTTGTACTGAACCACATATCCATTTTTATTTCAAAATTCTTACTGTCAACCCTAATTGTATTAGTTTAAATAGCAACTTACCTGCCTTACCTGTATTCTGGCGAGCGTTCCGCGAGCTGGAGTCCTGTTCGGTGGAGTTATTACAAGTTTTTCAAAAAATTTCCCTTAAAAATCACGTTTTTGGACCCTAATTTTAAATTTTCCTTCCGTGAAAACTAAAGTAACGCCGTAGTTAGCTGGCCCGCGCGGAGACGCGTCTCTGGACACCTCGCCCGTGCGTCTAGCTCAAATAGAAGTTTGCAAACTTTGAGTTTTTCGTTTTTCCAAGCAAATCAGTACTTTCGAAATCCACCTAACCGATACAATATTCCCTATACATAAAAATATCTTTGCAACCAGGTGTCGCATTTCGAAGCTGTTTTCAGCTGAATCGCTTGTATTTAGGTACCGATTGACTATTTTAAACTGAAAGAATTGACAAAACGCGAAAAAATTTTCATTTTTCGCCATTAACTTAGAAAAACTCAGAATATTTTTGTACTGAACCACATATCCATTTTTATTTCAAAATTCTTACTGTCAACCCTAATTGTATTAGTTTAAATAGCAACTTACCTGCCTTACCTGTATTCTGGCGAGCGTTCCGCGAGCTGGAGTCCTGTTCGGTGGAGTTATTACAAGTTTGAGTCCTGTTCGGTGGAGTTATTACAAGTTTTTCAAAAAATTTCCCTTAAAAATCACGTTTTTGGACCCTAATTTTAAATTTTCCTTCCGTGAAAACTAAAGTAACGCCGTAGTTAGCTGGCCCGCGCGGAGACGCGTCTCTGGACACGTCGCCCGTGCGTCTAGCTCAAATAGAAGTTTGCAAACTTTGAGTTTTTCGTTTTTCCAAGCAAATCAGTACTTTCGAAATCCACCTAACCGATACAATATTCCCTATACATCAAAATATCTTTGCAACCAGGTGTCGCATTTCGAAGCTGTTTTCAGCTGAATCGCTTGTATTTAGGTACCGATTGACTATTTTAACTGAAAGAATTGACAAAACGCGAAAAAATTTTCATTTTTCGCCATTAACTTAGAAAAACTCAGAATATTTTTGTACTGAACCACATATCCATTTTTATTTCAAAATTCTTACTGTCAACCCTAATTGTATTAGTTTAAATAGCAACTTACCTGCCTTACCTGTATTCTGGCGAGCGTTCCGCGAGCTGGAATCCTGTTCGGTGGAGTTATTACAAGTTTTTCAAAAAATTTCCCTTAAAAATCACGTTTTTGGACCCTAATTTTAAATTTTCCTTCCGTGAAAACTAAAGTAACGCCGTAGTTAGCTGGCCCGCGCGGAGACGCGTCTCTGGACACCTCGCCCGTGCGTCTAGCTCAAATAGAAGTTTGCAAACTTTGAGTTTTTCGTTTTTCCAAGCAAATCAGTACTTTCGAAATCCACCTAACCGATACAATATTCCCTATACATAAAAATATCTTTGCAACCAGGTGTCGCATTTCGAAGCTGTTTTCAGCTGAATCGCTTGTATTTAGGTACCGATTGACTATTTTAACTGAAAGAATTGACAAAACGCGAAAAAATTTTCATTTTTCGCCATTAACTTAGAAAAACTCAGAATATTTTTGTACTGAACCACATATCCATTTTTATTTCAAAATTCTTACTGTCAACCCTAATTGTATTAGTTTAAATAGCAACTTACCTGCCTTACCTGTATTCTGGCGAGCGTTCCGCGAGCTGGAGTCCTGTTCGGTGGAGTTATTACAAGTTTTTCAAAAAATTTCCCTTAAAAATCACGTTTTTGGACCCTAATTTTAAATTTTCCTTCCGTGAAAACTAAAGTAACGCCGTAGTTAGCTGGCCCGCGCGGAGACGCGTCTCTGGACACCTCGCCCGTGCGTCTAGCTCAAATAGAAGTTTGCAAACTTTGAGTTTTTCGTTTTTCCAAGCAAATCAGTACTTTCGAAATCCACCTAACCGATACAATATTCCCTATACATCAAAATATCTTTGCAACCAGGTGTCGCATTTCGAAGCTGTTTTCAGCTGAATCGCTTGTATTTAGGTACCGATTGACTATTTTAACTGAAAGAATTGACAAAACGCGAAAAAATTTTCATTTTTCGCCATTAACTTAGAAAAACTCAGAATATTTTTGTACTGAACCACATATCCATTTTTATTTCAAAATTCTTACTGTCAACCCTAATTGTATTAGTTTAAATAGCAACTTACCTGCCTTACCTGTATTCTGGCGAGCGTTCCGCGAGCTGGAGTCCTGTTCGGTGGAGTTATTACAAGTTTTTCAAAAAATTTCCCTTAAAAATCACGTTTTTGGACCCTAATTTTAAATTTTCCTTCCGTGAAAACTAAAGTAACGCCGTAGTTAGCTGGCCCGCACGGAGACGCGTCTCTGGACACCTCGCCCGTGCGTCTAGCTCAAATAGAAGTTTGCAAACTTTGAGTTTTTCGTTTTTCCAAGCAAATCAGTACTTTCGAAATCCACCTAACCGATACAATATTCCCTATACATAAAAATATCTTTGCAACCAGGTGTCGCATTTCGAAGCTGTTTTCAGCTGAATCGCTTGTATTTAGGTACCGATTGACTATTTTAACTGAAAGAATTGACAAAACGCGAAAAAATTTTCATTTTTCGCCATTAACTTAGAAAAACTCAGAATATTTTTGTACTGAACCACATATCCATTTTTATTTCAAAATTCTTACTGTCAACCCTAATTGTATTAGTTTAAATAGCAACTTACCTGCCTTACCTGTATTCTGGCGAGCGTTCCGCGAGCTGGAGTCCTGTTCGGTGGAGTTATTACAAGTTTTTCAAAAAATTTCCCTTAAAAATCACGTTTTTGGACCCTAATTTTAAATTTTCCTTCCGTGAAAACTAAAGTAACGCCGTAGTTAGCTGGCCCGCGCGGAGACGCGTCTCTGGACACCTCGCCCGTGCGTCTAGCTCAAATAGAAGTTTGCAAACTTTGAGTTTTTCGTTTTTCCAAGCAAATCAGTACTTTCGAAATCCACCTAACCGATACAATATTCCCTATACATCAAAATATCTTTGCAACCAGGTGTCGCATTTCGAAGCTGTTTTCAGCTGAATCGCTTGTATTTAGGTACCGATTGACTATTTTAACTGAAAGAATTGACAAAACGCGAAAAAAATTTCATTTTTCGCCATTAACTTAGAAAAACTCAGAATATTTTTGTACTGAACCACATATCCATTTTTATTTCAAAATTCTTACTGTCAACCCTAATTGTATTAGTTTAAATAGCAACTTACCTGCCTTACCTGTATTCTGGCGAGCGTTCCGCGAGCTGGAGTCCTGTTCGGTGGAGTTATTACAAGTTTTTCAAAAAATTTCCCTTAAAAATCACGTTTTTGGACCCTAATTTTAAATTTTCCTTCCGTGAAAACTAAAGTAACGCCGTAGTTAGCTGGCCCGCGCGGAGACGCGTCTCTGGACACCTCGCCCGTGCGTCTAGCTCAAATAGAAGTTTGCAAACTTTGAGTTTTTCGTTTTTCCAAGCAAATCAGTACTTTCGAAATCCACCTAACCGATACAATATTCCCTATACATAAAAATATCTTTGCAACCAGGTGTCGCATTTCGAAGCTGTTTTCAGCTGAATCGCTTGTATTTAGGTACCGATTGACTATTTTAACTGAAAGAATTGACAAAACGCGAAAAAATTTTCATTTTTCGCCATTAACTTAGAAAAACTCAGAATATTTTTGTACTGAACCACATATCCATTTTTATTTCAAAATTCTTACTGTCAACCCTAATTGTATTAGTTTAAATAGCAACTTACCTGCCTTACCTGTATTCTGGCGAGCGTTCCGCGAGCTGGAGTCCTGTTCGGTGGAGTTATTACAAGTTTTTCAAAAAATTTCCCTTAAAAATCACGTTTTTGGACCCTAATTTTAAATTTTCCTTCCGTGAAAACTAAAGTAACGCCGTAGTTAGCTGGCCCGCGCGGAGACGCGTCTCTGGACACCTCGCCCGTGCGTCTAGCTCAAATAGAAGTTTGCAAACTTTGAGTTTTTCGTTTTTCCAAGCAAATCAGTACTTTCGAAATCCACCTAACCGATACAATATTCCCTATACATAAAAATATCTTTGCAACCAGGTGTCGCATTTCGAAGCTGTTTTCAGCTGAATCGCTTGTATTTAGGTACCGATTGACTATTTTAACTGAAAGAATTGACAAAACGCGAAAAAATTTTCATTTTTCGCCATTAACTTAGAAAAACTCAGAATATTTTTGTACTGAACCACATATCCATTTTTATTTCAAAATTCTTACTGTCAACCCTAATTGTATTAGTTTAAATAGCAACTTACCTGCCTTACCTGTATTCTGGCGAGCGTTCCGCGAGCTGGAGTCCTGTTCGGTGGAGTTATTACAAGTTTTTCAAAAAATTTCCCTTAAAAATCACGTTTTTGGACCCTAATTTTAAATTTTCCTTCCGTGAAAACTAAAGTAACGCCGTAGTTAGCTGGCCCGCGCGGAGACGCGTCTCTGGACACCTCGCCCGTGCGTCTAGCTCAAATAGAAGTTTGCAAACTTTGAGTTTTTCGTTTTTCCAAGCAAATCAGTACTTTCGAAATCCACCTAACCGATACAATATTCCCTATACATCAAAATATCTTTGCAACCAGGTGTCGCATTTCGAAGCTGTTTTCAGCTGAATCGCTTGTATTTAGGTACCGATTGACTATTTTAACTGAAAGAATTGACAAAACGCGAAAAAATTTTCATTTTTCGCCATTAACTTAGAAAAACTCAGAATATTTTTGTACTGAACCACATATCCATTTTTATTTCAAAATTCTTACTGTCAACCCTAATTGTATTAGTTTAAATAGCAACTTACCTGCCTTACCTGTATTCTGGCGAGCGTTCCGCGAGCTGGAGTCCTGTTCGGTGGAGTTATTACAAGTTTTTCAAAAAATTTCCCTTAAAAATCACGTTTTTGGACCCTAATTTTAAATTTTCCTTCCGTGAAAACTAAAGTAACGCCGTAGTTAGCTGGCCCGCGCGGAGACGCGTCTCTGGACACCTCGCCCGTGCGTCTAGCTCAAATAGAAGTTTGCAAACTTTGAGTTTTTCGTTTTTCCAAGCAAATCAGTACTTTCGAAATCCACCTAACCGATACAATATTCCCTATACATCAAAATATCTTTGCAACCAGGTGTCGCATTTCGAAGCTGTTTTCAGCTGAATCGCTTGTATTTAGGTACCGATTGACTATTTTAACTGAAAGAATTGACAAAACGCGAAAAAATTTTCATTTTTCGCCATTAACTTAGAAAAACTCAGAATATTTTTGTACTGAACCACATATCCATTTTTATTTCAAAATTCTTACTGTCAACCCTAATTGTATTAGTTTAAATAGCAACTTACCTGCCTTACCTGTATTCTGGCGAGCGTTCCGCGAGCTGGAGTCCTGTTCGGTGGAGTTATTACAAGTTTTTCAAAAAATTTCCCTTAAAAATCACGTTTTTGGACCCTAATTTTAAATTTTCCTTCCGTGAAAACTAAAGTAACGCCGTAGTTAGCTGGCCCGCGCGGAGACGCGTCTCTGGACACCTCGCCCGTGCGTCTAGCTCAAATAGAAGTTTGCAAACTTTGAGTTTTTCGTTTTTCCAAGCAAATCAGTACTTTCGAAATCCACCTAACCGATACAATATTCCCTATACATCAAAATATCTTTGCAACCAGGTGTCGCATTTCGAAGCTGTTTTCAGCTGAATCGCTTGTATTTAGGTACCGATTGACTATTTTAACTGAAAGAATTGACAAAACGCGAAAAAATTTTCATTTTTCGCCATTAACTTAGAAAAACTCAGAATATTTTTGTACTGAACCACATATCCATTTTTATTTCAAAATTCTTACTGTCAACCCTAATTGTATTAGTTTAAATAGCAACTTACCTGCCTTACCTGTATTCTGGCGAGCGTTCCGCGAGCTGGAATCCTGTTCGGTGGAGTTATTACAAGTTTTTCAAAAAATTTCCCTTAAAAATCACGTTTTTGGACCCTAATTTTAAATTTTCCTTCCGTGAAAACTAAAGTAACGCCGTAGTTAGCTGGCCCGCGCGGAGACGCGTCTCTGGACACCTCGCCCGTGCGTCTAGCTCAAATAGAAGTTTGCAAACTTTGAGTTTTTCGTTTTTCCAAGCAAATCAGTACTTTCGAAATCCACCTAACCGATACAATATTCCCTATACATAAAAATATCTTTGCAACCAGGTGTCGCATTTCGAAGCTGTTTTCAGCTGAATCGCTTGTATTTAGGTACCGATTGACTATTTTAACTGAAAGAATTGACAAAACGCGAAAAAATTTTCATTTTTCGCCATTAACTTAGAAAAACTCAGAATATTTTTGTACTGAACCACATATCCATTTTTATTTCAAAATTCTTACTGTCAACCCTAATTGTATTAGTTTAAATAGCAACTTACCTGCCTTACCTGTATTCTGGCGAGCGTTCCGCGAGCTGGAGTCCTGTTCGGTGGAGTTATTACAAGTTTTTCAAAAAATTTCCCTTAAAAATCACGTTTTTGGACCCTAATTTTAAATTTTCCTTCCGTGAAAACTAAAGTAACGCCGTAGTTAGCTGGCCCGCGCGGAGGCGCGTCTCTGGACACCTCGCCCGTGCGTCTAGCTCAAATAGAAGTTTGCAAACTTTGAGTTTTTCGTTTTTCCAAGCAAATCAGTACTTTCGAAATCCACCTAACCGATACAATATTCCCTATACATCAAAATATCTTTGCAACCAGGTGTCGTATTTCGAAGCTGTTTTCAGCTGAATCGCTTGTATTTAGGTACCGATTGACTATTTTAACTGAAAGAATTGACAAAACGCGAAAAAATTTTCATTTTTCGCCATTAACTTAGAAAAACTCAGAATATTTTTGTACTGAACCACATATCCATTTTTATTTCAAAATTCTTACTGTCAACCCTAATTGTATTAGTTTAAATAGCAACTTACCTGCCTTACCTGTATTCTGGCGAGCGTTCCGCGAGCTGGAGTCCTGTTCGGTGGAGTTATTACAAGTTTTTCAAAAAATTTCCCTTAAAAATCACGTTTTTGGACCCTAATTTTAAATTTTCCTTCCGTGAAAACTAAAGTAACGCCGTAGTTAGCTGGCCCGCGCGGAGACGCGTCTCTGGACACCTCGCCCGTGCGTCTAGCTCAAATAGAAGTTTGCAAACTTTGAGTTTTTCGTTTTTCCAAGCAAATCAGTACTTTCGAAATCCACCTAACCGATACAATATTCCCTATACATCAAAATATCTTTGCAACCAGGTGTCGCATTTCGAAGCTGTTTTCAGCTGAATCGCTTGTATTTAGGTACCGATTGACTATTTTAACTGAAAGAATTGACAAAACGCGAAAAAATTTTCATTTTTCGCCATTAACTTAGAAAAACTCAGAATATTTTTGTACTGAACCACATATCCATTTTTATTTCAAAATTCTTACTGTCAACCCTAATTGTATTAGTTTAAATAGCAACTTACCTGCCTTACCTGTATTCTGGCGAGCGTTCCGCGAGCTGGAGTCCTGTTCGGTGGAGTTATTACAAGTTTTTCAAAAAATTTCCCTTAAAAATCACGTTTTTGGACCCTAATTTTAAATTTTCCTTCCGTGAAAACTAAAGTAACGCCGTAGTTAGCTGGCCCGCGCGGAGACGCGTCTCTGGACACCTCGCCCGTGCGTCTAGCTCAAATAGAAGTTTGCAAACTTTGAGTTTTTCGTTTTTCCAAGCAAATCAGTACTTTCGAAATCCACCTAACCGATACAATATCGCCGCGTCGAGCGCGAAGGGCTCGCGTGCGAGCTCGGAGCGGGGAGTGGCGGGCGCTGCTGGAGGGAACAGAGAGTTCTCACAGAAGCGCCCTAAATCGGGGGCAGGTCAAGAGTCCTCCTCCGACGGCGGGATGAGTTCGGCCCGCCGGAAAATATCACGGCGTGGTGGGCTCCATGAGGGGGGCGTCGGCCGAGGACTCCCCACCAAGGAGGCCGGCGAACCGAGCCGAGCAGGCTCAGCCGAGCTGACCCAAGGAGGGGAGAGGCTCACCACGGAGGGGAATCCCTCTGGAGGGACCAGCAGTAGGGCCCCCTCAGAGTCCTCCGGTGGCGAGTCGGACGCGGCCGGCTGCTCGGAGGAAATGGGCAGGTTCGCGGAGGTCGTGGCCACGGCCATCAGGGCGGCGACCTTAAAGAGGCTCCAGAGGTCCAAGGACAGGGCCATAACTGCTGCCACGAAAGCCATCGTGGCAGCGGCGAAGGCCTTTCGTTCTGGGCCTCCGGTGGTGGATGGAGTGGCAGAACTGCGGGCGGAGGTCGCCCGAGTGACTGCCGCCATGGAGCTCCTCCGAAAGGAGAATGAGGAGCTCCGAGCGGACCTGGCCGGTCTCCGAGGGGCCGCCCCCCAGGAGGCATCGCAGGGGGAAGCGCGGCAAAGGCAGGGCGGGCTCCTGCCTACCGAGAACCAGGTGCTGACCCTGGTGCGGAAGGAGCTCGCCGTCTTCCAGAGCAGGTTCTCTGCTCTGGAGGCCGTAGTCCTGCGCCCCCCGCTGGCGGCAAGCCGGCCGGTTTCGAGCCGGCCTGCGGCGGCTTCGGGTCAGCCGAAGGCGACCTCGGGCCAGCCGAAGGCAGCCTCGGCCCAGCCTAAGGCTGCCTTGGGCCAGCCGAAAGCGGCATCGTATGCCGCTGCCGCGTCTGCCCCAGCCAGAGGGCCGAGGCAGCCCAAAGGCCGGCCCAAGCAGGCACCTGCTAGGGCCCCCCCAGCGCAGGTGACGAGAGGGCCGCCAATGCCGCCCCCGACTGCTGGGTCTCCCCCTGCCACCGCCGAATGGCAAGTGGTCGGGGAGAAAAAGAAGGCGGGCAAAGCCGCAAGGAAGGCCCGAAACAAGAAGAGGCAGCAGCGGCGCAAGAAGAGCAGCGTCGCGGCTAGGCTTCGCGCCCCGAAGTCCGCAGCTGTAGTGATCACGCTACAGCCGGAAGCGGAAAAGAAGGGCGTGACCTACCGTGACCTGCTCTCCAAAGCCAAGGCGGCAGTGGACCTCCAGGAGATCGGCATCTCCAACGGTCTCCGGGTGAAGGTCACCTTGACTGGAGCCCGGATGCTGGAGGTCCCTGGTGCGGCGAGTGGCCCGACTGCTGACGCTCTGGCCGATAGGCTTAGGGCGTCCTTAGACGCGGACGAGGCCCGAGTGTCCAGGCCCACTAAGTGCGCTGACATGCGCATCCTGGGTCTGGACGACTGCGTGACGGAGGCGGAGGTTATAGCCGCCGTTGTTAGGACGGGAGGGTGCTCGGCCGATCAAGTCAGGGCAGGTACCATCCGTCCTGACAGCACGGGGATGCGGACTGTAACGGTCAGCTGCCCCGTGTCGGCGGCTCAAAATATAACCGCGGGGGGCCGAAGGCTCCTGGTGGGCTGGGTGTCGGCGCAGGTAAAACTGCTGGAGCCCAGACCTCTGAGGTGCTTCCGATGCCAGACTGGCCACCACGTTTACGTGAAATGCACCTCAGAGGCGGACCGCAGCGGTCATTGCTTCCGTTGCGGTCAGCCCGGTCACAAGGCCGGCTCTTGCAATGCCACGCCGCACTGCTATGCATGTGCGGCGGCTGGCAAGCCGGCCGAACACCGGGCTGGGAGTAAGGCCTGCGCTTCATCCGCCAAGGCCAGGGGCAAGGGCAAGCCCTCCGCCACCGTCGTCACCGCCGTCGCCGCTGCTGCCTCGACCACCGTCGTTGCCGGCACCACCACGGCAGGGCCCTCACAGGGGGCTCAGGAGGGGGGTGAAATGGAGTGCCAATAATAGGTACTCCATTGCGCCTCCTCCAAGCGAACATCAACCACTGCGCCTCCGCTCAGGATCTGTTACTCCAGAGCATGGCGCAGTGGTCGATTAACGTCGCTGTGGTCGCTGAGCCGTATTTTGTCCCGCCCAGGGATGACTGGGTGGAGGACCTGAGCGGCTCAGTGACCCTCATTTCGTCGGCCGCCGCCGGAACCCCGACCCTCGAGGCCGTCAAGAGGGGACGGGGTTGCGTAGCAGCACGGTTCGGGGAGATTGTAGTTGTGGGAGTATACTTCTCCCCGAGCCGAACTCTCGCCGAGTTCCACAACTCCCTTGCGGAGTTGAGAGTCGTCGTCGTCGGGTTCCGTCCCCTTCCCGTGCTCGTGCTCGGGGACTTCAACGCCAAGAATTTGGCTTGGGGTTCCCGGTATACGGACACACGGGGCAGGATGGTGGAGGACTGGGCTCTGGAGACAGGCCTGGTCGTCCTAAATCGGGGTTCTGTACCTACGTGTGTACGGATGCGGGGCGACTCAGTGGTGGACATTTCATTCGCCAGCCCCGCTCTGTCACCGCAGGTTATTGATTGGCGCGTCATGGAGGGGGTGGAGACGTATTCCGACCATCGGTACATCCGATTTGACGTCTCCGCCCAGACCTCGAGCGCGCCGATCCGGCAGACCCCGAGTGGTCCGCGGTGGGCGCTGAAGAAGCTGGACCGGGAGCTTCTCCTGGAAGCCTCGATCGTGCAGGCCTGGGTGTCACCACCGGACAGGCCTGCTGACACCAACGATGAGGCCGAGTGGTTCCGGGAGGCCATGTCCGAGATCTGTGACGTGGCTATGCCCCGAGTCCAGCCAGGACGGGCTTGGCGCCAGGTGTACTGGTGGTCGCCGCAGCTGACAGCGTTGCGCGGAGCGTGCGTTGCGGCACGACGTCGGTACACCAGGCACCGCAGGCTCCGTATCCGACCTCCGGATACGGAAGCCATTCAGGCGGAGCTATACGAGGGGTACAGGGCGGCGAAGACCGCCCTCCAAGAGGAGATCCTGCGGGCCAGAGGACTGGCCCGCAAGGAGTCGCTGGAGACTCTGAACAGGGACCCATGGGGACGGCCCTACAAGGCCGTCCGGGAGAAACTCCGCCCATGGGCTCCTCCGCTGACTCAGAGTCTCCGGCCCCAACTCGTGGAGGGCGTGGTGAGCGCTCTGTTCCCTTCGCGAGGGGAACATAGTCCCCCACCCATGGCTCCGCCTACTGCGGTGCCCGATGCGGACCACACCACTGACGACGACGACGGTGTTCCAGAAGTGACCGAGGCAGAGATGAGGGTGGCGGTACGAAGGCTTAATGCCAAGAATACCGCCCCAGGACCCGACGGCTTGCCTGGCAAAGCATGGGTCCTGGCCTCAGAGGCTCTCGGGCCTCGACTCAGGGGGCTCCTTAGCGCATGCTTGGAGAGGGGCCAGTTCCCACTTCGTTGGAAGACGGGGAAACTGGTCCTCATTAAGAAGCCTGGGCGCCCAGCGGACTCTCCGTCCGCTTACCGGCCCATCGTGCTACTCGACGAGGTGGGCAAGCTCTTTGAAAGAGTGATTGCAGACCGCCTCGTCGGGTGGCTGGTGCGGGAGGGGCCGGACTTGTCGGACGGCCAGTACGGCTTCCGCAAGGGGCGCTCTACGGTGGACGCCATCATGCGCGTGCGAGCCCTCACGACGGGGGATGCAGTGGCCCGGGGTGGGGTCGTCTTGGCGGTGTCTCTAGACATCGCCAATGCCTTCAACACCCTGCCCTGGAGTTGCATTAGGGAGGCACTCCGGTATCACCGGATGCCGACCTACCTCTGTCGCGTGGTCGAGGCCTATCTGACGGATAGGGCCGTCATCTACCCCGGTCACGAAGGGGAATGGAACCGGCGAGAGATGTCGTGCGGTGTCCCACAGGGATCGGTCCTGGGGCCGCATCTGTGGGACATCGGTTACGACTGGGTGCTGCGCGCCGACCTCCCTAGCGGCGTCAACGTGGTTTGCTACGCTGACGACACGCTGGTCCTTGCGCAGGGGAGGTCGTACGAGGCGGCGGCCGAAATTATGACACGCGGGGTTGCGACAATCGTCGATAGGATCCGGCAATTGGGACTCGAGGTGGCATTGCACAAGTCCGAGGCCATGGGTTTTCATGGTCCTCGGAACGCGCCACCTGCGGGTTCCCAACTCACGGTAGGAGGGGTTCACATCGGCGTCGAGTCGACAATGAAGTACCTGGGACTTGTCCTCGACAGCCGGTGGAACTTCGTTGAGCATTTCCGACGTTTGGCTCCCAGACTGGAGCGGGCTGGGGCTGCATTAAAGCGGCTCCTGCCCAATCTGGGGGGTCCAAACGCCTCCTGCCGGAGGCTCTACACGGGGATCGTGCGGTCCATGGCCCTCTACGGGGCACCGGTGTGGGCGCCCTCACTGAGGCTGCGCCCAGCGCGCCGGTTGTTTGCGGCCCAGAGGGTCATGGCCATCCGGTTAATTCGGGGATACCGCACGGTCTCGTGCGAGGCGGCGAGCCTCCTTGCCGGAGTGCCGCCATGGGATCTGGAGGCAAAGGTCCTCGCGCACATGTGGGAGTGGCGCGAGGAGGCGAAACGCCGGGGCGAAACTCCGCTGCCGCGACAAATCGCGGCACGGCGGACAGAGCTCCGGTGTGATCTCATGGCGACATGGCGGGTACGATTGTCGCAACCCAGTGCTGGGCACGCCACAATTGCGGCGGTAAGTCCCCTCTTTGAGGAGTGGATAGAGAGGCGTCACGGCGTCCTCACCTTCCGCCTGACGCAGGTTCTCACCGGGCATGGGTGCTTCGGTGGGTTCCTGTTCAGGATAAAGCGGGAGGATACGTCCGGGTGTTTCCATTGCAAGGACCGTCTAGAGGACACGGTGGAGCATACGGTGGAGGTGTGCCCTGCCTGGGCGGAGCACCGCCGTGCCCTCGTGGAGGCGATCGGCGGCGGCGACCTCTCGCGTCCGGCCCTGGTGCGAGCCATGGTACGGAGCGAGAGGGAATGGGAAGCCGTCACCTCCTTCTGCGAAGCAGTAATGCTCGCGAAGGAGGAGGCGGGGCGCGTGAGGGAGTGGCAGTCTCTGCGCCCTCACGTCCCTAGCCGCCGCAGGAGGAGACGCCCCGGGCGTCGGGAGTCAATAGCGGACTCCCGGCCACCGTAGGCGCGAGCTTGCGGGTGGCGAGCAATGGGTAGCTCGCCGCCCGGTAAGGACCAAGCTCGGGTCGACGGCGCGCAGTGTTCCACGCGCGCCTCAAAGAGATGTCAGCAGCAGTGTAGGGGTCTACTAGGACCGATGCCTGCCGGGGTCGCGTGATTGTTCGAAGGAGATACCGTGACCCTGGCACATGGGCAACTGATGGAACACGGGTGGGTTTTAGTCAGTAAAAGTCTGACACGCCCTCCCGCTCCGCCCAGAGCGGGAGAAGTCATTTGATGATTTCCCACCCTGAAAAAAAAAAAAAAAAAAAAAAAAAAAAAACCGATACAATATTCCCTATACATCAAAATATCTTTGCAACCAGGTGTCGCATTTCGAAGCTGTTTTCAGCTGAATCGCTTGTATTTAGGTACCGATTGACTATTTTAACTGAAAGAATTGACAAAACGCGAAAAAATTTTCATTTTTCGCCATTAACTTAGAAAAACTCAGAATATTTTTGTACTGAACCACATATCCATTTTTATTTCAAAATTCTTACTGTCAACCCTAATTGTATTAGTTTAAATAGCAACTTACCTGCCTTACCTGTATTCTGGCGAGCGTTCCGCGAGCTGGAGTCCTGTTCGGTGGAGTTATTACAAGTTTTTCAAAAAATTTCCCTTAAAAATCACGTTTTTGGACCCTAATTTTAAATTTTCCTTCCGTGAAAACTAAAGTAACGCCGTAGTTAGCTGGCCCGCGCGGAGACGCGTCTCTGGACACCTCGCCCGTGCGTCTAGCTCAAATAAGATTTTGCCCACCCACCCTGTGGTCTATAGATAGGTAGCCTAGAGTTTTTTGTCAAAAAATATTTGTTTAAATATTGACCCTGTTAGACTTACTTTACCTGTTCTTGGTAAAAAATTAGGGAAAGTGACGGTCTTCTTGATTTTGCCTCTCCTGAAGGCATTTTTAGTGACATATTATATTCGTACTGACCGAGTCCCCTTTTGTTGGGCTCGTTTTTATATAGTGTTTGTTTGTTTATTATTCCTGGCTGATCCCCCCTATACAGGGAGTCAGTAACAGACGCAAGTGTCCCCTGACAACTGAGTCGTTCCGTTGTCTCCTTTCCGTGATCTGACCAATATGTTTGGTATAAGGACACCAATTAATAAGTCGAAGGTCCCGGAGGCGAGTTTGGACACTGGGAAACCGCAATTGGTACAGGCTGGCCCTTCAGTGAGGCGTAGCATTGGAGAGTGGGAGGCCGACAGACCTTCGGGAGGGCCACTCAAAACACCATCGCCTCTCAAGAGGGCCATAGTGTCCTCCCCTCCTAAAATTAAATCCAAGGCTACACTCGCCCACCATAGCAAGTTTGACCCGCCCAAGCAGCCCGATGGGACCCAAGAGAGCTCGCCGCAACCCGTGAAGTATTTGAACAAAACCACGGAGGCAAAGGCCTGTCTTCAGAAAGCAAAACTTCAACTGATTAGCTCAAGAAATCTCAAAAAAGAAATCAAAGATGAGATCACGAAGGCGGTCGAGAGACTGTACGAGCTGGTAAAAGAGTCGGAGAGTGGGAAAGGAAGAGGATCTGAGATAGGCGAAAAAGGACAAACCCAAGTAGAGCCCAAGCTGCCCAGTGTGGATTCGACAGAGCTTATGAAAACACTTGTTGAAGAACTCCAGCAGCACAAGCAGGTGCTGCAAGAGAGTAACCAGCAAGCTCAGGCTCTGTCGGAGCAACTGCAGCTGGCCCCTCGCTACGTTGTAGGCCAGGGCCCAACCTTCGCAGAAATGGCCGCCGGTCCGAAGCAGAACATCCAAGGGCCTCTTCACTCGGTAGTGGTATCATCTGTCAATGGGCAGGACACGAGCGAAGAGGTAATTGAGAAGCTTAGGACGGCGGTCGATGCGCGGAATGAGGGCACAAGGGTTGAACGGATACGCAAAGCGAGGGACCAGAAGGTAGTGATTGGCTTTAGGACAAAGGAGGAGATGACGAGGGTGTCCGAGCGCATACGCAAAACTGGCAATCTGGTGGCGGAAGAGGTGAAAAACAAGGATCCTCTTATTATCGTTAAGGATGTCCTCTCCTGCCACACAGATGTGGAGGTCACAGAAGCCCTGCAGAGGCAAAACAGCCACCTGATCGGGGACATTCCCACGGAGGAACTAAGGATGGGGGTTCAGTATCGTCGAAAGGCGAGGAATCCCCATATGTGCCACATTATCCTGCGAGTGTCTCCGATGGTATGGCAGAGGCTGACTACGGCGGGTCGCGTGCACATCGACTTGCAGCGAGTGCAAGTGCAGGACCAGTCTCCACTGGTGCAGTGCACTCGCTGCCTGTGCTATGGTCACAGCCGGAAGCTGTGCACGAAGCCCGCTGACCTCTGCATACACTGCGGGGAACCCCACATGCGCGCCGATTGTCCGTCGCGGCTGGCAGCGGAGGCTCCAAAATGCCACAACTGTCTGACGGCCAAGATGGAGCGCACCGACCACAACGCTTTCGACAGCGTGTGCCCGATACGCGTTAAATGGGACGCGTTGGCACGCCTGTCGGTGGCGTATTGCTAAGGTGGCATCAACCCCCGCCGGAAACATGAAGTCAGACAAAAGCCGAACAGCAGCCCTCCCAAACTATGGAGTCATCCAAGCGAATCTGCAGAGGAAGAATCTTGCGACCCAAGAACTTATGGTAGTGGCCAATGAGCGGAAGGTTGCGTTCGCACTGCTCCAGGAGCCATATGTGGGTGGGATCCGAAGAATGCGAGACTACCGAGGAGCTAGAGTGTACCAGTGCGCGGATCAAGGAAGTGGAACTGTGAAGGCGGCAATAGTCGTCTTCGATCAGGACCTTGACGTCACACAGTGTCCAAAACTCACCACCAACAACATCACGGTGGTGAGAATCCGAACCCGCGCCTGGGAAATCGCAGTAGTCTCCTTCTACTTTGAACCGGACCACCCAATACAACCGTACCTCGAGCAGCTTCTGCAGATTCGCAAGGAAATAGGCCCCATAAAAATCATATTGGGAGGTGATGCAAACGCCAAAAGCACCTGGTGGGGTAGTCTAGTTGTGGACAGCAGGGGTGATGAAATGTCGGGTGCAATGAACGAAATGGGCCTGCAGGTGCTCAACTCCGGAAGTACGCCAACCTTTGACACCGTCAGGGGTGGAAAGTCCTACACCAGTTTCGTTGATGTCACAGCGTGTTCAACGGACATGCTGAGTCTGGTGGAGGACTGGACCGTCGAAGAGGGCCTCACGAGCTCGGACCACAACGGTATCGTATTCAAAATTAATCTTCAAAAATCTAGAGGCACAAGTATCAAAAGAACCACAAGAATTTATAACACAAGAAAAGCAAATTGGAGCCAGTTTCATGAGAAACTGGCCCAATTAAAAGCAGAAATAAACCTTAACCTAGAAGAAATTGACAAAATTAATACTAACATTTTACTCGAAAGCACCATTAATAATTATATAAAAACAATAACCGATACTTGTGAAGAAACCTTAGCCTAAATTAAAAATAATGACATACTTACGATACCGTGGTGGTCCAGAGAGCTCGCTGGGATGATGAACGACGTCAACACCAGGAGACGCCGCATACGATGCGCTGCGGGAGTCCGAAGAGCGAAGGTCGTGGAGGAGTACCTGCGGGCAAAAGAATGTTATGAGTTCCAAGCCAAAAAGGCGCAGATAGATAGCTGGAAGGGATTCTGTGAAAGACAGGATAAGGAGGGACTCTGGGAGGGAATCTATAGGATTATTGGCCGTACTGCAAAAAGGCACGAGGATTTACCTCTGCTAAAGGATGGGGAGCCACTCGATGGTGAGGGCTCAGCGTCACTGCTGGCTGAGACCTTCTACCCCGAAGACCTGATTGAAGAAGATAATGACGACCACCATCAAACGCGAGAAGCGGCCAGTCGTGTAAACGAGTGGGCGCATGATGAAAACCATGACCCGCCGTTTACACTTCAGGAGCTTAAAACCGCGGTGGAAGGCTTCAACCCCAAAAAGGCTCCCGGGGCGGATGGTCTCACAGCCGATATCTGTGCCCAAGTGATATTCCGGGACCCGGAGGTGTTCCTTGCACTGGCCAATAAATGCCTTGAGCAGGGCCACTTCCCTGAGGCCTGGAAGGAGGCAACAGTGGTAATACTTCGGAAGCCGGGAAAGGACTGCTATACCACACCGAAATCCTACAGGCCGATCGGCCTCCTGCCAGTCCTGGGCAAAATACTTGAAAAAATGTTGGTGGCAAGATTAAAGTGGCACCTGGTCCCGCGGCTGAGTACTCGTCAGTTTGGCTTCATGCCCCAGAGGAGCACCGAAGACTCCCTCTACACCATGATACAACATATCAAAACAATGCTAAACGAAAAGAAGCTGATCACTGTTGTGTCTCTGGACATAGAGGGAGCCTTCGACAGCGCGTGGTGGCCAGCCATTAGGACCAGACTGGCTGAGGAAAGGTGCCCGGTGAACCTCAGGAGGATGCTGGACAGCTACCTGGCTGGTAGGAGTGTCCGAGTGAGGTACGCCGGTGCAGAATGCCAAAGGAACACCAACAAGGGATGCGTCCAGGGGTCGGTAGGCGGCCCGATCCTCTGGAACTTGGTCCTGGATCCTCTGCTGAAGGGGCTGGAGGAACAAGAAATATACTGCCAGGCTTTCGCCGATGACGTCGTCATGATCTTTGACGGTAGCACAGCACTGGAGGTTCAGAGACATGCCAATGCCGCCCTCGAGTATGTTCGGAGGTGGGGCATCCGAAATAAACTGAAGTTCGCACCACACAAAACTTGTGCGATGGTTGTAACCAGAAAGTTAAAGTACGATGTCCCACTTCTGAGCATGGGCGGGGTAGACATTGGCATGTCTAAGGAAATAAAAATACTGGGTCTCACGATCGACCACCGGCTCACTTTTAACACCCACGCCGCTAATGTTTGCAGGAAAGCTGCAAACATCTACAAACAACTGTCTAGAGCGGCCAAAGTGAGCTGGGGTCTGCACCCAGAGGTCATACGCAGCATTTATACGGCGGCGGTGGAGCCGGTAGTCTTGTATGCGGCGAGTGCTTGGGCGCCGGCGACCAAGAAGGTTGGAGTGCAGAGGATGCTCAACGCAGTGCAACGAGGATTTGCTCAGAAACTCTGCAAGTCCTACCGCACTGTCTCTCTGAACGCGTCCCTAGTGCTGGCTGGGTTACTCCCACTTGACCTCCGAATACAGGAAGCAGCCGCATTGTATGAGGCAAAGAGAGGGGTACCTCGGCCAGCCCTTGCGGGTAGGGAGGTGGAGCGTGTGGTGGCATTTGCAGAGACACCACATCCGGCGAAACATATGGCCATGGGGTTCGTGAGCCTGGAAGACCAGTCACAAGTGGACACTCACAACAGCCAGGCGGTCCGATTTTTCACCGACGGCAGCAAGATTGCGGGCAAGGTCGGAGCTGCGCTGTCAGTATGGAACAGCGATGCCGAGATCAAGTCCGTAAAGCTTAGCCTGCCGTCGTGCTGTACGGTTTACCAGGCGGAACTCCTGGCCATATGCGTGGCCACGAGGGAAATCCTCAAGCGCAAAGAGGGAACCTTTGGTATCTACAGTGACTCAAAAGCGGCACTACAGTCAGTTACAAACCAGGGTTCCCTCCACGCGCTGGCGGTAGAAGCTAGAGCGAATGTTTGCACGGCTTTATCCCGGAGCAAAGATGTTTCTTTGTTCTGGGTAAAGGCTCACGCTGGATGACAAGGCAATGAACGCGCAGACCACTTGGCAAAAGAAGCTGCACTCAAATCTAAAAAGAAGCCGGGCTACGATTGCTGTCCGGTTTCATTCGTCAAGCGGCAGATCCGTGAGGAGTCGCTTGACGAATGGAACCGAAGATACAAGAATGGCGAGACAGCCTCTGTAACAAAAATCTTTTTCCCGGATGCGATTGATGCCTTCAGGGTCATCAAAAAGATGAAACCAGCAGGACTGATAACACAGATCTTAACGGGGCATGGTGGGTTCTCCGAATACCTGCATCGTTTTAAGCGTAAGGGGAGCCCGTCGTGCCTCTGTGAGCCGGAAGCACTGGAATCAATCCCACATATACTGACAGAATGTCCTGCGTTCGGAGTGGAAAGATTTAATACAGAAATGATACTTGAGACAGAAATAGACAAGAATAGTATTGAGTCAATAATAAAAAACGAAAACCAAAGGAAAATATTTATAAAGTACTGCGTAACCATCACGAAAAGAATTATTAATAGAAATAAAGAAAATTAAAAATATGCTTTTAATATATAGAAATATATAAAGAAAAAGCATATAACGAATAATAGAATCTCTAAAATCTAATCTGAAAATTGTAATAGAAAAGAAACGTCGATTTAATTTAATATAAGTAAAACTTCACTATAAAATCAGAAAGTAAATTCATTGTAATATCAAAATCCAAGAATCATAAGGTCTCTGACTACGTTAGAGGGACACTTAGCAAAGGCAGGAGTGTGGTTTTAGCCGGTAAGAGTCCGGCACTACCCAGACTGTGTCACGCGTGAGACAGTCTGGGTGTCCATGAGGATTTCCCACTCCTGCCAAACCAAAAAAAAAAAAAAAAAAAAAAAAAAAAAAAAAAAAAAAAAAACAAAAAAAAAAAAACCTAACGTAACCTAACCTTATTTATCGTTATAAAAAAATAACGAAAACTTCAACTACCTAGCACATTCGCCTACTTCCCATGAAGAAAAATAGATTCTGACAGCTAAAACGGTGGGCCGTAGCCTAATTACGAAGGATAGCGTCAAAAACCGCGAACAAATCGGCCTTTTAGTATTCAAGATTTCGTATTGTATGAGGCTCACTGTATCACTAAGTTAGAATTTTCGCAACGAGTTAGCAAAAGTTTTTTCCGTTTTTCTGAGCTAGACCGACGTGTGAGGTGTCCAGAGACGCGTCTGCGCGCGGGCAGTTCAACGGCGACGTATTCGAGGATGGGTCCAGTACAAAATATTAAAGTTATGATGAAATTACGCTATTTGGGCCCCCCAGCAGGCAGAACCGATCGAGGATCGCAGTCCACCCGGAAGGTGCGGTAGATAAGTACTTAATTATATATTATGAAAATAAACTTAGTAGATAGTAAGAATATTAAGCAAATTTACATTATTTATCGTTATAAAAAAATAACGAAAACTTCAACTACCTAGCACATTCGCCTACTTCCCATGAAGAAAAATAGATTCTGACAGCTAAAACGGTGGGCCGTAGCCTAATTACGAAGGATAGCGTCAAAAACCGCGAACAAATCGGCCTTTTAGTATTCAAGATTTCGTATTGTATGAGGCTCACTGTATCACTAAGTTAGAATTTTCGCAACGAGTTAGCAAAAGTTTCTTCCGTTTTTCTGAGCTAGACCGACGTGTGAGGTGTCCAGAGACGCGTCTGCGCGCGGGCAGTTCAACGGCGACGTATTCGAGGATGGGTCCAGTACAAAATATTAAAGTTATGATGTAATTACGCTATTTGGGCCCCCCAGCAGGCAGAACCGATCGAGGATCGCAGTCCACCCGGAAGGTGCGGTGGATAAGTACTTAATTATATATTATGAAAATAAACTTAGTAGATAGTAAGAATATTAAGCAAATTTACATTATTTATCGTTATAAAAAAATAACGAAAACTTCAACTACCTAGCACATTCGCCTACTTCCCATGAAGAAAAATAGATTCTGACAGCTAAAACGGTGGGCCGTAGCCTAATTACGAAGGATAGCGTCAAAAACCGCGAACAAATCGGCCTTTTAGTATTCAAGATTTCGTATTGTATGAGGCTCACTGTATCACTAAGTTAGAATTTTCGCAACGAGTTAGCAAAAGTTTTTTCCGTTTTTCTGAGCTAGACCGACGTGTGAGGTGTCCAGAGACGCGTCTGCGCGCGGGCAGTTCAACGGCGACGTATTCGAGGATGGATCCAGTACAAAATATTAAAGTTATGATGAAATTACGCTATTTGGGCCCCCCAGCAGGCAGAACCGATCGAGGATCGCAGTCCACCCGGAAGGTGCGGTGGATAAGTACTTAATTATATATTATGAAAATAAACTTAGTAGATAGTAAGAATATTAAGCAAATTTACATTATTTATCGTTATAAAAAAATAACGAAAACTTCAACTACCTAGCACATTCGCCTACTTCCCAAAAAGAAAAATGGATTCTGACAGCTAAAACGGTGGGCCGTAGCCTAATTACGAAGGATAGCGTCGAAAACCGCGAACAAATCGGCCTTTTAGTATTCAAGATTTCGTATTGTATGAGGCTCACTGTATCACTAAGTTAGAATTTTCGCAACGAGTTAGCAAAAGTTTTTTCCGTTTTTCTGAGCTAGACCGACGTGTGAGGTGTCCAGAGACGCGTCTGCGCGCGGGCAGTTCAACGGCGACGTATTCGAGGATGGGTCCAGTACAAAATATTAAAGTTATGATGAAATTACGCTATTTGGGCCCCCCAGCAGGCAGAACCGATCGAGGATCGCAGTCCACCCGGAAGGTGCGGTGGATAAGTACTTAATTATATGAAAATAAACTTAGTAGATAGTAAGAATATTAAGCAAATTTACATTATTTATCGTTATAAAAAATTAACGAAAACTTCAACTACCTAGCACATTCGCCTACTTCCCAAAAAGAAAAATGGATTCTGACAGCTAAAACGGTGGGCCGTAGCCTAATTACGAAGGATAGCGTCGAAAACCGCGAACAAATCGGCCTTTTAGTATTCAAGATTTCGTATTGTATGAGGCTCACTGTATCACTAAGTTAGAATAAAATTTTCGCAACGAGTTAGCAAAAGTTTTTTCCGTTTTTCTGAGCTAGACCGACGTGTGAGGTGTCCAGAGACGCGTCTGCGCGCGGGCAGTTCAACGGCGACGTATTCGAGGATGGGTCCAGTACAAAATATTAAAGTTATGATGAAATTACGCTATTTGGGCCCCCCAGCTGGCAGAACCGATCGAGGATCGCAGTCCACCCGGAAGGTGCGGTGGGTAAGTACATAATATAATTACTTCAATGCTTGGCAAGGAATTGCTATTACTTTGTGAAATTTGCAACAACACATCAAGTGTTACCTTAGATGTTATTTCGCCTATATCATGAAAGTTTTTTGAATGCAACTGTTACATTAACACTCGATTTGCTACTGACTACACTACATTTATACTATATTTTTAGGTAATTTAAAATGCCTCTTACAAATGCAGAAAAACAAAAAAGATACCGGGAAAATTAAAAAAACCCCGAAAAAAAGGAAGAGATAAGAAAAAAGAATCTTGAAAGAATTAAAAAATTAACCAAAAAAGTTGGTGACATGACCAAGGATGAAAAAAAGTTATAAAGAGAGACTTGGCGTCAACAGAAAAAAAAAACAAGAAGAAAAAAAATGAAATGTCCGCAAAAAGTAAAGCACATAAGAAACAAACAGAAAGACAATTTAGTATTATAAAAAAAATACGTATTATGTATAAAAGTTCTTTAAAAGCCGTTGAAAACATTAAAAAACCTCGGAAACGTTACGAAAACGTAATTTTCGCATGAAAACTCGACTAGAAGCTAAAATCAAAGAAAAAAACAAAGAAATTGATATGTTAAAGCGCAGAAATGAAGTACTCAAAATAATGATTAAAAAAATATACGCAACAAGCGATTCGATTAAAAAACGGCGTATCAAAAATGTTGTGACTTTACAAGCGCAAAATCACAACATTGACTCAAAACGATACGTTGTTGATTGTCTCGGCATTGTTAAAATACAAAAGTACAAGAAAATAGGAGTAATAACAAAAAGTAAAATAATATCCAAAAAAATTCAAGAATTCTTTGTCAGGGATGATGTTAGCTGAACAACGGCTGGGAAGAGAGAATGCCGAACGAAAAACAAACAAAAACAACAAATACGGTATTTGACGGACACTTTGAGAAATTTGTACGAAATTTACAAAGCAGAAGGTGGTCAGCAATCTTTTTCCACATTTCATAAGTACAAACCTTTTCTTGTTCTATCACCTACATTGAATAGTAGGAACACGTGCTTGTGCATAAAGCACAGCAACATAGATTACTTGTTGAAGGCCCTGATTTATAAAAACCTCATTGAGCGTGGTACTACACTAAAAGACACTGTGTCACGTATCACTTGCGATATAACCTGTTTTGATTGCATGCATGGTAAATGCCCAAACTGCGTTAATTCAACTATAGAGTTTAACATAAATGAGCACAACCAAAATGAAGAGGCAAAGTGGTGGTGGTGGGAATCAGAAAAACATACGTACAAAAAGAAAGAAAAAACAAGTGGTGAAGACAAAGAAATACATACTAGGAAAATGACGAAAAAAATTAAAGCAGGAACCTTAGTAGAACTTGTTACGACCTTTAACAATGAGTTGAAAATGTTTAAAAAACATTATTTTAATATGAAAACCCAACAGACCCAATATCAAAAATGCTTACAACTAAAAGCACATGAAGTACTTATCTTATGTGATTTTTCGGAAAAATACAACTGTAAACTGGTCGAAGAGGTCCAATCTATGCACTTTGGAGCATCCAAACAGCAAGTGACCTTACACTGTGTAATGGTTTATTGGAATAATAAATGCCAGTCAATTTGTACAGTATCTGAAAGTCCATGCCATGAGCCAGCAGCGATTTGGGCACACTTATTGCCAGTGATAAGATTTATCAGAGAGAACACCCCTAATACAAAAGTTTTGCATTTTTTCTCTGATGGGCCAACAAGCCAATATCGTCAAAAAAAAATTATTACCTGCTGAATTTGTTCACGCATAAAATGAGCTTGGACTTTGCGACGTGGTCATATAGCGAGAGCGGTCACGGAAAAGGCGTAGCTGACGGTATTGGCGGTGCAGTAAAGCGGAGTTTAGATCGTCAAGTCTTATATGGTCATGACATAAGAAATGCAGAAGACGTCTTTAGCAATATTTGTACTGCTATGAATTCTGTGAAGTCGTTTTTGATCCCTATTCAAGAAATCGAAAATATGAAGAAAGTGATACCGACAAACCTTAGACCAATTTTCGGAAATATCGATATTCATCAAATCATTACAAATAAAGAAGAAAATGTAGTCCATTATAGACCTCTGAGTTGTTTTTGTGGAAATGAGCCCGGGATGTGCTCTTGCTATATTCCAAAGACACATTTGTTACGTTTATCTGAGGGTCATTTGACACGTATAATCTTATTTTTATTTTACTTTAATTGTGTATAAAAAAAAATCTGGCCTCATATAAAGAAGCGTGTTGAGATATTATATATTAAACTTTATTGCAGACTGTTGTGTTGAAAAACTCACAGCGAGTGAACAAAAACATTCAGCGTCTCCATCACAAACGAAGACACCTATTTCATCTAAACCCACACTAAATGAAGATTTAATCCATGAGGAAATTGAAGACCTTGCGTTATTCGATTCGGTTGATATGGAAGTTATCGGAGTTTTAGGAGATGATTCACCCAATATGTTGAGCCTAGATCAAATGGATATTGATGCAATGCTTTTAAATACAGCTACAAATTTGAATTCTCCAGGGCCAAGTGAGACAGAGCCTGTTAATTGTTTGACAAACAATGAACTAATTGTACGGTCTGCAGAGTTTAGCTCTCCAGGACTAAATGAGAATGAGCCTGTTGAGTACTTGCCATGTATTAATAATTTAAGCGAAAGCAAAAAAAAAACAAAGTAGTACCAAAGAAACATATAATAAGTGACAACTTACAAAAACAGCACACTATGTTTGTAACGGGTTCCCTCTATCTGGCAGAAACTTGATGCTCCGAATTTTATTTGGCATAACACACTTGGCATAATAATATTTAAACGAATATTTGTAAGGCATAAAAAATGTTTAGCATATTCATTGTTTAGCCGAATGTTTATATGCTCGACTTTACGCTGGCATACTTTTAAAATGGCAGTATTTTATTTCGCATAATTACCTTTGGCAGACTTAAAATTCCGCATAATTTCGTTTAGCATAACATTTATTTAGAGCAATGATTATTTGGCATAATTTCACTTAGCATACTACGAAGATGGCAGAATTTCATTTAGAATAATTTTGTTAGGCATATTTTCATTTCTATTAAATTGCATTTTAACTTTAAATAAAATGAAATACTGTCTCAAAAAGTCAGTATATGTTGTGCTACAAAAATTATTGACAGAAACGAATCGCTGCAGAACCGACTCCACGTAGTCTTGTCTGCCCTACCCCTAGAGTGTAATTTAAGCCCGCGTAGGCGCGGAGTGGCGAGGCGGCCCGCGAGCTGAGGAGCAGGTGGTTTTGACAGTCGCCGCCGCGGCTGAGGCTGGCCGGCAAAGCCGGCCAGCAAGCCGAAGCCGTGGTGGTGAGCGTAAAACCATCTGCGACGATGAGCTCGCGTAGAACCGCCGGAGCCCCGCAGCGCCGAAGCCGTGACAGAAACCATGCATGCTGCATGTTGCATGCTCGCCTGCATGCTGTAAGCTTGCTTGCATGATGCATGCTTGCTTGCATGCTTGCTTGCTGCATGCTTGCTTGCATGCTGCATGCTCGGTTGCTTGCATGCTGTATGCTTGGCTGCTTGCATGCTGTTTGCTTGCTTGCATGCTGCATGCTTGTTTACATGCTGCATGCTTCTTCGATATGACATGTATGCCAAACGATGATTCTAAGTTTAAAGTTTCTGAGATATGATAGTTCTGCCTTTTAATAACTATCGATATGAAATTATGCCAAGAGACGATTCTGACTGCGAACTTTCTGCGATATGATGGTTCTACTTTTTAATTATTATGGAATAAAATTTATGCCTAAAGATGATTCTGACTTATAAAATTATGCGTTGTGAATGTATGATAAATGAGTGTATGCCAAACGATTTTCTGCGAAATGAAGTTTATGCCATCCGCTGTTATGCAAAATAGTATTATGACGAAAAAAATTCTGCCATAAAGGGTGGACCCGTTTGTAACATGCAATAAATGCAGTTACTCAATTCTTGGGGCTAAAGCAAGATGTATGGGTTGCAAAATAACATTCTGTATGGAGTGCATCGGAGGTCCCGTTGCTTTTGATTATTTATGTGACACTTGCCTTGATCCTGATGATGAAGGTAGGTAGTCTTACTTAGTGTTTACTTTTATATGAATTAACATAATACAATATGTTTTTGTTACAGATTAACCACTACTGTAAAGTTGATTGTTATGGCAGTGACCTGAACACCAAAAAATGGTATACATCGTAGACATCGACAAAATATTAACAAGGGATGATTTACTACAATATTACTATCATGGATGTGAAAGTGGCCGTGGGACGAAACTCATTTCGTTTTAGTCAGTCAGTGTTGGGAGTGTCATGAAGATGTACCTCAGATAACAGATTTTGGTATCCGACCGAATCACTTTTACTTATCTATGACTAAAACTCATGATAAGCTAGCGACATATTTTTAGTGTGATTTTTGTGGCGTTTTGATTTATGATCATTATGTAAAAGATGAATGTACTTATTGTTTTCCATAATCATTATGTTTGTTACTTCTGGCTTCATTTAAAGTAACAATACCATAAAGTAAATACTCGGTGTACTCTATTTATTACTTAACCCTTTATTCGGCACAAGCAACTATTTTCCTACCCTGTCAATCTAACTAAATACACGAATATTTTTTAATGACAACTCTCCAGACTTTATTTTTACCGAAATCTAAACAAGGAAAATTACTGATTTTTATTTGGGTAAAAGACAGAGTCTGGTGTGTTGTCATTTTAAAAATATTCGTGTATTTAGCTAGATTGACAGGGTGAGAAAAGAGTTCCCTGTGCCCGATAAAGGGTTAACGTAACGATTACAAATCTCTGTAAGTAAAAACAAATCACTGCATAGAGGAAGTTATTTCAGATTGAACCGTGCAAAATGGTAATATAAGATTTATCAGTATTATTTATTTTTGTAATCATTTTCAGTCTTCAAAAGTTACCCTTATTCTATATAAATGTTGCATGTAAAATAAGGGTAACTTTTTAAGACTACAAGAGAAAGCCTAACATTATTTAAAGTAGTAAGAAACGGGTGGACCTGTACTCTGTACCATTTCATCAATGAAAGGTTTAAGATAAATCCTCAGCTGTAGCCCAAATTCATTTTTTTTTTGCAAATTGCAGCTCTGTTTTACATTCATCAAAATACGATTCGCGACTCAAGGAATGTTATATCTTCGGGGAAATTTGTTCCATATTAGAATTTTCATATTAAATGGATGATTATTATTTAGTAAATATATCATTCCTAGAGTCGTGACTCGTATTAAGATCGACATAGAGGGTAAAAGAGCTGCAATTTGCGAAAAATCAAAAACAAACAAGGGAATTTCGTGGCCTACAGCTGTGTATTCACATTAATGCACACTATTTTTCCTTTATATAGTATTTTCTAGAATAAGTGATAATTTTGTAAACTTTATATACATATATAATTGAGAAGACTGTTGATTTGGACTAACTGTAATTAAAGGCTGATTAAACTAAGATTGCGTAATTTAATTTTCCCTTAACGAAAAATAATGTAAATCATCTGACCCTATTAACATTTTTCATTTTTATTAACCATCTGAAATATGCTTTACGTTTCCATTTTGTAACTCCGCTATTCAATTTCGTAACTGTCTCATTTATTAAATGATGAAATTAAATTTAATTTCCAATTTTTATAAGACAACAGCTCATTTTTTGTTTAGTTTTTGATAAAGTATCACAGAACTGTACTTTTAAAAATATTCTTAACTTCTTAACTCTTTACGACACTGTGGCAAATAGAAAATAACAAAGCTTAATTCCCAAAAGTAAAAAAAGTGGATATGTTTTTACTAAATCACAAAAAAACTAACGCATTTACTAGTTGATGAATATATATATATATTAAAGACAAAAGCGCTCTCTATGCAATAAAAAAAAACTTTATCCGTTAAAAATTAAATATATAGTACATTTTATTTTATTGCAAAAAGTTACAAAATGGAAATCAGAAACACTACCTTGTCCCAAACAAATCATATTTTCTTAAAAGATGGGTATTATTTTGTTGTTTTGCAACCATGACAGTAATCTTCAATGAATGCCAAATCATTTTAAGATAATTAAAACACAATTCAATTATTTTTTTCCACATTTTTACATTTTGTAACCGGGATAAATTTCTACGGAAATGCCCATTTCACTGTCACTTCTTCCTTTCTGGTGTTGCCAGTGTTGACCGGCAATATACCCAGAGTACCCGTTGATATTAAAAAACTTAATATTTCTAGTGATTATTTTTTAGCAGACCCTCACTTCCACCAACCCGCACCTGTTGATATTGTTATCGGTGCTGATATTTTCTGGGACATTATTGGCCGTGATCAACTTTCTCTCGGTCTTAATTCACCTGTATTAAGAAGTTCCCATTTTGGTTGGTTGGTTTCAGGTCCTCTGTATTTTAATTTACCCACAAATAATAAGTTAAAGGAAATTGACAATAATATTGATTCAAATCATTCAGTTGTTTCTTATGTGTCGTCTGTTGACAAGATACATCAAGAACTAACAAAATTCTGGGACTTAGAAAATGTTCCTCAAACTAAACCACTTATGAGTCATAGCGAGAAGGCATGCGAAACGCATTTTTTATCGCACACACTTCGTTTAGAAACTGGTAGATTTTCGGTTAGTCTATCCTTAAAGGATACACCTGATTGTCTTGGTGAATCTTATTCATTAGCTAAGAAACGCTTGTTCAATTTAGAAAAGTGATTTCGCAAGCAACCACATGTAAAGTTGCAATACGTAGAATTTATGCGTGAGTACGCAGACTTAGGTCACCTTTCAGAAACCGCTGTACCTATACCATCTACATCTTACTTCCTCTGCCATCACGCTGTCTTTAAAGATAGTAGTGAGTCCACAAAAATTAGAGTCGTATTCGACGGCTCGGCTCCTACTTCATCAGGTCAGTCTGTCAATGATATTCTCATGACTGGGCCTAATATGCAGGACTCACTGTTCTCCATCTTAATAAGAGCTCGACAACATAAGTTTCTCCTCACTGGTGACGTCGAGAAAATGTCTCGTCAAGTCCGTGTCCGTGAGGAGGACCGCAATCTTCAACTTATCTTATGGAGAGAGGATGAGTCTTTGCCCATCAAAACACTTCAGCTAGGTACTGTGACTTACGGAATGGCAAGCTCCAGCTACTTAAGCACTCGGTGTCTATGGCAGATTGGTGAAGAATCTTCTGATCCTATGGTAAAGGATATAATCCAACACGGTTTCTTCGTGGATGATCTCATCACCGGTTCTGAAGATGAGGATACCCTACGTTATATTCAACAATTTGTAACTGAAGAATTAAAGAAAGGATGCTTTAATCTTCGAAAGTTTAAAACTAATTTACCTTCATTATTCGATTCAAATATTTAAACTGATGATAATCTTTTAATAAGCGAGTCAACTAGTACCCTAGGCATGGGATGGAACCCATCAACCGATCAGTTACATTTCCCTATCAAATGCCCACTTTACTCTGACAATAATTTAACTAAAAGATCTTTTCTATCGTCTCTTTTTAGGATATTTGACCCCTCAGGACTGATCAGTCCATGTGTAATAAAAATGAAAATGTTGTTACAACAACTGTGGCTCCATAATTTATCTGCTTCGTTCGTAATTTACGTTCGGTTAATGCTGCTAACGAAGTCACAGTCAATTTGCTTTGTTCTAAGTCCAAAGTAGCTCCAATTAAGAGCACGACTATCACTCGTCTAGAATTGTGCGCTGCCTTACTGGCAGCAAGGTTATGCAAGGCTGTTAGAAAGTCACTACGATATGAAGTTCAGCATCAAGTACATTGGTGTGATTCGTCAGTAGTGCTAGCCTGGCTCCACACCAGTTTTATAAATTTGAAAACGTTTGTAGCTAATAGGATTTCGGAGATCTGTGAGCTAACAGATGCCTCTTCGTGGCGCTATGTGCCCACATCTGTCAATCCTGCAGACCTTATATCCAGAGGGATTAGTCCAGATAAACTTGACCGTACCCAGCTGTGGTGGTCAGGTCCTCCATTTCTCAAGTAGCCTGAAACGAATTGGCCTATCTTAAAACCTAGTAAAATTAATACTACAGATTTACCGGAAACTAAACCCAATTGTACTACCACCCATGTTGTTACTCAAAATGAACCTATAATTATTAATTTTAAGGACTTTTCGTGCTTAACTAAGGTAAAACGATCTTTCGCTTACGTGCTAAGATTTATTAATAATTTGAGATGTTGGGGCTTCAGTGGTCTTCAGTGAAACTCCCGTATCAAGGTAGTGGTTGTTTAATAAGTTTTACTAATTTTTAACAATAAACAAAGCGGAGCATACAAGTTCGCGTGATAATAAAATATGGACAGAAAAATATAATTGCTGACGGTATTTCTAAAATAAAATTGGTATGGCGCCTGGCCTTATTCAGATAGCACAGAGTAACACACAAAAACACAAGTCTTCGTAATTATAGTGCAGGCGTAAACATCCTCCCCCTGTTACGACTCTAATTTTTGTGGACTCACTACTATCTTTAGAGACAGCGTGATGGCAGAGGAAGTAAGATGTAGATGGTATAGGTACAGCGGTTTCTGAAAGGTGACCTAAGTCTGCGTACTCACGCATAAATTCTACGTATTGCGACTTCACATGTGGTTGTTTGCGAAATAAATCGCTTTTCTAAATTGAACAAGCGTTTCTTAGCTAGTGAATAAGATTCACCAAGACAACCAGGTGTATCCTTTAAGGGTAGACTAACCGAAAATCTACCTGTTTCTAAACGAAGGGTGTGCGATAAAAAAATCGTTTCGCATGCCTTCTCGCTATGACTCATAAGTGGTTTAGTTTGAGGAACATTTTCTAAGTCCCAGAATTTTGCTAGTTCTTGATGTATCTTGTCAACAGACGACACATAAGAAACAACTGAATGATTTGAATCAATATTATTTGTCAATTTCCTTTAACTTATTATTTGTGGGTAAATTAAAATACAGAGGACCTGAAACCAACCAACCGAAATGGGAACTTCTTAATACAGGTGAGTTAAGACCGAGAGAGAGTTGATCACGGCCAATAACGTCCCAGAAAATATCAGCACCGATTACAACATCAACAGGTGCGGGTTGGTGGAAGTGAGGGTCTGCTAAAAAATAATCACTAGAAATATTAAGTTTTTTAACGTCAACGGGTACTCTGGGTATATTGCCGGTCAACACTGCTGGAGCTTGGCATAGCGGTGCAAGTTGGTTGAGTTGCTATCTTCCAAAGGTGGTTAAAATCTTCCAAAGCTGGTTAAATAGAGGACCTGACCACCACAGCTGGGTACGATCGAGTCAATCCTGCAGACCTTATATCCAGAGGGATTAGTCCAGATAAACTCGACCGTACCCAGCTGTGGTGGTCAAGTCCTCTATTTCTCAGGGAGCCTGAAACGAGTTGGCCTATCCTAAAACCTAATAAAATTAATACTACAGATTTACCGGAAACTAAACCCAACTGTACTACCACCCATGTTGTTACTCAAAATGAACCTATAAATTAATTTTAAGGACTTTTCGTGCTTAACTAAGGTAAAACGATCTTTCGCTTACGTGCTAAGAGTTATTAATAATTTTAAAAATAATAAAGATAAAACTATTGGCAATTTAACGGTTGATGAATTGAATAATTCCTTTTTTTATCTGTGTCGTCTCGCACAGCAAGAATCATTCTTCTGTGAATATAATTTGCTAAGTAACAATAAGACTTTAAGCTCTAAGTCAAATATTTTATCATTGACCCCATTTTTAAGTGACGACAAGGTCATCCGAGTCGGTGGACGACTAGGCTCGTCTGATTATAATTATAATAAAATACATCCTGTTCTCCTACATGCATCGCATCATTTCACCAAATTAATTTTCGAATACGAACATAAACGCGGATTACATGCTGGTCCACAATTATTGTTGGCTATTGTTAGGGAATACGTTTGGCCGATTAACGGCAGACATTTAGCTAGACGCGTTTTTCATAACTGCACTAGATGCAGACGCTTGCAGGGCAAGACTATTGCACCAATAATGGGACATTTGCCATCACAACGTGTCACGCCAGACTTTCCGTTTCGAACAGTAGGAATAGATTTTGCTGGCCCATTCCTAATAGTAAACAGAAAGGGGCGCGGTGCTTCACTAGTCAAGTGCTATCTTTGTTTTTTCATATGCCTTCGATGTAAAATTTCTCACCTCGAAGCCGTTAGTGATCTGTCTAAAGACGCTTTCGTCATGACATTCCGAAGGTTTGTGTCACGAAGAGGCAGGCCAGCAGAAGTATTCTGCGACAACGGACGCAACTTTGTCGCAGGAGCTAAGGAAATAAATAATTATCAGAAAATAAATAATTATTATCTTTGGGGCTTCAGTGGTCATCAATGAAACTCCCGTATCAAGGTAGTGGTTGTTTAATAAGGTTTACTAATTTTTTAACAGAAAATTATGCGGAGCGTACAAGTTCGCGTGATTGTAAAATTTGGACAGAAAAAGAATATTGCTGTCGGTATTTCTAAAATAAAATAGGTACGGCGCCTGGCCTTATTCAGATAGCACACACAAAAACACAAGTCTTCGTAATTATAGTGCAGGCGTAAACATCCTCCCCCCGTTGAAACTGAAAGGTTTCAACCCTTCAGTAGCTCCTTTTCGGTTGGTAAGGGGCAGATGCGAACCAGTGGGCGGCGTATAGTTCCTCTAACAGTGTTAATGTCGGCTACTCGTGAAATCCCATCTTGTCCTGGGAAGAGCCTTGTAATGCGTCCAAGCCTCCAACACAGGGGTGGGACGCCATCCTCTTGAAGTAGGACCATGTCTCCAATTTTGACTGCGTCGGTGTTGGTCTTCCATTTACGACGAAGTTGCAACTCGGCGATATACTCGCAATGCCAGCGCCGCCGAAAATGTTGAAATATTTGCTGGAGCCTGGCATAGCGCTGCAAGTTGGTTGAGTTGCTATCTTCCAAAGCTGGTTCATGCAGCGCAGTGAGAGCCCGACCAATAAGAAAATGCCCAGGGGTAAGACAGTGGAAATCATCAGGAGAGGCGGATAAAGGACAGAGAGGTCTACTATTTAAAAGAGCTTCTACCTGAGCGAAGAGAGTTTGAAGTTCTTCAAAACTTAAATGAGAATTACCCATTACTCGCCTTATATGAAATTTTGCTGAACGGATACCGGCCTCAAAAATACCGCCAAAATGAGGAGCGTAAGCTGGTGAAAAATGAAACTGAATGCCTTCCGAACAAGCAAAATCAGACAAATCGTTTTGGTAAATTTTGAAAAAATCATTTATTTCCTTAGCTCCTGCGACAAAGTTGCGTCCGTTGTCGCAGAATACTTCTGCTGGCCTGCCTCTTCGTGACACAAACCTTCGGAATGTCATGACGAAAGCGTCTTTAGACAGATCACTAACGGCTTCGAGGTGAGAAATTTTATATCGAAGGCATATGAAAAAACAAAGATAGCACTTGACTAGTGAAGCACCGCGCCCCTTTCTGTTTACTATCAGGAATGGGCCAGCAAAATCTATTCCTACTGTTCGAAACGGAAAGTCTGGCGTGACACGTTGTGATGGCAAATGTCCCATTATTGGTGCAATAGTCTTGCCCTGCAAGCGCCTGCATCTAGTGCAGTTATGAAAAACGCGTCTAGCTAAATGCCTGCCGTTAATCGGTCAAACGTATTCCCTAACAATGGCCAACAATAATTGTGGACCAGCATGTAATCCGCGTTTATGTTCGTATTCGAAAATTAATTTGGTGAAATGATGCGATGCATGTAGGAGAACAGGATGTATTTTATTATAATTATAATCAGACGAGCCTGTCGAGTCGAGTCGGCAAATAGACCAGCCGAGTCGGCAAATAGTGTCATGTGATGTTCCGTTACTTTCGGCAGGTCATTTATATAAAGTATAAATAGAGGGGGGCCAAGCACGCTCCCTTGCGGCACACCATATTTGACTGTTTTGTCACGCGAGCGATAGATTCTTTCGTTCTTTGTTTTTTGATCCACCTGTGTGATTTCCACATATTGTTTTCGATTTTTTAAATATGATTCGATAAGTTGGAGGATATTACCTCTTATTCCGTATGCGTCTAATTTATTAAGTAATATGTTGTGATCTACGTAGTCAAACGCTTGGGTCATGTCACAGTAAATTGAGCATACTGGTATATTTCGGTCAACATTTGCGATTACATTATTTAAAAAATCATATATGGCCATATTAATAGTTTTGTCTTTTCTAAAACCTTTTTGTTCTTCAGTCAATATATCTTGCTTTACCAAATATTTATGAATTTGTTCATAAATGTATTTTTCAAATATCTTAGAAAATATAGGAACAAGTGCGATCGGCCTGTATGATTCCGTTTTATCTCGATCGTTTTTTTTTGTAAAGGGGTTTTATAACAGCAGTTTTTAGTTTAGTCGGAAATATACCTCGCGATATGCATAAATTAATTATGTGACTTAAATGGCCGCTGATGCAGTTTGACACATATTTTATTGTTTCTGTGGATATACCATCATGTCCTACGCTCCTAGTATTTTTTAAAGATTTTATTATTTGTTTTATATCGTCTTCGTGGCTAGGTGCCATAAACATCGAGTTTTTTGATTGGGTTATATTTGTAGTGGCTTGTACTCCGGTATTAACGACAGGTTTAATTTTATCAATGAAGAAATCATTAAAAACATTTGCTATTTCACAGGGATCTGTTATATTTTTATTTCCACTTGTAATATTTAAAATTGTGTTTTTAGGTAATTTTGGTTTTGCCTCATTTATGATCTCCCATGTCGCCTTTGATTTATTAACTGCTGATTTTATTTTATAAGTATTTTGTGCACGTTTAGTTAATTTAAGTATTCGCTTGTAGGTATTTGTATAAGCATTAAGTTTTCTTTTATTTGCATCATTTCGGTTTAGACGGTAAATCCACAAAAGTGTTCGCTTCTTTTTACTACAGGCTCTGACTCCCTTCGAAACCCATTGAGGTTGTTTGTGTAGTCTTATTTTTATAAGTTTAAATGGGAAGCACAGACGATAGAACATGGAAAAAATCTCCAGAAATAGGTTGTACGCCTTATCTGGATCATCGCACTCATACACATTTGAAAAAGACATGTTTTGTAGACATGTTTTAAACTTCTTCATATTTTCTATACTAAAGTCGCGACGTTTTACGTACCAATGATTTATGCGGAAAGTTCTTTTTATGGGACACTTCAACATTTGGCACGTGTGATCTGACAGAGCAAATTCTAATACATCAGCTTTGCATTTATTACCAAGATTGTGCGCAAAGTTGTCAATGCATGTTTTACTTTTTTGTGGTAGGTTGGTTGATTTCTAACTTAAAATTAAAATTGAGCAGCAAACATTCTAAATCAAAGGATATATTACTACGTTTTAACGTGTCAATATTGAAATCACCACATACTACAATATTTCGGTTTTGTTTTTTTGTTATAAGCAATAACAATTTTTCCAAACGGTCAAAGAATGTTGTCAAATTATTGCTTTTTGGGATTCTATATAAACAAATGATAATAGTGTTTGACTGCGTCAATTCAATAGCACAACATTCAAATGACTTACTTATTGCTAGTTGATTTATGTCAGGCAAATCCACCCACTGAAGTCCTTTTCTAACCAAGATACAAGTTCCACCTCGTTTTGATTCTGTTCGGCTAAAACACGCTGCTAGATTGAAATTAGGAATAGTCAGGAAGTCTTCGTAGCCCGACATCATGAAGTGTTCAGAGATGCAAATTACGTCAGTGTTGATATTTTTTGTACTGAGCTCTTCTAGGCATACAGTAAGAGCATCTGCTTTATTTAGGAGTCCTGCTATATTCTGGTGTATGATATGCAAATACTTGTCATAGAAATAACTGGTTACTCGGTAATTCATCAGTTTGATTAAGCTCCTTTATATTGGTTTGTCTATATAATATGTCATAAGTTTTTAGTCCTTGAATAAAGTGGTCAATATCTTTGAGAATTGTATGCATGCCATAATTATTAAGTAATCCAGTGCGTTTTGAAAACATAGTGTAATCATTTGATAGATTTTTATTTGAGTCCAAAAAGTATGCATGTTCATGTGTCAGTGTGTCCAGATATAGTAGGTTGTTAAATATTTCGACCCTCCAATTGTACATTGTTTTATAGTCATCGAATTTAAATGTCGGAGCACAGAGTATAACATTAGTATGTGTTGTTTTTTGTAAGGCAGTCCGAATATATCTGGAAATAATCCTTAGTTGTGTTGAAATCTTCATCCCCTATCAATATAATACAGAAATCATTGATTGTAAAATCTTTTAATTTGTTTTCTATGTCACATAATAAATGTTCGGTTTTACAATTCGGCACTAAATAATGACCTATGTTTTTGGAATGTTTACTAATTGTCGTTTCTGCTATGTTTCTTATTTTTTTCTTGTTGTTCGTACTCAAGATGCATATTTGACAGTCTGTCGTTGCTAACTGTAATCTTTGTTTCTCCTTAGAATTTGTTATTGACTTGATTGAATTACTTTGGTTTTTGGGGGTAGGCATTTTTTTATTATTTTGCATTTCGAGAGTAGGCGTTTTCATTGGTGTCTGTAAACAATGGAGAGACTCCGCTTCTGACGGTATGGCTGTTTCGTGATGTTGAAACACTATGTCGGGTGATATATCAGTTTGTGATGCCTGATGAGATTTTTGCCAAGAATTGGTATCTTTGCTTCGGGTAGAATCTCCATCTTTACTTTTCCTATTCCGATTTGGTGTTAGATTTAGGTTATCGGTTAGACAAAGTTTTTTGTATGTTTCAACGACTTTTAGGCTTTTATTGAGGTCAGACTTTAAGCGAAAGTTCTCTGTGTTTAAGTTCTCAATTTCATGGTTGGCACTAGTCAATTGGTTTGTGAGTTCAATTATTTTGTCATTTAATTCTAATACTGTTTGACTTTCGTTAAGTGACGTGTTCGGTAGGCTTATCATCGTGGTATCAAAAAGAGGAGACTCACTTCTTGAAAGATCGTCAAGTGAGCTTGACCGTCGGGGTTTTTTAGTCCGATATGTGATGTTCTGCTCAAGATCCATGACGAATATAAGGAAAGAAAAAAAAAAAAATTTTCGAAATGCTTCGTGTATTGGAACGTAACAGCACTAAGTCAAAAGACTAGTGTCCAAGTTATGGATCTCTTGGTGGAAGCAATTTCCGAACGAATATTATTCAGTTAGTGATGATGTGCTGATCTTTGATTGGCTAATGAGATTCAGCTGTCCTTTGTTTACTTAAAGAAATGAGTTTTCAAATCTGCAACTGTCCAACTATTTGTTTTGGTCCAGTGTTTGATTTATCCATGCAATATTAATTAAGTTATGAATTTTGTAATTATGTATTTGAAGGCCAACCTGTTATTGTGATGTTGTCGGTTTTAATCCAATTGACTGCAAACTATGTTCTTGCACTGTTGGTGTTGTACACTTGTTTATTCCATGAGAAACAAGGTTCTTTTATTTTAGATAACACTTCCACAGGTATTGTTCCGAACGTAGATTGCACTTATGTATGATGTTGATGTATTTATCATGTTAAAACCATTATTTCGAAATATATTTTCACGGAGCAATGTTGACAGGTGAAAGGATGAATCACTGAATGAATGTAATTCAACCGATACGGGTTCATTGCAGAGTACACACCGTGGAACTTCTAGAGCTAACAGAGAAGGTAAAGTCTGCACGAAATTGTTCCAGTCTCTTTGAACTTCATGTGGGACTGGAGAGTCCCAAGTTAAATTATGTAGCCACAGTTGTTGTAACAACATTTTCATTTTTATTACACATGGACTGATCAATCCTAAGGGGTCAAATATCTTAAAAAGATACGATAGAAAAGATCTTTTAGTTAAATTATTGTCAGAGTAAAGTGGGCATTTGATAGGGAAATGTAACTGATCGGTTGATGGGTTCCATCCCATGCCTAGGGTACTAGTTGACTCGCTTATTAAAAGATTATCATCAGTTTTAATATTTGAATCGAATAATGAAGGTAAATTAGTTTTAAACTTTCGAAGATTAAAGCACCCTTTCTTTAATTCTTCAGTTACAGATTGTTGAATATAACGTAGGGTATCCTCATCTTCAGAACCGGTGATGAGATCATCCACAAAGAAATCATGTTGGATTATGTCCTTTACCATAGGATCAGAAGATTCTTCACCAATCTGCCATAGACACCGAGTGCTTAAGTAGCTGGAGATTGCAGTTCCGTAAGTCACAGTACCTAGCTGAAGTGTTTTGATGGGCAAAGACTCATCCTCTCTCCATAAGATAAGTTGAAGATTGCGATCCTCCTCACGGACACGGACTTGACGGTACATTTTCTCGACGTCACCAGTGAGGAGAAACTTATGTTGTCGAGCTCTTATTAAGATGGAAAAAAGTGAGTCCTGCATATTAGGCCCAGTCATGAGAATATCATTGACAGACTGACCTGATGAAGTAGGAGCCGAGCCGTCGAATACGACTTTAATTTTTATGGACTCACTACTATCTTTAAAGACAGCGTGATGGCAGAGGAAGTAAGATGTAGATGGTATAGGTACAGCGGTTTCTGAAAGGTGACCTAAGTCTGCATACTCACGCATAAATTCTACGTATTGCGACTTTACATGTGGTTGTTTGTGAAATCGCTTTTCTAAATTGAACAAGCGTTTCTTGGCTAGTGAATGAGCTTCACCAAGACAATCAGGTGTATCCTTTAAGGGTAAACTAACCGAAAATCTACCTGTTTCTAAACGAAGGGTGTGCGATAAAAAATGCGTTTCGCATGCCTTCTCGCTATGACTCATAAGTGGTTTAGTTTGAGGAACATTTTCTAAGTCCCAGAATTTTGCTAGTTCTTGATGTATCTTGTCAACAGACGACACGTAAAAAACAACTGAATGATTTGAATCAATATTATGATCAATTTCCTTTAACTTATTGTTTGTGGGTAAATTAAAATACAGAGAACCTGAAACCAACCAACCAAAATGGGAACTTCTTAATACAGGTGAATTAAGACCGAGAGAGAGTTGATCACGGCCAATAATGTCCCAGAAAATATCAGCACCGATTACAATATCAACAGGTGCGGGTTGGTGGAAGTGAGGGTCTGCTAAAAAATAATCACTAGAAATATTAAGTTTTTTAATATCAACGGGTACTCTGAGTATATTGCCGGTCAACACTGGCAACATCAGAAAGGAAGGAGTGACAGTGAAATGCTTCATCAAAGATTTCAACTGAACCACACAAGATTCTGTGGCTTGAGTGGTGGTTTTATTGCCTATGCCAATTATATTGACATGCAAAGTGGTAGTTGGTTCTAAAAGTAGTTTTGTTTTAAGAGATTGAGAAATGAACGATGACTGACTACCGCAATCCAAAAGGGCACGAACCTTCTGGGTTTGTTTGGTCGTAGGATTAACTACCTCAATATAAGCAGTAGACAGTAGAACTTGATGATTATTTTCATTCGAAAAGTTAACGATAGTGTCGTCAGTGATGTCGGGTGAAATGGTGACAACACTGGAAATATTTTTGTTAACAGATGGTTTATGCAAGAGTCTATTGTGCCGTGTATTGCACATGCGACACGGATGCATGTGTTAGATATTTCATTTTGATATTTTATAATTGTTGGGTAGATAATGACATCTATCACATTAACGAAGCATTGAACCAATATAGAAGTATCTAATTTGACTAGATAAAGTGTTTACAAAAACTGACTCGTCTTAAATAGTAAAAATAACTATGATTTTAGTACTAGAAATAATTAATAATTATTCAATTATAGTTGTAGTATATCGTAGGTTTTATATTGCCATTTTACTTTATTAAGCTGATCCAAATGACTGGTACAATACTGTCAGTTCATATTGATATTCTTTTAATGATTCGTAACTACGAAGAAGTTACGAATCAGTCCTTATTCAATTGTTAAATTACCTTAAAATGTTTTTAAACTGTTTCACTACATAACAATGGTTTATTATTGTCTGTGTTAGAAGTTATTAAGCCAAAATGTGTAATGATCTGTCATTTGTTCAAAATGGCGGGAGATGTCTGACGATTTTGTTAGACTGACGTTTGTAGGATATAAAAATGATAGTAATTATTTAGTTGGTTAGTTCTAGTGCTGTTGTTGTGTGGAAAAGGTCGGCCAGAGGTCACGTAAGTTAAGTAATTTGATATTGGTGCCGATTCTGTTGTACACGAACTAAACTAACTAAACTATCTCTAAAATTCCTTACTTTTGGCTATGAGAATTGTAACGCTATTCTGCAAGGAAAAATCTCTAAATTTAAAAATTATTTTGACACGACTAAAATCGAATTTGACAATCGCGACTCAGCGTGGTATTTTTTTTTTCTTTTGGTTTCGCAACGTTGTACTTGTGTGTGCATTGCGTAGAATGAATTTTTTGAGAGACGAAGGCGCGTGCTGGGGGGGCAGCCTCAACGTGTTTTATACGGAATTTTTCACTTTTGTTTGAAAAATATAAAAAAAATATTACCCACGTGTTGAGATTTAAATGTGCCGGGGTGTACTAAGGGGGCCGAAAATTTCATTATTTTTGCGATAGGACACGCCATTTTCAAGATATAAGCAAAAAGAAAATAAAAAATACAGAACTGTTTTTGCACGTGAAGGCGAGGCGTTGTTGAGAATTTTAGTTCATGACCACTAGTTTTATTCCACACCTTTTTAATCGCGATTAAAAATAGTCAGATTTAGTTAAAATAAATTATTATAGTCAAAATTTTTGGTGAAAACCGGCAAACTCAGAATAGCAAAATTGACATTTTCACTAAACTAATAACTCAGTGCAATCGTAGTGCTGTCAAACTAAAATATAGTTAAGTTGTGTCACTTTAGTCTATTTAAGAATAGGAAATCGTCGTTTGACAGGATTAAACCAAATTTTAGTGATTTTTAGTTTAGTTTAGAGAATTTTGTGACAACAGAATCGGCACCATTATGTAACACTTATTGCTTATTATGAAAATGTTGTTGTACCTTTTATATTGTTGCAAATATTGATAATGTTTTAAATCATATAAAATGGAATACTCATACTCTTTCTTTGCCTAGCTATTGTTATGATTGTGTTGATACTAAACTGACTAAACTATAGAATTAAATGTGTTTAAGATAACAATAGTTTATGGCAGTGTAAGAAGTGAGTTGATATAATACAATACTGTTTCCATGGAGTTTCTTGTCCTTCTTCTCCATGAAGACCTAGTTTTGGAACGGACTAGTTGTCCGTTCCAAAACTAGGTATTGTATGATTGTGTTGATACTAAACTGAGATCTCTTGGACAATAGTCCAAGAGATAGAATTAAATGTGTTTAAGATAACAATAGTTTATGGCAGTGTAAGAAGTGAGTTGATATAATACTTTAATACTGTTTCCATGGAGTTTCTTGTCCTTCTTCTCCATGAAGACCTAGTTTTGGAACGGACAACTAGCTACTAGCTTTCTGATTAATTACTGACAAGCCTAATTGAAATAAATATCTAGTCTTGTCTTTCTGTGCTTTACTTAGTGAAACCCTTTCCCAACAAACCATATTCATAAGAAGCTTCATACACAATAAATAAACCGTAACCATTCTGATACACAAAGCTTGATATTTGGTAAATATAGGTATTATACTTATAGTTATATATAGATTTTGCTATTATCAGAAGTGGCGATTGCTCCCTGTCCTTCTAAAACCGCTTACTTATGAATTTTATATTGTTATTTTCATGTTCGATGGTGCTATGGATGATGGGGATCTTTTGGAAACCGCTGCTGGTTCGCTGCCTTTAACATCGGTGCTGCGGTGCTGCAAGTTGCTGTATGAGGTTTGATACTGCGGAACCATAACGTTTTGTAAGAATATCTGGAAGCTTTCCGGAAATAAGAAATTGATGAAATCTGTGAAATCCTTACAGGCTCTTTTTCATTAAAACGTAATGCAAATGAATAAGATGATTAAATTTAGAGACTAGGTATTGCCAATCACTTTTACATCATTATTCAGTGAATATTCAAATACCATTATTATTATGTTTATAGGGAATTTGGTCCATGCTTGGATTATTGGGGATGGAAATATGTTGGCAACTTAATTTAAAATATTATTAGAGGATACAGTTTTGAAAAAAAAAAGGGTAAGAAGTATGATGCAAGTGCACAAGGGTGGAACTTCGCGATCTCAGTTGTTTAGAATACAATTGTAGTAGCTCGTATAGCTACACAATATTATAATGGTATTTGGCTCGCCTACGCACCACCACGTGCTTGCGGGCTGGCGGTTGGGCATAGAATGACCCACCACTCAGCCCGCACCTTGTGACGTATGCGCTCGAGACAAATCATAATAATATCTAGATACACATCCCCTCCTTATTTTAATTTATTTTATATCAGTATTAATTACCTCTGGCACCAATAATAAGTATCCGTCAGAATCGCGGGTGTATGACTTCCAAAAAAATCAAAAATAAACTGTATAAATGTACGTAAAATGTACGTTTTTGTACTGAAATAAGTATAAATGTACGTGTCTGTATGCGTAGCAAACATCATTTTAAAGTGTGCCGCCATCCTGATGTCAGGTTGGCGGGTGCATTTTAAATCAATTAACTTTTCTCAAATTTGATATTAGGAATGAAATGTACGTCAATTGTACATATAGGTACACTATTTAGAAACTTCTCAAATGTTATACAAGCTCTGATATTGTAACACGCATATGAACCGCCACCCTGACGCCAGAATGGCGGGTTGATTCTAAACCGATCAAACTATTTTGATCAACCAAATAACAAATAAATGTACGTCTTATGTTCTTGTCAGATAGTAAAACAAAACTCAAATAAACAATAAAATTCAAAGCATGATTTAATCAATTTAAAACATTTGACCATAAAGAAAACAATGGGAAATCGCCATTTCTGGACTTCTATTGAATCCTGGCTTCAGATTATTAGGTATAGCACATCCATATACCATCACCCCTATATCATCATCATCATCATTTCAGCCGATAGACTTGCACTGCTGGACATAGGCCTCCCCAAGCACCGCCACTTCGACCAGTTTTGTGCTTCCCGCGTCCAGCGGATTCCTGCGGCCTTCACGCACACGACAAGGTCATCGGTCCACCTTGTGGGAGGCCTTCTAACTCTACGTCTTCCGGTACGCGGTCGCCACTCCAGAACCTTTCCGCCCCATCGGCTATCTGTTCTGCGAGCAATGTGCCCTGCCCACTGCCACTTCAGTTTAGCAATTCTTCGGGCTATGTCGGTTACCTTGGCTCTCCTACGGATTTCGCTCATCCATACATTAACAGACGTATTTTTTTATATTACCCCAAAACATCATACTTTTTTAATATAGTGAATCGGCGTTTATCTGTATTAACAATATTCCGTTACAAATAACCCTCAACGGTAATAATACTTATTGTCCTTGAATATGTACTTACTTCCAAACTTAATTTGTAATTATGATGCAATTGGGCACTACAAAGCGCATTAATATAGGCGTGACTTTTTTTTTTGGATGGGAAGTCATCAAATGACTTCTCCCGCTTTGGGCGGAGCGAGAGGGCGTGTCAGACTTTTACTGACTAAAACCCACCCATTTTCCTTCAGTTGCCCATGTGCCAGGGTCACGGTATCTCTTTCGAACAATCTCGCGACCCTGGCAGGCATCGGTCTTAGCAGACCCCTTCTGTATTGCTGACATCTCTTTGAGGCGCGCGTGGAATACTACGCGCCATCGACCCGAGCCTGGTCCTTACCGGGCGGCGAGCTATCCATTGCTCGCCACCCGCAAGCTCGCGCCTACGGTGGCCGGGAGGCCGCTATCGACTCCCGACGCCCGGGGCGTCTCCTCCTGCGGCAGCTAGGGATGTGAGGGTGCAGAGAGACTGCCACTCCCTCACGCGCCCCGCTTCCTCCTTTGCGAGCATTACTGCTTCGCAAAAGGAGGTGACGGCTTCCCATGCCCTCTCGCTCCATACCATGGCTCGCACCAGGGCCGGATGCGAGAGGTCGCCGCCAACGATCGCCTCCACGAGGACACGGCGGTGCTCCGCCCAGGCAGGGTACACCTCCACCATATACTCCACCGTGTCCTCTAGACGAGCCTCGCAATGGAAACACCCGGGCGTTTCCTCCCGCTTTATCCTGAACAAGAAACCGCCAAAGTACTCATGCCCGGTGAGAACTTGCGTCAGGCGGAAGGTGAGGACGCCGTGGCGCATCTCTATCCACTCCTCAAAGAGGGGACTTACCGCCGCAATTGTGGCATGCCCAGCACTGGGTTGCAACAATCGTACCCGCATATAGGCGTGACTTGGGCAGCGTTCGGGAAGCTACGCAATATCTTCTCCTCCCACATACCGAAGTGTCTCAAGATGAAAGTCTTTGACCAGTGTGTGTTGCCAGTGATGACCTATGGAACTGAAACGTGGTCGCTCACAATAGGCCTTATCAGAAGGCTGAAAGCCACCCAAAGGGCGATGGAGGGAGCTATGCTTTGAGTTTCCTTACGCGATCAAATTGGAAATGAAGAGATCCGTAGGAGAACTAAAGTAACCGACATTGCCCGAAGTATTGCTAAACTGAAGTGGCAGTGGGCAGGGCACATAGATCGCAGAACAGATGGTCGATGGGGCCGAAAGGTTCTGGAGTGGCGACCGAGTACCGGAAGACGTAGAGTTAGAAGGCCTCCCACAAGGTGGACCGATTACCTTGTCGTGTGGGTGAAGGCCGCAGGAATCCGCTGGATACGGGAAGCACAAAACCGGTCGAAGTGGTGGAGCTTGGGGAGGCCTATGTCCAGCAGTGCAAGTCTATCGGCTGAAATGATGATGATGATGATATTAGGGGTGATGGTATATGGATGTGCTATACCTAATAATCTGAAGCCAGGATTAAATAGAAGTCCAGAAATGGCGATTTCCCATTGTATTCTTTATGGTCAAATTTTATAAAATTGATTAATTCATGCTATGAATTGTTTATTTGAGTTTTGATTTACTATCTGACAAGAACATAAGACGTACATTTAATTGATATTTGGTTGATCAAAATAATTTGATCGGTTTAGAATCAACCCGCCATTCTGGTGTCAAGGTGGCGGCTCACGTGCGTGTTACAATATCAGAGCTTATACAACATTTGAGAAGTTTTTAAATAGTGTTCCTATATGTACAATTGACGTACATTTCATTCCTAATATCAAATTTGAAAAAAGTTAATTGATTTAAAATGCACCCGCCATCCTCACATCAGGATGGCGGCGTACTTTAAAATGATGTTTGCTACGCATACAGACACGTACATTTATACTTATTTAAGTACAAAAACGTACATTTAATGTACATTTATATGGTTTATTTTTGATTTTTTTGGAAGTCATACACCCGCGATTCTGACGGATACAATAATAAGGATCTTAGGAAGAAATATTAAGTTTTAGGTATTTATTAAGTTACAAGTATTCTGAATGATATTATTTTTCTGTATTGAATCACTTACTTTTTTACTAACTAAGTAGGACATAATTTAACCTCTAAGTCCCTGAGATATCACATTTGGTATAGACACAATGGTTTTTAATTGTGTCTGTAATTACGGTATTCAATGGGTTAAGCAACTTTTATAAAATAAGATTTCAAATAAATCATTGTAAGTACATAAATTGCTTTATATTAACTCCCTTAATACAATGTCCTGTCTACTTTGTTTATTATGTCCCGGCTCCTTCCTTTTCCTTTCCTTCATTTTTTAAATATATCTGTTCTTAATTGCTCGAAGTAGACGCATCTCTTAAATTTAGTTCTTCAGGCTCTTTATCATTAAAACTTTCCACTGAACATATATATATATTTTTTAATGTTAACTACGTTTCTCTTAAGAACTTGTCTTGTTGAATCTTTTCGTACTGCGATCTCACTCCAGCTGCTTTTTCAACCATAGGGTCATAATTTAAACTCACTTAATTTGTTATCCTAAAATGATATTTTACAAATCCCGGTACTAAATTACACCGTTTTGCTTTTCGTTTTCCATTTGTATATTTTTTTCTCAACTGTTTATTTTTATTGTCCATATCTCTCAACTCTGAGTCTTTTTTGATGTCACTGACAATTGGTAAACCGTGCAGGACGTTCACAAAGTCTCAGCATCTTATCGCCTTTTGGCCACCACACTTTGGATCTCAATCTGGCCTTCATTTAGACTATCCCGGGACAACAGTCGTGAACTGCCGTTATACTTGATTACGTAGGTCACTTGAGATTACTATTCTAGTTCCTCTCAATAAAACTCCTTCATATATAAGCACAGCTTATGTTCAAATAACTGTAATTTTTTATTTCATCGTCCTATTTATAACCTAGTGTCACGGCTGTTCCTAGCCTTCTCCACAATTCAATGTACGTTATCTACGATTTAATTGACCGACTTCTTTAAGTGGCATTACCTAGACAAAAAATCTGCAAAGTTCTTCTTGCCTGATTTATAGACAACCATACAGAGAAACGTGAAAGTGCTTTACAGCCCATACTAATGCCGAAACTTCCCTGTCTGTTTGGCACATAGAGCAACACGGACCACCGGCGGACCGGAGGGGAGACGCCATAGCGTTTTTTCCCGATACAAAACTGTCTGTCATTTTTTGCGGGGGGAAATCTGGTCTACCCACACTTTCTCAAATTCTCACACAAAAATAATCGTCTGTTACTATGAAACTCACACATAAAAATTAAAGCATACACTAACAATTTTTCACACACATAGATACATTATGTGTCGTAACAGTACAATGAGATGACGCAACTACACTGACAAGTTGCTTACAGCCGTGGTTGCAACTACTGTCGATACGCATTATCGATAAATTTAAGAACTCGGTTAGGAATATTACGTTTAAAAAGTGATACAAAGATAGATATTATAATAAAGATTTACTTTATTTATTATGTACTACAATAATTATCATTTATCAAATAAAATGAAGGTTTACGTCATTTTAAAAGCTAGTTATAGTTGTATCTATCACTGGTTTTTAAAGTGGATTAGTTTTGTATAAATATGAATACAGTTTTGTGGGTCTGCTTTTTGACTTGATTGACGAAGTTCACGGAGATGTCAACGAATCAGGAATAGTGAGAGTGGCACTAATATCATCATAGATGATAGTCTGTCATTTGGTAGAGTGAATGATTTTTAATGACTCTGGAAAATTAGGTTTAAAACTGTTAATTTTTCAAGTTGAGAAATCTAAGCTTCATTTCGCCACTATGACTAATGTGTAGTACATCAGGTGGACTGTACGCTGTTTTACCTTTTCCGTGATATAAAAAACTTCCGGGTCAAATACAGTGTGGCGTTAGAGTTGATTTGGTGCCCTCGACTAATCTCCTCCTATTGTTCGCCAACACATGAAAGTCAGAGGTCTTGAAATGATTTGAGCAAATGACACTATTTCTTGTGGGAATCCAGGTTAGACTATTATTACAAAATTTCTTCCATGTATCCCTTTTTGGATCTTTAAGAAACCTGCAATAAATAAATAAAAAAAGGATTGTGTGGTTTTTATAAAACCACGATAAAAGTGAAACTTTTTTCACATTATAGACATTAAACTAAACAATTTCGGAATATATGCAATAGCTTAATAAAAAGACTTAATTTAATGTTCATAGGAAATAAGTTAAATAATAAATTCAAGCACTCAAAATTGAAATAAATCCATAAACAACAACATGCACCAGCGAGCGCCTTTCACTTTATCCCTACTTCGCGGCCGACCGTCACGCGACATGCAACACACAGACGAAAAAGTGTGAGACGAAGTAGTAAAGTTTCACTTTAAAAAAAAAATATGGTTGAAGTTCACACTTTGTAATTTTAATAAAACGTGTTAACTCGTAAGTTTTGTAATATTTTTAATTTATACAACTATGTACTTTAATATACAGCTTGTCATTATAATATTTTAAATAAATCAGAAAACTTATTCTGAAAAATGTCTCTGTATGAATATAGACTCCTTTGCCAAATTTATCGATAACTATCTACTAACAAACCAGTAACAACACTATCGCTCGGTGACAGCGTTTACTCGGAAACAAACTCGGATCAGTCGCTCGACCGATCTGCATATTGTATGAGGGCGAGCGGCCTGTGTTGGTAAACAAATCCGAAACAACACGAACGATAAATATTGTAATTTTTAAGTTTTATGGAAGTAAATGGGAATAATGTGATTAAATATTAGTTACATATGAAAGGTAACGTCATCTTATTGTAAATTTGTCGTGGCAGATCTCTTTTTGCAGCAAAATACAGAACAATTCGTCATTTTTGTAGGACATCAATTTAGTCGCGCAACTAGATTTAGTCTACTAAGCAGTGCGGCTGCAACTAGTTTTATTATACGCATAGGACCGCGTGGACTTGTACTTTGACAGAGGGGAACGCCTGCGTATGGCTACTCCCCTCTGGTCCGTGTTGCTCTATGGTTTGGCAGTATCACGTTTCACAGTCTGTCAATGTCTTAACCCCATATGCGATAATCCTTGGCTCTAATCTATGTATATCAAGCGGTCCATCTATTTCAAGACACCACCCAATGCTACTGGACTAATTCCAATCTTTCCCCGGTACAGCAACCCAAAGTAGAAATACAGGATAGAGCAGACTCCAGTTCATTAAACGTAGCATCCAGTGTGGAACCCAAGAGTTTAATAATTTTGGATTCTTTTTCTTGCTTTTTCCGAAGTAACTCTTTGAGAAGTTCAGTTTGATCGGTAAATTGGGAATCCATTTCCCAGTATCCATTTATCGTATAAGAAGCCCAGGAAGCTGTGGAGCTCACTTATGTTAGTAGGTGGTCAAATCCCTGGATACTTGATACAAATCTCTGTCTGAAAATTCATGTCTAATGCCCGGTTTCTGAAGTTTCAAGATAAACTCTCAACAACTATTCATTCAATAAAGTTATGCATAAGATAAACGTCGGCTAACTGTCACTGCGTTTCTGAATACAAAACAAACCATTCAATAACTATGAAACTGTCAACTAGTTTTTTAGATGCCGCTAGATGGGTCTGTTTATGAGATTGCATCTAAAATTGTTTTTTTTTATTGAAATGGTCTTTAAAACTAGTTTAATAAACAATGTATTTTTTTTTCAAGGGTAAATAACTGGCTTAATATTATTTTAGTTAAAATATATAAAGTCGTTATTTTATATTTATGGGTAAAACCTTTTTTCCTATTGTCAGTACTCAGTTCATTGTTTATGATTCCTGATATTAATTTTACTTCGCTGTCAGTTACATGTCTTTCGAATCGTTTGCGCTTAATCCATTCTTTTATATCATCATCATCATTTCAGCCGAAAGACGTCCACTGCTGGACATAGGCCTCCCCCAAGCACCGCCACCTCGACCTGTTCTGTGCCTCTCGCATCCAACGTATTCCTGCGGCCTTCACCAGGTCATCGGTCCATCTTGTGGGAGGCCTTCCAACGCTACGTCTTCCAGTACGCGGTCGCCACTCCAGAACCTTCGGACCCCATCGGCCATCTGTTCTGTTGTTCTTTTATATAATAATAACATAATGGAATCTGGAAATCGTAGTAAACATTTTACTGAAAGAGACAAGATGCTTCTTTGTAGAGCCAAGTTCATATGTGTCAATGATATTTTAATAAAAATATCATTGATATGTGTATTTTTATTTGTTTCCCCATTATACGTACATAATTGTACAATATGACAATTTTCCAGTTTGAAATATTTATAAAAACGAAGGTTAGCAACCTAAAATATTGCTCCAACAATAACCGACGGGCATGGTTTCCTTCAGAGGAAAGGGGTTGATCAACAGAGTCTATTACGATTTCTTGTTCAGAAGCAGAATCAAGTGTTAGTTATCAGTGAATCATTTTGCTTTAGAGTTATACCTATAATGTAACACAACTGTTGCAACAATTACAGCTAATGTGTGATCTAATTTTTACCGTAATTTTAGAGAGGCATTGAAATTTTCTTTTCCACACACCAAATGTTCTTTCAACTGTGTTTCTGGTCTTTATTTGTGCTTCATTGTAACGTTTTACCGCATTTGTAGCTGGATTTAAGAATAGTGTCATCATGAACTTTCTACAAGGATAAGCACTGTCTTCCATGAGGTGACCATCTATCTCATTATTATCGAGTCGCGCTCGTAGGAATGAGTTATGATACACGGTACTGTCATGCAACGAGCATCTATATCACGAATGTATAACTTTGCATCACATACAACTTGTACATTAATAGAAAAGTAACTGTTGGGGTTTATATCCTGAATTATTTTGAATAAAAAGCTTCCGATGATTTAATAGTTGTATTCCGTGCAAAGACAAGATGAAGAAGAATAAAATAACATAAAGTGTACAACGTGGTAGGTACTTATAAAATAAATTCTTAAAAACTAAATGTTCATGCAATGAGCCGTATTTGTGCATTATTGCTCAACAAACTTGATTAGGCGTTTGATTAAAAGCGAGTTGATTTGAAATGAAACGTCAAATAAAGTTATGGAACCGATAAACGCCACACATTGGTCAGATAAAATATTTTATCTTACATTTGGGATTGTTGGGGATTGACATGCTTGGATTATTGGGGATGGAAATATGTTGGCAACTTAATTTAAAATATTATTAGAGGATACAGTTTTGAAAAAAAAAGGGTAAGAAGTATGATGCAAGTGCACAAGGGTGGAACTTCGCGATCTCAGTTGTTTAGAATACAATTGTAGTAGCTTGTATAGCTACACAATATTATAATAGTATTTGGCTCGCCTACGCACCACCACGTGCTTGCGGGCTGGCGGTTGGGCATAGAATGACCCTCACTCAGCCCGCACCTTGTGACGTATGCGCTCGAGACAAATCATAATAATATCTAGATACACTACAACAATTATACAATTCTTTATTTGCACAGAAATAAGGTGCCGGTTACAAATGTTTTTAACTTAACTACCTAGCCACTTTTAAATAGAACCACAAATTGAAAAATAAAAAAATAAAAACATTGCAATGTGAATTCGTTTTTCGTACAGTTTTAATTTGTTTTTATGAAACACATACTAACAACAAGAAATCGTTATCGTTACGTGTTGTTGTACCTTTTATATTGTTGCAAATATTGATAATGTTTTAAATCATGTAAAATGGAATACTCATACTCTTTCTTTGCCTAGCTATTGTTATGATTGTGTTGATACTAAACTGAGATCTCTTGGACAATAGTCCAAGAGATAGAATTAAATGTGTTTAAGATAACAATAGTTTATGGCAGTGTAAGAAGTGAGTTGATATAATACTTTAATACTGTTTCCATGGAGTTTCTTGTCCTTCTTCTCCATGAAGACCTAGTTTTGGAACGGACAACTAGCTACTAGCTTTCTGATTAATTACTGACAAGCCTAATTGAAATAAATATCTAGTCTTGTCTTTCTGTGCTTTACTTAGTGAAACCCTTTCCCAACAAACCATATTCATAAGAACCTTCATACACAATAAATAAACCGTAACCATTCTGATACACAAAGCTTGATATTTTAATAATCAAACGAACTTACCTGAAGTGAAGTTCGATTTTAATTATCCTGTCTTCGTCGAAGAGATTTAAATATTCACCTGTAGTAGTCCCGCTACGCTTCGACTCACTCGCACATAGTTTAGCGCCATAAGAAAGAAAGAGATAGCACTATTTCCACAGGCGCCCGATCACACCAGTACAGCATTCGTCATTCAGTTCAGAGTACCAGTCTACCGGACGAACTATAACATTGTATAGGGAAATGGAAGGTTCACCTGAATGTCAGGGTAGGGAGGGACCTTAAATCTCTTCGACGAAGACAGGATAATTAAAATCGAACTTCACTTCAGGTAAGTTCGTTTGATTATTAAATTATCCTGTCTTCGTCTTTTGAGATTTAAATATTCACCTGTAGATGTTTAGAGATAGACATTTGCAATGTTATAGGTAGGACTAAATTGAAAAATGTATTCCATAAGTAAATAATACATTTATTCTTATTTCAATTAATAAACACAAAAAAAAGATAACTTAATAATTATAACTAAAGAAATAAACAAAACTTCCTTACTGATTAGTAAGTACAGCGTTTGCAAATTCACAATTTCTTTGAGCGATTGGCCGATTATAAAAATTAGCAAAGGTAGCAGATTGATCTGACCACCCAGTGAAATCAACACTGATTCCTGCTTGACGTGCAGCAGACGATGATGCATGCCGAGTGCTATGGGCACTAAATATTTCAGTGTTGATCCCACTAGCAGCCAAACCCTGCTTTATCCATCGTCCTATAGTTTGTGAAGAGGCTGCGTGATGAGGTTTTTTAAAAGTTAGAATCAGTTTATTATCTACAGTACTTCTTTTGGTGGATGTAACATTCATGTAAGCTATTAAAGTCTCTGCAGGGCAGATTGCAGGACGCTGTCGGAAAAAAGGAAGGTCAAGAATTGGTTGGGATTTACCTATACCAGATCTTAATTAAATCAGTAATAGTTATTAAAACTTTGTGTTGATTGATCATAATATTGTGCAACCTAATCAATGAGAGCGTCTGACATCTTTGGCCTGTTGACAAAGCCAATAATATAACCAATTTTTTTGCTCAACTGCTCCAAACTTAAATTATCGTTGGGGTATAAGTCACCAAAATAATTAAGGACGATATTGGGGTTCCATGTACAGACGCCAGCACATCAACTTACCTCAATCTGTCAAATTACTTTAGTAGATTTTCAACCTTATATCACAATAGTGGAAGGTTAATTTTCGATTGGTAAAATTTGACAGATTGGGGTAGCTTGACCTGCTGGCGTCTGTACAATTATACTTTGGGAAGGAAGGCTTCAACTTAAATACCCCCCTAAAGAATATTTTGACACGTTCGTCTTGTCCCACATTATTTCCGGAAATAAGTGATAAAGCCGAACGGTGATTGTTTATTGTTCCATACGTGGAACCATTTGTGAAACATTGAGACAAAAAGTCCAGAAGATCGTGTACTTCTATCTGGAACGGATCTAATCCTTTATCGTGACAGTATAAACACCACTTTTTAAAGCTAGAAGTATATTGTGATTTAGTGTTCCCAGAAATAAGCTCTGCTTAGCTTGGGACTAGATGTCGTTGTGTGATAGTTGTGGAATATTATATTATTATTATTATTAAATAGATGACGTCATTAAAGTCAGTGCTGATTGAGGAACCTGCAATCGCGCGAAGGCTTCCCGGATAATAATTATAGTCGCCGCCAGGGAAAGGTGGCGATGCAGAGGATGAGTTTCCCTGAAATGAGATGATAATAGAAATTTATCCGGAGTAAATATCTCTATCTTGATTTGATTTGATTTGATTTGAATAGCAATTTTTTGCAGAACCTTTAAAATGAGTGAAAATGGTGGAAACGCATAAAAGAACATATCCCATTTAATAGTAAAAGCGTCCACGTTGTAAGCATAGGGATCGCGCTTCCATGATATATATTTTTTACATTTAGCATTCGTTCTCGATGCAAAAATGTCCATCTCAGGTTCACCAAATTTTGAAACAATAGTATCGAATGATGTAGAGTGCAATTCTTATTCAATATCTATGTTTCTTGACTCTGTGTCTGCTTCAATATTCTGAGATGAAGCTATGTAGGACGCAAAAAGGAATATCTGCCGTTCTTCACACCACGTCCATATTCTACGGGCAATTTCATTGAGATGTGGGTATTGCACTCCACCCATTCTATTTATGTAAGCGATCGCCGTAGTATTGTCAATGCGTAGGAGTATGTGACAATTAGTGACCTTGTTCGCGAAAGATTTAAGTCCAAAATAGGCTGCAAGTAGTTCCAAATAGTTATTATGACAAGAACGCTCGTTTTCCGTCCACGAACCGCCTATACTTTCTCCCCCAGAGGCTGCACCCCAGCCGATACTAGTTGCGTCACTAAAGATCTCTAATGCAAACGACATTGGTCTGATGGGGTTATTCGTGTCTAAAATTGAAGATTTCCACCAAGTCAAATCAACACGTAAACTATTTGAAACAGTCATCATCTTGTCATAATCATTGTTATCCAATAAGGCTAGATATTTGGCCCGCTCTAAAGATTTTGTATACAACCAACCGTACGCGACGGCCGGGCAAGCAGCTGTCAGGGTACCTAGGTAGCGAGCAAAAGCACGAATAGTGATTCTCGTCGTTACTAGCATATTTTCGGTACGTGACAGGATGTCGCGTCTTTTCTTTATATGGAGTTCTATGGTCATGTTTATTGAGTTTAAAATAAAACCTAAAAACTGACAACATTGGCTTGGTACCAGTGAACTCTTCTCATAGTTTATTATAAATCCTAAGTTCACTAGGCACTTAATGCTTTCATTAATGTTATTTAAGCATTCTTCATAATTGTTTCCAAAATAACAACTGTCATCTAAGTAGAATACTGATTTAAAATCTCGAGATCGCAAAAAGGTAGAACTGGTTTCATAAGTTTTGTAAAAGCATGAGGAGCTGAGCTCAATCCAAAAGGTAAAACCAAAAATTCGTACAGAATATTATCAAAATAAAATCTCAAAAACTTTACATGATCTTTGTGGATAGGTATAAAAAATATGCTTCTTTTAAGTCCAAGTTAACCATAAAGCAGCTAGGTGTCATTAATTTGACATCTTCCATCTTAAAATGGTTAACTGCGACAAATTTATTTAATTTCTTTAAATTTAGAATTAAACGTTTCTCACCATTACTTTTAGGAATTATAAAAATACTAGATACAAACTGATCACGGGTAGGATTACATTTACGTATGACATTTGCTTGGAGCAAACGATTCAATTCTTGTTTAATATGAAACCTGTCGTCTTTCGAGAAAGATGATTTTGGAATCATACCCGGATGTTGTACAGGATGCTTAAGAAAGGGAATTCTATAACCAGAAATGGTCTCAAGGATCGTTTTGTCCTCAGTAATCTTTTTCCAAGCTTCAATAAAATACCTTAAGCGACCAGCATGAGAGTATACCTGAGAAGTTACTGCTTCACGCTCGTTGTGGGGGCCGCTCTCGCTAGCTTGTGGCGTGATGCAGGGCGCTGGTGAGGGGACGATGCCCGTGGAGCCCGAGCCCATCGCTGGCGCCTGCATTGTCCCGCGGCGGCGGTAGTTCGATCCTGGCCTGGTCCCACCGCCGCGCCTCGACTGCCCACGAACGGAGCGGTGATAAGGCTGGCGTGACGGCGGGCCTTTGTAGTTTAAATTGCTCGTTTGAGCTGGAGACTGGATCAGCTTGCCTGTTTTCTGTATTCCACGCGAAGATTTAATAAATTCTCCTAATTTCTCTCCAAAAAGAAGACTGTCTCTCTCTCTATCCTTAAAAGGCTCTAAAAAGTCTTGTTAACCATTGGAGTGACAAGAGATCTTCTAGTCTCAGTCTCCAAGTAATGAGAATCCGACAACAGCTTAGTCGCGTCTGTAAGAAGACGAAGGATGTCGGTAGTGTCACTAGATTTGGTCAATATACCTGACATCGTCCTTCCTAAGATAGCCAGGACGCATTCCATATGCGATTGCTTCTTCTGAATCCTTACATCACGATTTTTTGCGGACTCATTTAGCATTGCAGCTATTTCAGGATTAAGCACTGGAGCTCTCATTAAGGGACAGTTTTTTGAAAGTAGGTATTTCTTTATTAGTTCCTCTCGTGTTTCTTTTTTAAGGCCATCTATGAGGATAGGATCCCATCGCTTTGATAAATCAGCTACAATATCTGGACCCCAATCGGTGGTTTCACCTTCAAAATCCCCTAGTGGCCCTTAAGAGCTCGGGATCTGCAATAGGAGGAATATTATCGCCATTCGTATTAGCGTCATTGGCCAGGACTGTCACACCCTGGGGATCAGCTGGCTGTGATGCACTTCTTCCCGTTGTAAAAAGCTCGGGCTGCACGGATGACGCAGAAGGCGCAGAGGTGCCTGGCTCATCCACTGGCTCCGCTGAGTGAGCAGGTATGCCATCGGTCGTCGCAGCTGTCGGCGTAGGCGAGCGATCAGGAGACGAAGGCCTAGATGCACCGCTGTCCGATTTCAGATATTCTGGAACGATGTTTTTTGGTTAATATCTCGTATTAACTCTTGTAAGATACAATAGGTCAATATCTCGTATTGACTCAAAAAAAAGAGAAACAATAGGTCAATATCTCGTATTGACTCTAAAAAAAAGGAGAAAACAATAAGTCAATATCTCGTATTGACTTGAAAGTTTGATGTACCGTCTAACATCTCGTGTTAGATCTAAGGTACCATTGGAAAAGAATTATACATTTCGGCCTTGTATTTTGTACCATAACAATCACCACTAAAATTATGTAGGTGTAATTGCGAAAAAAAAATGTACCTTCAATTGACACACGCCTATGACGACGTCTTTCCTTAGACAATACTTATAGTTATATATAGATTTTGCTATTACATACGACAATTGCGGGCGGAATGGCCAGACCTTAAGCAGTTGTGACAAAGATTCAATCTGCTTACCTCACTGATACGATCATCCACACTCTTAGCCAAAAAGGTGGGACAATCATAAAGGCGAGTACCATTACAAACGCCGCATGATATATTATTATCAGAAGTATTATTGTCAACACTATTAGAAATGTATAACTGATGAGATTTTATTTTATTACTAGAATCTATAGGCTTTGACGTTGTCTGAGTCTTAGGTTTAGAATATGAATGACTACTATTTATTGACTCAAGCACATCCGCGCGATCAATAAGAAATTTGAAAAAATGTTGCAAAGTAGGTATATTGGTATCCAATGTGCCACGGTACTCTTCCCACTTGGTTTTAGTGTGGCTGTCAAGCTTAGGGCTCATTATGTGAATGATTAAAATATCCCAGTCCCGTGAACGAAGACCGAGACTAGTTAAAGCACGTAAGTTTTTATTAACAAGGAATTGTAATGATTTATCAGACTCGCTTGTGATTGGTTTTATATATAATAATGAATTTATGTGATGAGTTATTAATTGTCGTGCATTGTCATATCTGTCACATAATAACTTCCAAGCACACTCATACACTGAGAAAAATGTCATTTTGGCATAATCTTAAAATATCGTGACGTTGGTTTAAAATAGATGCGTTGTCTTATAATATGTTGATAATAAGTAAATATTACGCTAGAACTGAAATGTGTTAAGATGGAATCGAATTTTTTGGGTAAATAATGCAATATTATGATACTTGTCATCGTAAAAATTTGTTATTATGAAATAACATTGTCTTCTTCAAATAATAACACAATGTAATAGAAAATGGTCCACTGTCCCATAAATTAGTATGATAATTATAAATAAGATTCTAATTAAAAAACACAATGACAGTCACCGTAATATAAATAGATTTCATAGTTTAATATGAAGAAGTATCTCTAAAAATACGATGACCTCCCCCTAATGTACTATATTAAATTATAATGCTTTAAACTTATATTTTTAAAGTAAGCATCATTTTTTAATATTACAGTCATATTATTTTATGTGAATCCTATGATAATACGATTAAATAATCTCATATTTTTAGAGTAAGCATCAAAGTTCAATAATATAGTCATATTATTTTATGTGTATCCTACTAAATTATTATTACAGAGACCCATTTATGAGTAGCATTTGAATGATGTCCTACAAATTTAAGGTGACGGCATTATATAATGAGGTCTCCCTCTCTCACTTCATTCCGCCGCCGCGCCATTTCGGTCGGCCATTTGTATTTCACCGCTACAGCCGGCAAGTCACGACTCACGACTCGTTTAATTAATAGCAATAACAATTCCATTAGTGCCAGTGAACGTGTTTGATCAGTGCAAAAATGGATATGGCTACGCGTGATCTTTTGAAGAAGTGGAATTTGGAACGCTACATCGATCGTTTTGAAAGTAAGTTGACAAACCTACCTAGTAAGTTGCTAGCATGAGCTCACACATTACATTCACACATTCTAATTTCTAGCAAGAATAGGGTCAGAGTGTCGTCTTAGAGGCACTATGAAAATATACTTAAAAAAATTTCGCGACCAATTTCAAGGTCACAGTTCTAACATAACCTTACCTATGGATCCCTTCGACATCGTTTTTACGACAAACGGTTGGTCGGAGACAAAAAACACCCAGACACTTTTAGCCTTTCTAGGTGTTACATACTATAGAATCGAGAAAATAAACGATTTGCGAAAATAACACTTTTTTGGCCGCTGTACACTCCAACCAAGAATAGTCTTGTCGTATGGTACCTACCCACCTACCTAGATATACGTTCATATTTATATTATACACTAGATTCGATGTGCAACTGCAACCCAAAAAAAAACAAATAGGTAGAGTGCGTCTAAACTAAAATGACGCGCCCCACTACCGCATTTACCGTAGTGTACGTATACAAATTTAAGTAGTGGGGCGCGTCATTTCAGCTTAGACGAGCTCTACCAACCTACATTTTATAAAGTCGATGCGACGTAGTGCATTTCACAGCTGCAATCAGGGCGCTGTTAAATTTACCTTTTTTTTTCAGCTGAAAGAATTGATATCGCAACAATGCAGATGCTTAGTAAACAAGACATACATAGTATGTTCCCTCAAATAGGGGACAGACTCCGGTTTGAAGCAGCTCTGGCCATGTTAAAAAGCGACCAACCAAAAGATATGGTTTGTTTTCATGTTAAATTGTATTTCAAAAAAGTAAATTTTGTTTTAAACTTTTTGCTTACACATGCCCTGCGTCGCTTAAATGCACATTCTCCTACTTGCATGTAGGTAGGTAGGTACCTACTTATTAACTTTTATTATTTTAAAGTCTTCTTAAGATACCTAACAATTTAACCGGTGCAGTATTTATTTAAAAAGTGGAATAAAATCATAACTTTTCATCAGTCTTGTTAGTTTACCAACTAAGTACATTATTATTACCTTTTTAAATTTCTTGTTAAATTTCAGGATAACTCCTACAATTCATCACTCTTTGAAGAGGTCCTGAGGAATGACTTGTTAACTAGTCTACCTTGTAACTTAGAGCCTCTGCCACCGTGTGAAGGACTGCAAAGCTCAATCCTCAACCAAGACTGCGAAGCAGGACTTAACCAGGAAAATTTGGTAAGTTCTGCAAAATTGTAGAAAAGTACTCGTACTTACTGTTTTTTGGTTCAAGAGCAATATGTATTAATTTGTAATTACATCCATACTAATATTATAAATGCGAAAGTAAGTTTGTCTGTCTATCTGTCGGCTGGGGCAGGACCTTTTCACATTTTCATACCTAAGATACTGAACCGATGCAAAATTTGGTATAGACATTCTTTGAGACCAGGATCAGTCCTGATCTTGATCGATTAGTTTTTATCAGGGCCGGATCAAGGGACGAGGGCAGGACCGTTCACACCTGCAATGCTGAACCGATTACTAGTAAAAAAATATAACACTTCCCTTGAGTTATCTCCGGCTAGGGCTAGCTATAGCCTGTTAGTTAACGGTCGCACTCGGACACATTTAGTGATTATTTCAACGATTATTGAGGTTAATTGACCGTACATACTCATATTATCACACCTTTTTGTTACATGTACTATTATAACATTGTCTCAAAGTAAATATTATTTTAGGATGGTGACATACTGGTGATACCACTGGACTCGTCGTCGTCAGTGGGTGAAGCAGTTAGACAAGAGTCCACCGGGAGCAATTTAGTAAGTTATTGCCTATTATCCTGTACTTTTGATAAGGAATTTAAATTGACATTCAATATTGTTAACCCCCGGCGTAAACAGATAAGTTTAACGTCTGTACCTGTCCTGTCCTGTATGTGTGTACGGACGGCCGTTTAGGAGCTATACTATATGTCACAAAGATCAGTAATATATTTGGAGTTGGTGACAGCTATAACTAACAACTAAATGCATGATGCCTAGACTGGCACCGACTCCAACTGATCATTATACTGAATGGAAGGTAGGTATTGAACCTGTATTTTCAACATTTTAGTGACATTTTTTTTTAACTTTTACCTTGCATATTTAGTTTGTAATGCCATACTTATACTATTTGTGTTTCAGGTGAATACCATACTGAATTCATCAGTCGAGGGAAAACAAATAATAGCAATTGGGCAGAAAACGGGCACCTTACCCTCAAACGTGCGTGGGCGTTTATGCAAGCTGCTTATGGAGAAGCTCATTACGGCCGAAAACCCGGTACTTCTGACAGATTCGCAGCTGCTTGCTCTATCCTACGACATTGGCAGATTATTTAAAGAGGAGTCACCACCCCTATACTACGCGCCGTACCTGCCGGCTGATGCTTACCAGGCTAAGCGCAATATCTCTGGCTGGTTAGTCACCGCCAGAAGGGCTCGACGGCAGCATTTAGTTTCGTTGGGCCTTATTGAAAAGCCCAAGTCACGTTCTCGCTCCAAGTCCAGTCCTAGGCTAGACACCCCTCCACTCGCTGGAATCGACCTGACCGGACTTAAAGAAGGTAACTCCTTTTCAAGAAATTTTATGTTTTCAGATTGAATTAAATTATCAAGAACAAAATTATTGAGAAAAATATCTGAATTAGTATAAATTTTCGTTACAAATTACAAAATATCTGAATCTAAGAACCGTTATTGTCATTGTACTAATTATTAATCGTTTTAATTTTTGTGTGCAGGTGAAGTGGAGGACGTAGCGTCAGCATTAGAGCAGCTGTCAAGTCCTTCAGCTGGTCCGTGGCAGGAGGTCAGTGCCCTGTGGCGGGAGACGGTGCGAGCTCGCCTCCGGTACTTGTACTACGAGGAAGGGACATTACAGGAGTACTTCAATAAGTATCCTATCCTGAAGTCAAGTGATGGATGGCGACTCCTGACTCATGACTACGAAGCACTGTTCCCTGATAAATCCGGGGGCCTCGACGCCTTGGATGCTTCATCGGAAAACATACTAAAAGCTGCTCAGCAGAAGCTTAACACCACAAAGGACTCGTTTCTTCGTCGAAAAATAGCTGATACATTGGCAATTTGTGACGGTAAGGAAATGATTCTGTTATATAGTTCTAGGTGCTCGACCTCCCTGGGTCGGTGAACCCGTTATAAAATATATAGACAAAAAAGAATTTAAAAATTATCTAACATGGTGCAGTCGTTCAGAAGTAACGGGCGGGCGGACACACATTTCGGCAATTCATTTTTACTTATATAGATAGATTTTATTTTGTTCTGATACTTTTCCCTATTTGCTCAGTTAATGATGATGTGTTGTGTCAAATATACTATTATTATTTTCTTTCCAGATGAACAACCGGAGACAAAATTAATAGCAGCGATATTGCTACTCGGCTGTCTCTTTAATATTCCTCCTGCCCGTCGATCTAGAAAAGACTGGCAAGCTTCACGAGCGGAGATATTGGATGGATTTGTGACCATCGTGGATGATGACGCAGACGTGCAAGTGGTAATTGAGGAGCGTCGCCAAAAGCTTCAAAACCTAGGTATTAGCCTCCAACCATTTATAATTTGGTGCCGCCAGTCAGGTGTCTCCTTCACAGTATGTGACAATACGTTTTACAAGTTCACAACACTAACTGAGGCTGTTGATGTGACTTTTAAAATATTTCATGCTACTGCGGCTAAATATCCTACTGAAAGCTATAACATTTGGCTTATTATCCAAATTGGTTTTTACAAAGTCAAAACATCGTACGATCGTATGTCACAATCTGTGAAGGAGATATTAGTTACTCTCGGAGTCACAATTTAAATTAAGATGAAGTGTCACAGTTGTAAAAGGACTTTTCCCACGTTTTCTTCACTTATTACCCACATAAGGAAAGAATGTGAAAAAATTGATATTACTGGAGTTTATAAATGTGGTGAAGACGCATGCTACCGGTATTTCACGGACGTTAGACAATTTAGAAAACATGTTAACTTAAAACATTTGAATAAAGTAAACACTCGTTATTTGCCATCCACCTCAAACGAGGCTTGCGTAGTTCCTATGTGTGAAACAGAGACTACCAAAGTAGCAACTGAGCACATATACATTGAAGCTGATAGTGAACCGGAAGTCCTTGATAATGCTGATAGTATTATTCATAAAGAAGTTTTGAAATTTATTTCAACGCTCTATGTAAATCCCTCTGTATCTCGATCGTCTGTACAAGCTATGGTTAGTCATTTGCAAACCCTTCTTGACAATATCGCACCGTCTTTAATGTCCGTATTCGGCCCTGTGCTAGCTGATGAGGAAAGCATGTCTGGAAGCGAAATTAATAAACGACTTCATAAGTTCAACACAGCTTTGAAGGGCATCTTTTTTCCGTTTCGTTCAGAATATTTGAGATTCCGAGAATTGAATTTATTAGGTTCTTTTATACCACCACATGAAGTAATCGTTGGTTATTGTCCTGACATTTCACAAAGGAGTAACACTTTAACATTACACACCAAGCCACGTACAATGCAAGTAATTCAACTTCCCCAGGTTTTGAAGAATTTTTTTTCCATTGACACTATTTGGAAAGATGTAACGGATTATTTGAACCACCTAAGGGGTAATTTAATAATCCGTGAAAAAAATCCGATGAGGCCAATGTGTCTAGAAAATGTAATGCAGGGATCTGTATGGCTGGCAATGTGTACACCGCAGGCGTCGGACATTATTCTTCCTTTAGTAGTATACTATGATGATTTTGAAATTGGAAATCCTTTGGGGAGCCACGCTGGGGTGCATAAGCTTGGTGGTGTATACGTTTCCTTGCCAGCACTCCCACCACATTTATTTTCATTGTTGAATAACATTTTGCTGTTAGCTATTTGCCATTCTGCTGACAAAACTAAATATGGAAACAAAGCTATTTTTGACCCTGTTATTGAGGAATTGAATTACTTGCAAAACAAAGGATTTTTTATAGAAAATAAGTTTTTTAAAGGAACCGTAAAATTGAAGGTTGTTGCTATAACTGGCGATAATTTAGGCCTGAATTCAATTCTCGGGTTTACTGAAAGTTTTTCAGCTAACAAGTGTTGCAGAATCTGTAACATTGACAAGAAAGGTTTGCAAATTGCTCTATATGAAAACAGTAACTTGCTTAGAAATATGACTTCATACCACGCTCAATTGCAAGAAAACGATACACCTAACACGGGCATTAAAGAATCATGCTGTTGGCTTAAGGTGACAGGATTTGATTTATTTCAAAATGTAGCAGTAGACCCAATGCATGATATATTAGAAGGTGTAGCTCGTTATGTAATGACCTTTGTCATAAACCACTTCCTTGCCGAAGGTCTTTTAAAGATCTCAGTATTGCAACAAAGAATAATTTCATTTGATTATGGACCAGATAGGAATTCAAAACCAAGTAATTGTTTAGTTGTCCAAGGTTCGAAAGTAAAATTGAAAACTTCAGCATCAGAAATGCTTACCCTTATTAGATACTTCAGCCTAATAGCCGGGTTTTACATTCCTTTAGAAAATAAAGTATGGAAATTATACATTATGTTGCGGCAAATCACCGACAGGTTATTAAGTCATAGGGTCTTCAGTGACACCAATATTCAACTCCGGGTTATAATAGCAGAATTTAATCAATTGTACACGGAGCTAACAAAATCACCCCTGCAGCCAAAGTTTCATTTTCTGACTCATTATCCTACCATGCTAATGAAGTTCGGCCCCGTACGTAACATGTGGGCTATGCGTTTTGAAGCCAAGCGCAGGGTATCTAAGTTAGTGGCTAGATCATCTTTTAATCGAGTCAATGTTTGCAAGACTCTAGCAATAAAATGTCAACTTATGCTCAATGACTTGTTTGTGAAAAATACAATACCTACAACAAAAATACTAGGAAAAAAATCTGCATTAAATTCAGGAGACACTGTCAAGTTTTCTCTCGGCACTGGCGTTGTCCTCAAATATTCGGTTACTTCCGCTACAATAGCTGGTGTTATATGGCAGCGGAACTCTATTGTTACTGTAGATATAGATGATGAACAATTCTTACCCACTTTTGGCCAAATTGATGCAATTTTGGTGACAGATACTGAAGAGGTTTTTTTCCGTTGCTGTATGTTTGAAACTATTGAATTTAATTCTCATTACAATTCTTATGAAGTTAAACGTGGTAATGATTATCTGTGCTTTCCTTGCCAAAATGCCGTTTCTCCGTGTCCTAACACGCTCACTCTAATGCGAGGTAACACGTCATATATTACAAGTAGATGGTACCTAGAGTAAAAATTTCAAAATTCTGTAGGTATTCTAACGGCTTACGGTCGCTGCTATAATACCTTGAAAATGCGCAAACGAGTTAACTCGTTTGCTCATTTTTAAGGTGTTTTTATTTTGAATCCAGTAATATCAATTTTTTTTGGAAACGTTTACATAATTATTAATTATGTACTTATACCGTACGCGGCGTTGCTAGTTTGAGGCACTGCAGAGTCCAAGGGCAGTTATTTTTTTATAGCAGAGTGCGCTCAACTAGTAATCTACCCTTAGTTACGGTATTTATCGGATATCCCTTTAGGATATCCTATAAAGACGGCCCGATAACGGTGTCCGCATAAAGTAATGGTATGAGCCAGCACCAATAGCTGGTTTAAGGTGAACGCACACTTATCAGAGCCGAAGGAGGCGAAGGAATCAAATTTTAGAATTACTTAAATGAAGTCCAATGTAACTTCGCACACTTATCCGCACCGAATCGTACGACCTTATTCGTCCGATTCGGTAAGTGTGCGAGGTTCCATAGGATTTCATACAAGTAATTCTAAAATTCGATTCTTTCGCCTCCTTCGGCTCTGAAAAGTGTGCGTTCACCTTTAGTAATAGATTTTAAAGTAAAGTATTTGTATGAGGGATAGATTAGTCTCATCGGAGTGTTTATAGTAGCACTTTACTTGAAAATAGATATTTACTATAATAATATAACCAATTTATTGTATGCAGCTTTAAGGTGAAAGCGTCAGGGTAGCCCGCGAAATTCAAAATTTTTCTTACGTTTTTTGCAATTTGCAGGCCAGTGCTAGGTTTTGATTGAAATGTTAGACGCGGGTGTAAGACGTATGTAGTACAACTTATGTACTTACACCCGCGTGCAACATTTAATTAACATACAACCTAGCACTGGCCTGCAAATTGCAAAAAACGGCTACCCTGAAGCAATCACCTTAAGGGCAAAAATGTTTTAGTTATAGGTACATTAATGTAAAGTTTGTTATTTTTTGTAAATTAAATTTCTACTCGTCTCAACCTTTATTTTAATTTGTAAAAACTAGAATTATTGAACATAATGTATATAATGATTCTTTATAATGACCGACAAATAGATACTGTAATCATTAAGGCGAGGATGTTTCTAAACAAAACAGTCTTCTTTTATACTGAATATAAATGTTTAGAGTATATAATAATTATTCATTCATACTATGGAAATAAAAATACCATTCAATTTTCTGTTTAATTTATACATACATCCCTTTTCACCTTCTTACCATTCTTGCCAAGGTACTTTTTTCTATTTTTTTTACTTACTCTCCATTTTTTTAAGGTTCAAGTTTAGGGTTCTTCAGTTTTTTTTAATGTTGAGCTCACACCTAATAATATTTAAAAGGAAAGAACCAATATTGGATACTTAAAAATAAGGGGATCATGTAAGTCCAGTGGCGCCCTCAATTATAGGAGGATTGTGATTTCTAATAATCCAAACAATTTCTGTGTAATCCACCAGTATTTAGTTGTAGTCCTACTGATGGAGAATGAGTAGAACTACAACTAATCACTGGTGTATTATAGAGATATTAATTGGTTTATTAAAAAACACAATCCTCCTATTGAGGGCGACCTCCGTAAGATAATAGGCTATAACCAGAGATATGAGGAAATAGTAGGAAAAGTAAGAGGACCTAACCTAAAATACGAGGAGGTTACCGAAAAATAGTAGGAAAAATAATAGGATATAACTGGATATATGAGGAAGGCACCGAAAAATAGTAGGAAAAATTGTATGACATAACTGAATATGTGAGAAAGTCACCGAAAAATAGTAGGAAAAATAATAGGATATAACTGGATATATGAGGAAGGCACCGAAAAATAGTAGGAAAAATTGTATGATATAACTGAATATGTGAGGAAGTCACCGAAAAATAGTAGGAAAAATAATAGGATATAACTGGATATATAAGGAAGGCACCGAAAAATAGTTGGAAAAATTGTATGACATAACTGAATATGTGAGGAAGTCACCGAAAAATTGTAGGAAAACTAATAGGATATAACTGGATATATGAGGAAGGCATCGAAAAATAGTAGGTAACTAAAACTAAATCCATGGTGACACATCATCTTAAATACTGTTATCATCAACATCAGTATTATCATCGTTCTTTTTGGTGAATCACTATGCTCCGTCCTTTGAGTGAATTCATCATACTTTAAGCTGAATTCACCTCTTTTATGATTGTCAGTTTTCTCAGTGTAATTGGCGCTGGATACCTCTAAGTTAGCAATAATCCGCGCTGCATCGCCAGTCAAGTACGACATAAGATAATGAAATTTATGAATGGGGGCGATGCGGTCGTTATTGTGTACTATCGATAAGAATGTGTCCCGAAACTCGAGCCAACGAAAGCAAGACCCGTCGAACTTCGCAACTTGAATTTGCGGTAATTTAAACCTATATCATGATGATCATGATTACAAGGACCTACAGTCAACTGACTTGAATTCAAATCCTTGTAACTACTCCCATCATGACGGTTCGAGTTATGTTTCTGTGTAATACTTTGAGCAATGGCAATGTTGGATATAAATAGTTGTTCGATAGTATCACGTTCATCAATCTCATCATGTAAGTTGACAGAGTTTAATACTTCTATCTGATTTTGCAAGTCATCAAAACGGCTATAGACGGACTCAAATTTGCTTAATTTTAATGTTAACTCAATTTGAGTAAGCACGTTTTTAGAGGTAACATCGGATAAAAAGTTTTTAAATTTAGTGATTTGACCTTTTATGGAACTACGTTTAACTATAAGATTCTGTAGTTCTTGAGGATTGCTTGTGCTACATTCACCTCCGTAATCCTTGCCCATTGTGAACTCAAACCGTGCTAATATTATGTAAATTAAAATCGAATTGAATAAACAAATTGATTCACACTAGGTTTGATTATGGAACTATCGATAAACACACACAAACTCCTTTATTATAGTGAAACAAACTAAAAACTTAGGTCACGCTCCTCGCCTAACGTCACCTGAGGCCGGCCCGGCTTCAGGATAAAGCGGGAGGATACGTCCGGGTGTTTCCATTGCGAGGATCGTCTGGAGGACACGGTGGAGCATACGGTGGAGGTGTGCCCTGCCTGGGCGGAGCACCGCCGTGTCCTCGTGGAGGCGATTGGCGGCGGTGACCTCTCGCGTCCGGCCCTGGTGCGAGCCATGGTACGGAGCGAGAGGGAATGGGAAGCCGTCACCTCCTTCTGCGAAGCAGTAATGCTCGCGAAGGAGGAGGCGGGGCGCGTGAGGGAGTGGCAGTCTCTGCGCCCTCACGTCCCTAGCCGCCGCAGGAGGAGACGCCCCGGGCGTCGGGAGTCAATAGCGGACTCCCGGCCACCGTAGGCGCGAGCTTGCGGGTGGCGAGCAATGGGTAGCTCGCCGCCCGGTAAGGACCAAGCTCGGGTCGACGGCGCGCAGTGTTCCACGCGCGCCTCAAAGAGATGTCAGCAGCAGTGTAGGGGTCTACTAGGACCGATGCCTGCCGGGGTCGCGTGATTGTTCGAAAGAGATACCGTGACCCTGGCACATGGGCAACTGATGGAACACGGGTGGGTTTTAGTCAGTAAAAGTCTGACACGCCCTCCCGCTCCGCCCAGAGCGGGAGAAGTCATTTGATGATTTCCCATCCTGAAAAAAAAAAAAAAAAAAGGCCGGCCCGGCGCAGCAGTGGGTAGGGAATTAGGGATCCGCTCCGTTCACACGGTGACACGGCAGGCGGACCGAAGTTGCGTTCCACGGAGATATCGGCCTGGAATGTTCGGCGATGGGGGTGAAATATATGCTTATATGCTTAGCTATAAGCCTGTTAGGAAACACGATTACAGAATACGATAATATCGTAAGAAGGTAGCCTTTTGTAATATTCGTAAAAACTTTTAACAATGGATAATGCGAAATTACTATTAAAAAAAACTGCGGATGTGGTGTTGATGTTATTATTTTAAGCTACTGCAATAACTATAGACACCAATGCACACGTAGAAACTATTTTAAATAGGTATTGGATCGATGTATTACGGGTAAGGGTATAAAAGGTAAGGGTAAGTAGGTAAGAAGGAATTCACAAGGAAAAATGGGCACTTAGCTGCATTGGCCGAGGCTGCAGTACGATGCGGATTGCTGATCAGTAACCGGCGGTGGCTGCAATGGCTGGTACACCTCCAGGGAACCCAGATATGTCTTGATTTAGGTGAAAGTAGCTGCGGCGGAAAGGTTATGCCGCCAACAGCGCGTGGTCCTAGTGATCGAACTTGTTTTCCTCCAAAGTTGCAGGTCCTGTCACGGTCGCCAGATGTTGGGGCTTCAGTGGTCATCAATGAAACTCCCGTATCAAGGTAGTGGTTGTTTAATAAGGTTTACTAATTTTTTAACAGAAAATTATGCGAAGCGTACAAGTTCGCGTGATTGTAAAATTTGGACAGAAAAAGAATATTGCTGACGGTATTTCTAAAATAAAATAGGTACGGCGCCTGGCCTTATTCAGATAGCACAGAGTAACACACAAAAACACAAGTCTTCGTAATTATAGTGCAGGCGTAAACACATGACTTCACGCTCCCCTATTGAAAATTATTTTTGCGATACATCCCGAATAGTAAAAAAAATCGCGAGAAAAAAATCGGTTGGTATATTTAAAAAAAAAATAGATTTTTTTCTAAATATACCAACCGATAGAGCTTGCGACGCTGACTCCAAATATATATATGTTACGGCTAAAGGTGGGTGTGAACACAAACTTAAGATTAGCCGGCTAAACTTAGGTTTATCTTCGACGAGGTGTTAATGTTAGTTTCTTCTATCTTTAGCCGGCTATACTTAAGTGTAACTGGAGGCCCTTGGCTAAAAATGTAGAAGGAAATGCATGGTTAATACCCCGACTCAGAGTACCCCGACTCGGATAGGTTAGGTTAGAAGGCTAAGGCGGGAGCGAAGCGGAGCGGAGCTCCCGCCTTAGCCTTCGTGGTTATTTTTTTTTAAACCACCCAGAAATAGGAGCCCCGCGAAGCGGGGCTCCGTCAACCTTTCTTAGCGCAGGTGGCAATCAGTTACATACATATTAATTTTGAATACATATTAATCAAATAGATAAGCTTCAATTAACGGTTGATAGTTACATGGCAACTGTTATTTCTATTATGTATTTGATAAACAAAAATAAAACGAATTAACAAACGAGAAGTACTTTTATTAGGTAAAGAACACTACACACTTGTTGCGAGTATAAATTTAAAAATATCTCGCCAAAACCTTAGCTATTCGAGTGATATGTATTATATAGAACTAGATTTTGTCAGTGCATTTTCTTTGAAAATATTAAAACAAAAAGCTAGTCTATTTGAGTCAATTTTTTTACTGAGATAGACTAGGTATTGTTGAGTAATATGCATACACAAAAGCTCATTCATTAGAGTCTGGCTCGTGACTAAAATAGTATAGCCTTTGTAAATACGCCGCCGGCCCGGCGCGTCCATCGAATACATTTTTAGCCGTTTCGTTTCGGTTAATGTGCACATTAGCCGGATAAAGATGGAATATCACAACGCAAACTAACGTGATATCGAACTTTAGCTGCTTCTCGAAGATAAACCTAAGTTTAGCCGGCTAATCTTAAGTTTATGTTCACACCCACCTTTAGCCGTAACATATATAACTCATTTTCGGCAAAATGTCTTTAACGACAATTGAAATTTCCGGTATCGGTAATCTTTGTTTGTGTTAATTTTGTACGCCATTTATTGGCAAAACATAGTGCACATAATTTTGACAATTTACTATCTGTAACCATACCTATGTTTAACAAAATAAAAATGATTAATTGATTGATTGATTGAAAATTCCACCTTACTACTCATACAGTGAGCCCCATACAGAACGAAATCTTGAAAACTAAACATCCGATTTCTTCGCGGTTTTCGACGCTATCCTTCGTAATTAGGCTACGGCCCACCGTTTTAGCTGTCAGAATCCATTTGTCTTCATGGGAAGGAAGTAGGCAAATGTGCTAGTTGAAGTTTTCGTCAATTAATAAAATAATAGTGTAAATTTGCTTAATCTTCTTACTATCTACTAAGTTTATTTCCATATAGTAATTAAGTACTTACCCGCCGCACCCTCCAGGTGGAGTGCGATCCTCGATCGGTTCTGCCTGCTGGGGGGCCCAAATAGCGCGATTTCGTGTTAAAATAATATAGTAAAAAACTCGTTTTTTCATCATAACTTTAATATTTTGTAATGAACCCATCCTCGAATACGTCGCCGTTGAACTGCCCGCGCGCAGACGCGACTCTGGACACCTCACACGTCTGTCTATTGAAAATTCCACCTTACTACTCATACAGTGAGCCCCATACAGTACGAAATCTTGAAAACTAAACATCCGATTTCTTCGCGGGTTTCGACGCTATCCTTCGTAATTAGGCTAGATAAAATTGTAACGATAGAAGATTTGGACAAAATAACAGAAAAATACAAAGAAGCAATAGAAAAGGCTTGCAAAGAAACCATACCGAGTGTCAGTAAGAGAAGTCAGACAAGATTGCCTTGGTGGACCGAGGAGTTGACACGAATGAAAGAGGAGGTCAAGAGACGTAAGAGGAGAATCTCTGGTGCCGCACCGAGACGCAGAGCATCGGTCCTGAGCTTATATCTCGCAGCCAAAGAGGACCTCAAACAGAAGATGGAAAGCACGCTGACGTCCAGTTGGAAAGAGTTCTGTGGAAGGCAGGAACGAGAGACAATGTGGGACAGCATTTATAGGGTAATAAGTCGCACTGCCAATAGGCAGGAAGACATACCGCTCGTGCAGGGCGACCGTGTGCTAAGCAGCGAAGAGTCAGCCAGGATGCTTGCAGAGATGTTTTATCCTGAGGATTAAACACAAGATGATAATGCGGACCACAAAAGAATACGTGAGCTAGCGAATAGAGTGAATGAAAGTTCGAATGGTGAGGCATTTGATCCTCTATTCACGGCGGAGGAACTAACGTGGTCCGCATCCAGCTTCAATCCTAAGAAAGCTCCTGGTATTGACGGCCTAACAGCAGACATATGCAGGGCGGCTATTACCCACAACACGCAATGTTTCTTAGCACTTCTAAATAGGTGCCTTAACCTGTCCCACTTTCCAACCATCTGGAAAGAAGCAGTAGTTGTGGTCCTCAGAAAACCCGGCAAGGACGATTATGCGCACCCCAAGTCATACAGGCCGATTGGGCTATTGCCTGTACTGGGCAAGATCATGGAGAAGATGCTGGTGCGCCGAATCAGATGGCATATATTTCCACAGGCGAGTAGGAACCAGTACGGATTCGTGCCCCAGCGCAGCACCGAGGACTCCCTCTATGACCTTATGAAACACATAACAGACAGACTGAGAGAAATTGAATTTGAATTTGAAAATAAGTTAATCGTCGTCATATCATTTGACATACAGGGAGCCTTCGATAATGCCTGGTGGCCAGCAATGAAATGCCGACTGGCTGAGACAAAATGCCCTATCAACCTGCGACGCCTCATAGATAGTTATTTACGGGACAGGAGAGTAAGGGTACGGTACGCGGGAGCAGAACACGTACAGGAAACCACCAAAGGCTGCGTACAGGGGTCTATAGGAGGGCCTGCTTTTTGGAACCTGCTCCTGGATCCCTTGCTCCGGGAACTGGGTCAGCGTGGGGATTACTGCCAAGCATTTGCGGATGATGTGGTCCTGATATTTTCGGGTAATACAGCGCTTGATGTCCAAAGACGGGCGAATGCGAGTCTCGCTCATGTTCAGAAGTGGGGAATTGGAAACAAGCTCAAGTTTGCTCCACAAAAAACTAAAGCGATAGTTATAACAAATAAGTTAAAGTATGATTCGCCGCTTCTGCACATGGGCGGGGGGGACATTGCCCTGTCTCGGGAGATCAAGATTTTGGGGCTCACAATTGACGATAAGCTGACGTTTAATGCTCACGCCGCGAACGTCACGAGGAAAGCATTAAACTTGTATAAACAGCTTTCAAGAGCCGCAAAAATCAGCTGGGGCCTGAAGCCAGAAATTATCAGGACCATATACACCGCGGTGGCGGAACCGGTGATTATGTACGCGGCTAGTGCTTGGGCACCGGCTGTAAACAAAGTTGGAATAAAGAAAGAGCTCAACACCGTCCAGAGGGGCTTTGCGCAAAAAATTATAAAGGCGTATAGGACCACATCATTGAACTCGGCCTTATTGCTCACTGGACTGCTTCCGCTGGATCTTCGGATTCGGGCAGCAGCCTCTTTTTATGAGGAAAAAATAGGATACTCCCGAAGAGTAACAGGCGACCGAGAGCTCGAAAAACCGGTCTCATACACCGAAGTACCACACCCGGCCAGTCAAACAGGTACAAAGTTCAAGTGTGTGGTGAACGATGCAGAAATAGAGCAGCAAGGACTCGCTTATCCCAAAATCTTTACAGACGGAAGTAAAATTCAAGGGAAAGTCGGTGCAGCGATAAGCCTTTTGAAAAATGGGAAAGAGGTGAAAGCCCAAAAGTTTAAACTGGACCATTTCTGCACCGTTTACCAAGCCGTACTATTGGCCTTGCGCAAGGCCTCTGAGCTAGCCATGAAACAACACGCAGCCGTTGTCGAAGTCTACTGTGACTCCAGGTCAGCCCTGGAGATGGTTATCCGAGGCGTGTCCCTCCATCCCTTAGCATTCGAAATCCAGAAGAACATCCAAATGTTGAGGAATGACGGGAAAGCCCTTCAATTGTTTTGGATAAAGGCGCATGCGGGGATGGAGGGAAACGAGAGGGCTGACGTGTTAGCAAAGGAGGCAGCCATAGGAAGCAAGACGAGACCACACTATGATCGGTGCCCGGCTTCATTCGTCAGGCGACAAATCCGAACGGAGTCGCTTGACGAATGGAACACGAGATACAGATCGGGCGAAACAGCTTCCACAAGCAAAATATTCTTCCCAGATGCAAACGCAGCGTACCACATCATAATAAAAATGAAATTAGACCCAATTTTAGTACAAGTGCTAACAAGTAATGGCGGGTACTCCGAGTATTTGAAACGCTTCAAGTGCAAGGAGAACCATACCTTTCAGAAACACACAACACAATACAAAAACTAAACACAAACAACATCCTAGTGGGAGGAGACGTAAACGCCTGGAGCCAGTGGTGGGGAAGTGTTTCCGAAAACCATCGCGGAGCGGCGTACAACTCGTTCCTCAATGAGCGGGATCTCCACATCCTCAATACAGGACAAACTCCGACGTTCGTGACCTATAGAGGAGACAGGTGGTGCACCAGCATCGTCGACGTGACGGTATGCAGCCTGTCACTGCTAGGCAAGGTTGAGGACTGGCGTGTAGAAAGGAGTCTAACAACTTCAGACCACAACGGATAACCTTCTCGATGCGCTTAGAAAAGGCCTTAGAACCAATTAGGCCGATTTCGACGCGCATTTACATCACCAAGAAGGCAAAGTGGTCCGACTTCAGCACGCACTTCAAGACCAGCTTAGCCAAAATCGGCTATCGCGGTTTCAGTTAGTGCAGCAGCTCGCTCAGAGTTTTTGGAAGCGTTGGAGCTTGAAGTATTTGCACATCCTCCAGCAGCGCGTCAAGTGGACTGATAAAACGCATCCGCCCAAAATTGGAGACCTCGTCCTGATTAAGGATGCCAACCTTAAGCCTTTGTATTGGCGCCGGGGGCGCATTCTCAATTTGGTGGCTGGCACCGACGGGGTTCCTCGTTTTGCAGAGGTTTTGGTGGACGGATCGGTCGTGAAGAGGGCGGTCGCAACCTTGTCAAGATTGCCAATTGATTAGCGGACGGGAAGGCCCGTCCGGGGGGGGGGGGGTAGATGTTTCGTCCCGTGACAACAGACGGACCGTTTGACTTGTTTAATCTGTGCGCCTACGCATCATAACGTGTAACGGAGTGACAGCTGTCACTTGTCAGTTTTGATTTTGACACTTGTTTTGGTCTTTGAAAGATGGACGGTCGTATTTTTGCCTTGCGACCCGTGTTGGTATTAATCCTCTTGAATCGGTCGTTTTGTGGACAATTTGTCGTGATCCAATTGTTTTGTGTGTAACCAACCCCTTTTGACGAAATAGAACGGGTTGATCTTTGGACTTCGATTGAAATAGTTTGATGTGATAGTGACCATTAGGACCGCATGCTGAGAAAAACTCTAGCGTGTTGTAGCGGCCTGGTATCCTGGAATACTTACAGCTTCACTACACAATACAATATACACTAATTTACATACATAAATCCAGGTAGGCTCCAGAACCAGTTTTCCTCAACCAGGTGAGTCTTTTGAATATTTGTATTAATCAGCTCCGCGCACGGCGGACAGTTGCCAGCCACCTTCTACTAGATAATTTCTCAAAATATGGAAATGCACACAAAACAATTTTGTTACAATTAATCTTTAAAAGCTGAGTAACACTGTCAGTTATATCATCTTGTTTGACCTGTGAACTATTACCTACAAATACGGTTATGTTGGTATTACAATCATATTGATATCTCATAATTGATGTCATTATTTCTGTAAAGGATTTCCCTGGCAAACAATTATTATTTTGATTCGAAATATTCAACTTGTTACTAACTAATTTCCCTAAACCTCTTCCTATACTAACTGAAAACATAACGGACTGAAAACCAAGTTGACTGCTACAAGGGCTAACACTACTAGCTACTACCTGTACCCCTTGAGATTGTTCATGCACAGTATCAGGGATATTTTGAATGGAGATACAGTGCAGACTACTCACAACTTGGGACGGGTTCACCGTTGCCTCAGGATGGAGGGCATCAGGGTTGGATACCCTTCGACAAGTGCACTGAGTGTTACTGAGAGTCAGCAAATCCACTCTGTCTACCAATTCATTTGTAGCAAGGATATGTTCCTTAATTTGGTGCTTAGAGCGTACATATTTTTTATAAAGTGACTTAAGGGATTCATCAAGAACTTGAATTTCAGACTCATAATCATAATCATTTATTTGCAATAAGTATTGGTACAGTGTTGGTGTTATAGTCAGTAATAAGTTCCTAATACAAAGACAGACATTTGACATGCAAAACATTACAGTGCTTTTAATGCTTACCTACATTTAATATTTCAAATAATCAAATGGCATGCTTTAAATGTTTCTATTATTAATTAATACATTACAATACATTCATTATTAATATTATTGTTATACACATTTAAAATAGATTATTAACATTATTTATAAATTTATTTACAGAATAAAATCGTTTTTCCATTAGCCATGATTTTAACTTTATAAAAAATAAATTATTAGGTAACTCTTTAAAGTTCTTTGTTATTTTGTTATAAATAAGTCCACACATATGATAACAGTTATTTTTATACAGAGAAGTCTTTGGAGCCCTGGGCAGAACTATTCTATCTGGATCTCTTACTTTCCGAGGGCAACGGTCTTGAGCCTTTTCAAACAGGTCAAAGTGCCGTCTGACAAATTTTGCACATTCTAAAATATACATACTGGGTAATGTCAGGAGGTTTAATTTTAGAAACAATGGTTTACAAGATTCCCAAGGTGGAATGCCACAAATGGCTCGAACGCATTTTTTTTGTACTCTGAATGCTTTATCTACATCTGTTGAGTTACCCCATAGTATAAGGCCGTATCGTAGAGTCGATGCAACGCAGCCGTGATACGCAGTCAACATCGTACTCTGCGACGAGGTCTTTCGCAGTGTGTAGAGAACATAAACGAATTTGTTTAATTTGTTGCATACTTTTTCTACGTGTGGTTTCCAGGAGAAGTTGCCGTCTAATGACTGTAAGCGCTGAGTGTCTATTTCATATATATTTATGCTATATATTATATTACATTTTTTTTTTAAATTATTCAGTCTCGCATATTTTTTTAATTTATTTTGACTTATTTTATGACTACGTTTATGTTTCAGTAAGGAATCCTCGGTTCCTTGAACATGTTTGCGATCTCCCCCGGCTCATTCCGCCCGCCAACATTCACAGAGAGGCCAGGCTTAATATCAAGCTTACTCGTGGACTTCCAAAACTTACCGAAATAGGTTGTTGCTCTCGCTTTCGCTATCATATCCATCTTTATTTTGTTCTTGGTTTTTTTGACACCATTTTAGCCGAGCCTTGAAGGTATTACGGGCCACTCGCATTTGTTCAAAAATACTTCCAGGAGTAAGCCGATTGTATAAAACCCACATTTCAAATTTAAGCCTGGCCTCCCGGTGTGCATCTCTTACATGGTAATTCCACCCGCACAATGCCTTGTGGTTCTTACCTCTAATAACAGCTCCTATCCTTTCATATGTTTGCTCGGCGGCATTACAATGCATGTGATATTTTGCTATACAATGAATATAAAATAGGTTTGTGCTCGCTTATATTACAAAAACTATGGCTACACTCTTGGAACTCTGGTGGAAAATCAATTTCACGTAGCTTGCTGTTACATAGCTCACGGTATCTGTCAATTTGCGAGTTATTTCGGTCCCCCCAAATAACTTTATTGCAAGGAGTCGAACTTGTTACCCGCTTAGGTCTTATTATATTTAAGTTGCACTCAATGCAAAGTGGCAGATGATCTGATGTAGGTATATGTTATGGACCAGGTGATTAATGCGGGCATTATACATAATGTACGAGCATTATGAATAATGTCTAGCTCTATCGGGCAAAGTGACTAATACTATCTTAACTTCATTATTTGTCACATTGCACGGTCATTATTATATTGCTACATGATAATTGGGCAATTTGATAATAAAGCTAAATATGACGCGGTGTGAAGGCGGGGAGGGAGGCAAGCATGGCGTGGCACGGTTTGACCAATCAGAGACCGCCATTATAACTTTCCTTAAGTTTTAAATGCAAAAACTAGTGAATTCTTAATGTAGAAGTCCGTGATAATTAATCCAAATAATGAGTCTGATTATTTAAATGGTTTCATATTTAATTTATTTTAAGTTAAATGACAATAACAATAAAAAAATAGTAATTCAATATGGGAATTAATTTTTACAACTGTTTAATTTTTACAAGTATTGTGTTATAAATTCAATATGTTGTGCTGTATTTAGTGACAGAAACCAATCGCTGCAAAACCGCCTGCACGTAGTCTTGTCTGCCCTACCCCTAGAGTGTAATTTAAAACCGCGTAGGCGCGGAGGGGAGAGGCGGACCGCGAGCTGAGGAGCAGGTGGTTTTGACGCTCGCCACCGCGGCTGAAGCTGGGCGGCGAAGCCGGCCAGCGAGCCGAAGCTGCGGTGGTGAGCGTAAGGGCGAGCGCGCACTGCCTTGCGGTGCGTTTATTCTACCAGTCACGCGTCCGCGCACTGCGGTGGAAAAAACGCACGTTTTGTCATTCAAGTTACAATTGTGGAGCCCACACCACACGTCGTTATGGACTAATACAAGAGTCGCTATCTGCATATGTGTATACTGATATTATAAAGCTGAAGAGTTTATTTACTTGAACGCACTAATTGTATGATCGTTAGAAAAAAGATCCTTTATTTTTATAAAAGTTGCCACAGCTAATAAATCTCCCGATACATTTTTTGACCGATGTCCATACTCTAGATAATTACACACTAATCTCAAGAACTGCTCAAAAAATAATTAATGTTTCGTAGCTGATTTATCGAGGAAGGCTTTAGACTATGTAACATCACGCTGCGGCCAATAGGACTGGAGCATCAATGAAAAATGTTGCAAAAACGGAGAAAATGTATGCCTTTTAAGAGCTGCGCTGCGTAAACGGTTAGGCTTTGTCCGCACTGCGGAAATAAAATCGCGTGGTAATAAATCCGCACCGCAATCGCGTTCAATTTGCATCAAATCACAGATTTTTCCACGCGAATTTTTAATCGCGAGTGCGGATACTTGTGTAAGATTCAATGTGTTACAGAATTGCGGGAAAAAATTCGCGCGGAATAATTTCGCGGTGCGGACAAGGCCTTACAGTAACGTAACAATTATTTATAACGAAATTGTTCCTATTGAAAAATTCTAGAAAAACAGTTCACGATAGCATACCTATGTTTATCTTATAAGGTTGGCTCACTATAACGTTTTCAACTGTAATCAAATCATAAAGCTGACAAGGGGAGTCGGGACTGCAAGAAAAATAACGCAGACAAAGTCGCGGGCAGAAGCTAGTATTCTAATAGTTTTTAAAAAATTGCTGAGCTTGAAAATCTGCGATTGTCTCTCGCACCGCCGCCGCCGTCGCCGGACAAACGCCAATTAAAGACATATCTGTGTTGCAACCCAACAGCAACTGAGCGTGTCTCAGTGCGTTTATTTCAGCGTAGTGCGCGGTGCTGCTTAGATCTTTATGCGATACAAAAAAAATTGCGGTAGAATCACCGCAAATTTGCAGCGATAGCTCCACCGCATGCGTTTATTTCACCGCAGTGCGCGCACTTCTATGCCATTTCATACTTCACAAATTATGCGGTAACAAAACGCATGGCAGTGCGCGCTCGCCCTAAAACACATCTGCGACGATAAGCTCGCGTGGGACCGCCCGCCGGAGCCCCGTAGCGCCGGCCGGAGCCGTGACAGAAACCATGCCTGCTGCATGTTGCATGCTTGCTTGCATGCCTCGTCGTTTATAGAACTGCTTAAAATAAAATTTATTACCAACCAATTACGATTTGTTAACTGTACGCGCCTAACCGCCCAGTTCAACTATTCCACGGCTCAATATTTATGGAACCGCCCGTTTAAATTATTTTATGACTCATTTTTATTTAGTTTACTGCTCAGTTTTTACTGCTAAACTAGTTTGCAAACATGCGTTTTTATTTTTTTACCTACCATAACTCAAATATTGAACTGCCGTTTTAATTCTAAGCCATTAAATATATTTGTATTACTCTGCCCAAAAGGTGATGGACAATATGTATAATGCCCAGTCAATTTGATTATTTGAATAATTCTTATCAAATTGCATTCTCATATTGGCCGTTTTTCATAATGACCGGGCATTATGTATAATGCCCAATTTCTCACTTGGTCCATAACATATATACGTCCTCATTTATGGTAACCTTGTTCACTGAAACCCAGGCTGACAGAGAGACTATACAGTGGTCCAGCCACCTCCTACATCCATGTGCCTCACTCATAAAAGTATAGCTACTATAATTTATTCCCAATCTTTCAATATCAGCAAAAACAAATGATTGATCTACGCAGAAACTAGTAAGTTCCTTAAAACATCATTCGTTCGGATGTGCATTAAAATCACCCAGTACAAACATACTCTCGACCCCACCGCTCGCAACCACTACACTGATCTCACCTAACACTTCCGTAAACATGGGCAAGTTATCGGGTGAATTAGTCGGCATAATACATACACGCTACTATAATCGAGCGCCCGCCAATGCAAGCTTCGACGGCCGCCAAGCGACAGCGGTTACATTCCAACACAGTCACTGTATCAAAAACACCTTTCGTCCACAGGATGGCTACTCCCGCACACGGCCTTCCAGTAAGTAGTCCGGCAGATATGTCAACGGCTGACTTACCCGTATACTCAAATTCATTTGATATGGTAGGTACGTAAAATACGAATATCATGGGGTAGAAGCCATGTTTCTTGGAGGCAGACAATATCGCAAATATTACATATTCGTCTAACACTTTCTATCGATCGCTTAACAGACTAACAATTGTTAGCTTTGTTTAAATTCATGTGTTTATTTAAAAAAAAAAAAATGCGCTGTTTATAGATGCGTTTGCCTCATTCATTGTAAATAATTTGTGAATTCTACTGAAACTTGTCGGTTATTAATTGTTTTATTTTAATACCGAATTTTAATATTCACTATGGCAACATTGCCGAAGAATAACATAATGATATTGTAACAAACTTTGAAATGTATTTTCAACCGACGAAAAAAAAACGGAGGAGGTTATCAATTCGACGTGTATATTTTTTTTTTTTTTATGTATGACCACGCATAACTTTTTACATAGTAGTCCGATTGTGACAATTCTTCTTCTATTGGAAAGGGTATACTCCCAAGGTGGTCCCATATTAATTTGGTAAACAAAATCGAACCCTAAGGGTCGGAAAACAGGGGATGATTGATTGTTCACTCACTGATTGTAATGTATAAACACGCATAACTTTATACAGAGTAGTCCGATTTTGATAATTCTTTTTGTGTTGGATAGTATACACTATAATAATACTTGGCAAGATATACATCTTGCCAAGTATTATTAGTACATTAAAGCCACAAAAAAATATAAAATAAAAACTTTTTAACAAAAAATTAAACCACTGAAAAGCATAAAATAATACTTAAACCTTAAAATTTTGAGTCGGCTGAAAAATCAATGAACAAGGATCACTCAAAGCGCCGACTCATAATTTTAAGGTTTAAGTATAATTTTATGCTTTTCAGTTATTCGGCGGTTTAATTTTTTGTTAAAAAGTTTTCATTATAGCTACTGGATGTATTATTTTCACTTTGGCGACACTTAGAAATGGCGGGTTATGATATTCTCGTTATTTCCGGGTGGGGAAAAAGTCGTTTTAAATTGTAAAAGGTTGTGTAGAGTCAGTGATCATTTTGCTACGAAGCAAGTCGGTTGAAATTGTAATAAGGAGTCCGTGTGTATAGTAAAGTTATTTTATACGAAGAACAGTGTTTGAATTTAAAATAGAAACGTTTTAACAAGTCAGAAGCAGGGATAGCACCAGGAAATTCTGCCGTAGCTATTGCTACCAGCCTGGTGTGATCGTACGTCTACAGTAAGGTATGTTAATAGTTAATTGATTATTTTACATGATTGTTGACTGTGTTATTTTGATTGATAGTATGGTAAATCTATGCGTATTGATTGTACAATACTATAGGTAGATTTATTAATCATTGATACATTACTTAAAAAAAAATTAAACCGCCGAAAAAACTGAAAAGCATAAAATAATAAACCTTAAAATTATGAGTCGGTGCTTTGAGTGATCTTTGTTCATTGATTATTCAGCGCCGACTCAAAATTTTAAGGTTTATTATTTTTTGCTTTTCAGTTTTTTCGGCGGTTTAATTTTTTGTTAAAAAGTTTTTATTTTATAATTTTTTGTGACTTTAACGTACTTTTAATACTTGGCAAGGTATACCCTATCCAATAAAAAAAGAATTATCAAAATCGAACCACTCCGTATAAAGTTATGCGTGGTTATTATACATTACAATCAGTAAGTAAACAATCAATCATCCCCTGTTTTCCGACCCTTAGGGTTCGATTTTGTTTTCCAAATTTATATGGGACCACCTTCGGAGTGTATCCTTTCCAATAGAAGAATTATCACAATCGGACTACTATGTAAAAAGGCGTAGTCATACATAAAAATATATATACTATATATCTATATACAGTATGGAAACCACATATATAATAATAATATAATAATATCGTTTATTTATAAAAAGGGGCACATTTACAAAGTCACTTAATAATTAAAATAGAGCACAGTTGCTCATTCGCCTGAACTAGGTTGAACCTGTGCTTCAGGCTAGTAGGTGCATAAATACTTAATTTAATAAATTAACAATGAGTATAAAGTAAAAACTAAATTAAAATTAGGAAAGTAAAAGTAAAATAGCATATTATGTTAGTCGTTCTATTTGCAGACAACAAGTAGATCTTTTGTCTGTGCATAATCGATGGTTAGTAAATATTTAAGTATAATTTGTTTACAGCTAAAGTAATTTAAAGATACTCAGTTTTCTATTTAACCTATTATACAGAAATGGGCCTAAGAATGTAAAAAATCTTTCTACAAAAACATGTTTTGAGGTTGCATTAGATGTGCATACTATATCATTCCGCCTTTTGTTAGTATTGTCAGCAGTGTAGGTAAGCATGGTGTGCTGTTTTAATACTAAGTGCATTATAAAAAGTTGCAATAAACGAAACCACAAGTAATACTAGTCCACAGAAGTATAACAAAATTAAATATTAAATAAAACACCGTAAATAAAAAAAGTGAAATTTTCAAACAAAATAAATATCAAAATAAATTCTATAAAACTAAACACTCTGTTTAGAAAATGTACCTTGATCTCAGGAAGAGCGGCAACTGCGCACGCGGGTGACATCAAATGGCGGCTTTTTTGTCGGCGCTGGCGTTTGATCGTTTGTCAATGTTCGATGAAATCAAAATTCACTTAGTTCATTTTTACCGCCACGTTTTTATTTCGCGATAACTGAACTGAACTAACTAAATTAACTATTGCACATTAGTAAAAAAAAGTAAACTTAAATTTTAAATTTTCAAAATGTCCACCACGTTTCTGAAGCCTGCTCAACAAATTTCGTTCAGGATCCAGAGCTTTTAATTAGTCAAAGGCAGCGACAATACGATTGCGCAGTTCATCTTCGGTTTCGGAGACCCGCGAGTAAACTTCACTTTTAATAAAGCCCCATAAAAAGAAGTCTAGAGGAGTGAGGTCGGGCGACCGAGCTGGCCACCTGTGGGGGCCATAGCGCCCAATCCATTGTTCGCCGAACATGGTGTTAAGCTGCTCTCTCGCGACGAGTACGGAGTGTGGAGGAGCTCCGTCTAACTGGAACCATACCCGCCTGAAAGTTACCACGGGCAATCTTTCCAAATATCGTGTTATCGGGCCGTTAAGAAGATCTAGAAACTTCTGTGCATTCAGGTTTCCGTTGATAAAAACAGGACCGAATATTTGATCTCCGTGAATGCCTGCCCAAACATTTACGGAAAAATGGTATTGATGAGCTGATTCTCTAAATAAATGGGGATTCGTATGGCTCCAGTGACGCATGGTTTGTCGGTTCCACATGCCGTTCCGAGTAAACGTGCTTTCATCTGTCCAAAACACATCTGATAAAAAAAATTGGTCTTGAGAGATTTTTTCAAGTACCCAGCGGCAATAAAACTCTCTAATCGGCTTATCACGGGGCAGCAGCGCCTGAACATTTGCATATTTATAAGGACATATTTTGTTCCTTTTCAGCACTTGATGTCAATTCTATGGCTCACTCTAAACACACGCCCAGCTTGTCTAAGGCTGCAAGTTAGGTTCCGATCGAAATGGTCTATGACTCGTTGTTCAAAAGAGGATGGAACGTGACGCGGAGCAACTCCTTCATGAGTGTTCGGCACTATGTGTTGATTTTCTCTGATCCTTTGGACAGCCCTCAGGATTGTCCGGACATTAGTAGGGCAGACACGAGTTGCGCCGTATCTCTCACGATAAGTACGTAGAGTTAAGGCTGAATTTTGGCGGCATTCGCCATACAATAAAACCATGTCTGTATACTCTGCAGCACTGTAAAAATTATGTTGTCTTGGCATTTTGTTAAAAAAAAAACACACGGGTACACACACACACAAGTCAAGTAGTGTCAATTTCACCGTACAAAATAAATAAAAATAAACTTAAAAACACTATTTATACACACACAAAGTCAAGTAGCAAATAAGTGTCAATTTCACCTTAAAAAAAAAGTACCTCTGTTTTGGACCGTTCGATTAGTTACTCTATGCGCCTTCGGAACGCGCCATCGAACGGAATGACATCTGACTTGTCAGTTTGACTTTGACACCTTGACACTGCTTGATTTGGCTTGAAAAGGTCCGTCGCGTTTTGAGGAACCCCGCGACCAATGATGTTTTAATGTATAGATGGGGCATTAGCGTGCGAAAATTGTTCCCGACAAATCACAACATTTGGTGTGATTTGATTTAGTCGGCTAATAGCAGCGAGCGAAGCAAAGCGTGTCCGTGGCGTAAAGTATTATATCGAAAATGCCAAGTTGTGTTGTAAGAAAGTGTAAAATTATGGTTCCAAAATAAGTAAGAGTGAAGGAATTTCATACCATAGTAGGTAATGTAGTAAAATAGTGAATATTTGTATAAATATCACGATTATATTTCACATTTAGAAATAAATTTCGATTTATTAACATTGTGGTTCGAAAAGGATAGACAATATGATGGCAACTGCAGCGCGACAAGGTCAAACAGCATGCGTCATAGATTAAATTAACCAGAAGCGAAATCGTAGGCACAATTCATAGCATTCGTTAGCCACTAGAATGCGCAACGTGAGTTTTGTTGTTATTTAAGTTATTTTGTGAGCGTCTTTCTAACAATAATATTATGTATGATGATCATAATAAGTTGTAGCTTTCAACGTTTTATAAATGAGAATTTGATTAGTGATAGCGGGTTATTAGATGTTTTATTAGTAAAATTAAAATGTATGGAATCAAATATTTATTTTTTCATTATCTTTCATTATTTGTCAGATTTTCGAGTGATAATTACACAAAAAGTAAAAGGGGCAGCATAGGTCAAAGGGAAAGAAGTCAGTATGACTGGATTCCTACAAAAAGAAGTACAATATCATATACTCACTGAGTAGGTACATACACTATCGAAAATCCGGTCTGTAGACCTCAAAATTGTTTAGAATTTGTGAGTAAATAGATAACAATTGTGTTTTTTGTTTATTATCAGTGTAGTATTCCCAGTTATAATCAATGTCTCTTCTGTGGCAAATCCGCATATTCTATGTTTCACTAGTGTATTTCAAGCGCAACACACTACAGCTAGCTATCTCTTTCTGTATTATACGTTCCGTATTATCTATCGCAGTCGTTGTTGACAATTACTAAACATCTGTCGGTAAGTACATTTGTACTAACAACGGAACGATTTCTGATCGCCGATCAGTATGAACGTGGCATATCTTTACATTATAACATCATTGCCCGCGACGCGTTTGTTGAAATGAATCCTTGAGAACCGGTCGTTTTGGTGGACAATAAGTCATGACCCATTGTTTGGATTGTAAATAACCCCAATTTGGTAAAATAACACGGGTTTTGGATATATCTTGTTGAAATAGTTTGAAGGTCAAGTGAAAGTGACGCCATTGGGAACGAGTGATTTGAAGACCGCATGCTGTGATTGCCTCCAGCCTTATTGCAGCGGATTGTAACCTGAAGAATACTCGTAACGTCACAACACGATACATATACACTCACTTACATACATAACTCCAGGTAACCCCAAGGAGCTGGTGTTCGTCTACCCACAGGTGAGTTCTTTTGTTGTATTGTAGGTGAGTTATTTGACTTATATTGTCTGATCCGCGTACGGCGGACTGGTTTCGCTAGCCACTCTTGTCTCTAGAGCCCCACGGTTATCACGCTTCCACATAATAATTAAAACCTTATGTGGGCCTAGCCTGGCAGCGAACAACCTCTTTACGAGTATTAGTTTAATTTGCCAAAATCACTTGAAGCAATGCGCGCTATGAAATCTCTGCGAAAGTCACGATACACTATCCCTGAAGATAGCTAGCGGTGAACTGACAAAGCGAGACTTCTCAAATATGGCGAAAATAATAAAAGTCATAATTTAGGGTTAACGGCGCAATTATCGTTTATCGATACTTTTTTACACTTACTTACCTACTACCAAAACAAGGCATTAAAATACAAGCATTTTTGTGTTATTCGATTCTTTCAATATTTTTAACGATTAACAAATTATTGATTGGATTAAGTATTAAAAAAGTTTTAGTAATTTTGTACGATTGGACTTAAGAACTACCGTTTTGTGAGTGATTTCCTGACTAGCAAACGTGTAAGTAGGTACGATTTTTTTTTAATAGGTTGCTTCTACGTAACTTATAAAATTGTTATTGTTTACTTGTACTTCATTAATTTTATCTCTAAACCTACTGAATATTTAACAAGAACTTACACAACACAGTTAAACAAAGAAGCTGTATAGCTATACGTACTTAGGGCATAGTGTTTTTAGAATTATCACAAGAGCACGATAATTCTAATAAAAACACTACGCCCTAAGTATTTAAAGCTAAAAAGTTTTTTTTTTTTGTTTATCGATAATTATTCCCTAATAGTCAATAACAGGTGTCCTTACCTTACCCGCAAAATTCGTTTACAATAACCGCCGCCTTTGAAAAACGCCGCGGCGGCGCGCCGCATGTCTCGAGCCGTCTGTTGCAAGATACCGCCAAAGACACCGCTGCCTACGTACACCCGCAGGACATGTTAGCGCGTGCCAGTGATGATAGTTTATGTTTGTGTAAATTGCAAAACAAAATTTCGGCCGTGGCAGCACATGAGTAGAAAAACGGAACAGAGATAAAGCTTCGAACAACCGCGCGATTCGATTGCACTACTACAAGCACGCGGGGCATGTGTGCGTGACCACTGGCCGCTTGTCGCGTACGCGGCGAGACTGGAAAAAACCGGTTTACGCTTGCACAGCCAGTTGACAATCTCAGGGTTAGTGCAAGGCACGTTGTTTGTTTTGTTAGTTGCAAGTTTGAATATTTATATTTTTATGTAAAACGTGGCATTTTATTGTTAATAATGGTTGTTTATTGTACTGTGTGTATGAAGAATACTAGAAAAAAATTAAGATATATCATACTTTAACTATCCCAAGGAGTACAATAGGTGAGTAAATATTTGATTACTTATTAATTTTTCAAGTAAGTTACCTATCTACCTTTATTTCATTGTATGGTCCTTTTTTATTTTTTATTACAAATTGTCAGTATGTGGTTGGGTTGGTGTTGTAGCAAAGACATTAAAATAAATACGAACAATCACTGACCTCTATAATCTGGACTGGCGGCTGTCAAAGTGCTTTTGTGCCTGTTTGATAATCGCCATTTTGGCGCTGTCGGAGGTGGTTGGACGTAGCGAGTGTCTGTGGTACTAAAGTTTAAAATAACCTACAAAATAACTTTTCTTTCGAAAGTCGTTGGCAAAAAAGTCAATGAAATAAAAAACAAAGTCACTGACTTCCGAAACAAAAGTTATTTTGTAGGTTATTTTAAACTTCTTTTGTGGTTGTTTTTGAAGTCAGTTACATTTTTTTTTAAGTTTTTTCATTTTATCCTTGTTAGTTTAAATATTCAACCCAAATCATTGTCAAATACATAATTTTCTTACATGTGCACTAGAATGTTGTAATCCGTAGCACCGGTAATAATAGCGCCCATTTACGCAATGAACTAAAAATAAAAACTATTGAACCAAACTAAATGAAAATTTTATGGGACCAAATGGCAGGTATACTGTATCGAACAAAAAAAGAATCATCGAAATCGGATCAGAAACCTCTGAGTAATCCGTGTAGACAATGTTGATATCTTTTTAGGTTTTTGTTGATTTTTCAAAAAGTGCTAGTCCGATTTCGATAAAATTTTCATGAGACCATTCGGGAAGTATAACCTTTCAAAATAAAAATGAGTTTTTCAAATCGGTTGGTAAGCGACGGAGTTATGCCCGAACAAACATAAAAAATAATATAAACATCCGAATTGATAACCTCCTCCTTTTGGAAGTCGGTTAAAAAGAGTGTCCAACTGTCCATGGAGTTTCTAGCCTATTCTTCTCCATAGAGATCTACGCAATGGAATGGGTATCTATGGTACTTTCACAGTTATTATGTCTTGTGACTGGACTGTAGCACCATAACTATTTTTTTACCTACTAATTTTATTTTATGTCTTTTGACAATTCAAAAGTGCCTGTAATTGGCTTAGTTGAATTAAATTATTTGGTTTGATTTGATTCGATTCTATCATACTGAATAATAAAACTATTTAACAAATGTTTTGTTTAATTTGTCTTACCCTATTGTGACAACCCTACCAAAATAGGTGACAATTTTGCTCGTTCTTAAGAAGCTTAGTCTCTGTTCCGTTTGTTTACTCATGTGGTGGCAGGTCAAAAGGAAATTCATAATTTCCAAGTACTAATCAGCTTCCAGTCTAACCGGATGCAGCTGAATGCCAGTATTTTATAACAGTAATTTCAAGTATTCATGTATCGAAAAAAATACAACATAAACATTAAATTTAATAATCAGCCTAATGTTCCCTGCACAAATTGACTGCATAGGTTTCCTGTCTGTGAGAGGGAGTAGGCCGAACCATCATAGTATTAAATTCCATACATTTTAAGAAACGAATGTATTTGCGTAGAGCAACGGCGCACAGTGGGGCCAAATGAGTTGTTTTATTTCAAAAAGGGCTAGAGGTCACAATTTTAAACCAATTACGTTTTTTTTTTTAAACACCCAGAAATCATTTCCAAAGAGAATGTCGGAGCCCGATTAAAAAAAAATTACCTTGTTAATGACATAAGTAACCTTAAATGCTCAAATATTTTTTCTCATGTAAAATCTCAGAAACTATGGCCCCTGAAATATGGCTCGTAATTCTTACAACTATTTTCCTACGGTTGTCAGTAACTTTTGACGTTATTGGAAGCTTTCTACACCAAAAATGAGAAAAAAAATTGAGCATTTAAGGTTATGTCATTCATAGGGTAATTTTTTTTCTTCAATCAGGCTCCGACATTCTCTTTGGAATTCATTTCTAAGTGTTTCAAAAAATATCGTTGTAACTGGTTTAAAACTGTGACCTCCAGCCCTTTTTGAAACAAAAAAACCCATTTGGCCCCACTGTGCGGCGGCGGCGGATATCACGCGGGGAGTCGGGCGAAGTTGAAATAAAATCTATTACATTTTAATTTTTTTTTCTTTTGTAATTGAAATAAACAATTTTTTTTTAATTCCAGCTTGTCGGTAGGTGTACCGATTTTACATTTTAGGCAAATAGGTAAGTAGAATACGTAACAGCGTCGTGATAGTTTGCACTGTATGGCAACGTCAACAATTCTGCTAATAATTTGGTAACAATTGATAACATTGATTTTAATTTAAATTAGAAATTAAGACAATAGAGGCAACCTCTTGCACAAATGTATGTATGGCAAATGTATGTGTAAAAGACTTACATAGTATCAACCTGGTGCATCAAAACATTCAAGGATTTTTGAACAAAGATTTAGAAGTAGATTTATTCCTTAATTGTAAAAATATAGATATTCTTTGTATTACAGAACACTGGCTTAAAAGCCACCAGTTCATGTTCAATTTTAATAATCACCAGGTTGGTAGTTCGTTCAACAGAGTAAATGCTATACATGGTGGCTCACTAATTTTAGTAAATAACCAACTTAAATTTAAAGATCGTAAGGATATTGTGAGCCTCTCCGTTGAGCGAACAGTAGAAATTACCTGTATAGAATTGGAGCAGTTTATTGTATTAAGTGTGTACAGACCACCATCAGGATTGTATGACTGCTTTGAAAAGGTCATGGATGAAGTATTACACAAGATTAGTAACTCAAACAAGTCTATTATTGCTTGCGGGGATTTTAATGTTAATTTATTAGAAAACTCAGGTTCTTGTAGTAAAATAATAAGTCTATTTCAGTCCTACAATCTTGTAAACCTATTTATGGATCCCACAAGAATAACCCCTACTAGTGCCACATGCCTTGATAATATTTATACTGATGTTATACCAAGCCACAAAGAAATTATTAATTTACTAGATTCTGATCATTGCGGGCAACAGATTACTTTTCAAAATCAAAATAAAAAACTGAGTAAAAGAGATATCACTGTTAACCCCAAAACTGCAGTTCGCCTAGAAGCCTTTAAAGGCAAACTAGTTCAGAAATTGCCACTTTTATCTATTAATGGTGGTCCCAATCATCTATATGATGAGTTTTTTTAAGACATATTGTAATGACTTTAATTCGACTTTTATTCCCCGGACTATCTCAGTTAACAGTAACGTATCTTTCAGTGATTGGGCGACCATTGGTATGCATAAAAGTAGAACACGGCTTTATGAGCTGTACAATGAAAGAGCTTTTGTCAACACTGCTGAATTTAATTTGTATGTTAGAAATTATTCGAAATTATTTAAAAAAGTCTGTTGGATAGGCCAACTCGCGTTATTTGAGTTCTAAGATTAAAAATAGTGGTAATGTTATTAAAACGACTTGGAATATTATTAATAGTGAAACGGGAAGGTCTAGTAAACGAAATAATGACTACAGCCTGTCTATCAACGACAACATAATAAAATCAAACTCACAAGTCGCTGCGGCTTTTGAAAATTTCTTTTCAGATATTCCTGTTTCAACTACAAAATCCCTAAACTCATCACCTTCTGTTGCTGAGTCTTTGCTTATTGAAAATGTTAATGTTTGCGATTCGGAATTTCATTTTGAACATATTACTTGTAAAGATATAATTAAAACCTTCCACACTTTAAATGTAAAAAAGACTGCAGATCTGTGGGGTAATTCTGTAGAAGTCGCCAAGTCTATTATTGACATTGTAGCACCTACTTTAGCTCTTATATTTAATAATTGTATTGAGTGTGGGGAGTTTCCTGATCTTATGAAGAATAGTAAAATAATACCTTTATTTAAATCTGGTAGTACATCAGACCCCACTAACTATAGACCTATTTCAGTACTACCTACGTTCAGTAAAATTTTTGAGAAATTAATTTTAGATCAGTTGCAACGATTTTTTAATAAACATAAATTATTACATACCAAACAGTTCGGTTTTACAAGGGGTCGTTCAACTACCGATGCCGGTGTTGAACTCCTAGGACATATTTATAATGCATGGGAAGATAAATGCGATGCTTTGGGCATCTTTTGTGATTTATCTAAAGCATTCGATTGCGTTCTTCATGAAACTTTAATCAGGAAACTCCGCCACTACGGGATCCGGAACAGAGCTCTGGATCTTCTTACTTCATATTTGAGTAATAGGATTCAGAGTGTCGATGACAATGGAAAAAGGTCTCCCGGATCTATCGTAACAATGGGAGTCCCACAGGGCTCAATTCTTGGTCCTTTTTTGTTTCTTATTTATATTAATGACTTGCCTTACCTTATAAAAGATAATCATAATATAGTTTTGTTTGCGGATGATACTTCACTTTTGTTTAAACTTAAACGTCAGCAAGTGGATACTGACGATGTTAATAGCGCGATCTCAAAAGTAGTTCACTGGTTCAATGTAAATAATTTGCTTCTTAATGAAAAAACAAACCAAATGCATTAAGTTTACGCTACCTCACGTTAGGCAAGTGAAAACGAATGTGTTGGTGAAGGGCGAAGAATTGAATCCTGAAGATAGCACTGTATTCTTGGGCCTAACTTTGGATACCAAGCTTCAGTGGGGCCCGCATATAGATAAATTGTCGAAAAAGCTAAGCTCCGCTGCATACGCTGTTAGAAAAATTCGGAATTTAACTGACATAGAGACAGCCCGTTTAGTGTATTTTGCCTACTTTCATAGTGTAATGTTGTACGGTATTCTGTTGTGGGGAAATGCCGCCGACATTCAGACTATCTTTGTGTTGCAGAAAAGGGCTGTTCGATCAATTTATAAATTAAGCCCGAGACACTCACTCAGAGAGAAATTTAAAGAAATTAATATAATGACTGTGCCTTCACAGTATATTTTTGAAAATCTTTTATATGCCCATAAGAATATTAAATTGTTTAAAAAATTCAGTGATATCCATAATATAAATACTAGGAATAAACACAAATTTATTGTACCTTCAACAAGGCTCAAGAAAATAGGTGGCTCATTCAGATGTCAATGTATACGCTTTTATAATAAACTTCCAAGCCATGCTCAAGAGCTAAGTCTCAATAAATTTAAATCATTAAAACGCTAAAAGCTAATCAAGCTAATCATTAAAGCTTTTTACACTGTTAAAGATTATATTGAGGACAAAAAAGCTTGGGATTAAGCTGCTCCAATCTTTTATTCTTATTTTTAAATTATTATTGTACTGAATGATATTTTTTATTTTTATTGTTAATTACTTTCCTTTTTTTATTAATTTTTTATTGGGTATTACACTTTGACATTTTGATTATTGCTTATACACTTTGACATTTGATTATTGTTTACACTATGACATGAATATATACTTTCAGAAGTATAATATTATTATTATTATTTAAGTGATTTTGAATGTGAGGACTATGTAGGTGATGTTTGTTTTTTTTTTATATCTCTCTTACTCATTCCATTTTAATGATAATCTGGCAGTTTGAGTACTTAATGCGGCCTACCAAAATGTCCATTCTTTGGTATTGTTCGTCGAATCTTTGTGCTCCTTATGTTCTGAGTTGAGCTGCAAGATTACTGACAAATGCGTGCATTGACTGGACAGGTCCACTCAATCTGTATGGTTCTTTCCTCAAAAGACCATTTCAGACACCCCCATGTACATGGTCCTCAAATGATCAGACCGGGACTATTGCCTGATTTTATATACACATTGACATTGATGAATTTTACTTATACAATGACATGAATATTTACTTTTAAGTATTATATTGTTTTAATTACCTATTGTAAATGTGAAGACGAAGTGGGTGTTCTTTTTTTTTTGGTTTCCTTTTCTTCTAATTTAATTTTTTACATTGTCTGGCAGTTTGAGTAATTTGTGCGACCTTCACAAATGTCCTTTCTTTGGTATTGTTCGTCGAATCATTGACCTCCTTAAGTTCTGAGTGGGGCTGCATGATTACTGACAAATGCGTGCACTGATTGGACAGGTCCACTCAAGCTGTGTGTTCTTTCCTTAAAAGACCACTTCAGACACCAATCCACATGGTCTTCACATGATCTGATCAAGATTATGTCTGGACTTTAAAAGAGACTGTGACCTCTGAGTTTGTTTCGGCGTTTCTTCTCAGAGTAGTCAGATAGGAAATGCCGAACTCATCTAGTTTAAAAAAAAAATGATTGACGTGTAAAAGTGTTTGTACAAACCTACTTGCAAAAATAAAGTCATTTATCATTTATCCAAACCCAGCACCGACCTGGCTCAAGGTCAACCCCGGTTCCAGTATCCAGAACTCCAGCTCCAGTTCCAGTTCCAGCACAAGCATGAAGAACGCATGTCTGATGCTCCTGTGAGTTTTGTGATATTTTCCTGTAATCCATCCATATAAAAAGTTCCATTCAACTTACCTCCGACGGCTTATCTCATAGCCGCAACATTGTAAGAAGACAACAGATTGTCCTGTCTAGACAGTGATCTGACGCAGTTCCGGTGGACAGCGATAAGAACAGTTCGACGAGATTTGCTGTGTAGACTTATAAGCTATACTAATTCTATTTCCAGGGTTTGCTTGTTACAATTGTATTATTTTGTGTATATTAATATCAATATGTCTCAAAGTTCCAAAAACGTCAAAGACGAGCCTAGAGAAGGTTTAACTTTAAACGTAATTCTAAAATTCATAAAACCTTTTGACGGTAGCCGCGAAAAACTTAACGCCTTCATAAATAATTGCGACAATGCAATTTCCCTAGCTTCTTCAAATCAACAAGACATTGTTTTTAAATACATCATCAGCCAGCTAGACGGCAGAGCCGAAATAGCGTGTTCAATTAAAGAATTTGATACATGGCCCTCACTCAGGGATTTCCTGCAAAACCAATTCGGAGAGCGAAAACATTACGCTCATCTTTTAATTGAACTTCAAGATTGCAGACAAGGTGCCCAGGAAAATGTTAGCCAATTTTCACTCAGGGTTGAAACCTGCCTATCCCAACTTCTTACAGAAATCACCGTTACTAATCACAAGAAGAGTGAAATTTCTGGTAGGGTAGCCGCTATGGAGGACTTAGCTCTCCACACTTTTACTATGGGCCTCACTCCTCGTATCGCTAATATAGTTAGATGTAGGGACCCTAAAAACCTTAATGATGCAATAAATTATGCTCTATCAGAAGAGAAGCTGCAACAGTACTCTTATAAACAGAATTTGGTCGCGAAAACGTTGCGCGGTAATGACGTTAACACTAGGCCAAATAGAACCGGCAACCTTAATTATAACCAAAAGCCTTCTACCAATCAACCAGCTTCAAAAGACCCTTTCTGCCGTTATTGCAAAAAGGCTGGACATCTTTTGGAAAACTGCAAACTTCGCGAATATAATAATAAAAAATTCCAAAATGTAAATAAACCTTCTAATTTCAATTCCAATGTCCAACCAGGCACGTCCTTTAAACCACAGATTAACACCCTAACCGAAACTGAAGGTTATGATACTGTCGATAACCATAATTTAAACTAAATAATGTCCCGAATAGGTGTCGCACGGGACAAACTGTAACCACAAAAGACGACACCAATATCGACTCAATGGCCCATGGACATGGTAAATATAAGCCCAAAACTCGAGGTCATTCAATTAGGATCAAGCAACAGGGTAACCAGCCCCAAATCGTAGATTCTAATAAATCCCTAAAATCAATTAGGATCAAGCAACAGGGTAACCAGCCCCAAATCGTAGATTCTAATAAATCCTTAAAATCAATTAGGATCAAGCAACAGGGTAACCAGCCCCAAATCGTAGATTCTAATAAATCCTTAAAATCAATTGGAATCAAGCAACAGGGTAACCAGCCCCAAACTGTAGATTCTAATAAATCGTTGAAATCGCATGTTGTCAAGCAACAGGGTAGCCAGCCCCAAACTGAAGACAGCATCCTAAATCCTGAAAACAAAGAAAACACAAATAAAACCATATACGAATTCACACAAAATATATCAAACAAATATTTACCTTACATACAAGTAAAATCTCCTGTGTCTTCTAAAGATCTTTTACTCCTCGTTGATACTGGTGCATCCATAAGCATTATAAAAACATCAGTCATCGACGATATGCATGTAATTAATAAATCGGTCAAGTTCAAGATCAAAGGTATCGATTCAACCACCGATAGTCCCCTAACCACGTTAGGACAAGTTCATATAACTATAAGTACTCACGATGAAACCCACAAGTACTGTAAACAGTTAACTCATGTATTCAACCTAATAGATGGCTTAACCATACCCTATGATGGCATTGTTGGCAACGATTTATTTAATTCCATGAACGGTCAAATTAATTATGAAGAAGGTATGTTATATTTAAAGGACATTAACTTTCAAATGTATTTTAATGAACCCGTCTATACAATACCAGCGCGTAGCGAAGTCATCATTGAATGCAGAGTCGCAAATCCAGAGATCGGAGAAGGTTTAGTAATCGATCAACATATATCCAAGTACCTACTAATAGCCAACTGTATGGTTAAAGTAAAAACAAATAACCGTGTTAATATTTCCATTTTAAACACCTTAGAAGCACCTGTAAAAATAAATTCTGACCTTCAATTGCGTTTAGAACCTTTCCAACTACAAGCTTCAATATTTATAGGTACCACAGCCGAATCGCATACTTTTGAACGCACAGACGAAGTTCTAAAAGAACTTCGCGTGTCCCATCTTAATTCAGAAGAAACTGAAGCACTATACTCAGTCTGTTCCCAATTCTCTGACATCTTCCATTTACCTGATGATCAGCTAACCTCTACCGATGCGATAGAACATAAAATTAAAACAACCTCGGATGAACCAATCCATGTAAAGACATACCGATTCCCTGAATGTCATAAGAAAGAGGTTGACTCCCAAATCGATAAAATGTTACGGCAAGGTATCATAAAACCTTCTATGTCTCCATGGTCTTCACCAATTTGGGTGGTGCCGAAAAAACTCGACGCGTCCGCTCAGAAGAAATGGCGTGTGGTAATCGACTACCGCAAGCTTAACGATATAACCATTGGTGATTCCTATCCAATTCCAAATATAGCAGAGATACTAGACCAGCTAGGTAAGAGTAAATATTTCAGCACGTTAGATTTAGCATCCGGATTCCATCAGATTAACATGTCCGCTGAAGACTCTCCAAAAACAGCATTATTTGTCCCAAAAGGACACTACGAGTTCACACGTATGCCATTTGGATTGAAAAACGCTCCGTCAACCTTTCAGAGGTTAATGAATTCAGCCTTATCTGGACTCCAAGGCATACAATGCTTTGTTTATCTCGACGATATTGTTATATATTCTTATGACCTTGCCTCTCACATTAATAACCTAGCAAATGTGTTTGGTAGACTCCGTCAATTCAAACTTAAATTACAACCCGACAAGTGTGAATTCCTGAGAAAGGAAGTTTCATACCTAGGCCATGTCATTACTGACAAAGGTGTAAAACCAAATGCTGAAAAAGTAAGTGCAATACAGGATTTCCCTGTACCCAAAACTCCCAAGGACGTTAAGTCATTCCTTGGATTTGTTTCCTACTACCGCAGATTCATTCCTGACTTATCTAGTATCGCAAAACCCTTAACAAATCTACTAAAAAAGAATGTAGAATTTGTATGGTCAAATGAACATCAATTAGCCTTTGAAATCCTAAAAAACAAACTTATGACAGCACCACTATTGATCCTGACTTTTCCAAACCATTCATTTTAACTTGTGATGCATCAAATTATGCAATCAGCGCTATCCTTTCTCAAGGCGAAATAGGAAAAGATAAACCAATCGCCTATGCATCCCGTACACTCAATAAAAGTGAATGTAACTATAGCACAACGGAAAAGGAACTACTTGCGATTCTTTTCGGTTGTAAAACATTCCGCCCATATCTATATGGTAGGAAATTTCTGATTGTTACAGACCATCGCCCCTTGCGTTGGCTCTTTAACCACTCTGACCCCAGTAGTAAACTCCAAAGGTGGAGATTAAAGCTGGAGGAATATGAGTATGAAATAGTTTACCAGAAGGGAAAATTGAACAATGCTGCTGATGCATTATCGCATTATCCTCCAACTAAACCTGTTAATGCCATAGATCCCCTGCCTAGCACTTCAAGGCAAAATGTTAACTCACCTGATTCCTACAAGACGATAGATTCAGATGATCTAGTTCAGCTTGAAGATCTCATAGACCCACTTGCTCCACCCACTAGCTTACCAGAGCTAGGTAATCTTGACGACCTGGATAACGTAACTAACCAAAATACACCATCATCTGCTGATCACTTAAATCCAACGATACCAATCGATAACTCAAGTCCGAATAGTCCTGGTACCCTAGATGGTAATTACTCGGATTTTCTTAAAGCTACCTCTAAAGATTTCAATTCTAATGTAACTATAATAGAACATAATGAAAGTTTATCCAAAACAGATAAAAAATATATTATCATTCCTACATCCATAGATATGGATGAATCCGTCCCATATGTTCAAGAAGTTATATCTATTAGGTGTACAACTTAGTTCTACCCGTTTTCAAAAGATGGCGTTATCTCACAGCCGGTTATTAGATCACTATTAATGCGCATATGTACATACACAGCTGTTTTTACTCTGTAAATTCATCACGCTCTTAATATATTAATCTTCAATATTTATATGTTTTTATTGAATTGAAAATAGAAGTAAGTAGTGTGCATATCCGCCATTGTCTTCTATACGAATTTCATCAAGGAAAAAGTGCTGCTGAAGCTCAAAGAATAATATGTGCAACTTATGGTGATAGTGCTACTGATGACAGTACGTGTCGAAGATGGTTCCGGAAATTTACAAATGGAGATTTCAATTTAACTGACAAACCACGCTCTGGAAAGTCTCCAATAATCAGTGACGAGGAATTGCAAGAATTACTGGACCAAGACTCTGCGCAAACACAACAACAACTGGCAGAAAAGTTAAACGTCACTCAACAAGCTATTTCTAAAAGATTACATGCTTTAGGTAAGATTCAGAAAGAAGAGTAATGGGTACCCCATGAATTAAACCTAGAACAACGTGAAAGACGAGTTGAGACCTGTCTGGCGTTGCTATCACGGCAGATTTTTTTTTTTTAATGGAAACTCGTGATAGGTGACGAAAAGTGGGTTTATTATGATAATCCTAAACGTCGAAAACATTGGGTAGACCCAGGACAACCAACGACATCAACACCAAAACGTTATGCATTTGGAAACAAAATATTGCTTTGTATTTGGTGGGATGTATGGGGCGTGCTATATTATGAGTTGCTCAAACCAGGAGAAACCGTTACTGCAGCACGCTACAGTTGTCAATTAAAAAAATTAGCAGATAAAATCAATGAAAAAAGACGATTTGCGGGACAAAAACCTCGACCAGTGATACTGCAGCATGATAACGCCAGACCTCATAGAAGTTCAATCGTCCACCACACTATAAATAATTTACAGTGGGAAGGTTACCACACCCAGCGTATTCACCAGACATTGCACCGTGTGATTTTCACCTATTCCGGTCGTTGCAACATTACTTGGCAGGCAGACACTTACAAAACGAAAATCACGTGCAATAAACGATAGATGATTTTATTTCGTCAAAAGATCAAGCTTTTTATCGCCATGGGGTTCACCATTTGCCTGAGTGTTGGCAACGTGTAGTAGATGCTGATGGTGGTTATATTGATTAAAATTTATATTGTATAATTTTTATTTTATAATTTTTTTTTTATTACAAAAAACGGGTAAAGCTTAGTTGTACACCTAATAATATTCCTAATTTGAATGAATTTTCCTTACTAGAAAGAACCTTATACACTTTCCTCAAATACGAAACTGAAAATAAAACGTATTATTTCCTCTTTACTAAAGTCAATCATTTTGACACCTGCACTTATGAAGATATCTATAAAAGTCTCAAATCTGTAAGAAATGAGCTAGTAGTTACCCTTGCAGATCAAAACAATCCCGAGATAGCCATCTCAGACTTTAGTAACCCTTTTGATAATCACCAATACCTAAAGGTTTACAATATAATATTATATTTGTTCCACAATTCGGAAATAAATGTACATATTTACAAAAATGCTATTATTTATCCGTCATTAAGCGAAATCCCTAAAATTATGAAAGAAAATCATGACATCCCCATTGCCGGTCATTTAGGTTCCGTTAGAATGCTAAAACGCATCCAGGAAAAGTATTACTGGAAAAACATGCGATCAGACATAGAAAATTATGTGAGGAAATGTCCGCAATGTCAAACTAATAAAGCCCTTAGGAAAATTAATCGTGCTCCCATGCAGATTACATCTCTTTCCACTCGTCCTTTTGAGCATGTAGCGTTAGACATTGTAGGTCCACTACCGGAAGCCGGTAACGATAGGTTTAGGTATATCTTGACCCTTCAAGATGACCTTACCAAATTTTCAAGCGCCTATCCAATCACCAATACTACAGCTGAAGAGTCATGTGAATGTTTAGTTCATTTTATCACTTTATTTGGAATACCTAAAACAATATTAACAGACCAAGGGACTAATTTCACAGCTGAGCTGTTTAAACAAACCTGCAAGATGTTGAAAATCAAACAGTTGTGGAGTACCCCTTATCATCCTCAGACTCAAGGCGCTCTTGAAAGGAGTCATTCCACCTTAAAGGAATACTTAAAATCCTATGTAAATGAAGAGCAAAATAATTGGCCCCGCTTTGTATATACAGCTATGCTTGCCTATAATTCCGCCATCCATTCAACCACTCATTTCTCTCCTTATGAACTCGTATTTGGAAATAAACCATATATACCAGATTCTATCTATGAAGAAACCGCAGGCGTAACTTATCCCGATTATGTTCGTGTTCTCCAAAACAGACTTAAATATTCCCGAACTAAAGCTATAGAACACACACAAAAGTCTAAAGAAAGTTCAAAAACCTATTACGACACTCGTACAAGGCCAATTAAATACAAGGTCGGCGACCTTGTCTATCTGAAAAATCATCTACGGCTCCGGAAGGCTCTTTCACCAATATGGAAAGGCCCGTACAAAATTGTAAAAATACTGTGCGGGACAAGTGTTAAATGATGTGCGGGACAAGTGTTAAATAACAGTGAACGGGACAAGTGACTTAAGAATAGTGTACATAAAGTGATATATAGACGTTAATAGGACAGTAAATAAGTAATAGAGTAACGATAGTTTAAGTAAATAATACCGTAGTGATCTGTTCGTGATTAGTTTAGTGATAGTTAAGTGTTTATGTTCATGTTGTGTTTATATCGTATTTTATATTTTTCTAGGATAGATTCTAATATATAGACCCTAATTATATATACTTTACCTATGTAAATAAAGGAAAACTTAGTGAAAAACGCGAAAAATGTCACGCGGTCCCCATTAAGGTAAAGGTTCGAGGCATCTAAGAAAAATGTACCGCGCGCTGATTGGCTAACGCATTTAATGTACTATTTTTTTATTGGTTGTCTAGCTAGTTAGCACTTAGCACAAAATGTATAAAAAAAGGAACATTTTGCCGATTCGGCGTTTAAGTATAATAAGCCCCGGCTGGAGGCCTAAAAAGGTAACTTTTTAGAACTCGCCGGGCCCCAATCCGTTTAAGTAGTCACAATCTTTTCAGGATTAACTACGAGATGCCCCACAAAAAAAAAAAAAAAAAAAAAAAACCGATTCGGCGCATTCGACGCCCGGCTACCTGTGAAGAAAGTGCTCCAATATATGAAGAAAGAAGTCTCCAGTAGTTTCATTTCCCGCCAACCCAGCACGCAAATGAGGCTGTAAGCCACATTTAATGGTCCTTCGAACACGGATATTGCGGGAAGAATTACGAAGAGCAGAAATACAGAAGATTTCACGGAAAAAAGAAGAGTACTTTCAAGATATTCGAAGAAAATCAAGCCGGCAACATGCCCGTTACACGCTCTGTGGGTAAGGGCCGTAAACCGTCGGGGGAACAGAAGCCGTCAGAAGAACAGAAGTCGTCATCGCCCGAGATTATCGACTCCGCGACCGGTACCAGCGCGGAAGCCAGCACGGAATCAACAGTTACAGGGACGACCGCCACGGAGACTTCGGAACAAACAGACACCTCCGCGGCAACCGATCCATCCGCCATGACTTCCGCGACCGCTGCAACTACTTCGACCGCTGCCACCTCCGTATCAGCCGCAAACGCCCCCGCCTCACACGCCACCGCCGCCGCCGCCTCCGTAACTCCGTCCGCTGCAACGACGCTAACTGCGGGAGCGAAGGCCCAACAACTAACGAAGCCACCCGTCACCGTCAACGTTAGTGAAACCCGTCCAGAAACAGAAAGCTCTACAGTGAAGCGAATTGAGAAGACAACCGCCGGTCCACCAAAGCCGACCGGACTACGAGACCTGCGCCCCCCTAGTATCAAAGGGGGAGCTGGGGGATCTACACGTAGCAGAACGAAGCAACTCAAGCTCGCAAAAGCAAAGGAAGACTTATTACGTCTTCAAGTGGAACTCGCCGCAGCACATCTAGTTACATTAGAGAAAGAAGACTCAGAAGAGGAAGAAGATGACGTCACCCTCTACTCGAAGTCAGAAGTTAACGCAAGAGTGGACGACTGGTTGGAAAATCAAGTGGATCGTCCGACGTTAGCGAACACTAAAGAACCACGCCGCCCTATAGAAGATCCAACGGTTGCCCGCACGAGAGAACAAGCGACAACGAAACATGGAGAAACACGTCAAGCACCGGCGGGAGAGCAAACCGACATAGCCATCCTAGCCGAAGCCATCTCTCGGGCAGTCAGCGCAGCTCAACGGCCCAAGTTCGTCGAGTTACCGACCTTCAATGGATCTCATCAAGAATGGCTGCCCTTCCGCGCCGCTTACCACGAGACGGAAGCAATGTTCAGCACGGTTGAAAACACGAATCGACTCAGAAGAAATCTCAAAGGGAAAGCCAAAGAAGCGGTCGAGGGTCTACTCATAACCAACGCTCACCCAGCCGAAGTGATGAAGACATTGGAATCAAGATTTGGAAGACCAGAGTCAATAGCCATGTTGGAAATGGAGACGCTTCGAGGTCTGCCGCGCCTCACCGAGTCGCCGAGAGATATCTGCATATTCGCCACTAAAGTTTCCAACGTGGTGGCAACACTGAAGACTCTGGGTTGTTTCAACTACATGTACAACCCCGAACTCGCGAAGACAGTCGTGGACAAGCTGACGCCGACTCTGCGATACAGGTACTACGACTTCGCAGCAATACAACCTCGTGAAGATCCTTGCCTCATCAAGATAGAGAAGTTTTTCAAAAGGGAAGCGGAGTTGTGCGGACCCTACGCGCTGCCTGAACAGATGGCAGCACCCACTACAGCTGCCCCACAGAAGAGGATGCAAAGAGTCAACAACGTGACTGAAAAAACACCGACGCAGAAGTGCTTCGTATGCGAAGAAGCGGGCCACACCAATGCGACAGAATGTGAACAGTTCAAGAAGTTAGATGCAGACGCAAGATGGGACATGGCCAAGTCTAAGCGACTCTGCTTCAGGTGTCTTCGCTACAGAAACAAGACACATAGCTGCAAACCCAAGACGTGCGGCGTCAACGGCTGCAAGTACTCCCACAACAAGATGCTGCACTATGAAAAGAAGACAGAGAAGACAGAGAATAAAGAAGAAGCGGCAGAGGTCATCAACTCAACTTGGACAATCAAGAAACAATCGTTCCTGAAAATCCTCCCAATCCAAGTGAAGGGACCGAAAGGAGACATCGACACCTTCGCACTAATGGACGACGGGTCAACAGTCACATTGGTCGACGAGGGCATAGTGACGAGCATCGGAGCGACGGGCCCCATAGACCCACTGAAGATAGAAACCATCAACGACATGAAGACGTCGGAATCGGCTTCAAGAAGAGTAACCATCAAACTGAGAGGGCTCAACGATCACGAAGAACGAATACAAGCACGCACAGTGAAGAACTTACAAGTCTCATCTCAACGGGTGCCACAGGAACTAGTAGAAGGATGTCAACACTTATCTGACATCCGAGGGCATCTCACATACGCCGACGCGAAACCACGAGTACTAATTGGACAAGACAACTGGCACCTTCTGCTGACGTCGGAAGTAAGAAGAGGAGACAACAACCACCCGGTGGCATCTCTCACGCCCCTAGGGTGGGTACTTCACGGCAGTCAAACACAAACCTTCGGGAAGAAGATTGACTTTGTGTCACACATCACAGAAGATCCAGAAGAGAATTTAGAGAACCTTGTGAAACAGTACTTCGAGATGGACGCGCTGTGCATACAACCCAAGAGACCGAAGACAGATCCGGAAGAGCGAGCACTTCGTATTCTAGAGAAGACCACAACAAAGATAGAGGAAACAAGATTCCAGACCGGCCTTCTCTGGCGTAAAGAAGAGGTCAGACTTCCAGACAACTATGAAAATTCATTGAAAAGGCTCTTCAGTATAGAGAAGAAAATCGATCGTGAACCCGCCTTGAAGAGAAAGTACGTCGAACAGATGGACGCTCTCATCACAAAGGGGTACGCGGAACTTGCCCCGGAACAGAAGACAGCAGACAAGACTTGGTACCTGCCACACTTCGCAGTAATCAACCCGATGAAGCCAGAGAAACTTCGGGTGGTACACGACGCCGCAGCCAAGACAAAAGGGGTGGCGCTCAACGACATGCTACTCGCAGGTCCCGACCTGCTGCAGTCACTACCAGGTGTCGTCATGCGGTTCCGGCAGCACATGGTTGCAGTCACGGCAGATATCAAGGAGATGTTCATGCAAGTCAAGCTGCGAACAGAAGACAGAGACGCACTGCGGTACCTCTGGCGCGGGGATCGTCGAGACGAACGGCCCCCAGAAGAATACAGAATAACGTCACTAATTTTCGGAGCATCGAGTTCGCCGTCAACAGCAATCTACGTTAAGAACCTTAACGCCAAGCAGCACGAAGAAACTCACCCAGAAGCCGCAGCAGCCATCGTACACAAACATTACGTCGACGACTACTTGGACAGCTTCAGGAGCCTCGAGGACGCCAAACGTATCACGAAGAGTGTACGAGAGGTACACATGAAAGCAAGGTTCGAGTTAAAACAATGGAAATCAAACTCAACATCGCTACTAGAATCACTTGGTGAAGAAAACCGAATCGAAGATATGGAACTCTATAGAACAGAAGAAAAAACTGAACGAGTCCTGGGCGTCATCTGGAAAATCAACTCGGACGAACTCACCTTCAACCTCAACCTAGCCAGAATACCTTCAACACTCATAGAAGACAAACAGCCGACAAAAAGGGAAGCGCTAAGAATAGTAATGTCCCTCTTCGACCCGCTGGGACTCGCTTCACCCGTCACGATAAAGGCGAAGCAGCTTCTTCAAGAGGTCTGGCGTAGAGGGACAGCGTGGGACGACCACATAGATGACGACCTGGCAGAGCAGTGGGAGACGTGGATGAGGCAGCTGAAGAACCTCCACGAAGTCGCGATCCCGCGACAATATCTCCACTACAGTGATGCAGTTTCCCTGGAGCTCCACGTCTTCAGCGACGCCAGCGAATCGGCCTACTCCGCGGTCCTCTTCTGGAGAGCGGTAGCGACGGACGGCGAAGTCAGCCTCTCCCTCATCATAGCCAAAGCGAAGGTAGCACCGTTGAAATTGACGTCAATCCCGAGGTTAGAGCTGCAAGCAGCGGTCATGGGAACCAGACTCGCAGAGGCAGTAATCGAAGAACATGAGAAGAAACCCGATCGCAAGGTGTTCTGGACAGACAGCAAGACGGTGCTGACCTGGATAAGAACAGGCTCACGTTCATACAAGCCCTACGTAGCTCATCGCCTAGCAGCCATAGAAGAAAGTTCCAAGGTCAACGACTGGCGCTGGGTCCCAACAAAATTGAACGTGGCGGATGACGCCACACGAGACGTACCATCAACATTCAACAGACAACACCGATGGTTCAGAGGGCCAGACTTCTTATATCAAACAGAAGACTTCTGGCCGACAGAGAGTACAAAAGTAACACCAGAAGAATGCTCCGACGAAGAGAAGACCCACCACGTAATCGCCAGAAGGCGTCTGAGACTTGCAGAAGGCCTCCCCAATCCAGAGAAGTTCTCCAGCTGGGACAGACTCCGATACTCAACGGGACGTGTTTTACAATTCATTCAACTGTGCAGAGCCACGAAACAGAAAGTAAACTACAGAAGAACAAAGAAAAACAAAGAAGTTGATCCCGCCTGGAAGAAAGCCAGAATCACAGAAAAGGGGGGGGTGTCTACGACATCGAAGAGGCCGACTCAAGAAGCGAAGAAACGCATGCCGATCACAGCCGAGCTCCTCAAGAAAGCTGAAGAATTACTGATGCGATCCTCTCAAGAAGAGTCCTTCGCGGAAGAAATAGATAGTCTGACCAACGGAAAACCAATGAACACAGAGAGCCGCCTCCGACAACTAAGCGTCGAAACTATAAATGGAGCACTGAGACTCAGAAGCCGCATCCGAGCAGCTCAAGACATGAAGGAAGAATTCAAAAACCCACTGGTGATCGATGGTGATCATCCTACGGTCAAGCTCTGGATACAAGCTGTTCATCGACAGCTTCATCACGCTGGTGTGGAGGCTACGGTCAACGAGTGCAGACAACAATATTGGGTACTGAGATTACGCCCTATCACACGTACAATAATACGAAGGTGCCTATTCTGCAGAATGAAAACTCAAGTACCACCATACCCTAGGACTGGGGACCTACCAGCGTGCCGCCTAGCTCACCATAAGAGACCCTTCACCTTCACCGGAGTCGACTATTTCGGACCCCTCTCAGTGACCGTCGGACACACTCGACAGAAGAGATATGTAGCCATCTTCACATGTCTCACAACGCGAGCTATACACCTAGAAGTCGCTGGATCACTTAGTGCTGACTCAGCGGTGATGGCGGTGAGGAGAATGATCGCGCGCCGAGGCTGCCCGACTGAAATATGGTCGGATAACGGCACCAACCTAAAGGCCGCTGACAAGGAACTACGACGGGAAATCGACGCGGCAACTGCAGAGGAAACAGCCAAAAGAACTATCTCCTGGCGCTACATACCACCTGGAGCCCCATTCATGGGAGGGGCATGGGAACGGATGGTTCGTTCCGTCAAGACAGCACTCACCGCAACACTGCACGAACGCCATCCGACAGAAGAGGTCCTCACAACTCTACTCGCGGAAGTAGAGAACACCGTCAACAGTCGTCCGCTGACTCATGTATCAGTCAGCCCAGAGGACCCGGAGGCCCTCACTCCTAACCACTTCCTGTTGGGAGGACCGGGACGTGTGCCGCTACCGGGCACTTTCACCGACAAAGACGTCATTTCACGATCCAGCTGGCGAGCCTCACAGAGACTGGCAGACATCTTCTGGTCACGCTGGGTGAGGGAGTATCTTCCAGAACTCCAACACCGGCGGGAGCCACATGGACGAGGACAAGCAGTGCAAGTAAACGACCTCGTACAAATCGTCGACCCGAACCTGCCCCGCAACGTGTGGATACGAGGAAGAATCGTCGCTACGTATCCGGGTCCAGACAACATCGTGCGAACAGTGGACGTGCTGACCAAGGGAGGTGTTCTACGCAGGCCGGTGAGGAAGCTGGTGATCCTGACCCTGTCTCCGAGCAACGAGCCCGCACCGACAGCTGATGCGACACGGTCGCACGGCGGGAGTGATGTGCGGGACAAGTGTTAAATAACAGTGAACGGGACAAGTGACTTAAGAATAGTGTACATAAAGTGATATATAGACGTTAATAGGACAGTAAATAAGTAATAGAGTAACGATAGTTTAAGTAAATAATACCGTAGTGATCTGTTCGTGATTAGTTTAGTGATAGTTAAGTGTTTATGTTCATGTTGTGTTTATATCGTATTTTATATTTTTCTAGGATAGATTCTAATATATAGACCCTAATTATATATACTTTACCTATGTAAATAAAGTAAAACTTAGTGAAAAACGCGAAAAATGTCACGCGGTCCCCATTAAGGTAAAGGTTCGAGGCATCTAAGAAAAATGTACCGCGCGCTGATTGGCTAACGCATTTAATGTACTATTTTTTTTATTGGTTGTGTAGCTAGTTAGCACTTAGCACAAAATGTATAAAAAAAAGGAACATTTTGGCGATTCGGCGCGTTTCTACGCTCGACGCCCGCCTTGGAAGGTCGTTACGCTGCCGCTCCGCTGCGCGTATCCCCTCCACCGCTCGCCGCTCGCTCGCCCGTCAGTTGTGCTCCGTGCGCCACGCTGCGTAGTCGCCCCGACTACTCTCCGCTATTTTGCGATTTAAATTTATTTAAATCGCAAAATTCGGAATTTCCTGTTTCTTCAGATTCAGTCTAAAACCGTACTGTCTTGTTCGCAAGACAGTGGTATTTCTGATTCGTCAGAAAATCGTCAAAAACGTGTGTTGTGTTGTGGCCCCTTCAGGGCAAATCCACAGTTTCGTGGTCACTCGGTGGATACCTTAACGGTGCCAACGAAGCCGAGTGGGTGCAGACCCAACGCACCCGTCTATCCCCTTCAGGGCTAGACGAAAGTTGGACGGGTCCCGGATCGCTGGCCTTGGGGGCTTCCCTCGTCAGCCCCGGTGACAGTCTTCCCTCCACAGCCGCGTACTAGTGCCGCGGGTATATCTATACCCCCCGCACTAGACTGGTCGGGTACCTTCAGTACCCATCGCATGACCGGTTAGGAACCCGTTCGCACAATAAGATTGGCGACGGGAGTCACTCTTAGGGCTCACCAGGATCACCTCCCTGTCTATACCCGACAGGGAGTGTAACACTCACCCCCGGCATCCCACCGGGGATTAGGCTACGTAGGAGTAGGGTTTTTGATCAGGATCACTCTCATGAGTGATTAGGTCCCCCCCACCCCTTAGTTTTTCTCCCCGGGAAACATGGTTAAACCCATATCTCCCGAGGAGAGGGAAGCCCTCTCGGAGGCTTTCTTCGAGCTTGTGGATGATGACCGAGAGTTCGTCATCTCTTTTAAGAAACGCTGGAAGGCGAACAGGGAGAGGAAGGCCAGAGCCAACAAGCTAGTCACTGTTTTCAGTGACGCACTTGATACTCCGGCTATCCCCTCCCCCATCGCCCCAGTAGACGATCTTCCGGTGTCCATGGACACGGAAGATCATCCCGATACCGCCTCAACCGCTCCCCAGGCTGACTCAAACCCCTCCTCGTCCTCGGACACGGAGGCGTATGAGTTAGTCTCCCATACAAAGGGCAAAGGGAGCAAGAGGAAGAAGAGCAAGGACAGCAGCTCAGCCCCAGCCGCTAAAATCATAGCGGCTGAGGACTCCGCTCCTCCGTCCCGCGCCCCCACCCCGCTGGCGACCTCCGCCAACGCGACCGACCCCCTCCCCGATACGCAGGCGACCCCCGCCACCGCGACCGCGTCCATCCCCCCCACGCCGCCGGCGACCGCCGCCACCGCGTCCCCCTCCCGTCCCTCGCCTTCAACCTCCGCGAAGGTTGCCGCGCCCCGCGCTAACGGTAGCGCCCCGACCGCTAACTCTGGCTCAACCACCGCCAGGAAACTCCCTCCACCGCCCCCTGTATTTATACAGGACAAGGCCAAGTGGACGGAGGTGTCCAAATGGTGCGTTGACCAGAGGGTCAACTATACCAGTGCCCGTGCCACCCAGCAGGGCATAAAGGTATCGGTACCGACCTCGACCGATTACCGCGAGCTGACCAGGCTCCTCTCTGCCAGGAACGTGTCCTTCCACACGTATTCCTTGCCCGAGGAGCGTCTGACCAGGGTGGTGATCCGCAGGATCCCCTGCGAGATCCCCACCAGCGAAATCAAAGCTGACCTCGAGAGACAGAACGTGCCTGTCACAGAGGTCCATAGGATGCACAGATCCAGACAAGGCATTGCCTTTGACATGGTCCTGGTGGTGTGCCCTCCCACGGAGGGTCACCACCCCATTTTCAAAGTCAAGGCAGTCTGTAATCTGTCTGGTCTGATCATAGAAAAGCCCCGTAAGTCGAACATCATTGGCCAGTGCCATAGATGTCAACTTTACGGGCACTCAGCGTACAACTGCTACGCCACTCCCAGATGCGTCAAGTGCCTGGGAGAACATGGTACAGCAGATTGTACCCGGCCCAAAGACCGCACTCTCTGCACCGAGCCACCTAGTTGTGTGCTCTGCAAAGAGTCCGGTCATCCGGCAAACTACCGGGGCTGCCCGAAAGCCCCCAAGTCCTCGTCCCCTAAATTGGCGCAACGTTTCGACGCTCGCCAGAAAAGGGAATCCCCCTCGGCCAAACTCCCCGCGAGATTGGCCCCTCAACGTCCCTCCCAATGGCCTCTTTTGAGTTCCCAGAAGGAGTTCCCCGCACTGGCCTCCTCTAGGCCAAAGCCCGCCCCCATCCCTCCCTTAGTGGACCCGCGTACCCGCGCCCCCGCGCCCCTTACGCCCCCCGGTTTTCCCGCGACCGCTCCCCCCGCCCGCGCCGCGGCCCCTCCCGCTGCCCCTATGGCAGGACCCACCCCAGTTCAGAGGAAAGGTCAGGCTCCCCTCAATGCGTTCAACGTCATTGCCGGGACCTTTAACACCTATAGCACGTTCCTCTCCCCGCGTGCCCAACAGATGGCCCAGGAACTAGTTGCCGCCGGCGGCAACCTGTTCCGTATCCAATCTATATATGCTGCGTATCCAGAGATCACGCAAGCACTCCACGTTATGAACTCCCAACGCCCCTATTATGGATAGTCGAGGAGTATTAACTAGACTTAAACCCCGTTCCCTAAAGCTAGGCTTCTTTAATGCCAACGGCATTCACGGCCAACGTGATGAGATCGCCACGTTCCTCCGCGACCACCACGTAGACATTTTACTCATACAAGAGTCGTTCTTAAAGCCTCATCATCGTGACCCGAAAATTGCAAACTATCGTTTAGTTCGCAACGACAGGTCACGTTGTCACAGAGGTGGCACCCTCATATACTATAGGAAGTCCCTGTACTGCATACCTATGGATCCCCCCCAACTCTCCCGGATAGAAGTTTCGGCCTGTCGGTTAGCACTGACAGGTCACCAGCCGATCACTATTGTGTCGGCTTACCTTCCTCCCACACATGAGTCAGAGGACCCTCAACTCCTCGCTAACGACCTTTCCGATCTCTTCGGCATGAGTGACTCCGTTATCATAGCGGGCGATCTCAACGCCAAACATCCCGCCTGGAATAGCACCAGGACCTCGACTAGAGGTAGGCAACTTTTCAACCTCTGCTCTACCATGATCTTCGATGTCATCGCCCCGATGACTCCCACTCACTTCCCCTTCGATGTCGATCAGCTACCCGACGTTCTTGACATAGCGCTCCTTAAGAATATCAACTTAAGGTTGGATTCTATAGAGACTATTCACGAACTCGATTCTGACCATCGACCAGTAGTCATGAACCTGGCCCCCCGATTAGGTATTCGCGACCCCTCCCAACCCCCCGCCACTAAAGTGATCACTGACTGGAAGAAAGTAAGCGAACGCTTACAATCTAACACGTCACATCACTTAGACTCTATCCCAGATCAGTTTGACTCTGTCGCCGCCACAACGGCCGCGATCGACTCTCTCACGGAACACGTACAATCGATCGTGAGCGAAAGCTCACGGGAGGTTCCAGATACGGGCGACCGTAAATGGAAACTCCCCGACGATGTACGTGATCTGCTGACAGAGAAGAACGCGGCCGTTCGTGCTTACAGCATCTTTCCCTGTGATGCTAACAAAGCTCACATGCGTTACTTACAGCGTGCTGTAAGGACACGTGTGACTGAGCTGCGTGACGCTAACTGGGACAAGATGGTGAGCGAACTAGAGCCGACTCATCTCGCCTTCTGGGAACTTCAGAGGAAACTGAAATCCTCTGAGTTTTCCACTATGCCCCCCCTGACCCGCCCCGATGCGACCATTGCATTCGAGGATATCGACAGGGCTGAATGCCTAGCCGATAGCCTCGAAGCCCAATGCACACCCAGTTCGCAGCCAGTAGACCAAGCGTTTGTCGATAAGGTAAACGCGGAAGTCGAACGCAAAGCCTCACTCCCGCCCGTTGAAGACCCTGATGATCCCCTGCCCCCCGTCACACCTGACGAGGTGCACGAGATCATCAAGGGTCTGAAGACTCGTAAAGCCCCCGGATCAGACGGCATCACCAACAGAGTGATCAAGCTGTTCCCCGCTCACTTGATTATGCTCATGTGTACCATCTTCAATGGTGCCTTGAGTAATAATATTTTCCCCCAAGCGTGGAAGGAAGCCACCGTCATTGGCATCCCTAAGCCCGGTAAGCCCAAAACCGAGCCCACGAGCTACCGCCCCATTAGTTTGCTCAAAGTTCTCGGCAAAATCTATGAGAGACTTATTTATAAGCGACTCAGAGATTATGCCGAAACCAAGGGCCTCATTCCCAACGAGCAGTTTGGTTTTCGAACCCAACACTCGTGTGTCCATCAGGTACACCGTATCGTCGAACATATCAATGCTGGTTTTCAGCGTGGTATGTTCACGGGCGCTGTATACTTCGATATAGCGAAAGCGTTCGACAAAGTCTGGCACAACGGCTTATTATATAAGCTGTACCAACTCGGAGTGCCAGACCGTCTCGTGCTCATCTTACGAGACTTTCTTGCGAACCGTACCTTTCGCTACCGCATCGAAGGGACACTTTCTTCCCCTCACCCGATTCGTGCAGGAGTCCCTCAAGGCTCTGTACTAGCCCCCCTCATTTTCACGCTGTTCACTAGCGATATCCCCAGAAGCAAGAAGGCAAGGTTAGCTCTGTTCGCAGACGACACTGCCATCTTCTTCTCGGGATTTAGTGACACAGCGCTGGTTCGCTACCTCCAAACCGCAGTCGACGAGCTCGGCGAATGGTTCAGGAAGTGGCGAATCGAAGTAAATCCCGATAAAAGTCAGGCGGTCTTTTACACCCGACCTCGACGTAATCACCCCCCTCCCCGACCCATCTCAATGTTCGGCAAGCAGATCCCTTGGGCGAAGCAAGCCAAATATCTAGGTGTCATCCTCGACGAACACCTCACCTTTTCTGAGCACATAAAGCAGGCTCGCTCGCGGGCCGCTTTCGCTCTCGGTAGGCTCCATTGCGTCCTGAACAAGCGGAGTAAATTGTCTCTTCTGTGTAAGAAGCGGCTTTACACCGCTTGTATCAGGCCGATTATGACATACGCAAGCCCAGTCTGGGCACATGCCAAGCCCCGATTCATCCATAGGATGCAGACTCTCCAGAACCGTTTTCTCCGTCAAGCCACAGGCTCGCCTTGGTTTGTTCGGAATATCAATCTTCATTTAGATATGAAACTCCCGACAATCCATCAATACATAAAACGCGCTTCGAAGCGCTTCTTCGATAGGGCCGTAGCCCACCGCAACCCTCTGGTTGTGGCGGCAGCTACTTACACCCCCTCCCGTATTAGCAAAGTCCGCCGCTCGCGGCACATTCTTACCGATCCTGATGATCCCACTACTCTCCTCCAGGAGAGTCGAAAAGAGACCAGTACAGCTAGACCAGCACACAGACACAAACCGTACCGACCTCGCCGCCGAGGTCCGTCGTCGCGACCCCGACTTAACAGTCCCTCCCGACCCTTGCAAGAGCCAGCCCGCGATGCTGCGCCGTTAGCTTTAAATTAGTCCATAAATAATTTAACTCAGATCCAGCCAGTCCCTTGCTGCCCCCCCTATCAGCGATTGCCTAAGCCGAGGTTCGTACCCCCCTCGGGGTAACCCTTAGAGCTTTCGCTTTAGTTTTTAAGTATAATAAGCCCCGGCTGGAGGCCTAAAAAGGTAACTTTTTAGAACTCGCCGGGCCCCAATCCGTTTAAGTAGTAACAATCTTTTCAGGATTAACTACGAGATGCCCCACAAAAAAAAAAAAAAAAAAAAAAACCGATTCGGCGCATTCGACGCCCGGCTACCTGTGAAGAAAGTGCTCCAATATATGAAGAAAGAAGTCTCCAGTAGTTTCATTTCCCGCCAACCCAGCACGCAAATGAGGCTGTAAGCCACAAATACACGGAAATAACACCGCATCACTCTTAATAAATAGACGTCACGTCAAACATCATTTTGACGAAATGAAACTCCATACTAGCAACAGTATATAATATACTATATATAGTTTAGTAATTTACAATCACTTTCCATTCCAGAATTGGTTACATTTATCCATCCCTGGCCTCAAACAGTCAAAGATATATCCAGCCAGCATCCGACAACGCAGGCATATACTTCGACCCTATTGGTTCTCTAAAAACTACTGATGATACATTAGATATTATTATTCCTATAGACATATCTTTTATCCAACCGCATCTAGATAACATAAGAGACATTCTAGGAACTTCGAAATATTTATGTAAACAAAGTAATGCATATTATGAAAGCGAATGTCATTATCTGTTTCAACCATTGTCATCCCGTTACTATGATATAACAAGAGACTTCGACTCTATATCTCATCATATATCCAAATCTAATAAAAGAGCAGCTTGGTTTGCTGGAATCGGTTCCGTCATCAAACAACTGTTTGGCAATATGGATGAAGATGACGCTATAAAATATAGCGATGCCATTAAAACCTTAGAAAACGATCAAACTAAGTTAGCAACCTTTATGAAAGATAGCATGTTAGTTACAAAATCTACGTTATCATCCCTTAAAGAAATAATTGACCAAATTAGTGCAAATGAAGCCAGTTTAAACCATGCTATCGATACCCTGAACCAAGATGTAATTAACATTACGTTAGTGGCAGATAAGCTACTTATGAGATCTAAGATATCAGGATTGTCAGATATCTTAGAAAGTACTATGTTAACATTATCATTTAAGTTAGAAGATATTATTAATGCTATTATGTTTAGTAAGTCCAATATATTATATCCATCTATTATTACTCCTAAGCAACTTTTTGCAGACCTTGTTGATAATTATAGATTCCTACCTAGTTCTAAGCAATTACCTGTACCTCTAATCTTAGATAATATCCACGTTTTAGAAAACATATCTGATGTATCCAGCCCATTATGCAGACAACAAAATAATATTTGTGTTACAAATACCTTTAGTAAACACAAAGGAGTTTGATTTATATAACACTATACCTTACCCTATTGTACTCAATGATGTAAATAGCACGCTATATTCGACGATAATACCATCCACGAAATATATAGGCATAACTAAAGATAAGTCATCTTATTGTAAATTAGATTCACTTAGCTCCTGTAAAATTATAAATATGCAATATTATATTTGTGAAACCCCTAGTATATTTTCTACATCTGCCGCTCCCATATGTGAAAGTGAGATTATTTCTAAAGCTCTGACTTCTGATCCACAAATTTGTAATACTAAATTCGTAAACGGTAATTTTGAAACTTTTCACAAATTACATAGAAACCAATGGATATATGTAATAAGCCAAAATTCTAAACTCACAATAGAATGTAATAATCAAGACTTATCTGAGCTTTCCATCCATGGTACTGGAATATTAACTATACCAGAACATTGCATTGCTTATTGTAGAGATAATAAGTTGATACCTCAACATAGCATTGTAATTAAAACAAAACCAGTAATATTACACTTTGAAATAATCAATGATACTTGTTGTAGTCCCACTACTTACCTAAAAGACAATATTAAAGTTCCCTATGTTAACTTAAAAAACGTTAATAACCTAGATTCACTTTTGTCAAATTATAATAAAATAACGGACCAAATTAAAACAAATCTCGATGAAGTTATTGAGAAACCTCATATTGTCCTTTACGGTAATTACTATTCTTATGTTACTATTATAATAAGTTTAGTTATAGTTATAGCTATATCGTATAAATTGTATTGTTACTTTAAAACATTTAAAACTTCTAGATGTAAATCCAAACCAGATAATCCCATAGAAATGTCATCTCCTGATCCCGAAGACATCCCTCTTTCCCGACTCCGAATGACCTGAAAACCTGGAAAACTTCCCTAGACCTGGAGCTTCATTCTTTCCATCGTCAACTTACCTTTCCACCCGTAAGTTTCCTCTTAATCGGGGGGCTGTTATACCCATCCATTGTACCCTTTCTTCCTTACCTGGCAGCTTATGCTGCATTCCTGTTAGAGTGCTGACACAGCACCCCTCGACTCCTCATACACCCATCCTACTCATCCAGGCAGTCGTCTTCCATCCTTCATCCCGTGCACTCGTGTGCTGCACTCACGATCATTATTGTAAAGTTAAATAAACTGTGTTAGTTCCTTACAGTAAAAGTGTTTCCATTTTTTTAAAAACTGTGACCGAGACCGGTTTCTAACAGTTCGCAATGTAAGCGCAAAAAAAATGTGTTTATTTATGACATCACATTAGAAACCCCTAAAATTATCAGCGTTTCTTTACTGTATTATGCATGTTATATACATATAAACCTTCCTCTTGAATCACTCTATCTATTAAACAAACCCGCATCAAAATCCGTTGCGTAGTTTTAAAGATCTAAGCATACCTACATAGAGACAGACAGACCTGGACGTGACTTGTGTTAGGTTTTTTCGTTACGGAATTTCTTGATTCGATCACCGCGCGCAAAGCCCGCGATAAAAGCTATACATTATAGCTTAAAAACTGTGCTGTTGTCTTTCTTCTGACTGCCATACTGGGTTATAAGGAAAACAAAATATAAGAGTTCACCGTTTATTTATTTTACAACTCTAACGTAGGTACCTCCCCTAAATAAATAAATAAGTTTAATTTTATTTCGTGTCACGCATACTTTAATAAATAACAACATCAACTTCGAACAAACATCCAAACACGGCACGCAAAGTCTCAGAGTGCACATAGATCAAGGGGACGACGGCTCCGGAGTGGCGCCGTCCGACGAACGGAGCCGTCGAGGACGGCACGCGAGCGGATGCGCGGCGTCAGCGCAAGCGTTTGTCAGCGCGCGGCAGGTCGCGGCGCGCACACAGGCGCCGGCGCGCCGCGTACAGTGCCGCCGCCAGCGCCGCCAGCAGCAGCGCCGCCGCCGCGCAGCCCACCGCCACGCCACGCAGGCGCGCGTACTCCGGCACGCGCAGCGCCGCGCCGCCCCACGCGCCGCTCGCACACTGCACGCGCGCCCAGTAGCGCCCTCCCTCCGCCGCACCGCTCACTGTGGGAGCGCAACGCAGGGTCAGATCGGGTCGCAGCTCTAAGGGGACCACAGGACCGGGGGGTCCGTACCGAGCATGTAGTCGTGCAGCGTGTGGCCCGTGGCCAGCAGGCGCTCGCCGGGCGCGGCGCCCTCGTACCAGCGCACGGTGCAGCGCGACGCGTCGTGCGGCTCGCGGCGCCAGCGCACCAGCGCGCCCTCGTCGATGAGCCGCACGGTCACCTCCAGCTCACCGCCGTCACTGGACTCCGGCAGCTCGGGCTCCTCGGTAGTGATGGCGGCATACGCGATCTGTTCGCCCTCCACTGCCTCTACTGCCTCCGCTGCTTCTACCGCCTCACTGTCCATTGATCCTGAAATATAATTCATATTACATTCAAATAGACCCGTGACTCCGGTTCAAGTCGATTCATTCCGAACCTTACCGAGTGTTCTCGCGAATACTGGTTTACTGAAAAGTCCATCGCCGATCAGGTCTTGCGACAGTACACGCAGCTCGTACTCCGTGCCGGGTCGCAGACCCACCAGCGTGGCTTCCGTGACACCTCTAGTCAAAATCTTCATAGTGCGCCATTCACTCACAGTTCGCTCGCGATACCATACGTTATAATCCACCTCCAGTCCATTGTGTCCTGAGAGAATGAAAAGTGTCAATTTATAAATAAAAAGTGCTATTCTAATAAAGTGAGTAGGTAGGTACAGTCAATTCCCTGCATCTTCCTCATTTCTTCTGTGTAGGAGGGGTCAGGTAATGCAGGGCACTGACTGTACAGTGTACTATAAATAGCTCACCAGGCACCCAGGACAGATGAAGAGAATCAGTAGAGGGTCTGACTGTGAGGTTGTAGGGAGCGCGAGGGGGCATGTTTTCGACCAGCAGCTCTGTCTCCACGTCGACGGTGGCGGCCTCGTTGCTGACGGTGCACACGTACACCCCGCGGTCGTCCTCCGTCACGTCCAGGATGGTCAGGTTGCCGTCGTCCAGGTTGTGACGCCCCGACGGCAGGTCACCGCCGTCCTTCTGCGGAGAGAGCACGCCACTGACGTGTAGGACAGATGCAGGCGGGCGCGGGGCGGTGCCGCGGAGGGTCCAGCGCAGTACACTCACCCGCGCCCAGTGCACGAGCGGCTGGTCGTGGTGGTTGCGCGCCGTGGCGGCGCAGGGCAGCGTAAGCGTGGCGCCGAGGCGCGCCACGTACAGCGGCTGCGGGCGCGCCGCCAGCGCGGGCGGCCGCTGCACGCGCACGCGCACGCCGGGCGACGGACCCTCCGAGCCCAGCGAGTTGTACGGCGTGCACGAGTACTCCCCTTCGTGCGACTCATCCACCTGTAGCAATCCAAACAATCTAAGATACTATTGAAACTCGTGTAATGCCTTTATTCTGCAGTGACTTCAAACAAGTGGATGTGGAAATGTTGTATTGAATTAGTCTACTCAGTATTTATTTTCTTAAGTCCAATCAGGTTATTCATAATAGCACTGCAGTTGTTACGCTTTTTTTTATACCTTTTTACTATTTGTTTCCACGCCTCCTCATAATTTGCTTCAGTAGTTGCTTTTGTATAATAAACCTTAAAATTTTGAGTCGGCGCTTTGAGTGATCTTTGTTCATTGATTTTTCAGCGCCGACTCAAAATTCTAAGGTTTATTATTTTTTGCTTTTCAGTTTTTTCGGCGGTTTATTTTTTTGTTAAATAGTTTTTATTTTATATTGTTTTGTGGCTTGAATGTACTAATAATACTTGGCAAGGTGTACCACACCAATGAAAAAAGAATTATCAAAATCGGACTACTCTGTATAAAGTTATGCGTGGTTATACATTACAATCAGTGAGTGAACAATCAATCATCCCCTGTTTTCCGACCCTTAGGGTTCGATTTTGTTTTCCAAATTTATATGGGACCACCTTGGGAGTATACCCTTTCCAATGAAAAAAGAACTATCACAATCGGACTACCATGTACAAACTTATGCGTGAACATACATAAAAAAAAATATATATATACGCGTCGAATTGATAACCTCCTCCTTTTTTTTTCGTCGGTTAAAAATATTCATAGCTGCACCCGACAAATTACTTTTCAAATAATGTAATTTTCGAACTGACGTTATGGCTTCGTTGTTGTGAATTAGCGATGAAAATATATCATAATAAAAAGTGTGCCATTCTTCATATTTATCTCCAAATGTAGATAGTGTGATAGGTACGTGGTAACTTGACATCACTGTAGCTGTTCTCATGATTACTAGTGGCTAAAGCGATTGGCGATTGAAAAAATGGCGATGTCAAAAAAGACTCCAACGCTTCACGTAAGCTAATTTTACATTGCACGACTTCACGTACCAGATCCTCAAACTGTTCGTAATAGCCTTCGGTGAAATATGCTTCATATTTCGAAGTAGGAGAATCTCTTATCTTTGAATTCCATGTAAGTATTGTTGCTCAAGTAACTCCAATCTTGTTTCTCAATAAGTTCGTTTTATCTTTTCTTTCGGCGTTTTCTTATAATTTCGTTCGTCTGTCAACAAATTGTTCATCAACTGTTCTTGTAATGTAACTGACTTCTCCATTGTATTTATACTTCGACCGCGCCATCCTTACCGATAAAACAATTCACTATAACAGACCGGATATAACCCTACAGGATAAAATTAATAAAATTGCTTACCTGAAAGATATTCCCGTCCTTAATACACACAACATACAAAAGACAATCGCTGAAAAAAAAATACACAGAACTCAAAGATGAAGTTACTAGAATCTGGTGCCAAGATAAAGTATACGTAGTTCCTATAGTCCTTTCCGACACGGGCGTTATTCCGAATCATCTCAATAGCTTAAAAACGATTAGATCTAAAAAAAACCCTTTACATTACACTACAAAAAGCTGCGATTTCAAATACATGTAGAAAAGTGAGAAAGAGAAGTGACTTTCATAGTGAGAAAGTTCTTGCAGATAGAAGAGAACGAACTCAGACCTCATTACAACAACACACAAATAGTTTAAATTTTACACACACGTGCTACATTTACTTGGTTTCGGCCCGTAACTGTAGCTCAAAACCAGCCAAAAACCTGAGAAGAAAACATGTTTTTCCCAAAAATATTAATAATTTCTTTATTATAAGGCAACGATGGCAACGATTAAATACATAAAATATTCTTACAAAATTATATAAACTAATACATAATTAAAAATATCACTTATCATTTGTTACGTTGGGTCGGTGAGGTATTGCGCTGAGTCGTGGTGTCATGTAGCCTTCCGTGAAAACGCCAATAAATGACACCCTTCGGCCAAAATTCCTCCTTCATGAAAGTGTGCAGGTAATGAGTCGGTACCCGCACTACAAAAGATTTGAAGTTAATCTTATGACGTGAGTCCAACTTTTCAACTCTCACGGTGAACTGGCTCTTCATCTTGATGTACTCCACGATGTCCTCTTCCTTCGTGGTATGGTGCACTCGCGACACGTACAACTGCGTCGTTGGACCAGCGGGACGCAGCAACATGGCGGGACCCGTCAGTGCGGTACCGCACTGATTGCGACAAGCAGGCTTCTTCTTCTTCTTCTTTTCCACACGAACGTAAAAGTTTGGCGAGTTTAGACTTAAAGTATACATCTGTATTTTAATTTTGTTAAATAAAATATTTAAAAAAGCCCTTCTTCATCGGCCTGTCGTTGGATTGTTACAGGCGGTGACGAGCTTCGAACTGCTTTGAAGGGCCTTTGGGCTCCCCTCATATAACTTGGTTGCCGCTCATGATTAGCAGGAGATTTAATAACGGCTGCCAAGTGACAGGGGGCAGCTTGCGCAAATCCATCGCCACGAAAGTCAGCACGTCGTCCGGGTTGGTCTCCTTCAACACTTTTATGATGTCTTAGAGACTCCTCTCTCCCTTTTCATCCCACCTACGTGACGGCATTCGATCAGCCATATATAGCGACTCATACAGCAGTGTTTTAGCCCTGCGTATCTCCTCTTCATTAAAGTTAAATTTGCAAATCTGGATCACACTGACCTCTTCCATGACATCCAGCTGGTACTGCAGGAATTCCAGGACCTCGTTCGCCACAAGTTCTTCCGAACATATGGTGGCAGCGGCATTCGCCACGCTCAGAGCAAAATAATAATTTCCGCTAACAGTGCAAGCGTGTCCGATTGAAACGGCGAATCACACTCCACTGATTAATATGTAAATATCTGGTTGACGAGCTTTGCTCGGTATTTTTTGGTAAATTGTGTTTAAAATAATAAGTTTATGTTCAAGTTGATTATCGATAAAGTTGGTCATTGAAAACACGAATTAAACGACATTTTATAAAAATGTATCCTAGCTAGATCGATTTATCGCCCCCGAAACCTGTATACTAAATTTGATGAAAATCATTGGAGCCGTTTCCGAGATTCAGATTATATCTAGACACGCGGTAGCGTGTCAAGTCAAGTTCAAGTAACAGAACTGGCGAGCAGCACCGTGTGTAATATTACACGAACCATTTGGAGCCACTTTTGACCCCCTCATATCTCAAAAACTGTTTCACATAAACGTGTCAAATTTGGCTCATATATTGAGACTTGCAAGATACACGTGTGCTTCAAATTTCATAAACACACCTTAAACGGTTATTTAGATATTAACGTCCAAAAATCGTCATTTTTATCACTGACTGACCTATAGATCATAACTCTAACCCAGTTCCAGATGACCTAGAAAGTTAAAATTTGGCATGCAGATAGGTAATTAGGTGAATACAAAGGAATAAATCAGAAACTGGTTAATTTTTCACATTGTTGATTCTATTAGGAACACTTATATACTTAGTGCCTGTAATAACTGTATGTAAAAGAAATAATGTAAGAATCAGCAATCAGAAATTAAAACTTATGACAGTTGAATATCACCCTTAAATTTTTCATACAAATATTTCCGTTTTAGTACTTATGACTAAGAGTATAGTCGACTTTCTTATTTATTACGTTATTAACTGGGATTTAGTATTAATTGTTGTTTCAATGTTTAGCGCACATCAATAGTGTAAGGTCATTATGTACAAAAAATAATGATATCCCATCAAAAACATAAATGTGAAATGAGAGCCAAGTTCATGATATATGCCTTAGTTGTTGACTTCAACGACAAGAGAAGTGAGATCTAAATGGGTGCCAAGTTCAATGGTCAGTTCTGAAATGTATTTATCTATACTATATTTTTTAATATTATAAAGCTGAAGAGTTTGTTTGTTTGTTTGTTTGTTTGATTGAACGCGCTAATCTCAGGAACTACTGGTCCGAATTGAAAAAATCTTTTTGTGTTGGGTAGCCTATTTATCGAGGGAGGCTATAAGCTATATAACATCACGCTACAACTAAGAGCAGCGGAGCAGTAATGAAAAATGTTGCAAAAACGGGGAAAAATTATTCCTTTTGAGAGTTTCCGTTGCGTGCGCTGCGTAAACGGTTAAAGTAACGCAAAAATCATGTATGACGGAATTGTTCCTTTAAAAATGTTCTAAAAAAAGTCCGCGAGAGCATATGTCTATCTTTTAAGGTTGACTCACTATAACTCAAAGGGAGCGATCAGCAACGAAAAATGGACGAAAACTAGCAGGCAAATCGATGCGACGGGAAGGGTCAGGGGAGCAAAAATTTGACGCGGACGAAGTCGCGGGCAAAAGCTAGTAACTACATAAAATATCATTTCTTCTTATAACTTAGGATAATTATATTGTAGCCTAAGGTCTGACTTGGCTAGTTTTCATATATGAATTATATTATAGCCTTTGCAAGTTCTAAGCCTGTTACTTGTCGGTTCTTATTTTATTATTGCGAAGATTTGGCTTGCTGGTAGAAACTAGACATCGAACATAACAATTCGGCAGGCATATATCATAATATCGAACTTGGCTCTCATTTCACATTTATGTTTTTGATGGGATATATATATATAAGGTGTATCTATTCATACACGAAATATTTTAAGAGGTATACCTGTAGGTGGTAAAGAAGCTATAGCAACGAAAAAAAAATCCTGAGTGGTTTTTTTTTAAATTTAATATTTATAAATTATTTGGCGCACATAAGAAATACTGGCTCCTTCTTATTTTTTACGGCCCGAGACACCGCAGCCATGCTCGTGCTGCCCGGTCGTCGCCCTCGCAGCGTCAGGCGGGCCATTCATAGAATTTAGAGTAAAGGTTTTATGCAAAACGTCTCAAGTAGTTTTAAAATTATAATAATTACGAAAATTCAAAAACGCTTAGATAAAAAAATTATTTTTGCTTCTATAGCTTCTTTACCACCTACCCCTTGTGTACCCCTTAAAATATTTCGTGTATGAATAGATACACCTTATGTACAAGAATTGCTCGTTTAAAGATATAAGATTAGCTATAACTAAGTACGTACGCACGCATACACTCATAGGTCCGCACCCAACATCTCGGAATCATTTGGACACTTTAGGCACGGTGATGGGATTCCCAAAATGGGAATTTTCCCGGAAAAAATCCCATTGAACCCAATCAATGGGTATTTATTCGGGTATTTATATTTTCATGATCAAAAACATTTTTTTATCAAAATACATCTTAAAACAGCACTGCATTTTGTATAAAAATAAAGAAATAAAATTTGAATTTGGCGCCAGCATTGAAGCTTTGTTTGAACGTATGCGCCGGCGCGGGCGGCGGTGCATGGTGTTTTTTGATTGGTGCATTTTATCTACCTGGTAACGGTAGATAGGTGGCCATGTTTAGTATTCACTTGAGTATCGGATTTTGCGGAAGTGACTCAATATGTGTTAAACTACAACAATTCTGGTGTTTTGTGTTGAAACTTGTTTGCTGTGTTTATGAAAATTGAACTTGACAATTTTGGCAACGAATTATGGATTCCGAGTGAAATATTTAATTATTTTTGTGAGTGAGATGATTGAATCGAATTTACGTAAGTGCTTACATTTATTCCTTTAAAATATTTTTATTGATTTTATTTCTATCCCATACGATTCTATCAGAAGCAAAGTCCTCTGATAGAAAAGCCTGCCAGTAGTATGTCAACGTGTAATAGAAATAACTAAATATTAGTTTATTTAGTTTATATATTTCATTAAAAATCCAGGCAAAGGGTTTTTTTGGCGGAAATTGATAAAACATTGCTTAATTTCCAGTATATTCAAAATCAAATCTGAAAGATGAGTTTTCTGAATCGGGCATACCTACATCCGGTGGATCCAAATTTTTTGTAATTTGCTTATCAGTGACAAGTTGTAACTTAACCAAAATATTATTCGCGACAATAATAAGTATAATTTTAAATAAAAGAATGATCAAAACATTCGCTCCGTTTGGTCAAAGTTGGTAAAATTTCCGAAATCTAACTTATTTTATTTACGGAGGAATCGCTTTAAAGTTATTTAACCTACCTACGTAGCATAATTTTCGATTTTTGGCGGAAATTGATAAAATACTGCATAATTACAGTAGATGAGTTTTATGAATCGGGCATATATCCTTAAACTCATTTGAACCTTTTTTTTGTTATAGATATCATCATGCCGAAACAGAAAAAACAAAAAGTGTGGAGACATTACCACAGCCTACCCGACAAATCAGTCAAATGCACATTTTGTTCAAAAATATACCGAGTACCCAATGTAACCAAAATGGGTAAGCACTTGCTAAAGTGTCCTAAATGTCCGCTGGTTATAAGAAATGAGTGTTAACGGAAAGCTGTGAAGAAACATCGTTAATAGCATCAAATACAACGAACTCATCAATTACAGAAGGAGAAGTATCTGAAACCTCAACACCCAATGACGCTACTCCGTTGCTCGAATTTACAGAAGAAAAAAAGCGACGACTTACAAAGTTGCTTTCAAAGGCAATTTATGTTACTGGCGCGCCTCTGTCTATGGTGGAACATCGTCTGTGGAGAGATTTTTTTGAGGAACTACAGCCACTGTTCGAACTGCCAACACGAAAAGCTGTGTCCACAACATATTTAGAAACGATTTACAATGAAATGGAATGAGAAATAACTGAAGAATTGAAGTCGACTAACAATTTACATCTTCAGTGCGATGGATGGAGTAACCGACGGAACGAGGGTATTATTAATTTTGTTATTGCAAAACCAGAACCCGTTTTTGTGAAAAGTTTAGCTACAAGTAGCCACCGTCACACTGCCGAATACCTAAGTGAAGAAATTCAACAAGTATAAGAACTTACGGAACGTATAAAGTGACATTAATAGGAGATAACGCAAGAAACCAACAAAAAGCTTTTGATTTAGTTAAACTGCAACATCCGAACGTAATTACATTTAATTGCGTAGCACACACATTGAATTTACTGTGTCGTGACATAATAAAAGAAGATGCTACACAAGCCAGTTGCCGCCGACGTAATCAAATCTGTAAAAAATAGTCAAATACTGCGCCCGTTATTCAAACAGATAATTGCAGAAAAAGGTTCTGGCGAGCAACTAAAATTGCTCAGCAAGACGCGTTGGGGCAGTTACTCTCATGCTGTGCGTAGTTTGCAAAATAGCAAAGCAGCTCTGCAATGCTTGGCAGTACATGAAGATGCAATAATGATCCCAGCTGATATTAAAGCAAATTTACTACATGAAGAATTTTGGAAAATGATCGACGTATCGACAGCTGTTTTAGAGCCAATAACAGATTACATATTTAAACTAGAAGGAAACGAATCGTACATTAATGACGTGTACATGGCATTCAAAGATATTAAATCACGTCTGGCCTTTCTGCTACCCGGTTTTTCTTCTTTGGTTGAAAATAATATCAGGGACAGGATTTTGAATGCAGTTGATAAACGCAGAGAGAACTGCATAAAGCCTATTCATCTAGCAGCCTATATGTTGGATCAAAAATGTCAAGGCATCGAACTGAACGAGGATGAAGAAATCATTGCCATGCCATTTCATTCATGAGAAAGGAAGGCAGTTAAATTTGGAAGTAATGACAGATTTAGCCAATTATAGAGCAAGAGAAGGCTTTTGCGCAAAATCTTTTGTTTGGACGAGCCTCCAGAACATGAAACCTTTAACTTGGTGGAAAGGAATTTGCAAAAACAAGGCTCTAAGCAAAGTTGCAGCTTGTCTTTTAACTGCTCCCTGTACATCGGCTGCAACAGAACGAACCTTCAGCATTCATGGCAATATCCACAGCCTTAAACGGAACAGGTTAATAACAGAAAGAGCTGCAAAGCTTGCCTACATATCCTATAACTGGAATTTATTACATAATCAAAAAGACGAAGAAGTAGACGAAGAAGAAGAGGAACCCATTTCCAGTCCTTTTATGATGAGCCCATTAACCATAAAAAATATTGAACCTCAACCATCAACTTCTGGAAGAAATACAAGACAAATAGAGTTTTGCGATATAACAAAAATATTCTCCGGTAACAGTGACTTAGACAGTGACTAAATTAGTCTCGATAACATGTTACCATAGAAATTAAAGTGATAAGGATGGAAAATGTAAATTATGTCAACTTTTATTTATTTTAAATTACGATACGATCTGGCTTCAAATTCTGCGATCTAGATCGTGTATCGATTCAATAATTTACGATCTAAAAGATCGATTCAAATCAAAAGATCGGGCTAGAAAACTACTTGCTACTACTACGAGAGCGTAGGTAGGTCACTGTATTTTGTATATGTCCTACGTAAATGTCCTGCAGATCTGCTAGCGTCTTGTGACGGGTCGTTGAGCTCCCTAAAATAGGGTTGAGCTACACGATGACTGAAACATACGTCTGTTGGGACAGGTCAGCTCAAAGCTGCAATGGCTCTTTCTTCAAAAGGATCCTCCAGACATTGCCCTGCATTGTTAGACTCACATAAAATCTTTACATATTATAAAATAAAGTCACTTAGCTGTCTGTCTGTCCCTATGTATGCTTATATCTTTAAAACTACCCAACGGATTTTGATGCAAGTTTTTTTAATAGATAGAGTGATTCAACAGGAAGGTTTATATGTATATAACATACATAATATAGTAAAGAAACGCTGATAATTTTAGAGGTTTCTAATGTGATGTCATAAATAAACACATTTTTTTGCGCTTACATTGCGAACGCTGGCTGAACCCTACGAAATAGCTCAAAATAATGTACTACAGTATTGTACACCTTAAAAAGTTCTACAAAAAAGTCCGCGATGGTATATGTCTAACTCTTAGGGATAACCCATAATAACCATTTTTATCCTTTACTTTTTACGAGAAATAATGGCTTATTTATGAATGCGATTTTAAGCAATACAGCATTAATCCTTATGCAATTAAGTACCTTAAATAAATTGTGCATTTCATGTAGATCAAAATTGCCCTTTACAGCATATCATTAAAATGAATATTTTAGAAGATATCAGAAATTATAATAAAATCGCCGCAGCGTCCGGCCGCGCGGCCGTCCCGGTTGGTATCGGTCGGGTAGATTATTAGTTGTAAGTTGTAATATTGTAATTCATATTACTTTGGCTTCATAGTACATGCGAATATCATGACTTCGAAGTACTCAAAATAAACCTAATTGTATTATTCCAAGTAAGAGACCGCGAAATATTGCTTAGATGTATAGATTTTTGGATGGATTTGGATTTTTGGTTATCCTGGATATTTACCATATACATAGGATACTTTATCCCGGTAGTAGGTTTCCGAGTGATATTTTCCGAAAGCTATACGGGCGAAGCCACTGACAAAAGTACTATTCTTATAACTATGTTTAATTTGGTGTCTGGTAAATAATTGAGTGTCTGTATAGGTAGAATAGGAGCGTTAAGAAAAACCAGTAAGACTTATATTCAATTTATTCCAGCCCTATGTCTCAGTCTTCTTACTCTGAATACTATTAGTTTTATTTTAAGTACATCAAACACACATGATATGTAAGGATCGTAGCAGGTGGCGTTCCGTAGTTTCTGCCTACCCCTATGGGAAAAGGCGTAATTTTATGTATGTATAATATGGATTAATACATTATTACCGCGGTAGTACGTCCTCTTCCGATAATTTCCGACATACACGCGGGCGAAGCCGCGGGCAAAAGCTAGTTCTAATAATATAATGTTTGGACTTTAAAGAGAATATGACCTCTGAGTTTGTTTCGGCATTTTTTCTAAGGGAACAGTCAGCTAGTACATGCCGGCGCCATCTAGTTTAAAAAAAAATTTGACGTGTAAAAGTGTCTTATAAAATTTACTTACAGAAATAAACATTTCATTTCATTTCACTCGTTGGTCACTTTTTTCACCCTATCCACTTTCTTATTTAATAGTCCTGGTATTTTATTTGATGTAAAAAGCAAAATACCTATGTTCGACGCCAGGCCAAGGCCCCGACCATAGGATTTAAATAAGCGCAGTGGAAACATAATCGTGGGCCTTGGGACAAGAGTGGCGAGCGAAACTGTCCGCCGTGCGCGGAGCTGAGTAATACAATATTCAAAAGACTCACCTGATGGTAGAAACCTGGTTCTGGAGCCTACCTGGATTTATGTATGTAAATGAGTGTATATTGTATTGTGTAGTGACGCTGTCAGTATTCTCAGGATACAAGGCCGCTCAAGAGGCTCTGCTACCAAAGCATGCGGTCTGTTCCATCCCGTTTGAGCGGTGCATACAAAGCGGTGAGAGAGGCAATCAGTGGATTGACCACACAGCTACGGTGGTTCACTTCAGCTGCAGCGACCGCTGAGCGCCCGGATCTTGAAGCGGTCACGCTTGCTCGGTTCGAGCAGTTGAACGTGAGACTCGGCAACGTTGATGCTCTGCTCACCCGCTACAACGAGTTCATTTATGAAGTGGATCTGGAAGTGCTGGACCAGGCAGCACATGATAAGGTCCTTGCTGACTACGATCAGATTTTGGACCTGGGGATGTTATTGGTCAACGTGCTTGGGAAATATTGGAGAGCCGGACACCAATCCAGGTCAAACCGGAGACCTCGGTTGTTTCAGGTCCCGGACTATTGAGTAGATTGCCTACTTTGGAACTGCCACACTTTGACGGTCGCTTGGACCATTGGTTGGGTTTCCAAAACCTTTTTGAAAGTTTGGTTGATGCACGCTCGGACCTCAGACCCGCCCAAAAGTTGGCCTATTTGTTGTCTGTCCTGGAAGGTGAGGCCCGAGCCTTGGTAAAGTATTTGTCGGTGACTGACTCAGCCTACCCTACCGCTTTGGAACTACTCATCCGGCGGTACCAAAATAAACGTTGTTTGGCTGACGTTCATATTGAATTGATTTTGGGGTTACCGGTCATTACTGGATTGTCAGCATTGCGTACTGACCTGTTGAACCCGTTGGTGGCAGCGACCAACACTATAAAGCGATTGGACTTGCCGGTGGACCATTGGTCTTACCTTTTGGTGCATGTAGTGCTGCAACGGCTTCCTGCCGATTTAAGGGCTCGTTTCGAGCAAAATTATGGTGGGGATAGTGTTACACATCTCCCCCCATTTGGTGACCTCGTCAAATTTTTGGAAGATGAGTGTCGGTTTGTGGATAACGCCAGCGTTGCCACTGAGTCACGCCAGCCGTCTTCCCGGCCACGAGACCAGGGACGGACTGGGGCTCGCGGGCCTGTTAGTATAGTCGCCCCGCCACTCGTTTTGCTGGCACCCAGAGTCGTCCTGTTTGTGAGTTTTGTAGGGACACGGGGCATGGCATGGCAACTTGCGCGGCCTTTTTGGAATTGCACGTGAGTGCCCGCCGCCGAATTGCCAATGCACGCCGTCTGTGCTTCTCTTGTTTGGGGGCTCACTTTCATCGGGACTACCCCAACCCCCGCCCTTGTAGAATTTGTAGGGGGTCCCATTTGGACATTTTGTGCGCTAACGCGAACCACGCTGGCAGACCAGCCTCTGATGAAGGTTCGCGTACGGGGGGGTACCATGGAGTTGGTCACCGGGCTTCTGCCTCGCCGGTTCAGAACCGGGGAGAGGCCCGCAATTTTGAGCGCCGCACTCCTACCCCCACGCAAGTTGATCGGGAGCCGCGCGACCGCCATTTGGTCTCCCCGCGTAAAGGCGATTACGCACTTGTTGCTAGGCACCGCTGGCCAGATCAGCACCGCCTGCCCTCCCCTCCATTGGTGGAACGTCCCCGGTTGGAGTCACGCCCCCCGCCATTCAGGCATCCGGTGGGATATGCCCTTCCAGCGATGGCGCGTGGCTCGGGACACCACGCGTACGAGGAATTTGACCTCCATCCTCGTCGGGAAAGATTTGAGCCTGGGTGCGGCAATCGGTCACCGCCCAGGCATTGTTAGGACCTTGGCGCCTGCCCCGCTAAGGTACCCCTCAGATCGATACGGTTTTGTTGCCAACGGCATCGGTCAGGGTCTGGGGGCCCACGGGGGACTCTGTTGTGGTCCGTGCCATTTTGGACACGGGAGCCCAGGGTTGCCTTTTGTCTGTTGTTTTGTTTGTGTATTGTTTTGGGCGAAATTGTTTTCTTGAGCGCCTTTGGACTGCGGAACTTGGTTGGGACGAGCCACTTCGGGAAACCCTGTTGGAAGATTGGCTCCAATTTGTACCCGCACTGCCCGCAGTCAACGAGGTTGTGTTATCCCGCGCTATCCTCCCCCCTGGGAGCTACACTGCTGCCCGTCATGGGTTTGTGATGCGTCTTCGCACGGTTATGCAGCTGTTGTTTATCTGCGCACCATCAGCGCGACAGGCCAGGTGAAGTTGTCACTGGTCATGGCCAAGAGCAAGGTGGCCCCCCTCCGGACGGCTCTGACCATCCCTAAGTTAGAATTGTCAGGGGCGGCGCTTCTTGTGCGTCTATTGAACCACGTTGCTCACACTTTGGGTGGAACTGTGGACATTCGGGCTTCTTACGCCTGGACGGACAGTCAAATTGTTTTGTGTTGGTTGAAGACGTCCGTCCACTCTTTGGAGGTCTTTGTTGCGAACCGAGTGTCCCAGATTCAAAATTCTGAAACGCCTTTGATTTGGAGGCACGTGCCTGGAGATTTGAACCCAGGCGACGTGGCCTCACGTGGGTGCATGGCACCCCGCCTGATTGCTCCCCCCCTATGGTGGGGACCAGACTGGCTGACTCACCCCGAGGATGATGGACCTCGAACGCCAGTCTTGATGTCGGGTCCTTTGCCCGGGCTCAAGGTGCTCGCTGTTGGAACGAAGGACTCTCCGTTTGACCCAGATTTTTTGTTGAGTCGATACAGCTCCCTCGACAAATTGTTGAATTGTTGGTGACTGATCGTCACAGTAAGAACTCGCATGCCGGTTGCAATGCGCTGTTGGCCATTCTGCAGCGAGAGTTTTGGAAATTGTCGGGAGCCGTTAGTAAGTTGGACCCCTTTTTGGACGAAACGGGTCTTTTGCGTGTTGGGGGACAGTTGAGGCACTCTAGCCTTCCTTATGGGGCCCCTCACCCCCTTTTGTTGCCTAAGGAGGGCCATTTGGTTAAATTGTGTTTGTTGTTTTTGGTTGTTGTTGTTGTTTGGTTGTTTTTGTTGTTTGTTATTGTTTTGACCCGCCAGCCTGCCCCCATTGGGGGGGTATTTTTTGAGGCCGCAGTGAAAGCGGCAAAGGGACTCTGGCGCAGATTGTTGGGAGACACCGTTCTCACCTTTGAGGAGTTACGGTATTTTGCCACATTGAAGCTGTATTGAACTCGCGTCCATTGTGCCCGCTGTCTTCGGACCCGAACGACTTGGAGGCCCTAACCCCGGGCCATTTTTTGATTGGACAGCCACTTGTCGCCCTGCCCGAGTACCCTTTTGTCGATGTGAGCCAAAATCGGCTATCGCGGTTTCAGTTGGTGCAGCAGCCCGCTCAGAGTTTTGGAAGCGTTGGAGCTTGGAGTATTTGCACATCCTCCAGCAGCGCGTCATGTGGAAAACGCAACCTTGTCAAGATTGCCAATTGATTAGCGGACGGGAAGGCCCGTCCGGGGGGGGTATATGTCCATCCCGTTTGACGTTTACTCTATGCGCCTACGTTTCTAGACGTCACGGAGTGACAATTGTCAAGTGTCAGTTTGACTTTGACTCTTTTGGTTTTGATCTGGGGAAGAAATCGGTCGACCCTGTTGTAAATTAATCCCTTAGAATCGGTCGTTTTTGTGGACAATCTGTCGTGACCCAAATGTTTTGTGTGTAAATAACCCCCTTTGACGAGATAATACGGGTTCAGTTTGTTTGTTGGAAATAATTTGAAGTGACGCTATTGAACCGCGTGCTGGAACCAATCTCTGGCGTGTTGCAGCGGCTGGTATCCTGGATTACCACTTACAACGTCACTACACAATACAATATACACTCATTTACATACATAAATCCAGGTAGGCTCCAGAGCAGGTGTTCTTCTACCATCAGGTCAGTCTTTTGAATATTATATTGTACTAATCAGCTCCGCGCACGGCGGACAGTTCGCTTCGCCACTCTTGAAGCCGTCACCTCCTTCTGCGAAGCAGTAATGCTCGCGAAGGAGGAGGTGGGGCGCGTGAGGGAGTGGCAGTCTCTGCGCCCTCACGTCCCTAGCTGCCGCAGGAGGAGACGCCCCGGGCGTCGGGAGTCCATAGCGGACTCCCGGCCACCGTAGGCGCGAGCTTGCGGGTGGCGAGCAATGGGTAGCTCGCCGCCCGGTAAAGACCAAGCTCGGATCGACGGCGCGTAGTGTTCCACGCGCGCCTCAAAGAGATGTCAGCAGCGCTGAAGGGGTCTTCTAGGACCGATGCCTGCCGGGGTCGCGTGATTGTTCGAAAGAGATACCGTGACACTGGCACATGGGCAACTGAAGGAACGCGGGTGGGTTTTAGTCAGTAAAAGTCTGACACGCCCTCCCGCTCCACCCAGAGCGGGAGAAGTCATTTGATGATTTCCCATCCTGAAAAAAAAAAAAAGTCCCCACCATCATACCTTCCACTGCGCTATTTAAATCCTATGGTGAGGCCCTGGCCTAGCGTCGAACACGGTCAATGGGTCACTTAACCTCAAACTATTTCAAACAAAAAATATATCCAAACTAAACCCGTATTATTTCGTCAAAAGGGGTTGGTTACACACAAAACAATTGGGTCACGACAAATTGTCCACAAAACGACCGGTTCAAAGGGATTAATTAACAACAAACGGGTCGCGAAGCACAAGGACCGCCATTCTTTTTCAAGATCAAACCAAAGTGAAGTGTCAAACTGACAAGTGACAGTTCTCACACTGTTACACGTCTAGAAACGTAGGCGCACAGAGTAAACAATTCAAACGGGACGGAACACCTATTATAAAAATAAACAAATTTCATACTAGTTTACGGAGTGTAAGGGATAGCCCTCCACAAACTAACAGAGTAAATTCAGCTCCTTATTTTGAATCATATTCCACCGGAATTTTTCTCAGGATTTTTTCTTTTACCTTTTTCAGCCTTGCAGTTTTATTTCAATGTAAAATTACATTCTCTGAAAGCAGCACTCCATATATGTAAACAATACGGCTAAAATCAAAAAAGCAGCAATGGATGTTAAAACCTAAGATGACCCACTGACCAAATCCTCTAACGAACGACGCGTAAAATCAGCTGTTCACTTCTTGTCTAACTACAGAGTTCATCGAACTCGTCGTCGGTGATTGCACAAAGGCGGCTTACCGAATTGATCCGAGTTGCATTGCGTGTGAGGAAATAAAACAAATCAGGTTTATTGGATTCCCATAACGGTCCTGAAAGAATTTCTTGTACTGGTCATCTTAGTATGATTTACTGAATCCAGCTCATCAGTTTGTGGAGGGCTGTCCCTAACACCCAATAAAAAAAAAATATATCTTTCGGAGTTTCCAGAGTAATTTAAAAAATGTATCTCTGGGTGCGTTTGCGAGTTGTATACCCGCTCGGCGCAGCGGCGGTGTGGCGCGATGGTAACTGTCGCGTCGACGGCTCTGTGTGGAGTCGTCCGTAATATCTAGTACATTACAACTACTCAGCGTCGCCTTGCCGTCCCGCCCTGCCACACCCCGCCCGTTGTGTGGATAGACCTTTAATATTGTTAAATACACCGGGACAGACGCTCAGACATCTCGCGTTATACAATGCCAAAAACGCTAAGCCTCCCAACGACATTGACCATATACCTGATTGAATAGTAAACTTCCATTTCTGCTATAAAACACTCCGGGCACGTTGTAAGGGTCGAACAAGAAACCATCCTTCTCCCAGCGCAGGTTGGTGAGCGGCGGGTTGGCGCTGAAGTGGCAGTCCAGACTTGCGGGCTTGCCGTACGGCAGAAAACGCTCCTTCGGGGCGTAAACTACTTTGGCTTTATCTGAAACATCAAACCGTTTAGAAGAGTGCACGTGTGATGTGCGTCGTGAGTATGAGTGTGCACCGAGCCTCACACTGCACGTCCAGGAAGGCGCTGGCGCTCTGCACGGCGTGCTCGGGGTCGCGCACGCGGCACTCGTACTCGCCGGGGTCGGTGGACGCGGCGCGCCGCAGCACCAGGGAACCGTTGGCGGGCCGCTCCGTGCGCAGCGCCAGCTCGGGCAGCTCGGCGAGCGGCGAGCCGTCCTTGTACCACTCCACCGCGGACTCGGGGCTCTTCGGCAGACATTCCAGCTCAGCGCGCTCGCCTTCTAGCACCGTCACGTTCATTGGTGGCGTCACTATCAAATTACCTCCTGAAAAGTCAACAACACGTCGCTTATGATATATTGTATGTGGGGGCGGGGATCGGAGGGGTGAGGGGTGTGAAAGAATGCAGGCCTGACCGTCGACTTCGAGGTAGTAGAAGGTGCCGTTGTTGCGCGCGGGCGGCGTGCGGTTGGGGAAGGTGACGCGGCAGCGGTAGAGGCCGGCGTCGGTCTCGCGCACGGCACTGACGTTGATTGAGCCGCGGCCGAGCCCCAGGCGGCCGTCTGGCACGCGCCGCACGCGCCCGCCCCAGCGGTCAGCCACGCGCGCTGCGCCCTCGCCACTGTACCACGAGAATATCGTGTTGTCCTGCAAGTGCAAACACAGCCACCGAGTCACTAAGCTCCTTATCGCAGAATTGCCTACATGTGAACATAATTATACACATTATGAACCATGCAACTGTTGCCCGCAGTTCTGCTCGCATCCTCCTAACTATAGGAACTACCACTAGTATGTCGGTCCATTCATATTTAAAACTTTGAGAGATTTTTTACAAAAGGGAAAAATTTTACTGTGCCAAAAAATGTTCAACTTGAAATGAAATTATAAGCACATTTTTATTTAAATTGCTCTTTTTTCAATTTATGTATTTTTAGGGGTTCGTACCTCAAAAGGAAAAACGGAACCCTTATAGGATCACTTTATTGTCCGTCTATCTTACCACTTGTAGTAACGATCTCTGGGCAAGTTTTGGCATGGCCATATTGTTGGCATTTATAACACCTTGTCACCAATGTGAAGTCTTGTTTGAAGGACTCGGGCCTTAACGTACATCGGCTGAAAATTCAACAACATAGTTACAGGTCACAGCATCCGTCTTCCCCGATATGTGACTTACTTTATAAAGGACATGAAGGAATCCAAGTACATCGGTGGTAACTTGCCGGATACGTATGGGTAGGAAATTATTAAATGACGTCTCCCGCTCTGGGTGGCACGAAAGGTCGTGTCAGACTTTTACTGACTAAAACCCATCCGTGTTCCTTCAGTTGCCTATGCCAGGGCCACGGTAACTCTTTCATACAATTCCGCGACCATGGCAGGAAGTCGGCACTCCTACATTCACGATTCAAGGTTTGTAGGTAAGTAGGTAGGTAACCTACAAAGTACGGAATCCTCCTCGGTGGGTGAGTCCGACTCGCACTTGTCCGGTTTTTTAAAACTATTTGTCTGTTAAAGTACCTACCTAGCCATACGAAACTTATACAGGATTTTTTTTTACCAGTGCGCAATTTTTTTTATATAGAACACATTTCAACTACTTTTTCAATCCTTTTTTTTTAATTTATCCGTAATCAGTAAACTGTGGACACCCTACATATTTCGTACCTAATATGATATCGACAATAGGAATAGGTCAGTAACCGCACGCCGACGTAGGTACTTCGAACTTCTTAGAATTTTGACTGACCGAACAGCTGATACCTACCAGCCAAGAACCTACACGTAGCTACGCTCGGTCGTTCACCTCCGCCGCCTCGCCGGCATAGTGTTATTGTTAGTGATGAATAAAACCCTTCGATGGAACTGTGTCCAGAGGTGAGCCTTTAGTCGTGCACAATCACTTGGAAACTGGGATTAAGAAAGGTTCTCACGAGTCCGCACAGTCGATGGCTTTTCACTGGCGCCAGTCTAATACACAGTCCAGGGACTTCCCTAATTAGACACTAATTAACACTGACACAGAATTGTTGAAAGTCTTCGTAGGTAGGTTTTGTAGAACATGGTAGATTTATGATTTTATTGCCGGCGGCGAAGCGCACGCGCCATCACACGCGCCATCTTGCGAGTTCTTGACCAAAGGATTGATTGAATCCCGAAGGAAACGGAAAAATGAACGAAGGGATAGTTTGGGATGAGGAAGTTGTGTGATTGTGCATTAGTCGATTATGCATTAGTCAACTTTAACACATAGGTACTTTGAACTTCTTAGCATTTTGACCGATCGAACAGCTGGTAAGTACCTACTTGTAACTACGCTCGGTCGTTCACCTTCGCCGCCGCCATGTGAAAGTTACCATAAAAACCAGTTCCAAAATATGTATACATCTTTCGTTAACGATAACTTATTTTTTTTTTTGTACTAAGATATATCAATATAAACATTAAATGATTATTATAACTCGTTTAAGTTTAATTTGTTAAAATTTGCGCACTGGTTAAAAATTTATCCTGTATATATCTTAATATATATAAATTACGCGTCACGTTGTTTGTCCGGGATGGATTTCTAAACTACTTAACCGATTTTAATAAAATTTGCACACCGTATACAGTTTGATCCAACTTGAAAGATAGGATAGTTTTTATCTCAATTACTGATTCAATATTTGCAAATTAAATGTTTTTGACTTCAGTAGCTCAAACATGTAGGTTTTGCTGCATGAAATCAGTGAGCAAAATGCGATTTTGCTCACTGAGTGAGACAAAGTAACTTTTTAATTTTTGTTTTCAGAGAGCCGCGAATATCTTATTCAGCCTTGGGTTAATCATACAATTCGAAACATTTACACTCTATCTGTTTCCCGCCATTAGAAAGAGAGAGAGACAAAGAGCAGCCCTTTCGAAGTTTCGATTTTGAATTCGACCTCAAAGACAAACACCTTCGGAAATTTGTACTAACTAAAGAAATTTTGCAAAAAGATAATTATGTCTTATAATGTAATTCATTGAATTTTTAATTTATTGTTGTATTTAAACGAAAATAAGTATTTACTGCAAATAAAACTGATATTTAACCTGTAAATATTTATTTCTAGTTTCAATAATGTTACGTAAATATTTTGAATAATAAAATATGATGGGTGCTGTTTCCGAACACACCTTAATTTAAATAAAAGAGCGGCAATAAAATTTCGTAGCTGGCGTAGAGTTGAATAAGTTAAAAAATATTAAAATCATCCTAAAATATGAGTGAAACTAGCGACGAGAACAGTATTTTAACGCCGGAAGAGTTAAAACAACAAGTTATTAATGCAGAATTAAGTTTCCTACCTGAGAAGTCTCGCGAAAAATATCTGAAAGCATACCATGTCTTCAATGAATGGAGACTTACAAAGGGCGCAAGCAGTTTTACGGAGACGGTGTTGCTATCTTATTTTTTAGATTTATCACAGACGAGGACATCATCTACAATGTGGAGTACTTAGTCACGTATCATCTACTAATGTCAAACTCTGATAATGACAACCAGACGCAAAATGTCCACTTCTCAGAATGTGAACTTCTTAGAATGTCAAATTCGCATAATGTCAATTTCTCATAATGTCGATTTCTCACAATGACAAACTCGCATAATGTCAACTTCTCACAATGTCAACTTACTAAAATGACAAACTCGCATAATGACAACTCCACGTAGTTCCTACTTCAACAAGATAGTTTGCATGTGGTAATAGTTATAGCTAGGTATACATACACTAAGGGGTATATAAAGGTAGGTATTACAGTAATTAAAAAAAAAATATCAACATTTTATAATCAGTCAACTATAACATGGTCATCAAAATCACGAAAAACATAACATAATACAAACTAAAAAAAAACTGTGATTCTACATAGGAATAAAAAAAAATCGTTTTAATTATTTGTTTAAATTTACTTTTTAAACAAAGATAGCGGCAAAAATATAATCTTTTAAAAAAATGATGCAATATTTAGACTTCCATTTTGCAGTGAAATTAAATATTTATTATATTTTATATCAAAAGTTATATCACGAAGTCGTCTCTTATTTCTTAAAACTTTAAAAAGACTGTCCGTTATTCTCGTATTTTTTTTAACTATTATTTATTTTCAATTTATTAGGGTGTTTCGAATTTTGTGATGTATGTCAGCGTAGTTTTTACAGACAGTTTTTGCTTTCCTGGTAACTCTGGCAAGGATAATGGCACAATTCATGAAATAATTGTATTGTCATTGGTCTTTGATATGTGTGGCAAAGTTTCTATTACATAGGCACATACTAACATACAAACATAATAACATACGCATGAAGCTAATAAAAGCGTGTTAAAAAAAACTTGTATCATCAAAATGACAAAAAAAAAAGAAGCAAAATGTTGGGATCAGGAGAATAACGAACCGCCTTTTTATTAGGGTTCCGTTGCCAAATGGCAAAAAACGGAACCCTTATAGATTCGTCATGTCTGTCTGTCTGTCTGTCTGTCTGTCTGTCTGTCTGTCTGTCCGTCCGTATGTCACAGCCACTTTTCTCCGAAACTATAAGAGCTATGCTGTTGAAACTTGGTAAGTAGATGTATTCTGTGAACCGCATTAAGATTTTTACACTAAAATAGAAAAAAAAAAACAATAAATTTTGGGGTTCCCCATACATAGAACTGAAACTCTAAATTTTTTTTTGCATCGAACCCATACGTGTGGGGTTTCTATGAATAGGTCTTTAAAAATGGTATTGAGGTTTCTAATATCATTTTTTTCTAAACTGAATATTTTGCGCGAGAGATACTTCCAAAGTCGTAAAATGAGTGTCCCCCCCCCCCCCGTAACTTCTAAAAATAAGTGTCCCCCCCCCCCGTAACTTCTAAAATAAGAGAATGATAAAACTAAAAAAAATATATGATGTACATAACCATGTAAACTTCCAACGAAAATTGGTTTGAACGAAATCCAGTGAGTAGTTTTTTTTTAATACGTCATAAATAGTAAACCGTAATTTACCTTTCATTCAATCAACTCAAATATAAAAATTAAAAAAAAAAACATTTAATTTCATAAATATGAACCTTATGCATAAACCGAGGATACCTACAGGTTTGTACGGAACCCTCGGTGTGCGAGTCCGACTCGCACTTGGCCGGTTTTTAAAGTTCTAAGAAATAGGAAAGGACTCCGTGACATATTTTTTTATATTAAAGAATCTTATTTTTTTTTATTGCTTGTATGGTAGTACTACGTGGAGTTGTCATTATGCGAGTTTGTCATTTTAGTAAGTTGACATTATGCGAGTTTGTCATTGTGAGAAATCGACATTATGAGAAATTGACATTATGCGAATTTGACATTCTAAGAAGTTGACATTCTGAGAAGTGGACATTTTGCGTCTGGTTGTCATTATGAGAGTTTGACATTCTAAGAAGTTGACATTCTGAGAAGTGGACATTTTGCGTCTGGTTGACATTATGAGAGTTTGACATTATGAGATGATACGCTTAGTCAATGTTGAAAGCTACTTTAAAAACAAAACATAAGGTGCATGTTGAAACATACGCAAAACTCGTATCTTTTCTAAAAAGAATGTCAGTTGGGCATAAGGCTAAAAAGTCCAAAATTTTCACGGCCCTTAAGAGCCATTTTACATTTTTGCGCGAATATCTAAAATTTTAGTCGCCTTATTTACCTCTCATCTCATCATTATAAATACTCTGGGATTGACAAACACATGTAAAAAATAGATCAATCTTTTGTTTTGTTATTTTTAGTAGCACATTTACAAAAACTTATTTGTTTACTTCGTAGTAATTAATCTCCCACAACTAGTTTTCTTAATAAAAATCAGCGCAGGGTCAATTTCAGACTCCTATTTCTATCATTCATATGTAGAAATTTGAGAAAAAAAATACACAAAACATCAGACATATAATCTAGTTGTTATATTTAGTACAAGAATATTGATTTTTAATAAGCTTAATTAGTAAAAAAAATAAGTCTTATGGCAATTTTTACGATTTATTCGCAATTTTATCGCGTTTTTTTGCTTTGAATAAAGCATAATTACATTAAAAAACTTTTTACAAAAAAAACAACCGACTTCCTTAAAAAAAACACTACAAAGTCAAAAATAACTTTAATTTCGAAAGTCGGTGTCTTAGGCTCTGTATTTAAGGTTTTTGCCACCGACTTCCGAAATTAAAGTTATTTTTGACTTTGTAGTGTTTTTTTTAAGGAAGTCGGTTGTTTTTTTTGTAAAAAGATTTTATTTTTTAACTTTTTAGTTGTGGTAGATACTCCGCACTAATCTAATCGCGTTATGCGTACATTTGTCGCGCAAATACGTAATGAAATTTAAGACTTATATGGTTTTCACATGGACCCCATTGTCCAAATAAAACCAAATTAAAATGGGACCATTTAGAAAGCACCAGCTTCCAAATAAAAAAAGAATCATCAAAATCGGTTCACCCAGTCAAAAGTCATGAGATAACAAACATACGGTATTCGTTCATTTGTCGCGCAAATACTTAATGTAAATTTAAGACTTATATGGTTTTCACATGGACCCCATTGTCCGAATGAAACAAAATTTAAATGGGACCATTCGGAAAGCACTAGCTTTCAAATTGAAAAAGAATCATCGAAATCGGTTCACCCAGTCAAAAGTTATGAGGTAACAAACATACGGTATTCGTTCATTTGTCGCGCAAATACTTAATGTAAATTTAAGACTTATATGGTTTTCACATGGACCCCATTGTCCGAATGAAACCAAATTTAAATGGGACCATTCGGGAAGCACTAGCTTTCAAACTAAAAAAGAATCATCGAAATCGGTTCACCCAGTCAAAAGTTATGAGGTAACAAACATAAAAAAAAAAAAAAAAAAAAAATACAGACGAATTGATAACCTCCTCCTTTTTTTGAAGTCGGTTAAAAAATTCATGTAAATATAAAGTATGCTCTATAACGAATCGAATTCTCAAGTTTTATTTAAATCCGTTTATTTAATTAGACATAATATCGTTTTTGAAATCACTCTAAATTGGAATAAATTACGATGCACAAGCGGGCAGCGTTTAGTACGGCGCAAGCGCCCAACTACGACTACAACATTTTGCTACTCTTCGCATTTTATTATTTGTATAAGATAAGAGTTTTGTTTATTATCAATGAAAGCATTAGTTTAATAAATTGTAGAAAAATGTTGACTAAAATAATTTATTTTAACTAAATCTGACTATTTTTAATCGCGATTAAAAAGGTGTGGAATACAACTAGTGGTCATGAACAAAAATTCACACCAACGCCTCGCCTCACGTCCAAAAACAGTACCGTATTTTTTTTTTCTTTTGCTTATATCTCGAAAATGGCGTGTCCTATCGTAAAAATAATGACATTTTCGACTCCCTTTATAAAACCGCACACATATAAATCTCAACACATGGGTAGTATTTTTTTTATAGAATTCAAACAAAAAATGAAAAATCTAAATATATAAAAGGACTGACTCATCTATCAACGCACAGCCGAAACTACTGAACGGATTTCGCTGAAATTTGGCATACAGATAGTTGTAATGACGTAAGCATCCGCTAAGAAAGGATTTTTGAAAATTCGCCCCCTAAGGGGGTGAAAAAGGGATTAAAATTTTGTATCGAAGTCCGTCATTTTTAGAGCTACAAGCCTGAAACTTTGTTTTTAGGTTAACAAATAGAAATAAACAATTTTGTGTCCTAGGGTTTTTGAAAACTCAACCCCTAATGGGGTGAAAAAGGGGTTTGAAAGTTTGTATGGGGAAACAAGATCAGTTAAACTATTTTATTCGAAACTTCCTATCAATAAATGAGTAAACACGTGTGTCAGACTCTTTCAGAATTCAACCCCTAAAAGGTAGAAAAGGGGTGACAAATTCTGAAAATCAACATGGGTATCGTTTTTATGATTTATTGGGTCGCTGATTACGAAAACAACAACTATTTCACAAAAATTGCACAAAAACATAAAACAAAATAGACAAGAAGATTTATACAAAAAATTGCACTAAATTACTCCTGAACAAAAATAATATAATTTAAAAATTAAAAAACAATGAAAATAAACAACCAAACCAATTTTGTTTTTTTTTCAAATGAATTATATGGCAAAACCAAAGGAAATACTAAGGTGAGAAATACTAACCTATTTTGTATTGATCCTGAATGATCTTCCCTTTGAATTCAAACGAAAACAGTTTCCCCTCAAAGTGCTTTGCAATGACCAGAATCACAAGGGCAGACATTAAAAATTGTGGCTTGAGAGAAAAAAAAATTTCACACGGGCAATTCTATGTGGCTTGCTCTCGCGTGAGCTCGCCCAGTAGTCTGATAATTTTGGCATACAGTAATAGATTAGCAAAAAATGTGGTTTATTAAGAAGTTTTGTAGTTTACTAGCTTTTGGCCGTGACTTCGTCCGTGCAATTCTACTTCCTTTCTTAGCGCTCGCTTACGCTACGTTACGCTACGAAGTCGCTGGCAAAAGCTAGTTCCATATAAAACACGTCCAGGCTGCCCCCTTGCGCGCGCCGTCGTCTCTCAACAAGTTCATTGAGTAACGCACACAAGTACCAAGTTGCGAAGCCAAAAGAAAAAAAAATACCACGTTGAGTCGCGATTGTCAAATTTGATTTTAGTCGTGTCAAAATATTTTTTACATTTAGAGATTATTTCTTGCAGAATAGCGTAACAATTCTCATAGCTAAAAGTAAGGAATTTTAGAGATAGTTTAGTTCGGTGTACAACAGAATCGGCACCAATACGTAATTGTTTGAATTTTTATTTTTATTGTATACTTTACATAACATATATTTGTAATTTTTTATTAGTCTAGAAATCTTTATTAGACTGACTAAATAAAAGTAAGTATTTTCATAAATCTCTAAATACCGCATTATAATTCTAACGGCTCAAGATTGTTTAGACCGGGTCGACACTCGCGTTACACTGTTTGTATTGTGCATGTGTGGATAGCTACGCACACATACATAAGATTGCCGTCTTTTACCTAAACTCGAGCATTCTAATTTTGTGAGAGGCCTCTTAACATAGAAAAATTTCTTAATGAAGCTCCGGACTGCAATTTTCTTGCCGCTAAAGTAAGTGGTACCTATGTTGTTAGTTATTAAAATTTGTGTGTAGACTGTTTTGTATAAAGGTACTTACTGCCTACTACTAATTTTTGGAGGCGCAATGAATCCTAGTCTGGCTTAGCAATACTGTTAAAATATTTAATAAGATATGTAAAAGATGCTGTAAATGTTAAATTATGCTTATTAATTACATAATATTTTCATTACAGGTTGTACTGATCATAGGAATTAGTGGAGCGTGACGCAATAACGAGCTATTACAGCTAACAGTTAATAATATCGAAAAACTTTCAGATAAATTACTGTTAGTAAAATTGAAAAATACGAAGACGAACCTTGACAGGTCTTTTGTCGTGCGCGAAGAATATGTAACTATTGTAGAAAAATACCAACATTTACGTCCAGCCAATATAAAAACCGATCGATTTTTCATACAATACCATAATAATAAATGCTCAAGACAGCCTATGGGAGTAAATAAAATAGGTGCTATACCGCGAGAAATTGCCGCTTTCTTAAAACTGGAAGAGCTTCAGCTATACACAGGTCACTGCTTTCGGGGAACTTCGGCAACGCTCTTGGCTGATTCCGGAGCCGATCTCACCACTTTAAAACGTCGCGGCAGGTGGAAGTCCAATACGGTTACAGAAGGCTATATTGAAGACTCCATAGAAAATAAGTCGAAAATCTGTAACCGTATAGTGGAAACAATAAGTCTGAATTCGACCTCGGATCCTTGGTTTCACCCACGCCCATCCACTTCCAACGACGCGGACGCATAGTCAGAAAGCCGATCAGAGTCACCAACGTTCACCGTTGTTCCTTCTCAATCCGCCACCGAAACAGAAACCTTAACCCCAGATAATCAAACTAAACTCAATGCATCAATAACGTTGCCAAATAAATCTGTTAGTTTTAATTTGCAGAATTACAGTAATTTTACTTGTAATAACTTTTAAAATGTTCCATTTTATTGAATTTGGTACCTCTACCTACAATGTTAATTATTTTGATTCACAATAAATAGTTATTTCAATCTATTCCTGTTTATTATTTATCTCCTAATAAAAGTGTTCTCGCTGCTGAAGTGAAAAGTTATGTGTGTTACACGAGAGCAAAGTTTTTGCATCTCGTGCCTTTGAATCCCTCGCCACACTCAGGATTCAAAATCAGCACTCGCAGCAAAAAACGACTTTGCTCTCTTGTTGCACAAATAATTACAGATTCAGAAGTCAGTGTTTTTTCGGAAGTTAGTTGTTTGTTTTTAAATAAAATTTTATTTTCAACAACTCCAGCAAGAAAAACTACCTTAAAAATGGATACCGCCGCAGATGAAGCCGCTCAAGTGATTGCTCTAATGCAAATAGGTACTGCAATCAAGGATGCGGCAGTGTGATGTTGCTGGGCTACTAAATTTAATCCGATTGTCCATTCGACGAGTGTTCCACCGGTTCCAAGAGACTGGTGGCTATATTCGAAGGCGTGGATCTGGCAGACAACACTGCACATCCGAAAGAGACGATCATTTCATTGTGTCGACAACTTCACGCAATCGGTTCTCCATTGCTGTTGAAGTGCAACAGCGGCTTTAATCGGTGCGAAGAACTTCTGTAGACATCTCCAGTTAAGAGAAGGTTACAAGAGAAGAAAATTACTTAGAGCTGCTACAGGCCCAAAATTGACTGCACAGCATTGGAGAGACCGGCTGCAAGTTGCCCGCGACCATGTTGATTGGACAATAGATCAATGGAGGGCTGTGCTCTCCTCAGGTGAGAGAAGGTGTGTTTTTTCTACAACATGAGGAGTAAAAGAGTCTACAGGAGGCAGGGGACCAATTTGATCCTATAGAATAGACAGTAGAATACGGGGGTAGCTCGTGCCTTTCTGGAGCGGCATAACAATCGACGGCAAAGCTAACCTTGTATGCGTTTCCCGGATTGGAGTTACTCGCGGTAAAGGATCCTTGAGTGCTCCTCGGTACATAACAGAGATCCTGGAAGAGGATGTGATCTCGTAAAAAAAAACACCGATGATAACGCACGCTGTCACACCGCATTAATTGTAAAGCACCACTTGCAAGAGGTTGGGATCCCTGTTATGCGCTGGCCAGCTCAAAGTTCAGATCTAAACCCTATCGAACTGCCAGGGTCGCGAGATTATTCGAAAGAGATACCGCGACCCTGGCACATGGGCAACTGAAGGAACATGGGTGGGTTTTAGTCAGTAAAAGTCTGACTTGTCCTCCCGCTCCGCCCAGAGCGGGAGAAGTCATTTGATAATATGCCATAAAAAAACCCTATCGAGCACCTTTTGGACGACCTGAAACAGCGAGTGCGGGCACGAGATCCTGCCTTAATCACTCCTCAAGACCTCCGAGATGTTGTCATTGAGGAATGGGGCAATATTCCTCAAGAAAGCGTCGTGTAATTAATTAGGTCCATGTGGGACCACATGGAAGCTGTTATCACGGCAACTCTCAAACCAACAGTACCTATGTGTGAAGTTACTTTTAAGGGTTTTATTAAATGTTTTGTCTGTAGTGATTATAATTAAAGCCTATGATTGTAATTATAGCCTATCATAGCCTTCCTCGATACAGGGTCTTCCCAACACAAACATATCTTTTCAATTGGAACCAGTTCCAGTTCCTGAGATTAGAGCGTTCAACCAAACAAACAAACTTCCCAGTTTTATAATATTATTATAGATTCAATTCATGTGACATAGACTCATAATATAACACACACACAGTTACATTCCTTATAAAATTGATTACTTACAATTTTAATTAAGTTAACAATTTTTATTTACAGTCGGTCAATTAGGCTGAGGATCAGCACTTTTTGAACGACAAAATTACATAAGACAGTCCCTAAGAACGCCCACCCGACACCACTTCCTAGTGCTTTAGCTGGGAAGAAGAAGCGGCGCAACAAACTCCCCAGCAGCATAGCTGTCTGTCCAGTTAGAAGAACTTGAGTCTATACAATGGTATGCAGTAAACATTAAGAGACACAAAACATTAAATTAAATTATTTGCTACTAGCTTTTGCCAGCGGCTTCGCTCGCGTGGAGGTCGGAACTTATCCCGCAGGCACGTACTACCGGGATAAATAGTACCCTATGTGTTAATCCAGGTTATAAACTAGCTGTGTGCCAAGTTTCATCTAAATCGGGTCAGAAGTTTTTGCATGAAAGAGTAACAAACATCCACACATCCATACAAACTTTCGCATTTATAATATTAGTAGGAAGTAGGAAGTAGGATATATACCAGCTAGAGTAAAGGTAGGTTATGGGGTCAGTCTTCATTTAATTTGGCAGGCACGTCGTCATGGTTATTACATATTTTAATACATATCTTTGTCGGACTCAAAATGAGTACGTAATCTATAAATGTATACGTATTAACGGGGGGTTATCAGAGTTTGCCTATTTCAGAATCAATCTGAACTAGTCAAGTCTGTCATCATCATGATCAGCGTCAGCCTATAGCAGTCCACTGCTGGACATAGGCCTCTTCAATTGCACGCCATTCAGCTCGATTTTCGGCAACTCTCATCCAGCTGCTACTAGCCACCCTGCGCAGATCATCGCTCCACCTAGCCTGAGGGCATCCCACCTTACCTTGCCAATTCGTGGCCTCCACTCAAGAACACGTCTACCCCAACGGTTATCGGTTCTACGGCTTATATGGCTGGCCCATTGCCACTTCAGCTTGCTAATTCTGTGAGATATATTGACAACTTTAGTTCTGTGCCTGATCACTTAATTCCGGATTTTGTCCCTCAGAGAGACTCCAAGCATAGCTCGTTCCATAGCTCACTGAGCGACCTTGAATTTATGGACCGACCGTACCGTGAGTGTCTTCGTTTCAGCTCCGTAAGTCATAACAGTCCGCATGCACTGATTGAAGACTTTAGTCTTTAGGCTCTGCGGAATACGCGACGAGAAAACTCGACGAAGCTTGCTAAATGCTGCCCAGCCCAGCTGAACTCTTCTGTTAGCCTCCTTCTCAAAGTTGTTCTTACCAAACTGCAAAGTTTGCCCGAGGTAAACGTATTCTCGAACAACCTTGAGAGTACTGCCATTTACAGCAATTGGTCCCGGAGTAACGTGGTCGTTGAACATAACCTGTGTTTTGTCCAAGTTCATCCGGAGACCAATGCGTACAGAAGAATCAACTAGGCCGTCCAGCATCAGCTGCAAGTCTTGCAACGATTCAGTCAGAATGACGATGTCATCTGCAAATCTCAAGTGTGAGATGTACTCGCCGATAATGTTAATGCCACGACAGTCCCAGTTCAGCGTCTTAAACACATCCTCCAATGCGTTAGAGAACAATTTCAGGGAAATTCTTATTAATAATTAACTAAAATTAAATACTAAGGGTACATTAACAAAAGGAAACATAAAATTTTATAGTGTACCGACACTAAACGATTATGTCACAAAACAGAAAAAGTAAAACATGCAACGGGACAACCAAAGTGGTAAATTCAGCGACGAGCCTTCCTCACAACCTTCTTTTCGGGGGTTGCGGATACTGATGAAGTAGATGCCACTGCCGCGCCGGCGGCGGGTGCAGCAGCACTGGCGGGGGCGGGGAACAACGCGATTAGAGTTTCGAGCTCAGCCATGGGACGTAATCTTCCGGCGAACCTTGTCAGGCGTTAATAAAATGACCTTACCCTCAGCAGACCAGCAGCTATTGATGTTGAAGTGCTTGCGGGCAGCAACAAATACCACCAGGTATTTGTGTGACCGTGTTTGTGTGAGAAATTCCGAAATGGTGATGCCGCTGCCCTTGAGTGTAGTTTTGCTGTCCCAAATCAAGCGACGATGCTCCATGTGATTAAATCGTACCAATACTGGTCTGGTTTTGCCCTGGGAGGCTTCCAGTCTGTGGCATACGTCTAATTGATCCAGTTTGATGTCATCAATCAATAATTGTTTTGAAATAATGGTTAGAGTCGCGTCACTCAGCTTCTCATTAGACTTCTCAGGAAGACCGTGAAACAACAAAATTTTCCTCCGCATTGCAGTCTCATGTCTGTCCAGACTCAAAGACAGGAATTCTATCTGAGTTTTGAAGTGTGATAGAGTTTTGCAGACAAAGGATTTAAACTCGGAGAAATCCAGGGAAAGTGCAGCAAGATCCGAGTGTGCAGGGTCAGTTCCAACTGTAGCTCTCTGCAGCTTGTCTTCATATTCCTGCATGCGAGAGCTAAACAGTTTCTCCAGTTCCTCTATGCTGTGCACTAGCTTGCTGTCCATGTTTAGTTGAAGTATTTGAAGTGTTGTGGTTAAAGAAGAGTAAAAGTGAAAGCAAATTTAAGAGCGAAGGTGGGTTTATTAGCTAATTAGCACATATATATTGTGATAAAAACTACAATTAACTATTATAAAATTAATATTAAATGAGGAAGCTAAAAAATCACGTATGTATGTTAAGCCTACCCACATAGGAAAAAAAAGAAAAATTGGCAAAATTTATTTCTCAACCGTTTATTCTGCACTACAATCCATTCATTGCTATTTTTAGTTTTTGCCCACTCGCCTTTATTCCCTGCCATTTCGGCAAAGGAAATCTTTCTAGGCGTAGTTCCTTCAGTGGTTTGTTTACACCTAAACGAACGCGCCTCTGTCGAAGCGGTAGTCCCGCACGCACCGATAACGATAGTTGTGTTATCATACACACTACTCAACGTACGTTCCAAGTCGTCGTCACAACAGTCCGACAGGTAACCCGAAGCACACGCATACGTTCTCACCAAGGGCTGCGCGTCCACTTGCATGTTGTTTTGCCGACGTGAAGACGTCCTTCCACTTGAACAAACCACTAACGGTGTGTCACCAGGAATGTTGTCACAGACATCCATGACAAACTTATCAGTAGAGAACTTATTGACCGGTAATTGTGACAACAAATGGCTTTCATCACGATTTTGAACAGTATCAGTTATCTTATGAGCACTATTAATGTTGGGCGATAATATATCTACCGCTCGAATATCCAGATATCCTCCACTTTTTATTGTACTCGACTTCATACATTTTTTTTCTATTTCTTCCACTAATTTTGTGGTAGCATATGATTGTTTTATTTCCTGTACATCCGATTTCAGTCTGACGATATCTTTTAATAATGCTGATACGTCTACGTGATCGAACGTCACGGGTGAGAGCTTAAAAAGTTCTCTCGCCACGAAAATCGGGACTGTGTCAGGATCCGTATCTTTAAAAACCGCTATAACATCCTCCAGATCTCTTTGAATTTTCCCATCCTTCCTTCTTGATATATTACGCTTGTTTGTTTTTATCGTGTCCAAGAGCAAAGCTTTCGCCTTTTCTACTTCGGCCACGGTAAACGCAGACGCACATATTCGCACCATACTTTCTGTTCCGGACCGTTTAAATTAGTTACTCTATGCGCCTTCGGAACGCGCCCGAACGGAATGACATCTGACTTGTCAGTTTGATTTTGACACTTGACTTCTCTCTTGGTTTTTGTTCTTGAAAAAGGGATGGCGGTCCAAAAATTGCGTGTGCGACCCTGTTTTAAAGTAATCCCTTAGAACCGGTCGTTTTGGTGGACAATAAATCATGACCCATTGTTTTGTGTTAAGTAACCCCAATTTGATACAATAATACGGGTTAAGTTTGTTGAAACTGAAGTACTTTGAAGTGAAAGTGACCTTATTGTAAACCGCATGCTGTGATTGCCTCCAGCCTCATTGTTGCGGCTTGTATCCTGGAAAACCCATTTACAATGTCACTACACGATACATATACACTCACTTACATACATAAGTCCAGGTAACCCCAAGAAGCGGGTGTTCGTCTACCACAGGTGAGTTATTTGAATTATATTGTCTGCTCCGCGTACGGCGGACTAGTGTCGCTAGCCACTTCTTGCTCCAGGGCCCCAGCATCACGCTTCCACCTACTCAGTTAAAATCCTATGCTCCTAGCTACCCATTGCTCGCCGCCTGCAAGCTCGCGCCTACGGTGGCCGGGAGTCAGCTATCGACTCCCGACACCCGGGGCGTCTCCTCCAGCGGCGGCTAGGGACGTGAGGGTGCAGAGACCGCCACTCCCTCACGCACCCCGCTTCCTCTTTCGCGAGCATTACTGCTTCGTAGAAGGAGGTGACGGCTTCCCATGCCCTCTTGCTCCGTACCATGGCTCGCACCAGGGCCGGATGCGAGAGGTCGCCGCCGCCGATCGCCTCCACGGGGACACGGCGGTGCTCCGCCTAGGCAGGGCACACCTCCACCGTATGCTCCACCCGCTTTATCCTGAACAGGAACCCACCGAAACACCCATGCCCGGTGAGAACCTGCGTCAGGCGGAATGTGAGGACGCCGTGACGCCTCTCTATCCACTCCTCAAAGAGGGGACTTACCGCCGCAATTGTGCCGTGCCCAAATTTGTATAGTGGTGCAATGCAAGGCCTTGGAAATGTCCTCATACATTTCCTCCACTTCGTCATCCGAGTGTGCTGAGGTCGGTGTGTAAGCCTGAACAATCTTGAGATAATACCTCTCGGTTAGCTTAACTACGAGGTACGCTAACCTGTTCGAGATACTGGAGACTTCCACAACGTTGTCACTAAGGGATTTGTTTACCAGGAACCCGACTCCACCTTGGGATAGCTGGTCTCCCTCTCGGAAATATAAAAGGTGGCCTGATTCAGGGGTTATTGTGTCCTCCCCCTCTCTTCGGACTTCACTCAACCCAAGAATGTGCCACCTTATGTTCCCGAGCTATTCTTCTAGCTGCACTCGGTGTTCGTCTAGCCGTAACGTATGTATGTCCGTTATACGTCGCCAAGGTCAGTTGGGTTTGGCGGCCAAATCTATACCTTTATTAATATTATTAACCTGGATATTACTAATTTCAGGAACTACTGGTCCAAATTGAAAAAAATCCTTAAATGTTTCGTAGCCCATTTATCGAGGAAGGCTATATAACCACGTTATGACCGATGAGAGTGGAGAATCAATGAAAAATTTATATTATATCTAAATATTCTATATCTATATGTATTCTATATTCAGGCGTACTATAGGTACCTATCGAGGCCAAAAGTGGTCTCAAAATCATGTAAAAATAAGGAAGTAGAATTTAATAAACTCAGACGCCGAAGCTAACCTACTACATATGCCGAACTATTCACGTGTATACGTATTTATACAGAAAGGGACGCATTGGAGGTGGAGTATCCGTAGACATACATAATGCAGTAAAGGCCAAAACGAAAATCGGTGGATTTACTTGGAAAAGTATGAATTACACACTGGATTGGTTTATAAGCCACCCAGCACAAACTTGAACGAATTTATGGAAACGTACCTATGCTTCGCAACTAGAAAAAAAGCAAAAAGCTATAGTTTTCGGCGATTACAACATCAAATTATTAACTCACCGTATGCCGTAATTAGAGACACAATAGAAAGACAATTGCTTATGTCGAACAGTGTAACTTAAGACATTCAAAAGGTTAAATGTCAACCGACACTCAAATATCTATACAAGAGTGCTTAACGAGTCGGGATATCAGATATTAGGTCTTTACCTATGAAATTGCCGTTCTGCAGTACTGGCCATTTTAAATCAACATAATTTTTGTTTGTCTAAGAATTCTAATTTCAAATTAATTTTATTTTAAAAACATGAAATTCTTTTTCCAAAAGTAGTCATTTGTTTATTGATTAGTGTTACATTTTCATCGCATTTCAATCTTTTTCGTCATCATGGATACGTTAAAAATTCGAGTAATTATGGAATATGAGTACCGTTGTGGCAGCAACGCGGCACTAGCGGCACGCAACATCAACGACGTTTACGGAGCTAACACTACAAACCTACGCACCACCTGTTATTGGTTTGCTCGCTTCCGTTCTGGAAATTTCGACCTGAAAAATTAACCTCGCGGTCGTCCGTAGACTTTGGTCGACAATGACGAATTAAAGGCGATTGTGGAAGCTGATGATACACAATCTACGGCTGAATTAGCAGCAGCTTTCGACGTTAGCGTCAAAACAATATTGGTCCATTTGCGTCAAATTGGCAAGGTAAAAAAGCTTGACAAATGGGTGCATGATCGCCAGCGCGAAGTATGCGTCGAGACGTGCCTTGCACTGCTCAACAGACACACAAATGAAGGAATTTTGAACCGCATTGTTACCTGCGATGAAAAATGGATTCTGTTTGATAACCGCAAGCGCTCAGCAAGTTGGTTGGATCCTGATTCAGCACCTAAACAATGCCCTAAACGAAAACTTACCCCTAGAAAAGTGATGGTCACTGTTTGGTCTAGCGCCGCCGCCGGTGTGATTCATCACAGCTTACCAAACGGGGTGAGCATTACTGCAGATGAGTGTATTGTGAAGAACTGAAGTCAATGATGGAGAAGCTGGCACATCTCCAACCAGCATTGGTCAATCGCTCGTCTCCGCTGCTCCTGCACGACAACGCGCGACCTCATACTGCACAGCAGACGGTCTCCAAGTTGCAAGAACTGGGGTTAGAAGCTCTCCGTAATCCGCCCTACTCACCAGACCTTGCGCCTACAGACTACTTCTTTTTCCAGAATTTGGATAACTTCTTAGCGGGAAAAAAATTCAATACCCGAGAGGCAGTACAAAATGCCTTTGAAGAATTTGTTGCCTCCCGTCCAGCTGATTTTTTAAAGAAGGGCATCAATAAACTGCCACTGCGTTAGCAACATCTTTGCCAACGCAGTGGCAGTTTATTGATGCCATTGATTGCATGGGTGATTATTTCAATTAATACAAATAAAATATACATGAAAAAAAATCGTTTAATTTTTTTCATACAAAACGGCATTTTCATAGGTAAAGACCTATTATAAAATAACATAAACAGCAACTACTGTACTCGTGAAACGAAAACTACGAAAACCATTATTGACCACGTTTCATCAAACATTCAAGGAGTTGCCTTTCATATGACCTTACTTGATACACCACTATCGGACCATAAATATTTAGAACAAAAAAAACCTAAATCCATATAAAGTTAAAACATGAATACTTAGCAACAGATTACAGCATAATAAAAAAATCATTTGAAAAAGACGAATTTAAAAATTTAAAAAGGAATGACTATCAAAGAATGAAAGATTTCATCACAAATCAAATCAACAATCAAAATAAAAAATGTTAAAATTCTAAACAAACCTCGAGATGACTGGATCAATAAACACGTACTAAATTTTTTACACAAACTCCCGTTGAGTTTGTGTAAAAAATTACGCAAACTCAACGTCGCTTACAACGAAGACATTGACAACAATTAAATCAAATTAAACTTCAAATAAATAAGAGATGAAGCCAATAAAGCAATAAGAAACACAAAAGGGAACTTGATCAATACGTTAGCAAATAACAAACACAATCATAGATATGCTTCTTCAACGCTAAAAACTGAAACTGAAGAAATAATAGATGGGCAACAAATCTGCCAACATTTCAACCTTTTCTTTTCCACAGTTGGTTCAATCTTAGCCAACAAAATGACACATACTACACATGTATTGACTGCCTCGTTGGTCTAGTGTTAGCAAGCGCTACGATTTGTGCTCGGTTGATGGCAATAGGCTCGCCCCCTATTACATGGGACTTACACATAACTGGCGAAATGTGGCTGTACTATAGGTACACCTCTGCTCAAACCTTCGAGGAAACAAGGCGTGATGTTATGTTATGTGTGAATAAAACACAATCACAAACCCATTAAATGCGAACATTAGAACCATCCACAAAAAAGAGATTAATATAATCATCGACAGCTTAGATATTAATACAAGTACCGGAATTGATGGAATTACTGTTAAAGATATAAAATTCATCAAAAATCAAATACCAGACAATTTAACAGGCTGTATAAATAAATGCCTCGAACAAGGGATATTCCCGATAGCCTGAACGTTGCTCGGGCAACCCCGGTCTTAAAATCTGGAAGCAAGACTGATCCGGGCAATTACCGTCCATCTTTGAAAGAATAATCTACCATCGTCTTTACACCTATCTGACAGACATATACTTCTCTTTTGAGCAACAGTATGGATTTCAGCCAAAATCAAATACCTTATCAGCAACCATTGACCTAACTACTAAAATAAAAAATGCCATAGACCCAAAACAATATGCCCTAGGTGTCTTTATAGACCAAAAAAAGACATTCGACACGATTAGTCATAATTGCTTTAAATAAGTTAACTGACGTAGAGATATCAGGGCCTGCACATAAAATTCTTGCATCGTACCTAGAAAGTCGGAAACAAATAGTAAAAATTTAAAATTACGAAAGTTTACCTGCCAAATTATCATACGGAATCCCACAGATCCTCGGATCTACTGTAGGACTGTTGTTATTTTTTATTTATATTATCAAAATAAACAGTGTTAAAACATCGGGCAGTATGACACTGATTTTGTAAAAGAAGCTCAAAGTGATTTGAATATCCACACTATCCACACTATCCACACTAATCCACACTATCCATACTCCATACTATATACTATATACTATTAATATTATAAATGCAAAAGTAACTCTGTCTGTCTGTCGGTCTGTCTGTCTGTCTGTCTCGCTTTCCTGCTAAAACTACTGAACCGATTTAAATGAAATTTACGGCAAAGCCCCCCAAATTGGGGGAGGTCATGTCCAGCAGTGGACGTCTTACGGCTGAAATGATGATGATGATGATGACATCAGTTTATAATTTTAATGAAAATAATGTTCAAAGGGGGCGGAGACAAATTGGCGCGCTTTCCGGCCTCAACGAATGGGTCGTAGCCGTCGTAGGTACGATCATACGATGAGCGGCGCGGGCAGCGAGATGCAAGTTTACTTCATTCGCGCTGATTATTCAGTGATTATTATTTTTAACAGTAAATATTGATTATTTTGACTTTAATTAAGTGTTTTATTTACTATTCTGCTAGAAATTTAATTTAAATATATTTATACTACCTGTGGAAATTAAGACCCTTGGGGGAGGCACATGGCCAGTTAAGTATAGACTCTTTTGGTTGAAAGGATGATAACGACAACCCTACATTTTTGGAACTTCATGAAATTTTCCAGTGACGTAATATATGATTTATTGATAAATGATAAATGACTTTATTTTTTCAAGTAGGTTTGTACAAACACTTTTACACGTCAATCATATTTTTTAAAACTAGATGAGGTCGGCGTTTCCTATCTGACTACTCTGAGAAGAAAGGCCGAAACAAACTCAGAGGTCACAGTCTCTTTTAAAGTCCATACATAATTTGGTTAGATCATGTGAAGACCATGTGGATTGGTGTCTGAAGTGGTCTTCTAAGGAAAGAACCACACAGATTGAGTGGACCTGTCCAATCAGTGCACGCATTTGTCAGTAATCATGCAGCTCAACTCAGAACTTAAGGAGGTCAATGATTCGACGAACAATACCAAAGAAAGGACATTTGTGTAGGTCGCATAACTTACTCAAACTGCCAGACTGTGATAATAAATAAAAGAGAAGAAAAGGAACCTAGAAAAAAAAAATAACACCCACTTAATCTTCACATTTACAATAATTAAAACAATATAATACTTCAAAAGTAAATATTCATGTCATTGTATAAGTAAAATTCATCAATGTCAATGTGTTAAAATCAGGAAATAGTCCCGGTCTGATCATTTGAGGACCATGTACATGGGGTTGCCTGAAATGGTCTTTTGAGGAAAGAACCATACAGATTGAGTGGACCTATCCAGTCAATGCACGCATTTGTCAGTAATCTTTCAGCTCAACTCAGAACATAAGGAACACAACGATTCGCCGAACAATACCAAAGAAAGGACATTTTGGTAAGCCGCATTAAGTACTCAAACTGCCAGATTATCATTAAAATGAAATGAGTAAGAGGGATATATAAAAAAAACAAACATCTACATAGTCCTCACATTCAAAATTATTAAAATAATAATAATAGTATACTCCTCAGAGTATATATTCATGTCATCGTTAAGCAATAATCAAAATGTCTAAGTGTATAAGCAATAATCAAAATGTCAAAGTGTATATTCCCAATAAATAATAATTAGTAAAAAAAAGGATAGTAATTAATAATAAAAAATATCAATCAGTACAATAATAATTTAAAAATAAAAATATTGGTGATCTCTTTAAATTAGTTTGCTTAAATACTATTAGGACAAACCTATTATAATACATACAAAAATCTCGTACTGTCGAGCGTACAGAGCAGACGTAGACGTGTCGTAAATTATTTTAAAACTTATCAAATTCTCATCATCCCATTTCAAATCTTAAGAAATTGAAATATAACTTATTTTGCAAAATTAACTGTGACTAACGCTAAAGCGCTCTGGCCGATAGGCTGAGAGCGTCCTTAGACGCGGACGAGGCCCGAGTGTCCAGGCCCACCAAGTGCGCTGACATGCGCATCCTGGGTCTGGACGACTGCGTGACGGAGGCTGAAGTGGTAGCCGCCATTGTTAGGACGGGGGGGTGCTCTGCCGATCAAGTGAGGGCAGGCACCATCCGTCCTGACAGCACGGGGATGAGCACCATAACGGTCAGCTGCCCCGTGTCGGCGGCTCAAAAAATAACCGCGGAGGGCCGAAGGCTCCTGGTGGGCTGGGTGTCGGCGCAGGTGAAACTGCTGGAGCCCAGACCTCTGAGGTGCTTCCGATGCCAGACTGGTCACCACGTTTACGTGAAATGCACCTCAGAGGTGGACCGCAGCGGTCATTGCTTCCGTTGCGGTCAGCCCGGTCACAAGGCCGGCTCGTGCAATGCCACGCCGCACTGCTATGCATGTGCGGCGGCTGGCAAGCCGGCCGAACACCGGGCTGGGAGTAAGGCCTGCGCTTCATCCGCCAAGGCCAGGGGCAAGGGCAAGCCCTCCGCCACCGCCGTCACCGCCGTCGCCGCTGCTGCCTCGACCACTGTCGTGGCCGGCACCACCACGGCAGGGCCCTCACAGGGGGCTCAGGAGGGGGCTGAAATGGAGTGCCAATAATAGGTACCCCATTACGCCTCCTCCAAGCGAATATCAACCACTGCGCCTCCGCTCAGGATCTGTTACTCCAGAGCATGGCGCAGTGGTCGATTAACATCGCTGTGGTCGCTGAGCCGTACTTTGTCCCGCCCAGGGATGACTGGGTGGAGGACCTGAGCGGCTCAGTGACCCTCATTTCATCGGCCGCCGCCGGAACCCCGACCCTCGAGGCCGTCAAGAGGGGACGGGGTTGCGTAGCAGCACGGTTCGGGGAGATTGTAGTGGTGGGAGTATACTTCTCCCCGAGCCGAACTCTCGCCGAGTTCCACAACTCCCTTGCGGAGTTGAGAGTCGTCGTCGTCGGGTTCCGTCCCCTTCCCGTGCTCGTACTCGGGGACTTCAACGCCAAGAATTTGGCTTGGGGTTCCCGGTATACGGACACACGGGGCAGGATGGTGGAGGACTGGGCTCTGGAGACAGGCCTGGTCGTCCTAAACCGGGGTTCTGTACTTACGTGTGTACGGATGCGGGGCGACTCAGTGGTGGACATTTCGTTTGCCAGCCCCGCTCTGTCACCGCAGGTTATTGATTGGCGCGTCATGGAGGGGGTGGAGACGTATTCCGACCATCGGTACATCCGATTTGACGTCTCCGCCCAGACCTCGAGCGCGCCGATCCGGCAGACCCCGAGTGGTCCGCGGTGGGCGCTGAAGAAGCTGGACCGGGAGCTTCTCCTGGAAGCCTCGATCGTGCAGGCCTGGGTGTCACCACCGGACAGGCCTGCTGACACCAACGACGAGGCCGAGTGGTTCCGGGAGGCCATGTCCGAGATCTGTGACGTGGCTATGCCCCGAGTCCAGCCAGGACGGGCTTGGCGCCAGGTGTACTGGTGGTCGCCGCAGCTGACAGCGTTGCGCGAAGCGTGCGTTGCGGCACGACGCCGGTACACCAGGCACCGCAGGCTCCGTATCCGACCTCCGGATACGGAAGCCATTCAGGCGGAGCTATATGAGGGGTACAGAGCGGCGAAGACCGCCCTCCAAGAGGAGATCCTGCGGGCCAGAGGACTGGCCCGCAAGGAGTCGCTGGAGACTCTGAACAGGGACCCATGGGGACGGCCCTACAAGGCCGTCCGGGAGAAACTCCGCCCATGGGCTCCTCCGCTAACTCAGAGTCTCCGGCCCCAACTCGTGGAGGGCGTGGTGAGCGCTCTGTTCCCTTCGCGAGGGGAACATAGTCCCCCACCCATGGCTCCGCCTACTGCGGTGCCCGATGCGGACCACACCACTGACGACGACGACGGTGTTCCAGAAGTGACCGAGGCAGAGATGAGGGTGGCGGTACGAAGGCTTAATGCCAAGAATACCGCCCCAGGACCCGACGGCTTGCCTGGCAAAGCATGGGTCCTGGCCTCAGAGGCTCTCGGGCCTCGACTCAGGGGGCTCCTTAGCGCATGCTTGGAGAGGGGCCAGTTCCCACTTCGTTGGAAGACGGGGAAACTGGTCCTCATTAAGAAGCCTGGGCGCCCAGCGGACTCTTCGTCCGCTTACCGGCCCATCGTGCTACTCGACGAGGTGGGCAAGCTCTTTGAAAGAGTGATTGCAGACCGCCTCGTCGGGTGGCTGGTGCGGGAGGGGCCGGACTTGTCGGACGGCCAGTACGGCTTCCGCAAGGGGCGCTCAACGGTGGACGCCATCATGCGCGTGCGAGCCCTCACGACGGGGGATGCAGTGGCCCGGGGTGGGGTCGTCTTGGCGGTGTCTCTAGACATCGCCAATGCCTTCAACACCCTACCCTGGAGTTGCATTAGGGAGGCACTCCGGTATCACCGGATGCCGACCTACCTCTGTCGCGTGGTCGAGGCCTATCTGACGGATAGGGCCGTCATCTACCCCGGTCACGAAGGGGAATGGAACCGGCGAGAGATGTCGTGCGGTGTCCCACAGGGATCGGTCCTGGGGCCGCATCTGTGGGACATCGGTTACGACTGGGTGCTGCGCGCCGACCTCCCTAGCGGCGTCAGCGTAGTTTGCTACGCTGACGACACGCTGGTCCTTGCGCAGGGGAGGTCGTACGAGGCGGCGGCCGAATTAATGACACGCGGGGTTGCGACAATCGTCGATAGGATCCGGCAATTGGGACTCGAGGTGGCATTGCACAAGTCCGAGGCCATGGGTTTTCATGGTCCTCGGAACGCGCCACCTGCGGGTTCCCAACTTACGGTAGGAGGGGTTCACATCGGCGTCGAGTCGACGATGAAGTACCTGGGACTTGTCCTCGACAGCCGGTGGAACTTCGTTGAGCATTTCCGACGTTTGGCTCCCAGACTGGAGCGGGCTGGGGCTGCATTAAAGCGGCTCCTGCCCAATCTGGGGGGTCCAAACGCCTCCTGCCGGAGGCTCTACACGGGGATCGTGCGGTCCATGGCCCTCTACGGGGCACCGGTGTGGGCGCCCTCATTGAGGCTGCGCCCAGCGCGCCGGTTGTTTGCGGCCCAGAGGGTCATGGCCATCCGGTTAATCCGGGGATACCGCACGGTCTCGTGCGAGGCGGCGAGCCTCCTTGCCGGAGTGCCGCCATGGGATCTGGAGGCAAAGGTCCTCGCGCACATGTGGGAGTGGCGCGAGGAGGCGAAACGCCGGGGCGAAACTCCGCTGCCGCGACAAATCGCGGCACGGCGGACAGAGCTCCGGTGTGATCTCATGGCGACATGGCGGGTACGATTGTCGCAACCCAGTGCTGGGCACGCCACTATTGCGGCGGTAAGTCCCCTCTTTGAGGAGTGGATAGAGAGGCGTCACGGCGTCCTCACCTTCCGCCTGACGCAGGTTCTCACCGGGCATGGGTGCTTCGGTGGGTTCCTGTTCAGGATAAAGCGGGAGGATACGTCCGGGTGTTTCCATTGCGAGGATCGTCTGGAGGACACGGTGGAGCATACGGTGGAGGTGTGCCCTGCCTGGGCGGAGCACCGCCGTGTCCTCGTGGAGGCGATCGGCGGCGGCGACCTCTCGCGTCCGGCCCTGGTGCGAGCCATGGTACGGAGCGAGAGGGAATGGGAAGCCGTCACCTCCTTCTGCGAAGCAGTAATGCTCGCGAAGGAGGAGGCGGGGCGCGTGAGGGAGTGGCAGTCTCTGCGCCCTCACGCCCCTAGCCGCCGCAGGAGGAGACGCCCCGGGCGTCGGGAGTCGATTGCGGACTCCCGGCCACCGTAGGCGCGAGCTTGCGGGTGGCGAGCAATGGGTAGCTCGCCGCCCGGTAAGGACCAGGCTCGGGTCGACGGCGCGCAGTGTTCCACGCGCGCCTCAAAGAGATGTCAGCAGCAGTGTAGGGGTCTACTAGGACCGATGCCTGCCGGGGTCGCGTGATTGTTCGAAAGAGATACCGTGACCCTGGCACATGGGCAACTGATGGAACACGGGTGGGTTTTAGTCAGTAAAAGTCTGACACGCCCTCCCGCTCCGCCCAGAGCGGGAGAAGTCATTAGATGATTTCCCATCCTGAAAAAAAAAAAAAAAAAAAAAAAAAAAACATACGCGCAGCTTAAATTCAGTCTCGTCATATCAATAAGAAGGTTTATAGATGTTTTATTGAGTATAAAAAAAAAAACGCTACGCCCAGTGCCGAAGCAACGATGCATCGCCGCTCTCTTCACCCCCTGGGGTAACAGAGACAAGATCATTATTTTTAGGGTTCCGTTGCCAAATGGCAAAAAACGGAACCCTTATAGATTCGTCATGTCTGTCCGTCTGTCTGTCTGTCTGTCTGTCTGTCCATCCGTATGTCACAGCCATTTTTCTCCGAAACTATAAGAGCTATGCTGTTGAAACTTGGTAAGTAGATGTATTGTGTGAACCGCATTAAGATTTTCACACTAAAATAGAAAAAAAAACAATAAATTTTGGGGTTCCCCATACTTAGAACTGAAACTCAAAAAACATTTTTTCATCAAACCCATACGTGTGGGGTATCTATGAATAGGTCTTCAAAAATGGTATTGAGGTTTCTAATATCATTTTTCTCTAAACTGAATAGTTTTCGCGAGAGACACTTCCAAAGTGGTAAAATGTGTCGTCGTCCCCCCCCCTGTAACTTCTAAAATAAGAGAATAATAAAACTAAAAAAAATATATGATGTACATAACCATGTAAACTTCTACCGAAAATTGGTTTGAACGAGATCCAGTAAGTAGTTTTTTTTAATACGTCATAAATCGTAAACCACAATTTACCTTTCAGTCAATCAACTTAAATATAAAAATTAAAAAAATAAACTATTTAATTTCATAAACATAAACCTTTTGCATAAACCGAGGATACCTACAGGTTTGTGCGGAACCCTCGGTGCGCGAGTCCTACTCGCACTTGGCCGGTTTTTTGTATTCTTCACACCTGCGGTGCGCGTATGATTCACGTGAGTACTTACTAAACACAGATATACAATGAATCCAATACGCTCACCACCTGGAAGTGGCTTCGCCGAAAGAGTTGGAGGTTCTCAACCAAATTTGTCTGAAATATCTATCGATACAACTCCACAAATTACACATCGTAATTATAAACGAAAATTACCCAACGATGATGACTTAATAAAAACTGAGTTGTCTGAATTGCGAAAGCAAATGTCCGAAATGATGTCACTTTTGAAGGCCTCTAAAAACGACCAAGCAGAAAATTACAATAAGCTGTGTCAAGAAGTTACTGCCATAAGGAATGAAGTGGGCCATATTCGTAAAACAAAAAAAAACCTTACCGCAGAAAATGTAAATATTAAATCTAAACTTAATGAAATAACTACCGTTTCTGAAAACACGGTTCAAAAAGTTATGCTTTTGGAAGCCGAAGTAAATAACCTCAAATGTATTTCTCCATCGACTTCAGACCAAGCGCATACGATTTATGAAGACTTTGTACAATAAATCAAGGAACGAAATATGAGACCTAAAAATGTTATAGTTTCTGGTATCGCTGAACCTATTAACAAATCAACAACCGAACGCCAAGAATACGAAAAGGCTGAAATTACCAGAATAATGAAACTTGCCTGCAATGACTGCCCTCAACATGAGAAAATAATGCGTCTTGGTAAATATAAGCCCGACCATTCCCGATCCATTAAAGTATTTTTTTCATCGGAGGACACAGCTAAAGCTATATTGCGGAACAAACATAACCTGAACATCGAGAACATAAAAATTTATTTCAACCAAACACCATATCAGCGTAAATATATGCAAAATCTGAAAGACGAGCTGCAAAAACGCACTGCTGTTGGGGTCAATAACCTAATCATTAAGTATATTAAAGGAGTACCTAAAATCATCTCGACAACCGAACAAGTACCGTCCACTGTGTCAACAACTTCAAAAAACTAACTTCCTGCTCAGAGAGAATAACATATCAAATTACGAATAATTACACTGATATCGTCTCAACAAAAAAATCTCTAAAAATTTTCTACGCCAATGCTCGTAGTATAGTTAAACCGGGTAAATTCGATGAGCTAAAATGTATTGTCGCATCTTTACAAGCAACCACACACATTATTGTACTTTCTGAGACATGGATCAAAAGTGATGACGAGGTGAGAAGAATTCAAATTCCATGCTACACCCATTATTATAACTTCAGACAGAATAAAAGAGGAGGCGGGGTCTCAATATTCGTCCACAACAACCTAAAACACCATCTTATAGAAGAACATTGTATAGATGACACTCATTACCTCTGGATTTATGTAAAAAAGTTCTTTTTAAGCATTGGTGCCATATACAAACCAGACAAAAGCAATGTGGAAAACTTCCTTCTTTATTCGCAACAATTACAGAAGAAGAAGAAAGCGATAGTATTTGGCGATTTTAACCTAGACTTGCTGAACCCAGACCGAGCTATTCGTAACTACAGGAACACACTGAAAGAAAGTCACTTCAAAATTCTAAACAAAATAGATTGCAAATATTGTACCCGTGAAACTGTCTCGACCAAAACCATACTAGATCATGTCTCGTCCAACCTACAGGAAAATAACTTTCATTTGGTCATGATTGAATCTGCGATGTCCGACCATAAGCAAATATTTTTAGAAATTAAACAGTATACCCCTCCCCCCTCATGAAAATGGAATATACGGCATTGGATTACCCAGAACTATATAAGAGCTTTGAACACATTATAAACCATAGAGTCTGGCACACGAAAGTTGATCCTGAAAAACAGCGGCAAATTTAAAAAATCCAAGTGTGGTAACCCGGAGTGCAATAGGAATAACTAGTTTTGATATTTGTAAAAAAAATATTATGTTCAAACAAGGTTGAAACCGATTTTTCGTGGTAGTATAGTATTCTGACGAATGAATACGGTGGATTGACATATTTTTTATACAAAGCTACCAAATCATATACTATATATTAGTAAAAGTTATTTGACAATTGAAAATTCGACCAGTGAATTACGTAAATGAGTTCTGATTAATTTAAATAGATTTCACCAGTTTGATATCGAACTAGCTGTCCGCCGCAGTTTCATCCGCATTTTAGTTACTGAAAGAATTTTTTAAATCGGACCAGTATTTCATGAGATTAGCGCGTTCAAACAAACAAACAAACTCTTCAGCTTTATAGTATTAGTATCTGTAAACTTTAGTTATTTTATTAATTATCGTATGCAATGATCGTAATTAATGAGGTTCATAGACATCAAGCTATTTAGACTATGTATGTTGATAGAAAAAAAAATAAACGGTTAATTATTTAAATACCTTATTTTATGAATCATAATCAAAATCGGAATCTAATAATTCCATTTCTAGTGATGCATCCGAATCACTGCTACTATCGTCACCAACATTTATGATGAACCGATCCATTTCTTCATCGGTTATTCTGTCTCTTTCTTTGTATGTATTTTCTAAATGGATAACATGATCAGTATTTTTTTTCCATTCTTCTGGGGTTACACACTCAAAGGATTCCCTTATAATTCTTTCCACTTCAATAGATGGTAAATTTTTATTTTTACTTGCGATTTTACGTTTTACCAGGTTCCAAGTTAGCTCTATGGCATTTAAGTCGCAGTGGTAAGGAGGTAAACGCAGTACTTCATGACCATGCTGTTCTAATAATTGATCAGCTTCATAAATTGGATCTGGTTTATGTTTCTGAACCAGACAGAGCAATTCAGCTTTCGTATAATGACTTTCAAAATCTATGTTATTTTCTCTGAGCCACTGTTGAATTTTGTTTTTCACAGTCTGTAGGTGGTTTATTCACTTGCACTGTGTGATAACTTGCATTATCCATGACAATGACACTTGGCTCGTACAAATTGGGTATAAGTTTTTCCACTAACCATTTGTTAAAATTTTGTGAATTCATGTCATGGTGATAGTCTGCCATTTTTGATTTAGTGCTAAACAATAAAAGTGCATTTGGCACGAAGCCTCTTTCTGAACCAGCGTGAACAATTATGTACCTTTTGCCTGCTGATATCTTGTCTATAACACCACTTGTTGAAGGCCCCTGCCATGACTTCTTGGGTCTATAATTTTGGTGAACATATGTCTCATCTAAATAAATTATTGGTTTCCCTTCTGCACGTTTGGAAGAAATAGTTCGTAAAAATTTGTGTCTCCAAGCTACAAGATCAAATCTTTCAATAAGTAAAGACCGTTCATTTTTGTTTTTTTTAAACTCATAACCATTATTATGTAATATGCGACGCAAAGTTTCACGGAGCCAGTAAACTCGATAGATTCCCTCAGTTCAGTCAATAAGCTTCGCAAAGTAGGTACTCGTTTTTGTACTAAGTAAAATTCATTAATTTTATTTCTAATAGCATTTATATCGAAGCTGTCCAAATTAGATACTGTGGGCTTATGGGGTCGTTTTTTCCCTGGTGTACTAAAAATTCCATCATTCAATCGTCCTTCCTTTTTAATTATTTTTAAAGTTGCGACGCTAACTCCTGAAAAAGAAAACAATAATACATAAATTACATCCCATACATTTATAATACCATAATGATATGAATTCTAGCAGTACATTACACAGTAAAAACACTGCATACACAGTTACATAGGTACCAGTGATTGACGAAATTTCTTCCAAAAACTGGTTCTGGGTTTTAATTAGCTCATTCTCTCCCAAAGCACTTAGTTTTGCAATAGTTCCTTTAACCGATGCAACTTCGGTACCTTCAATATTCAAATTGTCTGTAAACAAAACATCCATTACATAACTATGCGAATAAGGTAAACATGATTTTGAAGCAAATATTATAATACTATTTAGAAGTATCAAAATTATATGTATAAACTAACCTATAAAGTCTGTTATCGCAAGTAAACATTGCTGTTTTTCGTTGTAATCATCTCGTTTCTTTTGTTGTTTTTCTTCAAATGAATTCATCATAGTAAACAATAACTTCCGCACGTCTCTTTTTATTGTTTTGTTCATTTTAAACGTTAAAATTCGAGTATAAATACAATTAAATCCTATGAATAGTCTGACAATATATAAGTCAAATGACAATCATCTGACGTTTTTAGAAAGTTGCCATATAAAAACTTATCATTAAACCCCAGGATCAACTTTCGTGTGCCAGACTTTACAAACGATGATGAACCCATTTATGAGAGATTGGCTAACAAACTGCAGTCTTGTTTATCAAAGAGCAAAATATCTAAAATAAAAGTTTTGCACCCTCCACGGCAAGATTGGATAAAAAAGAAATCATACATGATATTAACAAGCGGAACATATTATGGCAAAAATGCAAATCAAACACACCAGACACGGCATTACGAACGGAATTTGAGAATACAAAAGCTAGAGTAGCGCACAACATACAAAATATAAAAAATACATATTACTATAAATTTTTTAAGGACTGCATGACAAAACCACGGAAAATGTAGAAACTGATAAATGATCTATCCAAAAATAAAATCAGACAAAGGACGGGACCAGATAAACTCGAGACTGACAATGGTACTATTACAGATCAAAAGGAAATATGTGAAAGGTTCAACTCTTACTTTTCAACTATCGGGTCATCACTAGCAAACCTTATCAGTGACAAGTTAACTGGAAACCAAGCTCAAGAACCTGTAACACGTGACTCAACAGAACTAAATTGTTTAATACCAGCAACCACGGATGAAGTCATTAAAATTATTGACAATTTAGATCCAAATACTAGTTCTGGCATTGATGGCATTAGTACAAAGTCTTTAATGTGTTAAAAAGTTAATCGCAAATGAACTTACAGCCTGTATAAATCTATGTTTCGATCGAGGTATTTTCCTGATGGCTTAAAAATTGCTAAAGTTATCCCTATTCACAAGTCTGGAAGTAAGTCTGATCCTTGTAACTATCGCCCTATATCTGGCCTTCCTGTTATCTCAAAAATCTTCGAGAAAGTCTTATATAACCGTTTGGAAACTTTTCTTAAATCAAAAAACTTTTTATATCAAAAACAATACGGTTTAAGACCTCTCTCAAATACTCTTTCGGCCACTATTGATCTTATAACTAAAATAAAAAACAAAATTGATCAAAAGCAAGTAGGTTTAGGTATTTTCATTGACCTCAAAAAAGCTTTTGATACACATTGGTATCTGGGGCCATTGTTATTCCTAATTTATATTAATAACATATCCAAGATTGGCCTCAAAGGCGACATCTCGCTTTACGCTGATGATACTCATGTCTTTTCTACTTTGGGAATTCAATCGAAGCTACGGTACCTTGTATCCAAAATGATTTAAATTCACTTAATGACTGGTTCCAGTCAAACCTTCTAACCATCAATACCACAAAAACCAACTATGTCGTGATTGCCCCCAAAAACAAAAAAAAAAAAAAATAAGCCATGATATACAACTCAAAATAAATGATCAATTCATCCAAAGAAAAACTAAAGAGAAATATTTAGGTTTAATCTTAGATAACTATCTGAGTTGGAAGCCTCACATTGAGAAAAATAGATGTAAACTTTTGTCACTGACAGGAGCTCTTCATAATATAAATAAATGCCTTCCTCGGAAAGATATATAATATATAATTTATAATTCTTTAGTTAAACCACATATAGACTACCTAATAGAAATCTGGGGAACCGCAGCCAAATCTAATCTAGAAACATTACAAACAACACAAAACAGATTAATCAAAATATTATTTAATTTCAAGTTTCGAACGTCAACACAGAAAATATACGAAGATACAAAAATTATGAACATTTCCCAAACATATATGTATTATACATGTATACTAATTTGTCAGGCCTGTTAGTCTAGTGGTTAGTGACCCTGACTGCTATGCCGGAGGTCGTGGGTTCGATTCCCACCCAGGACAAATGTTTGTGTGATGAGCACGATCATTTGTTTTGTGTCTGGGTGTAATTTATCTATAATATGTATGTATTTAGAAATATATAAGTATGTTTATCAGTTGTCTAGTACCCATAACACAAGCTTTGCTTAGCTTGGGACTAGATGGCGTTGTGTGATAGTTGTGGAATATTATATTATATTATTATTTCCTTTATTACATTTAAATACATATAGATTACATTTTTAAATATTAAAATATTAAAAAAAATATGAAAACATTTAAAAATATAAAAAATAGTAGCCCACCGGTATCGGGAATAGGGTCCAAGCCACCGGTGGTCAGGGCTGCTGAGAGAGGAACCTCCTAACAATACGCGCCGTGTCCAGAATTACTGCTTTCTGTATCAGGCCCTTGATCCAGCTGCCTAACGAGAGCCTCCTGAGATGTTGATCGAGGCTCTTAGCTATTATGCCATTGGCCGTAACGACTATCGGCACAATGACTGCTGTATCCACATCCCACATGTCGACAACCTCGCGAGCCAGGTCAAGATACTTTATCTGCTTATCTTTTTCAGCTTTCACGAGGTTCTCGTCATGCGGTACTGCTATATCAACAATCATTGTGCGACGCTCTAATCGATCTATCACCACTATATCTGGCTTATTGGCAACAATAGTCCTGTCAGTGATGATAGATCGATCCCAATACAACGTGATATTACCATTTCCGAGAACTGGGTCGGGCAGATACCTATAGTATGGTACTTCTGATTCCACAAGGCCGTATTTCAGAGCAAGTTGCTGGTGGATAATCCTGGCTACAAGGTTGTGTCTATGCAAGTAGTCTCCGTTAGCCAGACTAGAACAGCCAGAAATAATGTGTCGGATTGATTCCCCCGGACGGTGGCATGCCCGACAAATGTCAACCGTGCCATCCTTCACAATATATTTCCGGTAGTTGTTCGTCATCATAACTTCGTCCATAATTGCAAAAACAAAACCTTCGGTTTCTCCAAATAGATCTCCGAATCGTAACCAGGATACGGACGCTAAGAGGTCTATATCAGGTCCATGTAGGACCCGGTAAAAGCGTCCGTGAAGCTCCTTGCTTTGCCATATTGCCTTGCGATCATTAGTATCTAATACTTTAGGTTTGCGCCAGTTCTCGTTAGCCAAGGAGAGCGGGGTAAGGCTCTTGTCCACTGAGACCACATCTCGGTGCATCCCCACGTCAGCGTCTAGGAAGTATTCCCTGAGACTGCATACCTCACGGTTGTGCAGGGTCTTAGCATTCAAGAAACCTCGACCTCCGCACTTCCGCGGGATATACAGTCTCATTACCGATGACCGTGGGTGATGCATTCGATTTGCGGTCAGCAGTGTGCGGACCCGTCTATCCAGGGCGTCAAGTTCCGTCTGAGTCCATTTGAGTATGCCGAAAGAGTACATCAAAACCGGCATGACCCAGCCGTTGAAGGCGCGCACCTTGTTTCCGCCTGATAAAAGACTTTTTAATACTTTATTCAGGCGGCCAAAGAAGCGCTCCCTCAACGATTGTTTCATGTCAGCAGTGTTAATACCTAACGCTTCCGACATACCCAAATACTTGTATGTTTCGATTGAGGCAAGGGATCTTAGGTGTATGGAATCCGAGAGTTGGGTTCCCTCGGATTCCACAATCTCCCCTCGCTTTACATGCATGACCGCACATTTGTCCACACCAAATTCCATCCTGATGGCGCTACTGAAGGTTTCAGTTACTTTCAGTAGCTCCATCAGTTGCAAATTGTTGGGGGCAAAGAGTTTTAGGTCATGTACAGGAGGTGAGATATAACCTGACCACCTTTCCTCAATCGATAGCCTATACCTGAATCCTCCAGCAGTGTGCTAAGAGGATTCATGGCTAGGCAGAACCAAAGTGGACTCAAACTGTCGCCCTGGAATATACCTCGCTCGATCCTTATCGGTTCGCTGTTCCTCTGGATATGTCGACATCCCGGATAGCGAAGGACTGTTCTCCACTGCCCCATACATGACATCAAGAAGGTGCACAGCGTTGTATTTACTTTGTACAACTCCAGCACCCTCTTGAGCCAGGTATGTGGCACCGAGTCATAGGCCTTCTTATAGTCTATCCAGCATGTCGACAGATCCCTTCGGGAACGACGAACCTGTTGACTAATGGTCATATCGATAAGGAGCAGCTCTTTAGTACCGCGGGACCCGTTCCTACATCCATTTTGAGAGACAGACAAGATCGAGTTTGTGTCAATATGATTGTAAATTTTAGCTCTCAAAATGGATGTAAGTACTTTATAGACCGTCGGTAGACAAGTGATCGGTCTATAATTTTTGGGTTCTGCGGTACTACCTGATTTATGGAGCAGGTGGGTTATCCCTGTTGTTAAGAACTGGGGCAACGACCCTGACTCTAAGGCTGACTGGAACTGAGATGCCAAGCGAGCGTGTGACTTTTGAATCCACTTGATCCAAAAATTGTGCAGTCCGTCTGGCCCTGGAGATTTCCAGTTAGGCAACGGACGGACTGCACAAGCGACATCTTGGGGGCTGATGGTAATTGCCCCCATTTCTGTTATTTGACCGCACGCTCGCTCGATCTCCCTAGTCCAATCACCTTCGGTGTGATTGACAGGCACCGACCAGATGTTTTGCCAAAACGAAGACATGGCGTCATCATCCGGAAGGGGCGTGTCAGCCACACCTTGGTCCGGTCGCTCCCAAACTCGGTAAACCCACCTTTCATCGCTTTGGAATGTGTGATTCTGGGTGTACCGCTCCACCCTCCGCCGGTACCGACGAATACGGTTCGCCCATGCATAGATCTTCTGCTTCAGGAAGTCGATGCGCTCTGTGACGCGGGGCAAATAATCTCGAGGACTAACATCCGTCCCGGAGAACGCCCGCTTCACAAAGCGCATCACTCGAGGGCGAGTATTGCCCTCCCTGAAGCAGATTAGCTTACCGATGAGTGCTCTAGCCTCACCGATACGACGCTCAATCCTGCACTGCCAAGCTGGTACGGCTGGTTTTGGTCGTGTAGCTCTGTCATTGTTAGGAAACTTGACACGAGCTACACGACAAGCCGCTACAGCTGCACAGTACAAGATCGAGTGGGTATCGACCAGGTCTTTGCTGCCATCAAAATATGTTGACAGCTGTGAGTCTAGAGCACACACCAGTGCCTTGTTTTTCTTATGCATGGGCAAACGAGGTAAACGTGGTCTAAGCTCAGGCGGAGTAGAGCGATACTCCCTGAAAGCATCCTCCAAAGCGCTCCTTAATCGTGCATTGCATTGAGTACTCACGGATATAGCCCCGTCATCATCCTCTTCACCAACGCAGTTGGGTCGCGGTGAAACACTAGGTAAATTTTGCGGTTGCACCGCGACCAGTGGCGAAGCAGGCGTAACATGGCTATTCCGTGATTCCAGGCAAAGTCGATCAAGTACGGTGGCATCCAGCATATGATTACGCTGGATGACCCGCACCTGATCCGACAGTCGTTGCGACGACACGTTGATAGCTGGTTCAAGCACCTGAAACAGAGAGAGCATCCGACCACGGTACGCAGTCAAGTTAGTTCCCCCTTCTGTAGCCCCATAGTATGCGCGCATGACATTTTCGTTGACAGCTTGTGTCCACTTCATGCGCTGCACACTTCCACCGGTAGCGGGGACCCTATCAGAGGCCGGTGGGCCTCGGAGTCCCAAGCTGGCCGGTGGTCGGCCTCGTCCGCGCCGACGTACTGGTGGTGGTGTCGTCGGCGGCGAGAAGTATTCGTCGCTCGAGCTCGACGCAACTGCAGCAGCCGGTGTCACTGGACTCACGTCTGGAGCAGGATCCGGCAACTGCGAGGCGGAGCTGAGCGAGTCCCGAAGATGTTGGGTGTGTGCTTTGCAGCAGTCGTGCCCGACTTCGCGTCAGCATTTCACTATTACTCGTGTATTTTTATTTTGTCTAGTCTTGCATTATGCAGATTTTTGGTATATATATTATTTGGTATTTTTTGTATATATTATTATTATTATTAATACGCAAAATATTACACAAAGATATCCATACAACACTAAATTTCACAAAAAAATACCAAGTACACAAAATTAAACTACGAAACTCCAATTACTTAGTAACACGTCCTCCCAGAACTGTTAATTATGGGAAAAGAAACATATAATTTGAAGGTGTCAACATGTATAACAAAATACCGATGGAAATAAAAGAAGCGAAAAGTATGTCTTGTTTTAAAAATAAACTTAAATCCTATATACTGAGACAGAGAAAATAAAAAACTAGTTTTAGCAAGGGTTCATGCGACCAAATAAAACACAATAATAATAAAAAATGATAAAAAACAAAACTTTATGATAGTACGCTGCCATGTATGCCACATCTAGTAGAATATCAACTTTTACTATATATCCGTGTTTACTCGGTTGGTGATTAGTTGTTTAGTTGAATTTTATATCACTACCTTCATATTTTACTTTTACGTCATTTTTGTACGCTCAAAAACATTTTATGTTAATTTAATTTCTCAGTAAGTGAATTATTGTGAATTCTTAATTAGGAATAATAAAGTTCTTAAACCATAAAACATTTATTTGGTACTTGACCCCATATCTCCATGATTTTAGGTAATTTATTGTGGAATTGATTTTATATTGTTTGGTGACTACATTTTGGTGACAAATCTACTATTTTGCGGGTAAACCCTATTATTTAAGAAACACAAAACTAATGAAATTGGCGACAGCTTAAATCATACCCGTTTACAAACAACGTTTCGTATACTTGGAGATTGGCGGGTAGTGCCACGATCACGGCCGTCAAAAATTTTGGTGTTAGAATTAAATTGTAAAATTAATATAATTTGCGCTTAAATATTTAAAAACGTGTTTAATTACGATAGATATAGTGATAAATAATAAGGATTAATGTTTGTGAGTTAATTCGTTGCAAAATCAATGAAATATCAATAAATCAGTACCAGCTGTCATCCAACGGACGGATTTGAAATCACCACCTAACCCGGGGAGTATTTCTTTTAATTTAAGCTTATCCAATTAAATCTTATTAGATCCCATTGCACCTTTTGCCCTTTAACGTTCATACTACTTGTAACAGTGATCTAAGTCGTAAATAACCCTTTATTTCTCCATAATGTGTTTGACATTAAGTTAATGCACTATTAGGATAAAATCACCTAAACAACGTTAAAGACCCCATAGAAATCACTGTTCCATATTACTAGACATACCTTTTATGTTCAATTGCTGAATTAGAACCACCATAAGAAATTAATGTTAGAAACTGAATTGAACAATATAATAGTAGTAGCTACCCCCAACCATTTTTTTATTTTTGCACATATAATAAAAAAATATTTTTAGTCCTTTCACTTTTCGCTGTTGTTAATTATTTTCTCTTTTTCATTCATAATTGAGATTTCACCCTTTTAATAGTATTATTCTTTTATTTTATCTCTTTAAAATTTGACCTCCCGTCATTTACTATCCACTTCTCACCCCTCTCTCTTGTTCCTTTCACACACTTAGCTTTCTCTTCTCTCATTCCAGGGTGCCTCTAGGGTTGGTCTGTCAATATGTTGACCCGTAGAGCTGCATCCTTAGAGGAAAATCTGAGGGCTACGTTAAAGGAATTGGAATCTAGTAAAAAGCAGTGCAATCAGCTGATACAGGAAAGGGAAGACAGTGAGGTCGAAATTGAGTTCATTAATAACAAGAACACTGAGCTTAAGAATCAGTTGGCTGAACTACATGTGCAGCATTTGGACATACTTGACCAGCATCAACACCTTTGTCAGCTAGTGTCAAATTTCCAGCATTGTAGTGACACCCACGAACTGGCTTTGAGAAGGATTTCTGAACTGGAACTGGAATTAAGCAGAGCCCACAACTCAATAACCCATTTAGAAACTCTCAAAGCCGGTGAAGAGTCTGCGATCACCTGCAGTCTCTATGATGAGTTGGTTGGTAGCGGGTCCAAACTCATAAGTGTTGAGCCAATTGTAACGATAGACTTAACTGATGATACATTTACTAAAAACAAATTGTTTACTCACACAGTCACAATAAGTTAAAAAAATACATTAGAATTAATAGACTAATCAGAAAATATCAAAAATCATTGAAACGCCAAAAAGTAACTCAATTAAACACAAAACTTAGGAAAATAAATCTAAATTTAAAACAAGAATTAAAGAAGTGTTATAGTGATTTACAGTTATGCAATACTTTGTATGATACGGACACTCAGCACCTTCGGGATGAATTGTTTGTTAGGGAATATGCTCTAAAGGATATCTTTAGTAAATATGAGGCTACTCAACAAGACCTGAGTAAGCGCATGCACGAAGCCTGTGAGTTGGCAGACCTGGTCAAGTACAATACGGAGAGGTATGAGTCTCTGACAAATAACTTCTCTAGCTGTGCTTGCTCACAGACTCAACTTGATACACCCACACCCTCAGCAGCTCACCCAGTAGATTGCTGTATTGTTGATAATAATAGCATGATAAACACAACTTATATTTTTTCTGACAAATTTGGTCAAGGTTATGGTAGCATATTTAATCAGTGTTCACAACAGTATGTAATTAATAATTGTTCACCCGGTGCCAGTATTAGCCAATTATTAACTAAAATTAAATTGTCAAAAATAAACCCTGGTTCTACAGTAATATTATTATATGGGATAGTTTAAATGTTAGAAAAAAATAAATAATTCAATGTGTCCATTTGATGTTACATCTCAATGAGACCAATCACTGTAAATTTATTTTCTGTGCCTTGCCTTATTCTCAATACTTGTCTGAGGAGCAAAACAGGCACATTTATAATTTAAATATGTTAATTTATAATAGGACTAGTTGTCACAGTGACGCTATTTTATATTTTGATTGTAATCAATTTATTACTGATTACAAATTAACAAATTATACTATGTATTTGCCACCTAGTTGTAGGAGACAAATTGCTAATCTTTTAGCATACAATTTACACCGTGACACTGGTACTTGTAGGGTACCAGTGATTACTGTTAGTAGTGGTTCTAGCACCACTTTTGATACACCTAGTAGTTTAAACTATTAGGTGCGACAACAGGTAAGCCGCATATGTTGAATGTTGTTCATCAAAATATGCAGGGTTTGTCCGGCAAAGAACTAGAGTTAAGTTTATTCATAGAAAACCATGATGTTCAGGTATTATGTGTGACTGAACACTGGTTGAAAAAACATGAAATAGTGTTTATGAATGATGATTTTTTTACTGTGCAAAGTGCATTTGTGAGGAAAAGTGCTATACGCGGTGGATCATTAGTTCTTGTTTCAAACAAGTTGAAATGTAAACAACGTTTAGATTTAGTTAATCTTTCAATCGAGCGCACTATTTAGTTGTCTTGTGTTGAACTAGAGCGTTACGTCATAATATGCGTCTATCGTCCACCCTCTGGGGATTTTACTCGTTTCGAGTCGGTCATGGAGGACTCACTCAATAAATTAAAATCAATTAATAAATGTATAATTTTATGTGGAGATTTTAATATTAATATTTTAGATGTTACTCCTTTAAGTATTAGACTACTGAATCTGTTTAAGTCATTTAATTTAATAAACTTGTTTATCAAACCTACTAGGATCACAGCATCGTCTTCGACTTGTCTTGATAATATATTTAGTGATTGTGATGCCAATAATAAGTTAGTGTTAAGTGACTTAACGTCTGACCACTGTGGATTATTAGCCAGCTTCCCTTTGCCATTACAAAAAAAGCCGCATAAAATAGAATGCAGGCCCTATACAGTTAGTCGTTGCAACAAATTCAAAAATAATATTGCTCATAGGATTACACCATCTATAGTAGAACACGATAATCCTAATAAAATCTATGGAGCCCTTTTTGATATTGTGCAAAAAGAATACCAATCTACACTGGTCAGCAAATAAACCGAGCCACCCACTACCTAGGAACTCTGATTCGATTTTCTCAAAAAGTATAAAACTTACAACTATCAAAGTTATACCTACAAAAAGTGCGTTTCATGGTGATTAAAATGACTACAAATTAATTCGAAAGTACCGTCAACTCACATTGTAATCAAGCAACAAACACAATGCTAACGATTTGCTCTGTTTTCACCAGAGTTTGAAATTAGCGTTCTTTTTCTCTACAATGAGGGTAGTCGGATATTTCTTATCATTTCTTTAGTTTTTGTCCATCATTTGCTCAGACGCGTGTGTTTTTGCTACTTTTTTCGATTAATAATGGATACAACACCTCAGGAAGCAGCTCAATTTCTAGCATTACTTCAAGCAGGCATTGCGCAACGTGAAGTCGCTCGAAGGCTTCGAATCAGCAGATCTTCGGTACAACGAGTTTACAGACGATACCTAGAGACTGGAGCATTCGATCGCCGTCCAGGTACGGGCAGACCTAGGGCTACATCAGCAGCAGATGATCGTTATATCCACCTTACTGTTCTGCGAAATCGCCACCTCAACGCAGTTCAAGTCCAACAAAGTATGCGTGACGAACGCCAAGTGGTCATAAGTTCAGATACCGTCAGAAAGAGACTTGTTGAACGGAACCTGACCCCAAAAAGAGCTGCAACAGGCCCAGCATTAACGGTAGCACACCGTCGAGCACGACTTGAATTTGCTCGAGAGCATAGGGATTGGACATTAGAGCAGTGGAGTAATGTACTCTTCACTGATAAGACCAGGGTGAGTCTACATGGAAGTGATAGACGTCAGAGAGTATATCGTCGCCCTGGAGAACGTTATTCTCAGTGTTGCATCAAGGAAACTGTTGCTTATGGAGGAGGATATGTAATGGTCTGGGGCGGCATCTCGTTAACAGCACATACAGCGTTAGTTTTCATCGAACCGACGGGCCGTACACGTGGACTGACTTCTCATCGCTACATTACTGAAATCCTCGCAGACCATGTGGTACCTTATGCAGGATATATCGGACAGGATATGCAATTGATGCATGATAATGCACGGCCTCATGTTGCTCATGTGGTGACCCAGTATCTACGCGACGTCAGCATTCGTACGATGGACTGGCCAGCTCGAAGCCCGGACTTGAATCCGATAGAACACTTATGGGATGAGCTGAAACGTCGGGTTCGAGCCCGGGTACCTGCTCCAACAAGGCTTCCAGAGCTGCGAATAACAATTGAAGAGGAGTGGAATACAATTCCTCAAGATTTTATCGTCAGGCTCGTAAGGTCGATGAATACAAGGATGCTGGCAGTTATCCGAGCAAGGGGAGGGAATACGGAATATTGATTAAAAACTTTTTTTTGACTTTATCTTTGTTTTTGGCTTTAATTTTTTTTTCACTTTATCATTACTAACGATTGTCACGACTGGAAAACGACTCTTCTTTGTAAAATCCTTAATAAACACTGAAATATTGATTAAACCCAATGAGTTTCCTTTCATTTTAATCACCATGAAACGCACTTTCTGTAGGTACAACTTTTATAATTGTAGGTTTTTTAGTTTTTGAGAAAATCGAATTAGAGTGCCTAGGTAGCGGGTGGCTCGGTTTATTTGCTGTCCAGTGTACTTTCAAGACCAAAACTATTGACATTAATAGCACCTCTGTTAGCTTCAACCAATGGGCTACTCCAGGTATTTATAAAAGTAGAGCGAGACTATACGAGTTATATGGTTTAAAAAAATATATATTTGATACTCCTTTTCTAGAGTATGTCAGAAATTATTCAAAGTTATTTTAAAAAATCTGTGCTTTCGCTAAATCTAAATTTTTAAGCGATACCATAAAAAAATCCAGTAATAAAATAAAAACCACTTGGAAAATTATTAACAATGAAACGGGTAAATCGGTTAAACAGGAAAAACAACTAGAGATTATGATTAACAACAAATTGGTAAATAAGGCTGCCGACGTAGCTGAGGCATTTAATGAGTTTTTTGCCAACATACCTATAACTACGACTTGCTCCTTAAATTCGTCCCCGTCTAAAGCTGAAAACCTTTTGCATAGTAGTGTGCCCAGATGTAGTCGCTTATTTAGTTTTGAACATGTAACGCCTCGTGACGTGGTTAATATTTTTAAGACACTTAAGTAAAAAAACACTGGAGATTACTGGGGCATCTCCATTAAACTGTTAAGTAATATAATAGACATCGTAGCCCCCTATCTAGCTGTAACTTTTAATAAATGTGTCGATTCAGGATCTTTTCCTGACCTCATGAAGAGTAGTAAAGTCATACCATTATTTAAAACAGGTAATTAAAATAACGTTGGCAATTTTAGGCCCATTTCTATCTTACCTGCATTTAGTAAAATATTTGAAAAGTTAATACTCAAGCAGTTACTAAGACATTTTAATTTAAATAGCCTCCTTCATAATGAGCAATATGGCTTTACAAAAGGTCGTTCGACAACAGATGCGGGTGTTGCTCTGCTAAAACACATTTTCAACGCATGGGAGAACTCGCAAAATGCTATCGGAGTTTTCTGTGATCTCTCCAAAGCTTTTGATTGCGTTCACCTTGACACACTTTTGCGTAAACTGCGTCATTACGGTGTTCAAAACGAAGCTCTCAATGTCATAAGTTCTTATTTGCAAAATAGGCACCAATGTGTAGATATCAATGGTGTAAAATCTTCCGGGCTACTAGTTCAGTTAGGTGTACCTCAAGGCTCAATACTGGGTCCTTTCTTATTCTTAGTGTATATTAATGATTTGCCATTCTATTTAAAGAATATCTGTGACATTGTACTATTTGCTGATGATACCTCACTTATCTTTAAAGTAGACAGGAATAGAAAAGATTTTGACGACGTGAATAACGCGCTCTCAATGGCCACGGATTGGTTTACTACAAATAACCTAGTTCTTAATGCTAAGAAAACGAAATGTATAAAGTTTGCCTTGCCGAATGTTAGAAACCTGGGACCTAATGTCGTTTTAAATAATGAGGTGCTTGAAACTGTTAACTCTGCAGTTTTTCTGGGCATAACAGTAGACGCCAAACTTCAGTGGGGATCACATATATCGAGCCTAGCGGGAAGGCTCAGTTCGGCCGCCTACGCCGTAAGGAAAGTTAGACAGTACACGGACGTTGATACAGCTCGATTAGTCTATTTTAGTTATTTTCATAGCATAATGTCCTACGGCATTCTGCTGTGGGGTAAAGCCGCGGACATTCAAAATATTTTTGTTCTTCAAAAACGAGCTGTTCGAGCGATTTACCAACTAGGTGCTAGAGTTTCTCTGAGAGATTTGTTGAAAGATATTGGTATTCTTACGGTGGCATCACAATTCATCTTCGCCAACATCTTATATTATATTAGGCAAAATATACACTTGTACACTAAAAACAGTGATTTTCATAATATTAATACTAGAAATAAGGACAAACTACGAGCCCCCTTTCACCTGCTTCATAAGGTTCATAATTCTTTTGTTGGTCTTGGTATTACCTTTTATAACAAGCTTCCCTCTGCTTTGCTAGATTTGCAGTTTAATGAGTTTAAAGCTAAAGTAAAATCCAACCTTTGTTCAAAGGCATACTATTCTATCAACGACTACTTAAACGATAAGAATAGCTGGTCGCTGTGATTAACTCAAGACAATGTTTATGTTCTTTCAATCCAGAATTAGCTTTCCTGCCGACAGTTTATATGGGTAGTTCATAGAATTGTTTTTTTTTTAATTTCACTGATTTTGTTAATTTATTTTATTTTCTTTTAATTTCATTTATTGTGGACATAATCTACTCATTACAATTATTGTAAATGAGTTGTATTGTAACATGTAGTTAGCTAGCGACCTCGTCAGCTGTTCATAATATTCTTGTCTCACCAACCGGCAGCAAGTTCGTCATGCTCCCTTAGATGTCACTGCTTGCGGTAGCGTCGGGGGTCGGGTTACCACCTTCCATCAAATATGGCGAGGGGGGTAATGGCTGACCTTTGCGTTATGCTCGTGAACGGGTGCTGCTTGTGGTGACTGGTCGTCTTGCTGACCATGGTATTTGTTATTGTTATTTGTATTAACTGTTATTTTATTTTGGTCCGGAGGTCCTTAGTTTAACTATTGTAACTTCAATTTAGCTGTATGTATCAATTTGCATCGTTGAATATGTAAGCGGGCACGCCCTTTATGCCTGGAGGCTTTATTTACGTTTTAAGTTCTGTTTACGATTTTGTTTTATTATTTATTTCAGCTTGAGTTTAGTTTTCAGTGTTTTGTTGGTGGTATATTGGCGTGTGCTAGCTGACATATGTGAATAATGTATGTTTTGTTTTATAATATTAATTACTTACACAGTATTGTATAGAATCAAGTTCTTCTAACTTAACAGACAGCTGTGCTGCTGGGGAGTTTGTTCCGCCACTTCTTCTTCCCAGCCAAAGCACTAGGAAGTTTCGAAGGGCGGGCGTTTTGGGGGGACTGTCTTGTGTAACTTTGACGTTCAAAAAGTGCTGACTCTCAGCCTAGTTTGAATAAATGACTTTTGATTTTGATTTTGATTTTGATCAACATCACCTCCGTGTTATTAAATTGCAAATAAATAGTAAAATATCTGGTTTACTGAGCCTTGCTCGGTATTTTTTGGTAAATTGTTTTTTTAAATAATAAGTTTATGTTCAAGTTTATTATCGATAAAGTTTGTCATTGAAAACACAAATAAAACGACATTTTATAAAAATGAATCCTAGCTAGATCGATTTATCAGCCCCGAAACCCCCTGAATAATAAATTTCATGAAAATCGTTGGAGCCGTTTCCGAGATTCAGATTATATATATATATATACAAGAATTGCTCGTTTAAAGGTATAAGATATACAGTTTTTAACGCAACAACCAGTAAACGGACATAATAATAGTACAAATACCATGTGACAATAATATCTCATCGAAACTCTCATGAAAAGTGCATAAAATAACTGAAAAAAGTGATAGTGCAGCCTAGTAAAGTTTTGTTTACATAAAAACGAGAATAAAAACTTGGCACAATACTAATAAACTCGGTGCAGTGCATAAATCATCTTTGTGTTACAGCAATAATTGCTAAATATACAAGTGATTTATTTAGTTTTAATTAAGCTTGTGTTTCGATACTTTTGCTGTATAAAAAAAATACAACGTACCCTCACTTTGCTTTAAACGCTGTGGAACGAGAAATACAATTTCAAATGAAATTGGAAGTTACCAGTTCGCGTGGCGGATACGAACGAGTCACTGTAATCAAGAGGTCCCAAGTTCGAATCTAAGTTCTTCGTAGTCTTTTTGTGAATGTTTCTGGCAAGTTAAAATTAAATCATATCAATCACTCTAAAGAGATCACGCAGTGGATATTTCAACAAAATAAATATTAGCCATGAACTTTCTGGATAATATCACATTTCGTCGTAATCGAACACGTTCGGAAACAACTAACGATCGCAGTGACAGTATCTCACAAACCCTAGAAAAAACGGTAAACAGTATGCCCGACTTATCCGATCATCAAGATGATCAAGTAAATATTCTAAATAGCAAGTTACTAGATTTAGAGGCTCAACTACAAAGCGCTCACAGATAAATTGAGTTGTTATCATCAGAAAATAGTAAACTAAGACAGTCAAATGAAGAATTATTGAAGAAGAATAGTTTATACAAAAAAATAATGATTAGTCCAGTCAAACATAAATCTTCATCTCCGATGAAGAAATCAAGTAAAGCTGTAAAAGTAAAACAAACACAAACTACTAAACAAGAATACAGCGAGCCGTCAACAGCTTCCCATATAACCCAGTCTACTACGACTTCACAAAATAGTACTAACAACACTGATATCAAGAACCAACAGGGACAAATCCCGTGTTCTACACCTTCCAGTAAAAACAAGATATGTATACTAAGCTCAAATAATAAAAATAAAGTCTTGTCAATAGCTCATGATTCACTTAGTGACAAGTGCGATATATGCCATTATATTACACCAAACGGAACGTTATATCAACTTCTTAGCGGAATTCAAAAGAAATTATGTAATTATACCCTGAATGACTTTTGTATATTATTAATCGGAGAAGAAGACTTTAAAATGACTAGCAACTATCACAATAATATTGTATACATTCGGGAGATTTTGAAACAAATAACGTACACTAATGTTATAATCTGTGTTCCTACCTTTAAACTTGGAGGCTGCAACGATATCTACAACTGGAGAATTGAAACATTTAATAATTTATTACATTTGTATTTATTAACTCATGAACATGCATATTCTTTTGACTCTAATTATAATTCGACCTATGATCACACAATGTTTAGCTTATCGATAGGCCGTATAAATAATTATGGCTTACGCATTATTTTTGAAAATCTGTTGCATTTAATTAATGACATTACTGTAAGTTACATGACTACTTCCACAGAAAATATTGTAAATACTGCAGAAGAAACATCTTCATTGTTTTTTCGACACTAAATTTCTCTATGTTATGCATCAAAATATAGCGGGATTACTAAATAAATCTGACCTACTGTTGGTGAATATAGAAGAGCTTAAAGAGAAAAATATAGATATTGATGTAATATGTATCACTGAGCATTTTATGTTAGCAGGGTATGAGCAACACCTGAGCATACCTAATTACGCACTAGCGGCGTGTTTTAGTCGTACTTCTAATAAAAGGGGTGGAGCATGTATCCTAATTAATAAGGTACATAAGTTTAAAGCTCTTTCCCAAATTAGTAAATTGTCCATAAGCAATGTAATCGAATGCTGTGCAGTTGAGTTACTTGATTATAAAATTATTATAGTTTGTGTATACCGTGTACCGGGTCAAAGCAATCTCAATTTGTTTTTCGATAGGCTTAAGAATGTTCTAAATTGCATTTCTAAAATTAGTAATCATAATTGTGTTATAGCTGGTGACTTTAATATAGATATCATGAAGTGCAATAGTATGACATTAGATTTTGAATGTTTATTGTTAATTTATAATCTCGCATTAGCACTAAAACAGCCCTCAATGCTATCGAGTAAAACTTGTATTGACAACTTTGCACATGACTTTAAAAAACAGTGTAAGACCGATTTGGCGTATCAGATCACACTGCCCAATTAATTAAGCTTCCAGTAAAAATAATATTTAAATTAAAGTATTTGCATAAAATGAAGCGCGACTTCAGTTCAGAAAATATGCATAAATTTAAAAAATATATAAAAAGCCTTTCTTTTAGTGAAGTATATAACACAGATGATCCATCTGTAGCATATCATAATTTTATAGAAACTTTTAAATTATTTTATGATTTGTGTTTTCCGCAAATTAAAATTACTGTGCAAGTAAATCAAAATTAAGATGGATATCACGTGGAATTAAGACCTGTAGTAGGAATAAAAGAGAATTACTCTGGCATTTCAGACAGAAACCAACATTGACTAACAAACAAAAATATTCAACATATTCAAAGCTTCTAAAACGGATTATAAACCTCACTAAACGTGCTCAAAATAATTACAAAATAAAAACATCGACTAATAAAAGTAAAACTGCATGGCGAATTATAAATAATAATAAATTAAATATTCCAAAAGAATCAACAACAGAATTAAAAATTAATGATAAATTAACAATAACTAACTAATCCTACAGAAATTGCCAATGCGTTTAATAACTATTTTATTGAAAAAGTAAATACCATTCCAGGTGCTGGAAAAGAATCCACTGCCCTAATTAATCCGAAACTGAACTCAATGTTTTTATCACCCTGTTTACCTTACCATATGCAAAAAATCTAAAAATACTAGCAGTGTAGGGAATGACGGTATTTCGACTAAAGTAATTAAAGCAGTAAATGAAGATATCTCTCATCACTTAAGTCATATTCTGAATCTTTGTATACAAAGTGGGACATTTCCAAAAGAACTTAAAGTGACAATTATTAAACCTATATTTAAAAAAGATAGCAAATACTTCATGGAGAACTATAGACCTATAGCACTAATTTCCGTATTCTCAAAAATATTTGAGAAATGTATTTACAGTGAAATCAATAGCTACTTAGACCACAATGAAATTCTCTGTAATGAGCAAAAAGGTTTTAGGAAAAATAGAAACATCAATATGGCGGTTTATGACTTTTTACATGTTGTTTATTCACAAGTTGACAAATCTTTACCAGTTTGTTTTATTTATTGTGACATGTCACAAGCATTCGATTATGTAGACCACAATATTCTGCTAGACAAACTTGAGGCTTACGGTATAAGAGGAAATATCCTAGAATTGATAAAATCATATTTATCAGACCGCCAACAAATAACGCAAATTTCTAAATTTAACATTAAAACTAAAAGGGAACAGATTTTCTCCTCTGATAAGCGATACGTCACATATGGTGTTCCCCAGGGAAGTGTACTGGGCCCGCCTTTGTTCCTACTATACATTAATGATCTACCAAATGCAACTAAGGAACCCATGTCATTGTTCGCTGACGACAGTACTGTAACCATAGCACCTAAAAATTTATTTAATTACTATTCTGACTCTACTGATTCATTAAATACTATAATTATCTGGCTTAATAATAATAATTTAAAAATTAATCTTAGTAAAACAAACATAATGCATTTTAGGCAACGAGAAAATTTATGTAATTCATCAAAATTTAATTTAGTATACAAAGATTATATAATACAAGAAGCTGAAACAGCCCGATTTTTGGGATTAATTATTGACAAACAATTAAATTGGAAAACCCACATTAATGAACTTTGTAAAAAAATTAGTACTTCGTCATATGACCTTTATAAGTTGGCACCGACTGTCAACACAGATACTTTACTTGCGGCATATTATGGGCTTTTTAAATCAGTGTTAAAATTCGGAATAATTTTCTGGGGCAATTCAACTCAAAAGGACACTGCATTTCGAAAGAGATACCGTGACCCCGGCACATGGGCAACTGATGGAACACGGGTGGGTTTTAGTCAGTAAAAGTCTGACACGCCCTCCCGCTCCGCCCAGAGCGGGAAAAGTCATTTGATGATTTCCCATCCAGAAAAAAAAAAAAAAAAAAAAAAAAAAAAGGACACTGCATTCAAAGCACAAAAACGTTGTATACGGGCTATGTTTGGGTTGCAATCCACAGACAGTTGCAAACCAATTTTTAATCAGCACAGAATTCTAACACTTCCGTCACTTTACATATTAGACATATCGCTGTTTGTAAAAACTAATCCTCATTTATTTCCCCTATTGACCAATCATTCGAATAGAAATAGACGCGAGAAGTACAGACTTTGGGTGCAATCAGTCCCCGCCAAAACAGCATTTCTAAGGAAAAGTGTAATAAGCATTGCCCCATTAATATATAATATAATTCCTAATGCTATAAAGATAATGAATATTAATTCATTCAAGAGAGAACTAAAAAAAATGCTAATTAGTAAGGGTTATTATAATGTTACGGAGTTCTTGAATGACAAATTTTGATTTATCATAATCTAATATTCTGTTTTGTTTTAGTTGAAGTGATTTTATTGTACTAATTATTTTAATGTTATTGTTTTAGTTATTTTAATTTTATTGTTTTAGTTATTTTAATTGTATTGTTTTAATTATTTTGAATCTCTTGGCAATATTTTTGTAATTGACTATAATTTTGTATTTGAATTGATTTAATTTTGACATTTATTTCCTACTATAACTACATTTGTACGCCGAATATGGCAAAACATGTTGAGCCAGCAAAAACTCTTCCATCCATATGTGTATATTTCTGTATCATGTAACACATGTTTATACAAATAAATACATCTTTATCTTTTATCTTTATCTTTATTTATTTCACAAACAACTTATTCCGAAAACATTTTATTTTATAAACACTCGCTTTACAAACATTTATTGGCAAATGCTTCTCTTAACAAATGTGTTGGATAATATTTAATAATTTATGCAATTTTCATGTAATATTTAGATTCTTTTGAAAAAATTACGTTTTTACTAAGTATCATTTTATAATACATTATCTAATTTTCTAAATCAGTCACAAAGTGATCATGACGGTATTGTTTTGCATAATTTTATAGAACTACATACTGCCCTAAAATCTAGTAGTTTCTGGCACTCGCCGGCCGCTGCCGCGGCACCGCTCGCTAGGCTCGTGCGTAGGAGGTCACAGTTTCAACCTAACCTAACCTCAAACCATATCGGATCTGCCCCGAAGGGCATTCAAAGCTTAAAAAAACCACAACCTAAATAGCCTAATGACCGAATAACTTTTACTCCAAACATTGTTTTATGAGATAAAATGAAAATTAAAATAAATTGTTTGTCAAATAATACGTTATTAAATAAAAGTTTATCGAATATTTTTTTTTTAAGTGAATTATTTGAGAATCTTGTTGTTGTATAATGATGAAATGATAAATCATGTATTTGCCAAGCGTTGGTTGTCAAGTAAAAATGTGTAAATTAATTTTTGGTGAACTGTCAGGACACCATTCACAACGCATTATTTTGTAAGCCAGAATCATCTTTAGGCATAAATTTTATATCCATAATAATGAAAAAGGAGAACCATCATATCGCTGAAAGTTCGCAGTCAGAATGGTCTCTTGGCATTATTTCATATCGATAGTCCTTAAAAGGCAGAACTATCTTATCTCAGAAACTTTACAGTTAGAATCATCTTTAGGCATACATTTCATATCCATAATAATTGAAACGCTCATCTATTACATTACAGAAAAATCATAGTTAGCACGCTGCATGCAGACATGCAAACAAGCATACACCATGCATGCAGCATGCAAGCAAGCATGCAACGTGCAGCATACATGCTTTCTGTCACGGCTCCGGCGCTGCGTAGCAAGGCGAAGGAGCATCACAACCACCTGCTCCTCAGCTCGCGGGCCGCCTCATCCCTCCGCGCCTACGCGTTTCTAAATTACACTTTAGGGGTAGGGCAGACAAGACTACGTGGAGTCGGTTCTGCAGCGCTTCGTTTCTGTGAATAACTTTTGTAGAACAACATATATTGACTTTTTGAGACACTATTTTAATTTTAATTTAAGGTTATAATGCAATTTTATAGAAATGAAAATATGCCTAACAAAATTATTCTAACTGAAATTCTGCCATCTTCATAGTATGCCAAGTGAAATTGTACCAAATAATCGTCGCTCTAAATAAATGTTATGCTCAACGAAATTCTGCGGAATTTTAAGTCTGCCAAAGGTGCTTCATAAAATTCTGCCATCTTAAAAGTATGCCAGCGTAAAGTCGGACATATAAACATTCGGCCAAATAGTGATTATGCTTAACATTTTTTATGCCTTACAAATATTCGTTTAAAGAAGATTATGCCAAGCGTGTTATGCCAAATAAAATTCTGAGCATCAAGTTTCTGCCAGATAGAGGGAACCCAGTATGCACATCAAATGCAACCTCAAAACATGTTTTTGTAGAAAGGTTTTTTACACTCTTAGGCCCATCTGTACAATAGGTTAAACAGAAAACTAAGTATCTTTAAACAAAATTACTTTAGCTGTAAACAAATTATGCTTAAATATTTACTTACCATCGATTATACACAGACAAAAGATCTACTTGTTGTCTGCAAATAGAACGACTAACATAAAATGCTATTTCACTTTTATTTTTTAGTTTTTACTTTTTATTCCTGATTAATTTATTATATTACTAGCTTTTGCCCGCGGCTTCGCCCGCGTGGATGTCGGAAATTATCGCAAGAGGACGTACAACCGCGGTAAGAATGTATTAACCCATGTTATACATAGGTACATAAAATTACGCCTTTTTTCCATGGGGGTAGGCAGAAAGTACGGAACGCCACCTGCTACGATCCTTACATATCATGTGTGTTTGATGTACTTAAAATAAAACTAATAGTATTCAGAGTAAGAAGACTGCGACATAGGGCTGGATGGAATTGAATATAAGTCTTCCTGGTTTTTCATAACTCTCCTATTCTACTTAAACAGACACTCAATTATTTACCAGACACTAAATTAAACATAGTTGTAAGAATAGTACTTTGGCCAGTGGCTTCGCCCGTATAGCTATCGGAAAATATCACCCGGGAACCTACTACCGGGATAAATATTCCAGGATAACCAAAAATCCAAATCCATCCAAAAATCTAAACATCTAAGCCATATTTCGCGGTCTCTTACTTGGAATAATACAATTAGGTTTATTTTGAGTACTTCGAACACACATGACGATATGCATTTACTATGAAGCCCAAGTAATATGAATTACAATCCTACTAATCCTGCACTACCCGACCGCTACCAAGCGAGATGGCCGGACGCGGAACGGCCCGCTAGCCACTCTGCGGCTATTTTATTATAATCTGTGATATCTTCTAAAATATTCATTTTAATGATATGCTGTCAAAGGCAATTTTTATCTACATAAAATGCACAATATATCTAATGTATTTAATTGGATAAGAATTAATGCTGTATTGCTTAAAATCGCTTCGTACATAAGCCATTATTTCTCATAAAAATTAAAGGATAAAAAATGGTTATTGTGGGTTATCCCTAAGAGATAGACACATACCATCGCGGACTTTTTTGTAGAACTTTGTAAGGTGTACAATACTGTAGTACATTATTTTGATCTATTTCGTAGGGTTCAGTCGGCGTTCGCAATGTAAGCGCAAAAAAAAATGAGTTTATTTATGACATCACATTAGAAACCACTAAAATTATCAGTGTTTCTTTATTATACTATGCATGTTATATACATATAAACCTGTCTGTTGAATCACTCTATCTATTTAAAAAACCTGCATCAAAATCCGTTGCGTAGTTTTAAAGATATAAGCATACATAGGGACAGACAGACAGCGAAGTGACTTTATTTTATAATATGTAATGAAGTACTAGCTTTTGCCCGCGGCTTCGCCCGCGTGGATATTGGAAATAAACACAGGTATTTTTCTAAAATAAAAGATTTTTTCTAAAATAAAAGTAGCCTAAGTTAATCCTTATTACATCAGCTACCTAGCAATAAAAGTCCCGTCAAAATTGGTCCAGCCATTTCAGAGATTAGGCAGAACAAACAGACATACAGACAGACAGACAGACAGACAACAATTGTTGTTTTGGTATATGAACCGTGTATACATCCATATACACTTAATAAAAAAGCGGTTATTTTAATATGTATTTGTCTTAATGTGCCCATTTGTATAAATAAATTGTCACTTTTGTTGCCTAATTCTCTTATTGTGAGCACAGATAAAATCTCACTTACTTTTATTTATAATATAATACATTTGCACAAGGCTTGCTCGATCAGGATATTTTTCGTTGCTGCACCGTTCCTTTTGATTGTAGCGTGATGTTCAATAGCCTTCCTTAAATAGGCTCCCCAACACAAAAAGATTTTTTCAATTCGGACCAGTAGTTCCTGACATTACCGCGTTCAACCAAACAAACTGTTCAGCTTTATAATATTAGTATCAGATAAATAAAACGATTATTTATTTAAAAATAAATAAAAAAATTCAATTGTGGGTTCAACACCTACCATATTATCCGCAATAACTCGAACTTGTTTTGCTTTGTCTAGCAATGAAGTGATAAAATAATCAAATGTTATAAATAAACATGCAATAACTGTAGGTACTTATGGCTGTTGCAGTTAGTAACATTACTAAGTTCTACCTCCGAACATTTTCAGAACAAAACTTTCCAACAGACCGAGTCTGTAAACAGTAAAAATTTAATTGGTGAAAAATTAATCAACCTTTACCTTTTTTAACTGACTTCAAAAAAGGAGGTTTCTCAATACGACAGTATATTTTTTTTTATGTGTGTTCACCGATAACTTCGTTGTTTATGAACCGATTTTGATGATTCTTTTTTTGTTGGAAAGGAGGTTTTCCAAGGGTGGTCCCATGATAAGGAAACCAGGATCTGATGATGGCATCCCAGAGAAGTCGATGGGAGCAATCGAAAATCGTAGTGGCGACTAGTGCGTTTATTATTGTTTTCATGAATTATCTTAAAGCACTACTATTTAATGAAGGTCTAAATTTGCTCTGATGATGAAGCCGAAAGACAGTCGAGGGAACTCCTCAACGACTTACAGCAATTACCCGGTGTTTGGACTTAATTCATTTCCATTGGTGAGAACTTTGCACCCATATGGGTTATAAGTGCCGTTACAGGTCTGATGATGGAGACCATAGACAGTTGAAGGGATTCCTCAACGATTTACAGCAGTTCCCTAATGTTGGGCTTACTTTATACGGATCAAAGTGCCAATTTTATCAATGCTATTTAATTAAGGTCCGGAGTTGATCTGATGATGGAGCCGAAAGACAGTCGAGGGAATTCCTCAACGATTTACAGCAGTAGTAAAGTATTAAATTTCATGTGGAGAGTAGTGGTATAGGAATTAGTGCAGGGTAGATAATATAACTAAAAAGTTAAAAATAAAAACTTTTTAACAAAAAAAACCGACTTCCTCAAAAACACTACAAAGTGAAAAATAACTTTAATTCCGGAAGTCGGTGGCAAAAAACTCAAATACAGATCCTAAGACACCGACTTCCGAAATTAAAGTTATTTTTCACTTTGTAGTGTTTTTGAGGAAGTCGGTTTTTTTTTACCCTTTAGGGATTTTATTTTTCATGTTTAATAGAACCAACTTCAATCTCATACCTACAGTATACACCCCAATATTAGGGTATTGTGTTGTAAACTATTCATAGCGAGGCGAGCTCAAACAATCTGCAACCTTGCGAATCGTTTAGCTTAACTTGTGAACATCCGAAAAGAATTGGGAATTTTAATTCGCTTTCAAAAGGTTAAGAATTAAAAATAATTCGGATAATAGAGCGACTGAAGCGAGTTCGAAAATGTAAACTCCTCGCTGGGATAGACTCGGTGAAAAATCATCGACTTGTAGTAGAGTTCTACATTAGTCTCAATTTACAAAAATTAAACCGCCGAAAAAACTGAAAAGTAAAAAATAATAAACATTAAAATTTTGAGTCGGCGCTGAAAAATCAATGAACAAAGATCACTCAAAGCGCTGACTCATAATTTTAAGGTTTATTGTTTTTTTTTTGCTTTTCAGTTTTTTCGGCGGTTAAATTTTTTGTTAAAAAGTTTTTATTTTATATTATATTTTTTGTGGCATTAATGCACTAATAATATTTGGCAAAGTATACCCGATCCAATAAAAAAAGAATTATCAAAATCGGACTACTCTGTACAAAGTTATGCGTGGTTATATGTATATTATAATCAGTGAGTGAACAATCAATCATCCCCTGTTTTCCGACACTTAGGGTTTGATTTTGTTTTCCAAATGTATATGGGACCACCTTCGGAGTATACCCTTTCCAACAGAAAAAGAATTATCACAATCGGGCCACCTTGTAAAAAGTTATGCGTGGTCATACATAAAAAAAAAATATACGCATCGAATTGAGAACCTCGTCCGTTTTTTTTTCGTCGGTTGAAAAGAATAACATCTTTTAGTTGATTTAAAATTTGAATTTTAGGTTTAAGAATTCAAAGAATCGAATCAAAGGACTAATTTGTAAGTTCCACAAATTGCCACCCGCAGTACGGTTTCTGATTCATTTACTCATTAACCATTTCGTCTGATACTTTTACAACAGAGCATTACACAAGAACAAGCCCCTATAGCAGTTATGTATTTGCTTCGACGATGCAACGCGACTTGTGCAGACGGCTGCGGCATGCGGCACTCAGTACTACACATAAATCAGTAGCACGACAAAATGTTTGCGAGCGCCGCGTGCACGCGCTCCGGCTTGTTAGATGCGTTATCGTACCAAATAGGGTCATCTGCGAGGAGCGAAGGGGGCGCGGGGGGGGGAGCAGTGAGGGCACTTCGAGTACCTCTCCTGCGGCTAATGTACGTACGAGTGTCAGTAAATAGACAATTACAGCTCCCACGCGCATTTGGCACGTCTACTGGTACTGGCTCAAGTGTCTCCTGCGCTGCGCTGGCTCACATCCCACTGATCCCACGGCCGCCGCGCGCCGAGCGAGGTGCTACGGTGCAACATATCACCCTCCGCTCGTCGCCACTACGTATCTGACCCAGCGACTTTGTGAACTCCATGAACTCCATCGCGAAATGCTTCACAATGTAACACATGTAACCGCACACATACCTTACTTCGGTCCTCGGTTACCTTATAAGAGCAACGTTGATTTTCTGAAGCGAATTTAACTCATCCTCGTGTACGAGAATGACGTCACTACGTTGCGATCGTCACCGTATACATTAGGGTTGCCAACCATATGAAAGAAAGACTTGGTTTGTAATTTTTATGTTGCCAGCCATACTATTAAATCAATAATATACTAACTACTAAGGTAGGTGCCGTTTATGACTTTAAAATATCTTTTAGTGATCATCGAAAATAAACTATTATATTATTTTCTTTTGAAACTACGTGGAACATGTTGCGCAGGGGCATGGATAAGGTCAGCACGGCGCCGGTGGTGTAGCCAGCCATAACTTCAGAACAAAACATACAGGGATACTCGTTGATTGGTGCCTCATTATATTTAAAACTGCCCAAGGGGCTCTGCGAGTTGTCTTCGGCCCCCGCGCCCCGTACGCCTTCCTGTTCGGAGAGATCAGATGGGTGATTGCGTCACACACTAACAGTTAACTTTAGGAATGTCTTTCATTTACCTTAGAGTACGTTGTTGAGCAGACAAATGTTTACCTTAGAATACGTTGCTGAGCAGACAAATGTTTCCAACATAATATGTGCTCTAAATTTCATAAACACATCTCAAACGGTTATTTAGATATTAACGTCCAAAAATCGACATTTTTATCAGTGACTGACCTATTGATCAAAACTCTAACCAAGTTCCAGATGACCTAGAAAGTTCAAATTTGGCATGCAGATAGGAATAAATCAGAAACTGGTAATTTTTTATCATTTTATTATAATTTTTCACTTAATTGTTTCTATTAGGAACACTTATAACAAAAACCATTTGGTACTAATTTTGTTATATATAGATAGTTCAAATTTGGCATGCAGATAGGTAATTAGGTGAATACAAATGAATAAATCAGAAACTGGTAATTTTTTATCATTTTGTTATAATTTTTCACATAAATGATTCCATTAGGAACACTTGTAACAAAAACCATTTGGTATTAATCTATACTTATATAAGGTGTATCTATTCATACACGAAATATTTTAAGAGGTACACCTGTAGGTGGTAAAGAAGCTACAGCAATGAAAAAAAAGAATTTCTAAATGTATTTTTTTTTTAAATTAATATTTATAAATTATTTGACGCACATGAGATATACTGGCTCCTTATTTTTTACGGCCCTAAACACCGCGGCCATGCTCGTGCCGTCCGGTCGCCGCCCTCGCAGCATCAGGCGAGCCAGTCATAGAATTTGGAGTAAAGGTTTTATGCAAAATTTCTCAAGCAGTTTTGTTATAAATAAGTACTTACTAATAATTTATGTACAAAAAGTAATGATATCCCATCAAAAACATAAATGTGAAATGAGAGCCAAGTTGAATATTATGATATACTAGCTGTGCCCGCGACTTCGTTCGCGTAGATGTTGGAAAACAGCATTATGCCGCTTATAGCAGATTATAGCAGATGTAACACCTCCTCTATTGATCTTTTGACCAGGCGTGGTGACTTTTTCTAGTAAAAAGCTGCCACAAAACTTGTATTTTTTAGGGGAGCGTAAACAAAAAGGTTGCTAGGATTGCTCATACGCGAAAGAGTTACATAAAGTTGACCGTGGGAAAAGCAACCAATACTAAGGTCCACCCCCGCAATGGATAGTGTCTGGCCCCGAGCTTTGTTAATGGTCATGGCGTAACATAGGCTGACCGGGAATTGTACACGTTTAAAACTAAATGGGAAATTGTTAGTAATGAGCGGAATTCTGGGAATAAATACAACATCACCAGCGCCACAACTTGTTAAGATTTTGGCTTCAATGACGTTTTGCTGGAGATAGGTGACTATGAGCCGAGTGCCGTTGCAAAGTTTGGGAGGATATACATTTCTTAAAGTATGATTGGCACTCCGACTTTTAAAAAATGTTGTGTGCTGAAGACCGCGTATTTTAAAGGAATCTAAGAACTCTACTGAATAGTGTGTGCCATCTCTACTTCCGTAACCGTGTTTATGGAAGTATATTGCTTACTTTCCCCAAAAACATGTGCCAATATTTGTGTATTTATTGCTGCCGCTTGGTCGTTGCGGGGGTTCAAAATAGCTCGTTGACACAGCTAAGCAGTGGCGTGGTTACCGATCTCAGAGGGATTCCCATACACAGAAGAAATGAGGTCCAGCTGTGAAGTAACATTACAACATAGGTTCTCTACCAAAATTACGTTACCATCTTGTGTGGGATATGTGCGGTCACCAATTTTTTATAGCAAAACGAACTCTTGCGCGTTTGGAGTTCCTCCTTGATGTGCTCGCATATTTAAACTTAAATGAGTTGATACGACATTGTGCCATAGAATTGAACTCTTCAGACAGGCATTAATTTCATCGGCTCTTGATCCTCGGGGTACAATCGGTAGTGTCTGCCTAAAATCACCGCCGGAAAGTAGCATAATGCCTCCCATCGGCCAGTCATTTTGTTTTACGTCCCGCAAAGCTCAGTCAACTGCTTCTATAGCCAAGCGGTTTGCCATCGTGCACTCGTCCCAAATGATTGTGACCCATCGCGTAAAACTCTAGCTTTATCGTAATTGCGTGACACATTGCAAACCAGGCTTTCTGTTCGTTCCAAGTCAATGGGGATTTTAAACATTGTATGTGCGGTTTTTCCTCCGGGCAACAATGTGGCTGCCATACCTGAGGAGGCGACAGCAAAAGCAATTTTATTTTGGCTCCTTATTCGAGCCATAATAACTTTGGTAAGAAAGGTTTGCCCATTCCACCGGGCGCGTTTAAAAGCAAGATTTCTCGCAAAGTATGATCCACACTGTAGCACACTCGATCAAATATTTGACGCTGTTCCGGTGTCAAATTTGAGCAACCAGTTCGCAGAATTTCTACCAATACTACGGGATCGTAACTAATCGCCGAAGCGTACTCCCTGTTTATACGTTTCCCATCGGCTGTCGGTGAAGGCAAGCCGTATTGAGTAAGCGGGTTTCCTTCTATACTTATAACTATGTCTTGAATAGCCAATAACGATCTATTATTACCGATTTCACGGACTCGGTCTGATATTTCTAAACTGTTTTGCCGTTGATGCCTCAAAAAATCTTTAGCATACTTATCTTGGTATTTTTGCCACAACTGCCTAGCATCCGCTAATCCACAAAAGATCAGTAAGATGGCAAACAAATGACGCAACCGATAAGGACTATTGCTGACGCATGCCTCGGCTAAAGCATCATCCCTATGTTCATCTCCATCTAATAAATGATGTGCGCGGCAAGCAGCCTCGTACCTATGTGGGATATTCAATATCATCCACTTTACGGCCCCCGCACCATGTGCAGAAGGAGGCGTAAATAATAAAACTCTGGATTATTTGGGTGCACAGTGTACAATCGTCCAATCACGTGTTCCTTGAAAACGCCTGACTCGCCTTCCACAGCAGTTCCACGTCTTTTACGGTTAAAAACACCTTGCTGCTTGTACATGTAATAAGATGGAACTTCGTTATATAAAATATTTTTGGCGTAATTATCTGTTTGGCAGAGGTGAAAGAATGCCATTAAGGTGGTTTGTCTCGGATTGTGACATTTTCAGATTGAAAATATACTCGTTGTGCGTCTTAATGATGGCATGCAAATTTGGATCTTCATTTTGGTCTGGAAATTCAGCGCTTATGACATTGTCAACAGCGTCAGGACGAATTTTGTTTTCCAACCATAGGAGGATGTGCGCGTGAGATATACCACGCTTTAGCCACTCGACGCTGTACATAAAACAAAGAGCTGGGCCGAATAGTTTCTCTTTAGTAAGGATATTAATCATTACTTTGAGCTTCAAATGAAAAACCCTTGCAATAATTATGTCATGCCTATCATATGACGCCTGTCCTGAGAGAAGTTCCTGACAAATCTCGGTCCACTTTGGATTTGTTGTGAACGTTATGAAAAGGTCCGAGCGGCCGTATTTACGGACGTAGCAAAAAGCATCTTGTGTTTTTTCGTGCATGTATCGCGGACCGCCTGTAAAACTGGATGTCAAGTTAACCAATCGCCCCAAGTTTTCATCGTTATTATCTGTTTGCATCGCGTCCCGCAAATGCTCGTATTCTTCAGCGCGTAAACGACGTTGAAAAGTGCGCATGTAAACTAAACGTTTCGTTTCTATTTTTGCATACATATCCGCAATACATTGGCTTAACAACCCCCGAAATCATTGCAAATAGACGAAACGATTACTCCTTATTTGTAAAAGATATGAATAACGTGAAGTGTGCAAAAACATTTAGGTCAAAACAATAATCTCCCAAACCTACTTGATTTTACGTTAGTATCATTTTGGGTCAGTAGATGTCGCTACGTGTTGTTACATTACGTAATAGTGAAAATAAATAAATTAATATAACTTTTGATAGAGCGAAGCGATTGCGATGAAACGAAAACTAAAATATACTCTTCATCTACAGACTTATTATATTTATAGATTTAATACACTTTGAAGAAATGCCTAACGATTAAATACGTTATTGTGGCTAATTTATAAAAGATAGATATATACTATTGAGGACTTTTTTGTAGATTTTTTGAAGACCATCATCTTTGGAATACATACTTTTGGTGTATGATCAACGTATGCGAGGATAAAAGCTCGAAAGCGCATTTTCATCCGACTTGCTTCAAATTTATCGTCACTGCTCAGCTCCTATGTGTCTTAGCGTTATGTTACATAACCTGCCCAGAAGTATGGACTACAATCGTACCAAGTTTGGTTAAAATCCCTTCAGTAGTTTTTGACCCATGCGTGCACATACAGACAGACAGACAGACAGACAGACAGACAGACAAAAAATTTACTGATTGCATTTTTGGCATCAGTATCGGTCACCATTCATCCTCCAATATTAATTTTTAATGTTTATTCAATGTACAGAATTGACCTCTCTACAGTTTTATTATAAGTATAGATATGCCTTGGTCAACAAGACTTCAACGACAAAAGAAGTGAGATCTAAATGGGTGCCAAGTTCAGCGGTCAGTCCTGACATTTATGTATAACTACATAAAATATTATTTAATGTTTGTGCCATTATCCTTGCCAGGGTTACCAGGAGAGCAAAAAAACTGTCTTCGAAAACTACGCTGACATACGTCTCAAAATTCGAAACACCCTTAAAATTGAAATGAAATAATAGTTTAAAAAACTAAAAAACACGCTTCCATAGAAAACCAAACTAAAAAGTAGAAAATAATGGAAAAAAGCGTGGGGTGCCTGATCAATAAAAAAATACCTTAAAAAGCTTATTCTATTGTATAATGTTAACACAGCTCTGGACGGTGGGGATGGGGTCCTGCACCCTGAAGGTGTATTGGATGAATAAGCTGTTTGAAGGATACTGGTAACTCATTGCTTCATAATATGTATCTCGCAAGTTTCACTATATGAGCCAAATTTTACACATTTATGTGAAATAGTTTTTGAGTTATGACGGGGTCAAAAGTGGCTCCAAATGGTTCGTGTAATATTACACACGTTGCTGCTCGCCAGTCTTGTTACTTGAACTTGGCTTGACACGCTACCGCGTGTCTAGATTTGTTTGTTTTGTTTTAATAATTTTGTTCTAATAATTCTATTCTAATAATTTTGTTTTAATTATTTGTATATTTATCTGTACTTTTATTTGATTATTTAATGTGACTGAGTGTGTATTAATATTTAACTTAATGAGTCTGTGTTATTTGAAAATATTGAGATAGAGTCTCCTAGAGCAATTACAGGTTTTAATTATTATCACAATAGTTCCTTTTCAACCGACGAAAAAAAACGGAGGAGGTTCTCAATTCGACGCGTATATTTTATTTTTTTTATGTATGACCACGCATAACTTTTTACATAGTCGTCCGATTGTGATAATTCTTTTTTTATCGGAAAGGGTATACTCCCAAAGTGGTCCCATATAAATTTAGAAAACAAAATCGAACCCTAAGGGTCGGAAAACAGGGGATGATTGATTGTTCACTCACTTATTGTAATGTATAACCACGCATAACTTTATACAGAGTAGTCCGATTTTGATAATTCTTTTTTTGTTGGATAGGGTATACCTTGCCAAGTATTATCAGTACATTAAAGTAAATAAAATTTTATAAAATAAAAACTTTTTGACAAAAAATTAAATCGCCGAAAAAACTGAAAAGCATAAAATAATAAACCTTAAAATTTTGAGTCGGCGCTGAAAAATCAATGAACAACGATTACTCAAAGCGCCGACTCATAATTTTAAGGTTTATTATTTTATGCTTTTCAGTTTTTTCGGCGGTTTAATTTTTTGTCAAAAAGTTTTTTTCAATACAGAAAATCAAAATATCTAGTCTACATGGAGCATTAACATAATTTAAAAAATACGCGAAAACTCTCACTTTCAGGAATTATTCTGCCCGCGGCTTCGCCCACGTGGATGTCGAAAAATATCCCACAGAAAAGTAGTACCAGGATTAAAAGTACCCTATCGATGGCCCCACCGAATAATCGTTAAGAGTTTGTTAAAGTTGACTAATGCACAATCACATACCTTCCTCATTCAAAACTATTCTTCCTTTCATTCATTTTCCTTCGGGATTCAATCAATCCTTTTGACGACTCACTCGGTCAAGAACTCGCAAGATAGCGCGTGCGCTCCGTCGTCGCCATCAATAAAATATAAATCTACCATATTCTAACAAAACCTGCCTACAAGACTTTCAACAATTCTGTGTGTGTTAAGTGGCTAATTAGGGACGTCCCTGGACCACATGAGTAAACAAACGGAACAGAGACTAAGCTTCTTAAGAACGAGCAAAATTGTTACCTATTTTGGTAGGGTTGTCACAATAGGGTAAGACAAATTAAACAAAACATTTGTTAAATAGTTTTATTATTCAGTATGATAGAATCGAATCAAATCAAACCAAATAATTTAATTCAACTAAGCCAATTACAGGCACTTTTGAATTGTCAAAAGACATAAAATAAAATTAGTAGGTAAAAAAATAGTTATGGTGCTACAGTCCAGTCACAAGACATAATAACTGTGAAAGTACCATAGATACCCATTCCATTGCGTAGATCTCTATGGAGAAGAATAGGCTAGAAACTCCATGGACAGTTGGACACTCTTTTTAACCGACTTCCAAAAGGAGGAGGTTATCAATTCGGATGTTTATATTATTTTTTATGTTTGTTCGGGCATAACTCCGTCGCTTACCAACCGATTTGAAAAACTCATTTTTATTTTGAAAGGTTATACTTCCCGAATGGTCTCATGAAAATTTTATCGAAATCGGACTAGCACTTTTTGAAAAATCAACAAAAACCTAAAAAGATATCAACATTGTCTACACGGATTACTCAGAGGTTTCTGATCCGATTTCGATGATTCTTTTTTTGTTCGATACAGTATACCTGCCATTTGGTCCCATAAAATTTTCATTTAGTTTGGTTCAATAGTTTTTATTTTTAGTTCATTGCGTAAATGGGCGCTATTATTACCGGTGCTACGGATTACAACATTCTAGTGCACATGTAAGAAAATTATGTATTTGACAATGATTTGGGTTGAATATTTAAACTAACAAGGATAAAATGAAAAAACTTTTAAAAAAATGTAACTGACTTCAAAAACAACCACAAAAGAAGTTTAAAATAACCTACAAAATAACTTTTGTTTCGGAAGTCAGTGACTTTGTTTTTTATTTCATTGACTTTTTTGCCAACGACTTTCGAAAGAAAAGTTATTTTGTAGGTTATTTTAAACTTTAGTACCACAGACACTCGCTACGTCCAACCACCTCCGACAGCGCCAAAATGGCGATTATCAAACGGGCACAAAAGAACTTTGACAGCCGCCAGTCCAGATTATAGAGGTCAGTGATTGTTCGTATTTATTTTAATGTCTTTGCTACAACACCAACCCAACCACATACTGACAATTTGTAATAAAAAATAAAAAAGGACCATACAATGAAATAAAGGTAGCTTACTTGAAAAATTAATAAGTAATCAAATATTTACTCTCCTATTGTACTCCTTGGGATAGTTAAAGTATGATATATCTTTATTTTTTTCTAGTATTATTCATACACACAGTACAATAAACAACCATTATTAACAATAAAATGCCACGTTTTACATAAAAATATAAATATTCAAACTTGCAACTAACAAAACAAACAACGTGCGTTGCACTAACCCTGAGATTGTCAACTGGCTGTGCAAGCGTAAACCGGTTTTTTCCAGTCTCGCCGCGTACGCGACAAGCGGCCAGTGGTCACGCACACATGCCCCGCGTGCTTGTAGTAGTGCAATCGAATCGCGCGGTTGTTCGAAGCTTTATCTCTGTTCCGTTTTTCTACTCATGTGCCTGGACTGTGTATTGTAGTGGTGCCACCGAAAAGCCGTCGACGGTGAAGACGAGTGAGTACCTTTTCCCACACACCTAGTTTTCTAAGTGATTGTGCACGACTAAAGGCTCGCCTCTGGCCACAGTTCCATCGAAGGGTTTTATTCATCAATAATCATAACAGAGTTCTTACACGTTTTTTTTTATTTTTCGTTTATTTTTCTTATCCTGCACCTACTTAATTTTTTTAAATGAAATTTTAACTCATAACACTCGTATTATAATAGTGAATTTCTCTAAATGGCTTTTCATGATTTTCCTGAAACTTGTTGATGTTTTTAAAAAAGTAAATATACAAGTCTATAGTTTATTTTTTTTACTTATAATACGATCACACATTATTTCTACCTATTTACAATGAAATGAGCGTTATTGAAGTTTGAACGTTTTTATTTTTTGCTGAAAAGTTGTTATTTTTCTCTTACACGAATATTCGGTGGGGCCATCGCTATGTGTTAATCCAAGTTAACAATGTTTTATCGCACTGTTTGCTTTGTCTTATTTGAGGAACGGCGCTTGGATTGATAAATGATTGCTGTAGGATAAATAAACCTAAAACCTTACATAGCAACGGAATATAACGGAACGGCTACTGCATGCCGAATTTGATGACAACTTTAAAGCGAAAATATAAATCCCCTTTATTCACTATCCCGTGGGAATTCGAAAAAAAAAATACTTTAATAATTAGGACGATTTTACTTACATTAATGTTCACAAAGGTTTAAGACTATTAATTTATGAGTATATACTTAAAGTATCTCTTTATATATTACTTTAGAGGTTATGCCCTCAAGTATTAATACAACCAGGCTGCAGATGGGCTCATTCTCGACCATGCCACGTAAAACTGGCCTTGCGAGAAATAGTCCCTTCTAAGATCATATCCCGCTGTTTTCAGTGAGTGTCCCCGAGACTAATTAATCGTCAATATGAAACATACCATAACGGAACTGAAGCCTTTTAAACTGGAATGGGTACTTCGATTGTATTAGTGATATATGCGGTATAAAGTACACCGATTCACCTTAAGCACAGCCAGTAAATACAACGTAAGGTTTTCACACGCATCCTGGTCCCATTGCACCACTTGGCTGGATTGAAATTTCGTAGTAGCATTACTGGAGCTCTCACTTTGAGGATAAGTGTGTGAGATGGAAACCAGATGGGTTAAATAAATTTAAGAGCTCCATAGGATAGTCTATAGCATTATCCTTATTAATTCGACACGTATGCATGCAATAGAAACAATTAATATTGTTTACAACGAAATACTATACCTACCGCAATATATCTTTGTAAGCATCATTTTTTGTTTTTCCTCCAGGTGCTCCACCTCCTTCAGAATCACCGCGAACTTAATCTGGAGCAGGCCACGTATAACTGACCGTGTGAAAAGCAGTTCTCTCTTAAGTCTACACCAGCCACATTAAGAGTTTGCCTTGAGATTTATTTATGGTCATGACAAAGCAGACTTTGAGGGGTAACTGCGCGCTTTTGAACACGAAATGTAATTTGATGGTGTTAGAGGAATCCTCGGAATAATGCTTGGACTGCCCTCGGAACAACCTGACAGTATAGTTGCCTCGATAACATTTCGTTGCAATGTTTTCACTCGTAACCTGGTGCTATTCCGCAGGAGGAGACGCCGGCCGGCGGACGCCGGGCGTCGGGAGTCCATAGCGGAGTCCCGGCCACCGTAGGCGCGAGCTTGCGGGCGGCGAGCAATAGGTAGCTCGCCGCCCGGTAAGGACCAAACTCGGGTCGACGGCGCGTAGTGTTCCACGCGCGCCTCAAAGAGATGTCAGCAAAACTGAAGGGGTCTGATAGGACCGATGCCTGCCGGGGTGACGAGATTGTTCGAAAGAGATACCGTGATCCTGGCACATGGGCAACTGAAGGAACACGGGTGGGTTTTAGTCAGTAAAAGTCTGACATGCCCTCCCGCTCCGCCCAGAGCGGGAGAAGTCATTTGATGATTTCCCATCCAGAAAAAAACCATGGTGCTATTGCATCATTTTGGCGGGTTTAAATTACGCAGCAACATAACTGGGCGCCAACTCTCAATTTTAATATGTGAGTTGGGAGATCGGGAGGAGGCTTGAATGTGTTAAGAAATTTAACCGGGTAAAGTATAGCGTCATCGTTGTTTATCACTCGAGTCCACTGACTAATAATGAGTTTCAATTCCCTCGAACTATCTCAAAAGAATTTCATTGATGATTGTGGTTTGGTCGTTATGTTATACTTTAATGTATAAATTAAGTCGCACTATCCCTCACTGAACGTACAGATTCAGATGTTGATGCGTAAAGTACTATAGTAGGTACGTGCCCGATTCGTTTTTAACCAACTTCAAAAAAAGGAGGAGGTTCTCAATTCGACTGTATTCTTTTATGTTTGTTACCTCAGAACTTTTGACTGGGTGAACCGATTTTGATGAATCTTTTTAATTTGAAAGCTGGTGCTTACCGTGTGGTTCCATTTTGATTTGGTTTCATTCTGACAATAGGATCCGTGTGAAAACCATATAATTCTTAAAGCATTAAGTAGACGAATAACGCGATTAGATTAGTGCGGGGTTCATACCATAACTAAAAATTTAAAAATAAAAACTATTTTTACTTATTAAGTTGCTTAGGTGTCTATTAAAGAATAGTTAGTGTAGTTATTTAATGCAGAAACAAGCGCGTTTTTACATGTTTGCAAATATTGAGACAAGTTGTCATTCAATTCTTGCCTGAGCAACCGGCAGCAAGTTCGTCATGCTCCCTTAGATGTCAATGCTTGCGGTAGCGTCAGGGGTCGGGTTAGCCCCTTCCCTCAAATAAGGCGAGGGGGGTAATGGCTGATCTTTGCGTTATGCTCGTAAACGGGTGCTGCTTGTGGTGACTAGTCGTCTTGCTGACCTTGATGTTGGTATAGTTGTTAATTACCTACCTGTTTATTTGTTTTACGCCGATGGTCCTAGTTTATCATTTTATGGCCTCGAGTTGTAACAGCTATGTGTAACGTGATTCAGCATTGCCTAAGTAAGCTGTCACGCCCTTTATGCCAGAAGGCTTTTATTTTGGTACATATATTTACATTATATAAATATTTTTTGCTTCTGCTTGAGTATAGATTTCATTTTATTTCTTGGAATATTGGGTTGGCTAGATGGCATATGACAAATCATTTAATTTAATGTTTTGTGTCTCTTAATGTTACCTACTTACAATTGTATAGAATAGAGTCAAGTTCTTCTAACTTAACAGACAGCTGTGCTGCTGGGGAGTTTGTTCCGCCACTTCTTCTTCCCAGCTAAAGCACTAGGAAGTGTCGAAGGGCGGGCGTTTTGGGGGGACTGTCTTATGTAACTTTGACGTTGAAAAAGTGCTGACTCTCAGCCTAGTTTGAATAAATGACTTTTGATTTTGATTTTTGATTTATTAGTTCATATTAATATCACTTAGGTACATAATTGATACTTTTTTATACCTTGGTTGAGATTGGACACCGGTGACGACAACGCGCTCCCCGGGCTGCCCCGCAACCCTGCGCGCCATGCGCACGTCTACCATGCTACGTAGGATTTTTGAAGCCCTATTTGACTCAGTAAGGGGTGATTTTAGAAAAACTGTGATACACGTATCTCATAATTATACTTGAAAAGTATGTGTACCATTTTTTGTGTCAATCGCCCCAGAGAATAAAAAGTTTCGCAGAAAATTCAACCCCCCATTTCACCGTCTTAGGGGTGGAATTTCAAAAAACCCTTTCTTAATGGATCTCTTCACAAAGATCACACCCTCAAAATGTCATGTCTCTAGGACCAGCGGTTTATGCTGTGCGTTGATATATCAGTCAGTCAGTCACTCAGGACTTTGAATTTTATAAATACCTATAGATTAATGTAGCATAGGAAAGTTAACTCAAAAATAATTTTCTAGCATATAAAATCAGTTTCAGTTACGTAATTAGTTACATCACAATGAAATAATGTAAAATCTGAAAATATATGTATTTATAGGTACCATTTAGAACAAATAAACAGTATTTATAGGTACTAGTAGTAGATATGCTTATTTCTCATACAAAAGTTAGCAACCCTAGTATAGCCGCCTGGGTAGGAGAGTAACAAAACGCATAGATCCCAATTGCTAACGCGACCAAGTAGGTAGCTCATTAAGCTAGTTAACGGACGAAGTACTCATCAGATGATCACTGCGACGAAGACGAATAAATAAGTACAACCCGTGACGAGGTCATTTGGCGGTACTCAGCGCAGTAGCCATGTCTAATGCGAGTAGGTAGCAGCTTTATACTCCGTGCTGGACACAGGCGTTGATACATGAAACTGCCGAAACAAAGCCATAGATGGGTCATACTCAGAAAAAGTGTACATTTGGTATCTATTCTTGTCTCACTACTTCATCTACTATATAAAAATAAGAAGGGTTTTCCTTCCTGACGCTATAACTCCAGAACGCACGAACCGATTTCCACGGTTTTGCATTCGTTGGAAAGGTCTCGGGCTTCGTGAGGTTTATAGCAGAAAAAAAAGAAAATTCAGGAAAAATTTCAACAGAAAAGCGGGAAAATCTTTTTTCACATACAGCGCCATCTCTGATACATAGCATGTACTACAAACCAATATTTTAAGTAGATGGCGCCAGTGTGTGATACATTGTTTGACAGCTACTCATTGTTCTCTGCTCAGTTAATTTCATGTGACAAACCGGTATTGTATTCACTGTGAAATTGTGAAAAAAAAATTAAAAAATATAAGTTATTCGTTTCCTAACATTTCAATTGGAAACCATCAAATCAATCACGTGTATTGTGCAAATTTTTATTCAATTTCAACTGCAGGCATTTGTCTTTAAGGTAGTAAGTTGAACTGTGTAAATTATGTGGATCGTGCATTTGAGGTTAAATTCACCACTCTGTCCATAGTCCAAAATGCCTGGAGGACGACGTGCGAACATCGGCCACCGCACAAGACATGCAAGCCAGCAACAAGTGTATTCACAGAACTTAAGCGAAGAAAGACAAAAAAAATATAATAAGAGAAAATGCCCGATTGAGACAACACGTGAGCACACGAAGATCATTGGCATCATACAATCGCTTGGCATTCCAATATGATCCCACTGCGTACTACAGTGATGATGAAAATTTAGATATTGGACCAATGATGACTATATGCCGATATTGCAATGCGTTAAAGTTCAAAAGAGAAACGGCTGGATTGTGCTGCGCAAGTGGAAAAGTCAAACTGGATCCATTATTTACACCACCACAGCCACTGAAACCATTGTTCGATGGATGTGATCCCGATTCCAGCCATTTTCTTCAACACATCCTTGAATACAATAACTGCTTTCGCATGACTTCCTTTGGAGCTAATATCATTCGAGAAGGCGGCTTCATGCCGACTTGCAAGGTAAAAGATACAACACACATAACCAATCACTCACACCAACACAATGAATTGCAACACATAACAACTACATATACACCACACACTACACCATCAGAAGTTACACCGTATTCTTCAACAAATGATTGTTTGCAATTACAGATACAAGGACAAATATATCATTTGCATGGTTCAATGGTGCCAACACCAGATGAACCGCATCAATTTCTGCAAATATATTTCATTTCGTCGATGGTGGATCAGCTGAATGTGCGGTGCAATATACAGGGAACACAACAGTTAAAGAGACGAATTATTGAACAGTTGCAAGCATTGTTTCACGCTAATAATGCTGTGGTTAATATGTTCAAAACAGCATTGGAACGAATGCCATCGGATACGCACAAATTTGTCATAAGAGCGGATTGTACCCCAACAGGTGAACATGTGCGAAGATTCAATGCACCCATCGTTAATGATGTTGCTGCAATTATTGTTGGCGATCCAACTAAATCGCGAGACATTGTTGTTCAGCGAAGAAGCAATATCATGGATCGTGTAAACGATACACATCGTTTGTACGATGCGTTACAATATCCAATCATTTATTGGCAAGGGCAAGACGGATACGACATCACGTTGAAGATGGTCGATCCAATTACAGGTACAATATTCACACACTAATTATTGCTATTATTGCTATTATTGGTTTCTATTAACAATTCATTTAATTTTGCATTTTCAGGCGTATCAACGAATAAAAGTCTAAGCGCAATGAATTACTATGCGTATCGTATGATGATTCGTACACATGAGGAGAATGTCATTCTGAAGTGCCGTCGGCTATTCCAGCAATTCGCTGTCGACATGTATGTCAAAGTCGAGACCGAACGTTTAGCGTTCATCCGATTCAATCTGGCAAAGCTACGATCTGAGGACTATACATATACCCTTGCGTGATGCTATGCATTCGGATGGTGATGTTCAGAATATTGGACGTCTGACGATTCTCCCATTTCCAGTTCGTCTTGCGTTCGCAATGACAATTAACAAGTCGCAAGGCCAATCGCTTTGTGTTTGCGGGATAAATTTAGAAAATCATTGTTTTTCACATGGGCAGTTATACGTTGCGTGTTCTCGAGTTGGGAAACCATCCGCTTTGTTTGTGTTAACGTCAGACCAAAAAACAAAAAATGTGGTTTACCAAAGAGCACTTCAATGAAACGGATAATTTGCGGACACGTATAACGCTTCGATTCAGTATTTACTTCAGGATTCACTTTCATTTACTTAGAGAAGTTCAACTAAATAACACTTCATTTTTGTAATCAAAATGAATTCATTACTGTTGTGAAATGAAATAAAATTTTTCCTTTTCAAATTTAAAACAAAAACAAAATTGTCTTTTTCTTTTAATCACCAAACGAAATGTTACATAAAACGAAGCCATCTGGTGGCGAAACGGAGTTCGCCGGGTTTGCTAGTAATTAAGTAAATATCTGATATTGTGATATTTTCTCTTTTTTCCCGCGTTTTTAAAGTGAAACTTTTATTATATCGTCTCACACTTTTTCGTCTGTGTGTTGCATGTCGCGTGACGGTTGGCCGCGGAGTAGGGATTAAGCACTGATATCGATGGATATCTATGGGATTAAGTAAAATGCGCTCGCTGGTGCATGTTGTTGTTTATGGATTCATTTCAATTTTGAGTGCTTGAATTTATTATTTAACTTATTTCGTATGAATATTAAATTAAGTCTTTTTATCAAGCTATTGCATATATTCCGAAATTTTTTAGTTAAATGTCTATATTGTGAGAAAAGTTTCACTTTTACCGTGGTTTCATAAAAACCACACAATCCTTTTTTGCTATATTTGTCTATTAATACGAAGAGTTTTCTGGTGTTTGAGCTTTAGTTTTCATTAAAAGAGTATATTTTTTGAATGTCAAAGCATTGTTAAAAATGTTACCATATATTTTTTTTAGTGTCCCAATGACCATTTCACATTTTCAGAGATAAATTTTTACGAATATTCATCGCTTTATTAATCATTGACTGTGGTTATATTATTCTTGTTCTTGATGAATCAATTAACTAAGTAGGACCAATTTTATTCGTAAATCATTCACAGAATTTTTTATTTAATTAAACAAATTTTGTCCCAAAATTATGAAGTTTCGTTACTCAGGGTTAGTAATACGCAATAAAATTATAAACGCAATTATTTAAAGAGGTAGAAATCTTTTTTCCTATTCTGGCATCAATATTACTTACGTTAAAATCACTGTCGCGACAGCTACTATGTTTTCGCCGTAGTCGTGAAGTCAAGACATAAATCAAGTGAATATTTACAAAAAAATACCTCAGGGTGATAAACGACTATTATTGTGGTAAGATTATATATTTTTTGTTTACTTACTGTTTTCTTTTCTTATTTTTTGTATTATTTTAACGAATACGCTCAATGCTTACGTTTTAAACACGTGGTTTACTTAAAAATATTTTTAGAGTTTATAATTTCTCATATTTCATTCTCATTTTCGTTATATTGCGTTACGCTACGAAACTGAGAAATTGTTAAGCAAAAAGTACGTAACTATAGTCACGGGTACGTAAGTTGGCGAATGATTTTGTAGTGGGGATGGAAATATACCTACATACTGGGTGTAAGGGACAGCCCTCCACAAACTGACAGAGTGCATTCAGCTCCTTATTTTGAATCATATTCCACCGGAATTTTTCTCAGGATTTTTTAATTCTTTTTTACGTTTTTTCAGCTTTTCAGTTTTATTTCAATGTAAAATTACATTTTCTGAAAGCAGCACTCCATTTATGTAAACAATATGGCTAAAATAAAAAAAAGCAGCAATGGATGTTGAAATACTCTAACGAACGACGCGTAAAATCAGCCGTTCACTTCCCGTCTAACTACAGAGTTCATTGAACTCGTCGTTGTTGCACAAAAGCGGCTTTCCGAATTGATCCGAGATACATTGCGTGTGAGGAAATAAAACAAATCAGGTTTATTGGATTCCCAAAACGGTCCTGAAATAATTTCTTGTACTGGTCATCTTAGTATGATATACTGAATCCACCCCATCAGTCTGCGGAGGGCTGTCCCTTACATTCTGTATATACCTACATACTTATTCATAGGTATGTCAGTGTAGTGATCACAAATACTTAAGTTCTCTATCTTTACCTTTACTTTAAAAACAAAATAACTATGTCGAGAAAGTACCTTATTTTATAAATAAATAAAATAAAAGCATAGTTTGTAGCACAAGTCAAAAACTTATATACGTTTCAGTAAAATACCATGGCTCCTGTGTCAAATGCTGAAAGACAAAGAAGATAGCAGCCATCGACACCTTCTAATTTGAAATTCTTTCCGAGTCTATCAGTTCAGTATACGGAGGTGTACGGAGGAGTATACGGAGGACACATAAGGAAAAAGCAGTTATAAAAATAATAGTTTAAAAAAACTAAAAAAACACGCTTCCATAGAAAACCCAACTAAAAAGTAAGAAGGGTTTTAACCAAATTAAATGATGAAGCGGCGTGTAAATAGCCGACAACACGCGGGGAGCTCAAATGTGAAAAGTTATGGTTTGATAGTAATTATATTGATTCCTATGAAACCCACCCTGTGAGCTGAAGAATGATAAATGTTTTCGACGTCAGCACTGAAAACTATTGGCCCACTAACCTGCAGACCAGCTCAGGGCGCCTCACCAGCAACTGTCAGCAGCTCACACCGTGAAGCACTTTCACAAAACAAATTGTCAGATCACTGTTGGGTATTTATAACGAGTTTCTTCAAACTTTAGCTGTCCATCACGGTGAAAACCCAACTTTTCCTCAAAATTACAAGAAAAGCACCGACGGAGAGTTTCGAAAACTCCATGTAATAAGGGGTGCTTTTTAAGGTATTTTTTTATTGATCAGGCACCCCACGCTTTTTTTCCATTATTTTCTACTTTTTAGTTTGGTTTTCTATGGAAGCGTGTTTTTTACTTCTTTTAAACTATTATTTATTTTCTATTTTTTAGGGTGTTTCGATTTTTTGAGACGTATGTCAGCGTAGTTTGTGACGTATGTCGGCGTAGTTTTAGAAGACAGTTTTTTGCTGTCCCAGTAACCCTGGCAGGGATAATGGCACAAATTTATGAAATTATTGCATTGTCATCGGTTTTTGACAGGTGTGCAAAGTTTGAACGAAATTTGGTTGTTTAAAGTGGGTCAAAATCGCGCTATAAGGAGTCGGTTACAAACATACAAGTGAAGCTAATATAAAGCGTGTAAAAAAAAGATTTGCTACAAAGTTTGTTTTAATTTTTCTAAATAAGTCTGAGAACCCAAATATGATCACTTGTTTTATTTCTTTTAATCCATGTACCTTAATACCTACATCAGTTTCGTGACGGAGACTTTCAGTATCGTTACCTATCTGTTTAGTTACAAATTTAAAATGTACACTTTTTCTGAGTATGACCCAGGTACCTGTCCTATTACATTATTATTGATCTCAAAAACACTGCAGTATTTGGTTCATGAATGTGTGCTAGTGCGTGCGGTGGGGCGCGGGCCCGCGGGCGGGGCGCCATCTGCATTGTGGTAATGAAGTACCCACATGAGCATTGTCGTTGACAGTGATTAAGGGACACAATGCGCGCTCGCCTGCTATTGTGAACCAGCTACCAGCAAGTCTCATCACAAGACTCGCGCCACCATCAACTCGGCGCGCGAATTCCCAATAAAACGTCCTTTTCTTCGTCATGGCAGGTACATCTTCGGACCAACTTCTGTGTATTGTGACCCCATTTTTCACGCGTTAGGAAACACGTCGCACCGCCCGCTCGAGCCTGTTTGTTCATGTGTCAGCTTCCCCTAGTCATGTGCCTGCACGCGGCACCCGCTTTATCCGGAGATCATTGTGCCCCTTCCAGTGCCATACGCCGCACCACATCTCCCGTGAGTGCATCCTCTTGCTCCGCTTCTTCGGGAGCGACAGCTCCCGCCCCGCTCCAAACTGTTACGCCGGCGTAATAAACGTGTTCGCCGGCGCCACGTAGAGAGTCAACAATAATTGTATTAATGGTTAAAGCTTGACGATGGCGCGGGCGGTACGGTGAGCATAAGAGCATATACATATACATATACAGTACCTGTGGTCCGAGTCGCATGAACGACTACTTATTGAATAACTAGGTAAATACCGCGTGGTCACATCTCGGCTACAAATAGAAGCAACCCATTACTTCCCGCGAGTGTCGTAAGAACCTAGTGACGATGACGAATTACATCTGTGTTGCGGCTATGGGCAAGCGGCCACCCAAGTAGCACAAAAGTGCTGTATGACAGCATTTTAACAGTGCACAGTGAATGCATTAGTTGCTGAATAATAGCGTAGACAGCGCATCCTCAGATGATACACCTAACTCTAATTTGGGCACAAATTATTCAGCACATAGCTGTGTAAGAATTCCAATTGACAAATAATTGAATTATAACAGCATTATATTAGCATTTATATGTTTAACAGTCACCTGAAGAGCTGAATATTGCCTGATTAATGAGGCAAGTGTTACTTATTATACAGCAAGGAAGACGCATGTGTACATTGTGTATACTTTTATACAGTTGAAATTGGGTAAGGCCGTGTAATTTTGTACATAGTAACTCTTGAGACATGAAACAATTCGTAACACACGGTGACGCAGTAACGCTCGCGCGCTCGCGACCCATCTAAAGCTAGGTGTACAATATGATAAACTAATTCAGCAATCAACCTATGTTATTTATTGGATTCGCTTCATTTTAAACATATTTTGACACGCGTTGAACTAGATACTAAAGTAAAATATAATTTTGATGATTATTTAAAAATAAAAAAAACACATGTTTAAAAGCATTTTAATTTTAAGAAAAACGTTTGGTTTGTAGCTATAAAAATGGTTAAAAATTACGATAAGAGGTATCTTTGGGTTTTTTTTCTATCGAGCAAAGTTAATTTAATCGTGTTTCTAAAAATTGCTGCACATCCGTTAGATCCTTAAATACGACATATATTTTTTTCACAATTTTATAACACTATTTTCCATGTTTTCCCATTGATTCAAAAACTAGTGAGCGCGGTCTCTGTTGAAACATAGCGCCTTAAGAATTGCAATTACTAAGTAATTACAATAATGTTCAATCAAAACTTCGATGTGCCGTATCGTACGTAGGTACTGGCTATTGGATCTCGCTCAAAGAAATCAAAAATGGTTGCATCGACTTCGACCACCTGTCGAGATCTGCCAGATCCTTGTGCATGATTCGGGGTCCTGAATTACCCATAATCAAGCATTCTTTGAGTGGCTGCTAAAATGGTCCTTCCATTAGGGATAGCGGGGTATGGGTTATGGATCCCATGGGCTCGCATACGAGGTTTGCTCTCACTCACATACATCCTGCAAGCTGCTCGTACACTTTCACGACTCATCAATAAGCACACTCGCACCATATCAAAAAACCGCGATTGATGTACTGTAATAATAAAAAATCGCTTCGTAAATAAGCCCTTATTTCTCGTAAAAAGTAAAGGATAAAAAATGGTTATTGTGGGTTATCCCTAAGAGATAGACATATACCATCGCGGACTTTTTGTAGACCTTTTTAAGATGTACAATATTGTAGTACATTATTTTGATCTATTTCGTAGGGTTCAGCCAGCGTTCGCAATGTAAGCGCAAAAAATGTGTTTATTTATAACATCACATTAGAAACCCCTAAAATTATCATTTCTTTACTATGTTATGCATGTTATATACATATAAAACTTCCTTTTGAATCACTCTATCTATTAAAAAAAACCCGCATCAAAATCCGTTGCGTAGTTTTAAAGATCTAAGCATATAAATAACATAGAGACAGACAGACCTGGACGTGACTTGTGTTAGGTTTTTTCGTTACGGAATTTCTTGATTCGGTCGCCGCGCTCAAAGCCCGCGATAAAAGCTATCTACTGTTTAATGAAGGCCTGAAGTGGCTCTGATGATGAAGCCGAAAGACAGTCGAGTGAACTCCTCAACGACTTACAGCAATTACCCGGTGTTTGTTCTTAATTCATTTCTATTGATGAGAACTTTGCACCCATATGGGTTATAAGTGTCATTACAGGTCTGATGATGGGGACCATAGACAGTCGAGGGAATTCCTCAACGATTTACAGCAGTAGCAAAGTATTAAATTTCACGTGGAGAGTAGTGGTATAGGAATTAGTGTGGGGTTGATAACATAACTAAAAAGTTAAAAATAAAAACTTCTTAACAAAAAAAAAAAAACCGACTTCCTCAAAAACACTACAAAGTGAAAAATAACTTTAATTTCGGAAGTCGGTGGCAAAAAACTCAAATACAGATCCTAAGACACCGAATTCCGAAATGAAAGTGATAAAGATTTTTTTTTGTATAAAAGTTTTTTTAGTGTTTCGAATTTTGTGACGTATCTCAGCGTAGTTTTTGAATACAGTTTTTTTGCTGTCCTGGTAACCCCGGCAAGGGATAATAGCACAAATTTATAAAATTATTGTATTGTCATCAGTTCTTGATAAGTAAGCCAAATTTTGAGTTAATCCAACGTTTTGAAGGAGGTCAAAATCATGTTTAAAGTTTCCGTTACATAGGCACATACTTAGGGCACACAATTATCCGCTAATTTTAGTATTCGTATAATTCGGATATATGGGTAACATTATCTGGATAAATCCGGATAATACGGATAATTTGGATAGGGGTGATAAAAATAAAATTTAACCACAGTATCATCAGTCATATAGATTCAGTAATCAGTCTAACAAACCACGGCAAAAATAAAATAATCAAACGTAAGAAGGCAACAAATCTATAATATCTATAATTCTCTGTAAAATCTTTAACTTCTCGAAACGACGAAAAACATCTGGCAACCCACAAAAAGTCTACTGTGCTTTCGTTGATTTGGAGAAGGTCTATGACAGTGTGTGCAGAGAAAAACTGTGGTCAACACTAATACGGTCAATAACACCGTACGGTATGGACTGGCGCTTGGGCATTATAATTTTTATACAAGGATTCCAGTGCTTGTGTTGGATAAATGGGGCCTACACGAACTGGTTTTGCATTTCAAGGGACGTTAGACAGGGCTGGGTAGTGTCAACGTGGCTTTTCAACTTGTACATGGATAGTTGTCTGACAGATTTGAAAAAGGTGGAGTGTGGATTGACAATGAGTGAGTTACCTGTCAAATGCTTTCTCTACGCAGATGATCAAGTTCTACTTGCATCGTTACTTAGCGTAACAGTTGCAAGACATGATGACTGTATTGAATGAAGCATTTAAGAGGAAGGGGATGAAAATAAATGTGAAAAACACGAAAGTCATGGTGTTTGAAAGAGAAGAGAATGTGTCGGTGTGTGATGTGGAAATAAATGATAAGAGTGTGGAGCAAGGAAGCGAGTTCGTATATTTGAAGAGCTTGTTTACAAGGGATGGAAAGATTGATAAAAATGTGGAAAGAAAATTAAATGCGTGAAATAAAGTAAAAGGTGCAATGCATGCGATTGTGACCAACCAATTAATGTCCGAAAATGCTCCACTGGCTGTTCACAATGGTGTGCTGGTATTTACGCTTATGTATGGAAGTGAATGTTCGGTATGGCAAAAAAGCATAAAGCAGAATTAATGCTGTGGAAATGCGTTCCTTGCGTAGCATGTGCGGTGTGATTATGAATGCTAGGCTGAGGAATGATGTGGTAAGACAGCGGTGTGGTTTAAAAGAAGATGTTGCGACAAAAATTGAAAAAAATATGCATAGATGGTTTGGTCATAAAAGACGGCTTACAAAAGGTATCTACAAGGCAGGTGTGAGTGGAAACAACGGGAAGGGACGCCCTAGGAGGATATATAGTGACCTTATTGGTGATGTTCTTCACAATGGTCTGGTGCGTAGTACTCGCAACCGGCGTGTATGTACGACCAAATGTATGAACCTAAACGAGGAAAAAGGAGTATGTAACGATCGTAGCAGGTGGTTTCGTAGTTTTTGCCTGCTTTTGTGGGGATACCCATGGGGAAAGGCTTTGGAGTTTATGTAAATTCATACTTGTATCGAATAACTAATTGGAACAATTAAGTATTATTTTTTTCAGTCTTTGATAATCAGATCTAAGGAAACTCAAGCAATGTAAGGTCTAGTTGTTTAGAGATGTCCTCAATGTATTGCTCATGTAGCCCGTTGACGAAAATGCCCTTTCAGATTCCACGCTGATTGGAGGACGGGACATAAGAAAGTCATATGTCAAATTATCCGTTTGATTCGTATTATCCGTATAGTAATTCAATTGATATCCGAATATTTTATATAGAGTATATCCGGATAATTCGGATATCCGCATAGTATGCCCTACACATACTATAAAGCGAATAATAGCGTGTTAAAAATTATGGAAATGTGTTCTATTACCGATATTGAACCAGCAAAAAAATACAGCTCGTTTAGTGTACTTTGGCAAAGGACATGGACAGAAAGTACATTCTATTTACAAATACAAGTCGGATCATGAGGAGGAGGAGTGCCGAGCGGTATATCGTCAGGATTTAGAGTTCCCATTTTATTGGGATACACAATATTATTAACAACTACACACAATATTATGAACAACTGCCAAGTTGTGTTACAATATTAATTAAATGATAAAAAAGAAACACAAAGACAGTCCCCCCAAAACGCCCGCCCTTCGACACTTTCTAGTGCTATAGCTGGGAAGAAGAGGTGGCGGAACAAACTCCCCAGCAGCACAGCTGTCTGTTAAGTTAGAAGAACTTGAATAAAACGGTTACAAGATAAAGTAGGTAATAACAATACAGTACAACGAACAAACCCTTAAGGTTACTGTTCGTATAGGGGCCTAAGCCACCCAAATACAAAGTGTATCTTTCGCTATCAGCTAGTCAATACAGCTATGTACAGCTATGTGAATATACAACAGCGCTGTACCAGGTAAACCGACAGTTTTGTTGGGAGCAGGGGCTCTGTATTGCGTCTAATCCGAAGATATACCATTTTAATATTGTGTAGCTATACAAGCTACTACAAGACTGACTTACTCACTAAGTGCAAGCTCTTTTAAAGGACAATGTCCCGCCATAATATCCACGACAACTCTGTCCAATGGCGCGCGGAAGTACGCCACGTGTTTACTTGATACAAAACACTAAAATATTCTAAACAAAATAAGACTAACATTATAAAGTAATCAAATAATATTAGAATAAGTGTCTTAAACAAACAAATGGTAAATTCACAACGTAAATCATTTTAAAATTTAAAGTGACAAGTCATTTATTGTTTTGAATAAAACTACCGGTTACGACTATCGAAATAAGTTGCCAAAAATGAACTAGTGAGTACACCAAGTACTCAGTAAATTAAGTTCCGATTCATTAGACACTATCTGATAGAAAGAATCACGTAAATTAATGATAATAAAAACAAAGAATAGCAAATTATGCGGACTACCCACAATTTGTATTTGACAACCAACTCCGACACGGCCAGAACTGACGTTCTACACGACCTCGTGTAATTCTGACGAGAAAATTCTCTTTGTGATCACCGTTCGGCCTTTCTGACAAACAAAAAGCCTTGACAAAAGGTATGTCGGAAAGAAAAATGCTGAATTAGTCCAATAAAATTATTATCAATAGCAGTTGCATCGCAACCATTCAAAATTACCATACTGAAACTGATAATCCATAGCTCAAATAAAGTAGAGACATAGTCTCCCAGCCAAATTACGTTATTAATTATAAATTAAACGAAACACTGAAATTTAAAGAGATTAATGGTATGCCTTCACAATATTTTTTTTTAATATCTTATATATGCCTATAAAAATATAAAATTGTTTGAAAAAATACAGTGATATCCATAGTAAAAATACAAGGAATAAACACAATTTGTTGTACCTTCAACAAGGCTCAATAAAATAGGTGGCACATTCAGATGTCATGTACATATACGCTTTTATCCAAGCCATATTCAAGATTTCATACAATATTATTTATGAGATTTTTTTTTTCATACAATATTATTTATTATGTATTTGTAAATAGAATGTACTTTCTGTCCATGTCCTTTGCCAAAGTACACTAAACGAGCTGTATTTTTTTGCTGGTTCAATATCGGTAATAGAACACATTTCCATAATTTTTAACACGCTATTATTCGCTTTATGGTATGTGTAGGGCATACTATGCGGATATCCGAATTATCCGGATATACGCTATTTAAAATATTCGGATATCAATTGAAATACTATACGGATAATACGAATCAAACGGATAATTTGACATATGACTTTCTTATGTCCCGTCCTCCAATCAGCGTGGAATCTGAAAGGGCATTTTCGTCAACGGGCTACATGAGCAGTACATTGAGGACATCTCTAAACAACTAGACCTTACATTGCTTGAGTTTCCTTAGATCTGATTATCAAAGATTGAAAAAAATTATACTTAATTGTTCCAATTAGTTATTCGATACAAGTATGAATTTACATAAACTCCAAAGCCTTTCCCCATGGGTATCCCCACAAAAGCAGGCAAAAACTACGAAACCACCTGCTACGATCGTTACATACTCCTTTTTCCTCGTTTAGGTTCATACATTTGGTCGTACATACACGCCGGTTGCGAGTACTACGCACCAGACCATTGTGAAGAACATCACCAATAAGGTCACTATATATCCTCCTAGGGCGTCCCTTCCCGTTGTTTCCACTCACACCTGCCTTGTAGATACCTTTTGTAAGCCGTCCTTTATGACCAAACCATCTATGCATATTTTTTTTCAATTTTTGTCGCAACATCTTCTTTTAAACCACACCGCTGTCTTACCACATCATTCCTCAGCCTAGCATTCATAATCACACCGCACATGCTACGCAAGGAACGCATTTCCACAGCATTAATTCTGCTTTATGCTTTTTTGCCATACCGAACATTCACTTCCATACATAAGCGTAAATACCAGCACACCATTGTGAACAGCCAGTGGAGCATTTTCGGACATTAATTGGTTGGTCACAATCGCATGCATTGCACCTTTTACTTTATTTCACGCATTTAATTTTCTTTCCACATTTTTATCAATCTTTCCATCCCTTGTAAACAAGCTCTTCAAATATACGAACTCGCTTCCTTGCTCCACACTCTTATCATTTATTTCCACATCACACACCGACACATTCTCTTCTCTTTCAAACACCATGACTTTCGTGTTTTTCACATTTATTTTCATCCCCTTCCTCTTAAATGCTTCATTCAATACAGTCATCATGTCTTGCAACTGTTACGCTAAGTAACGATGCAAGTAGAACTTGATCATCTGCGTAGAGAAAGCATTTGACAGGTAACTCACTCATTGTCAATCCACACTCCACCTTTTTCAAATCTGTCAGACAACTATCCATGTACAAGTTGAAAAGCTACGGTGACACTACCCAGCCCTTTCTAACATCCCTCGAAATGCAAAACCAGTTCGTGTAGGCCCCATTTATCCAACATAAGCACTGGAATCCTTGTATAAAAATTATAATGCCCGAAAGGCCAGTCCACACCGTACAGTGTTATTGACCGTATTAGTGTTGACCACAGTTTTTCTCTGCACACAACGTCATAGACCTTCTCCAAATCAACGAAAGCACAGTAGACTTTTTGTGGGTTGACAGATGTTTTTCGTCGTTTCGAGATTTTACAGAGAATTATAGATATTATAGATTTGTTGCCTTCTTACGTTTGATTATTTTATTTTTGCCGTGGTTTGTTAGACTGATTACTGAATCTATATATGACTGATGATACTGTGGTTAAATTTTATTTTTATCACCCCTATCCAAATTATCCGTATTATCCGGATTTATCCAGATAATGTTACCCATATATCCGAATTATACGAATACTAAAATTAGCGGATAATTGTGTGCCCTAAGTATGTGCCTATGTAACGGAAACTTTAAACATGATTTTGACCTCCTTCAAAACGTTGGATTAACTCAAAAGGACAATGCCTACATACTAGAACACGGAATAGATAAATAAGGTTGGAAAGGCCTTCTCTCCAATTTTGTATTAGGACCAGTGTCGCCGCTTGACTCCCTCTATTTTAATTTCTTACACATTCGCAATACTATATCTACAAATATTTCGCACACAACCAAATCACACACACATAAATCTCAGGGTACCTATTCGTTTGCACACTAGCACTAAGCTCCCGTAGGCATTGGACACTATACGCAAAAAAGCAATAAAAATTTTCATATACGCTAGTGCTTGATTAAGACGATATTTTTTATCGATAAATTCTCAGTCTGTTTAACTGTTGTGTATTTTTAAATATTGAATCGGGAAAATGGAACATGAAATAAAAGTCAAGAAATAATTTTATTTTACTTTTATTAATCTATATCTATTTATTCCTACGCCCTTCACAAGGTCATCGATCCATCTTGTGGGAGGCCTTCCAACGCTACGTCTTCCAGTACGCGGTCGCCACTCCAGAACCTTTCGGCCCCATCGGCCATCCGTTCTGCGAGCAATGTGCCCTGCCCATTGACAATTCTTCGGGCTATGTCGGTTACTCCTGTGGATCTCCTCATTTCTGATTCGATCACGTAGGGAAACTCCAAGCATAGCCCTCTCCATTGCCCTTTGGGTGACTTTTAGCCTTCTGATAAGGCCCATTGTGAGCGACCACGTTTCAGTACCATAGGTCATCACTGGCAACACGCACTGGTCAAAGACTTTCGTCTTGAGACACTGTGGTATGTGGGACGAAAAGATATTGCGTAGTCAGATATTAATCTACTGTATTTTAAGATACCATACCATACATACTCGAAATAATATTTATGAAAATGAACAGTCAAATAAAATAACAATAGTTGATCCTTAAATTTGCAGGATCAGATTTATTTATTATTTATTTATTTATATATGCTTTATTGTACACCAGAAAATTAATTACAACAAAAAACATTTCACAATAAAAACATACAATGGGCGGCCTTATCGCTTTCTGCGATCTCTTCCAGGCAACCTTGGAATGGACAGTGATTGCGTGGACATAAAAATGGGGTTGTCACTGGTGCAAATACAATTTTTTTCATTTTTTTTTTTTTTTTAAATGTGCAATAAGGAACTTAGTCCCAACAAGTTAGTAATAAATTTTAATAAACATACCAAAGAACTTGAACAAATCTGAACAATTTGGTCTCTTGGGATCGCCCCTGGTTTTAAGTACCTATAACCTGATTTTTTAATGATAAAATCATTTTCAACAAAATGTTTCGAACAAATTGTGCTCGTCTTTGTCGGCATCCAGTTTCCTCTACCTGTCACGTCTATCCATTGCTCCCTGGCGTTAGGTTCTTTAGGAAACCTAAAAATTTTAATTTATTTCATAGGTCAAATTGAATTTTATTTAGACTTTAATACTAAATAAAATGTAGTAAATACATGTAGGTGGTATGTCTACATGTCCCTTTATAATTATCATGCTGTCACATTCATTCAATGATTAATATAATATTTAATATGCGAAAAATATATCAAAATAAAAATATACATACTTTATAGTACCTATGTATATTTTTATTTTGATATATTTTAATGAAATTTATAATATTTCTAAAATAATCCTTGGCAAACGTACATAATATAGTCGAGAATTCTATCGATGATTTTATTTAAACACATGGTCACCTCACTGTCGATAGACATGGCGCTGTGCATTTCGACCAATCACGGCAAACGTCGAAACGTCAATGTTTGAAGTGTAGAGGATGCAATGTATGCAGTACAGTGCATTCACACTTATTTTACCTCTGATTTTGCGTCACAGTCAAAATCAAAGTGATCTTTGTTTATGTTACAATAAGGTTGCTGTTGGGTTGCTATTGTCACTAGTGTCAGAGGTAAAATAACTTTGAACCGACTGTACATTGCAAGCGGACTCGGTCATTGCGTTGATTAAGCGAGTACACATCGGGCAATATATATTTTTTCCAACTTGTTGCGATATTGTTGTTAATGTTTGGAATTTCATAATGAAAATATACAGGGTGATTGGAAGATGGGTGCAAAGCTTTAAGGTGAAGATAGTATAGACAATTTAGAACCATTTAAGCCATGGTTGTCTTAGACGAAGTCTTACCAAATTTTTTTAACCAAATTTTTAAGTTTTTTTTCGAAAATTCTCAAAATTTAATGTAAACTGCATAATTATGGCCAAATTGAATGATAAATGAATTAATTTTGTATTTATTTAATTAAAGTAATATGTAAGCAACCAAGCAAAACATGTTTTAGGCTTCTGTGTCATTAGACATTTTTTTTACAGATATTTAAAGCTCAGAAAAAATAAAAAAATTGTACAATACGTCTTTTAAACCTTATTTAAAAAAAAACGGAGGGTGTTTTTTTTGTTCAAACCTTTTTGAAGACATGCTTGATAATCGCTCTTTCTTTTGAGGTATCATTTATGCGGATATCTTACAAATTATTGAAATTAGGACCTACAAACCAATTCGAGGGAGAAATTTTAAATTTTAGGCAGTCTAACAAAACACAAAATTTTTGCTTAAAAGAATACTTTATGTGCTCGAAATGATAACATTGTTCAATTCTAAGAATTTTTGGCACATGCAGGAACCAATTGAGGGGAACCCATTGAGGGGATTCTCTAAACAATGGCCACCGAGCGCGGTGCGACGGCATTTCCAGGTAGACGGCCAATGAATAGCAAAAAGTGATAAGAGTTGGTTTTTACAGCAAAATGGTCTTAGTTACTGAGGCAACAAAGTCGTTTTTCTTTAGTCAGGGTCAGTCGGTCTGTGATGAAGCCGTTACATCTTTTACTTATTAGTCAAACTACTGCCCTTGTGAGTGGACGTTGTCGTGTTGATTCACAATTTACCGTGTTCAGTTGTAGCCCTTTGCGTTCCAGCACGTGTTGTTTGCGTTAGTTTTGAACTTTTTGTTTCAACGTGTCCAGCCCTAGCCTCGCGCTCCTGCACGTGTTGATTTTTGAATTAATTGTGTTGAGTTGACATTTAGTGCGCTCCTACGCCGTTTTTCTTAATTGTTAAGTGACTATGGCTACTTTTTCCAATCAAGAATATGCGGATATCGTATTTATGTACGGTAGAGCAGACGGCAATGGATCTTTGGCGCGACGGATGTATCAAGAGCGCTATCCGAATCGCAGGATACCGAATGTCCGAGTGTTTTACAACACGTTTCGTCGTCTTGCCCAAGATGGGTTTCACCGCGTGGAACCTGGAGTCAACCCGGGCAGACACGAAACTGCCGTCGACGAAGACATTTTAGCAGCATTTCAAGCGGATCCTACTACAAGTACTAGAGCAGTAGCTCGAAATTTAAACATTTCTCAATGGAAGGTGTGGCATACAATGCACCAAAATGATAAGTATCCGTTCCATGGCAGGAGTGTGCAAGGTCTAGTAGAGCAATATCCTCAAAGAAGAATTCAGTTCTGCCGTTTCCTCCTCAACAGAGACATTGAAGATGCGTGGTTTCTGAAATCAATCTTGTGGACGGATGAAAGTAAATTTTCAAGGGAAGGTATTACAAACTTTCACAACATCCATGAATGGGCCGACGCAGACAAAAAATGTAAGGGAACACCTCAACAATTGCTTTCCTGATAGCTGGATCGGCAGGGATGGACCCATCCCTTGGCCCGCTCGCTCCCCAGATCTGACCCCGTTGGACTTTTTCGTGTGGGGCCAGGCCAAGGAACTGGTGTATAACAACATAGAAATAAACACTAGAGAAGAATTGATACAAATAATAAATTTAGCGTTTGAGACAATGAAGCAGGAGATGATGTTGAAAATAACGACTACAGAAGTTAGAAGACGGGGCCGCGCTTGTATTAGGAATCACGGCCGTCATTTTGAACATGAAAAATAAATAATTTTAATTCAAATGTTGTATTAATTAGTCTGCCTAAAATAAAAAAATTCTCCCTCAAATTGGTTTGTAGGCCCTCATTTCAATAATTTGTAAGATATCCGCATAAATGATACCTCAAAAGAAAGAGCGATTATCAAGCATGTCTTCAAAAAGGTTTGAACAAAAAAGCACCCTTCGTTTTTTTTTAAATAAGGTTTAAAAGACGTATTGTACAATTTTTTTATTTTTTCTGAGCTTCAAATGTCTGTAAAAAAATGTCTAATGATACAGAAGCCTAAAACATGTTTTGCTTGATTGCTTACACATTACTTTAATTAAATAAATAAAAAATGAATTCATTTATCATTCAATTTGGCCATAACTATGCAGTTTACATTAAATGTTGAGAATTTCCGAAAAAAAACTTAAAAATTTGGTTAAAAATATTTGGTAAGACTTCGTCTAAGACAACCATGGCTTAAATGGTTCTAAATTGTCTGTACTATCTTCGCCTTAAAGCTTTGCACCCATCTTCCAATCACCCTGTATATTATTGTTTTTTACTAATAATATTGTAATTAAATGTTATTTTCGACTTACTGATGGAAAGATATACCTCCTCGCTCTATACTTGAGGTCTGACTTTTTGTCTTACAAGTTATAATTGCACAACAAGGCATTTTAATGCAGAGCTCTGTTCTCCGAAGTAATCCGAAACACACTAAACGGGGTGAACGAATGAATCGGTCGAGTTGTGATTGTCGAATCATAATTGTGGCGCGCTTGCCACGCCCACATTACCATTCCAACCTTATTTATCTGTTCCGTGTACTAGAACAACCGTGGCCCACAGTGAACACTTACAAATAGTGTAAAGAATTATAGTATAAGGTGTTATAAGAACCTTCTAGTACTTGTCAGTTCAGAAAATAAGTCGCCATTTGGAAATAAAACAGTTTTTATTTTTTTATAATTTTTATTTTTTTCACAAGCACTGACTTATTCTATACACTTACCATCACTTTTGAATGGTATTAACACAGTCATTATTCATTTCAAAGTTACTTACTCATTTTAACCTTTTGAATAATAGTCACCTTCTAAGTTTCAACAGCTATGGGCTCCATTTCATACAATAAAAAATTGGTACAGTTATATGTTATGGGTAGCTAAAAAGATTTTGGAGCTATTTTATTTATTAATCAAAACTTATCATTTGTCCCAAAAAACATCGCCCCCCCCCCCCCCCCCCCCCAATAATACAAAAGCTATGTAATGAAATAATGCTGATGTCACGTCAGCACATACTGGGTGTAAGGGACAGCCCTCCTCAAACTGATGGGGTGGATTCAGTATATCATACTAAGATGGCCAGTACAAGAAATTATTTCAGGACCGTTATGGGAATCCAATAAACCTGATTTGTTTTATTTTCTCACACGCAATGTATCTCGGATCAATTCAGAAAGCCGCCTTTGCGCAATCGCCGACGACGAGTTCGATGAACTCTGTAGTTAGACGGGAAGTGAACAGCTGATTTTACGCATCGTTCGTTAGATTATTTCAACATTCATTGCCCCTTTTTTGGTTTTAGCCGTATTGTTTACATAAATGGAGTGCTGCTTTCAGAGAATGTAATTTTACATTGAAATAAAACTGAAAAAGCTGAAAAAAAAGTTTAAAAAAAATAAAAAATCCGGAGAAAAATTCCGGTGGAATATGATTCAAAATAAGGAGCTGAATGCACTCTGTCAGTTTGTGGAGGGCTGTCCCTTCCACCTGGTATTAAAGGCAAACAGCTGAAGGATTTCTAATTTCATTCCATGGTGCAGTCCAACATGAATGACAAACACAATCATTGCTCGAGATATGCACCTGAAAATGCAATTAAATATTTATTTATGGCACAGCAAACGATGAGAAAAAATGAAATGGAGAGCTTAGAATGGTGTATATATACAGCCGTACGGGTTGATCGTTGAGGTTAAGCTATGCTTGCAGTGGATGGGTGACCATCTTTACATACCAAGATCCTTCCATGCCTCAGAAAGCATGTTAAGCCGTTGGTCACGGCTGTCTTTTGTAGATCTTAGACAGTCGTTACGGGTCGTGAGAAGCCTGAAAGTCTGGCAATCAGTCTTATCAAGGGGTATTGTATTACCCAGTAACTGGGTTGTGGAGGTCAGATAGAGCAGTCACTCCATGTAAAATACTGGTATTCAGCTGTATCCGGTTAGACTGGAAGCCGACCCCAACATAATTGGTAAAAGGCTAGGCAGATGTTGATGAGCTGTAAGATTTGGTTACTTTCTCATTCAAATAAAAGTATTTAGGTATTTAAAAATATTTTTTCACTTATTTAATACTAGCTTTTGCCAGCAGCTTCACCCGCTTGTTATACGTATAAACCTTCCTCTTGAATCACTCTATCTATCAAAAAAACTGCATTAAAATCCGTTGCATAGTTTTAAAGATCTAAGCATACATAGGGATAGACAGAGGGAACCGACATTGTTTTATACTGTGTAGTGACGTTAAATCACTATAAGCTTGCATTAGTACTGGCTATTGTTATTATCATAGTTTTCTAAAGGTATTGTTTAATGTAGGTGAGTAATATAAGACTTACCTGTTGTAGAAGAACCCATTTTTTTTTTTTTTTTTTTTTCAGGATGGGAAATCATCAAATGACTTCTCCCGCTCTGGGCGGAGCGGGAGGGCGTGTCAGACTTTTACTGACTAAAACCCACCCGTGTTCCATCAGTTGCCCATGTGCCAGGGTCACGGTATCTCTTTCGAACAATCACGCGACCCCGGCAGGCATCGGTCCTAGTAGACCCCTACACTGCTGCTGACATCTCTTTGAGGCGCGCGTGGAACACTGCGCGCCGTCGACCCGAGCCTGGTCCTTACCGGGCGGCGAGCTACCCATTGCTCGCCACCCGCAAGCTCGCGCCTACGGTGGCCGGGAGTCCGCAATCGACTCCCGACGCCCGGGGCGTCTCCTCCTGCGGCGGCTAGGGACGTGAGGGCGCAGAGACTGCCACTCCCTCACGCGCCCCGCCTCCTCCTTCGCGAGCATTACTGCTTCGCAGAAGGAGGTGACGGCTTCCCATTCCCTCTCGCTCCGTACCATGGCTCGCACCAGGGCTGGACGCGAGAGGTCGCCGCCGCCGATCGCCTCCACGAGGACCCCAAGAACCCATTGCTGTACAATATTTATTGATGAGTTGATGAGAGCGTAAGCGCCTAATATCCACTATTCAATTCGCACAGCGAACCTTGCTTGCGCCAGTTAATCCATGCGACGTGTTCGGGACAGCATAGTTGTTCAGGTCCGAATTCGCGCCGGATTAATCATTAGTAAAAGCGGGACTCTTGCAGTCCAAATGCATGCGAGGGTCGTCATTAATATGCAGCCAGCAGTTTTCACATTCACACCAGGGTCGTCATTCAAAGTGGAGCTACGATCCAAGTCCATGCAAGGATTGTCTTTCTGGTGAGATTGATCAGAGTCCATTGTCATAAAAAAGCTCACAAAAGAACATAAACTATATTTTATATCTTTATATATTTGTTTATTCATCATCTGTCACAGAATAATGCTGTCATATTTTGAATATAATCGATTACGTGCATTGATTATTGGTCTTGAACAATTTAATTTTATCTAATTACGGCAAAGCCATAAACAATACAATGATATGACCATTCCATGCTTATGTATGTTTGGACTATAAAATATCTGGTTTGAGATGTTTATGAATATATTTGTTAGTTAGTTACGTTCACAGAAACTAAAATGGCCGTCATGATTATGACGGCGTGCAGTGTGATTACACTGCACGCCTCTGAACACACGGATTGATTTTTATAATTATTAATTAATCCGTAATCGATTAGACTTATTCAATAAACGACTCGAAGTTAAATTGAGAATATACTAGCAACCCTAAACTTTGCCTGACAGTCAAACTCTTGGTGATAATAATAAGTTTAATTACTTATTTATTTGTTATAATGACGGCGTCTTAATTAGAGACAGAAGTTAAACGGATAATTCCTGTTTTAAAACAATTTATTTTTTAATTATCCTTCGAAATGTGTTCGGGTTGGGCCATCGATGGGCATTGACCTTTGGCTTACTTATCAAGAACTGATGACAATACAATAATTTTATAAATTTGTGCCATTATCCCTTGCCGGGGTTACCAGGACAGCAAAAAAACTGTATTCAAAAACTACGCTGACATACGTCACAAAATTCGAAACACTAAAAAAACTTTTTTACAAAAAGAATCTTTATCACTTTCATTTCGGAAGTCGGTGTCTTAGGATCTGTATTTGAGTTTTTTGCCACCGACTTCCGGAATTAAAGTTATTTTTCACTTTGTAGTGTTTTCGAGGAAGTCGGTTTTTTTTTTGTTAAAAAGTTTTTATTTTTAACTTTTTAGTTATGTTATCAACCCCGCACTAATTCCTATACCACTACTCTCCACGTGAAATTTAATACTTTACTACTGCTGTAAATCGTTGAGGAATTCCCTCGACTGTCTGTCTATTGTCTCCATCATCAGACCTGTAATGACACTTATAAGTATAACCCATATGGGTGCAAAGTTCTCATCAATAGAAATGAATTAAGAACAAACACCGGGTAATTGCTGTAAGTCGTTGAGGAGTTCCCTCGACTGTCTTTCGGCTTCATCATCAGAGCCACTTCAGGCCTTCATTAAACAGTAGATAGCTTTTATCGCGGGCTTTGAGCGCGGCGACCGAATCAAGAAATTCCGTAACGAAAAAACCTAACACAAGTCACTTCCAGGTCTGTCTGTCTCTATGTTATTTATATGCTTAGATCTTTAAAACTACGCAACGGATTTTGATGCGGGTTTTTTTAATAGATAGAGTGATTCAAAAGGAAGTTTTATATGTATGTAACATACATAACATAGTAAAGAAATGATAATTTTAGGGGTTTCTAATGTGATGTTATAAATAAACACATTTTTTGCGCTTACATTGCGAACGCTGGCTGAACCCTACGAAATAGATCAAAATAATGTACAGACGCCAACACATCAAGCTACTACAATCTGTCAGATTTCTTTGATAGATTTTCGATTTTATTTCTAGAGCATTAGGTTCAAGGTTCATTGGGAAAAATTGACAGTTTCGGGTAGCTTGACCTGATGGCCTCTGTACTACAATATTGTACATCTTAAAAAGGTCTACAAAAAGTCCGCGATGGTATATGTCTATCTCTTAGGGATAACCCAAAATAACCATTTTTTATCCTTTACTTTTTACGAGAAATAAGGGCTTATTTACGAAGCGATTTTTAGGGTTCCGTTGCCAAATGGCAAAAAACGGAACCCTTATAGATTCGTCATGTCTGTCTGTCCGTCCGTATGTCACAGCCACTTTTCTCCTAAACTATAAGAGCTATGCTGTTGAAACTTGGTAAGTAGATGTATTCTGTAAACCACATTAAGATTTTTATACAAAAATAGAAAAAAAACTATAAATTTTGGGGTTCCCTATACATAGAACTGAAACTCAAAAATATTTTTTTCATCAAACCCATACGTGTGGGGTATCTATGAATAGATCTTCAAAAATAGTATTGAGGTTTCTAATATCATCTTTTTCTAAACTGAATATTTTGCGCGAGAGACACTTCCAAAGTGGTAAAATGTGTCCCCCCCCCCCCCTTAACTTCTAAAATAAAAGAATGATAAAACTAACAAAAATATATGATGTACATTACCATTTATATTCATCATTAATAAACTACCACCGAAAATTGGTTTGAACGAAATCGAGTAAGTGGTTTTTTTTTTAAAACGTCATAAATCGTAAACCGCAATTTACCTTTCATTCAATCAACTGAAATATAAAAATTAAAAAAAAACATTTATTTTCATAAACATGAACCTTATGCATAAACCGAGAATACCTACAGGTTTGTACGGAACCCTTTGTGCGAGTCCGACTCACACTTGGCCGGTTTTTTTTTTATTATTACAGTACATCAATCGCGGTTTTTAGGGTTCCGTTGCCAAATGGCAAAAAACGGAACCCTTATAGATTCGTCATGTCTGTCTGTCTGTCTGTCTGTCTGTCTGTCTGTCTGTCCGTCCGTCCGTATGTCACAGCCACTTTTTTCCGAAACTATAAGAGCTATGCTGTTGAACCTTGGTAAGTAGATGTATTCTGTGAACCGCCTTAAGATTTTCACACTAAGATAGAAAAAAAAACAATAAATTTTGGGGTTCCCCATACATAGAACTGAAACTCAAAAATGTTTTTTTTCATCAAACCCATACGTGTGGGGTATCTATGAAAAGGTCTTCAAAAATGGTAATGAGGTTTCTAATATCATTTTTTTCTAAACTGAATAGTTTGCGCGAGAGACACTTCCAAAGTGGTAAAATGTGTGTCCCCCCCCCCCCGTAACTTCTAAAATAAGATAATGATAAAACTAAAAAAAATATATGATGTACATTACCATATAAACTACCACCGAAAATTGGTTTGAACGAGATCGAGTGAGTAGTTATTTTTTTAAATGTCATAAATCGTAAACCGCAATTTACCTTACATTCAATCAACTGAAATATAAAAATAAAAAAAAATACATATTTTTAAGCCGTGAATACCTACAGGTTTGTACGGAACCCTCGGTGCGCGAGTCCGACTCGCACTTGGCCGGTTTTTTGATATGGTGCGAGTGTGCTTATTGATGAGTTGTGAAAGTGTACGAGCGGCTTGCAGGATGTATGTGAGGGAGAGCAAACCTCGTATGCGAGCCCATGGGATCCATAACCCATACCCCGCTGTCCCTAATGGAAGGACCATTTTAGCAGCCACTCAAAGAATGCTTGATCATGGGTAATTCAGGACCCCGAATCATGCACAAGGATCTGGCAGATCTCGACAGGTGGTCGAAGTCGATGCAGCCATTTTTGATTTCTTTGAGCGAGATCCAATAGCCAGTACCTACGTACGATACGGCACATCGAAGTTTTGATTGAACATTATTGTAATTACTTAGTAATTGCAATTCTTAAATACGCCTGAATGCAAAAGAATCCTATTCATAATGCATTATGTATTGTCAATTTGAATAGTATTGTTTTTAATAAATGCCTTAATTTATTTGATCATAATGATTTATTTTCTGCTTTTAATGGCCCATGAAGGTATGAAGAAAAAATTGGACTACTCTTCAAATTAACTTCAGGTCATGGCCTAAACTTAAAAAAAAGCCTAGTTAGAACTTGTTAAAAGTAGCGATCACTGACTCGCGTGAACAGGTACTTATCTACGCCGGCGAATCGAACAAGCGCTCAGCTGTATTGTAAATTTGTAAGGTTGTACTTGCGCGTGTTCGTTCGCCGCATGCGAGCTACCATAAAACTAGTTTAAACCCGCACTGAGTCCATGACTCCATGTGGTAGATTATGGCCCACTCCTTCTCACCGAGAGGAGGCCTGTGTCCCAGCCGTGGGAACATCATAGGCTGCTGATGATGTATGAGCACTGATTTATTAATATTCTCTTTAACGACTACAATAGTAAAATATTTAAAAACAAATTGTCGTTAATAAAATAAAATTACAACTATTTATTCTAACAAGTAAGGCTTTTTTTTTTGGATGGGTAATCATCAAATGACTTCTCCCGCTCTGGGACGAGCGGGAGGGCATGTCAGACTTTTACTGACTAAAACCCACCCGTGTTCCTTCAATTGCCCATGTGCCAGGGTCACGGTATCTCTTTCGGACAATCACGCGACCCTGGCAGGCATCGGTCCTAGCAGACCCCTTCAGTTTTGCTGACATCTCGACCCGAGCTTGGTCCTTACCGGGCGGCGAGCTACCCATTGCTCGCCACCCGCAAGCTCGCGCCTACGGTGGCCAGGAGTCCGCAATCGACTCCCGACGCCCGGGGCGTCTCCTCCTGCGGCGGCTAGGAACGTGAGGGCACTGAGACTGCCACTCCCTCACGCGCCCCGCCTTCTCCTTCGCAAGCATTACTGCTTCGCAGAAGGAGGTGACGGCTTCCCATTCCCTCTCGCTCCGTACCATGGCTCGCACCAGGGCTGGACGCGAGAGGTCGCCGCCGCCGATCGCCTTCACGAGGACACGGCGGTGCTCCGCCCAGGCAGGGCAAACCTCCACCGTATGCTCCACCGTGTCCTCCAGACGATCCTCGCAATGGAAACACCCGGGCGTATCCTCCCGCTTTATCCTGAACAGGAACCCACCGAAGCACCCATGCCCGGTGAGAACCTGCGTCAGGCGGAAGGTGAGGACGCCGTGGTGCCTCTGTATCCACTCCTCAAAGAGGGGACTTACCGCCGCAATTGTGGTGCCCAGCACTGGGTTGCGACAATCGTACCCGCCATGTCAACATGAGATCACACCGGAGCTCTGTCCGCCGTTCCGCGATTTGTCGCGGCAGCGGAGTTTCGCCCCGGCGTTTCGCCTCCTCGCGCCACTCCCACATGTGGGCGAGGACCTTTGCCTCCAGATCCCATGGTGGCACTCCGGCAAGGAGGCTCGCCGCCTCGCAGGAGACCGTGCGGTATCCCCGGATCAACCGGATGGCCATGACCCTCTGGGCCGCACTCAAGCGGCGCGCTGGGCGCAGCCTCAATGAGGGCGCCCACACCGGTGCCCCGTAGAGGGCCATGGACCGCACGATCCCCGTGTAGAGCCTCCGGCAGGAGGCGTTTGGACCCCCCAGATTGGGCAGGAGCCGCTTTAAGGCAGCCCCAGCACGCTCCAGTCTGGGAGCCAAACGTCGGAAGTGCTCGACGAAGTTCCACCGGCTATCGAGGACAAGTCCCAGGTACTTCATCGTCGACTCGACGCCGATGTGAACCCCTCCCACCGTGAGTTGGGAACCCGCAGGTGGCGCGTTCCGAGGACCATGAAAACCCATGGCCTTGGACTTGTGCAATGCCACCTCGAGTCCCAATTGCCGGATCCTATCGACGATTGTCGCAACCCCGCGTGTCATAAGTTCGGTCGCCGCCTCGTGCGACCTCCCCTGCGCCAGGACAAGCGTGTCGTCAGCGTAGCAAACTACGCCTACGCCGCTAGGGAGGTCGGCACGCAGCACCCAGTCGTACCCGATGTCCCACAGATGTGGCCCCAAGACCGATCCCTGTGGGACACCGCACGACATCTCTCGCCGGTTCCAGTCTCCCTGGTGACGGGGGTAGATGACGGCTCTATCCGTCAAGTAAGCCTCGACCTCGCGACAGAGGTAGGTCGGCATCCGGTGATACCGGAGTGCCTCCCTAATGCAACTCCAGGGCAGGGTATTAAAGGCGTTAGCGATAAATGATAAATGATTTTATTTCTGTAAGTAGGTTTGTAGAAACACTTTTACATGTCAATGATATTTTTTTTTAACTAGATGAGTTCGGCGTTTCCTAACTGACTACTCTGAGAAGAAAGGCCGAAACAAACTCAGAGGTCACAGTCTCTTTTAAAGTCCAGACATATCCAGATGTCTAGAGACACCGCCAAGACGACCCCACCCCGGGCCACTGCATCCCCCGTCGTGAGGGCTCGCACGCGCATGATGGCGTCCACCGTAGAGCGCACCTTGCGGAAACCGAACTGGCTGTCCGCCAAATCCGGCCCCTCCCGCGCCAGCCACCCGACGAGGCGGTCTGCAATTACTCTATCAAAGAGCTTGCCCACCTCGTCGAGCAGCACGATGGGCCGGTAAGCGGACGGAAAGTCCGCTGGGCGCCCCGGCTTCTTAATGAGAACCAGTTTCCCCGTCTTCCAACGAAGTGGGAACTGGCCCCTCTCCAAACATGCGCTTAGGAGCCCCCTGAGTCGAGGCCCGAGAGCCTCTAAGGCCAGAACCCAGGCTTTGCCAGGCAAGCCATCGGGTCCTGGGGCGGTATTTTTGGCATTTAGCCGACGTACCGCCACTCTCAACTCTACCTCGGTCACCTCTGGAGCGTTATCGTCGTCATCGGTGGTGTGGTCCGCATCGGGCACCGCAGGAGGCGGAGCCATGGGTGGGGGGCTATGTTCCCCTCGCGAAGGGAACAGAGCGCTCACCACATCCTCCACAAGCTGGGGCCGGAGACTCTGAGTCAGCGGGGGAGCCCATGTGCGGAGTTTCTCCCGGACGGCCTTGTAGGGCCGTCCCCATGGGTCCCTGTTCAGAGTCTCCAGCGACTCCTTGCGGGCCAGTCCGCTGGCCCGCAGGATCTCGTCTTGGAGGGCGGTCTTCGCCGCTCTGTACCCCTCGTATAGCTCCGCCTGAATGGCTTCTGTAACCGGTGGGCGGATACGGAGCCTGCGGTGTCTGGTGTACCGGCATCGTGCCGCAACGCACGCTTCACGCAACGCCGTCAGCTGCGGCGACCACCAGTATACCTGGCACCAAGCCCGTCCTGGCTGGACTCGGGGCATAGCCACGTCACAAATCTCGGACATGGCCTCCCGGAACCACTCGGCCTCGTCGTTGATGTCAGCAGGCCTGTCCGGTGGTGACACCCAGGCCTGCACGATCGAGGCTTCCAGGAGAAGCTCCCGGTCCAGCCTCTTAAGCGCCCACCGCGGACCACACGGGGCCTGTTGGACCGGCGCGGTCGAGGTCTGGGCGGAGACGTCAAACCGGATATACCGGTGGTCGGAATACGTCTCCGCCCCCTCCATTACACGCCAGTCAATGACCTGCGGCGACAGAGCGGGACTGGCGAACGAAATGTCCACCACTGAATCGCCCCGCATCCGTACGCACGTAGGGACAGAACCCCGGTTAAGGACGACTAGGCCTGTCTCCAGAGCCCAGTCCTCCAGCATCCTGCCCCGTGTGTCCGTATACAGGGAACCCCAAGCCAAATTTTTGGCGTTGAAGTCCCCGAGTACGAGCACGGGGAGGGGACGGAACCCGACGACGACAACTTTCAACTCCGCAAGGGAGTTGTGGAACTCGGCGAGAGTTCGGCTCGGGGAGAAGTATACTCCTACCACGACAATCTCCCCGAACCGTGCTGCTACGCAACCCCGTCCCCTCTTGACAGCCTCTATGGTCGGGGTTCCGGCGGCGGCCGACGAAATGAGGGTCACTGAGCCGCTCAGGTCCTCCACCCAGTCATCCCTGGGCGGGACAAAGTACGGCTCAGCGACCACGGTGATGTTAATCGACCACTGCGCCATGCTCTGGAGCAAAAAATCCTGAGCAGAGGCGCAGTGGTTGATGTTCGCCTGGAGGAGGCGTAATGGAGCTGCAATTACTGACAGTCCATATCAGCTCCCTCCCGAGCCCCCTGTGAGGGCCCTGCTGTGGCGGTATCGGCAGCGACAGATGTGGTCGAGCCGGCATCGGCAGCAGCGGTGACGACGGTGGCGGAGGGCTTGCCCCTGCCCCTGGCCTTGGCGGGTGGAGCGCAGGCCTTACCTCCCGCCCGGTGATCGGCCGGCTTGCCAGCTGCCGCACATAAGTAGCAGTGCGGCATGGCATCGCACGAGCCGGCCTTGTGACCGGGCTGACCGCAGCGGAAGCAGTGACCGCTGCAATCTACCTCCGAGGTGCATGTCACTTCCACATGGTTACCCATTTGGCAGCGGAAGCACCTCAGAGGTCTGGGCTCCAGCAGTTTGACCTGCGCAGAGACCCAGCCCACCAGGAGCTTTCGGCCCTCCCCTGTTAATTAAAAAAAAAAAAAAAAAATAATAACTAGTAAGGCTGTGGTGACATTTTGGGTTACAACAGGAGCTTGACTTTTTACAATTGCATCCATTAGAAACGCATTTGTCGGTACAGTAGCAGTGCTGAAATTCTTGGCCGCCAAGATATATATTTGCTGACAGGTCACGCCATCATTAAGCCAATCTGGACATATGCCATTCAACTTTGGGGCACAGCAAGCAAGAGCAACATCGACAGCCTAGAGAGATTTCAGAGCAAAGCGCTAAGAAACATGTTTAATATACCCCAAAGTATAAGCAACATATACTTGTACCTAGACTTCAATATTCGAACGATAAAGCAAGAAATAAGTCAGCATAGCCTGAGATACCAGAAAAAACTTGCACAGCATACAAACGAGCTAGCACTGACTGGAGTAGGAGGACAGCAGCACACGAGGCTGAAGAGATGTGATGGGACAGATTCGCATAGAGAGATGTAGGTACGTTGTAGATAGATACTTATATTTTTCATTCTTAGTCATAAACCAAATGGGTCATACTCAGAAAAAGTGTACATTTTAATTTTGTAACTAAACTGATGGGTAACGATATTGAAAGTCTCCGTCACGAAACTGATGTACATAATAAGGTATAGTACACATCGATTGAAAAAAATAAAACAAGTGATTATATTTGGCTTCTCAGACTTATTTAGAATAATTAAAACAAACTTTGTAACAAATCATTTTTTTAATGCTTTTTGCTTCTTCGTTTTACCTCCGTATACTGAGCTGATAGACTCGGAAAGAATTTCAAATTCAGGTGTTACGATGGCTGCTATCTTTCTTGTCGTTCGGCATTTGACACAGGAGCCATGGTATTTTACTGAAACGCAAGTAAGTTTTTTGACTTGTGTTACAAACTACGCTTTTATTTTATTTATTTATAAAATAAGGTATTTTCTCGACACAGTTATTTTGTTTTTAAAGCAAAGGGGGCGTCCATTAATCACGGGTTGTTTTTTTTTGGCATTTTTTAATCCCCCCTCCCCCTTGGTGATACATGGTGAGGTTTAAGACTACGACCCATATCACGTGTATTTTTTAGTACCTACAAAGAATCTTAATTTTTTTTTAATATTTACACTACTGGAAAAAATTAAGGGATCAAAAATAAAATTCGAAATTTTTGGGCAATTTTCAACAGGCCGCAACTTATAGAGAAATGGTCGTTAAAGAAATTTAAAAAAAGAATATTGTAGCTCCAAGTGTCTAGTTTTGGCATTAGAACTTTAAAATTTTGTTGAGTCAGCGGTTTTTGGGTAATCTTAGAAAAAACAGCAACAAAAAAAAAACTTTTTTTTTGAGTTTTTTGTTTTGGTCTGCGGGCGTGTATTTTTTTTTTTTTTTGACTAAATGGCGCTAGTGGAACGTGCACCGGACGCATCATAGACAAACCTTCACTCTTTCGATCATTTGACATAAAGTACAGTCGAGTAAAATATTGGAACTACCCTCGGTCCCTAGCGACCACATTTATAAGGAGCTGCGCTGTTGAGACGGCACGTCATCGTCACATGAGCTACTTACAGCGTGCTGAAAGGACACGCGTGTCCGACCTGCGTTCTGACAACTGGGATAGGATGGTGGATGACCTAGAGCCGACTCATCATGCATTCTGGGAACTTCATAGGAAACTCAAATCCAAAGAGGTTATGTTCGACGCCAGGCCAAGGCCCTGACCATAGGATTTAATTAAGTACGTGGGAGCGTGATGATGGGCCCTGGGCAAGAGTGACGCAAACTGTCCGCCGTGCGCGGAGCTGATTAATACAAATATTCAATCACTCACCTGGTTGAGGAAAACTGGTTCTGGAGTCTACCTGGATTTATGTATGTAAATGAGTGTATATTGTACTGTGTAGTGGAGCTGTAAGTATTCCAGGATTCCAGGCCGCTACAATACGCTAGAGATTTTCACAGCATGCGGTTCCCAATGAATCACTATCACCTCAAACTATTTCAATCAAATTCCAAAATAAACCCATTATATTTCGTCAAAAGGGGTAGTTTACACACAAAACAATTGGATCACAACAAATTGTCCACAAAACTATAGATTCAACAAGATTAATAATGACAATGTTCCCAAGGCAAATTACAACGATTATTCATTTTCCAAAGACCCAAGACAAGTGTCAAAATCAAACTGACAAGTGACAGTTGTCACTCCGTTACACGCCATGATGTGTAGGCGCACAGAGTAAACAAGTCAAACGGTCGAACGGTCGGTTGGTCGGTCCGTCTGTTGTCACGGGACGAAACATCTACCCCCCCCCCCGGACGGGCCTTCCCCTCCGCTAATCAATTGGCAATCTTGACAAGATTGCGACCACTCTCTTCACGACCGATCCGTCCACCAAAACCTCTGCAAAACGAGGAACCCCGTTGGTGCCAGCCACCAAATTGAGAATGCGCCCCCGGTGCCAATACAAAGGCTTAAGGTTGGCATCCTTAATCAGGACGAGGTCTCCAATTTTGGGCGGATGCGTTTTATCAGTCCACTTGACGCGCTGCTGGAGGATGTGTAAATACTCCAAGCTCCAACGCTTCCAAAAACTCTGAGCGAGCTGCTGCACCAACTGAAACCGTGATAGCCAATTTTGGTTCACATCGACAAAGGGGTACTCCGGCAGGGTGATAAGTGGCTGTTCAATCAAAAAATGGCCCGGGGTTAGGGCCTCCAAGTCATTCGGGTCCGAAGACAGCGGGCACAATGGACGCGAGTTCAATTCAGCTTCAATGCGGCAAAATACCGTAGCTAACTCCTCAAAGGTAAGAACGGTGTCTCCCAACAATCTGCGCCAAAGTCCCTTTGCCGCTTTCACCGCGGCCTCAAAAATACACCCCCAATGGGGGCAGGCTGACGGGTCAAACAACCAAGTGACCCCTCGGCGAGCTAATTTGTTACCAATGTCAGCCTGGTTCTCAGCAAGGAAGGCGTATACCTCTTTGAAATAGTTACTTGTACCCTTTTAGTTGGTACCGCAATCAGACCTGATCAAAGTAGGTAACCCACGGCGAGACACAAATCTATCCAAGGTCGCCACAAAGGCCTCCGTCGAGAGGGAGGTTACCAACTCCAAGTGCACTGCCTTAGTTGACAGGCAGACAAACGCACACAAATAAGCCTTAACAATTTTACTACTGCGAAGAGTAGACGTCTTCACCGAAAAGGGACCAGCAAAGTCCGTTCCGACGCCTGCAAAGGGTCTCGCCTCATTGACACGACCAGCCGGCAAGTCTCCCATCATTGATTGCATAGTAGAGGCCTTAGTCCGGTAGCACGGCAAACAACGGAAGAGGAGGCTACGAATAGTACGACGGGCCGACAATATCCAAAACTCTCGCTGCAGAATGGCCAACAGCGCATTGCAACCGGCATGCGTTCTTAATGTGACGATCAGTCACCAACAATTTAACCAAATGGCCCTCCTTACGCAACAAAAGGGGGTGACGGGCCCCATAAGGTAGGCTAGAGTGCCTCAACCGTCCCCCAACACGCAAAAGACCTGTATTGTCCAAAAAGGGGTTCAACTTACTAACGGCTCCCGACAATTTAGCCTTACCAGATTTCAAAGTTTCAATCTCCTTCTCAAAGTGTGCAGCCTGCACGGAGCGGACCCAAAGGAGGAGTGATTCCTGTCGCTCTTGAGGAGAGAGAACCGGTGACAGGCGTTTGTCCCCGGGATTCCTAGAATTATGACCAAAACGCCTGATCCACGAGGTAACGTTCAACAATTTGTTGAGGGAGCTGTATCGATTCAACAAAAAATCAGGGTCAAACGGAGAGTCCTTCGTTCCAACAGCGAGCACCTTGAGCCCGGGCAAAGGACCCGACATCAAGATTGGCGTTCGAGGCCAATCATCCTCGGGGTGAGTCAGCCAGTCTGGTCACCACCATAGGGGGTGAGCAATCAGGCGGGGTGCCATGCACCCACGTGAGGCCATGTCGCCTGGATTCAGATCTCCAGACACGTGCCTCCAAATCAAAGGCGTTTCAGAATTTTGAATCTGGAACACTCGGTTCGCAACAAAGACCTCAAAAGAGTGGACGGACGTCTTCAACCAACACAAAACAATTTGACTGTCCGTCCAGGCGTAAGAAGCCCGAATGTCCACAGTTCCACCCAAAGTGTGAGCAACGTGGTTCAATAGTCGCACAAGAAGCGCCGGGCGGCGCTAGGGATGGTCAGTGCGATCCGGACAGGGGCCACCTTGCTCTTGGCCATGACCAGTGACAACTTCACCTGGCCTGTCGCGCTGACGGTGCGCAGATAAACAACAGCTGCATAACCGTGCGAAGACGCATCACAAAACCCATGAAGGGTAGCAGTGTAGCTTCCAGGGGGGAGGATAGCGCGGAGTAACACGACCTCGTTGACTGCAGGGAGTGCGGATACAAATTGGAGCCAATCTTCCAACAGGGTTTCCCGAAGTGGCTCGTCCCAACCAAATTCCGCAGTCCAAAGGCGCTGAAGAAAACATTTCGCCCAAAACAATACCGGGTGTTGCGTCCCGTTCGATTAGTTACTCTATGCGCCTTCGGAACGCGCCCGAATGGAGTGACATCTGACTTGTCAAGTTTGACTTTGACACTTCTCTTTGATTTTGTTCTTGAAAAGGGATGGCGGTCCAAATTGCGCGTGCGACCCTGTTGTAAAGTAATCCCTTAGAATCGGTCGTTTTGTGGACACCAGTCATGACCCAGTTGTTTTGTACATAAATAACCCCAATTTGGTGAAATAATACGGGTTGAGTTTGGATATATCTTTGTTGAAACTTTGAGGTTAATGTGATAGTGTTTGGAACCGCGTGTCTGGATGGCAGACCTCTTGGAGCGGATTGTAACCTGGAGATACACATAACGTCACAACACAATACAATACACACTCACTTACATACATGGATCCAGGTGGACCCCAGAAGCAGGTGTTCTTCAACCAGGTGAGTCCTTTGTTTATTGTATTGTAATTGTACTTATATGAATTATATCATTGTTCGGCTCCGCGCACGGCGGACAGTTTCGCTCGCCACTCTTGTCTCCAGAGCCCCATCATCATAACTTCCACTGCGCTATTGAAATCCTATGGTGAGGCTTGGCCTGGCAGCGAACATTCTTGGCAGCAGAGCGTGGTTATAAGACATATAACCAACAAATTGGTAATTTACAGTAGGCTAATTGCTTGGCAGTCTCTATAAGGGAAATAGTTATACGCTGTAAATATTTGATAACTATGATTGCTTGTTTATTTGAAATAATTTGTAAATTTGTTGAGACGAGTAACTCATGTTGCCGGGGTCAACCGGGTTTGCATATGCTAACAGAGTTGATTAGATTGGGCTATGCTACAACCCCTTGTTTGTGTTTGACCTCTGTTGTGTTGAATGTCAGGAAGACATTAAAATATGATTGTTTGTGAAAATTAATATTGGAAATTTGCATTTTTGAGTATTACCATTGTTTTAAATTGGAATAAAGGTTTATTATTGTTGTACCATTGACAAAGTGGTTTGTGAAATTAACATTTGAATATTTGAATTGAATTTGAAGTAGAATTTTTGAACGTTGACATTGGTTTTGAATTAAACTAAAAGTTTGTTTTTGAATTGAATTGAAACCAATATTTTGTTATTTCTTGAGTTGCTGACTAACAGTTTGGTAGTTTGATTGTTTGCTTGTAGTTATTTTGTAATTGATTGATTGAACTTTGTTATTTGATTATTTAATTATTTGGTTTATTTGAATTGTTTGTTGGTGCAATGGCATACAAAGCGGTGAGAGAGGCAATCAGTGGATTGACCACACAGCTACGGTGGTTCACTTCAGCTGCAGCGACTGCTGAGCGCCAGGATCTCGAAGGGATCACTCTTGTTCGGTTCGAGCAGTTGAACGTGAGACTCGGCAACGTTGATGCTCTGCTCACCCGCTACAACGAGTACATTTGTGAAGTGGATCTGGAAGTGCTGGACCAGGCAGCACGTGATAAGGTCCTTGCTGACTACGACCAGATCTTGGACCTGGGGGATGTTATTGGTCAACGTGCTCGGGAAATATTGCAGAGCCAGACCACAGTCCAGGTCAAACCGGAGACCTCGGTTGTTTCAGGTCCCGGACTATTGAGTAGATTGCCTGCTTTGGAACTGCCAAACTTTGACGGTCGCTTGGACCATTGGTTGGGTTTCCAAAACCTTTTTGAAAGTTTGGTTGATGCACGCTCGGACCTCAGACCCGCCCAAAAGTTGGCCTATTTGTTGTCTGTCCTGGAAGGTGAGGCCCGAGCCTTGGTACAGCATCTGTCGTTGACTGACTCAGCCTACCCTACCGCTTTGGAACTACTCTCCCGGCGGTAACAAAACAAACGTTGTTTGGCTGACGTTCATATTGAACAGATTTTGGGGTTACCGGTCATTACTAGTTTGTCAGCATTGCGTACTGACCTGTTGAACCCGTTGGTGGCAGCGACCAACGCTTTAAAGTGATTGGACTTGCCGGTGGACCATTGGTCTTACCTTTTGGTGCATGTTGTGCTGCAACGGCTTCCTGCCAATTTGAGGGCTCGTTTCGAGCAAAAGTATGGTGGGGATAGTGTCACACATCTCCCCCCATTTGGTGACCTCGTCCAATTTTTGGAGGATGAGTGTCGGTTTGTGGACAACTCTGGCGTTGCCACTGAGTCATGAGAGCCGTCTTCCCGGCCACGAGACCAGGGACGGACTAGAGCTCGCGGGCCTGTTGATGGTCGCCCCGCCGCTCGTTTTGCTGGCACCCAGAGTCGTCCTGGTTGTGAGTTTTGTAGGGACACGGGGCATGGCATGGCAACTTGCGCGGCCTTTTTGAAATTGCACGTGAGTGCCCACCGCCGAATTGCCAATGCACGCCGCATGTGCTTCTCTTGTTTGGGGGCTTACTTCCATCGGGACTGCCCCAACCCCCGCCCTTGTAGAATTTGTAGGGGGTCCCATTTGGACATACTGTGCGCTAACGCGAACCACGCTGGCAGACCAGCCTCTGATGAAGGTTCACGTACGGGGGGGTACCATGGAGTTGGTCACCGGGCTTCTGCCTCACCGGTTCAGAACCGGGGGAGGCCCGCAATTTTGAGCGCCGCACTCCACCCCCCGCGCAAGTTGATCGGGAGCCGCGCGACCGCCATTTGGTCTCCCCGCGTAAAGGCGATTACGCACTTGTTGCTAGGCAGCGCTGGCCAGACCAGCACCGCCTTCCCTCCCCTCCATTGGCGGAACGTCCCCGTTTGGAGTCACGCCCCCCGCCATTCAGGCATCCGGTGGTATGTGCCCTTCCAGCGATGGCGCGTGGCTCGGGACACCGCGAGGACGAGGAGTTTGGCCTCCATCCTCGTCGCGAGGGACTTGAGCCTGGGTGCGGAGCCTGGGTGTGGGCCGATCGGTCGCCGCCCAGGCATTGTTAGGAACTTGGCGCCTGCCCCGCTAAGGTATCCCTCAGATCGACACGGTTTTGTTGCCAACGGCATGGGTCGGGTCTGGGGGCCCACGGGGGACTCTGTTGTGGTCCGTGCCATTTTGGACACGGGAGCCCAGGGTTGCCTTCTGTCTATTGTTTTGTTGTTTTGTTTGTATTGTTTTGGGTGAAATTGTTCTTCAGCGCCTTTGGACTGCGGGACTTGGCTGGGACGAGCCAATTCGGGAAACCCTGTTTGAAAATTGGCTCCAATTTGTATCCGCACTCCCTGCAGTCAACGAGGTCGTGTTACCCCGCGCTATCCTCCCCCCTGGGGGCTACACTGCTACCCTTGTTTGTGATGCGTCTTCGCACGGTTATGCAGCTGTTGTTTGTCTGCGCACTGTCTGCGCGACAGGCCAGGTGAATTTGTCACTGGCCTTGGCAAAGAGCAAGTTGGCCCCCCTCCGGACGGCACTGACCATCCCTAACTTAGTTGTTGTCAGGGGCGGCGCTTCTTGTGCGTCTATTGAACCACGTTGCTCACACTTTGGGTGGAACTGTGGACATTCGGGTTTCTTACGCCTGGACGGACAGTCAAATTGTTTTGTGTTGGTTGAAGACGTCCGTCCACTCTTTGGAGGTCTTTGTTGCGAACCGAGTGTCTCAGATTCAAAATTCTGAAACGCCTTTGATTTGGAGGCACGTTCCTGGAGATTTGAACCCAGGCGCCTGGGCCTCACGTGGGTGCATGGCACCCCGCTTGTTTGCTTACCCCCTACGGTGGGGACCAGACTGGCTGACTCACCCCGAGGATGATTGTCCTTGATCGCCAGTCTTGATGTCGGGTCCTTTGCCCGGGCTCAAGGTGCTCGCTGTTGGAACGAAGGACCCTGAGTTTTTGTTGATTCGATACAGCTCCTCGACAAATTGTTGAATTGTTGGTGACTGATCGTCACATTAAGAGCTCGCATGCCGGTTGCAATGCGCTGTTGGCCATTCTGCAGCGAGAGTTTTGGAAATTGTCGGGAGCTGTTAGTAACTTGAACCCCTTTTTGGACGATACGGGTCTTTTGTTGTTTGGTTGTTGACGGTTGAGCCACTCTAGCCTTCCTTATGGGGCCCGTCACCCCCTTTTGTTGCCTAAGGAGGGCCATTTGGTTAAATTGTTGTTATTGTTGTTTGGTTGTTGTTTGGTTGTTTTTGTTGTTTGTTATTGTTTTGATCCGCCAGCCTGCCCCCATTGGGGGGGGTATTTTTGAGGCCGCGGTGAAAGCGGCACAGGGACTCTGGTGCAGATTGTTGGGAGACACCGTTCTCACCTTTGAGGAGTTAGCTACGGTATTTTGCCGCATTGAAGCTGTATTGAACTCGCGTCCATTGTGCCCGCTGTCTTCGGACCCGAACAACTTGGAGGCCCTAACCCCGGGCCCTTTTTTGATTTGACAGCCACGTGTCGCCCTGCCGGAGCACCCTTTTGTCGATGTGAGCCAAAATTGGCTATCGCGGTTTCAGTTGGTGCAGCAGCTCGCTCAGAGTTTTTGGAAGCGTTGGGGCTTGGAGTATTTGCACATCCTCCAGCAGCGCGTCAAGTGGACTGATAAAACGCAACCTTGTCAAGATTGCCAAGTGATTAGCGGACGGGAAGGCCCGTCCGGGGGGGGGGGGGGGGGTAGATGTTGCGTCCCGTTCTATTGGTTACTCTATGCGCCTTCGGAACGCGCCCGAACGGAGTGACATCTGACTTGTCAAGTTTGTTTTTGACACTTCTCTTTGATTTTGTTCTTGAAAAGGGATGGCGGTCCAAATTGCGCGTGCGACCCTGTTGTAAAGTAATCCCTTAGAATCGGTCGTTTTGTGGACACCAGTCATGACCCAGTTGTGTTTTTTTTTTTACTTACCAACTTGTTACCGATCTGTGTTCGATCTTCCAACTAAATCACCGAGTCACACTACACCATCCCACACTTTCTCCAAAAACATTATCACCACACAATTTCCCATTTTACTACTTATTAAACATTTTTGCTCATTGCGTAACGACTGCTAAGCGCCGCCATGATGTAATTGTATATTATTTATTACGCAATTCACAGACTACATAATTGGATACTTCTGTCATTGTCAAATTGGTTGTCTGTCAGTTTTCCCACAGATTACGAAAGCTGGCGGCGCCTGCGTCAGATTGCAGTCGGGACGGAATGTTGCCACTTTTGTTTTTTATTTTATTTTATATATTCATTGAATCTATCAGTACTGACTGTTTGCTGCACCGATCAACGTCATTACGTCAGCGCCGGCTGTCAATGAAAACCAGCGCTGGGGCTCTGTCTCGCATAGGGTCACAGCATTATGCTGAGTGATGGCCGTTTTGCGTGGATATGACGCATATTTTCCCACATCTTATTGTTTTATTTCTGTATGTTTCTAGTTTTACTGTGCGTCATGTTTACCGCAAATAAACGTATTTCTTTCTTTCTTTCTTTCTTTGTACATAAATAACCCCAATTTGGTGAAATAATACGGGTTGAGTTTGGATATATCTTTGTTGAAACTTTGAGGTTAATGTGATAGTGTTTGGAACCGCATGTCTGGATGGCAGACCTCTTGGAGCGGATTGTAACCTGGAGATACTCATAACGTCACAACACAATACAATACACACACACTTACATACATGGATCCAGGTGGACCCCAGAAGCAGGAGTTCTTCAACCAGGTGAGTCCTTTGTTTGTTGTATTGTAATTGTACTTATTTGAATTATATCATTGTTTGGCTCCGCGCACGGCGGACAGTTTCACTCGCCACTCTTGTCTCCAGAGCCCCATCATCATAACTTACACTGCGCTATTGAAATCCTATGGTGAGGCTTGGCCTGGCAGCGAACAACGGGCATATGCAACCATTCGAGTCAAAGGTCCTCGCGACAGTAGACAACACCAGTCGTTTAGTCCAAGTGTGAGGTGACTCCAAGTCGACATCATATGTAAAGATGTCTTGGACTGGTCGGTACTGAATGCCGAGAACGGCCATCATAGCAGGGTTGTCAACATTTTCAAACAAAAGCGGGTCCTGCCTCTGATCCTCCGGCAAACCTTCCAATAGCGCTGGCGAGTTGGACACCCATTTACGCAACTCATAGCCAGCGGAAGCTAAAATTCTAATCAATTCGTCACGCAACAGGACGGCTTCACCAACTGTGGGAGCTCCAGTACAAACGTCGTCAACATACAAGTCCGTTTTCAAGATGGCGGACACACGAGGGAACTTCAAACGCTCTCGTTCCGCGAGGTCCCAAAGTGAACAATAGCAACAAAAGGGCTCAATTGGAGGCTGTACGTATTCGTATTGAGCTCGTACACAATCATGGGGTCCTGGGGATTCTCTCGCCACAGGATCAACTGATAACGTCTGTCATCCTTGTGAATAACCGTTTGGCGGAACATCATTTTGATGATTTATGATTTTGTTTTATTATTTATTTCAGCTTGAGTTTAGTTTTCAATGTTTTGTTCGTATATTGGCGTGTGCTAGCTGACATATGGTGAATAATGTATGTTTTGTTTTGTTTTATAATATTAATTACTTACACGATATTGTATAGAATCAAGTTCTTCTAACTTAACAGACAACTGTGCTGCTGGGGAGTTTGTTCCGCCACTTCTTCTTCCCAGCTAAAGCAATAGGAAGTGTCGAAGGGCGGGCGTTTTGGGGGGACTGTCTTTTGTAACTTTGACGTTCAAAAAATGCTGACTCTCAGCCTAGTTTGAATAAATGACTTTTGATGTCGGCCACAAAAACTACCTGATGACGACGGAAAGGCGTAATGACGTCACAAAGATCCCTCAACAATTTGGGGCCTGAATGCAAGCAATCATTCAAGGAGACACCAGACGAAGTCCGCGCAGACCCATCAAACACCGTGCGCAGCTTACCGGTGGATGGATTGAAGACCGCGTGATGCGGCAGGAAATAATGCTCACCTGAGCGCCAGTCCAAATTTGACACCGACATGTGTCCCAAATCTGCGTCTTCCCGCATGAAATCCAAATATTTCTGCCGCAGCACCGGGTCCCTGCTCATGCGGCGCTCCATTGCCAACAATCTCTTCTCGGCCGTAGGTCTGGATTCACCGAGAGGTGGTCGCACCGCAACAAAAGGCAACCTAGTCACAAGCCGGCCGGAACGGAGTCGACCTGTGTTGTTCTGGTAGAACAACTCGCACTCCTCGTGTTCCGGGTTCAAACGGGCTACCTGAGGGGGTTCTTCAACCTCCCAAAACCTCTGAACGGCGTCAGAGAGGGCGGAGCCGGACGACAACAAAAGATCAGGTTCAGGTGGAGGGGGAACCTTCAACACTGGTCCCATCAACGCAAAGCCAAAGATGGTCGAGACAGCTACCAAACCGTCTGGCTGCAGAACCTTTATATCACCCAAAAATATTCTCCCTAGTACATCGGAACCCAATAACAAATGCGTTGTACTAGGGGAATCAAACCGGGGGTCAGCCAACTCCAGGCCTGACGTCAACCGGACAATTTCTGAAGACAGCTGACATTGAAGATGACTACCCAAAATATTCGTCAAAACAATGGCCGAAGCAATAACTTTAGGCTCCAAACAATTCAGAGGAGTGAGCCGAAACCAAGCCTGTCCCTGCACAGTGGTGACAGCTGCTTCGCCCACTCCCTTAATCGTGCCTGAAAAGTCACGCACATCAAGGCCCACCTGTCCCGCTAAAGAAGACGACAAAAGGCAACCCTGGGCTCCCGTGCCCAAAATGACACGGACCACAACAGAGTCCCCCGTGGGCCCCCAAACCCTGACCGATGCCGTTGGCAACAAAACCGTATCGATCTGAGGGGGTACCTTAGCGGGGCCGGCGCCAAGTTCCTAACAATGCCTGGGCGGCGACCGATCACCGCACTCAGGCTCAAGTCTTTCGCGACGAGGATGGAGGTCAAATTCCTCGTCCGCGTGGTGTCCCGAGCCACGCGCCATCGCTGGAAGGGCATATCCCACCGGATGCCTGAATGGCGTGGGGCGTGACTCCAACCGGGGACGTTCCGCCAATGGAGGGGAGGGAAGGCGGTGCTGGTCTGGCCAGCGCTGCCTAGCAACAAGTGCGTAATCGCCTTTACGCGGGGAGACCAAATGGCGGTCGCGCGGCTCCCGATCAACTTGCGCGGTGGAGTGCGGCGCTCAAAATTGAGGGCCTCCCCCGGTTCTGAACCGGCGAGCCAGAAGCCCGCTGACCAACTCCATGGTAACCCCCCGTGCGCGAACCTCCATCAGAGGCTGGTCTGCCAGCGTGGTACGCGTTAGCGCACAAAATGTCCAAATGGGACCCCCTACAAAATCTACAAGGGCGGGGGTTGGGGCAGTCCCGATGGAAGTGAGCTCCCAAACATGAGAAGCACAGGCGGCGTGCATTGGCAATTCGGCGGCGGGCACTCACGTGCAATTTCAAAAAGGCCGCGCAAGTTGCCATGCCATGCCCGGTGTCCCTTCAAAACTCACAAGCAGGACGACTCTGGGTGCCAGCAAAACGGGTGGCGGGGCGACTATCAACAGGCCCGCGAGCCCTAGTCCGTCCCTGGTCTCGTGGCCGGGAAGACGGTTGGCGTGACTCGGTGGCAACGCTAGAGTTATCCACAAACCGACACTCATCCTAAAAAAATTTGACGAGGTCACCAAATGGGAGGAGATGTGTGACACTATCCCCACCATACTTTTGCTCGAAACGAGCCCTCAAATCGGCAGGAAGCCTTTCAGCACAACATGCACCAAAAGGTAAGACCAATGGTCCACCGGCAACTCCAATCGCTTTAAAGCGTTGGTCGCTGCCACCAACGGGTTCAACAGGTCAGTACGCAATGCTGACAATCTAGTAATGACCGGTAACCCCAAAATCTGTTTAATATGAACGTCAGCCAAACAACCTTTGTTTTGGTACCACCGGGTGAGTAGTTCCAAAGCGGTAGGGTAGGCTGCGTCAGTCACCGACAAATGCTGTACCAAGGCTCGGGCCTCACCTTCCAGGACAGACAACAAATAGGCCAACTTTTGGGCGGGTCTGAGGTCCGAGCGTGCATCAACCAAACTTTCAAAAAGGTTTTGGAAACCCAACCAATGGTCCAAGCGACCGTCAAAGTGTGGCAGTTCCAAAATAGGCAGTCTACTCAATAGTCCGGGACCTGAAACAACCGAGGTTTCTGGCTTGACCTGGACAGGTGTCCGGCTCTCCAATATTTTCCGAGAACGTTGACCAATGACATCCCCCAGGTCTAAGATCTGGTCGTAGTCAGCAAGGACCTTATCGCGCGCTGCCTGGTCCTGCTCTTCCAGATCCACTTCACATATGAACTCGTTGAAGCGGGTGAGTAGAGTATCAACGTTGCCGAGTCTCACGTTCAACTGCTCGAACCGAGCAAGCGTGACCCTTTCAAGATCCGGGCGCTCAGCGGTCGCTGCAGCTGAAGTGAACCATCGTAGCTGTGTGGTCAATGCACTGATTGCCTCTCTCACCGCTTTGTATGCCATTGCACAAACAAAACAACTCAAATAAACAAATAAAAAAAAAAAATAACAAAAGTTCAAACAATAAATAACAAAGGAAATCCAAAGCAAACAATTAAACAGCTAAACTGTTAGTCCACAACTCAAGAAATAACAAAAGGAAACACAAAGCAAACAATCAAACTGCAACAACTCAAGACAACAACAAAACATTGGTTTCAATCTAATGAACAACAATAAACTTTTATTTTAATTTAAAACAATGCCAATGTTCAAAAATGTTAATTTCAAATGTTAACTCTCACAAACAACTATGTCAATGGTACAACAACTCCTACATTTAATGTCTTCCAGACACCCAACAACAACAGGTCAGAACCCACAACAAGGGGCCGCAACATAGCCTAATCCAATCAACTTCATTAGCACATGTAACCCGGCTGACCTTGGTAACATCAGTTAACTTGTCTCAACAATTTAAACAAATTATTTCAATAAACAAATAATTACAGTTAACAAATATTTACAGTGAATTACTATTTCCCTAAAGAGACTGCCAAGCAATTAGCTTACTGTAAATTACTACTTTTGTTGGTCGCATATCTTACAACCACGCTCTGCTACCACATGTTCGACGCCAGGCCAAGGCCCTGACTATAGGATTTATTAAGTACGTGGAAGCGTGATGGTGGGCCATAGGCAAGAGTGACGCGAACTGTCCGCCGTGCGCGGAGCTGATTAATACAAATATTCAATCACTCAACCAGGGTTGAGGAAAACTGGTTCTGGAGCCTACCTGGATTTATGTATGTAAATGAGTGTATATTGTACTGTGTAGTGGAGCTGTAAGTATTCCAGGATTCCAGGCCGCTACAATACGCTAGAGATTTTCACAGCATGCGGTTCCCAATGAATCACTATCACCTCAAACTATTTCAATCAAATTCCAAAATAAACCCGTTCTATATCGTCAAAAGGGGTTTTTTTACACACAAAACAATTGGATCCCAACAAATTGTCCACAAAACTATAGATTCAACAAGATTAATAATAACAATGTTCCCAAGGCAAATTACAACGATTATTCATTTTCCAAAGACCCAAGACAAGTGTCAAAATCAAACTGACAAGTGACAGTTGTCACTCCGTGATGCGTAGGCGCACAGAGTAAACAAATCAAACGGTCGTACGGTCGGTTGGTCGGTCCGTCTGTTGTCACGGGACGAAACAGGTTACCTCAATGCTCCCCATGACCCGCCCCGACTCGACCATTGCATCCGAGGATTTCGACAAAGCGAAACCCAATGCTCACCAGCACCTACTAATAGACCAAGCGCATCTCAATGAGATCGACAATACTGCTCGACACTACGTGACTCACGCGGCGGTGTTGCAGCGACTGTCTGCGCACGCATGCGCTGTCGAAACGTCGAGTCTAACGATTTCCCGCGCAGCGCCGCGCAATCGTCGCGCCGAATGTATCGTAACTCGGAGGTCGCGATGTCAGTCTACCCCAACCGGGAGTTGTATAAGATGGTGCGAGTGTGCTTATTAAGTGGTGAAAATTTGCGAGCAGGGCGCAGGATTATGCGAGGTGTTCGCTGCCAGGCCAGAGCCCTAGCCATAGGATTTTAATAGCGCAGTGGAAGTTATGCTGGGGCCCTGGAGCAAGAAGTGGCGAACGAACTAGTCCGCCGTGCGCGGAGCAGACAATATAATTCAAATAAATCACCTGTGGTAGACGAACACCTGCTTCTGGGGCCTACCTGGATTTATGTATGTAAGTGAGTGTATATGTATCGTGTTGTGACGTTATGAGTATTCTCCAGGTTACAATCACGGCCGCTGCAACTCGCCAGAGATTTTCTCCAACATGCGGTCTCCAACTGGTCACTAACCTCAAAGTTTCAACAAAGATATATCCAAATTCAACCCGTATTATTTCACCAAACTGGGGTTATTTACAATCAAAGCAACAGGATCACGACTAATTGTCACAAACGGATCGATTTAAAGGGATTAACTCAACAACTGGTCACGAAACTCAACACGGCGACATGATCCCTTGTTCAAGCCAAAAATCAAAGAAAAGTGTCAAGTGTCAAAGTCAAACTGACAAGTCAGATGTCATTCCGTTCGGGCGCGTTCCGAAAGCGCATAGAGTAACTACTTTAAACGGGATGAAACACGAGGGAATGTAGACCTCGTATGCGAGCTCATGGGATCCGTAGCCCGCCGTCCCTAATGAAAGGACCATTTTAAGCAGCCACATTCAATTTCCACGAAACGGCACGTCGCGCGTCGCTTCAGTGTAAGCCAGCACGCAATGATTCGTGATTCATGTCACGAATCACTGTATTTTGTACGGGTAAGCAATTCACTTTAAATTACTTTTATTAAGAGGGGGTTAGGTATTTTCTTTTGCGTTTTCTTTTTATTTTTTTAACTGAATGCATAATATCTCAAAAATATTGTTTAAAAATTTCAAGTCGATTGGAGCAACATTGACGAAGTTATGAGTATTTTTATACCTACCCGACCCGAGCGCGCTATTGTTACGGCAGACGTTTTGCTCTCTATATCCTAATACCTAATCTTACACCCCAGTTTTATTCATTGAAATTTTAACGCATGTACAAACGTGCTTAACTTGTACTATATATTTTTCAGCGTATGGTATAAAATTTAGTGTAGCAGTTAATATTCTACCGAACAGACGTACACGCGTGTTCTTATTTTCGCGTTCTCATCATTTTAGCTCCATTGTCATTAAAAATGCCTAGTAGCAGCATCCTGTATGGACCTGGTATTGATGATTCAGTGTGAGGTAAGCCGATAAAATTTGCGTATGAACGTTTTATACCAGATTTTTTAGTGTTCAAAACTTTAAAGCGTTTTCCCCTCAACTGACGTCTTCAAACTCGGTGCCCCTCATAACATCAAAGCTACTGCACCGATCTTTTTGAAAATTTGAAAAATATTTTTTTACATAATTTACGAGGTTACGCTGGAGAGTTTTTTTTTTTTCAATTTTGTTAGTTAATTCTATTTTACAATAACAAATAAGCCGATTTTTTCGTAAAAAAATCGCGTTTCACCCTTCAAAGTGTTCCAAAAAACTGAAAAATTGAAATTTCAAAAAACCCACCCAGCGTTTCCTGAAGAAGACGAATGAACATATTTTTTTTTATTTAAGATGATCCAGCACCAAGTTATGACTTATGAGGAGCACCGTAAATCTACTTTCTTCCGAGACACGTCCGAATAATTGCTGCCACTGTCGTATTTTTTATATTTCTTCTTGAAAATTTTACAGAATATTCTTCGACTGCCATACTTTAATGTACCATTAGTTTTAATAAAGAGATTTTAACTGTGTCCTCACAAGAAAATCACAAAAACATGCCTTTTTTTGTACGAATTAACCTTACCCCTATTAAGAAGAAGGGACCATTTAGGTACCAGCGTGTGTTAATCATCATGCGGCTTGTAATGACGTCTTTACCCCCTGATGTGTCTAAATTTTTGAGGTAACTTCTACTTTCATTCCGTGCCTTCTACAAAAATATTTACGAGAAGATATTATTTACCCCTTATCTCACGCCGTGGTCAAATTAAGTCCTTTTCCGTATCTCAAAAGGAAAAACGGAACCCTTATAGGATCACTTTGTTGTCCGTCCGTCTGTCCGTCTGTCAAGACCCTTTATCTCGGGAACGCATGGAGGTATCGAGTTGAAATTAAAACGATATACTTAAGTGTAAAGTTTCTTGAAGCTGTGATAAAATCAAACTTCTAAGTTAACGTGCAAAAAAGAAACGGCCGCAAGAAATCATATATTTCGACACTCTCAAGGAAATCAAAATGTATAGAGTATTTCCCGTTGACCTATAACTATGAAATGTGGCAAATAATACCGCCTTATACTAAAAGTATACGGAAAAATCAGAAAACTATACATTTGTAATTAACTCAAAAAAAAAAAAATAAGTATTTAATTAAAAAACTATTTTGATAATATGTAGGTACAGTCTGTGCTCTACATTATCTGACCCTCCCGGTATGAACGACGCTCACATAGAAGTGCTAAGTCCCGCCCCATTTAAATAAATCATCTTGTTAAGCCATTTTGGTCATTATGTTGTTAGCGTTAAGATTGAATTGCGTATTAACAAGTAATATGTTTGTGTTTACACGGCTACTACCTAATCCTTAATTTCGCTTATTCTCAACAAGTTACTGTGCCTTCGCGGTTCAATGCTGGATTGACGATGCATGGTGTGTGAGTTCGAAATCACACTCCACCTGTTAACAATTCCTTTTTTAAATTGTTTTCATTTTATGATTTCTACCATATTTCTTGCATTATTACAGAACTGGTGATATGATTTTCACCTAACGAACATATCTTTCAAACAAGTGGGTAAATAAAGAAATCTTTATGTCCACAGAACTTATAATTACCAAGGAAGTAAAATATATTGACTTCGTGGGGTAGATTGAAGTAAGTTGTTTTAAGTGACACAGGTCAATCTACGCCTAATAGCAGTGACAAAGCAAAACATTGGTAAAACGTTTGACGTAAATCGTGAAAAGTAACATTAGACATGTCTTTATTGATTTTGTTATGTGTAAACAAAGCGTCATGTCGCAATCTACTGATTATACTAGACATAAAATAATAATTATGTTTACATGAGCAAAATGGTGAAATCAAAGAGATTGTTCGTAGTGTTAATATATCGGTAAGTGTTTTAATTTTTAATTTTACTCTTTGAAATTGACCTTTATAATTTGTTATAGCCTAGTAATCTTGTATTTTGCTATTATTCCATTACACCCACTCCCTACAAGTTAGCTGCACGTTTCCAATATTGTTAATAAGTTTTTTTCTTTTGTTTCAGACGATTACAGTCAGGTTATGGTTAAGACTTTATGGAAATACTGAAAAATCTTCAGTGCAATCGTCCAGGAGCAAATCCCATGATGTATATCGTATAGTCACGAATCCGAACACCACCAAACTACTTATTGTTGCAAGCCATATGCAATGTCCATTGATGCCTATTCGCTTAGCTGCAATTAAACATAATATTTCTTACTACCTTGTCTAACCATCGGTAGAATGACCCTGGGCTACTGCAGCACATGAGAGGAAAAGATTTGTGCTGGAACATGGTGCATACGTAGCCGCTTATAGCAAGTTATTGGAGATGATGCGTCACGCCGCCACTCACTTATCTACATAAGTATTTTTAAACATATTAAGTAAGTGAATGCTCAATTCAATGAATGCTAAACCATTACAATGTTACAATTTCTGAGGTGATGTTATTGTTATAAATGGAAATCCATTTTTCTGTTTAAATAACATGTTGATTCACCACATACTTATACCTATAAAACTGTAAAACATTTCACAAATTACTTAATCACAGTTAATGAACTGTTTGTTGAACAATAACTAGCTTACCGATGAGTCCTCATCATAACATTATCGTTGTTAATAATATATGTAAGAGAAGAAAGTGTTGTGGTTATTTCATTGATATTGTTTTATATAACTTATTAAGTAAATAGTTAAGTTTGAATGTGCTACTATAAAATATATATTAATTTTGAAACTATGAGCATTTACTTACTTTATTTACTTAAGTATTTTTTATTATTTATTTATTTATTTATTTTTATTTAACCATTTATGTACACACAAATAAAAACAGACAAGAAAGGAACACAAAAAAAAAAAAAAAAAAAAAAAAAAAACATAGAAAAAAAACATTTTGAACAAGAAGAAATCTTTAGGTTATACTGGTTTCGAACCTGGACAACGATGCTTATCTATCTGCGTTAATGACCATGAGACCAATTCACTTCTTATTAGGTGACTTCAAATTAAATTTTAGTTGTGATGCTAGACGCAATATTTTATAGAATTTGATCCATATGATATAGACCATTAAGTTCATTATTGAAAAACAATAAGCAGCTATTGAAATGTATCACGGAATTAAATATTAAGCATTGACAGCTAACAGTGGTGTTTTTATTATAATTTTATGTTAATCCACCCTCGATTGGGTTATTTCTGGTAGTCGTATTGCATATTCTTCAGCCTTCAACCTTAACGACATCTAGATAATAATGTTAAGTCATTTTAATCATTATCTTGTTGTAGTTAAGGTTGAAAGGCTTATTAAGAAGTATTATAGAAAGACCGATATGGATTTCGAATAAAAAACTTATTTTGTAAACAGGTGGGTAAATAAAAAAATCTTTACGTTAAAAATAAACTTGAGTGCCGATCACGCGGTATCACGTGATTCGTCGGCTCTGTATTATGGCCGATCACGCGTTATCGCGTGCTTGCTACTAACAATTTTTTGTTTGGCTCTCAACGTGTTAAAAATGTTTGTTAGCAAATAGTTAACTTTGAATGTTACAGTAAAAAAGCTAATTAATTCTGAACTATGACCATTTACTCACTTTATTTACTTATAGTATATAGTATATTTTAATTAATAAAGATTATCATTTTTTTTCAATGATTTTGTTTCATTCCTTTACAAACTACCCATTGAAAAACACATTTATAGACTTCGTTCCTTAGAGAAAAGTAAAAAAATATAAAAATAAACAAAAGAGAAAAGTAAAAAATATAAAAATAAACAAACCATTACGAACAAAAAGTAGTCTATAGGTTATGCTGGTTTTGAATCCAGACAACAATTTGTTTAATGACCACGAGACCAAATGAACTCTTACTATTCTGTCTTCAAATTAGCTGTTAGTTGTGAGCTGGACGCAATATTCTATAGAATTTAAACCATATAGTAGGTATCATTAAGTTCAATATCGCAAAATCACAAGCAGTTATTAAAATGTGTCACAGAATACTAAGCGTATACAGCAAATTGTGATGTTGTTGACGCGTGATTTTTTTGTTAATCCACCCTCACCTTGGTTGTTTTAAGTAGTCTTATTGCATTTTGATACTCAACCTTTTAATCCTCTCAACCTTAACGACAGTAGGATAATAATTAAAATCGCTTGACAACATGATTTATCAAAATACCCAAAGGAGTTTCCAATCCGCGATAAGGATCAAATTCGCTATTATTCAAGGAAGTTTTACCCACTTGTTTAAAAGATATGTTCGTTAGGCGAAATCATATCAGAAGTTCTATAATAATGCAAGAAATATGGCAGAAATCATAAACGAAAACAACTAAAAAAAGAAATTGTTAACAGGTGGAGTGTGATTTGAACTTACGCACCGTTCATCGTCAATCTAGCATCGAACCGCGAAGCTACAGTAACTTGTTGAGAATATTACTTGTTAATACGCAATTCAATCTTAACGCTAACAAGATAATGACCAAAATGGCTTAACAAGATGATTTATTTAAATGGGGCGGGACGTAGCACTTCGATGTGAGCGTGGTTCATACCGAGAGGGTCAGATAATGTAGGGCACAGACTGTACCTACAAATTTGTACGGAACCCTCGGTGGGCGAGTCCGAGTCGCACTTGTCCGGTTTTATGCGACTACTTTTTTTAACTTCCCAGTTATCAACTCATAGATGTATGTGTGGTACCTGCTCTGACAATACAAGATGTTCCCACGCTAGCTATTGAAAGAAGACACAACATTTGAGAGTTGTGCCCTCTCGCCTCAGTTGTATCATCATGTGTAGGTAAGTAAACAATGTTTAGTGTAAGTATTAACGTTCACTGACTGCAAAGTTAACAAAATCATTCATTTAATGTAGAATAAAGCTTAGTCTATTTTTATGCCTTAATGTAATTTTCGTTTGTATGTCCTCTCTTTTTGTAAAGAATTCTGAGTACTTACGCACGAACTTACAAACTTCAAATATATAAATGCAGGGTAGGGATAGAGTATTTAGTTCCTGAAAGTGGGGTTTACAGCTATCGGTAACTTCAATATTTACTAGGATCTAATTAGTTTTTTCTGTAGGGTAAATAGCGTGGGCGCGTCAGTGCTATTGCCCCATAATATGACACCGTATTTGAGCCATGCGTAGGCGTACGCGTAATACATTATTAGTGCAGTTTTAAGGTCTGTAGTTTTTTTGATCTCGCGGAGGGCGTATGAAAATTTCGATATTTTAGCTCTTACTTTCTGAATGTGTGACTTCCAGTTTATATGTGTATCAATGTTTAGGCCTAGTAGGGTGAAGTTATCCACTACTTCTAATTTATTATTTTTAAAAGTAAAGTTTATATATATGGGTACTTTTTGGCGAGGGTGGAATGACATTATTTTAGTTTTATTGAAGTTTATTTCTAGGTTATGTTCAGTCATCCAGTTTAATGTTGAATCTAGTATGGAATTTAATTTGTCATTCAAATTGGTGTTATTTTCACACGAGGTGAGTATAGATATGTCATCCGCAAACAGCACACATGGCTCGTTTATACTATAGGGAAGGTCGTTTACATAAACAAGGAATAAGAAACATCCTATTACGCTTCCTTGCGGGATGGAGGCGGTGATTTTTTTGCTGTCGGATCTAATTATTTCTATTTCATTTTTACTGTTGTTGTAATGTTCGATTTCAACTATTTGCTCCCTATGTTTTAAGTAAGATACAAACCAATCATAACATTTGCCGCGGAGTCCTATACTGTATAATTTATTTAATAATATTTCAAATTGTACTTTATCATATGCTTTCGTCATATCAAGCAGAAGTCCTATCGCATACTTTTTATTATTAATGATGTCAAGGGCTTTTTGGATAAATTTGTAAACGGCTAAGGTAGTGGAACGATTTTTTCGGAAACCGTTTTGGCAGTCATTAAATATATGATATTTTTCACAAAAAGCATACACTCGATTACACATAGCTTTTTCGAATATTTTGGAAGCTGTCGGTAAGAGGGCAATGGGGCGGTAATTATTCGGATCTGTTTTACATTTCTTTTTGTGAATGGGTTTTATAAGAGCCTTTTTTAAGAGATTAGGAAAAGCTCCTTCTTCAAATGACTGATTTAATAATATATAAAATGGTAAGGTTAGTTCATCTGCACATTGTCTTAATAAGGTAGGTGGAAGTTCATCAACGCCGTGACATTTTTTGTTTTTCAAATTTTTGATTAAAGTATTTACCTCGTAAGGATCAATTGGACTTAGGAAGATTGTATTCTCTGTAGGGCATACAACTGGAGATCCTTTCGGTTTGCCTGTTGAGTGGTTTGAAGCCTCCCGAATAGAAGCAAAAAAATTGTTAAATATATTTGCAACCTCTTTGGGTTCAGAAGTTACGCTATTATTCGTTTGTAGGGTTATGTTACATTTCTCACTTGCAATTTTTTTGTTTGTACGTTCATTTACTATGCTCCACATTGTCTTAACTTTATTATTCGATCTAGTAATTTTAGTTTTGTAGTGTAGTTTTTTTGATGTCGTCTTGTCTTTTTGTAATGCTGATTTAATATCGGATTGTTAGTTTTAGTTGTAAATATTTTTAGTACCTAGTCTTTTATTTTTGCAAGAGTTTTTTATGCCTACGGTAAGCCAGTATTTTTTGAATTTCGGTTTGAAATTTAATTTTTTCAATGGCATGCACTGGTTTAGTATGTTCATAAGTGTGTCACTAAAAGCTTCGTAATTACTATTTATTTCATTTACAGTTGAGATAATATCACTCCAATTTATTTCTTGTAATTTTGACTTAAATTTTAATATATTTGTGTGGTTGTAAAATCTTTTTTTCACGTACCAGGCGATTTTTGTTTGTTTAAATAAAATAGAATAAAATAAAATTCGTTTATTGCAGGTAACATAACCCATAGTAGAAAACCACATTAAAATTATAAATACAATGTCACACATAAATAAATACAAACGAGCAAATATAATATTAACATAACATCAACACATACTAAATACATACATTAATCAAATTCATAATCAACTTATTACATTAGTCTCTTACGTACGACACTATGTGTAACTTGTCTGTCACAGCAGTGTCGCACATAAGGACAGTCCAACCTATTTGCTAGCATACTCAGAACGGCGTTGGAGCTGGCCTGCACTCTGCGCACTAGAGACGCACAGCGCTTCTGCATGGTCGCATGGAAACAGTCCGTGCGCGCCCACGCGAACATACCTGAAGCGCTACAGTAGCGAGGCAGCCCCAAAACCGCTCTGAAGGCGTTATTAAATTGAATGCGAAGGGTGTTATAGCTTTTCTGTGTGTAATTTAGGTAAGTTCAAATGTAAAATGGTACTATTATGGTCTGAAAATCCTAACTCTTCTACAGTTGTATACATATCCCTGAATTTAAAATTTGTAAATATTAAGTCTAAGCACGTTGTTGTGTTTGGCGTTACGCGTGTAGGGCTTTTTATGTATTGGGTAAATTTAAATTCCTGCATTAAATTTATAAATTGGTTTGATTTAAAGTTATCTGATAGTATATTAATGTTGAAGTCACCTCCAATAATTATGTTAAGCTTAGAATATTTATTATTTATATATTTTAGAATAAGTTTTAATTGTTGGTAAAATACTTCTTCCTGTCTTCTATTCCAATACATAGTTATAATTAATAAGTTTTCTTTGGGCAGTTCAGTAGCACATAACTCTAGTACATATTCTATAGATTTATCTGTAATATCACTTCTATGTATGCAGACTGCATACATAGAATATCATCTTGGAGTAGAATACAGACACCACCTCCTTGTCGGGTACTACGACAATACGATTATGCAAATTTGTAGCCGCTAATCTTTATTAGTTCTAGTTTTTCTTCTGAGAGCCAAGTCTCTGAGATACAAATATTTCCGTTTTAGTACTTATAACTAAGAGTATAGTCGCAAGGGCGGATCCAGGGGGTGGGTCATGGGGGTCATGACCCCCCCCTGGGCTGGGTCCACCGTGGACCACTTTTTAAAATTGTTAAACATAGGTAATGGTTTTAAGTAAGGATATATATTTTTTTGTCACAATATAGATTTTATGTAAATACCTTCAATATTTAATCAATTTATTATAAACTAGCTTTTGCCAGCGGCTTCGTCCGCGTGGAGGTTGGAAAATATCCCGCGGGAACATACTACCGGGATAAAAAGTAGCGTATGTCCTTTCTCAGACTCTAAACTATCTGTGTACCAAATTTTATTTAAATCGGTTCAGTAGTTTTAGCAGGAAAGCGAGACAGACAAACAGACAGAGTTACTTTTGCATTTATAATATTAGTGTGGATTAATATTTTGTATGATGGCAAACGCATTTTTCAGGAACGAACGCATCGAAAATTTAAATTTTACCGCGCCACCGCCTCCTTTCATCTGTGTGTGGGTATTGGAACTGACAGCTGCTCGGTTATGGCATCAAACACGAAAGGTGCAGTGCAAGAATTGAGGAAAATAACCATTCTTGCCAGACGTTGCTCGTGCAACAACCATGTACTTAATAACTCGTTGGCTAGATCGTCCAAAGTAGTTTCTTGTTGCAATACATCTGGCACCATCAGAAAAGTTGTAGCATTTGCCAATGCATCCGCTAAGAGGCATGGATTTTTTTTAAAAGAACTCTGAGCTGCCATGCAAGGTATCTGTGAGACACGTTGGGTAGAGAAGCATGATGGGCATCTTCAATTTCAAGGAGACAACTTAGTCAAAATTTGTAGCGCTCTGGAGAAGATTTCTACATGGCCAGACGGTAAAACTGCTAATGATGCCCATTGCTTGCTGCAAACATTACGCAGTCCTGTCTTTATTATATCCTCCATCTGTTTAAGTGATGTATTAGGAGGGTACTTGCGTTAATTATTTTGTTTCGTATTGTTTGGTAAATGAACATTACATACTATACCTACTTAAATAAATAAATAATGAATATTTTACCGTTTATATTAAAGTCATAGATCCTTAGTTTATTAACTCATACTCACAGATAGTCACTTGCTAACTTTTTATTTTTCAGGTACTACTGTATCTTTAAGCAGAATACTGCAATCGAACTCAATTGATTTAAAAAAAGCTGCAGACGCTATTAGGGATACTATAAGTGTTCTACAAAACAAAAGAGAAAAAGTGGACGTAATTTACCGACAGCTTTTTGAAAAGGCATAAGAAGTAGCTGAGCAGCTAGATGTAGAAATTAAATGTCCCAGAATAGTGTCAAGACAAATACATAGAGCCAATAACCAACCTGCTCAACCTGCGGAAGAGTATTTCCGCAGAGCTATATACATCCCTCCTCTAGATTCAATAATAAATGACTTACAGTACCGTGTGTCTCCTGAAGTACTTAATTTGCTTCAGCTAAGCGTTTTCATTCGAAAAAGCGAATACAATAATCAAGACATTGAAACTGTGAAACAACTAGCAACCGATTATACATTGTTACTGGATAATACTCCAGTGTCTGTCGTTTCAAATTAATATCGGCTGTGGATGGTGAAGTGGCAGAGGAGTCAGGACAGACCGCAGTCGATTTTTGACGTTATTGTAAATTGCGACAGTGAGATGTATCCGAATAAAAGAATTTTTTTATATATTATGGCTACACTACCTGTTAGTGTAGCGACAGCGGAAAGGTTTTTCTCTACGTTACGAAGAATCAAACCGAGCTTCAATGGTTGAAGAACGTCTAACCGGACTGGCACTTCTCCACGTCCATAAAAACGTACCCATTGAAGTAAATGAAGTGATAACGCGTTTCGGGAGAAGACGTAAAAGAAAACTTGAGTTTGTGATTTAAATATAGGTATTTTTAAGTACAGTAGGTGAGTACTTATAGTCTGGCAAAAAATTATATAAATAAATGGGGGCGCCACTGTGCAAGCTAAATACGCGAAATCGCGAAATAGATAAATTCTCTTTTAGAAGGAAATTATTACTTCTGACTGACGTCTTCGGTACCTGTACCATAGACAAGAAACCTGTACTCTACCATAAATTAGTAGAAAAAGGGTTTCCGAAGTATAATGAATTTTTTTTTAGTTGCCGTTTCTACCCGTTTTTGCCAGACTATACATTCATTAATAAAATACCTACTTTTTACTTTTATGTATGACTAGCTTCTACCCGCGACTTCATCCGCGTTAAATTTCTTGTTCCCCCGACCCTTCCCGTCGCGTCGAATCGCCTACCCGTGCGATTTTCCCCGTTTTTACAACATTTTTCATTACTACTCCGCTCCTCTTAGTTGTAGCGTGATGTTATATAGCCTATAGCCTTTCTCGATAAATAGGCTACCCAACACAAAAATAATTTTTCAATTCGGATCAGTAGTTCCTGAGATTAGCGTGTTCAATCATACAAACAAACAAACTCTTCAGCTTTATAATATTAGTATAGATATAGATTATTCCCACTGCTGGGACAAAGGCCTCCTCTCGGTGAAAGGGAGTGAGCCGTAATCTACTACGCGGGCCCTGTGCGGGTTGGTAGATGTCACATACCTTCGAATGTTTGGCTCTAGTACCTACATGCCTGTTTCCTCCCGATGCTTTCCTTCACCACCGTGATAGCAGTGGTGATGAAACCATTTACATAAAGTAAAGCGCCTGCCTGGGTTCGAACCCACGATCTACAACTTCTAAGTCTGCCCACATTTGCTCGCTTCATGTACATGAAGCGAGCAAATGTGGGCAATACGGGTATTCAGCTAAATCTGGTTAGACTGGAAGCCGAACCCAATATAGTTGGGAAAAAGCTAAGCAGATTAATATCTGACTTTAATTATAATCTATTCATCATCGTCATCATTTCCTGACTTCTAAGTCACAAGATCACCTAGTTTAGGGGTCAGGGCTTACCATATCCGTGTGACCTTTAGTTTAACAAGTTATGTATCCTAGTCTTAAGCAATGTCAAAAGTTTTTGTATCAATAAAGATTTTTATTTTTATTATCATCATCATCATCATTGCAGCCGTAAAACGTCCACTGCTGGACAAAGGCCGCTGCCCATTGTCCAGTAAGTCCCTTACTCGCCACCCACGGGAAGAAATGGGACGATGCTATTCTTTACGTCCGACACAAGGAACCCTTACTAAATTTATCGATAGTATTTATTTATAGATAACTAGGTTTTGCCAGCGGCTTCGCCCGCTTGGAGGTCGGAAATTATCCCGCGGGAACATACTACCGGGATAAAAAGTAACCTATGTCCTTTCTAAGTTTCTAAACTATCTGTGTACCAAATTTCATTTAAATCAGTTCAGTAGTTTTAGCAGGAAAGCGAGACAGACAGAGTTACTTTTGCATTTATAATATTACTAGCTTTTGCCAGCGGCTTCGCCCGCGTGGAGGTCGGAAATTATCCCGCGGGAACATACTACCGGGATAAAAGTAGCCTATGTCCTTTCTCAGGCTCTAAACTATCTGTGTACCAAATTTCATTTAAATCGGTTCAGTATTTTTAGCAGGAAAGCGAGACAGACAGACAGACAGACAGACCAACAGACAGACAGACAGAGTTACTTTTGCATTTATAATATTAGTGTGGAAGTGTGGATGTGGATAGTGTGGATATTAGTGTGGATTAACTGGGATTTTATTCTAGAGTACAACCGTGATTTTTATATTTGAGTTGATTGAATGAAAGGTAAATTGCGGTTTACGATGTATGACGTATTAAAAAAACTACTGACTAGATGTCGTTCAAACCAATTTTCGGTAGAAGTTTACATGGTTATGTAGGTACATCATATATTTTTTTTAGTTTTATCATTCTCTTATTTCAGAAGTTACGGGGGGGACACACACATTTTACCATTTTGGTAGCGTCTCTCGCGCAAACTATTCAGTTTAGAAAATAATGATATTAGAAACCTCAATATTATTTTTGAAGACCTATTCATAGATACCCCACACGTATGGGTTTGACGAAAAAAAATGTTTGAGTTTCGGTTCTAAGTATGGGGAAACCCCAAAATTTATTGTTTTTTTTTCTATTTTAGTGTAAAAATCTTAGTGCGGTTTACAGAATACATCTACTTACCAAGTTTCAACAGCATAGCTCTTAAAGTTTCGGAGAAAACTGTCTGTGACATACGGACAGACAGACAGACAGACATGACGAATATACATAGCACAAATATACATAGGTACTCAGACAAAAAGTAGCTTCCAAAAAAGGTAAATTTTAACTAGGCACTGACCATACTGACTTTGTTTTCTCCTAACACTTTTGGACACGTCAGTACGAAGATTGGGCAAGTATGAACTGTACAAATTATTTTTCATCCCACCATCTCGGAAAGAGTATTTTAATCTTCAATATCTGAGTGGAAAAGCCGTTTTTATTCTCTAGAGGATAAAGTAAATTGAATTTAGAACATCGTGTGCACTAAGTTTGTAAATTCAAAACATCATTAAACCTATTTACTTCTACCTCCATGGTGCCGAATTTATCATACAACCTTTTTCTAATTTGTTAAAAACTCAGACTCGGAACCTTATTGGTGTACTTTTTTAGGGTTCCGTTGCCAAATGGCAAAAAACGGAACCCTTATAGATTCGTCATGTCTGTCTGTCTGTCTGTCTGTCTGTCTGTCTGTCTGTCCGTCCGTATGTCACAGCCACTTTTATCCGAAACTATAAGAGCTATACTGTTGAAACTTGGTAAGTAGATGTATTCTGTGAACCGCATTAAGATTTTTACGCTAAAATAGAAAAAAAACAATAAATTTTGGGGTTCCCCATACATAGAACTGAAACTCAAAAATGTTTTTTTTCATCAAACCCATACGTGTGGGGTATCTATGAATAGGTCTTCAAAAATGGTAATGAGATTTCTATAATCATTTTTTTCTAAACTGAATAGTTTGCGCGAGAGACACTTCCAAAGTGGTAAAATGTGTGTCCCCCCCCCCCCCCGTAACTTCTAAAATAAGAGAATGATAAAACTAAAAAAAATATATGATGTACATTACCATGTAAACTACCAACGAAAATTGGTTTGAACGAGATCGAGTGAGTAGTTTTTTTTTAAAACGTCATAAATCGTAAACCGCAATTTACCTTACATTCAATCAACTGTAATATAAAAATTAAAAAATATATATATTTTTAAACCGAGAATACCTACAGATTTGTACGGAACCCTCGGTGCGCGAGTCCGACTCGCACTTGGCCGGTTTTTAATTTACTTTGCGCGCCCCATTTTCTTTTCACGTCACTAACAAAAATATTACACTCTACTTAGGCAGCTGTAGCAACTTTACTTTAAATTTTTCTTAATTATACCTAAGTATTATTTGAAATAATTTAAAGATAATTCTGTAATACTTACCTATCATAATGTAGTACCTAATAAATATTAATACCTAAACTGAAATAAAAGTATCTTGTAAATGCTTTTTTTGATTGTAAATGCTTTGATTGTAAATGCTTTTTTTGCATTTAGTCATTTCCTCGCTGAGGTGGGATGAAAAGTTACGTGTTGCACTCGAGTGCAAAGATTTTTCACCTCGTGCTCTTTTGATTCCCTCGCTAATGCTCAGGATTCTAATTTTTGAATCACTCGCTGCGCTCGTGATTCAATTTTAGAATCCTTCGCTTGCTCGGTCATCAAAATTGAGCACGCGGTTAAAAAGCAACTTTGCACTCTTGTATAACAAATAACTATTATTTTATACTTTGGAGACGTTAGGGATGAATGTATGAAAAAATATTTTGGGGACCTTGGGGATCATCACGCCACAGGATTCAAAGTTCGTTAGAAACGAAAGAAAAAATGACTTTTCTTTCAAATAGGTATTAAAATGGAAAATAAAACGACGTTAGGGCCTGTGCACACCACGTTTTTTAAACGCGCTATTGTCGCGCGTTTGCACCGATACAGACGCGATACGCACGTGTGAAGTGCCGCGCGCGTTTCTTAAAATTTGTTCTACGGATATAAATGATAAATGATAAATAAATGATAAATGATTTTATTTCTGTAAGTAGGTTTGTACAAACACTTTTACATGTCAATGATATTTTTTTAAACTAGATGAGTTCGGCGTTTCCTAACTGACTACTCTGAGAAGAAAGGCCGAAACAAACTCAGAGGTCACAGTCTCTTTTAAAGTCCAGACATAATCTTGTTCACATCATGTGAAGATCATGTAGATTGGTAACTGAAATGGTCTTTTGAAGAAAGAACCACACAGATTGAGTGGACCTGTCCAGTCAGTGCAAGCATTTGTATAAATAGCCGAATCGAGCGCGATCCCTGGTTTAGAACTTGCAAAGGCTATAATATAATTCGTATATGAAAACTAGCCAAGTCATACCTTAGGCTATAATATATTATCCTAAGTTATAAGAAGAAATTATATTTTATGTAGTTATAAATACATTTCAGGACTGACCATTGAACTTGGCACCCATTTAGATCTCACTTCTTTTGTCGTTGAAGTCAGCAACCAAGACATATATCATAATATTGAACTTGGCTCTCATTTCGCATTTATGTTTTTGATTGGATATCGTTACTTTTCAACCGACGAAAAAAGACGGAGGAGGTTCTCAATTCGACGCGTATTTTTTTTTTTTTTTATGTGTGACCACGCATAACTTTTTACATAGTCGTCCGATTGTGTTAATTCTTTTTTTATTGGAAAGGGTATACTCCGAAGGTAGTTTCATATAAATTTGGAAAACAAAATCGAACACTAAGGGTCGGAAAACAGGGGATGATTGATTGTTCACTCACTGATTGTAATGTATAACCACGCATAACTTTATACAGAGTAGTCCGATTTTGATAATTCTTTTTTTGTTGGATAGGGTATACCTTGCCAAGTATTATGAGTACATTAAAGTCACAAAAAATTATAAAATAAAAACTTTTTGACAAAAAATTAAACCGCCGAAGAAACTGAAGAGCATAAAATAATAAACCTTAAAATTTTGAGTCTGAAAAATCAATGAACAAAGATCACTCAAAGCGCCGACTCATAATTTTAAGGTTTATTATTTTATGCTTTTCAGTTTTTTCGGCGGTTTAATTTTTTGTCAAAAAGTTTTTTGTACATAAATTATTAGTAGGTATCGTTTATAACAAAATTAATACGAAATGGTTTTTGTTAAACTACTATATTTTTCTACGTTTACGGAGAATATTTGTCTTTTTTGTGTTATTTTCTATATTTTCTTGTACCTTTGAAATGTTCGAGTGAATTGCCCATTCAGTATCCAGAATTTTTTTGATACGCGTTTTCTGTTTATACTTAACTAGCTTTTGCCAGCGGCTTCGCCCGCGTGGAGGTCGGAAATTATCCCGCGGGAACATACTACCGGGATAAAAAGTATCCTATGTCCTTTCTCAGGCTCTAAACTATCTGTGTACCAAATTTCATTTAAATCGGTTCAGTAGTTTTAGCAGGAAGGCGAGACAGACAGACAGACAGACAGTCAGAGTTACTTTCGCATTTATAATATTAAGTGTGGATTTGGCCAAGTCGGGGCGGTATACCGTGCGCAGACGGTTGTACTCTAGAATAAAATCCCAGTTAATAACGTAATAAATACGAAAGTCGACTATACTCTTAGTTATAAGTACTAAAACGGAAATATTTGAAAAAAAAAATTAAAGGTGGTATTCAACCCGTTATATATTCACGTGAAGACCTTAAAATCCACATAAAGATCGGCTGTCATAAGTTTTGATTGCTGATTGCTGATTCATACATTTTTTTTTTTACATACAGTTATTGCAGGCAGTAAGTATATAAGTGTTGCTAATAGAATCAATTAAGTGAAAAATTATAATAAAATGATAAAAAACCAGTTTCTGATTTATTCCTTTGTATTCACCAGATTACCTATCTGCATGCCAAATTTGAACTTTCTAGGTCATCTGGAACTAGGTTAGAGTTTTGATCTATAAGTCAGTCAGTGATAAAAATTTGAGATGTTTTTATGAAATTTGGAGCACATATGTATCTCGCAAGTTTCAGTATATGAGTCAAATTTGACACATTTACGTGAAATAGTTTTTGAGTTATGAGGGGGTCAAAAGTGGCTCCAAATGGTTCGTGTAAACATAACATTCCACACACGGTGCTGCTCGCCAGTTCTGTTAGTTGAACTTGGCTTGACACGCTATCGCGTGTCTAGATTTAAATTAGAAAAGCCATATAGAGACAATTTGTCAGAAACCTGATAGGTTTGTGTTTGCATAAAAAAAAAAAATAAGACATAACGTTTCTGTAGAAGCTACCCTATCGGCTTACCATGGTTATGTGTCATCGGTTCTGAGCTATGGATTAATAATGTGAGGAAACTCGACGATGTCGACAGAGTTTTTAAAATTCAAAAACGATACATCCGGGTCATCAATAAGGCATGGTTCCTAGACAGTTGTCAACCTTTATTTAAAAAAATAAAATTCTTCCAATGCTTTGTGTGTACATAAAAGATATCTGCATCTTTACAAAAAAAAGACATGCACTTCTTTCAACACCGTAGTGAGGTACTACCTAGACTAAAACGGGCAAAATTTTGCAACCTACTGTAGCAACCACCCTGCCACAAAGATGTGTATAAAAAAGGGTAAGTATAATAATCCAGGAAATGAAGCTAAAAAAATGGTAAAACCTCGCAATTTTTTCGTCCAGCACCGATTTACCCCTTATTGTCAAAAATTATAAAATAACATTAAAAACCTAAATATGGGTTAAAATGGTTAAATAATGATTGTTTCATGCTTTTTTTTTTTTTTTTTTTTCAGGATGGGAAATCATCAAATGACTTCTCCCGCTCTGGGCGGAGCGGGAGGGCGTGTCAGACTTTTACTGACTAAAACCCACCCGTGTTCCATCAGTTGCCCATGTGCCAGGGTCACGGTATCTCTTTCGAACAATCACGCGACCCCGGCAGGCATCGGTCCTAGTAGACCCCTACACTGCCGCTGACATCTCTTTGAGGCGCGCGTGGAACACTACGCGCCGTCGACCCGAGCTTGGTCCTTACCGGGCGGCGAGCTACCCATTGCTCGCCACCCGCAAGCTCGCGCCTACGGTGGCCGGGAGTCCGCTATTGACTCCCGACGCCCGGGGCGTCTCCTCCTGCGGCGGCTAGGGATGTGAGGGCGCAGAGACTGCCACTCCCTCACGCGCCCCGCCTCCTCCTTCGCGAGCATTACTGCTTCGCAGAAGGAGGTGACTGCTTCCCATTCCCTCTCGCTCCGTACCATGGCTCGCACCAGGGCCGGACGCGAGAGGTCGCCGCCGCCAATCGCCTCCACGAGGACACGGCGGTGCTCCGCCCAGGCAGGGCACACCTCCACCGTATGCTCCACCGTGTCCTCCAAACGATCCTCGCAATGGAAGCACCCGGACGTATCCTCCCGCTTTATCCTGAACAGGAACCCACCGAAGCACCCATGCCCGGTGAGAACCTGCGTCAGGCGGAAGGTGAGGACGCCGTGACGCCTCTCTATCCACTCCTCAAAGAGGGGACTTACTGCCGCAATTGTGGCATGCTTTAGGATACAATTTCATAATCAATCATTTCATAATTTCATACCTACCCTTGTTAAAAACTACGCTCCGAAGCGGGTAAATACAATTTTTCGAAAAAAAAAATTGATCGGTTTTTTAAGCATAGCTCCTTCATTTTTTGTATAGATAGGTGATAGAATTTTTTTTCAGAAACGATTTTGTGGGGCTTTTCAAGAGCTAATATGGATGTAATCGCAAGATGAATCTGAAATAAATGATTATTTATTTTATACTAAAGATCCCTTAATTTTTAAATGGGGAGAGTTTGAAGCGCTTGAATAAGATGATGTTCGATCGTAAATGTAGGTAAAACGGCTATATCTCGCCGAATATTCACTGCACAAAAAATCTGCAAACAGGGAATCCCCCCAAAACGCCCGCCCTTCGACACTTCCTAGTGCTTTAGCTGGGAAGAAGAAGTGGCGGAACAAACTCCCCAGCAGCACAGCTGTCTGTTAAGTTAGAAGAACTTGATTCTATACAATATCGTGTAAGTAATTAATATTATAAAACAAAACAAAACATACATTATTCGCCATATGTCAGCTAGCACACGCCAATATACGAACAAAACATTGAAAAGTAAACTCAAGCTGAAACAAATAATAAAACAAAATCGTAAACAGAACGTAAAACTTAAATAAAGCCTCCAGGTATAAAGGGCGTGCCCGCTTACATATTCAACGACGCAAAATGATACATATACATACATTGATGCATATAGCTAAGTTGAAGTTACAATAGTTAAACTAGGACCTCCGGAGTAAAAATAAAATAACAGTTAATACAAATAACAAAAACCATGGTCAGCAAGTCGACCAGTCACCACAAGCAGCACCCGTTCACGAGCATAACGCAAAGGTCAGCCATTACCCCCCTCGCCATATTTGAGGGAAGGTGGTAACCCGACCCCCGACGCTACCGCAAGCAGTGACATCTAAGGGAGCATGACGAACTTGCTGCCGGTTGGTCAGGCTAGAATATTATGAACAGCTGACGAGGTCGCTAGCTAACTACATGTTGCAATACAACTCATTTAAAATCATTGTAATGAGTAGATTATGTCCACAATAAGTGAAATTAAAAGAAAATAAAAAATAATTAACAAAATCAGTTAAATAAAAATAAAATAAAAAAAACAATTATATGAACTACCCATATAAACTGTCAGTAGGAAAGCTAATTCTGGATTGAAATAACATAAACATTGTCTTGAGTTAATCACAGCGACCAACTATTCTTATCGTTTAAGTAGTCGTTAATAGAATAGTATGCCTTTGAACAAAGGTTGGATTTTACTTTAGCTTTAAACTCATTAAACTGCAAATCTAGCAAAGCAGAGGGCAGCTTGTTATAAAAGGTAATACCAAGACCAACAAAAGAATTATGAACCTTATGAAGCCGGTGAAAAGGAGCACGTAGTTTGTCCTTATTTCTAGTATTAATGTTATGAATATCACTGTTTTTAGTGTACAAGTGTATGTTTTGCCTAATATATAAGATGTTGGCGAAGATGAATTGTGATGCCACCGTAAGAATACCCATATCTTTAAATAAATCTCTCAGAGAAACTCTAGCACCTAGTTGGTAAATCGCTCGAATAGCTCGTTTTTAAGAACAAAAATATTTTGAATGTCCGCGGCTTTGCCCCACAGCAGAATGCCTTAGGACATTATGCTATGAAAATAACTAAAATAGACTAATCGAGCTGTATCAACGTCCGTGTACTGTCTAACTTTCCTTACCGCGTAGGCGGGCGAACTGAGCCTTCCCGCTAGGCTTGATATATGTGATCCCCACTGAAGTTTGGCGTCTACTGTTATGCCCAGAAAAACTGCCGAGTGTACAGTATCAAGCACCTGATTATTTAAAACGACATTGGGTCCCAGATTCCTAACATTCGGTAAGGCGAACTTTATACATTTCGTTTTCTTAGCATTAAGAACTAGGTTATTTGTGGTAAACCAATCCGTAGCCATTGAGAGCGCACTGTTCACGTCGTCAAAATCTTTTCTATTCCTGTCTACTTTAAAGATAAGTGAGGTGTCATCAGCAAATAGTACAATGTCACAGATATTCTTTAAATAGAATGGTAAGTCATTAATGTACACTAAGAATAAGAATGGACCCAGTATTGAGCCTTGAGGTACACCTAACTGAACTAGTAGCCCGGAAGATTTTACACCATTGACATCTACACATTGGTGCCTATTTTGTAAATAAGAACTTATGACATTGAGAGCTTCGTTTTGAACACCGTAATGACGTAGTTTACGCAAAAGTGTGTCATGGTGAACGCAATCAAAAGCTTTGGAGAGATCACAGAAAACTCCGATAGCATTTTGCGAGTTCTCCCATGCGTTGAAAATGTGTTTCAGCAGAGCAACACCCGCATCTGTTGTCGAACGACCTTTTGTAAAGCCATATTGCTCATTATGAAGGAGGCTATTTAAATTAAAATGTCTTAGCAACTGCTTGAGTATTAACTTTTCAAATATTTTACTAAATGCAGGTAAGATAGAAATGGGCCTAAAATTGCCAACGTTATTTTTATTACCTGTTTTAAATAATGGTATGACTTTACTACTCTTCATGAGGTCAGGAAAAGATCCCGAATCAACACATTTATTAAAAGTTACAGCTAGATAGGGGGCTACGATGTCTATTATATTACTTAACAGTTTAATGGAGATTCCCCAGTAATCTCCAGTGTTTTTTGACTTAAGTGTATTAAAAATATTAACCACGTCACGAGGCGTAACATGTTCGAAACTAAATAAGCGACTACATCTGGGCACACTATTATGCAAAAGGTTTTCAGCTTTAGACGGGGACGAATTTAAGGAGCAAGTCGTAGTTATAGGTATGTTGGCAAAAAACTCATTAAATGCCTCAGCTACATCGGCAGCTTTATTAACTAATTTGTTGTTAATCATAATCTCCAGTTGTTTTTCCTGTTTAACCGATTTACCCGTTTCATTGTTAATGATTTTCCAAGTGTTTTTTATACACAGTGTATTTTATAGATACACCTTATATAAAGAGAATCACAGAAGGATGGCGATCAATTTTAATTAGGGGCTACTTTGGGGATTGTTTTCACTGATTTTTTTCGTATAATAAAAAAAAAAGCGGATACCGATCTTATTTTGATCATAAGTCGGTCAATTTTCATGCTAGAGACATTTTTTATTTTCATTTTATTTTGTTTGATTTCGGAAGTCGGTGTCTTAGGATTTTTATTTGAGGTTTTTGCCACCGACTTCCGAAATTAAAGTTATTTTTCACTTTGTAGTGTTTTTAAGGAAGTCGGTTGTTTTTTTTTTTTGTAAAAAAGTTTTTATTTTAAAATTTTTGGTTATCGTATCTACCCCGCACTAATTCCAAGCAAACAATGCATATTTATGCGATAGCAGAAATCGCGGTTCATTTGCAGTCATTTTTTAAAGAATTCCGGTGTCTGTCTCCGGAATGCATCATCAGATTTATATGAAATTTATGTGGGACCATTTCGAAGTAAACCCCTTTCGAACAAAAAAAGAATTTTGCAAATCCGTTTACATATGACGGAGTCATGGCCGAACATACATAAAAAAAAATATAAACATTCGAATTGATAACCTCCTTCTTTTTGAAGTCGGTTAAAAATGCAAATTTTTCTCGTTATTTCGCTTTAAATCTTCCAATTTATACATTTGACGAAATAAGCTACGCATTAATTTGCTGTATCTCAGTTCGTATTTGTCGTAGAAAAATTATAAAAAAAGCATTGTTTTTGTTTTTTTAAAAGCTACAATTTGGTTTCTATACTTTTTTTGATAAAATGCATATTTTAGAGTTATTCGCAAAAAACGATTTAAAAAGGTCGATTTTTTCGTCAAAAACTGTTACTTTCAACTTCGAATAACTCAAAAAATATTACTTTTACGAAAAAAACGTATACTTAGAACATTTTTTTCTTAGAATTACTTTTTCCGTCGATTCCTAAAGTTAAAATGTAATAAAAAAAATCCACCCCCCGAGATGGGGTGGCAACTACCCGCAAGGCTCTAGCGTACAGCGGCATGATATAGAAAATGATCCTTGAGCTATTCCCTACCTTCTGTGAAAATTTCAAGTAAATCCATGTTGGACGAAAAATTGCGAAAATGCTTCATTTCCTGGACTATAATGATGCCGATTCTGTTGTACACCGAACTAAACTAACTAAACTATCTCTAAAATTCCTTACTTTTAACTATGAGAATTGTTACGCTATTCTGCAAGAAATAATCTCTAAATTTAAAACTTATTTTGACAGGACTAAAATCAAATTTGACAGTCGCGACTTAACGTGGTATTTTTTTTTTCTTTTGGCTTCGCATCGTGGTACTTGTGTGCGCTACGCAATGAACTTGTTGAGAGACGAAGGCGCGCGCAAGGGGGCAGCCTGGACGTGTTTTATATGGAATTTTTCATTTTTGGTTTGAAAAATAAAAAAATATTACCCACGTGTTGAGATTTACATGTGTGGGGGTCGCAAAGGGGGTCGAAATTTCATTATTTTTGCGATAGGACACGCCATTTTCGAGATAAAAGCAAAAGAAAAAAAAATACAGTACTTTTTTTGCACGTGAAGGCGCGGCGTTGATGTGAATTTTTGTTCATGACCACTAGTTTTATTCCACACCTTTTTAATCGCGATTAGAAATAGTCAGATTTAGTTAAAATAAATTATTATAGTCAACATTTTTGGTGAAAACCGGCAAACTCAGAATAGCAAAATTGACATTTTCACTAAACTAATAACTCAGTGCAATTTTAGTGCTGTCAAACTAGAATATAGTTAAGTTGTGTCACTTTAGGGCGAGCGCGCACAGCCTTGCGGTGTGTTTATTCTACCGCACGGTAGAATAAACGCAGACACGTGTCCGCGCACTGCGGTGGAAAAAACGCACGTTTTGTCATTCAAGTTACAACTGTGCAGCCCAAACCACATGTCGTTATGAACTAATACAAGAGTCTGTATACAGAGTTTGTTTATTTGAACGCACTAATCTGAAGAACTACTGAAAAAATAATTAATGTTTGGTGGTAACCCATTTATCGAGGAAGGCTTTAGACTATGTAACATCACGCTACGGCCAATAGGAGCGGAGCATCAATGAAAAATGTTGCAAAAAATGGAGGAAAGTTATTCCTTTTGAGAGCTGTGCTGCGTAAACGGTTACAATAACGTAACGATTATTTATGACGAAATTGTTCCTATTGAAAAATTCTACAAAAAATTTCACGATGGCATATGAGCTCACTATAACGTTTTTAACTGTATTTAAATCATAAAGCTGACGAGGGGAGTCGGAGCTGCAAGAAATTTAACGTTGACAAAGTCGCGGGCAGAAGCTAGTCTTATAATAGTTTGTTAAGAATTGCTGGTCCTGAAATTCTGCGATTGACTCTCGCACCGCCGCCGCCGTCACCGGACAAACGCCAAGTAACGACATATCTGTGTCGCAACCCAACAGCAACTGAGCGTGTCTCAGTGCGTTTATTTCACCGCAGTGCGCGGTACTTCTTAGAACACTATGCGATACAAAAAAAATTGCGGTAGAATCACCGCAAATTTGCAGCGATGATTCTACCGCATGCGTTTATTTCACCGCAGTGCGCGCACTTCTATGACATTTCATACTTCACAAATTATGCGGTAACAAAACGCATGGCAGTGCGCGCTCGCCCTAAGTCTATTTCAGAATAGGAATACGTCGTTTGACAGGAATAAACCAAATTTAAGTGATTTTTAGTTTAGTTTAGAGAATTTTGTACAACAGAATCGGCACCATTATGTGTGTTTTAATTTATAACAACATACCGTATGAACTGAAATTATTAAAGGGTGACGTGTTCGAGCCAAAATTGACAGAATGGCTTCTAAAGTGTTGTTTTTATAGTATTAAAGAATTTATGGCACATACAAATACTATATTAGTGTAATTATTAATATATAATATAACCAATATAAATTAAAATTTAAGTATGTAGTGAATAATAATTGTATAATAATGAATGTAATTTAAAAGGTAATCTGTGCTATGTGTATAATGTATATGTATAATTAATATTTGCACGCTTGCTCGCAGGCAGAATACAATTACTCTTAGGTTATAAGATCACACCTTCCCTAAAAATGTATTTCTTGCAAATACATTAGTAACATTAACAATAAAAAAAAATAACAAAAAATTAAACCGCCGAAAAAACTGAAAAGCATAAAATAATAAACCTTAAAATTATGAGTTGGCGCTTTGAGTGATCTTTGTTCATTGATTTTTCAGCGCCTATTTTATGCTTTTCAGTTTTTTCGGCGGTTTAATTTTTTGTTAAAAAGTTTTTATTTTATAATTTTTTGTGACTTTAATGTACTCATAATACTTGGCAAGGTATACCCTATCCAACAAAAAAAGAATTATCAAAATCGGACTACTCTCTATAAAGTTATGCGTGGTCGTATATAAAAAAAAAAAAACAAAAAAATATATACGCGTCGAATTGATGACCTCCTCCGTTTTTTTTTTCGTCGGTTGAAAACTAACACCAAAATTAAAATCATGTTATAAAGCAGTTATATTATTATATTTTAAATTAAATCAAATCACATTAAAGCCACAAAAAATTATAAAATCAAAACTTTTTAACAAAAAATTAAACCGCCGATAAAACTGAAAAGCAAAAAACTATAAACCTTAAAATTTTGAGTCGGCGCTGAAAAATTAATGAACAGAGATCACTCAAAGCGCCGAATTTTTTCTTTTCAGTTTTGTTGGTTGTCCTTAAACAAATAAATAAAGATTTCGCTTAATTATGTTCTGATGTTCATAAATGGCACGTCTCCATGCATACGTGTAGGTACCACCTAGTATTACTTGGCGCCACAGATAACAGAAACTAAAGGGAGATATGAAAAGGGGGCGGGGCCGGTGTCTCAGCAACAGTGATGGGCGTAACTAGTTACTTTTGTAATCTAATTAATAATTGAATTACATAGTAATTTGATTAAAAAGTAATCTAATTACATAATATTCAATTACTTTGTAATTAGATTACTTTGGATGTGCTATGAAATTAATTACAATGAATTTAATTACAAAATAATTTGATTACAATATAACCTAATTATAGTATTCAATTATATTGTAATTATAATTACTTTGAATATGAAATCTCACATGCTTACATCGCATGGCTGCGATATAGGTATCAAAGATGTATAGGGAGCAGTGGGCCAAGATCCAAAGCTGAACTTATAGTCACTCATTTTTTGGCGAAAGACAGCAGAGAACTTCAACTATTAAATAATCGTAAGGAAATGAAAGAAATATTTTTTAAATTTAATACCCCCTCTACCTTCTTCTGCGCCTGTGGAACGTATGTTTTCGTACGCGGCAATGATCAATTGTCCGAAAGCAAACCGTCTGTCAGACGAAATGTTTGAAAAAAGAGTCATATTCAAAGTTTATTTATATTATAAATCAGAAAACAATTTTTTTCATCAACTAACGGTTAAAATTATATATAACTAGCTTTTGCCAGCGGCTTCGCCCGCGTGGAGGTCGGCAGTTATCCCGCGGGAACATACTACCGGGATAAAAAGTAGCCTATGTTCTTTCTCAGGCTCTAAACTATCTGTGTACCAAATTTAATTTAAATCGGTTCAGTAGTTTTAGCAGGAAAGCGAGACAGACAGACAGACAGACAGACCGACAGACAGACAGACAGACAGAGTTACTTTTGCATTTATAATATTAGTGTGGATGTGGATGTGGATGTGGATAAAAGATTTAAAACTATATAATGATTGATGATTTTATTTGTATAACAATGTGTTTCGTTTTCGTATTAATTTGACAAAAATGAATTAAATATGGCATTTTTTGTAAGATCCAGGTGTCCCATCTATTACGGACATTAATTAATAATATAAATGTGTAATTACGTTTTATCAGATTACTTATGTAATCTGTTATAATGTAATTAGATTAACTTGCAATTAAATTACTTTGTATTTAATTACAGTAAGTACTCATTGTAATTAGTTACATAAGTAATCTGTTCCAAAGTATTTTAATTACTAATTACAATGTAACTGTAATTTGTAATTATTAATCTAATTACTTTTTGCCCATCACTGCTCAGCAATATGCGCAAAAGGAGAACACATTACTCGCGGCGCGGCACGTTTAGTTGAAGTTCGACCGTCGGCCGGGATTCTTTAAAAATGCCGTGTTGTTCTATAGTGATTTGCAGAAATCGAAGCAATACCAGTAACTTTAAGTCAAATGGAATCACATACCATCGGTAATTATTGAAAATTATATGGTTTTCTAAACAAAAATTCAAAAACATTAGACACTTAGATTGATTTGTTGCATATTGCATCTTTTTATTATGTGGCAGAATGATAGTCGCAATATTATATTATGCCAGTTTACAACACTTGCATTGTATTAACGAAAATTCGAACGCTGAGTTCTAACACCGCAGTGTATAATGAACATATCGAAACTAACAAAATACGTTAATAACGTGGTGCGGCCGCTGCTCGCAGTCGTCAGTTAGTGATGTGCCTCGAGAGTCTTCGAGTGTGACCATGTCGATAATATTTATATTGGCAACTGAAAATTAAGTTTTTAGAGTTCATTATATGCAAAAGTGTTAGTTATAATAAAAAAGTATTATAACTAAGCGTTTTTTCATTTTCAAAAGTTTAATTTCATTTATTTGTGTAACGACTAACGGATGCTCAAATGGCCCCGGATTTGATTCCTGTCTGATGAGGTAGATATTTGAATGGCGAACTTTGAAGATGCTATAATCAATAATGTTTGTTAAATCGCTCACTATACATTTCAATGGAGCATTATCACAGACGGCGAATATAATAATATCTTAAGATACTGAACGAAATCGTTAAAATGTCACGTGATACCTTTAGATGCTGAAATATATATTAAGGCTATATTTATATATTAAATATCTCACGTGACATCTGAAGATATTGCAGATATTACTATACAGTATTATTATTATTATATTAATGGTTATTTATTATTTATTGTCGTTTTTATATTTTGTTAGATATTTAATACATATCTACATGACGTTTTTGTGATTTTAAATAGTACAGCGGTCGATACAGTGAATACTATCGTTGTAGATTAATAAAACTGATCCTAGTATGGGGCTACAAAAGTGTGCGTTTATTTATATTGTATTACGATTTACGAAGGTAACTTAATGAAGTTTCTTGTTTTAATTTTCAATCGTAGATATATGAATTATTATCGTTACCCATTTTATCGACAAGCAATCCCTATTGGAAACGCATATTTTGCAGCGGTAGTGGTGCTATACGTACGTAACTTGCCACTTAGCATGCGAACGAGTAATCGCTCCCAAATCATTGTGTGAGTACACGCATACAGCGCATAGTCTTGTTTTTATTTTGTTTATTTGTGTTGATTTTCTGTTTTTTCGGATAGGTATATGAAAAAAAGAAATTATTTAAAGAAAATTAAACGAAAATATTATAATACAAGAATGTGCTAAAATTAAATATCGATAAAAATAATCGACCATCGCTTTCGACTCCCTAATTGCATGCGTGTGCATTGGATGTTCGAGTGTTTACAAGTGAATGCCCCGCCCATTATATGTATGTGTGCTATTAGAAATTGATTTAGTGTAGCTGCTTTCTTCTTGGTGTGCGTGTTCAAATTTTAAGTGTGTGTCGTCAGTACAGTATTTGTTAATGTTGTAATTTTTTGGGTGGGAGATAAGCGGCGACACAAAACTCCTTACTATTCTGCAATGAAGGCATATCTCTAGATATCTATGCTTGGCGCCTACCGAGGTACGTTTGTATCATAGATATTTAGTTCCATACTCGCATTTGATATCTATGTAATAAAACGTAAAGCAAAAACTGTATACCTACCTACTTTTTACGAAAATTACGCGGACGGAGGAATATGCAATCTGGCACGGTTAAAGAGGAAGTATATAGGTATGGAGGAGTTCAGAAAGCTAATATTTTTTAATCATGGTCGATATTTGTATTTAATTATAAATAAGAGTGCCAACTAACGTTATTAGGTGCACGGTAGTGAGAAATAAGCAAAAAGTAGTTTTCATTTTCAATACTTCAGATTCGAGTCGCTGTTGACATAAGTAAGAGTGCCATTTAACGTAACGGTATTGTTTTACATCACACAAAAGCAAAAAAAAAAATTAAATGAGTATTGATCAATAAGTAAGTAGGTACCTAGCTACTCAAGTATCGGTTGTGAGGTGAGATGGAGCCTTGGAGGGCGTCGCGGCGCCGCCGGCGCGGCGGCGGGCGTTCGCTGCTTTGCCTAGCGCCAATTTAAAGGCCTACGCGCAGGTGTTATACCTACGATGTAATCATAACGCAACTGTTTGCTGAATGAACATGCAGCTCTCTGGCACTTACGTCTTTATCCCACTGTAAGTGGTATGGAATCTCATTGCCGAAAGGAAAGTCGAGGTGACAGTTCATGACGGCGAACCCGCCGACGCTGGCGTGCAGGTGCTCGGCGTCCAGCGGCAGCAGCGAGGCGGCGGCGGCCGCGCTCAGCGCGCACAGCGCCCACGCGCGCGCGCACACACTCATGGCGAGGGACTACGATGGAGCGCGACTGACCGACCGACCCGCAGCGGTGCGCGGGGCCAATTGACCGCTCCTCCCGTACGTAATGGAGATAACCTCAGCGTGAGTAACGTCCGCGAGCCGACCTCGCGCCGCGCCGCACCTGCCGGGCGCCAGCGCCGCCGCGGCCGCGCGCCGAACAAAGGGCGCGACGCGCAGCCGCAAGCAGGAAGCGCCGCTAATTCCCGCTCCACTACGTCTAACTTCTTCGTTATTGTTCACAAATCATTCTAAATCGTACAGCATGTGTCGTGGCTACATGCTGTATTAAGTATGCGGGCATAACCACACAGAGACAAAGGCAGTCGTGCTCGTGAGCGTGACCCACAGACCTAAATCTCTCCGTGGTGTCTACCTTGTAGTAGCCCATGTGTTGAAACATTGCGGGTACGTACATAATTTCACTTCGCACATTCCATTTTTCACAACACCAATAATAAAATATTCGCATATTAGCTTTTGCCCGCGGCTTCGCCCGCGTGGATGTCGGAAATTATCGGAAGAGGACGTACTACCGCGGTTAATGTATTGAATGCATTAATCCAGGTTATATAGGTAATAAGAGAGCAGTTGAGTGAGAGCAGTGGTGGCTCCGTGGTACCAGCCCCGACTTACGAATTGTAGGTCGTGGGTTCGAACCCAGGCAGGCTCTGTACTTTGTGTAAATATTTTCATCAACACTGCTCTCAAAACGGTAAAGGATAACATCGTGAGGAAACCGGCATTTCTTAGAACCAAAAATTCGAAGACATGTAACATCTACCAACCCGCACTGGGCCCGCGTGGTAGATTACGGCCCACTCCCTCTCACCGAGAGGAAGCCCGTGTCTCAGCAGTGAGAATAATATAGGCTGATTATATATACACTTAGGTAATAAATACTATCTGTGTGCCATTTTCGACCCAGATCCATTGAGCTGCTTCTGCGTGATTGCGAAACAAACATCCAATCATACAAATGTTCACATTTATAATATTAGTAGTAAGTAGGTTTATAATTCATATTACTTCGGATTCATAGTTTATGAGAATATCATGTGTGTTTGATGAATAGTATTCAGAGTAAGAAGACTGTGAAATAGGGTTGGATTGAATTGATATAGGTAAGTCATCCTAGTTTTTCTTAACGCTCGTATTCTACCTATACAGACACTCAATCATTTGCCAAACACCAAATCGAAGGAATTATAGGAATAGTACCTACTTTTGCTAGTGGCTTCGCCCGTATAGTTGTCAGAAAATATTATCTGGGAACCTACTACCGGGATAAAGTATCTTTATGGTAAGTATCCAGTATAACCAAAAATCCAAACCCATCCAAAAATCTAAACATCTAAGCCATATTTCGTGGTTTCTTACTTGGAATAGTACAATTAGGTTTTTTTTGAGTATTTCGAACACACATGATATTTACATTTACTATGAAGCCCAAGTAATATGAATTACAATCCTACTAATCCAGCACTACCCGACCGCTACCAAGCGAGACGGCCGGACGCGGAACGGCCCGCTAGCCTGCGGCTATTTTATTATAATGTCTGATATCTTCTAAAATACTCATTTTAATGATATGCTGTAAAGGGCAATTTTGATCTACATAAAATGCACAACATATCTAATGTATTTTTAATTGGATAAGAATTAATGCTGTATTGCTGAAAATCAGGGATGTTATGGAGCTCCGTAACCGTAACCGAAACTATCGGATATCCGATATAAAAAATTATCCGTAACCGTAACCGAATCCGAAATAAAAGTTTCGGATAATATCGGATTTGTTATTACATTTTTATTTTAGGTAGATTAGATAACACTCAATATATATCTATAATCATTTTTATTTTAAATAGCTGTAATAATTACTCACGGACTGATTGTAATTCCTACCAAATGGTGACATATAAATAAAACCATTTTATTAGCTATTTATATTAGGTCTTTACCTATGAAATTGCCGTTCTGCAGTACTGGCCATTTCAAATCAAAATAATTTTTGTTTGTCTAATAATTCTAATTTCAAATTAATTTTATTTTAAAAACATGGAATTCTTTTTCCAAAAGTAGTCATTTGTTTATTGATTAGTGTTACATTTTCATCGCATTTCAATCTTTTTCGTCATCATGGATACGTTAAAAATTCGAGTAATTATGGAATATGAGTACCGTCGTGGCAGCAACGCGGCACAAGCCGCACGCACCATCAACGACGTTTACGGAGCTAACACTACAAACCAACGCACCACCTGTTATTGGTTTGCTCGCTTCCGTTCTGGAAATTTCTACCAGAAAAATGAACCTCGCGGTCGTCCGAAGACTTTGGTCGACAATGACGAATTAAAGGCGATTGTGGAAGCTGATGATACACAATCTACGGCTGAATTAGCAGCAGCTTTCGACGTTAGCGTCAAAACAATATTGGTCCATTTGCGTCAAATTGGCAAGGTAAAAAAGCTTGACAAATGGGTGCCCCACGAACTCAATGATCGCCAGCGCGAAGTACGCGTCGAGACGTGCCTTGCACTGCTCAACAGACACACAAATGAAGGAATTTTGAACCGCATTGTTACCTGCGATGAAAAATGGATTCTGTTTGATAACCGCAAGCGCTCAGCAAGTTGGTTGGATCCTGGACCTAAACAATGCCCTAAACGAAAACTTACCCCTAGAAAAGTGATGGTCACTGTTTGATGGTCTAGCGCCGGTGTGATTCATCACAGCTTCTTACCAAACGGGGTGAGCATTACTGCAGATGTGTACTGTGAAGAACTGAACTCAATGATGGAGAAGCTGGCACATCTCCAACCAGCATTGGTCAATCGCTCGTCTCCGCTGCTCCTGCATGACAACGCGCGACCTCATACTGCACAGCAGACGGTCTCCAAGTTGCAAGAACTGGGGTTGGAAGCTCTCCGTCATCCGCCCTACTCACCAGACCTTGCGCCTACAGACTACTACTTTTTCCAGAATTTGGATAACTTCTTGGCGGGAAAAAAATTCAATACCCAAAAGGCAGTACAAAATGCCTTTGAAGAATTTGTTGCCTCCCGTCCAGCTGATTTTTTTAAGAAGGGCATCAATAAACTGCCCCTGCGTTGGCAAAGATGCATTGATTGCATGGGTGCTTATTTCGATTAATACAAATAAAAAATACATGAAAAAAAATGGTTTAATTTTTGGTAAAGGTAAAGACCTATTATTTTACTTTTGAAATTCCTTAAAAGTTTAATATCCGTAACCGATATTATCCGAAACTAACGGATAATCCGAAATAATTTCATATCCGTATCCGTATCCATATCCGGTATAATAATCATTCCTACATCCGTATCCAATCCGTATCCGAAATGTCATATCCATAACATCCCTACTGAAAATCGCTTCGTAAATAAGCCATTATTTCTCGTAAAAATGTAAGGATAAAACATGGTCATTGTGGGTTATACCTAAGAGATAGACATATACCATCGCGGACTTTTTTGTACTTAGACCTTTTTAAGGTGTACAATACTGTAGTACATTATTTTAATCTATTTCGTAGGGTTCAGCCAGCGTTCGCAATGTAAGCGCAATAAAATGAGTTTATTTATGACATCACATTAGAAACCTCTAAAATTATCAGCGTTTCTTTACTATATTATGCATGTTATATACATATAAACCTTTCTGTTGAATCACTCTATCTATTAAAAAAAAACCCGCATCAAAATCCGTTGCATAGTTTTAAAGATATAAGCATACATAGGGACAGACAGACAGCGAAGTGACTTTGTTTTGTACTATGTAGTGATTGACTTCATCTGCTCGACGTCTGTAGGTCACTACAGGGATCCAGCAAAATATCAGCGTCAGGTATTTGCCTGACACATGCTGAGCTGGACTCGAGTTTGTTGCAACTTTGAGACGCACACCGCACTTTTGCATTCCACCGCAAATTATTTCCATTTAAATTTTAAATTGGGTCACAGCCTAATGTGTTATCATCACCATAATTATGATGTCTTCATTTCTTATTTTTGTCCCCTCTTTGTATATTGGTCATTGGCACTTTGGCACTTTCTACCTACTTCGCTAATTAGTAATCACGTTCAGTTATTGTTCGACGCCAGGCCAAGGCCCCGGTCATAGGATTCAATGAGGTACGTGGAAGCGTGATAATCGTGGGCCTTGGGACTAGAGTGGCGAGCGAACTGTCCGCCGTGCGCGGAGCTGATTAATACAATATTCAAAAGACTCACCTGATGGTAGAAACCTGGTTCTGGAGCCTACCTGAATTTATGTATGTAAATGAGTGTATATTGTATTGTGTAGTGACGCTGTCAGTATTCTCAGGATACACGGCCGCTCCAATACGCTAGATGTTTTCATGGCACGCGGTCTCCAAATCACTTAACCTCAAACTATTTCAAACAAAAAATATATCCAAACTAAACCCGTATTATTTCGTCAAAAGGGGTTGGTTACACACAAAACAATTGGGTCACGACAGATTGTCCACAAAAACGACCGGTTCAAAGGGATTAATTTACAACACGTGTCGCGAGGTCCAAACGGCGACGAACATTTTTCCAAAAACCAAACCAAAGTGAAAAGTCAAACTGACAAGTGACAGTTCTCACTCTGTAACACGGTTTAATCAAGTCAAACGGGACGGAACATCTACCCCCCCCCCCCCCCGGACGGGCCTTCCCGTCCGCTAATCAATTGGCAATCTTGACAAGGTTGCGTTTTATCAGTCCACTTGACGCGCTGCCGGAGGATGTGCAAATACTCCAAGCTCCAACGCTTCCAAAACTCTGAGCGAGCTGCTGCACCAACTGAAACCGCGATAGCCGATTTTGGCTCACATCGACAAAAGGGTACTCCGGCAGGGCGACAAGTGGCTGTCCAATCTAAAAATGGCCCGGGGTTAGGGCCTCCACGTCGTTCCGTTCCAAAGACAGCGGGCACAATGGACGCGAGTTCAATACATCTTCAATACGGCAAAATACCGTAGCTAACTCCTCAAAGGTGAGAACGGTGTCTCCCAACAATTTGCGCCAAAGTCCCTTTGCCGCTTTTACCGCGGCCTCAAAAAGACCCCCCCATTGGGGGGCAGGCTGGTGGGTCAAAACAATAACAAACAACAACAACAACACAACAATTTAACCAAATGGCCCTCCTTAGGCAACAAAAGGGGGTGACGGGCCCCATAAGGAAGGCTAGAGTGCCTCAACCGTCAACAACCAAAGAACAACAAAAGACCCGTATCGACCAAAAAGGGGTTCAACTTACTAACGGCTCCCTACAATATCCAAAACTCTCGCTGCAGAATGGCCAACAGCGCATTGCAACCGGCATGCGAGTCCTTAATGTGACGATCAGTCACCAACAATTCAACAACAACAAACAACAATTCAACAATTTGTCGAGGGAGCTGTATCGACTCAACAAAAAACAGAGTCAAACGGAGAGTCCTTCGTTCCAACAGCGAGCACCTTAAGCCCGGGCAAAGGACCCGACATCAAGACTGGCGTTCGAGGCCAATCATCATCGGGGTGAGTCAGCCAGTCTGGTCCCCACCATAGGGGGTGAGCAATCAGGCGGGGTGCCATGCACCCACGTGAGGCCACGTCGTCTGGGTTCAGATCTCCAGGCACGTGCCTCCAAATCAGAGGCGTTTCAGAATTTTGAATCTGGGACACTCGGTTCGCAACAAAGACCTCCAAAGAGTGGACGGACGTCTTCAACCAACACAAAACAATTTGACTGTCCGTCCAGGCGTAAGAAGCCCGAATGTCCACAGTTCCACCCAAAGTGTGAGCAACGTGGTTCAATAGACGCACAAGAAGCGCCGCCCCTGACAATTCCAACTTAAGGATGGTCAGTGCCTTCCGGAGGGGGGCCACCTTGCTCTTGGCCATGACCAGTGAGAACTTCACCTGGCCTGCCGCGCTGACGGTGCGCAGATAAACAACAGCTGCATAACCGTGCGAAGACGCATCACAAAACCCATGAAGGGTAGCAGTGTAGCTCCCAGGGGGAAGGATAGCGCGGGGTAACACGACCTCGTTGACTGCAGGGAGTGCGGATACAAATTGGAGCCAATCTTCCAATAGGGTTTCCCGAAGTGGCTCGTCCCAACCAAGTTCCGCAGTCCAAAGGCGCTGAAGAAAACAATTTCGCCCAAAACAATACACAAACAATAGACAAAAGGCAACCCTGGAAGGCAATTCTCGCGTTTTCACTCGTAAATCTCACATTCGTTGTTTTCGCTCGCGTTCTAAGTCGCTTATAAAATGGTGAGATTATCTGAAATCAGCTATTCTCAGTACAAGTCGATCGTAAATTATGAATTTAGAGACAAAAATGTTGCCATTATGCGTCACACCATGTAATTCATTTTACATAACGATGCTATTGTTATAACGCAATCGTTATTTTACTTTCGACCAACTTTAAAAATGATTTTGAAGTCAGAAAAATGTATTGAACAGCATTTGATACGTATTTTATAAACATTTATCAATATCATCATTCTTAATTTCGTAACTCCATTTCTATTTTCAATATTAACATTAAAATAAGTTCTCCTTAGTATTTGCTGCAACGAAACGCATCACTGCTGCCATTTTGTCAATGTCAACCGATATTCGTCACGTCAAATTAAAGCCATCATTTGATTGTTTATTTACATCGTTCAAATTAATAATGAAATAAAACAGAATGACTGCCAATGATATTCTAAGTAAACAGATTATAGGTAGTAAACGGTTTATTGAGGTCAATAATATCAAAGCTTCTCAAGATGAAGAAGAAGAGGAGGGGGTATAACTAACGTAATGCGTGCGGTTGTGCTCCAACCGGACTGTCCTGCTGTTCCAATGACGCAGCTGTATACCTATGTGATCGATGAAATTACTATACAAAGGCCCAAACGAACGTTGGGAAATTCTTGCGAAAACAAACTTTGCCCTGCGGGTCGCGTTAGGAGTCTCATCAAACACGAGTGCCAAACGATCATTTTTCGACATTCCTAAAGAATTTGCCCGAGAGGTGAAATGAACCGGCGATATCTAAACTCGAGGATAGCCCTCGATCATGACTCCGACTATTCGTAATAACTAGTGATTTTTATAATGTATTGTTTACGTAAAGTATTGTTGTTAGTAATATAAATTTTGCATGTATACTAGCTGTGTTTTTAATTTATAATACCCAGTTTATTTATTTATAAATACCAAATTAAAAAGCTAACTTTCTTTAAATAATAACATGTGCAAGGTACAAAAGTAATATATCTTAAATGTATAAATAACGAGTCACGTTTTTTGTCCGGGATGGACTCCTAAACTGCTTAACCGATTTTAATAAAATTTGCAGACCACGTGCAGTTTGATCCAACTTAAAAGATAGGATAGTTTTGATCTCAATTACCGATCTCAATATTTGCAAATTAAATGTTTTTTTTTATAGGACAATGTGTGTGTTCATTGGTTAGTTCTATGAATTCCTAATAGATGGCGTGGGTTTCAATTTCTAGATAATCATCTTTACATGCTTAGATTTTTAAACTGCGCAAAGGATTTAACACGGTTTTCACCAATAGATAGGTTGAATCCAGAGGTTTGTAAGTATAATACGCGGGCGAAGCCGCTGGAAAAAGTTAGTTACTTATAATACATGCTTGATTGCGTTAATCAATTTTTATTTAATGACAAATATTCAAATAAATTCTCCTTTGTATTTGTTACAACAGAATGCATGGCCGCCTATAGAAAGATGCTGATTTGTAAATGTTATGAGTTTTATCACGTCAAATTAAAGTCATATTTTATTGTTTACATTGGTTATGTACCTAAACAGGTAATGTAATTTAAACAGAATATCTGCCAATGAGTGATACTGATAACTACTAAATAACATTAAAGCCTAACACGATGGAGAAGACGAAGCGTGTTTGTCGTAAAGACCGGAACGAATCACTGGTCTCAGTATAGCTTTTGCGTCCAACCGTTCCAACGACACAGTTGTATCTATTTACATATGTGTTTCAGCTACATTACTCTACGAAGTCTGAAAATATTGTTAATATTTGTGTAAACAAATTTCCTGCCTGAAGGACAAGCGGTAGGAGTCTTGTCGAACACGAAATTCAATTTGTTTGTGGTGAAACTGCTGGACGACCGTGTGTCCACATTCACGTAGACTTTGGGCAAGGGGTGTACGGATTCAGCAATTCTTAAGCGGGCTACTGAACGGTATACAACACATGATGCCGACTAATCATGTAAACTAGTGATTCTTATAATGTATTGTTTATGCACAGTATTGTTCCTATTTATAAGTTTAATATTGAAAAAATACAATAAAGAAATAATTTATAAAATTAAATTAAATATTATTGTTTGAAATGTCGTTAATATTCTCCACAGTATTGGCCCTGTTGTAAGATAATAATAATAGGTGACAAAGGAGCCTTTACAAAAATACACAACAGACTAGTTTACATAAATTCAGATTAAACCACAAAAACAGAACTATTATCACACCACACTTGGGTTTAGTCATGCTTCACTGTAACATGTAATCTCAACACAAGCCGAGAGCAATTCTGGGCTAAGGACGATGGACTTTTGCAGCGCAGGAACTTCAATGATGAAGTACTTAAAGTGTGTAGTAGTGCTCGACTTCATCCGCGACAGCTACAGCAACGTCCTTCCATTAGTACTCATTTGGCTTTGGCTTCTTCTCTATCTATGTGTGGGTGACATTGGGAAATATGCAGAAGGATGGTGAGCACTGCAGCATGACTGCAGCTCAAAAATCGTCGCTTGGAGTGGTACCGCGTATGTAATGATTGCCACGCGATAGACCTTTCTACGAGGCCTGAAGATTTCTTCGTATGTGTTTTCCTTGTCGTGGCGATCGCAGCGTCTTCTGTGATGTTTATGAACACGTAACACATTTCGTTAAAAATATTTATAAATTTCTTTCGCAATTGACACAATGATGACAGACCGACTGTTTGACGTTCGAACGCCCCTCGAAATGACGTCATGGCCGTTTCGACTGGTCTCCACCACTCTTTGCATGTCGCATGTAAACGAGGGCATATCGCCTGGCTTTCCTCCGAGATATGCTCGAATCGACGTGGCGAGAATAGGTCGACTCGATTTTAACGAGTGAACAGTACGAATCGAGCGACAGTAACGAATCCAAATTGCGCGAGAATTGGCTTCCTGGGCTCCCGTGTCCAAAATGGCACGGACCACAACAGAGTCCCCCGTGGGCCCCCAGACCCTGACCGATGCCGTTGGCAACAAAACCGTATCGATCTGAGGGGTACCTTAGCGGGGCAGGCGCCAAGTTATTTTATTTTATTTTATTTATTTTAGGAAAACTTACAGCTAAACAATACAGTGAGTAGATGTTTTTACAAAATAAGGCCAATTACAAGTTTCCACATGTAGTAATAAATCAGATGAAAAAGACAATAGACCATCTCTACATAGTACAAAATGCCACTTCCCGCGCCTGCATGTCCCGATCCCCCAGACCACGTAACAGATCCCAACACGGTTTATCAATAGGCGGAGCGATTCAAGCGGAAGGCCCACATGCACAATACGCGGGCAAAGCTTAAAAGGTAATTTGACACAAAAAAAAAAAATGTAATAATAATACTATTTACGCTCGAAGAAGCTATTAGATAGAGTTTTTTTCAATTTAGCAACACTAGTATTAAAAATGTCGATATCAGCTTCCCGGCAGGTTGCGTTGTACATACGACTCGCTCTCACTATGTACGAGTTCCGTCTGTACTTAGTGGCCACCACTGGGGTGTGCAATAAATCTGGTCTACGTAAGAACACAGACGGCACTCGCAGCCCAATTTTGTGTAACAACTCGTTAACGCTGGTTGTTCCATTAGCTATTTTGAAGAGAAACACAAGATCTGATATTTTACGCCTTTCGTAAAGTGGAAGAATATGAAACTTTTTGCAACGGTATGTATAATTAGTTAAAAACGTTTTAGACCGATACTGAATGTGCCTTAAAAACCTTTTTTGTATGCTCTCAATACGATTTATGTAGACATTATAATTAGGGTTCCAAACTTGAGAAGCATACTCCAAATGACTACGGACAAAGGAACAGTACAATATTTTTATAGTCTTTATATTTTTGAACTCCGAGGACACCCGGAGAATGAAACCAAGTGCTTTAGATGCTTTCTTGACAATGTTGTCTATATGTGCATCAAAGAGGAGCTTAGCGTCAAAGATAACTCCCAGGTCCCTGATAGTGCTGACCCTATTTAGTGCTGTATCCAAAAGCGTGTAGTCATAAACGAGCGGGATAGGTTTCCGTGTAAAAGAGCAAACATAACACTTGGATACATTCAGATCTAACTTATCTAGAGTACAGTAGGCTTGAAAATTATTAAGGTCTGTCTGTAATAGATGGGCATCCGCTACGGTATTGATTTGTCTCATTATCTTCATGTCTCAGCATATAGTAATAATTTTGAATACCGGAAAGAAGAAGAGACATCGTTGATAAAAATATTAAATAACAGTGGTCCTAGTAAGGATCCTTGAGGAACCCCCGATGGGACATTCATAGGCTTAGAGCAGTATCCATTTAGAACTACAGTCTGACATCTGTTCTCCACATAGGACTTGAACCAGCGGTAAAGGTCACCCCTAATGCCCACCGATAAAAGTTTACGCAACAGGATCACATGATCTATCCGATCAAAACACTTGCTGTAGTCGGTATATATAACATCGACTTGGGACCTCTGCGACATACATTGAGAGAGATAGTCGCTACAAACAGTAAGGTTAGATGAGGTTGACCGACCCCTTTTTTTTTTTTTTTTTTTTCAGGATGGGAAATCATCAAATGACTTCTCCCGCTCTGGGCGGAGCGGGAGGGCGTGTCAGACTTTTACTGACTAAAACCCACCCGTGTTCCATCAGTTGCCCATGTGCCAGGGTCACGGTATCTCTTTCGAACAATCACGTGACCCCGGCAGGCATCGGTCCTAGTAGACCCCTACACTGCTGCTGACATCTCTTTGAGGCGCGCGTGGAACACTACGCGCCGTCGACCCGAGCTTGGTCCTTACCGGGCGGCGAGCTACCCATTGCTCGCCACCCGCAAGCTCGCGCCTACGGTGGCCGGGAGTCCGCAATCGACTCCCGACGCCCGGGGCGTCTCCTCCTGCGGCGGCTAGGGACGTGAGGGCGCAGAGACTGCCACTCCCTCACGCGCCCCGCCTCCTCCTTCGCGAGCATTACTGCTTCGCAGAAGGAGGTGACGGCTTCCCATTCCCTCTCGCTCCGTACCATGGCTCGCACCAGGGCCGGACGCGAGATGTCGCCGCCGCCGATCGCCTCCACGAGGACACGGCGGTGCTCCGCCCAGGCTGGGCACACCTCCACCGTATGCTCCACCGTGTCCTCCAGACGATCCTCGCAATGGAAACACCCGGACGTATCCTCCCGCTTTATCCTGAACAGGAACAGGAACCCACCGAAGCACCCATGCCCGGTGCCCCTGCGTCAGGCGGAAGGTGAGGACGCCGTGGCGCCTCTCTATCCACTCCTCAAAGAGGGGACTTGCCGCCGCAATTGTGGCGTGCCCATTGACCGACCCCTTACAAAGCCGTGCTGGTTTTCACTTAAACTGTGCTTGAGTGCCGAATAAACTTGTGCATGCACAATTTTCTCTAGCTTTGAAATAGGTCGGTAATTCTCGACCAATGTCCTTGACCCTTTTTTATGTATCGGTGTTATATATGCCGACTTCCATATCTTAGGCACCATGCCAGTAGGAAGAGATTTTTCAAATAGTATGGAAAGAGGCACAGAAAGTACCGTGGCGCAGTTGACGATGAATATGGGTGAAATATCATCTGGACCCGCGGATTTCTTTAAATCTACTTGTTTTAGCAGCCTACAAACCTCACTTATCCGTATCTCTACTCGACTTATATCGTGTGTGTTGTCATTGGGTCCATCAACCATATTATAAGCCGAAGATTGACTAATGGCATTACTAGTGTCATCAAGAAAGTTAGAGCGAAAACAATTACCGAACATATCACAAATAACGTCACCATCACTGGACGTTACCTGGCCAAATTGCATCACTGAGGGGTAAGAACAAGATTGTTTTTTAGACTTGACATACCTCCAAAAAGCCCGTGGATTCCCACGTACGTCAGAATCTATTTTAGCTATGTAATTGTCAAACATCTTCCCCTCTAGGTCTTTAGCCTGTTGACGGAGTAGAATGAACGAATGATAGTCAGATAAGTTCCTGTACTTTTTAAATTTAGAGTGAAACTTTTCTTTTTCTTTTAAGATTTTTATCAACGGACTTTTGTACCAGAGAGGGTATTTTCAATCAGTCAATCAATCAATCAATCAATCAAATGATAAATGATAATGGAACGGTTGGAGTCACGCCCCCCGCCCTGAATGGCGGGGGGCGTGACTCCAACCGGGGACGTTCCGCCAATGGAGGGGAGGGAAGGTGGTGCTGGTCTGGCCAGCGCTGCCTAGCAACAACTGCGTAATCGCCTTTACACGGGGAGACCAAATAGCGGTCGCGCGGCTCCCGATCAACTTGCGCGGGGGGGTGGAGTGCGGCGCTCAAAATTGCTGGCCTCTCCCCGGTTCTGAACCGGCGAGCCAGAAGCCCGGTGACCAACTCCATGGTAACCCCCCGTGCGCGAACCTTCATCAGAGGCTGGTCTGCCAGCGTGGTTCGCGTTAGCGCACAAAATGTCCAAATGGGACCCCCTACAAAATCTACAAGGGCGGGGGTTGGGGCAGTCCCGATGGAAGTGAGCCCCCAAACATGAGAAGCACAGGCGGCGTGCATTGGCAATTCGGCGGCGGGCACTCACGTGCAATTTCAAAAAGGCCGCGCAAGTTGCCTTGCCATGCCCGGTGTCCCTACAAAACTCACAAGCAGGACGACTCTGGGTGCCAACAAAACGGGTGGTGGGGCGACTATCAACAGGCCTGCGAGCCCCAGTCCGTCCCTGGTCTCGTGGCCGGGAAGACGGTTGGCGTGAGTCGGTGGCAACGCTAGAGTTATCCATAAACCGACACTCATCCTACAAAAATTGGACGAGGTCACCAAATGGGGGGAGATGTGTGACACTATCCCCACCATACTTTTGCTCGAAACGAGCCCTCAAATCGGCAGGAAGCCGTTGCAGCACAACATGCACCAAAAGGTAAGACCAATGGTCCACCGGCAACTCCAATCGCTTTAAAGCGTTGGTCGCTGCCACCAACGGGTTTAACAGGTCAGTACGCAATGCTGACAAACTAGTAATGTCCGGTAACCCCAAAATCAATTCAATATGAACGTCAGCCAAACAACGTTTATTTTGGTACCGCCAGTTGAGTAGTTCCAAAGCGGTAGGGTAGGCTGAGTCAGTCAACGACAGATGCTGTACCAAGGCTCGGGCCTCACCTTCCAGGACAGACATCAAATAGGCCAACTTTTGGGCGGGTCTGAGGTCCGAGCGTGCATCAACCAAACTTTCAAAAAGGTTTTGGAAACCCAACCAATGGTCCAAGCGACCGTCAAAGTGTGGCAGTTCCAAAGTAGGCAGTCTACTCAATAGTTCGGGACCTGAAACAACCGAGGTCTCCGGTTTGACCTGAACTGGTGTCCGGCTCTCCAATATTTCCCGAGCACGTTGACCAATAACATCCCCCAGGTCCAAGATCTGGTCGTAGTCAGCAAGGACCTTATCACGTGCTGCCTGGTCCAGCACTTCCAGATCCACTTCACAAATGAACTCGTTGTAGCGGGTGAGCAGAGCATCAACGTTACCGAGTCTCACGTTCAACTGCTCGAACCGAGCAAGCGTGACCACTTCAAGATCCGGGCGCTCAGCGGTTGCTGCAGCTGAAGTGAACCACCGTTGTTGTGTGGTCAATCCACTGATTGCCTCTCTCACCGCTTTGTATGCCATTGCACAAACAAACAATTCAAAATTCAAATTCAAATCCAATTCCAAAAAATGCCAATCTCAAATGTTAATTTCAAATGTCAATTTTCACAAACAAAAAATGCCAATTTCAAATGTTAATTTCACAACCAACAACCATGGTTGTTTTCAACAACCATGTCAATGGGACAAAAACTCATATTTTTTATCAATGGTACAAAACTCATATTTTTTAATGTCTTCCAGACATTCAATACAACAGAGGTCAGATACAACACAAGGGGTTGTTACATAGCCCAATCCAATTAACTCTATTAGCATATGCAACCCGGCTGACCCCGGCAACATCAGTTACTCGTCTCAACAAAAAACAAATTATTTCAAATAAACAAACAATCATAGTTAACAAGTATTTCCAGCGAATTACTACTTCCCTTTAGAGACTGCCAAGCAATTAAATAAAGCTTACTGTAAATTACCAATTTTGTGGTTGTACATCCTACAACCACGCTCTGCTACCAAGAATGTTCGACGCCAGGCCAAGGCCCTGGCCATAGAATTCAATGAGGTACGTGGAAGCGTGACAATCGTGGGCCTTGGGACTAGAGTGGCGAGCGAACTGTCCGCCGTGCGCGGAGCTGATTAATACAATATTCAAAAGACTCACCTGATGGTAGAAACCTGGTTCTGGAGCCTACCTGGATTTATGTATGTAAATGAGTGTATATTGTATTGTGTAGTGACGCTGTCAGTATTCTCAGGATACACGGCCGCTCCAATACGCCAGATGTTTTCATGGCACGCGGTCTCCAAATCACTTAACCTCAAACTATTTCAAACAAAAAATATATCCAAACTAAACCCGTATTATTTCGTCAAAAGGGGTTAGTTACACACAAAACAATTGGGTCACGACAGTTGTCCACAAAAACGACCGGTTCAAAAGGATTAATTTACAACACGTCGCGAGGTCCAAACGGCGACGGACATTTTTCCAAAGACCAAACCAAAGTGAAAAGTCAAACTGACAAGTGACAGTTCTCACTCTGTAACACGTTTAGAAACGTTAGGCGCACAGATTAATCAAGTCAAACGGGATGGAACAGTTATTATTAGTTCATCGTGCTGTGTATGTTGTGTTGTCTTTTTTGTTCAGAAAAGTGAAACTGACAAGTGACAGTTCTCACTCTGTAACACGTTTAGAAACGTTAGGCGCACAGATTAATCAAGTCAAACGGGATGGAACAGTTATTATTAGTTCATCGTGCTGTGTATGTTGTGTTGTCTTTTTTGTTCACCAATCTATATATATTCACTGTTCACTGAAAACCAGCGCTGGGGCTCTGTTTCGCATAGGGTCACAGCATTATGCTGAGTGATGGCCGTTTTGCGTGGATATGACGCATATTTTCCCACATCTTATTTTTTTTATTTCTGTATGTTTCTTCTGTGCGTCATGTTTACGCAAATAAACGTATTTTCTTTCTTTCTTTCTTTCTATATATCAGTGTGTCCAAGCGCAACAGCAAATTTTGTCAGTAGCCTATACATAGCTATTCATGTGTACCTATGCCTACCTGCACGTATTTACAGTCCACACTCCTTTAAATTAGCTAGTGAGAAATAAACCATCAAACAGTCCACACGCAGTTTTATTCCGAGTAATTTGAACAAGCAATAATCAACCTTATCGCGCTGTATATTTGGTCCTAATTTGAGCGGATGTGTGCCACTGACCGACGGTGGACGAGCGCGTCGTGAGAACAATAGAAAGCGATAAGGATTCTCTAAGTTTTTATTGCCCACATTAGTGAATGCAAAACTGTTGTGAATTCGTGATTTATATGAACAGTAATAAAACACGAACATAACTAAGTACTAAACAACATAATACAATATATTAACTTAACCAAAACTATATATACACAACCTAAAATAAAGCATCGAAAAATTCATCCTCATCGCTGTCGACCGGTAACGTACCCAAGAGACTGGCGGCATTACCACGCTGTATAGCAATGCTTAGCCGTTGGCCAAAATAAAAACCAGCCCTTGGGTCACGAGAAGTGTCAACCAGCCGTTTAGATATTTATTTAAAGAGGCCATGAGCACTCTGACCCCACGGCCCGAGGGTTTCAACCCCAAACGGCTCGAAAATATAATTACCAATAAGGTTGCTATACTTTCGCCGCTTGAGCTTTTCCGCAGCCGCAGCGGCAGCGCCAGCGCAGCAAGCCGAGCTAGGAAGATGGGATGGCGCAAGAGTATCGACACACGTTGCATCCCACACTAAAGGCCTTCCCACCTTCCAAGGAAACAAAGACATACCGTCCGGTCTCTTGCCATCGTCGCGTGCCAAGCCATTGGGTTCTAATACAGCTGGAACGCCGACGGTGACAAGAGCTCGTCGGATGATGTCGTTAATGTTTGCGTGCCGCGCTAAGCGACCCGCACTTCGTCTACAAGACAGGCCGTGGTGTCCTAGACTGTTGACAACTTCGCCACAGTGGCAGCGATGAGGAGACCAACAAGGAGCTCCTAGTCTTAGAGAAGCAGCGAGGCGGAAAGTAGTGTCGTCGAGCAAAGTGCCTATGTTCGACGACGGTAGCGCATGAAGCCACAGACCCAATTCCCATTTAACCACAGCCAGCAGGCGCGCACGCTCCGCAGTAGTAGCAGACGAGCTCAGTAAATTGTCTTGTACAACTCTGCAGAGCGGCTCATCCCACTGTCTTTGGGAGAGTGGGTTATCGGGTAGATTTGAATTCAGGCAAGCGAGTTTCCAGGCATCCATAGTCTCGGTAAAGCAGGGCACATCAAAATTATTCAGTGTGGAAGCTAAAAGTAAGTACTTATATTATTCTGTGCGCGATCGGATTACGACTTTTATAAACGACAAATAAGTGCCTAGTTAGTAAAAAGTGCAACATACCCTCTACGTGTGGACATTGTGAACATTACTTTTTCTTGACGATTTCTTTGACTATTCGAGTTTTATTATTGTGTGCAGCAAATTATAGTGAATAATAGCATGGAAGATCTTGTGGTATGTCAGTATGAATTATTAGAAAATCTAAAAACAGCAGAAAAGAACTTTAAAAAGTCATCAAAGGAAAGAATCCGAAAACCGTACTTGGAAACGAGGCTAGAATTGCTAGAAGAGCTTTGGAAGAACTTTAAAGACGGACACAAAGGTATTATTTTGAGTATTACTAAAGATGAAGAAAGAAAAGACCCGTACTTTAAAGACAAGACATACGATGTATTTCAAGAATTATATGTACTATATAAGTCATCATTAAAGGAAGCTCTTCAGCCGTTTCTCGATTCAACTATTCAACCGTCAATGCTTAGTGCTGCTGAAGGTCAAAGGTCAGACAATAATGAAATTCAATTACCAAAAATTAAAATACCCACCTTCAGCGGCAAATATGACGAATGGCAGACATTTTACGACCTGTTTTCTTCCCTTATTCATAAAAATATGAAATTGTCACCAGTACAGAAGCTACATTATTTGAAAAGCAGTTTATCAGGAGAACCAGAAGTAATACTGCGTAATTTTACTACGACAGATGCGAATTATGATGACGCGTGGCAAGAATTAGTGAAGCGTTATAACAAAAAGAGGCTTAATTGTAACCCAATTTTGAGAGTTCTTTTTACACAAAAATCAGTACATACTGAATCTGCGGGTTCGATTAAGCACCTGGTAGATACAACTTCAACTTGTCTGAAAGCCTTAAAAAATTTAGGTGTTGAGTCTGACAAATGGGACATGATTGTCAACTATTTAATTGTGTCCAAGCTGGATCCAGAATCCATGAAGCAGTGGGAACAACAACTCAGTAAGAACAATTGCGACCTGCCCACTTGGCAAGATTTGAGAGATTTTCTGGAGTCAAGGTTTAGATCACTGGAAATGATCGAAAGTAACAATATAAAATCTACGCAACCGAAACCAGCCATTAAAGCTAAGGCTTTTCATTCTAACGTTAACAAGGATGGAAAAGAACGTGAAATTAAGTGTGCACTTTGTAACAGCGAGCATTATATCTACCAGTGCAAAACATTCGCCGATATGTCCACCAAAGAAAGACAGGAATGCGTTCAGAAGAACAAACTGTGCTTCAACTGTCTTGCACCATCACACTCGGTGAAGAAATGTCGACAGTCAGCGTGCTGCAAAAGGTGTGGAAGGCGGCATCACTCCCTTCTGCACTTCGAGAGAGACCAATCTACGGAGAATCAAAAGAAGAAGGAAACACGGCGACAGGTACCGTTAGTGAAGAGTTTAGAGGTAAGTCCACTCCTTCAAGTAATGCTGTTGTTTCTTGTCATTGTGAGCATATACAAACAAATTCTGTGTTATTAGCTACAGCTAGAGTTTTAGTCAGTAGCAAGAACGGTTATGAACGTATCGTTAGGGCATTGCCAGGGGTCGCAAGCATCATTTGTATCAGAGGCGACCGTTCAGTTATTAAACCTTAAACGTAAATCAGTGAGTGGTTGGGTGTCCGGTGTGGGAGAGGGGCAAACTAGGATCAAACACATGGTTTCACTCTGCGTGAAATCACGCCACAATCCCAGAGAGTCAGTTCAAGTAAATGCGTATGTATTGCATACATTAACAACACTGCTACCAACCATTAATCTTAAATTGCCTGATTGGTCCACACTTAAGGAACTTGAGTTGGCTGATCCAGGGTTTACAACACCCGGTAGAATAGATATTCTACTTGGAGCTGAGGTTTATGGAGACGTTTTGTTAGACTGGAGATTTTAATATTGATATTCTGAAAAGAAACAAAACTACATTAGAACTGGAATATTTTCTTATGAATTACAACTTAAAACTAGCGCTTTATACGCCCACTAGGTTAAGTAGTCACACCTGCATAGACAATTTTGCGCACAACTACCGGAAAGATTGCAAAGCTGAAGTTGTAGATCTGGTCCTTTCAGATCATACATCTCAGATACTTAGAGTGCCTATTAACAAAACTTGCATACTAAAATATTGGAAAACTAAAAAGCCAGACGTATGCATGGCAAATATTGATACTTTTAAGAAACATCTAAGCTGCCTGTATTTTAAGAATGTTTATGATGCCACAGACGCAAACGAAGCTTTTGACACTTTTATGGACGATTTTTCTCTTTTATATAGGTTATGTTTTCCAGAAAAAATTGTAACTATAAAAACAAGTATGAAAACTAATTGGATATCTCATGGAATTAAAATATGTAGCAAGAGGCAAAGGCAGTTACTCTGGGCGCATAGATTGAATCCTGATTCCAAGAGTAAAATAGTTTTTAAAAACTACACTAAACTTTATAGGAAAATTATAAAACTTACACAAAAAGCTCAAAATAATCATTTCATAAACACTGCAGAAAATAAATCAAAAGCAACGTGGCAAATAATAAATACATCTAAGATGCGTTTGCCGCAGGAGCCTATTATGAGCGTTAAGAGGGATAATTTGTCGTTTACTCATCCCTTAGACATAGCAAATGAATTTAACAATTATTTTATCGACACAATTGAAAATAATGTAAAAACTGACATCACAATGGATAATATTAATTTTAAAAATCAGACATTAAATTCACTATTTATGCAACCAGTAACCATTGACGACATGATAAAAATAATTAGCAGCCTAAGAAACACTAATACTGTAGGATATGATGGCATTTCTACAAAAGTTATAAAATTTGCTAAAGAAGTAATAGCACCACCGTTAGCTCATATAATTAACTTGTGTATTGCTCATGGCGTATTCCCAAATAATTTAAAAAAAGTTATAGTAAAACCGTTATATAAGAGAGATGACAAAACAGATTTAAAAAATTACAGACCTATTGCCAAAATTCCCATTTTTTCAAAAATTATTGAGAAAGTGATTTATCATTCCTTATATACCTATTTCGAAAAGTATAAATTATTTTGTATGGAACAAAAGGGATTTCGTAAGAATACCACGATCAATATGGCACTATTTGATCTTTTAGCTAATATCATGCCATCTGTAGAGAAGAGAAATCCTGTCTGTGCAGTTTATACTGACATGACCAAGGCATTTGATTACGTGGATCATAAGATTCTGTTACAAAAATTACATAGTTATGGTATAAGAGGGAACGTTCTACAGCTAATCATACTTAAGTAATAGGCTTCAGTGTACAGAAATTTCTAGAATATGTCCAAATACTAAATTAGAAACCACTTATGTATCAAAGCCGAGGTACGTAAGATACGGTGTACCACAGGGTAGCGTACTAGGGCCGCCACTTTTTTTAATATACATTAATGATCTCCCAAAAGTAACATCAAACAAAATGGTTCTCTTTGCAGATGACAGTACAGCTGTAATAAACTGTACAAATATTAATAATTATGAGAATGACATCAATAATTGTATACATGACATTATAAATTGGCTACATAATAATAATTTAGTAATAAACCTGACTAAGACTAAAGTTATGCACTTTCATCAACGCTGCGAAACTCCAAACGTTAGTATTGCCTACCAAGGCTGTGAAATTGAACAAGCAAACAAAACTAAGTTCTTAGGTATAGTAATTGACGATAAACTCACCGGTTTCCAGGTGAGTTTATCGTCATGTTAAAGATATCTGCAAAAAACTGAGTAAATCCGCATTTGCCCTCTTTCAACTTTCCAAGAAAGTCAACAACCAGGCTCTTTTGACAGCATACCATGGACTAGTTGCGTCTGTTTTGCGGTATGGTGTTATTTTTTGGGGGCAATCTACTGATAAGGAGCTTGTATTTAGGATGCAAAAGCGATGCATTAGATCAATGTGCGGTCTTAAGACCACGGATAGCTGTCTTCCTTATTTTAAATCCTTGCAAATACTAACATTTCCATCTTTATACATTTTAGAAACGGCTTTATTTGTGAAAAGTAATCCAGATCTATTTAAAAAATTGTCGGCAGTTAGAAGGAATCCAATACGGACTCAATATATAAATCAGTTGTGTCAAGTTAAATGTAAAACAGCACTAATGGAAAAAAGTTTTTTTGGCATAGCCCCTCGCATCTACAATAAAGTACCTAATATTATTAAAACTATGACTGTTTTCAAATTTAAAAGGGCACTAAACAAATTATTAATTGATAAAAGTTATTACTCAATTGACGACTTTCTTAATGATGCATCACTGACTGATTGACATGATACTATACCTATTTACATTGTTTTTTATTATTTATATTACTGTATCCTTGATGACCGTTGACATTTTTTGTATTTATTTTTATTTTTATTGTAACTTTATTGACATTTGACATTTTTCGTTTAATTGTGACATTTTTACTAATTTGACATTAATTTATATCATGGGTTATTTTATTTTTCTTAATGTTTGTTTGTGTAAATTCAATAATAATAAATAAAATGTGATTTGCATGCCCATGTGACGGTAGGACATGGAGGACTCATAAACTTAAACACCTATGTATTGTATTACCCATGTTTGCAAACAAATAAATGATTTGATTTGATTTGATTTGATTTGGCGTTATTAAGCACCCCAAGGGAAATCTATTGGCCCAAAACACAATCCTAGGGTGGGTGATATCGGGAAGGATGTTACAAGCATCCGCCTCAACAAAGAGACACATCACAACTTTACACGCTCAGGTTAGGGAAGACGAGCTACTACGACAATTTTGGGAGATAGAAAAGGAACCAAATACCATACGAAAGATATTTTCAAAGGAAGAAGAAAGGTGCGAAGAATATTATGAAGCCACTACAGTTAGAGATAAAGAAGGAAGATTCGTGGTAAGGTTACCATTTCAAACTGAAGATCCAAAATGTCAGTATGGGGGGTCGAGGGAAATATCAGCTAAAAGATTTAACTTTTTAGAGAAAAGGTTGTCAAAGGATCCTAAGCTTCGTGAAGAATACCATAAAGTTATGGAGGAATATATAACCCTTAATCATATGGTACAAGTTCATTCTTCGGAGCTTGATAACCCAAAGGCTGTCTATCTTCCTCACCGCGCCGTAGTTCGAGAAGATAAGACTACCACAAAGGTTCGTATAGCCTTCGACGCTTCGTGCAAGGGTTTTAATAACTTTTCTTTAAATGACGACTTATGTGTTGGTCCTCAGCTACAACAGGAATTACGTCACACGTTAATGAGATGGAGAACACACAAAATCTGTATTACAGCAGACATCATTAAAATGTACAGAATGGTTCGTGTAGCGGAAGAGGATACGGACTATCAGAGATTATTATGGAGGTCTGCACCTCATGAGCCAATAAAGCACTTTAAACTTTTGAGATTGACCTTCGGTACAGCATGTGCACCGTACCTTGCTGTAAAAACACTGCAGACACTTGCTAACAGCGAGAAATTAAAGTATCCTATTGCTGCAAATATTACTGAAACTGATTACTACATATATGGACGATCTCCTCACAGGGTGCGATACAGAGAAAGAAGCTGTCGATATTTATAGCGAGATGAATAACCTTATGAACTCAGGAGGATTTCAACTACAAAAATGGAGCAGTAATAGTGGAGCGTTGTTACAGTACATTGGAGAAAATAAGCGAGTTGATAATGAGTTGCCCTTAAAGATCAATAGTGTAGTTAAAGTATTGGGTTTGAGCTGGAATAGGGAAGCCGACACCTTTGAATATACTGTCAACCTGCCAGAACCTAAGCAGCCCATAACTAAACGCCATATACTTTCAGAAATAGCCAAACTTTATGATCCTTTAGGATGGATAGCTCCAGTTGTGGTAATAGCAAAGATGATCATGCAGAAATTGTGGAAGACAGGGCTAGATTGGGATGAGCCTATTGATGGTGCTTTACAAACAGATTGGTTACGATATCGAGAGAACTTAATGCACATCAAAGGCCTAAGTATACCACGATGGTTGTACTACACACGTCTATCAAAAGTTGAGTTGCATGTGTTCGCAGATGCATCACAAGCCGCATACGGAGCAGCAGTGTACATGCGAGTCATCAGTGAAAGCGAGTCTACGTAAGCCTAATATCCTCCAAAACAAAGGTGGCTCCAATCGAAAAGCAAGTGTCCATCCCTAGATTGGAACTTTGTGGTGCCGTATTGGCAGCCAAACTAATTTCGGAGACGTCTCAAGTGTTAGGTATACCTAAAGATAGCTTATTTGCTTGGACCGATTCCACCATTGTGTTGGCTTGGTTGAGAGGGGGACCAAGCCGATGGAGCACATTCATGAGCAACCGTGTGTCAGACATACTAAACATTGTAGATTACGAGCATTGGGGGCACGTGTCTACAGATACGAACCCAGCTGACTGTGCGTCACGGGGCTTACAGGGTCCAGAGTTGTTAAACCATTCAGTATGGTTGAGCGGACCAGTGTGGTTGTCTAGCTTAAACATAAGTATTAGTTCTCCTAATATCGATGAAACACACGAAGAAGAACATGTGAGATCTTTGGCTGCTATAAGTAATATTAATGAGGAATTTATTTGGACTAGGTATTCTACTTTATCAAAAATGTTGAGAGTCATTTCGTATTGCAGACGATTTATTAATTTTAAATTACCTAAAGAAAAACGTGAACGTTTTACAAAATTAATTACACAAAGAGAAATAAAGGAAACTTTAAACAATTGTATTAAACAAGTCCAAGCTAATAATTTCAAAGAGGAGTTAAAGCAATTAAATTCACAAGGTTATGTACCTAAAATGAGTAAGTTTCGCAATCTTTGTCCCATTATTGATAATAACGGGATTATAAGAGTTGGCGGGCGCATCCAGAAATCTCAAGCAGCCTACGATGTTCAGCACCCTATAATTTTACCCGCTATGAGCCATCTTAGCCGCCTAATAATTCAGGATGCTCATCATAGGACATTGCATGGTGGTCCTCAAGTGATGCTTAATTATTTGAGAACAACATACTGGATTTTACGAGCCAAAGATCTAACTAAGAAAACCTACCGAAAATGTGTTACGTGTATTAGGTATTCAAAACAGAATACCAAGCAACTGATGGGACAGCTGCCAGAAGTGCGAGTAAAACCCGACCGAGCTTTTAAATCAGCTGGTGTGGACTACGCAGGTCCCATCAATATCCGTTTCTCACCAGGGAGAGGAGCTAAATCGTACAAGGGCTACATATGTTTGTTTATCTGCATGATAACGCGTGCCATACATCTGGAAGCTGTCACCGACATGACTGCGACGGGGTTCATCGCAGCCTTTCGGCGATTCACATCGAGACGAGGTCATTGTTGCGATATTTATAGTGACAATGGCACAAATTTCGTTGGAGCAGATAAGCAACTCAGAGACATGTTCAACAGTGGCAAATCTTCGATTTCTGGGGAAATAGCGGAGTTGTTAGTCCTGGAACGTACTACGTGGCACTTCATACCCCCACATGCACCCAATTTCGGAGGTTTATGGGAGGCTGAAGTGCGCAGCACAAAAACTCATCTTAAAAAAGTAATTGGCGATGCTACCCTCACTTACGAGGAACTAGCCACAGTACTAGCACAAGTCAAAGCGTGTTTGAATTCCCGACCCATAACTGTGCTAAGTGATGACTCTAATGACCCTCTTCCACTAACACCGGGCCACTTTCTGATTGGCGAGCCTTTGTTAAACTTAAGTGACGAAAATTATACAAATTGTAATATTTCTAGTTTAGATAGATGGCAGCTAACACAAAAAATGGTCAACGATTTCTGGAACAGATGGTAGGTATAAAGAATACCTCGTAAATCTGAACCAAAGATACAAGTGGAATACTAAAACCACTGAGCCAGAAATCGATGACGTAGTAATTTTAAAGGAAGACAATATTCCACCAAGTAAATGGATATTGGGCAAAATAATTGAAAAACATGTGGGCCCTGATGGCATAACTCGTGTGGTGTCAGTTAAATGTAAAAACAATGTTTATAAACGACCAACGAGTAAATTATGTATTCTACTTAAACAAAAATCTCATGAACAAGCCTAATTATTAACTTGAAAACTATTATTGTTTGCCTATTTACGTACTTATGTAGTTAACTTATAGCGTTACATATTAACTGTTTCTTCTTTTATTTTATGTACTCTTACCTAATGTATACCAACGTAATTTTAAGAGCTTATATAGTATATTGTTTACCTAGTGAATAAATTGGCATTACTAACTTCATACAACCTACCTACCTGTGCGTGTGCACATAGTTTTTTACTTTGTTACAACGGATAAAACTAAATTGGAACGGTGGGCGGTCAGAAGTAAGGAATGCAAAAATCTCAAACTTACCTACTTAATTGTAATAAAAAAAATGTTATAGCAAACCAATCACCATCGCGCCCGATGCGAGCGACCCGCGGTTGCTTACCGCCTCGGTACAGAGACGAATAGCAGTCTCCTGTCTCTTTCCCTCGCCGGACTATTGCATGCGACTAGCATGTCACTGCGCGTTAGTCCGCTGCCCGCACGCTACCTGTGTAGACGCGTATGTCGCCATGCGCCTACGTCGTGCCGCCCGCCATTGTTGTTACGCGAAAGACCATATTATTTAGGGTTTTCGTTCCCCAATGTTTATGTGTTTGTGACTTTGTGTAAACTATTGTGTTTCGTGTTATTTCCAATAAACATTAAAAACTAGAAGGTGGTTTCCATTCTACGTGTTTCCCTGAGATAACCTCCCTCATATGTGGCGCTCCAACGTTAGTTTTTCGTGTGACAATAGTGCATAGTTGTGATAGTTTTGTAGTGACGAACTAAAATGCCAGTGACCAGGAGTAGAGCGGCTAGTTTGACTCGGAGGGAAGATGCAAACGACGCATTACCTGTCCCCTCGCGACCAAACACGCCGACCGCAGAGCCCGCCATTCAAGATGGCGACGACGCGTTTTCTTCCTCGCCGCGCATCGATGCTAACGCTACGTTCTCCAACGAAAACGTGGCAACTATTATCGCCTCTCTTCAACGCTCTCAAACAGAAGCATTAAGGGAGTTGCTCAACTCGATGTCGCGGGCGAGTGCATCGACCCCGGAATCACTCGCATTGCTAGGCCAAAACACCCTAGCCCGCTGCAAAGCCACGTTCTCCGGCCGACCGAAGGAATCGGTTGAAGCATTTATCGACGCAATAGAGGCCTATAGTGATTGCGCGCAGGTGGCGGATTCAAACATTCTGCGCGGTTTGGCCTACCTATTCAAGGATGAAGCAGCCACGTGGTGGCAAGGAATAAAATACTCCGTGTCATCATGGCGCGAAGCCAAAGAAAACTTGATAAGTGCCTATGGTGATCGCCGGCCGCCTCTTCGGATCTACTTAGAAATGTTTGCGACGCCGCAGGGCAATGAAAACACAGATATTTTCGTAGCGCGCATCCGCGCCCTTTTAGCACGTTTACCTCAAGGCGATGTAAAGGAGTCGGCTCAAATAGACATGACCTACGGCCTCCTCCACAGCAGAATAAGAAAGAGGTTACGAAGAGAGGATTGCCGCAGTTTCTATGAGTTACTCCGCCTCGCACGGAATATCGAGGATTCATTCCACGAGGTAAATACGGCGAGTGAGCGTCGAACACAAACGCCGGCAACATTACCGACGTCCACGCAAACCGCCGCTCGTGATAACGCCCGCGCTCCCGCGCGCGGTCTCGTTCCCGTCCGGGCGCCGGCGCAGGCCGCGCCCGCCGCCGCGACGCAGCATGCGCCCGCTCCGCCCGTGCTCCCCGTGCCTGTTCCAGCGGTGACGCCCGCACCTCTCCCATCGAAGCACGACACGGCAAAGAGGCCACGGCCGTCCTGCACATACTGCAGACGGTTTGGCCACACCAAAGAACATTGTCGTAAGTTGCAGAATCAAGGTGAGAGTGAACAAAGTAAAAGTAGTGATCAAAGTTTTTATTCCGTAAAATCTCATTTAGTTGCTAAAAATTTCGCGTCCGACTATATTTGCGACAAAAACAATTTTATTCCACGAGAAAATGTGCGTAAATATTTTAGTAAAACACAGAGTGATGCTATCCCACAATGTGTAACGAATAATATATGTAATTCTGATAATGTTGCGAATTCGCAGATTTCGAAAAATGTGTGTAGTAGTTTTGATATAAAAATAGGTAAAACCAATCCACATCAAAATGATTTTATGTGTAATAATATTAAAAATATAAAGGAGAATGTCCATTCATGTGAGAGTGATGTTTTGTGTTACAATTTTAAAAATATAAAGGAGAATGTACATTTTAGTAATAATTATGTTTTGTGTAAGAATTGTAAAAATCAAAAGGAGAATGTCCAGTTTTGTGATAATGATGTTGTGTATAGCGATTTCATAAATGAAAAGGATAATGCCCATTTATGTTTAACCGACATATGTTTGAGTAACGACCGTATGGGACCCTCCATTGGCCGCGATTTACGACCTATTTTTAATATAAAAATTTTGGGTTTTTCCGGCACTGCGTTGATTGATACGGCTGCCAAACATTGTATTGCGGGTCATACGCTATATACTCTCCTTCAACGTCAAGGTCATCCCCTCAGCTCTTCGACACGCGAAGTTAAGCTTGCCGACGGTGTAATCCGTACGATGGATGTACTTACCACCACGTTAGAGGTGTGCTTAGAAACGGTAGTTATTACGATTCCATTCTTAATTTTTCCCGACTCGACTAATAACGAGACGTTATTAGGTATCGATTTTATAACCGCCGCGGGAGTAGTTATTGATTTTTGTAAAGAAGCTTGGTATTTTAGTAAATGCGAAAATGTAAAATATAACTTATGCTTCGAACCTACCTCGCGTGACGTGTCCTGCGCCGCTACAGATATACTTAGGGATGATGAAGGTACTCACCTTAAACCAGCTGAGCGTCAAGCGCTTGCTGGCGTCCTCACCAGGCACGCACGCGTCTTTAGAGCAGGGGGAGGTCCAACACCGTATGCGGAACACCGCATTGATACAGGTGAGCATCCTCCAATTGCTGTTCCTCCTTACCGTCTAAACCCTTCGAAGAAAAAGCTGATGAAGGCTGAAATAGGTAAGATGTTACAGGATGACATAATAGAAGAATGTGAATCAGCTTGGTGTTCACCGGCACTAATGGTGCCGAAGTCCAACGGTGGTATCCGCTTCTGCGTTGACTACAGGCGTTTGAATGCAGTCACCAAAGCTGACACATATCCGATGCCACGCATCGACGAGCTACTTCAGAGCACGAAACGGGACTGCTACATGAGTACGCTAGACCTTCGATCTTCATATTGGCAGGTTAAAGTAAGGGAAGCTGATAGAGACAAAACAGCTTTTGTCTGTCCGCTAGGTACTTACCGTTTTAAAAGAATGCCGTTTGGTCTCCGCAACGCGCCAGCTACCTTTCAGCGTCTCATCGATCGTCTCCGATCCTGCTCTGCGTTACAAGATGTAACTTTATTAGCTTATTTAGACGATCTGTTGGTAATATCACAGGGATACCAACAGCATCTGCAAGACCTCGAGGCAGTTTTTAAACGTCTGGCCGAGTTTAACCTCCATGTGAATAGGGAGAAGTGCGCTTTTGCTCGAGAAAGTGTTAAATATCTCGGCCTCGTTATTACACAAAATGGTGTTTCCACCGACCCAGGGAAGGTGAGTACTGTACTCGAGATGAAGGTACCAGGAAACCTAAAGCACCTGAGAACCTTCTTACAAACTTGTTCGTGGTTCAGAAAATTCATACCTAACTTCTCAAAAGTTGCTGAACCATTGACACGCCTGACTAGAAAAAGTCAAGTATGGTCTTGGGGCTCAGAACAGACCCAAGCATTTAATGAACTGAAAGGTCTACTGACCACAGCTCCAATACTGGTGCAAGCCGATTTCAGTCGTCCTTTCATTCTGCGTACTGACGCAAGTAACTACGCCTTGGGCGCAGTTTTATTGCAGGGCGATGGCAATCAGGAAAGGCCAATTGAGTATGCCAGCCGACTCCTCAATGCAGCAGAACGCAACTACTCCACCACGGAGCGCGAAGCACTCGCTGTAGTTTGGGCGGTGGAGCGTTTTCGGCCTTACCTAGACGGTCAACCAGTTGTGATTGGAAGTGATCATCAGCCTCTACGCTGGTTGCTATCACTTAAATCACCAGCAGGCAGATTAGTTCATTGGGCTCTGAAGCTCCAATCATTTGATATTCAATTTGAATATACTCCAGGGAAGGCGAATGTCGTAGCAGACACGCTAAGTAGACCCATATGTTCCAGAGATACAAGCGATAGTTGCGGTATTTGCACCGTCATCTGTGATCTTCCCGCAAAGACACCTAGTCAGCTTCGCCTGGAACAGACTTCGGACCCTGAAGTTGACAAGATCATTAAGGAACTAGAAGGACCTGATGATGTTACATCTAAACGATGGTTAGAAAGGGGTTACCTCATGGATCAAGGAGTCCTGTACCGATTCAATCCGGACTCCGAGAGTGAATCCCCTCAGTTAGTCGTACCTGCTGATCAAGTTACCGCTATTTTGAAGGAGTTACATGACTCTCAAACAGCTGGCCACCCAGGTATCGATAGAACCTACCAGAAGGTAGCGCAGCTGTATTATTTTACAGGGATGCGGAGAATAATCACCGATTATGTCTTAGCCTGCATCCACTGCCAGCGATATAAGGCCAACAACGCCAAACCCCCAGGCCTACTCCAGACACCTGTCATGAGCCAGCGGAACGAGGTGTTGGCCATGGACCTGTTCGGCCCACTTCCGGAAGGAGACCAGGGGGAGCGGTGGGTCTTTCTCATTGAAGACACTGCTACCCGATGGACAGAGCTCTTTGCTCTAAAAGAAGCGACAGCGGAAGCCTGCGCTCATGTCCTCATCGAGGAATATTTCATGCGATTCGGTCTACCTCGCAGGATTATTTCGGACAACGGAGTCCAGTTCGTTTCCGCAGTGATGCGACAGTGTATGTCAATCCTAGACATTAAACAAAATTTTGTTCCGCTATATCACCCACAAGCTAATCCTGCAGAGCGAAAAAAACCGCGACCTTAAAGCTATGCTGGCCCACCTCGTGGCTGATGACCACACCTCATGGCCCAAGAAGTTGCCAGTGATCCGTTTCGCCCTCAATAGCGCGAAATGTCGCACAACAGGTAAGTCACCGGCTTATTTGACTTTTGGCAGAGAGATGCGGTCACCCACAGAGGTCGTTCATGACCTTCGTGACATCAAGTTCAAAGAAAACTTTGTCCCACAAGTGACTCCTTACCTTGAAAACTTCTTGCATTCACTGTCAGCTGTTCGAGAACGCGTCGAGATCCAGCAGGACAAGACAAAGCAGTACGCCGACGCTTCACGCCGACCATCTGACGCCTTCAAGGTAGGTGATTTAGTCATGCTTAAATCTCATTTATTGAGCAAAGGGTCAAAAGACCTCACTTCTAAGTTCTTCCCACGCCGAGATGGCCCTTACCAGATCAGTAAGAAGGTAAGTCCAACAACGTACACCATCGCGAGGACAGAAGAACCTAATTTAGATCTAGGGAAATATCATTCCGAAGATCTTACACGTTACCGAGGTAGCTACGACTCCTTACCGAATCCCGTTATTCCAAAACGAAGTCGCGGACGTCCAGCTAATGCTGTTGTTAATGTACCAGTCCAGGACCGAGGGCGTTGTCCAGGACTGGAGGGGGAGTATATAGCAAACCAATCACCATCGCGCCCGATGCGAGCGACCCGCGGTTGCTTACCGCCTCGGTACAGAGACGAATAGCAGTCTCCTGTCTCTTTCCCTCGCCGGACTATTGCATGCGACTAGCATGTCACTGCGCGTTAGTCCGCTGCCCGCACGCTACCTGTGTAGACGCGTATGTCGCCATGCGCCTACGTCGTGCCGCCCGCCATTGTTGTTACGCGAAAGACCATATTATTTAGGGTTTTCGTTCCCCAATGTTTATGTGTTTGTGACTTTGTGTAAACTATTGTGTTTCGTGTTATTTCCAATAAACATTAAAAACTAGAAGGTGGTTTCCGTTCTACGTGTTTCCCTGAGATAACCTCCCTCATAATGTGTTTACGTTAAGCTATGTTGTACTTCTTAGATAATACTATTTCTAGTTGCGTAGCATATCGGTGACGTATGTTACCTAAAACACATTATCTATAGTAATACTGACCTACTTACGTTTTAGTTTCTTACCTTTTATAATCCTTATCTTTATATTATGATAGTTATAGTGATGAAAATTACTTTGTTTCTGATTACTTTCGTTGATTCAATTAACATTGTGTAGTATTTTATGTTTTTTGTTTTGATTTTTTTTTTTGAAAGGATAGAACCTTTGGTGGGCGGTATGTCCAAGCGCAACAGCAAATTTTGTCAGTAGCCTATACATAGCTATTCATGTGTACCTATGCCTACCTGCACGTATTTACAGTCCACACTCCTTTAAATTAGCTAGTGAGAAATAAACCATCAAACAGTCCACACGCAGTTTTATTCCGAGTAATTTGAACAAGCAATAATCAACCTTATCGCGCTGTACAGTGTTTTTGAGCAAGCATACAGGTCGAAAAGTTGATAGGGATTGTAGCCCCGCCCCGTGGTCAGGAATCCACCTCAGTTTTCGAAAACGGACCTGGTTTACGGCAATATACCTACATAGTCCTCAATGCCAAGAAACAGCTCGGTTAGTTAGGCTATCTTAATCCACTTCACAGCATTCCTTCTTACGGTATCTATTCTGCTGGGAGACAAAACGTGTCCTTTTCGACAGCTCGGAAAAAGTATCGTAGAAGAAAAACGACTATGTTAACATTACGAAGGATTTTTTGTAAAACCCTAACAATTAAAGTCGCAACTTCGTAGATCTAATATTCAGAAAGTTATACCTAAAGCTTTATTAACCTTGGAACTGCATGGCCGCGCGGTTCTCCATGTTTCGACCTCGCGGCCATGCAGTTCTCTTAAACAGAGCTTAGTAGAGGTCCCATTATTTTTGCTAACCATTGATACGATTTCGAAGAAAATGTAGACAGTATGAAAAAACCGGCCAAGTGCGAGTCGGACTCGCGCACCGAGGGTTCCGTACAAACCTGTAGGTATTCTCGGTTTATGCATAAGGTTTATGTTTATGATATATTTTTTTTTAATTTTTATATTTGAGATGATTGAATTAAAGGTAAATTGCGGTTTACGATTTATGACGTATTAAAAAAAAACTACTTACTGGATCTCGTTCAAACTAATTTTCGGTGGAAGTTTGTATGGTTATGTACATTATATATTTTTTTTTTAGTTTTATCATTCTCTTATTTTAGAAGTTACGAGGGGGGGACACACATTTTACCACTTCGGAAGTGTCTCTCGCGCAAACTGTTCAGTTTAGAAAAAATGATACTAGAAACCTCAATACCATTTTTGAAGACCTATTCATAGATACCCCACACGTATGGGTTTGATGAAAAATTTTTTTTTGAGTTTTAGGTCTAAGTATGGGGAACCCCAAAATTTATTGTTTTTTTTCTATTTTAGTATGAAAATATTAATGCGGTTCACAGAATACATCTACTTACCAAGTTTCAACAACATAGCTCTTATAGTTTCGGAGAAAAGTGGCTGTGACATACACGGACAGACAGACAGACAGACATGACGAATCTATAAGGGTTCCGTTTTTTGCCATTTGGCAACGGAACCCTAAAAAGCCCTTAGGTTCGGACTTCACGACCTACAGAACTTCAAACTTATAATTTAATGCAAATCAGAAGACCGTCAAGGAAAGAAGGAAGAAGGGTGACCAAAATTTATGGTATGTACAGACGCCACCAGGTCAAGCTACCCGAAACTGTCAATTTTTCCCAATGAACCTTGAACCTAATGCTCTAGAAATAAAGTCGAAAATCTATCGAAGAAATCTGACAGATTGTAGTAGCTTGATGTGTTGGCGTCTGTACGTCAATCAGATATTTTCAATTTTATTATGAGTTACAATTATGAAAACGAACTGTGATTGTAAAAGTATTTGATTTACAGTCTATTTTCCTGCCAGGGTCGCGAGATCTGTTCGAAAGAGTTACCGTGGCCCTGGCATATGGGCAACTGAAGGAACACGGGTGGGTTTTAGTCAGTAAAAGTCTGACTCGCCCTCCCGCTCCGCCCAGACCCGGAGAAGGCCTTTGGTGATTTCCCTCGCAAAAAAGGCGTTACTACACCTGTCGAAGCCTATCGCGGTCCGTGCCGAGCATTCCCAACGCTGTGGTTTTTATTCAGTGGTCAATATTCGATAAACAAAGCTAAAAAACACGTGCCTGTACGGGCCAGCACAGGCGCCACCGCGCTGCGCCACACAACGCCTTTGAACTTACCGACTCCCGACAGATCAAACGGGCGAAGACTCTGACTAGATCACTGGAGGCCTCCTCGGATCTGACAATTCCCACGGCCTATCAGCCTAGCTGGCCTGTGAGAATCGGGGCCATGGGAACTCGGCAAAACCGAAGGCTTTCTCCGGGTCTGGGCGGAGCCGGAGGGCGTGTCACACTTTTTCTGACTAAAACCCTCCCGTGTTCCTTCAGTTGCCCGTGCCAGGGCCACAGGAACTCTTTCAAACAAATCCGAGACCCTGGCAAGGATCGGCCCTAGCGGATCCCTTCAATTACTGCTGTCATCTCTTTTCGTCAACGGGCTGCCACCGTTGACGAAAGGAGATGCATTCAAAATGTATGATGAAACACATACTTAACGAAAATTAGCACATTATTTACAATTTATTTTTTCTCACGAAACTCCCAAAAATAAACACCCCTACTTTAAAATGAAAACAATATGTATGTGACCATCGTTAAAAAAATTGTTACAAAAACAATATAACCGACTTTCAGAAAAAAATAAAAACACTATTAAAGTAAGTTTGGGAAGTGTCGTTAGCAGAAAATAACAGAAACTAAAAGTCTTTAGTACTTTGAAGTAATTCAGACCCATACCCAAAACATTAAAAAGGAGTGACTGAAGTAGATTCAAGCTAAACGCATATTCCGAGTTCCAACTCCCCCAGTAAAATCTGTATATATGCTCAAAGACTCCCACATATTCTGCACGTAGGTACACGTCTATAACGCGGTGATGATCAAACAGTACAATATAAGAAACAGCACTCGCAAACAAATAAAAACAGGCTAACATCCTGGTTATTATAATAACTTGTCCATATGCACAGATTTTATTTAACCACTGTAATTAACGTATCTGCTTTGTTATACAAAGCAGATACGTTAATTACAGTGGTTAAATAAAATCTGTGCATATGAACGTTCGTACCACTCTCACGTTTTGTCTGACACACATACACACCATTAAGCACCCTCCAACTCACCAACACATGATCACGCACTCACACTCATTCTATTAATAGCGTTTTTCTATTTTTGTAATTTCTTATTTTCTTTTAGTCTTGAAATGTTTCTGTTTTGGCAGTGAAGACAGGAGGCAGGCAGGGCTTCTTCAATAAGGCTCATGTATTGCTTTACAAAAATATATTCGTCGGGTTTTACAAAAGTTATGGTACACACGATCCTGCGGTGGGTATATATATCACTGGTGAGGGCGGACCGACCTTTCTCGAAGCTGTCGCGGGCGAGCCGTACTCTCATTTTGAGCAACAGATGTCGCTGCTTATTACGGATGGATCGTGGGTGCGTTGTAACTAATAGATGGCGCTGCTTGACGCAACATATCGGCCGCCTTGGAAGAACCGTCTTCCAACTAAACAGAAGTTACGCTGGCGTCGTTTGTGGAAACCGGCAGCGGGCAGATTTTCGAGGAAGCACGCTTGATTGTGCCTGTTGATGTTCGGATTTCTGCAACTCTCGAGACGCCATCATTCCCTGGGAACAGATTAATAATCCTACCCATTCTCCACTTGAATGGTGGTAGGTTGTCTTCTTTGATGACGACAAGACTGTCTTTAGCGATGTCATCTTTATTGTGTGCCCACTTCGTTCTGCGTTGCAGCTCAGACACATATTCTTTTGACCACCGCTTCCAAAAATGTTGTCGTAGCTGTTCCAGCCGATGGTAGCGACAGTTAGGCGTAGATGTCATCGTGAAGTCCTCACTGGCAGGCGCAGTCAACGGCCGGCCGATTAGGAAATGAGCAGGTGTGAGTGGAAGGTAATCATTTGGATCTGCGGACATAGGTGACATAGGACGGGAGTTCAGGACGGCCTCAACCTGTGTCAATACCGTACTAAACTCCTCATAAGTTAACTTAGCATTACCTACGACACGTCTCAAGTGATACTTACACGACTTCACTCCTGCCTCCCACAAACCACCAAAGTGAGGCGCATAAGGCGGAATGAAACTAAATTTAATATTATTACTACTAGCAAAATCAATTATTTCGTCTGACCTTTCAAATATAGTTGAAAGCTCCCTTTCAGCTCCAACTAAATTCCTACCGTTATCAGAGAAAACATGACACGGCTTACCGCGTCGTGATATGAATCGTTTGAATGCCAATAAATAATCCTGAGTGGACAACGAACTAACTAATTCTAAATGCACAGCTCGGGTAGCAAAACAAACGTATATACAAATATATCCTTTAATTAGATGTGAACCTCTGCCTTTGCGATTCAATAAAGATATTGGCCCGGCATAATCAACACCGCATCGCATGAATGGAAATCCAGCTTCTAAACGTTCGGCAGGGAGATCCGCCATGTGTGGAGTTAACGTATTTCCTTTCATGCGAATGCAGGTCACGCATTTATGAACCACTAGGTACCCTTGCTAAATTACGTGCTCCTAGCACCCACCATCTATCACGCATAGTCGCCACGAGAAGCTGAGGTCCAGCATGAAGTAAACGTTTGTGTTCGTATGAACACAACAACCAAGTAAACCGATGTTTATGACACAACAACACTGGATGTTTCTTATCGTAATCAAACTTTGAATTACTAAGTCTGCCACCAACACGAATGATATTATCCTTATCTAAAAATATACTTAAACCTAATGTTTTATTACATGACTTATTGTTTAAGTGCACCTTGTCTTTAAGGTTATGATATTCCTTACTGAATGATTGTGATTGAACTAAGCGTGTCAACACAAGTAACGAACTATTAATCTCGCTCACAGTTAATGAACCGGTTTTGCGAACTTGACCGATACGCGATGCACGTAAATTAAAAATATACCGTAAGACATACGCGACCGTTCTTTGCAAACGATTAAAACAAGAAAAGTTTTCAAAATCTATTATAATATCAGTTTTTACATTTAACAAATTTGTAGTTTTACAACATTTTAATTCCGGTAATGTACTCTGAATAAACTCATTTTCACTAGTATTTGTTGTCACCCAACTTGATGACGGTTCTCGAAGAAAATACGGACCACACCACCACAAACTAGTGTTGTCTCCCTTTAATGAGTCAAAGAGAACACCTCTTGATAACATGTCAGCAGGATTCTCCTTACTTTTAACATGTAACTAAGTAGTGTTGCTTGTTAATTCGTTAATTTGCACAACCTTATTTTGAACAAACGTTTTTAACAAATGTGGTGATGTCCGAAGCCAGGCTTGAACTATAGTGGAGTCAGTCCAGAAATAGACCTTATCGAATTTCAGTCTAAGAGAATTTATGATTTTATTATAAAGTTTTGCTCCAATTAGAGCTCCACATAGTTCAAGTCGTGGAATACTTAACGATTTAATTGGTGCGACTTTACTCTTAGCGCATAATAATCGACTGGTAACCTGCGACTCATCAATACTAGTGTGTGAACGTATGTATGCACATGCACCGTATGCAGACTGAGAAGCATCGGTAAAAATATGTAACTCTTTATTTACAGCATTAGCACACATGACATAACGCGGCACTAATATTTCGGACAAATATTGCAACGAATGAATAAAATTATACCAGACACATGCAATTTGACTTGGGACTTCATCATCCCAACTTATTTTTGTAAGCCATAATTGCTGTAATAAAACCTTAGCTGTGGTAATAGCTGGTGCCAATAAGCCTAGTGGGTCGTAAATCTGAGCAATGACTGACATAATTAAACGTTTAGTTATCTTCGTATTACTTTTATCAACATTAGTTGAAAAATTAAATAAATCGTTCTTGTTAGACCAACCAACACCCAGGGTTTTGGACTGACAATATTCACCTATACATAAATCCTTAGTACTTTCTGAAGTTACATCAAAGTTAAAAGTCCATTTCCTTAAAGGGAAACAACCGCTCTGTAGAATGGCGGACGTTTTATTACAAATATCTAACAACATGTCGCGTTTATCATGCCCCGTCAAGAGATCGTCGACATAAAAATCGTCATTGATAACGCTAGTGATGACGTCAACCTTACATTCCTTTGCCAACTGTTTCAAGCAACGGTTGCTCAGGTAGGGTGCTGATGCAGTGCCATACGTCACTGTGTTGAGACGATAAACTTGGATTGGCATGCTGTTATCAGTTCGCCATAATATTAGTTGTAAGTTACGTTGTTCAGGATGAATTAAAGTTTGTCTAAAGAATTTTTCAATATCTGCGCAAGCAACATATTGATATTGCCGGAAACGAAGTAATATTGAAAAGATCTCATTTTGTAACCTAGGGCCCACGTATTGAATATCATTCAACGAATTATTATTAGAGGTTGTTGCGCTTGCATCAAAAACGACACGTAATTTGGTTGTCACGCTACTTTCACGATACACCCCATGTTGTGGCACAATATAATAGGGCTTATTTAAATGATTAAAATCCTCAACACGCCTCATGTGACCCAACTGTTCGTACTCGTGCATACATTCACAATACATTTTTTTATACTGTGGTAAGCGATCTAGTTTCCTCTCCAAAGATAAGAAACGCTGTTTAGCAGAATTATGTGAATCACCTAAACATTCAGGCGATTGTTTAAATGGCATTTTTACACAAAACCTACCGTGCTGATCGCGTTCAGTACTCCGCAAGAACAACTCCTCACAAAAACTGTCCTCCTCAGCAATAACGGGTGGGATATGTACTTCCTCGACTTCCCAGAACTTTCGTAATTGAGAATCAACTAACGTAAAATTGCACTGGACATCTGTCGTGCTAATCGCTAATAAACGATTATCATCATAAACTGGACCGGATATAATCCAACCTACCATCGAATCTTGTAAGTACGGACCGGTGTGAAGTTTTATTTTATTTTCTTTTAGCAAATCCCAAAAGACATCCGCACCTATTAATAAATCTATGTCACTTGGTACATAAAATGTGGGATCTGCAAGTAGAATATTGCTAGGTATATTAATAGCATCACTATTAACGTGTATCGAAGGCAACTTCGAAATGATACTAGGCAACACTAAACAATGTAAGGTTGTATTAAAATCATATACCTTAGAACAAATATTAATATCGCACTTGTGACTGGACTGTGAAACGGTTTGTCCAACGCCACAAACACGTATAGTGGACTGTATGATTGGTATTTTTAAACGTTTACATAGGCTTTGAGCTATAAAACAATTTTGACTGCCGCTGTCCAGCAGAGCGCGAACTGTGTGATAACAATTATCATTATCAGCAATCTCAATTAACGCCGTAGACAGCAAGACAGTCTGTAACGATTTAGAATTATCCATGAACGCATTACAACTACGATTATCAATTGAATCAGCTGTTTTACTAATGCAGTGTAATACAGAAGACTGTGGCAACGTATTATTGATAATAGAACGTTGTGGTGACGTATTTGGAATAACGCTATTATTGTCAACATGAATTAGTGCATTATGTTTTTGTTGACATAATTTACAAGGACCGAAATTACAATTTTCAATTGTGTGAGTGTTTGTACGTAAATAGTTTTGACAAACGTTTTTTGACTGAACTATGTATAATCTGTCTTGTACCGACATATTTAAAAACTTAACACATGAATATAATGCATGTTTATCACTACATAACGGGCATATCACGTTATGTTTACTCTTTCCTTTACTACCTGATGAGACCTTATTATTAATATTTGTACTCGCATAACTAAGTGTAGTTTGAGAGTTATACTGTTTTTTATGATCAGCTGACTGTTTACCCTCATTTTTACTTTGTGAATGTGACTGATTATTTTTACTGCTACCTGAATTAATCATATCTAACATGTCAGACCTATTGTTTAAAAACGTTAATAAGTTTTCTAGTTTTAAAGGTTTAGAAGTTTTGTTAGAATCGGGGATAAGTGAACTTCTGTAGTTCTCCCACTCACGTTCAGTGGCAGAATCAAGTTTACTGACAACGAAATAAATAATAAACATATCCTCGAGTGAAGATTCCGGTTCTTTAAGAGAATTTAGGGCTCTCAGATTACGTAAAACGCAATCTACTAACGTCCTGATCTGCGCCGGACATTCCTTACCCACAGAAGGTGCCGCAAACAACGCTTTCACATGGTTATGTATCAATAGCCTATTATTTTGATACCTAGCTTCAAGCAGGTCCCACGCGTTAGTATAGTTAGGTGCAGTAAACTCTAACGAACTGATAACATGTAACGCAGATCCACTGAGAGACGATTTTAGGTATTGAAATTTCTGTATAGGATCTAAGTCGTCGCGATCATGTATCATTGAAAAATACGAGTTTCTAAATTCTAACCATTTATCGAAGGAACCGTCAAAGACAGGTAACTTTATTTGCGGTAATTTAATAGACACAGATTTCCCGGAAATGCACTGAGAATTATTTAATCCACATTGTTCACCGTCGCCTATCATGTGCTTTGCTATAGCTACAATTGAATAATATTGGCACTCAAACGAATCTCTGTAATCTAAATGGGACAGTAATTCTTTTTCGTCCACCATTCTTTCTATTTTAGATTGCACGTCATTAAACTCGGCAAAGAAAATGGTAGCCGTCTGAATACGCATTTGCACTTGAGTTTTTATTTTAGAATCTAAACCCGATCTATCTAATTTTTTAATATAATTTGCGAATAATGTTAATCTACCTTTAATTACACCACGTTGTTTTTTAAGATCAGATATCTGACTATCCAAACGAGAAATAGCTTCATCATCACTCATTTTGGTAGTTTACGGTACTCACAGTTCAGTCGTGTTTTCTCACCTGAAGACAGCCTCAGCAATGCCAGTAGATCTGATATCGATCAGTTCTGAAAACGTTTAAGTACGATATTAACACAAGGCGAAGACACAGGGGAAGGAGGGAAAACGGTAACTGGATAACCTGACCGTTGCTGACTGCTGCATCAATGGCTTCTGCTCAGTAATTTGTGGCTGGGCTTCCAATCTCCTCAACGTACTTCTACTTCGAAGTTCCACTCGCTTCGACACTTCTTCAACCCGGCGCGTCACGTAGATAGCTGATATCGTGTATCCGGCTCGAAGGACCAATGTTTTGGCAGTGAAGACAGGAGGCAGGCAGGGCTTCTTCAATAAGGCTCATGTATTGCTTTACAAAAATATATTCGTCGGGTTTTACAAAAGTTATGGTACACACGATCCTGCGGTGGGTATATATATCACTGGTGAGGGCGGAACGACCTTTCTCGAAGCTGTCGCGGGCGAGCCGTACTCTCATTTTGAGCAACAGATGTCGCTGCTTATTACGGATGGATCGTGGGTGCGTTGTAACTAATAGATGGCGCTGCTTGACGCAACAGTTTCATATATGTTATATATAAGACGGGAGATGCTTCCGACGGGAACAACTATAGACCCATCTCTCTGGCTACGGTGATCGTCAAAGTGCTGGATGGTTTGCTTGATAAACACCTAAGTCAGCGTATTGATCTGCAAGACGCCCAGTTTGGTTTCAGGGCTGGGCAATCGACTGAAACTGCGGTGCTGAGACTCAAGCATACGTTACAAGGAAAACGCCCGTATATGGTTGTTTCTTGGACCTGTCGAAAGCATTTGACCTGGTGTCTTATGACGTGTTGTGGGATAAGCTCGAAGGGAAACCAGCACACCCAGTAGTATCACAAATATTATAAAATATATACGGCAACCAAACGAATGCTGTAAAGTGGGCGGGCTCATGTTCTTCAGAGAGTTGGAGTGTGGTGTGAGACAGGGAGGCCTGACCTCACCACGACTCTTCAACCTGTACGTGAATGGTCTGGTAGGTGAGCTCAGTGGGGCCGATGTTGGCTGTTCAGTGGATGGCGTTTGCATGAACAACATTAGTTACGCTGATGATATGGTTCTGCTGATCTGTCAGAGCCCTTAATATCCTAATAGGCATCTGTGAGAGGTACGGGGGGTCCCACGGCCTCAGGTACAACTGTAAGAAGAGTGAACTACTTATTTTTAAGGCGGGTAGTAAGTGTCCGAAAACCGTTCCTCCGGTCAGACTTGAAGGAGTGCCTTTAAGTAGGGTCATAAAATTCAAGTACCTGGGGCACTGGGTCACCGAGGATCTCTCGGATGACTTGGATACTGAGCGGGAACGTAGGGCGTTGTCAGTGAGATGCAATATGCTGGCGCGCAGGTTTGCACGGTGCTCACAAGAGGTCAATATTGCTCTTTTTAGGCATACTGTCAAACTTTCTATACTTGCAGCATGTGGGTCCGGTATACGCGTGGATCTTTCAATGCCCTACGGGTCCTGTACAATAATGGTTTCAGGATGCAGTTGGGGTTGCCTCGTTTTTGCAGTGCATCAGGTATGTTTGCTAAGGCCAACACGGATTGTTTTAGGGCGATAGTGCGCAAAAGAGTGGCCTCCCTGATGCGCCGCGTGCGAAGCAGCACCAACGGTCTACTGAACACCATACTGAAAAGGGTGGATTGCCCAGTTGTGAGGCACTGGAATGCCATTCACGGCTCCGGGCCGGGGGTGCCCTGTATAATGATAAGTAGCGCAATTTTATGTATTCATTAATAATCTAACTAACGTAGTTTTAAGTATGTTTTACTAACAATTATATGGAATGTATTATATTCTGAAATAAATGATAAATAATAATAATAATATGCGTTCAATATCACTAGGTACGCTTATACTGGAGAAAGAACTAATGCATTGTCGTGAGTTAATCACAGCGACCAACTTATTCTTGTTATTTAAATAGTCATAAGTCATAAGTAATTTATTCATTTGTTTAACATAGGTACAATAATCGTTAAGTCGTTGATAGAATAGTATGCCTTTAAACAAAGGTTGGATTTTACTTGAGCTTTAAACGATTAAAAGGCAACTCTAGTAAAGAAGATAGTAGCTTGATGTAAAAGGTTATACCAATCCCGACGGCTGAATTATGAACCCTATGAAGCCGGAGAAAGGGAATACGTAGTTTGTCCTTATTTCTAGTGGTAACAGTGTGAATATCACTGTTTTTAGTGCAAAAGTTTATATTTTGAATAATGTATAAGATGTTGGCGAAAATGAATTGTGATTATTTGTGATGCCACCGTAAGAATACCAATATCTTAAAAATAACCCCTCAGAGAAACTCTGGCACCTAGCAGGTAAATTGCTTGAACAGCTTGTTTCTGAAGGACAAAAATATTTTGAAAATCAGCGGCTTTGCTCCACAGTAGAATACCGTAAGATACAACGCTGTGGAATTAACTGAAATAGACTAACCGACCTGTGTTAACGTCAGTCTGACAAACTTTTTTTTTCTTTGATTTAATGCGCTCTAAATTTCTTTTCCGAATTTCCTCCGCTTTTCTGGTTTTTTTTATTTTATTTCTCTCTATATCTTCTTACTCTTTCAGCTGAAGTTAAAGCCATTGTGATCTAAAAACTGAAAAAGTGAAACCAGTTAATTTTGAGTTTAAGGGGACCCGGTTGGGCACGCCACAATTGCGGCGGTAAGTCCCCTCTTTGAGGAGTGGATAGAGAGGCGCCACCCCAAGCAGCAAAATGTGGTCTAGTAATTGTCCTGGAACCACCATTTCATTAGGACTATAACGGAATAGTAAGCAATTATAACCACGAAAAAGGACCCAATTTATAGGCGTATTTTACCTAATTAAATATCTATAGTAGACTTGGTGAATACCACTTTGACCAATAACGACCTTATAGTTGGACTACGTAAAACTATTTGCTCCCGCGAAGCTAACTATCAGCGTTTAATGGAACCAAATACGACAATAACGTACACAGTGAATCGCTTACAAGCTCATACAAAGTGTTGTGAATTGGTGAATGCCGCGCACATTTGTAAAGATTAATATGGATAGGTAAAGGTAAATTATTCATCCATTTCTTATAAATACGAATATTATCTAGAATATCAATTATGAGTTAACAATAAGTCAAGATGTATGATGTGTTTGAATGTGCATGGCGCAAGTATATTTTCGGTGAAGTATTATAAGTTTTTTATCAAAATTTTTACACGCCCCTTGAAATTTGCGTTTTCATTAAGTTGAATTTTAAAATAATGTTGGTTTCAGTAAGACATACAACGAAAAGTCGCCATTTTGACAAAGTTGGTTTTCCCAAATACATTAACAAACCATTATAGGCGTACTTTGTTTATTAATGGTAAATATCAGAAACCATTGCTTGGCCATATTGTTTGGAATTAGAGTTCCGCAAATATTTCTATAATCGGATGGTTATTTTATATTGCTATTAGGTACCTATGTCTTATTTAAATGTTTTTTTTTAGGCGTCTGCATTGAAAATGGTAACGTTTCTGGACGTCGTCGATCACTTTTTGACTAAAAACGGATTTCCGAGCTTTAAAAACCTTAAGGTGGCTTTGTAACGAAACACACTTTTTATTGTTGTTAAACACAAATGTCGTTATTGTAACCATACAGTTTCAAAAAATCTTGCAAGACGGCCCCGACACTTCGTTCTAAATAAAGAACACATAAGATCATTGTTAAAAGAAGATAATTACTGGTGCGAAAAATGCTGCTTCTACTCAGTTTATGACCACTTCACCAGTGACAAATGTGAACTTGGTAACTTACTCAATAGCAGGGATGTTAGGGAGCTCCGTAACCGTAACCGAAACTATCGGATATCCGATATAAAAATTTATCCATAACCGTAACCGAATCCGAAATAAAAGTTTCGGATAATATCGGATTTGTTTTTACATTTGTATTTTAGGTAGATTAGATAACACTCAATATATATTTATAATCATTTTTATTTTAAATCACTGTAATAATTACTCACACACTGATTGTAATTCCTACCAAATGGTGACATATAAATAAAACCATTTTATCAGCTATTTGTATTTTACTTTTAAAATGCCTTAAAAGTTTAATATCCGTAACCGAAATTATCCAAAACTATCGGATAATCCGAAATAATTTCATATCCGTATCCGTATCCATATCCGCTAAAATAATTATTCCTACATCCGTAACCAATCCGTATCCGAAATCTCATATCCATAACATCCCTACTCAATAGTACCTAATTTCTGTCAGTTTAGGTTTAATTTCTCTGTTTTCTCTTTACCTATACCAATAAGTCATTCATTTATACCGTATATAAAAATGAAATACTTATAGCATTCAAAATATCTATTATGTACAATATACACTTACACGCATCGATATTTGTATATAAATATACTATGTCATAAATATCATAAAGTTTGCATTATGATATTTATAATGAATGCACCAGTTGATTGTTAAGAATGATTTTAACATTAAGTTAGAAAGCAAGTTTGTGTTTAAGGCTTAAATAAAAACCATAATAAACTGAATATGAAACCATAAACTACCGAACTGTACATATAAAATGGAATAAGATGCAGCTGACGAAATCCGAGGATACCGCAGGTATATAGGACGAGGATACTCTTTTCTTACTGTGGGGATCTTTTATAATACGAGCAGATCAAAAGAAATGTTACGAATAGAATAATTTGTATTTTGTGAATTCTTCATATTATTTTTGATGTTACCTACATTTTATTTAATAATAACTACATGCGAATTTTATATTTCCATGTGTTTAATGTTAACAAGGGATAAATCATTAAATTTGCGATTCAATTATGTATAAAATTTCATAAGGAAGTGCTTATAAAGAGTTAGTAATTTTTTTTTTTCAAACTTAATTCTTTTTTTTCTCGGCTGTGACGAAATAGTGCGCTGTAGGGTTTGAGTATATGAATACAATGAGTATTAACTACACGCGGAACCTCCGTTCGATTTAAGGACCCCACACTCTTGCCGTCTCCTTGTTAATATCTGCCCATCAATTTTTATCCAATCCTACTACCTACTTAATAATATTATAAATGCGAAAGTTTGTGTCTGTGTTTGTATGTGTGTGTTTGTTATATTTTCATGCTAAAACGACTGGATAGATTTGGAATGAAGCTATAGCTAATAAGTACTCTGGATATACGTACTATACGTGGTATGCTACAACTCTTTATATTTAAAGAAATATCTTCGGGTGGAATGGGAAGTTGTTGATTTTTTAAATTTAGTAACGCCATTATTCCAATATTCTCCTGGAGCTAAATTAGTAATATGCAGATTTTCTTTATTAGTGTCAAGAAATGTACGGGCATTCTTAGGCAGGACATATTCAATCTTCTTATTCAAAATTTCTAATAAAGAATTCAGTGCCGCATGTCGTATATTGTATTCTACAGCCCATTTTCTAAGATCACTATGTAGTTGAAAATTCGAATAGTGTTCAATATCGCTTTCATGTTCTTGCACAAGTTCCTCACTAATACAATCTTCTAAGTCTAAATCGCTTTTAATCGATAATACGTCGAATTGTGCAGAATTATTAATATAAACATTTTGTCTAAAATTTTCAAAGTAACTGTTTTGTATGGAACCTTCTCCTATTTTTACGATTCGTTCTTCGCCGGATACAAAGCTAGAACCCGACACCTGAATTATCTGTTTATAGATTTTCTGAACTTTTCCTTTGTAATAACCATTTCTTTTTAGCCGTTTCCTTTCAGATAGATCAATTTTTGAAAGAAAAGTAAATATAGAAGCACGTCGGCAACGAATACGATACAACATAAAAATCAAAATGTCCGTACTGAGACTATAACCGCATTTGCAAGACCATTGTAAACCAATGTATTCTTGTACAGGACACCACGGATATAGTTTTGGATACTAAGTTTATTATATTAAACCTTTATACTCGTGTTAAGATTATAACAATATTGGGTTATACCACTATAAAACCGCTCCATTTTACTTATAATTGTTCTGTAAAGTAAATTTCTAAACCCTTGTAAAACCAAATATTAATTGCAAATAGTTTCCAGTATGTTTAGTTCTGTTTATCACTCTTATTGGCGTACTTTACTTATAGTAGTTCTATAATGCTTCTTGTTAGCAGTTATAAGTATAGCTTACCAGTTTATCTACTCTTGAGTGCATTTACACCCTCGCGATACTTTTATAGGTCACCCAAGCTTATATTGCACCCTTAATTTCTACCTATAAGTAATTATAAGTTAATGTATAAGATCAGATATACTATAAGGCCCAACTTACTCCATGCTTGCTATTATAAGCGTGGCAGCAAATACTAGAACCATTAAGAGAATATTATAAGTGCTGGAGGCCTATATCATCTGCACTATAGGATAATTTTGCTGCTTGGGACGGCATCCTCACCTTCCGCCTGACGCAGGTTCTCACCGGGCATGGGTGCTTCGGTGGGTTCCTGTTCAGGATAAAGCGGGAGGATACGTCCGGGTGTTTCCATTGCGAGGATCGTCTGGAGGACACGGTGGAACATACGGTGGAGGTGTGCCCTGCCTGGGCGGAGCACCGCCGTGTCCTCGTGGAGGCGATCGGCGGCGGCGACCTCTCGCGTCCAGCCCTGGTGCGAGCCATGGTACGGAGCGAGAGGGAATGGGAAGCCGTCACCTCCTTCTGCGAAGCAGTAATGCTCGCGAAGGAGGAGGCGGGGCGCGTGAGGGAGTGGCAGTCTCTGCGCCCTCACGTCCCTAGCCGCCGCAGGAGGAGACGCCCCGGGCGTCGGGAGTCGATTGCGGACTCCCGGCCACCATAGGCGCGAGCTTGCGGGTGGCGAGCAATGGGTAGCTCGCCGCCCGGTAAGGACCAAGCTCGGGTCGACGGCGCGTAGTGTTCCACGCGCGCCTCAAAGAGATGTCAGCAAAACTGAAGGGGTCTGCTAGGACCGATGCCTGCCGGGGTCGCGTGATTGTTCGAAAGAGATACCGTGACCCTGGCACATGGGCAATTGAAGGAACACGGGTGGATTTTAGTCAGTAAAAGTCTGACATGCCCTCCCGCTCCGTCCAGAGCGGGAGAAGTCATTTGATGATTTCCCATCCAAAAAAAAAAAAAAAAAGGGGGACCCGGTGGTAGAGCACGAAAATTTCACCTATTTTCACGATTTTTTTTGCCATTAAAAATTTTAAAAACGATATTTCGATTCGGTTGAATAGATTTTTTGTTTTCATCCGCGGCGTGCCGGAAAAAGTCGTTTCGAGATAAATGAGTTTAAAGTTTGAGTTGCTTCGTCAAGACGAAACATTGTAGGTACTGACCAATTCAGGGGAAAGCCAAATGACCCTTACAAATGTTCAACAATAGGTATACATATTTCGGGGAAGGGAAGAGAATATATAGGTATATACTATAAGTACTAGCTTTTGCCCGCGGCTTCGCCTGCGTGGATGTCGGAAATTATCGCAAGAGGACGTACTACCGCGGTAAGAATGTATTAATCCATGTTATACATACATAAAAACGCCTTTTTCCCATGGGGGTAGGCAGAAACTACGGAACGCCACCTGCTACGATCCTTACATATCATGTGTGTTTGATGTACTTATAATAAAACTTATAGTACCTATTCAGAGTAAGAAGACTGCGACATAGAGCTGGATTGAATTGAATGTAAGTCTTCCTGGTTTTTCTTAACGCTCCTATTCTACCTATACAGACACTCAATTATTTACCAGACACCAAATTAAAAATACTTATAAGAATAGTACTTTGGCCAATGGCTTCGCCCGTATAGCTGCCGGAAAATATCACCCGGGAACCTACTACCGACCGGGATAAAGTATCCTATAATTATGGTAAGTATCCAGGATAACCAAAAATCCAATCCATCCAAAAATCTAAACATCTAAGCCATATTTCGCGGTCTCTTACTTGGAATAATACAATTAGGTTTATTTTGAGTATTTCGAACACACGTTATATTCGCATTTACTATGAAGCCAAAGTAATATGAAGGCTACCAACGGGGACGGCCCAGCCTGACGCGGGACGGCCCGCTAGCCGCTCTGCGGCTATTTTATTATAATCTCTGATATCTTCTAAAATATTAGGGCAATTTTGATCTACACGAAATGCACAACGTATCTTATGTATTTAATTGGATAAGGATTAATGCTGGATTGCTTAAAATCGTTTCGTAAATAAGCCATTATTTCTCATAAAAAGTAAAGGATAAAAAATGGTTATTGTGGGTTATCCATAAGAGATAGACATATACCATCGCGGACTTTTTTGTAAACCTTTTTAAGGTGTACAATACTGTGATACATTATTTTGATCTATTTCGTGGGGTTCAGCCAGCGTTCGCAATGTAAGTGCAAAAAATGAGTTTATTTATGACATCACATTAGAAACCTCTAAAATTATGAGCGTTTCTTTACTATATTATGCATGTTATATACATATAAACCTTCCTGTTGTATCACTCTATCTATTAAAAAACCCGCATCAAAATCCGTTGCGAAGTTTTAAAGATATAAGCATAGATAGGGACAGACAGACAGCGAAGTGACTTTATTTTATAATATGTAATTATACAGGTATATGCAGCTCCAGGGAAATCTTATCCCCCCTAGAAAAGTATAAAAGCGACATCTATAAAAAGATGCTATACTACGATTGACGTGCGCGCCATCTCTTTGACATCAATGAAGTTAGTGTTCTGTAGTTAATGACATCGATTCCACAAGCGATCGCGTTCAAGAAAGCCATTTCACAATGTTTTTTTACGTCATTAATACAAAATTGTCATGCGCTAACCCACACCAGCATACATATTTAGGCAGCCCAGATGGAAACTGTAGGGCGATAGCGGGGTGTTGCGGGATTAAGAGGGAAGTAGAGGGTACGGGGGCTTATGAGGCGGTCTTTCGAAATAAAGGAGATTCACATTAATACTTAGTATTATTTAGTTCGACCTCCTTTCTCATATTATGACGTCTGTCGATGAAAGAACTCCGGTTTGTGCTCTATACACCGACATGACGAAAGCGTTTGACTACGTGAGTCACAAAATTTTGCTAAAAAAACTGTATGGCTATGGAATACGAGGAAATATTTTAAAACTTTTGGAGTCCTACCTCAATAACGGAACCCAGTGCACAGAAATATCACAACTCTGTCCAAAAAGCAATTTACTAACCATTTACACATCTGAACCAAGAGTTATAAAATACGGGGTACCTCAAGGCAGCGTGCTAGGGCCGCTCCTTTTTTTAATATATCTCAATGATTTGCCAAAAGTCATATCTCAAAATATGGTACTGTTTGCCGATGACAGTACAGCTATTGTAAAGTGTACTAATCCTGCCTGTTACGATAGTCATATTAATGATTGTCTAAGTAAAATTATTAACTGGCTTACTAGCAATAATCTAGTCATTAATTTAAACAAAACAAAAGTAATGCACTTTCATCAAAGGTGTGAAAAACCTCTAGTTCACATTGCATATGATAAGTGCAATATAGAAGATACAAACGAGGCTAAATTTTTAGGTATAAGGATTGATAATAAACTAACATGGAAACCACATATAGAAGAAATTTGTCTAAAATTAAATAAATCTGCATATGCACTATTTCAGCTGTCAAAAAAAGTTAATACAGAAACACTTTTAATAGCGTATCACGGATTGGTTGCATCAGTTCTGAGATATGGTGTTATTTTTTGGGGGCAATCTACTGAAAGAGATACTGTCTTTAAAGCGCAAAAGCGATGTATTCGATCCTTGTGTGGCTTAAAACCTACCGAATCCTGTGCACCCCATTTTAAATCTTTAAAATTACTTACTCTACCAGCTATGTACATATATGAGACTGTTTTGTTTGTTAAAATGAATTTACACCTTTTTACAAAAAATTCCGATGTAAAAAAAACTCCAATGCGTTCTCAATATGAAAATAAATTGTGCAACATAAAATGCAGAACCAGTTTGATGAAAAAGAGTTTTTTTGGAATGGCTTCAATAATTTATAATAAAATACCCGATAGTATAAAAAATATGCCTCTAATAAAATTTAAGAAAGCTCTCACCTCTCTATTAATAGAAAAATGTTATTACACTGTCCAAGATTTTATAAATGATAATTTTTAATATGTTTTAGTTTATTTTTTGTTTTGTTTGTATTATTTGTTTTATTTAGATTTTTTAAGTATTTTTGTCTTTTTTATTACATTTTAATTGAAATTTGTACGCCTTCGCGGCAAAACATAGCGCTCAAATATGTTAACCTAACACCATTATATAAATACCTATGTTTAACAAATAAAGATTCTGATTCTGATTCTGATTAGTTGTTTTATGGTGTTTATTCATATATTAGCCCAATTTAGATTAACAAATATTTATTTACTAATAAAAGTGATACCTATTTAATTTAGTTTTGACGATTTCACAAGAGAACCAACATGTTACTCATGTTTGAAACAAACAGAATAACAATTTACATCTCTCGAGATTTTTCAAAACTGTTTACAAAATAACAATTAACTATAAAAAACTTGTGGGGTCAAATCTATACTTATAACCTGCCCAGGAGTATGGATTATAATCGTACCAAGTTTGGTTAAAATCCCCAGACGGACAGACAGACAAAAAAATTACTGATTGTATTTTTGGCATCAGTTTCGATCACCATTCATCCTCCAATATTAATTTTGAATGTATATTCAATGTACAGAATTGACCTCTCTACAATTTTATTATAAGTATAGAAGATATAGATATAGATTACTTACATAATACTGTATACATTATGTAACAAAAACCCTGCCCGATCCAATAAAGGCGTAATCCTAGTTCAACATACGTACTAGAAAAAAATGATATAAAAATGTAACTGAAAAAAACAAAAGTTATTTATTTATTTATTTATATTTAAGCCAACAGGGACCAATTACAGATCATAAAATCATACAAATCATAAAATGATAACATAAAATAATACATAAATCAAGCACAGTCACAATATAATATAAAATACAATTCAAAATAATTAAAATAATATCTCCACATTATCCCGTACGTGTACCATGTCACAGTGATACAGCAGTCGAAACGCTGGGCGAAGGCTTTCAGGATACTGTTCGGGCTGACCCGCACCCTGCGCACCAGGGATGTGCACCGCTTGCGCATGGTAGTGTGAAAGCAATCCACGCGCGCTTCGGCAAACATCCCCGACGCGCTACAGAAGCGATGCAGCCCCAATAGCACCCTGAACGCATTATTGTATTGGATGCGTAGAGCGCTGTACTGCTTTTGCGTATAATTCACCCACAGACTGCTCGTGTAGAAGGATGTGCAAAATGCCCTGAACAGGGTGATCTTGACATCCTTTGAACAGCGAGCAAATCTGCGTGCTATCATATTCGCACGAACAGACAACGCTCTACGCTCCCTTTCTATGTCATTATCGTCTTTCAGATCCGGGGTTAGTAAGTGTCCGAGATATTTAAACTGTTCTACCCTGCTAATGGGGTAGCCATTCAGTCTAACTAGCGGAGTTTGAGTTATGGACCTTCCCCGAGCCTGAAAGACCATCCACTCACTCTTCTTAACATTATAAAGCAACCCATGCGTAATATAACAGTGAATATGGCAAATTTTCATAAGTTGACAACACTCCACCCGCCGGCAAAATCTTGTTATTTTTACCTATTTTTATTTCAAAGATCCACAGCCCTACAGTACCGCGTTGTAGGCACTCGTTCGACTCTTTGATGTTGCCGACTGGTTGCCTACCGGCGCGCTACTTGTTGGCTAATGACCAGTCTTTCGTGTAGATTGTACCAGTACCATTGTACCAGTTTCAAAAAACTGGTACAATGGTCATTTTGGCATGTCCCTCAAGTTCATATTTTTTTTATCGAAATTCGGAGCGTTATTATAAGTTGACTTGTTACTTATCTGGTTATTCAACTTTTGTACTTGGGTTTTAGTTTAAATTTGATATGATTAAATGAAAATTGAATTTATGTAAAAATTTTTACTAAGCCGGAGCCTTTAATTTTCGTATATCCCCAGTGGACTGTAACATTTTAGATTGAATATTACTGAATTTTTTCTTAAGCACCTTGGCATGATTTGTTATTTTTTATAAAAACTGAACCTTGTTCTTATTGCTAAGTATTCTATGTATAGCTTAAAATAACTTTAATCTATTTAAAATAGCGCCTAAATGTTGTCCCCGAAAATTGTTGCTTCTGGACTGTTTCATCCCGTTTAAAGTAGTTACTCTATGCGCCTTCGGAACGCGCCCGAACGGAATGACATCTGACTTGTCAGTTTGACTTTGACACTTGACACTTCTCTTTGATTTTGTGCTTGGAAGGGAAATCGTCGCCGTGTTGAGTTTCGCGACCTTTTGTTAAATTAATCCCTTAGAACCGGTCGTTTTGGTGACAACAAGTCATGACCCAATTGTTTTGTGTTAATAACCCTAATTTGATGAAGTAATACTGGTTGAGTTTAGGATGTATCTTTGTTGAAACTTTGAAGGTTAAGTGAAAGTGACGCTATTGGAAATCGCGTGTTTGAAGACCGCATGTCTGAATGGCAGACCTCTTGGAGCGGAGCGGATTGTAACCTGGAGAAACTCATAACGTCACAACACAATACAATACACACTCACTTACATACATAAATCCAGGTACCACCCAGAAGCAGTTTCCTTCAACCATGAGGTGAGTCATTTGTTAATTGTATTGCTTCTTCATTGAATTATATTATTATATTGTCTGCTCCGCGTACGGGGGACTAGTTTCGCTAGCCACTTCTTGCTCCAGGGCCCAGCATCACACTTCCACCTACTCAATTAAAATCCTATGGCTAGGGCTCTGGCCTGGCAGCGAACATTTTTGGCAGCAGAGCATGGCTCTAACCTACAAAACCACCAAATTGGTAATTGACAGTAGGCTAATTACTTGGCAGTCTCTATAAGGGAAGTAGTAATACGCTGTAAATATTTGATAACTATGATTGCTTGTTTATTTGAAATAATTAGTTTAAATTTGTTGAGACGAGTAACTCATGTTGCCGGGGTCAACTGGGTTTGCATATGCTAACAGAGTTGGTTAAATTGGGCTATGTTATAAACTCTTGTTGTTGTATTTGACCTCTGTGTTGTATTGAATGTCAGGAAGACATTAAAATATTGAGTTTGTACCATTGACATGGTTGTTTGTGAAAATTAATATTTGAAATTGGCATTTTTGAGTATTAGGGGCCGTTCAAGTATTACGTAAGCACTATAGGGGGGCGGGGGGGTCTTTGATTTGCTTATTTTTGATGACATGGGGGGTGGGGGGGGTCTAGATGGTGATTACGTAAGCAGTAGTTATTTACTTTTTTACACATATGGCAACCGACACATTGTCTGTTTGAAAATGAAACGCATTTTTCGGGGATTCTCACAAATAATGTAGACGTTTAGGTACTCGCTTAGAACTGAGTAGAGGAATTACCGCGCTCTATTCACTTGACTAAATTTCTTCTGTCAATCTATTGTTTTGTTTCGCTACGATTGACGATTTGACGTATTTTTAACCGACTTCAAAAAAAGGAGGAGGTTATCAATTCGGCTGTATTTTTTTTTTAATGTTTGTTACCTCGTAACTTTTAACTGGGTGAACCGATTTTGATGATTCTTTTTAATTTGAAAGCTGGTGCTTCCCGAATGGTCCCATTTTAATTTGGTTCCATTCGGACACTGGGGTCCATGTGAAAACCAAATAAGTCTAAAATTTATATTAAGTTTTTGCGCGACAAATGAACGAATAACACGATTAGATTAGTGCGGGGTATCTACCATAACTAAAAAGTTAAAAATAAAAACTTTTTACTAAAACAAACAACCGACTTCCTTAAAAAAAACACTACAAAGTCAAAAATAACTTTAATTTCGGAAGTCGGTGGCAAAAAACCTTAAATACAGATCCTAAGACACCGACTTCCGAAATTAAAGTTATTTTTGACTTTGTAGTATTTTTTTCAAGGAAGTCGGTTGTTTTTTTTTTTTGTAAAAGTTTTAAATGAATATTAAATTTGCGTTAAAGTCCCCTATCCTAAATCCATTTTCTTATTTCTAGATTTATAATTGCTGCTCATGAATCAATAAAAAACAGAGTACATTAAAAGAAAAATGCATGTAACAATGTTTACGTAAGCATAGCAAAGCTCATACCCCCCCCCGGATATGAGCTTTGCTTACTTTTGCTGACAAGGGGGACGGGGGAGTAAAAAATTGTAATAAATGTGCTTACGTAATACTTGAATGGCCCCTTACCATTGTTTTAAATTGGAATAAAGGTTTGTTATTGTTGTACCATTGACAAAGTGGTTTGTGAATTTACATTTGAATATTTGAATTGAATTTGAAGTTGAATGTTGAACGTTGACATTGGTTTTGAATTAAAATAAAGGTTTATTGTTGTCTATTGAATTGAAACCAATATTTTGTTAGTTCTTGAGTTGCTGACTAACAGTTTGGTAGTTTAATTGTTTGCTTGTATTTATTTTGTAATTGATTGATTGAACTTTGTTATTTGATTATTATTTTGTTTGGTATATTAGAATTGTATTGTTTGCGCAATGGCACACAAAGCGGTGAGAGAGGCAATCAGTGGATTGGCCACACAGCTGCGGTGGTTCACTTCAGCTGCAGCGACCGCTGAGCGCCCGGATCTTGAAGCGGTCACTCTGGCTCGGTTCGAGCAGTTGAACGTGAGACTCGGCAACGCTGATGCTCTGCTTACCCGCTACAACGAGTACATTTGTGATGTGGCTCTGGAAGTGCTGGACCAGGCAGCACGTGACAAGGTCCTTGCTGACTATGACCAGATCTTGGACCTGGGGGATGTTATTGGTCAACGTGCTCGGGAAATATTGCAGAGCCAGACACCAGTCCAGGTCAAGCCGGAGACCTCGGTTGTTTCAGGTCCCGGACTATTGAGTAGACTGCCTACTTTGGAACTGCCACACTTTGACGGTCGCTTGGACCACTGGTTAGCTTTCCAAAACCTGTTTGAAAGTTTGGTTGATGCACGCTCGGACCTCAGACCCGCCCAAAAGTTGGCCTATTTGTTGTCTGTCCTAGAAGGTGAGGCCCGAGCCTTGGTACAGCATCTGTCGTTGACTGACTCAGCCTACCCTACCGCTGTGGAACTACTCACCCGGCGGTACCAAAATAAACGTTGTTTGGCTGACGTTCATATTGAACAGATTTTGGGTTACCGGTCATTACTGGATTGTCAGCATTGCGTACTGACCTGTAGAACCCGTTGGTGGCAGCGACCAACGCTTTAAAGCGATTGGACTTGCCGGTGGACCATTGGTTTTACCTTTTGGTGCACGTTGTGCTGCAACGGCTTCCTGCCGATTTGAGGGCTCGTTTCGAGCAAAAGTATGGAGGGGATAGTGTTACACATCTCCCCCCATTTGGTGACCTCGTCCAATTTTTGGAGGATGAGTGTCGGTTTGTGGACAACTCTGGCGTTGCCACTGAGTCATGCCAGCCATCTTCCCGGCCACGAGACCAGAGACGGACTAGGGCTCGCGGGCCTGTTGATGGTCACCCCGCCGCTCGTTTTGCTGGCACCCAGAGTCGTCCTGGTTGTGAGTTTTGTAGGGACACGGGGCATGGCATGGCAACTTGCGCGGCCTTTTTGAAGTTGCACGTGAGTGCCCGCCGCCGAATTGCCAATGCACGCCGCATGTGCTTCTCTTGTTTAGGGGCTCACTTCCATCGGGACTGCCCCAACCCCCGCCCTTGTAGAATTTGTAGGGAGTCCCATTTGGACATTTTGTGCGCTAACGCGAACCACGCTGGCAGATCAGCCTCTGATGAAGGTTCGCGTACAGGGGGGTACCATGGAGTTGGTCACCGGGCTTCTGCCTCGCCGGTTCAGAACCGGGGAGAGGCCCGCAATTTTGAGCGCCGCACTCCACCCCCCGCTCAACTTGATCGGGAGCCACGCGATCGCCATTTGGTCTCCCCGCGTAAAGGCGATTACGCACTTGTTGCTAGGCAGCGCTGGCCAGACCAGCACCGCCTTCCCTCCCCTCCATTGGCGGAACGTCCCCGGTTGGAGTCACGCCCCCTGCCATTCGGGCATCCGGTGGGATATGCCCTTCCAGCGATGGCGCGTGGCTCGGGACACCGCGCGGACGAGGAGTTTGTCCTCCATCCTCGTCGGGAAAGACTTGAGCCTGGGTGCGGCGATCGGTCGCCGCCCAGGCATTGTTAGGACATTGGCGCCTGCCCCGCTAAGGTACCCCTCAGATCGACACGGTTTTGTTGCCAACGGCATCGGTCAGGTCTGGGGGCCCACGGGGGACTCTGTTGTGGTCCGTGTCATTATGGACATGGGAGCCCAGGGTTGCCTTTCGTCTATTGTTTTGTTGTTTTGTTTGTATTGTTTTGGGCAAAATTGTTTTCTAGAGCGCCTTTGGACTGCGGGACTTGGCTGGGACGAGCCAATTCGGGAAACCCTGTTGGAAGATTGGCTCCAATTTGTATCCGCACTCCCTGCAGTCAACGAGGTCGTGTTACCCCGCGCTATCCTCCCCCTTGGGAGCTACACTGCTACCCTTGTTTGTGATGCGTCTTCGCACGGTTATGCAGCTGTTGTTTGTCTGCGCACCGTCTGCGCGACAGGCCAGGTGAATTTGTCACTGGTCTTGGCCAAGAGCAAGGTGGCCCCCCTCCGGACGGCACTGACCACCCCTAAGTAGAATTGTCAGGGGCGGCGCGTCTTATGCGTCTATTGAACCACGTTGCTCACACTTTGGGTGGAACTGTGGACATTCGGGTTTCTTACGCCTGGACGGACAGTCAAATTGTTTTGTGTTGGTTGAAGACGTCCGTCCACTCTTTGGAGGTCTTTGTTGCGAACCGAGTGTCCCAGATTCAAAATTCTAAAACGCCTTTGATTTGGAGGCACGTGCCTGGAGATTTGAACCCAGGCGCCGTGGCCTCACGTGGGTGCATGGCACCCCGCTTGATTGCTCACCCCCTATGGTGGGGACTACCCTGGCTGACTCGCCCCGAGGATGATTGGCCTCGAACGCCAGTCTTGATGTCGGGTCCTTTGCCCGGGCTCAAGGTGCTCGCTGTTGGAACGAAGGACCCTGATTTTTGTTGAGTCGATGCAGCTCCTCGACAAATTGTTGAATTGTTGGTGACTGATCTTCAAATTCAGAACTCGCATGCCGGTTGCAATGCGCTGTTGGCCATTCTGCAGCGAGAGTTTTGGATATTGTCGGGAGCCGTTAGTAAGTTGAACCCCTTTTTGGACGATACGGGTCTTTTGTTGTTTGGTTGTTGACGGTTGAGCCACTCTAGCCTTCCTTATGGGGCCCGTCACCCCCTTTGTTGCCTAAGGAGGGCCATTTTGTTAAATTGTTGTTGTTGTTGTTGTTTGGTTGTTGTTGTTGTTTGGTTGTTTTGTTGTTTGTTTGTTTTGACCCGCCAGCCTGCCCCCAATGGGGGGTATTTTGAGGCCGCGGTGAAAGCGGCACAGGGACTCTGGCGCAGATTGTTGGGAGACACCGTTCTCACCTTTAAGGAGTTAGCTACGGTATTTTGCCGCATTGAAGCTGTATTGAATTCGCGTCCATTGTGCCCGCTGTCTTCGGACCTGAACGTCTTGGAGGCCCTGACCCCGGGCCATTTTTTGATTTGACAGCCACTTGCCGCCCTGCCGGAGCACCCTTTTGTCGATGTGAGCCAAAATTGGTTATCGCGGTTTCAGTTGGTGCAGCAGCTCGCTCAGAGTTTTGGAAGCGTTGGAGCTTGGAGTATTTGCACATCCTCCGGCAGCGCGTCAGGTGGACTGATAAAACGCAACCTTGTCGGGATTGCCAAGTGATTAGCGGACGGGAAGGCCCGTCCGGGGGGGGTAGATGTTGCGTCCCGTTCGATTAGTTACTCTATGCGCCTTCGGAACGCGCCCGAACGGAATGACATCTGACTTGTCAAGTTTGACTTTTGACACTTGACACTTCTCTTGGTTTTTTGGTGAGAACAAGGGATCACGTCGCCGCTTGTATTCCGCGACCTTTTGTTAAATTAATCCCTTAGAACCGGTCGTTTTGTGGACAATCTGTCGTGATCCAATAGTTTTGATTGTAAATAACCCCAATTTGAAGGAATAACACGGGTTGAGTTATGGATATATCTTGTTGAAATAGTTTGAAGGTTAAGTGAAAGTGACGCTATTGGAAAACGCGTGATTTGAAGACCGCATGTCTGAAAGGCAGACCTCTTGGAGCTGATTGTAGCCTGAGAATACTTACACATAACGTCACTACACGATACATACACACTCACTTACATACATAGATCCAGGTAACCCCAAGAAGCAGGTGTTCGTCTACCACCAGGTGAGTTCTTTTGTTCGTGTATTGTACCTATTGCAATTAAATTATATATTGTCTGCTCCGCGTATGGCGGACTAGTTTCGCTCGCCACTTCTTGCTCCAGGGCCCCAGCATCGCGCTTCCACCTACTCAATTAAAATCCTATGGCTAGGGCTCTGGCCTGGCAGCGAACATGGACTATGTAACGTTGTGTGAATATCCACATATTCAATTAATTCATAATCAACGTTAATTCTTAACTTATAAAAACATTATCGTAATATCGTCAATGGAATGCAAGGAATGCCTACACATTCTTTTTGGTGTTGGAGCAGTACGACGTGATGTTCTGCGTGACGTCATAAAAAGAATGCCATTTGTGGGTATCAGTAAATAGTCTTTAATCGTGTAGTGACGAAAAATCATGCTAGGTGGGTAGTTCTGAATCAGACACTTCCTTTTGGTATCGTAGTCGGACGAATGTTCTCGACATTAACCGAAGTAAAGCGAGCACGAGTATAAATATGCTCGTACAGGAGACGATAGCTCACTTTTATTACTAAAACTTTCTGGTTACACGTTCGCAAAATAGTTTCTCTCCGTATTAGATTCTTGCGACATTACCCCGTGTCCAGACTTTTATTTTTATTAAGTTTATACTGACTTAAGTTCTATTAATCAAATATACCTATTTTACAAGTGAAGTGTTTATCCCCGTGAAGGTTAAGTTTGCCAAACCAAACCAAACAATTATTATAACTGCCAGCTCATGTTTTATTTTCTTTACTGAGTAGGTACCTACAGACATAATTTATTTTATGTTCATATTTTTTATTGTCTGTTGGTTTCATTCTTTTTAAGCCTCGAGTGTGTCACACGCTCGCAGGGCCAATCGATGTTTTATGTGTTAACGCTTCTCGCTAATTTAACTACGTGTACGTACCATGTAAACTCCGCTCTGATGAGGACCAATACTCACAAACGCCTTAGCGCTTTACGTCCTAGGCTTTCGCGTACGCTGCGAGGTCATCATCAGAGAGGGGTTGCAGAGGACATTTATTCGCCGCTGGACGTTGATTCCAGGGAACAAGATTGGGATTAAAATTACCCTCATCGACGTTCGTTGAGTACAGCTGACTCACTCTTACCGAACGTTCGAGACCTGGCGCACACGTCACCTGGCGGCACCCACCTGCGCACCTTACCATCTCGTCTCTGCGGCCTCTTCCACCTCGGGGTCAACTCCTCGGCGTCACGTCGCTCCAGCTATGCGTTAAGCCAGGGCAGTACTTAGTGCGCCTACTTCCGCGGAGCAATAAATTAACAAATGAAGGCCTTGTAATTCCACGACCCGTATTAAATTTTATTGTTGTAAGCGTTGGTGAGATTTTTATTTTTATTTGAATACTCCCATACGTTACAACTAGGGCATCGGAACCGGTTTTCCCGGTTCCAGAGAACCGGGCAATCCCGGTTCTGAGGGACATTGAAAGAACCGGTTCTGCATAACGGAGAACCCGTCGTTTCGGTTCTTTCGGTTTTGTCTTAAAATAAATTTAGAAATAATATTATCTCTATAATAATCTTGATGCTAAATATCAAGTTATTATCCAAATAGAATAAATACTGTTATTTCACTGTTAAATTAATAAACGTACGTGTAAAAGTGTTTGTACAAACCTACTTACAGAAATGAAATAATTTATCAACGTTATAATTTTAATATTATTGTAAGTTTCTTAAAGATTCATATATTTAAGAAACTTACGATTTTTTTAAGGCATTCGGCAACATTACGGTATATTCGCCAGGATACCCCACAACATTCAAATTTTTGACATTTGTTTTGCAATTTGCAGCTCAGCCTCGGATAGTATGGTAATAAAAGTAATTCGCGGTAATGACACATACTATCCGATAGTGAGCTGGCAATTGTAAAGTGAGAGAGAGAGAGAGAGAGAGAGAGAGAGTTGGAGCTGTCACCTTAACAATCTCTGGTTGGCAACCCTGGTAGACGCGCTGTCGCCATTTTGTTTAGTTTGACACAAACAAACGTTGTGAGTGGGTGTATTGTTTTTGACGCCGATTACAAGTAAGTGGACAAGTAAGTGGCTTAAAATATTATTGCATATTTTTATTATTTTTTTAATCAATAAATTGAGAATACTTATTTTAATTGCTATTAATTAAATATTACGCCTTCACTCTTGTGGGAGAAACATATTGGACGGAATAGATAGAATAATAACTAGGCCAGACTTGGCTGGACAGCGACATGATAAAGTTTGTTACACCTATTTATTTCTTTCTTTTTTCTCATATTACTTTGTTTTTTGGCATTCAATCTGATAATTATTGTGAGTTTTTTGAATTATACAACACAAATCAAAGTAGATTATATTTCAGTTTTGGGCACTTAAGAGAACACGTGGCGCGTGCTACATTAAACTACTTATTGCTTAGTAGGTAACTATTAACTAAAAAAATTATAAAAAATAACAGCGTTGCTCAGGCGGGACTAAATTACACTGGTTAAATTTACTAAGAAAGTTTATTGAATTTCCGACGCATCTTTCGATTGACTGCATTCCTGAACAAAATACAAAAGAATGTATTTCGAAGAGGTGATTAATAAGGCAGGAGACAAGGCCTCTGTTTGGCGCTATGTTCGACGCCAGGCCAAAGCCCCGACCATAGGATTTAAATAGCGCAGTGGAAACGTGATGATAACTATGGTGGGCCTTGGGACAAGAAGTGGCTGCGAACTGTCCGCCGTGCGCAGAGCTGATCAATACAATATTCAAAAGACTCACCTGATGGTAGAACACTGGCTCTGGTGCCTACCTGGATTTATGTATGTAAATGAGTGTATATTGTATTGTGTAGTCACGTTATGAGTATTCTCCAGGATACAATCCACCGCTCCAATACGCCCTGCTACCAAAGGCATGCGGTCTCCAACACGCGGTTTGCAATAGGGTCACTGTCACTTCAAAGTACTTCAATCAAACAAACTGAACCCGTATTATCTCGTCAAAAGGGGTTGGTTACGCACAAAAACAATTGGATCACGACAAATTGTCCACAAACGATCCATTCAAAAAGATTAATATATTAACAAAAGTCGCGCAAGCAAAATTCTATCCGACCTTTTCAAAGACCAAACCAAAGAAAAAGAAAAGAGACAAAATCAAACTGACAAATGACAGATGTCACTCCGTTAGGTACGCTCCGTTAGACGCACAGATTAAACAAGTCAAACGGGACGGAACATCTACCCCGTCCGGACGGGCCTTCCCGTCCGTTAATCGATTGGCAATCTTGACAAGGTTGCGACCGCTCTCTTCACGACCGATCCGTCCACCAAAACCTCTGCAAAATGAGGAACCCCGTTGGTGCCACCCACCAAATTGAGAATGCGCCCCCGGCGCCAATACAACGGCTTAAGGTTGGCATCCTTAATCAGGACGAGGTCTCCAATTTTGGGCGGATGCGTTTTATCAGTTCACTTGACGCACTGCTGGAGGATGTGTAAATACTCCAAGCTCCAACGCTTCCAAAAACTCTGAGCGAGCTGCTGCACCAACTGAAACCGCGATAGCCAATTTTGGCTCACATCGACAAGAGGGTACTCGGGCAGAGCGACAAGTGGCTGTCCAATCAAAAAATGGCCCGGGGTTAGGGCCTCCAAGTCGTTCGGGTCTGAAGACAGCGGGCACAATAGACGCGAGTTCAATACAGCTTCAATGCGTCAAAATACCGTAGCTAACTCCTCAAAGGTGAGAACGGTGTCTCCTAACAATCTGCGCCAGAGTCCCTTTGCCGCTTTCATCGCGGCCTCAAAAATACCCCCCAATGGGGGCAGGCTGGCGGGTCAAACAACCAAGTGACCCCTCGGCGAGCTAATTTGTTACCAATGTCAGCCTGGTTCTCAGCAAGGAAGGCGTATACCTCCTTCAAATAGTTACTTGTACCCTTGTAGTTAGTACCGCAATCAGACCTGATCAAAGTAACCCACGGCGAGACACAAATCTATCCAAGGTCGCCACAAAGGCCTCCGTTGAGAGGGAGGCTACCAACTCCAAGTGCACTGCCTTAGTTGACAGGCAGACAAACGCACACAAATAAGCCTTAACAATTTTACTATTGCGAAGAGGAGACGTCTTCTCCGAAAAGGGACTAGCAAAGTCCGTTCCGACGCCTGTAAAGGGTCTCGTCTCATTGACACGATCAGCCGGCAAGTCTCCCATCATTGGCTGCATAGTAGAGGCCTTAGTCCAGTAGCACGGCAAACAACGGAAGACGATGCTACGAATAGTACGACGGGCCGACAATATCCAAAACTCTCGCTGCAGAATGGCCAACAGCGCATTGCAACCGGCACGCGAGTTCTTAATGTGACGATCAGTCACCAACAATTTAACCAAATGGCCCTCCTTAGGCAACAAAAGGGGGTGACGGGCCCCATAAGGAAAGCTAGAGTGCCTTAACCGTCCCCCAATACGCAAGAGACCCGTATCGTCCAAAAAGGGATTCAACTTACTAACGGCTCCCGACAATTTAGCCTTACCAGACTTCAAAGTTTCAATCTCCTTCTCAAAGTGTGCAGCCTGCACGGAGCGGACCCAAAGGAGGAGTGATTCCTGTCACTCCTGAGGAGAGAGAACCGGTGACAGACGTTTGTTCCCGGGATTCCTAGAATTATGACCAAAACGCCTGATCCACGAGGTAACGTTCAACAATTTGTCGAGGGAGCTGTATCGATTCAACAAAAAATCTGGGTCAAACGGAGGGTCCTTATATCCAACAGCGAGCACCTTGAGCCCGGGCAAAGGACCCGACATCAAGACTGGCGTTCGAGGCCAATCATCCTCGGGGTGAGTCAGCCAGTCTGGTCCCCACCATAGAGGGTGAGCAATCAGGCGGGGTGCCATGCGGGTCCACCCTTTATGGCAGAACTTTTATCGTCTTAATATTATTTTGCATAACAGCGGATAGCATAAACTTCATTTCGCAGAAAACCGTTTGGCATACACTCATTTATCATACATTCACAACGCATAATTTTATAAGTCAGAATCATCTTTAGGCATAAATTTTATTCCATAATAATTAAAAAGTAGAACCATCATAACGCAGAAAGTTCGCAGTCAGAATCGTCTCTTGGTATAATTTCATATCGATAGTTATTAAAAGGCAGAACTATCATATCTCAGAAACTTTAAACTTAGAATCATCTTTTGGCATACATTTCATATCGAAGAAGCATGCAGCATACAAAGGCTTCGGCTTGCTGGCCGGCTTTGCCGGCCAGCCTCAGCCGCGGCGGCGACCGTCAAAACCACCTGCTCCTCAGCTCGCGGGCCGCCTCGCCACTCCGCGCCTACGCGGGCTTAAATTACACTCTAGGGGTAGGGCAGACAAGACTACGTGGAGTCGGTTCTGCAGCGATACGTTTCTGTCAATAATTTTTGTAGCACAACATAATATTGACTTTTTGAGACACTATTTCATTTTATTTAAGGTTAAAATGCAATTTAATAGAAATGAAAATATGCCTAACAAAATTATTCTAAATGAAATTCTGCCATCTTCATAGTATGCCAAGTGAAAGTATGCCAAATAATCATTGCTCTAAATAATTGTTATGCTAAACAAAATTATGCGGAATTTTAAGTCTGCCAAAGGTAATTATGCGAAATAAAATTCTGCCATCTTAAAAGTATGCCAGCGTAAAGTCGAGCATATAAACATTCGGCCAAACAATGATTATGCTAAACATTTTTTATGCCTTACAAATATTCGTTTAAATAAGATTATGCTAAGTGTGTTATGCCAAATAAAATTCGGAGCATCAAGTTTCTGCCAGATAGAGGGAACCCGTGCCATGCACCCACGTGAGGCCACGTCGCCTGGGTTCAAATCTCCAGGCACGTGCCTCCAAATCAGAGGCGTTTCAGAATTTTGAATCTGGGACACTCGGTTCGCAACAAAGACCTCCAAAGAGTGGATGGACGTCTTCAACCAACACAAAACAATTTGACTGTCCGTCCAGGCGTAAGAAGCCCGAATGTCCACAGTTCCACCCAAAGTGTGAGCAACGTGGTTCAATAGACGCACAAGAAGCGCCGCCCCTGACAATTCTAACTAAGGGATGGTCAGTGCCGTCCGAAAGGGGGCCACCTTGCTCTTGGCCATGACCAGTGACAACTTTACCTGGCCTGTCACGCTGACGGTGCGCAGATAAACAACAGCTGGTTAACCGTGCGAAGACGCATCACAAAACCCATGAAGGGTAGCAGTGTAGCTCCCAGGGGGAGAATAGCGCGGGGTAACACGACCTCGTTGACTGCAAGGAGCGCGGATACAAATTGGAGCCAATCTTCCAACAGGGTTTCCCGAAGAGGCTCGTCCCAACCAAGTCCCGCAGTCCAAAGGCGCTGAAGAAAACATTTCGCCCAAAACAATACCGGGCATATCCAACCATTCGGGTCAAAGGTCCTCGCGACAGTAGACAACACCAGTCGTTTAGTCCAAGTGTGAGGTGACTCCAAGTCGACATCGTATGTAAAGATGTCTTGGACTGGTCGGTACTGAACGCCGAGAACTGGTATCATTGCAGGGTTGTTAACATTTTCAAACAAAAGCGGGTCCTGCCTATGATCCTCCGACAAACCTTCCAATAGCGCTGGCGAGTTGGACACCCATTTAAGCAACTCATAGCCAGCGGAAGCTAAAATTCCAATCAATTCGTCACGCAACAGGACGGCTTCCCCAACAGTGGGAGCTCCAGTACAAACGTCGTCAACATACAAGTCCGTTTTCAAGATGGCGGACGCACGAGGGAACTTCAAACGCTCTCGGTCCGCGAGCTCCCAAAGAGAACGAATAGCAACAAAAGGGCTCGATCGGAGGCCGTACGTATTCGTATTGAGCTCGTACACAATCATGAGGTCCTGGGGATTCTCTCGCTACAGGATCAACTGATAACGTTTGTCATCCTCGTGAATAACCGTTTGGCGGAACATCATTTTGATGTCGGCCACAAAAACTACCTGATGACGACGGAAAGACGTAATGACGTCACAAAGATCCCTCAACAATTTGGGGCCTGGATGCAAGCAATCATTCAAGGAGACACCAGACGAAGTCCGCGCAGACCCATCAAACACCGTGCGCAGCTTACCGGTGGATGGCTTGAGGACCGCGTGATGCGGCAGGAAATAATGCTCACCTGAGCGCCAATCCAAATTTGACACCGACATGTGTCCCAAATCTGCGTATTCCCGCATGAAATCCAAATATTTCTGCCACAGCACCGGGTCCCTGCTCATGCGGCGCTCCATTGCCAACAATCTCTTCTCGGCCGTAGGTCTGGATTCACCGAGAGGTGGTCGCACCGCAACAAAAGGCAACCTGGTCACAAGCCGGTCGGAACGGGGTCGACCTGTGTTGTTCTGGTAGAACAACTCGCACTCCTCGTGTTCCGGGTTCAAACGGGCTACCTGAGGGGGTTCTTCAACCTCCCAAAACCTCTGAACGGCATCAGAGAGGGCGGAGCCGGACGACAACACAAGATCAGGTTCAGGTGTAGGGAGAACCATCAACACTGGTCCCATCAACGCAAAGCCAAAGATGGTCGAGACAGCCACCAAACCGCGTGGCTGCAGAACCTTTATATCACCCAAAAATATTCCCCCTAGTACATCGAACCCAACAACAAATGCGCTGTACTAGGGGAATCAAACCGGGGGTCAGCCAATTCCAGGCCTGACGTCAACCGGACAATTTCTGAAGACAGCTGACATTGAGGATGACTACCCAAAATATTCGTCAGAACAACGGCCGAAGCAATAATTTTAGGCACCATACAATTCAGAGGAGTGAACTCAAACCAAGCCTGTCCCTTGGAGGTGACAACTGCTTCGCCCACTCCCTTAATTTTGCGTGAAAAGTCACGCACATCAAGGCCCACCTGTCCCGCTAAAGAAGATGACAAAAGGCAACCCTGGGCTCCCGTGTCCAAAATGGCACGGACCACAACAGAATCCCCCGTGTGCCCCCAGACCCTGACCGATGCCGTTGGCAACAAAACCGTGTCAATCTGAGGGGGTACCTTAGCGGGGCAGGCGCCAATGTCCTAACAATGCCTGGGCGGCGACCGATCGCCGCACCCAGGCCCAAGTCTTTCGCGACGAGGATGGAGGTCAAATTCCTCGTCCGTGCGGTGTCCCAAGCCACGCGCCATCGCTGGAAGGGCATATCCCACCGGATGCCTGAATGGCGGGGGGCCTGACTCCAACCGGGGACGTTCCGCCAATGGAGGGGAGGGAAGGCGGTGCTGGTCTGGCCAGCGCTGCCTAGCAACATCTACGTAATCACCTTTACGTGGGGAGAACAAATGGCGGTCGCGCGGCTCCCGATCAACTTGCGCGGGGAGTGGAGTGCGGCGCTCAAAATTGCGGGCCTCTCCCCGGTTCTGAACCGGTGAGCCAGAAGCCCGGTGACCAACTTCATGGTAAGCCCCCATGCGCGAACCTCCATCAGAGGCTGGTCTGCCAGCGTGGTTCGCGTTAGCGCACAAAATGTCCAAATGGGACTCCCTACAAATTCTACAAGGGCGGGGGTTGGGGCAGTCCCGATGGAAGTGAGCTCCCAAACATGAGAAGCACAGACGGCGTGCACTGGCAACTCGGCGGCGGGCACTCACGTGCAATTTCAAAAAGGCCGCGCAAGTTGCCATGCCATGCCCCGTGTCCCTACAAAACTCACAACCAGGACGACTCTGGGTGCCAGCAAAACGAGCGGCGGGGCGACCATCAACAGGCCCGCGAGCCCTAGTCCGTCCCTGGTCTCGTGGCCGGGAAGACGGTTGGCGTGACTCGGTGGCAACGCTAGAGTTATCCATAAACCGACACTCATCCTCCAAAAATTTGACGAGGTCACCAAATGGGGGGAGATGTGTGACACTATCCTCACCATACTTTTGCTCGAAACGAGCCCTCAAATCGGCAGGAAGCCGTTGCAGCAAAACATGCACCAAAAGGTAAGACTAATGGTCCACCGGCAACTCCAATCGCTTTAAAGCGTTGGTCGCTGCCACCAACGGGTTCAACAGGTCAAAACGCAATGCTGACAATCTTGTAATGACCGGTAACCCCAAAATCTGTTTGATATGAATGTCAACCAAACAACGTTTGTTTTGATACCGCCGGGTGATTAGTTCCAAAGCGGTAGGGTAGGCTGAGTCAGTCACCGACAAATGCTGTACCAAGGCTCGGGCCTCACCTTCCAGGACAGATAACAAATAGGCCAACTTTTGGGTGGGTCTGAGGTCCGAGCGAGCATCAACCAAACTTTCAAAAAGGTTTTGGAAACCCAACCAATGGTCCAAGCGACCGTCAAAGTGTGGCAGTTCCAAAGTAGGCAATCTACTCAATAGTCCGGGACCTGAAACAACCGAGGTCTCCGGTTTGACCTGGACTGGTGTCCGGCTCTCCAATATTTCCCGAGCACGTTAACCAATAACATCCCCCAGGTCCAAGATCTGGTCGTAGTCAGCAAGGACCTTATCACGTGCTGCCTGGTCCAGCACTTCCAGATCCACTTCACAAATGAACTCGTTGTAGCGGGTGAGCAGAGCATCAACGTTGCCGAGTCTCACGTTCAACTGCTCGAACCGAGCAAGCGTGACCACTTCAAGATCCGGGCGCTCAGCGGTCGCTGCAGCTGAAGTGAACCACCGTAGCTGTGTGGTAAATCCACTGATTGCCTCTCTCACCGCTTTGTATGCCATTGCACAAACAAAACAATTCAAATAAACCAAACAAAAAAATGTTAAATAACAAAGTTCAAACAATATAACAAGGAAAACCAAAGCAAACAATCAAACTGCCAACTCAAGACAACTACAAAGTATTGGTTCCAATTCAATGAACGACAATAAACTTTTATTGTAATTTAAACAATGTTAATGCTCAAAATGCCAATTTCAAATGTTAATTTCTCAAACCACTATGTCAATGGTACAAAAATTCATATTTTTTATCAATGGTACAAAACTCAATTTTAATGTCTTCCAGACATTCAATACACAAAACAGGTCAGACACAAAAAGGGGCTACAACAAGGGGCTGCAACCCGGCTGACTTTGGGAACATAAGTTTACCCGTCTCAACAAATTTAAACAAATTATTTCAATAAACAATTAATTACAGTTAACAAACTACTACCTTAACGTTACTATTTCCTTATAGAGACTGCCAAGTAAAGCCTACTGTAAATTACCAATTTTGTGGTTGTATATGTTACAACCACGCTCTGCTACCGCCTACCAAGACTGTTCGACGCCAGGCCAAAGCCCCGACCATAGGATTTAAATAGCGCAGTGGAAACGTGATGATAACTATGGTGGGCCTTGGGACAAGAAGTGGCTGCGAACTGTCCGCCGTGCGCGGAGCTGATCAATACAATATTCAAAAGACTCACCTGATGGTAGAACACTGGCTCTGGTGCCTACCTGGATTTATGTATGTAAATGTATATTGTATTGTGTAGTGAGGTTATGAGTATTCTCCAGGATACAATCCACCGCTCCAATACGCCCTGCTACCAAAGGCATGCGGTCTCCAACACGCGGTTTGCAATAGGGTCACTGTCACTTCAAAGTACTTCAATCAAACAAACTGAACCCGTATTATCTCGTCAAAAGGGGTTGGTTACGCACAAAAACAATTGGATCACGACAAATTGTCCACAAACGATCGATTCAAAAAGATTAATATATTAACAAAAGTCGCGCAAGCAAAATTCTATCCGACCTTTTCAAATACCAAACCAAAAAAAAAAGAAAATAGAAAAAATCAAACTGACAAATGACAGATGTCACTCCGTTAGGTACGCTCCGTTAGACGCACAGATTAAACAAGTCAAACGGGACGGAACACACTACTTTCTGAGAAACAAAAATAAAAGTGAAGCAAAATGTAAATTATGCCAAAAGATATTAAAATCAGGCCGCGGTAGCACGAGCAGTTTATAAAAACATTTGAAAAACGTACATAAACTCAGTTTAGAAAGTCCAACTATGTCAGTACAGGATAGTGCATCTACTACTGTTCCGTCCCGTTTGACTTGTTTAATCTGTGCACCTAATGGAGCGCGCGTGTAACGAACTGACAACTGTCACTTGTCAGTTTGACTTTGACACTTTCTCACTTTGGTTTTGTTGGAAAAAGGGAGCATCGTCGCCGTTTGGATTCCGCGACCTGTTGTAAATTAATCCCTTTAAATCGATCCGTTTGTGGCAATTTGTCGTGATCCAATTGTTTGTTTGAGTAACCAACCCCCTTTGACGATATAATACGGGTTCAGTTTGTTTGAAATGAAAATTATTTTGATGTGTTAGTGAAACCATTGGAGACCGCATGCTGTGAATACCTCCAGCCTTATGGGGCGGCCTTGTATCCTGAGAATACCTACTTACAACGTCACTACACAATACAATATTCACTCATTTACATAGGTACATAAATCCAGGTAGGCCCCAGAAGCAGTTTCCTTCTACCATCAGGTGGGTCTTTTGAATATTGTACTAATCAGCTCCGCGCACGGCGGACGTTTCGCTCGCAACTCTTGCTCCAGAGCCCCACCATCACGTTTCCACTCATCATCATCATCATCAGCCTATACCAGTCCACTGCTGGACATAGGCCTCCCCAATTGCGCGCCATTCAGCTCGATTTTCGGCAACTCTCATCCAGTTGCTGCCAGCCACCCTGCGAAGATCGTCGCTCCACCTAGCCTGAGGGCGTCCTACCTTACGTTTGCCGATTCGCGGTCTCCACTCAAGAACACGTCTACCCCAACGGTCATCGGTTCGACGGCTAATATGGCCGGCCCACTGCCACTTCAGCTTGCTAATCCTATGAGCTATGTCGACAACTTTGGTTCTCTGCCGGATCACCTCATTCCGGATTCTGTCCCTCAGAGATACTCCAAGCATAGCTCGTTCCATAGCTCGCTGAGCGACTTTAAATTTGTGGACCAGCCGTACCGTGAGTGTCCACGTTTCGGCTCCGTAGGTCATAACAGGTAGGACGCACTGGTTGAAGACTTTCGTCTTTAAGCTCTGTGGAATACGCGACGAGAAGACTCGACGAAGCTTCCCAAACGCTGCCCAGCCCAGCTGAATTCTCCTGTTAGCCTCCTTCTCAAGGTTGTTCTTACCAAACTGCAGAGTTTGCCCGAGGTAAACGTATTCTCGAACAACCTTGAGGGCACCGCCATTGACCGCAATCGGTCCCGGAGTCGCGTGATCGTTGAACATAACCTGTGTTTTGTCCAAGTTCATCCGGAGACCAATGCGTACAGAAGAATCAACTAGGCCGTCCAGCATCTGCTGCAAGTCCTGTAGCGATTCCGCCAATATGACGATGTCGTCTGCAAATCTCAAGTGTGAGATGTATTCGCCGTTGATGTTTATTCCGCGTCCACTCCAGTTTAGCGTCTTGAACACATCCTCCAGTGCGTTAGCGAACAATTTTGGGGAGATTACGTCCCCTTGTCTCACTCCTCGACGCAGGGCGATGTGTTCAGTTTGCCGGTCCTGAGTTTGGACGGTCATTGAGGCGTTTTCATAAAGACATCTCAGCACTTGGATGTATCGCCAGTCGACTTGGCATCGCTGCAAAGACTCCAAAACAGACCAGCACCCCTAGCCAAGTTGATAATCTACAATCGTTAACGGTAGTCGCTCAACGTTAAGTTACGTGGTTAGAACAAACGAACAGAAAATTCGTAGCCAAATTCACATCGTTCAAAATGATAGAATGATTTTTTATCGTTTCTACAATGTTCAACGCTACATCCTTTGTTATAAGGTGTCGTTTTTCTAAAGACATTGTAGAACGAGCGGCCGACTCAGGCGCTTCAACATGGCTACCAACTTATCGTTTTCTACAATTGGTGACACTGAGGCGTTACCGATTGTAGAACGGTAAACGTTTGTGACTTGGCTAGGGGGGCAGGTCTCAATAGAATCAAAAGCCTTCTCATAGTCCACAAACGCAAGACACAGCGGCCGATTATACTCCTCGGACTTCTGTATAATCTGCCGCACTGTGTGGATGTGGTCTATGGTGCTGTATCCTCCTCGAAACCCGGCCTGCTCCGGCGGCTGAAACTCGTCGAGTCTCCGCGCTAGACGATTCGAGACGACTCTTGAAAACAGCTTATATACGTGGCTTAGGAGCGAAATGGGTCTGTAGTTCTTTAAAAGGGTTTTATCCCCCTTTTTAAAGAACAGTACGACCACACTCCTTCACCACGCTTCTGGAGTTCTCCCAGAGAACAGGACAGAGTTGAAGAGCTCCCGATGCTCTTTCAGTACAGGACTTCCTCCTGCTTTCAGGAGCTCGGTCGTAATCCCGTCCTCACCAGGGGCTTTTCCATTTTTAAGCTGTTTGAGAGCCGCCTCGATTTCATCTTGGCTGACTTCTGGCAGGTCTTCTGTGAAGTGGCGGGTTAAAGTGGCTCTAGAATCCTCATTTTCGGGCTCAGGTCGAGATGCATGCGATGCGTACAAATGGCCGTAGAAGTTTTCGACTTCCGAAAGGATCTCCGGCTTCGAAACGACGATATCCCCACTAGATATAGTCAACTTCGTCAGGTGGCTCCTCCCAAGTGGTTGGACAAACACTTTCGACCCCCGATTTTGCTCAATCGCTTTCTCTATGAAGTGTGTATTAGACCGTCGGAGGTCGCGTCGTACCAAAGATCTAATCTTATTGTTGAGTGCCCGATGTTCTGACGAAGTGACAGGTGGGTTTTCACGTCGTTCCGTCATAAGCTCCAGAGTCTCTTCCGAAAGTTTGGACTTCCTGCCCGTACGCCGCATTTTGCAAAACCTCGCACCTTCTTCCCTGAAGATACCCACCATTTGGTCGAGCGCCTGGTCGACGTCATTTGTGGTTTCCACGGCAGCAAATCGGTTTTCCAGGTCTAACTGGAATGCTTCAGATCCTAGCATAGTTTGGAGCTTATTTGGATGGAGCCTAGACTTCATCAAACGAGTTCGCTCGAGCTTGTAGTTGATATTCAGAGAGCCTCGAACAAGTCTGGGATCACTGCCGGTATTGAACCTGTTGATCACTGAGACATCTCTGAATATGTGCTTCCTATCCGTTATGATGAAGTCTATCTCATTTTTTGTCATAGTGTCGGGGCTTCGCCACGTCCACTTCCTTTGGGGCTGTTTCTTAAAGAAGGAATTCATCAAGAAAAGCCCCTCCTTCGCAAGGAAGTTAACAAGCATTTGCCCCCTATGATTTCTGCTGCCAAACCCGTAGGATCCTACTACCGATTCACTGCAATTCTGTACTCCCACTTTAGCGTTAAAATCCCCCATAACTACGTTGTAGTGGGCCTTAGTGGTGGAATGCAAGGCCTTGGAAATGTCTCGTACATTTCCTCCACTTCGTCATCCGAGTGTGCCGAGGTCGGTGCGTATACCTGGATAACCTTGAGGCTATACCTCTTGGTTAGCTGAACTACGAGGTACGCTACCCTATTCGACACACTGGAGACTTCCACAACGTTGTCACAAAGGGATTTGTTTACCAGGAACCCGATTCCGCCTTGGGATAGCTGGTCTCCCTCTCGAAAATACAGGAGGTGGCCCGATTCAAGGGTTATGGTGTCCTCCCCCTCTCTTCGGACTTCACTCAACCCAAGAATGTGCCACTTTATCTTTCCGAGCTCTTCTTCTAGCTGCACTAGGTGTTCGTCGAGCCGTAGCGTGCGTCCGTTGTACGTAGCCAAGGTCAGTTGGGTTTGGCGGCTATTCGTAACCCGGGGATTCTTCGCACCCCCTACCTTGCCGTTACCGTGACCGCCGCCAAAATCAGGAATAGCAAGGCGGCCGGGAACTGGGGGCCGTGGTTCATTTTGGCTTGCCATTTGGAGGGTTTGCCCATAATCGTTTCCACTGCGCTATTCAAATCCTATGGTCGGGGCTTTGGCCTGGCGTCGAACAACTACAAAAGAACTTCCGGATCCCGAAATGCCGAAAAAGAAATCTAAATGGACCCATTTTTTGAGAGTAAAGCCAATCCAAGAATGGAAGTAATGGTGTCTCGTATGGCTTGGATTTGTGAAAGTTCCTATTTCTAGCTTGTAAGATTGTTAATTTTTTTTAAGTTAATTTTTTATTATTTCATAGCTACTTTTTCATCTCTGTAGTCTCGTGAATTATAAACAACTGATTGTTAACTGATTTTGAAAGTAGTGAATTTTAAAGAACTGATTGTTGCCAAAAATACTTTAAACGATGTTGTAATTTGAGTATAATTAAAAAAAATATTAATATGCTTACCAATAAAGTGTGTTTTAAGAGATAGCCTTAAAAAGCATACCTTTTCAACTTGAATTTATAAAAAAGAAAGAAAGTTTAAAGAAAGTAATTACTAAGCCCCTTTTAAAAAAAAATGACAGAACGAATGTTAAAAATTATAGACCAATTGCAAAAATTCCGGTATTTTTAAAAATGATAGAGAAAGTAATTTATAATTCTATTTATGCTTACTTCGAAAAATTCAAATTTTTTTGCAAGGAACAAAAGGGATTCAGAAAAAAAATGATTGTTAATATGGCACTGTTTGACCTATTATCAAATGTCTTGACATCTGTCGATAAAAAAAAACCTGTTTGTGCAATATACACAGACATGACGAAGGCGTTTGATTTTGTAAATCATGAGATTTTATTGCAAAAATTACATAGCTACGGCGTTAGAGGGAACATCCTTAAGCTTTTAGAATCATACCTAAGTATATGAATATGAATATGAATAATAAGTGACAGATTACAATGTACGGAAATCTCTAGAATATGTCCTACAACAAAATTAGAAATCACATATGAGCCAAGGTACATAAAATATGGCGTACCTCAAGGGAGCGTTCTAGGACCACCGCTTTTCTTGATATATATAAATGACCTCCCAAAATTCATAGGGCAAAAAATGATACTCTTTGCAGACGATAGCACGGCTATTATAGAATGTAATAATCCAAACAATTATCAAAATGACATTAATAATTCTTTAAATAAAATAATAAATTGGCTTAGTGAAAATAATCTAATAATTAATTTAAATAAAACGAATATAATGCACTTTCATCAACGGCTTGAGAAACCACTAATTAGCGTTGCTTATGATAATTATGAAATTGTGGAAGTTAGCACCGCAAAGTTCTTAGGTATAACTATAGATGAAAAGCTGACTTGGAAACCTCATTTGGAGGAAATTTGCAAGCGATTAAGTAAATCAGCATATTTGTTATTTCAACTTTCAAAAAAAGTAAATATTGATACACTATTGATGGCATATCATGGACTTGTCGCCTCAGTTCTGCGATACGGTGTTATTTTTTGGGGACAGTCAACAAATAGGGAACTTGTTTTCAGGATGCAGAAAAGATGTGTACGGTGTATGTATGGTTTAAAAACGACAGATAGTTGCATTCCTTATTTTAAAAAGTTAAAAATATTACCTCTACCAGCTTTATACATCCTAGAAATTGTATTATTTGTAAAAATGAATCCACATTTATTCAAGAAATTCAGTACAGTAAAGAAAACACCCATGCGTGCTCAACATAATAATGATTTATGCCTTGTGAAATGTAAAACTTATCTTATGAGGAAAAGCTTCTTTGCTATTGCACCGCAAATATATAATAAAATACCCGATGAAATAAAATGGCATACATTTTATTTCATCGGGTATTTTATTATTATGCAGTAATTATTAAGTAATATAATGCATTTATATAATGCAGATGTAATAGTGCAGAAGTTTAAAAAAACGCTTAATGGGTTACTTCTTGAAAAATGTTATTATACTCTAGGTGAATTTCTTAATGACGAATCTCTGTAACTTTATAATATTGACATTTTTACTTATACTTGACATTTTTAATATATTTTTTACTTATTTTATTTTTAAATTAATCTTCTGAATTAACTATAAATTTTGATGAAATGAAATTGATTATGAATATTGAAATTTTACTTGCTTGCATATTCATATTATGACGAATTATTATTTTAATTTAATAGTATATTTTTTTTTAATTTTAATAATTTGTATGTCAATTGGCAAAACATAGTGCACTATCTAATCTTTAAGATCTTGTATAAAATTATCACCTATGTTTACGAATAAATGATTTGATTTGATTTGAAAAAACCCGAAAGAACCGAAAGAACCGGGTACCCGGTTCCGGCTTGAGTTTAGAACCGAAAGAACCAGTTCCTAAAATAGGGCCGGTTCTCGAAGCCCTATCCCGGACATGTCGGTTTTGTTATTTCATTTTCTTTAAAAATAAGAAGAAAGAAAGAAAGAAAATACGTTTATTTGCGGTAAATAAGACGCAAAAACAAACTGAACACAACAAAAATATAAAAAAATAGCTGGGGAAAATATGCGTCAAATCCACGCAAAACGGCCATCGCTCAGCATAATACTGCGACTCTGCGAGACAGAGCCCCAGCGCTGGTTTTCAGCGACAGCCGGCGCTGACGTGTGACGCCGGACGGTGCAGCAAATCATAATAAAAAGAAGTCACAATACTAAATCTTAAATAATAAATAACACAATATTAAAAGGCAAATAAAGAGCGAAATACAATTTTAAAACTTAAGCATTAAAAAACACACTACAATACAGTGGCAACATAATAATCGTTGCAATATGACGCACGCACCGCAGGATATTATTTATCTGTGCCATTCTTGACAAAGTCCATGCATAATGTTTGTTTTGACTGTGAGTTACATAATAATAAAAAAAAAAAAAAAAACATCATGGCGGCGTTTAGCGTTGGCATTACGAAATTAACAATATTGAATACGATGCTATGTTATGAAATTGTTAAGTGTTATTGATTATGGAAAATGTGTGTATGAAAGTGTGGGATGGTGTAGATCACTGACTCGGTAAATTAAAACTAGGAGATCGAACACAGTTCGGTAACAAGTTGGTAAGTAAAGTTACAAAATAGAATTAGTTAGGCACGAATGCATTAGTGAAATACTTAACTGTAAATACGTCATGTGATTCATAATAAATGAATATTATTATTAAAAAACAAATTAAAATGGATAATTAATTAAATAAATTAGGATTAATTTAATGTATGTTATATGAATTGTACATTTTAAATTAACAGGGACAAAGGATAAAACAAGAAATTAGACAGACAAAACAGCTCCACTTTCAGATGAGCGAAATACGAAGTCACACAGCCCACGCCATAGATGATCCCAAACCAGAGCCTGCGGGCCATGACACCTGAGGTATGAAACAACACTTAAAGTTTATTGTTAGGAGTTCAGTGAAATTTGCTTATGCATAAGTAACTTTTTGTGTTGAAATTTGAAAGATTGTATTGTTTTCAGGCGTCGCATTGGTGGTGGGAGATCATTCCAACAGCGCGTGGCTGCAAACTTAAAACACCCCCTGAAAGCTGTAGTTTTATGCATTGGCACTGTCAGAGGGCTTACCATGGAACGAAGACCATACCTCAAATGGTTTTGCTTCCAGGTCAGCTTTTCATAAAGATAGCGTGGTTTTTGAGAAGTAACAATGCCAAACAACAAGTTGGCCAAATGAAGCTTCCTTCTGGCAGCCATTTTTAATAATTTAAGTTCATTAGCATATGGAGTAATATGACTTCTTCGTGGAACGTTGACACAGAAGCGAACACAGGCATTTTGAATGCGTTGGATCACACGCTCCGTTTTTGAGAGCAGGCATGGTCCATACACTGTATCACAGTAATTTAACTTGGATAGGATGAGACTATCAACAAGCTGTTTCCGGAGTGGTATGCTCAGGTATTTCCGTATTCCATATAATACTTTTAGCCTATAAAAACAATTACGGAGGACGTTGGTTACATGGGCCTCAAAGCGCAGCTCTGGGTCCATAATAAGCCCTAGATTGCATGTTTGCTCCACTCTCTCAATTTTCTCTCCCATAATGATTATCTCAGGGTTGGCAGACAGTATTGCACTAACTTGTTTCTTAGAACCCAGTACCATGAATTTAGATTTCAGGGGATTCAAAACGAGAGAGTTCTCCTCAGACCATACAACCACCCTATGCAAGTCCTCGTTTATTTTTTGCACCGCTAAAGATGTTTCATCCCCTTTGAAAGATATATACAACTGGATATCATCAGCATACATATGATATTTACAGTTAACAAATGACTTTATGATATCCGCACTGTAAAGGATATACAACAGGGGGCCCAAAATCGATCCCTGAGGGACACCCCTTGACACTTGGAGGGGAGAGGATGCCACTGTTGACCCGTCCTCCCTATGCATCTCTACATATTGAGACCTCATTGTAAGGTAGCTTTTGAACCATTCCACCGCATCACTGTCGAAGCCATAAAAGGCTAACTTTGACAGCAGTAGAGTGGTATTAATTGCGTCAAAAGCCCGAGAAAAGTCTAGCAGAGCCAGAATTGTTCCCTCTCCCCGGTCACGTGCTTCAAGGATATTCCCAACAACATCAGCCAGAGCCGTTGCCGTACCTCTACCCTTTCTGAAACCCGACTGTAGGTCAGGAAGAATGTTATTGGTTTCGAGATATTCAATAACCTGCGAGTATACCACACGTTCCAAGACCTTAGACAGACAAGGTAGAATACTAATAGGTCTTAAGTCCTTAGTATTAACCGGGTTATTGTTTTTAGGGATAGGGCGTACAATAGCGCATCGCCAGAGTTCTGGGAACGTACGTGTGGCAATGGACCGGTTAATGATGTCAGTAATGGCTTGTAGGGTAGCTGGCAATGTAAGTGATATCATATCGAGACTCATACCATCAACACCCTGTGCATTTGACCCTAGACTTTTAATTATCTTTAAGATTGATTCGGGATTGGTTGTTGTAAGTGAGAAAGAGGCAGGGCCATGCCTATGAGACTCAAAGTAGGACAATTGTGAGATATTGTGATGACAATTACCTGGAACGTCCAGGAACGCCGCATTAATCACATCAGCGTTGTTGAAGTGACTTGGCAGCAATTTTTGCTTATGGTCTGGAAGCACATCTGATTTTAAGTTGCGCCACAATAGTTTTGGGTCCTTCAATTGCTCATTAATACTCTTGGCGAAATATGCCGTCTTCTCATTAGCAAGTGCTGTGATCGCTTGGTGCTTCAGATCAAGATAATATTCCTTATGACCCGATAGTTTGGATTTACGAAATCTATCCTTGGCTTTATCTCTTAGTTTTGAAATTAGTTTTATGTTTTCAGTTATCCAAGGAGTAGGGCGGGTTTTGAAGGTCTTCCTTCTAAGAGGAGCATGAAGATCGAACAGCTGGATCATAAATGAGTTGAAAGTTTGCACCATAGTGTTGACGTCACTCATGTCACCAATTATCGACCATGGTATCAATTCTAAATCTATATTAAAGTAGTCCTCTAATATGTCACTGAGCGGACGAAAAACGACAGATCTTGGTTTGGACTTCTGCTTCTTATAAATCGTCTCGCATGTAATGAACGAGTGGTGGCTAAGTTCACTAATATGAGTCACTACGACATTACGGATTAAAGCATCAGTGCAGATTATGTCAATAAGCGAACTACTATCACCTACAAAATGTGTGGGTGTTGGGACCACTTGGTTGAGGTTGAAGTAGCTAAAAAAATCTGAAAGTTGTTTTGTTTTTGAGTTATTGGCATCCAGCATATTGACATTGAAGTCCCCTAATAATATTACATTATCGTAGGGAGCCAAACCACCAATACTGGTAGTCAAGCCCTCGAGAAAAGACTCCAAATCCAACCATGGCGGACGATAAGCAGTGCCAATCAGTAACTTTTTCTTATTGACAGTAAGAGTTAACCAAAGCTGTTCAACACTGGTGTGGTCTGGATGGGCTCTTACACGCGCAGCAACACCATTTTTAATGTAAAATGCGACCCCTCCGCCGCGCCCACCACGTACAGACATAGGTCGCGGTATGTGCTTGAGCTTGTACCCAGGTACACTAGGCGCTCGGTCCTCCTCACCCTTACGCAACCAAGTTTCGTTGATAGCCATGATATCCACAGAATGGTTACCCATGGCTATCAGAAATTCATCCTGCTTAGTCCCTAGAGAGCCCGCATTCAGTAGACCAAACTTGATGCATTTTGGAGTCATTAGCATATACCATCCGTGTATTGTATGTATGTCTTGTATATTTGTGTATTTATATTAAGTATGTGTAAATTTATGTAGATGTAGGAAATATGTTGAACAGTGGGTTCCAGTGAGCTTAAATGATTGATTGATAATGTACTGTAATTATAATAGTTTAGAATAATTGTAAATAACTGGATTGTATATAATTTTTTGTTAATATTAGAGTATGTTGTAGTAATTGGTGTTTTAAGTGTATTGATAAATGTAACAAATATATAAAAAAATATTAATTGTAACTTATTATATGAACTAGGCGAACAGTGGTGAAAAACTTGATAGAAGTAGTTGAGACGCATATTTTCCCACTTAGAAGTAATTAAAAATAACTTAAACAATAACAACAAGTACCTAAAAAATAACACAGAGAAATATAAGACCAGATAGTAATCAAGCGGTTTCGTTGACAGGTCCAAAAACCCGAGAAATATCTTCTTCGGTGCGGATTCTTTGTGTGGGGTCACCTGGCTTCTTCCTGGCAAGTATGCGGCCGCGCTTGGTCCACACAAATCTCCAGTCGAAGAGGCCTGCAGCGTCCCGTGCCTTTCGAAACAACTGACGGTTGGTTTTTGTGAGGCGCTCGTTGAGGAAGAATCGCTGGGCAGGGCCGGACATGTCAAGATCGGCTGTCGTCGCACCACGTCGCACACGTGCGCTCGCCAGAAGACCGTCGCGCAGATCACGACGCGCCAGGCGCACGACAATAGCGCGCGGGCGAGTTTCTACCGCACCAGCAGAGCTCGTCGCATTGAGTTGCCTCGCGCCGACTCGTTCCGCGCTCACAATGTCGCGCTCCTCAATATTGACTCCTAACTTAAGGCCTATGATCTTGGCGATGTGAATAGGGTTGTCAACCTTCGCCTCAGGTATATTTGTAATTTCAATGTCATTCGCCAAGAGATCCTGATCTCTGTCATTGAGCTCGCGCCTTAACTCCATCACGATCCCGTCCACTGCCCCGGCATTTACCGGACCTGAAGAAGCCCGCCGCTCCAAAGCGTCAACTCTGGCCTCCAGGCCATCGATGCGCGTGTTGCAGGTATTTATAGAGGTTTTGATCTCCAACATTTCTACCTCCATTTCCTTGCGAAACACTTGAATTTCCGCACGCATCGCCTTCAGTTCCTCCATGATTAATTCCGTGTCGGAACCGGCAATCAGCGATATTTCCCGGGCCGTGACATCAACTATAGTGGCGTTGCAAGGCGGCGGGGTAGCAACCTTAGATGGACTCGCAGACTGCATAGGTGCAGGTTCGTTACAGATATCAGACGTTGTATTTGGCGTACTGGTTTCCATGCAGGCTTGTTCTACAGGCGTTCCAGCTAAAGAACCTTCAGAAGGGCCTCTCACAGGGGTCTCAGCCCTGTTGTCCCTAACGAGGTTTTTTTTGCATTCTGGGCAACGCCAGTTTGCAGTAATAGTAGTTTTCGTAGGAACGCCTACGCACACTCGATGATATTGGACCTGGCATTTACCACACCTAGCGCCCTCTACCGTCGAAATGAAGCGACCACATCCTCCACACTTGACACCTGGCATGATGGTAACTGAGGTATAACTTGTAGCGTGAGTAGTTCTAAGTTTGCACACTAGATGGCGCAAGAGACGACTCGATACGGATCGTTAGACAGTTGACCACTAGAAAGATAGATGGCACTGTTAACACGTTAGAGCTGCAACCACTTGTTGTAACTTGTCTAAATAGAGGGTAAGCAGTTAATTACGCCGAATCACTGTGTTATTGTTTTGTTAATTTAATGGTCGTACACGCACTATATACTGCTCACTTCAATGTATGTCACGTTATGTTCCACTAACTTTACAGCAATAAACTATTTATTCACAGAAACTTGTTTTAAAATTATTTCCGAGACAAAAATGACAGACAGGTCTGCACCGATACAGACGTCAAACGCCACTCCAAATATTCTACCAAAATAATTTTATGTTTCGCAAAGGCCACCCACGTGGCTTACATTAAATCGGTTGTACGCTGCCAGACTAGACCTCACAATACGATTTCAAATGCGCAGTGGAAGTGTGATAATCGTGGGGCTCTAGAGACAAGAGTGGCGAGCGAAACTAGTCCGCCGAACGCGGAGCAGACAATCAAATCAAACAATTCAAGTGAAGACGCAATACAATTAACAAATGACTCACCTCATGGTTGAAGGAAACTGCTTCTGGTTTCTGGTTCTACCTGGATTTATGTATGTAAGTGAGTGTATATTGTATTGTGTTGTGACATTGTAAGTATTCTTCAGGTTACAATCCGCTGCAATAAGGCTGGAGACAATCACAGCATGCGGTCTTCAAACACTTAACCTTCAAACTAACACAGGTATTTCCAACAAACAAAACCCGTGTTATGTCTTCAAATTGGGGTTAGTTGGAATCAATACGATTGGGTCATGACAGATTGTCCACAAAACGACCGGGGTAAGGAATTACTTTACAAAAGATCGCGAGATTCAAGCGGCGACATGCTTTCCTTGTTCCCACCGAAAACCAAGAGAGCTGTCAAGTGTCAAAATCAAACTGCCAAGTCAGATGTCATTCCGTTTCGGCGGCGCGTTCCGAAGGCGCATAGAGTAACAAAGTGTTCGGTCCGAAACATCTACCCCCCCCCCCCGGACGGGCCTTCCCGTCCGCTAATCACTTGGCAATCCCGACAAGGTTGCGTTTTATCAGTCCACCTGACGCGCTGCTGGAGGATGTGCAAATACTCCAAGCTCCAACGCTTCCAAAACTCTGAGCGAGCTGCTGCACCAACTGAAACCGCGATAACCAATTTTGGCTCACATCGACAAAGGGGTGCTCCGGCAGGGCGGCAAGTGACTGTCAAATCAAAAAATGGCCCGGGGTCAGGGCCTCTAAGACGTTCAGGTCCGTAGACAGCGGACACAATGGACGCGAGTTCAATACAGCTTCAAAACGGCAAAATACCGTAGCTAACTCCTTAAAGGTGAGAACGGTGTCACCCAACAATCTGCGCCAGAGTCCCTGTGCCGCTTTCACCGCGGCCTCAAAAATACCCCCCAATGGAGGCAGGCTGGCGGCTCAAAACAATAACAAACAACAAAAACAACCAAACAACAATAACAACCAACCAAACAACAACAACAACAATTTAACCAAATGGCCCTCCTTAGGCAACAAAAGGGGGTGACGGACCCCATAAGGAAGGCTAGAGTGCCTCAACCGTCAACAACCAAACAACAAAAGACCCGTATGGTCCAAAAAGGGGTTCAACTTACTAACGGCTCCCGACAATATCCAAAACTCTCGCTGCAGAATGGCCAACAGCGCATTGCAACCGGCACGCGAGTTCATAATGTGACGATCAGTCACCAACAATTCAACAACAAAAAACAACAATTCAACAATTTGTCGAGGGAGCTTTATCGACTCAATAAAACTCAGGGTCCTTTGTTCCAACAGCGAGCACCTTGAGCCCGAGCAAAGGCCCCGACATCAAGACTGGCGTTCGAGGCCAATCATCCTCGGGGCGAGTCAGCCAGGGTAGTCCCCACCATAGGGGGTGAGCAAACAAGTGGGGTGCCATGCACCCACGTGAGGCCACGGCGCCTGGGTTCAAATCTCCAGGCACGTGCCTCCAAATCAAAGGCGTTTCAAAATTTTGAATCTGGGACACTCGGTACGCAACAAAGACCTCCAAAGAGTGGACGGACGTCTTCAACCAACACAAAACAATTTGACTGTCCGTCCAGGCGTAAGAAACCCGAATGTCCACAGTTCCACCCAAAGTGTGAGCAACGTGGTTCAATAGACGCACAAAACGCGCCGCCCCTGACTATTCAACTTAGGGATGGTCAGTGCCGTCCGGAGGGGGGCCACCTTGCTCTTGGCCATGACCAGTGACAAATTCACCTGGCCTGTTGCGCAGACGGTGCGCAGACAAACAACAGCTGCATAACCGTGTGAAGACGCATCACAAACAAGGGTAGCAGTGTAGCTCCCCGGGGGGAGGATAGCGCGGGGTAACACGACCTCGTTGACTGCGGGGAGTGCGGATACAAATTGGAGCCAATCTTCCAACAGGGTTTCCCGAATTGGCTTCTCCCAGCCAAGTCCCGCAGTCCAAAGGCGCTCAAGAAAACAATTTTGCCCAAAACAATACAAACAAACAACAAAACAATAGACAAAAGGCAACCCTGGGCTCCTATGTCCATAATGACACGGACCACAACAGAGTCCCCCGTGGGCCCCCAGACCTAACCGATGCCGTTGGCAACAAAACCGTGTCGATCTGAGGGGTACCTTAGCGGGGCAGGCGCCAATGTCCTAACAATGCCTGGGCGGCGACCGATCGCCGCACCCAGGCCCAAATCTTTCCCGACGAGGATGGAGTTCAAATTCCTCGTACGCGCGGTGTCCCGAGCCACGCGCCATCGCTGGAAGGGCATATCCCACCGGATGCCTGAATGGCGGGGGGCGTGACTCCAACCGGGGACGTTCCGCCAATGGAGGGGAGGGAAGGCGGTGCTGGTCTGGCCAGCGCTGCCTAGCAACAATTGCGTAATCGCCTTTACGCGGGGAGACCAAATGGCGGTCGCGCGGCTCCCGATCAACTTGCGCGGGGGGTGGAGTGCGGCGCTCAAAATTGCGGGCCTCTCCCCGGTTCTGAACCGGCGAGGCAGAAGCCCGGTGACCAACTCCATGGTACCCCCCCGTACGCGAACCTTCATCAGAGGCTGGTCTGCCAGCGTGGTTCGCGTTAGCGCACAAAATGTCTAAATGGGACCCCCTACAAATGGTACAAGGGCGGGGGTTGGGGCAGTCCCGATGGAAGTGAGCCCCCAAACAAGAGAAGCACATGCAGCGTGCGTTGGCAATTCGGCGGCGGGCACTCACGTGCAACTTCAAAAAGGTCGCGTAAGTTGCCATGCCATGCCCCGTGTCCCTACAAAACTCACAACCAGGACGACTCTGGGTGCCAGCAAAACGAGCGGCGGGGCGACCATCAACAGGCCCGCGAGCCCTAGTCCGTCCCTGGTCTCGTGGCCGGGAAGACGGCTGGCATGACTCAGTGGCAACGCCAGAGTTGTCCACAAACCGACACTCATCCTCCAAAAATTGGACGAGGTCATCAAATGGGGGGAGATGTGTGACACTATCCCCACCATACTTTTGCTCAAAACGAGCCCTCAAATCGGCAGGAAGCCGTTGCAGCACAACGTGCACCAAAAGGTAAGACCAATGGTCCACCGGCAAGTCTAATTGCTTTAAAGCGTTGGTCGCTGCCACCAACGGGTTCAACAGGTCAGTACGCAAAGCAGACAAACTAGTAATGACCGGTAACCCCAAAATCAATTTAATATGAACGTCAGCCAAACAACGTTTATTTTGGTACCGCCGAGTGAGTAGTTCCACAGCGGTAGGGTAGGCTGAGTCAGTCAACGACAGATGCTGTACCAAGGCTCGGGCCTCACCTTCTAGGACAGACAACAAATAGGCCAACTTTTGGGCGGGTCTGAGGTCCGAGCGTGCAACAACCAAACTTGCAAACAGGTTTTGGAAACCGTACCAGTGGTCCGAGCGACCGTCAAAGTGTGGCAGTTCCAAAGTAGGCAATCTACTCAATAGTCCGGGACCTGAAACAACCGAGGTCTCCGGTTTGACCTGGACAGGTGTCCGGCTCCCCAATATTTCCCGAGCACGTTGACCAATGACATCCCCCAGGTCCAAGATCTGGTCGTAGTCAGCAAGGACCTTGTCACTTGCTGCCTGATCCAGCACTTCCAGAGCCACATCACAAATGTACTCATTGTAGCGGGTAAGCAGAGCATCAGCGTTGCCGAGTCTCACGTTCAACTGCTCGAACCGAGCCAGAGTGACCGCTTCAAGATCCGGGCGCTCAGCGGTTGCTGCAGCTGAAGTGAACCACCGTAGCTGTGTGGTCAATCCACTGATTGCCTCTCTCACCGCTTTGTGTGCCATTGCACAAACAATACAATTCAAATAAACCAAAATTGAATAATCAAATAACAAAGTTCAATCAATCAATTACAAAATAACTGCAAGCAAACAATCAAACTACCAAACTGCCAGTCAGCAACTCAAGAAATAACAAAATATTGGTTTCAATTCAATTCAACAATAAACTTTTATTTTAATTCAAACCCAATATCAACGTTCAAAATTCTATTTCATATTCAATTCAAATATTCAAATTCTATCCAATTCCAAATGTTAAGTTCACAAACCACTGTGTCAAAGGTACAACAATAATAAACCTTTATTCCAATTCAAAACAATGGTAATACTCAAAAATGCCAATTTCAACAAAACTACCATATTGATGGTACAAAACTCAATATTTTAAAGTCTTCCTGACATTCAATACAACACAGAGGTCAATTAACAACAACAAGAGGTTATAACATAGCTCAATCTAACCAACTCTGTTAGAATATGCAAACCTGGTTGACCCCGTCAATATGAGTTACTCGGCTCAATAAATTCCAACAAATTATTTCAAATAACAATTAATTATAGTTATCAAATATTTACAGCGTATTACTACTTCCCTTATAGAGACTGCCAAGTAATTAGCCTACTGTAAATTACCAATTTGGTGGTTATGTCTTATAACCGCGCTCTGAATACCAAAATGTACGCTGCCAGACTAGACCTCACAATACGATTTCAAATGCGCAGTGGAAGTGTGATAATCGTGGGGCTCTAGAGACAAGAGTGGTTAGCGAAACTAGTCCGCCGTACGCGGAGCAGACAATCAAATCAAACAATTCAAGTGAAGACGCAATACAATTAACAAATGACTCACCTCATGGTTGAAGGAAACTGCTTCTGGTTTCTGGTTCTACCTGGATTTATGTATGTAAGTGAGTGTATATTGTATTGTGTTGTGACATTGTAAGTATTCTTCAGGTTACAATCCGCTGCAATAAGGCTGGAGACAATCACAGCATGCGGTCTTCAAACACTTAACCTTCAAACTAACACAGGTATTTCCAACAAACAAAACCCGTGTTATGTCTTCAAATTGGGGTTAGTTGGAATCAATACGATTGGGTCATGACAGATTGTCCACAAAACGACCGGGGAAAGGGATTACTTTACAAAAGATCGCGAGATTCAAGCGGCGACATGCTTTCCTTGTTCCCACCGAAAACCAAGAGAGCTGTCAAGTTTCAAAATCAAACTGCCAAGTCAGATGTCATTCCGTTCGGGCGGCGCGTTCCGAAGGCGCATAGAATAACAAAGTGTTCGGTCCGAAACATCGGTAATTAAATAAAAAAAAACCTCAGTGTCATTTTTTCGGTGATGTGAGTGAGTTTATGCGGCTGGCTGGACTGGAGAGAAAATCGTGTCCAGGTTTGTTATATTACAATCACAACTTTACCACACATTTTTTACTTGAATGTATTTTCTAAAGAAATACTATGTTTTAAATGAATAACTTGGTGTATGCTGTTTAACTTACCGAGAAACTTTGCTGCTAATATATTTTTTTGAATTGAAGGTAGACACATTGTGTTACTTCAGTTTTGTTACTAAAAGTACGGTATAGACTGACCAACAAAGTAACAAAATCGATAGGATAAAGCTTGGCAGACATGGCATTTGAATCTGAGATGATTATTCTCTTTAAGAAGTGAAAAGTTTGAATAATCGTGTTAAGATTTTGTTAACTGACTTCAATAAAAAGGATTGCCCAAATTCAACTGTTAGTTCATTAATTTTCAGCTATGTTTTCGCCATTTGGGGACCGATTTTAACGTTTTTTTTTTTTTTAAGAATGCTTTCCCGATGTGGTCTTATTTAAAATTGCTGAAGATCCGCTGAAGATCTTCAGAGATAGATAATGAAACTTCAATAAATGACACAAATGTGAAGATTGCGTCGGTCCTTTATAAAAACGTCCAAAGAAGACCGAGTTTATAATCAATGTTGAAAAATTGGAAGTAAGTATTTACGGATCTCCTACATGTTAATTTAGAACAAAGTATATTTTTAAGTAATAAATGATGTTTTTAAAACTAATTGCAATGTTTCATTTGACTTGAGGTTATGTGAACCATGCTTTATAATTGTGTCGCCAATTTTTTTAAAGAGTTTAACGGATTTTCTCATAAATTACTACACTAGTAGTAGTGATTCGCGGATTCTGAGCCCGCGCTTGCACCAGAGCCCGCGAATATGTAGCACCCATCGTAAAAAAAAAAAAAAAAAGGTTTTGGTGTGCTCTGATCTCAAATCTGCGGTCCATTTTAGCGTAGGATGCGTGGTTCTGGAGTTATGCAAATCAATTAACTGTTATCTCATTGATTTCCGGTGGTCCTTGAGAAATGGCGCCACTCGCCATGTAAACAAGTGATCCGCGTATTTTAAATGATTAAAAATAGTTTTAATGAATAATAAGACACAATTTATAGTAAAATATAATGTATCAGTGCTAATTCTCGTGGATAAGTGTTATCTCTTCAAAACAATAAGTTGTAGTGACTTTTAGAAGCTATCAAAACCGAGTGCAAACACAGTGACTATAAAATATCAATTAACTATAAGATTTAAGTGATAAATACCAATATAATACCTTGTTAAAACAACCACAAACTAATAAGACGATAATTAACAGTGTTACATTCTTATAGTGACTTTCATATTAAACATTTAATCTTAGAAACAAAATTGTAAACAGTGCGCGCGCAGGTCATTCAATTTCAAAATTAAGCGTCCTAACGAACATTTAAAAGTTTTGCGTAATAGAACCATAATTTCGCTACTATTCTTAAATGGTCGGATAGCTCTACGTACGTCGTAACAGACTAGTAGTGCATGGTGTCACGGGTTCGTAACTAAGTTTCATGCATGTTATTTTTGTGACTTTTATGAATTTTTACGAACAATTTTTATAAAAATAAATACCATATAAGTTTGTGCCGCTTATATTGCATGGCGATTTTGACATATTGAATTTTTGCTTTTCTTTTTTATTCATTGTTTTATTTATAAATTACCAATAACAATGCCTCTTCAAAGAACACCAACTACATCTGCAAACGAATATGTTACTCTTCGTCGTCACAGGACCCTTACTAATGATTCACTTGATCTTTCCTTTGGATCGACAACTTCGGAAATAGAAAGGCATAGCCCACTAGACCTGGATCTGCAACTGGACTTGTCTACTCGTTATCGATGTGACATAGAAGAGCTCAAGAAAGAAATATTACAACTAAAAAACAAATTAGTGAATGCCTATGAAGAAATAAATAAATTGAAAGAAAATATGTTGCAAGCAAATAACAATGATTCAAAAATATTATATTTAGAAACAAACCAACAAGAAAAACCAATTAATCGAAAGAAACCAAAGAAGAAAAAGTCCCGACATATTAGAACGTCATCACCTCTCTCTGCAACTCGTAACTCCAGCTGTTTTGAGGCATCGACCACAGATGACGACACTATTATTGAACCCAATAAATCAGCGATTGACCAAGGTAATACAACGCTTTGCACATTGATGACAGAGGGCGCGACTACACCAAAATCCACTCAGTTACTTAAAATGAACACAGATGGAGCTTTTCGAAATTCGCAACCACAGGGTCAAACTAGGATTTCTACTCTGGATCCACCTGTTACGCCAAATGTGTTAAAAACCACGCCATCTATGGAGATGATATGCAACCAACAACTTTTGAACCCGAAAAACAATGAACAAGTAAATAAACATACTTTACAGCACTTTTGTAGCTCAGTTACAGTTGGGACCGTTATTTCAACTCAATGTAATCTTAATAATAGAACAACCTTTAACAAAATTTGTATTATAAGTGATAATAATGTAAACAACATATTGAAAACAGCCGAATATACTTTCACAAACTCTAAAATAATACATTATTGTTTACCGAATGCAGGAATAACTGAACTTTTTGTAAATTTAGAATTTAAACTTGTCAACTATACTTTACAAGATTACTGTATTATTTTCTTAGGTACAAAAGACTTTGAAATGTCTTTCAACTATGGAAAATTAGTAGAATACGTAAAAAATAAATTAGAAAAAATAACTCATACTAATGTTATAATATGTTCCCCTAATTTCAAACTTGGTACCGATGTATATTTATTCAATAAGAGAATCGAGGCCTTTAATTACCATCTATACCTTAGTAACAAAATGTATGAATATACCTACACTTTTGATACCAACAGATATTTAAAATATACTTATGCTATGTTTTCTAAGTATACGAAAAAAATTAACAATAAAGGCATACATACTGTTTTCAGTAAATTAAAAAACTACATAATAAGCCTAAATAAGTGTTATGAACAATCTACCTTACAGCTAAATGAATCAGATTCATATGATAAAGTTGATATTTCTGATACACAGATTAGTTCTAGCAACCATAAAGAGATTTTTCGTTTACAATAAGATACGAGTAATGCATCAAAATATTAATGGATTGCTTAGTAAGTCTGACCTATTATGTGTAAATATCCAAGAACTTGATAAATGTGCAAAAAATGTAGATGTAATTTGCTTAACAGAGCACAACATGAACAAATTAGACTATGTGCATGTAACTTTACCAAACTTTAATTTAGGTGCACACTTTGCCAGAGAAAATAGAAATGGTGGATCCTGTATACTCATAAAAAATATTCATAAATATAAAGTATTGCAAGAGATATCTAATCTCAGCGTTTGTAATGATGTGGAGTGCTCAGCTATAGAATTAATTGAACACAATTTGGTTATAATTTGTATATATAGACCACCAAAATATACACAAGAAAAACTAAATATATTTTGTAACATTTACAATTCTATAATGTGTTTGGTACATAAATGGAAATTCAAAAAAGTAATTGTATGTGGCGATTTTAATATTGACCTATTGAAGAGAAACCCTATTTCTCTACGCTTTGAACATTTAATTTATAGCTTTAACATGAAAATAGGTACACGTGAAGTAACTCGCCCAAGTAGTAATACATGTATTGATAATATATTAAATAATGTAAGAGGTAGTAAATGTGAAGAAATTGATCTTGGTATGTCAGACCACACTGCTCAGCTGTTAACGTGCCCCGTCAAAAAAACGTGTACTCTTAGTCACTGGTATACAATACGCAGAGATTTTAGTAAAGAAAACATAACAAAATTTCAAGAATGTTTACAAAGTCTAACTTTTTATGATGTATTTAGTTCAAATGATCCGGAATATGCCTTTGACTAATTTTTTGAAGATTTTAAACTATTTTATGACCTTTGTTTTCCCAAGATAAAAATAAGAAATACCTATGTTAAGAAAACAAGATGGTTATCTAAAGGGATTGGTAAATGCTGTAAACAAAAGAGAAAATTACTTTGGAATTTTCGAACCAACCCTTCAGAAAGTCAAAAGCAGATTCTAAAAAATTATAGTGCGCGACTTAAAAGAATTATAAAGCTAACTCAAAAGTGTCAAAACAATTATTATATATCAAATGCAGACAATAAATCGAAAGCCACATGGAGAATAATTAATGCAAGTAAGGCAAATTTTCCGAAAGAATATGTAACACGAATAAAAGTAAATAACCGTATAATAACAGACCCTATTAACATTGCCAACGAATTTAATAACTTTTTTATTAATGCTACTAATACTGATAACGATATTGATAAAATAAACTCTCCGGTAAATTTAAATGAAACGCCACAAAATTTTAAAATAGATACAAGTAATAGTCATAGTACACCTCACTCTTTATTCATGAATCCTGTTATTCCGTACGACATCTTTTTGTTAATTAAATCCCTTAAAAATACTAATAGTTCTGGTTATGATGATATCACTACATCGGCAATTAAATCTGTGGCACTTATTATAAGCCCAGTCCTTAGCCATATCATAAACTTATGTATAGAACATGGCGTTTTTCCAAGCAAACTTAAAAGATCTGTTGTTAAACCACTCTTTAAGAAAGACGATAAAGAAAACATTGCTTGTTATAGACCAGTATCTTTGCTTCCCATTTTTTCCAAAATTATAGAGAAAATTATTTACAAAGCTATTAACTCCTACTTTGAAAAACATAATTTATTTACACAAGAGCAAAAAGGTTTCAGAAGAAATAAATCAATTAATATGGCTATACATGACCTTTTAAAACCTATATATTACAACATAGATAATCGAACTCCTACTGCTACATTGTACATGGACATGACTAAAGCGTTCGATTATGTAGATCATAAGACCCTTCTAGATAAATTAAATGCTTACGGAATTAGAGGCAATGTCCATAAATTGTTAAAATCGTATTTAACTGACAGATACCAAAGGGTTGAAATAGACAGCATATGTCCACTGAGTAGAACAGTACAAAGCTATCACTCAAATTACATGAAAGTGCAATTCGGTGTACCTCAAGGTAGCGTACTAGGGCCGCTCCTTTTTCTAATTTATATCAATGACTTCCCTAAAGCCATAGAACATCCGATGATTCTCTTTGCCGATGATAGCACCGTCATCTTTACAGAAAAAGAATTAAATTCCTTAGAGTCCGCTATTAACACTACTCTTAAGCTAGTTATAGAATGGTTATTAAGAAACAATTTAGTGATTAACCTAAATAAAACAAAAATTGTCACATACCCACAAGAAATACAACACGCTTTGAATATAGAATATGATGGGACACATATTGAAGAAGTTAATAGTACTAAATTTCTGGGTATCTGGATTGATAATGATATGAAATGGCAAACACACATTGATACAATATGTAAAAAATTAAACCAATATTCGTATGCCTTGTATAAATTAGCTAAAGTAGTAGACCAATCAGCTGTACTGACAGCATACCATGCATATGTGGCATCAACCATTAAATATGGTTTAATATTCTGGGGAAACGCCACTAATACAGAGTACGTATTTAAAGCACAAAAGAAATGTGTGCGTGCTATAGCCAATATTCATGTACCAGACTCATGTAAGCCTTTCTTTCAAAAGTTAAAAATTATGACTTTTACATCTATATATATTTATGAGGTAGCGATTTTTGTTAAAACGAACAAACATCTGTTTGCAAAACCGCAATCTGTTAGGAATGCTTTAAAGATTTCTTCGCTACCTCACAGAACTGCCCTTTTTGACAAGAGTTTTTTTAGTATGTCAACAAGAATATATAATAAACTACCAATAAAAATTTTGAAGACAGGAGATTTACAAGATTTTAAGAAAAAATTGCAAGTATTTTTATTAGATAAGGCTTACTATACTATATCAGAATATCTAGATGATAACATTAGATAATTTAGTTGAAAAAGTAGAACAGAGTTTAATAATTATAATTTAAGATTAATGTTTTTATGTACACTATACTTAAACCTAATATTTGTACGCTTTACTAGCAGGACATAGTGATAAATTTATTAATATTAAGCACCAACTTTGTTAACCTATGACCACAAATAAAAGACTTTGAGTTTGAGTTTGAGTCCTGCACCCTCATTAGCATTCCATTGTTCGCCTAATCCTTTTATCTATTATACTTCGAACACCTCATTACGTTGCGCCAGAACCCACGAATCTGTTGCCCTACGGTTGATTTGGCGTTCTTATCTATTACTCATTGTATGTCTGCTTTTCTATGTCATCAATAAAACACATTCATTTTTATTTCAATATTTTATTACTTTTTTCTACAAAATATGAGCGGAAGATCTCATCCACAAAAATATCATTGTGCAGTGTGTTCCCTGTAAATATGTTCGTAAAACTATGCATTGAACATCCCTGAAACTTAAATAGCAAATACATTAAGCAATATTCACCACAAACTGAAGTCCAATCATTCTGAATCCTATCAACATTCCAGTCCCATCTCTTACAATTCCTTTTCAAAAACTGGAGATGATATCGCTCAGGTGTTCGTCCATATGAATCAAAATATTGACCGATACCATTCGTATCGATATGTACAGCTACCCAGTGTGAACCTGGTTTATCATCCGCATCCAAATTGCATATTATATACGTTGGTACATGTGTATACATAGGTAGTCTATTAGCAGCATAAACATTATTTTCTAGACTGGGATGAATCTTTTTCATATGTTTTTGTAATTCTAGTGTATCCATGATATTACTGTTATTAGCAGATTATTACAGTACCAATCTATTCAATGGTTGTCATAGGAATGTTCAATTATAGTGATTTGTAAATATTAAATCGCATTCTTTGTGGGAGTCACAAAGCTTAGGATTATCATTTTGCTGCAGCTAATTTAAAGTTTGTTATATGGGTCTGATTATATTAAATAAAACACTCTTGAGTACATAGACATTTTTAATTAACTGTTCAACACAATAATTATTAAATAAATAAATTAAATACAGACATATTATTATCAAAATACCATTTTCTAATACACACAGCATTATTCAATGCACAATTCAATTTATGGTGCACACAATTAAAATCAGTTTTATTTTTACAGAACTTTTTTTTTAATGTCGCAAAATTAGGACATCCCTTCTCACCTATGTCAATCACTTCACAGTTTGCACATAACTCTTTAATCCACGTAATCTTTTCCAAACCCTTTGTCATAATTTTTTTATTTTCTAAATATGGTAAAATAACACGTTTAAACTCTTTGTAGTCTATGTAGCCTTCACTCCAGTAAATTCCTCGATTTCTTTCTAACCATCTCACCTGCTTTTTTTCTTCTAGTGTTAGGTAATGGAATGAATATGGTGGTTTCACCAAGAACGTCTGTGTATGATCATGACTCGCAATAGCCAATTCTTTGATAATAAAATGATTTAAAGAATCTTTAAATCCTTGGAGTTCCACTATAAGGGTGTCCGTCTTCATGATATCTTCTTAACAATGTTACTTAATGGTTTGTATTCAACAATGCAATCGTTCAGAATGAGACAATATGCTGAAGTTTGATCTGGTATCTCCGAATCACTTTCAATTTCTACTCTCACGTCCACAACTGGCCCTGTCTTTAGATTATCCACTTGTCTAGAGCAATCAATGACAAACAGCGGTGCTAAATCTCTAAACTGTTTTTCGCTTAATATGGGTTCCGGTCGACGTCCGTAATACGACTGTTGAAATCTGGTGTATTGCTCGTTGTAAATATTAAATCGCATTCTTTGTGGGAGTCACAAAGCAGGTTGATGCCTGTTGCGAAGGAACGTGAGATAAGTTTGTTGACTCATAGAGTTACAATCAGTTTCGTTGTACTTAGTAATTTGCTTTAGATAAGAATGGTGCTATATAAGATCGAACAGTTGCAGTCATGCAGTCGGTCTATGGTCGTTTGACCACAGTGGATTGTATACGTCTACCAATACTACGTTTGTGTTACTTCAACGCATCAATGGCCATGGAGGTAAGTGTTTATTCTATTGACAAACTTACTTGTATTTCTGTTGTTGTTTCCTAACGTGTGTGATTAAGTGTAAACAAATTGATATTAACGTGATAACTCTGTTGTTGCAGAGATCATTCAGCTTCGCAGACGATAATGAAAATACCTATAAACAGTATTACTACTCGCCACTCTCTCCTCAACACGAAGAAGAGAGTGATGACATCGTCGTTAATAACACAGACGATGGTGGAAAAAGGAAATCGCAACCGATTGATCAATTTTTTGAAGTGGTACCAAAAATAAAAAGGAAGAAGCTGCTATCCTCGACTGTGACACGAGCTGCTAGAGATGGCGTATCATACATCTCTACAAATTCTGACGACGGAGACCAAGCGACGCATCTCATAAAAATTGAAATGTATGATATGAAGAAACTATCCAAGATTCCAACTAGTGATCACTGGAAGCACGCTACCACGAGGATTAAATATTACATAAAGAATAATAAGGATAGCATCTACGACAACACAAACGGCCTCGTATACAATATTACAAAGACAATAGCAGAAAGTGAAAAAGTTAAAAAATACTTTTTTAACAATGACACTCATTAGTGGATTAGTGAATGTGATTCTGTTTACTTAAAGTACTTCTGTGTACTCATTAGATTTTACATGACTTTCCTAATCCTTTGCTAGACTATGAATATTGGACATTATTTGAAATTGGGTATCAGTTGCTCTACCAACACTTAACTGTTACTTACTGTGCTACATACTTTCTTCTTTATTATAAAGATGGAAAACTTCAGTGAAATGTGCACCAGTGCTTTCTTTTCCGCGCCCATTGAAGAGAATATAGAACAATCCAACAGCGAATTCAATCAGGAGCTGTCTAAAGTTTGTGATGAAATAGAGAAGCATGAACTGTTCGATTCATCGTATGATGATGAGTTGTATAATCAATGTTTGATGGTTGAAACAAAGTTGATGTAAGTATTAGAAGTACAAACTCAATAAGAAATATTATTGTAGTAATGTTTTATTTTAAGATTTGTCTAATAATTTTCTTTTTGTTACAGTCAACAACAAGTTGGAAGAGGTATCAAACGAGGTATCACTACTGATGAAAATAAGGTTACCAAGAAAGCAAAATTTGATGAAGGAGCTTCTACATCATCAATTGAAACCAATGATGTGGACAACAATAAGGTGGAATGTGATACATGTCATGTTTATATTAATAAAAGGTATCTAAACAACCATTTAAAAAGCAATTCACATAAAAATAATCTTTTAAAATCACATAATTCATTAACAAATGTTACAGTTGTTGAAACCGCTTTTGGCAATCGAATTTTAACATATAGAATTAATAGTAAAACACTTCAATCGGGACAATATTTTGAAACACCGGAATCGTTTTTAAATTCGCTAAAAATTGATATCTTATTTTTGATAAATGAATGTATTCAACAACATACAATTTTTAAAATAAACTTCATATTGCATGCTGATTTCATACAACAAACTAAAGATATTAAAAATACGTTTGATTTTCAAACGTTTAATTACATAATTTGTCAGGGAGATGACTTAAATATTTTTTATTCATCATTAATAGACACTGTAGTCGGTAAAATTTGTCAATTTGAAAAAAAAGATAGTGGTTGGAGTCTTAATCAAATTAAATACATAGATATGAATGTTAACAAATTCAACCCCCTACGTGGTAGTTCATATATCGACCTTCCTCAAGATATTAAATCAAAAAAAGCTGTAATCAATGTTAAAAATAATGATAATATGTGTTTCAAATGGGCATTACTCTCTGGTTTATATCCTGTATGTAAAAGTGTAGATCGGGTAGCATCTTACGCAATTCATGGAAATAAACTAAAATTTACTGGTATTTCTTTTCCGGTTATAATTGCAGATATATCAAAAGTAGAGAAATTAAACAATATTAGTATTAATGTTTTTGGCTTAGAGTATAATAAAGAAAAAAAGTGTAATTCTGTTGTAGGTCCTTTATATTTAACAAAATGTCGTACACCTAATCATATTAACCTACTATATATATCGAATGGTACTAACAATCATTACTGTTATATTAAAAACTTATCGCGATTAGTTAGTTCACAAATATCAAGACATCATTGTGCAGTTTATATATGTGATTCATGTTTACTTCATTTCCCATCAGAGGAAAGACTTAATAACCATCAACAATATGATTGCGCTCACATTTGTACGGAATTACCAAACGGTGAGGATTCCAAAAAGGATTGGTTTGGTAAAGCAACCTCAAATAATAAATTAAAATTTGATAAATTCGTGAAAAAGTTGAAAATGCCCTTTGTGGTTTATGCAGACTTTGAGGCATTTTTGAACCCAATAGAATCATGTAGTAACGATCCATCCAAGCCTAGTACAATTAATATTCAAAAACATGAAGTGTATAGTTTTGGATATTACATTAAATGTTCATATGATAACAGATTATCAAAATATGAGACGTATAGTGGGTCAAACTGTGCACAAGTGTTTATGAATCGCCTTTGTGAAGATGTGAAAACAATATTTAAAAAAAATAGTTTCCAAAAATGTCTCGTTCCATTATCAGATGAAGATAAAATTAAAATTTCAAATTCAAACATATGTCATATTTGTGAAACTGAGTTAAATGAAGATCTTTTTTACGATTTTGATTGGCACACTGGCAGTTTTAGGGGTGTTGCACATCAAGTGTGTAGTTCTAAGTACAGAACCCCTCGTCATATTCCAATATTTTTACATAACCTCAGTCATTACGATGCTCATTTCATTATCCATGCATTAAACCTCGATGATGACAAAGTTGAAGTTATTCCACAAAATAAAGAACGATACATATCATTTTCAAAACAGTTAACAATAAATAATCAACCAGTAAGTTTAAGATTCATAGATTCATTGAAATTTTTATCGTGTAGTTTAGATCAACTAGCTAAAAATCTTAATGATGATCAGTTTACAGAACTAAAAAGGAACTATCCTAATAATGAAGATTTTTCACGTTTAAGACGGAAAGGTATTTATCCTTATGAATTTATGTGTAATAGTGATTGCTTGAAACATCCATCACTTCCTGATCAACACCAATTTTATAGTTCACTCACAGATTCAAATATTTCAAATGATGATTATAATCACGCAAAAGATATTTGGCAACATTTTAAGTGTAGTAGTATGTCTGATTATTCCAATTTATATTTAAAAACTGATGTTTTACTTTTGACTGATGTATTCGAAAACTTTAGAAAGCTTTGTATTAAAACTTATGGATTAGATCCTGCTCATTACTATACTGCCCCAGGTTTAAGTTGGGATGCAATGTTAAAATTTACCAAAATAGAATTAGAATTGTTAACGGACTATGACAAAATTGCTTTTTTTAAAGCTGGTATTAGAGGGGGTGTATCTCAGTGTAGCAATCGTTTTGCTAGAGCAAATAATAAATTCATGGAAGATTATGATAGTGAAAAACCTAATTCATATCTAACATATTTTGATGCGAATAATTTATATGGTTGGGCAATGTCTCAATCTCTTCCTGTTGGTGGTTTCGAATGGATAGATTCTAATACAGATTATAATGTGTCGGATAACTCTGATTTCGGTTATGTTTTAGAAGTTGATTTGGAATATCCTGATGAACTTCATAATTTGCATTCTGACTTTCCGTTATGTCCTGAAAACATATGTGTGGGTAATACTAAAGAAACTAAATTAGTTCCTAATTTAAATAATAAAAATAAATACATCATTCACTATTACTCAGGTATTATGTTTGACTGAACACTGGTTGAAAGAACATGAAGTAGTATTTATGAATGATGATTTTTTTACTGTGCAAAGTGCATTTGTGAGGAAAAGTGCTATTCGCGGAGGATCATTAGTTCTTGTTTCGAACAAGTTGAAATGTAAACAACGGTTAGATCTAGTTAATCTTTCCATTGAGCGCGTTATTGAGTTGTCTTGCGTTGAATTGGAGCGTTACGTCATAATATGCGTTTATAGGCCCCCCTCTGGGGATTTTATTCGTTTCGAATCGGTAATGGAGGATTCACTCAATAAATTAAAATCAATTAATAAATGTATAATTTTATGTGGAGATTTTAATATTAATATTTTAGATGTTACTCCATTAAGTATTAGACTGCTCAATCTGTTTAGGTCTTTTAATTTAATAAACTTGTTCCTTGAACCAACTAGGATCACGGCTTCTTCGTCGACTTGTCTCGATAATATATTTAGTGATTGTGATGCCAAAAATAAGTTAGTTTTAAGTGACTTAACGTCTGACCACTGTGGATTATTAGCCAGCTTCCCTTTGCCACTACTTAAAAAGCCGCATAAAATAGTATGCAGGCCTTATACAGCTAGTCGTTGTAATAAATTTAAAAATAATATAGTTCATAGGATTACACCATCTATAGTAGAACGCGAGAATCCTAATGAAATCTATAAAGCCCTTTTTGATATTGTGCAAAAAGAATACGAATCTACTTTCAAGACCAAAACTATTGACATTAATAGCACTTCCGTTAGCTTCAACCAATGGGCTACTCCAGGAATTTATAAAAGTAGAGCAAGACTATACGAGTTATATGGTTTGAAAAAATACAGATTTGATACTCCTTTTCTAGAGTATGTCAGTAATTGTTCAAAATTATTTAAAAAGATCTGCGCTTTAGCTAAATCAAAGTTTTTAAGCGATACCATAAAAAAATCCAATAATAAAATAAAAACCACTTGGAAAATTATTAATAATGAAACGGGTAAACCGGTTAAACAGGAAAAACAACTAGAGATTATGATTAACAACAAATTGGTTAATAAAGCAGCCGACATAGCTGAGGCATTTAATGAGTTTTTTGCCAACATACCTATAACTACGACCTGCTCCTTAAATTCGTCCCCGTCTAAAGCTGAAAACCTTTTGCATAGTAGTGTGCCCGGATGTAGTCGCTTATTTAGTTTCGAACATGTAACGCCTCGTGATGTGATTAATATTTTTAACACACTCAAGTCAAAAAACACTGGTGATTACTGGGGCATCTCTGTTAAACTGTTAAGTAATATAATAGATATCGTAGCCCCCTATCTGGCTGTAACTTTTAATAAATGTGTTGATTTGGGATCTTTTCCTGACCTCATGAAGAGCAGTAAAGTCATACCATTATTTAAAACAGGTAATAAAAATAACGTTGGCAATTTTAGGCCCATTTCTATCTTACCTGCATTTAGTAAAATATTTGAAAAGTTAATACTCAAGCAGTTGCTAAGACATTTTAATTTAAATAGCCTCCTTCATAATGAGCAATATGGCTTTACAAAAGGTCGTTCGACAACAGATGCGGGTGTTGCTCTGCTGAAACATATTTTCAACGCATGGGAGAACTCGCAAAATGCTATCGGAGTTTTCTGTGATCTCTCCAAAGCTTTTGATTGCGTTCACCATGACACACTTTTGCGTAAACTACGTCATTACGGTGTTCAAAACGAAGCTCTCAGTGTCATAAGTTCTTATTTGCAAAATAGGCACCAATGTGTAGATGTCAATGGTGTAAAATCTTCCGGGCTACTAGTTCAGTTAGGTGTACCTCAAGGATCAATACTGGGTCCATTCTTATTCTTAGTGTATATTAATGACTTACCATTTTATTTAAAGAATATCTGTGACATTGTACTATTTGCTGATGATACCTCACTTATCTTTAAAGTAGACAGAAATAGACAAGATTTTGACGACGTAAATAGTGCGCTCTCAATGGCTACGGAATGGTTTACCACAAATAACCTAGTTCTCAATGCTAAGAAAACGAAATGTATAAAGTTCGCCTTACCGAATGTTAGGAATCTGGGACCCAATGTCGTTTTAGATAATGAGGTGCTTGAAACTGTACACTCGGCGGTTTTTCTGGGCATAACAGTAGACGCCAAACTTCAATGGGGATCACATATATCAAGCCTAGCGGGAAGGCTCAGTTCGGCCGCCTACGCAGTAAGGAAAGTTAGACAGTATACGGACGTTGATACAGCTCGATTAGTCTATTTTAGTTATTTTCATAGCATAATGTCCTACGGCATTCTGCTGTAGGGCAAAGCCGCGGACATTCAAAATATTTTTGTTCTTCAGAAACGAGCTGTTCGAGCGATTTACCAACTAGGTGCTAGAGTTTCTCTGAGAGATTTGTTTAAAGATATTGGTATTCTTACGGTGGCATCACAATTCATCTTTGCCAACATCTTATATATTAGGCAAAATATACACCTGTACACTAAAAACAGTGATATTCATAATATTAATACTAGAAATAAGGACAAACTACGTGCTCCCTTTCACCGGCTTCATAAGGTTCATAATTCTTTTGTTGGTCTTGGTATTACCTTTTATAACAAGCTTCCCTCTGCTTTACTAGATTTGCAGTTTAATGAGTTTAAAGCTAAAGTAAAATCCAACCTTTGTTCAAAGGCATACTATTCTATCAACGACTACTTAAACGATAAGAATAGTTGGTCGCTGTGATTAACTCAAGACAAACTCAAGACAATGTTTATGTTCTTTCAATCCAGAATTAGCTTTCCTACTGACAGGTAATATGGGTAGTTCATATAATTGTTTTTTATTTATTTTTTTATTTAACAGATTTTGTTAATTTATTTATTTATTTTTATTTTCTTTTAATTTCATTTATTGTGGACATAATCTACTTATTACAATGATTTTAAATGAGTTGTATTGCAACATGTAGTTAGCTAGCGACCTCGTCAGCTGTTCATAATATTCTTGCCTGACAAACCGGCAGCAAGTTCGTCATGCTCCCTTAGATGTCACTGCTTGCGGTAGCGTCGGGGGTCGGGTTACCACCTTCCCTCAAATATGGCGAGGGGGGTAATGGCTGACCTTTGCGTTATGCTCGTGAACGGGTGCTGCTTGTGGTGACTGGTCGTCTTGCTGACCATGGTTTTTGTTATTGTTATTTGTATTAACTGTTATTTTATTCTACTCCGGAGGTGCTAGTTTAACTATTGTAACTTCAACTTAGCTATATGCATCAATGTATGTATATCGATCATTTTGCATCGTTGAACATGTAAGCGGGCACGCCCTTTATGCCTGGAGGCTTTATTTAGTTTTTAAGTTTTGTTTACGTTTTTGTTTTATTATTTCAGCTTGACTTTAGTATTCAATTTTTTTTTTTGTTGGTATATTGGCGTGTGCTAGCTGACATATGGCAAATAATGTATGTTTTGTTTTATAATATTAATTACTTACACAATATTGTATAGAGTCAAGTTCTTCTAACTTAACAGACAGCTGTGCTGCTGGGGAGTTTGTTCCGCCACTTCTTCTTCCCAGCTACAGCACTAGGAAGTGTCGAAGGGTGGGCGTTTTGGGGGGACTGTCTTTTGTAACTTTGACGTTCAAAAAGTGCTGACTCTCAGCCTAGTTTGAATAAATGACTTTTGATTTTGATTTTTTTTTTTTTTGACTACAGGAATTTAAAACAATGCATTGAAATGGGGATTAAATTAATTAAAGTACATAGAATTTTAAAATTTAAACAGAGTTCTTGGTTAAAGAAATACATAGACTTAAATACTAGTTTGAGAACGTTAGCTACATCAAACTTTGAAAAAGACTTTTTTAAATTAATGAACAATTCTGTCTTCGGTAAGACTATGGAAAATATTGAAAAAAGAGTAAACGTTAAACTACTAACTCACTGGGATAATCGTGGTAAAGTTTTAGGTGCTCAGGATTGGATTGCAAAACCAGAATTCCATAGTTTATCAATATTTTCAGAACATTTAGTTGCAATACAATTACACAAAACAAAATTAATTTATGATAAGCCGATTTATTTAGGATTTTGTATTTTAGATATATCTAAGACCCTTATGTATGAATTTCATTATAACTACATGATTAAAAAGTTTCATAATAAAATTAAGTTATTGTACACCGATACCGATAGTTTGATATATCAAATTTTTACAGACAATTTTTATGAGGATATAAAACCAGATCTACTTCACTATTTCGATACATCAGATTACCTGGAAAATAATATTTACGGATATCCAAAAATAAATAAAAAAAAGTTAGGTTTTTTTAAAGATGAGAATAATGGTAAAGTATTGAAGGAATTTGTAGGGTTGCGATCAAAAATGTATGCCTTAGAAATAGAAGATAAATTTATAGCAAAGGCAAAAGGGGTTAACAAAAGTGTTACCAAAAAAATGAATATGGAAAATTACAAATCGTGTTTGTTTAATAAAAATGTATTATATTGTAGTATGCTTCGATTTAAGTCAATCAAACACACTATTTTTACACAAAAAATAATTAAAACATCTTTATCATATAATGATACCAAACGATGTATTATGAACAACAACATTGATACATTGGCTTGGGGACATTATAAATTACGCTAAGTGTAATACTTTTTACTTTTATTTCTGTGTGTATATACAAATTTTGTACTGATTGTAAAATTATGATATTACTGTAATGTTATATAATAGTTTATTACATATTTAAAATTTATTGTTTGATTGTAAATAATGTAAAATAATTGTAGTTTTTATTTGTGTGCTTAAATTTGACGTTGAGGTGATTGTGAAATTCTGATAAGTACTAATTGTGTTAGAAATAGTATACAGATCATTCTGTTTTTCACAAATTACATGTTTTATATAATTTTAGCAATATATATATATATTTAATTTTTACACCAAAATTTTCATTTTTATTTCATCCCTTTAAAACTCTAGACGTGTGAAATGTTTCACTTTATCCATCCGTTTACTGCTATTGTGGCAGGACCAAGTGGATATGGGAAGTCAAATTTTGTAACAAATTTCATAAAATCAGTTAAAGAAATATGTAATTGTGATTTTAATCAGATCACATGGTGCTTTGATGAAATGCAGGCTTTAAATAATTTACCAAATGTTAACTATCATCAAGGAATTCCAAATCTTAATATGTTTGATGGTGAAAACCCACACCTTATTATTATTGATGATCTAATGAGAGAGTCTGATGGAAGAATTGTGGATATATTTACAAAAGGTAGTCATCACAGGAATCTTAGTGTATTTTATTTAACACAAAATTTATTTCATCAAGGTAAAGGTCAAAGAGACATTTCTTTAAACTCAAGTTATATAATTTATTTTAAAAACCCTCGAGATAAAACTCAAATAAGATATTTAGCACGACAAGTGTCACCAGATAACCCAAAATTCATTGAAGACGCCTACAGGGATGCAACTTTAGAAGCGCATGGATATTTAATGGTAGATTTAAAACAGAATACAAATGATTTTTGTCGTATCAAGACAAATGTATTCCCATTTAATGGTTACTGCACAGTCTACGTCCCCACGAAAGAGTTTAAATACACCAAGAATCAAACAATTCAAATCATTTCTAAATGATACATCGTCGACTCACAACGCATAAACATTTGCTAAACGCTTTGCAGTTTAAATACACCAAGAATCAAACAATTCAAATCATTTCTAAATGATGCATCGTCGACTCACAACGCATAAACATTTGCTAAACGCTTTGCATACGCTTAAACCAAAATATCAAAGAGCGTTACTTAAAACGTGTGATGAAGAAGAAATAAATTGTATTTGTGAATGTATTCATAACGTTTTACAAGGAAAGATACCTCTTAAAGATCAAGATAAACAAAAATTGAATAAACACAAAAATATACTCCGTAAACTGGTGCATAAGTGTAAACATAAACTAAGAAAAAATATTATTATACAAAAAGGAGGGGCTTTCTTACCAATAATATTAGGTGCAATATTGAGTGGATTAGTAAGTGGACTAGCCAGTTAACATGGAAAATGCTAAGAAAATGATACTTATTGAACCGGGATTGATTGAAAAATTAAAACAAGAAAATAAGGTTACTAGTAATTTGTCTCGATTAGATATTGAAATGCAAAATATTATGAATAGTAAGACGGAAGACCGAAAGAAGTGGATGTTATATTTACAAACACTACAAAGATACCTTCACTTTACCGAAGAGGATCGTCAACCACTCAGATTACCAATTTATTCTGATACATCTAATGAAGATTCAAATGGGTCTAAAATTGGTTTTAAAAATAAAGATAGAGATCTAAAAAGTTCAGTTGATGCTGAATCTTTGTTGGAGGAGAAAGGATCTATTAAAAGTATAGAAAGTGAGGCAAATCCACTGTATTCATCAACACAAATACTCAGTTTAATACCAAAAACTTATAATAAAAAAGGTGAGTCATTATTAAACTTAATTGGAACAAGTAAAAGTAAAATACGTTGGGATAATGAAGGCACAGTCATAATTGATAATGAAAAAATTCCAGGAAGTAATATTGTTGATTTAATAAATGATTCACTTAGACCCTTAAAAAAAAGTGATCCGATAGGGTGGGATAGATTTGCTAAAGCATTAAAAGATATTAAAGTACCACTTACTTATATTGGAAATCCAAAGAGATGTGAGTTTATTAACCAACTTCAAGTAAAAGATCTGAACAAAACCTCTGAGATTGAAGTTCAAGAGTTTTCTACACCGAGCAGTGGAGATAAAAGATCTATAACTAAAATACATAAAAAGATCGATTGGGAAAAATGGACCCCGTACTAGAAGAAATTAACAGGATTTATTATGATCCATCTAACCCCGCTGGTTTTGGTAGTATTGATAAATTATCAAAAGCTATGAAGGGTAAAATGGATAAAAAGCAAGCAAAGGAATGGTTACAATCACAAGAAACATATACATTACATAAACCCATTCGGAAAAAATTCCCGCGTAATAAGTACATTCTATCAAATATTAATGAGCTGTGGCAAGCTGATTTAAGTGATATGCGAACTTATTCTCAATATAATGATGGTTTCAACTACATACTTTGTGTTATTGATGTATTTAGTAAATATGCTTTTGCAAGACCAATGAAAAAGAAAAACTCAGAAACAACTAAAGAATGTTTTGAAAGTATATTTACTGAAAGTAATACAACACCTACTCACATACAATCTGATAAAGGTACAGAATTTGTTTCAAAAGATGTACAAAAATACTTTAAATCCAAAAAGATAAATTACTATACCACTAACAATCCTGATATTAAGGCTAGTATTGTTGAACGATTTCAAAGAACTCTAAAAATGAAAATGTGGCGTTATTTCACTCATAATAATACTTATAGATATATAGATGTTTTACAAGATTTAATATACTCTTATAATCACAGCATTCACTCGAGTATTAAGATGTGCCCATGTGATGTAAGTTCCAACAATATTATGACAGTTTGGACAAATCTTTATGATAGAGGGTCAAACAAACTTTCTCTAGAAAATCCAAAACCAAATTTCAACGTGGGTGATTATGTTCGAATAACTAAATATAAACATGTTTTCCAAAAAGGATATGAATCAAATTGGAGTGATGAAATATTTATTATATCTTCAATAATTGATAGATCTCCATGGGTTGTTTATACAATAACAGATTTACAAAATGAACCAATAGTTGGTACTTTTTATGAAAGAGAATTACAGAAGGTCACTTACAACCCCACCTCACAATATAAAATAGATAAAATAATTGGCACTCGTTATTCGGGTAACAGAAAAGAAGTATTAGTGAAGTGGAAAGGTTATCCAGATAAATTTAACAGTTGGATTTTAGCTTCTAGTTTAAAAGAAATATGAATAAAGAAAGTTTTTATTTAACTTTGCTCAGCAATAGTTCAATGGAATACTTTCCTGATAACAAGACCACAAATTTTTCAACAAAATTACCAAAAGCTATGAAATTAGAAGGTGAATGGGCGGTTGGAGTTGTCGAGTTTCAATATCCATGCACCATGTTTACTGTTCAAGATCATGAAAATGTTGTATACATCACAAAAACCATGTTAATGCCTAATGAAGATAAACCATCAACAGTGTACTACAAAAAACATATTCCCGCTACCAACTACGATAACGTTGAACATATTTTAAGAGCGTTAAATGGTATCAGAGAGAGCTTGAAATTTCGTTATGATGAAATAACAAAATTTGTGTCTGTTTCTGTTTTGGATAAAAATATAACATCCGTAACATTATCACCCAAATTAAGTTTACAACTAGGTTATGAACCAAATACAAATCTCCTAGACAGAAATTTTGGGAAGTGTCCTGCTAATTTACACTTAGGGTTACCATCTCAACTATTTCTATATTGCGACATTATCGATCCTCAGATTGTGGGTGATGTTATGACTCCACTATTAAGAGTCATTTCATTAGATCCTTCAAAATACATTTATGGTGCGAATAAAATGTACATTTTCTCTCCACCTCACTACTTACCTGTTATGCGAAGAGAGTTCGATACGCTGGAAATAGATATAAGATCGAGCACAGGACAAAAAATACCATTCCAGTTTGGAACCGTGTGTGTTAAACTACATTTCCGCAAATTATAATAATGTATTCTCCTCATGATCATCATAAATGTCCATATGAAAATTATTATTCACATCAAGCTGGATCAGGAGTTGGAGTAATTTATAAGGGTTCACCATACCAACGCGGTCATGGTATTGGGAGCTTCTTAGGAGGGTTATTTAGATCAGTTTTACCTTTACTTTCAAGTGGTGCTCGAGTGGTTGGTAAGGAAGCATTAAACGCTGGAGTAGGACTTTTATCGGATATGGTTCAAGCCCGTCCTATGGAAGCTTCAATAAAAGATCGTCTAAAGCAAGTTAGTACAAACTTAAAACGAAAGGCTGATGACAAAATTGATCGATTTAACATGACAGGATCTGGGTATATAAGTAAAAGAAAACGATTGGCCTCGTTCATTCCACCACTAACAGCTAAAGTGAAAGCTACGAAAAAACTTGGTCTAAAACCAAAAAACATCAAAGATATATTTTCAAATTAAGTATGTCTTTCCTTCATAATCATTCTTGTGAGTGCGTTAAGTCAGAATTAGATTTGTTTGCATTACCGTCTACACAAACAAGCATTGAAAATGGATTGTGGATTCACTATAAACCAATTTCATCTCTTGCTGATGATGGACCTATCGAGTTTCAAGTTCCTGGAACAGGCGATGACTACATAGATTTGTCTCATACATTACTCCACATAAAGGCAAAAGTATTAAATCAAGATTCAACAAACTTGATATCAGCTACAGCAGTAGCACCTGTAAATAATTGGTTGCATTCACTTTTTAGTCAACTCGATGTTTATTTAAACCAAAAACTTGTATCACCACCTAATAATACCTATGCCTATCGAGCATACATGGAAACCCTTTTAAACTATGCTCCTGCTGCTAAACAATCTCATCTTACTTGTAGTCTTTGGTATGATGATACAGCAGGAAAAATGGATTCCACAGATGGTAAAAACATAGGATTTGTTAAAAGACAGGAATTAGTTAATGAAAGCAGGGAAATAGAAATGATTGGTCATCTTCATGGTGACATTTTCAATCAAGATAAATTTTTAATTAATGGCGTTGAAATGAGTGTAAAATTAGTTCGCTCAAGAGAGAGTTTTAATTTAATTGCTGGGTCAAATGATGTAAAGTTTAAAGTTTGCATTACGGACGCAACTCTTATTGTTCGAAGAGCACGAATTAATCCAAGTGTATTACTCGCACATCAGAAAGTTTTAGCTTCTACCACTGCTAAATATCCTATTACTCGTGCTGAAGTTAAAGTTTTAACAATTGCATCGGGTGTTCAAGGAAAAACTCTTGATAATATATTCTTAGGACAGGTACCCAAAAGATGTATTATTGGTTTTGTGAATAATTCTGCATTTAATGGTTCACTTACTAAAAATCCATTTAACTTTGAAAACTATGGTATTAACTCTTTCAGCTTATATATTGATGGTCAACAAATACCTTCCAAAGCTTTGCAACCATCTTTTAATAATAATGTATTTACATCAGCATATCATACTCTATTCTCGGGGACTGGTATTCACTTTCTTAATGAAGGAAATGCAATCTCTCGTGAACAGTATGCCAAAGGTTACTGTCTTTTAGCATTTGATTTAACTCCTGATTTATCAGCTAACTCATCAGCCCATTGGAATCTCATAAAGCATGGTAGTGTAAGATTAGAAGTACGATTTGAATCCTCACTAATACAAACAATTAACTGTATTGTTTATGCTGAGTTTGATAATATTATTGAAATAGATAAAAATAGAAATGTTACTGTAGACTATAGTAGTTAGGATTATAATGTGTGTTGTGTTTTAGATATATGTGTTATGTTTAATGCATTTTGTGTGTGTGTAACTAAAGATAACATTATAAAATTAAATAAAACAAATTGTATGCAATATACTATTTTTTATTTCTTTATAAACCTCTCCTATTTAATCTTATACAAAACAGTGTTCGAGTTTAAACTTTACATAAGCACATACGAAACTGATTGTAACTCTATGAGTCAACAAACTTATCTCACGTTCCTTCGCAACAGGCATCAACCTGCTTTAATATTTACAAATCACTATAATTGAACATTCCTATGACAACCATTGAATAGATTGGTACTGTAAAACTTCAGCATATTGTCTCATTCTGAACGATTGCATTGTTGAATACAAACCATTAAGTAACATTGTTAAGAAGATATCATGAAGACGGACACCCTTATAGTGGAACTCCAAGGATTTAAAGATTCTTTAAATCATTTTATTGTCAAAGAATTGGCCATTGCGAGTCATGATCATACACAGACGTTCTTGGTGAAACCACCATATTCATTCCATTACCTAACACTAGAAGAAAAAAAGCAGGTGAGATGGTTAGAAAGAAATCGAGGAATTTACTGGAGTGAAGGCTACATAGACTACAAAGAGTTTAAACGTGTTATTTTACCATATTTAGAAAATAAAAAAATTATGACAAAGGGTTTGGAAAAGATTACGTGGATTAAAGAGTTATGTGCAAACTGTGAAGTGATTGACATAGGTGAGAAGGGATGTCCTAATTTTGCGACATTAAAAAAAAAGTTCTGTAAAAATAAAACTGATTTTAATTGTGCGAACCATAAATTGAATTGTGCATTGAATAATGCTGTGTGTATTAGAAAATGGTATTTTGATAATAATATGTCTGTATTTAATTTATTTATTTAATAATTATTGTGTTGAACAGTTAATTAAAAATGTCTATGCACTCAAGAGTGTTTTATTTAATATAATCAGACCCATATAACAAACTTTAAATTAGCTGCAGCAAAATGATAATCCTAAGCTTTGTGACTCCCACAAAGAATGCGATTTAATATTTACAAATCACTATAATTGAACATTCCTATGACAACCATTGAATAGATTGGTACTGTAATAATCTGCTAATAACAGTAATATCATGGATACACTAGAATTACAAAAACATATGAAAAAGATTCATCCCAGTCTAGAAAATAATGTTTATGCTGCTAATAGACTACCTATGTATACACATGTCCTGCCGGGGTCGCGTGATTGTTCGAAGGAGATACCGTGACCCTGGCACATGGGCAACTGATGGAACACGGGTGGGTTTTAGTCAGTAAAAGTCTGACACGCCCTCCCGCTCCGCCCAGAGCGGGAGAAGTCATTTGATGATTTCCCACCCTGAAAAAAAAAAAAAAAAAAAAAAAAAAAATGTATACACATGTACCAACGTATATAATATGCAATTTGGATGCGGATGATAAACCAGGTTCACACTGGGTAGCTGTACATATCGATACGAATGGTATCGGTCAATATTTTGATTCATATGGACGAACACCTGAGCGATATCATCTCCAGTTTTTGAAAAGGAATTGTAAGAGATGGGACTGGAATGTTGATAGGATTCAGAATGATTGGACTTCAGTTTGTGGTGAATATTGCTTAATGTATTTGCTATTTAAGTTTCAGGGATGTTCAATGCATAGTTTTACGAACATATTTACAGGGAACACACTGCACAATGATATTTTTGTGGATGAGATCTTCCGCTCATATTTTGTAGAAAAAAGTAATAAAATATTGAAATAAAAATGAATGTGTTTTATTGATGACATAGAAAAGCAGACATACAATGAGTAATAGATAAGAACGCCAAATCAACCGTAGGGCAACAGATTCGTGGGTTCTGGCGCAACGTAATGAGGTGTTCGAAGTATAATAGATAAAAGGATTAGGCGAACAATGGAATGCTAATGAGGGTGCAGGACCACCGGAAATCAATGAGATAACAGTTAATTGATTTGCATAACTCCAGAACCACGCATCCTACGCTAAAATGGACCACAGATTTGAGATCAGAGCACACCAAAACCTTTTTTTTTTTTACGATGGGTGCTACAGATTCGCGGGCTCTGGTGCAAGCGCGGGCTCTGGCGCTTGCGCCAGAATCCGCGAATCACTACTACTTACACTTTTACAAATATTTTGGGTTTTGGTTCAAAGTAATAAATAATTGGCATTTTTTGGTTGTGTCGTTGGTTTTTTTTTTGCCCATTTTACATCGATAGCATAAAAACAATTAATGTTGTTTTGAACCTATATGGTAACAAAACCGTAAAAAAGTGGTATTTTTTAAGTATTTGAATACTTTATTTTCCTTATTGATTCATCTAGCAATACAAAATAACTGTATGATCTATGTGAAGTTAGGAGACATCCCCTTCATGAATCACAATGGAGGTGATGTCTGGCCATTTTGCAATGGCAGAGGGGACACTTCTTGGGCGACTGGGTAACCGCAAGGTTCTCTTTTGTTACAACATATGTACGGAAATAAGATATTGGTGCGATAACAGTAGTTTCATTATAATAGAACAGGCCGTTTGGTCTAGTGGTTAGTGACCCTTACTGCTATGCCGGAGGTCGTGGGTTCGATTCCCACCCAGGACAAATATTTGTGTGATGAGCACGATCATTAGTTCTGTGTCTGGGTGTAATTTATCTATAATAAGTATGTATTTAGAAATATATAAGTATGTTTATCAGTTGTCTAGTACCCATAACACAAGCTCTACTTAGCTTGGGACTAGATGGCGTTGTGTGATAGTTGTGGAATATTATTATTATTATTTTTCATATATGTTAATACACCTCGGGATCCTAGGATCCCGGTCTTTTGGAAGGCGTACGAGGGGCCGAAGCCAACTCGTAGAGGCCCCTTAGAAAAAGTGCACCCAAGGACAATCCCCGGTTGGAGCAGAACTATTATAGAATATGGAAACAAACTAAATTAGGCTATGGGTTTGGATGGCTATAGTGGATTGGTAACCGCAACTATGAAAGGACTATGGCCCCTGCCTGATCAATGTTTTGTATACACGGATAAAATGGCAGGGGGTGACTTGCACACTCAATAATGGGCCCCCGGGAAACGTCGCTGGCACATAGTGACGCAGCGACAAGGGGGCAACACTTCCTGAGGTGCTTGAGAAGTGGAGAGGTATTCCACGGCTTTCAGAACTATCCCAGAGCCCGGAAGATGGTCAAGTCCCTACGAGCACCTACTGGAATACTTCCTTTCCCCGAGCACGTTTGCTCTTGTGAATCTCCACTCAAGCCAGCCAATAAAGGCAAGAATGAGGTGGGAGCTCTGAACCTCTTCAGTGTTCACTCCAGCCGGCCAATAAAGGCAAGCCAGAGATGAGGAGCAAGAATTCTCCCAGGAGATCGGGTCCGTGGGGTCGCTACTGCCCAACAGCTGGCCACATGCTGCCCTGCGGGTTATTATTATTATTATTATTTATTTATTTTCTTACATATTTCATTACATTTTTAAATATTTTTACAAAAAAATATACAAAAACATTTAAAAATATGTATAAAAAATAGCGGTCCATCGGTAGCGGGAGCAGGGTCCAAGCTACCGGTGGTTAGGGCTCCAGAGACAGAAACCTCCTCACAATGCGAGCCGTGTCAAGGAGTACTGCCTTCTGAATCAGGCTCTTGATCCAACCACCTAACGATAACCTCGACAGGTGTTGGTCGAGGGTATCGGCCATCAGCCCATTGGCTGATACGACAATCGGCACAATGACAGCCGAGTCAACATTCCACATGTCAACAACCTCGTGTGCTAAGTCGAGATATTTAATCTGTTTCTCTTTCTCAGCTTTTACGAGGTTGCCGTCATGCGGAATGGTAACATCGACTATCATTGTGCGGCGCGCTAACCGGTCTATCACCACTATATCAGGCTTATTGGCGACAATAGTCCCGTCAGTAATGATAGACCGATCCCAGTACAACGTAACATGGTCATTTTTGAGAACTGGGTCGGGCACATACTTGTAATACGGTACCTCAGAATCCACTAGTTTGTATTGCAAAGCAAGTTGCTGATGAATAATCCTGGCTACTTGGTTATGCCTTGTGCAAGTATTCGCCGTTAGCCAGACGAGAACAACCAGAGATAATATGTCTGATGGACTCACCCGGATGGTGACATGCCCGACACACGTCAGCCGTCCCGTTCTTCATAATATGTCTCCGGTAGTTATTCGTCAAGATAACTTCGTCCATAATTGCACAGACGAAATCTTCAGTTTCCCCGAATAGGTCACCAAAACGTAACCAGGATACGGACGCTAAGAAATCTACACTGGGCTCATGAAGTGCCCGGTAGAAGCATGTGAGAGGAGCTTTATGATTGTAGTAGTTGGCAACACCGAGTTCTCTCTGGATCGTGGTTCAGGCGTGTAGACCTAAATTGTAACCTTCCTTTGAATAATAAATTATCTAAATACTGCTACTTAAGAAGAGTTTTATTACATATATATAAAACATCTTACATGGCGCTGAGGACAACTATAAAATCGACGCTGAATAAAGTAAAGAAAACAAAAGGGTAAGAAATGGAGCAACTGCAACCGCCGCCGCCATTATCTTTGGTTGGATCGAAATCTAAAAAGAGAAGTTTCGAAAATTGGAAACAGCGGTTTGATCTATATTTTCTCGCCAGTGGAGCAGATTCGCGTCTAAATGACCAACAGAAAAAAGCTCTTTTATTACATTGCATCGGCGAAGAGGGCCTCCTAATATACAATAGTTTTGAGGACAAGGCGGCCATATCGTTCAATGAGATACTCGTACGTCTGGAGAAACACTGCAGTCCACCCACAAATGAGACATATAACAGATATCTATTCTTCTCTAGAAAACAAAAAACAAACGAACAATACGAAGAATATCACACAGCACTAAAATCTCTCAGTTTGGATTGTAACTTTGGAGACCTAAAGGATAGTCTTATAAAAGATCAAATAGTACTTGGAATCACGGATGATAATATCAGAGAAAAACTACTAAGAATACCGGACTTGACACTTGACAAGTGCATGAGTATAATTAGAGCCGCTCAAGTTGCTCAAAGTCAAATAAAAACTTTAAATAGTGAATTGTCAAATGAAGTAGGTGCAGTAAACAAGGGAACATGCAGTCGCCCATCAGCAAGTAAACGAGAAACAAAAGTCAGGGGTCGTAGTAGAACTCCAGGTCAAGCAAGATATGGTGCGAGAGGAACATCCAGTAGCAGACAATCAAATTATCAAGAAAGGTCAGGTGAGCATTTTAAAAAAGATGCCAGTACATCAAGACCGTGTAGAAAATGCAATAAGTTTCATGATTATGCTAAATGCCCAGCGTATGGTAAAAAATGTGTAAAATGTAATAAATTTAATCATTTTGCTTCATGTTGTACTTATAAATGTTCAGTAGTCAACAGTGAAAATATAGAACAGTTTAGAATAGATACAGTTTATGCGGTAAACTCAGTAAACAAGGAGTGGTATATAAATGTACAAGTAAACAACAAATATGTAAAATTTAAAATTGATACAGGTTCTCAAGTGGATATCATTAATAGAAATACAATGAATCAATTAAAATTGCAATTATATACATGTAAAAATATAAGATTGACAAATTTTGATGGATCTGACATCAAAATACTTGGAACTTGTGATGCAAAAATAAAATACAACAACAGTGACTGTATATGTAAACTCTTTGTAGTGAATTTTGACACACCCAGTATTTTAAGTTACTCAACTGCAGTAAAGCTTGGTATTATTAATAGTGTAAGTTTGGTAAATAAAAGTGACATTGTGTCAGAATATAGTGAATTATTCACTGGGTTAGGTGAGTTAAAATATGAATATGATATTAAATTAAAAGAAAATTGTGTACCTGTTGTAGAAAGACCTAGAAAAATTCCATTTAAATTGCAAGATCAAATTAAAAGTGAATTAGATAAATTGGTGAAGTTAGGTGTCATTAGAAAAGTAAATGAGCCTACTGAATGGGTTAATTCTATGGTTGTGACAAAGAAAAACGATGGTTCTATTAGACTGTGTTTAGATCCACTGAATTTGAACAAATGTATAATCAGAGAGAGATTTAAAATGAGTACTTTTGAGGAATTAGTCGCTAGAATGCCTAATGCTAAATATTTTTCAGTGCTAGATGCCTCTAAAGGATTTTATATGATTAAATTATCAGAAAGAGTCAATTATATACAACATTTAATGCTGGTGAATTTGGTAGGTATTGTTATAAAAGATTACCTTTTGGTTTAAACTCAGCACCCGAAGTTTTTAGTAAATGTTTTCATGAAATATTTTGTGACATTGAAGGGGTAGAACAATATGTTGACGAATTGTTAATATGGGGAGAATCTAAAGAATCCCATGACAAGAGATTAAAACAAGTTTTGAATAGGGCTAAACAAACAGGAGTAAAATTCAACAAAGATAAGTGTCAGTTTGGGGTAACTGAGGTCAAGTATGTAGGCCATATATTGAATAGCACAGGTATTAGACCTGATTCAGAGAATATTAGAGCTATTGTTAATATGAAAGAGCCCACAAGTAAAAAAGAGTTACAAACATTTTTAGGAATCATAACTTATGTATCTAAATTTATACCTAACTTATCAGACATTACAAATTCATTGAGAGAATTAGTGAAAAAAGATTCTGTATTTGTTTGGGGTGAAAAACAAAAGGCAGATTTCAATAAATTAAAACAAATCTTAACTACAGAACCGGTTTTAAGATTTTTTGAGATGAATAGTCCTATTACATTGTCGGTTGATAGTAGTAGTACAGGGTTAGGAGCAGTTTTATTGCAACATAATGCACCAGTAGCTTATGCTTCTAAAGCATTAACTGAGTCACAGAAATCATGGGCACAAATTGAGAAAGAATTATTAGCAATTGTATATGCATGTGAAAAGTTCCATCAATACATTTATGGCAAACAAATTACAGTAGAAACTGACCATAAACCACTTGAACAGATATTTAAAAAATCTATGAATGAAACTCCTTTAAGATTACAAAAATTAAGAATGCGCATACAAGGTTATGACTTATATATTAAATATAAACCGGGTAAAGAACTCTTAGTGGCTGATGCATTATCTAGAGCATATGTACAAGACAACATATGTAATCAGGATATTGATGAAAAGATAGAAATGCATGTTTGTATGATTATAGAAAATTTAAATATAAGTGAGCAGAAATTAAAAATATTTCAAGAAGAAACGGCTAAAGATGAAAATTTGACATTGCTTATTAATTATATTCAAAATGATTGGCCTAAATATTCAGATATTCAATTTCAATTAAAGTTTTATCATTCTATTAAAGAAAGCTTATATGTAGCTAATGGTTTAATATTTAAAGATTCAGCTTTGTTAGTACCAAAATCATTACGTTCTGACATGTTAAAACAAATTCATTACAATCATATGGGTTATGAAAAATGTAAAAATAGAATAAAAGGATTGTTATATTGGCCACATATGTATAAAGAAATAGAAGATATGATCAAAAAAGTCATAGTTATGAACCATTAAAATTAAGAGAAGTTCCTGATAAACCATGGAGTACAGTAGGAGCTGATATGTTTTTCTTTAATAATAAAATCTTTTTATTAATAGTAGATTATCTTACTAAGTATATAGAATTATGTGAATTAAAAAATCAATCTGCTGAGGAGCATATAAAAGCTTTACAAACAGCATTCTCTAGATGGGGAATCCCTGAATTATTATATACAGATGATGGAGCTCAATACAGAAGTTCAGTATTTGTAGATTTCTGTCAGCAATTTGGGTTTAAACATAAGACATCAACACCTTATTATGCTAGGTCTAATGGGATGGTTGAGCGTCACATTCAAACAGTTAAAAAGATGTTGAAAAAGTGTTTATTAGAAAATAAGAATATAGATTTAGCTATGTTAGAATACAGGAATATGCCTATTGATAATGAGTTAAAGTCGCCAAATGAGATGATGATTGGTAGACAAGTAGCTTCTTTGTTACCTGTGAACAGAAATGGTTTTGAAACAATGTATAAGAAAATTCAAAACTATGTACAAAAGAAAAATGTAAGTTATAAAATGTATCATGATAGGAAATTTAAGGGTAAAGGAATGATATTCTCTAATGGACAAAATGTTTATATTAGAGATAGAAATAAGAATAAGTTAATTCCAGGTAAAATTGTAAAAGAAGGGGATAAAGACAGATCCTATGTAGTATTATTGGAAAATGGTCAGAAAGTTCTGAGAAACAGATATAATATATTTAAAGGTTCAAAATACAGAAAATTTGATGTAAAAAATACATATGATTATGATGATGAGGATCTAGATTGTATAATACAAAGTAATACACTAAATGAGAAAGGTTATGATAGTGTAACAAATGATAATGTAATTGATGATGACGGTGTTGACAATTTAAGTTTTAGAGATATAGACTTTAATAATTATATTGAAGATAATATAAATGACAGTTTGGAAAACAATGATAATCTAAATTTCGAATATGTCAATTGTGACATGGATAACTTTGTAGATTGTTCTGATGAACAGACTGAGCTTGGAGCTAATAATGACATAGCAAATAGTAAAACCAAGAAGACTGTTACATTTAATCTTGATGATACTGTGGTAGAAAATATAAAAACTAGAAGTGGTCGAATAGTTAAGAAACCAAATTATTTGCATGAATACTGTAATGATTAATTATTTTTTAAGAAAAGAGAAGGGATGTGAGAGGAGCTTTATGATTGTAGTAGTTGGCAACACCGAGTTCTCTCTGGATCGTGGTTCAGGCGTGTAGACCTAAATTGTAACCTTCCTTTGAATAATAAATTATCTAAATACTGCTACTTAAGAAGAGTTTTATTACATATATATAAAACATCTTACAAAGCACCCGTGAAGCTCCTTGTTTCGCCATACTTCCTTGCGGTCATTGGTAGTAAGTACTACAGGTTTGCGCCAGTTCTCTTTAGCCATGGAGAGCGGGGTGAGCCCCTTGTCCACTGCGACCACATCACGGTGCATACCAACTTCGGCTTTCATAAATATAATTCATAAAGTCGTTTTCTACTTTTATGTATACCAGTGGTGGCCCAATCACTAAAAGAAGCGTTAATACTAACCGAAAAAGTCTTTGGAATGAATATGTTATCAAATTGTGTGCAATACATTTAAAAAAAATCATTATATTGTCCATTAGGGTCATCATTTGGCAACACAAGTGGTAGATTATTCGAAAGTTTAGTTTTAAACATTTCCAAGCGATTAACAGTTTTTGGGTTAACAGTGATATCTTTTTTAGTTTTATTTATGTTTACATTTGGAATAGTGATCAATTGACCACAATGATCTGAATCTAATAAATTAATAATTTCTTTGTGGATTGCTTTAACATCTGTATAAATGTTATCTAAGCATGTAGCACTAGTGGGAGTTATTCTAGTGGGCTCTAAAAATTGGTTAGCAAGATTGTATGACTGAAACAAACTTATAATTTTAGTACTTAACCAAAGAAGTTTCTAACAAGTTAACATTAAAATCACCGCAAGTGATGATAAACTTATTTGAATTAGAAATTTTTTGCAACACTTCATCCATTACCTTTTCAAAACAATCATACAATCCTGAAGGAGGTCTGTACACACTTAATACAATGAACTGCTCCAATTCAATACAGGCTATTTCAATTGTCCGCTCAACAGAGAGGCTCACAATATCCTTACGGTCTTTAAATTTAATCTGGTTATTTACTAAAATTAGTGAGCCACCATGTATAGCTTTTTCTCTGCTGAACGAACTACCAAACTGGTGGTTACTAAAATTGAACATGAACTGGTGGCTTTTAAGCCAATGTTCTGTTATACAAAGAATATCTATATTGTTACAGTTCAGGAAAAATTCTATTTCTAAATCTTTGTTCAAAAACCCTTGAATATTTTGATGCACCAGGTTGATACGATTAAATTCTTTTACACTTTGCGTGGTCGTGTATTGCCCTCCCTGAAGCACTAAAGTTTGCCGATGAGTACCCTGGCCCCATCAATACGACGCTCGATCCTACATTGCCAGGCTGGTACGGTTGGCAGTGGTCGAGTAGCTCCGTCACAGCTTGGGAACTTGACGTTAGCTAAACGACATGCCGCAACAGCCGCGCAATACAGGATTGAGTGTATATCGACGAGATTCTCGCTGCTCTCGAATAATTTTTTAAGCTGCGAGTCCAAGGCACACACAGCGCCCTATTTTTCTTTTGCATAGGCAACCGTGGTAGTCGGGGTCTAAGTTCGGTTGGGGTTGACCTATACTCGCGAAGCGCATCCTCCAGAGCGCTCCTCAGTCGGTTGTTGCACTGGCTACTTACTGTGGCAACCATATCATCTTCTTCTTCAACATGGTGGGACCGCGGCGAAATTGCATTAATCGATGACTCATGTGCCGCGGTTTGTGTCGGAGTCGAGACGATATAGTTGCTCAGTACTTCTGAACGTAGCCGTTCAAGTGCAGTATCGTCCAACCTGTGATTTCGTTGGATAACCCGCACTTGATCCGATAGTCGTTGGGTCGAGACGTTGACGGTTGGTTCTAGTTCCTGGAACAGAGACAGCATCCTATCACGATACGCAGTGAGGTTAGTTCCCCCCTCTGTAGACCCGTAATATGCGCGCATGACGTTCTCGTTCATAGACTGAGTCCATCTCATGCGCTGCACACAACCACCGGCAGCGGGGACCCGGCTCGGGTCCGGATGGCCCCTAAGTCCCAAGCTCTTCGGTGGCCGGCCTCTCCCCTGCCGACGTACAGGTGTTGGCGACGTCGGCGGGGCAAAATATTCGTTGCTCGAGCTCGACGCAACTGCCACGGCCGGTGTCATAGCACTCTCGATGCGCTGGGTTCCGGCGGCGGCGAGGCGGAGCTGAGCGACGAGTCCGGAGGTGGTGGGCGTGCGTTCCGTGCAGCTGACCGTGTCAACATTTACTCACATTCCAACAAGTCGTCATTTCATGGTTTTTTCAGATGTAGAAATTGTTGTTCGGGAGTGACATCTGTCATGTCACCCCCGACTCGGCAGTTTAGTCGTGTTTGTTATTATTATTATCCTTTATTCCTTTTTAGCATTCTTATAAATTATATTTTTAAATATTAGTTAAAAAAAAACATTTAAAAATATAAAAATTTATTATTATTGTTTATTTATTTTTCTACATATTTCATTACATTTTTAAATATTTTTACAACAAAAAAATAATACAAAAACATTTAAAAATATAAAAAATAGTGATTCACTGGTAGCGGGAGCTGGGTCCAAGCTACCGGTGGTTAGGGCTCCAGAGACAGGAACCTCCTCACGATGCGAGCCGTGTCAAGGAGTACTGCCTTCAGGATCAGTCTCTTGATCCAACCGCCTAACGATAGCCTCAACAGGTGTTGGTCGAGGGTATCGGCCATCAGCCCATTAGCTGATACGACAATCGGCACAATGACAGCCGAGTCAACATTCCACATGTCAACAACCTCGTGTGCTAAGTCAAGATATTTGTCTTTCTCAGCTTTCACGAGGCTGCCGTCATGCGGAATGGTAACATCGACTATCATTGTGCGGCGCGCTAACCGGTCTATCACCACTATATCAGGCTTATTGGCGACAATAGTCCTGTCAGTAATGATAGACCGATCCCAGTACAACGTGACATGGTCATTTTCGAGAAATGGGTCGGGCACATACTTGTGCCCGACACACGTCAACCGTCCCGTCCTTCATAATATGTCTCCGGTAGTTATTCGTCAAGATAACTTCGTCCATAATTGCACAGACAAAACCTTCAGTTTCCCCGAAAAGGTCACCAAAACGTAGCCAGGATGCGGACGCTAAGAAATCTACACAGGGCTCATGAAGAGCCCGGTAGAAGCGCCCGTGAAGCTCCTTGTTTCGCCATACTTCCTTGCGGTCATCGGTAGTAAGTACTACAGGTTTGCGCCAGTTCTCTTTAGCCATGGAGAGTGGGGTGAGGCCCTTGTCCACTGCAACCACATCCCGGTGCATACCAACTTCGGCTTTCATAAAATATTCCCTGAGACTGCACACCTCACGGTTGTGGAGGGTCTTTGCATTTAAAAAGCCTCGACCCCCGCACTTCCGCGGGATGTACAGTCTCATCACCGATGATCGAGGGTGATGCATCCGGTTTGCGGTCAGCATTGTACGGACCCTCCTATCCAGGGCGTCGAGTTCTGTTTGAGTCCATTTGAGTATGCCGAAAGAGTACATCAAAACCGGCATGACCCAACCGTTGAAGGCGCGCACCTTGTTAAAGATATTTTTTTTGTGGTTCGAGTTTAATAGTAGTAAGTACCTAACTAAGTATGTTTTGTAGGTATAAGTTAGTATTTACCTACCTATCTAGGTATAGGTTAATTATGTTATGACTACGTTAATGTAATACGTTAATTATGTTATGACTTAACACACGTTTCCATGGACGTAATAAAATCGCGGTTGGTTATTTTCGTGCACTGGGTCTTCAAGATACTGCTCAGCGCCAAGAGGTGAAAATCCACCTGTGCTTCGACGTGCTGAGACTCACCCGCGCTGCACTGTGTATTGTATTCTCAATGCTCGGTTCAACACCGACAGTTGAAAATGCGATCTTATTACGTCCGTGGGAACGTGAGTTTCACCATAATTAACGTAGTTTTAATTTCTGGGATAAACAATTGCCAGTATAGAAAATAACAGAAATCGATTCTGTAAACGATTCTGAACAATTTATTATCGTAATGTTCATTTATTGTGTTACACACACTATTTAAACCTACTTCTACTATCCTTCACCAGTTTTTATTTATTTGTTGGTATATTGGCATAGGTAGCTAGCTGACATATGGCGAATACATAATCAGTCTGTAACGTTCCCACTGCTGGGATCCAAGCCTCCTTTCTGAGAGGGACTGCGCCGTAATCTACCACGCGGGCCCAGTGCGGATTGGTAGATGTCTGATGTCTTCGATTTTTTAATTCTAAGACATGCCGGTTTCCTCACGATGTTTTTCTTTACCGGTGCGAGAGCAATGTTGATGAAATTAGTTATACAAAGTAAAGCGCGTCCCTGGGTTCGAACCCGCTACCTATAACTCGTAAGTCGGGGCCATTACCACTGGGCCACCACTGCTCTTGCAGTTATGGTAAATAATGTATTGTAATATTCTGTGCCTCGTAATTACTTTGCCTACCTACTATTATATAGAATCAAGTTTATGTAACTAAACAGACAGCTGTGCTTCTGGGGAGTTTGTTGCGCCGCTTCTTCTCAGATAAAGCACTAGGTATTGGTGACGGGCGGGTGGTTTGTAGGCCTATTTTATGTAATGTTCACGTTCGAAAAGTGCTGATTCTAAACCTAGCTTAGCTTAGGAGAGTAACATGTACATTAAAAATAAATGTTAATTAAAAGTCTTTGTTTTTTATTTATCCTCTTTTATATCTGCACATCGCGTAAATATGTATAAATCATTGGAATATTTGTCTGTTACTAATATTTTGCGTAACACTTTTAGTGACTTGTACTCATTATTTGTAAGTAGGTAGCTTTTGCCGGCGACTTCGCCCGCATGGAGGTTAGAAAATGCATCTAAACCTTCCTCATAAATCACTCTATCTATTGGTGAAAACCGCATGAAAATCCGTTGAACATTTTTTGAGTTCTTCGGAAGTAGGCAGACGCGGCGGGGACTTTGTTTTATAATATGTAGTGATAACAATTTTTAAAATTAGTAAAAAGAATACTTACTTACATAAATACCTATGAGTTGGACTCACAACGTTCATGTATCAATTTATAGAAGACCACAAACAACATAATTATACATTGGTTTACAAGTACCAAGTTAGGAAAGATATGTAAGACTGTACAAAAGGCCTATATCTCGAAATATTGTAATAATTTGAGATACCGACCAATTAAAACGCATTACTAGTCTGTACATTTACTAACGATTCCCCAGAGTAGTCAACAAAAATAAAGCAAATAACGAACATACCTAATTACTAGTAAATAAAAATGCCTGGAGTCGTTATGAATAAGGGGTAGGTACAACTACTCACTCACACACGGCTGCATACCGCGTCATCGTTGGCCTTCTATTGTCAAACAGAGATAGCAATATTCCGACCGAATTTTGCCTTTGCGTCGGCTCGTGGTTTGCAAGTTTAGGCGCCACGTTCTTAAGTTCATAGGTAAGGGTTTTTTTTAATTTATGTGTATATATGTAGTTTTAAGGTTAGGTACTTTATTATTTGATTCTAATTTATTATATGATTGAACTAAAAATACTATCTGGTAATCTTAATAGATGACAATTTTTTGTGATTTTAAAAAGTCTCATCAAAGATGAGAAGCAATTTAAAGTAAAAATATTTGTAAGCACGTTGTTTAACACCCTTATTATCTTGTTTTGTTTATAAATAAGTTAATAAAAAATTGTTTTACATACCTGAAGACTATTAAATGAAGTCACTACACTTCCACTCACATTACACAATTTGCAACAAATATTCAGCACAGTGTTTTACACACAATGATCTAATACAAAACTGTCTGATGCAAGACTTGACTTTCTTAAACTGATAAGCTTCTTGTTAGTGATTGGCCGAGCCAGACATCGGGCGATGCAAAATTTCCCATTTATAACAAAAGGGCTACCTGACCTTGAAATCGACAATCGCAAAACGGACTCGAGTTAGAAAGGGATAGTAATATGTTAATGCTATTGCCTTTGTGTGTGTTTACCTGCATGTGTGAATTATGTAAAAACGGGCTAGCTTAATGTATTACTAAGCGCATCTGTTCGCTGCCAGGCCAGACCTCATTTCAATAGCGCAGTGGAAGTTATGATGATGGGGCTCTGGAGACAAGAGTGGCTAGCGAACTAGTCCGCCGTACGCAGAGCCAAACTACAATATGCAAAAGACTCACCTCATTTAGGGGAACACCTGCTCCTTGGGGTTACCTGGATTTATGTATGTAAGTGAGTGTATATTGTATTGTGTTGTGACGTTATGAGTATTCTCCAGGTTATAATTCACCGCAAACACCGCTCCAATAGGTCTGCCTTCCAACAGCGTCACTTTCACTTAACCTCAAAGTTCCAACAAAGATATATCCAAATTCAACCCGTTTTATTTCACCAAATTGGGGTTATTAACACAAAACAATTGGGTCATGACCTATTGTTCACCAAAACGACCGGTTCTAAGGGATTAATTTACAAAAGGGTCGCACGCGCAATTTGGACCGGCCATCCCTTTTCAAGCACCAAACCAAGAGCAGTCAAGTGTCAAAGTCAAACTGACAAGTCAGATGTCATTCCGTTCGGGCGCGTTCCGAAGGCGCATAGAGTAACTAATTTAAACGGTCTGGAACAGCATCTAAGGATAAAGTCATGTCTAGAACGAGTCAATGATATTCATATAAATAATTTACCCCCCCCCCCCCCCGGACGGGCCTTCCCGTCCGCTAATCACTTGGCAATCCAAACAAGGTTGCGTTTTATCAGTCCACCTGACGCGCTGCTGGAGGATGTGCAAATACTCCAAGCTCCAACGCTTCCAAAACTCTGAGCGAGCTGCTGCACCAACTGAAACCGCGATAGCCAATTTTGGCTCACAGCGACAAAAGGGTGCTCAGGCAGGGCGACAAGTGGCTGTCAAATCAAAAAAAAAATGTCCCGGGGTCAGGGCCTCCAAGTCGTTCGGGTCCGAAGACAGCGGGCACAATGGACGCGAGTTCAATAAAGCTTCAATGCGGCAAAATACCGTAGCTAACTCCTCAAAGGTGAGAACGGTGTCTCCCAACAATCTGCGCCAAAGTCCCATTGCCACTTTCACCGCGGCCTTCAAAAATACCCCCCCCAATGGGGGCAGGCTGGCGGGTCAAAACAATAACAAACCACAACAACAACCAAACAACAACAACAACAATCAAACAACAACAACAAACAACAACAGCAATTTAACCAAATGGCCCTCCTTAGGCAACAAAAGGGGGTGACGGGCCCCATAAGGAAGGCTAGAGTGCCTCAACCGTCAACAACCAAACAACAAAAGACCCGTATCGTCCAAAAAGGGGTTCAACTTACTAATGGCTCCCGACAATTTCCAAACTCTCGCTGCAGAATGGCCAACAGCGCAATGCAACCGGCATGCGAGTTCTTAATGTGACGATCAGTCACCAACAATTCAACAAAAACAAACAACAATTCAACAATTTGTCGAGGGAGCTAAATCGACTCATCAAAAATCTGGGTCAAACGGAGGGTCCTTCGTTCCAACAGCGAGCACCTTGAGCCCGGGCAAAGGACCCGACATCCTCCAAATCAAAGGCGTTTCAGAATTTTGAATCTGGGACACTCGGTTCGCAACAAAGACCTCCAAAGAGTGGACGGACGTCTTCAACCAAAACAAAACAATTTGACTGTCCATCCAGGCGTAAGAAGCCCGAATGTCCACAGTTCCACCCAAAGTGTGAGCAACGTGGTTCAATAGACGCACAAGAAGCGCCGCCCCTGACAATTCTAACTAAGGGATGGTCAGTGCCGTCCGGAGGGGGGCCACCTTGCTCTTGGCCAAGACCAGTGACAAATTCACCTGGCCTGTCGCGCAGACGGTGCGCAGACAAACAACAGCTGCATAACCGTGCGAAGACGCATCACAAACAAGGGTAGCAGTGTAGCTCCCAGGGGGGAGGATAGCGCGGGATAACATGACTTCGTTGACTGCAGGGAGTGCAGATACAAACCCTGCACTCCTGGGCAACCCTGGGCTCCCATGTCCATAATGACACGGACCACAACAGAGTCCCGTGGGCCCCCAGACCTGACCGATGCCGTTGGCAACAAAACCGTGTCGATCTGAGGGGTACCTTAGCGGGGCAGGCGCCAATGTCCTAACAATGCCTGGGCGGCGACCGATCGCCGCACCCGGGCTCAAGTCTTTCCCGACGAGGATGGAGGACAAACTCCTCGTCCGCGCGGTGTCCCGAGCCACGCGCCATCGCTGGAAGGGCATATCCCACCGAATGCCCGAATGGCGGGGGGCGTGACTCCAACCGGGGATGTTCCGCCAATGGAGGGGAGGGAAGGCGGTGCTGGTCTGGCCAGCGCTGCCTAGCAACAAGTGCGTAATCGCCTTTACGCGGGGAGACCAAATGGCGATCGCGCGGCTCCCGATCAAGTTGAGCGGGGGGTGGAGTGCGGCGCTCAAAATTGCGGGCCTCTCCCCGGTTCTGAACCGGCGAGGCAGAAGCCCGGTGACCAACTCCATGGTACCCCCCCGTACGCGAACCTTCATCAGAGGCTGGTCTGCCAGCGTGGTTCGCGTTAGCGCACAAAATGTCCAAATGGGACCCCCTACAAATTCTACAAGGGCGGGGGTTGGAGCAGTCCCGATGGAAGTGAGCCCCCAAACAAGAGAAGCACATGCGGCGTGCATTGGCAATTCGGCGGCGGGCACTCACGTGCAACTTCAAAAAGGCCGCGCAAGTTGCCATGCCATGCCCCGTGTCCCTACAAAACTCACAACCAGGACGACTCTGGGTGCCAGCAAAACGAGCGGCGGGGCGACCATCAACAGGCCCGCGAGCCCTAGTCCGTCCCTGGTCTCGTGGCCGGGAAGACGGCTGGCATGACTCAGTGGCAACGCCAGAGTTGTCCACAAACCGACACTCATCCTCCAAAAATTGAACGAGGTCACCAAATGGGGGGAGATGTGTAACACTATCCCCACCATACTTTTGCTCGAAACGAGCCCTCAAATCGGCAGGAAGCCGTTGCAGCACAACATGTACCAAAAGGTAAGACCAATGGTCCACCGGCAACTCCAATTGCTTTAAAGCGTTGGTCGCTGCCACCAACGGGTTCAACAGGTCAGTACGCAATGCTGACAAACTAGTAATTTTATTTATTTTATTTTATTTATTTAGGGGCAATAATCAGCTACAATATATAATATTAACATAACAACAAATAGTAGAAGTGAATAACAATATTGCAGTCCACTACATTATCCGCATGTTAAACAGTAAAATATATGTAGACAATGAGTGCCACCAAAAGGCATTATTAAACATGCAATACATATTGAAAATTATTATATCATTCACAACAAATAACTAATAGTGAATAAACTAAAAGTAAATAAATAAACAACTCAGTGACGAGAGAAAAACAGAAATTTGAAATGATACAAAATAGGATTAGATCTATTATTAATTATTATACATTCATTTCATTGCATTATTATTAGATAAAAGTTTCAAAACATTATATTTAATTGTGATTTGGAGCATACGAAAATATCAATATCGAATCGACCGAACAGTAATGACCGGTAACCCCAAAATCAATTCAATATGAACGTCAGCCAAACAACGTTTATTTTGGTACCGCTGGGTGAGTAATTCCACAGCGGTAGGGTAGGCTGAGTCAGTCAACGACAGATGCTGTACCAAGGCTCGGGCCTCACCTTCTAGGACAGACAACAAATAGGCCAACTTTTGGGCGGGTCTGAGGTCCGAGCGTGCATCAACCAAACTTTCAAACCGGTTTTGGAAACCTAACCAGTGGTCCAGGCGACCGTCAAAGTGTGGCAGTTCCAAAGTAGGCAGTCTACTCAATAGTCCGGGACCTGAAACAACCGAGGTCTCCGGTTTGACCTGGACTGGTGTCCGGCTCTCCAATATTTCCCGAGCACGTTGACCAATGACATCCCCCAGGTCCAAGATCTTGTCATAGTCAGCAAGGACCTTGTCACGTGCTGCCATTGAGATTATAATAAACTGGCTACATAAAAACAATTTACAAATAAACGTACAAAAAACAAAGATAATGCATTTTTACCAAAGACTACGTATCAATGACCTAAACATTAATTATAACAGTCAAAATGTGGACAGAGTAGATGTAACGAAATTTCTAGGAATATTGATTGACAGTCAACTGACATGGAAGGCACAGGCTGAAGCAATCTGCAAAAAACTTAGCTCATCTGCATATGCACTGTATAATCTTAAAAAAAAAGTTAATATCAAAACAGTATTACTAGCATATCATAGTCTTGTCGTTTCTACTTTAAGGTTTGGTATTATATATTGGGGCAATTGTACCGAAAGAGAGAGTATTTTTAAGGCCCAAAAACGCTGCCTACGAGCAATTTTTGGTTTAAAAGTAACTGACAGCTGTGTTCCAATATTTAAAACGAATAATTTGTTGACATTTCCTTGCCTTTACATTTTAGAAATTGCTCTCTTTGTTAAATGTAATCAACATTTATTTTTAAGTTTATCGGAAAGCAGACATCGAGATGTAACTTTGCGATCTCAATACCAAAACCTGTTACGCACTGGTAGATACAGGACTGCTTTGTTGAGGAAAAGTGTTTTTGGTATGGCACCGACTATCTTTAATCACATTCCTAATTTCATAAAAAAGGAACCAGTAACAACTTTTAAAAAAAGACTAACTTCACTTCTTTCAGATAAATGCTACTACTCCATATCCGCTTTCCTAGATGATAAATTTTAGTTGTAAATATATCATTGTTTGATACATACTTTGATGTTTTAACTGCATCAATATTTGCATGCCAAAGTGGTAGAATGTACAAGGATTCCTTAAATCACATAAATGTAATCACCTTATTGTAAATACCTACATTCTGAGCAAATAAATAATATTCTATGCCTGATCCAGCACTTCCAGAGCCACATCACAAATGTACTCGTTGTAGCGGGTAAGCAGAGCATCAACGTTGCCGAGTCTCACGTTCAACTGCTCGAACCGAGCAAGAGTGATCCCTTCGAGATCCTGGCGCTCAGCAGTCGCTGCAGCTGAAGTGAACCACCGTAGCTGTGTGGTCAATCCACTGATTGCCTCTCTCACCGCTTTGTGTGCGATTGCACAAACAATACAATTCAAATAAACCAAGCAAAAGATAATTAAGTAACAAAGTTCAAACAATCAATTACAAAATAACAACAAGCAAACAATCAAACTACCAAACTGTTAGTCAGCAACTCAAGAAATAACAAAATATTGGTTTCAATTCAATAGACAACAAACTTTTATTTTAATTCAAAACCAATGTCAACGTTCAACATTCAACTTCACAATTCAATTCAAATATTCAAATTCTATCCAATTCCAAAAAATACCAATTCAAGACAGCTACAAAAATATTGGTTCCAATCCAATGAACCTTTATTCCAATTTAAAACAATGGTAATACTCAAAAATGCCAATTTCAACAAAACTACTATATTGATGGTACAAAACTCAATATTTCAATGTCTTCCTGACATTCAATACAACAGAGGTCAGATACAAAGGGGTTGGAACATAGCCCAATTCAATTAACACTATTAGCATATGCAACCGGCTGACCCCGACAACATGAGTTACTCGTCTCAACAAATTTAAACTAATTATTTCAAATAAACAAGCAATCATAGTTATCAAATATTTACAGCGTATTACTACTTCCCTTATAGAGACTGCCAAGTAATTAGCCTACTGTAAATTTCCAATTTGTTGGTTATATGTCTTATAGCCACGCTCTGATACCAAAATGTTCGCTGCCAGGCCAGACCTCATTTCAATAGCGCAGTGGAAGTTATGATGATGGGGCTCTGGAGACAAGAGTGGCTAGCGAACTAGTCCGTCGTACGCGGAGCCTAACTACAATATGCAAAAGACTCACCTCGGCTTACCTTTAGTAATTCAGCCCACGATTGGGGAGTCCATATTTTTTTCACAGAAAAATCATATTATTAGAAATCTCCACGTAAAATTTTAAGTTTGAAAAATAATTGGTTTACGAGAAAAATAATAATATAAATCGTAGAAATACAAGAGCGAGCGAGGCGAGCTCTGGACTCGGGGCACCCCGACTCGGACAGGTTAGGTTAGAAGAGGATCCTCTTCGTGGTTATTTTTTTTAAACCACACAAAAGTAGGAGCCCCGCGCAGCGGGGCTCCGTCGACTTTCCTTTAAAAAAAACTATGCGCGCCCCTACTCCCAGATGGCCCATAATGGAAATTTTAACCCCTATTCGTTTTATTCGTCAATCCCACACTTTCTGGCCTTTAAATCGATGTCGATACACGAAAATTCGAAAGTGAGGTTAGAATCTAAAAAAAAATATTTCTCAAAAAGGGGGGGGTTGCGTAACTTTTCCTTCACAGGGGGGGTTCTAAACCGCCTTCCCTCCGCCCTCACCCCCCCATTCACTCCTTAAATTTACTGCTGACATACTAAAACTTAACCTTAGAATCTAAAAAAAATATTTCTCAAAAAGGGGGGGGGGGGTTGCGCAACTTTTCCTTCACAGGGGGGGTTCTACACCACCCCCCCTCCTCCCTCACCCCCCCTTCAACCCTTAAATTTACTGCTGACATACTAAAACTTAACCCTCACCTCATTTAGGGGAACACCTGCTCCTTGGGGTTACCTGGATTTATGTATGTAAGTGAGTGTATATTGTATTGTGTTGTGACGTTATGAGTATTCTCCAGGTTACAATTCACCGCAAACACCGCTCCAATAGGTCTGCTTTCCAGACATGCGGTCTTCAACACGCGATTTCCAACAGCGTCACTTTCACTTAACCTCAAAGTTCCAACAAAGATATATCCAAATTCAACCCGTATTATTTCACCAAATTGGGGTTATTAACACAAAACAATTGGGTCATGACCTATTGTCCACCAAAACGACCGGTTCTAAGGGATTAATTTACAAAAGGGTCGCACGCGCAATTTGGACCGGCCATCCCTTTTCAAGCACCAAACCAAGAGCAGTCAAGTGTCAAAGTCAAACTGACAAGTCAGATGTCATTCCGTTCGGGCGCGTTCCGAAGGCGCATAGAGTAACTAATTTAAACGGTCTGGAACAGCATCTAAGGATAAAGTCATGTCTAGAACGAGTCAATGATATTCATATAAATAATTTAGATTTTTTTTCGTTTGACTGTACCGATTTTGGCTTGTATAGTAGATTTTTTTAAGTTACCTATGAGTGGTCCCAGTCGCCGGAAGAAAATTATTTAAATTTTATGGATCCGGTGACTGGGACCGCGGTCCTAGTTAGTTGCGGTCCCAGTCGCCGGAAGCCTCAAATATTTACAGTCCATTTATTGTTCGATTTGCATGACATGTATTAGTATACAAATAAGTAGATATAAATTAAAAACTAATGTTTTGGTGGGCGGTATGTCCAGTTCAATATATTAATGCATGCAGTGAGACCAGGGATGTTAAGGAGCTCCGTAACCGTAACTGAAACTATCGGATATCCGATATAAAAATTTATCCGTAACCGTAACCGAATCCGAAATAAAAGTTTCGGATAATATCGGATTTGTTATTACATTTTTATTTTAGGTAGATTAGATATCACTCAATATATAATTATAATCATTTTTATTTTAAATAGCTGTAATGATTACTCACGGACTGATTGTAATTCCTACCAAATGGTGACATATAAATAAAATCATTTTATTAGCTATTTAGATTTTACTTTTGAAATTCCTTAAAAGTTTAATATCCGTAACCGATATTATCCGAAACTAACGGATAATCCGAAATAATTTCATATCCGTATCCGTATCCGTATCCGGTATAAAAATCATTCCTACATCCGTATCCAATCCGTATCCGAAATGTCATATCCATAACATCCTTAAGTGAGACGTAAAAACAGTCGCAAATAAATCATCATTGAGCGAAGACGTTTGTTATTTTTTCTAAAACACCGTTCCAAACATTCAAGAATGTGAACCTTAAGTAACTAAACACGTGTAACGTTGTGTGAATATCCACATAATCAATTAATTCATAATCAACGTTAATTCTTAACTTATAAAAACATTATCGTAATATCGTCAATGGAATGCAAGGAATGTCTACACATTCTTTTTGGTGTTGTAGCAGTACGACGTGATGTTCTGCGTGACGTCATAAAATTGTGTCATTTGTGGGTATCAGTAAACAGTCTTTAATCGTGTAGTGACGAAGTCATGTTAGGCGGGTAGTTCTGGATCAGACACTTCCTTTTGGTGTCGTAGTCGGACGAATGATCTCGACATTAACCGAAGTAAAGCGAGCACGAGTATAAATATGCAGGTACAGGAGACGATAGCTCTCTTTTATTACTAAAACTTTCTGGTTACACGTTCGCAAAATAGTTTCTCTCTGTATTAGATTCTTGCGACATTACCCCGTGTCCAGACTTTTATTTTTATTAAGTTTTATAAGTTCTATTAATCAAATATATTTCACAAGTGACGTGTTTATCCCCGTGAAGGGGAACAAGATTGGGATTAATAATTCCCACATCGACGTACGTTGAGTTCAGCTGACTCACCCTACCGAACGTTCGAGACCTGCGCACGCGTCACGTGGCGGCACCCACCTGACCTGTCGGCCCCTTACCATCTCGTCCCTGCGGCCACTTTCACCTCGGGGTCAACTCCTCGGCGTCGCGTCGCTCCAGCTACGCGATAAGCCAGGGCAGTACATAGTGCGCCTACTTTCACGGAACAATAAATTACCAAGTGACGGCCTTGAAATCCACGATCCTAAATAAATTCTTATTCTTGTAAGCGTTGGTGGGTTTTTTTATCTTTTATTTTAAATACTCCCATACGTTACAAGCGTGTTTTTTTTTAACTATTGTTTATATTGAGTCAGTAACAATATTTCAATTTTGAGTAAAAAATTTGTTGCAGACTGACCTTACGTAAATAGTTATACATATTAAAAAGTATGATAGTAATAATTTAGTAATAATTTTATTTAACAAAAACTTTTAATTTTTTGTTAAAAAGTTTTTTTTTGTGGTTTGAATGTACTAATAATACTTAGCAAGGTATACCCCATCCAATGAAAAAAGAATTATCAAAATCGGACTACTCGGTATAAAGTTATACGTGGTTATACATTACAATCAGTGAGTGAACAATCAACCATCCCCTGTTTTCCGACCCTTAGGGTTCGATTTTGTTTTCCAAATTTATATGGGACCACCTTGGGAGTACACCCTTTCCAATAAAAAAAGAATTGTCACAATCGGACTACTATGTACAAAGTTATGCGTGGTCATACATAAAAAAAAAAAATACGCGTCGAATTGATAACCTCCTCCTTTTTTTTCGTCGGTTAAAAAAGGAGAAAAACAATGCATGTTACGCTTAAATATAATATTACATTTATGCTCAAGTTTCGTGAATAATGACCCCGATGCTAGGAAAATCCTGTGTTATAGTTGCTGTGTGATATTCAGATTACTTCTGGTAATACCCTTAAAAAGGGTTCCCTCTATCTGGCAGAAACTTGATGCTCCGAATTTTATTTGGCATAACGCACTTGGCTTAATCTTATTTAAACGAATATTTGTAAGGCATAAAAAATATTTAGCATAATCATTGTTTGGCCGAATGTTTATATGTTCGACTTTACGCTGGCATAGTTTTAAGGTGGCAGAATTTTATTTCGCATAATTACCTTTGGCAGACTTAATTTTCCGCATAATTTCGTTTAGCATAACATTTATTTAGAGCAATGATTATTTGGCATAATTTCACTTGGCATACTATGAAGATGGCAGAATTTTATTTAGAATAATTTTGTTAGGCATATTTTCATTTCTATTAAATTGCATTTTAACCTTAAATAAAATGAAACAGTGTCTCAAAAAGTCAGTATATGTTGTGCTACAAAAATTATTGACAGAAACGAATCGCTGCAGAACCGACTCCACGTAGTCTTGTCTGCCCTACCCCTAGAGTGTAATTTAAGCCCGCGTAGGCGCGGAGGGGCGAGGCGGCCCGCGAGCTGAGGCGCAGGTGCCGCGGTGGTGAGCGTAAAACCATCTGCGACGATGAGTTCGCGTGGGACCGCCGGAGCCCCGCAGCGCCGGAGCCGTGACAGAAACCATGCATGCTGCATGTTGCATGCTCGCCTGCATGCTGTAAGCTTGCTTGCATTCTGCATGCTTGCTTGCGTGCTGCTTGCTTGCTTGCTGCATGCATGCTTGTTTGCTCGCATGCTGTATGCTTGCTTGCATGCTGCATGCTTGTTTGCATGCTGCATGCTTGCTTGCATGCTGCATGCATGGTGTATGCTTGCTTGTATGGATGTCTGCATGTAGGGTTTTAACTGTATGCATAGTGTATGTTTGTTTGCATATTCGCATGCTTTCTGATAAGGAAATAAAAACCACGTATGTTGAAAATCAAATGTTTTATTGAATATTCCTACATGCAGAATGTGTGAATGTGTGTTTCAATTATTATGGATATGAAATGTATGCCAAAAGATGATTCTAAGTTTAAAGTTTCTGAGATATGATATTTCTGCCTTTTAATAACTATCTTTTTTCCATTGTGTCACTCAAAAGTTCTTTTAGAAAATTTAATACCATACCATAATTGTTACCATTAATTAAGATAATAGATATTAAGAAAAATAAATAATGGATTAGAATTATGAAACATCCTGTTATTAATGTTTACGTGTCATACCTACCCAGTGCAAGAGTCGGCTAGATCATTCCATCTCCATTTTCCATCAGACACAATATCAAATTTTATCCACGTCATGCGTCAACATAATGAATAATATTTATTTTTTTTAGTTATTCAAATGTTCATTTTTTTCTTATGGATGTGGTCATTGGTTACATGAAGTGGGCTGCCGTTGTAAGACGACTAAAATGTCACGGTGTAGAGAATATTGTGTAGTTTCCAAAACCTTCCTTCGATTTCCTATACAATCATTATTTCCAGAATTATTGATTGTCAAAGTTAAAAAGTACTTTTTTGCTTTGACTGACGATAACTCCGCGGCAAATCATTGTACAGGCATTCTGGATACGTCAAATTCTAAGGTTTATCAAAATTTTAAGGTTTATTATTTTATGCTTTTCAGTTTTTCGGCGGTTAAATTTTTTGTTAAAAAGTTTTTAAAATAAAACATTAAACTCGGTCCCCAAATGGCGAAAACATAGCTGAAAATTAATGAAGTAACAGTTGAATTTGGGGCAAGCCTTTTTATTGCCAGTCAATTAAAAAAATCTTAACACGATTATTCAAACTTTTCACTTCTGAAAGAGAATAATCATCTCAGATTCAAATGCCATGTCTGCCAGGCTTTATGCTATCGATTTTGTTACTTTATCAGTCTGTCTATATGTTACCGTACTTTTAGTAACAAAACTGAAGTAACACAATGTGTCTACCTTCAATTCAAAAAAATATATTAGCAGCACAGTTTCTCGGTAAGTTATAGAGTATACACCAAGTTATTCATTTAAAACATAGTAGGTATGTCTTTAGAAAATACATTCAAGTAAAAAATGTGTGGTAAACTTGTGATTGTAATATAACAAACCTGCGGCCTGATTGCGGAACACATTTAATTTCTGATAGCAATTCCGAATTTAAACAAACTCCAGTCGATTTCGGTTCCCATAATCGGAATTGTGTAAATAAAATGAAATAAATTCTGCCAAATTGACTAGGGAGGGTATCAAAATCTTACCCAATCGTTTTCACATATGCGTTTTGTTTCATCAAATATGAACTATTTGCTTGCGAATAATTTTACAATAATATAACATTGTTTTAATGACAACTGATGGTCTACTACTGTTTATAAATGAAAAATTACAATGATTTCTTAAAAAATTAAAAACCAATTTATAAAACACTTTCTACCAAAAACTACCATATTTGAAAAACACAACGAAACGTTATTGTCTTCACGTTTTAGTTATCTGTGGCCAGTGGAAAAATAGTTTTTTTTTTTTTTTTTTTTTTTATAATATTTTATTCATGACCATAGATACAAGTCTTTCAGTCGTATACATAGATGGGTTTTAACACTATGAATGTAACATTACAATGGTTATTAGATACCTACTTATAATAATGTTAATAAGGCACTTTTTTAACAATAATATTTTTTCAATCTGTTTTTACAAATTACATCAATATTTTTCATTACTTTCTTTATACTACCAACTTGCCCCCCTTTCGGGTTGGGTGGGTACATCTCAGTGATATCATGGTTAAACCTTGATGGTTTTCATACAAATTTAAATTACAAATACACTTCTAATTACAAATTAAATTAAATTTTTTCTACCGTATTACAAATATATTTAGACAACACACTAAAATATTTCTTATTTTTTAATAATTCCTGAACACTGCGGGGAACACTTTGTCGTTCACTTTCAATGTCATTGTCATTAAATTCACTCAATTCACTGACCAAGATCAAACGTTGAATGTTAAAACTTGAACACTGTAAGATAATGTGATCCAGATCAGCATCCTCTGCTCCACAATGACGACATTGGCTATTATTAATTATGCGAATCCTATTCAGGTGAGCTGGTGTTAGGCAATGTCCCAATCTCATGCGTGATATAATAGTTATAATTCTTCTTGTGATATATTTGAAGTTTTGGTACCAAGGTTTTATCGGTAATTCATTTTGTATTCCAGCATACCATCTGCCTTTCGTTTCCAGGGTGATGTCCCAATACTCCTTCCATAACTGTCTATTATGTTCGTTAAAAAGGCTGTAATAATCAGTGAATGGAACCTTGAGCAACTTAGATCGATCCTCATCATGGACTGAACGAGCCGCAGTGTCAGCAACTTCATTTCCACGAATGCCACTGTGTGAAGGTACCCATACTAATTCTACTCTAATACACTTGTCAAGTAGTTTTTGGATTAAAAGTCTAATATTATAAATAATATAGTTTAACTTAAAAGAAATATTTACATTATGTAGAGCAGATAAAACACTTTTAGAGTCTGTAACTATCAAAATATTATGTACATTATTTACAAGACTATTTACATGCTGCAGTGCACAATCAATTGCATAGCATTCTGCAGTGAAAATGCTACACACTCTGTTTAATTTAATGCATTTAGTGAAGTCCAACTGTGGATCATAAAAAGCGGCTTTTACATTATGATCTGTTTTAGATCCATCTGTGTATATAACATAATGTTCTGGTCTATTGTCTTTAAACTGTAAAAATTCAAAATGATTGTGCACTGTGTCTAAATGGATTGCAAAGCTGTTAATAATACCATTATAAGGAATTTTGTATATAGGCCAAATATCATTTTTAACAATATCTTTTGAATTATTATTCACATGTTCAAATATTATTGGCATTTCAGGTAGAGTTCCACCAACCAAAGAAGAAGCAGAGATGGCATTGGAAGCAATTGACTGTGAGATTTTAGGATGTATTGTTAGCTTCATAAGTAAAGGATTATCATTTGATGCCATGACTTTTAATAAAAATCTCTCAGTTAACAACAACCTTCGTAATGACAAGGGAGGTATACATGTTTCAACTTCTAATGAATTGATAGGTGTGGAGCGCATAGCACCACAAATAAGTCTCAGTCCCATATTTTGAATTACATCTAATTTTCGTAACAAGGTGCTATTGGCATTCATGTAAGCTAGACTGCTGTAATCAAAATGGCTTCTCACTATACTTTTGTACAGCATACTCATAACTTTGGGGTCAGATCCCCAAAAACATCCTGCTAAATGCCTCAATAGATTAATACCATTCAGTGCTTTGTTACTTATATGTTTAATATGTTCATCAAATTTTAATTTGTCATCAATAATTACGCCTAGAAATTTATGTTGCTTAACAGCAGGAATTTCTACATTATTGTATGAAATTTTAACATTGCTATGAATATTTACATTTTTACTGATAATTAAAACTGAACTTTTTTCTGGACTTATTTCTAATTTAAGTTTACTATGGTAATAGCTGTATAATTGAGACAAAGCCTTATTAATATTAGCCATTGCTATATCTATGTTTTGATTTATGCTGTACAAAAGCAAGTCATCGGCAAATTGCAGGATATTTACACCTGATACATCTACATATTTTAATATTTCAGAAGTATACAAGTTATAAAGCAAAGGAGACAAAGTTGCCCCTTGCATTGTGCCTTTGTTGACAGTCCTAGGTCCATGCAATTTATTATTATATTTAACAAATACAGTTCTATTGTTTAAAAAAGAATAAAGCCATTTCAGAATATGACCAGCGGCCTGATTGCGGAACACATTTAATTTCTGATAGCAATTCCGAATTTAAACAAACTCCAGTCGATTTCGGTTCCCATAATCGGAATTGTGTAAATAAAATGAAACAAATTCTGCCAAATTGACTAGGGAGGGTACCAAAATCTTACCCAATCGTTTTCACATATGCGTTTTGTTTCATCAAATATGAACTATTTGCTTGCGAATAATTTTACAATAATATAACATTGTTTTAATGACAACTGATGGTCTACTACTGCTTATAAATGAAAAAGTTTAATGATTTCTTAAAAAAATAAAAACCAATTTATAAAACACTTTCTACCAAAAACTACCATATTTGAAAAACACAACGAAACGTTATTGTCTTCACGTTTTAGTTATCTGTGGCCAGTGGAAAAATAGTAGAAAAGCAGGGTTGTCAACTTATTGCGATTTCCACTAATCTCGGGTTGGTCGGTATGGACACCGCAACTGGCGGACTATTTGTTTGTAGCTGGTGATTTTGTTTTGGTTAGTCTAATTTAAATTGTTGAAAATAATAAAATTCACTGGTAAAGCTTTGACTCGAGAAAATATTATATTAACACGATACTGGCAAGCTGTTTTATTATTTTCAAGAAGCCTGTGGCACTTATGATTATTTTTAAATGCCGAAACCACTTTGGATACAAACGTTAATTTGGAAAGATAGTTCGGCATGACAAATATAGTGAACAGCGCCAGTGTGAATATCGAAAAACGTGATTTTGAAAAAAATGTTCCATGTGAACCTACTTTAGGGGTAGTAAAATTAACCATTATTCCATTATTGTGTAGCTAACAATCAAAGAAATATCTTCACTTACTTTTCCAGTAATTATAGTGTTATATTCTCTATAGTATGTACATTATGTTATAACAAAGACATGATAAGTTTTATTTCATCCTCAAAACGACGACCGAATTAGGTAGGTAGGTAATAGGAATAAATAATATAAAAAATTGCGAATATAGTTTATTTTAGTCGTTTGCAGAACCGCTGTGTGAGAAAAACATTGACACGGGAAAAAAATTGGCAACACTGAGTAAAAAAAAACCGCCTTTTGTTTGTTTTGACTTGAATTTTATTGCAACTTGTTGTTTTCATTATACATAATTATATTTACTATTCGCATACAGATACATGGGCTTCAGCCGATGAAAAGCAGTTTTGGAACATTTCTAGTGGCACAGAATATTTAACTAAATGTTCATCAACCCTCGAGTGTTGGTTTGGAAGACCTTTGGCAAGAATAGGGCTCTGTCTTCGTTTTGTACTGGCTGCATTAGGACTTACGCTGTTTTGCTCCAAAACGAAAAGGACAAGTCAATATCACCACTGCAAGTAAGTACGCCTATGTAAATAGGAATTATGCGTGTAGAAGTGATTATTTGTAGCTGTAGGTACATTATTGACCAGACGGACAACCATTCTTTTACTGTGTAGACTTCTGCAACTTATTTCTAGTTATTTTAATGATTATGTATGTCAGCCTCACATTCTAACAAAAGAGATATATATTATTGTTATTTGATATTTTTGTATGTATGTAGATGCTGATGCAAACTAAAATAACCACTAAGTAACGAAGTAACAACACTACATTAATCATATTTTCGCAGAAGGTGTTAGAGCTGAATCTACATGAATGGAACGCTTCCCTACCAACATCAATCTAGTTGACATACAGGGGATTTTCCTACAAAGAATTTGCTGGCAACGCTGGACATAGAAATACAATCTTCTGTATCAATCATTGGAGGTGAGCCTTTTGTCACAGTTAAGAACAAGAATTAAGTATGCTTTGATGGTTTAGTCTGGAGTGGATGAATGATAGGTGGCTAACAACAAGTATTTACAAGGCTGATGTGACTAAACACGCCAGAACACTGGAACACTGGGACACCTTAGGAGGACATACCTTTTTGGTGCTGTTCAGAAAGGTCAGGTGCGTAGTACTGGTAACCGGCGTGCGTGTATGACCAGATGTATGAACATAAACAAAGCAAAAACAGTATGCAAGGATCGTAGGTGGCATTCTGTACTTTCTGCCTACCCCCATGGGATAAAAGCGTGAGTTTATTTATGGATGCTAAGAATCAATTGGCAACTCATAATTATGAATACATTTATTTAGGCAAATTAAATAAATCACATCATATATTATATGTATAAGTATTGTTTGTCATTCTAATTTAGTGTTATGTTCAATAGAAATAGCTGATCAATAAAAATTGGCGAAACAACAGCAATGACTAGGCCTAGAGCTTTTGCCCAGCCGTGGGTTGATGAAAGTCTAGTTAATGAGCCTAGTTTGCTGCATTATTTATTAAGTACTATAATTGAGTAGAAAATAATTTGATTTTGTTTTAAAACTGCAGGAGAGTCCTCAGGCGTTTCACCTGTGAAGATTTGAAAGCAGCATGAATGATGCTGTTGCTATTTCCTTCGGCCACTGTTGAGATCTACTTCTGACTGCACTGTTACTGCTGCTCCGCAACTACTTCAGTTTTCAAGCTTCTCAAGGGCAGAAATAGGAACTGAATATTGTTCATTAAAGATAATAAATGTGTTTAAGAAAACCATTCAATGTTATTTCAACAGCGATAAATTATGTACTTACTGTGTTGATTAAAAACAGTGTTAACTTTAATAGTGTTTCATTTATGATTTATATAGCTACAAATAAAATAACTTGTTATGAAATATTTAAGCATAAAGTTTTTTTTTTTATAAAGACTAGCTATGGACTATTTGATACTGTTTAGAAAAGAATGGTGTGTAACTTAATTAACTGGCATTCATTATCACCTTGAGGTAAACAGAAACAAATATATGGTCAAAAAAGACATTTTTATTCATATAATTACAACCTTCAGACAACAGTATTTGTAAATTCTTCCTCTCCTCTTGAAGTGTTTTCTTGTGGAAGTCATCATTTATAATTTAAATACAGCTTAGTAATGTTTGTTGTGAGGGCAAAAGAGAAAGTTTACAATTCTCCTGTTTAGTGTGGTTGACCTACCTGAAAGATAAAAAATGAATTTAAGTACATCCTCATCCTCCAACTGGATTATAGAATATCCATCATTATAATTTAGTCTAGTATTAGGTATTAGATAAAAAGGTTGATGGACATAGGTCCATCAACCTTTTTATCTAAAAAAGCTGGCTGGCTGGCTGGCTGGCTGGCTGAAAATAGTTTTTCGCATTGAATAGGTTTTGCTTGATATAAAGCAATGTATGTAGTTATATCAAGCAAAACCTATTCAATGCGAAAAACTATTTTGAAGGGCACCTCATAATAAACAGAAATAAAGTATTATGATGCTCTACAGTAACATTAAAATTCAATCTTTAGAAAACAATTTTGAAGACTACCATAGTCTGATATGAACATAATCAGTATTGTAGTCATGAACTACAATACTGATTATGTTCATATCCACCGAATGAAAAGAATAATACTTACTGTTTGATTGAATTGATTTGCAACATGTGCAATAAACTTGACAGGGATTACCATAATCTGCCTATATAATTCCCACTGCTGAGACACGGGCCTCCTCTGTGAGAGGTAGGTAGCTACTTATAGTGAGAATATTCAATGTTAAACACTTATAAAGAGTTAATATTGAAAATTAAGTAAGTACCTTAAACAGACATGTTGTGGAAATAAGTCTAAGTATGGTGTGTGTGCAGTGCACCTATGTTCATCGAAGTCGTAGAGGTAGGTAATCATTGACATTTACTGCTTCAATTTTTTTTCTATAGTTGTTACTCTTTGCATTGATCGCTTTTTGCTTTTCCAAATAAGCAACAGCTCGACTGGCTTGCTCAGCTTGCCACAGGTTAAGCATAATAGGATACGAGTTACGAATTTTTCTTTCGTAAAAATGCCACAAATTTATCTCGGTTCTTATATATCATGCACATGATGCAGATAACTTGCGGTTGCCTTGTATACACTTGTCACAGAAGAAAACTTCCAATTTTTCTTATATAATCACCTCGCTCTTTCGATATTCATAATACCACTAATAGTCATTTATTATTGGAGTTTTACACAAAATCACATTCACAATTTATCAGGAAGACTATCACTTACATTTTTTCGCTATAATTTTACAGATTTTACGTTTAAATCATAAAATATGTGGAACGGAAAACGATAGCGACGACTAGCTCGCCTTCTGCTTCAATACAACTAGCCGTTTGTTTCATGACAACGATTTAAGCAAATTGTCGCTTGTCAAATAGGTTACGCAATTCCAAAAATAGACGTTTGCCCATTTTTTCTTGACATATCGTTCACTCTTTATCGTTCAAACCAACTAGCCGTTGCTTTCACACTTTAAGGGAGTAACGCAATACCAAATTCGTAATTTTAAACAAACTGCGATAAAAACGAAAGCAACTAGTCTCAATCATTTGCCAATAATGCGTTCCGCAATTAGGCCGCAGGTATACCAATATCATGAGATACTTGAATAAGTTCTTCTATATTTACATTGTCAAAAGCACCCTTTACATCTAAAAACACACAGATTGCATTAGAGTGACTTAATTTAACCTGTCTTAAATCTGATAATAAAGATACAAGGCTTTCAGAGCAACTTTTACCTTTTCTGAAGCCAAACTGTATAGAAGGAATTAAACTTTGCGATTCAATAAAATAATCTAATCTTAACTTCAACATATTTTCAAAGAGTTTACCTAAACAAGATGATAGAGAAATAGGTCTATATGAAGAAGCACTATTTGCAGGTTTATTAGGTTTTAATATTGGAATTACACACTGTGTTTTCCAAGACTCAGGTATTACGAATTCATCCCATAGTTTATTATAAATATTAAGTAATGTTTTTTGTGCATTTAAATTTAACTTTTTGATTAATATATAAGGTATGTCATCCAATCCCGGTGTAGTATCTTTCCTGCTCTTTAAAGATGTTTTCAACTCTTCTACAGTGAAATTGTTCTTAAGAAACACATTTACATCATTTTCTGTAGCATTTTCGAACAAATACTCAAGCCTATTGCCGTCTATTTCAGTAGAATCAGCTAAGTTATCTAAAAAACTTGGAACCCACTCATCATTGATGTTTTTGTTTCGATTTGTTCCAACTTTTTTAAATTTTTTAATGTATTCCCATATCCTAGAAACTGGAGTTAACCTATTAAAGCTACTACATAAATTTTGCCAAGAAGAGGAACTTTCTTCCTTCAGAATTCTTTTCTTTTTTGCATCTAGTTTTTTATACCTTATCCAGTTTTCAATATTGGGTTGAGAAAAATAATACTTTAATGCATCTTTTGATTTTTCGACAGCATCACTACATTTTGTATTCCACCATGGTACTGGTTTTTTAATAGCTGTGTTTGCACCTAATTTACGTTTTGGAATTGTTTTATACCTTAGATCATTTAATGTTTCTATAAAATGATTGTATGCATTGATAGGGGAATCATTTATTGAGTCCAAGTGAGAAAAACAAGTTTCTGATAGGCTGTAATATTCGTCCCAATCTGCCTTGCTATAAATATATTTCTCTTGATCCACAGGAGGTGATGTGTCATACATAGACGGTTGAATATTGATCTCAAGTAAGGTTGGAAGATGATAGCTACCCATGGGATCGTCATGAACATACCAGTTACATAAATGAGCTATTGAAGAGCTAACAAGGGCAAGATCTATCGCTGAAGCTTGTCTATTAGGATAAGGAACAGTTGTTGGTGATCCATCATTCAGAACACATAGGTCAAATTCATCAATTATATTATATAAGCATCTACCTCTATTATTATCACTATGACATCCAAAGGCTATGTTATGAGCGTTAAAATCACCCATAACTATACAAGGTTTGGGTATTTTATTTATTAAATCCTTTAACTTTACTGAGTCAAACCTGATACTTGGAGGGCTGTACACACAAAGTATAGCCATTGCTCCAAATTGTGTTTCTATAGTGATACATAAATTTTGAATAGATTCTGAGAAGTGTGTATTAACTACTTTGTATTTTAAACGTTGGCTCACCAAAATAGCTACTCCGTTATGAGAATTTATGGAATTTTTGTGGATTAAATTATATGTTGGAAAATGTGGAATTATAGAATTAGTTTTGAACCAAGTCTCATTAAGAAGACAGACATCTATATTTTTATCAATTAATAAATTTTGTAGTAGGCTCTTTTTACTCTGTAAACTCTGTATATTATACTGTAAAATATTTAGATGATTATCCATGTTTAAATTAAATTTGATAAAAATATTTCTTTTATTTTCTTATGTGTGAGTGGTCCATCAGAGTCACTCTTGTTTCCTAATGCAACCAACGATTTAACAATTGCGTTAATTATAATATCATTATTTGCTACTTGTTTAATATCTAAAGTCTCATTGGATTTAGTCTTATCAGTAACCTTGGGTAAAACAGGGAAAGATTTCTCATTTAATGTAGGGGGTGGTTTCACAACAGTGGCATATGATTGCTGCATAAGGAATTTGGCCTTTTTCTCCTCAATTTTTTGTTTTTTAATGGGACAGTCTCTTGAAATGGCAAGATGATTACCTGAGCAGTTGATGCATGTGATCTCTTCGACATCGCATTCTTTGTAGGAGTGACGACCAGCACAAGAAGAGCAGTTTTGCTCACCTCTGCAAGTCTTAGCAGAATGATTGAATTTAAGACACTTATAACATTGTAATAATGGTGGTATGTATGTTTTCACCTCGTATCTAAATAGTTGTATATAGGCGTATTGCGGTAAAGATGTTGAAGAAAAGGTAACAGCAACTGTATTGAGAGGCACTAATTTTCCCTCTACTTTACGCATGAATCTTCTAATTGAAATAACTTCAGAGTCGCATACTATATTTTTATATATTTCTTCATTGGAAAGTTCTTTGGGCACAAACCTCAATACACCAATCCTTTCTGTCAAATATGATGGTATAAACGCTTTAAATTTATTTCTCCAAAGGAAGTCTTCCATCTTCAGAAAATTGTTGGCCGCAGCCGCCTTTTTGAATGTTATGCCTATTTTGTGCGCATTTATTCTATGTACTCCTGATACTCCTTTAACATTATCCGATAATAAGTTGGTGAGCGTGATAGGGTTTTTATTCCCTATCTTCTCCTGCTCTGTTGATTCGACGTATACTACATACTCAGAATTGGTGTTTTCTATGAACAGTCTTTTATAATTTTGTTTAGTAAATATGTGATACTTATTATTTGGAGTGCTGTTGTACTTTCTTTTTTTCTTTTTTTCTCCCTTCTCTGGCGGCTCCTCACCGCCACTGGTGACACTCATGGTTGTTCGAGGTCGAGGAAGTTATTTTAGTGGTATTTCCGTATAATTAACTAGTTATTGAGTTTTTTGCGAAATCAAAATTACCGCCTCGTTTGACTTCCCGCCAAAAAGTCAGAATAGCGGAAAAATAGTAGAATAGCAGGGTTGTCAACTTATTAAGATTTCCACTAATCCCGGGTTGGTCGGTATGGACACCGCAACTGGCGGACTGTTTGTTTGTAGCTGGTGATTTTGTTTTGGTTAGTGTAATTTAAATTGTTGAAAACTGGTAAAGCTTTGACTCGAGAAAATATTATATTAACACGATACTGGCAAGCTGTTTTATTATTTTCAAGAAGCCTGTGGCACTAATGATTATTTTTAAATGCCGAAACCACTTTGGATACAAACGGTGATTTGGAAAGATAGTTCGGCATGACAAATATAGTGAACAGCGCCAGTGTGAATATCGAAAAACGTGATTTTGAAAAAAATGTTCCATGTGAACCTACTTTAGGGGTAGTAAAATTAACCATTATTCCATTATTGTGTAGCTAACAATCAAAGAAATATCTTCACTTACTTTCCCAGTAATTATAGTGTTATATTATCTATAGTACAGACGCCACCAGGTCAAGCTACCCGAAACTGTCAATTTTTCCCAATGAACCTTGAACCTAATGCTCTAGAAATAAAGTCGAAAATCTATCAAAGAAATCTGACAGATTGTAGTAGCTTGATGTGTTGGCGTCTGTACATTATGTTATAACAAAGACATGATAAGTTTTATTTCATCCTCAAAACGACGACCGAATGACAGTAATAGGAATAAATAATATAAAAAATTGCGAATATAGTTTATTTTAGTCGTTTGCAGAACCGCTATCAGTGTGAGAAAAACATTGACACGGGAAAAAAATTGGCAACACTGAGTAAAAAAAAAACCGCCTTTTGTTTGTTTTGACTTGAATTTTATTGCAACTTGTTGTTTTCATTATACATAATTATATTTACTATTCGCATACAGATACATGGGCTTCAGCCGATGAAAAGCAGTTTTGGAACATTTCTAGTGGCATAGAATATTTAACTAAATGTTCACCAACCCTCGAGTGTTGGTTTGGAAGACCTTTGGCAAGAATAGGGCTCTGTCTTCGTTTTGTACTGGCTGCATTAGGACTTACGCTGTTTTGCTCCAAAACGAAAAGGACAAGTCAATATCACCACTGCAAGTAAGTACGCCTATGTAAATAGGAATTATGCGTGTAGAAGTGATTATTTGTAGCTGTAGGTACATTATTGACCAGACGGACAACCATTCTTTTACTGTGTAGACTTCTGCAACTTATTTCTAGTTATTTTAATGATTATATATTTATGTCAGCCTCACATTCTAACAAAAGAGATATATATTATTGTTATTTGATATTTTTGTATGTATGGGGCCGTTCAAGTATTACGTAAGCACTATAGGGGGGCGGGGGGGTCTTTGATTTGCTTATTTTTGATGACATGGGGGGTGGGGGGGTCTAGATGGTGATTACGTAAGCAGTAGTTATTTACTTTTTTACACATATGGCAACCGACACATTGTCTGTTTGAAAATGAAACGCATTTTTCGGGGATTCTCACAAATAATGTAGACGTTTAGGTACTCGCTTAGAACTGAGTAGGGGAATTACCGCGCTCTATTCACTTGACTAAATTTCTTCTGTCAATCTATTGTTTTGTTTCGCTACGATTGACGATTTGACGTATTTTTAACCGACTTCAAAAAAAGGAGGAGGTTATCAATTCGGCTGTATTTTTTTTTAATGTTTGTTACCTCGTAACTTTTAACTGGGTGAACCGATTTTGATGATTCTTTTTAATTTGAAAGCTGGTGCTTCCCGAATGGTCCCATTTTAATTTGGTTCCATTCGGACACTGGGGTCCATGTGAAAACCATATAGGTAAGTCTAAAATTTATATTAAGTTTTTGCGCGACAAATGAACGAATAACACGATTAGATTAGTGCGGGGTATCTACCATAACTAAAAAGTTAAAAATAAAAACTTTTTACTAAAACAAACAACCGACTTCCTTAAAAAAAACACTACAAAGTCAAAAATAACTTTAATTTCGGAAGTCGGTGGCAAAAAACCTTAAATACAGATCCTAAGACACCGACTTCCGAAATTAAAGTTATTTTTGACTTTGTAGTATTTTTTTCAAGGAAGTCGGTTGTTTTTTTTTTTTTGTAAAAGTTTTAAATGAATATTAAATTTGCGTTAATATCTCCTATCCTAAATCCATTTTCTTATTTCTAGAATTATAATTGCTGCTCATGAATCAATAAAAAAACAGAGTACATTAAAAGAAAAAGGCATGTAACAATGTTTACGTAAGCATGGGAGGGGGGGGTATGAGCTTTGCTTACTTTTGCTGACAAGGGGGACGGGGGAGTAAAAAATTGTAATAAATGTGCTTACGTAATACTTGAATGGCCCCTATGTAGATGCTGATGCAAACTAAAATAACCACTAAGTAACCAAGTAACAACAGTACATTGATCATATTTTCGCAGAAGGTGCTAGAGCTGAATCTACATGAATGGAACACTTCCCTACCAACATCAATGTAGTTGACATAGAGGGGATTTTCCTACAAAGAATTTGCTGGCAACGCTGGACATAGAAATACAATCTTCTGTATCAATCATTGGAGGTGAGCCTTTTGTCACAGTTAAGAACAAGAATTAAGTATGCTTTGATGGTTTAGTCTGGAGTGGATGAATGATAGGTGGCTAACAACAAGTATTTACAAGGCTGATGTGACTAGACATGCCAGAACACTGGAACACTGGGACACCTTAGGAGGACATAGCTTTTTGGTGCTGTTCAGAAAGGTCAGGTGCGTAGTACTGGTAACCGGCGTGCGTGTATGACCAGATGTATGAACATAAACAAAGCAAAAACAGTATGCAAGGATCGTAGGTGGCATTCTGTACTTTCTGCCTACCCCCATGGGATAAAAGCGTGAGTTTATGTATGGATGCTAAGAATCAATTGGCAACTCATAATTATGAATACATTTATTTAGGCAAATTAAATAAATCACAACATATATTTTATTTATAAGTATTGCTTGTCATTCTAATTTAGTGTTATATTCAATAGAAATAGCTGATCAATAAAAATTGGCGAAACAACAGCAATGACTAGGCCTAGAGCTTTTGCCCAGCCGTGGGTTGATGAAAGTCTAGTTAATGAGCCTAGTTTGCTGCATTATTTATTAAGTACTATAATTGAGTAGAAAATAATTTGATTTTGTTTTAAAACTGCAGGAGAGTCCTCAGGCGTTTCACCTGTGAAGATTTGAAAGCAGCGTGAATGATGCTGTTGCTATTTCCTTCGGCCACTGTTGAGATCTACTTCTGACTGCACTGTTACTGCTGCTCCGCAACTACTTCAGTTTTCAAGCTTCTCAAGGGCAGAAATAGGAACTGAATATTGTTCATTAAAGATAATAAATGTGTTTAAGAAAACCATTCAATGTTATTTCAACGGGTTAGGGGGCAACTCGTCCACTTCGAAACTGGGACCTGGGACCATTTGCCCCTTTTCTAAATTGATAATAGGCAACTGGGCCCACGTTAGTTCAGGTATTGAGACGATTGTACTACTGAATATTCTCTAGGGGTTAATTGGTCCCAGTAAAGTGATACTGGCTGTAGCAAAGGGAAATCAACCAGATCTAAAGGTTAGTTGATCTTATTTGTTTTATGTAATCTAAATATGAATAATACTAATAATGACCAATTTTTTGTTCCATACTAAAAAAATATCTTTTAAAACTAAACAAACGCATTTTTTTTTTCAAAACCAAAATAAATTATAAACCTTTTAAACCGCGCCGGCGCGAAACTCCGCTGCGACCGCTGCCGCGACAAATCGCGGCACGGCGGACAGAGCTCCGGCAGGATCTTATGGCGACATGGCGGGTACGATTGTCGCAACCCAGCGCTGGGCACGCCACAATTGCGGCGGTAAGTCCCCTCTTTGAGGAGTGGATAGAGAGGCGCCACGGCGTCCTCACCTTCCGCCTGACGCAGGTTCTCACCGGGCATGGGTGCTTCGGTGGGTTCCTGTTCAGGATAAAGCGGGAGGATACGCCCGGGTTTCTCCATTGTGAGGATCGTCTAGAGGACACGGTGGAGCATACGGTGGAAGTGTGCCCTGCCTGGGCGGAGCACCGCCGTGTGCTCGTGGAGGCGATCGGCGGCGGTGACCTCTCGCGTTCGGCCCTGGTGCGAGCCATGGTACGGAGCGAGAGGGCATGGGAAGCCGTCACCTCCTTCTGCGAAGCAGTAATGCTCGCAGAGGAGGAGGCGGGGCGCGTGAGGGAGTGGCAGTCTCTGCGCCCGGTAAGGACCAAGCTCCGATCGACGGCGCGTAATGTTCCACGCGCGCCTCAAAGAGATGTCAGCATTAACGAAGGGGTCTGCTAGGACCAATGCCTGCCGGGGTCGCGTGATTGTTTGAAAGAGATACCGTGACCCTAGCACATGGGCAACTGAAGGAACACGGGTGGGTTTTAGTCAGTAAAAGTCTGACACGCCCTCCCGCTCCGCCCAGAGCGGGAGAAGTCATTTGATGATTTACCATCCAGAAAAAAAAAACCTTTTAAACAAAAGGCGTGACAAAACATTTAGTAGAAATCCTAGTTACTTATCTAATTTCTCGATACAATGTCCTATACTAATTTCATAGTCGGTCAGCTCTCAAAGTATTCTTTTGAGTCGTCTTTCTGATTTAATGGTCTCAGATGTTTTTTTTTTCTTTTAAATATATCTATCGTTTTTCAATTTACCAAAGTAATAACTATCATATTTTTGTAGTGTTTTAAGAAGAACTACTAAGTTTGATTTATTTTGCTTTTGAAAAAAAAAATGCGCACTTTTGATTTGTTTAGCTTTAAAGGATATTTTTTATAGCATGGAATAAAAAATTGGTCATTATTAGAATTATTCATTATTATTCATATTTAGATTACATAAAACGAATGAGATCAACTAACCTTTAGATCTGGTTGATTTCCCTTTGCTACAGCCAGTATCACTTTACTGGGACCAATTAACCCCTAGAGAATATTCAGTAGTACAATCGTCTCAATACCTGAACTAACGTGGGCCCAGTTGCCTATTATCAATTTAGAAAAGGGGCAAATGGTCCCAGGTCCCAGTTTCGAAGTGGACGAGTTGCCCCCTAACCCATTTCAACAGCGATAAATTATGTACTTACTGTGTTGATTAAAAACAATGTTAACTTTAATAGTGTTTCATTTATGAACTATATAGCTACAAATAAAATAACTTGTTATGAAATATTTAAGCATTAAGTTTTTTTTTTTATAAAGACTAGCTATGGACTATTTGATACTGTTTAGAAAAGAATGGTGTGTAACTTAATTAACTGGCATTCATTATCACCTTGAGGTAAACAGAAACAAATATATGGTCAAAAAAGACATTTTTATTCATATAATTACAACCTTCAGACAACAGTATTTGTAAATTCTTCCTCTCCTCTTGAAGTGTTTTCTTGTGGAAGTCATCATTTATAATTTAAATACAGCTTAGTAATGTTTGTTGTTAGGGCAAAAGAGAAAGTTTACAATTCTCCTGTTTAGTGTGGTTGACCTACCTGAAAGGTAAAAAATGAATTTAAGTACATCCTCATCCTCCAACTGGATTATAGAATATCCATCATTATAATTTAGTCTAGTATTAGGTATTAGATAAAAAGGTTGATGGACCTATGATATAACTACATACATTGCTTTATATCAAGCAAAACCTATTCAATGCGAAAAACTATTTTGAAGGGCACCTCATAATAAACAGAAATAAAGTATTATGATGCTCTACAGTAACATTAAAATTCAATCTTTAGAAAACAATTTTGAAGACTACCATAGTCTGATATGAACATAAGCAGTATTGTAGTCATGAACTACAATACTGATTATGTTCATATCCACCGAATGAAAAGAATAATACTTACTGTTTGATTGAATTGATTTGCAACATGTGCAATAAACTTGACAGGGATTACCATAATCTGCCTATGTAATTCCCACTGCTGAGACACGGGCCTCCTCTGTGAGATGGAGTGGGTTGTAATCCATGGACAAACAATTATTGGCTTCGATATCCTTAATAATGAGAAAAACATTTAAGGTAATACAATATTTAGGTAGGTAGCTACTTATAGTGAGAACATTCAATGTTAAACACTTTTAAAGAAAATAATATTGAAAATTAAGTAAGTACCTTAAACAGACATGTTGTGGAAATAAGTCTAAGTATGGTGTGTGTGCACCTATGTTCATCGAAGTCGTATAGAGGTAGGTAATCATTGACATTTACTGCTTCAATTTTTTTTCTATAGTTGTTCCTCTTTGCTCTTTGATCGCTTTTTGCTTTTCCAAATAAGCAACAGCTCGACTGGCTTGCTCAGCTTGCCACAGGTTTAGCATAATAGGATACGAGTTACGAATTTTTCTTTCGTAAAAATGCCACTAATTTATCTCGGTTCTTAAATATCATGCACATGATGCAGATAACTTGCCGTTGCCTTGTATACACTTGTCACAGAAGAAAACTTCCAATTTTTCTTATAAAATCACCTCGCTCTTTCGATATTCATAATACCACTAATAGTCATTTATTATTGGAGTTTTACACAAAATCACATCCACAATTTATCAGGAAGACTATCACTTACATTTTTTCGCTATAATTTTACAGATTTTACGTTTAAATCATAAAATATGTGGAACAGAAAACGATAGCGACGACTAGCTCGCCTTCTGCTTCAATACAACTAGCCGTTTGTTTCATGACAACGATTTAAGCAAATTGTCGCTTGTCAAATAAGTTACGCAATTCCAAAAATAGACGTTTGCCCATTTTTTCTTGACATATCGTTCACTCTTTATCGTTCAAACCAACTAGCCGTTGCTTTCACACTTTAAGGGAGTAACGCAATACCAAATTCGTAATTTTAAACAAACTGCGATAAAAACGAAAGCAACTAGTCTCAATCATTTGCCAATAATGCGTTCCGCAATTAGGCCGCTGGACACGATTTTCTCTCCAGTCCAGCCAGCCGCATAAACTCACTCACATCACCGAAAAAATGATACTGAGGTTTTTTTTATTTAATTACCGATTTAATGTAAGCCATGTGGGTGGCCTTTGCGAAACATAAAATTATTTTGGTAGAATATTTTTAAAGAAAATGAAATAACAAAACCGACATGTCCAGAAGTAACAATTTTCGGGGACAACATTTAGGCGCGATTTCAAATAGATTAAAGTCATTTTAAGCTATACATAGAACACTTAGCAATAAGAACAAGGCTCAATTTTTATAAAAAATAACAAATCATGCCAAGGTGCTTAAGAAAAATTCAGTAATATTCAATCTAAAATGTTATAGTACACTGGGGACATACGAAAATTAAAAGCTCCGGCTTAGTAATTTTTTTTACATAAATTCAATTTTCATTTAATCATATCAAATTTAAACTAAAACCCAAGTACAAAAGTTGATAACAAGTCAACTTATAATAACGCTCCGAATTTCGGTAAAAAAAATATGAACTTGAGGGACATGCCAAAATGACCATTGTACAGACGCCACCAGGTCAAGCTACCTGAAACTGTAAATTTTTCCCAATGAACCTTGAACCTAATGCTCTAGAAATAAAGTCGAAAATCTATCAAAGAAATCTGACAGATTGTAGTAGCTTGATGTGTTGGCGTCTGTACCATTTTTTTGAAACTCCTCTTATGCCGTGGGAGGTAAATTTTTTTTCAGGATAGGTACAAAATAGTACTAAATCGGTACAAAATATACGTGATAGAATCTTTTAATTACAAGAGTTGGTCCCGCCATTATGGCCTGTAATAAAAGTGTTTGTACAAACCTACTTACGGAAAAACAAACATTTATCATCTTTTTAAGGAAAACTCAACATAATGATTATAATTATTTATTTATTTTCTGTACAAACATTATATAAAATTATGATTAGTTTTGGAATACATTCGAATGGGAATACATATACGGAATCGTAAGTTTCGTTAAAGTCTACGTGTGCAATGAGCGGGGCGTACGGCCACCGTAAATGCGTTAGCTCGAGCCCGGCGCTGGCGAGCTCCTGCCACTCACTCGCTGGATGATGACGGACAGAGGTGCAGTGAGTGCAGTGAGCGCAGTGAGCGCCGGCCGCTCAGCCCTGCATGATGAGGTGCACGAAGTTCTCGTAGTTGATGTTGCCCTGCGAGTCCTCCTGGCCCTGCAGCAGCTGCTCCACCTGCACACGCGCACGCGTCACTACCTCTACATCTGGCGCTGGGGTTATGAGCCCCAAAATCATTAAAGCTGTCGAGAGCCCGCATGAATGACTTGTCTTGCAACTGTACTTGAGCCACAGAGACCCCGACAGGCCTACGCAAAACCGTTAAGAACATAAAGGCAGTCATGTGGACTGCCAGCAGAAGTACAGACGCCAGCACTTCAAGCTACCCGAAACTGACAAATTCTGCCAATCAACCCTGAACCGAATGCTTTGAAAATCGATTAAAGAAATTTGACAGATTGTAGTAGCTTCATGTACTGCCGTCTGTACAAACAAAACTATAAAATAGCAGTGTTTTTTTTTAACTTTTAAATTGATTGTAACAGGTACCAAGATTTCATATTTTCTAATTAAAATTATTAGTTTGATTAATCTCGCTTATAACTAAAGAGCTTGTGGCTAAGTAATAACAGCCGCACGGATCGATTGATTACGTTAAGCTACGCTTGCCGCGGTCGGTTCGTGGATGGGTGACCATCTTAACATACCAAGACCCCGCCGTGCCTCGGACAACACGTTCAGCCCCTACGGCTTAACGTGTCCCGGCTGCCATCTGTGGATCATTGACAGTCATTACGGGTCGTCAGAAGCCCGAAAGTCTGACAACCAGTCTTACCAAGGGGTATCGTATTATCCAGTAACTGGATTGTGGAGGTCAGATAGGCAGTTGCTCCACGAAAAATACTAGTATTTAGTTGCATCAGGTTAGACTGTAAGCTGACCCCAACATAGTTGGGAAAAGGCTAGGAAGATGAGTCTGGCTTATACATCCATCGATACTCCGAGCAACAACAAGCGTTTTAGCAAAATGGCGGATCTGTTTCATTAATCGTGTCGCGGATTTAAAGTAAAGTTTTACCTCGTCGTCGCTGAGCTTCTCGCCGAGCGTGGACAGCAGGTGGCGCAGCTCGGCGGACGAGATGAACCCGTTGCCGTCCTTGTCGAAGTGGCGTAATCCCTCGATGAAGTCGTTGGCGGTGTCGCCGCTGCGCGCCTTCGAGATGGCCTGCGCAAAAACACAGTGCTTTACTTTGCACATTCAATCAATGCATTCCCTACACCACTGTCTGGGTACAAACGTAGCGAATACAATCACTGTTTGGCCACAATTGGGATTGGGTATATAATTAAGTTCTCAGCTGTGGACATAGCTAAGACCACGCACAGTGGAACGAATGTATGGGAGCGGTTGGACGTAGACATGTCCGAAAAATAAGAGTAAAATTATGACAAACTAATGATGCCATCTTATTCGATTACTTAATGCCTTCATAAATTGTGGTGATGAATTTCTTCATAACTCCCATATTTCGGGAGTAATTTGAGAAAATGTGAAATTTTACTATGAAAATGAGTGTATCGAGCTCTCTCCCTCCTGATTCCGGGCTTGTTTCAAGTAGCGGTCTCTAATATCGTAATGCTATTACTAAGAGCTATATTTAATACTAAGACACATAGTGCGCCAAATGTGCACTTTCTGGGATAAAAGGAAATGAAAATTTAAAAAAAAAAACGTTTTTTCCCCATTTGTATTTACTTTAAACCGCAGACAGACTTATTAAGAGGTCTATAAATATATTATATATATACAGAAATATATATTAACAAAAATATTCACAAGAACTGATGAGAGTATGACTTTTAAGTAAGTTGATAATAAATTACCTAGTTTCATTAAAAGTACAATAAATAATTAAGATGTAAGCTCTAATTTACTAAGTTACACATTTTAAAACAATAACATCATTTAATTATCTTCGTCATCATCATCATCATCAATTAATTCAAATTCAGAATCGATGTCCGCTAAATCATTTATGTTAACAAATTCGATATCACTTTTCTCAGAATCCGTAAGCTCATAAAATTCCTTAAAAGAAGATTTTTTTACAAACTTATTTCCTTTTGGACGGATACTTGTAACAAGTGGATCAGAAGACAGTAAAAGATTGTGCATAATATCTTCATTGCATGAGATACTGCTATGCTTTCGAGAATGCCCCTCTCTATATTTTCTAAAATCTTTATTTCTAGCCTCAGATGCCTCTTCGGATAGAAAACCAATGGGCACAATTGACATGTTCTGAACTATGTCTGGCCCATGCATTAAAATTTTATGAAGTGAAGAAGGCATATAATACCATGGGTATAACTCCACGTAAAGCTTAGCAGTATCAAAGCAGAACTCTCAGAATTTAGTTACGTTGATCTTCTCTCCTGATGAAATACACTGCAAGATCACACAGATTTTTCTTAAAAGCATAGCATCTATTCCGGTCAGTTCAGCAGATTTAGTGTAGTTTTCAAAAAATCTCCTTGCCGAGTTGCCATTGTTGGTGGATCCACTGCCTTGTTTCACAACATCGAGAAGTAAGCCCGTTTCTCTTCTTACAGCCTCTTGAACTCTTTTCTTCCTGTCATCAACTTGCCTTTTTGCTATATCACCCCTTACTTGCCATGATTTTATGTCTAATTTGTAGGAAATGTGTAATAAGCATTCCATTGAGCGAATCCAAGCGTGAAGGGTGCTTAAGCTATATTTATACATGTCCTCGTTTGCGTGTTTATCTTTGATTAACTCTAAATTATTCATTTCTTTAGGACAAGCCTTGCATATGTCACACACTGAAGCTGCTGTATTGGATATAATGGAATGAATTTTACCATCAATCATTGTCAACAGCAGTTGGTGTTTGACACTAATTCCATCAGTGATGGTGGATGGAGTTAAGGCTTCAATCTCTGCTTCGATTTCAGCCATCTCTCTCTGCACATTTTCTTTGGTTTCCTTTATAAACTTAAACAATATTGGCCGGCAAAATGAAGTGGAAGATGGTCGCTCGTTTTCCCAAATTGTTACACCTTTTGAGACGAGCCGCAGTGGTACAAGACTAATCATAAAATTACTAGCAAGATCGATTTGCTCATCTTCACTCGTCCTTTGATGATAAATGCTTTGGCTAGATGATCCGTCAAAACCCCATTTGCTGGTCAATACGAGCTGTTGATTGGGATCAACAGGGGTTTCTAACGACCTAATAAGTCTTCTTGAGGTTAAATCCATCAAGGCTTGTAATTTGATTTTTGCAGAGCTCTCTGTAACTGTGAGATCTTCTTTGGCCGGATAGCACTTAATTTTTTCTTTAACCAACATGTAGTAACTCGGGTATTGAAGAGCTCCTTCTTGAGTGTTGAAATCCCGAAAAGTGTTATAGCGCCATTTCGATAAGTTCATCGATACATAAAGAGCCAATGCCTTCAAAGGGGATATTTCCCGTACCTGAATTGATTTACCTTCAATGAAGGCTTTGATTTTTGAGGCCTCTTCTGGATTCTCCGTCAAGTATTTCATAACATAAGCTGTATCGCTTTGTCCTGCCTTTTGAAGCGCCCTTTCGGCCGAAAACATAATTTCAGCGCTGCTACTGCTGCATGAAAGACTATCTTCAGTGCGTCTTCTTTTTTGCCGGTTACTAAGGTCCTCAAAAGATTTACGAGGACTAGGATGTGTACAAGTTGAAGCATCAGATTTAGCAGGAGAAATTATGGGCTCGATGACGTCACTTATATTTTCTGTAGAAGGTTCCATATTTTCATTCTGTAATTCCGGCCATTGAATTGCAGCCTGTAGCCAAATCTCATGTTTCTTCCGAAACTTATCTGTGCTTCTTCCAGACTGTGTCCATTTTGCATAAATGCGGTAGCAAAATCGACGACACCAGTCTTTTAAACTTGTTTCAGCACTTTCACATAACTGAACACAACTGTTATCTTTTAAAACACTGAACAAATAGTTAAAGTCGCGTAAATCTTTATGTGCGCGTGCGCATAAAGCAACGTGAATATCAAGATTTGTATTAAAATTTGGAAAATACATTGCGAGATTAGCTTGGATACAACGAGGTGTAAATCAACACTGATTTTAAAGTTACTAATAGTGACCTATTTATATAAAATCCAGGTATCCCAGGTATCCTTTGTTAAATATTGCAAGGTAATTAGTTATTGTGATAATTAGTAAATGATGCATGCTAAATTAGTGTATTAAGAGCCATTTAGTAATTAAATAATAGCAATGTTCTTATCAGTAATCATTAGTGCATCAGTTTTATATGTAAACCTTAAGTCCCTAATTATATATCCTAATTAGCTTATATCTTCTCTAATTGGCTGCTCAGAAATGTTATTGTAATAAGGTAAACCTTTAGAAAAACGGTTTTAATCAACAAAATAAACAAAAAATAAAAAAATTGTGTTATAAAATAAACATCACTCTTTATCCCAGAAAGTGCACATTTGGCGCACTATGTGTCTTAGTATTAAATATAGCTCTTAGTATTAGCATTATGATATTAGAGACCGCTACTTGAAACAAGCCCGGAATCAGGAGGGAGAGAGCTCGATACACTCATTTTCATAGTAAAATTTCACATTTTCTCAAATTACTCCCGAAATATGGGAGTTATGAAGAAATTCATCACCACAATTTATGAAGGCATTAAGTAATCGAATAAGATGGCATCATTAGTTTGGCATAATTTTACTCTTTTTTTTCGGACATGTCTACGTCCAACCGCTCCCATACATTCGTTCCACTGTGCCACGGAGCAAAAACAAAGAGATGTTGTAATTAGATTTTCCTAAGGCGGCCCCTAGACCTACAATAACATTGTACAATACATTTTATTGTACAATAAGATTGAGAGGCGCTTTGAATCCAAACGATCAATTATATTGCACAATAATACGAACTGCACAATGTTTTCGTGTTCAATCTGAGAATAGTATTAATACAGTTTACAACACAAAACTACGCCACTTTCTGCCGTAAAATTCATCACAGTTCAGTTTTTGGAAAATATAACAAAAAACCCAAGCAACGCGTCTGATTTCCCGCCAGAAATTCCCGTGTACTCCTCGTTCAACACAAAACACATACTAAAAATATTGCGCAATACTGACCCTACACGATGCAATGAAAAAATATGGTGCAATAAAAATTAAACATGCTCAAACTTTCATTTAATCATTGCACAATCTTCAATATTAACCCTATACGGTCAATAATATTGCACAATTCGTAATATTGCACAATTTAATTGATCGTTTAGGGGTCGCCTAAGAAACAACGCGTGAAATTTTGCGGGTGCGGGGTGTTAGATCCCGCCCACTTCTTTATTTTCCATCTATCGGTTAATAGCAAAACTAGGTCTCGTACCGTCAATTTTGCTTTTGTAGTTATTATTTATCTATCTCATACTAGATGTCACTACGTGCAGGATGCAACAGGGTCGTACTCAGAATTTGCGTACCAGGGAGTACTCTGTTTTTTACTCATCTTAATACGTATTTTTTACGAAAAACAATAATTTTAGAATAAAAATATTTTTGATGCTTGACGAAAGAAGACAATCAGTGTGTCTCTTATTTTTAAATGACAAGCATTAAACATAAACATTTGTTTTTCAAAACATCTATATTTTACACACAAATAAAAATAAAACATTTTATATACAACTAATTGACTTCAACAATAAAACAAAGAAAGCAAAAAGAATACACGAAATATAGCATTAAAAACATTAGAACCGGAAAGCATTGTCTGCTGCTCACAGTGCAATATGTATACATATCCAGTGGCAAAGCAGTGGAGACACCCACCTGTCCGAGAACACGCTTATTATAATGTTGAATTGGGACGAAGCCTATTTTTATGTCCAGCATCTTTAATGTTTCACTTGCCATTTATGAGACAGTCGTGGAACATTTGGCAAAATAATTAGAATGTAATTACGGCCCTGTCTTTTTATATTTATGTTTTTTTTTTCATGGTTGACGATAGATGGCGGCCTGTTGACAAAATGTTATAAAAAACACGATAAAAACTACAAAAACAATATTTTGGCGATTGAAAGGTTTTGGGAATTAATGTTGAATAAATTTCAGTACATATAATTATTAAAATATTTTATTACTGAGCTCTACGTACCTTAATAATTTTAGTACCCATGTCACAAAGTGTCGCCATCTAATGTCGGGTAGAATTATATTTGGAAACAGCGAAGTTATGACATGTTTCTAGAATATTTTTTATAAATTATGTTTAAAATTACTTACAAATGAAATGTGATACCACTCATAGCCTCAGAACGTCTATCTGAGTAGTTTTTACAAGATAAAACACAACACTTCATTCTTATTTTTGTCTAGCGCGAATATACTGAACTTTTACTTAGTTGTGCACAGGACGAACGCCAACAATACACTGACTAAGGCCACGCCTACTTGATGACGTCAGGACCTAGTTGAAAATCACAGTGCACAGTTGTTTAGGCCGTCTCCTCTTTTTATTTGCTCCGTGGCTAAGACCACAGGGCGTATGACCGAGGGTAAGTCTCCAGGACATGACGGACTCAGCATCGAGCACCTACAGCATGCAGCTCCCTACCTGCCACATGTTTTGGCCATGCTGTTCACGTTCTGCCTTCGCCATTCGTACTTACCAGACAAATTGACTAGGACGGTCGTGGAACTAATTGTAAAAAATAAAACAGGTAAATATATCAGATAAAACCAATTACAGACCGATCTCATTAGCGACAGTCATCGCGAAAGTATTTGACAGCATGCTTAATGCAGTTAAAAGTTGCGTGAAAACGAGTATCCGTCAGAATCGCGGGTGTATGACTTCCAAAAAAATCTAAAATAAACTATATAAATGTACGTAAAATGTACGTTTTTGTACTAAAACAACTATAAATGTACGTGTCTGTATGCGTAGCAAACATAATTTTAAAGTACGCCGCCATCCTGATGTCAGGTTGACGGGTGCATTTTAATTCAATTAACTTTTTTCAAATTTGACATTAGTAATTAAATGTACGTCAATTGTACATATAGGAACACTATTTAAAAACTTCTTAAATGTTATACAAGCTCTGATATTGTAAAACGCACGTGTGCTGCCACCCTGACGCCAGAATGGCGGGTTGATTCTAAACCGATCAAACTATTTTGATCATCCAAATAACAAATAAATGTACGTCTTATGTTCTTGTCAGATAATAAAACAGAACTCGATTAAATAATTCATAGCATGATTTAATCAATTTTATAACATTTGAGAATAAAGAATACAATGAGCAATCACCATTTCTGGACTTATATTTATTCCTGGCTTCTGATCATCATAGCACATCCATATACCATCACCCCTATATCATCATCATCATCGTTTTAGCCAATAGACTTGCACTGCTGAACATAATCCTCCTCAAGCTCCGCCACTTCGACCGGTTTTGTGCTTCCCGCCTGCAGCGGATTCCTGCGGCCTTCACAAGGTCATCGGTCCACCTTGTGGGAGGCCTTCCGACTCTACGTCCTCCGGTGCGCGGTCGCCACTCCGGAACCTATCGGCCCCATCGGCCATCTGTTCTGCGAACGATATGCCCTGCCCCTGCAAGAAGCCGACAGGAGGATCCAGTTGGGTTGGGAAGCGTTTGGAAAATTTCGTCAAATCTTCTCGTTACCGATACCGCAATGTTTGAAGACCAAGGTTTTCAACCAGTGCGTCCTACCCGTTACGACATACGGTGCCGAAACGTGGACACTGACAGTGGGGCTAGTCCACAAATTTAAGGCTATGCTCGGAGTTTCTTTGAAGGATAAAATCAGGAATGAAGTTATCCGAAAAAGAACTGGAGTTACCGACATAGCTTGCAGAGTAAGCAGGCTAAAGTGGCAGTGGGCTGCCCATGTCTGTCGATGGACCGATGGCCGATGGAGCAGACGAGTCCTGAAGTGGAGACCGCGTATCGGCAAGCGTAGGGTGGGACGCCCCCGGCTAGATGGACCGACGACCTCAAAAAGGTGGCTAGGACAGACTGGATGCGGAAGGCGGAGACAGGACGTTGTGGCGCAGCATGGGAGAGGCCAGCAGCCCACTGCTGGACATACCAGCAGTGGACTGCTATAGGCTGAGTTGATTGATTGACTGCCACTTCAGTTTAGCAATTCTTCGGGCTATGTCGGTTACCTTGGTTCTCCTACGGATCTCTTCATTTCTGATTCGATCGCGTTAGGAAACTCCAAGCATAGCCCTTTCCATCTTTCTTTGGGTGATTTTCAGCCTTCTGATAGGGCCCATTGTGAGCAACCACGTTTCAGTTCCATAGGTCATCCGTTTTTTTTTGTCCCAAATAAGTAAAATAAGGTCAATATTTTGGTGTTTTATTTTTCTTTGTTTTTAATATTTATTTCGACTTGAGTTCGGTTTTCAATGTTTTTTTGGTATATTGGCATGAGCTTGTCGAGATATGGTTACCTACTATTGTATAGAATCGAGTTCTTGAAACTTAACAGGCAGCTGTGCTACTGGGGAGTTTGGTGCGTCACTTGTTCTTCCCAGCGAAAGCACAAGGAAGTGGTGAAAGACGGACATTTGGGGGACTGTCTTATGTAGTTTTGACGTTCAAAAAATGGTATCTTTCAGAATCACGGGTGTATAACATATCACCCTTTGGGTGACTTTCAGCCTTCTGATAAGGCCCATTGTGGGAGACCACGTTCCAGTTCCATTATCATCAAATAGCTTGTAACAGTACGGCTGGAAATATGTAACCTTCTACTTGAACGCTACTGACTGAACTATATCATCAGAAATCCTCATTCATACATTAACAGCCGTATTTTTTTATATTACCCCCTGACAGGATAACCTATGAAACTGAAAAGTGGTCGCTCACAATGGGCCTTATCAGTAGGCTGAAAGTCACCCAAAAAGGCGATGGAAAGGGCTATGCTTGGAGTTTCCTAACGCGATCGAATCAGAAATGAAGAGATCCGTAGGAGAACCAAGGTAACCGACATAGCCCGAAGAATTGCTAAACTGAAGTGGCAGTGGGTAGGGCACATTGCTCGCAGAACAGATGGCCGATGGGGCCGATAGGTTCCAGAGTGGCGACCGCGTACCGGAAGACGTAGAGTCGGAAGGCCTCCCACAAGGTAGACCGATACCCTTGTGAAGGCCGCAGGAATCCGCTGGATGCGGGAAGCACAAAACCGGTTTATTCTCAAATGTTATAAAATTGATTAAATCATGCTATGAATTATTTAATCGAGTTCTGTTTTATTATCTGACAAGAACATAAGACGTACATTTATTTGTTATTTGGATGATCAAAATAGTTTGATCGGTTTAGAATCAACCCGCCATTCTGGCGTCAGGGTGGCAGCACACGTGCATTTTACAATATCAGAGCTTGTATAACATTTAAGAAGTTTTTAAATAGTGTTCCTATATGTACAATTGACGTACATTTAATTACTAATGTCAAATTTGAAAAAAGTTAATTGAATTAAAATGCACCCGTCAACCTGACATCAGGATGGCGGCGTGCTTTAAAATTATGTTTGCTACGCATACAGATACGTACATTTATAGTTGTTTTAGTACAAAAACGTACATTTTACGTACATTTATATAGTTTATTTTAGATTTTTTTGGAAGTCATACACCCGCGATTCTGACGGATACTGAAAACGACTACTTGCATCATCATCTCAGCCGCAAGACGTCCACTGCTGGACATGGGCCTCCCCCAAGCACCGCCAATTTGACTGGTACAATTTTTGGGGGGATTTGCCATAATCGCCACGCTTGGCAGGCGGGTTGGCGATCGCAGTATGGTGGTAAAATGCATCGAGAACGCTGCTGCCCATTCTCTAGTAAGTCCCTTAGTCGCCTCTTACGACACCCACGGGAAGAAATGGGGTGGTGCTATTCTTTACGTCCGGAACCACACGGTACAAACTTGTACTACTTGCATACCTAGATCAGAATAGTTTACTATCTGATAATCAATGTCGACGTTTGAAAGGCGATATTGACTAAGCGACATAGTAGGTTTAAGTCGCTTAGCCAATTTCGCCTTTCAAGCGTCGATATGGTTTTCAGGTTGGTAGGTCCACGGAGGATGCAGTAACCAACTTAGCCGATTTTATAACCCTCAATCTAGGACAAGGACAGGCATGTACTGACATCTTCCTGGACCTCGCCAAGGCGTTTGATACAATTTATAACCCTCAATCTAGGACAAGGACAGGCATGTACTGACATCTTCCTGGACCTCGCCAAGGCGTTTGATACAATTTCTAGAAAAAACTTCATTAAAAAATGTCGCTTTAGGGAGTTCGTGGCACTGCCTTAGACTGGTTTTCCTCATATCTTAACGATAGAACGCAAAAGTAGTGTAAGGGGAATATTTTAGTTCACGATGCCGTAAAGCAATTGGTATAATAAGGTCTTACGGTTTTATGGGACCGCACATTTATGCAAAACTCAATAACTGACTCCAAATTTTACAACTCACTCAGAGTAAATGCAAAAAATGGTTACTAAATGGCGTTTTACTCTGGACTATGAAATAACTGAAGCAAGGAAACTAAATAATAAATCTAAAAAAAAAATGGTAAAATACATATCTCTATTTATACAAGGTGCAGTTTTGGACCTGCAAAACATTTTAGGAGGTAATTATGTTAGTGATTCTCGTCCCGAATCAACAATAAAATAGGCAGGTATTTTTTTTTTTCATTTTATTCTTATATACGGAAATCGATAAGTGTGAACTCCCTTTTTTAAAACGCGGCCAGTCTGTACGTGTCCTTAAACTGCGCTTTCACACACACAAACAAACGCAACCGACATTTCTTTCATAGAAGAGGGTTATAAAGAGAGTTTTCTGAAAAACAATAAAATTGAAAAATCTAAAATAAAAAGTATTATTGATTATTGACTTGGTATCATATTGTTATATGATTATTTACGAGTCTCATTACAACCTCCCGAAATGTTTTGCAGGTTCAAAACTGCATCTTGTATATTTATTATACTATATCGCTAGCTTCCACATCTCTCATCATCGTGTCTGAATGTTAAACTGAGGATGTATGTAAACGTCCTCAGTTTCACATTCAGACACACTCTCAGCACCAACACGACTATCTTAATTAATCAATACACACACACACAAACAAACACAGTCACAATCACACACAACATACATGCATACGTAAATAAACTAAGTTATCTATTTATTTTTTTCTGTGTATTAGTATTAGTTTTGTTTGTGGATTAGTTTAAGATTGGATAAAATTAAGGAACTTATTGTAACGTACACAGCAGTAGTATATGTATAGCAACAAATGTGAATGGAACGAAGGAGCCTGGAACTCACGATACAGGGAATCCTAGTGTGTTCCAGGAATCAATCGCAAACAAATGTAGTTTCTTGAACAATAAATTATGGCATACTAGCTTTTGCCAGCGTCTTCGCCCGCGTGGAGATCGGATTTTATCCCGCGGGAACATACTACTGGGATAAAAAGCCTATGTCCTTTCTCAGGCTCTAAACTATCTGTATACCAAATTTCATTGAAATCGGTTCAGTAGTTTTAGCAGGAAAGCAAGACAGACAGACAGAGTTACTTTTGCATTTATAATATTAGTATAAATATAAATATATAATATATTAGTATAATAAAGTATAAAAGTATAATAATTAAAACGGCGGTTCAATATTTGAGTGATGTTAGGTAAAAAAATAAAAAACGCATGTATGCAAACTAGTTTAGCAGTAAAAACTGAGCAGTAAACTAAATAAAAATGAGTCATAAAATAATTTAAACGGGCAGTTCAATAAATACTGAGCCGTGATAGTTGAACTGGGCGGTTAGGCGCGTACAGTTAACAAATCGTAATTGGTTAGTAATAAATTTGCATGCAAGCAAGCATGCAGCAGGCATGTAGCATGCATCCAGCAGGCAAGCAGCATGCAAACAAGCATGCAGGAAGCATGCAGCATGCAAGCAAGCATGCAGCATGCAAGCAAGCATGCAACATGCAGCAGGCATGGTTTCTGTCACGGCTCCGGCGCTACGGGGCTCCGGCGGTCCCACGCGAGTTTATCGTCGCAGATGTATTTTACGCTCAACACCACGGCTGAGGCTGGGCGGCGAAGCCGGCCAGCGAGCCGAAGCTAAAAACCACCTGCTCATTAGCTCACGGGCCGCCTCGCCCCTCCGCGCCTACGTGGTTTTAAATTACACTCTAGGGGTAAGGCAGACAAGACTACGTGCAGTCGGTTTTGCAGCGATTCGTTTCTGTCACTAAATGCAGCACCACATATTGAATTTATAAGACAACTAGCTTTTTCCAGCGGCTTCGCCCGCGTGGAGGTCGGAAAATATCCCGCGGGAACGTACAACCGGAATAAAAAGTAGCCTATGTGTTAATCCAGGTTATAAACTAACTGTGTTCCAAATTTCATCCAAATCCGTTCAATAGTTTTTGCGTGAAAGAGTAACAAACATCCACACATCCATACATACAAACTTTCGCATTTATAATATTAGTAGGATACTTTAACTTTAATTTGGTTTAAAATTGAATTTTAAAAAGTAAAGTATACGCTCACTGTGAATTGGCAAATTTATTTTCGAACTGCCCATTCCAACCGTTTTACTGCTCATTAATTTATTAAACTACTTGAGTAATTTTTGCACTGACATTGAATGATGAAATAACAGACCAATATTTTTATTACTTACTGCTTATGTTTTACTGACTCACAAATTTACTAACCGCCGAAAAATTAAATGACTGCCCATTCAATTTTTCAACTGATCATGATAACTTCTGTATTGTTTAAATAACAGTTGTAAAAATTAATTCCCATAAATTATTATATTCTATTATTCTATTCTAAATAATATTATGACTTTGCACGATAACCAGTTTGGGTTTAGGCCCAAACTGTCCACATATAGTGCTATACTGAGTTTAAAGCATGCTGTCAGATATTACACTGATCGGAGCACGCCTGTTTACGCCTGCTTCCTCGACCTATGCAGAGCGTTTAACCTGGTTTCGTACAAAGTGCTGTGGAAAAATTTGCTTGATAGGCAAGTTGCACCTGAAGTTGTTAAAATCGTCAAGCACTGGTACGGGAACCAAGTCAATAATGTTAGATGGTCGGGAGCTCTGTCGGGCTCGTACGGGTTGGAGTGCGGGGTGAGGCAGGGAGGATTGAGCTCACCAACGCTCTTCAATCTGTATATCGAAGGACTTGTTACCAAGCTCAACAGCCGCCATGTTGGATGCCATATTGATGATGTTTGCTTTAACAACATCAGCTACGCTGATGACATGGTGCTGCTAAGCGCGTCAATAGGGGGACTCCGAGAGCTTAAACGCATTTGCGAAACGTACGCTCATACACATGGCTTAAAATATAAGGTCAAGAAGAGCGAGTTTATGGTTTTTAATGCGGGTTCTTAGTGTCCGGCAGAGGTTCCACCAATAAGGCTATGTGGGGCGCCCTTGGAGCTGGTACATACGTATAAGTATCTGGGCCATATTGTGACGTCTGACCTAAAGCACGACGCTGATATAGAGCGAGAATGGAGGGCGGGCGTTTACGGTGAGGGCGAATATGATTGCCCGCAGGTTCGCTCGTAGCTCCAAGGATGTGAAGATCACTTTGTTTCGAGCCTACTGCGCATCTTTTTATACGAGTAGTTTGTGAGTGTCATATTTGCAGAAATCCTATAGCGCTCTCCGCGTTCAATATAAGAACACACTGAGGGCGCTGCTGCGGCTGGCTCGCTTCTGCAGCGCATCTGGAATGTTCGTCGAGTACATTGACTGTTTTTACGCAAGAGGGCGACCTAAGACTCGACTCCTTTTTAGACTCCTCGGGCTCGGCTTTACTGTAGAGTCCGAGCCTTTTGAGCACACTGAGTCTTGCATAATTGAGTCGATTTTCTAAAATTAAGACTCGACGACTCGAATCCTTTGCAACACTAGTTAGACGGGCCTTCCTTGCAGCATTGGCAGGCATTGCACGCACCTGTCTATCGGTGTTGGGGCAGGTAAAAATTGTATTATATTAAGTATTTATGGAAAACTATGGACAAGCAATGATGTTTGATATTAACAAAAAAAAAATATATAAGGTGTATCTATTCATACACGAAATATTTTAAGAGGTACGCCTGTAGGTGGTAAAGAAGCTATAGAAGCAAAAAGAAAATTTTTATCTAAGCGTTTTTGAACTTTCGTAATTATTATAATTTTAAAACTGCTTGAGACGTTTTACCTTTGCATAAAACCTTTACTCCAAATTCTATGAATGGCCCGCCTGACACTGCGAGGGCGGCGACCGGACGGCACGAGCATGGCCGCGGTGTCTCGTTCCGTAAAAAAATAAGAAGGACCCAGTATTTCTCATTGCGTCAAATTATTTATAAATATTAAATTTTGAAAAAAATACATTAAAAATTTTTTTTTTCGTTGCTATAGCTTCTTTACCACCTACAGGTGTACCTCTTAAAATATTTCGTTTATGAATAGATACTATATAAGGTGTATCTATTCATACACGAAATATTTTGAATTGAATGGCCCGCCTGACGCTGCGAGTGCGGTGACCGAACGGCACGAGCATAGCCGCGGTGTCTCGGGCCGTAAAAAATAAGAAGGAGCCAGTATTTCTTAGGTGCGTCAAATAATTTATAAATATTAAATTTTGAAAAAAATACATTCAGAAAAAAAAACTTTTTCTTTGCTATTGCTTCTTTACCACCTACAGGTGCCTCTTAAAATATTTCGTGTATGAATAGATACACCTTAAATATACATATATTTTGTCTCCGGACAAATGCAAACTCGCGAGATTAAAAACTGCCGAATAACAGACCATTTCAATGAACAATAAAAAAATAACAGCGTTAACTGTGTATGCAAAATCATTATAAATATGAACAAAAAATAGATATAAAGGTTCCCCCTTTGTGACAGTTTCCTCTGAAAAGCTGGACCGCCATTACTGAGCTTAATATCCATGTTACTGTGCGGCAGCTCTTTGTGCTCAATGCCACCCTCAGAAAACACAGACAGGTTCCTCCATCAGATCCAACCACTCGTAAAGCCAAACCTGCATGCCCATCTGTTTCTCACAAAACAGTTTTCGCTAGCCGCCAGCTCTATGTAAAAAGCTCACTAATTTACAGAAGGGTCCACAAACACATTCAAATTAATAATTTAAATAAACACAAACTCAAAACCAAATTACAAAACTGGCTGCTTAATCAAGACTATTCCCGTACAGAAGACCTTATTTCAAAATTAATGTAGGCACTATTAATCATTATTTATTCTACAAACACGAATACATAAACACATGCAACATCACATGAATACACCATACACTACACGCATCCCCACAAAACACCTTCTCCCCTCTCATACGCCACACCATACCATACCACACCACACCACACCACACCACACTCCATCCCATCCCCCACACACATACTTACACATTCATATAACATATCAGTTCATTATGGGTTTATTGTTAGAATCACACACTTTAAAGGTTAAATTTGTATGCTTAGTAACTAGTAGAACACTGACTCCTAGGTCACAGGGTTTCCCTAGTTTAGGAGGCAGGGTTTTCCACTATTTGTGCAGCCTTTTCCTAAAAACCAATTTAACCTACCTATGTGAACGGTTATTGTTATTGTATAAAAAAAGGTTTTTCGTGTCAATAAACTTATTTTTTTTTTTTTATGTCGCACTATTGTTATTTTTAACTGCCCCGTTGATGTCATCGAAAGGTCGAAATCGCGATCGCTGAGCGTAGGGTCCTGCGTGGGTTCGATTCCCAGGTCGCGAAAAGGGTAACTGGGAATTTCTCAGTAACAACCCTGTGTTTAACATAAATACAAATCGAATCGAGATCCTGCTCCTTTCTGAAGTTGGTTTAAAAGAACAAATAACCACCTTAGTGAAGTTTGATATGTTACGATACAATACCTACCTAAATAAATGGAAAATTTTCCCATTAAAGTTTTGAAACATTGACACAAATCGCTTAGCGGTAATACCTATTTTAGCATTGTGTTACAAATGCTACAACCATGACATCATGTACTTGTAATCTTGTGGACGGCGCGCGGCGTTACATCGAGCTCATTACAATACACACAGTTTTAAAATGACACTATCAGAGAGCATTATGACGAGGCAGCAGGGCAGCACTATGACAGTTAAGGTACAATTCGGACTGCCTGTGCAGTGGAGCAACGTTGCTTCCGGTAAATAAAGGATAAGTTTTTAATCAGTGCGCAAATTTTAACAAATTAAACTTAATCGAATTATACCTAACCATGCAATTTTTTACTGACGAAAAAAAACTGAGGAGGTTCTCAATTCGACGCATATATTTTTTTTTATGTATGACCACGCATAACTTTTAACAGAGACCATTCTTTTTTTATCGGAAAGGGTATATCCCGAAGGTGATCCCATGTAAATTTGGAAAGAAAATTACAACCATAAGGGTAGGAAAACAGGGGATGATTGATTGTTCACTCATTGATTGTAATGCATAACTTCTTACAGAATAGTCCGATTTTGCAAGCATGTAGTAATTAGTAGATTATAGCCATAATTTTTTTTTAACAAAAAATTAAACCGCCGAAAAAACTGAAAAGCAAAAAATAATAATCCTTTAAGTCATTTTGAGTCGGCGCCAAACAATCAATGAACAAAGAACACTCAAAGCGCCACACAGTAGATCGTTCCCATAGAAGAGGTCGGACATAGAAACAAAAATTGAAAAAGTATTTAATTTAAAAAAATAAACAAAATATACAGTTGCATTCCTCTATTAAAGAACAACAAAAAATGTTACTACGTTTTATTTATTTGACCAGCAGTTTTGGAGCTATTCGATGAAAACTGTTATTTGTGTATGGAAACGAACACTGAAATGTATGTTTCTCATGATTCCCTCTTTGTTTCGACTTGCGGTTTTCACTACTGTTATTTACCCATTTTATGCCACATTTTCTTCAAGGACACATGGTGCCCCCAGAGTGCCCCTTCCGAGATATTTTGCCTATAGTAACTATCTTTGTTATTGTATTACTGATGGAATAGAGGTACCTACATTAAGTATACTTATTACTGAGAATTAGTCATCACTAAGTAGTTCCTTAAATAACAGGTGCATTTTTGAGTAGTTTAATGACTTATGAACGCTTTTGTTGCAATATAACAAAAGCGTTAACAGTCCCCCCATAACGCCCGCCCTTCACCACTTCCTAGTGCTTTAGCTGGGAACAAGTGGCGCAACAAACTCCCCAGCAACACAGCTGTCTGTTAAGTTAGAAGAAGTTGATTCTATACAATATTGTGTAAGTAATTAATATTATTTAAAAAAAACATACATTATTCGCCATATGTCAGCTAGCACACGCCAATATAACAACAAAATATTGAAAACTAAACTCAGTCTGAAATAAATAATAAAACAAAATCGTTAACAGAACTTAAAACCTAAATAAAGCCTCCAGGCATAAAGGGCGTGCCCGCTTACATATACGGGTAAGGCCGCCGGCCGTGTAAAATTCATTCGTTTTTATTTTTGTCCGACGAAAGTATTTGTTGATAACTAATTAAATAACGTGTGGTGCCGTACATAAAGAATAACACCACCCCATTTCTTCCCGTGGGTGTCGTAAGAGGCGACTAAGGGACTTAGTAGAGAAGGGGCAGCAGCGTTCTCTATGCATTTTACCACCATACTGCGATCGCCAACCCGCCTGCCAAGCGTGGCGATTATGGCAAAGCCCCCCAAATTGGGGGAGGCCTAAGTTCCGCAGTGGACGTGTTACGGCAGAAATGATGATGATGTATTAAATACTGGGGTGATATCGATAATATAGTGGCCACTGATTATATTAATCATGATTTAATAGTGATGATCTTTAATTTTACCATACCTTACGATTTACCATACTTTTTTTTTTTTTGTATTTTGAAAAGGTGTCATCTTTTCTTCCCATACAAACATAACCTGTCCGAAATACATCTCTTGGGTATTATTAGTAAAATATTTATAAAAAAACGTCTTCTAACCTAGATGTATTAAGTTTACGATACCTCATGTTAGACAAGTACAAACTAGTGTCCTCATAAAGGGTGAAGTATTGAAACCCGAAGATACCACAGTATTCTTAGGCATAACTCTGGATGCCAAGCTTCAATGGGGCCCCCATATAAATAAATTGTCAAAAAAGCTTAGCTCGGCAGCATACGCTGTTAGAAAAATTCGTGATTTAACTGATTTAGAGACAGCCCGTTTAGTTTACTTTAATTATTTTCATAGCGTGATGTCCTACGGTATTCTGCTGTGGGGAAATGCCGCCGATATTCAGACAATTTTTGTTTTACAAAAAAGGGCAATTCGTTCGATTTATAAATTAAGTCCCAGATACTCCCTCAGAGACAAATATAAGGAGATTAATATAATGACTGTACTTTCTCAGTATATTTATGAAAATCTGCTGTATGCACATAAAAATATTAATCTCTTTAAAAGATACAGTGATATCCATAATGTCAATACTAGAAACAAACAAAAATTTGTTGTTCCAAAGACCAGGCTCAAGAAAATAGGTGGCTCGTTTAGATGCCAATGTATTCGTTTTTATAATAAACTTCCTAGCCTCATTCAAGAACTAAGCCTAAATAAATTCAAATCTTTTATAAAGCGTAAATTATGTCACAAAGCTTATTTATACTGTTAAAGACTATATTGAGGATAAACGGCCTGGGAATGAGCTGCTCCAATAAATCTACACTGAATGTTGTTTTTTTTTAATATTATTTTGCTATTTTTACCCTTTTTTATTTTATTTCACATGACATGAATATTAATTGTATGCATATGACTTTGATTATTGAGAATTTGAGGACTATGTGGGTCATTGTTTCTCTTTTGATTAAGGTCTGGCAGTTTGAGTAGTTTGTGCGGCCTACCCAAATGTCCTTTCTTTGGTATTGTTCGTCGAATCGTTGAGCTCCTTAAGTTCCGAGTTGAGTCGTACGATAATCGACAAATGCGTGCACTGACTGGACAGGTCCACTCAAATCTGTGTGGTTCTTTCCTCAAAAGATCATTTCAGACACCGATCTACATGGTCATCAAATGATCTGACCGACAAAATTATATCCGTTTGTTTTTTTTATATACACATTGACATTGATAATTTATTATATATACAATGACACGAATATTTACTTTGTAAAGTATCATATTATTTTAATTAGGTATTGTGAATATGAAGACTATTTGGGTCTTTTTTATTTTATATTTTCTTCTCTTTCTTTCTCAATAATCATGATCTGGCAGTTTGAGTGATTTTTATGTGGCCTACCCAAATGTCCTTTCTTTGGTATTGTTCGTCAAAGCGTTGGGCTCCTTATGTTCCGAGTTGAGCTAAACGATTAGTGACAAATGCTTGCACTGACTGGACAGGTCCACTCAATCTGTGTGGTTCTTTCCTCAAAAGACCATTTCAGACACCAATCTACATGGTGTTCACATCATGTGAACAAGATTATGTCTGGACTTTAAAAGAGAATGTGACCTCTGAGTTTGTTTCGGCCTTTCTTCTCAGAGTAGTCAGTTAGGAAACGCCGAACTCATCTAGCTTAAAATATATATATATATATCATTGACATGTAAAAATGTTTGTACAAACCTACTTATAGAAATAAAATCATTTATCATTATCATTAACGAACAAACGTATCTTTCGCTATCAGCTAGTCAATACAGCTATGTGAATATACAGCAGCGCTGTACCAGGTAAACCGACAGTTTTGTAGGGAGCAGGGGCTCTGTAATGAGTCTAATCCGAAGATAGACTGAATTACTCACTGAATGCAAGCTCTATTATAGGAGAATGTCCCGCCATAATATCCACGACAAGTCTGTCCGATGGCGCGCTGAAGTACGCCACGTGTTTACTTGATACAAAACACTAAAATATGCTAAACTAAACAAGACTTACATTATAAAGTAATCAAACAATATTAGAATAATTGTCGTAAATAAACAAATGGTGAATTCACTACGTAAATCATTTTAAAAATAAAGTGACATGTTATTTATTGTTGAACAAACCTACCGGTTACAATTATCGAAGTAAGTTTCCAAAAATGAATTAGTGAGTACTCCAAGTACTCAATAAATTATGTTCCGATTTATTAGACACTATCTGATAGAAAAATCACGTAAAGTAATGATAATAAAAACAAAGAATAGCAAATTATGCGGACTACCCACAATTTGTATTTGACAACCAACTCCGATATATACAAGAATTGCTCGTTTAAAGATATAAGATTATTTATTTATAGCGGTGAATGGGCCTGCTATTAAATTTTTTCATATCGCTCCGTTATCGGCCGCCGAAAAATACAAAGTAGAGACCTTAGCGTTCTTTTAAAATTAAATTGCTTTTAAACATGTATTTTCTTATTTTAAAATAATCATCAAAATTATATTTTACTTTAGTATCTAGTTCAACGCATGTCAAAATATGTTTAAAATAAAGCGAATTCAATAAATAACATAGGTTGATTGCTGAATTAGTTTATCATATTGTACACCTAGCTTTAGCTGGGTCGCGAGCGTTACTGCGTCACCGTGTGTTACGAATTGTTTCATGTCTCAAGAGTTACTATGTACAAAATTACACGGCCTTACCCATACAACGATGCAAAATGTTACATATACATAGATTGATGCATATAGCTAAGTTGAAGTTACAATTGTTAAACTAGGTTCTCCCGAGTAACATAAAATAACCGTTAATACAAATAACAAAAACCATGGTCAGCAAGATGACCAGTCACCACAAGCAGCACCCGTTCACGAGCATAACGCAAAGGTCAGCCATTACCCCCCTCGCCATATTTGAGGAAAGGTGGTAACCCGACCCCCGACGCTACCGCAAGCAGTGACATCTAAGGGAGCATGACGAACTTGCTGCCGGTTGCTCCGGCAAGAATATTATGAACAGCTGACGAGGTCGCTAGCTAACTACATGTTGCAATACAACTCATTTAAAATCATTGTAATGAGTAGATTATGCCCACAATAAATGAAATTAAAAGAAAATAACAAAAGCAGTTAAATAAAACAAAATAATCAATTATATGAACTACCCATATAAACTGTCAATAGGAAAGCTAATTCTGGATTGAAAGATCATAAACATTGTCTTGAGTTAATCACAGCGACCAACTATTCGTATCGTTTAAGTAGTCGTTGATAGAATAGTATGCCTTTGAACAAAGGTTGGATTTTACTTTAGCTTTAAACTCATTAAACTGCGAATCTAGCAAACCAGAGGGAAGCTTGTTATAAAAGGTAATACCAAGACTAGCAAAAGAATTATGAACCTTTATGAAGCCAAAATTCAATTATGAAGCCGATGAAAGGGAGCACGTAGTTTGTACTTATTTCTAGTATTAATATTATGCTTTATGTTTATTTATTACTAGCTTCTGCCCGCGACTTCGTCCGCGTCAAATTTTTGCTCCCCTGACCCTTCCCGTCGCATCGATTTGCCTGCTCGTTGCTGCTCGCTCCTTTTGAGTTATAGTGAGTCAACCTTAAAAGATAGACATATGCTCTCGCGGACTTTTTTTTAGAACTTTTTAAAAGGAACAATTCCGTCATACATGATTTTTGCGTTACTTTAACCGTTTACGCAGCGCACGCAACGGAAACTCTGAAAAGGAATAAATTTTTCCCGTTTTTGTAACATTTTTCATTACTGCTCCGCTCCTCTTAGTTGCAGCGTGATGTTATATAGCCTATAGCCTCCCTCGATAAATATGCTACCCAACACAAAAAGAATTTTTCAATTCGGACCAGTAGTTCCTGAGATTAGCGCGTTCAATCAAACAAACAAACAAACAAACTCTTCAGCTTTATAATATTATATATATATATATATAAGTAAAGTATAGATTATTATGTATCATCATTAGCTTGTCAAATTCATTGCTAGTTGCTAACATGCTGCCCTATACAGGGTTATTTGTAAAACACCGGCAACCTCTCAGGACTATGTTACTAACATCATATTCAGCAACATTTGTTCTATGACTTTTAAAAATTCATCATATTTTAGTTCATCAGATTTTCATACAAAAATGAAAATATTAATATTGAACGCCCCAAATTGTACAATTAGCGAGGGGAGCGGGGTTAGGACGGCGGGGGCGCTTGAACTTGACCTATTTAAGGACGACCGTCAGTCGGTCGTTCACCTTGTTGCGCTTGCGTCGCGTCATTACGTGTCCTTGTAGTGAAATGCGGTAGTGCGGACGTAATAATCTTTACAAAATCAAATAATAATAATGAGAGTGACTTCATGGACAATGACGCGTACGGCTTACAGCATTAGGTGCCGCGATACGCAACTATTTGATATTTTGTGTGACCATGGACAATGACGCGTACGGCTTACAGCATTAGCTGCCGCGATACGCAACTATTTGATATTTTGTGTGACTTAATATCTTTTCTTAGGTATACCATAATTGCATACATAATATTTTTAATTTGCGTAATTTTTTACAATTAGTATCGTAAGTAGTGCCTATGTTTAAAATAATGCCAATGAATTTAATTGCACCCTTTAAGAGCCATTTTACATTTTTCCGCGAATATCTAAGATTTTAGTCGCCTTATTTACCTCTCATCTCATCATTATAAATACTCTGGCATTGACGAATACATGTAAAAAATAGATCAATCTTTTGTTTTGTCACTTTTAGTAGAACATTTACAAAAACTTATTTGTTTACTTTGTAGTAATTAATCTCCCACAACTAGTTTTCGTAAAAATCAGCGCAGGGTCAATTTCAGACTCCTATTTCTATCATTAATATGTAGAAATTTGAGTAAAAAAATACACAAAACAACAAACATATAATCTAGTTGTTACATTTAGTACATGAATATTGATTTTTAATAACATTAATTAGTAAAAAAATAAAGTCTTATGGCAATTTTTACGATTTATTCGCAAGTTTATCGCGTTTTTTTGGTTTGAATAAAGCATAATTACATTAAAAAATTCATGTCAATATAAAGTATGCTCTATAACAAATCGAATTCTCAAGTTTTATTTAAATCTGTTTATTTAATTAGACATAATATCGTTTTTGAAATCACTCTAAATCACTCTAAATTTTTCCCGCGTCTCAGTTTACGGGTAGGTACTCGTATCGTGAAGGCAAAAATATACTACGACTACAACATTTAGCTACTCTTCGCATTTTTTTTTTTTTTTGAATAAGAGTTTTGTTAATTTATCAAGTAAAGCATTATTTTAATAGATTGTAGAAAATTTTTGACTAAAATAATTTATTTTAACTAAATCTGACTATTTTTAATCGCGATTAAAAAGGTGTGGAGTAAAACTAGTGGTCATGAACAAAAATTCACACCAACGGCAACGCCTCGCCTCACGTGCAAAAACAGTACTGTTTTTTTTTTTCTTTTGCTTATATCTCGAAAATGGCGTGTCCTATCGCAAAAATAATGAAATTTTCGACCCCCTTTATAAAACCCCACACATATAAATCTCAACACGTGGGTAATATTTTTTTTTATTTTTCAAACAATAATGAAAAATTCCATATAAAACACGTCCAGGATGCCCCCTTGCGCGCGCCTTCGTATCTCAGCAAGTTCATTGCGTAGCGCACAAGTACTAAGTTGTGAAGCCAAAAGAAAAAAAACCGGCCAAGTGCGAGTCGGACTCGCGCACCGAGGTTTCCGTACAAACCTGTATGTATTCTCGGTTTATGCATAAGGTTTATGTTTATGACATTAAATGTTTTTTTTTTTAATTTTTATATTTGAGTTGATTGAATGAAAGGTAAATTGCGGTTTACGATTTATGACGTATTAAAAAAAACCACTTACTAGATCTCGTTCTAACCAATTTTTGGTGGAAGTTTACATGGTAATGTACATCATATATTTTTTTTAGTTTTATCATTCTCTTACTTTAGAAGTTACGGGGGGGAGGACACACATTTCACCACTTTGGAAGTGTTTCTCGCGCAAACTATTCAGTTTAGAAAAAAAATATATTAGAAACCTCAATACCATTTTACCCCACACTTGTATGGGTTTGATGAAAATTTTTTTTTTGAGTTTGAGTTCTAAGTATGGGGAACCCAAAAATTTATTGTTTTTTTTTTCTATTTTAGTGTAAAAATCTTAATGCAGTTCACAGAATACATCTTCTTACCAAGTTTCAACAGCTCACATGCTCTTATAGTTTCGGAGAAAAGTGGCTGTGACATACGGACAAACAGACAGACAGACATGACGAATCTATAAGGGTTCCGTTTTTGCCATTTGGCAACGGAACCCTAAAAATACCACGTTGAGTCGCGATTGTCAAATTTGATTTTAGTCGTATCAAAATAATTTTTAAAAGAGATTATTTCTTGCTTCTGCAAGAAATAATCTCTTTTAAAAATTATTTAAAAGAGATATGTCCGACCTCTTGTATGGGGACGATCCACTGTGCGCCGACTCAAAATTACTGAAACGTTTATTATTTTTTGCTTTTCAGTGTTTTCGGCGTATCAATTCTCATAGCTAAAAGTAAGGAATTTTAGAGATAGTTTAGTTCGGTGTACAACAGAATCGGCACCAATATGTAATTGTTTGAATTTTTTATATTTGTAATTTTTTATTAGTCTAGAAATCTTTATTAGACTGACTAAATAAAAGTAAGTATTTTCATAAATCTCTAAATACCGCATTATAATTCTAACGGCTCAAGATTGTTTAGACCGGCTCGACACTCGCGTTACACTGTTTGTATTGTGCATGTGTGGATAGCTACGCACACATACATAAGATTGCCGTCTTTTACCTAAACTCGAGCGATTTACATTTATGAAGTAGCTGTATTTATAAAAACAAATGAAAATCTATTTGATAAACTTAAATCGAAAAGGCATATGTTAAAAATTTCTAATGTGCCACATAAAACGGCTCTATTTAACAAAAGCTTCTTTGGCATTGCATCAAAAATATACAACAAAATACCTATTAGCATTCTAGACACTAAGGAACTTTCAATATTTAAAAATAAATTACGAACATTTTTAATTGATAAAGCATTCTACACGATCCAAGATTTCCTGAATTGTTGACCATTTATTAGTTCCACTGTATTTTGACATATATAAGTATTGACCATGTATTAGATTCACCGTATTTGACATGCATTAGTATTGACCATGTGATAGTTGCACTGTACTTTTACATTTATAATAACTTACCATCTATAATAATTCCAAATTTTTTATGCCATATCTACCTACATAATTATTGTATGCCTATAAGGCAGGACATATTGATACTTTAAAATATTGTTAAGACCTGTAACTTACATGTGCCCACAATAAAGATACTTTGACTTTGACTTTGACTTTGACTTCAAATTTTGTAAGAGGGCTCTTAAGGTAATTGTTAGTTTTGTTTTCGTTTGTTCGCAAAGTGTACCGAAAAACAGATTATTTACGTCAGATTTGTAAACGCTTCCTTAAAACAATATCGCCGCGCTGGAACCTATTAACGTAACTTTCGTCACAATACGTAGATAGGTAATTTAAGTACCTACATGCGATTTCATTTCATTTCATTCTTAAATGTAGCCAGTCCTAAGCCTGGTTTTAGTATGGAGAGTGGATCCAGTCTATCTACGAACATATACTTTTATCAAGTGCTATACCGTTACAACTTTAGAAAATGTGAGAAATCATTAGTAGTTTGTTTTTATTACGGTGTTTAGTACGTAGGTACCGTGAAATATCAAGGTTATTTCCATGTCAAATGTCCGATTGTAGGTATCATTTGGCTTTTGCGTAAGAAGGCGGGAATCGTAGCGTAGACGGGAAAATACAGAGTTGAAATTTGTTAGATAGGATAACGAAATCTTGAAGGTTTGTTTTTGGTAAATGTTTTGTAAAAATCATAGAAAAGAAGTTATTGTTTATGATGATGGTAATACAGTCCTGCAAGGTTGCCGGTGTATTACAAATAACCCTGTATATTTTAGTATGTTTTGCAAATATAATTCAGTTGTAATTACAACCTCTACCAAGAGTTGTCATTATAGCTTTCCGTGTGGGTTCCTACTTATCTAGATCTTTATGTTGCTCTTCGTAATCATGAAGATCTTTGTGACTATGAAAATTTATTTAACACAATGGAGTCGAATAGTAACGTCCAGTTAAGTGAAAATGATGTGTCAGATCTAAAGAACTGGTGTCGATGATTTTGCTATCGGATTTACTTCAAATGCTTGCAATCAAGAAGGACAGTCGACACGTTCATGGACAAGAACAGAGAGTGGTTAAGTTCCGATATAATTTTAACAAATTGCTTTTAAGAAAATATTGTTCACGCTGAAGAGGCTGAAAATGAGACAGAAGAGGTAATCATTCCATCAAAATCGGATGTATCAACTTCAACATATAAATCTCCTCACAAGCGCTTTGAAGATTTATTGAGGAGACAGAAAAGAAGACGTGTTGATGAAAATATTGCTAGTTGCAGTCGTCCAGAATTCCAGATGAGCTTTTACATACTGTTAAAAGTGCACTTAAGTCTGCCGGAAAAAAATATGTAGCCAGATAAATGAAACATTTGCTGGGAAATCTTGAACACGTCTCAACAGTTTTGAATGTCTGGGAAACTAAACAGAATACTTTGCTTCGTAAAGTTCCTACTCACAAAGCAATTGCTCTTTACGTTTACATGCAGTTATCCAAGCGGCGTTAAATCACACTTAGGGACTTTAGTTTTAAAGAAGGTCATGCGAAATACCCAAGCTATAACATGTTAGTGAAAGAAAAACTTAAGTGTTACCCGGCAAATGAAGAAAGAATATATTTGCAAAACACACTAAAATATATAGGGCAGCAAGTTTGCAACTAGCAATGAATTTGATAAGCTAATGGTGACATGAGCCTATCACACTGCAGAGCTTAAGGGCTGTTAACATAGTAATTACAATAACTTATTAGATTAAGCAAGTACTGGTAGTCGTTACTGACTCATTAAAACTTTTGTTATATAGCAACAAAAGCGTTTATAAGTCATTAAACTACTCAAAAATGCACCTGTTATTTAAGGAACTACTCAGTGATGACTAATTCTCAGTAATAAGTATACTTAATGTACGTCCATTACATCAGTAATACAATAACAAATATAGTTACTATAGGCATAATATCTCGGAAGGAGCACTCTGGGGGCACAATGTGTCCTTGAAGAAAATGTTGCATAAAATGGGTAATTAACAGTAGTGAAAACCGCAAGTCGAAACAAAGAGGGAATCATGAGAAAAATACATTTTAATGGTCGTTTCCATATAACAGTTTTCATCAAACAGCGCCTAAACCGCTGGTCAAATAAAAAAAAACGTATTAACATTTTTTGTTGTTCTTTAATAGAGGAATGCAACTGTATATTTTGCTTTTTTTTTAAAGTTAAATACTTTTTCAATTTTTGTTTCTATGTCCGACCTCTTGTATGGGGACGATCCACTGTGCGCCGACTCAAAATTACTGAAACGTTTATTATTTTTTGCTTTTCAGTGTTTTCGGCGGTTCAAAGTTTTTTGATATAACTTAGTACAAAAAAAAAATAGGTTATCGTTAACGAAAGATGTTTATTTTGAAACTGGTTTTTATGGTAACTTGCGCGCGGCGCCGGCGTGGCTGCGAAGGTACACGACCGAGCGTAGCTACTAGTACCTACCGGCTGTTCGATCGGACAAAATTCTAAGAATTTCGAAGTACCTACGCCGGCGCACGGTTACTGACCTATTATATTTCGATATCATATTACGAAATATGTAGGGTGTCCACAGTTTACTGATTTAAGGTCGGATAAAAATTTAAAAAAAAAGTATTGAAAAAATAATTGAAATTTGTTCTATTACTGATAGTTGTAAGACTAATATTATTTCACGATTTAGGTTATCCAATTGTTATTGTAACTGTGACGCGTATCTGTCAGCTGTCATAGACACGATAAACAGTCTAGTATTTTTCGTCTGGTAACATTGACAGATACCCGTCACTAGTTTAGTAATATTTAGTAATAGACTATTTCACTTTGTGTGTTTAGCGGTTTTTGAGGGTTGACGTTTGTCATAATAACGTTTAGATTATGTCAGTTTGTGCCTTGCATGGCACTTGGATTCGAACCGTCGAACAGACCGTTGATATTTTTGAAGTGATAATTAAATCTAAGAATATCTTGACAATCTTTGTTTTATTTCTGAGTTCGGATTGAGCTCCTACAACTCAGAAGTGGGATTTATACATCACACCCACAAGTTTTGGAAACTATCCGTGATTATGGACCGTGACAATAACCAATCGCTTAGGAGTCGGTCTCGTTATACTCCGGACGTTGTGAGCATAAACCGTAAGCATCGCCGTGATAATGAAGCCAGTGCGAATCGCCTGAGTAAGAAGAAACGCCGCAGGCGAAATAGAAGCACGCCTAGCGATTCAAGTGACCAGGAAGAGAGGAGTCGACCTCGGAGACGGACTGATGGGCGGCGTCGACGTAACCGGGAACGTAGCAGTGAGGATGAGCATCACTCGCGCCGAAGCCTGATGAGGAAGCAGAGTGAGCAGCGGCATACCGGACGCCGAAGGCGGCTATCTAACCGAAGTAGCTCATCAAACACCGCAGTAAGTGATGAACCACGCGGAAATGATCAGGTAAACAAATCTATGTTTGCTAATAGTGAGACTCAGTTATTTTTGAACGAGTTAGTTAAATCTTTGTCGAATGCAAAACCAGAAGGCAATAAATTTGCGATGTTGGGTAACGTAATTCCTGAATTTGACCCCATGGTCAAGGGCCAGACGGTCCACATGTGGCTTAACAAGGTCGACGAATGTGCGAAGCTGTACCGCTGGGGTGATGATCAGGTTATACATTACGAATTGCCCAGACTGGCAGGTGTGGCTCGTACATGGTACCAAGCCTTGCCTTCAATGTCCTTTTCGTGGCCTGAGTGGAAAACTAAGTTAATTGATTCCTTTCCTAGTAGTGACGATTATGCGGAATTACTTACCGAAATCCATACTAATATTATAAATGCAAAAATAACTCTGTCTGTCTGTCGGTCTGTCTGTCTGTCTGTCTGTCTCGCTTTCCTGCTAAAACTACTGAACCGATTTAAATGAAATTTGGTACACAGATAGTTTAGAGCCTGAGAAAGGACATAGGCATCTTTTTATCCCGGTAGTATGTTCCCGTGGGATAATTTCCGACATCTACGCGGGCGAAGCCGCTGGCAAAAGCTAGTGTTAAATAAACGCGTGAAATACAATGAATCGTTAGAATTATATTAGTATGAAAAATTAAATCTGTTAAATCGATGCGAGATTTTTGGGAGGCGTGCTGTTGATTGCTTGCTCTATGGCATTGAGGATCGTTCCTTGAGACTTGGTGCCAAAGCAGCCAAGTGTCAAGAGCCTGAAGAGGTACTTAACTATTTTCAATCTATTAAACAAAATCACGATTTTGATAAATCTAAGATTAGCCATGATAAAAAGAATTTACCATCTACTAATACGAATTCGAATACTAAGCAGTTAGGGGGAAATGATTCAAAGTTATCCAGGGCACAATCCAGTGCATCTGTAACTTGTTTTAACTGTAAAGAAGTAGGTCATTTTAGTAATAAGTGTACACATAAGTTGCTGAGATGTAACATTTGTAAAAGGCTTGGCCATGTAACGATCGATTGCCCGCAGTTGTCCAACGAAAAGAGTAAAGATACTTCTAGTACAGAAAGAAAAGTTATGAAAGTCGATATTGATGATACTAGTAATGAGAAATATATGATCTCGCTAAAGGTTAACGGCATTCTGGTAAAAGGGTATGTAGATTTAGGCAGTCAGTGCACATTGATACAACACAGTGTTGCAAATTCATTAGGAATTATTTGGTCAGTAGGTGAGTTACCCGTTATGAGAGGAATAGGTAATAATGTTGTTATACCGATAGGAACGGTACGTGTAAAAGTAGATATTAATAATATTATAGAGATGGTTGACGTTTATGTAGTTGAAGATGGAATAATGAAATATCCCGTATTAGTTGGTCACAGTTATACGGAAAAACCCGGAATCATTATTACAAAAACCACAAATTCTTTAATCTTTAGCAAAGAAGAGATTAACAAATTACGACTATTTCTTAAGGCAGATGTTGAAATTCAACCAAAACAAATGACTATGATTCCCGTTTTATCCGATAGAAGCTACTCAGGGTCTATATATGTCAGGGGTTCGTTAAGAGGTTCGCCTGGTAAGGAATTCTATTTATTGCCGGGTGAATATTACCTTGAAAATAGTTTTGGGGCACTTCTAGTCCAAAATTTTAGCGACCATTTACTCTTGCTAAGTAAAGATATATTGGTTAGTCGAGTTTACAGATCTGTAAATGGTTTTGAAATCAACATGTTAGATTTTAGCAACCACGATACGAATTCCGATTTGAATTATGGCGGTCACTTATCTGATGACGAGATATCTAGATTAAAATCCCTACTAAAGCGGTACGAGGGTTGTTTTTCTTCTTGTTTAGCTGACTTAGGGTATACTAACATAGTACAGATGGAGATAGAATTAAATGACGCCAAGCCAGTAGTTTACCGTCCTTATAGACTCTCATATCCGGAACGTGAATTGGTCCGAACAATGGTACAGGAAATGATAGATGCCGATATTGTTTGCGAATTTAACTCACCCTATGCGAATCCTATCCTTCTCGTGAAGAAGAAAACGGGTGAGAAGAGGCTCTGCGTCGACTACAGAGCCTTAAACAATAAGACTCGTAAAGAGCACTATCCTTTACCGCTGATCGATGACCAATTAGATAGGTTATCAGGCAATTCTCTTTTCATTAGTCTTGACCTCGCATCTGGGTACTACCAGATTCCAATATCAGAGGGTTCACAAGAGCTCACGGCTTTTGTAACACCCGACGGTCAATACCAGTATAAAAGAATGCCTTTTGGATTAGCGAATGCTCCTTCACTTTTCCAAAGGGTAATGAATAAAGTTCTCTCTGACTTGAAATACGTTGTTATTTACATGGATGATATCCTGATTCCTGCTAGTACATTCAATGAAGGTTTAACACGTCTAGAGGAAGTTCTCCAGCATTTGGCCAATGCAGGGCTAACTCTCAAATTAAAGAAGTGCCATTTCTTCCAAAAGGAGATAGATTTTCTAGGGTTTTGTGTATCTGGAGATGGCATACGTCCTGGAACACGTAAAACAATTGCAATTTCTAATTTTCCCGTGCCCAAAAACGCACATGATGTAAGACGTTTTATAGGACTTGCAAGTTTTTTTCGTCGATTCGTTAAGAACTTTGCAATAATAGCTTGCCCATTGACAAATCTCTTAAAATCAAAATTTCAGTGGAAATGGACAGCAGAATGTACATCTGCTTTTAACACACTAAAAGAGAAACTCATAGAACGACCTATAATAGCCTTGTTCGATGCTCGATTAGAGACTGAGTTACATACCGATGCGTCTAAGATAGGTATTGCAGGCATTCTTATGCAGCGAGATAGTGACAGCCAGTTAAGGCCTGTAGCCTACTACAGTCGGAAAAATTCAGAGGATGAGCAAAAACTTCATTCTTTTGATCTCGAGACGTTGGCTATCGTTGCCTCCTTAAGTCGATTCCGTGTTTATTTGCTAGGATTACAATTTAAAATAATAACTGACTGTAATGCTTTAAGAACGACGTTGACGAAGCGAGACCTTATACCCAGGATCGCACGATGGTGGGTTCAGCTACAGGAGTATGACTGTAGTATTGAATATAGGTCAGGATCACGTATGGCTCATGTGGATGCTCTAAGTCGTGCTCCAGTGGCTGAACACACTGACGATACTATTGCACATGTAATTGACGTATTGCATGTAGACACATCCGATTGGATTGCGACCGTACAGAGTAACGATGAAGAGATAAAGCGAATTCAAGAAATTCTTCTAGATGATGAAACCAAATTCGTTGCCGATGTACGAAAGAATTATCAGCTGAAGGGTGACTATGTATAACGTATCTTAGATGATGGAATTCGTTGGGTGGTACCGAGGGGTGTTTTTTTTTTTTTTTTTTTTTTCAGGATGGGAAATCATCAAATGACTTCTCCCGCTCCGGGCGGAGCGGGAGGGCGTGTCAGACTTTTACTGACTAAAACCCACCCGTGTTCCATCAGTTGCCCATGTGCCAGGGTCACGGTATCTCTTTCGAACAATCAATAGGTGGCAAATTTTGCGTATGAACCACGATGACGTAGGGCATTTTGGTTTTGATAAAACGCTAAGTAGGTTAAGAGCAACATTTAGGTTCCCAAAGATGCGCCGATTCACAAAAAAATATGTGTCATCATGCTTACAGTGTGCTCACCATAAAGCCCCAGCGGGCCAACAGGAAGGATTATTACACCCTATCCCAAAAATAGAAATCCCATTCCATACATTACATGCGGATCACCTCGGTCCATTTGTTCGTTCTAGGAGGGGCAATATGTATATTTTAGTTATTGTTGACGCATTCACAAAATTTGTTAATATACGTGCTGTGAAGGATACGAAAACGTCAACTGCAATCAAAATATTTCATGAGTACTTTAGTTACTTTGGTGCTCCGTCCAGGCTAATTACAGACCGAGGTACCTGTTTTACTAGTGGGAAGTTCAAAGAGTTTACAGAAAAATTGAACATAAAACACATATTGAACGCTGTAGCTACTCCTAGAGCGAATGGGCAGGTCGAGAGGTTCAATCGAACTATATCTGATGCGTTGAGCACCAAATGCCATGGCAACAAAGAAAATACATGCGATGATTTTCTAGGAGATATTCAGTTAGGTATAAATACGACTGTGAGTAAAGCCACAGGCATGGAGTCCATCAGAATTGTTATTTGGGTTCAAATTAACTTCGACATCAGAGAATATGTTGGGAGACGCGATTTTCGAAACAACTCAATTAGTTAGTGGCGACGACCTAATGCAACTGAGGTCCGACGCTAAAAAGAAAATCGATAGGGATCAGGAAAGGGCGAAATCTAGATTTGACAAGAACAGAAAGAAACCAAAGACATATAATGTAGGAGATCTTGTTAGAATTGAGAGGACTGTCATTGACAAAGAGCATTTAGGTAAATCTAAAAAACTTATACCAAAATTTCAGGGCCCGTACCGAATCGCAAAATCATTACCTAACGACAGATACTTAGTAGAGGACACCCCACTTACTAGGAATGGAAATAAACGATACGAAAACATAGTAGCAATTGATAAAATTTATCCTTGGCTTAATTTTAATGATTATTCTAGTGACGATGAGAACAAACGATGTAACGACAGTGATACCGATAATGATTAATGAAATTGATTTTGGCAGTAATATTGAAATGAATAAATTTTGAAATATTCTTTAATTACGTTACTATCGTTATTACAGTGTGAGGTTATTACATAATGTATGAATTATTAAGATGATTGACCGTATATTGTTTGATTGTATTGATTCGTGCAGTGATTGGAACTGTGACATAGTTCCAAACAGATTATGATATAGATTGAAATAGAGTTATGAGCACCGGCTATGAACAATCAGTACACAAACGAATGGTATCAAGTAATTGGTATCGTACAGATGATTGTAGAACATAGCAGATCGTGCAAGATGTATGTGTATTAAGATATCTTTACTATGAGCATAGACTATGAGCAATTAGTGCAGAAACGAATGATATCGAGTACAGATATCGCACAGATGATTGTTTCATAGTGGATCATGCAAGATGCGAGTAAAGAATTGATAACATAATGATTGATTAATGTTTGATTCTTTGATTGATGATTGGATTAAACCATATGAGATATATATATCTATATATATATATAATGTAACTAAATTAATTTATAGACTTATTATTGTATAAGTATGTACTTAGGAATTTTTTTTCTCTTCTCGATTAATTTATTCTCTTTAAGTGAGAGGACTCACTTATTAAAGGATGGCCGAGCTGTAAGACTAATATTATTTCACGATTTAGGTTATCCAATTGTTATTGTAACTGTGACGCGTATCTGTCAGCTGTCATAGACACGATAAACAGTCTAGTATTTTTCGTCTGGTAACATTGACAGATACCCGTCACTAGTTTAGTAATATTTAGTAATAGACTATTTGACTGTGTGTTTAGCGGTTTTTGAGGGTTGACGTTTGTCATAATAACGTTTAGATTATGTCAGTTTGTGCCTTGCACGGCACTTGGATTCGAACCGTCGAACAGACCGTTGATATTTTTGAAGTGATAATTAAATCTAAGAATATCTTGACAATCTTTGTTTTATTTCTGAGTTCGGATTGAGCTCCTACATAGTGAACCACAAAAAATAATTTGCGCACGTGTTAAAAAAAATCTGTATAGTCTCGAAGGTGATAATAGTCGGGGCTTTACCTTTATAAGTATTTGTTACGACTGCTAACATCTGTCCGCAGAACTTCCCTAGTATGTATGTTAACCCTTTAATCGCCAACGCCGTAATATTACGTGTTGTAAGAATATTACCTCACACGCCACGTCGGCATATTGCGTAAAAGGCCTGTCATTTAAAAAATGACCAATAAATGTTGAATTTGCTTACTATATCTCAGTATATTTCGTGTAATTACTTTATTTTTAAAAGTACTAGATACATATTTTAGCTAATTGAATGAAATAATTAATGGTTCTCAGTTCATGATACGTCTAAATATTATTTTATTACCTACTTCGCCGAACCCGTGATTTCACGCAGGCTAGTGTTGTACCACATATGAAACTCCTGATGCTAATATATAAAAAAGTAATAAAAACCATCCTGTTTTTTATCAAACTATCAACTAAACATTCATTAAAATTTCATAGTTTATCAACAACTTAATTATTTATTCAAAACCCAATAAGCTTTAGTCAAATCATATGTAGAAATGAACTACGAAATATAAATTATCTACTTATTCCAGAACGTCACTAGTACAGGCTATCCGCAAACGCCGTCGCCGTAATTTTACGTGCGGCTCAAGGTCAACTAAAGTCATAGTTTGAATAAATGTCAGTTGCGCCAGCGCCATCGTCGTGATAACACGTACTCTCTTTATTATTAGTTCTAAGCCAGTGTCGAGAAGTTGTCGATGATGTTATACGACGACGAAGAACTATTAAATATATTGCAGCAATCAAATAATGATATTTGTAGTAATGGCAGTTCAACGCATAGTGATAATGAATCGGTAAATCACTTTTTTGTTTTTCAAGTCTGCTTACTTATCCTACAGTCAAAAAGACAGGTAGATAATAATAATATGTGTATTTACCTATTTATTTTGTTTAAAAAAAATTAAAGTTAATTTAGTTATTTTATTTGTTGTTTTGTTAATTAATATTATTTGTATCCCAATATTTTTACACTTAATACATTAATTGTACTAAACAGATCAAATTTTTACATAAATGTCTTGCTGTAATTTTTGTCCGCAGGTTAATAAAGAAATAAACCTTTGATTAAAAATTTGTAAGTTTTATTTATTTCATTACTTAGTTTGTTTATCGAAACTATATTTAACAACACTATGGAAAATTGTACCTAAACGTTGCTGGCGCTAGATGCACTCCACGCGAATTATGACATGGCGTTTAAAGGGTTAAATGCATGACCTTGAAATAGCCAATAAACTTACTGCGGTTAGCGACACTTATTGCGTGCTCTCCGCAATAAGTGTCGCTAACCGCAGTCAGTTGATTATATATTTGTGATGCATAATTGGACGTAGTTATCCAGAAACGTTTCATTCCACAGTAAGTTGAATCTACACTTCTACACTAATATTATAAATGCAAAAGTAACTCTGTCTGTCTGTCTGTCTGTCTGTCTGTCTGTCTGTCTGTCTGTCTCGCTTTCCTGCTAAAACTACTGAACCGATTTAAATGAAATTTGGTACACAGATAGTTTAGAGCCTGAGAAAGGACATAGGCTACTTTTTATCCCGGTAGTATGTTCCCGCGGGATAATTTCCGACCTCCACGCGGGCGAAGCCGCTGGCAAAAGCTAGTTTGATATAAAAGCATTTACGCGTTTCAATGGTATTCTTTTTTATTCTAACTAGTAAAGGTCAATACTAAAGGTTTTATTGTTGAATTATATTGTGTTTAGATAATCACTAGCTTTTGCCAGCGGCTTCGCCCGCGTGGAGGTCGGAAAATATCCCACGTTTGTACTACCGGTATAAAAAGTAGCCTATGTGTTAATCCAGGTATTTTTTTTTAGCTCGAAAGTGCATTTTCTTCCGACTTGCTTCAAATTTATCATCACTGCTCGGCTCCTATGTGTCTTAGCGTTATGTTATATAGCCTATAACCTGCCCAGGAGTATGGACTACAATCGTACCAAGTATGGTTAAAATCCCTTCAGTAGTTTTTGACCCATGCGTGCACATACAGACAGACGGACAGACAGACAAAAAATTTACTGATTGCATTTTTGGCATCAGTATCGATCACCATTCATCCTCCAATATTAATTTTGAATATGTTTTCAATGTACAGAATTGACCTCTCTACAGTTTTATTATAAGTATAGATAGATATAGATATGTTTAATTTTAGGCTATTCACTTTACAATAAGAAAAAAAAAATATTATTGGTATTGGAACATTTTAACATAATTAATATTTACATCAACATAGCTTCAAATTAATTTTGCACAAACGTTCCAGGTACTTTTTATCCATCTCTACCTTAATTTATGATCTAAATTTTACATGATCATTTGATTTTTTTATAATTATATGTTAAACCTGAACATCAAATAAAAGAATAATAATTGCTTATCATTTTGTTATTACTAGGTCACAATTTAAAAATCTGTATAAAATCTTGTGCTATTGGGGAGGCCTACGTCCAGCAGTGGACTGCTATATGCTAATCATGATGATAACATCTTCATACTCATCATCCTCTTGCATTTCGAAATCTGGTTCCCCACCAAACCCATCGACATCATCTATGATTCCCTCCTAAGGACCTAAGGAGTACTCCTTAGGTTTTTATAAAATTCATGACAATCCTCAGGGAAGTACTGAAACATGGATTGTAAATATGCTAATTTGGCTGGAGCAATGGCTTTATCATCCGGTCACAACAAACAGAAATCCGACATGTTAATATTTCGTGTTTCCCCTCTAACTTTTTTTTCAATTGCTAATTCCTTGTAATCTTCCTCTAACGATGATTTCATAAAAAACTGAAAACACTTTCTCTTTTTCAAGTCTTATTTCTTTTGTATTTAACCAATTGACTTTGGTTTATCTGTGATTTTTTTCCGTTTTTTAGCTAATACTGTTCTGTAAAAATAAATAAACGAAATTAGTTAAAATCGTCTTTCGATAAAACGAATGACCATAAATATGTATAGTACTTACTACCTCTTCCACGACGTTTGTTTCAATAATGATCGTTGCGAATTCAAATAAGATCAATGTCAAAAAGAAAATACTCCGTCTCGCGTGCACAAGCAAAAAGTTATTGAAAGATGCGTTCCCGGTTGTGCATAACTTCGGATTAATGTCATTAGTATTCTTTTCTTTTGTCTATGATATTAAAAGTTTCAAGTAATATTTTATTGGTAATTAACTACAAAGAAAATAAACTTTTTCATAACGTGTTATAAATATTTATTTTTAGTGGTTTTGTATGCAAACAGTTAAGTATGAAGCTGATCAAAGTTTGTTAAAAATGAACCCTTTAAAGTTAAAACGTTTTTTTCTTACTTAATAGTACGAAATTCATGAAACCTTTTAAGTTTTCAAATTATGTTATTTAGGTCTGAAACATAACTTACATAGGTACCACACATTTTGGATCGTTTATGCCGCGCTATTGTAATTTTTGCAAAAACGTTCAAATATAAATGGAACATTTGTTACAAAATAAAATGGTTTAACATGGTTTTGCTAAAACGCTACAAGATTGTTGTGGCGTTTTAACAAAATAAATATATTGTTTCGTAAAACATTACATGTTCCGGTCCTCATAGTACGTTCTAGTTAATTTACATTCCATTTACATTACAGTTATTATTTGATAAAGGTTGTGGGTTGTAACGTAAGTGAAAAAAATATTTTCTGATGTATGGCTTAAAACTTGAAACCTTTTTACTAATCTGACCCTAAATGTCATAAAAGGTAGTTTGATCACAATAACTCGATTTCGGGTGACTTGTGGGTTGGAACGTTTCTGCATAACTACGTCCAATTTTGAAAGAATTATTGTCAATTCGTTGATTAACTGTGATTCAAAAATACTGTACTAATTGCCTCAGTCTTTTAAAATTATTTTTGATCAAAAACGTTGTTCACTCTTGCTCAGAAAGTCGTAAATAAAACATTTTAACAATCTGTGAAATCTCTTATTGAAATCCCCATTTCTGCATTTTGACTCTCGGTCTATCGCGGAACGAGTTGGAAATAAAAAGTTTCAATCGTCACCACTGGGGAGGAACGAAACTTTTTTTTCCCACTCGTACCCAGTGGAGACGACCGGGAATAAACGAAATATATTAGTAGGTGGCAATTAAACTGAAGGCCAATCCTCGTAACTAAAAATGTTCAAAAGGGAGGAGAGATGGCGCTGCCGTCACGTAAACATTGGCTCCGCGTATAAAAATATTTTTAAATAGTATTACCGAATATTTAACGTTGAAAGTGGTGTTAAAGTGATAATATCGCTTGAAATTAACTGTCCTATCGTTATCTGGACTCCAACATTACTAAGAAAAGTGAAAAAGTGATCTAAATGTGACGTGTAAATCGTGCTTTCAAATAAGACTTATAGGTCCAAAAATCCCTATAAAATACAGTTTAAAACATGCAAAACAATTTCTCAACAAAGGAAGATCGTAAACTACTTGAAAAACTATAAAACATTGTGTCTAAAACGTGCAGCAATTCCAGACTAATACCCCGTCTAAGAAAAGTAATAATCAACATATTATTATCCCTGAAAAGCCCATAAATGTGGAACAACCGAAGCAAGATACATGTTCTAAAAGAAATTCTAGTAGTGTCCAGGAAATTTTTGAAAAACATACCACCCCAAATGTGTGCAAGGAAGGCCAGCTGCCGGCCGCCAGTGTTGTCCACAGGAATAAACTATGCATACTGAGCACGAATAATACGAATAAAATACTATCCATAGCGCAAAATACCTTTGCAAACAAATTTGACTGTTGTCATTATTTAATACGTAACGGGAAAACTGAACATCTCTTGAAAGGTTTAAAAGAAAAACTTGTGAAGTTCACCATGAATGACTTTTGCGTAATTCTTCTGGGTGATGAAGACTTTAAAAATACTAATAATTATTTTAAAATTATATTCCGTATAAGAGAAGTTATTCAAAACATAAATTACACGAATGTGATCATCTGTTTACCGACGTATAAAAATGGATACTATGCTAATTTATTTAACAGTAGAATAGAAACTTTCAACAACCTTTTGTATCTAGATGTACTGACATATGAACATTTATATCTGTTAGACAGTAATTTAAATTTATCCTTTGACAACAAAATCTATAATAAACAAACTGGCTTAGTAAGTAACCATGGAATGTATATAATATTTAAGGACATAGATAGTTTAATAATTGACATACAATACAATAATAGTTTATGTGATATAATTGACATTACCACTGATAATAATTTGACAAATAAGGACACTTTTTTTCGTAGCTAAATATTTATGTATACTACATCAGAACATTGCCGGTCTCGTTAATAAATCTGACGCTCTCTCGGTCTGTTTATGTGAACTTTCAACACGAGATTTTGATGTAGATGTAATATGCATTTCCGAGCATTTTATGAAGGCTGGCTGTGAGAATGAGCTCCACCTACCTAATTATGGTTTAGCTGCTTGTTATAGTAGACAGACAAGTAAGCGAGGCGGTGCATGTATACTTGTTAAGCATGGTGTTCAATGGAAATGTTTGACAAATGTAGCAAACATGTCCTCGCAAAGTATATTCGAGTGTTGTGCCGTTAAATTGACGGACTATAACATTATAATTGTCTGTATTTATAGAGTACCTAACTCAAATAATATCAATGAGATTTTTGATAAACTGGAAACTCTTTTAAAATATTTGTCCAAAGAACGATGTAAGAATATAGTTTTAGCTGGTGATTATAACATTGACATTTTGAAGAGAAGTAGATTGTCAGCCGAATTTGAGTGTATTCTTTTGAATTTTAATTTACAACTTGCTTTAAGGCAACCTACTCGGGCGGCGAGCCAAACATGTATAGATAATTTTGCTCATAATTTTAACAAGCGCCGTTGTACATCAGAAGTACTGGAGTTCGCACTATCCGATCACACAGCACAACTGTTAAAATGCCCCGTTAAAAGAAAGGATGTACTTAAGTATTATCGCAAAAGTACACGAGACTACAGTCACGTAAATATAGAAAAATTCAAAACCTGTTTAAGTAGTCTATCCTTCTCAGATGTGTACGAGATGAACGATCCTAATGCAGCCTACAACTGTTTCATTGAAACGTTCCAATTAATGTACGAATTGTGTTTTCCCAGCAAAATGATTACCATTAAGACTACTAAAAAACCCTCTTGGGTATCACGTGGGATTAAGTTGTGTAGTAAAAACAAACGAAATCTTCTGTGGCAATATAGGTTAAAACCAAGTCAAGCTAATAGAGATAAATTCAAAAGATACTCAAAATTACTCAAAAGAATAATGAATTTAACTCAGAAAGCACAAAACAATTATAATATTAAAACCTCTAATAACAAGTCTAAGACTACGTGGCAAATAATTAATAAAAGTAAATATAACGCCCCAAAAAACTCAATTCCTTGCATCAAATTTGAAAATAAATACATTACACACCCAAAGGATATTGCCAATACATTTAATAATTATTTTATTGATAAAATACAACCAACAATTAATGCGGGAACTAACTCAACGTCATTAATCCTTAGTAGAGCACAATCTATGTTTATGGCTCCGTCTACGCCCTATGACATATTAAATATTATTATGAAGTTAAAAAACACGAATAGCGTTGGCTACGATGGTATTGCTACAAAAATATTGAAAGCAGTTGCATTTGAAATATGTACTCATTTGTGTTTCATTATTAATCTTTGCATAAGTGCAGGTGTATTTCCTGATGCATTAAAGAAGTCCATTGTGAAACCACTATATAAGAAAGATAATCACGAATTAATGATAAATTACAGACCAATCGCGCTTATACCAGTTATGTCTAAGGTGTTTGAAAAATATATATATGGTGAAATTAATACCTATTTAGAAAAGTATAACATATTAAGTGACGAACAAAAGGGATTTCGAAAAAATAAAACTATAAATTTGGCTATTTATGAGTTTTTACATAATGTCATGCTTAATGTAGATAGGAGAACACCAGTCTGTGCCATATTCTGCGACATGACACAGGCCTTTGACTGTGTCCATTATAATTCCCTGGCAGAGAAACTTGAAGCCTATGGTATCAGAGGCAACGTTTTAGAATTAATTAAATCGTATCTTCATAACCGTAAACAAGTCACAGAAATTACTAAAATAAATAAAAAAACTAAACGTGAAGAACCTTCAAGATCAGAGGAACGTGACGTTATATACGGAGTACCTCAAGGCAGTGTATTGGGACCTCCGTTGTTTACTTTGTATGTAAATGACCTGCCAAAAGTAACTGAACATCCGATGACACTTTTTGCTGACGATTGCACTTTGACAATAGCTTGTAATAACATAAACACATACGAACTTGACATTAATAATTCAATCATATCTATTATAAATTGGTTAAATGATAATAATTTAAAAATTAATTTAAAAAAGACTAACGTAATGCACTTTAGACAACGTACACAAACAATTAACAAGCCTAATATTCAATTTAATAATATAAATATCAATGAAGCTGACACAACAAAATTTCTGGGACTAATAATAGATTCTAAATTGAATTGGAAACCTCAAATAGAGGCACTTAGTAAAAAACTGAGTAGTGCAGCCTTCGCTCTGAAACAGCTTGCTGTGGTTCTCAACACAGATGCGCTAGTTACTGCTTACTATGGATTAGCCGAATCAATTCTTAGATATGGAGTTATCTTCTGGGGGAATAGCACGGACATTGGAATAGCGTTTCGGGCACAGAAAAGATGCATTAGATCGATGTTTAGACTGCAAACAATGGACAGCTGTAAACCTTATTTTATAGAGCGTAAGATATTGACATTACCTTCATTATATATCCTGGAAACAATAATGTTTATAAAATCCAATTCTCATTTATTCCAGCGTTTGTCTGATGTTGCTCCTAGGAATAGACGTGATAATTTCAAACTCTGTGTTCACGGCGCTAAAACAACTCTTATGCATAAGAGTATATTTTGCATGGCTCCGAACATTTTTAATAAAATGCCCAAATCGTGGAAAACGTTAAATATTTCTGCTCTAAAAAGTAAATTAAAGAAAATACTAACTGAAAGAGCGTATTATAGTGTATCGGAATTTATGAACGAGGACAATTTTCTCCGTTTTTGAGATGACAATGTTGTATTTTTGGACTTTATTATTATTTTTTTTAACCAATGTATTTTTTTGGAATATTTGTAATTTTAGTGACATTTTATTTTATTTCATATTTATTGACCAACTAATTTAATCACTACTTTGACATTGAATTGTTATATAAATATTAGGTATCTTTAATGAATAATTTAGAAATGTAATTTTGATGGTTTATGCACCATCTCTTCCTACCAATTTGTACGCCACGATATGCGGCTGAACATGTCTGATCCTTTATGTATTTCCATATTATCTTGCATGCAATGTATGTACACCATGTTTAAACAAATAAAATTTACTTACTTACTTACTTACTTACTCAAAATCTAATCGCAGACTCATCTCAGCGACTATCAAATGTCGGCAGATTTATAAGAAGTCCGCCAATTCACGTAATGGAAAGTGAGCTCTGTGTTCCTCCACTGTATTTGCGAAGGAGGTTGTAGTATACTAGAATTTCCGAACGTGTAATATAAGATGTTTGTTGAACGTATCCGATTCTACTCTAGGAAGCGCGTTGAAAAGATGGAGACTTTTTCTGTACAAGCTATAATTTTGAAATACATTCTTGTTCATCATTAAACAATCTTTTATATTAGTCCTGGAAGGCCCAAGACACAACATTAAATTTGGCGACGAAGTGAAAAGGATTCACGCACACGCAGCAAAATGGCAAGTCTTTTACCATTTAAACCATTTCAAGAAGATGACGACATTTCTTGTTATTTAGAAAGGCTTGAGCAGTATTTTACGGCAAACGAAGTCAAAGCGGAGAGACAAGTTTCTATTTTGTTAATATCTTTACATGAAAATGTGTACAAAACTTTAAAAAACATTCTACATCCAACTTTGCCGAAAGACCAAACTTATGCTTTACTTTTACGATTCAAACCAAGAGTATCATGTTTCCGCACCAGAATTACGTTCGATAAATTACAACAAGCAGAAAACGAATCAGTATCAAGGTGGTACGCTCGAGTGAGAGAAAAGGCGGCAGAATGTCAGTTTGATACACAAATTATTAGTGAACGAGTGAGAGACAAATTCGTAACAGGTATGCGGGCAGGACATCGGTCCTGCAAACACACTATTGTTTGTTTTGTTTGTGTTGTTTGTTTGATTGTTTGCGTTGATTTTCCGTTGTTTATTGATTGAACTTTGTTATTTAATTATTTTTTGAATTGTTTTGTTTGTGCAATGGCATACAGTTGGAAATACAGGAGAGCCGGACACCTGTCCAGGTCAAGCCGGAGACCTCGGTTGTTTCAGGTCCCGGACTATTCAGTAGACTGCCTACTTTGGAACTGCCACACTTTGACGGTCTCTTGGACCATTGGTTGGGTTTCCAAAACCTTTTTGAAAGTTTGGTTGATGCACGCTCGGACCTCAGACCCGCCCAAAAATTGGCCTATTTGTTGTCCATTGGCCTGTTTGAATCGTCAAGACAGATTGTGCGATGAAGCATTAGAGAAAACGGCTGTACAATTACTAGACTTCGCTTTAAACAAAGAATGTGCACTGCAGGAGCGTCCTATTGCTGTTGACAAGGTGTCAAGTTTCAAGAACACAAAGGGACAGAGAAAGCCTGATTACAAGAAGTCTACCCATACAGTAAACAAGACTGAAGAGCAATCCCAGGTTTTAAAGTGTGTTCATTGCGGCAAACCAAACCATTCATTTTCCAAGTGTAAATACAAGGCGTATACATGTAAAATTTGTAAGAAAGTTGGACATTTAGCTTCTGTTTGTAAAAGCAATGCACATAATCATTTTTAAATGTTTCTAATGAAAGTGAGAAGGGTAAGGATAAGATCGAAATATTTTCCACCCATATTGATAGAACAAACAATGTTAATTATGTGTCACCATTTTTAATTGAATGTTATATTAATTGTATACCAATTTCTATGGAATTAGACACAGGGGCAGCAGTTTCATGTATTCCAGAGACAATTTTTAAGTCTAAGTTCTCAGATGTTCTTTTATTAGATACAGATTTGCAATTGAAAACGTACAACGGTCAAATTATTAAGCCGTTAGGAAAAATAGTGGTTCCTATATCTTATCAGGACAGACAGGTTCAGGGTGAACTCATTATTGTTAAAGAAGGGTCCAAAAGTTTATTAGGTAGGGATCTCATAGAAAAGTTTAATATTAAAATTAACAATTCCATTTCTGACAATTCAACAGAAAATCTACATTTGCAAAAATTATTAAATGATTATTCAGAAGTTTTCAAAAATGAGTTGGGAGTTATTAAAAATGAAGAGGTTAAATTAGAGCTTGTGGAAAATGTAAAGCCTATTTTTTGTAAACCTGTTCCCATTCCTCATGCTTACAAAGAAAAAGTGAATGATGAATTAACGCGTTTAGAGAAAGAAAATGTCATTAAAAAAGTTGAGAATGCTAAGTGGGGCACACCATTAGTACCAGTAATGAAAGAAAACGGAAAGTTACGGTTGTGTGCAAATTACAAAATTACCATAAATAAATATTTAAAAGATTTTAATTACCCCTTGCCCAAAATTGAGGATATTTTTACCGCTTTACAAGGTGGAAACAAATTTACAAAATTAGATTTGCGCAATGCATTTAACCAATTATTACTAGATTCTGACACAGGTGAACTTTAGCATGGTCTACACCTAAGGGTATTTTTAAACTAAATAGATTACCATATGGCACTAAGCCGGCCTGTCAAATATTTCAGGCAAAACTTGAAAAATTTTTATTAGGAGCCAAGGGAGCTGTAAATTTCATTGATGATGTTTTGGTAACAGGATCTAATGATGCTGAACACTTACAGAATCTTAAAGAAGCTTTAAAGAGATTCAAAGAGGCAGGTATAAGATTAAATAAAAGTAAATGCAATTTTTTTAAAGTGAAATTAAATATTTGGGGCATATAATTTCCAAAGAAGGGTTAAAAAAGGACAATTCTAAATTAGAAGCCATAACAAGAGCACCTGCTCCCACTACAGTAACTGAAGTGAAATCATGGATTGGCATGGTCAATTATTATGCAAAGTTTATTCCACATTTGTCAGCAAAATTGAAAACAATGTATGATCTTTTAAAAAAAACAATAAGTTTTATTGGTCAAAGGAATGTCAGTGTAGTTTTGGCAATGTAAAGAAAGATTTAATTTCTGACAAGGTTTTAGTACATTTTGATAGAAAATTGCCATTGAGATTAGCTTGTGATGCATCTCAAAATGGTATTGGTGGAGTTTTAAGTCATGTCATGCCTGATGGCTCTGAGAAACCAATAACTTTTATTTCAAGAGTTTACTTAAAGTCTGAAAAAAAATATTCTATGATTCACAAAGAAGCATTGGCTATATACTGGTCAGTTAAAAAATTATATCAATATTTAGTAGGGACAAAATTTGAATTACAGTCTGATCACAAACCGTTGCAAGCTCTGTTTGGGGAAAACAAAAGCCTTCCTCAGATGGCTGCTGGCAGACTACAAAGATGGTCTTTATTTTCTAAATCTGACTACTTTTAATCGCGATCAAAAAGGTATGGAATAAAATTAGTGATAATGAACTAAAATTCACACTAACGCAACGCCTCGCCTTCACGTGCAAAGACAGAACTGTATTTTTTGTTTTCCTTTTCTTTTGCTTATATCTCGAAAATGGCGTGTCCTATCGCAAAAATAATGAAATTTTCGACCCCCTTTGCAACTCACACAAATATAAATCTCAACACGTGGGTAATATTTTTTTAAAATTTTCAAACAAAAAGTGAAAAATTCCATATAAAACACATCCAGGCTGCCCCTTTGTGGGCGCCTTCGTCTCTCTAAAAATTCATTGCGTAGCGCACACAAGTACCACGTTGCGTAGCCAAAAGAAAAAAAAAACCGGCCAAGTGCGAGTCGGACTCGCGCACCGAGGGTTCCGTACAAACCTGTAGGTATTCTCGGTTTAAAAATATATATATTTTTTTAATTTTTATATTTCAGTTGATTGAATGTAAGGTAAATTGCGGTTTACGATTTATGACGTTTTAAAAAAAACTACTCACTCGATCTCGTTCAAACCAATTTTCGGTGGTAGTTTACATGGTAATGTACAACATATATATTTTTTTTGTTTTATCATTCTCTTATTTTAGAAGTTAAGGGGGGGGGGACACACATTTTACCACTTTGGAAGTGTCTCTCGCGCAAACTATTCAGTTTAGAAAAAAATGATATTAGAAACCTCATTACCATTTTTGAAAACCTATTCATAGATACCCCACACGTATGGGTTTGATGAAAAAAAAACATTTTTGAGTTTCAGTTATAGAACTGAAACTCAAAAATGTTTTTTTTTGGGAAAAAATGGGGGACCCCAAAATTTATTGTTGTTTTTTCTATTTTAGTGTGAAAATCTTAATGCGGTTCACAGAATACATCTACTTACCAAGTTTCAACAGCATAGCTCTTATAGTTTCGGAATAAAATGGCTGTGACATACGGACGGACAGACAGACAGACAGACAGACATGACGAATCTATAAGGGTTCCGTTTTTTGCCATTTGGCAACGGAACCCTAAAAATTCCACGTTGAGTCGCGATTGTCAAATTCGATTTTAATCATGTCAAAATATTTTTTTTAATTTAGAGATTTTTTCTTGCAGAACAGCGTTACAATTCCGTAACTCCGGAATTCCGGATCAGTTTTATTGATTTTTCAGTTCCGGAATTGACGGGAGTAATTCCGGAATTCCGATATAACTAGCTGCCCTCCCCAGCTTTGCCTGGGTGCAATTTCTTTTTCGATTTCTTTCAATTTTCTTTACAACAGACCTTGTCCTGACAATACGAACACTACAAAAAAAAGCCAAATACACACATCAAAAGTGTCTAGGGATCAAGCATTTTATGCGGATTTCTTGAGATTGAGATGTGGCTTTGTAATAAATTTATGATTTTATAAATTTATATGGATCCTTTTTGGTGCATTTCATAATTTGAATCAGGAACTGTGAATCAAATTCGAGTAAAAGATGAAAATCAGCTGTCAATATTTTCCCTATAAAAACATACAACGCATTGAAGACATTATTAGTGCTACTGTTTCCCTACTACTGATTAAAACCAACGTTATTATGGAGCGGCGACGTCATTTAAGCAGGGAAGAAATGCTCAGAGCCGTGGGAATGATAGAAGCTGGTTCCCGGCAACGTACTGTGGCTTTAGCTCTGAATACAAGTCAGAGTGTTATCAGTCGACTTTGGACACGTTACCGAAGCACTGGTACCGTGGCTGAGCGCCATGGAGGACGGTATCGCTGCACCACACGGAGACAAGACCGATACATTCAAATCTTAAATCGAAGAGCTCCAACAATAACCGCCATGATGTTAGCCGTGAGGCTTCATCACTCTTCAGGGAACTTAATTAGCGACCAAACAGTCAGAAACCGCTTGCATGAAGTGAACCTTCATTCCCGAAGACCGCTACGGGTACCACCTATAGCAATGCACAATCGTAGGATTCGATATCAATGGGCTCTTGAACACAGAAATTGGGCAGAAGAACAATGGCGTTTCGTGTGCTTTTCTGATGAGTCTCGTTTTGGTATGAGACCGGATACAAGACGTATACGACACTGGAGAACCCCTGGACGCCAACAGCGATTAAAATCCTGCCAGGAAGTCCATCCTTATAGTGGTGGAACCATCATGGTATGGGCGGGTATTTGGATCGGCGGAAGAACTGAGTTGATTTGGATCAGAGGCAACCTCAACGCTCAAATTTATGCTGAGACGATTGTATCAGACGTCATCGTTCCTCTACAAGTGCAAATCGGTCCCTTATTTCAGTTAATGCATGATAATGCACGACCGCACACCGCAAGAGTTGTAAGACAGACTCTCGCCGCAGCTAACATCAATGTCCTGCCCTGGCCTGCTCAGTCGCCAGACTTGAATCCGATTGAGCATGCATGGGATATGCTACAGAGAAGACTTCTGCCGAATATGGAGGGTATCCAGTCGCAAGAAGACCTTTTTTTGTTGTTGCAACGAACATGGGCGGCCATTCCACAGCGTGATTTGGATGAACTCATTTTGAGTATGCCAAACCGATGTTCTTGTGTTGTTAGTGTTCGCGGTAGAAACACGGATTATTAATTGTTTAAGTTACCCAATAAAATTTTAAAGAAAACTGTTATTTCAGTCTTTTTTTCGAACTTTTTTGTTAGTGGTTCAAATGTCAAAAATCCCTTTATTAGGAAAATGGCAAATTTCTTTATTAATGCAAAGGTGACTTGGTTTATCGTTACTGTGACAAACGAAAACACTTTATTTGATGAATCCTTAAAGAAAATTTTAATTAATATCAATCAGGAGAAAAGTTATTGCAAAAATATATGTTGATCCCTAGACACTTTTGATGTGTGTAGGTGCAGTCGTTCTGAAGTGATGTCCTTACGTGTTACATAACTGTAACAGTTAGACATATGCTGTGAGCTGTCGCGACCCTTTTTATAGATAATGATGTATTCTGAAAAGCCGTAGTACATTATTTTGTTCCATTATCCATAGTTTTCGCAGCGCATGCGATGTAAGGATATTTTTGTAACTCCTTCCAGTCCTTCCATTATGATCATCATCATCATGATTTCAGCCGAAAGACGTCCACTGCTGGACATAGGCCTCCCCCAAGCTCCGCCACTTCGACCGGTTTTGTGCTTCCCGCATCCAGCGGATTCCTGCGGCCTTCACAAGGTCATCGGTCCACCTTGTTGGAGGATTTCCAACTCTACGTCTTCCGGTACGCGGTCGCCACTCCAGAACCTTTCACCTTCCATTATGATATTTTGTCGTAATAATAATTTTAGACAGGAAGGAGACTATTTAGAGTACATTTTTTATGTTTTTGTTACTGTTTAATTACATTATTTTATTTTCTACAATATGTTAGTTTAAACGAGGGACTTATTCAAACTCACAATAGTGCATGATTATATGATACAAATAAAAATATGAACAAAATAAAAACACTGTTAAATAACAGACAGAACCATACCAAAAATTTCGCAAAAGTCTCGCAACGTGTGTACACCCTTGCGCTAGTGATTTAATACTATCGCAGAACATGTGCGTGGGTCAATGACCTTTAGGTATAATCCATTTTCCCTTCATACTTTAAACCTGGCTTAGGAAAGGCAAAAATATCTAGGTACCACCGCGACCAATCCACTTGTCACCAAAATTATTATTTAAAAACTCACGTACGCAGTACGCGCACCTGATAGTGCGCGGGCGCTCCGTCATGTTGGTAAAAGAGGTCTTGATAAACACTAAGAGGCACATCTTCCAACATTTCATCCACCACACTATTTAAAATGTTAAGGTTTGATACACTATCAAGCCTTCCATCAATAAAGTACGGGCCTATTAATTAAACAATTATTTAAAATACCTGCCCACACTTTTACACTAAACCGGTGTTGATAAGCGTTCTGTCGCGTAACATAGGGATTTTCATTACTCCAGCAATGTTCATTATGCACATTAAATGTCCCCATTCGTGTAAATGTGACTTCATCAGTAGGTAAATAAAATGTTGTCTAGATTAGACAAAAACCAGCGGCAAAAATTGACCCGTGGTTCGTGGTCGTTAACCCCAAGTTCTTGTACGTGTCTAAAATGGTAAGGGTGCATTCCTTCTCCATGCAGCAGATTCCACACCGTCCAGTGCGATACACCGAACCGTCTTGCAGCATTTACACAGTACAAATTAATGGCTCCTGGCACATTATCACTAGATAACACATTGCATTGCATTGATCTGCATTGGAATATTGATAAAACGTCATTTTTGGTTATTTAAGAACACGTTTATAGGACACATATCGCGAAGTAACGGGGTTGTTTATGCGATATGCGGAAGCGCAATATTAGACATGCGGAAGTAACGGCGCACTCTCATAGACTGCGGTCAGCGCGGGAGCATGTCCTGTCGGTGCAACACAAAGGAAAGGGGCGGGGTTTGCGCACGAGCTTCCTTTTCGGCAGAATCGGCACGTGTTTTGCCGCGTGATTATTTTGCTGTTTACAAGTTCACTTCTTGCGCGCTCAGTGTTCATGAATAATGTATTTTATTGGACAATAACGTCACAAATTAAGGTTATAGGTTTTTTACATATTTGGGACGAGAATCGAATACTGAATACCCTCCCTCAATAAGTCCCTCGTTTAACCTAACATACTGTATAAACCTTGTTGACTTTACTATTGTGAAAATGTCTAATAGAGTAATAAGGAAAAATGATGACCAAATACACTCAGCGGCACGGAAACTTGGCCACATGTAAATTTCACAATATTTCGCACATAAATGTATTTTTGACACTGAACTGAGGGTAGATGCACTCAGTAAGTGTTTCTTATGCTTCTGGAACTTGAAAATGAAAACGTCACAATACCAATAACTTTAGTTATTAAATTGGGCACTTTTGCAGAGAAAATGAAATTTACATCATCAATTTAAAAACACTATTGAATTAAAAAATAACCTAAATTGGTAATTTTTTCGTCTTTTCAGTATCGAGTGTTTCCTCCTCTAGCCCTTATAACGGCTTGCATTCGATCTGGCATGCTCTGAATGATGTTTCTGACATCAACTTGCGGTATGCTTACCCAAGCAATCACTGCTGCATTTCGAAGTTGCTGAAGAGTTACTGGTGTGTCGGAGGTGGACTTTATCTTTCTTTTGAGCGTGTCCCAGATATGCTCAATTGGGTTTAAGTCCGGACTACGAGCTGGCTACTGTAATTTTTGAATACCAACTTCTTGAAGGTATTCTTCAACGCGATGTGCAACGTGTGGGCGTGCATTATCGTGCATTAGGAGAAATTGGTCGTGCCCTATATATCCCGAATATACCAAAACATGTTCCTGGAGGACCTCCTCGATGTATCGGACTGCAGTTAGCCGGTTATCAATGATAACCAACTCCGTACGACCATCGGAACTTATTCCTCCCCAAACCATTATAGAGCCTCCATGGAAACTCACAATTTGTGTGGTGGTAATGGGAAGAAATCTCTCTCCTCTTCTTCTCCACACTCGCTCCCGACCATCTGGAGCGCGCAGTGCAATTCGAGACTCATCTTTGAACAGCACTCGAACCCATTGCTCGTGGGTCTAGCTGGCATGTTCACGTGCAAATTGAAGTCTAGCTACTCGGTGATGTCTGAGCAGTTCTGGACCGCGTTCCGGTCTACGGGCTTTCAAATTCGCTACCTCCATTCGTCTTCTCACCGTACGCTCACTAACATTCACGCACCTTGCGATTTGGAGCCGCTAGGGTATATCAACAGCGGTCAGGTAGCGGTTTCTTAAAATTTCCAGGACAATAAATCGGTCGTCCCGGGCCGACGTGCATCTGACACCTCCACTGCCTGGTCTACGGGAATAGTGGCCAGTCTCCTGGTATCGTTTTAGCACATACTGCATCAACGAACGCGGTACATCAAGAACCACAGCAATTCACGCTGTGTCAATCCTTGGCCGATTAATGCTACAGCCTGTGCAACCTGTGCTGATGTTATTGGCATTTTTATTGGTGTTACAGCACCTTCATTTAATCAATAACAAGCACAAAACCACAATAATTCAATAAGCTAACCGTAAATTTTTACAACACACAAATTTAAACTTGCAACTTAGTCGCTAAAGTGACACGATTCAACTAAAAATTTAAAGTTACACCATAGTGCACTCAAACATTATGAATTACCCTCTTGAACTAAGGGTAAACATTGTTTTGACTTACTCTCATAACAAACAATCATTGGAAGCACTTAAAGTTTTTTTATTGCGAGTATTTGCGAGATAAGCGCTTGGCCAAGATTCCGTGCCGCTGAGTGTATGTTTAATTTGTAACTCAAAATGATTCAAAGACTGATTTATTATAAATTTTGTTTGATTTGAAACAATTTTTGTTTATTTTCCTAGATAGAGAAGAGACACTGAAACAATTAAAAAGAAAAAGAGAGAAAAAAATCTAAAAAAGAAAAAAGATACCAGTTCCGAAATTCCGGAATTAGTTCTCCAGTATCGGATCTCAGTTCCGGAATTAAGAACCCTCAGATATTGCACGCCCTAGTTACAATTCTCATAGCCAAAAGTAAGGAATTTTAGAGATAGTTTAGTTCGGTGTACAACAGAATTGGCATCAATAACAATTTTTATTTTGATAAGAATTTGTGCTAAATTTTAAGTTTATTAACCTAAGAAATAAGATTCCTCCATACAATCTTTAAAAACCCCTAAATTGTTCTATTAGAGGTAGTTCTGAAAATCTAAAATGACATTAAAATGTAAATGTGCCCTGCCCACTGCCCGTTAAGTTTGGCGATTCTTCTGATTGTGTGGATAACTTTGGTTTAAATATAGAGATAACTTCAGATCCGGATATGAAGTAATATAATATGATCGCGTGACAACCCTAACGACGTAGAATACGGATCAAGCTTAAAAATGTTGTGGTTTCTAGATTCCACGCAATTAGGATGTGTTATTTTTGAGGTATGTAGGGAAGATGAAGGGCATAATTTTAGTATAAATAACTTTTCCAAATACGATGGAATTACCGAGAAAAAAAATAAAAACGAAAAACCTCGTATAAGTCTAAATCTAACGAAGTTCTGAGTTTTATTTTTACTCTAAAATATGCAACATAAAAAACGCCATCGATGTTTTTAAGGTCACAATTGCGTATCATATTTAGTTTCAGAGATATGATTTTTTTTCTAAATATCCGGTTGAAAAAAAGACGATTTTCAAAAAATTATATCTCAAAAACTAAACATACTAGTGAAATGGGGATACGAAATATTGCATTGAAATAACATAAACTATCAGATTTTTATATAAAAAAGCAATGTCCGAAAAATGGTCTTCATAAAACACTGTGAGTCGTCCAGAACCAAAAAAGGCAAAAATTATTTCATGGCCAAAAGCAGATTTTTCTTATGAAAGAGTGCATGCTGATTTTTTAGGTCCAATAGATGGCAAAATAATTTTATTAATTGTAGACTCTTATTCTAAATGGCCAGAAGCTTTTATAATGAAAGGATTTGACTCTAAGAGCACTATAGAAAAATTTAGAGAATGCTTTAGTAGATTTGGATTACCAAAAATAGTAGTTACTGATAATGCCAAAACATTTGTATGCCAAGAATTTTCTACTTTTTTATCAAAGAATGGTATTAAACATATGACATCACCTCCATTTCATCCTGCATCCAATGGATTTGCAGAAAATGCTGTAAAAAGTTTTAAAGCTGGATTGTCTAAAGCAGTCTTTCCCAACGTGGGCGATAACGCCCCCTTGTGGGCGCTGCGGGCCTAAAGGGGGGCGGTAAGAGACCCAGAAAAAAGGGGGCATTGTGTAGGGCTTTGGGGTCGATTTATAATTTCATCTACCTAGCTAGGAAGACTCTTAGACACCGACTGAGCTCTCGACTCTCGACTACATCTTGTCAACTAATATTAATTAAGATATAGCTCAAACTCGGTTCGATATAAAAGACCGCGGGCAATCATGTTTTAACAAGTTTTTGTTAAATAATCCGAATTGTACATTCCTATACCAATTGGCTGGTTCTATAATACTTGTTCTTGCTTGTCGAGTACGATTGGGCGTCGAATGAGATAAACGAGTTTATGCACGTTTGTCTTATTCCTGTTGGTGCGTGCTGCTTTTGCAATCCTATACAAACGACGTAAATTTATTTTATTTTCATTTGCGGTTTCGCTCATAATAGATAAGCAGTACTTGATTTCAACACTTACGTATTTCTTAAAACAAAACAATGTCGGAAGTAAAAAAGAAGAGACGGCAATACTCTGCGGAATATATTAAATTCGGATTTATTGAAAATCCCACAAACCCGTCGTCGCCTTTGTGTCTTCATGTCTAAAAACATTTTCGAACGAAGCAATGAAGCCTTCAAGACTGCAAGATCATTTGAATAAAATGCATCCAGATAAGACAAAAAAGAATGTAGCATATTTTCAAGACCTAGAGAAGAAGCATAATACTCAGCCAAGTATATCAAAACTATTTTCGGCGGCTGCTAAGCAAGATGACGACGGACTTCGAGCTTCGTACAATATCTCTTTGTTAATTGCTCAAAAAGGCAAACCACACAAGATCGGAGAAGAGTTAATTTTGCCAGCAATAAAGGAAGTAATAACTACTGTGCTTCATAAACCGGCCGCAGATATTATCCGAAAAATTCCTTTGAGTAATAATTCTGTGCAAAGACGAATTGATGAAATGGCTGAAAACATTGAAGAATCATTGTGCAATCATCTGAGGACTAGTCAATTCTCAATTCAGCTCGATGAGTCCACTTTATGGTACACTCTTAAATAAACTTGAAGCATATGGAATGAGAGGAAATGTCAACAACCTAATTAAATCTTACTTACATAACAGAATTCAAATAACACATATAAACCAAATTAATATGACAAATAAACATGAAATTGTATTTCAGTCCTCAGAACGTATAGTTTCGTTTGGCGTGCCACAGGGGAGTGTTTTAGGGCCGCCTTTATTTATATTATATATAAATGATCTGCCGAAAGGCATCCCCCAACCTCTGACACTATTTGCCGATGATAGCACCATAACGATACCTTGCAAAAGTGCTGATACTTATGAAAGTGACATAAATGATTCTATAGATTTAATGGTAAAGTGGCTAGATGACAATAACTTAAAAATTAACATAACTAAAACTAAATTAATACATTTTAATCAACGGATCAATAGTAAAAGTAATTGAAATATACACTACGATGACCAGCCTATAGAAGAGGTAGATACAACAAAATTTTTAAGGGCTCCACATTGATAAAAAACTGACCTGGAAAACACATATCGAAATCTTATGCAGGAAAATCAGTAAATCTGCCTATGCCCTGCACACATTGTCGTCTATAGTAGGCGTGGAGGCATTACTTACAGCTTACTATGGTTTAACAGAATCCCATCTACGCTATGGTGTCATTTTTTGGGGCAACTCAACAGAAAAAGACATGGTGTTCAAGGCTCAAAAGAGATGCGTCCGTTCAATATTTAAAATTAAACCTACTGATAGTTGCGTGCCTTACTTTAAAAAATATAAAATGCTTACTTTGCCATGTCTGTACATTTTAGAGGTATCTGTATTTGTTAAAATAAATCCTCACCGATTTAAACGACTAGATGAAGTAGTCCCACGTAACAGGCGCGATAACAGTAGGATATGCTCTCAGACAGCGAGAACAGCCCTAATGCGCAAAAGTGTTTTCTGTATGGCTCCTAGGATATTTAATAAATTGCCTAAAAGATGGAGAGAACTGCCCTTGTCACTTTTTAAAAATAAGCTGAGAATTTTTTTAGTTTATAAAGTGTATTTACAATGTTTTAGATTTTTTGAATGAAAAGGACTTTTCTATTCCGACTTCAAATATATATGGATAAGAATAACAATTTAATGATGCGAATTTTAAATCATTTGACTTTTGGACATACTGGACATAATTTAATTTATTTTTGAGTATAATGTACTTTTACTTTAATATCTTGACATTAATTATTATTTATTTCTTGTGTATTTTGTAATGAAATTTAAAATGACTAAGTTAATGCAAATGAAATGTAATTTTTATACCTACAAAATTTGTACGCCGTTATTGGCAAAACATGGACGCTCACAACAAATTAATCTAATACCTACCTAATGCCTGATTAGTCAGTTTATGTAAACGCATGTTTGACAAATAAATTTTCTTTCTTTCTTTCTTTCTTTACCAACTAATGAAGCGTTGCTGCTATCTTACGTGAGGTTTATTAAAGATGAGAAAATACGTGAAGAACTATTGTTTGCCAGAAATTTGGAGACAGATACAAAAGGCGAAACCATATTCAATACATTGGAAAAGTTTTGTGAAGAGAAAGAGATTCCTTTGAAAAATATTATATCAGTTGCTACGGATGGCGCTCCGGCTATGACAGGGCGCCATAAAGGCTTCATAGCATACTTAAAGAATAAAATTCCAGATGTCCTTGCTAGACATTGCGTTATTCATAGACAACATTTGGTTGCTAGAAACTTAAGTGAACTACTATTTCAATCACTGCAATATGTCATCAAAGCAGTCAATAAAATCCGTAGCAGCTCTTTGAATGATAGATTATTTCATCAGCTTTGTGTTACTAATGACGAAGATTTCAACCGTTTGTTGCTTCATACTGAAGTTCGTTGGCTGTCAAGAGGCAATCAATTGTCTGATTCGATTTTACAACCTGTTTGACGCTATGATAGAGTTCTTGGAAACTAAAGATACAGAACTGCGCAACAAGCTCATAACATCAAAGAATGATATAGCTTACATGACAGACCTGTATAAAATGTTCAACGACATGAACCTCCAACTGCAAGGCGATGAACTAAATTTAATTAAAACAAAAAATGTCGTTGCTGCTTTCGCAGCCAAACTGCTTCTGCACAAAAAGAATATGGGCAGACGTGAGTTTCACAATTTTCCGAATTTATCAGTATACTGCAGTAACGACGACTTGTTTGCCTACTGCCAACATTTGGAAAACCTCCACATTGACTTCACCGAACGATACCAGGACATTTTAAACTTGGAAATACCAGACTGGGTGTTGGATCCGTTTTCAAATGTCAACACAGCAATGTCACCTCAGCTGGAAGAAGAACTTATAGAATTGACAACAAACGAAGAAATAAAAATCAGGTTCAAAAATGGATATCAAGAATGTTGGCTACAAAAACCGATCCCGCAATTGTACCCTGGATTGTGGTCAATTGTTCAACGATTTTTGATAGCATTCCCATCTTCATATTTGTGTGAACGTGGATTTAGTGCTGTGGCAACGCTGCTTACTAAAAAGAGAAATCGTTTGCGTGTTACCGAACGTGGCGACTTGCGGCTGTTTTTGAGTAAATTGGAACCTGATATCAACAAACTTATTGAACAGCATCAGATTCAACCTTCACATTAGTTTTTATATAAGAATTGATTATGTTTGTTTTATTTTCAATAAAAGATACTCTGTCCGAATACTATAAATTTGCGTTTCAATAATCAGTTATAAGCACTTAGCGGTTTTTAAGTATGTTTAAAAAGGGGGGCGTTAAAAAATAATTTATTCTTAAAGTGGGCAGTAGACAAAAAAAGGTTGGGAACCCCTGGTCTAAAGCTTTAAAGGATAGAACTAATGATGGAGTCTCTTTTGAAACATTAATGAATAGATATTTATTTTCCTACAGAAATTCTGTTCATGTTTTAACTGGTGTTTCACCTGCAGAGTTAATGTTTCAAAGGCAGCTGAGAACTAGGTTAGATTTGTTAACTTCTAAAAATGTTATTAATTTCAAAGAAATAGAAAGGAAAAAGAGAAGAGATATTTATTATTTTTTTTTTTTTTTTTTTTTGTTTATTGTAGAGATTACAGAAATCCAAACAAAAAGAAATTTGTAAAATGTATAATTGACGAAGTAATAGGTCAAAGATTGTATTTGTGTAAAGTTGTTGATGAGAATTTCATTTGGAAGAGACACTTGGATCAAATAATTAATGCATCTTCTTCGAAGCCTTTATTTAATGAAGAATTTAATCAAAACAATGCTATTTTAAGCCGATTAAAACAGCCTTCTGCAACATTAGAACATCAACAGCCTTACGTTATTGAACCAAACATTGCATTACCGCAGGCACAGGATATTCCTATTATCAATGACAATTTAAACGACATAATTTCTAATGAAAATATTCCTGTGGCTGAGGAAACCCCTCCATTACTTATAAGACGTTCTGAGAGGACTGTTAAACCCCCACAACGTCTAAATTTATAGGGAGGAGTATATGTAGTACACTAGAATTTCCGAACGTATAATATAAGATGTTTGTTGAACGTATCCGATTCTACTCTAGGTAGACATGGGCAAAGTCGTTATATTTAAATCACGGTGACTGTTGTTCCGGTTCCAAAAAAGTCACAGTGAAAAATCACCGTGACTTTGTCACGTTGATATTTCGATAACGTACGTCGGATAGGTCCTTGGAACATCTTGTACTGTGACTATAGAAGATTTGACAATTAATTCATTTATTCACTATTATCAATAACAAATATCGCCTGCATCTGTATTCAGTTTTATTATAGTATACGTATACACGTAGATGTCCATGTATGTATTTATATGTATACAGGGTAACGGAGTGTTAAAAAAATTGCGTGCAAAATTTCATATAGTTTGATCAACTATTTACATTGATTTTATAATGTACATTATTTACAGTTTTACACGATATTTTAAAATTTTATTTGGTTTTGTAATTAGAATTTAAAAATAAAAGCTGTTGCATTTTTCTAATGCCAAGCCTTGTTCTATCTCTCGTTCAAAATACTCCCTGCCCGGGAGCGGACGTTCCGATTCAGTATCGTTCCATACAAACATGAACCATCGCAATGACGCGAGTGAGACGGAGTAGAATGTGACGAAAAGGAACAACGTTATTTTGGAACGACGTTATTTTCTAAAAAGTCACTGTGATATTCTCAGGTGACAGATCACGATGATTTTTTCACTGTGACGTTATTTATCACCCATGTCTAACTCTAGGAAGCGCGTTGAAAAGATGGAGACTTTTTCTGTACAAGCTATAATTTTGAAATACATTCTTGTTCATCATTAAACAATCTTTTATATTAGTCCTGGAAGGCCCAAGACACAACAGAGGTGGTAGGCATATGGGTTTTGTTTGAAATCTTGCTCGATTAACAGTAATGTAAAAAACAAATTGCTAGCGGAACTTGGCAGTTTGGGGGGCATATCCGATACTGGGCAAATAAAGAAATGCCACTTTTAACCATAGTATATACAGAAGTCAAAGAAGATCTGGATGCCAAACCCTTTTTAGAAATGTTTAGTTTAAGAACATGGATTACCAAAATTAACATTAATAGTTTAATTAATAAACCTAGATGAAATTAAAATGCCTAAAAGGACGTACGATCCGAATTATTTGTATTTTTCAACAGTGTCTGAACTACAAGAAAAATATTCTGAATATTATGTTATTTACACAGATGAGTCCAAAACTGCTGAGGGAAGAGGTGCTGCCTTTTATGATCCCCTTAGACCAGATAAATAAATGTTTTAAATCTTTGTGCATTATGTCGTTGGAGCTTATTACGATTTCGGAGGCCTTGTCATATGCTGGAACCATTGGTGGGAAAAGTGATTATAAGCTATCGATGCGCCTCTGGTCACAGAGGTACATTGATAGCTTATAATATTATTTCGAAAATCGATTTGTTATCCAGTAATGGCGTGGATCTAAGGCTGCAATGGATTCCCTCACATGTTGGTTTGAAAGGAAACGAGGAGGTTCATAAGCTGGCAAAGAAAGGAATATTTGAAGGTAGTGGTTTGAATATTAAAATGAATTATTCGGAAGTGTTGACAAAATACAAAGATAAATGCAGTCAACTTTGGGTGGAATACTTTGATTTGAGGTCTAAAACGAAAGCTATTTGGTATAAGACGATAGCTGCCGAACCTCCTCGGATACCTTGGTTTAGTAATGGTAAGTTAAGTAGGCGATTATTGGTAACTGCTCTCAGATTGAGATCTGGACACATGCCTCTCAACAATTTTGGATTTCTAAAGTAGAAGACGTTGTGCATTTACTGACGGAATGTGTTCGCTTTCAGACTGAGAGATAAAAATTAATAATAGATATAAAATTAAATAAAAATAACATAGGATTGTTTCTCGAGATTTTGTCTATTCCAATGTCTGATGCTGCTAAAAGTCTGTTTAGATTTGTAAGTCTTCGTTTTAAGTCTACCTTATCAATTGACATTTGGTCTAAGGGGTTAATTAAGTTTTGTTTTGTTGTATTGTAGCTATAATAAGGTACGATGGGACTGTGATGTATTTTATATAAAAGTCCCTAAATTAAATAAAGAGAATAAATAATAAAATAAAAAATCAACTCAAATATAAAAATTTAAAAAAAAAACATTTAGTTTCATAAACATAAACCTTATGCATAAACCGTGAATATCTACAGGTTTGTACGGAACCCTCGGTGCGCAAGTCCGACTCGCACTTGGCCGGCTTTTTTTTTAATTTTGATATGTGATTTGATTGAATAAAAGGTAAATTGCGGTTTACGATTTATGACGTATTAAAAAAAACTACTTACTAGATCTCGATCAAACCAATTTTCGGTGGATGTTTACATGGTAATGTACATCATATATTTTTTTTTAGTTTTATCATTTGCTTATTTTAGAAGTTACGGGGGAGGGAACACACATTTTACCACTATGTCTCGCGCAAACTATTCAGTTTAGAAACAAATTATGTTAGAAACCTCAATACCATTTTTGAAGACCTATCCATAGATACCCCACACGTGTGGGATTGAAGAAAAAATTTTTTTTGAGTTTCAGTTCTGAGTATGGGGAAACCCAAAATGTATTGTTTTTTTTTTTCTATTTTTGTGTGAAAATCTTAATGCAGTTCACAGAATACATCTACTTACCAAGTTTCAACAGCATAGCTCTTATAGTTTCAGAAAAAAGTGGCTGTGACATACGGACAGACAGACATGACGAATCCATAAGGGTTCTGTTTTTTGCCATTTGGCAACGGAAGCCTAAAAATGAGATTACAAACATTTTATTGCAGTTGGTGAATTGACTGTGAGTATTGATGTTTGGTAAAAAGTATTTTACATTACTACATTGTTAAGTTTGTAGTCTGTAGTTGGGATAAATGTATCCCAACTACAGACCCCTTCACTGTGCGAGGTCAGACACACACTTGTCCAGTTTTTGTTTTCCTTAATAGAATAGAATAATATTTATTTGCTAAAAAACATGGTATAAAAAGATGGTAAAAATAAAAGTTAGTTTTAATGATAACAGCAGTTTCAGCATTTTATATGGCGTACCCAAATATCCCTCATTGTTTGTCAGTAAGCTACTGAATTTCCGAGTTGAACTACATAATTATTGACAAATGCATGCATGAACGATAATGACGATGAAAATACATATATTTATTAGGAAGCACCTCACGTCTAAAAGTGTTTTTAATAAATATCATTCATCGTGATGACCATTACAAATAATGTTATTCAAAGAAGGCATAGTATATTATTTTATATCTTTAAACGAGCAATTCTTGTATATATATATATATAATCTGAATCTCGGAAACGGCTCCAACGATTTTCATGAAATTTAGTATACAGGGGGTTTCGGGGGCGATAAATCGATCTAGCTAAGATTCATTTTCATAAAATGTCGTTTTATTCGTGTTTTCAATGATCAACTTTATCGATAATCAACTTGAACATAAACTTATTATTTTAAACACAATTTACCAAAAAATACCGAGCAAAGCTCGGTCATCCAGATATTGTAATAATTAAAATGTATAATACTTGGATAATAAAGCTAAGTTTTTTATTTGCTTAAAGGTACCAGTACCTCTTAAAGTACCAGTTGGATTAAAAAATTTGATAGCCCAATTCATGAGGAAGATCATATCAACGCTTGAAAGGCAAAATTGACTAAGCGCCATAGGCGCACCCTATGGCGCTTAGTAAATTTTGCCTTCAAGCATCGATATACAAGCTATTTAACATCACACTACATGATGTCAGCTTTTGATAACCAGCCCTGTCTAGCAAGCATGGCATTTTTTCAATATTATCACTTGGCAATTTTTAAAGCTAGGTTACTACTGTTTTCACAATTTTTTATCTTTTGCCTTTTAATTTGCAAATTCAAAAGAATAAAATAAGACAGCATCCCTGTTGTGTTATCAACAAATAGCTGCTTAATTTAACACTAGAGAGGTAGTCACAGGCCTGTTTATCAGCATTCATTTTCCTGCTAAGCTACGTACATAATTTATTTTTAAATAATATACAACAAGTCCTTACCTGGTAAATAGGTAGAAACACTTCAAATGATATTCTTTCATCGGGCTTTAAGTGTAGGGTGCATTTCTTCACATCAGATTCAGTAGGGTTCTGTCCAAGAGCTCGCAGGGCATCCCCAATCTGTGCCACATGGATCTTGCCATCTCCACGTGAATCAAATAGTTGGAATGCTTCCTGGAATTCTACAAAGATACCAAACATTCAGCTTAAGTTTAATAATGAAATATAAATCAATCTGTAAGAAAAATAGAACAATGAGGGTTTGGCACAGATGGCGAGGAATGATGATACCTTCCACGGAGGTGAGCTTCAGCTTGGTGGGCGGTTCGTACATGAACATGTTGCGAGGGCGTGTGGCGACGCACTAAGCGCGACCCACTCCGAGAGCGAGCGAGGCCACCGGGCCGCGCGACACACCTGGATCGCTTTAAAATACAAACCTTATAAGGAAACTAGGGCGCTTGTAACAGCCACCGCTTTCGGTAAAGACGTTGACTGACGTGACATGACTCACGGATTACGCGCGAGTGTCACAACACAAGTTGACTCTCTGCGCTCATTATACGAGGTTATACGTGATGATTATACACGACCGAGAAGCGAGAGAGGCGCACAATCTCACAGTTCTATTCATATTCATAGCAAAACACCAGCGTGGCGACTTCGTATTATCAGTTTTTGGCGACTCACCTGCCAGTTGATCTTCTGAATATCCAGCCTGTAACAAATTCACATTAAATTTTACGTTTTTACAAAGGTTTCCTAAATACTTCTACACTCATTTAATAGTTAATTTACCATTTTATTTATCAATTTTAGCCTCCTGGGATGTACAAATGTTTTATGTATGAGTCATAAACAAGTATGTTATAGTCAACAAACATTAATTTATTCTCAAATTAAGATTCTCATTCGTTCAAATGTTCATGACAATAACATGACAATGGAGAAATCATGGACATAGTATGTACGGTACTTTTTGGAGAGATGTTTATGGCACAGGTTTATGGTGGCAACTTTGTTCCTTTGTCGGGTACAAACAACTTCTAAAATGCTATTCATAAAAAAACAAACTAATTTCGACGAATGAAGTATTTTTTTTCAATTGCATAAGGTAGCTCGAGGAAGCCCAGATAATTAAAAGTTACTTAAGAATTTCTGCCAAAAAAATATCACTAAAAATTGAGATTAATTGAGAAGAACAGCACTTTCACACAGAATCTTTGCATCGCCAATAGTCTAAAGGAAAGATCAAGGTTCTACTTTTTTTTTGTCGGGGAACTTTCTGTCACTACAGAACAAAAGGTGAATTTTAACGTTTTGCCATTAAGGTTAAAAATTAGTTAATTCTTCGTAAAAGTAGTGGCTTGTACATAAAAAGAACATGAGTCGTGACAGCTATCTGTAAAATTCTTAGACGTTGACTAGCAACGACATCTAAAGAGAGCAAGTTGCAGTTTTTATCCCCGTTATATCGAATACAAATCATCTTACCAAGGGGTAGCGCCCAGTAACCCAGTAGTTTGATAGGCAGTCGCTCCATGTAAAATACAGGAATGCTGCATCCGGTTAGACTGGAAACTGACCCCAACATAGTTGGGAAAAGGCTAGGCAGATGATGGTGATTTGCAATCGATACAATACACTATCATCATCAGATCTGCCTAGTCTTTTCCCAATTATGTTGAAGTTCACTTCTATTCTAACCGGATGCAGCTGAGTACCAGTATTTTACATGGAGCGACTGCCTACAATGTGTCGAATACAAATATGCTTTTTTTGGTGGAAATCTTCAAATGACGTCTCCCGCTCTGAGTAGAAAGAAAGGGCGTATCAGACTTTTACTGATTAAAACCCACCTCCTGTTCCTTCAGTTGCCCATGTGACAGGGCCACGGTATCTACTTTCGGACAAATCTCGCGACCCTGGCAGATACAAATATGCTAAGAATAATGTACCTATTCAACTTTCATTAAAAAAATACTTAAAAAACTAATAAGCACGATTTCATAGAAAATCAAACTAAAAAAAAATAGAAAATAATGGAGAAAGCGTGAGGTGCTTTGCGAGTTTTTTTTTTTGATATCAAGCACCCCAGGCTATTTACCATTATCTTTATTCTTCTACTTTTTAGTTTGGTTTTCTATGAAAGCGCGCTTATGCTATTATTTATGTAATTTCTATTTTTTAGTTCGGCTAGCTACAAAAGTGGGTTTTTCGTTTCTTTTTTTTTTGCTAACCTGGTCAGGATAATGGCAAAAATGAAATTACTATCATTTTCCGGCGGCTTCGCCCGCGTATAATAGTGAGGTTTGCCAGCGAGCGATGGAGCGTAGTATCCTCGGAGTTAAACTTACCGATCGAATAAGGAACACGATACTGCGCTCTTAAACAAAAATCATCGAGCGACGTCACCCAAAAACAGCCAAGCTCAAATGGGACTGGGCCGGACACATTTGCCGTATGTCGGATGCAATGTGTGCAAAGATCATCACAACATGGGTCCCCGAAAACGCCATAAGGCGTCGCGGTAGACCCAAGCGTAGATGGCGGGACGAACTCGACGCCTCCATGAGGTATTGGTCCTTAGTGGCTCAGAATAGAGTTGAGTGGAAAAAGGAAAGGGAGGCCTTTGCCCTGCAGTGTGACAATACAGGCTGTTATTATTATATTATTCTGCCCACGACTTCGTCCGCGTCAAATTTTTGCTCCCTTGACCCTTCCCGTCGCATCAATTTGCCTGCTAGTTTTCGTCCATTTTTCGTTGCTGATCCTTTTGAGTTATAGTGAGTCAACCTTAAAAGATAGACATATGCTTTTTCGGACTTATTTTTAGAACTTTTTAAAAGAAACAATTCCGTCATACATGATTTTTGCGTTACTTTAACCGTTTACGCAGCGGACGCAACGGAAACTCTCAAAAGAAATAAATTTTCCCCGCTTTTGCAACATTTTTCATTACTGCTCCGCCCCTCTTAGTTGTAGCGTAATGTTATATAACTTATAGCCTTTCTCGGTAAATAAGCTACCCAACACAAAAAGATTTTTTTAATTCGGACCAGTAGTTCCTGAGATTAGCGCGTTCAATCAAACAAACAAACTCTTCAGCTTTATAATATTAAGTATAGATATTGCTAAATGTGCCAAAAAATATTGTTATGGCTCGCAAGTCGTGATTAAAATTGGAACCAGATCGGATTAATTGGTAATCGGAACGAACGCTGACATCTTGTTTTCAATACAATGGGGATAATCGGTCAAACCTAATTGTAGATGGCGTAACCATAGCCTGGTCCCTGCAATCATTTGATATTTTATTTTGATTTACATTAAAATAAAATTGATTCTAGTCGCCCCTTCTAAAAGGTATAAATAATATGAATATAAATAATTTTATTTCGCTCTCACAGTACAACAAAAAAAAAAACAACAATAAACAAAAAACTTAACTATAAATTACAATTTATACACGTTTGATGGTTGTACATAATCTAAGATCTACCAACTCCCAAACTATCTGGACTTTTAATCGTATTCAGAAACTTGACAGTTATAGGGACACCAGATTTTGACAAAAAAAAAGAGTGAGGTGGTGTAAGAATTTATTGACATTGAATGAACTTGAAATAATGTCCTTACATGCAAACTTTTTTATTTCAAATTAAATAACTTGTCATAAAACACAAAAATAACTTGTAATAAACGACATAATTATAAATACTGTATCGATTTATCCATTATCTATGGTTACCAGAGAAAATAAAATGACTAAAGTAAAATTACATGATTTTACATTTAGTTTTGCTTTTATTAGAAGAAAATAAAAAATAAAATAACTGTGTTTAAAAATTAGTATTTATTCTTATATTCCACATCCTAAAAACTATTTTTTCAAGTTTTATTTAAATTAAACCATTTTTATCATTCCCTCTTTCCGCCAAATCGTTCACTACCCCAACACTATTTGATTTAGCATGGTATCCATACATACTGGTAACTGGTATCATTATTTATCTTTGAATTGTCAAGTTGTTGAATAGGATTAAAAATCCAAGTATACTTATGTCAAACTTATATTTTGGAAGTGTGTGGTAATCAAAATCCTGGACTTACATAGACACAACCTTGTAGCCTCGTAACCTTTAACACTTGAGAGTAAATAAACGAAATATACATTGAGAAACAAAAACAGTACCTACATTATCTAAAACTACAATTTACAAAGAAACGCTAATGACAAAAAGGTAGTTTCGAATGGAGAAAAATAGGAAAGAAACTCCACTGTTACCCTTTTAAAATATTTTAAATATAGTACACAATGTTTATATAATTATTATGTGAAGATGATCCACCTAGAATAATATTTCAATACTACAACAGGTAAAATAGTTGAAAATAAAATTATAATATTGCATTATTACTCGTAATCACTTTCTTCAAAATGTTTCCGACATAGTTTCGAAGCTCTATGATTAACTAAACTTTAAAAATAACTTAAAGTGCAATCCGTGCATTAGGTTACTTTGTACGTCCGTTTATTTTACACTTGATTTCGCGTCCCTGTCAAAAAAGTAATGTTTAGCACGCTTAGGTTGTTTTTGGGTTGCTCCACTAAGAAGTCTGTCAATATTGCAGTGGTTTATAATCTAGTTAGCTATCACTGTACCTACCTACTTGATAAATATATTACAAAGACAAATGAAAATGAATGAAATAAATACACACCCTCGCAAATTATAACTTTTCTTCCAGGGCGTGTGCACTAAGCATTCTGTTAAAATTAAGGGAGTATACACACTCAGTGATCAGTAACTGCGCGTATTGAGCACTAGCTTCTGCCCGCGACTTCGTCCGCGTCAAATTTTTGCTCCCCTGACCCTTCCCGTCGCATCGATTTGCCTGCTAGTTTTCGTCCATTTTTCGTTTCTGCTCGCTCCTTTTGAGTTATAGTGAGTCAACCTTAAAAGATAGATATATGCTCTCCTGGACTTTTTTTAGAACTTTTTAAAAGGAATAATTCCGTCATACATGATTTTTGCGTTACTTTAAACGTTTACGCAGCGCACGCGACGGAAACTCTCAAAAGGAATAAATTTTCCCCGTTTTTGCAACATTTTTCATTACTGCTCCGCTCCTTTTAGTTGTAGCGTGATGTTATATAGCCTATATCCTCCCTCGATAAATAAGCTACCCAACACAAAAATAATTTTTCAATTCGGATTAGTATAGACTAGTAGTTCCTGAGATTAGCGCGTTCAATCAAACAAACAAACTCTTCAGCTTTATAATATTAATAAAGATAGGGACACGTGCACTTACATTTTTCAATTTCAAGTATCAACCATTAAGAGTCAACGTACACGCGATTTGTCAATCTAGAAAACATAACCTTAATAATCTATTAGTAAATAAAACAATAAAATGGCTTGAAACTTATAATACCAATAAAACTTAGTATTAGTGTACGCTGCCAGGCTAGACTAGACCCCTACCATAGGATTTCAAGTGCGCAGTGGAAGTGTGATAATCGTGGGGCTCTAGAGACAAGAAGTGGCGAGCGAAACTAGTCCGCCGTACGCGGAGCAGACAATCAAATCAAACACTTACAATACAACAAAAGAACTTACCTGGTGGTTGAAGGACACTGCTTCTGGGTACCTGGAGTTATGTATGTAAGTGAGTGTATGTGTATCGTGTCGTGACGTTATGAGTATTCTCCTGGTAACAATCCGCTTGCAATAAGGCTGGAGGCAATCACAGCATGCGGTCTTCAAATCACTCATTTACAATAGCGTCACTTTGACTTGACCTTCAAACTATTTCAACAAGATATGTCCAAAACCCGTATTATCACGTCAAATTAGGGGTTAATTACAATCACTACAATTGGGTCATGACAGATTGTCCACAAAACGACCGGGGTAAGGGATAACTTTCCAAAAGATCGCGAGATACAACCGGCGACGTGTTCCTTTCAAGAACTTCAGTTTTAACAAACGTAACCCGTATATTTTCAAATTGGGGTTATTTAACAATCAAAACAATAGGATCACGACTAATTATCCAACAAAACGATCGGTTTTAAGGGATTAATTTCAACAAAAGGGGTCGAGACGCCAAGAGGACCCGCCAAAATCCCAGAGCGTGTGTCAAGTGTCAAAATCAAACTGTCAAGTGACAGATGTCACTCCGTTCGGTACGCTCCGTTAGGCGCACAGATTAAACAAATAGATCGGGACTAAACAATTAGAAAGGAAAAACAGTGACTGGCATTGACTAAAAAATTACTTTTCTTGGAAAAATACCTGTCATGTCGGCAGTTCTTTCGAAAACATTGTCAATCGGAGACAAAATTTGTTCCACTTCAGATTCCGCAATATATCTTACGAAAACTTGATATATCACAAGCTCTCACCACTACTCCTTAATGTTTTGTTCATTTTTTATGTGTACAAAAGCATTAATAATTGATAGTTAATTAGAAGTAAGTGAAATACAACTAGAAACATAACACCATGACAGATTAGCTACTTGTTGTTGTTAAAAACAAAGCATTGTTGCCACTTAAAATATATTTTAGTTCCATTTTTCACCACGACAGACTCTTTTTTGCCAAGCTATAAATAAATTCCTATTATATAAAAATCGAACGTATGCGCTAATCTCATGGAATTCCGGATCGATCAGGGACCTTGATTACTGAATCGTGCCCACGTGCCAGCCTTATATAAAAATATCTGGTTGACCGAGCTTTGCTCGGTATTTTTTGGTAAATTGTGTTTAAAATAATAAGTTTATGTTCAAGTTGATTATCGATAAAGTTGGTCATTGAAAACACGAATAAAACGACATTTTATAAAAATTAATCCTAGCTAGATCGATTTATCGCCCCCGAAACCCCTTGTATACTAAATTTCATGAAAATCGTTGAAGCCGTTTCCGAGATTCAGATTATATATATATATATATATATATATATATATATATATACAAGAATTGCTCGTTTAAAGGTATAAGTTAATTATATACGATTTGAATGTCATGTTGAAACTTGAATTTACTTCTTGTTTGGCTACAATTTTTTTAATGCAATTTATCCGAACGGATATTCTTGATGTTTGCGGATTGCGAATGATGGGTGTTCCGTCCTCCGTCGGTCTCCTCTGTGTCTGACTGTCTGTGGTCGCCTCGGTCGGATACTCGGCCGGCGTAGTCGCGGTACTTAGTCGGCGAAACAGCGAATGGCGATTGGTTGGTGAACGGACGGGCGCTAAAGAAAAGAAAATGGCAAAATGGTGCGATCCATTGATCTTTTTTAGAAGGTTAGTGTTCAGTAGTTAATATTATTTCTCTAAAATAGTTATTATTTGGTTCTAGAGAGTTCTTATAACCTAGTGCTATTTTTTTGCAATTTCGGAAACGATTACCGTTATCGCATTGTGTGGCAAGTCGTCGACAGACAAGCGACGGCGCCGTTCGGCTTTCGCTTTGTTCACTCATCTCCACGTGCCTTCCGCCATTTAGAGCGTATTTATTGGCAGATTGCTGCAAATCAAACGAATTTTCATCGTCTATTAGATTAAAACTCAAGGATAAGATCATACGAGTACGTATTTTCAAGTATTTGAATCAATCGATGACGAAAAACAATAAAGCCGCAACCCGGCGGCGTGGTCGTGCTCGGCGGCAACATTGATTGCAGTAGCAGGCAGCAACGGTGAGCAGCGACCTGTAGGCATTAGCATTACCAGTGCTCTAGCATGTGAGGGCGCGTCCGCTGGTGCTGACAGTGCCTTATGTTGCAGGTGACAGCGCGAGGCGGGGCGATGGCTGCCGGCGCCGAATTCGTCGAGGGCTGGCTGGTCGCCCAAGTGTTGGGCGAAGGAGCTTATGGCGAGTAAGTTGATTTGTTCTAAATATATCTTCAATCAGTTTAAAATATATACATTTCATAAAATATGTACTGGCAGTAATAAGACAATATTTCGTACTGTCTTAATATTAAGAAAAAAATTATGGTGATAAGACTATCACGTCGTAAACTAGAAAATGCATCCACAAGTCATTTTAAGCATGGAAATAATTACTCACAAATAAAGAAGGAAGTTCCTTTTTGAAAAGTTGTCTTTTTTAGATTTTTAGAAACATGCATACATATACTTACATATTTATCTGAAATGATGATTGATGTTTGTAATTTTTTTGTTTTTTTTTTTAAATGGTTATTGTGATCATAATTTAAAAAAAAAAGTTTGAGCAACCCATAAATTTGCTAAATATTCGGCTGTTACTTACTATTTACGTTTTGTTTCTGTGCTCTGCCCATATATTGATATAATGTGCCGGTTTCATGATGCACCAGTACTTTGAAGAAAATCTGAATGGTGATGGGGTGACTATGCCAATTAAGTTCTATGTTCTTTGAAACAGATTGCCTGACAACATAACTTATAATTAAAATAATTGTATTTATTTTGAATGCAACAGGGCAGAGTGTGATTTTTCTTTAAATTCAGGCCATATTGACCTCGGAGATATGATGAACCTACCGTGTGGTCTACCTTGACGGCAATATCCTCTCTGATGTCCAGCTCCAGCTCCCCGGAGGCCGGTGCACCCACATTTCATCCTGATTGTTTTGCACTTTAGTTTAGGATGTGGGCAGGATATACATTTGATGAGTTTTCTTTTCAGTCTCATGGAAAGACTTTTCTTTTCATGTATTTTTGTGAGTGGCCAAGGGGTCAAGCATTTTCAACTCGTTTTTCAATTTGCTTGTCTTACCTATTTCTAAATAATATAGGTGAAGAGTCGCTATTATCTGGAACTACTGGAGTAGACTGTCCGGAGTTTAGGTGACAGTTGAGTGCCATGTTTGAAACTTTATATTTGTTGAAATTGTCATTTCTGAAGTGGATAATTATGTAATAAGTCTAATTAATGGAGATTTATCTCATGTGGAGATTGGAAATTATGCCATGGTTACATACTACTGAGCTAAACAGTCCTATGTCCTACCCATGGTCTATCCGAGTTATTTCACTATTCCCCCTGAGAGAATAATCCTCAGAGGAGAAATCTGAACCCTTTTATGTAATAAAGAGGAAAATTGGTTGATTTTAATAAAAATAACAATTAAAACAAAGTACCAAGTAAGATGTAGTAGTGGAAAGCTAAATTATTTATATAGCATATCGCCCTGGAGGTCCCTTAGTAACGTCACTTATCTTCACATAGTAAAAACAAAGTCTCTACCCGCGTTTGTACGCTTGTATCTTTTAAACTACACAACGGTTTTTAATGCGGTTTTCATGAATAGACAGAGTGATTCAAGAGGAAGGTTTATGTATTATACGCTAGCAATGCAGCTAGCAAAAGCTAGTACCTGAATAAAACGAGGAACGCTATAGCCTATATATCACAGCACGTTAGGACCCTTAGGAGCCGAGCGAAATGAATAAACGTCACGAATACGAAGATCTCGCACGGTCAGTCAGACGATTCGATGCGACGGGCGGAGATTGGGTTGGTCGGGAGAGCAAGAAATTTGACGCGGACGTTGTCGCGGGCAAAAGCTAGTATCGTATAAAATAATCATTTGTGGACAATTATTGACCAGCTATAAAACTCAAAAACATATGTTCTGGGATTGTTGTGGTTGTTGACTCTCTGCGCATTAGCACCGAATTTAAAAATAAATCATAATATGCGTAATGCACCGAGAGTAAAACAATCACATACGTACAACAGTAAAAAAAATTGTAGGTAATGCTAATAATCTTCTATATATATAAAAATGAATCCCTATTTCCCTTGGTCTCGCCATCACGCGTGAACGGCTGGACCGATTTCCCTTTTTTTTTGTTGTGTTTGTTATTGTTAGGAGAAGGTTCTTAGGAAAGAAAATAAAAGTCCCACGCGAGCTCATCGTCGCAGATGCATGCCGTCGCACCTGCTCCTCAGCTCGCGAGCCGCCTCGCCACTCCGCGTCTACGCGGGCTTAAATTACACTCTAGGGGTAGGGCAGACAAGACTACGTGGAGTCGGTTCTGCAGCGATTCGTTTCTGTCAATAATTTTTATAGCACAACATATATACTGACTTTTTGAGACACTATTTCATTTTATTTAAGGTTAAAATGCAATATAATAGAAATGAAAATTGCCTAACAAAATTATTCTAAATGAAATTCTGCCATCTTCATAGTATGCCAAGTGAAATTATGCCAAATACCTAATCACTGCTCTAAATAATTGTTATGCTAAACGAAATTATGCGGAATTTTATGTCTGCCAAATGTAATTATGCGAAATAAAATTCTGCCATCTTAAAAGTATGCCAGCGTAAAGTCGAGCATATAAACATTCGGCCAAACAATGATTATGCTAAACATTTTTTATGCCTTACAAATATTCGTTTAAATAAGATTATGCCAAGTGTGTTATGCCAAATAAAATTCGGAGCATCAAGTTTCTGCCAGATAGAGGGAACCCCTTGGTCTAACATGGGTATATGGTACTTGGTGCTCTTTGCTTTGTGTTGGTGGGATCTGATAAGTTAACACAACATTAATTGATTCTGAGGCGGTACGAAGTTCGCTGGGTCAGCTAGTAAACAATACAAATGACTCAAAGTATAAAAAAATACAAATGACCTAAATCAACGAGTCTCTATCTTCCTCTTAGGGGCCGTCCATTAATCACGTGATGTTTTTTTTAGCATTTTTGAACCCGGAGGGGGTTCAAAAATGCTAAAAAAACATCAAGCATTTTTGAACCCCCTCCCCCTTGGTGATACATGGTGAAGTTTAAGACTACCCCCCCTCCCCCTATATCACGTGTATTTTTTTAGTACCTACAAAGAATCTAATTTTTTTTGTATTTTTTTTTAAGTACAGGTATAAGTATCATCTAATTAAAGAAAAAAATACACGTGATATATTATTACACCCCCCTTTCCTTTTGTGAAATTTCGTGATTTTTTATGGACCCCTCCCCCCCTTTCGAGACTCACGTAATTAATGGACAGCTCCTTATGGAATCGAATGTGGACTTTATTCTATTGAGCATGTTCCAGATATGCTAAATTGGGTTAAGGGGTTTACCTTGCTGAAATCCGAAAAATACCGTATGTTTAACGAATTTTGTTGAAGAATCCTACCGTGCGATTTTCATATGAAGAATATATGTCATACTTAAGGTCATGATAAATACTTTGTATTGTTTAAAATTTTAATAAACTTTCCGAAATTTTAGAAAAATCTGACAGTAAACAGGTCCTACTTCAACCTAAATTGAAAATTGTCTCTGTAACGGCTGAATCGTTTGAAATAAATAAAAACTCGAAACTGCGCGAGAAACCCGTGCTTTCTTGTGACACATACTCGCGACGCGAATGACGCCATACATCAGTGCCTTGGTGGCTGCCGTGCAGGGTGGACCATGCGCGCGTTAATTTCACCAAATAAAATCTAAAAGTTCACACGTGTTACTATGTACAGTTTTGTGTCAAAGAAGCCGCCGCCTTTGTCATGAACCTGCTTTGTCGCGTGCCGCCAAACAAACTTATAACGAAAGAAAATTACGCTACGTCATACCTTATGCCTACGCGTAGGTATCAGCTGATATTGTTTTGTAGGCATAGTGATCCGGAGACCTAATCATGTTTATCAAGAAACAATTAATTGAATTAAATGTAGCCCTGATAAGGGCTTTTTTTAATATGATGTCCTTTGGGCAATGTACTTACCGACTGCAGGTTTCAGTTCTCTTGTTACATCAGTGCCTTGGTGGCTGCCGTGCAGGGTGGACCATGCGCGCGTGCGTTAATTTCACCAAATAAAATCTAAAAGTTCACACGTGTTACTATGTACAGTTTTGTGTCAAAGAAGCCGCCGCCTTTGTCATGAACCTGCTTTGTCGCGTGCCGCCAAACAAACTTATAACGAAAGAAAATTACGCTACGTCATACCTTATGCCTACGCGTAGGTATCAGCTGATATTGTTTTGTAGGCATAGTGATCCGGAGACCTAATCATGTTTATCAAGAAACAATTAATTGAATTAAATGTAGCCCTGATAAGGGTTTTTTTTAATATGATGTCCTTTGGGCAATGTACTTACCGACTGCAGGTTTCAGTTCTCTTGTTACATCAGTGCCTTGGTGGCTGCCGTGCAGGGTGGACCATGCGCGCGTGCGTTAATTTCACCAAATAAAATCTAAAAGTTCACACGTGTTACTATGTACAGTTTTGTGTCAAAGAAGCCGCCGCCTTTGTCATGAACCTGCTTTGTCGCGTGCCGCCAAACAAACTTATAACGAAAGAAAATTACGCTACGTCATACCTTATGCCTACGCGTAGGTATCAGCTGATATTGTTTTGTAGGCATAGTGATCCGGAGACCTAATCATGTTTATCAAGAAACAATTAATTGAATTAAATGTAGCCCTGATAAGGGCTTTTTTTAATATGATGTCCTTTGGGCAATGTACTTACCGACTGCAGGTTTCAGTTCTCTTGTTGTTGCATACTTCGGCGATCGTGCTCCACATGTCCACCTCCAACACTGATACACATTCGACACCTTTTCACTAAATTTGCACGTACTCTTTGCAGCGCATTTGTGTCCGATTTAAGTGAGTCGAAAGCTGCCACAATTCGAGCTCTAACTTCGATTTCCGAATCGCACTCTCTTTTATAAACAATTTGTTTAACATGACCCCATAAATAAAAATCCAGTGGCGTAAGATCGGGAGATCGTGCTGGCCACGAAACTGGTCCCCCACGACCAATCCATTGCCTTGGGAACTGAGTATCTAAATCGAGAATCGAGTAGTCGCGCACCGCACGCGAGAAATGTGGTGGCGCGCCGTCATGTTGAAACCACATTGAGCGATGGAAATTGAGGTCTAAATCATCCAACTCTTCACTTAGCTCTTCGCTCAAGAAAGACAGGTAGTTGGGACCATTCATGGTGGAATTAATAAAATATGGACCAATAATTCGGTCTCCGAGGATACCAGCCCACACGTTCACACGCCAACGATGTTGAAAATGACTCGGTTTCATAGCGTGCGGGTTTTCGAGCGCCCACACGTGTTCATTGTGGCAGTTGAATACACCTGTTCTCTCAAACGAGCATTCATCGGAGAAAAGCACACGATTCAAAAAACCTTAATCTTCTTCGAGTTTTCTTAAGACCCAGTTACAAAATTCCATTCTTGGTTCGTAATCAGTGGGTAGAAGGGATTGAACCCGCCGGTAGTGGTAAGGGTGCTGACCATCTTCCTTCAGCACTATCCAAACCAGAATGTGGTTTGTTTCTAATTTTCGCGCAACAGAGCGTGTGCTTTGCGTGGGGTCCGCGGCAAACATATCCAACACTTGTTCCTCGATTTCCACGTTACGCTCTCGTGGTCTTCCAGCATCAGCAGCCTGCGACTCGTGCCCATGAACACTGCCTGTGGTGAACACACGGTTATGCAGGCGTTGGAATGTACGCTCCGACGGTACTGTCACACCTGGCCTGTTAGCGAAGCGGACCTCATACGTTCTACGCGAAGCTGCATAATTACAGTCGGTCTTGCCTAAGCACATCAACATATTAAAATATTCCTGATTGGAATACGACATTGCTCGCGAAACGATAGCGGCACGTGATTGATACGTACAGACGTCCGATCAAAAGCTATCTACACGAAAGACTGGCCATTGGCCAACAAGTAGCGCACCGGTAGGCAACCAGTCGGCAACATCAAAGAGCCGAACGAGTGCCTACAACGCGGTACTGTAGGGCGGTAGATCTTTGAAATAAAAATAGGTAAAAATAACAAGATTTTGCCGGCGGGTGGAGTGTTGCTAACTTATGAAAATTTGCCATATTCACTGTTATATTTCGCATGGATTATAAAAATAAAAAAAAATCAATTACCTTTTGTTTTATTTGAGATACATTTATTTATCACTAGCTTTTGCCAGCGGCTTCGCCCGCGTGGAGGTCGGAAATTATCCCGCGGGAACATACTACCGGGATAAAAAGTAGCCTATGTCCTTTCTTAGACTCTAAAGTATCTGTGTACCAAATTTCATTTAAATCCGTTCAGTAGTTTTAGCAGGAAAGCGAGACAGACAGACAGACAGACAGAGTTACTTTCGCATTTATAATATTAGTGTGGATTTTTTCTAGTACGTATGTTGAACGAGGATTACGCCTTTATTGGATCGGACAGGGTTTTTGTTACAAATTGTATAAAGTTTCCGCAGCAAATTTTATTTCATCTTGTGTATAAGGTGCAAACAAAATATCTGGGCAAACAATGTTATAGAACATAGTACAGTCAGCGTCAAATAGTGACATTCAGGGTATTCAAATAAATAGACCCAACCAAAAAGCTAATAATATCGGTACAAACCAAGTTTCTCTATTATTGTCAACAATATAATCGTTTAAAAGGTCGAGACGTTTAAAATGTCACGTACATAGGTTCAGTCAAACTGTCATAAATATGGTTTCAGTCATCGCGCCATTGGTGTCCAAGCATTGTAGTTGTTCAAAAAAATACTTTAGATAAATAAAAATTCGCATGGTATAGAAATAAACGGTTTCTGAAAGGTGAAAACCTCTGTAGGCAATCTAGTTTCGTTTGCATATCATTCCATTATCTATCAGTCATATCAATGTCAAGATGACAGCAATAATAGTGATTCATACTTGAATAGCTTGCTACATATCGCATTAGTGTTTTGCACAAGTGCCAATTGCCTGGTGACCTGACTTACAGGTTTCGAAAAAAACCTAGTTTAGGCACCAGTCTTCCACAAATTAATTAAAAAATTGTATCTGTTGTGATTTGTGGTAAGATAATAAACTTTATTCTATTCTATTAATTGTATATTTGAGAGAGGTGTCTACGTAACAGATATTTCAAATGAACTTGGAATAGAATAAAGTTTATTATCTGCAGTACTGCAGCTAGTAGTAGTCCTTACACACATATGTGCACGAAACTGTAGTACTGGAAGCGAAAGGTTTAAACGGTAGCTTAGGTTCCAGTGGCGAAGGGTGATTTTATTACAGAGGTAAGCCGGAGCAAAAATAAATGCTTACCTAGGCCGGACGTGGCGCACGTAGTCCAGTTACTTAAAATCTTATTCCTACAACGATACATCATCATACACATCTGTTTGGATAAAACTTCAGCAGTTCGACTTCCGCTAACATCGTAAAAACCTAGGAATCGTTCTGCGATTCCAGTTTCAGATAAATATCGAAAAATTACAGTCAATTGCTCCCTATGACTGACATCGGGAGTTTCGTCAATCATTACAGACAGAAATTGAACCTCATCTATCTCGTTTCTAATGTGGTCTCGTAAAACGGATGCAATACTATGTATTAAATCATTTTGAATATCACTAGACAGACTAGAAAACGCGGGGTTCTGAACTGAAGAACATACTTCGAAATGAGAGTCCATTACGGTGTCATATTTGCTCAGATTTAACAAGGTTTCAATATAGTTACAGCGGTTATCAGAATTCAGACGTTCATCGTGGCCGCGAAAAGCTACTTCTTGTTTACCTAACAAAATAACGGAGTCAATAAACCGTTTTATTAAATTCCTATTTCGACCTACTTTCGACCTACTTACGACCTTCATGCGAATTAGTGAAAAATTGTTCTATCCTACTATTCCCGTAGTCATGTAAATCTAAACAGCTACGAATATAAAGCATATTTAGTCTGTCATGTCAGTTTGAACATGTTTTTTTGATGAATTCGTCAGATTATTAACCCCTTGAGTTACACAATACGACATAAGCAATAAATAGTCTTTCTATTGTGTCTCTAATTACGGCATTCGATGAGTTAATATCTGTAAAGCCCCCTTTATTCCATAAACTACTAGAATCTGAGAAAAGTAAACATGGAATACAAAACATCTTATTCAAATGCTGACGATTGCACTTTGACAATAGCTTGTAATAACATAAACACATACGAACTTGACATTAATAATTCAATCATATCTATTATAAATTGGTTAAATGATAATAATTTAAAAATTAATTTAAAAAAGACTAACGTAATGCACTTTAGACAACGTACACAAACAATTAACAAGCCTAATATTCAATTTAATAATATAAATATCAATGAAGCTGATACAACAAAATTTCTGGGACTAATAATAGATTCTAAATTGAATTGGAAACCTCAAATAGAGGCACTTAGTAAAAAATTGAGTAGTGCAGCCTTCGCTCTGAAACAGCTTGCTGTGGTTCTCAACACAGATGCGCTAGTTACTGCTTACTATGGATTAGCCGAATCAATTCTTAGATATGGAGTTATCTTCTGGGGGAATAGCACGGACAGCTGTAAACCTTATTTTATAGAGCGTAAGATATTGACATTACCTTCATTATATATACTGGAAACAATAATGTTTATAAAATCCAATTCTCATTTATTCCAGCGTTTGTCTGATGTTGCTCCTAGGAATAGACGTGATAATTTCAAACTGTGTTCACGGCGCTAAAACAACTCTTATGCATAAGAGTATCTTTTGCATGGCTCCGAACATTTTTAATAAAATGCCGAAATCGTGGAAAACGTTAAATATTTCTGCTCTAAAAAGTAAATTAAAGAAAATACTAACTGAAAGAGCGTATTATAGTGTATCGGAATTTATGAAAGAGGACAATTTTCTCCGTTTTTGAGATGAAAATGTTGTATTTTTGGACTTTATTATTATTTTTTTAACCAATGTATTTTTTTGGAATATTTGTAATTTTAGTGACATTTTATTTTATTTCATATTTATTGACCAACTAATTTAATCACTACTTTGACATTGAATTGTAATATAAATATTAGGTATCTTTAATGAATAATATAGAAATGTAATTTTGATGAATATTATAACGGTTTATGCACCATCTCTTCCTACCAATTTGTACGCCACGATATGCGGCTGAACATGTCTGATCCTTTATGTATTTCCATAATATCTTGCATGCAATGTATGTACACCATGTTTAAACAAATAAAAAAAAAATTACTTACTTACTCAATTTACAACTACCATTCTTTATATTTATCGTAAAGGGAAACATTAAAATGTTTGAAAAACCTATCGCACGACCTAACCTAATTATGTGTTTCTTATTTACAAAACTTAACCTCGAAAAGCATGTTTATTCACGAAACAAATAATCTGTCACACAACAATCTAAAACTATTAATGCCGCGATCCTATCAAAAATAACTTTAATTTCGGAAGTCGGTGGCATAAACTTTAAATACAGATAAGACACCGACTTTCTAAATTAAAGCTATTTTTGGCTTTGTAGTGTTTTTTTTAAGGAAATCGGTTGTTTTTTTTTAAGTAAGTCGGTTGTTTTTTTTTTGTAAAAAGTTTTTATTTTTAACTTTTTAGTTATGGTAGATACCCCGCACTAATCTAATCGCGTTATTCGTTCATTTGTCGCGCAAAAACTTAACCTCTAAGTCCCTGAGATACCACATTTGGTATGTAAACAATCGTATTTTTGTGTCTGTAATTACGGTAATTGACCGGTTAATGCAAATTTAAGACTTATATGGTTTTCACGTGGACCCCATTGTCCGAATGGAACTTAATTAAAATGGGAACATTCGGGAAGCACCCGCTTTCAAATAAAAAAAGAATCATCAAAATCGGTTCCTCCAGTTAAAAGTTATGAGGTACAAACATAAAAAAATAAAAAATAAACATACAGTCGAATTGATAACCTCCTCCTTTTTTTTGAAGTCGGTTAAAACCTTGCAACTTAGTCGAGGGTGACACGATTCGACTAAAAATTAAAAATTGCACTATGGGCAATTTTTAATTCACTCAATGAATTACGCTATTGAATTGAGAGTAAACATGTTTTGACCAACCTCATAAGAATCAATAATTGGACGATCAATAGTTCTTAATGAACAGATAGTTCGGTATTTTTATAATATTTAAATAATTTTCATGATTCCTGAATCATGCACTTCAATATCAAAAGTGTTATTTATTTATTGTTGAAAGATTTAAAGAAATTAAATATAACGTAGGTTACCGTCGAAGTCGATATTCTTGTTAAATTGATTGCTAGCTACATCTCTACGTTTCACGATATGATGACTGTGGCGCCGAGGGCACTATGTTTTTCGAACTTTATAATTGGTGTTCGTTTTTGCCATCTTATGTTAAAATGGATGAAATATAAAGAAAGAAGCTCAACTAATATAAATTAGGATGAGTCAAGGAACATAATTACCAAAGAAAAAAAAATTGTTTTATGAGTTTTATTTATATTTACATTTAAAAGTCTGTCACGGTATCGTGACCGTGGCGTGCTGGGCACGTTTTGGTTTGTCATCTATACATGACTCTGGTGGTCAAAAGGTTAAGGAATTTAACTGGAATGTTGTCCCCACCAGGAGCGCTGTCTAGTTTTAAGCCCATTAGCGTAGCATGAACTTCGCAAGGGTCTGTGTCAAGTAGAGCAAAAGAAGAGGTAGATGATGTGTTAAAGTCTTTATTATTACTAGTAGAAGACTGAGGTGGTGTGATATCATCCGCAAGAAGCTTTCCTATGTTAGAGAAGAAACTATTAACCTTATTAATAGAGTTCTGTGAAGTATTAGATAGTTCCAGGTTATTTGTTTATTTAGATTTTCGCTGTGTAATGTTATTAATGAGTTCTCACGTTCTTTTAGGATTTTTGTATGATTTAGCAAGTTGGTCTCTGTCGTGTTCTCGTTTTTGTTTTTTGTTGATGCAGTTACAGTAATTTTGGTACCTTTTATATGTAATTTTTAATACCTCATTTAACGGGTCAAGTCTCAATCTTCGTTGCATGTTATTTCGGTTGTGTATACAGCGCAGTAATCCAACAGTCATCCACGGCTTCAAGGCTCTACTTTTTAGCAGGATCATCTTAGTGATAGTACTAAGCGTGATGCACTTGTGAAGAATTGGGATCAAATTATTAGTAAGTGTGTTAGGGTTCGTGAGTTTAAGCAATTCTGCCAGGTTACTATCTTTTAAGAGGCTGAGTCCCTTCTCAAACTTAAAAATTGACTTAATTTTTGTAGGTTTTATTGCGTTGGTATGGTTTGTAATTTTTAGGAAAGTCGTGAAGTGATCTGTAATAGTTGTGTGAATAATTGCAATAGCCGCAGTTTTGCTAGTAGGTTTGAGCTTCATAATTATATAGATGCCTTATACATACACTAGCTTGTGCCCGCGACTTCGTCCGCGTTAAATTTTTTGTTCCCCCGACCCTTCCCGTCGCGTAGACTCGCCTACCCGTGGAATTTTCCCCGTTTTTGCAACATTTTTCATTACTGCTCCGCTCCTCGTGATTGTAGCTTGATTTTATATAGCCTATAGCCTTCCTCGATAAATAGGCTACCCAACACAAAAATAATGTTTCAATTCAGACCAGTAGTTCCTGAGATTAGCGCGTTCAATCAAACAAACATACAAACAAACTCTTCAGCTTTATAATATTAAGTATAGGTAGATACACATACATACAATCACGCCTTTTCCCCACGGGGGTAGGCAGAAACAACGGAACGCCACCTGCTACGATCTCTACACACTCCTTTTGCCTCTTTTAGGTTCATACAATTAATTGGTCATACACACACGCCGGTTGCGAGTACTACGCACCTGACCTTTCTGAAGATCATCACGAATAAGGTCACTATATGTCCTCCTAGGGCGTCCCCTCCCGGTGTTTCCACTCACATCTGCCTTGTAAATACCTTTTGTGAGTCGTCCTTCATTCATCCTCTCAACATGACCAAACAACATAATATAAATAGTAATAGAAATAGTTCACAATTGCACTAACTCCTAAATTGTCAGTTTTTTTAATCTTTAGACAAGAACATTACAAAAACAAAATAAAATTCATAAGACTAGTCCTTTAACTCCATAATATCTCAATATTGTAATGTATAAAATTTTGTGTTTGCATTAAAAAGTGAAATGATCATATAGGAAATAAAAACGAGGGTTTTGGAAACTACACAACGTTACCAATAAAATGCTGTGAATGGCTTTTGGCGAATTTTTATTTTTTAATTGAAAGCTTTGACTGAAAAAAAAGACAAAAATTCGCATAATTAAGGATATTTGGATAACTTGGTATAACTTTGGATGAAATGGATGAACGAAGGATATCGTCGGTAATTTTTCAATCTGTGTCCCCTAAAATCCTTGAAAAATTCAAAGAGCTGCGATTTTTTTTTTTTCATAGTGCCCCGAAGCTTCAAATTCTTTGTTTTTGCAAAAGTCACCGTTATGAGCAATTTTTCGATTCTTATTCGTTTTATCGATGAAAAAAAAATATTTTTCTCAAAAATCATGATTTTTTCGATCAAAGAGATTGTAATTTCAAGAAAAAAAAAAATAGTTTGTATTTTGAATTTTTTTTTCATGGTTAAAAACATGCCGCTGGGGTAACGTTACTCCAGCGGGATCTGTTTTTCGTGAATAACTTTGGATCGGCTGGACGCACAAATTCTAAATTTCGGTCACATTTACACGAGATGGGGTACTAATTATAATCTGTCAAGCCGACAACATTCCGCTGGCGTAACGCACACTACGTCTTTCGTAATATTATTACGTTTTTTATTGTACTAAAATGCATACAATTGTTTAGTGTACACTATGTCTGGATCGCGGTCTTGGTAGCGACTACTCGTGAAAAAAATAATCTCAAGAAATTATCAGAACTTCATTTTCCTTTGAGATATCATATTTTGAATACACGTATTAGTACATAAATGGTGTGCAAGATGGAAAACCTTATTTTTATCTATCTTTGTGGCGATGGGTCCGACCAGGAAGTATTGCTCGATGATCCCTGGCCGATAATTGTAATACAGAAAATATAATTTGATCTCGAAGAAAATCGCACTATGTTTATACATATAACTCGAGAACGATGAAATAGATGTCCGTTGCTGCCCGTGTCGAACTGAGTTCTTAGACGAACGCGGAACTAGATCTACACTGCAATTTGGAGAGAGAAAAAACTCGACGTGAGCGAGTCACGGCGGCTCTGCGCATCCTTGAAAGTTTATCCACCTCGCGGTCACTGCCGCCGCCGCCTCCGCCGAACGTTGTTCTATTACAACCTTGTATTTTCGGCGCACAAGTTTGCACAATAGCACATTACATTCGCGTAATTTAAGTAATAAGCGAGCGCCGACTCCGTCTGACTGTTTGTCACGTGGCGCAGAGTGCGGCTGCTGGTGCACGCGCGCAGCGGCGCCGCCGTGGCGCTGAAGGTGGTGCGCGGTGCGGCGGGCGAGCAGGCGGGCGGGCAGGCGGGCGAGCAGGCGGGCGGGCAGGCGGGCGGGCAGGCGGGCGCGGCCGCGGCGCGCGAGGCGGCGCTGCATCGCGCGCTGCGCCACCCGCACGTGCTGCGCTGCCTGGGCGAGCGCACGCACCAGGGCCTGCACTACATGTTCCTGGAGTACGCGCCGGGCGGCGAGCTGTTCGACCGCATCGGTGAGCGCGCGCTCGCGGGGCGGGGCGGGCGCCCGCGAGCGCGCGCTCACCGTGGCTGTGTGCAGAGCCGGACGTGGGCATGCGCGAGCACGAGGCGCGGCGCTACTGGCGCCAGCTGCTGAGCGGGCTGGGCTACCTGCACGGGCGCGGCGTGGCGCACCGCGACATCAAGCCCGAGAACCTGCTGCTCGACAACCGCGACCAGCTCAAGATCTCCGACTTCGGCATGGCGACGCTCTTCAGGTGAGGTACGTTTGATACTAGCTCTACGCCACTGCAATGTGTAAACAACAGAACGTTACGAATTTCCTTGTACGAGACTGATCGGAGATGGCTAAAGGTGTCTTGGCCACAGTGAGAGGTAATGAGACAAGAATATAAATTGAAATCTGATTTATTTACAATATTTTACAGCTTATATACTAATTGTCTTAATACGCACTAATATACAAATTTATCTGTGTCCTATACGTGTAAGATGCAACCAAATATTATTATAACTGAGCGCCATCTCAGTCGAGCCGAGTGCTGAGTCAATGTCCAAAGGGACGACACCATTTGATGGGTTGAAACTAGTTTTAAGTAATGCTTGAATATTGAATGACGTTTTGTAATACGGGACTAAGAGTTATTAAAAAAAAAACAATGTTGAGAGCAGTAAACATAGCATAATATATTCATTTTGGTTGCGTTGTATATATACTGCATGTTACATTACAGAGTCTGTGTTACCTTCGCGCATCCAGCGGAGTTCATTATATTATTAATCCGCTTCTATTAAAACAATCTGCAGGTAGGAATGATTTGTAGTAATTACAATTTACCTCTGGTCTACAAAAAGTAATGTATTAAGTAGGTATTTAGTATTTAAAAAAAAACATGTATTATTTAAATATCATAAAATGATGTTTGGAACATGAGTATCGCTATGACATCGTCATCAGTACGCTAAATAGAGGTGTCCTGCCGAAAAATCAGTCGTCGCTCTGCAATACGCGTGCGGTGCCGGTGAGCGGTAGCTCAGTAGGCGGCAGTGACGGCAGCGCGCGCTCCTTGCAGGCACGGCGCGCGCGAGCGGCTGCTGTCGCGCGTGTGCGGCACCGTGCCCTACGCCGCGCCCGAGGTGCTGCGCGCCGCCACGCGCGCCTACCGCGCGCCGCCCGCCGACCTGTGGGCCGCCGCGCTCGTGCTGCTCGCCATGCTGGCCGGCGGTGAGTACCGCGCCGCCCCTTGCAGGCACGGCGCGCGCGAGCGGCTGCTGTCGCGCGTGTGCGGCACCGTGCCCTACGCCGCGCCCGAGGTGCTGCGCGCCGCCACGCGCGCCTACCGCGCGCCGCCCGCCGACCTGTGGGCCGCCGCGCTCGTGCTGCTCGCCATGCTGGCCGGCGGTGAGTACCGCGCCGCCCCGCCCCGCCGGACCCGGTCGCGGCTCGTCTCTTTGGTATCCTAGCTGTAGGCGTGTTCGCATACCCTAAAGTTATGGTACCGAAGTTACGAGTCGCGGCGCACGCACCTACCTACCCTCGGGAATTTCGTCGTCTTCGGTGAGCGGCTTCCGTCGATCGTCTTCCGTCGATGTGCACTCGCTTTAACCCCCCGTGCTGTGTGTCCGAAGAGTTGCCGTGGGAGCGCGCGTGCCCGTCGGAGCCGCAGTTCTTGGCGTGGAGCGCGTGGGACGGCGCGGGCGCGGCGCCGAGCGGTCCGTGGCGCAAGCTGGGCGGCGCGGCGCTGGCGCTGCTGCGGCGTGCGCTGGCGCCGGCGCCGGCGGCGCGCGCGGAGCTGGGCGCGCTGCTGGCGGCGCCGTGGTCGCGCGAGCCCGCCGGTGAGTGCGCACCGTGTCAGGTACTGCGGCGCCGGTGAGTGCGCACCGTGTCAGGTACTGCGGCGCCGGTGAGTGCGCACCGTGTCAGGTACTGCGGCGCCGGTGAGTGCGCACCGTGTCAGGTACTGCGGCGCCGGTGAGTGCGCACCGTGTCAGGTACTGCGGCGCCGGTGAGTGCGCACCGTGTCAGGTACTGCGGCGCCGGTGAGTGCGCACCGTGTCAGGTACTGCGGCGCCGGTGAGTGCGCACCGTGTCAGGTACTGCGGCGCCGGTGAGTGCGCACCGTGTCAGGTACTGCGGCGCCGGTGAGTGCGCACCGTGTCAGGTACTGCGGCGCCGGTGAGTGCGCACCGTGTCAGGTACTGCGGCGCCGGTGAGTGCGCACCGTGTCAGGTACTGCGGCGCCGGTGAGTGCGCACCGTGTCAGGTACTGCGGCGCCGGTGAGTGCGCACCGTGTCAGGTACTGCGGCGCCGGTGAGTGCGCACCGTGTCAGGTACTGCGGCGCCGGTGAGTGCGCACCGTGTCAGGTACTGCGGCGCCGGTGAGTGCGCACCGTGTCAGGTACTGCGGCGCCGGTGAGTGCGCACCGTGTCAGGTACTGCGGCGCCGGTGAGTGCGCACCGTGTCAGGTACTGCGGCGCCGGTGAGTGCGCACCGTGTCAGGTACTGCGGCGCCGGTGAGTGCGCACCGTGTCAGGTACTGCGGCGCCGGTGAGTGCGCACCGTGTCAGGTACTGCGGCGCCGGTGAGTGCGCACCGTGTCAGGTACTGCGGCGCCGGTGAGTGCGCACCGTGTCAGGTACTGCGGCGCCGGTGAGTGCGCACCGTGTCAGGTACTAGGTGACTCTGAGTGGCCGCTCTCGGAGCCGCCTCGTGCCTCAGCACGGCGCGCGCCGCCTCCGCCGGAGGAGCGCCGCGCCGACGGGACCCGCGCGGCGCGGCTCTTTGGCGATTTAGCTCCGTGACGTGACGAATGCTCATAAAGCTAGATTACCAAAGCACCGCGCCGTCGCACCATCTACGCATCGGCGACGGGTGTCTGCGTCTTCATCGTTTCAGTTTTATTTTATTTGGTATGTACATGAAACAAAGAATTATGATTGTCGCTAATTCACGAACTATTTGTATTAAGCGACATCCTGGCATCAGCTAGTATCAACTGAGTTACATATTCGGAAACGCCAGATTTTTCTACACCGGAGTCTGTTTTCGTAGCGATCAGAAGGCCAATTCTCGTAAGTAAAAACGTTCAAAACCTAGTCACAGTCTCATCTCAGTGCCAATCAAATGTCAAAAATGTATGGAAACTCGAGGTAATTTTGACAGATTGAGACTTGAGATCAGACTCTGAAGGTTCTTAAAATTACAAGAACAGCCCCCACTCAACATCAGCAATGTTACGTCTAGTTTAAATCAAATTTTATTAATAATACAATATTGGAAAAGAAAATACAGACTTATTTTTTATCATCTAACCTCTCATCTCATCATTATAAATTTTGTTTTGTCACTTTTAGTAGCACATTTACAAAAACTTATTTGTATACTTCGTAGTAATTAATCTCCCACAACTAGTTTTCTTAAAAATCAGCGCAGGGTCCATTTCAGACTCCTATTTCCATCATTAATATGTAGAAATTTGAGTAAAAAAAATACACAAAACAACAGACATATAATCTAGTTGTTACATTTAGTACAAGAATATTGATTTTTAATAACATTAATTCGTAAAAAAATTAAGTCATGGCAATTTTTACGATTTATTCGCAAGTTTATCGCGTTTTTTTGGTTTGAATAAAGCATAATTACATTAAAAAAATCATGTCAATATAAAGTATGCTCTATAACAAATCGAATTCTCAAGTTTTATTTAAATCTGTTTATTTAATTAGACATAATATCGTTTTAGAAATCACTCTAAATTAGAATAAATTACGATGCACAAGCGGGCAACGTTTAGTACGGCGCAAGCGCCCAACGGGGAAGGGCCTGTGCCATTTTTTCCCGCGTCTCAGTTTACGGGTACTCGTATCGTGAACGCAAAAATATACTACGACACAACATTTTGCTACTCTTCGCATTTTTTTTTTTTTTGTATAAGAGTTTCGTTTATTATCAAGTAAAGCATTATTTTAATAGATTGTAGAAAAATTTTGACTAAAATAATTTATTTTAACTAAATCTGACTATTTTTAATAGCGATTAAAAATGTGTGGAGTAAAACTAGTGGTCATGAACAAAAATTCACACCAACGGCAACGCCTCGCCTCACGTGCAATAATAGTACTGTATTTTTTTTTCTTTTGCTTATATCTCGAAAATGGCGTGTCCTATCGCAAAAATAATGACATTTTCGACCCCCTTTATAAAACCGCACACATATAAATCTCAACACGTGGGTAATATATTTTTTTTTTTTCAAACAAAAATGAAAAATTCCATATAAAACACGTCCAGGAATGCCCCCTTGCGCGCCTTCGTATATGATTTCATTGCATATTTCATTGCATAGCGCACAAGTACTAAGTTGCGAAGCCAAAAGAAAAAACCGGCCAAGTGCGAGTCGGACTCGCGCACCGAGGGTTCCGTACAAACCTGTAGGTATCCTCGATTTATGCATAAGGTTTACGTTTATGAAATTAAATATTAATTTTTATATTTGAGTTGATTGAATGAAAGGTAAATTGTGGTTTACGATTTATGACGTATTAAAAAAAACTACTTACTCGATCTCGTTCAAACCAATTTTCGGTAGTAGTTTATATGGTAATGTACATCATATATTTTTTTTAGTTTTATCATTGTCTTATTTTACCACTTTGGAAGTGTCTCTCGCGCAAACTATTCAGTTTAGAAAAAAATGATATTAGAAACCTCAATACCATTTTTGAAGACCTATTCAGAGATACCCCACGTTTGGGTTTGAAGAAAAAATTTTTTTTTGAGTTTCAAAGTATGGGGAACCCCAAAATTTATCCCATACGTTTGGGGTAAGGTCACCCGGGGCGAAAGCAACTAACAAAAATTATTTTGAAACTTTGCTTCCCTCCACCGTGAGCTACTTAAATAATAGGGATATTCTTATAAATGTACTTCATTGCACAGCTTTCGGTGAACAGTTTCGACATAAATTAAGTTACAAATAAACTACGGTTTTTCATTAATTTGCATTATTGTTGAATAAGACCAGTAAAAGTTACATTCACCCCATTTTGGGGTAAATGTGACTATTCGTTATAACTCTGTTGTAATCTGTTTCTAAATTTTGTTGTCAAGAGTACAAGTAGATGCACACAGAATTATCTGTAAAAGCTATCTATGGTCGCTGAGACACAGTTCAGTTTCAAGCAAATTTACTTTTCTTTTTTTATGGGGTGAATGCGACTGTCTTCCATACTGACTAGTGTTGAGATGTAGTACCTACCTACTACTTATCGATAAATATTTGTGATCGATAATTAACAATAATGAAAGGTTCAAATATAGGTATCTTAGTGCAAAAACGCAAAATCGATCTGAGTGTTCATTAAGAATAAGATCAATAAAGTATATTATACTCAGCTAGAGTAATTCTGTTTTATTAATGGTATTTAGGACATAAAATAAAAGCAAGAAAAGATTTCTTGTGACTTGTGTGTGTAAAATGCTTTGACAAATATACGATAAGTACGCATTGTATTGATGACTAATCTAATGTTTAGGATTTAGGTAAAAAAGCGATTTCTGTCTGTAATTTGAAAGTTTATTTAAAAATTATTACTTAAAGTAAAAAAAACTTAGGATAATTCTCAGTCAAAATCAAATAAACTAAACTTGTTGAACGAGGAATATTAAAGCTTTCCGCAGCAGCATAAGTGTTCAACTGTTTTTCCTTTACTAGTCGTACAGCTTCAAGAAGTGTTTCAGAGCAATAAGTTTTCTCCTTTTTTCTTTTATAGTTTCGGACCATCTGATAACAAAATTTGTATTTTGTATTATCTTAGTACATTTTTTATTTAAGCTATCTATTTCATTTTGTTAAAACTACGCAAAATCTAAAACACTTCATACTAATTTCAGCTAAACATTTATGCAAATACGCAAAATTCACTTATCGAAATATCGACACGGAACGTCACTAGTAATTTGCAGTTTTCGTACAAAAAGCATGGGGCGATTGTAACTGCAAAAATAGTTGCAATAACCCACGTGCATGAAAAGTTGAGGTTAATGTAACTATATCAATAAAATGTTAATTATAACACCTAGAGTTTAACGAAATTTACCAAAAACACTTACGTTTTATCTTAGTTTTAGGATGCACTTCAATTTTCCTTGCAACGACTTGAAATATTTCTAATGTCACAAAATAAAACACAGGACGCGGCAACACGTTGCTCCAAAATCGTGCCTGACAGAAAATGATCTGGCAGTACTACAATAGGTGAACTAGCGATGCCATCTGTACTTTATTTGAAAAAACTATGATTCCGCTTTAGTCCAATAGATAGAACTATCTACAAAAATGATTAGATTGAGAGAAAATTGAATTAGTTGCTTTAGCCTCATAGTTGCTTTCGCCCCGGGTGACCTTATTAATCTAACGAAAAATAATGTGTGTGTGTGTAAATAATGTATTATATATTGTAATGTAACGAAAAATAATGTGTAAAATTGTAAGCAATATGTTACAGTTCTTACAATCTTGCGAGATAGATTATAAATCTTACGGTATTTACAATTTCACGGTGACAGATACAATGACTCTTATTCGGCTTGTGAGTTGTTTCAATCATAATCGTATGTAAACCGGAACTAGCGGTCTTGAACTTTTCTGCGATTAAAAATCGATGTCACGTCGCCGGAAACGAAACCGAGACGAACTTCCCGACCGTTCCCGTCGACAGAGTGCGCGGCGCGCGCGTGGCGCTCGCAGCCGGCCGCGGCCGACGCGCCCGGCGAGCTGTCGGCCGCCGACATGGACGCGCTCATCAGCCACTCGCAGCCCGCGCAGCCCGACGACCTGCTGCTGGCCACGCCGGCCGACGGCGCCGCGCTGCTGCCGCTGGGCCGCCGCATGACGCGCGTGTGGCTGCGCGCCGCCGAGCGCGACGCGCTGGCCGCGCTGGCCGACGTGCTGCGCGCGCGCGGCTACGTGTGGCGCCGCCTGCACCCGCGCCTGGTGAGTGCCGCCCGGCCCCGCACCGCGCCCCCGCGCCACCCGCAGCGCGCTGACCCTCCCGTGTGCAGATGGCGATCGAGTGCGGCGCGGAGCTGAAGATGCGCGCGTGGGCGGTGCGCGTGGGCGGATGCACGCTGCTGGAGTTCCGGCGCGCGCGCGGTTGCGGGCTGCAGTTCAAGCGCCGCTACGTGGAGCTGCGCGACGCGCTGCAGCCGCTGCACGCGCCCGCGCCGCCCGACGCCGAGCTGCTGCAGGTGCCGCACTACGCGACGTGACGCTGCAGTTCAAGCGCCGCTACGTGGAGCTGCGCGACGCGCTGCAGCCGCTGCACGCGCCCGCGCCGCCCGACGCCGAGCTGCTGCAGGTGCCGCACTACGCGACGTGACGCTGCAGTTCAAGCGCCGCTACGTGGAGCTGCGCGACGCGCTGCAGCCGCTGCACGCGCCCGCGCCGCCCGACGCCGAGCTGCTGCAGGTGCCGCACTACGCGACGTGACGCTGCAGTTCAAGCGCTTCACTACGCGACGTGTCTCACTTTCACAAACTCGTCGTTTGGAGCTAATGATTAATTGATACCACTCATAAAATGTTCATAATTAGTCCTAATGATTATTGATATGTGTGGACGAATTGTGTGTGTTTTCCTGATGTCAGAAATTAATGCATAGAACAATTCCTTTGAACATTAATAGCATGTTTCTGTATAGATAGATAGTAAGGGACCATGATAAGCCTGTTGTAAGGCATAAATAGAATACCTAGAAAGTATGTAATTTGTCTAAGTCTAAAATAATGATTTTGTAATAAATAAAATTAGATAGTAAACAAATTACGAATTGTTTTAATTCCAGTTGACGCCTGTATTAACTCTCGATTGTAGCAAATGTTTTCTTACGATAAACTCAGAATGCATTCAGTATCCAGCAAAGCCGAATATTCCCAGTCCGCCCCCTAAAAACCGTGACCGCGTCAGGATGGCTGGACCAAACGAAATATGTGCATGAGACCATGTACACCACAGAGTACACCGTTTAGTACCTATTTGCGCGCTGTATTAACCGCGTTGTTTATGTAAATATTTACTACCTATTTGCTACCTTAAGATATATTTTTACACAACTTTTAGAAGCTCTTGTATAAAGTTATTAATAAAAGCGTGCCTGTACATCAATTATTTACGTCTTTTCGTCGCATAATTGCTAACAATGTTTTTTCAGGCGCTTAGTGGCTTATGAACAACTTATTTCTAGATATTCCTCCTCCTTGTATGTGGACTCTCCTGTGTAAATGAAAGTTGTCATAAATAGAAAAACAAGATAATTATTTGAAATGATTTAATTACGTTCAAGTACATGATTCAAAATAAATATCAAAAAGGAGAAGGGTACTTCTGGGCCCAGCAGTTTACTAGTGAAATATGTATTAGAAAAACCGTTATATTTTTCTAAAGGAAATCACAGGTACCTACAAAGCGAGAAAACTTAAGTTAATGAAACTAAATAATCGAATAAGTAATGCTTGAATTACATGTCCGTTTCCACCGCGCGGACAACTCTTAAAATTTATGAAATTTTGCCAGGAATTAGTTGTAATTTGTTACAAAACACACCTCTTTTCCTGAATTTTTTACAAAAAAAAACTAAGACTACGACCAAAAACAGTTGGCCGCTAGAACCGCCACTTGCCGTAGTGATCGCCCGTGATTACACAGAAACTAAACAATGCAGATAGGCGAATGATACATGTAGGGTGCTTCCCTAACATAAGTAAAGTCAATGCAGATGTAAAATGTCAAATGTAAAGTTAAATGCAGAAAATGTCAGTGAATGCTCAACGGGATGAATCTAAATAAAAATGCAAGTTGTCCGACTCAAACCACGTCTAATTGAACACTAAAATGTAATTTATGTAAAATGCATAGAACAATGCAATATGTCAGTGTCAGTGCACTGCCAAATGTAGGTCGCGTTCAAAGTGCAAATACGCGAGCCTACTGGCTAACTTATTGTAATTAATATATTTTAAAACCCATGTACGTGCACCGTACATATTGCCACAACACAGAAAGAGAATATCTAAATAAAACAATTCCAAAATATGCAAAATAATAAAATAAGAATGTAAAAAATGTAAAAATGCAGGACTATAATGTAAATATGATTGATCTACGACTACTATGAAGAAATATAACTAAAATCTATAAATAGAATGTCACCATAATAATAAATTAGCACATCTCACTATGTTTTTCAGTGTCAAATTTCACTTCACTTGAGGTAGGGTTAGCACACGACACTTTATTCACTTTTGAGTCCCGTTTGTCGATCTTGCTGTTCCTGTCCTCGATGTCATGATCTTCTTCTCGTCTGCTTCTGCTTCTCGCGTCTTGCGGACCCTCCCCCTGTCTTTGGGTGGTCATCTTTCGCCAAAAGTACACCGATGTTACAAACAGTGCAATGCTAATCGCAACAACCACATAGATTGCAATGTAGTGATGAACGTCGTGAGAGGATAAGGTGTCTAGCTTAGACTGTTCTTCTATAGAGCGTAGTTGCGTGTCAATCTTCTTGAACGTCTCGTCGTGCGTTTCAATATGCAACGATGAATTACGGATCGAGGTATTGATTATGTTGTTGATTGGAGAGATCGTGGGCACGATCATCGCATATGGTTCATTGACTAAAATGTCACTTGTATGTTCCATATATGCGTGCAATGTGAATGAGTCGCCTTGCAAGTTGCATCCTTGTTTCAGCGTTATCAGACCCGAGTGACGTAACGTCTCCGATGTCATTTGAGTGCCACACACTAATTGTAATTCGCACGTGTCACAACAATAATAGAACCAGGTGTTTTGTTTATGTAATTTGACCCATTTGTCGGCGCATATTTTTATTTCCATATGGCAATAAGCGCTGTGTTCTTCGTTGTCTCGAATCAGCTGTACATCGCAAATAGATTTGTGACGATCACCGGTGTTGTATATAGGGTGATTTAGTTTGCACAGTAGAGATTGGTCATGTAATTTTTGGCATTCATCAAGGTCATATTGTTCTAGGGGTATAAATGAGTATTGGTTGGCGTTAAATGCCATTAATGCAGAGTTGGGAATAACGTACATTACCCGATTTATGTCAATACGTTGAGGAATGCTGATAAGTCTGTTAAGTTCGTATAGGGCATCACTCAAGATCGGTACTTTTATTTCCATCAACAGGTAGTGCTGTGTTATGCGTGCATGTATTCTGAACAGCCTGTAGATGTCTCTTATGTCATTACGAACTTCAGGTAGTGTAGAATCGCGAGGTAATAGTCGAGCTACTCTATCTAGTTCGCTTTGCATTTGGGTTGGTGATAATAGATGTACGTCCATATGTCCTTGGTACATATTTGTCAGGGTGTTGATGAGTGATACTTGAATATCTTTTAAGTTTTGGCACATTCTTTCTGCAGCTATTGCCGATGTAATGATGTAGAATGCATTTGAACTCTCAAGTTTATCTTTGAGCGACTTGTTTTCTAGGGACGTGAGGTGATCATTGATTAAAGTGAACTGCTTCATCATTGTTGCTTCGTTACGCTGTACAATGTTGTTTTCGGTTTCCAGAACACTTGTCTGGTTTTTAAGCAGTTGGAATAGGTGATTTTCATTATGTTGGATTGTGTCGATATCGTGTTCATATTGTTCTGCAAAATGTTGATCTAACACTCCAAATAACGAATTTGCAACATATCCTACTCCGTCGATCAATCCTCTTTTGAACCTGTGTTGAATTATCCGCTGGGACCTCAGTAATTCGTTGTAATAATTTAGTTCACTCGTGCTTTGTTCAAGTTGGTTAATCAGAACATGAAATTGCATCATCCACTCTTCGCAACGAGCTTGCTTTATATGAGATACGAATACTTGCAGAGTGTCCACATTGCGCCAATAATTTGTCATATTGTAATAGAATACCAGTTTCCATTCATCTCTAATTTCTTGTAGATCTGCAATCTTGTCAAAGTAAAGTGTTTGATTTTTTGTCAGTTGAGTAAGTTTCATATCTTGCTGGACAGTAGGTGTTATCAATGTCATAACTAGCATCAGCATATAACATACCAAGCTGTTCCAGGTAAGCCTTTTACCTCGGTTTCGCCTGTTTTTGGGAAGTTTGTCAGTGTCAGGGTTGTTTTGTTCCTCAGCCTCCACTAGTGGTACCAGTTTTGTAATAGGTCGTTTAGTTTCGCCTTTTGCAGTTTGTAATGTCACAACTCTAGTGTGGCCGTCCTTTCCAGGGTGTAAATCCGCTACACGACCCAGTGCCCATTTTCCTGCAGGTAACCTTTCATCTTTAATACACACAATGTCATTTTTCTTTATGTCGGTATTCTGTCGTTTCCACTTTAGTCTCGCTTGTAATTGTTGGAGGTACTCTTGCGACCACTTCTTCCAGAAATCCTTGCTAAGTTGTTGTACAATTTGCCATCTCGTGTTTAAACGGTAAGTATTGTCCATTTCGGGTTCTGGAATTGTCATGAGTGATGTGCCGGTTAAGAAATGTCCTGGAGTTAAACAGTTTATCTCTTCGGCGTTCTCTGAAACGGTGCATAGTGGTCGTGAGTTTAAGCAAGCTTCTATCTGACATAGCAGAGTTGTAAATTCTTCGTATGTCAGACGTTGGTCTCCAATGACCCGTTTGAGATGATATTTCATGCTCTTCACAGCGGCTTCCCACAGTCCGCCTGCGCTTGGCCAGACCGGGGCATTAAAGTGCCATTGAACTCCCATCTCTGATATTTTGCCCAAGAAGAAGTTGTCAATATTTTCCACAATGCATTTGTATTGTTGCAATAGGATCCGATTTGCACCCACAAAATTCGTGCCGTTGTCGCTGTACATGTCCCGTGGCGTACCTCGACGTGCGCAGAAGCGCTTGAAAGCCGATAGGAATGCTGTACTGGATAGTTCTGATACCAGTTCTAGATGAATAGCTTTTGTTGCTAGACAAACAAATACTGCAACGTACGCCAGCAATGTTCTGACGCCTCGGCCTTTACTTGCCTTGATTTCAATGTGTCCAGTAAAATCGACACCTGTATGTGTAAACGGCCGAGATATTGTCACTCTCGGCTCTGGTAGATCAGCCATAATCTGGTTTGTTTGTTTAGCATTAAATCGGCGACATGTTACGCATTTGTGTAAGGCCTTTTTGACGGCACGAAGTCCTCCTACGATCCAAACTCTTTGTCGTAGATGTGTCAGGGTTAACTTAGGACCTCCGTGTAATGTTCTTCTGTGAGCTTGCCAAATTAATAACTCTGTCAGTTTATTGTCATGTGGTAGTAGAATTGGATGTTTAGTGTCTTCGGGTAAGTTTGAGTTACGTAACCTTCCACCGACTCGCAGAATGTCATGTTTGTCAAGGAATGGATTTAAACTCAAAAGGTTACTTTTTGTGCTCAAACCTTTGTTTTCTTTCAATCTCATAATCTCGTCATTGAAGGCATGCAACTGAATATGTTTCATTATTAGATTTTCAGCATTTTGTAGTTCTGTAGATGTCAAATATGTAGTAGTACGAGTGTCGGTGTTCGAACAGCTGTTTATGAAACGTTTCATCCAGGCAATGACCCTTGTAATACGAGTCAAATCGCTGTGTCTGTCTAATAACTCAATTACTATTGAAGACGGTTCGCATTTCACAACATACGTTTGCATTTGTTTTTGTTTTGATTCGCATGTTGTCGGTGTAATTGTAATTTTATCAAAAGTATCTTCACTGTAATTTTCCATCCAGTAGGGACCTTGCCACCACAAAGAATGTTGCAATAGTTGGGAACAACTGATTCCGCGTGATGCACAATCTGCAGCATTTTCTTCGGACTTGACATAACTCCAGTGCTGTTTTGGAATTACGTCATGCACTGCTGTACTCTATTGCTGACGAACGACTTCCATTTTGTGACGTCACCATGCAGCCAGCCTAATACAATCATAGAGTCCGTCCAGGCGTATGTACTTTTGTGCACATTGTCCCATTTAAAGGCTGTCAGGACCTTTTTCATGAGCCGTGAAAGTAGCAGCGCTCCACATAATTCGAGTCGCGGTAGAGTCAATTTTTTGTTGACTGGCGATAACCTCGATTTTGCAGCGATAAGTCTAGTGACAGGCTCGTTGTTGTCATTTGTTGTCAGCGGGTATATAGCGCATGCGTAGGCTTTTTCGGACGCATCGCAGAACCCATGTACTTGGAATGGTTTCGTAATATCTCCCAGCCACCTTGGTATTTGGTATTGGGTTATGTTGTGTAAATCGCTAGTAAACTGCTTCCATTCTTCTTGCACGCTGTCAGGTAAGGTTTCATCCCACTCGCATCCTGATAGCCAGACGCTTTGGAACAGCAGTTTTGCTTTTACTGTCAAGGGTGTCAGCCAGCCCAGTGGGTCGAAAATTTTCGAGATTTCCGATAGTAGCTTTCTTTTTGTCAATTGGTTTTTGTTGTCAAATTGTATTTTGTTTGTAAAGGAAAATGTGTCAGTTGTAGGATTCCACTGGACCCCCAGGGCTTTTGTCATTCCATCGTTTGTAAAATGCATTGTCGTTTGGTAAAGATCTGAAGAAGATAAGCTTTCAATCAAGGTCTGGTCGTTGCTTGACCACTTCCGTAGTGTAAGGCCAGCTCCACTCAGCATGTCGATGAGTTGCTTTTGAATTTCTTGTGCTCGTTTGATGGAGTTGCTGCCACTTAGGACGTCATCAACGTACATTTCGTTAGCAATGACATCCGCTGCTAACGGATATTTCTGTGCATCATCGTCTGCAAGCTGTTTCAGCGTTCGAAGAGCTAGAAATGGTGCTGCCTTGGTGCCATACGTCATTGTGCATAACTGGAACTCCTTTAAAGGATCTTGGTTGGATTCCCTCCACAAGATCTTTTGCAAGTGTTGGTCTTCTTCATGGACAAGGATCATGCGGTACATCTTCTCACAATCTGCAGTGAAGACATACTTGTATAGCCGCCATCCTAATAATAATGTCAATAGATCTTGATGAAGCTTAGGGCCACACTCCATCAAGTCATTCAGGCTGTAACCTGTGTCAGTTTTCTGGGAGGCGTTAAAAACCACCCTCAATTTTGATGTTACTGAGTCCTGTTTTAGGACTCCATGATGAGGTAAGTAGCATGCCGTGTTGCAGCCATGTTTGCTCTCCTTCATATGGCCCATTTCCAGGTACTCTTGCACAAATTTGATGTAACTATCTGATAATTTGTCATCCCTGCCTAATCTCCTTTCTAATTGCATAAACTGTGCTACAGCTCGTGGCTTTGACTTGCCCAGTAGCTGATTAAAATTAGGCTTCATTGGCAAACGAACTGCATATCTGCCATCACCTAATCGCTTGGTTGTTGCAGTGTAGAACTCCTCACAATATCGTTCCTCTGACGTCATAGAATTGCATGCATCTCCATTGATGTCTTCCACTTCCCAGTATTTTGACAAGTCGTTAACTTCATTAACTACGACGTTGCAATTAAATGTTTTGGTGACATTGCCTGACAATATCCACCCCAACCGTGTTTGTTGAGCCATGGGTTCATTAACCTCCCCTTTGACTAAGCCATTCATGAGTATTTCGGAAAATACATGTGCATCCAGAAGTATGTCAATGGGCCTAGATAAGTTGTAATCTGGGTCAGCTAGTGTGATGTCTGTCACATGAGCCCAAGGTTTCTTTGCAAATGTAATGTTAGGCAGACTGTTTACTACCCGTGTCATGATTAACGCTTCCGTTGTAAACTGGAAGTCGTTATGTAAGGACTTGCAGGATAGGTGGACCTTTCCTTTACTCCTGTTGGATAAAGTACCGATGCCGCTTATGTTTGCACTCAGCTGTTGACGCTTTATGCCCAATCTTTGTGCTGCATTCTCCGTTATCAACGTAATTTGTGAGCCTTGATCAACTAGAGCCCTAAGTGTAATGTAGTCGCCTCCAGCTGTGGCTACTTGCAATAATGCTGTTGGTAATAATATTTCGTTTATCATCATTATTTGATGCGAAGTTGTTTTGCAGATTTTTATTTGACCTAGTTGAAGTTGATGACGACGGTTTAGGTGCTGTTTGTGTTGCTGAGGGCGTTTGCGCTGACTTCACAATATCGCTGTGCAGAAGTGTGTTATGTTGTTCGTTGCAATCTCTGCATCTTTTCTGTGACGCACAGTAACCCTTAGTATGCACATACAAACAATTTTTGCATATTTTATTGTTTTCTATAAATGTCATTTTTTCCGGACTCGGCATGTCAGCGAATTGAGTACATTGAAATAATGCATGATTCGTTTTACAAAATGGACAAATAATCTTGCTGAATTGTCCAGCGTTTGACGCATGGAAATTGCGAGAATAGTTAGCTGAACTTTTATTGGGTTGTGACGGATGTGACGTGTTAAAATGTGGTTTTGATGCAGGTTTATCACAGTTTTCTGGCTTTTTCCTGTGCAATGGTTCTAATGCCATAAACTTGTTTTCGACGAAATCCATAAAATGATTGTAATTTGGTATCTCGCGCGGATCCGACCTGGACTGCATGTATTCCGAATACGTTTCGGAGTCTAATTTTTCGCACAATACGTAAACTAGAATCGGATCCCATGAGCTTGTATCAATGCTCAAGTTGTGTATCGCGTTTATGGTTTCATTGGTCGTGTCATATAACCGCTTGAGGTCGAACGCAGATTGTTTTTGCATATTAGGTTGACGCATAAATACCTGGAAATTTCTGGTAAATAACAGAAACTTATTATTATACCTATGGTTCAAAATTTCCCAACACGTGTCATAATTTTCGGGTGCTATGTGTAAATGCTGCACGAGCTTTTCCGCTTCACCGCGAAGTCTACCCTTTAGATGCTGCATTTTTTGAGTTTTTCCAATTGCCGAATTATTATGAATCGCTTCTACGTACAGATCCATAAAAGTAGGCCATAAAGTATAGTTGCCGTTAAAGGTAGGTATGTCAATTTTAGGCAATGTTTGCTGTTGATGTACAGCAGCGTTTAATTTCGTGTTCAGCGCCCGTTTCATGTTTGTATATGCATTTTCGTGATGACAGAACTCGTCATAGTAGTCCTGTGAATTCCCCTCTAATATGCCATCAATTTTTAAATGTAGTTTGTCAATCGCAGTCCACCGAAACTCTATAGTCTTTAGCATATCCTCAATTTCCCATCTATCCTTAACCTCGCCTAGGCTTCGATTTACTAACCTAGTTAATGCACGGAAGTTAGCTTGTTGCAACTGCTGTAACTCGAGTAGCTTGTCCTCTGCTCCTACCGATATTTCGAACAGGGTTTTGTCAAACTCGATGTTTAACTTACTATGGCTGGCGTTACTGGGTCCAGTAAGAGTCTTGGTCTCGAACGCTGCAATCTCCTGACGCGTTCCATGGTACCAGCTTTTAATCACCTCAAAAATGTTACCGGTGAAATACTGATGCTCTTTCTTCTCTACTGCACTCAGCTCCCGGTTCTTCTCTTTACATTCCGCCCATAGTAGATCTAACCTCTCAAGCCTTTCACGAATGTAATCGGTGGTCTTTCTGCTCGCTGAATCCTTCTTAAAAGTTGAATGGATTCTCTTCAGTTCCTCGAGGATCTCCGCTTGACGCACGATAAAACCTTCCATTGTAAAGCCGTAAGATAAATAATGAACGATCTTACTTGAAATTCAGGAACTCTCCCTGTATGCAAATGCAATGCAATGCAGTGTGACGCTCTGGAACCTGGACCGCTGCTACCTCCCCGAATGCTCCTGCACGGCGACACACGTGGCCCGGTATGACACGACACGACACAGATCCCGCGCGGCGACTTATTAACCGACGGATCGGACTGTATGGTACTTGCAATAGTTACGAAGGACCAAAAAACTATGTAGGGTGCTTCCCTAACATAAGTAAAGTCAATGCAGATGTAAAATGTCAAATGTAAAGTTAAATGCAGAAAATGTCAGTGAATGCTCAACGGGATGAATCTAAATAAAAATGCAAGTTGTCCGACTCAAACCACGTCTAATTGAACACTAAAATGTAATTTATGTAAAATGCATAGAACAATGCAATATGTCAGTGTCAGTGCACTGCCAAATGTAGGTCGCGTTCAAAGTGCAAATACGCGAGCCTACTGGCTAACTTATTGTAATTAATATATTTTAAAACCCATGTACGTGCACCGTACAATACATCAAAAGAAAGGTCTTCATTTGTTGTATTTGTTACAAAAATAAAAATCATCAAAACATAAATATACAAAAAGTTATGCTATATTTAGATTTCGGGTTAAGTGTAGGTACGTATCTTGTTACGTCCCGTTTAAAGTAGTTTCGGAACGCGCCATCGAACGGAATGACATCTGACTTGACAGTTTGATTTTGACACTTGACACTTCTCTTGGAAATTGGTGGGAAAAAAAGGGAACACGTCGCCGCACAGTGGAACGAATGTATGGGAGCGGTTGGACGTAGACATGTCCGAAAAAAAAGAGTAAAATTATGCCAAACTAATGATGCCATCTTATTCGATTACTTAATGCCTTCATAACTTGTGGTGATGAATTTCTTCATAACTCCCATATTTCGGGAGTAATTTGAGAAAATGTGAAATTTTACTATGAAAATGAGTGTATCGAGCTCTCTCTCCCTCCTGATTCCGGGCTTGTTTCAAGTAGCGGTCTCTAATATCATAATGCTAATACTAAGAGCTATATTTAATACTAAGACACATAGTGCGCCAAATGTGCACTTTCTGGGATAAAGAGTGATGTTTATTTTATAACACAATTTTTTTATTTTTTGTTTATTTTGTTGATTAAAACCGTTTTTCTAAAGGTTTACCTTATTACAATAACATTTCTGAGCAGCCAATTAGAGAAGATATAAGCTAATTAGGATATATAATTAGGGACTTAAGGTTTACATATAAAACTGATGCACTAATGATTACTGATAAGAACATTGCTATTATTTAATTACTAAATGGCTCTTAATACACTAATTTAGCATGCATCATTTACTAATTATCACAATAACTAATTACCTTGCAATATTTAACAAAGGATACCTGGGATACCTGGATTTTATATAAATAGGTCACTATTAGTAACTTTAAAATCAGTGTTGATTTACACCTCGTTGTATCCAAGCTAATCTCGCAATTAGGGCATGCAAAAACCGGGTTGTTTTTAAAAACCGTTTTTTTCGGGTTTTTCATTTACAAAACCGGTGAAACCGGTTAAATCGGGTTTTTAAATGATTGTTAAATAAATGAAAAATATGTCTGTAAAGAAAAGAAAATGCTGAAATCTAATCAAAATATGTATTTTACAACCGACGAAAGAAACTGAGGAGGTTATCAATTCGAGGCGTATATATTTTTTTTTTTATGTATTACCACGCATAACTTTATACAGATGAGTCCGATTTTAATAATTCTTTTTTTATTGGATAGGATATACCTTGCCAAGTATTATTAGCACATTAACCAGTCAATTACCGTAATTACAGACACAATTAAAAAACCACTGTGTCGATACCAAATGTGGTATCTCAGGGACTTAGAGATTAAAGCCACAAAAAGTTATAAAATAAAAACTTTCGTCGTCGGCGCTGAAAAATCAATGAACAAATATCACTCAAAGCGCCGACTCATAATTTTAAGGTTTATTATTTTTTGCTTTTTAGTTTTGTCGGCGGTTTAATTTTTTGTTAAAAAGTTTTTATTACAGACTGAAATAAACTACAACTACTAACAAGCAATAAAAAAGTTTCTTTTCTTTATACATAACATAGAATAATAATCATAAAGCTTATTATTTAGGAAAATAACATATTCTTTAAAACTTAAGGTATCTAACATACACAATTAGGCACATTTGGTAGGTAGACAAAGGCCTAAAATTACAGAATATTAAATAACAATTTAACTGTCATAAAATACAAACAGGCAAAATCAACAGTACGTAAAGTGAGATGAAAATAATTATTGAAATATCGCATAAAATAGAAGTCTTATTCCTAGTAAACCAAAACAAAATAAATCAGACATTCTTATAGATATAATAGATTATTAATTCTAAATTAAAATTACACAGCTAAATCAAATTACAATTTTTTACTTTGATAAAATTACCATACATGACCATATATTTTTTACTTTGATAGGACACAAGTGCATCGAGGGAGTCATCATTTAGAGTACTACGGATTTATTACACACTAGCTTCTGCCCGTGACTTCATCCGCGTCAAATCCGCGTTTTGCTCCCGTGACCCTTCCCGTCGCATCGAATTGCCTGCCAGTTTTCGTCCATTTTTCATTGCTGCTCCGCTTTTTTAGATTGTAGCGTGATGTTATATAGCCTATAGCCTACTTCAGTAAATAGGCTACCCTACACAAAAAGATTTTTCAATTCGAACCAGTAGTGTCTGAGATTAGCGCGTTCTACCAAACAAACAAACTCTTCAACTTTATAATATTAGTGTAGATAGTATAGATGAAACCTGCTCATAAAAAGGCTCTCTCTGATTCCACACTTGTTGAAGGTATAGATTCCAAAGCTTTATATACTTTTATTAAGTGCTCTCCCATTTTTCCTCCACCGTCGTAAAGTGCCATCTCCACCCTCATTTTAGTTTCTAAATGAAGTTCTGTAGATGGGCTTGCACCAGAGGTATGTTGTTTGAGCGTCTTCTTTATTTCTTGTCCGAGTTGGTCCTTGATGTTCTATGATACATTTACTACTATATAGTCTAAGTTTTCCTAAGTTGTAGTTGCCGTCGGTTTAGTAGTCGAAAAATGATTATTTATAATGTTAACCGAAAAAACCGATAACTCCGGTTTTGGTATCCCAAAAAACCCGGTTTTCAAATCAGTCGGTTATCCGGTTTTTTCGGTTATCCGGGTATCCGGTTTGCATGCCCTACTCGCAATGTATTTTCCAAATTTTAATACAAATCTTGATATTCACGTTGCTTTATGCGCACGCGCACATAAAGATTTACGCGACTTTAACTATTTGTTCAGTGTTTTAAAAGATAACAGTTGTGTTCAGTTATGTGAAAGTGCTGAAACAAGTTTAAAAGACTGGTGTCGTCGATTTTGCTACCGCATTTATGCAAAATGGACACAGTCTGGAAGAAGCACAGATAAGTTTCGGAAGAAACATGAGATTTGGCTACAGGCTGCAATTCAATGGCCGGAATTACAGAATGAAAATATGGAACCTTCTACAGAAAATATAAGTGACGTCATCGAGCCCATAATTTCTCCTGCTAAATCTGATGCTTCAACTTGTACACATCCTAGTCCTCGTAAATCTTTTGAGGACCTTAGTAACCGGCAAAAAAGAAGACGCACTGAAGATAGTCTTTCATGCAGCAGTAGCAGCGCTGAAATTATGTTTTCGGCCGAAAGGGCGCTTCAAAAGGCAGGACAAAGCGATACAGCTTATGTTATGAAATACTTGACGGAGAATCCAGAAGAGGCCTCAAAAATCAAAGCCTTCATTGAAGGTAAATCAATTCAGGTACGGGAAATATCCCCTTTGAAGGCATTGGCTCTTTATGTATCGATGAACTTATCGAAATGGCGCTATAACACTCTTCGGGATTTCAACACTCAAGAAGGAGCTCTTCAATACCCGAGTTACTACATGTTGGTTAAAGAAAAAATTAAGTGCTATCCGGCCAAAGAAGATCTCACAGTTACAGAGAGCTCTGCAAAAATCAAATTACAAGCCTTGATGGATTTAACCTCAAGAAGACTTATTAGGTCGTTAGAAACCCCTGTTGATCCCAATCAACAGCTCGTATTGACCAGCAAATGGGGTTTTGACGGATCATCTAGCCAAAGCATTTATCATCAAAGGACGAGTGAAGATGAGCAAATCGATCTTGCTAGTAATTTTATGATTAGTCTTGTACCACTGCGGCTCGTCTCAAAAGGTGTAACAATTTGGGAAAACGAGCGACCATCTTCCACTTCATTTTGCCGGCCAATATTGTTTAAGTTTATAAAGGAAACCAAAGAAAATGTGCAGAGAGAGATGGCTGAAATCGAAGCAGAGATTGAAGCCTTAACTCCATCCACCATCACTGATGGAATTAGTGTCAAACACCAACTGCTGTTGACAATGATTGATGGTAAAATTCATTCCATTATATCCAATACAGCAGCTTCAGTGTGTGACATATGCAAGGCTTGTCCTAAAGAAATGAATAATTTAGAGTTAATCAAAGATAAACACGCAAACGAGGACATGTATAAATATAGCTTAAGCACCCTTCACGCTTGGATTCGCTCAATGGAATGCTTATTACACATTTCCTACAAATTAGACATAAAATCATGGCAAGTAAGGGGTGATATAGCAAAAAGGCAAGTTGATGACAGGAAGAAAAGAGTTCAAGAGGCTGTAAGAAGAGAAACGGGCTTACTTCTCGATGTTGTGAAACAAGGCAGTGGATCCACCAACAATGGCAACTCGGCAAGGAGATTTTTTGAAAACTACACTAAATCTGCTGAACTGACCGGAATAGATGCTATGCTTTTAAGAAAAATCTGTGTGATCTTGCAGTGTATTTCATCAGGAGAGAAGATCAACGTAACTAAATTCCGAGAGTTCTGCTTTGATACTGCTAAGCTTTACGTGGAGTTATACCCATGGTATTATATGCCTTCTTCACTTCATAAAATTTTAATGCATGGGCCAGACATAGTTCAGAACATGTCAATTGTGCCCATTGGTTTTCTATCCGAAGAGGCATCTGAGGCTAGAAATAAAGATTTTAGAAAATATAGAGAGGGGCATTCTCGAAAGCATAGCAGTATCTCATGCAATGAAGATATTATGCACAATCTTTTACTGTCTTCTGATCCACTTGTTACAAGTATCCGTCCAAAAGGAAATAAGTTTGTAAAAAAATCTTCTTTTAAGGAATTTTATGAGCTTACGGATTCTGAGAAAAGTGATATCGAATTTGTTAACATAAATGATTTAGCGGACATCGATTCTGAATTTGAATTAATTGATGATGATGATGATGACGAAGATAATTAAATGATGTTATTGTTTTAAAATGTGTAACTTAGTAAATTAGAGCTTACATCTTAATTATTTATTGTACTTTTAATGAAACTAGGTAATTTATTATCAACTTACTTAAAAGTCATACTCTCATCAGTTCTTGTGAATATTTTTGTTAATATATATTTCTGTATATATATAATATATTTATAGACCTCTTAATAAGTCTGTCTGCGGTTTAAAGTAAATACAAATGGGGAAAAAACGTTTTTTTTTTTAAATTTTCATTTCCTTTTATCCCAGAAAGTGCACATTTGGCGCACTATGTGTCTTAGTATTAAATATAGCTCTTAGTAATAGCATTACGATATTAGAGACCGCTACTTGAAACAAGCCCGGAATCAGGAGGGAGAGAGCTCGATACACTCATTTTCATAGTAAAATTTCACATTTTCTCAAATTACTCCCGAAATATGGGAGTTATGAAGAAATTCATCACCACAATTTATGAAGGCATTAAGTAATCGAATAAGATGGCATCATTAGTTTGTCATAATTTTACTCTTATTTTTCGGACATGTCTACCAACCGCTCCCATACATTCGTTCCACTGTGCGCCGGTTGTATTTCGCGATCTTGTTGAAAAGTAATCCCTTACCCCGGTCGTTTTGGTGACAATAAGTCATGACCCTTGTTTGGATTGTTAATAACCCCAATTTGACGTAATAACACGGGTTGAATTTTGGATATATCTTGTTTAAGAACGCGGCGCCTAAACTCGCTAACCACGAGCCGACGCTAAGGCAAAATTCGGTCGGAATATTGCTATCTCTGTTTGACAATAGAAGGCCAACGATGACGCGGTATGCAGCCTTGTGTGAGTGAGTAGTTGTACCTACCCCTTATTCATAACGACTCGACGCATTTTTATTTACTAGTAATTAGGTATGTTCGTTATTTGCTTTATTTTTGTTGACTACTCTGGGGAATCGTTAGTAAATGTACAGACTAGTAATGCGTTTTGTGGAAATTTCTTTAAAATGTCGGTATCTCAAATTATTACAATATTTCGAGATCTAGGCCTTTTGTACCTACAGTCTTACATACCTTTCCCAACTTGGTACTTGTAAACCAATGTATAATTATGTTGTTTGTGGTCTTCTATAAATTGATACATGAACGTTGTGAGTCCAACTCATATTTATGTAAGTAAGTATTCTTTTTACTAATTTTAAAAATTGTTATCACTACATATTATAAAACAAAGTCCCCGCCGCGTTTGCCTACTTCCGAAGAACTCAAAAAATGTTCAACGGATTTTCATGCGGTTTTCACCAATAGATAGAGTGATTTATAAGGAAGGTTTAGATGCATTTTCTAACCTCCATGCGGGCGAAGTCGCCGGCAAAAGCTACCTACCTACTTACAAATAATGAATACAAGTCACTTAAGTGTTACGCAAAATATTAAGTAACAGACAAATATTCCAATAATTTATACATATTTACGTGATGTGCAGATATAAAAGAGGATAAATAAAAAAAACAAAGACTCTTAATTAACATTTATTGTATTTTTAATGTACACGTCACTCTCCTAAGCTAAGCTAGGTTTAGAATCAGCACTTTTCGAACGTGAAAATTACATAAAATAGTCCTACAAACTGCCCGCCCGTCACCAATTTCTAGTGCTTTATCTGAGAAGAAGCGGTGCAACAAACTCCCCAGCAGCACCTGCTTTCTGTTTAGTAACATAAACTTGATTCTATACAATAGTAGGTAGGCAAAGTAATTACGAGGCACAGAATATTACAATACACTGGTACCGATTCCCTTGTTCACAAACTAAACTAAATTTAAGTTCAGTGCATCTTTTTCTTTGTATTTCATTATGAAGAGGACAAAAGAAAAATGTTAGTTTAGTCCTGTCAAATTAATCAGCGCCTGTCACTACTCCATACCAGTTTAGACGTGATTAAAAACTTGCCTACTAAAATTACGTCAATTTACGTCAAGCGCTGATTAATTTGACAGGACTAAACTAAAATTTATCTTCTGTCCTTTCCTTAATGAAATAGAAAGAAAAAGATGCACTGAACTTAAATTTAGTTTAGTTTGTGAATAAGGGAATCGGCACCATTATTTACCATATCTGTATAAGCAGTGGTGGCCCAGTGGTAATGGCCCCGACTTACGAGTTATAGGTAGCGGGTTCGAACCCAGGGACGCGCTTTACTTTGTATAAATAATTTCAACAACATTGCTCTCGCACCGGTAAAGAAAAACATCGTGAGGAAACCGGCATGTCTTAGAATTAAAAAATCGAAAACATCAGACATCTGAACCAATCCGCACTGGGCCCGCGTGGTAGATTACGGCCCATTCCTTCTCAGAAAGGAGGCTTGGATCCCAGCAGTGGGAACTTTATAGACTGATTATGTATTTGCCATATGTCAGCTAGGTATGCCTTATACCAACAAATAAATAAAAACTGGTGAAGGATAGTAGAAGTAGGTTTAAATAGTGTGTGTAACACAATAAATGAACATTACCATAATAAGTTCAGAATCGTTTACGGAATCGATTTCTGTTATTTTCTATACTGGCAATTATTTATCCCAGAAATTAAAACTACGTTAACTATGGTGAAACTCACATTCCCACGGACGTAATAAGATCGCATTTTCAACTGTCGGTGTTGAACCGAGCATTGAGAATACAACACAGTGCAGCGCGGGTGAGTCTCAGCACGTCGAAGCACAGTTGGATTTTCAGCTCTTGGCGCTGAGCAGTATCTTGAAGACCCAGTGCACGAAAATAACCAACCGCGATTTTATTACGTCCATGGGGACGTGTGTTAAGTCATAACATATAATAATATAATATAATAATATTCCACAACTATCACACAACGCCATCTAGTCCCAAGCTAAGCAGAGCTTGTGTTATGGGTACTAGACAACTGATAAACATACTTATATATTTCTAAATACATACATATTATAGATAAATTACACCCAGACACAGAACAAATGATCGTGCTCATCACACAAACATTTGTCCTGGGTGGGAATCGAACCCACGACCTCCGGCATAGCAGTCAGGGTCACTAACCACTAGACTAACAGGCGGCAATTAACGTATTACATTAACGTAGTCATAACATAATTAACCTATACTTAGATAGGTAGGTAAATATTAACTTATACAAAATATACTTAGTTAGGTACTTACTACTATTAAAGTGTGCGTCAGAATGGCTGGTTGTCTGTGGCGTTGGTCTATGAGAGTTGATTCGAAAATTGCTACATAATTGCTTATATTTGCTACATATAATAAATAATTGCTACATAGGATGTATATTTAGAAATAAAATATTTTTTTTGACCAGCAATCCTGACGTTTGGTTGGCTGGTCAACTCCTAGTTTAAAGTCAAGCGTGCAGAGCTTCCCGAAATGTATTGCGTCAATAATTGCTACATATTTACTTCATTTATCTCATTTAGTTGTAACTTCAAACATATGTTATATAAAGGATGTAGCAATTATTTAAGTTATCCCAAGGAAAAGTGCCTGATAAAATAATAAAGGCAAATAGTTATGTAGGTGTCGGATTAATCGTTTAGGTTCTGGTAACAGCGTAAGTAACGCGATTCTTGCATTAATAATAGATTGTATATACAGTGCAGATGAAAGTGAACATGGTACAGAATCAGATTAAGCAATCAATAGAGTTCAGCGTAAGATACCTGTTCTACACGTTTATATGAATTCAGCCATTAATGATTTACAAGAACCCGCAAATACTATAATTAATGCTCAAGAACTTACAGAATGAGAGAAGTAAATGTAAAGGTGTTAAATCATTTAGTGTATCTTTGCGAGATCTTATTGCATTTGAATTTCATTCCAATCAATTTATTTCAATAGATGATCCACCAACATCTCTTTCGTTACAAGGATCTGAGTTTCATTTACTGTCAATAATAGAATTCGAGCCCCCAGTATGTGAAACAATAATTGGTCACTACAAAGCTCATTGCAGACGAAATTCACAATGGAAATGTTATGATGACGAATCGAAAAAAATTACGAAGAGTAAAAAGAAGCTAATTCCACGTTGTATAATATATGCGAAAAAATTATATGAAAATAAGGTAAATTAATGAATATTTTTTAAGTAAATTGTAATATTATTAAACTGAATCTTATGAACGAGCCACATTTTGTTTTTATTTACGATATCCTTTTAATATGCTTATTATCCACTTACATACTCATAAATAACATGCCATTTCACAATTTAGGACGCCTGCCTCCTAAAGTAGCAATACCGTTGAGTGAAGACGCACTGCAATTATTTACCTTTATTATTTTATCAGGCACTTTTTCTTGGGATAATTTAAATAATTGCTACATCCTTTATTTAACATATGTTTGAAGTTACAACTAAATGAGATAAATGAAGTAAACATGTAGCAAGTACTAGCTTTTGCCCGCGACTTCATCCGCGTAAATGTCGGTTATCGCGACTTTAGACGACGTTGTGGAACAAAAAATAGTCCTATGTCCTGTCGTATTTCTTTTCTGGGGGTTCAAACTTACACCGTACCAAATTTCATCAACATTGGTTCAGTGGTTTAGTCTTGAAAGCGTAACAGACAGACAGAGTTACTTTCGCATTCTATCATCATCTGCCTAGCCGTTTCCCAAATATGTTGGGTCGGCTTCCAGTCTACTCGGATGCAGCTAAGTACCAGTAATTTACATGGAGCGACTGCCTATCTGACCTCCACAACCATGTTACTGGGTAATACGATTGGTAAGACTGGTTGTCAGACTTTCGGGTTTCTGACGACCCGTAACGACTAAGTTACTTTCGCATTTATAATATTTAAATATAGTAGGGAAGTAGGGATTTAACTAAAGGCTGATTTTCCAACACAAGATCATATCTTTATACATGGAATAATTTTGACAGTTCACACATACATATACAGTAGCTTCTGCCCACGACTTCGTCCGCTTTAAATCTACGCTCCCCTTTCCGTCGCATCGAATTGCCTGCCAGTTTTCGTTTATTTTTCGTTTGCTTCTCCGCTTCTTTTGACCGTAGCTTGTTTTATATAGCCTATAGCCTTCCTCAATAAATGGGCTACCCAACACAAAAATATTTTTTCAATTCCGACCAGAAGTTCCTGAGATTAGCGCGGTCAAACAAACAAACAAACTCTTCAGCTTTATAATATTACTAGCTACTGCCTGCGACTTCGTCCGCGTCAAAGTTTTGCTTCCCTATACCTTCCCGTCACATCGAATTGCCTGCCAATTTTCTTCCATTTTTCGTTGCTGCTCCACTCCTTTTAATCGTAGCGTAATGTTATATACCATATAGCCTTTCTCAATAAATAAGCTACCTTACACAAAAAAGATTTTTTCAATTCGGACCAGAATTTCCTGAGATTACCGCGTTCAACCAAACAAACAAACAAACTCTTTAGCTTTATCTTCTTACGAGATAAAAAGTATCCTATGTCCGTCTCCTGGTTCTGAGCTACCTCCCCACCAATTTTCAGCCAAATCGGTTCAGCTATTCTTTAGTTATAAATAGTGTAACAACACAACTTTCTTTTATAAATATAGACTAGTTTCTGCCCGCGACTTCGTCCGCGTTAAAGTTTTGTTTCCCTGAACCTTCTCGTCGCATCGAATTGCCTGCCAATTTACGTCTATTTTTCGTTGCTGCTCCACTCCTTTTAATTGTAGCGTGATGTTATTCCTCAATAAATAGGCTACCCAATACAAAAAGAATTTTTCAATTCGGACCAGCAGTTTCGGAGCCAATTCAATACAAACAAACCTTTCCTCTTTATAGTCGAACGGGATAAAAAATAGTATCTTATGTCCGTCTCCTGGTTCTAAGCTACCTCCCCACCAATTTTCAGCCAAATCGGTTCAGCCATTCTAGAGTTATAAATAGTGTAACTAACAACTTTCTTTGATATAGATGTAGCAAATATAAGCAATTATGTAGCAATTTTCGAATCAACTCTCATAGACCAACGCCACAGACAAACAGCCAACATGCCATTTAACAATTAAGAACGCCTGCCTCCTAAAGTAGCAATACCGTTGAGTGAAGACGCACTGCAACTATTTACCTTTATTATTTTATCAGGCACTTTTCCTTGGGATAATTTAAATAACTGCTACATCCTTTATTTAACATATGTTTGAAGTTACAACTAAATGAGATAAATGAAGTAAATATGTAGCAATTATTGACGCAATACATTTCGGGAAACTCTCCACGCTTTACTTTAAACTAGGAGGTGACCAGCCAACCAAACGTCAGGATTGCTGGTCAAAAAAATATTTTATTTCTAAATATATATCCTATGTAGCAATTATTTATTATATGTAGCAAATATAAGCAATTATGTAGCAATTTTCGAATCAATTCTCATAGACCAACGCCACAGACAACCAGCCATTCTGACGCACACCTATTAAACTCGAACCACGAAAAAAAATTATCTTTATTTCATTGGGCTGAGTTTAAAAATATGTAAGTAAACAATTAGTAGCCAAGAAAATATTAGACAGGTAACTTATTATAATATATCATTGGCTAATAGGTACTTACTGTGAGACACATCCCAATGTTCGGAGCAAACCGAATCGTAAATAATAAATCCAGGTCCGTATACAAAGCAAAGTTCCTGCCAGGGCCGCGAGATTCGTTCGAAAGAGTTACCGTGGCCCTAGCATATGGGCAACTGATGGAATATGGGTGGGTTTTAGTCAGTAAAAGTCTGACACGCCCTCCCGCTCCGCCCAGAACGGGAGAAGTCATTTGATGATTTCCCATCCAACAAAAAAAAAGAATCGTCAGACTGCTCTACATTCTGATCAATCATTCAGTCTCTGTACTCGATACCAAATCAGAAGAAAAATCAAAATCCAAGTTCCATAGCATAGGTCAATAATAATGTCAGAAATATCACAATACAATTGAATAAACAAATTATAGTACGGCCAAAATGCATGTTGCGCTAGTGTGAATGCATGTCCGAGCGGTACCTACACAACACACTACTGCCAGCCGTACGACCGTGCACACATAGATATTTTTGTGAGACGCGATAGCACTACTCGCTAGTGAAAATTTATGATAATTTGGCTGTGTTCCGTAATACCAAAAATGATGAATGAAAACTTAATGATTTTTAAATTGGTTTTCATTATTTTGTATCTTGATAATATAAGCTGTGTTATGGATAAAACATTATTCCAGGTATTGTTGTTTTTAATGGAGAAAAAACAAAAAGAAAACATGTCATTCACGTTGTAAAAATGTGCGAAATGCAATTCGCTCAAACTTCATATTAGCTCAGTTTTTTTAAAAAAAAACGTCACCATAACCTAGATAAATACTGTCTAAAGCCGAATATCATCTTAAAATGGTGGAAATATGCTCAAATTGCAAATGATTTTGGTATTACGTTTGTATGGACAGATTGACCGTCGCCGGTAGACATGCGCAAAACAGTGCCTTTCAAAGTAATGTCATATGGCATGACATTTCGTCCCGAGTAATGTTTCATTACACCATGACTCCAAACATGACGCGAGATGACGCACCACGCGCGATGGTTTTTGTAATGAAATGCCGCGTTGTAAAAGATATACATCATTACATGAGATATCGCATTACCTATATTGTGATGTGATGTGACATGGGTCAAACGCAATGCGCCCTCGCTTCGCCGGAACGTATATTTGATTTTGTTTCATATTCAAATAGTCGATTTTCTTTCATATTTAACCCCCAATATAAGGAATAATTGAATTAAAACGATAGACATGGTTTGCAATAGTGATTATAGACCATGACTCGAACTGTCATAGTGTCATACAGTTCGAGTCATGATTTGAAACATCACGTAGGCAGTCCGCGGTTTCAATAAAACGTAAACCTTATTTGAATAACAATACGGTTCTAAATAATAGTTCACTTATCTCGCAGCCAACCGACTGGAGCATGTTCCTTCTCGCTTGCACACACAGCAAAGATTACTACCGAGATATTACGAAGCTTACGAACACCGAACAGCGCGCCGCGGCCCGCGCGCCATGTTTTAGTGTCATGTGCCATGGTTGATTGAATCTAGTCATGTGTAATGCTACAGTACGCGGCCGAGATATATGACGCGCAATGCATCACTCGCATTACTTACACAAGTCTAGTCGCCGGGCCCTTAAGAAGTTTGAAGGTTAAGCAAGTGACGCTATTGGGAACGAGTGATTTGAAGACCGCATGCTGTGATTGCCTCCAGCCTTATTGCAGCGGATTCTAACCTGAAGAATACTCGTAACGTCACAACACGATACATATACACTCACTTACACACATAACTCCAGGTAACCCCAGAAGCAGTGTCCTTCAACCACCAGGTAAGTTCTTTTGTTGTATTGTAGGTGAGTTGTTCTCTTATATATTGTCTGCTCTGCGTACGGCGGACTAGTTTCGCTAGCCACTCTTGTCTCTAGAGCCCCACGGTTAGCACGCTTCCACATAATAATAAAAAACCCTTATGGGGGTCTAGTCTGGCAGCGTACATTTTTGGTAGCAAGAGCGCGGTTATAAGACATATAACCAACAAATTGGTAATTTACAGTAGGCTAATTACTTGGCAGTCTCTATAAGGGAAGTAGTAATTCGCTGTAAATGTTTGTTAACTGTAATTAATTGTTTATTTGAAATAATTTGTTTAAATTTATTGAGACGAGTAACTCATGTTGTCGGGGTCAGCCGGTTGCATATGCTAATAGTGTTAATTGAATTGGGCTATGTTACAACCCCTTGTTTGTGTCTGACCTCTGTTGAAAGTCAGGAAGACATTGAAATATTGAGTTTGTACCATCAATATGGTTGTTTGTGAAAATTAATATTTGAAATTGGCATTTTTGAGTATTGCCATTGTTTTGAGTTGGAATAAAGGTTCATTATTGTTGTACCACACAGTGGTTTCTGAACTTAACATTTGGAACTGGATTAGAATTTGAATGTTTGAATTGAATATGAAATAGAATTTTGAACGTTGATATTGGGTTTGAATTAAAATAAAAGTTTATTGTTGAATTGAATTGAAACCAATATATTGTTATTTCTTGAGTTGCTGATTAGTCAGTTTGGTAGTTTGATTGTTTGCTTGTAGTTATTTTGTAATTGATTGATTGAACTTTGTTATTTGATTATTTAATTTTGGTTTATTTGAATTGTATTGTTTGTGCAATGGCTCACAAAGCGGTGAGAGAGGCAATCAGTGGATTGACCACACAGCTACGGTGGTTCACTTCAGCTGCAGCAACCGCTGAGCGCCCGGATCTTGAAGCGGTCACTCTGGCTCGGTTCGAGCAGTTGAACGTGAGACTCGGCAACGTTGATGCTCTGCTTACCCGCTACAACGAGTACATTTGTGATGTGGCTCTGGAAGTGCTGGATCAGGCAGCACGTGACAAGGTCCTTGCTGACTACGACCAGATCTTGGACCTGGGGGATGTCATTGGTCAACGTGCTCGGGAAATATTGGGGAGCCGGACACCTGTCCAGGTCAAACCGGAGACCTCGGTTGTTTCAGGTCCCGGACTATTGAGTAGACTGCCTACCTTGGAACTGCCACACTTTAACGGTCGCTTGGACCAGTGGTTAGGTTTCCAAAACCTGTTTGAAAGTTTGGTTGATGCACGCTCGGACCTCAGACCCGCCCAAAAATTGGCCTATTTGTTGTCTGTCCTAGAAGGTGAGGCCCGAGCCTTGGTACAGCATCTGTCGTTGACTGACTCAGCCTACCCTACCGCTGTGGAGCTACTCACCCGGCGGTACCAAAATAAACGTTGTTTGGCTGACGTTCATATTGAATTGATTTTGGGGTTACCGGTCATTACTGGATTGTCAGCATTGCGTACTGACCTGTTGAACCCGTTGGTGGCAGCGACCAACGCTTTAAAGCAATTGGACTTGCCGGTGGACCATTGGTCTTACCTTTTGGTGCACGTTGTGCTGCAACGGCTTCCTGCCGATTTGAGGGCTCGTTTCGAGCAAAAGTATGGTGGGGATAGTGTCACACATCTCCCCCCATTTGATGACCTCGTCCAATTTTTGGAGGATGAGTGTCGGTTTGTGGACAACTCTGGCGTTGCCACTGAGTCATGCCAGCCGTCTTCCCGGCCACGAGACCAGGGATGGACTAGGGCTCGCGGGCCTGTTGATGGTCGCCCCGCCGCTCGTTTTGCTGGCACCCAGAGTCGTCCTGGTTGTGAGTTTTGTAGGGACACGGGGCATGGCATGGCAACTTGCGCGGCCGTTTTGAAGTTGCACGTGAGTGCCCGCCGCCGAATTGCCAATGCACGCCGCATGTGCTTCTCTTGTTTGGGGGCTCACTTCCATCGGGACTGCCCCAACCCCCGCCCTTGTAGAATTTGTAGGGGGTCCCATTTGGACATTTTGTGCGCTAACGCGAACCACGCTGGCAGACCAGCCTCTGATGAAGGTTCGCGTACGGGGGGGTACCATGGAGTTGGTCACCGGGCTTCTGCCTCGCCGGTTCAGAACCGGGGAGAGGCCTGCAATTTTGAGCGCCGCACTCCACCCCCCACGCAAGTTGATCGGGAGCCGCGCGGCCGCCATTTGGTCTCCCCGCGTAAAGGTGATTACGCAGTTGTTGCTAGGCAGCGCTGGCCAGACCAGCACCGCCTTCCCTCCCCTCCTTTGGCGGAACGTCCCCGGTTGGAGTCACGCCCCCCGCCATTCAGGCCTACCATGGGATATGCCCTTCCAGCGATGGCGCGTGGCTCGGGACACCGCGCGGATGAGGAATTTGACCTCTATCCTCGTCGGGAAAGACTTGGTCCTGGGTGCGGCGATCGGTCGCCGCCCAGGCATTGTTAGGACATTGGCGCCTGCCCCGCTAAGGTACCCTCAGATTGACACGGTTTTGTTGCCAACTGCATCGGTCAGGTCTGGGGGCCCACGGGGGACTCTGTTGTGGTCCGTGCCATTTTGGACATGGGAGCCCAGGGTTGCCTTTTGTCTATTGTTTTGTTGTTTTGTTTGTATTGTTTTGGGCAAATTGTTTTCTTGAGCGCCTTTGGACTGCGGGACTTGGCTGGGACGAGCCAATTCGGGAAACCCTGTTGGAAGATTGGCTCCAATTTGTATCCGCACTCCCTGCAGTCAGCGGGGTCGTGTTACCCCGCGCTATCCTCCCCCCTGGGAGCTACACTGCTACCCTTGTTTGTGATGCGTCTTCGCACGGTTATGCAGCTGTTGTTTGTCTGCGCACCGTCTGCGCGACAGGCCAGGTGAATTTGTCACTGGTCTTGGCCAAGAGCAAGGTGGCCCCCCTCCGGACGGCACTGATCATCCCTAAGTTGAATTGTCAGGGGCGGCGCGTCTTGTGCGTCTATTGAACCACGTTGCTCACACTTTGGGTGGAACTGTGGACATTCGGGCTTCTTACGCCTGGACAGACAGTCAAATTGTTTTGTGTTGGTTGAAGACGTCCGTCCACTCTTTGGAGGTCTTTGTTGCGAACCGAGTGTCCCAGATTCAAAATTCTGAAACGCCTTTGATTTGGAGGCACGTGCCTGGAGATTTGAACCCAGGCGCCGTGGCCTCACGTGGGTGCATGGCACCCCGCTTGTTTGCTTACCCCCTATGGTGGGGACCAGACTGGCTGACTCACCACCCCGAGGATGATTGTCCTTGATCGCCAGTCTTGATGTCGGGTCCTTTGCCCGGGCTCAAGGTGCTCGCTGTTGGAACGAAGGACCCTGATTTTTTGTTGAGTCGATTTAGCTCCCTCGACAAATTGTTGAATTGTTGTTTGTTGTTATTGAATTGTTGGTGACTGATCGTCACATTAAGAACTCGCATGCCGATTGCAATGCGCTGTTGGCCATTCTGCAGGGAGAGTTTTGGATATTGTCGGGAGCCGTTAGTAAGTTGAACCCCTTTTTGGACGATACGGGTCCTTTGTTGTTTGGTTGTTGACGGTTGAGGCACTCTAGCCTTCCTTATGGGGTCCGTCACCCCCTTTTGTTGCCTAAGGAGGGCCATTTGGTTAAATTGTTGTTGTTGTTGTTGTTGTTTGGTTATTTTGGTGTTTGTTATTGTTTTGACCCGCCAGCCTGCCCCCATTGGGGGGGTATTTTTGAGGCCGCGGTGAAAGCGGCACAGGGACTAGGGCATGCAAAAACCGGGTTGTTTTTAAAAACCGTTTTTTTCGGGTTTTTCATTTACAAAACCGGTGAAACCGGTTAAATCGGGTTTTTAAATGATTGTTAAATAAATGAAAAATATGTCTGTAAAGAAAAGAAAATGCTGAAATCTAATCAAAATATGTATTTTACAACCGACGAAAGAAACTGAGGAGGTTATCAATTCGAGGCGTATATATTTTTTTTTTATGTATTACCACGCATAACTTTATACAGATGAGTCCGATTTTAATAATTCTTTTTTTATTGGATAGGATATACCTTGCCAAGTATTATTAGCACATTAACCAGTCAATTACCGTAATTACAGACACAATTAAAAAACCACTGTGTCGATACCAAATGTGGTATCTCAGGGACTTAGAGATTAAAGCCACAAAAAGTTATAAAATAAAAACTTTCGTCGTCGGCGCTGAAAAATCAATGAACAAATATCACTCAAAGCGCCGACTCATAATTTTAAGGTTTATTATTTTTTGCTTTTTAGTTTTGTCGGCGGTTTAATTTTTTGTTAAAAAGTTTTTATTACAGACTGAAATAAACTACAACTACTAACAAGCAATAAAAAAGTTTCTTTTCTTTATACATAACATAGAATAATAATCATAAAGCTTATTATTTAGGAAAATAACATATTCTTTAAAACTTAAGGTATCTAACATACACAATTAGGCACATTTGGTAGGTAGACAAAGGCCTAAAATTACAGAATATTAAATAACAATTTAACTGTCATAAAATACAAACAGGCAAAATCAACAGTACGTAAAGTGAGATGAAAATAATTATTGAAATATCGCATAAAATAGAAGTCTTATTCCTAGTAAACCAAAACAAAATAAATCAGACATTCTTATAGATATAATAGATTATTAATTCTAAATTAAAATTACACAGCTAAATCAAATTACAATTTTTTACTTTGATAAAATTACCATACATGACCATATATTTTTTACTTTGATAGGACACAAGTGCATCGAGGGAGTCATCATTTAGAGTACTACGGATTTATTACACACTAGCTTCTGCCCGTGACTTCATCCGCGTCAAATCCGCGTTTTGCTCCCGTGACCCTTCCCGTCGCATCGAATTGCCTGCCAGTTTTCGTCCATTTTTCATTGCTGCTCCGCTTTTTTAGATTGTAGCGTGATGTTATATAGCCTATAGCCTACTTCAGTAAATAGGCTACCCTACACAAAAAGATTTTTCAATTCGAACCAGTAGTGTCTGAGATTAGCGCGTTCTACCAAACAAACAAACTCTTCAACTTTATAATATTAGTGTAGATAGTATAGATGAAACCTGCTCATAAAAAGGCTCTCTCTGATTCCACACTTGTTGAAGGTATAGATTCCAAAGCTTTATATACTTTTATTAAGTGCTCTCCCATTTTTCCTCCACCGTCGTAAAGTGCCATCTCCACCCTCATTTTAGTTTCTAAATGAAGTTCTGTAGATGGGCTTGCACCAGAGGTATGTTGTTTGAGCGTCTTCTTTATTTCTTGTCCGAGTTGGTCCTTGATGTTCTATGATACATTTACTACTATATAGTCTAAGTTTTCCTAAGTTGTAGTTGCCGTCGGTTTAGTAGTCGAAAAATGATTATTTATAATGTTAACCGAAAAAACCGATAACTCCGGTTTTGGTATCCCAAAAAACCCGGTTTTCAAATCAGTCGGTTATCCGGTTTTTTCGGTTATCCGGGTATCCGGTTTGCATGCCCTAACAGGGACTCTGGCGCAGATTGTTGGGAGACACCGTTCTCACCTTTAAGGAGTTAGCTACGGTATTTTGCCGTTTTGAAGCTGTATTGAACTCGCGTCCATTGTGCCCGCTGTCTTCGGACCTGAACGTCTTGGAGGCCCTGACCCCGGGCCATTTTTTGATTTGACAGCCACTTGCCGCCCTGCCGGAGCACCCTTTTGTCGATGTGAGCCAAAATTGGTTATCGCGGTTTCAGTTGGTGCAGCAGCTCGCTCAGAGTTTTGGAAGCGTTGGAGCTTGGAGTATTTGCACATCCTCCAGCAGCGCGTCAGGTGGACTGATAAAACGCAACCTTGTCGGGATTGCCAAGTGATTGGCGGACGGGAAGGCCCATCCGGGGGACGCCAGGGCCCCGTTTAAAGTAGTTTCGGAACGCGCCATCGAACGGAATGACATCTGACTTGACAGTTTGATTTTGACACTTGACACTTCTCTTGGAATTTGGTGGGAAAAAAAGGGAACACGTCGCCGGTTGTATTTCGCGATCTTGTTGAAAAGTAATCCCTTACCCCGGTCGTTTTGGTGACAATAAGTCATGACCCTTGTTTGGATTGTTAATAACCCCAATTTGACGTAATAACACGGGTTGAATTTTGGATATATCTTGTTTAAGAAGTTTGAAGGTTAAGCAAGTGACGCTATTGGGAACGAGTGATTTGAAGACCGCATGCTGTGATTGCCTCCAGCCTTATTGCAGCGGATTCTAACCTGAAGAATACTCGTAACGTCACAACACGATACATATACACTCACTTACACACATAACTCCAGGTAACCCCAGAAGCAGTGTCCTTCAACCACCAGGTAAGTTCTTTTGTTGTATTGTAGGTGAGTTGTTCTCTTATATATTGTCTGCTCCGCGTACGGCGGACTAGTTTCGCTAGCCACTCTTGTCTCTAGAGCCCCACGGTTAGCACGCTTCCACATAATAATTAAAAACCCTTATGGGGGTCTAGTCTGGCAGCGTACATATCTCACCATAAAATCAAATTAATAGAGGCTAATGTGTATAGACAATTAGTTGCTAATTTGTTGCAGCAAATAAACAGGAAAAATACTAGAAAATAGGTTCAATATTTTTTTTACAGTCGATTTTAGTTGGCTGCGCGGACGGCAATACGCCTAAAATACAATGGTACCGATTCCCTTGTTCACAAACTAAACTAAATTTAAGTTCAGTGCATCTTTTTCTTTGTATTTCATTAAGAAGAGGACAAAAGAAAATTTTTAGTTTAGTCCTGTCAAATTAATCAGCGCCTGTCACTACTCCATACAAGTTTAGACGTGATTAAAAACTTGCCTACTAAAATTACTAGTCCAGTCATTATAGTAAGTTCACCTCGGAATTCGAGATACCCAGCTTTAAGTCTGTAAATAGTTGTATAATGACACCCTAAAAGTTGTCTCAAAACCTACATATGGTAGGGTGTAAGCAACTATTAAATTTCAAGGTCAAAGGTCCCAAAAATCTGTTTTTTGCGCTTTTTTTGGAAATATCTCATTTCCTATGGGTTTTTTGCTATTTGTATTTATTATCAATATTGTAGAGTATACAATTCTCTACAAATTTTGTTTAAAAAATTTTAGTACGGTGAACCGTTTTCGTGATAGAGGGCGGAGAGCGCGCGGTCACAGCATCACTTCAGGTCAACCGGTGCCTCCGGTCGAAAACGCGCCATATATAGTTGATGAACTATCGATAAATCAATGATTATAAATATTTGTCAATTTTTATTAACTATTATATTATATTTTATCATTTTTTTCCTAACTTATCCACTTTTATTCAGTATTAATTTATTTAACAACACTTACCTGCCCATGTAATTGCAGAATTGTTAATGAAAATATAGGAATTATATTTGAATTTTAACCTAATTAATATTAATAACTTCTTACATGATGAAAAAAAAAAACAAATAAATTATGAATTAATCTTTTTATTAAAAAATATCATTGAATACATTTATTTTTATTGAAAGTAAAAAAATGGAATAAAGGGTACAAAAACTACAATTTATAATTTTAATCATCTTCTTCCTCTTCATCGTCGTCTTCTGGCTGCTGGTAAATTTCAAACTGGTCTTCATTATCGTCTTCAACGACATTTGTCTCAAGTTCTTCCATGATTTCGGGGTCAAAGGTTCCATCTTCGTTAATGTCGCTCTGATATGGTAGAGCATTGAGACAAGCTTGCCCATTACATTGGCCACAAGCTAAAGAGCATTGCAAGCCAGCTTTCCTGCATCCGCATCGCGAACCACAACCACTCTTGCAGTTGCAGAAAATTGTATTTAGCAAATCTTCTGGAGCAGGTGGTAAAATTGTCATGGCTCCAGAAAATCGTTTCGCATTGCCCAACCCCATACCTGGGGTTCCAAATCATGTCCTAACCAAGTTTGACTTGATAATATACACGGTTGAAATGTTGAAATGTTGTTATCAGTATTATTGAATTGATATAGATTTAACGCATGAAGAAAATGATAAAATATAATATAATAGTTAATAAAAATTGACAAATATTTATAATCATTGATTTATCGTTAGTTCATCAACTATATATGGCGCGTTTTCGACCGAGACACCGGTTGACCTGAAGTGATGCTGTGACCGCGCGCTCTCCGCCCTCTATCTCGAAAACGGTTCACCGTATAAAAAATTTTTTTGAATAAAATTTGTAGAGAATTTTGTATTCTACAATATTGATAATAAATACAAATAGCAAAAAACCCATAGGAAATGAGATATTTCCAAAAAAAGCGCAAAAAACCGATTTTTGTGACCTTTGACCTTGAAATTTAATAGTTGCTTACACCCTACCATATGTAGGTTTTGAGACAACTTTTAGGGTGTCAATTTACAAGTATTTACAGACTTACAGCTGGGTATCTCGAATTCCGAGATTCTTACCTAATTTAAGCTTAAATGACTGGACTATACGTCAATTTACGTCTAGCGCTGATTAATTTGACAGGACTAAACTAAAATTTATCTTCTGTCCTTTTCTTAATGAAATAGAAAGAAAAAGATGCACTGAACTTAAATTTAGTTTAGTTTGTGAATAAGGGAATTGGCACCAATGGCGTTTATTTCGTTATTAATAGTAGGTTCAAGCTTAGTTCTAGTACTAATCGACAGGTATCGTAGCCAAGTTTGGATAAATGTGGCGAATATAACTACAGGCTTTATATTTTAGAAGATATTCACTAAAATATAGTAGTATGAAACTGTATTAGAGTAGAATGACCATACATTTTCATAATAAAGTGAGACTGAATCGCCATTATTGGAATGTTCGGTAGTCATCTTAATTTTTTAGGGTGAAACTCTTTAAGACATTCTATAGCATACTTTATAAAAGTCAAATTCACAAACCGATAAAAAATTCTTTATTCAAAATCAGCATACAGGCAAAAATCAAGTAATGTCAACAAAATATTTTTTTTTTTTTTATAAACTACCATAACATTAATATAAATTAACTGAAACTAATGTAAGACACAGAAAGACAACCACAAAGTCATCTCTGGATTGAAATCGCCTCTGAACCTGTGGTACCTGGATGATGGCATTATTGGTGGATCACCGGAAGAGGTTTGGCAGGACCTGGAGGTTCTTGTTCCTCAACTTAAGAAGCTGGGTCTTGAGGTGAATCCCTCCAAGTGCGAATGTTTTCCCTGTGGCGTTGGAGCTCGTTAACACTTCTCACGCTTTGGTTCTCATTTACCTGGCCTCAGGGAGCTTTCTCCTCTTTCATTCTACCTTTTGGGATCTCGCGATTCCGTCGATTGACGGAGTGCCAGAAGCCATATCCTCCCGTAAAGAGCTTCTCCTCAATGCTCGGGGACGTCTCAAAGATCTCTCCGCGCACGTTGCAATTTTGTTGTTGCGTATGTGTTTTGCCTTACCCAAGGTTACATATCTCTTGCGGACTGCTCCTACCTGGCTTTGCCCTGAAGAGGTATGTTCCTTTGACTGTGCTCTAAGATCAACGGTTGAGTCGATACTGAATGTTCGCCGCCAGGCCTCACCACTGAATGTATCTTTAAACCCGGCGCCAATGACGTGAAAATAATAACACGGACAATGACACCGGGTCATGGTGACCCGAAGTTTATAAGTATTTTTCAAAATGTTATGCAATGATAACAGCCTAGTTTAATGATTCAAGTATTAGTTTGTGTTATTATTTACTGGTTTAAAGAACAAAAATGAACATATATTCATAAAATCAACTTTTATTAACTTTCTTCAGAACTCATGCAAAATCCACTTTGAAAACACAACTTGAGTTAATATTTAATTTTTCTTATAGAAACTTACTAAAACAATAAAACAAAAATCTTATTTTCATCCCCCCATCTCGGAAAGAGTATTTTTGCCCTTCGATACCTGAGTGCAAAAGCTGTTTTTATCCACTAGAGGATAAAGTAAATTGAATTTAGAACATCGTGTGCACTAAGTTTGTGAATTCAAAACATCATTAAATCTATTTACTTCTTTCTCCATGGTGCCGAATTTATCATTCAACCTTTTTCTAATTTGTAAAACTTAGACTCGGAACCTTCTTGATATACTTTTTTTTTTAATTTGCTTTGCGCGCGCCATTTTACTTTTCACGTCACCAACATTACAGTACCTAACAAAAATATTACACTCGACTTTTGGTAACTGTAGCAACGTTACTTTCAATTTTTCTCAATCATACCTAAGTATCATTTGAAATAATTTAAAGATTATTCTGTAATACTTACCTATCATAATGTAGTACATAATATATGTTAATACCTAAACTGAAATAAAAGTATCTTGTGATTGAAATGCTTTTTTTGCATATTTAGTCATTTCCTCGCTGAGGTGGGATGAAAAGTTACGTGTTGCACTCGAGTGCAAAGATTTTTTCACTTCGTGCTCTTTTGATTCCCTCGCTAACGCTCAGGATTCTAATTTTTGAATCACTCGCTGCACTCGTGATTCAATTTTAGAATCCTTCGCTTGCTCGGTCATCAAAATTGAGCACGCCGTTAAAAAGCAACTTTGCACTCTTGTATAACAAATAACTATTATTATTAGAGAGATCATTAGCACTTAGAAACATCAATTATCCTTATAATCAGTCTACGGTTTTCTCATACCAAGACATGGAACTGCTACAATTTTCGCAGTATAGGATGTAATGATCTGGGCATATGTATATTGGCAAACATTGCAATTGTGGTTAGTTTTCCCATCCTTTTTTGAAGGACTCATATGACTTCTCCTATGAGCTCCAGGAACCTTCTGGGAAGGTTCTTCAGAGGGCGCCCCCGCGAAAACTACGATTCTTTTGCGCAATTGCTGAGGCAAATTCACACGGGTTCTTAGTTCCTGCAAATGGACCAGAATAAGGCTAAATCTCAAGATCTTCTGAAAATGACGCCTTTCTATCCGTGTTTCATTGTTGGCTCGATATATTATGATGTTTGCAGCCCGTGATATTTAGTACGGCAAAAAAAAAAATGTGAGCGGCCATCTTTTCTAGTTTCTATTCACATGATAGGTAGCACTAAGTTCGTCAACTACATCCACTCCACTCTTAGTAGAATTAAAGTAAATTATAATTTCTGGTCCCGGCTGTCACCTAAAGATTCTTCAATGTTTCCATCGTGATACAAACTAGACAACAACAGGACCCCACCTTATTAGGTAGTGGTACCGATTCCCTTGTTCACAAACTAAACTAAATTTAAGTTCAGTGCATCTTTTTCTTTGTATTTCATTAAGAAGAGGACAAAAGAAAAAATTTAGTTTAGTCCTGTCAAATTAATCAGCGCCTGTCACTACTCCATACCAGTTTAGGCCAGCTTGGAAAGTAATAGGGTTGTGTTTATTGCATCGAAAGCCCGTGAAAAATCAAGCAGTGCAAGGATTGTTTCCTCCCCCCTGTCCCGTGCCTCTAAGATATTTCCCACTACGTCAGAAAGGGCGGTGGCCGTCCCACGGCCCTCCGTTCTTTACGTCACTCTCAAATTGTCAGATTAGAGTTAGAGGAATATACACTTTTTTGCATGTCATTAACTCACCCTACCTTAATCTGACGCGCTCGAGAAAGTCTGATGATCGTTTTTTAGAGTTCCGTTGCCAAATGGCAAAAACGGAACCCTTATAGATTCGTCATGTCTGTCTGTCTGTCTATCCGTCCGTATGTCACAGCCACTTTTCTCTGAAACTATAAGAGCTATGCTGTTGAAACTTGGTAAGTAGATGTATTCTGTGAACCGCATTAAGATTTTTACATTAAAATAGAAAAAAAAAACAAAAAATTTTGGGGTTCCCCATACATAGAACTGAAACTCAAAAAGTTTTTTTTCATCAAACCCACACGTGTGGGGTATCTATGAGTAGGTCTTCAAAAATGGTATTGAAGTTTCTAATATCATTTTTTTATAAACTGAATAATTTGCGCGAGAGACACTTCCAAAGTGGTAAAATGTGTGTCCCCCCCCCCCCCCGTAACTTCTAAACTAAGAGAATAATAAAACTAAAAAAAATATATGATATACATTACTATGTAAACTACCACCGAAAATTGGTTTGAACGAGATCGAGTAAGTAGTTATTTTTTAAAACGTCATAAATCGTAAACCACAATTTAACTTTCATTCAATCAGCTGAAATATTATTTTTTTTAAAAATACATTTATTTTCATAAACATAAACCTTGTGCATAAACCGAGAATACCTACAGGTTTGTACGGAACCCTCGGTGCGCGAGTCCGACTCGCACTTGGCCGGTTTTTTTTAGTAATCTGATCCGTTATCCTTGACGGGCGGCAGAAAAATACTTGCCAGTTTCTTTATAGGGTTGAACATTTTGTCTAATTAGACGATTTTGAACTGCGTGCTGTTCAAAATCGTCTAATTCTTTGTTCCGCCAACTGTCTTGGTGTTTCTCCAGGTATAGGAAAAATCCTTAATCTTTTCACCTTCATTAACAACTTCTCTAATTGTACTGTGAAATTTACCTTGAAAGAAATATAAAGACAGTCATATTAATTTCATGTACATTTTTCAATTTCAATTATCAACCATTTAGAGTCAACGTACACGCGATTTGTCAAACTAGAAAACATAACCTATTGAGGTTATGTTTTCTAGTTAGTTTGTTATATTATTGAATCTATTAGTAAATAAAACAATAAAATGGCTTGAAACTTATAATACCGATAAAACTTAGTATTAGAAAGGAAAAACAGTGACTGACATTGACTAAAAGATACATTTCTTGGATAAATACCTGTCATGTCGGCAGTTCTTTCGAAAACATTGTCAATCGCCAAATATCTTACGAAAACTTGATATATCACAGCTCACACCACTACTCCTTATTATTTTATTCATTTTATGTGTACAAAAGCATTAATAATTGATAGATAATTAGAAATAAGTGAAATACAACTGGGAACATAACACAATGACAGATTAGCTGCTTGTTGTTGATAAAAAACTTGGTTTAGAGAACTTGGTTTATTACCGCTACCTTCTCTCTATATTTATGAAGTATGTATGTTTGTTAAGAAGCATAAAGACCTATTTATAAAGGCAGAGGATGTATGTTCTCGAAACCGGCGAGATCCTCACAGGCTTGTACACGGAATAAAGAAAACTAGAGGAACTGCCCCTTGGACATCGCGCGCGTGTCAACATTAAGCGCAGATGCGCAACATTTAGCATATTCGCCGTCAGATACTTGTCGCGATTGGTTGTCTCACAAATACACGAAATAGTACAAATTATGCCTTGTTGTGCGGGTTTGAGTTGTAAAAACGAAAGCAGATTTTTTTTTATCTCGTGGTGGTGTATCGTATCATCGGCAAGTACTAAACATCGTTAATTTTTAATATAATTGATTTAATTACAACACCACATGTTATGACTTCAATGCAAACTATAAACAGCCTTATATTCATTGTAACAAAGTCTAAATACACTTGGTCGTCATCTGGAAAATCGTAACCTAAATTCTAGTAACTTCGACGCTACTCGATTAGGGATGGGACACATCCGTAAAGTAGGCCGGTATCGATAATTTTGTCTCATTTTAGTACGGAATCAATAGCTCACATAGATAGTTTTAACCTTTTGCATAGTAGTGTGCCTAAAAGTAGTTGCCTATTCAATTTTGAACATGTAACGCCTCGTGATGTAGTTAATGTTTTTAACACACTTAAGTCTAAAAACACTGGTGATTTCTGGGGCATTTCCATCAAACTATTAAGTAATATAATAGACGTCGTAGCCCCTTATTTAGCTGTTACTTTTAATAAATGTGTTGATGTCGGAACTTTTCCTGACCTCATGAAGAGTAGCAAAGTCATACCATTATTTAAATCAGGTAATAAAAAAGACGTTTCTAATTTTAGGCCTATTTCTATCTTACCTGCATTTAGCAAAATATTTGAAAAGTTAATACTCAAGCAGTTGCTAAGATATACTTTTTATACTCCAGCAGTTCAGCCGCCTACGCCGGCAGAAAAGCAAGACAGTATACTGACGTTGATACAGCTCGGTTAGTCTATTTTAGTTATTTTCACAGCGTTATGTCTTACGGTATTCTACTGTGGGGCAAAGCCGCTGATATTCAAAATATTTTTGTCCTTCAGAAACGAGCTGTTCGAGCAATTTACCAGCTAGGTGCCAGAGTTTCTCTAAAGGACTTTTTTAAAGATATTGGTACCGATTCCCTTGTTCACAAACTAAACTAAATTTAAGTTCAGTGCATCTCTTTCTTTGTATTTCATTAAGAAGAGGACAAAAGATAAATTTTAGTTTAGTCCTGTCAAATTAATCAGCGCTTGACGTAAACTGACGTAATTTTAGTAGGCAAGTTTTTAATCACGTCTAAACTTGTATGGAGTAGTGACAGGTGCTGATTAATTTGACAGGACTAAACTAAAATTTATCTTCTGTCCTTTCCTTAATGAAATAGAAAGAAAAAGATGCACTGAACTGGTACCGATTCCCTTGTTCACAAACTAAACTAAATTTAAGTTCAGTGCATCTCTTTCTTTGTATTTCATTAAGAAGAGGACAAAAGATAAATTTTAGTTTAGTCCTGTCAAATTAATCAGCGCTTGACGTAAATTGACGTAATTTTAGTAGGCAAGTTTTTAATCACGTCTAAACTTGTATGGAGTAGTGACAGGCGCTGATTAATTTGACAGGACTAAACTAAAATTTATCTTCTGTCCTTTCCTTAATGAAATAGAAAGAAAAAGATGCACTGAACTTAAATTTAGTTTAGTTTGTGAACAAGGGAATCGGTACCATTGGTATTCTAACGGTAGCATCACAATTCATCTTCGTCAACATCTTATATATATTAGGCAAAATTTACACTTACATGCTTAAAACAGTGATTGTCACACTGTTAACACTAGGCATAAGGACAAACTACGTGTTCCCTTTCACCGGCTTCATAAGGTACATAACTCATTTGTTGGGCTTGGTATAACATTTTACAACAAGCTTCCACCTTCTTTACTAGAATTACCTTTTAATGCGTTTAAAACTCAAGTAAAATCCAACCTTTGTCTAAAGGCATACTATTCCATCAACGACTATACCGGATGACATTTTTTACCGTCTCGACCTTCATATGGTGTGTTGTGTAACTAGAATAGAACGCAGAAAGGCCTTCAGATTCATCGTAGGTGACTAAATGAGCGCAGGACGCGGACGGACGGGGATGCATGTACGGCTCGTGCGCCTGCGAAAGATCAATGAGGCCGCCTATCGGCCGGCTTCAATGGGTAAGCCCACGCTACGAAATCATTGATACATACCACGCATTGAGTAGGGTGCAAATGATTTGAGTTTCGATAGATTTTAATTGATTTTATTTTTTATTTTTTTTTCCAAATTTCCGTTTCTGTTGTTCTAGTATGAAAATGTTGCTTTAAATGTGTAGTATTTATTGCTAGATCAATTTTATTACATGTTATTAAAAAATATAAAAAATAAAAATTTATATGCCAAAGGCTTCTACTCCGTTCACCTATTACACCCATTTTTTTTCAAGACGTTATAAAATGTCACCCAGTATAGATGACAAAACTAGTTGGTCGCTGTGATTAACTCAGGACAATGTTTGTGTTCTTTCTCCAGTACCTACTAGCGTACCTAGTGATAGGTTATATAGCTGTAATATAATTGTTATTATATTATTTATTTATTTTTTTACTGTGTTAGTCATTTTTTTTGTGTATTTATTCGTTTTGACATGTTCTATGCTTTGACATATATTATTATAATGATTAGTATTGCATAAAATGATTAGCTAGCGACCTCGACAAGTTGTCATTCAATTCTTGCCTGAGCAACCGGCAGCAAGTTCGTCATGCTCCCTTAGATGTCAATGCTTGCGGTAGCGTCAGGGGTCGGGTTACCCCCTTCCCTCAAATAAGGCGAGGGGGGTAATGATCTGATCTTTGCGTTATGGTCGTGAACGGGTGCTGCTTGTGGTGACTGGTCGTCTTGCTGACCTTGATGTTGGTATTGTTGTTAATTACCTACCTGTTTATTAGTTTTTACGCCGATGGTCCTAGTTTATCATTTTGTGGCCTCGACTTGTAACTCGGGTCGTAACAGCTATGTGAACGTGATTCAGCATTGCATATGTAAGCTGTCACGCCCTTTATGCCAGGAGGCTTTTATTTTGGTACTTTTATTTACTTTTTAAAAATATTTTTTGCTTTTGCTTGAGTATAGATTTCATTTTATTTCTTGGAATATTGGGTTGGCTAGCTGACATATTATGGCAAATCATTAAATTTAATATTTTGTGTCTCGTAATGTTACCTCCTTACAATTGTATAGAATCAAGTTCTTCTAACTTAACAGACAGCTGTGCTGCTGGGGAGTTTGTTCCGCCACTTCTTCCCAGCTAAAGCACTAGGAAGTGCCGAAGGGCGGGCGTTTTGGGGAAACTGTCTTTTGTAACTTTGACGTTCAAAAAGTGCTGACTCTCAGCCTAGTTTGAATAAATGACTTTTGATTTTGATTTTGAAAAGTTATGTAATAAGTCAGTTGATTAAAAAAATTAAGTGTGATATTTGCGTTAGTGCTTTAGTAACAAAAAAACAAATCAATAATTACATAGATTTATTATAGGTAAGGCTAGAGAGGGTTATTATGCCCATCAGAATCTGTGATTAAGATATGTCAGATATCCGAAATATTTTTAAATGACGGTCACACTCACATCTAAATCTAAACTAATATTATAAATGCAAAAGTAACTCTGTCTGTCTGTCTCGCTTTCCTGCTAAAACACTGAACCGATTAAAATGAAATTTGGCACACAGATAGTTTAGAGCCTGAGAAAGGACATAGGCTACTACTACTACTATCCCGGTAGTATGTTCCCGCGGGATAATTTCCGACCTCCACGCGGGCGAAGCCGCTGGGAAAAGCTAGTATTTAATAAAGATTATATCATGGCTAAAATAATGCACCAGTTTATTGGGTCATCAATATTCCAAAACATTCGCTATCATCAATTAGGGGATTTTCGTAGGTATATAAAAAAATCTTCGAAGTTTCCAGGGTAATTTAAAAAATGTATCTCTGGGTGCATTGTACAAGAATTCAAGCGACCAGAAACAGCAAAATATATTTTATAAGTTCTATTTGCCATATTAAGTAATCATCTTGCACTGATTATTATTAAATATTCACAAATCGCACGCTATCTGCTTACAAACAAAACCATTAATAACACCGCCCGCCATCCGTTTATCAAAGCGGTGCGTACGCGACTGCGTATGTACCAGTGTTGCCACCTTGGTTTTTAAAAAAGAGCTGTCGAACAAGCTCGAAAGAGCTAGATTTCAAAAATTTTGCCATCAAAAGAGGTGCTAGAAAGAGCTAAAAACATAAATACAAATGAAGTAATTTTTTTTTTTTTTGAAACGTATAATGTGATCTAATTATTATTAAGTTATTATACTGTTAAATATCAGAGTCTTCATCGAAATCTACCAAAATCAAATCTGAAGAAATTGATGGCTTATTGAAATCTGTGTTCTTAGCCAATTTGAACGAGTATTTCAAATTACTCCCACACTTTTGTATTATTTCAGCTGGCACCTTGTGGGAACAGCAAGACTCTTTTAGTCGTTACAAACCTCATTGTATACGTAGTATGGATGACATTGTTTTTAACCCCATTTTATTACTTATGACAACGTGCGGCAGCTGGCAAGCCGGCCGATCACCGGGCGGGAGGTAAGGCCTGCGCTCCACCCGCCAAGGCCAGGGGCAGGGGCAAGCCCTCCGCCACCGTCGTCACCGCTGCTGCCGATGCCGGCTCGATCACATCTGTCGCTGCCGGTACCGCCACAGCAGGGCCCTCACAAGGGGCTCGGGAGGGGGCTGATATGGACTGTCAGTAATGGCTGCTCCATTACGCCTCCTCCAGGCGAACATCAACCACTGCGCCTCTGCTCAGGATCTTTTCCTCCAGAGCATGGCGCAGTGGTCGATTAACATCGCCGTGGTCGCTGAGCCGTACTTTGTCCCGCCCAGGGATGACTGGGTGGGGGACCTGAGCGGCTCAGTGACCCTCATTTTGTCGGCCGCCGCCGGAACCCCGACCCTCGAGGCTGTCAAGAGGGGACAGGGTTGCGTAGCAGCACGGTTCGGGGAGATTGTCGTGGTAGGAGTATACTTCTCCCCGAGCCAAACTCTCGCCGAGTTCCACAACTCCCTTGCGGAGTTGAAAGTTGTCGTCGTCGGGTTCCGTCCCCTCTCCGTGCTCGTGCTCGGGGACTTCAACGCCAAGAATTTGGCTTGGGGTTCCCGGTATACGGACACACGGGGCAGGATGGTGGAGGACTGGGCTCTGGAGACAGGCCTAGTCGTCCTTAACCGGGGTTCTGTCCCTACGTGCGTACGGATGCGGGGCGATTCAGTGGTGGACATTTCGTTCGCCAGTCCCGCTCTGTCGCCGCAGGTCATTGACTGGCGTGTAATGGAGGGGGTGGAGACGTATTCCGACCACCGGTATATCCGGTTTGACGTCTCCGCCCAGACCTCGACCGCGCCGGTCCGACAGGCCCCGTGTGGTCCGCGGTGGGCGCTAAAGAAGCTGGACCGGGAGCCTCGATCGTTCAGGCCTGGGTGTCACCACCGGACAGGCCTGCTGACATCAACGACGAGGCCGAGTGGTTCCGGGAGGCCATGTCCGAGATTTGTGACGTGGCTATGCCCCGAGTCCAGCCAGGACGGGCTTAGCGCCAGGTGTACTGGTGGTCGCCGCAGCTGACAGCGTTGCGCGAAGCGTGCGTTGCGGCGCGACGCCGGTACACCAGGCACCGCAGGCTCCGTATCTGCCCACCGGATACGGAAGCCATTCAGGCGGAGCTATATGAGGGGTACAGAGCGGCGAAGACCGCCCTCCAAGAGGAGATTCTGCGGGCCAGAGGACTGGCCTGCAAGGAGTCGCTGGAGACTCTGAACAGGGACCCATGGGGACGGCCTTACAAGGCCGTCCGGGAGAAACTCCGCCCATGGGCTCCTCCGCTGACTCAGAGTCTCCGGCCCCAACTAGTGGAGGGCGTGGTGAGCGCTCTGTTCCCTTCGCGAGGGTAACATAGTCCCCCACCAATGGCTCCGCCTCCTGCGATGCATGCCAAAAATACCGCCCCAGGACCCGACGGCTTGCCTGGCAAAGCCTGGGTCCTGGCCTTAGAGGCTCTCGGGCCTCGACTCAGGGGGCTCCTAAGCGCATGTTTGGAGAGGGGCCAGTTCCCACTTCGTTGGAAGATGGGGAAACTGGTCCTCATAAAGAAGCCTGGGTGCCCAGCGGACTCTCCGTCCGCTTACCGGCCCATCGTGCTGCTCGACGAGGTGGGCAAGCTCTTTGAAAGAGTAATTGCAGACCGCTTCGTTGGGTGGCTGGTGCGGGAGGGGCCGGATTTGGCGGACAGCCAGTTCGGTTTCCGCAAGGGGCGCTCTACGGTGGACGCCATCATGCGCGTGCGAGCCCTCACGACGGGGGATGCAGTGGCCCGGGGTGGGGTCGTCTTGGCGGTGTCTCTAGACATCGCCAACGCCTTTAATACCCTGCCCTGGAGTTGCATTAGGGAGGCACTCCGGTATCACCGGATGCCGACCTACCTCTGTCGCGTAGTCGAGGCTTACTTGACGGATAGAGCCGACATCTACCCCGGTCACCAGGGCGACTGGAACCGGCGAGAGATGTCGTGCGGTGTCCCACAGGGATCGGTCTTAGGGCCGCATCTGTGGGACATCGGGTACGACTGGGTGCTGCGCGCCACGCTGACACGGACACGCTGGTCCTGGCGCAGGGGAGGTCGCACGAGGCGGCGGCCGAACTTATGACACGCGGGGTTGCGACAATCGTCGATAGGATCCGGCAATTGGGACTCGAGGTGGCATTGCACAAGTCCGAGGCCATGGGTTTTCATGGTCCTCGGAACGCGCCACCTGCGGGTCGCCGATGAAGTACCTGGGACTTGTCCACGACAGCCGGTGGAACTTCGTTGAGCATTTCTGACGTTTGGCTCCCAGACTGGAGCGGGCTGGGGCTGCCTTAAAGCGGCTCCTGCCCAATCTGGGGGGTCCAAACGCCTCCTGCCGGAGGCTCTACACGGAGGTCGTGCGGTCCATGGCCCTCTACGGGGCACCGGTGTGGGCGCCCTCATTGAGGCTGCGCCCAGCGCGCCGGTTGAGTGCGGCCCAGAGGGTCATGGCCATCTGGTTAATCCGAGGATACCGTACGGTCTCCTGCGAGGCAGCGAGCCTCCTTGCCGGAGTGCCGCCATGGGATCTGGAGGCAAAGATCCTCGCCCACATTTGGGAGTGGCGCGAGTAGGCGAAACGCCGGGGCGAAACTCCGCTGCCGCGACAAATTGCGGCACGGCGGACAGAGCTCCGGTGTGATCTCATGGCGACATGGCGGGTACGATTGTCGCAACCCAGTGCTGGGCACGCCACAATTGCGGCGGTAAGTCCCCTCTTTGAGGAGTGGATAGAGAGGCGCCACGGCGTCCTCACCTTCCGCCTGACGCAGGTTCTCACCGGGCATGGATGCTTCGGTGGGTTCCTGTTCAGGATAAAGCGGGAGGATACGTCCGGGTGTTTCCATTGCGAGGATCGTCTGGAGGACACGGTGGAGCATACGGTGGAGGTGTGCCCTGCCTGGGCGGGGCACCGCCGTGTCCTCGTGGAGGCGATCGGCGGCGGCGACCTCTCGCGTCCGGCCCTGGTGCGAGCCATGGTACGGAGCGAGAGGGAATGGGAAGCCGTCACCTCCTTCTGCGAAGCAGTAATGCTCGCGAAGGAGGAGGCGGGGCGTGTGAGGGAGTGGCAGCCTCTGCGCCCTCACGTCCCTAGCCGCCGCAGGAGGAGACGCCCCGGGCGTCGGGAGTCCATAGCGGACTCCCAGCCACCGTAGGCGCGAGCTTGCGGGTGGCGAGCAATGGGTAGCTCGCCGCCCGGTAAGGACCAAGCTCGGGTCGACGGCGCGTAGTGTTCCACGCGCGCCTCAAAGAGATATCAGCAGCGCTGAAGGGGTCTTCTAGGACCGATGCCTGCCGGGGTCGCGTGATTGTTCGAAAGAGATACCGTGACCCTGGCACATGGGCAACTGATGGAACACGGGTGGGTTTTAGTCAGTAAAAGTCTGACACGCCCTCCCGCTCCGCCCAGAGCGGGAGAAGTCATGGTCTCGGCTGCATCTAGACTTTATTTTATTTTATTTATTTGGGAAAACAAACAGTTACACATTACAATATTATACAAAAAATTATCTTAACAGTGAGTAAATGTGTAACCCACAACATTTTCCACATATTATAAAAACAAATTATAAAATTAATGCGACGTGCGCTTACAGTTTAAAGGTACAAAAAAAAATACATTAAGTGTTACTGATAAAATTAAACTTAAACTAAACAGGCATGCAATAAAAAAAAAATATAAAAAAGAAAAATAAGAAATTATAAAAAAATACAGTTTCAACGTTACATACTAGGAAGTAATATTCAAAATTGTTTCCTGAACAAGGTCTCTAAATTGACCAGTTGCTAGAGCAAAGATGTCAATATTCTGGAAGAGATTGTTATATTGACCAGTGATGCGACGTAGGGGTGCTCGTAAGCCTGCATTCGTACGACTAGATGATACGGCAAAAGGAGGTCGTGCGCGCACCCCACGGCTTATGGTTGTTCTAGGTACAACGTAGCTTATCTTATTGGTAATATCCAAACAATCATATGAGCTATTACATACATCAAATAATGGGGCCTATACGTGGTAAAACTTATTCAGTTATAGTAGACTCAACATCCAAGTGGCTGGAGGTATTTCAAGTTCCCAGTACTGCAGCAAGTCATACGATGATGAGGTTGCGCGAGCTGTGGAGTAGGTGGGGAATCCCCAGGCAAATAGTGACGGATAATGGACCGCCGTTCACCAGTAGTGAATTTGCTCAATTCATACAAGGTGACGGTATCCAGCATATATTTACAGCCCCCTATCATCCCTCATCCAATGGGGCCGCGGAAAATGCAGTTAAGACTTTAAAAAGGGTTATTAAAAAAGCTAATTTAGATAATAACAGTGTAGAACAGGCTCTGAACACATTTTTATTATACCTATTATAGGTGTACGCTGCCAGACCAAACCTCAATTCAATTGCGCAGTGGAAGTTTTTGATGGGGGGCTCTGGAGACAAGAGTGGCTAGCGTACTGTCCGCCGTACGCGGAGCAGACAATACAAGTGAACAATTACAAATACAACAAAAGCACTTACCTGTTGGTTGAAGGACACTGCTCTGGTGCCAACCTGGAGATATGTATGTAAGTGAGTGTATGTGTATTGTGTTGTGACGTTACGAGTATTCTTCAGGTTAGAATCCGCTTCCAATTAGGCTGGAGACGATCACAGCATGCGGTCTTCAAATCACTCGTCCCAACAGCGTCACACTTTGCTTAACCTTCAAACTATTTATCGAAAATATGTCCAAAACCCGTGTTATTACGCCAAATTAGGGGTTATTAACAATCCAAACTATGGGTCATGACAGATTGTCCACAAAACGACCCGTTCTAAGGGATTAATTTAACAAAAGGGGTCGAGACGCCACGAGGACCCGCCATCCCTTTTCAAGCACCAAATCAAGAGAGCTGTCAAGTGTCAACGTCAAAAAATGACAAGTCAGATGTCACTTCGTTACACGCGCATTCCATTAGGCGCACAGATAATAAACGGTACGCAACAATAGGAATACCGAACACTGCACTACGGGAATAAGCCCATCAGTCGCACTCATAGGAAGACGGTTGCGAACCAAGTTGGACGTGCTAAAACCCGATGTGGGAGCTAGGATACAAAAAGCGCAGCAAGGGCAGGTTGTTAGTGCGGGAGGGACGGAAAGGAGTGTGGAAGTAGGAGACGACATTTGGTATCGACAATATCTAAAGGAGGACAAATGGCTGCCTGGTACTATAGTTAACTTGACAGGGCCAAGCAATTATAAGGTACTAGACAGTAACGGTAAACAGGTACATAGGCATATCGATCAGCTTTGGCGAAGGACTAGTAGTTCGCTTGTGGTCCCCACAGATTGGTCACGTTCACCAGAAGCTTCAGCTCCTACGTCGCCCCTCGAAGGCAGGTTGGAGCGGCCGGAGGTCTCGGTGGCATCGTCGTCGCCTGCGCGGGAGCCTGCGTCGTTACCGCCTCAGAAAAACGATCAAACCGATCAAGATACAGTGGCAGAAGAGTTTACGACGCCACCGACTATACCTGTACCGCCCCAGTCTCGCCCTATTAGGAAATGTAGGCTTAATAAAAATGTTAATAATAAGATTTAATTAAGGATTTAGTTAATTATAATTTATGTTATCTGTATATAGAGTAAGTTAGTTATTGTAATTATTAAGTTAGTCACTTGTGGTTAATTAGTAGTGGAGGGCTGTAATGTAGGTAGGTTAGGTGCCGGCCGCCGCCGGCAGTCCGCAATATACGAGCTAAGCGACTACACGCCTTTTATTTACTCCACGAACAAACATTACAGAAAGCAATTATTGTTAATTATATATTATAACCTATTGGCAGTACATCTCAACATTAAGATTAAAATCTCAACATTTGACAACTTTCACGCTACTGTGGTATCCTTTTTGTATTCACAACGATGAGGTAGAATCATGTTACCCCTGTCCTTTTTAGACGTATTATTGTATCTGAAATGAACAAAGATAGGCGTACCCGCCAAATATGAGTCTATGTAAAGTATTCTTGATGATGAAAACTATTGGAAACCTATACACTGCTCATAGCTGGTGCAAGTAGAAGCGATGGAACGATGACAAGAACAGGTTCAGGGATTCTTGGATGATATATTTTATGAAGAATAAATGGTTTGTTCAAGTTTTGATTTGTTTTATTTCCTTTGGTACTTAGACATGAACTACTTACATATCAATAACGTTAATTATGAAAGTCCAGTGCTGAAGCTGTTAACTAGTTATACATTTTTTATCATATTTAAACTTCATTATTCTACACCGTCTATGAGTACGTATCTACTTTCTATTGTGTTGCTATTTTATGTACCGACATAAAGTATTAAAGACAATCCCATCACCATAGTGATGTATAATATAAAGGTAGTAGAAGTAGGTACTTAACCTAAATAGAATAAGGAGGAAATGTCAATGTCAATTTCTAATTATAACCTAGATTTTTACTAAAGAAAAACAACGATATCTCTTGAACCAGGATGAATAAATGAAAAATGGTTTCTGATTAAGAAAAGACTATGTTTTTACTATTATGTAAAATAAAAATCTTCAAGGCACAACAATTTTCCACTGGGACCCAACTTCCCCTACAAAACGGGCAATCTCCTTTGACCCAACGTCATCAATGGCGTACTGTTTTCGTGACATATTTTTTTGTGTTTATTGATATTTTTTCTTGTTTTATTGTAGGAATTTCGCGAATATGTCTTTCACAAACCGCTCTGAAAGAATATTAGATATCTTAGAGGAATCTGTGCGGTTTTTGAGAAAAACAAACTCGTCTACTTTCTGATATCAAAGAGACACTGGTGCCGATTCCCTTATTCACAAACTAAACTAAATTTATGTTCAGTGCATCTTTTTCTTTCTATTCCATTAAGGAAAGGACAGAAGATAAATTTTAGTTTAGTCCTGTCAAATTAATCAGCGCTTGACGTAAATTGACGTAATTTTAGTAGGCAAGTTTTTAATCACGTCTAATATGGTTTTGCAGCGGAAACAATGGAGTGGCTCACTAGCTACTTGCAAAATAGGTCACAGCTCGTTGAAATTCAGAAGGAGGATGGATCGAGGATGTCATCCCCTCCTCGTCCGGTGCTACGCGGTGTGCCTCAGGGATCCATTTTAAGGCCCCTTCTGTATATTCTTTACAGTGCTGACATTATTAAGTCATTCCAGTATTGCCTGAATCACATTTTTTATTTTATTTTATTTTATTTGTTAGGGAAAACCAACAGTTACACACTATACATGGTTACAATAGCTTATAATCTAGGCATATCAGTGCGAACCCACTACGTAATCCACATGATACATATTCAAATGTAATGAAGAGCACTAGTACAACACTACTAATTAAACATGCAAAAAATAATTATTTTTCTTATAATACTAACATTTACATAATTGATAATACGGCTAATCTTCCGTTTTTTCGATCATTTTAAGTAGATCAATGCGAAGTTTGTTCGCTGACAAAGAAAATAAATCTAACTCTGAAAAATGGATATTATAATTATTTGCTAAACGTCGTAGAGGTGCGCGGACCCCCGCGTTGGTGCGAGTAGAAGACACTGCAAATAGCGGGCGTCCTCGCACTCCACGTCGCATAACCGTTCTAGGTACTATATAGCACAATTTGTTTGTTAACTCTGAGCAGTCATATTTGTTATTACACAGGTCATAGAGAAATTTAGTTTCCAAATACATGTCCATTCTTTAAAGTAGTTAATTTGTAATATTTCAATAAATTAACGTAGGATGTTTTTTTTCGGAAGCAACGATAATGTGTGGCTTTAAGGAATTTATGTTGAACGATTTCAAGATTATCTATGTATTTTTTGTACAAGGGGCTCCATACCATTACAGCATACTCCAACTGTGATCTAACCAAAGATTTGTATAGATGAATGTAAGTGCGAGTTCGTTTAAAATCAGTCATGCATCTCATCACAAATCCATACATGCGAAACGCATTACTAACAATGTTGTCAATGTGTTGATCCAGGTGAAGTTTACTGTCCAATAGTACCCCAAGGTCTCTGATTACAGTGACTCTATGCAATGAGGTATTATTTAGGTGGTATGTATGAGTCATAATATTTTTATTTTTAGTGAATGTTATAGAAGAGCACTTTAGGATATTTAATTTTAACTTATTTTTGATACAATATGCCGAGAATCTATCCAAATCGTCTTGGAATAAAATACAATCACTTTTACTTTTAATTGTTCTGAAAATTTTAAGGTCATCGGCATAGAGTAGAAATTTTGAATATCTGAAACATTAATTCAAGTCATTAATAAAAATAATAAATAGGAGAGGGCCTAAAATTGAACCCTGGGGTACCCCTGATGTGACATGTATGGAAGTGGATTCAAAGCCTTTGATGACTACTTTCTGAGTTCTGTTAGTGACATATGATGCAAACCAGCGTAGTAAATCACCTCGTATACCATTGAAAGCTATTTTTGTCAGAAGCAGTACGTGATCCACCTTGTCAAAGGCTTTCTGGAAATCCGTATAAACAGCATCTACTTGCAATTGATGGTCCATGTTATTGAACAAGAAGTCTGTAAAACTTAATAGGTTTGTGGTTGTGGACCTTTTTTGAACAAATCCATGCTGCTGCTTAATTATTGAATTGTGTAATATAGGATAGAGCTCGTTGTGAACCAGTCTTTCAAAAAGCTTTGACAAGGCGGATAAAATAGAGATGGGACGGTAGTTCTCAATACTTTGTTTTGCACCTGATTTATGAACGGGCGTTATGTTGGCGCTTTTCCATATTTCAGGAAATACACCTTCTGAAATACATTTATTGTATATGATATGGAGGGGTGTGCATATAATATCCGCAGTTTTTTTAAGAAAATGCGGCGGTATACCGTCGGGTCCCGGACCTTTTGTAGTATCAAGTGATTTTAATGCTTTAAGAATTTTTCCATAACTAAAATTAACACTATTGATAAGAATACTATTTTCATTGTACTCTTGCGGAGGGAACCAATTATTTATATCAAAGATAGAATTTTCGTAAACTGAATGAAAAAAATCAGAGAATAAATTACAAATATCAGTGGAATTACTCGAGCTTATTGTAACAGATCTTACACTCAATTTGAAATCTTTCTCTTAAGAAAGAAAATTGTTCATAGTCTGAAATGTTACCAAATACCTTCCATTTTATCCAAGCTCTATTCTTGTTCCTGAAAATACGTATTAAAGACCTGGGGAACCAAATGGGGAATTTTGACGACCGCGTGGTTGCTATAGGTGTATGGTCTTTTATAGTTCGGTAGATAATATCGTAGAAAAAGTTAACAGAATCTTCCGCTGACATGTGGTTTAGAGCACTGACCCAATCTATGTTATTCAAGTCCTTATTAATTAATTCGTAGTCAGCTTTATAAAAATTATATTTAGATATTGTCGCTCGTGTAAATGTTAATTCGGATTTATAACTAAAACTTGAACAAAAACGGGGGTGATGATTATCTATTGGTAGTAATATGGAGGATGGTGGGTATACATGGCAATCGTTGTTACTAATGAATAAATCTAATATACGTCCTTTAGCATTTTTCATGTTATTAAACTGGAAAGCGTTGAGTACTGACATAAAATTATCTAAATGTCTACAAATAGATGAGCTGCCATAACAGAATAGTGCTTCAGATGTGTCATTTTCACAAGGTAGCCACTCAATATTAGGTAAGTTATAATCGCCATATAAGTGAAATTTACTGGAACCTAACTTGTCGAGTGTGCTATGAAGATTTTCAAAATGAACTAGATAGGTTTCTTCCGAGGAATTCGGTGGAATGTATGTCGCACTAATATGATATTTATCGTGACCGAGGCCGGGAATTTGCAAAAGTACGTGTTCAATATGGGGATTTGTAGAATACGGTACGCACACAGCATTCAATGTTTTTCGAACAGCCACAAGAACTCCGCCACCTTCTTTCTTATTTGTAGCAGTGCGATTACTATCGCATCTGAGTACCACATAACGTTCGTCAACATATTCATGGTCAAATATATGTGGAGTGAGCCAGGTTTCAATCAGAACAATAATATCATAACAGTTACTTAAAATATTCATGTACAAGATATTGAGTTTCGTTCGTATTCCCCTGCAGTTCTGATAATAGACTGTTAAGTTATCTAACACGAGGAAAATCCTGATTTAAAAAAGTATATTCTAAATTAATAAAGACACGCATTACTTCCGATAAGGGTATAAAAACATCATCTTGATTGTACTTAAGGGAAAAGAAATATAAAAGTAGTGAATAGTGTAATAACAAATACTCCTGAACCCATGATTGACCGAAGACCCAAGATATGACAACATACAGATTTATATTAAAAACTACTCTACTAAAAACTACTACTATTTGTATACGTAAGTTATAAGTTTCTGTGCTGTTGTATAAAACATAAACAAAATAAAAAGTTTTAGAAATTAGATTACTGTAATTGTGACATGTCGCTTTCAGACTGTTGATTATTTTTACCGATGACAGAGCGTGTCCCAGGCTTAATCTTTTTGATATCTTCTGACGATCGTATTGCCAACGCTGAAGAGGTATCAGTTTCACGGACGAGAATGGTAGCGTGCTTGACCCATACATACTTAAAGTTGTATTTTTTTGCTGTATCTCGGGTTTCACGAAATAATTGCTTTTTTTTTAAAGTCAAATGTTCATGCATGAAGATACGTTGCGTCTTTCCCGAAAATGCCTGATTGTCAGCAGCATGCTGTACTGAGGCTTTTAAATGCGATATGTCCCCTGTTGCAGCCCTTTGGTTAGCGTCTAAATCAGACACTCGCTTCTCCAAGGTTGAGTGGTCAGATCGGAGAGAATTAATCTCGGTTTTTATCTCTGATGTTAATAAAGTTATGGCAGCAAGATCAGATTGAATTTTAGTGACGTTGGCAGATATTGTATTTATAGCCCCATCAAGGTCACTTCGGAACAAATCGAGTTTTTTATTTATTTCCATTGAAAGCGCATTAATAGCCTCAGTAATCTCGGATTCGGGTTGTTTTCGTTTCCTCTGCGTCACATTTTCAATGGCAACCTTGGCGCCCGCAATATCCGCTTCCGAGTGGCATTTAGTTGGTGAGCGTAGCATGGTGGCAGTATAAAAAGACAGATATTATATGACCCAAGAGATAGTAATCAAGTAATTTGAGCCGGGCGACTCACGTATCGCTGGTCTAGTGGTTAACGGCCCGGACTGCGACTGCCGTGCACGGCGTGTCGGAGGATCGAACCCCGCCAAGAACCACGATGACTTTTTCTAAGTTTCTTATAATTTGTAAGTATTCTCACCGGCTGGCTGATGAGCGAGATGGCGCAATACAGGATTAATGATGGCGGCGGTCGTATATGGGCACTTCCACAAGATAATAAGAGAGGTACCGAGTTTTAATGCAAAAATCAACTAATACTGAGAAACTAAAAATAAAATCGTAATAAAAATTGTTGACGTGCACTCGCAACAGACTCCACGGAATGAATGACACATGTACGCCTTTTTTTTTTTTTGGGCATCTCGTAGTTAATCCTGAAAAGATTGTTACTACTTAAACGGATTGGGGCCCGGCGAGTTCTAAAAAGTTACCTTTTTAGGCCTCCAGCCGGGGCTTATTATACTTAAAACTAAAGCGAAAGCTCTAAGGGTTACCCCGAGGGGGATACGAACCTCGGCTTAGGCAATCGCTGATAGGGGGGGCAGCAAGGGACTGGCTGGATCTGAGTTAAATTATTTTGGGACTAATTTAAAGCTAACGGCTCAGCATCGCGGGCTGGCTCTTGCAAGGGTCGGGAGGGACTGTTAAGTCGGGGTCGCGACGACGGACCTCGGCGGCGAGGTCGGTACGGTTTGCACACATGTACGCCGATGATATCCAACTATATATACATTTTAAACCAGCTAATACATCAGAGGCAGTAGACAAAATGAATGACGATCTTGAATGAGTGGTTGCTTGGTCACCCAATAACTCACTAGTATTAAACCCATTAAAAAGTAGTTGCTGAAAATCAGCGCTGTTGACGATAGATTCGTCTGAAGTCACAGCATTTTGCTGAGCGACGACCTGTTCTTGCACAGATACGACGCACGGCTCAATTGTTCTTATTTTTTACTATGTCGGAAATTAACGCAGGTATTTTTCTAAAGTAAAAGATTTGTTTTAAAATAAAAGTAGCCTAAATTACTCCTTATTACATCAGCTACCTGCATAAAAGTCCCGTCAAATACGGTCCAACCATTTCAGAGATTAGCTGGAACAAACAGAGCGACAGACACAAAAATTGTAAAAAATTTTGTTTTGGTATATGTACCGTGTATACATCCATATACACTTAGTAAAAAGCGGTTATTTTAATATTAAAAACAGACACTCCAATTTTATTTATTTGTATAGATCACAAAAGTAGCCAATATTGCACTCTGCGTTCGGCAATTTTTGTTTTTGTTTTGTTTGTTATTATGTAATTGTCAATGTCGTAACGCTTAACTATCTGTATTGTCTTTGGTCCGTAGCTCATCCACGGAACTTAAATCCAACCTGGAATGCGCACAGGCTGCCAATACGCGGTCCGAGCGAGATAGCTTCGCGAGAGCCCTCTGTCCCTTTCATTAGGGTGACCAAGCATTATGATGTAGGTAGATACTAATATAACAGGATATAATATATTAACCAATCATTTGATTTAAAAAAAAAATAGTTACGCTTTAAAGATGGATTAAAGTAAAACGCAGTAAACATAAACGCAACGCAACGCATAAACTCTGCTATCGAGTATTATTGTATAACCTGGAATATCTGGCGCGCTGGGCAAATAACCATTTTGTTTAGTATTAATTGTCGTAATAATCTAACAGACGTCGTTTTTAAGGATAATGGTTGGGACACTTTTTATTGGGCAAATGCGTCAATAGACTTTACCCGTAAATAATCTTATGATTTCGTTCATTATGGGCACCTTACTTCAAGAAAGGGACACAGGGCTCTCGCAACGCTTTCTCTCTCGGACCGAATTTCTCTTTGACCAAGTGATTGTCTGTAATAGAACTAAGAGACATATACATAAGGTTTATTTTTATAATGGTGTCAAATTGACAGTGCACATTCCAGGGGTCGGGTATAAGTTCCTTGAGCCCATCCCATAGATATTGATGGATATGACATCAACAAGCAATGGACAATTTTGTACAACCTTTTTAATCTTGAAAACGTGGCTTTTGGCTACTTTTGGCTCTGCATTATAGCCGATCACGCGATATCGCGTGCTTGCTACTAACAATTTTGTATGCGCTCTTAAATCTGTGGCCATATCGGATTAACCATCAATCTGTATCTGGCATTCAACGTGTTAATGCGTGCAGATGAGTGATGCCAATATTCCCCTCTCCGCGTTTCTATTCCTCTCTCACTCCGTCCCGTGCTCCGTCCCCACTCTGGTTTCTGTTGCCATGGCGCCATCACAGCTGATCGCACAGACTCGTTCGTGGCATGATATTATTAACACCGTCACGGTAATAATATCTAACAGTATTTTGACTCAGCCCTATCCTTGGAATACCACACCGCTTGTTTACCTACAGCACACGCGGTAGGTAAACAAGCGGTAGACGCGGGAATTATTTTTTTTTATGCGGGCAGCCCGGCTAAAGTATTTTAACTTCATCTACCTACTTGACTTCTTTGATTGAAAATTATAAAAAAAAATGTTTGGACCGATTTTATTAAAAGTGACAAGGGTGGAAAATGTAAAATAAGTCAACTTTTATTTATTTTTAATTACGATACGGTCTTTGCTGGACTGATTCAAATCCTGCGATCTAGATCGTGTATCGATTATTATTTATGTATTGTTTTTATGGGCCTTAGTAGCCTGAAATAAAGGATTGTATTGTATTGTATTTACGATCCAAAGAATCGATTCAAATCAAAAGATAAAGTTAAAAATGTAAACGGCTCGCCAGCACACAGATAAACCCTAAGAGGTTTTCGTTGTATGGCAAAATCAATGTAATGTAAAATAAGTATTTTGGAAATAAAAATTAAATAAAATAAATAGATCGGGCACCCCAGGCTAGAAAACAACCCGCTACTACTACGAGCGTAGGTAGATCACTCGTATGTCACTTTTTTCACCCCAGCCCTAGCCAGTTACTTATTTAATAATCCAGGTATTTTACTGGGTGGAAAAGCAAAATACATATAATATACATATACATACAAATATACATATAAATACATATAATATATTTAGGTATTTATTATATAAAAATATAGTATTTCCTTTCGGAGTTTCCAAATAATTAAAAAAAAATACTATCATAGTAATCATCTTGCACTGATTATTATCAAATTACATAAATTGCACGCTAACTGCTTACAACAAAACCATCAATCACACCGCCCGATCGTCAAAGCAGTGCGTACGCGACTGCTGAGGTACTCGGAGTGTACCAGAGTCGAGGCGCGTAGACGACTGGGCGTTCCGAGCGTTTGTATGAAGATAGAATACTGTTAGATATTATTATCGTGACAACATATTGTTATGAGCTAGGGTTCGGGATAAATTAATTTAAACTAATTTAACCAAAATCGCACAAAAACAGTTTAATAAACTAATCACAAACACCACAGTCATTAGAAACGTCAAACAGAATCACTTGCCTCACTTGTACTGTATCGCTTGAATCGTATTCGATCGCATTCGTAATCGAACTGTCCCTCCAGTCCAACAATCCGCTTTTTACGTCGCAGAACATTCTCTTAAGGCCGGCTTGTAGTGCGATGTGTAGGCATGAAAACGCTTCCTCACCCCCCGCATAATAGGTATGTATCGAGCGTATAGACGCAGCGAGCGAGCGCCCGGCAGCTAGCCGATGCAAGCGTTTGAACATGCCACAATGCAGCGTAAATGCAGAAGGTAAGGTATATTGGGTTCCTTTAAATTGACGTTAGAGATTTTTTTTGTATTCGTCTTTTATTAATTTCTTAAACTTTGTTTGTAGCGCATGGGTGGAGAAAATAGGAATGTCGATTGCAAAAAACAGTTTTTCGAACTAGGAATGCCAGATGCCTGTAGCTATGGTGCCAGTCGTAGCCTCTATGTTTGAGTCCAAAGACTTTTTCTCTTCAGTATCAGCAACATTTTCTGAACTGACTGACACAATTTCTTGGCACATGTTGGATTGAAGCTTGAATTTTGCCATGAGCCCAAATTTTCTTTCGCCCATTATTTTAAAATAGCCTTTTTTACATTCAAACAACGCGTTGTGCTATACTTTCTCTTGCAATTGACGTAAGAAATAATTCGCGTCTATAGTTCGCCTACAAGCAACACTTTTTTCATCTGCGTTGTTATTCTTTACCTCAACAAACAAAGAATCGTCTCCATCGGTCCTAAAACAAGCGAATTTAATATATCAAAAATATTAAAAACTCAGATCGCTGAAAAAAATACAGTAATATAATAATTTTATTTGCTTACATTTAGTGGCTTCTATAATAAATCGATAATTATAAAGTATTATACACAAAATACATAATAATGTAAATCTCAAACAGATTTTATTCGAATTTTTACCATTCAATCGATTACTCCAAGAGGAATGTTTAGAGAAATATTTATGATTATTTGGGATATACCTATTACCGAGAATAACCCTTGCGAATTGGGGTAGGTCGGCTGGTCTATTATAATAACGATAACTTTATTAGAAAACAACCTACTAAAGAAACGCATTATCACAACACATAGTCACAGAAAGTGTATGGGAAACTTTAATGTCTGGGACTATATTATGCAATATCGTATGTTGAATATTTCCTTGTTCATTTAAAATATATCAAAATACAGATACATTCGTTATTTACTTATAATACATAACATAGTACGAGAGAATGTATCTATTAAATTATGGTGAACTCACTGTGACTAGTAGCTCGTTCTGAACAGAGACCATGTGACTAAATGGCGCTGGAAGTTGCAAATGTATTTCGTTGATTACTTCGTTAACTTATTACAAAAGAAGGCCTTTCTTTTGACTCACTCGAACATTATACTTTCTATTCATTTTTTCGATCCCCTCTTAGATCGTTACCCCTGCGACCGATTATGCTCAGATTCAAACTTAAAAATTGTATTTGACTGGTTGAGTCAAACTCCTCAAACAAAACGAAGATTAATTGAAACTGTAACTGTTGTAATGTTTTTGTACATGTGTAAATTATGTTTTGTTTTTTGACGTCATACACTTTTAGTAACTATGCAAAGATGGAAAAATCGGAACATGCATTGTGAGGTCTCAGTTCTATGCGAACCACAAGTAATAAAGTTAAAGTACTTATGTGGGACTTTCGCATATTGCATTCAAATTTATCTAAGGAGTGACAACTACCCATGGCTTTTTTGTTCCCATTGAAGCGCTGCAAAATAAACTTCATGTAATCTGATACATTTTACGTCGTTAAATAATTTTAATGACGTGAAACGACGTTTATTTATATTATATCGTATAGTATAATAATTGATTTTGAAAAATCTCGGTATAATTACCTAGATTTTTTAATATCAATTATTTTACTATACGATATTTAAAGTTATTGAGCAACCATAAAAATATTTTGAACAAATTCAATCTGTTCAGTAAATCTTTACCTACTGTACTTTTTTTAAATTGTGGCGCGTCTAAGCAATGATTGTAGGTAAATAATGTTTGGAACTGAACGTTATCAAAAGAAATTATTTACCGTAAATAAGTAGATTATCTACTTAATTATTTATTTACAGTAAATTATTAGAAATTACGTAGGTACGACTCAAGTAAAGTACGAATTTTCGATATACCTTAGTTTTCAACTTTCTGAATATCCTTTTATTCTTTTTATTACCCATTTTTGTTAGAAACCAACACAAGTTTTTATTAAATTGTTTATCTATTACAAAGCGCAAGCGGGGGGAAGTCTGTGGAACAAACGGCGTGCGTCCAACCTCGAAGACGTCTCGGCGTGCACTGGCCGGTCGTTACGAGCGCTTGCACTGCTAGATTTCATGTAAATTTGTTTCGTAGAAAAAAAATATAAGGAAATTATAAAATGTGTTCTCACCAAACCCTTAAAAACAATAAGCCCTATCTTTTGGTATAAATTTTACATGGTTTGATGATGGAATCTCTTCAAGGCACACGTTTAAAATAGTGATTTAAAATCATAAAGATAACACATCTTTATGATTTTTTTTTATCGAGTCAATTGTTTTAATTCACGTTTCTATCTTCACACAACCCTGGACAATATGTTCAATTTTCCTAAACTATTTTTGTTTTTACGGAATATTGTCATTTTGCACGATTTACAGAGGTTTGAAAAAGTTAAAAAGTACTGCAACCTCGCCTTAATAACGCGACTCTTTGCCAACAACTATTCTACTTAAAAATATACACTTTTTTATTTGCATACTATTTCGTGAGCTTTTCAATGAAATAAGCTCAATGATTCAAAAAAAAAATAGTCAGCTTAGGCGAATCCCTTTAGATAATCGTCAGATTATGAGACAGCACGTCTGGGACATAAAGATGAACCTTATATATCTTAATCTGACGCCCTTCAGTATGTCAAAACGGCGATTTTTTTTTGCACATTTTAATAATGGCTGCGCGTTTGCGTCACATCGAAATCGTTAGATTATTGAATGAGAGCTTTTTTGTAAGTTCACTTAACATCCCTTTAGAAAATCTGACGCGCCCGATTATTTCCATTTTCAACCCTTACGTACGACTACCCCCATCATGCAATCGATCAGATTAACATACGTACCTTATTAAAAATACGTAAGCAGTACATGGATCCTATCAATATCTGTCGCGCTCGAGTAAGTCCATGCAACAGTTTTTTTTTACATATTTGAAAATATATAGCCGCTCCCCCCACCGATGAAAAGGTACATTATATAACATTAATTTTGTTTTTTGTCATCTAAGCTTTGCAACCCAATAGGTCTCTATGACGCGTGACGCTCGAGTAAATCCACATTTAGCATCGTGGGATCCCCTACTATTGCAACTTGCTTCGTCAGGGCTTACCGTCGACGAAACTAAAAAGCGCAAACCTTGCATTATAGTTATCGCAGTTTCTATATCGATGGCTAAAAATGAGGTTTATAAATGTATTTATGAACAAAACTTGGCCGACAAACTGCTCACTTTATCCTTAGATGCATTTTTGGCCTCAATAAAACTAGGCCACAAAACAGGCAGGAAAGATGCTGAGAACTGTAATTATATTCTAGAAGTTCCAGCCGTCGTACGCAAGGCCCTCATTACACAAGACCGAGTATTCATAAATTGGACGTCCTGCCTGGTACGAGATTTCACACTGGTAACGAGATGTTACAAGTGCCAGCAGTATGGTCATGCAGCCAAAACCTGTAAAATTGCTGTTCCTACATGTGGATATTGCGGTGAAGAAGGACACGCAATACAAGACTGCGTAAAAAAATCCGAAACGCCGAAATGTGCTACATGTTTGCGCTTTAAAAAACAAGCCAACCACAAGACGGGAGACGTAGATTGTCCGGCCAAAAAAGCTGCTGAAAACAGGTACATAAATATTCAATTGATTATGTAGGCGCCTAAGAGCGCCACATCTCGTTTATATTATAGACCTAATTTTTATTGTTATTTTCATTAGTTTTAGTATGGATCCGACTTATTTACCGATATAGATAATTCATATTTAACTGTGTCAAAAACATGTGACGTTGAGGATTGCAGACAATATCTTTCCGATCATGAAAAGTCACTAACTATACTAACCCAAAACATTCGTAGTATTTTTAGAACATAGATAGCTTTAAAATTTTCCTGCATAGACGTCATTTTGATTGTGATGTAATTGTACTCTGTGTTGGCTAGCTGGCCGCTTAGATAATCTCCTAGTAATACCTGGGTATAACTTATTGTATACCAAAATAAACAGCAATCAAAATGGTGGTGTGGTCGTTTTTGCTAAAGAATGTTTAAAGGCAACAATCGAGGAACCTACTCTACAAGACTGTATGAGTAACTGGATTTCAAAAATTGTTGTACCCCCTTATTTTGCCTTGTCCCTCGACTTTGTTCATTTATTTTTTTGTGATGGATGACTTCTAGGAGAATATTTTAATTGAAGTGAAAAGAACATATTTTAAAATATTTATATAATTTGTCGTTTAGTTGTTACTTTACTAAATATAAAACTTACGAAGATTTTAAAATATTGAACACAATCGAATGTAGCTGTCCCAATCCCAGCAGGCCTCAGAAAATCTTTGATTTCTAAAAAAAATCGTTTGTGCGAGTGGTTTAGTAAATATAATTTGAATTCTCAATTTATCAGTTAAAAGAATAAATTTTGTTTATTTTTTTCATGTTTTCTATTAAAAATAAATCTATATTAAAATCTAAAATTTAAGCTAACTGGAACATTCCGTTTTGTGACCGGTCTTTTTTTTGCAAATATTCTTCCAATTGTGGAATAATTCAGCACGAAATGGCAAAATAATATGTCGTTCTTCATCGGAGACACCATTTTGCTTTCATTGTCTAACTAATTAGTAGCCAGCGCTGACGCATACTGTTGAAGTGTTCTGTGTTTCAATTTATTTGCTCAGGTATGTTACCAAGTTTTACCATTATAAATCACTTTTTTAAAATTATTGTTATTTTTTAAACTTTTCAAAATTGGTATAGTATTTGAAACTACAAAGTGAATAGTGCTAAGTACGATGGGTAATTTTAAAACAATTTAAAACTACAATAAGGTGACATTATATTCGTACTTAGTCCGAGATAACTGATGTAGTACTTGCCTTTCCGCACTCTATAAACGCGAATTTAAAAGCAAAAGCACAAAACAAAAATCTCCACCTAGCAACACTAAACGTCACTGTCAATTGTCAGTCAGTCAGTCACGGTCGCGCGCGCCGGTGATAGGTCGTGTCTGTTGTCGGGTCGAGAAGCCGTTGCGATACACAATGACTTCAACGGTTGTAAAATGTTCGAATTGTAATGTAGTTATCAATGAGGTGCTAGCCTTTATTTGTAACAAGATACAAGTGATGGACGAGCAAAGTATCGCAAGTATCTGTGTTAGTGCATTTACGGAAAATGATATTCTAGAAGCCAAGAACTTGCTGTTTGAATCTGTTACTACTTCAAAGCGCAAGAAGATAAGAAAGAGGGATGGAAAGACACTACGAAATATTGACGACATTGTATGGATACTAAAGAACTTAGATCCACTGGAAATTCCAATTTTCGTTGCCAGAGATTTACACAAACTACCTCCGGTTTTGTTTGACCATGTAGACGTGACCAGAGTGTTGAAAGACATAGTGAAAATGCAGAGTGACATAAACCGTATTGTTAACGAGTATGCAACAGTGAATCAAATGAAGGAGATTAGTGCTGAATTGGAATCACTTAAGAAGGCGTCAATTGTCAACAACTTTCCTCGTAATGTCAACGTCAAAAGAGGCGCCTGCTTATTACCTAGCTTTGAGAATGAAAGTGGGCCAATGGGGTTTTCGCCAATATGTGACAAGAAAACAAAAAAACAATCTAATGAGTCATCATCAGCTCAAAAAAAGCAGCCATTGGTTTTTAATAGCGAGGGTAGTCCAATAAAAGTTCTGCGTAATGTAACGGATGGATCTACGTCGTCGCCGTCGAGAAGCGAGGAGGTTAGCGTTTGTACACCACGAACAGTGGTGAGTCATGAGCCTGATATTAAACCGGTTGCCGCCGTCCTTACACCACACACGGCTCGTGCGGACGGTGAGCGGCAAAGTAAAACTTTTGCGGATGTTGTTCAGAGTGGAGAAACAAAAACCCAAGAACCGACTGAAGAATGGAAGCTCGTTCAAAAGAGGCGATTAAGAAATCGTTTTTTGGGGAAAACGGGCAAAGCTATTGTGGACGTAAATACCAACTTTAAGGCAGCGGATATTAAAACTGCGATTTATATTTACAACGTGTCAACCGAAACGTCTGTGTGTGACATCAAAACATATATAAACAACAAGACTAAGTTAGGTGTCCATTTAGAAAAAATGAATATGAAGACTGCGAAGGCTTACAATGCATACATTGTTTATGTCCCAAAACATAAAATTGATATGTTTTTAAATGATGATTTTTGGCCCAATGGGATACTATACCGCCGTTTTGTGGACTTTAGTCGGAATGCGGCGGAGCGTTCCTATCGGGAGTTGGCTACTACGAAACCTACCACAAATGGATGTTAATAAAAACACGTCAACATTTGTAAGCTTCAATTGTAAAAGCATCACTCGCTCTGTTGATTGTGTGAGAAACTTGTGTCGATCAGCTGACATTGTTGCGCTTCAAGAGACCTGGCTGCTTCCGCACGATATACCGTTCCTGGGAACCATCGATGACTCATTCTCGTACACCGATAATTCAGCTGTGGATATGTCTGCTGGAATTGTTAGAGGGAGACCATATGGCGGGGTGGCCCTGCTGTGGAGAAAGTCTGCTTTTCCGTCGGTATCAGTTATTGTGTGTAGAAGTGTACGAGTCGCCGCAATCAAAATAGTGCTTAACGACAGGTCGTTTTTAGTTATAACAGTGTACATGCCAACCGATTCTATTGACAATTTGACCGAATTTACCGAGTGTCTGAGTGAATTACATGCCATAATCGAGAGTAATGAAGTGGAAACTGTATTTATTCTGGGGGACTTCAACGCACACCCAGGTGAGCTGTTTTCGTGTGAATTATTAACGTTTTGTACCGAACAGATGTGGTCGTGTGTGGACATGGAAATATTACCTCCCAACGCGTTTAATTTTATTAGTGAGGCGCACGGGTGCCGCCGCTGGCTCGACCACTGCGTGGTAACGGGTTCAGCGCGAAGTGCGGTTGTTAACGTGTCTATTCTGCACGATACCTATTGGTCTGACCATTTCCCTTTACTGGTGGAGTGTAATTTAAATGTAATTTTACCTAAAAGTCAGATAACTACGTCAACACTTAATCAAATAAATTGGGGTATTAGAAACAATGAACAAATCAAATTGTATTTTAATTATTGTAACTCAGAACTAAAACAGTTAGATTTCCCATCAGAGTTTACATATTGTGCGGATCAAATGTGTGATAATGAGTCCCACAAATTAATAATAAATGAAATGTACAAGACTATTGTTAATGTTTTGACTGAAGGCGCTAAGCGTAGCTGTAAGAAACATGTACCTAAACGTAAGAAGCATAGACGGGTACCGGGCTGGAATAAGTTTGTCCGTGATGCTCACGGGGGGGCGCGACTTTGTTTTCAGACATGGATAAACAATGGTAAACCTAATTTTGGACCTGTCTACAGAAACATGTGTGAATCCAGGAAAATATTTAAACATAAATTAAAATATTGCCAAAATAATGAAGCACAGATTGAAATGAATATTATTGCTGAGCATCATGCTAATAACGACTTTAGCAATTTCTGGAAAAATACAAAAAACATGAATGCTGCGTCGAGTCGCCCTGTGAGTGTCGGGGGTGCGCATGAGCCCCGGGACATAGCCTGTGCCTTTCAAAGCCACTTCAAGGTCGAATCCCCGCTCGGGCCCGCGTCGCGGGTGCTCGCTGCTGTGGGTCGCCTCGGAGACGTTGCCGTTAGATTCACCGCCAAAGATGTGGCTTCCGTTATAAACCGAATGGTTAGAGGTAAGTCTCCGGGTCACGATGGGCTCAGCATTGAGCATCTGAAGTACGCGGGTGTACATCTACCGAGAGTTCTCGCTTTGTTCTACAATTTATGTGTGGGTCACAGTTACTTGCCTGATGATTTAATGTACTCCGTAGTAGTTCCTATTGTTAAAAATAAAACTGGTGACTCTTCTGACATTTCGAATTATAGACCCATCTCGCTAGCGACAGTCATAAGTAAGGTACTGGATAGTTTGCTTGACCAACAGTTGGAAGAGCACCCGCATCTGAACGACGCCCAATTTGGCTTTAGGCCTGGCCTTTCAACCGAGAGTGCTATCCTCTGTCTCAAGCAAACTGTTCAGTACTATACAGATAGGAATACGCCTGTATATGCTTGCTACTTAGATCTATCAAAAGCATTCGATACAGTAAATTATGACAAGTTGTGGCGTAAGTTGCGATGCGAGACGAAGTTATCACATGACATTATAGCACTATTTGAATATTGCTATAGTCACCAGCAAAATAGTGTCAGATGGGCAGGGTCGCATTCGGACGTATACGGGTTGAACTGTGGGGTAAGGCAGGGTGGAATAACCTCCCCACGTCTCTTCAACCTGTATATGAACCAATTGATCGAGGAGCTCAGCAGCACTAAGGTCGGTTGTTCCGTTGATGGGGTGTGCATAAATAACATAAGTTACGCGGATGACATGGTGTTGCTGAGCCCGTCTCTTTCTGCGATGCGCAGGCTTTTGAATATTTGTGAGACCTACGCGGAGGCCCATGGGCTCAGATATAACCCAAAGAAGAGTGAATACATGATCTTCAAAGCTGGTACTAAAAGCTACTTAACTGGACCACCTGTCACTCTCTGCGGGTCACATTTGAATAGAGTAGATCGTTTCAAGTATCTGGGTCACTGGGTCTCTGATGATCTGTCTGACAATGCGGACATCGAGAGGGAGCGAAGGGCGTTGTCTGTCCGGTGCAACATGTTGGCTCGCAGGTTTGCACGTTGTTCCTCACAGGTAAAAATAACCTTGTTCAAGGCATACTGCCAGACTTTTTACACGTGCAGCCTATGGACCAACTTCACTCAGCGGGCGTACAACGCGCTTCGCATCCAGTACAACAACGCGTTCAGAATTCTGTTGGGGCGGCTTCGGTTTTGTAGCGCATCGGCGATGTTCGCTGATGCTAATACCGATGATTTCTACTCAATAATCCGGAAACGGAGTGCATCGCTTCTGCGTCGTTGTAGGGGCAGCTCGAACGGGATTCTGAGCGTGTTGTCCGAGCGGTGGGATTCTCCTTTCTTGCGGAGATGGCTACAGCTGCATGCCAGCGCCTGCACATATATATATTTTTGACTTTGGTATTGTTATTATTTTTGTGGACGTTTTGTGATACTTTATTTTATTTTTGATTTTATTGTTGACATTTTTAAACATTTGTATTTAACTTATAATTCTAATTTCAATTTGTGTATTTATTTTGTATGTCTATTAATCAAGTAGTTGTAAGTTATAGTATGTATAATAACATGTATAGTGCAAGCATGGCAAATGTGTCCTTTTTAATTTTTATATGGGTTGAAGACCTGAAATAAATGAATTAAATAAAAAAAATAATTGTTTTTTCGCGCTCGCACGCGATTGTGTATTTCTGTGAAAATATATCTTGAAATTATAAATTAATAGTGTAATATTGTGATTATGCCTAAAAGAAAGGCTGAGAAATCGGAAGACAAGGAGATTAAGAGAATTAGAAGATTGGAAAAGAGACTCAAGACGTATAAAGACAAGTTGCGTCAGCCGGAAGATTGTAAGTACCTACCTACCCATTTTGAATTCACCAATTTTACCATCGAAGTTTAGTTGATACACCAATTTTGGTTTTATTTCGGTTTTGTAGCTATTGCGTTGCAATTGGCAAAGTACCTGTTTAACCTTTTGAGCAGGGACGGTTACCGTTACCAATAAATTACCGGTAAAGCTACCAAAACATTTCGTTCCGTTCCGTTAAATATTTAACGTTAAAAGTAGCGTTATATCATTAGATTTACCGGTAATTAAATAGCGTTAATAATACCGATATTTCGCTAAATTCTAGTAAGTAACATCTTGTGCGACGTTGCCAAACCGCACCGCGCGCCTCCCGCCTTTTGGACGGCTCTTAAAAGCGGAACGGCAACAACTAGCTTGTTACAACGTTCGCAAACATTCGAATACGACACGACTAGCGCTTGCGCGTGCTTCATCTCATTCATAATCAAACGGCACCCATCGAGACTTTGTCTCGTATGACCAACAAACCGCGCGCCGCCCGCGCCGTCCCAAAATATAATTATGTATTGATAAACGCGATGCGCTGAGATGCACTTTGCTGAATTCTCAATGCTGACTAACTACAAGAGTTAAAAATCCAGTGCGCAAAAAACTCCCGCTGCGATTTTATAACGCCCGTGTGAATGTTGACAATCTAACAGAGTGCAACTTAGTGCGTCCAAATATACAGTATTGGACTTTCAACTCTCGGAGCCCAGCAAAGCGTTGAAATTCCAGTGCACGATAAAATCTCGCCGCAATATTTTTACGTCCGTGCGAACATGGTCCAGAGTTTGCTTCCTAAGGTTGAACTTTTAATCCTATTCACTAACTTACAGTTCAATGCAAAATAATGATACCATTCTAAAACTTAGTGTCGGGGTAGTGAACGATTTCACATAAAGAATGAATGATAAAAATGGTTTAAATTAAATAAAACTTTAAAAATTGTTTTTAGGTGTGGATTATAAGAATAATTAATCATTTTAAATAACAGTTATGTCCTTTTTTTATTTTCTTCTGATAGAAACAAAACTAAATATAAAAATTATGTCATTTTGCTTATTTTTTTACTATAGTCATTTTATTTCCTCTGACAGCCATAGACTACATATATATCGATATAGTACACATCTTGTTTTAAGACAAATTATTCGTCCGCGTAAAATTTTTGCTCCCGTGACCCTTCCCGTCGCATCGAATTGCCTGCCAGTTTTCGTCCATTTTTCATCGCTGCTCCGCTCCTTTTGAGTGTAGCGTAGTTTTATATAGCCTTCCTCAATAAATAAGCTACCCAAATCAAAAAGAATTTTTCAATTCGAACCAGTAGTTCCTGAGATTAGCGCGTTCAACCAAACAAACAAACATACAAACAAACAAACTCTTCAGCTTTATAATATTAGTATAGATTTAAACAAAAAATAAATACACAGCTGGTAGTCTAACTAGTGCTGATGTTTTTTTTTTGTTCTGAATGATTTTATTGTAAATACAATATATGTTGTAAATTTTAGATCGCCTACAGCTTTTTATCTGTCAAAAAAATTAGTGTGTTTCGTGACGACTAGATACTCCAAATAAATCTTCTATACAAGATGCAGTTTTGAGCCTGCAAAACATTTCAAGAGGTTGTTATGAGACTCGTAAATAATCGTATAACAATACGGTACCAAGTCAATAATCAATAATACTTTTATATTAGATTTTTCAATAACATTGTTTTTCAGTATAACTCTCTTTCTAACCCTTTCTCTTAATAACCCTCTTTAAAAATCTATGAAAGAAACGTCGGTTGCGTTTGTTTGTGTGTGTGAAATCGCAGTTTAAGGACGCGTACAGACTGGCCGCGTTTTAAAAAAGAGAGTTCACACTTACCGATTTTCGTAAATAATAATAAAATGAAAAAAAAAAAAAAATACCTGCCCATTTTATTGTTGATTCGGGTCGAGAATCACTAACATAATTACCTCCTAAAATGTTTTGCAGATCCAAAACTGCACCTTGTAGAATTACATTTTAAGAAAAAAAAAAAAAATGGTAGCAATAGTCGATCCTTATAAGTTAACGCGAGTAAATAGTAATGCCTCATTTGCACAAAGATAATTCCTCGAATGCGAGCAGCATATTATTGCTAGGCAACAAAATTTCGGTAATCCTAATCAAGTTTGTACGTTAATCCACCACAAGCTACCGCTCTCATTTGGAACTCGCAATCGAAACTAACCTAGCGTAAATGAAGCTTTACTGTGATTAACAGTAATAATTAGATACCTAGTACAAAACTTTCGTAATGGGAATATTAGAAATAATATCAAAATGATCGCAACTCTAATAACACTGGTTTGCAAAAAATTTTTTTTTCTCTCCTTCCTTTATTTATGTATAATTATTATAGATTCAATAATACTGAATAAAAATATAGTAGTTAAAGTTCTCTATCACGTAAGGATTTTTTTAAATGTAATTTTAAAATAAAACTTCTTTTTTGGCAACAATTTTAATCATAAATTAAATAACTTTGCTAATGTTCTATGTAAACCCTTACAAAACGTTAAAACGGAATTGACAATATTATTACTTGTTGCTAATCATATTTTACTTTGTAGTTTCGCGACAAATTGACCAACAAAAATCTGCGAGCATTGCTTCGGACCATTTCCCGTTGTAGCGCCTCTCTATGTGCTGAATATCTTGATGAAACCTCTCGCCGTGCTCATCTGATACCATTCCAAGATTTTTCGGGAAGAAATCTAAGTGAGAGTCCAAGAAATGATCAGCAAGCAAGCAAACAACAAATTTGCAGGCAGTAAATTTTTGGGAGCCAATTTTTGTCTCTGTCATCAACTTTAAATCCAAAGTAAAGCTGATAAGCACATTTAACAAGACTAGATATGACGTACCTCGTTGAGATTTGTAGTAAATTCACCACAAACGTAACAAAACACATCGGGAGAATTTTTACAGGCTCTTGCCACTTTTTACCTATAACAAAATGAAATTTGCTATAAAATCAGAATAATATTCCAATAATGTGAGGTTATTATGCTCGGTAGTTGAGAATATACATAAAATTTCACTATCAGAATTTTTAAACTATTACAAAAAAAAAAGTTTACGTGATAGCAAAAAATTCAAAGTAGATCTAGATTCAGCATGCTAAACTCTTTATATTGATCATATTTTTATTGAAAGTAGGATTTCGTTGCAGACCAGTGTAATCTGACAATTTCAAACATGATTTGACGTCGCTTAATCTGAGGTACATTTGAAAGTGCAACAAACATACTAAAGTATTCGTTGGCAACTTTTAAATTTTCAGGGTCTTCTGTAAGCAATGTTTGAGTGCAGGCTTCGTTAGATAATAAAGGACTTGTTATATTATTATTGCCGGGTCTGTTTGAGTACTTATATATTTTGCTGTGATCATATTATTAACCGTATCTGGTAAAATGACGTATGTATATAAATCCAACATCATTGTTTCCTGGCTGTCATTTTGGTGCTGTGATTCTGATTGTGTAGAAACATCCCATCGTTGACGGTATTCATTATACTCGATTTGGCTTTCTAAAATAAAAATAAACAACATTAATGTGTTTCATTTCAACAAATTTACTTTAGAGTTTTACAAATCCTAGTTGTAGTTCCAGAAATTGGCGCGTTCAAACAAACTCTTCAGCTGAGTATTTAGTATAAAAAGTTGATACGACAGAGGGGCTTTCCTTTAAACTGCCTATACTAGGTACCATGTTCAAACTCTGTACCAAAAATCAATTAAATAGGAGCAGTAGTTTAGTCGCAAATGATTTTTTAAGTTTTTGCGCCGTTTCAACACGATGTATCTTTTCTAACTGCTGATTATGTCTACGCATAGATCATACACCTTAAAACTAGGGATGTTATGAATATGACATTTCGGATACGGATTGAATACGGATGTAGGAATGATTATTGTACTGGATACGGATACGGATATGAAATTATTTCGGATTATCCGTTAGTTTCGGATAATAACGGTTACGGATATTAAACTTTTAAGGAATTTCAAAGTAAAATATAAATAGTTAATAAAATGGTTTAAATTATATGTCACCATTTGGTAGGAATTACAATCAGTCCGTGAGTAATTATTACAGCTATTTAAAATAAAAATGATTATAAATATATATTGAGTGTTATCTTATCTACCTAAAATAAAAATGTAAAATCAAATCCGATATTATCCGAAACTTTTATTTCGGATTCGGTTACGGTTACGGATAAATTTTTATATCGGATATCCGATAGTTTCGGTTACGGTTACGGAGCTCCTTAACATCCCTGCTTAAAACGATAAATCTGAGTAATGCGTTGTCGCCGTTGTGATGCAAGTCACAAGTACAACCAAATATTTTCGCTAAAAGATGGCAATGCAAACAAGGAAGCAATAAATACACACACTTGCACTTTCATTACGAGAGTGACAGTCATAGCAAAACATCCCGCGCGTAAAAGAAATAGAAATAGGTCACTGTATTGCTACTGCATCTTAGATCCTTGCGATCGGCGTCTCAAAACTTGTTTTTCCCGCGCCGCAATTGTGATTTTGTTATTGTGATAGGACACTAAATAAGCTTAAGACAGACCGTATTTATTTTTTTATTGTGACAAGACACGTAAAAGTATTCACAAACAATCGAACTTGGTTCGGAACGGACCACGAACATGGTGCGCTTTGAACCAAATTCGATCGTGTGGCGTACGGTCCGCCGGACATTATTATTATTAATATCGGTACAGCTGGTTCGGAGCGTTTGCACATCGAACGCGGTGCGTTCCGAACCGAATCGATAGTGTGGACGGCGCACCGAACCATATGTCAGTCTATTCGCTATTGTGCCACCTGACGTGCAAAACGTTGCAGCGTGTTCACAGACATGGATTCGGAGCGACGCCAAGAAAACATCGTTAAAAGAAGATATATACGAAAATATTTATCATGGAGATCTTTAATGAGATTCACATGACTGTACTGTTGTCTGTTTCTGAGATAAAATTTTGCCCATTCTTTTCTTCTTTTTCGTTGGTTATGTAATGGCGATGTAGCAACGATAGTTGCCGCAACTAATGCAATTTTGGCCTGTTTTGATAGAATAGGTGGCATGTCGAGGAGACGTGTTCACGCATTGCTATTGCACAATATGACTGGACGATTCGGAGTCTGGTGCGCTCGTCTGTTGTGTAGACCGCACCGTACAGTTTATGGTTCGTTCCGAACCAAGTTCGATCGTCTGTGAACACTTTAAAGCCTCCTACAAACCGGCGCGACGCGGCAGCGCGACGCGACACTCGTAGAACAATTTTTATGTGAACTTCATGGAAATTGTTCTACAAGAATCGCGTCGCGCTGTCGCGTCGCGCCGGTCTGAATAAGCCTTAACTTAGGATTATTATTATTTAGTGTTAGAGTTTTTTGTGATTGACTGCTTTTATTGTGATACGATATGACTGTTCGGTGGCCACCACGATCTCCAGACCTCACTCCCATGGATTTCTTTTTATGGGGGTACATTAAGGGTGAAGTGTATGCCTCAGAGGAACAATTGTTGAACTAAAAAAATAGGATTATTTTAGCCTTTCACAAATTAAAGTACTTAGCGACGGACAGTGATTTAATTAGAAAAATAAATAACAATTTTCACCGTCGGTATAATTTGTGCATTAATTTGAATGGAAGAAACATCGAGAATTTTAAAATTTAGTGTTTTTGTTGTGATTGTTGTTGTGCGCGTATTTGAAAACCTAACATAAAACCAGCGCGCCCCACCCGGGCCATCCGCTGACACGTCGCGCTCCGGCGCGCGTCGTTGCCGCTTTATAAAAAAAAAGCTTAAATTATCTCAACCTCTGTTTGTCCATATTTATACTGAGTACTAATCATCAACAAGCGATTCAACAACGACGTGAGTACCTATAAATCTTTATTTTTAATTCATAATATTAGGCCATCACGGGATATTTTCGCTCACCGGATTTTCAACGCACTGCTTAAATGCACTCTGCTTAGTGCTCAATGCCCGGTTCAACACCAAGAGTTTTAAATTCAGTTCTCGAAAAAAACCCGCTGCGATTTTATTACGTCCGTTTGAATGTCGACTAACACCCAGTGAACGTCTCGTATTATTGTTATTGCGTTCACCGCTGCGCAGATGCAAGACATATTACTGTCTCTATATTTTATTTATTTTATTTATTAGGGAAAACAAACAGTGACAGTCTCTAGCGTGTCATTAAGCACATAGTATTTTTGATACAATAAATCAGATGCTATAATTACTTACTACCTTGATGACAATTTTCCGGTGATTCCAATTGGGTTTGAGTTTGTGATTCAAGAATCATTACACTCGGTCTTCGGTTAGTTAAAACAATAGCAATAAAAAATTTAGTTACTGCTATGTCCAGTAGTATGTAGGGAAATTACCCAAAGACGATCTTTGGGGATACACAATACACATGCTCTATGAAAACCAATCTTATTATGGAAATAATATAGGCGCTGTCAAGGTCAAATTGTATCCAGAGACGTGTGGTGGACTATACGCACTTATAATGATGTATGAGTATACTAACTACTAAGGGTGCGCTTACACGAGCAACTAAAATTGCTCCATTTTGGTTAATTCTCGTCAACTATGATGTCACGGCTACATCCAGCAATTTAGAGAGAGATACGGCCACAGCACCTCCTATGCAATATGGAGCAACTAGGCAATACGTCCAACCCCACCGCCTCCGCCGCCGGCCGGTTCCTCTCGCAAAAACAAGACGCAGTATACGTACAAAGAAAGAAAATTGACTAAAGATTTCAAATCGATTGTATATTCGGCAACTCATATTGGCGACATTGAGAAATGTGAAATATATGGAGCAATCAGAAGCAATATTCGCGAAACAATTTCCGCATTTTATATTGTTGTTGCTCCAGATTGCTCAACTTAATTGATCCAGATTGATCCATTAGTGTTGCCGAGCAATTATTGCTCAAAAAATTGCCCGTGTAAGAGCACCTTAACGGAACATTTAAATAATGTAAAAACTAGGCACTGATACATTATTTGGCGCTCGTAAACTCTCTTGTTTATCACAGACTAGCTTATGCCCGCGACTTCGTCCGCGTTAAATTTCTTGTTCCCCCGACCCTTCCCGTCGCGTCGAATCGCCTACCCGTGCGATTTTCCCCGTTTTTACAACATTTTTCATTACTGCTCCGCGCCTCTTGGTTGTAGCGTGATGTTATATAGCCTATAGCCCTTCTCGATAAATTGGCTACCCAACATAAAAATAATATTTCAATTCGGACCTGAGATTTCCTGAGATTAGCGCGTTCAATCAAACAAACAAACAAGCATACAAACAAACTAACTCTTCAGCTTTATAATATAAGTATAGATTAGGGATGTTATGGATATGAAATTTCGGATACGGATTGGATACGGATGTAGACCGGATACGGATACGGATAAGGATATGAAATTATTTCGGATTATCCGTTAGTTTCGGATAATTTCGGTTACGGATCATCATCATCATCATCATTTCAGCCGTAAGACGTCCACTGCTGGACTTAGGCCTCCCCCAATATGGGGGGCTTTGCCATAATCGCCACGCTTGGCAGGCGGGTTGATGATCGCAGTGTGGTGGTAAAATGCATAGAGAACGCTGCTGGCCATTCTCTAGTAAGTCCCTTAGTCGCCTTTTACGACACCCACGGGAAGAAATGGGGTGGTGTTGTACTTTTAAGGAATTTCAAAAATAAAAAACAATGAGCTAATAAAATGGTTTTATTTATATGTCACCATTTGGTAGGAATTACAATCAGTCTGTGAGTTACAGCTATTTAAAACAAAAATAATTATAAATATGTATTGAGTGTTATCTAATCTACCTAAAATAAAAATGTAATAACAAATCCGATATTATCCGAAACTTTTATTTCGGATTCGGTTGCGGTTACGGATAAATTTTTATATCGGATATCCGATAGTTTCGGTTACGGTTACGGAGCTCCCTAACATCCCTGGTATAGATGCAGCAAGACACAGAAACAATATTATACACGCCGAAGCTAGCTACACCGAAAGTTGCTAGTCTCCTTACCGTCGTCAGTTAGAAAGAGATGGACGTATAAATTACCGATATAAGTATCGTTACTTGTACCGATACCCATACTGGTAATTAGATAACGCTAACTGACTTTGGGTATCGGTATTATTAACGTTACTTTTTTATCGTTAACATAACGATAAATTGGTAACGTTACACAAAAAATACCGGTAATTCGGTCCCTGCTTTTGAGCGCCACGACAAAAAAGTAAAATCGTGCCCTCAGCGCCAAGCTATGAATTCATTCTTTAATACCTACAAAATAATAGTGATTTCGAAATTATATCGATAAAGCATTAACCACGTATTTTTTAACATATAGTATGTTTTTAATAAAAGGTTACTATACCAGGAATATATAATAAAGGAGTTTTATTACATCCCGCTTTGTCTTTTATGGTAAAAATGATACGATATGTGTCACAGGTTCGGCGTTAAATCCACAATTCAAAACAACAGTCGATAAAAGCAAGTCATTACCATGACAGCACTATGGTCAATCATGACGTACATTCTTGTCACGATAGGATGACACTAGCGTAGCTGGCACGACTTTTCTTAATTAGCTCGCCTCTGCACTAGAGGTGCGCATCCGATATTTATGAATAATATCGAAATAATAAGAGTTATTTTATTTATATGGTTTCGCTTTTTATATACAGCAGCAGCATTTTTATTTAATACAAGTAGCTTCTGCCCGCGACTTCGTCCGCTTTATATTTATTGCTCCCCCAACCCAGCCCGTCGCATCGTATGTATATTTTTTAATATGAAAAAGAAAAGTATTGTTTTTACTATTGTCCAAGCGATTTTTTTTTTATTATTAAAATCTTCCGAAGGCCATACAAACAATATTAGACGAATCAGCCGAGCCATAATATATTTAATATTCATTTTTATTTATACAGATTTAAGTTTCTCTGAAAGAACAACCATTAATAATGCCTTAATGTAGGTACCGCCACGTAGGTACAGATGATATCTCAGTTGAAAAAAAAAAACCATTTACTGTAGATAAATACTTATCAGAATACGACGAAAATAGGCAAAAGCAAATTTAAATCATCAAATGAATTTGTATTTTAATCATTAACCTTTTGACCGCCAGAGTCATGTATAGGTGACAAACCAAAACGTGCCCAGCACGCCACCGTCACGATACCGTGACAGACTTTTAAACGTAAATAAAACTCATAAAACAACATTGTTTTTTTCATTTTCTTTGCTAATTATGTTCCTTGACTCATCCTAATTTATATTAGTTGAGCTTCTTTCTTTATATTTCATCCATATTAACATAAGATGGCAAAAACTAACACCAATTATAAAGTTTGAAAAACATAGTGCCCTCAGCGCCACAGTCATCATATCATGACACGTAGAGATGTAGCTAGTAATCAATTTAACAAGAATATCGACTTCGACGGTAACCTACGTTATATTTAATTTCTTTAAATGTGTTACAGTACAATATCTTTGTGCTGTATCTACAATCTACATCGCAATCTTATGTTCTTTATCGCACGTTCAATATCTATTAAATGTTTCTACTATCTGTTGTCAACACGTAGTCGTTAGTATATAAGATGCACCTTTGGATAATTATAACCAGACTATACTACATCTTTGGTCTCATTTATACCTAACCATATACTGCCAAGAAGTTTGGCAAATTGGTGACCCCGACGAACGAATACGCAGCAAGGAGCACGGCGCAACCACCGTGCAAGGCGAACATAAATCAGCAAGGAACACTTGAAGTAGCTGCTGGCACCTCGGTTTTATCCCGCATTCCGGAATTTTGGAAAGACCAACCCAGATTATGGTTCACGCAACTAGAAGCCATATTAGCACCACAGAAGCAAGGAGACGAATACAAATACTGTACGGTAATAGCAAAGTTATCCAAGGAAGAAATACTACAGGTTAGTGACCTAATCACTTCGCCACCGACTGCAGATAAATACAAAAACATCAAGGAACGTTTAATTGGTTGTTACGAAGAAACAGAACAGCGGCAGTTTCAAAAATTAATATCAGAGACAGAACTCGGTGATCAAAAACCTTCGCAGTTATTACGTCAAATGCGAGTCCTCGGGAGAGGAAAAATCAGTGACGAAACAATTAAACTACTATGGTTCAGGCTTTTACCAACATCAGTTACTACGGTTCTAGCAGTTACGGAAGACATGGAAATTGACAAACTGAGCCTAATTGCAGACAAAATAATAATGAATTCAAAAGTAACCGAAATATCAGCTGTTAGCAACGACACTTCAAACGACAACAATACAGCATGCATTTTAACCCAGCTAGCAAAATTACAGATAGATATTGACGCAATTCAGCAAGGTCGATATGGCTATCGACCCAACACGCACAATCATTTCAAGGAACGTCAACAATTCCCGATTATGAGGCCGAGAACAAACTATAGAGGGGCAAATCGATTTTGTTACTACCACGGAAGATTCGGAAAATATGCAAGGAACTGCATTAAGCCATGCGGTTGGAAACCAATGACTTACGTACGGAACCAGGGAAACGAATAAGAGCACAGACAACGGCGAAACTCTGTGCAATCCACCCATCCAATCGCCTCACCATTACCGACCGAAAAAGTGGTATGAAGTTTTTGATTGACACGGGCGCAAATATCTCAGTCATTAGCAAGCAACAGAGATATTCAATTTTACAAAATGAACAATACACACTATACGCTGCAAATGGGACTAAAATTAGGACTTACGGCGAGAAGACGCTTACCTTGAATTTAGGACTACAACGATGTTATAAATGGAATTTTATAATCGCCGATGTTACACAACCAATAATTGGAGCAGATTTTCTAGAGCACTATAAACTATTAGTCGACATAGCTGGTCGCAAACTTATCGACAAAGTTACAGAGCTGACAACGCATGTAACTTCAGAAAAAGCGGCACAACAAACAATTCGTACTATCGCAGTGGGAACGAATCCACGTATTACGCAACTTTTAAACAAGTACGAAGACATCACGAAAGAGTCCTCTCTACGCAATGCGCCCAAACATAAGATTGAACACCACATTATCACTATAGGACCACCCGTCGCAGCTCGGGCAAGGCCATTACCTCCAGAAAAATACGACATAGCCAAAAAGGAATTTCAAAGTATGATAGAACTCGGAATTTGCCGACCGTCAGATAGCCCATTGCATATGGTAAAAAAGAAAAATGGCGAATGGAGACCGTGCGGAGACTATCGAATGCTCAATAGCACGACAGTACCGGACAAATACCCACTACCAAGATTAACTGACTTTACATACATATTAGAAAATAAGAAGATACTAAGCAAGATAGATATACGCAAAGCATACCACTGTATTCCTGTTAAGGATATAGAGAAAACAGCCATCATCACACCTTTCGGACTTTTTGAGTACTTAAGAATGCCTTTCGGATTACGCAATGCGGCACAAACGTTTTAACGATTCATGGATTCCTTATTTAGAGATTTAAATTTCGTATTTATATATGTAGACGACTGTCTCATCGCATCGGACAGCGAAGATTTGCATTATCAGCATTTAGAAACGGTTTTCAAACGTTTACACGAGAATGGAATAACCATTAATCTCGAAAAATGCGAATTTCACAGAAGGGAAATAGATTTCTTAGGTTTTCATATAACGAGCCAAGGAATACAACCTACCGAGGAAAATTACAAGGCAATCATGGAATTTCCCAAACCGAAAACGATTCAAGAATTAAGAAGATTTTTGGGCATGGTCAATTTCTACAGAAGTAATATTCCACGCGCAGCGGAAAATCAAAGAGTTTTAAACGAATTTCTACATGGTTCGAAAAAGAACGATAATTCACCTGTTCCTTGGACAACGGAAGCAGACCAAGCTTACGAAAAATGCAAGGAAAGCTTGAAAAACGCGGTATTAACAGCGCATCCTTCCCGCAACGCATCACTAGCGCTCATGACCGACGCTAGTGCTACTTGCGTTGGTGGAGTTTTACAACAAAAATCCGGACGCAATTGGGAACCATTAGGTTTTTTTTCACAAAAATTGAGCGAAACTCAACAAAAATATTCTACGTTTGACAGAGAGCTGTTGGGAATTTACATGGCCGTCAAACATTTTCACAGATTAATCGAGGGAAGAGAATTTACAATATTTACGGATCACCGACCTTTGACATACGCTTTCTCCCAAAAACCATCATCAAACGATACACCGCGACGGGTCCGGCAGTTAGATTTCATTTCACAGTACAGTACCAACACCCAACACATAAACGGACGTGACAATATTACCGCCGATGCCTTATCTCGAATAGAGGAAATATACGTGCCATCACCTATCGATTACGCTGAATTGGAAAAATGTCAATCAACAGATAATGAACTTAGTAAATTACGTGACAATAAAAGATTAAAATTCAAAAACATTACGCTTCCGGGTTCCACAATAAACATCACCTGCGACACGTCTACTGGAAAAAGCCGCCCCTACTTACCAAAGCATTTTCGCAAACAAATTTTCGATACCATTCATGGTATGAGCCATCCAGGAAAAAGAACTACGAGAAAAATGATAACCCAAAGGTATTTATGGCCGTATATGAACAAAGATATCAATAATTGGTGTAGATCATGTTTAGCCTGCCAAAAATCAAAAATACAACGACATACGATATCACCTCCTGGTGCATTTATGACAGCGCAACGTTTTGAGCATTTACATATTGACATCGTCGGGCCACTTCCGATTTCACAAGGGAAGAGATATTTAATCACAATCATAGATCGTTGTACGTCATGGCCCGAAATATTTCCGGTAGAAGATATAACTGCAGAAACAGTAGCCAAGACACTTTTCGAAGGATGGATTACTCGTTTTGGATGTCCATTGCGCATTACTACGGATCAAGGCCGACAGTTTGAATCAAGAATATTTGAGTCACTCTCTCGATTTTTGGGAATACATAAAATTAGGACAACACCTTATCATCCGCAATCCAATGGAATGATAGAGAGATTTCATAGAACTTTAAAGGTAGCGTTAATGACAAGAGAATCCAACGAAAATTGGTTAAAAGAAATCCCAACAGTTTTACTCGGGTTGCGGAGTAGCTTGCGAGAAGACACAGGTTATAGTTCAGCAGAGATGACATATGGAACGCCAATACGACTCCCTGGAGGGTTTTTTGAGTCATCAGCAGCACAGTTATCAACGTACGAAGAATTTGTAAAACAAATTCAAAAGGACATCACACAAATGACGTCAATTCCGAAAAGAAAAAACCATAACCAAGCTATATTTGTGCATCCCGAACTCAAAGAATGCTCACACGTATTTGTTCGGTGTGATAGAATGAAGAAAGCCCTGACGCCGCCGTATGAAGGACCCTACCCAGTAATTAATAGAACAGATAAAACATTTTGCATTAGAATTAGGGATAAGGAGACAGTGATATCAATTGACAGATTGAAACCAGCTTTCATGATCAATGACGAATCAAACTACGTGCCAGATTCAAAGGATTGCGACAGGCATTCACACACGTACACTACACGATCGGGACGTAAGGTTAAGCCAGTGGTACGTCTATAAAAATCGCTGATAGAAGCAAGTTATTCGTATATATATTAACATAGATCTTAACATATACCATTAATTCGCAACTACTCGTAACAACAAGACATCTAAAATGGGAAATCAAAGTTCTAAGGACCAGATAACATACAATACGGACAGTTGCCTCAATCAAAACGAAGCGGACAAACTCCGTAACCTGATCCAGGAGGACTTGCGGTGGACAAGAAATGTTGCGATGGGACAGATTATTTTAACAATCGGTGCGATCCTAATTTATGGCATAATGAAAACACTGGACAGAAGAATGAAGAGTTTAACGGAAAAAATAATAAACACTCGTGCAACAGCTAAGTCAAAATTACAGACGTCAGCAAATCGCACCACAACAGGCGTCATCGAATTCCACCGCGTACAATAGCATTATTATTTATATACATCAGCAAATAACTAGTAAGGTCTAGATCAAATTTATATTGTAAACACTATTACCATAATATTTACTTGTTTTTCTTTTAAAGGGGGGTGTACTGTTACAGTACAATATCTTTGTGCTGTATCTACAATCTACATCGCAATCTTATGTTCTTTATCGCACGTTCAATATCTATTAAATGTTTCTACTATCTGTTGTCAACACGTAGTCGTTAGTATATAAGATGCACCTTTGGATAATTATAACCAGACTATACTACATCTTTGGTCTCATTTTACCTAACCATATACTGCCAAGAAGTTTGGCAAAAAATGTTTCGACAATAAATAAATAAAACTTCTGATATTGAATTTGAATGATTCAGGAATCATGAAAATTATGTAAATATTATTAAAATACTGAACTATCTGCTCATTAAATGTCGGTGTCAGTTAATTATCGATACTTTATAATGAGTGTAATGCCCATCTCCATCACACTGTCATATTGTCTGTGCCTGGAGCGCCAGAGTCGTCTAATCGTGACAATTCTCTGACGTCACACGTGGTCGATTTGTAAATAGAGCTGTTCCTTTACTTGTATCAGTAGTTTGTTCTCATTATTGGTGGATATAACGCCGAAACTGTGACACATATCGTATCATTTCTGTCATAAAAGACAAAGCGGGATGAAATAAAACTCCTTTATTATATTTTTCCTGTATGTACCTTTTATTAAAAACATACTATATGTTAAAAAATAAATGGTTAGTGCTTTATCGATATAATTTCGAACTCACTACTATTTTGTAGGTATTAAAGGACGAATTTATAGCTTGGCGCTGAGGGCACGATTTTGCTTTTTTGTCGTGGCGCTCAAAAGGTTAAACGAAGTTTTTGTACTCAAGATTTGTAAGTACAAATATTATAATAAATACGAAGAAAGGGACAGTATTATCCTCGGAAACGAATAAAACTTAATTCAAACAAACCTCAATCGGATACGAGTTTATTTTATGACACGCCAGCCGAGCTTATAGCTGTTTGAAATGGTTTACATGAATTTTATTCTCTTTTTAATTATAAAATCTGAACTTCACTTAGTAGTTTTATTTGAAACAAATGCCTTATAACACAATCGTATCGTTAAACAAGGATGTATGTTCCGATGACTATAGTCTGATATGCACGCCCTTCCGCTCCTTCCAGAGCGGAAGACGTCATTTAATGATTTCCCACCCACAAAAAAGTCGTTCAGAATAATAATGAGAACAAACTACTGATACAAGTAAAGGAACAGCTCTATTTACAAATCGACCACATGTGACGTCATCGGATTGTCACGATTAGATGACTCTGGCGCTCCAGGCACAGAAAATATGAAAGTTGATGGAGATGGGCATTACACTCATTATGATTTATCGATAATCAACTAACACCGACATTTAATGAGCAGATAGTTCAGTATTTTAATCATATTTAAATAATGTTCATGTTGTCTGAATCATTAAACTTCTATATCAAAAGTTTTATTTATTTATTGTTGAATAATTTAAAGAAATTAAATGTAACGTAGGTTACTGTCAAATTCGATATTCTTGTTATATTGATTGCTAGCTACAACACTACGTGTCATGATATGATGACTGTGGCGCTGAGGGCAATATGTTTTTCGAACTTTATAATTGGTGTTAGTTTTTGCCATCTTATGTTAATACGGATGAAATATAAAGAAAGAAGCTCAACTAATATAAATTAGGACGAGTTAAGGAACATAATTAGCAAAGGAAATAATAAAAACAATGTTGTTTTATGAGTTTTATTTACGTTTAAAAGTCTGTCACGGTATCGTGACCGTGGCGTGCTGGGCACGTTTTGGTTTGTCATCTATACGTGACTCTGGCGGTCAAAAGGTTAATTATTGTAGGCATAATCGCGTTGCGACTATGCGAACTCCCCGTTGGGTGAGCGATAGATCGCCAAGCATCCTCGTGTTACGACGATGCTTCTTTCCGTTGGGAAGGTGTAAATACCGTCTTGGTATCTAATATGCTCTACTCTTTTGCGTAATCCCGTTGGGATAAGTTTGCATAACGATCTATGTTGTTCAAAGTCAGCAAATTAAGTTGGAATTTTGGTTCAAAATCTAACAATAGTTTATTCCATTGTTCACAAAGCTCTAAAAGTCAGGGGAGATATATACCTACCATCAAACTTATAGGTTGTTAACCTAATGTTTTTTCTTTATTTTATCATGTATGAATGTATTTTTAGCCCAAGACTCTAATGAGAATATTGAGAACATTGAGAACAACATAGAGAGCATGGAGAATGTTGAGATCATAGACAGCATTGAACAGGAATCCCTTGAAGAACCTGAATTGTCACAGGAATTTTTAGAGGCACTCGGGGAGACTAAGGAGACTGAAAAAAGATTTGGCACTCCCATCAATACCAACATTCTACAACGATTTAAAAACATATTGATAGAAGGAATGAAAACAGAAGAAAAAGAAAAGATGTTGAAAAGCCTTTGTTTTCCACGAGACTGCTCTGTAATTTACATTATAAATATACAGATATTAGAAGAAAGCTGATCAGTCCCTTATTGGACAAGAATCTTGACTTTAACCTCAAAGATAACAAGAGATCTGAGTGGCTTTACAGTAAACTAGATGATGCTGTGAAATCAGTGTCAGTTATGAAGAAAGCAAGCTCAATTTTAGCTCCTCCTAAGAAGACAAAAAACTGGCAACCACCAAGAAGTAGTAGGAAAGTAGTAGCTCGAGGAGGTTACCAACATCAACTTCGGTACCAGCCACGACCCTCTCCACGACAAAGCCAACAGCAGGGCCGTCGTCCAGCCCCTGCTCCATCGTGTTCACGGGGGATGACCAGAGGCCGATCCCGCTACCCGTAGAGGTAAAATTCGCAGGCAGACTGTAGTATTTTTATTTAATTTGGAAAACATTTACTCAGGATCCTGTAATATTGCAGTGGATAAGAGGTTACCATATCCCTCTTACACATACTCCTAGACAAGACTATTCACCAAGCAATAATAATTTTAATTCTTGTCAACCGAAAAGTTAATTCTTTCCAAAGAAATTAATAAGCTTCTTGAGTTAGGAGCAATATCGTCTTGCTCCCCAGTTTGTGGTCAATTTCTCTCAAGTATTTTTACTGTACCTAAAAATGATGGTACTCACAGGTTCATACTTAACCTAAAAGCGTTTAACAAGTTTGTAGAGACTTCTCATTTTAAATTAGAAGATGTCAGGACTGTGTGTAAACTTCTATTAAAGGGGGACTATATGACTACAATAGATATGAAAAATGCCTATTTCCTAGTGCCGGTTCAAGTAGATCACAGACATTTTTTAAGATTCATGTTTTTTGGTAAATTATATCAGTTTAATTGTCTACCATTTGGTCTCGCATCAGCGCCATTTGTTTTTACGAAATTACTTAAGCCTGTTGTAGAACATCTGAGAAACAAGGGTGTACGTATTGTACTGTACTTAGATGATGCAATCTGCCTTGGATCTTCATATGAGGAATGTCTCAAAAATACTAATTATGTCACAAGTTTACTTGAGAAATTAGGTTTTGTTATTTATAGCACAAAGAGTTGCCTGAAACCTTCTAGAGTGAGAGATTATTTAGGGTTTAATCTTAATTCTCAAGATTGACAATTAGTCCTACTGATAAGAAGAAAGAAAGATTAACTGTTTTAATTCAGCAGTTCTTGAAAAGAGACAGCTGTACAATTAGAGAGTTTGCAAAACTATTAGGAAATTTAGTTTCTGTTTGTATGGCAGTTGCATATGGTTTTGTGTACACAAAAACCTTAGAAAGAGAAAAAATGTTATCCCTTGAAGCTTGTGGAGGCAACTATGACAATAATATAATAATCAGTAAAGAAGTCAAACAGGATTTACTATGGTGGAAAAGAAATATAGTCGCTGGTTATAGTAGGATAAAACAATATAATTTTGAATTGGAAATATTTTCGGATGCGTCAGGCACTGGGTGGGGTGCATTTTGCAATGGTCAGAGTGCTAGAGGTCAATGGTCTAATGAAGAAATAAGTTTTCATATCAATTATCGTGAATTGATGATGGCAATAGGCTCGCCCCCTATTACATGGGACTTAAACATAACAGGCGAAATGTGGGTGTACTGTAGGTACACCTCTGCCCAACCCTTCGGGGAAACATGGCGTGATGTTATGTTTATGTGTTATGTTATCGTGAATTATTAGCTGCATTTTTTGCACTAAAATGTTTTGCCCAAGACTTAACAAATTGTGAAATCCTGCTTCGAATTGATAACACCACAGCGATTTCTTATGTTAACAGACTAGGTGGAATTCAGTATCCCCTATTAAATGGTTTGGCAGTGGTGTGAAGCTAGAAAGTTATGGATATTCGCTTCATATATAAAATCAAAGGAAAATATTAATGCTGATTTTGAGTCCCGAGTAGTTAATATAGATACAGAGTGGCAATTATCAACTGACGCCTTCAATATTATAATTACGAAACTAGGGATGCCTGAAATAGATACTTTTGCATCGCGTGTGAACGCTAAATGTGATAAATATATATCTTGGCATAGGGATCCATCTGCTTGGAATGTTGATGCATTTACTGTTAATTGGTCAAAGTTTTTCTTTTACGCATTCCCGGCTTTTTGTTTACTTTTAAAAGTAGTTCAAAAAATTAGGACAGATAGAGCAACTGGCATTGTAGTTTTCCCGATGTGGCCATCTCAGCCTTGGTACCCGTTGTTGATGTCTATGGTAGCGTCAGAAATAGTTTCCATGAACCCTTCAGAAAATCTTTTAACTGCTTTCAGGAAACCTCACCCACTAAACAAGCAGCTTTTCCTGGGGGTGTGCGTCTTATCAGGGAAGCACTTAAACGAAGAAGTATATCAGAAGACGCAATAGATATAATGATGGCATCCCTATCCTCAAATACTATAAAGCAATATAATAGCTGCTTAAAGCAGTGGTGGAGTTATACCAAAGATAATGACATAAATATTTTCAGTGCATCCATACCTATCATAATTTCCTATCTAACACTGGTTTTCCAAAGAGGTGGTTCTTACCAAACCTTAAATTGTCATTGGTCATCACTTTCTCTTATTATCGGAAATCACGTAGGTACAGATGATAGAATAAAGCGATGGTTTAAGGGAGTTTATAAATTACGACCTTTGATACCCAAATATAGTAGTGTGTGGGACCCTTCGAGTGTTTTATCATATGTTTGTCACTGGTACCCATTGAATGACTTAAGCTTAGAAAAGATCACCAAAAAGACTGTAATGCTATTAGTACTGGCTACTGGCCAAAGGGTTCAGACTATAAATTCCATTAGATTAAACAATATTAACTTAACATCTACTGGTGTCGAAATAATTTTTACAGATATTCTAAAAAACATCAGCTCCTGATAGGCATCAACCTAAAATAATTTTACCTTATTTCACTGCACAACCCGAAATTTGTCCCGTTAAAACACTTACACAGTATACAGAAGTAACTAGAGGATTGAGAATTAATGATAATTCATGTGATTATTTGTTTATTACGTTTAAAAGACCGCACCATCGTGCTTCTTGTCAGTCAATCATCAGATGGCTGAAGCAAGTTATGTCGGACAGTGGTATAGATATCACTCGTTTTTCCGCGCACTCAACGCGCCATGCTGCTACTTCATGTGCCTATAGGGAAGGTCTCTCGGTAGACAGTATCATTAAATCAGTAGGTTGGTCTCCAAGGTCATCGTCCTTTGCTACTCATTATAACAGACCACTATATAATGAACCTAACCAAGTGTTGTTTGCTAGAGCGGTACTCAATAATTCAAACTGATTTTATTTTAGTTATAAGTTTAAAGTGTGTAATTGTAAGGCAGAAGTTGCCCTTATGTTGAGAAAAATAAATGTTTTGTGATTTTAAGTGTTATGTTCTTCTCTGAACATCTACATCAGTTATCTCGGACTAAGTACGAATATAATGATAGGATTAAACGAACTTACCTGAAGTGAAGTTCAATCCTGATTATATGAAGTACTTAGTCCGAGATAGAACAGCCCGCCCTCCCTCAATTAATTTAATTTTTCGTTATTAAATTAATTTTCCCTCTTTGGGGGCTCTGAAATATTGACAGTGACGTTTAGTGTTGCTAGGTGGAGATTTTTGTTTTGTGCTTTTGCTTTTAAATTCGCGTTTATAGAGTGTGGAAAGGCAAGTACTACATCAGTTATCTCGGACTAAGTACTTCATATAATCAAGATTGAACTTCACTTCAAGTAAGTTCGTTTAATCCTATTATTATGTGACCTCCGTTTTGTTACTTATTCTACGGTCACATATAGCGGAACGGCAAGTCACAACAGAACGGAATGCATAAAACTTAGTGCACATTGCAAAACCTTACTGACCAAATTTATGAATACCTACAGTTACAAATAATCTATCTTTTTATATTTTTTTATTCAAATTTACAGAAACTTTACTGACAAAACTTGATCATAGCACTTTAACATGTCAATGTTTTTTTTTTTTAAATATTATTGACATGTGAAAGTGTTTGAACAAACCTACTTACAGAAATAAAATCATTTATCACTAACTTCTGCCCGCGACTTCTTCCGCGTTAAATTTCGTGTTTTCCCGACCCTTCCCGTCGCGTCGAATCGCTTACCCGTGCGATTTTCCCCGTTTTTGCAACATTTTTCATTACTGCTCCGCTCGTCTTGGTTGTAGCGTGACGTTATATAGCCTATAGCCTTCCTCGATAAATAGGCAACCCAACACAAAAATATTTTTTCAATTCGAACCAGTAGTTCCTGTGATTAGCGCGTTCAACCAACCAAACAAACAAACTCTTCAGCTTTATAATATTAGTATAGATTATGTGATTAGAAACTACGGAGTTCCTATTATCCTGCAAAGTTTTAATAAGACTGATATCAATCAGTGCAATTTATAACGATGATTATAGTACCTAATATAAGAATAGTTACCTACAATTATTGTTTTATTTCTTACCTACTAATAATGGTATTTAGGCAATTTTTCAGTTGTGTGCACACAGCCTTATGATTCTAAGACTTCCATTTTGTCACTGTCCCTTCAAATGGGTGGAATGAAATCTATGAAATTAGATAGAGGTTTTACCTTTTAAACCTGTGCGGCCACACAAACGTTTACAGTAAACGTATTATATTCGAAAAATATACAAATATTAAGTAAATTATTATGATTTTCGAGTAAAATTAAAAAATAACCCATTGAAATTCGACAGAGTCACAAAACCGAATAAAAAAACAATTAATAGGTCTTTACATATGAAAATGCCGTTTTGTATGAAAAAAATTAAACGAATTTTTTTTCATGTATTTTTTATTTGTATTAATCGAAATAATCACCCATGCAATCAATGCATCTTTGCCAACGCAGTGGCAGTTTATTGATGCCCTTCTTAAAAAAACCAGCTGGACGGGAGGCAACAAATTCTTCAAAGGCATTTTGTACTGCCTCTCGGGTATTTAATTTTTTTCCCGCCAAGAAGTTATCCAAATTCTGGAAAAAGTAGTAGTCTGTAGGCGCAAGATCTGGTGAGTAGGGCGGATGACGGAGAGCTTCCAACCCCAGTTCTTGCAACTTGGAGACCGTCTGCTGTGCAGTATGAGGTCGCGCGTTGTCGTGCAGGAGCAGCGGAGACGAGCGATTGACCAATGCTGGTTGGAGATGTGCCAGCTTCTCCATCATTGAGTTCAGTTCTTCACAGTACACATCTGCATTAATGCACACCCCGTTTGGTAAGAAGCTATGATGAATCACACCGGCGCTAGACCACCAAACAATGACCATCACTTTTCTAGGGGTAAGTTTTCGTTTAGGACATTGTTTAGGTGCTGAACCAGGATCCAACCAACTTGCTGAGCGCTTGCGATTATCAAACAGAATCTATTTTTCATCGCAGGTAACAATGCGGTTCAAAATTCCTTCATTTGTGTGGCTGTTGAGCAGTGCAAGGCACGTCTGGACGTGTACTTCGCGCTGGCGATCATTGAGTTCGTGGGGCACCCATTTGTCAAGCTTTTTTACCTTGCCAATTTGACGCAAATGGATCAATATTGTTTTGACGCTAACGTCGAAAGCTGCTGCTAATTCAGCCGTAGATTGTGTATCATCAGCTTCCACAATCGCCTTTAATTCGTCATTGGTGCCGATTCTGTTGTACACGAACTAAACTATCTCTAAAATTCCTTACTTTTGGCTATGAGAATTGTAACGCTATTCTGCAAGGAAAAATCTCTAAATTTAAAAATTATTTTGACACGACTAAAATCGAATTTGACAATCGCGACTCAGCGTGGTTTTTTTTTCTTTTGGTTTCGCAACGTTGTACCTACTTGTGTGTGCATTGCGTAGAATGAATTTTTTGAGAGACGAAGGCGCGTGCTGGGGGGGCAGCCTCAACGTGTTTTATATGGAATTTTTCACTTTTGTTTGAAAAAAAAAAAATATTACCCACGTGTTGAGATTTAAATGTGCCGGGGTACACTAAGGGGGCCGAAAATTTCATTATTTTTGCGATAGGACACGCCATTTTCAAGATATAAGCAAAAGGAAAATAAAAAATACAGAACTGTTTTTGCACGTGAAGGCGAGGCGTTGTTGAGAATTTTAGTTCATGACCGCTAGTTTTATTTCACACCTTTTTAATCGCGATTAAAAATAGTCAGATTTAGTTAAAATAAATTATTATAGTCAAAATTTTTGGTGAAAACCGGCAAACTCAGAATAGCAAAATTGACATTTTCACTAAACTAATAACTCAGTGCAATCTTAGTGCTGTGAAACTAAAATATAGTTAAGTTGTGTCATTTTAGTCTATTTCAGAATAGGAAATCGTCGTTTGACAGGATTAAACCAAATTTTAGTGATTTTTAGTTTAGTTTAGAGAATTTTGTGACAACAGAATCGGCACCATTGTCGACCAGTCTTCGGACGACCGCGAAGTTCATTTTTCAGGTCGAAATGTCCAGAACGGAAGCGAGGAAACCAATAACAGGTGGTGCGTTGGTTTGTACTTTGTAGCGTTAGCTCCGTAAACGTCGTTGATGTTGCGTGCCGCTTGTGCCGCGTTGCTGCCACGACGGTACTCATATTCCATAATTACTAGAATTTTTAACGTATCCATGATGACGAAAAAGATTGAAATGAGATGAAAATGTAACACTAATCAATAAACAAATAACTACTTTTGGAAAAATAATAATTCCATGTTTTTTAAATAAAATTAATTTGAAATTAGAATTCTTAGACAAACAAAAATTATTTTGATTTGAAATGGCCAGTACTGCAGAAAGGCAATTTCATAGGTATTGACCTAATATTTTGAGTTAATCCTTTAAAATAAGGCTATTTTCTTACATTTATCTATTAATTACATGTATTATTTAGTTTAAATAAATTTGAAAATCGCTTATTAATTAGTTTCGCCACAAAGTCCGTTTTGTTTCGATATTATGGAAAAACTGCCTCTAATTCCGCGTTCCTTTTTATTTTCCTCTATAATAAACTGTATTTCCTATTATATTTTGGCAAAATCTGTAAAAATTAAAATAAAAAATACATAAGTAATCAAATTTTTCAGTAGGGTGCACTCTTTTTTGAAAATGCCCAACTGTTTAGTCATTAAAATTGGTGTGACTACAGCAATGATCGCTATGTATAGGTCACCCTCCACGAGAAATCTGGATTACTTTCACAACTCCTTAAACCAGATATTTCTAGCGTGTACGTTACCCTAGCAAGAAAGTGTCTCCTAGAGTTATATGAGTAGAACATATAATGTGTGCCTTATCTGCTGTAAATGTGCCCCCAAATAAAAAATGTGTGCCCCCTGTCGTTTTGGAAAAAAACGGAAAAAACTATTCTTGCTGGGGTAACGTTTTTCTAGCAGGAAAATTCTAAACGAATGATCGGAGAGAGAAAAATTGTGCATGGCCAGAGAGCTTATATGTGTGCCAAAATGTGCCCCCAAAAATAAAATCTGTGCCCCTTCAGGTTTTCGAGATATTGCATTTCCTGCTGGAGTAATGTTTTGATGAATCGTATATCTCTAAAACCATTGCATGTGCCCCTGTAGAGTAAACATACACGAGTAGCTCTTTATGTGTGCCCCTTAGTGCCCCAATTAGATTCAAGAAAATATTTATAGCTTTCAAGTTATCGCGGTTTAATGAAAATCCGAAAAAACATCGCAGCGCCTAAATGAGACAAGGCACAAGTTCGCTGAAAACTGTATTCGGTCCTTCTTGACGCTAATAATAACCATACAAAGTTTCAAAACTGTTCATGCATGCGTTTTTTAATAATCTTGCTAAAAGTCAAAACGATGGTGTCATAACTTTAACGGCAAAATACAAGGAACCGGCTCAATCCCAGATGTGTACGTGTAAACCAAAATCTTGTGCCTTTAGTCAAAAATATATGGTGAAAATATTCAGCTTGGAATGTTTCGCATTAAGTAAATATAAACAAAAAACCAAAATATGTAAGCAACGGCTGGTTATCCGACCAAATTCCAATGACTACTAAAAAGCAACTGATTCATACATATCGATGACCTTCTTTATTGGACGTATTATACCTAAGCTGTTGTCCGTACAGTCGCGTTCAAAAGTTTTGGGGGCTGATTAAAAAATATATTAAATGCACCTTGTGACCATATTAAATGAAATAGCTTGTTGATGTGGAAATTATTATTTTCATTCCCTTAAATTTTAATTCTTAAAGTAATTATTGCATCAAATCACAGATTACATTTCCTACCTATGAGTATTAGAAATTATTTGCACGTTGTGTAGTCATTATTATTTAAATCACAGATCAGTTTTTCATCTAACAAGAAGACCGCCAAGATTGTCCGCCTCCGATTTCAATGATTTTTATATATGTTGTTATGTTTGAGTAACTGAGTAATTACCCAAAAGGAATTCACGCAACGCTCAATAGTTTCAGAGTTGCTTCTACCGAGCAACTTAAATATAAGTTCAGTATACAAACTCAATTTGCAACTCTATTTGCAGAGATATAAGGTTCAAATTTCTTGCAATTTTTTATATTTCTTGATGAATAAATATGCTAATTTTATAAGAAAAAAAAATGAAAAAAAAAACGTTAGCAGGAATCGAACCCTGACCATCTGCGTGCCAGCCACGTCACCCTGCCTACTAGGCTACGCACCGCTATGCAATTTCAATTTAAATGATTTTTTTATAAAATTATCATCAAATCAAACAGTGCAAGTTTGAACCTTATATCTCTACAGATAGAGTTGCAATTGTTTTTGAGTTTTTATACTGAACTTATATTTAAGTTGCTCGGTAGAAGCAACTCTGAAACTATTGAGCGTTGCGTGAATTCCTTTTGGGTTATTACTCAGTTACTCAAACATAACAACATATATAAAAATCACTGAAATCGGAGGCGGACAATCTTGGCGGTCTCCTTGTAAGTCTAAAATATAATTATAAATCCCTCATAGGTACGTAATACGACATAAAAAATGGAAACACGTTGTTGAAACACAGGTCATTGTGCGGTTGACTATAGGAATATTTAGTGAAATACAACTCTCAAAACTGTAGGTACCAAGATTTATTTGGTTAAGGTGAATGCTCCAACCAACCCGCGAAATTCAAATTTTATTACGTTTTTTGCAAGCCAGTGCTAGGTTGTACAACCTTACTACCTCTAGGTATTCATCACACATTTCATGAACTATATTTTTTTTAAACATCGGGAACAATCAAATTTTGAGTCAAAGACCTGGCAAATGGCAAATATCTGGATATTTGCCATATCTTTCGTTCACACATAAATTACTGGATGTATTTTAATGAAATTTAGAATGGAGAAGATAGCTTACCTTGGAATAGCACTTAGGCTACTATTTATAATGTACTTAATAATGTTTATGGTCATAGAAACAGCTAGTAGAATATAATCCCATTGCAACTTTATTTTATTACTTATTACTTTTCTACTTCAGTGTACTCAGGCACAACACGTGTGAACCGGTTAGTGAGTAAAGTAAAGAAGGTCATCGATATGTATGAATCCGTCGCTTTTTAGTAGTCATTGGAATTTGGTCGGATAACCAGCCGTTGCTTACATATTTTGGTTTTTTGTTTATATTTACTTAATGCGAAACATTCCAAGCTGAATATTTTCACCATATATTTTTGACTAAACGCACAAGATTTTGGTTTACACGTACACATCTGGGATTGAGCCGGTTCCTTGTATTTTGCCGTCAAAGTTATGACACCATCGTTTTGACTTTTAGCAAGATTATTCAAAAACGCATGCATGAACAGTTTTGAAACTTTGTATGGTTATTATTAGCGTCAAGAAGGACCGAATACAGTTTTCAGCGAACTTGTGCCTTGTCTCATTTAGGCGCTGCGATGTTTTTTCGGATTTTCATTAAACCGCGATAACTTGAAAACTATAAATATTTTCTTGAATCTAATTGGGGCACTAAGGGGCACACATTAAGAGCTACTCGTGTATGTTTACTCTACAGGGGCACATGCAATGGTTTTAGAGATATACGATTCATCAAAACATTACTCCAGCAGGAAATGCAATATCTCGAAAACCTGAAGGGGCACAGATTTTATTTTTGGGGGCACATTTTGGCACACATATAAGCTCTCTGGCCATGCAAAATTTTTCTCTCTCCGATCATTCGTTTAGAATTTTCCTGCTAGAAAAACGTTACCCCAGCAAGAATCGTTTTTTCCGTTTTTTTCCAAAACGACAGGGGGCACACATTTTTTATTTGGGGGCACATTTACAGCAGATAAGGCACACATTATACGTTCTACTCATATAACTCTAGGAGACACTTTCTTGCTAGGGTAACGTACACATTTCTAGCGTTCATGTTATTCTAACAGGGGATTTAAATATAAAAATTGCTTCCGAAAACTGTGATGCAGGGACCCAAAATTACCTTAATATCTGCTCATACCATGGCTTTCTCCCCGCTCACACATTGCCTACTCATCAAAGCGGTTCCTGTCTCTATCATATGATGATCAAAACCACCTTATCATCTATTACGCTTGTTACTAACGCAACAATTACTGACCATCACGCTGTCCTACTTTCCGTAAATTTAACGCTGCCTAAGCTAAATCGTCCCTTGACCAAAAGCAAATTAAACACAAATAAACTAGAATACCTATGCCTTATGCGCAACCTCGATTTACCTATGTTTTTTTACAATACTGCTGACCCTAATTTGGCTTTATCTTACTTAATAAAACATGTCCACCAAGCAATATTACGTAACACCAGTGTTTCTATAGTGGATAAGATTACTTTAGCTGTAAACGAATTATACTTAAATATTTACTAACCATCGATTTTGCACTGACAGAAGATCTACTTGTTGTCTGCAAATAGAACGACTAACATAATATGCCATTTTACTTTTATTTTCCTAATTTCAATTTAGTTTTTACTTTATACTCATTGTTAATTTATTAAATTAAGTATTTATGCACTTACTAGCCTGAAGCACAGGTTCAACCTGGTTCAGGTGAATGAGCAACTGTGCTCTATTTTAATTATTAAGTTAACTTTGTAAATGTGCCCCTTTTTATAAATAAACGATATTATTATTATTAGTTTGTTTCTAGAACCGCCGTGCCAGCCCTTCCTACGTAATCCTCGGGGCGTCCCCAGCACGGTTGGGAACTCATGGTGTAGGACAAATTAGGGTGGTGATGGAATAAAATAAACGCATTAATTAAAATTATTTATTACAAAGTGCTTCGATCTGGAGGCCAACACAATCGAGAGTAGCTCCTATACAACCATTGGAACGTACTAATGTGTAACAACGAGTGTCGTGTCGCCGCGGCGCGTCTCACTTCGCGCACCAGCACACCGCAGCCAACGTGCTACTGTCACATGGCGCGCCCAGTACCTTCAGCCGGCAGAATGATAGGCGACGGCGACGGCTCACATGCCACAGTGGCACAGCCTACTAAGGCGCATCTTATACAACAGCGCTGGGATTATTCCACTGCGCCCAACAAATGGGACAATGTGATGGGGCAGTGAAGTACATTATCTACGCTTTTCCGTACCTACCTACGCGATTACGAAACCATCCAAATCCAAAAATGTTTAAATGATTTATATTATTATAAAAAACATCACGCTTGTTTTCTCCCAAGGGGTTCGGCTGAGGTGTACCTACATAATTATAAGAGGAACCAGGATCCACTTGTTATATGTAGGTATACAGTCGGTTGTAAACTATGGTTGTAAATAATGAAATTGACAGCGTGTTAGTTTAATCAAAAGCTTTATTTAGGTAATAACACTAAATCTAAAAACTCTTCAAAAAGGGTTTTGGCTAGAATATGTCAACATGTACTATTGAGTGTAACAGCATGTCTTGGATTCAAAAAATTGAACTGAAGACATGTGACATCTACCAACCCGCACAGGGCCCGCGTGCAAGTCTGCGGCCTGCGGCTACGGTTTGTGTCCCAGCAGTGGGAACACAGGCTGATTTAGCTACTCGGCCTGATCTGGGTTTCGAACTCAGGGTCTCATGTTCAGCAATAGCGCTTACAACCGCCAGACCACTGAGGCAGTCCGAAAATATTTAAAATAACAATCATTCTCTACCTTACCCTACGGGGAAAACAGAAATGATCTTATATCTTTAAACCAGCAATTCTTGTATATATTTATACAGACTGTAAGGGTAAACACCGTTGTCACTTAACCCATGGGTAATTTGACTTAAATATAAAATAACAGAGCGAGTTAAAAAAATAAAAAATAAAAATTCCTAAAAAGGTTTAGAACAGATTTTATCCCAGACCGCCCGCAAATTCATGGATATGCGCATCAGTGACGTAATCACTACAACGATCGCCAGCCGTTCCGTCCACACAACACATAAAATAATACACATTACCTGTGATGTAACTTTCCCATCATATGGCTTAGGACAGCCACAAATACCTACCGTGACGAGTCTAAATGTAAATTTGATTCGAAATGGCTTTGGATTCTAAATGATTTGAAAACATTTTGTTTTTAATAAACCAAACCATTGGGTAGGTACTTTTGGCGTATTTAAAAAGTTAATCACAATTTTATGTACAGTTTAATTAAAAATTAAATTAAATTTACACTGACTGAATAAAATATCAACACTTACCGACTTACATTAACCTCAACACGTGTTCAAAATGGGTTCCCCGTCCAACATTCTGTTGTTATCGAGGTTATTGATAAGCCACTGCGAAAATGCGCCCCGTTCAGATTATTACCCGCAATGGCGTAAAGCCGAACCATTTCGGTTCACTGTTCATTTGTGTAAGACATTGTAACACAATTCACGCGCGAGAAATGAGCGACGGACGCTAAGACGCGGCGTTACGTGCGATCGCTAGCGAGACTGCCAGCTGACTGACTGCGGGGTCGCGACCCGTGTCGGCGTCGCGTCGTGCAGTTCGCACGCGGTGTAGGTGTAGTTCCCGAAGTTTGTTGCCCTCGCGCATAGGGTGAAATATTCTTGTGGAAAAATGCAGATTTTCTTTAAAAAAAAAAGTTGTTTTTTTTTTCATTGATTTTACGTTCTATTAACGAAACCAAATCACTGGTTTCAAGGATAACGGTGTTTACACTAACACCCAGTATAATCTGAATCTCGGAAAGGGCTCCAACGATTTTCATGAAATTTAGTATACAGGGGGTTTCGGGGGCGATAAATCGATCTAGCTAGGATTCCTTTTTATAAAATGTCGTTTTATTCGTGTTTTCAATGACCAACTTTATCGATAATCAACTTGAACTTACACAATTTACCAAAAAATACCGAGCAAAGCTCGGTCATCCAGATATTGATACTAGAATGCTCTTTGTTCGGCTCAATGCTCTTGTGACTTGTCATATGTGGATGCTCAAGTTTACCAGCGGTTTTTTATAGGGTTGAGTAGGTAATTCTTAAGGACACCGGACGATACATACAAGCTATTAGTATTTCCAATATAGGCTGATCTTGCATTGCCGACCGGCATGAACTGCATTCTTCTAGTTTGCTACGCGAGTACGCGAAGTGACTTTAAACCTGATGCTTCCGCGAACGCCTGTCGCCTGAAGATCATTGTTTTTACTTCAGTAACCCGATAAACATTGAAATACTGGTTTTTGTAAAGTTACAATAGGATGGAGGGCAATCTGCTTTTCAAGCAGTGACGGCCGCACTTACTGTTCCCTGCTGTGCAGGCGCGCGGACTGACCCCAAGTACTTACGCAACTTAGGAACCCATAAATTACATTGTTAGAGCACATCCGACGACTATTTCACGATTTTGTTCCGCACTATGTACATTTAGCAGCAGAAAATTGCTTTTCGTAATACACGATACATTATAAAACCGTTATATTGTACTTTTAATACCTACCCTTACAAATAGAAGAATCGTCTTGCTTAAACTGTGTCTAAACTCGTGAGCGCGATAGTGCCTGCCAGGCCCGCGAGTCGCGCGGCGCGTGGCCGCCTGGCCGGCCTCACTGAACCGAGTCTGAGCTCGCGGATGCGATAGCGCCTGCCAGGCTCGCGAGTCGCGCAGCGCGAGGCCGCCTGGCCGGCCTCATTGAACCGAGTCTGAGCTCGCGGATGCGATAGCGCCTGCCAGGCCCGCGAGTCGCGCAGCGCGAGGCCGCCTGGCCGGCCTCATTGAACCGAGTCTGAGCTCGTGGGTGCGATAGTGCCTGCCAGGCCCGCGAGTCGCGCGGTGCATGGCTGCCTGGCCGGCCTCACTCTGGCTGAACTCAACGTTCCGCTTCCGACATCAGTACTGGTATGCTGATACACATTGTTCACACACGTAGCTCATGTACAAATATAATTATACTAATATTATAGTAAGCTAACTTTACAATAACATCTAAAAGTAATATCCTTCCTTACATAGTATTATTCCCTATTTGGAAGGCCTGTTCAGAATGACACAGTCGACTGTGGGATAACATCGTAGCAAACATTGCGATGACAGTTGCGAATATCGCCTATTTGACTGAACAGGCTGGCAGGTGGATGTGTCGTAAGATAATTTAAAAAATCGTCTCTGGACCGGATATTTGCTTAATAAAACAGATTTTCGTAATCACTCGAACTTTTCCAGGATTCCCACGGAGCCGGTCTTGTCCTATCGTTCTAGGATTTTCGTAAAGATTCGATTAATCCGATTATCCCACGACATCACAAAATAGTGTTTTTATTCTACGAGCATTAAGTTTCTAATAATGACACCTGTTACAGGGCACAACATCGCCCGGCAAACAATTACGCCTGAAGGACTGGGGGATGCAGACTAACGGGAAAAGGCGTTTGCCATTAGTCTGCATCTACAGCTAATACCAAATCGGTAGATGAGAGCGGTACAAGATGCTCAGTCATCATTTAAAATACTGGTAGGTATGAACTCACTGGGACATGAGAGCGGTACAAGATGCTCAGTCAGCATTTAAAATACTGGTAGGTATGAACTCAGTGGGACATGAGAGCGGTACAAGATGCTCAGTCAGCATTTAAAATACTGGTAGGTATGAACTCACTGGGACATGAGAGCGGTACAAGATGCTCAGTCAGCATTTAAAATACTGGTAGGTATGAACTCACTGGGACATGAGAGCGGTACAAGATGCTCAGTCAGCATTTAAAATACTGGTAGGTATGAACTCACTGGGACATGAGAGCGGTACAAGATGCTCAGTCAGCATTTAAAATACTGGTAGGTATGAACTCACTGGGACATGAGAGCGGTACAAGATGCTGAGTCATCATTTAAAATACTGGTAGGTATGAACTCACTGGGACATGAGAGCGGTACAAGATGCTCAGTCAGCATTTAAAATACTGGTAGGTATGAACTCACTGGGACATGAGAGCGGTACAAGATGCTCAGTCAGCATTTAAAATACTGGTAGGTATGAACTCACTGGGACGGTGCACAGTGGAACGAATGTATGGGAGCGGTTGGACGTAGACATGTCCGAAAAAAAAGAGTAAAATTATGCCAAACTAATGATGCCATCTTATTCGATTACTTAATGCCTTCATAACTTGTGGTGATGAATTTCTTCATAACTCCCATATTTCGGGAGTAATTTGAGAAAATGTGAAATTTTACTATGAAAATGAGTGTATCGAGCTCTCTCCCTCCTGATTCCGGGCTTGTTTCAAGTAGCGGTCTCTAATATCATAATGCTAATACTAAGAGCTATATTTAATACTAAGACACATAGTGCGCCAAATGTGCACTTTCTGGGATAAAGAGTGATGTTTATTTTATAACACATTTTTTTTATTTTTTGTTTATTTTGTTGATTAAAACCGTTTTTCTAAAGGTTTACCTTATTACAATAACATTTCTGAGCAGCCAATTAGAGAAGATATAAGCTAATTAGGATATATAATTAGGGACTTAAGGTTTACATATAAAACTGATGCACTAATGATTACTGATAAGAACATTGCTATTATTTAATTACTAAATGGCTCTTAATACACTAATTTAGCATGCATCATTTACTAATTATCACAATAACTAATTACCTTGCAATATTTAACAAAGGATACCTGGATTTTATATAAATAGGTCACTATTAGTAACTTTAAAATCAGTGTTGATTTACACCTCGTTGTATCCAAGCTAATCTCGCAATGTATTTTCCAAATTTTAATACAAATCTTGATATTCACGTTGCTTTATGCGCACGCGCACATAAAGATTTACGCGACTTTAACTATTTGTTCAGTGTTTTAAAAGATAACAGTTGTGTTCAGTTATGTGAAAGTGCTGAAACAAGTTTAAAAGACTGGTGTCGTCGATTTTGCTACCGCATTTATGCAAAATGGACACAGTCTGGAAGAAGCACAGATAAGTTTCGGAAGAAACATGAGATTTGGCTACAGGCTGCAATTCAATGGCCGGAATTACAGAATGAAAATATGGAACCTTCTACAGAAAATATAAGTGACGTCATCGAGCCCATAATTTCTCCTGCTAAATCTGATGCTTCAACTTGTACACATCCTAGTCCTCGTAAATCTTTTGAGGACCTTAGTAACCGGCAAAAAAGAAGACGCACTGAAGATAGTCTTTCATGCAGCAGTAGCAGCGCTGAAATTATGTTTTCGGCCGAAAGGGCGCTTCAAAAGGCAGGACAAAGCGATACAGCTTATGTTATGAAATACTTGACGGAGAATCCAGAAGAGGCCTCAAAAATCAAAGCCTTCATTGAAGGTAAATCAATTCAGGTACGGGAAATATCCCCTTTGAAGGCATTGGCTCTTTATGTATCGATGAACTTATCGAAATGGCGCTATAACACTCTTCGGGATTTCAACACTCAAGAAGGAGCTCTTCAATACCCGAGTTACTACATGTTGGTTAAAGAAAAAATTAAGTGCTATCCGGCCAAAGAAGATCTCACAGTTACAGAGAGCTCTGCAAAAATCAAATTACAAGCCTTGATGGATTTAACCTCAAGAAGACTTATTAGGTCGTTAGAAACCCCTGTTGATCCCAATCAACAGCTCGTATTGACCAGCAAATGGGGTTTTGACGGATCATCTAGCCAAAGCATTTATCATCAAAGGACGAGTGAAGATGAGCAAATCGATCTTGCTAGTAATTTTATGATTAGTCTTGTACCACTGCGGCTCGTCTCAAAAGGTGTAACAATTTGGGAAAACGAGCGACCATCTTCCACTTCATTTTGCCGGCCAATATTGTTTAAGTTTATAAAGGAAACCAAAGAAAATGTGCAGAGAGAGATGGCTGAAATCGAAGCAGAGATTGAAGCCTTAACTCCATCCACCATCACTGATGGAATTAGTGTCAAACACCAACTGCTGTTGACAATGATTGATGGTAAAATTCATTCCATTATATCCAATACAGCAGCTTCAGTGTGTGACATATGCAAGGCTTGTCCTAAAGAAATGAATAATTTAGAGTTAATCAAAGATAAACACGCAAACGAGGACATGTATAAATATAGCTTAAGCACCCTTCACGCTTGGATTCGCTCAATGGAATGCTTATTACACATTTCCTACAAATTAGACATAAAATCATGGCAAGTAAGGGGTGATATAGCAAAAAGGCAAGTTGATGACAGGAAGAAAAGAGTTCAAGAGGCTGTAAGCAGAGAAACGGGCTTACTTCTCGATGTTGTGAAACAAGGCAGTGGATCCACCAACAATGGCAACTCGGCAAGGAGATTTTTTGAAAACTACACTAAATCTGCTGAACTGACCGGAATAGATGCTATGCTTTTAAGAAAAATCTGTGTGATCTTGCAGTGTATTTCATCAGGAGAGAAGATCAACGTAACTAAATTCCGAGAGTTCTGCTTTGATACTGCTAAGCTTTACGTGGAGTTATACCCATGGTATTATATGCCTTCTTCACTTCATAAAATTTTAATGCATGGGCCAGACATAGTTCAGAACATGTCAATTGTGCCCATTGGTTTTCTATCCGAAGAGGCATCTGAGGCTAGAAATAAAGATTTTAGAAAATATAGAGAGGGGCATTCTCGAAAGCATAGCAGTATCTCATGCAATGAAGATATTATGCACAATCTTTTACTGTCTTCTGATCCACTTGTTACAAGTATCCGTCCAAAAGGAAATAAGTTTGTAAAAAAATCTTCTTTTAAGGAATTTTATGAGCTTACGGATTCTGAGAAAAGTGATATCGAATTTGTTAACATAAATGATTTAGCGGACATCGATTCTGAATTTGAATTAATTGATGATGATGATGATGACGAAGATAATTAAATGATGTTATTGTTTTAAAATGTGTAACTTAGTAAATTAGAGCTTACATCTTAATTATTTATTGTACTTTTAATGAAACTAGGTAATTTATTATCAACTTACTTAAAAGTCATACTCTCATCAGTTCTTGTGAATATTTTTGTTAATATATATTTCTGTATATATATAATATATTTATAGACCTCTTAATAAGTCTGTCTGCGGTTTAAAGTAAATACAAATGGGGAAAAAACGTTTTTTTTTTAAATTTTCATTTCCTTTTATCCCAGAAAGTGCACATTTGGCGCACTATGTGTCTTAGTATTAAATATAGCTCTTAGTAATAGCATTACGATATTAGAGACCGCTACTTGAAACAAGCCCGGAATCAGGAGGGAGAGAGCTCGATACACTCATTTTCATAGTAAAATTTCACATTTTCTCAAATTACTCCCGAAATATGGGAGTTATGAAGAAATTCATCACCACAATTTATGAAGGCATTAAGTAATCGAATAAGATGGCATCATTAGTTTGTCATAATTTTACTCTTATTTTTCGGACATGTCTACGTCCAACCGCTCCCATACATTCGTTCCACTGTGCGGTGGTAGGCTCGCGACGAAATTGTAATAGGTGTTGGTGTCAGTGCGTCCGCGCCAGTGTGCCCCTCCGCCCCCCAGCTGATATGTCAGTATGTAGCTGTACATTGCTCACGCGCAGCTCACAACACATATTGTATACGGGCTAGCGCATCATTATAATAAATACACCTAAGGGGAGCGTGACGAGGCCGCTCCGCGCGTTCGATCCGTGAGATTTGGTTCCATAATCTACAAAGTTTTCGCCTTTTCTAGCAAGTCGTTTATGAATTTCTGAAAAGTAAAACATACAGTTATTTATACTGGTACAGGTACAACTCAGACACACTTCTGTAGACGTAAATCTTAGATGGACGTCCAGGGTTGACTATAAACTTTCTAAATAAATAAAATGCGTAAAGAAAAACAGTTAAAAACTGTTATCTACAACTCAAAATGAACACGCAGTATCATCTATAAGTAAGGAGTATGCACAAGTAGGTACATACAGTTCCGCCATTCACGAAAACTATTTGTCTTCATATTTATTCTTCGTCGTTGCCAAGGGTAGTAAAAAAATCCTAGATCGATTGCGAAACTCCAAGGAGCGATTAATCAATTTTCAATTTATTTATTTCTCAGTATATCATTAAGATCATATTAAACTTTGTTTCACACATACTACCATTGCTGGTGTAGATATATTAAATAAATGATAAAAATCAAAAAATGGTAATAATCTTTACAGAATAGCATTAAATATTATGAGTATTGAATATTGGTTAACCTGACACAAAGAGGATGACGGGGTTGAAGCTAACCTGTTCGGACTAATTCAGCGGTTGAAAAACGACTTCAAACAAGTGAGTGTCTCAAATATTTACGAATATGAAATTATGAATGCATACATGGTCCATCTTGTGCAGATTCCGAATGCTATACATAGACGCCATATCTACTCCAAAAATCTATAATTCGTAGTTACACCACACATACTTCGCAAGGATAGCATTTCCACCACATTTATTACCTACTTTCACGTAATGTGTTGGCCTCACCCAACATTCACTTCTACTTAGAAATAAGTGCAGGCAACAGCACACAATAGTGAACAGCCAGGCGAGCCCGTATGTATGTCGACTGATTTTGGAACGACAAATATGACGACAAAACAAATATGCCCACAAATAACTACGTCAGTACTAACATTTTGCGCTTTTGTCGGGGGAGGACTTCAGAGGAAGTCGTTCTCGTAGCCGGATTATTACGATAACTTTGAGATCGTCCAAGTTTTTTCGTAAAGATTCGATTTCCTTACTTAGTGTGAGGCCGTGCCCTTCCTGCCATGATTGGCGGTTGACATGGCGTTCAATGATTCAGTGTGCGTTCAGCCTCAGTTGTGGCTAAGACTTAGTCGCGTGTTACTGTGGAATGCAATTACAAGTCGAGAATGTCAACTCGAAATGTCCGACCTAAGCTTGGTGTAAAAAGTAAAGGATAAAAAATGTTTATTGTGGGTTATCCCTAAGAGATAGACATATACCATCGCGGACTTTTTTGTAGACCTTTTTAAAGTGTACAATACTGTAGTACATTATTTTGATCTATTTCGTAGGGTTCAGCCAGCGTTCGCAATGTAAGCGCAAAAAAATGTGTTTATTTATGACATCACATTAGAATCCCCTAAAATTATTAGCGTTTCTTTACTATATTATGCATGATTATATTATGTTACCGGCCAAACTCGATTTCAGGACAAACTAGTTTTGTCTAGGCTAAACTAGTTCTTCCTATACGCCATAGGATTAACTAGTACCTATAGCCTAGTACAAACTAATTTTTCCTAAGTCCGATAGGATAGATCAGTTCAGGCTAGGCCAAACTAGTTGATCCTGATATAAATACGCACACTCTAGGATAAACTGGTATGGCCCAGTCTAAACATTATAGTAAATCTAGAAAGTCAAAATAAATCGAGACTCCAGGCTCCTGTCATAGTCTCGAGATTCGTTCGAAAGAGGTACCGTGACCCTGGCACATGGGCAACTGAAGGAACACGGGTGGGTTTTAGTGAGTAAAAGTCTGACATACCCTTCCGCTCCATCCTTGAGCGGGAGATGTCATTTGATGATAAACACCCACAAAAAAAAAAAGCCCCAGGCTGATCTTCATCCAGATATTCATCGTAGGTCCTACTTCAAAAAAGTGGTCAATCATAGAATCCGAGTCGGTTGGGGAGCGATCAGGAAGATATGTAATATCTTTTCGTCTCATATACCACACTGTCACAAGACCACAAATCTTTTTGACCACTGCGTGGTGGCACTGATGGATCGAGTCAGAAATGAAGAGATTTGTGGGAGAAGTAAAGTAACCGACATAGCCCGACGAATTGCCAAACTTAGCGAGGCTACTCGACACCACGCAGCGCAACACGACGCCGTCTCTTCGTGTACAATCGTTTTATGTTTACATTGTTTTTTATTTGTATGTATGTTAGTCTATAAAGTATTTATAATATGGGTCTTTGTTGTCCGAATTAAATTGATTTGATTTGATTAGTGGCAGTGTGTAGGCCACAAACAGATGGCCGATAGGTTCTGGCGTTGCGACCGCGTAACCGTAGATGACGATTTGGAAGGCCTCCCAAAAGGGGGACCGATGACCTGATGAATGCCACAGAAAACCCCATAGTGCGAGAAGCATAGAACAGGACGAGATGGTGGTGCTTTGCGGAGCTCTATGTCCAGTAGTAGACGTCTTTGGCTGAAATTATATGTTGATGACACAAACGCAACAAATCAGCACACACATCACGCACACTATTAATATATTGCATTATTTATATTGAAAATGGCATCTCAAGGTGTATAGACTGTACCTATAGTGTGCTAACTATAACGCGCGCGAATAAGATTTCAAGAACGCTATTGTCTCAGTTTAAATCTGGAAAAAAGGCCCGAGATCTCGCGTCATCTAAAATCTCGATCGATACTGCATTAAGTGTAGCAGTATGGCATGTGTACAAGCACGGAGCTCGCAAGGCTGAACAGTCAACATAACATGAGAGAACTGTGTCTAAGTGGAAGTGGACAAAACGTTACAATTATTGTATGCTCGTATAATAATATAATCGTCGAACGGCTTGTGACTACCGGCTGTTCCTTCAGTTGCCCATATGCCAGAGCCACGGTACCTCTTTCGAAGTGATCTGACCGTGGCAGTGATAACCAGTCTTCCTAAGGGATATCCTATTACCTAGTAACTGGGTTGTGGAGCTCACATAGCTAGTCGCTCCATGTAAAATACTCTGTTGGATCTGGTTAGGCCGAACGCCCTTTTGTTCCGTGGTCTCATGCATGTCCTGCCGGCTCTGTCGCCTCTCACTGAATCAAACCAGCCATGCTCAGCTGCCCGCGCCGGGCTGCGGGCGCTCTCCCGGCGGCGTATTTACGTTTCCGTGTTCATTAGGAGGCAGTACTGCCTTGAAACACGCACGGGTTTGTCGCATTAACTGCCTTTACAAACTCGTGTTCCATTCAGGGCACGCGTCCTCCAATCGCGCACGGATTTGCAACGTCAACTGTTCTTTGTTTCCGTGTTCATTAGGAGGCAGTACCTACTGCCTTGAAACACGCACGGGTTTGTCGCGCTAACTGCCTTTACAAACTCGTGTTCCATTCAGGGTACGCCTCCTCCAATCGCGCACTGGTTTGCAACGCCAACTGTTCTTCTAAACACGTGTTCAAGGCAATGCATGGAACTTAGCCATGAAGTTAGCGCGTAAACTGCGCTCGCTCGCGTCTCGCCACTTCGCCAGTCGCACTTAAAATATGATGGAGACAATGATAATATAATTACCAATGTAAAATTCGATGCTGTTTATCTTTTGAAGTGATTACGACAAAAAGTGTGTTTATTTCATTGAAAAATTTTCGGAGTCAACTCAAACAAATTGGATGGATTATGTTGAGACGATATTCTCAGCAGATACGATATGATTTCAGAAAAGTATTTGTTTGTCATCTTTCGGAAAGGAACAAAACCAAAGATAAAAAGAAAGGTGTGACTAGAAACTTTAATTGTAAAGCAAATATTGGGATATATTTTTTTAAAGTAACTAAGAGTATGATAAACAGTTCGCAACTAATGAAACGGGGATTGAATGTTCTAATAGAGATAAACTATAATCATTCCCACCGAGTTAATGGCGCCCAAGCATTGAGCCTACTGCGTTGTTCCGAAGACACGATAAAACGATTGAATCGTATTTTGAAGGTGGGATGACAGCTGCACATCTTTGAATGTAGATTTATTTTGGTCCTAATAAAAAGTTAAAGACTTTGTTTGAGTTTTCTTGCCCATTCATTAAACACAAAAATGCCTTCAAACAAACACGGATGTATGGCTCACACTACTTGCAAACCCGTGCGCGATTGGAGGACGCACGCCCTGAATGGAACACGAGTTTGTAAAGGCAGTTAGCGCGACAAACCCGTGCGTGTTTCAAGGCAGTAGTTACTGCCTCCTAATGAACACGGAAACGAAGAACAGTTGGCGTTGCAAACACGTGCGCGATTGGAGGATGCGTACCCTGAATGGAACACGAGTTTGTAAAGGCAATTAGCGCGACAAACCCGTGCGTGTTTCAAGGCAGTACTGCCTCCTAATGAACACGGAAACGTAAATACGCCTCCCGGCGCAGTATTGGTCCACACGCCTTTCATGCGGACCCCGTCACCCTCTGTGGCCGTTACTCCACAGAATCAATACTACTTTATTCTAACAATTTTTTTTTAACTACTTACATGTACATCTTTTTGTGGTTTTTTGGCATCTGCTAGCAAAGTCTGTAAGAATAAATGTAAAACGTTAATATTATAGGGTTAAGTGACGTTATTTCCAGAAGAGGATCTTTACGAGTATCACAACAGGATCCTCTAGCCAACATGCCCCAGACCAGACTATTCCCCACTCATGGGCATTTTTTTTTGTTTTCTTTGTCCAAGTTCTCTTGTCTCGATTTGTATGTGGTGTGGCGTATGGAGGACTGCGTGGAGCCCCTGAACCTTATAACTAAACGGCTACGACTACGGATATGACTCTGACTGAATGAACTCGTGTAAAATCTGCCAAGTTGGCGATTGCCGCGCTCTCTTTACAAAGTTAAGAGTGATTCTCGAATCTATACTTATATAATATTATAAAGCTGAAGAGTTTGTTTGTTTGTTTGGTTAAACGTGGTAATCTCAGGAACTACTAGACCGAATTGAAAAAATATTTTTGTGTTGGGTAGCCTGTTTATTGAGGAAGGCTATAGGCTATATAACATCACGCTACGATCAAAAGGAGCGGAGCAGCAACGAAAAATGGACGAAAACTGGCAGTCACTTCGATGCGACGGGAAGGGTCAGGGGAGCAAAAATATGACGCGGACGAAGTCGCGGGCAGAAGCTAGTGATTAATAAGTGAAACAAACGTCAGCTGACGCACCCGTGGTGGTGGTGGGATTTTAAGGCAGCGGAACTGGCAAAAAAAGTAACAAAGTAGTAACAAGTACACCAGCTGAAACTTTTTTCATAAATAGTTGATATCAAATAATTATAAATACGAAAACAACAATCAACTGCTTGGGTACACTGGGTAGCGGTGAAAAGACCGTCAGCTGCGCGCACAAAACAGCGATATACAATATAAAGGTGAGGCTATGGGCCCTTTAAGTGCATGTGGTCAAATGCGATTTTTGAATACAGAGGCCGCACACGAACTTTTTCGGATTTTGCGAGGTTAGGTTACGTGATAGACATCTTTTACAGTTGAAATAGGTATAGTAGATATTTCTAGAAGTATTAATGCACCATAGGAAAGATTATTTATTTACTATCAAACCGGCGACTGCCTTGTAAATTTTGTTGTACGAGGTTTAGAATAACACATCATTACGAATCGTTATTAATTTTGAATGTATTGTTATTAAAGTCACCGCTTTTATCAATTTTATATTACTTAAAAAAAAAATTAAAAAAACATAGATAAACCGGACAGTCGAATGCGAAAAGGATGAATGGCTTGCGGATAGCAAGTCACTAGCGCCAACCTCGACGGACCTGGCAAACGTCGTTGTATGATGCCTTCCTGGGGGAATAGGCGTCACCCTTCAGGCGACTTTATGTATCGACCTTACTCGTGGGACCAAAATGATAAATGAAATTCAAACAAAAACAAAACCTAATCCAAACAATATGATACAACAAACCTTACATAAAACCATGTTCTCAAGACAAAGAACTGTGTCAACACCATCACTCCACTCGCTAATGTGTGACGAAACTAGTATCGCCAGTAAGACAAATGAAACAGGCAACACAACTGCTACAGATAACACGAAAATAATCGAGCACAAAAACAATGAGAAAGACACCTGCCAAAAAGACAGAACTCCCTTCAAGAGAAACAAAAGGAAAGAAACAAGCCCAATACACAACGACACAGATAAAAGGCAAAAAAATAGGTCAGAAATAGCAATACCAACTCACAATAGCTTTGAACTGCTAGAAGAAGAGCAACTGCAAGACGTTAACAAAACGAAAAAGGAGTACGTACCTAAACCAGAACCTATCTTTGTGACAGGAGTATTAAACATAACATGCCTGAAGGATGCCTTGAATAAGTTCGTTGAAACTTCATTATACACCATGACCACTCTCAGATCAGGTCATGTAATCAAAATAATGCCCAAGGATATACAAACCTACAAATGCATTAGAGACAATTTCATTTCCAGTAATATAGCACACTACACGTATCAGCTAAAAAGTGAAAGAGCCTACAGAGTCATATTACGTAGCCTCCACTTTTGAGAAGACACTAAACAAATTGCAAGAGAACTTACTGAAATAGGACACGATGTCAGACAAGTTGTCAATGTACTACACCGAACTACAAAAGACCCTCTACCAATGTTTTATGTGGACTTAGAGCCAAAACATACTAACAAGGAAATCTTTAGTGTGAAACATATAAATAACATGAAAGTAACATTTGAAGCTCCATACAAAAAGAAGAGTAAACACATTGTGCAATGTAAAAGGTGCCAGAGATTTGGACATACTAAAAATCAATGCTATAGACCCTTTAGGTGTGTCAAGTGTGGGGACGAACATCCTACCACGACCTGTAAAAAAAGACCAGATACAGATGCTACTTGTGCTAACTGCCTGGAGAAACACCCTGCCAGCTACAAAGGTTGTAAGACATACAAACAATACAAAGAAAAAATATTAAAAATTACACCCAAGGCCAAAGAAAATCAACAGGTGACAGAATCAGCTGTCAAAGCCAACAAAGTATTCGCACACAACACTCCAAGAGACATCAACATAAATAAAACATATGCAACAGCAACCAAGACACAACATAAAGAAATAAAACAGGCAGAAATTGCCACGGACATCTACAACATCACCCAGCTAATGGAAACTATGCTTGAAAAGGTCCAGCAGACAATGATGGCTGTTATGGAAAAGATGATGGACAAAATGCTAAGTAGCATTGTCCAGCTAGTCAGCAGTCTCTCCAAAAAATGACTGGATGCAACCTCCGAGTTTTAACTTGGAACGCCAACGGCTTGACGGAGAGACGTCAATAATTAGAAGCCTTCCTCCAAACTGAGCTGATTGACATAGCTCTTATAGCTGAAACAAGATTCACAGCTAAATCACATGTTGCATTTCAAAATTACGCCATATACACAACAAATCATCCATCTGGAAACAGCCATGGAGGAACAGCAATAATCATAAAGAACAATATCAAACACTATCCTCTCGAGGAATTTCGCACAGACAAAATACAGGCAACCTCTATAAAGCTCACAAATAATAATACCGAAACGGTAATATCTGCAGTTTACTGCCCGCCTAGACACACAATAACTAAAGAAGACTTTGAAAACTTTTTTGTTAAAATGGGTCCAAGATTTAATTGTGGTGGCGACTGGAACTCCAAGCATACATACTGGGGCTCTCGACTTATTAACCCAAGAGGTAGGCAACTCCTGCTTGCTACTGAAAAAATGAAACTTGAATGGCTTTCCAACAGCGAACCGACTTACTGGCCAACTGACAGAAATAAGATTCCTTGTTTACTGGACTTTTTTATTACGAAAAATGTTGACAGGAACTTCACAAAAATGGAATCGTGTGTTGACTTAAGCTCGGACCACACCCCAGTTATCCTCAACATCAGCACAACAGTGACATTAACTGACCCCCCAGCAAGAATATACCATACAAAAAACACTAACTGGGATGTATACCAAAGCGTCATCGCTACTGAAGTAAAGTTACATAAAAAGATTTGAACGGTCGAAGACCTAGAACACGCTGTCGAAAAACTAAACATTATCATACATAGAGCCGCCAACAAAGCAACACTTGAAAGCAAAGGCACCCCCCTGAAACACAACATGTACCCTAGAAACATCAAAGACAAAATAAAAGAATAAAGAAGACTTAGAAAAACTTGGCATACTACTAGGTACCCGAGAGATAAAACTTTATTTAATAAATGCTCAGAAGAATTAAAAAACCTCATAGAAATGTTAACTAACAGCAACCTTCAGAACTACCTGTCAACTCTATCACCCACAGTAGATATGAATTACTCGCTGTGGAAAGCAACCAAAACCTTAAAGAAACCTAAAACTCAAATAACACCTATTAGAGATAACAAAGGAGGATGGGCAAGATCAGACAAGGAGAAAGTCGATACATTCGCTGACCATCTAAGTGAAGTCTTCCAACCGTTCTCGGAGTCTGATCACACAACAGAAATAGAAGAATACCTCAACACACCTCTGCAAATATCCCTACCGTTGAAAAGTGTAAGCCGTAAGGAGATTGTGAGAGAAATAAGAAATCTTAAGGAAAGAAAAGCACCAGGTTACGATCTTATCGATGCAACCCTCTTGAAACATCTACCACACAAAGGAATCATGAATCTAGTTAAAAAATTTAATGCCTGCATTAGGCTCGAACACTTCCCAGGGCAATGGAAGATCGCTCAAGTCGTAATGTTGCTTAAACCAAGCAAACCACCTCAGGAAAGGACCTCATACAGAACTATAAGCCTCCTACCAATTATCGGTAAATTAATGGAAAAAATCCTTCTAAACAGAATGAAAGAATACCTAAACAGCATAATTCACCAATTTGGATTCCGAGAAGAACATGACACAATTGAACAAGTACACCGCACTGTAGACGTCATCAGTAGATGCTTAGAAAATCGATTATACTGCTCTGCTGCCTTTTTAGATAAAAGCCAAGCTTTCGACAAGGTCTGGCACGATGGACTGGCATACAAGCTTAAAAAGGCACTCCCGCACTCGTTCTACCACATTTTATTATCCTACCTCAACCAAAGAAGCTTCCAAGTTAAGTATAACAGTGAGTATGCTGCCCTACATGAGATACGTTCAGGTGTCCCCCAGGGTAGCATACTGGGACCGGTTCTTTACCTGATATACACTGCGGACCTTCCAACTAATAGGGACATAACAACTGCGACCTACGCTGATGATACTGCAGTTTTGTCAGTACATTCCAACTCAGGAATTGCTTCTTTCCAACTACAAAACCATCTAAATGAAATAGAGAAGTGGTTAAAACAGTGGAGAATAAAAGCAAACCAAACCAAGTCCACTCATGTGACCTTTACACTCCGAAAAGAAACCTGCCCGCCAGTAAAATTGTACAACGAAGACATCCCGCAAGCAGAACATGCTAAATACTTGGGTCTACACTTAGATCGGAGATTAACTTGGCAGAAGCACATCTGGACCAAGTGTAAGCAACTCGACAGCAAACTGCGCAGTTTATATTGGCTAACAGGTCGCCAATCCCACCTAAGCAACGAGAGCAAAATGTTGGTTTACAAAGCTATCATTAAGCCGATCTGGACGTATGGCATTCAACTTTGGGGCACAGCAAGCAAGAGCAACATCGACATCCTAGAGAGATTTCAGAGCAAAGCGCTAAGAAACATGTTTAATATACCCCAAAGTATAAGCAACAAATACATGTACCTAGACCTCAATATTCGAACGGTAAAGCAAGAAATAAGTCAGCATAGCCTGAGATACCAGAAAAGACTTGCACAGCATACAAACGAGCTAGCACTAGCACTGACAGGAGTAGGAGGACAGCAGCACACGAGGCTTAAGAGATGTGACATCCCCAGCCTTAGCGACAGATTCGCATAGAGAGATGAGTGCTTCACCACATCATTAGAAGCTCACTAATTTAAATTAACGTCATAACCAAACTCAATAGAGTTGGTCAACTCAGTGGCTTACTGTTCTAGGACAGATTGCCATGGTACAGAAAAGAACAAAAAAAAAAAAAAAGTCGAATGCGAGCCGGCTCACCCAACGAGGGTAGATATTATAAATAGTTAAGAAATCGAGTCTCGCAGTTTTATCCGAGCTTTTGAGGGAAAAGGTTTTTTTTATTTTTCGTCATTAATGGAAAACTATACATAGTACTTATTCATAGAATTGAATTCTGAAGATAGCACTGTATTCGTGGGCTTAACTTTGGAAGCCAAGCTTCAGTGGGGCCCACATATATAAATTGTCGAAAAAGCTTAGCTCCGCTGCATACGCTGTTAGAGAAATTCGGAATTTAGCTGACATAGATACAGCCCGTTTAGTGTACTTTGACTATTTTCATAGTGTATTGTCATACGGAATTCTGTTGTGGGGAAATGCCGCCGACATTCAGACTATCTTTGTCTTGCAGAAAAGGGCTGTTCGATCTACATATTTATAAATTAAGCCCGAGACACTTACTCAGAGATAAATTTAAAGAGATTAATGTAATGACTGTGCCTTCACAGTATATTTTTGAAAATATTTTATATGCCCATAAGAATATTAAATTGTTTAAAAATACAGTGATATACACAGTATAAATATGTACTAGGAATGAACACAAATTTGTTGTAACTTCAACAAGACTCAATAAAATAGGCGGCCCATTCAATTCAATTCAATTCAATCTTTATTGTGGATCCTATGATCCACAATAAAGATTGAATGGTGCATAAAACAGGTCTAAAAATAATTAAGTTGATATCAGCTACGTCCTGCCCTTAGGGCATACAATAGTTACATACAATTTTAATTACATTATTATTTATTATAAATTCAATATGTCACATTAAAATGAAAAAATAATAAAAAGATAAATACAAAACGGAACGAATAAAGGTAGGTCACTGAACGCATCATGACTGAGGGAAACTATATTGGAGCAGAGATTTGTCTGATAGGAAGTCTTTTATAGAGTAATAGCACTTGTTTACTAGTAGGTCATTCAGATGCCAATGTATACTCTTTTATAATAAATCACCTTGCAAGACCGACACATTCTGAAAAACTTCTTTGTTCCAAAGAAATGCAACTCCTCCGTATGGCCAGGCGCGCGGCGGTGGTATCCACTGCGGATGTGCCGGTGCACCCGAAATTGTCGTCGATTCCGCTCAGAAACTGTAAGTCGCCGGGCAACAACCACGTTTCTTGTAACGTAATTATGTCCGACGACTGGCATAGTTCTTGAATACCAGGAACTGCTCGTTTCACACTTTTACAGTTGAAGCTGACTAATTTGAATCTATTATGACTGTTTACTATCATAATGTTCCGTGGCAGGGCCGCTTACAGTGTTGCTCCACCGTTCGCATTTCTTTGCTTAAAGTTCTTGAATCGCCTAAATTTAACACCCTGCGGCCACAGTTTGTCATCCAAAAACGTGGGTAACTTATGTTCCGAGATAAAGAATTAGTACGCATTGTGATATTTATCACATAGAAAAGATATTTTGTCTAATTTAATCGTTTCATTCGTTTTTCGATAAATGTAATCTGATATATCACTTTCCGTTGTATCTTTATGCACTTTGGTGATAAACATGGGAACCTGCCTGTCCGCGGCTTTGAACTTACAGTCTGTATTAGAGATGAGATATACCTGCCAATCTCCATACCCGGCCTTCAAGGTATGGGTATCGCCAAATACCTGGTACAAAAACCGGGATTCAAAATACCTGTAAGTATTTGGGTGTGTAATGATTTCGATAAGTAAACGTATGCGATAAGTATGGCATACCTCCAATATTATGTAAGTACGACGTTTCAAGTAAGAGATATGAAGATGGTTATTAGTGAGTACTAAATATTATATGCAAAATAACATTAATTTTATTTAAATTGAGTATAGTTTTATACTAAACGAAACGAAACAAATACGAACGAAATATATAAGTATGTTTATCAGTTGTCTAGTACCCATAACACAAGCTCTGCTTAGCTTGGGACTAGATGGCGTTGTGTGATAGTTGTGGAATATTATATTATTATATCCTTTATTTAAATTTTTACAACATATAAATTACATTTTTAAATATTAAAATAACAAAAATCATAAAAACATTTAAAAATATAAAAAATAGTAGCCCACCGGTATCGGGAATAGGATCCAAGCTACCGGTGGTCAGGGCCGCTGAGAGAGGAACCTTCTCACTATACGTGCCGTGTCCAGTAATACCGCCTTCTGGATCAAGCGCTTGATCCAGCTGCCTAACGAGAGCCTCTTTAGGTGTTGGTCGAGGCTCTTGGCTATTATGCCATTGGCCGTCACGACTATCGGCACAATGTCTGCTGTATCCACATCCCACATCTCGACAACCTCGCGAGCCAAGTCAAGATATTTGATCTGCTTATCTTGTTCGGCTTTCACGAGGTTCTCGTCATGCGGGACTGCTATATCAACAATCATTGTGCGACGCTCTGATCGATCTATCACCACTATGTCCGGCTTATTAGCGACAATAGTCCTATCAGTGATGATAGATCGATCCCAATACAATGTGATATTTCCATTTTGGAGAACTGGGTCGGGCACATACTTATAGTACGGTACTTCTGATTCCACAAGACTGTATTTCAGAGCAAGTTGCTGGTGGATAATCCTGGCTACAAGGTTGTGTCTATGCAAGTAGTCTCCGTTAGCCAGACGAGAACAACCAGAAATAATGTGTCGGATTGACTCCCCCGGACGGTGGCATGCCCGACAGATGTCAACCGTGCCATCCTTCACAATATATTTCCGGTAGTTGTTTGTCATCATAACTTCGTCCATAATTGCAAAGACAAAACCTTCGGTTTCTCCAAATAGATCTCCGAATCGTAACCAGGATACGGACGCTAAGAGGTCTACATCGGGTCCATGTAGGACCCGGTAAAAGCGTCCGTGGAGCTCCTTGCTTTGCCATACCTCCCTGCGGTCATTAGTATCTAATACTTTAGGTTTGCGCCAGTTCTCGTTAGCCAAGGAGAGCGGGGTGAAGCCCTTGTCCACTGAGACCATATCTCGGTGCATCCCCACATCGGCTTCAAGGAAGTATTCCCTGAGACTGCATATCTCACGGTTGTGCAGGGTCTTGGCATTTAAAAAACCTCGACCTTCGCACTTCCGCGGGATATACAGTCTCATCACCGAGGACCGTGGGTGGTGCATCCGATTTACGGTCAGCAGTGTGCGGACCCGTCTATCCAGGGCGTCCAGCTCCGTCTGAGTCCATTTGAGTATGCCGAAAGAGTACATCAAAACTGGCATAACCCAACCGTTGAAGGGACGCACCTTGTTTCCGCCTGATAAAAGACTATTTAGAACTTTATTCAGGCGGCCAAAGAAGCGCTCCCTCAACGATTGTTTCATGTCAGCAGTGTCGATGCCTAACGCTTCCGACATACCCAAATACTTGTATGTTTCGATTGAGGAGAGGGATCTTAGGTGTATGGAATCCGTGAGTTGGGTTCCCACGGATTCCACAATCTCCCCTCGCTTCACATGCATGACTGCAGATTTGTCCACACCAAATTCCATCCTGATGGCGCTACTGAAGGTTTCAGTTACTTTCAGTAGCTCCATCAGTTGCAGATTGTTGTGGGCAAAGAGTTTTAGGTCATCCATGTAGAGGAGGTGAGATATAACCTGACCACCTCTCCTCAATCGATAGCCTATACCTGAATCCTCCAGCAGTGTGCTAAGAGGATTCATGGCTAGGCACAACCAAAGTGGACTCAAACTATCGCCCTGGAATATACCTCGCTCAATCCTTATCGGTTCGCTATTCCTCTGGATTTGTCGACATCCTGGATAGCGAAGGACCGTCCTCCACTGCCCCATACATGACATCAGGAAGGTGCACAGCGTTGTATCTACTTTTTACAACTCTAACACCCTCCTGAGCCATGTGTGTGGTGTATCCAGCATGTCGACAGATTCCTTCGGGAACGACGAACCTGTTGACTAATGGTCATATCGATTAGGAGCAGCTCCTTAGTACCGCGGGACCCGTTCCTACATCCATTTTGAGAGACAGACAAGATAGAGTTTGTGTCAATATCATTGTAAATTTTAGCTCTCAAAATGGATGTAAGAATTTTATAGACCGTCGGTAGACAAGTGATCGGTCTATAATTTTTGGGTTCCGCGGTGCTACCTGATTTATGGAGCAGGTGGGTTATCCCTGTTGTTAAGAACTGGGGCAACGACCCTGACTCTAAGGCTGACTGGAACTGAGATGCCAAGCGAGCGTGCGACTTTTGGATCCACTTGATCCAAAAGTTGTGCAGTCCGTCCGGCCCCGGAGATTTCCAGTTAGGCAACGGACGGACTGCACAAGCGACATCTTGGGGGCTGATGGTAATTGCCCCCATTTCTGGTATTTGTCCGCACGCTCGCTCGATCTGCCTAGTCCAGTCACCTTCGGTGTGATTGACAGGCACCGACCAGATGTTTCGCCAGAACGAAGACATGGCGTCATCATCCGGAAGGGGCATGTCAGCCACACCTTGGTCCGGTCGCTCCCAAGCTCTGTAAACCCACCTCTCATCGCTTTGGAATGTGCGATTCTGAGTGAACCGCTCCACCCTCCGCCGATACCGACGAATACGGTTTGCCCATGCACAGATCTTCTGCTTCAGGAAGTCGATGCGCTCTGTGACGCGGGGCAAATAATCTCGGGGACTAACATCAGTCCCGGAGAACGCCCGCTTCACAAAGCGCATCACTCGAGGGCGAGTATTGCCCTCCCTGAAGCAGATTAGCTTACCGATGAGTGCTCTAGCCTCACCGATACGACACTCAATCCTGCACTGCCAAGCTGGTACGGCTGGTTTTGGTCGTGTAGCTCTGTCACTGTTAGGAAACTTAACATGAGCTACACGACAAGCCGCTACAGCTGCGCAGTACAAGATCGAGTGGGTATCAACCAGGTCTTTGCTGCCGTCAAAATATGTTGACAGCTGTGAGTCTAAAGCACACACCAGCGCCTTGTTTTTCTTATGCATGGGCAAACGAGGTAAACGTGGTCTATGTTCAGGCGGAGTAGAGCGATACTCCCTGAAAGCATCCTCCAAAGCGCTCCTTAATCGTGCATTGCATTGGGTACTCACGGATATAGCCCCGTCATCATCCTCTCCACCAACACAGTTGGGTCGCGGTGAAACACTGGGTAAATTTTGCAGTTGCACCGCGACCAGTGGCGAAGCAGGCGTAACATGGCTATTCCGTGATTCGAGGCAAAGTCGATCAAGCACGGCGGCATCCAGCATATGATTACGCTGGATGACCCGTGCCTGATCCGATAATCGTTGCGACGACACGTTGACACCTGGTTCAAGCACCTGAAACAGAGAGAGCATCCGACCACGGTACGCAGTCAAGTTAGTTCCCCCCTCTGTAGCCCCATAGTATGCGCGCATGACATTTTCGTTGACCGCTTGTGTCCACTTCATGCGCTGCACACTTCCACCGGCAGCGGGGACCCTATCAGAAGCCGGTGGGCCTCGGAGTCCCAAGCTGGCCGGTGGTCGGCCTCGTCCGCGCCGACGTACTGGTGGTGGTGTCGTCGGCGGCGAGAAGTATTCGTCGCTCGAGCTCGACGCAACTGCAGAGGCCGGTGTCACTGGACTCACGTCTGGAGCAGGATCCGGCAACTGCGAGGCGGAGCTGAGCGACGAACCCGAAGATGTTAGGCGTGTGTTATGTAGAAAACGTGCCCGACTTCGCGCCAGCATCTCACAATTTCTCGTGTTATTTAATTTTTTCTTATATCCTGGTATAATGTTATCATTATAGCACCAATATCAGGTACTTCCTTGGTGTTATATTATTATTATTATTATACTAACTAGAGTAACTGCGTAGTTAAAAATCACTTTATGACACACAATATATATTATTTTTAAGGAACTCTTTGATATCATAAAAAATGTAATTTGTTATTTTTTTATGCAATAACATTATTACGCAATTATATTCAAGAGTTCCTGGAAGAAATTGGGGGAGGCCTTTGCCCAGCAGTGGGACAGTATAGGCTAAACAAAAAAAAAATATTCATGTTTTTTTTTCTACTTGAACTAGATCGTCCGAACGTTCCTAAAGCACGAATGACGCTTCGGGTCCTGCCGTAAGCGGTCGGGTAGCTTATGGTGGTATCCGGGGTCCGATACTGCACGAACTGGCTGATACCTTGTGGTAGCGGTTCGTTTCGTACTAGCCTATACGTATGACGTCATACCTTCAAGGTATTTACCCAGTATTCAGGTCTGTACCCGGGCTGCGTACTGGGAAGCACATACTTGGTACCTGTACCAGTATATACGCCTCACCTCTAGTCCGTATCGTTTGACATTCCCATTTTGCCAAGATATCGATAGTTCACCTTGTATTTTCGATGCTGTACCAATTTCCAGTCACTATCCACAACTGTTTTCACCGTCTAGGATATATTAGGATATATTTTCAGTTTGCTTTTCGGTAATCATATTCTCAGACGTCACGATCTGCGACCCAGTATCTCGACTTGCGGGCCCTGGCCGCAGCGCCCCTGTCGCTTGCGGGGTAATCTGTTCGCTGACACCGTTCGCATTTACAATTTTGTGTTGATGTTGATGATGTTCGCGCGCCTTTCAGCACTGGGGTTTCTTGAGATAGTGATGATATCGAATCAATATTAACGGTATTATGATCCGTAACTGTAGCGTCCAGATGTGTAAGTCCCATAGGGCCACTATCCAGATAAGCACCACGCTTAGTATTTATCCTCATATCCCGGTATTGATATTAATCGTTTTGACTGGTCCGATGTAGAAATCGCATTTCCTATCACTGTAAGTTCTTCTAGCTGGTCCGATGTTACATACTTAGCTTTTATGTCTTCAGTTCTGTTTGAAGAATCAAAATGTCTTTTAACAGTTTCGTGAAATCTAGATGATCGAAAGTCACCGGTGGAAGTTTTTCTAAATCCCGGGCTACAAACACTGGCATCACTTCAGGATCGGTTCCCTTGAAAAATTATTATATCCTCAGCGTCGCGGTTTTCTCTCCCTTGCCTTTTACGCAAGATGTTTAGCTTGCCCGTCGGCATCGATTGAAAAAGTAACGATTTTGATCGGTTTATTTCTTAACTTTTAAACGCCGACACACATATTCTAGTCAGACTGTCTTCATCAATTATCGATATTTTGTTTCGCACATAAGCTAATAACTCGTGTATCACAATATTGCACGAAACGCTTTCACCGCTGAAGTCATTTTTTTTTACGTAAAATTACGATCCACGTTCGAAAGTACACACACCCTACGTCGTTAGGTGCGCGTACGCGATTGATGCGCTATAGTTTGTGCCAGATGTGAAAAAAATTAAAGTCGATGACACCCGCCTTCCATTGTAAATGTATCAAATTAAATTAAATTAAAATCGTTGTAACAAAAACTCAATTTACAAAAACACTGTGTTCGATAACAACTGCATTAGTATAAAATGTGTCGCAGTCATTAACGCCCACCTCCACATAGTAGGGGCAAAAGCAAAATAGATAAGTAAAAATCAAAAAGTAAAAAATAATAGAAATTAAAACGTAAAATTAAAATAAATTAGAACTTAAAATTAAAACATAACAATATTTTCCCTGAGTAATTCTCTGTGAGACTGTGAGTTTGAATGCGCGTGTGTGTGTGTGTGTGAGTGTATGTGTGTGTGTGTGATGTGTGTGTGTTTGCGCACAACATACATTAGGGTAATTGGAAAGTGAGCTTAAGTTTTTACATATTTTTCTAGTTCTTCATAAGAAAGTGTATGAAGCCATCCATCCGTCACCCCCCGACATTCCCGCAAGGTCAGCGGATATACATATGTTGAGGTGTTTATTTATTCTATTGTACAAAGTGGAACTAATAAAGTGATATTGCCGCCGAGCAACTTGAACTCTGGCAGATTCAACCTGGCAGACTCTGTCAGTTCTGCGTTTTTGGGTAGCGACAACGGGATCGAACGGGAGGTCTGAGTGTTTACGTAGCACTACGGCCAGAAAAAATGTGTGTCTAACTGTTGATAAGTCGCAAAGAGTATACAGTTCAGTAGTTGGGAATCGAACTGGTTTATGAGTCATGACTTTTAACACTGCCCTCTGAGCTCTTTCCAAACGGAGCATTAGGCAGTTTCCAGCCCCACCCCAGGCAACAAAACAGTATTTTAGGATGGAGTGTGCCAGAGCGAAGTATACTGTTCGTAGCGTGGCAAAATCAGCAGATGATCGCAGATTTTTAAAAACAAATAAGTATTAATTTTCTGACCTTGGGAACCAGAGCCTCAATTTGCTCCCTCCATGTCAGCGTACTATCTATTATAACACCCAAGTATTTAATACTATGGGTACGTGCAATCTGAACACAACCACTGCAATGAGTCGATATTATCCCGCATTTATGTGCCGTTAGAGAATAGGGAGAAGAAGGTTGAGAGGCTTTACTTGCAGCAAATTTAATAAACTTGGTTTTTTCTAAATTGAGGGTTAGCAAGTTTTCATTGAGCCATTTCATTACAATAAGCAGAGTTTACTCTGCATATGAGCGGGTTTCCAACCAATCCTTACCATGAATGAGCATGACGGTATCATCCGCATAGGTTACAATTTTTGAGTTATTTATATGCAGATTACATAGGTCGTTTATGTAAATAAGAAACAGGGTAGGTCCAAGGACACTATCCTGCGGGACTCCGTAGTTTAAGAACGTTTGTCTGCTAACGTGATTTCCTATCTTGACAGTTTGGGACCGCTCACTCAGGTAACTCTTGAAAATGTCCAGACACACTCCTCTAACACCAATTCGTTCCAACTTTTCTAGCAAGAGGGGAACAGAGACAGCGTCAAAAGCTTTTAGAGGTCTAAGAAAATTGCTATGGTTTTGAATTCATTCTTTATATTTTTGCTATAGTTCCAGTTACTTCTAAAACTGCATCTTCTGTGCTTGTACCTGATCGAAAACCGTATTGGTTCGCTGAAATGATATTCTGTGAGTAGTAATTGAGTAGTCGACTATTTATAATTTTTTCTAAAATTTTGGACAAAATTGTAAGAACAGAGGTAGGTCTATAGTTATTGACACTGCCCCTGTCCCCACTCTTGTAGATGGGATGTACCAGTGCTCTTTTAAAGACAGCCGGGAACACACCTGAAATACTTCAAAACGATATGAAAAAAATGTAAAGAAAGTTTCGCTAGCACGGTCAAAACGGTAATTTGAATACATTGGTAGGTAGGTGCCAACAACTTTTATTTTTTTCACATCTGGCACAGACTATAGGTAAACATACTCGTCTACAATTTCGAGTGTAGCGTCTCCGATATTCATGAGAGTGGGTATTACATGACCTTTGTCTTGTCCATGTTCATTGTAAGACCCACTCTTTCGGAAGCTCTACTGAGGTCATCGAGCATTGTACCTACTGAGGTCCTCCATAGTCTCAGCCATGACAACTATGTATATCGTCGGCAAACCGACGGTGAGTGATGTACTTGCCATTGAAGTTGATGCCAGCCCCTATTTAGTCCAGAAACTTGAAGACATCCTCCAGTGCAGCGGTGAACAGTTTCGGAGAGATAACGTCTCCCTGTCTCACATCTCGCTCCAGAAGGATAGGTTTTGAGGTCTGGTCCGGGAGTCAAACTGACATAGTGGCGTTTTCATACAGACACTTCAGCACCTCGATGTACTGATAGTCGATCTGGCACCGTTAAAGAGTCAAAGGCTTTTTTTGTAGAATAAAAATATTTAGCTCAGTCAAAAATTAGAGAAAATGGGCATTAGATTTGGTTTTGATTTCGGCTACTCAGAAGTCTTGATCATAAAATAAACTTCAGTTCAAGACAATCTATTTCCCGAAAACAAAAAGAAATATTTAAAATAATTAGTAGTAAATAATCTTTCAGAATACCTACCTAAATCTCGCATTATAATACTCGATAAAAATAAAAAAGGTTGTGATCTTTCATGTTGTACATTAAAACGTATGTGAATACAGAATTTTAACTGTAAAAGCTTTTAAGGAAGCCCTTATGAATATGAACGAACCCTGTGCGATCACAATTAAAATATGTTTGTCTTGTCACTTATAAGGCAATTTTGTCTAGTTATTGCGCGAAAGAATTTGCTTTGCCGAGTCAGTATTAGAATGGGTGTACCCTCCAGGAAGCTAAGACTCACTTGTTCATTCCGTCATCATAATCATGTTGTGGACCATGCCGGGGAACCTACCCGTTACGGAGACATTGAAATTTTCTTTTTTTATGATTATTAAAACAGATTTAAACGTTATAATTTAATCTGACCGTGGCTCGAGCCCTGCCTGTGCCGTTACCTGCACCTATTAGCACAATGTTTTGATAATTACATTGCGGATAATACCGTAAAAGTGAATTTTGAGGCCAAAAATAAAAATCGTTTCTCAGCAATTATTTGTTCAAAAACTTTCTTAGTAGTCCATTCACATTGAAATGTTACAATTTGAGGGCCGAATATTGCATTTTTTAGAGGACTCAATTTAATTTTGGGACATGTGGGGGCGGGGTCAATAGAAGCTTAACGTCAAGTTTGTGGGGTAGCCGCCCTTGTCCCCCGGCCGCCATCGTGGAAAAGGGGTGCATACACATTTTTCACGATATCTCGAAAACTATGCGTCTTACAAAAAAAATCTGCAGACATAATTTGTAGCAAATTGGTTTGCCTACAAATATGTTTCTATGCAATGCGATGCGCGGTCGAATACGGACGTGTTTCCACTGTGCACGGAGCGAATTTTATTCACGTGTAGCGCGGCCATAGCCGCTGCCCGTACTGTCACTATTTTATTTTATTTTATTTTATTAGGGACAGCAAACAGCAGTATACATAAAATGAAAACAACACTTAGTCTATAGGCGTAGCATATACACTACTAACAACGTTATCCACAGATTACAAAATAGCTAGCTGTTAAAAGACAAAATCGATATAACTTAATCTAGTGTGATTTACAGTTACATAATCTAATGTTAACAAGGAAAAACAAAGATACAAATTCAAAAAGCTCTGTATAGCGTGAAATTAATATGTAATATTAAAAAGCTACATTTAAAAGAAGAAATGTACCGAACATGATATACGGGTTGTTAGGCGACTCATAGAGCCAACATGCGTATCCTCATTGACTACTGTTGGTCTTTTAAGATATTGTAAATTTCATTTTTAAATAAAGTCTTGCTGAGGAAAATTATATCCACTGAACTAAATTGTTTATTATAAGTATCAACCAAGCGGTGCAGCGGTGAGCGAGCTCCCGAATTAGATCGACAGAAAGGGGCAGCGAATAGGACCTTTAAGCGAGAGTCACGCCCATGTGCTGTACGAGGGACCAGGTAACACAAACTATTTACCAGATTACTACAGTCAAACTTATTACGACATATGTTAAAAAGCGTCATCATCTCAAGGAGAGTGCGTCTAGAGTGTAAAGACAAAAGGCCGTATTTTTTGAGTAGATTTTGGTATGATATTTTTTTACGGAAGCACCTATAGTGCATAACGCGAAGAAATTTTCTTTGAACCAACTCTATGATTTCAGAGTACTTTTTGTAGTAGGGGTTCCAAATAGGTACTGCGTACTCTAGCTGTGGGCGGATTACGGATTTGTATAAATGTAGGAAGGTGGAAGGACGTCGAAATTCTCTGGATGATCTCATCACAAACCCAAACATTTGGTAAGCTTTATTAACTATACTATCTATATGAGCATCTAGGTGGAGTTTAGAGTCTAATAGAACACCCAGATCGCGTAGGCAGGAAACATTGCTTAACATAGTATTGCCAAGGCGGTAGTTTTGTTTGACGATGTTCTGTTTTTTTGTAAATGTGATACTATGACACTTGTTCAAGCTGAGGTAGAGTTTATTAGCCAAGCAATAGTCTACAAAGCGGTCCAGGTCTTTTTGGAAATTGGCACAGTCAGATTGATTCTGTATTTTTTTGTATATCTTTAAATCATCCGCGTAAAGCAAAAAATTGCAATGTTGAAAACAGTTGTTAATATCGTTGATAAATATAATAAACAAAAGCGGCCCTAAAATCGATCCTTGTGGAACCCTGACGTGACTTGGATATAGTGCGATTCGTAACCATTAATCACAACCTTTTGAGTCCTGTTAGTTACATAAGATACGAACCAACGAAGCAAGTCTCCTCTGATGCCGTTAAATGCAATTTTATTGAGTAACAATCCGTGGTCCACTTTGTCAAATGCTTTTTGAAAATCGGTATATACTACGTCAATTTGCTGTCTATTGTCTATGGTCTCAAAAAGTTGTGATGTGAAGGTGAGTAGGTTGCTAATGCAGGATCTATCTTTTACAAATCCATGTTGTTCTTTTAATATCACACGACGCATGATGGGGTAAAACTCGTTATGTACCAGTTTTTCAAATATTTTGGAAAGAGCCGATAACAAGGAGATTGGTCGATAAGTAGTAACGTCGCTTAAAGACCCAACTTTGTGGACCGGAATTATGTTAGCGCGCTTCCAGACCTCTGGGAATACGCCATTAGATATGCATTTATTAAATAAAATGAAAAGAGGATAGCACAGTGTACTACACGTATTTTTTAAAAAGATCGTGGGTATGCCGTCGGGCCCGGGGCCTTTGGAGGCGTCCACTGTCTTTAATTCTTTTCGTATTTTGTCTTCAGAAAAATGTAGATTGCAGAGAAGAATATCACTGTCAGGATTTGGGGGCGGCGGTTCCCAAGAAGTAGGATCAAATGTGGAAGGTTCATAAACTGATTGAAAGAACTTCGTGAATAGGTTGCAAGTACTAATAGGATCATGTGAGGAATGATGCTGAAAAAATACTGTGGATGGGACACTGTTACTGGATTTACGCTTCGAGATGTAGGACCAAAATGCTTTAACGTTTGAGGCCACGTTATTTTCCGTTGTGTCCATATATTTTTTATAGCAGATGTCTGCTTCTTTTTTAAACTTTGCTCTATAAATGGAAAACAATTCGTAGTCACTAATGTTCCCGTACTTTTTCCACTTAACCCAAACGCGAGTTTTATTCCTATACATATGCAAAAGAGATCTCGAGAACCAATGGGGGAAATTACTATTTTTAGGCTTGAACAATGGGGTATGCGATTTAATGAATTTGTAGATTTTCTCATAAAAAATTGTGACAGCTTCATCAGGGGGTAATTTCCCAAGTAAATTATCCCACTCAACGCTCCCTATGTCAGCATTAATCCTTTCATAATCAGATTTGTAGAAGTTAAACTGGTTTGCTCTATTCTGATTTAAACTCACTGACGGTCCTGCAAATGGCAACCTTATGCAGAAGGCCGAATGATAATTATCAATAGGTAAGAGCGATACATTAGGAGTGAGGGCTTCCACATGGGCATTGCAGAAAAATAAGTCTAGGATACGGGCTTTGCAGTTGATTGTACTATTATATTGGTTCAAATCCAGTTGCGAGCAAACATTTAATAGATGACGGCTGACCTTAGAATAGGTGCTATTAGGGGAACACGACATGTAGAAAGTAGAGTTAGTCCAATCGAGCTCAGGCAGGTTAAAGTCTCCAGCCAAAACAACGCACTCTATGGAGGGATTATCTACAAGAGTTGCAAAGGAGTTTATGAAATTAATATAAACATCTTCTTTTGTATTAGGAGGTATGTAGGTAACACAAACAAGTATACATTTATTATTGTGAGACGGTATTTTAATTATAGTATGTTCCGGAAGAATTAACGGAGGCACCAGTGTCAGAAAAGAGGGGTGTAGGTCTTTGGAAATAGCTATAAGGACACCACCTCCATCTTTTTTATTAGTAATAGAACGGTTGCGATCGCATCTGAAAACAGAGTAACGTTGGTCCATAAATTCATTGTCTGAAATATCAGGCGTCAGCCAAGTCTCAGTTAGTATAATAATGTCGTAAGCGTGAGATAAGATATTAATATATAATGTGTTCAGTTTGGTTCTGATCCCTCGGCAGTTTTGGTAATACATATATACATAGATTGCTAGCCATTATCAAAATCTGAAATTACGATAGTATTTATGTAAGGTAATAAAGTAGAAAGTTCAGCATTTAGATTTAATAGTAAATGAGGAAACGCTAATGGACATACCAAAATAAGCACACTGAGCCTGATGTAAATTTTAGAGGTGGAAATAAACAATACAAAAATCAACAGTTTCGAGTCTATATTATATTTCGATGTTATATTTGAGTTGTGTTTTTTGTGTTTGTAGTGCAAACACAAAAAACACAACTCAAATATAACATCGAATTACCTATTAGATATAACAGTAAAATTAAGAGTAAACCTACAAATAATATGATAGCGAATGTTACTGAGATCTTATCAGTAAAAACATTAGAGGTCCTCAAGACAAAATTAACTGATGTTCGGAGTGGTCGTTTGTTGAGACGTTGTTGGCTGAGAATTGGGCTTAATTCTATTATATATTTCATCCTCTGTGCGTATGGCAAAGGTAGAAGAGTCATCAGATTCCTTAACAAGAATAGTAGCGTTCCTGACCCATACGAATTTAAACTTATTGGTCTTTGCTGCCTCGCGGCATTTTCGAAATAACAGTTTGTTACGCAGTGTTAAGTGTTCATTCATATAGATCTTGTAGGGGGTACCTGGGAGGCCGATGCGGTCCGATGACAATCCTTTACAAAGCCGGTATGCGGTAAGAATATTATCGCGCATTATCCGCGAGGTAAATTTGACTATAATATTCTTAGGTCGATTATTTTGTGCGTGTGCGTGGGGGACACGGTGGATTGATATAATATCTCTAGATGTTATTGAAATATTGACTGCTGACTAGGGCATGCAAACCGGATACCCGGATAACCGAAAAAACCGGATAACCGACTGATTTGAAAACCGGGTTTTTTGGTATACCAAAACCGGAGATTTCGGTTTTTTCGGTTAACATTATAAATAATCATTTTTCGACTACTAAACCGACGGCAACTACGACTTAGGAAAACTTAGACAATACAGTAGTAAATGTTTCATAGAACATCAAGGACCAAATCGGACAAGAAATAAAGAAGACGCTCAAACAACATACCTCTGGTGCAAGCCCATCTACAGAACTTCATTTAGAAACTAAAATGAGGGTGGAGATGGCACTTTACGACGGTGGAGGAAAAATGGGAGAGCACTTAATAAAAATATATAAAGCTTTGGAATCTATACCTTCAACAAGTGTGGAATCAGAGAGAGCCTTTTTATGAGCAGGTCTCATCTATACTATTTACACTAATATTATAAAGTTGAAGAGTTTGTTTGTTTGGTTGTTTGGTAGAATGCGCTAATCTCAGACACTACTGGTTCGAAATGAAAAATATTTTTGTGTAGGGAAGCCTATTTACTGAAGAAGGCTATAGGCTAACATCGCGCTACAATCTAAAAAAGCGGAGCAGTAATGAAAAATGTTGCAAAAACGGGGAAAATCACACGGGTAGGCGATTCGACGCGACGGGAAGGGTCGGGGGAACAAGAAATTTAAAGAATGTCTGATTTATTTTGTTTTGGTTTACTAGGAATAAGACTTCTATTTTATGCGATATTTCAATAATTATTTTCATCTCACTTTACGTACTGTTGATTTTGCCTGTTTGTATTTTATGTACAGTTAAATTGTTATTTAATATTCTGTCATTTTAGGCCTTTGTCTAAATGTTCCTAATTGTGTATGTTAGATACCTTAAGTTTTAAAGAATATGTTATTTTCCTAAATAATAAGCTTTATGATTATTATTCTATGTTATGTATAAAGAAAAGAAACTTTTTGTATTGCTTGTTAGTAGTTGTAGCTTATTTCAGTTTGTAATAAAAACTTTTTAACAAAAAAATGTTCCTAATTGTGTATGTTAGATACCTTAAGTTTTAAAGAATATGTTATTTTCCTAAATAATAAGCTTTATGATTATTATTCTATGTTATGTATAAAGAAAAGAAACTTTTTGTATTGCTTGTTAGTAGTTGTAGCTTATTTCAGTTTGTAATAAAAACTTTTTAACAAAAAATTAAACTGCCGAAAAAACTGAAAAGCAAAAAATTATGAGTCGGCGCTTTGAGTGATATTTGTTCATTGATTTTTCAGCGCCGACGACGAAAGTTTTTATTTTATAACTTTTTGGGGCTTTAATGTACTAATAATTGGCAAGGTATATCTTATCCAATAAAAAAATAATTAATAAAATCGGACTACTCTGTATAAAGTTATGCGTAGTAATACATAAAAAAAATATATATATACGCGTCGAATTGATAACCTCCTCGGTTTTTTCGTAGGTTGTAAAATATATATGTTATGGACCAGGTGATAAATGCGGGCATTATACATAATGTATGAGCATTATGAATAATGTCTAGCTCTATCGGGCAAAGTGATTAATACTATTTTAACTTCATTATTTATCACATTGCACGGTCATTATTATATTGCTACTTGATAATTGGGCAATTTGATAATAAAGCTAAATATGACGCGGTGTGAGGGCAGGGAGGGAGGCACGCATGGCGTGGCACGCTTTGACCAATCAGAGACCGCCATTATGACTTTCCTTAAGTTTTAAATGCAAAAATTAGTGAATTCTTGATGTAGAAGTTCTTGATAATTAATCCAAATAATAAGTCTAATTATTTAAATGGTTTAATATTTAGTTTATTTTAAGTTAAATGACAATAACAATAAAAAAATAGTAATTAAATATGGGAATTAATTTTTACAACTGTTTAATTTTTACAAGTATTGTCTTATAAATTCAATATGTTGTGCTGCATTTAGTGACAGAAACGAATCGCTGCAAAACCGACTGCACGTAGTCTTGTCTGCCCTACCCCTAGAGTGTAATTTAAAACCGCGTAGGCGCGGAGGGGCGAGGCGGCCAGCGAGCCGAAGCTGCGGTGGTGAGCGTAAAACACATCTGCGACGATAAGCTCGCGTGGGACCGTCGGAGCCCCGTAGCGCCGGAGCCTTGACAGAAATCTTGCCTGCTGCATATTGCATGCTTGCTTGCATGCCTCATCGTTTATAGAACTGCTTAAAATAAAATTTATTACTAACCAATTACGATTTGTTAACTATACGCTCCTAACCGCCCAGTTCAACTATTCCACGGCTCAGTATTTATTGAACTGCCCGTTTAAATTATTTTAGGACTCATTTTTATTTAGTTTACTGCTCAGTTTTTACTGCTAAACTAGTTTGCAAACATGAGTTTTAATTTTTTTTACCTACCATAACTCAAATATTGAACTGCCGCTTTAATTCTATTCCATTAAATATATTTGTATTACTCTGCCCAAAAGGTGATGGACAATATGTATAATGCCCGGTCAATTTGATTATTTGAATAATTATTATCAAATTGCATTCTCATATTGGGCATTTTTCATAATGACCGGGCATTATGTATAATGCTCAATTTCTCACTTGGTCCATAACATATATTTTGATTAGATTTCAGCATTTTCTTTTCTTTACAGACATATTTATCATTTATTTAACAAAAATTGAAAAACCCGATTTAACCGGTTTCACCGGTTTTGTAAATTAGAAACCCGAAAAAATCGGTTTTTATAAACAACCCGGTTTTTGCATGCCCTACTGCTGACCCAATTGTCTCCAGCGTAGAGATCAAATTTTCACCTCGTTTTTCGGGGATATTCGCAATTTCGACATTGCACTGCCTTGCCTGCTGTTCCAGCGAGTCGATTTTTCGTTCCAGCAAGTCAACTGCCGACACTGCAGAATTAGTCACCTTTAGTTCCAGATCTGTCAGGCGTTTCGTACAGTCTACGTAGTTATTTGAATTAAAATCAACCGTCGATTTCAGTTCAGTCATATCTTGGGAAAGATCGTTATATTTTTTATTTAGATCCGATATTTCGTTCTTCATACTTCCATATTCCATGCGTAATTCCTGGATATCTCTTTGAATTTGAGTTGAAGTTGCCGAAAGAGTATTAAATTCTTCTTTTAATTTGTTAATACCTGCCTTAACGTTAAGGAATTCATCAGCCATACCTGTCTGCAGATCTGTAATAGACTTCTTTAACTCCGAAGATAATGAGTTAATCGCCTGTGTTAATTTACAGTCCGGCTGCTTCCGTTTTCGTTGGATAACGTTAGTACCAGGTTCGATACTCGCCTGGGCATCAGGGTTCGACTTGCTTTTATTGTCCGGTGAACGCAGCATGGTATATCAGCCCGCCCTGTTTGCAGTTACTAAGAAAAAAAAAGCGAATGCTAGTACTTCCGTAATTAGCCGCAGCGAACTCACGTACAGTTGGCTGAGTGGCTAAGCCCGTCGCCTCCAACGCCTCTTGTGCACAGTGTGTCCGCGGGTTCGAATTCTTAGAAACAATTTTTAAGAAATTGAAAAAATTGCTCGTGGTGAGAACCACGAGCAATTTTTTCAATTTCTTAAAAATTGTTTCTATAGAGTTGTTGAGGTCACTGAGTGAAAGGGACACCGCACTACAAATTCCAAGATGGCGCTGACAGTATTTCGCACTTCACACAAGATAGTAAGAGAGGGTCCGATAAAATAGCGAAATCAGGAAATAACGAACAAAATCAAATAACTGTAGTTAAAGCGCAAATCGACAACACGTCCACCAACAGCTAGCACACGATCTGAACTGACTATGAGTTCCAAACCACTCATAGTCAATGAATTGCTGGCTTTCCTGGTCCATGCCATCGACTACATGGACGAGGTGAGCATTCTGCAGATATGCCGCTCCAATTTCAAGGAGGACGAGATCAGCAGTGGTAAACTGTTACTGTTCCAGTCACTTGGAAAACTGGACCAGATGCCGTCTCGCCGCAGAGATGGAACTGAAAAGAGTGTTCAAGACATTGTGGACATGTTAAAGAAGACCGACCCGGATGACGTGCCAGATTTCGTGGCGAAGGAGCTGGGTAAGCTGCCTCCCGTCACATTCGATCACGTAGATGTAACACGGCTGCTAAAGGACATCACTATGTTGAAAGTGGAGATGACCAAAACGCAGTCCCGAATGGCGGTTACGGAAAAAACAAATACTGAACTACGAGCAGAAATAGCATTATTGCGCAAAGTAGGTTCAGTAATTGGGTCACCTGAGGCCTCTAAGGTGAACACACGTCGAGGGGCGCAATATGCATCTATCGGCAGTTTTGCATCGGCGAACACTAGTGCGTCACCAGCTGATAATGCTGACTAAGCGCTGCCCGCCGCCGCCGTCGCCCGCGCCACAACACCGGCTGCGGAAACGTCACACGTAGGTACGTCGACCCCTAAGCGTGCCTACGCTGCCACTGTCACCACCGGCGAATCAGGTGTGTCGCAGCCGAAGCGACCAACTGTAATAGGGGAAAAACAGAAGAAGGGTGCCCAACCTGCCCTGGCTGCGGTCCGTAGCTCCTTGCCGAGAACGGGCCAACTTGATGAAGAGGGTTTCACGAAAGTGGAAAGGAAGAAGAAGAAGCCCTGTTCACGAAACCAGTGTGGTGCCGCTCCGAGTGGACCTAACATGCTGCTGCGCCCTGCTGTGCCTACGACGCAGCTGTACATTTCACGCCTGCACTACTCCACGAAGATTGAGGAAGTAGTGCAGTATTTGAAAGTGAAGACCAACTGGACTCTGAGGGTCGAAAGGTTGGAGTCGCGCCACAACATCAACTTTAAGTCGTTCGTGGTACGAGTTCCAACCGACCGTCTACAGACCTACTTAAGAGAGGACTTTTAGCCGAAAGGTGTCGTATATCGACGTTTCCGAGGACGGTTACGCGACACCGCGCAGCGAAACACGACGCCGCCGCCGTCTTCATTACGTGTTTACAGACAGTTTTAGTTTAGTTTAGTTTTATAGAATATGTATTAGTTTATAGTTATTGATTTTATATTATTTATGTATTGTTTTTATGGGCCTTAGTAGCCTGAAATAAAGGATTGTATTTGTATTTTTGTATAACTTTTTGCCCTAAAAAATTAAAGAAGTTATAAGCAAAAAAGAAAAATTTTTTTTTATAAAAATTTTCTTTTTTGGTCTATAACTTTTTTTATACATTTTACAAAAAAAAAAAATACTTCAGACCAATCTTGTAGATGGTCTCTTGAGGAAAATTTTTCACTATATTTTTTTTCATTCATTTAAAATGATGTTACAGCGCTCCATAGTTGACCGGGTTCGTCAGTGCTCATAAGAATCCGGTCAAAACGAAATGTTTCACTAATTTTTATGATCTTTTTTTAGGGTTCCGTTGCCAAATGGCAAAAAACGGAACCCTTATAGATTCGTCATGTCTGTCTGTCTGTCTGTCTGTCTGTCCGTCCGTCCGTATGTCACAGCCACTTTTTTCCGAAACTATAAGAGCTATGCTGTTTAAACTTGGTAAGTAGATGTATTCTGTGAACCGCATTAAGATTTTCACACTAAAATAGAAAAAAAACTATAAATTTTGGGGTTCCCCATACATAGAACTAAAACTCAAAAATGGTTTTTTTCATCAAACTCATACGTGTGGGGTATCTATGAATAGGTCTTCAAAAATGGTGATGAGGTTTCTATTATCATTTTTTTCTAAACTGAATAGTTTGCGCGAGAGATACTTCCAAAGTGGTAAAATGTGTGTCCCCCCCCCCCCCCGTAACTTCTAAAATAATAGAATGATAAAACTAAAAAAAATATATGATGTACATTACCATGTAAACTACCACCGAAAATTGGTTTGAACGAGATCGAGTGCGTAGTTTTTTTTAAAACGTCATAAATCGTAAACCGTATTTACCTTACATTCAATCAACTGAAATATAAAATTTAAAAAAAACCATTTATTTTTAAACCGAGAATACCTACAGGTTTGTACGGAACCCTCGGTGCGCGAGTCCGACTCGCACTTGGCCGGTTTTTATTGTCTTGTTTTACATTCATAAAAAAAATCAGTCTAATTATTTTCAGTTTAATCAATTAAACTGCGAGTTTTGTGAGGTGAAATTTTCATTAACCAGTCAATTACCGTAATTACAGACACAATTAAAAAACCATTATGTCTGTACCAAATGTGGTATCTCAGGGACTTAGAGGTTAAGTTATAAACATTGCGACTGTTTTAAAGCGTGAATCATGAGTGATTGTTTTATATGTGAAAAACCTTTTGGGGACATTAAAGTTCGAACTATGAAAGCTAGAGGAGTGAAAACTATGCTCGAGCGAGCAAAATTCAAAAACGATGTGGACAATGAATTATTTTTACATAATGTTTCTGACGTAACTGTTGATATTCCCTGTTATCATTATTATAGGGATAGTCGAACAGACAATGTCGTTCGTCGTCTCAGCTGTAGCAGTTCATCATCTTCAGTATCAGAAAATCTAGATACTGATTTTGATTTCTCAAACAATTGCTTTATTTGCGGCGAATTATTCCACGATCAGAGTGACTTGCGTCAAAGCCGCCAGAGGAAGATATTTTTTTTTTTTCAGGATGGGAAATCATCAAATGACTTCTCTCGCTCTGAGCGGAGCGGGAGGGCGTGTCAGACTTTTACTGACTAAAACCCACCCGTGTTCCATCAGTTGCCCATGTGCCAGGGTCACGGTATCTCTTTCGAACAATCACGCGACCCCGGCAGGACCAGAGGAAGATATGTAATGTACATCATGAAGGTACAATAAAAAGCATTCTAGACCTTGTTCTCAAACGTTCTGATGACAAGGCAAATAGCATTGCTGATCGCATAGAAAAGATTTTAAAACTAAGTGAAACATTTCGGTTTGCTCGTATTCTCATGAGCGAACCCGGTCAACGCTGTAACAGCGTTTTAAATGAATGAAATTGAAAAAAAAAATAGAGTGAAAAATTTTCCTCAAAAGATCATCTACAAGTTTAATCTGAGGTATTTTTTTTGTAAAATATATTTAAAAAAAAAAATATGAAAAAATTCTCACTTTTTTTGCTTATAACTTCTTTAATTTTAAATATAGGGCAAAAAAATAGAGCACATAGGTATTTGTAGGCAAAACGATTTGCTACAAATTATATCTACACAATTTTTTTGTAAGACGCGTAGTTGCACTCCTTTTTCCAAGATGGCGGCCGGGGTACAAGGGCGGCAACCCCACAAACTTGAGGTTAAGCTATTGACCCCGCCACATACCCCAAAAATAAAATTGCGTCCTCTAAAAAAATGCAAAGCCCATGTAACATTTCAACGGACTATAGTTCCATGTACAAAATGCGTACCGAATGTGAATATCTGGTGTCAAAATCCACGGATACGGATCATAACTTTGCTACTCAATCAGTGTCGATGCGCGTGAGTGCGTCACCTCGAAACGATAGTTGACGATTTGCTTGAAGCTTGAAACGCCCCCAAATATGCCCGGCTATGTTTCGACTTGCATTGCACGGGTTGGGTAATTCTTTTGTTTTGTCTGTAGTTTAGTCACTAAATATTTGATTTTTATTTGATAAAAAATAATCTGATAGAATTTTAATAGTTTTTCATTGCTGCCTAACCACCTATAATATATGCAATTTCATGATGTGTTGAAAATTAATAAGATGAAAGAACTGAGAAAGATCCGACGAAAAATTAGTATAATTATGTAAATATTGTGTTACGGTGCGAATCATACTTTGCTCATCATACAGCTTGTCTCTTACCTATAAATTGCTATGATTTGAATTGGGCGGGCTACCTTGGAGCGTTCGCCTTAACATGTTATTAAGTATAGCACTTCGCCCGCGACTTCGTCTGCGTGACTCACAGGAACTGTGCATTTTTTCGGGATAAAAGTGACCTATGTATGTTACTCAGCGATAATGCTGCTTTCTATCTGTGAAAAAACTTTTAAAATCAATCCTGTATTTTTGAGTTTATTCATTACTAATAGACTAAGCGTAGGGCTGTTCGCTCACACCGCGGCATTTTTCTTACTTTTAGCATTGTATAGGTACCCGTCGTAACTTCTAAACGCTTTCGTTTAGAAGTTATGACGGGTATACAATGCTAAAAGTAATAAATAATGTTTAAGTACATGATCAACCTCCATTATGAAATCATTTATTTGAAAATGAATGTCATCTTACGGTTCTACCCGTGTTTTGACTGACTCATTTGAACAAGCGGTATTGTGACTTAACTGTAATAGTTGGACATAATAGGCTCGCTGAGTTTTTTTATAGGTAACTAGCTTTTGCCAGCGGCTTCGCCCGCGTGGAGGTCGGAAATTATCCCGCGGGAACATACTACCGGGATAAAAAGTAGCCTATGTCCTTTCTCAGGCTCTAAACTATCTGTGTACCAAATTTCATTTAAATCGGTTCAGTAGTTTTAGCAGGAAAGCGAGACAGACAGACCGACAGACAGACAGAATTACTTTTGCATTTATAATATTACTGTGGAAGTGTGGATGATGAGTACTAGAAACATGTAGTACATTATTATATGTACCTACCATCAATAGGTTTAGCAGCGTATGCCAAATAATGACTTTTATAGGCAATTTTTTGATACCTTGGGTTACCTACATTATTGTTATTTTCGTAAGGAACACAATTTTTTTTTAAATATAGCCTATATGTGTTGCTGATAATGTAGCTTTCTATTGGTGATTTTTTTTAATCGGTTCAGTAGTTTTCGAGTTTATCCATTACAAACATTCAAACAATCAAATCTTTCCTCTTTATAATATTAATTTAGACTATATTCTTCTTTAAGTACATTGTTGTGTTCAGTGCAGTGGCTACAAAAGGTAGTAGTGTCCGTTTTGACTGGTCGGACATAGTGTCGTTGAAGAAAAACGACTACGTCAACATTACAAAGGAATTTAGGACAAGGGTGAGATTAGAGCTTTATTAATACTGTCTACATTTTCTACGAAATCGTATCAGTGGGTACCAAAAAGAATGGGACCTCTACTAAGCTCCGTTTAAGAGAACTGCGTGGCCGCGCGGTTTTCCATGTGCCGACCGCGCGGCCATGGATATTCCTTTATAACCTTCTGAATTTGATCTACGAATTTGCGACTTTCACTATTAGTGTTTTACAAATTCCTTTTTCGTAATGTTGACGTAGTCGTTTTTCTTCTACGACACTATCTATGTCCGAGCAGTCGCATTTCACCTTTTGGTGTCCGTATGGACACCAAAAGGTGAAATGTGTCTTAGATTGTTGAAGGAAAGAATTTGAAAACTGGCGAAGATATAAGAGACTTGACTGTAAATAATGGGTTGGTCGGTGAAAGAGAAGCCTGTCCGGGTACACGTTAGTGGAATAAGCATAGAGTAATAGTAGGTGACTGGGGCAACAGTGTGTGAGGAGTGTGAGGCGCGTGAGGTGTGGGTGCGCACCGTGAGGTGTCGGCGGCGGTGCTCGTCGCTGTCCATGTCCAACAGCTCGTCGATGTCCACCTCCACCTCCTGCGAGCCGGCCGGCGCGCCGCCCGCCGCGCCGCCCGCCTCCTTCTGCAACACACGAGGCCGCGCTACAGGCACCACTTCCATTGTGTACTGTCTTGTTACTCTCTGTTGGATACAACTCGCACGCTGGCCAGCAGCGCGGCACTCACCGTCTCGTACAACTTCTGCAGCTCGTCGTACAGCCACATCTCGACGGCGAGGCGCTTGCGGATCAGCGCCATCTGGTGGCTGCCGTACTTGGCCGTCAGGAATTTCTCTCGCCGCTCCTTCACCTGCGTAATTACCGAACTTATATTGGGGACATACTCTTTCACACTATTTGGTGCTGAGACTTGACTTGACTACACGATTACTGACAAAAGCGTGCACTGACTAGCCTTTTGAGCGCCACGACAAAAAAGCAAAATCGTGCCCTCAGCGCCGAGCTATAAATTCATCCTTTAATACCTACAAAATAGTAGTGAGTTCGAAATTATATCGATACAGCACTAACCATTTATTTTTTAACATATAGTATGTTTTTAATAAAAGGTTACTATACCGGAAATATATAATAAACGAAGTTTTATTTCATCCCACCTTGTCTTTTATGACAGAAATGTTACGCTATGTGTCACAGTTTCGACGATAAATCCACAATTCAAAACAACAGTCGATAAAAGTAAGTCAATACCATCACAGATGTTCAGTCATGACGTACTTTCTTGTCATCTTATGATGACACTGGCGTAGCTGGCACGGCTTTTCTTAATTTGCCCGCCTCTGCACTAGAGGTGCGCATGCGATATTTATGAATAGTATCGAAATAATAAGAGTTATTTTATTTTAATGGTTTCGCTTTTTATATACAGTAGCATCATTTTTATTTAATACAACTTGCTTCTGCCCGCGACTTCGTCCGCGTCATATTTATTGCTCCCCGACCCATCCCGTAACATCGAATGTATAATTTTTTTTTTATGTGAAAAAGAAAAGTAATGTTTTAACTATTGTACATGCATTTCTTTTAGCAACATTAATTTTTATTTATATAGATTTAAGTTTCTCTGAAAGAACAACCAGTAATAATGCCTTAATGTACAGCCACGTAGGTACTGATGATATCTCAACTGAAATAAATACCATTTACTGTAGATTTGTAATTATCAGAATACGACAAAAATAGGCGAAAGCAAATTTAAACCATCCAATGAACATGTGTTTTAGTAAACGAAGTTTTTATACTCAAGATTTGTAAGTGCAAATGTAATATTAAATACGAAGAAAGGGACAATATTATCCTTGGAAACAAATGAAACTTAGTTCAAATAAACTTCAGTCGGATCTGTGTTTATTTTATGACACGCCAGCTGAGCTTATGGCTGTTTCAAATGGTTTACATGAATTTTATTCTCTTTTTAATTACAAAATCTGAACTTCACTTTGTAGTTTTATTTGAAACAAATTACTTATAACACAATAGTATCGTTAAACAAGGACATCCTTGTTTAACGATACTATTGTGTTATAAGTAATTTGTTTCAAATATCATATACTATAGTCATCGGAACATACATATGTTCCGATGACTATAGTCTGATATACTAATCTCACAAAATGTATTGACATGATAAACGAATATTTTAATATGAGATTTTAAGTCGTTCAGAATCCTGCCGGGGTAGCGAAATTGTTCGAAAGAGTTACCGTGGCTCTGGCATATGCACTGAAGGAACTCGGGTGGGTTTTAATCAGTAAAAGTCTGACACGCCCTTCCGCTCCACCCAGAGCGTGAGACGCCATTTGATAATTTCCCACCCATAAAAAAAAAGTCGTTCAGAATAATAAATTAATTAGAACAAACTACTGATACAAGTTAAGGAACAGCTCTATTTACAAATCGACCACATGTGACGTCATAGGATTGTCACGATTAGATGACTCTGGCGCTCCAGGCACAGGCAATATGACAGTGTGGTGGAGATGGGCATTACGCTCATTATGATTTATCGATAATCAACTGACACCGACATTTAATAAGCAGATAGTTCGTTATTTTAATAATATATAAATAATTTTGATGATTCTTGAATCATTCAACTTCAATATCAAAAGTTTTATTTATTTATTGTAGGAAAATTTAAAGAAATGAAATATAACGTAGGTTACCGTCGAAGACGATATTCTTGTTATATTAATTGCTAGCTACATCACTACGTGTCATGATATGATGACTGTGGCGCTGAGGGCACTAAGTTTTTCGAATTTTATAATTGGTGTTAGTTTTTGCCATCTTATGTTAATATGGATGATATATAAAGAAATAAGCTCAGCTAATATAAATTAGGATGAGTCAAGGAACATAATTAGCAAAGGAAATAAAAAAAACAATGTTGTTTTATGAGTTTTATTTACGTTTAAAAGTCTGTCACGGTATCGTGACCGTGGCGTGCTGAGCACGTTTTGGTTTGTCATCTATACATGACTCTGGCGGTCAAAAGGCTAGACAGGTTCACTCAAATCTGTGTGGTTCTTTCCTCAAAAGACCATCTCAGAAATTAACCTGCTTGATACTCATATGGCCTGACCAAGCTGACTACTGAGTTTGTATCACACGGTGCAGGTTGCAAACCTTTTGTCTTTTTTCAATGCGATGCCCGATGGAAGAATCTTATTATTAGCTTCTGCTCACGATTTCGCCCGCGTGGATTCCTGTCTGTTACAGAAAGTTTTTAGAGTGCGTCCCGCGATCCAAAATACGTTCGTGAAATATGCATCCCTTCAGCATCCGAATAATTTGATACATAGAATTACCCCAGAGATAAGCTAATTTATTTCGATACAGATTTAACCTACCGTCCTACTTAAATTACCCTAGTCAAATTAACATATTTCTTTTAACAATTTGGTCACATATTGATATCAATTTTTGAATTAACCTGAGCTTGGTGGTATATAGGGTGTGGATATTTAGGGTGCAAGGGGAACGCTTCCGAAAACGAAGACAGGTCATAGGGCTAGTCATTCTCGATACGTAAACATATATTATATTTACATAAATTTGTACCATTTTTCTGCACTATGCTGTGAGAATAGTTAAAACCATTATTTGAGATTTACCCTCCAAAAGTTAGTTGAAATTAATTCACCTTATCAATGACGTCACATAATTTCCAAAATACGCAGTTTCAATGACTGAACTGTTTACGATTTATGTTCGGATACACTATTCCAATACGTTCTGAAATTACATTACATTTTGTTTTCTTCTCACTACTTGACTGGCCTGTTAGTCTAGTGGTTAGTGACCCTGACTGCTAAGACTGTGGTCGTGGGTTCGATTCTCACCCAGGACAAATCTTTGTGTGATGAGCACAATGATTTGTTCTATGTCTGGATGTTGTTTATCTTTTGTTTGTTTACGTTTTTCTTGTATTTAGAAATATATAAGTATGTTTGTCAGTTGTCTGGTAACCATAGTACAGTCTCTGCCTAGTTTCGGATCAGATAACGTTGTGTTGGTTTGGTTGTCCTAAGATATTATTATGTACTTTAATTGAGTGCGTCAAAAGTCAGTTGAAGTAGGAAACTTTTAACGATTTCCGATACTCGCGCGGTTTCAAACTTATTTATTAATATTGTTAGGGCAATGTGGGTAGTTTAAATTTAATAAAAAGATATTGTGAGGTGATTTGACTGTTTTTCAATAAATAATGGCTGCGAGGCGAAAATTAACTATAGGAGAAAGAACGAAGATTGTCTGTGAATCCAAAAAATTTAATAACTTTAGTGCTGTTGGAAAATTATTTAAAGTTAGTCCAGTGTGCGAAAAATAGTAAAGGAGAGTTTAGAATGTCCTAGTCTTGCAGATAGGCCACGGTCAGGGCGTCCTAGGGCTACTACTTCTGTTGATTATCGACAAATAGTGCGGTATTGTAAAATCAATCCCAAGATTGTGATACGAGAGATCAAAGATCAGTTACAGGAAGCAGGAACCTCGGTTTCTGAAACTACCATAAGGTAACGCCTGCATGATGCTAATTTTCGAGGTCACGTTGCCAGGAAGAAACCTCTTTTAATCGATCCACAATAAACGAAGGTTGGACTTCGCCCGCAAGCATTCGGATAAGTCAATAGACTTTTGGAAGAGAGTAGTCATTAGCGATGAATCAAAGTTCGAGCTATTAATTTGAAAATCAACGTCAGCAAACCATATGGAGCAAAAGCAATGATAACTCTTACAACGACAAATACTTGTAACCCACTGTGAAACACGGCGATGGGACTGTTGTGGTTTGGGGGTGTTTTTCTTGGTATGGTGTGGGCCAACTGCAAATAATTGAAGACAGGATGACAGCAAATATCTATTGTATGTAATATTCTCCGTAACAATTTTATATCAATCTGCTGAAACAATGGGGTTAGGTCGAATTTTCAAATTCCAACAACACAACGATCCGAAGCATACAGCAAGGATAACTAAAAAATATTTTGAAGATATCGAAGTGTACTTACTGGAATGACCTTCAATGTCACCCGACCTTAACCCCATTAAACATTTGTGGGATGAATTAGACCGCTGGATCCTTTCCGTAAGACGCAACACGAATTTGTTAAGAAATAAAATTCTTCAAACATGGTCGACTACACCGGTCAAAACATTACAAAATCTTGTAGAATCAATGCCTAGACGACTTAAAGCAGTTCTACAGAATAATGGCGATCATACCAAAATAGGTATTAAAAGTTAAGACATTGGCAAAGGCACAAAACTTATAATAATTTTTCAACAATTTCAACTAACTTTGGGCACCGTGATTTCACTGTTTATCTACATAAACATGACATAAATCATAATTATCAAAGTTGTGATGGTTCTCTTATTGATAGAATACCTATTCAAAATTGATATAATTCTTGAAGCCATGATTTTATTTGGTTTTATTATAATTTCCTCACTGAATTCATTCACTTCATTATTGATCATTTCAACTAACTTTTGGAGGGTACTGTACTTACATACAGTAGCGGACTAACAGGGGGGCGGAAGGGGCGGCCCGCCCCGGGCCTCCGGTCTTAGGGGGCCCCCAAATGCCTCCGCGTTCCCCTGATCGAATCCTAAACAAAACTTTAAAAATGTGCTTACTTCCTACATCATTTCTTCAAGATCAAAACACTACAGCGATCTAGACTCTTTACGCGGTTCTAAATATTCTATTAATTTTGCTGAACGCGTCCAGTACGCTGGGGGAATTCTCGTCTTTGTAGCGGGTACTTACCCAGGAATCCCTGAATGAATGAAGTGCAAATAATTCACTCTTGTACGCCTACATTTACATTCACTACATTCTATTTATGCCATCTATCATGAGCAAACTCACTCCTCTTTCTCTCAGGAAAATACCGTCAATCTTTGGCCAAACTCCATCAAATGAAGTAATTTTGCTTTTCGTCAAGATCGCAGGCAATAACACTAAATGGCTTATACTTCGGTTTGTGAGCGTATGGGCGTAATTGCAGCCAGGATACGACACCGGTGGGCACGCCACAATTGCGGCGATAACACTTCTCTTTGAGGAGTAGATAGAGAGGCGCCACGGCGTCCTCACCTTCCGCCTGACGCAGGTTCTCACCGGGCATGGGTGCTTCAGGGGGTTCCTGTTCAGGATAAAGCGGGAGGAAACGCCCGGGTGTTTCCATTGCGAGGATCGTCTGGAGGACACGGTGGAGTATACGGTGGAGGTGTACCCTGCCTGGGCTGAGCACCGACGTGTCCTCGTGGAGGCGATCCGCAGCGGTGACCTCTCGCGTCCGGTCTTGGTTCGAGCCATGGTACGGAGCGACAGGGCATGGGTAGCCGTCACCTCCTTCTGCGAAGCAGTAATGCTCGCGAAGGAGGAGGTGAGGCGCGAGAGAGAGTGGCAGTCTTTGCGCCCTCACGTCCCTCGCCGCCGCAGGAGGAGACGCCCCGGGCGTCGGGAGTCGATTGCGGACTCCCGGCCACCGTAGGCGCGAGCCTGCGGGCGGCAAGCCGTAAGGACCAGGCCCGTGTCACGGCGCATATTGTTCCACGCGCGCCTCAATTTACTGAGTTAATGTAATTTAGGGTGGAGGAGTGCATTTATTGTTTGTTTTTCGTTGATAAATAAAGATATGTATTTGAAAATGAAAAATGAATGGATCATGTGATTAGAGTCTCACGACGCGAGCTTGTTTATTGCAGTGACTGTATCCTTTGTTTAGTAAGTCACAAGCACAACTCGATTAATTTAAAGTGGGTAGTTTGATTAATTTAATTTAAGAAACCCGTTAACTTTTATTTAAAAGTCTAACAATTTAAAACAGTTCGATTTAAAGCTAAGCCCTTTTTCTTAACAATAAAAATGAATTGGTTTTCTGTTTCGTCTCTGTCGATTTTTGCACATGCAGACTACGGCAGCGCCGCCGCCGCACTGTGGATCGAAAATCGCCTCTAGAAGACTTAGGGATTTAAATTTGCAAGTGCCGGATTTTTTGCCGGTTATCGCTTCTATTAGTTATTACTTTATTCAAAAATGACACCCGAGTTAATTCTGCACAAAAACGAAGGAATTATTATTTTTTTACGAAAAATGTGTATGAAGCTAGTATGAAAAAGTTAATTATCTCGTAAACAGCAAGGAAAACCATAATATCCTCACAGGTGGTTATAGTACTAATTATTTATAATTTTTTGACATATGTCATATTGCTGCTGATTTATTTTAAAAAATCGTCAAAATATTTTTACATATGCAACGATTCCTTTTAGTGTTTAAGTTGAGAAACACAGACTTTTAACAACAAGTAACATAAAATAGCATTACCCCTATATTCCCGAAGGAGTAGACAGAGGTTTATAGTACATCCACACTTAGACAACTATGTTTAAGCTAGATATTCATCAATACAGAATGAGTTTTAAAACTTTACATAGAACCAAAATACCAAATAACAAATGGTTTAGTCTTCTAGTGAGTCTGAAAATAAGCGATTAAGTAATTACAATGATTTAGTCTTCTAATAAGTCTGAATAGGTGATTAAATTATTGTTAATGGTTTCTGATAAGTAAGCTAATTTGTTGATTGTTGATTAGTTGTGTTGAGTTCTAAGAAATGTTTTTGACGGCGTGTCAGACTTTTACTGACTGAAACCCACCCGTGTTCCATCAGTTGCCGATGTGCCAGGGTCACGGTATCTCTTTCGAACAATCACGCGACCCCGGCAGGCATCGGTCCTAGTAGACCCCTTCACTGCTGCTGACATCTCTTTGAGGCATACAAGAAGAAGCAGACAAGATTCTAATCAAGATATCTTAAGAAAAAAATTATAATTCCTTCGTTTTTGTGCAGAATTAACTCGGGTGTCATTTTTGAAAACAGTAATAACTAATAGAAGCGATAACCGGAAAAAAATCCGGCACTTGCAAATTGAAATCCCTAAGTCTTCTAGAGGCGGTTTTCGATCCACAGTGCGCCGGCGGCCTTTGTCGGCACCGGCGCAGGCGGCTTGTTTGTTTGATCATGTTCTTTCTAGTTACTTAGTTAGTTCCTTAGCGACTCAGTTCGAGAGCGTACGCGTGTAACCGTAACCGATCGAAGGACGTATTGAGCCGTATTTAATACTATAGTTTCAAACAAGACAATTTGTTATTATTGTTACGTTTTTAGTGCTTTTCGATTGTTTTTGTTGTGGTGAACAATGCCGGAGGCATAGGTACGTGTACAGTGCTCGTGAAAACGGTAACATGTTGATGTGTTTAAAAGCCCGTGGCAGTAATTTTGTTCTTGCTTCGTGGATTTATCGAGACAAATTTTCAAACCACCGGCATCCGTCTGATTCTCGTATGAAAGGAATGGAGTTCACAGTTCGAGCCAAATTTCATAAGATCGCAAAAGATTTAGACAGGTAGGTACGTAAAATGCCTCGGCTGCCTCCCTTACACACTTTACAAAATTATGAATTTTGAAAGTGGTATTTGTAAGTTCCGGATAAATCTTGAGACCCGGCTGTATGAAGCACGTGGAGCCCGCGACGCGCCGCACAGTGTAGAAAAGTGAAAAAGGTCCAGCCACAGCTCAATTTTCGTCCGATTTCAATAAAACAAAATTCAAAATACTCGGAAGGATGCCTATTATCATATGCGACTGCGATATTATTAAATTTCCACTCCCATATACCCCTCTCGGGTATTGAATTTTTTTCCCGCCAAGAAGTTATCCAAATTCTGGAAAAAGTAGTAGTCTGTAGGCGCAGGGTCTGGTGAGTAGGGCGGATGACGGAGAGCTTCCAATCCCAGTTCTTGCAACTTGGAGACGGTCTGCTGTGCAGTATGAGGTCGCGCGTTGTCGTGCAGGAGCAGCGGAGACGAGCGATTTACCAATGCTGGTTGGAGATGTGCCAGCTTCCCCATCATTGAGTTCAGTTCTTCACAGTACACATCTGCAGTAATGCTCACCCCGTTTGGTAAGAAGCTGTGATGAATCACACCGGCGCTAGACCACCAAACAGTGACCATCACTTTTGTAGGGGTTTTTTTTTTTTTTTTTTTTTTCAGGATGGGAAATCATCAAATGACTTCTCCCGCTCTGGGCGGAGCGGGAGGGCGTGTCAGACTTTTACTGACTAAAACCCACCCGTGTTCCATCAGTTGCCCATGTGCCAGGGTCACGGTATCTCTTTCGAACAGTCACGCGACCCCGGCAGTTGTAGGGGTAAGTTTTCGTTTAGGGCATTGTTTAGGTGCTGAACCAGGATCCAACCAACTTGCTGAGCTCTTGCGGTTATCAAACAGAATCCATTTTCCATCGCAGGTAACAATGCGGTTCAAAATTCCTTCATTTTTGTGACTGTTGGGCAGTGCAAGGCACGTCTCGACGCGTACTTCGCGCTGGCGATCATTGAGTTCGTGGGGCACCCATTTGTCAAGCTTTTTTACCTTGCTAATTTGACGCAAATGGATCAATATTGTTTTGACGCTAACGTCGAAAGTGTATGATTATTAAAGTAAAACGAGTTTTGTAAAAAGACTTACAGTTTTATTATAATCAACTTAACGTTACACATTCAGTACAGAGCGCAGTGAGTATAGATAAAACTATAGACTTTTGACTATAGAGAATAGAATGAATGTTGCCAAAGTATTATATTGACTTATACTAACACCCCCCCTCAATATATTACTTCAGTTTATTTAGATATAGAATCTAAATATAAGGAAACTAACAAATCAAATTCAATCTTCTATCATGTTACACATATTTATGAATTTATACAACAAATTTTTATTTATTGCTTTAGTGAACATATGTGCAATCTGATCTTCTGTTTTTATATATCTTAAAACTAGCTTACCCCGTTTAATTAACTCTTTAATATAATGGAACCTTATATCTATGTGTTTAAGACGCTTAACACAATCAGTGTTAGCAACCATTATGGCACTCTGATTATCACTGAACATTACTAAAGGGCAGAGATTCTCTATTTTAAAATCATATAATAAGTTTATAAGGCCACAAGCATCAGCCGCAGCCATACTGATTGCTATGTACTCTGACTCTGTAGATGACAGACTAACACTAGCTTGCCTTTTTGAGCACCATGATATCAAACAATTTGAAAACATAAAGCAATAACCAGTTGTAGACTTTCTATTTTTTTAAATCTCCCCCCCCAGTTAGCATCACAATAACCAATTAACAAATCATTATTGCACTTACATATCAAACAGTAATTCATAGTACTCTTAATATATCTTAAAACTCTTTTTAAAGCCGTTAATAACATGTTATTTGCTTTATTTTGGTATCTGCTTAGAATGGACACTGCTACACAGATGTCTGGTCTCGTTCCTAATGCTGCATAGGACAGCATGCCAATGATTTTCCTACATTTGTTTTCAATATTTTTATCAATTACAGAGTTAAAATTTTCCTTTAATATTTTGACATTAAAATTAAAGTCCATAGGGGTAGACATACCTTTACAATTATACATTTCAAATTTGTGTAATAAAGATTCTAAATATTGTTTTTGACTCAATTTGGTGTCTTTATTGTTTAAATCCTGTTCTACCCGTATGCCTAGATAGTTTGACATTAATCCCAAGTCTTTCATTTTAAATTCAGAGTTTAACAATGTTTTAAGTCAGAAATTTCATTGAAAATGAAATTTCTGACTTAAAAACATTGTTATCAAAAATCAATAGGGAGGGGGGGGTTTACATACAGTAAAACATAGGTATTGCCACTATTAGTATGTTTCATATATAAACAAGTATCACTTTGGGAACTTACAAAACCTTGCCTCATTATCACTGAGTTAAATTTATCGTTCCAGTACTTGGGTGATTTCTTTAAGCCATATAATGACTTATTCAGTTTAACAATATTGTTATGGCCGCTATAGGCTCCCTCAGGTAATTGTAAATAAACAACTTCATCAATACTCCCATATAAAAATGCTCCTGTTACATCCATCTGATAGATGGGTAAGTTTAACTTGGTTGCAATTGACACAAACAGCCTAAAGGTAACCAAATTAGCCACTGGAGCATAAACTTCATATGAATCTAACAAATCATTTTGTTCAAAGCCCCTTGCCACAAGTCTAGCTTTATATTGAATACTGCCATTTGTGTTTTTAATTTTGAATACCCACTTACTACTTATAATCTTATCACTTACAGGTTTTTCACAGAAGTCCCAGGTTTTGTTTTCATTCAGGGTTTGCAGCTCTCTCTCTATGGCTTCTAGCCATTTTCTGGCATCTTGCCTTTGCATGGCCTCTTGATACGTCTTGGGCTCATTATCTTCAGTAGAAACATAATGACACTTATAGAATGAGGTTTGCTTCCTGACCCGTGCACTTCTCGGGCATTGTGATGTTTCATCTTCTTCATCATCGGAGCTCTCACCACTGAAACTTGGAACATACTCACTTCCGTCACTCTCTGTAGATATATTCACGGTTTTTTCTAACTGCATAGACTGCTGATCACCCTCACTGGATTCTACCTGCTCTACACTTTTGTTTGACTGTACTAACTGTTCTTTAGATCCTTGATCCGCATCAGTCTCTTTGAGTCTTTCCGAGTCATGTTCCAATAACACCAACTGCTCTGTCTTAGTTTTAGGTTGTTCCAGGAAAACTATGTCTCTCTTTATTTCCACACTGTTTTTATTTTCAAAGAATACTCTATAACCCTTAACATCCTCTCCATAACCCACCATTATTCCTTTCTCTCCTTTAGCATCCCATTTTCTTCTTTTTTCTTTTGGGATGTGGACAAAAACAGGGGTTCCAAATATTTTTAAATAATTTATATCAAAATACTTGTTGGTCCATACCTCGAATGGTGTTTTTCCGGGTTCATTACTTTTACTTGTCCTGTTTAATACATATGCCGCTGTTTGAACTGCTTCTGCCCATAACTTCTTTGGTAAACCTTTTGCACATAACATTGTTCTCGCAGCCTCGACCAGCGTTCTATTTTCCCGTTCTGATTTTCCATTTTGTTCGGGAGTATATGGCACCGTGGTTTGGTGTATGATACCACGTTCAGCAAACAGGTTGTGCACTCCCTTGTTTACGAATTCCAATCCATTGTCACTTCGAAAACAGTGTATTTTATTGTTTGTAGTATTCTCTGCTTTATTTATGAAGTTTTCAATACAATTCCTTACTTCATCCTTCCCTTTAACAAAATACACAGATCTATAATTAGAGTAGTCGTCCTTCATAATAACGAAGTATCTGGAACCTCCCACAGATGGCACCTCCATGGGTCCACATGTGTCAGCATGTATAAGTTCACATGGCCTAGTTGTTTTTGTTTCACTAGTATGGAAGGGCAAACGACTTATTTTTCCCTGTAAGCAGCTCTCACACTTTGCTTCGGTATTGTATTGTCTTTCACAGAAACGTTGTTGTTCCTAAGCACGGCCTTCACTTGATGCAAGTTTTGGTGAGCCAGTCTTTCGTGCCAGTCTTTGAGACTTGATTACACTTGAGCCATATTTGCTCCTTCGCATTTGTAACGAACGTACAAGAAATACATATCGCCGATACGATTAGCCATCGCTTATACTTTGTTCTGTTTAATGAATTTGCACAAGTTATCATTTGTGATCATTAATAGCCTCTATCTGTCACGCAGTTGACAGATAACAAGTTTGTTTTCAGCTCTGGCACAAATAATACATTATCTATGGTAGGACATTGATAAAAATAAGACTTGGTTTCGGCCTGACTATTGGATATTGAAGACATTGAATAAAAAAGACATGGTTTCGGCCTTGATTATATTATAGAAAGACAAGAAAGAAAAAAAAAAGAAGAATTGGAAGAAAAAGAAAACTAAATCAGACTTGGCTGTATGGGCTCAGCTCCCTTTGCCTGTCCCAAAGAGGGACGAAAAGAACCAAAAAAAAATATCTATGGTAGTGTCTATCCATCGCTTTCCATCGTGTACTTGCAGCGCCACCTGTCCGCAACCATGTGCACTTATCGAATTCCCGTTACCGACGATCACAGATTTATTGGACAATGGGCACACAATGGGGAATATGTCGTGAAAAGGTTACGATTGTGGCACATATGCTGACTCGCACCAGAGTCCACTAACCACTGCGATTTTTGAAACTGTCCACTTGAAATCACGAATGCATTACTTGCGTTACTCTCCTTTTCTTTGTTTTTCTTGAACCAGCACTCACTTTTTATATGTCCCACCTTTTTGCAGTAATGACACTTTTTCACCGACTTCTCATCACTATTCGAGTTGTTATTGTTTATGCGGTTACTTTTACACTCACTCTGGAAATGTCCAAGTTTATTGCACTTATAACACTTTACGTTTTTCTTTCCTAATTTCTTTGCAACAAAAGCCGCCGCTGATTGCTGAGACACGTCCTGTCTATCCTTTAGGCGTTCCTCTTCTATTATAAGCCGAGCAACGAGATTATCATAGGTTTGTTTCTCCTCCGTTGCAGATTCCCAGGCCGAGACAAAATGCTTATAATCGGCTGGAAGCGACATCAACACTTTTGTTATGACGAATTTCTCGGAAATGCTTTCTCCCATCTGCTTTAACTGATTCTTCAGTTCTTCGATTTTGGATAGAAGTGTGGACATGGGTGTTCCATCTTCATATTTATACTGAAAGAATCGTTGTTGAACGATGTGTATGCTTGTTTCCGATGTTTGTTCGTAGACACTCGATAGTTTTCTCCACATTTCCGCTGATGAAGTACATGTTAAAATATGCATCATTGCACTTTCTGACATTCTTGTCACCAACCATGTCTGAGCTTTTGCGTCCAGCTTTTCCCATCGTGCCTTTTCAGTCGCTTCTTCCGGCTTTACCTTGATACCTTGAACCACGTCGAACAAATCCTGACTTCGCAGCAGAATGACTGATTGGAATTTCCAAACATTCCAGTTGGATGCACCTTCTAGTTTGATATGTGTACCAAAGGTCTTATTTTCTTCCATTGTGTACTTATTTCCCTTCCTGCTCGTCCCGTCCTTGTAATACAAGTATTTTTCGTCCCGAGGCCGCGTGGCGATGGCGTCGGTCTAACCTCAAAACCGGCGTATCCGGGTTGTTGCCGCCGATAGTTCCTTTTTTCTATTTTCTCGTTTTACTTATTCCACGGGTATGGCGCTGGGCCCATAACCTGTACGATTATTAAAGTAAAACGAGTTTTGTAAAAAGACTTGCAGTTTTATTATAATCAACTTATCGTTACACATTCAGTACAGAGCGCAGTGAGTATAGATAAAACTATAGACTTTTGACTATAGAGAATAGAATGAATGTTGCCAAAGTATTATATTGACTTATACTAACAGAAAGCTGCTGCTAATTCAGCCGTAGATTGTGTATCATCAGCTTTCACAATCGCCTTTAATTCGTCATTGTCGACCAAAGTCTTCGGACGACCGCGAGGTTCATTTTTCAGGTCAAAATTTCCAGAACGGAAGCGAGGAAACCAATAACAGGTGGTGCGTTGGTTTGTAGTGTTAGCTCCGTAAACGTCGTTGATGTTGCGTGCCGCTTGTGCCGTTTGCTGCCACGACGGTACTCATATTCCATAATTACTCGAATTTTTAACGTATCCATGATGACGAAAAAGATTGAAATGCGATGAAAATGTAACACTAATCGATAAACAAATGACTACTTTTGGAAAAAGAATTCCATGTGTTTAAAATAAAATTAATTTGAAATTAGAATTCTTAGACAAACAAAAATTATTTTGATTTGAAATGGCCAGTACTGCAGAACGGCAATTTCATAGGTAAAGACCTAATATTAAGATAACCACTTTTTACTAAGTGTGAGGTTTATAGGCCTCACATTTATTTGTTTGCTGGATTGGAGGAACTACTATTTGGTTCACTTATTAAAACTCACTTTTAAAACTTGAAGACGTATTTATTTCTTAATCAGTCGCCCATGGCGTGGATTTCACAACTAACTTAAAATTTAACTTACCCTATATTTATACTTTATACACATAGGTGCAAGTTGCGCCGACTGCGCCGAGTTATCAAATTTCGGTTTACCCAATAACATAACTAATTAATATTTAGGTTTTTGCGATGTACTCCGAGTCCACCAATCAGAGGCAGGCAAGGGCGTCTCGAGGTTTGGACAGGTTTCGACGTGTTTTGATCTGAGCAAACCTGACTCCGGAATAGATCGCGATTACAAAGTTTCTTAGTTCCTAAATTGAATACAATCAAACTATAAACTAATTTATAGGTGCTATTATTTACATTGATCATAATATACTTATTACTAGATAAGCGATCTTATGTAGTGCTTATGTAGCGTTCTATGGGCGTCCTGCACACTAAGTGTATATGGATGTATATTGTATACACGGTACATATACCAAAACAACATTTTTTACAATTTTTGTCTGTCTATCTGTCTGTTTGTTCCGGCTAATCTCTGAAATGGCTGGACCGATTTTGACGAGACTTTCACTGGCAGATAGCTGATGTAACAAGGAGTAACTTAGGCTACTTTTATTTTAGATAAAATCTTTTATTTTAGAAAAATACTTGCGTTAATTTCCGACATCCACGCGGGCGAAGCCGCGGGCAAAGGCCTACACTAATATTATAAAGAGGAAAAATTTGTATTTTTGTTTGTTTGTAATGCATAAACTAAAAAACTACTGGACCGATTTTAAAAATTCTTTCACCATTAGAAAGCTACATTAGTATAGCTTGGCAAAAAAGAGTCTGTCGTGGTAACCATTGGAACTAAAATGTATTTTTGGTGGCAACACTGCTTTGTTTATCATCAACAAGTACCTAATCTGTCATTGTGTTATGTTCGCAGTTGTATTTTACTTATTTCTAATTATTTATCAATAATTAATGCTTTGTACATATAAAAAATGAATAAAACAATAAGGAGTAATGGTGTGGGCTGTGATACACCAAGTTTTCGTAAGAAATTTGGCGGAATCTGAAGCGGAACAAATTTTGTCTCCGATTGACAATGTTTTCGAAAGAACTGCTGACACGATAGGTATTTATCCAAGAAATTTATCTTTTAGTCAATGCCAGTCATTATCTTTCCTTTCTAATAGTAAGTTTTATCGGTATTATAAGTTTCAAGCCATTTTATTGTTTTATTTACTAATAGATTATTGAGGTTATGTTTTCTAGTTTTACAAATCGCGTGTACGTTGACTTTTGATGTTTGATACTTGAAATAAAAAAAAGTACCTACATGGAATTAATATGATTGTGTTTATATTTTTTTCAAGGTAAATCTCACAGTTCAATTAGAGAAATTGTTAAAGAAGGTGAAAAAAATTAGGGATTTTTTCTACACCTGGAGAAACACCAAAATATTTGGCGGAAGAAAGAATTAGACGATTTTGATCTGTGTGCAATTAGAAAAAAAGTTCAACACTATAATGAAACAGGCAAGTATTTTTTTTTTGTTAATGCTATTTTCGCATACCACAGTAAAAAAAAGTATAATTTATATTTATTATTTTTCAGGTGCCTATTCTACGTAATATATTACCTATAGTTTGAGGAGACGGGTTCTAATGGGACCCGTAAACGTCTAAGAAATATTTTTACACTACATATTTAGATTTCATAAATAAGAAATGTAAAACTGACACACCAGTGTTAATGGAAAAAATCTATCATAGCACCAAAAAGGAATACACGAATGAAGTTATGTCACGTTTTTCTTTTTAAATAAAATCTAAATTTTAGCGTGTTATTTCATTTTCATTGTCATGTGAATAGTGATAATGTTAAGTACCTCACATAGACATGCCTGACGCCTTCATTAGTCAACTGTTCAAGTTTAATCGATATTGCCCGTACCTTTCGAATGCGACATGTTATAGGTATTCTCTGACTTCCGATTAGTTTCCGACAGTAAGCAGCTGTAAGTCGCCTTCTTGTCGACAATAAACTGTTAACATTAACAGGATTCGTTCAGTATCATTCATGTCAAATTTGATACAGGCACCGCATACCAAATGCGATTGCTGAACATTATGTATTGTGTATCGGGTTCAATCGGCAATCCCTGAGTATAATTTAATTAATTTTTAAACTTAATAAGTTTTCATTATGATGGCACTTGCATCTCTTAGATAAAAGGTTATTCCAGCGAAATAATGCGCAATCTACTAAATACAATGAAAGTAAAAGACTGTGTGCCTATCAAGTCTTGAAATCTTGACTGATGAGAATTTCCGGGATCTCGTGTTTGTGGATTAAAACAACAAGTAAGTATCTTATCACTTTTAGTCCTAGTATACAGGGTGGCCATACCTGCTAAGCAGGCGCCCTCATTTTTTCCAGACTCTTTTTTGCCAAGCTGTAACATAGGCTATATTTTATTTTAGAAAAAAAAAAGTAAATATTTGGGTCTTTCGGACCCAAGGTGTAAAAAATCATCCAAAAATGTTCCTTATCTTCGAAGTACTAGGTTGTCATAACTTGGTAAGAGCTCACCTAACATGGGTGTGTGATAGCTAGAAAACGCTTTATGTCTTCGAAGTACCAGGCTGGCATAACTTGGTAGGAGCTCACCTAACATGGGTGTGTGGTAGCTAGAAAACGCTTTATGTCTTCGAAGTACCAGGTTGTCATAACTTGGTAAGAGCTCACCTAACATGGGTGTGTGACAGCTAGAAAACGCTTTATGTTTTCGAAGTACCAGGCTGGCATAACTTGGTAGGAGCTCACCTAACATGGGTGTGTGGTAGCTAGAAAGCGCTTTATGTCTTGGAAGTACTAGGTTGGCATAATTTGCAGCCTTGTTTATAATACGTATTTATTAAGAAATTATTATTACGTATTACTTTCCTAATTTAATTACTGTCTTTAAGAGTCTCATTACAGTAGAGCGTCGATTATCCGAACGTCGATCAGCCGAACGACCGCTTATCCGAACTAGTACGCCCGTCCCACTCGCGCTTGCTATCCTCCTCCCGCGCTGCAATACACGCGAAATTCTCTCGAAATATTTGTTGTATGTACTCGTATGTCACTCTGAAGTAGCCGTTAGTTGATAAAACTAAATTTTACCGCGTGAAAGAAAATATGTGTCATTAATGATATGTCTAAACATAATGTTTTCATTCACCTGTACATAAATATGGATGGCTGAATCAATACAGTTCGATTATCCGAAAAAACCGATTTTCCGAACAATCCTGTCCCCCAATTAGTTCGGATAATCGACGCTCTACTGTATCTGTGATACAAAATATCAGTTCAAATGTTTAATTTTAACAAGTTTATTCATATCGAAATCAAAATAAAAAAAATATTTCAATGCATTTTGACTTTTTTTAGAGATTAGAGGCAGGTTTAGGATAAGTTGCTTTATCCTTTTATTCTCTACGATGCACAGTGATTCGTCTAGTACAAGCTAGCGGGACAAAATTCATGACGTCATTTCCAGGAATTCGTGACCACAACTTGTAAACAACCCTTCCCAGGTAAGGAATTCTAAGAAATCATTTGTTTATTACTTCAACGAGTAATTTTGTGGAGGGGTTAATGTTAATGCCTGACTGGCCTGTTAGTCTAGTAGTTAGTGATCCTGACTGCTAAGACTGAGGTCGTGGGTTCGAATCCCACCCAGGACAAATGTTTGTGTGATGAGCACATTCATTTGTTCTGTGTCTGGGTGTAATTTATCTATAATATGTATGTATTTAAAAATATATAAGTATATTTATCAGTTGTCTGGTTACCATAGTACAGGCTCTGCCTAGTTTGGGATCAGATAACGGTGTGTTGGTTGTCCTAAGATATTTATTTATTTATTTAATTATAAAGGAAGCGCAATTTTCATTTGTAAATAAGTTGCATTTTTAGCACACTTGTGACACCATCTCAAATAATTGATATTAAAGTGAAACGATTTTCTTGTGATGGATTCTGCTATTGAAGGTATGTACTTACTATTTTGACTTGTTTTTAAAATAATACATGTACTTTTTTGCCGTAATTAGAGTTTATAAGTATGTTGAAATAATCCCACATATTTTTCTTAACTTCAAACTTTAAAGGATTGCAACTTTTTTTATCCCAATGTTTCCGGCTAGATTCTTCTGTATGTTATAATTAAAACATTCAGGCGTAGTTTACTTTATTTTTTGGCTCCCGAAACCGCCCGTAGATAAAGTAATTTACTTTCTTTCAGAACGAGCCATAGCTATGAGAAAATTAGAGTTTTTCGAAGAATGGTTAAAACATAGTAAAACTGAAAGAGCAAGTCGCATTTTTGATCATTTATGTGTACAACATAATCTACTAGATGCTTCTGAAGATTCACTGAGGAAACACAAAATAAAAATTTCGAGCCTATCATCAAAATGAAACGAAAAGTGGACATCTTCTATGTGTAATAAGGATGAATTTCTCATCAAACATAAAAATTGGTTAGAAGGATGCGGAATCGAAATGTTAGTGTGTGTGAATAAGCCGCCCTTCAACATCATCGGGAGTTCGTTCTGTAGGGCGACCCCAGAAAACCTTTGATGAGTCATCAATAAAAACAAAAAGACGGAGATTAGACGATCTTTTAGAATCGCGAAGTGCAAATGGACTAATTACTGCAGCACAATTGGCAACACGGAGAGAAGGGCATCGAAGTGTTGCCAAACAAATTCGAAGTGTCGCGGCCGGTGAAAGTTTAAAAAAAAAAAGTGTTCTGAAGCGAGTAGGCGATTGAGTCCAGACGAAGCTTTAGCTTATTATGTAGACTCTAAATCTACTTCTCACTCGTACAAACAGACGAGAAAGTGGTCAATGAAAGCGGGACATCAAGTGTATCCATCCTTCTATAGCCTAGGTAAGTCCAAAGCTTCTTGCTGTCCTTCTGACGAACATATTTCTGTGACTGAATCTCGAGCTGAGATTAAACTTCAGGCGATTTTAGATAAAACGGCTGAACGATTAGTTGAAGCTCAGTCGAAAGTCATTACAAGTGTGTTACCTCGTTCATATTATACGTTAATAAGCAAATGGGGTTGTGATGAGAGTTCAGGGCATAGTACATATACGCAGAGATTTGAGAACATCAACGCTACAGACGAATTTCTGTTCGTGTACTCATTTGTCCCCTTGAGACTACTTGACGGCGAAACTGTTATTTGGCAAAATCCACGACCTTCTTCTACCTTATATTGTCGTCCTATTAAATTCATTTTTAGCAAGGAACCAAATCAGTTTACGAAAGAAGAAACTAGTAAAATTTTGGATGAAATAAGTCAGCTTCTTCCCAGTTTATGTAACGTTGATGGAACTCAGATCTCTGTTAAACACGATTTGTTGTTGACCATGATTGACGGCAAAGTATGTAATGCTTTAACAGACACGCGTTCAACACAAAAGTGTTATATTTGTGGTGCCACTCCGTCTACTATGAACGAGGAGTCAAAGGACTATCCCAGCAACCAAGAACGCTTTGGATTTGGTTTATCTACTTTACATGCATGGATCCGCACTTTTGAATGTTTACTTCATATCAGCTATCGTTTACAAATAAAAAAGTGGCAAGTTAGGGGAGACGACGATAAAGCTATTGTTAAGCAACGCTCACAAGAGATCCAAAAAGCGTTTAAAGAGCGCATGGGCCTTATTGTGGATAAACCAAAACCTCGGTATGGCAATACGAACGATGGAAACACAGCACGTAGATTTTTTTCTAATGCAGAATTAAGCAGTGAAATTACAGGATTAGACGTTAATCTTATGTGAAGATTTCATGTAATTTTAAGAACTTTGTAATCGGGATATGACATTAACTGTGTAGATTTCGAAAAGTATTTTAGTGATACAAGAAAGTTATATCTTGATCTGTATTCATGGTACTTGATGCCCGTTACTGTGCATAAAATTCTTGTACACAGTGCAGAAGTCATTAAATCTTGCCTTCTTCCTATTGGACAACTTTCCGAAGAAGCCCAAGAAGCAAGAAATAAAGACTGTCGTAGATTTCGGGAACGACATACCAGAAAACGATCACGCTGTGCCACTAATACGGATCTTCTGAGAATGCTTTTGATTACGTCCGATCCTGTAATAAATACGTTCAGAGAATTACAGCGAAAAAAATTCACTACATTACCACCACCAGAAGTTCTGCAGTTGATTGTCCCACCTTCATTGCCATCCCAATCAACATCAGTTCGCGAATTTAGTGAAGCGGATTATTCATTATCGGAAGATTCTAGCGAATTGGAGAGTGGTGATGAGGAATCTTCTGATGATGAGTATTAGATTCGGCTTGGTAGATTTTTTATTTTATTGTTAATATGTTTACCTATTTTATTTTCTAGTAATTTTAACAATGTATTAGTTTTAAATTTTATATATTAGATAAAACATTATAGTAGACGGATAATATTAATTTTGTACGATTTTGTTTCAAGAGTTATTTTATATGTATGGATAATTGTTGTTGTCTTGGACTATTATTGTATTTTATTTGATAAAGTGAATAAATAAAAACCTATTTTGCACATATTTATGATTTTAATTTTGAAATACCGCGAGACATTTTTGTCTATAATATACATATATTATATATATATACTACATGTATGTATAGTGCCTTGCCTACATAATAAGTAGGCAGACGCAGTGAATTATAACAATCAAAGATATCAGTAAACAAAAGTAGAACATTTGGTGACTTCTTCCATCTTGCATCCACCTTTGGACTTAGAGAACACAGAACGGCTTAAGACACCTTAAATATACGTAAACAATTAAAATAAGTAAAAAAATAATTTTGTCTCGCTAGCTTGTACTAGACGAAACACTGTGCGATGGAGAAAGCAATGTACAGCGAAACTGAAGTGGGGGCAATGAGTTCCCAGTCACCACCGGTGGCGACTGGGAATTTTTATTCCCATTTGCCTCCGGTGGCAATCCCCGCGGGGGCGACTGGGAATATTCGTGTCAAACGAGGGACGTCCCTGGACTGTGTATTGGAGTGGCGCCACCGAAAAGCCGTCGACTGTGAAGACCAGTGAGTACCTTTCCTTCAATCCCAGTTTTCCAAGTGATTGTGCATCACTAACGCCACAGCGCGCTATGGCCACAGTTCCATTGAAGGGTTTCATTCATCATTAACCATAACACTACATATTCAATAACTAAAATGCAGAGAATTCTTTACTAAATATCTTTAGTCGTGTTCCTGGTTATAATGTTTTTACATTTTTGAGTGAGTTTAACTTTTCTTGGACTATGAATCTTCGCATTACAGTTAACGTCGCCTACAATAACTATCACTCGGACCACTGTTATTGTGTTAGGTTTCCAACGGAGATCCAGTTTTATAAACTGGGGCATAACAAATGAATCATTTGTGATAAGTAGGTACTGTCTTTAGATTTAAGTGAAATTCAATCTGTAGGAAGATAGTGGACCTCTCAAGATTTAGGAATGGTCCCATGATCCCATGGCTCTTCACAAATTTCTACGACGGTCATAAATATGTATTCAGGGCTTTGAATCAGTATTATTAATTCATATTACATTTTATCGTATTAGTGTCCATTTCTGAGGTAAGCCTGTATGGGATCGTTATGGATCCATGTCCTTTGTCGGACTTATAAAGTACAGTTACAACCCAAGACCTGAGCCGCAGTCAGCGCTACCCTAGTGCGTGTTTATCTACCGAGCTGGCGTCGTCGGTAAGTATTTCAAAGACCGAGACGTAATACTGCTTACTTTATTATACTGCGTCCCAGTTATGCACGGGTTTTTTCGTGCCTGCATTTACAACACACAAAACTTCTTACTTCTCCCTTGTCACTGAAATTGACGTGCAGGCCGGACTTGGCGGGCGAGCGCTCGGTGGGGGACAGCGCGGGGTGCGCGTGCGCGGGGGGCGCGGGGTAGCCGCCCGCCGGCGCCGCCACGCCGCACTCCATGCCGCACGCTGCCGCGCTCGCACTGCCGCGGTTCTGAAATCATACGTCACTCGTTTACTGAACAGGTTCAATAGTTCACACAAACCCATTGCCATTATGATAAGAGATAAACCACCCGCGGATGTCGTGCTCGTGGGGACACCCCGCGGGTATGCGTATTCATGTAGTACACTGAGACGTTTGTTGTCGTGAACAACAACATGTTCAGCAAAAATGTTGTTCGCGATCTGCTCTAGTTTACATTGAGCCTCAACGCCATAAACCAATTATAGTATACTCTGTGCTATGAACATACATTTTTTTTTTTGGATGGGAAATCCTCAATGGCTTCTCCCGCTCTGGGCGGAGCGGGAGGGCATGTCAGACTTTTACTGACTAAAACCCACCCGTGTTCCTTCAGTTGCCCATGTGCCAGGGTCACGGTATCTCTTTCGAACAATCTCGCGACCCTGGCATTACACATGATAAATGTACGCAACGCGACACAATTTGTTTAGATGCTGGAATCCGTGGTGACATCCCTTTCTTTTATGGGGGGAAATCATCAAATGACAGTAGTAATCATCAAGTGACCGGTCTGAGCGGAGCGGGAGGGCGTGTCAGACGTTTACCCATTGCTCGCCGCCCGCAAGCCCGCGCCTACGGTGGCTGGGGCCTCACCTCCTGCGGCAGCTAGGAGCGTGAGGGCGCATTGACTGCCTCTCCCTCACATGCTCAGCCTCCTCCTTCGCGAGCATTACTGCTTCGCAGAAGCAGGTGACGGCTTCCTATTCCCTCTCGCTCCGTACCATGGCTTGTACCAGGGCCGGACGCGAGAGATCTTCGCCGCCGATCGCCTCTACGAGGACACGGCGGTGCTCCGCCCAGGCAGGGCAGACCTCCACCGTATTCTCCTCCATGTCCTCCAGGCGATCCACGCAATGGTAACACTAGTGTTGCAAGACTCGGTGTGCTCTAAAGACTCGGAGTCTAGAGTCAAGCCGAACCCGAGTCTCGAAAAAAGGGACTCGAGTTTTAAAAAGGACTCGAGTCTTAAAACGACTCGAGTCTTAAAATGAACACGAATCCTGTAGCTCAACATTCGAAAAAACTCGAATAACCCGTCAGATTTTTTTGTACAAGTTACATTATATAACCATTAATTTGAATTTATTACCTTCTTTCGATTCTTTTCGAATGGGAGTTCTAGTTGAGCTATCGACACAGCCGGACGTGTCTGCGCGCGCAACAGATGTGGTCCTACCCGCCTGAGTTCGAAATCAAACCGTATTATTGTGTGTGCGTGCTTTTGTTTCGTAATTTAAAATCGGGTGACTATACAACGTGTAACATAATTAACGCAAGACCTCATACAACCCAATTAGAGTTTTGAGTTCATTAGAGTATTGAATAAACAAAATTGTGTGAAAACCAGTATTGTTTTATGCATTTAAATTTGCCTAGAGATAGGATTGAATTCTTTCTGGCTCATTAAGCGGACTTGCGTCCATTCAGTTACACATTGTATAAAACAGGGAAGCAAATGTGTCATTCGTGCGCTGCAGCTCACAACAGTGCCTGCCTGCCAGAGTGACCCCTGCCGAACCCGGTGAGCCCGTTCCTAATATTTCAGGGATTTGTTTACTAAACTGCGCATGACCGCGGCTTTGTTTTGCCGTGCGTGGGGACCCAACACCAGGAAGCGTCGTGTGAATGATTGTGTTCACACTAACTGCAATAGGGCTGAACAACGCACTTCCAACAATTCACGCTATAATTCTAAAACAAAATACGATTCCGATTAAGACGCCGCACCAAAAGCTCCTATTATTGTAACGCAGTAATGAATTCTTAAAATTCCTAAAAGCTTGCTAAGAGGCCACAGCCAATCCAAATTAACACATGGGCTGAAGCTCAAAAAAAGGGTACCCAATCCACACTCTATCGAAGTTTCAAGTTAAATGCACATTTTGCTAAACAGATAAACAAAAGAAACCAAAAAAAAGGTCATCCCATAAATTGCCTCACTACACGTGTGCCTCAGCCCCTAACTTGCACGTGTCTTTAGAGTCGCCACACAGACAAAGCGTTTATAAAGGGTATTACTTGGCATTTCTAAATAATATACAGGAATTTCTCCCCAACAGCATTCTTTCCCAGGAATAAAGGATAACAAAATACAAAGCTGCGCAATATAATGAAAAAATCTGGGTTGGCGAATATATCATAATCGCTGCGTCCGAATTCTACGTCTACGTCGTAAATGTGCATGTACATATGCAAAACAGAAACACACAGGTGCATTTACCTACTGACGAAGAAGCTCCCGCTAACAAACACGTCCTGTTCATGAACCAGCACTATGACAGCTGGGTCCTGACCAACGACAAACAACACAACAACAACCGGATTAACCTAACGCTAGGTTCAACTAGATTGAAAGCACTGCATCACACTAAAACATTAGGTAACAGGCACCATATATGAGAAGAGCAGCCCCCAATTAGTCAAATCATTCACACCGTGTGGACAGGACAATAAGAAGAAACACTACTTACATCGTTATCAAACGTTTCTTAGTGTATATTAATGACTTACCATTCTATTTAAAGAATATCTGTGACATTGTACTATTTGCTGATGATACCTCACTTATCTTTAAAGTAGACAGGAATAGAAAAGATTTTGACGACGTGAACAGTGCGCTTTCAATGGCTACGGATTGGTTTACCACAAATAACCTAGTTCTTAATGCTAAGAAAACGAAATGTATAAAGTTCGCCTTACCGAATGTTAGGAATCTGGGACCCAATGTCGTTTTAAATAATCAGGTGCTTGATACTGTACACTCGGCAGTTTTTCTGGGCATAACAGTAGACGCCAAACTTCAGTGGGGATCACATATATCAAGCCTAGCGGGAAGGCTCAGTTCGGCCGCCTACGCCGTAAGGAAAGTTAGACAGTACACGGACGTTGATACTAGTGAATAGTCCCGGGAAATCCCGGAACCGAAAGTACCGGGAAATCCCGGAAATTTGCGTTGTTTTAGGAACCGGAATTTCCAAAACCAAATCCCGGTTCTTTCGGTACTTTCGGCAATTCCACCGACAAGTGTTGAGCCGGAAAGAGTTTTTTTCTTCAGCTGGGTACCTTTGTAATAAAATAAGATCACGTTTAAGTGATAAGAGTTTGGACACTCTTATATTTTTAAGATCATTATATAGGCAGGAGATAAATACTCTAAAAAATAAATAAACAGGTACCTAACCTTGGTTATTGAGTGCCCCCATTGTAACTATAAGAATCAGACCAATATTACATTGGCAATTGAGCAAGTATTCCAAATTTTTATAATTTTATAGGTTGGGTATTTTTATTTATAGTATTGTAAGGATGAATATCTATGTTTAAGTTTTGCAAAAATATTTAAGTTTAAAGTTATATTTTTATTTATTTTTTCTTAAATATATAAATAGAGTCAAGTTGATTTAAAAAAACTGTCGATTGAAGTTGTTCCATACTATTGTTGAATAGTAGTTGTGATTCGCGGATTCTGGCGCAAGCGCCAGAGCCCGCGCTTGCGCCAGAGCCCGCGAATCTGTAGCACCCATCGTAAAAAAAAAAAAAAAAAAAAAAAAAAAAAAAAAAAAAAAAAAAAAAAAAGGTTTTGGTGTGCTCTGATCTCAAATCTGCGGTCCATTTTAGCGTAGGATGCGTGGTTCTGGAGTTATGCAAATCAATTAACTGTTATCTCATTGATTTCCGGTGGTCCTGCACCCTCATTAGCATTCCATTGTTCGCCTAATCCTTTTATCTATTATACTTCGAACACCTCATTACGTTGCGCCAGAACCCACGAATCTGTTGCCCTACGGTTGATTTGGCGTTCTTATCTATTACTCATTGTATGTCTGCTTTTCTATGTCATCAATAAAACACATTCATTTTTATTTCAATATTTTATTACTTTTTTCTACAAAATATGAGCGGAAGATCTCATCCACAAAAATATCATTGTGCAGTGTGTTCCCTGTAAATATGTTCGTAAAACTATGCATTGAACATCCCTGAAACTTAAATAGCAAATACATTAAGCAATATTCACCACAAACTGAAGTCCAATCATTCTGAATCCTATCAACATTCCAGTCCCATCTCTTACAATTCCTTTTCAAAAACTGGAGATGATATCGCTCAGGTGTTCGTCCATATGAATCAAAATATTGACCGATACCATTCGTATCGATATGTACAGCTACCCAGTGTGAACCTGGTTTATCATCCGCATCCAAATTGCATATTATATACGTTGGTACATGTGTATACATAGGTAGTCTATTAGCAGCATAAACATTATTTTCTAGACTGGGATGAATCTTTTTCATATGTTTTTGTAATTCTAGTGTATCCATGATATTACTGTTATTAGCAGATTATTACAGTACCAATCTATTCAATGGTTGTCATAGGAATGTTCAATTATAGTGATTTGTAAATATTAAATCGCATTCTTTGTGGGAGTCACAAAGCTTAGGATTATCATTTTGCTGCAGCTAATTTAAAGTTTGTTATATGGGTCTGATTATATTAAATAAAACACTTTGAGTACATAGACATTTTTAATTAACTGATCAACACAATAATTATTAAATAAATAAATTAAATACAGACATATTATTATCAAAATACCATTTTCTAATACACACAGCATTATTCAATGCACAATTCAATTTATGGTTCACACAATTAAAATCAGTTTTATTTTTACAGAACTTTTTTTTTAATGTCGCAAAATTAGGACATCCCTTCTCACCTATGTCAATCACTTCACAGTTTGCACATAACTCTTTAATCCACGTAATCTTTTCCAAACCCTTTGTCATAATTTTTTTATTTTCTAAATATGGTAAAATAACACGTTTAAACTCTTTGTAGTCTATGTAGCCTTCACTCCAGTAAATTCCTCGATTTCTTTCTAACCATCTCACCTGCTTTTTTTCTTCTAGTGTTAGGTAATGGAATGAATATGGTGGTTTCACCAAGAACGTCTGTGTATGATCATGACTCGCAATGGCCAATTCTTTGATAATAAAATGATTTAAAGAATCTTTAAATCCTTGGAGTTCCACTATAAGGGTGTCCGTCTTCATGATATCTTCTTAACAATGTTACTTAATGGTTTGTATTCAACAATGCAATCGTTCAGAATGAGACAATATGCTGAAGTTTGATCTGGTATCTCCGAATCACTTTCAATTTCTACTCTCACGTCCACAACTGGCCCTGTCTTTAGATTATCCACTTGTCTAGAGCAATCAATGACAAACAGCGGTGCTAAATCTCTAAACTGTTTTTCGCTTAATATGGGTTCCGGTCGACGTCCGTAATACGACTGTTGAAATCTGGTGTATTGCTCGTTGTAAATATTAAATCGCATTCTTTGTGGGAGTCACAAAGCAGGTTGATGCCTGTTGCGAAGGAACGTGAGATAAGTTTGTTGACTCATAGAGTTACAATCAGTTTCGTTGTACTTAGTAATTTGCTTTAGATAAGAATAAGGAACGTGAGATAAGTTTGTTGACTCATAGAGTTACAATCAGTTTCGTTGTACTTAGTAATTTGCTTTAGATAAGAATGGTGCTATATAAGATCGAACAGTTGCAGTCATGCAGTCAGTCTATGGTCGTTTGACCACAGTGTATTGTATACGTCTACCAATACTACGTTTGTGTTACTTCAACGCATCAATGGCCATGGAGGTAAGTGTTTATTCTATTGACAAACTTACTTGTATTTCTGTTGTTGTTTCCTAACGTGTGTGATTAAGTGTAAACAAATTGATATTAACGTGATAACTCTGTTGTTGCAGAGATCATTCAGCTTCGCAGACGATAATGAAAATACCTATAAACAGTATTACTACTCGCCACTCTCTCCTCAACACGAAGAAGAGAGTGATGACATCGTCGTTAATAACACAGACGATGGTGGAAAAAGGAAATCGCAACCGATTGATCAATTTTTTGAAGTGGCACCAAAAATAAAAAGGAAGAAGCTGCTATCCTCGACTGTGACACGAGCTGCTAGAGATGGCGTATCATACATCTCTACAAATTCTGACGACGGAGACCAAGCGACGCATCTCATAAAAATTGAAATGTATGATATGAAGAAACTATCCAAGATTCCAACTAGTGATCACTGGAAGCACGCTACCACGAGGATTAAATATTACATAAAGAATAATAAGGATAGCATCTACGACAACACAAACGGCCTCGTATACAATATTACAAAGACAATAGCAGAAAGTGAAAAAGTTAAAAAATACTTTTTTAACAATGACACTCATTAGTGGATTAGTGAATGTGATTCTGTTTACTTAAAGTACTTCTGTGTACTCATTAGATTTTACATGACTTTCCTAATCCTTTGTTAGACTATGAATATTGGACATTATTTGAAATTGGGTATCAGTTGCTCTACCAACACTTAACTGTTACTTACTGTGCTACATACTTTCTTCTTTATTATAAAGATGGAAAACTTCAGTGAAATGTGCACCAGTGCTTTCTTTTCCGCGCCCATTGAAGAGAATATAGAACAATCCAACAGCGAATTCAATCAGGAGCTGTCTAAAGTTTGTGATGAAATAGAGAAGCATGAACTGTTCGATTCATCGTATGATGATGAGTTGTATAATCAATGTTTGATGGTTGAAACAAAGTTGATGTAAGTATTAGAAGTACAAACTCAATAAGAAATATTATTGTAGTAATGTTTTATTTTAAGATTTGTCTAATAATTTTCTTTTTGTTACAGTCAACAACAAGTTGGAAGAGGTATCAAACGAGGTATCACTACTGATGAAAATAAGGTTACCAAGAAAGCAAAATTTGATGAAGGAGCTTCTACATCATCAATTGAAACCAATGATGTGGACAACAATAAGGTGGAATGTGATACATGTCATGTTTATATTAATAAAAGGTATCTAAACAACCATTTAAAAAGCAATTCACATAAAAATAATCTTTTAAAATCACATAATTCATTAACAAATGTTACAGTTGTTGAAACCGCTTTTGGCAATCGAATTTTAACATATAGAATTAATAGTAAAACACTTCAATCGGGACAATATTTTGAAACACCGGAATCGTTTTTAAATTCGCTAAAAATTGATATCTTATTTTTGATAAATGAATGTATTCAACAACATACAATTTTTAAAATAAACTTCATATTGCATGCTGATTTCATACAACAAACTAAAGATATTAAAAATACGTTTGATTTTCAAACGTTTAATTACATAATTTGTCAGGGAGATGACTTAAATATTTTTTATTCATCATTAATAGACACTGTAGTCGGTAAAATTTGTCAATTTGAAAAAAAAGATAGTGGTTGGAGTCTTAATCAAATTAAATACATAGATATGAATGTTAACAAATTCAACCCCCTACGTGGTAGTTCATATATCGACCTTCCTCAAGATATTAAATCAAAAAAAGCTGTAATCAATGTTAAAAATAATGATAATATGTGTTTCAAATGGGCATTACTCTCTGGTTTATATCCTGTATGTAAAAGTGTAGATCGGGTAGCATCTTACGCAATTCATGGAAATAAACTAAAATTTACTGGTATTTCTTTTCCGGTTATAATTGCAGATATATCAAAAGTAGAGAAATTAAACAATATTAGTATTAATGTTTTTGGCTTAGAGTATAATAAAGAAAAAAAGTGTAATTCTGTTGTAGGTCCTTTATATTTAACAAAATGTCGTACACCTAATCATATTAACCTACTATATATATCGAATGGTACTAACAATCATTACTGTTATATTAAAAACTTATCGCGATTAGTTAGTTCACAAATATCAAGACATCATTGTGCAGTTTATATATGTGATTCATGTTTACTTCATTTCCCATCGGAGGAAAGACTTAATAACCATCAACAATATGATTGCGCTCACATTTGTACGGAATTACCAAACGGTGAGGATTCCAAAAAGGATTGGTTTGGTAAAGCAACCTCAAATAATAAATTAAAATTTGATAAATTCGTGAAAAAGTTGAAAATGCCCTTTGTGGTTTATGCAGACTTTGAGGCATTTTTGAACCCAATAGAATCATGTAGTAACGATCCATCCAAGCCTAGTACAATTAATATTCAAAAACATGAAGTGTATAGTTTTGGATATTACATTAAATGTTCATATGATAACAGATTATCAAAATATGAGACGTATAGTGGGTCAAACTGTGCACAAGTGTTTATGAATCGCCTTTGTGAAGATGTGAAAACAATATTTAAAAAAAATAGTTTCCAAAAATGTCTCGTTCCATTATCAGATGAAGATAAAATTAAAATTTCAAATTCAAACATATGTCATATTTGTGAAACTGAGTTAAATGAAGATCTTTTTTACGATTTTGATTGGCACACTGGCAGTTTTAGGGGTGTTGCACATCAAGTGTGTAGTTCTAAGTACAGAACCCCTCGTCATATTCCAATATTTTTACATAACCTCAGTCATTACGATGCTCATTTCATTATCCATGCATTAAACCTCGATGATGACAAAGTTGAAGTTATTCCACAAAATAAAGAACGATACATATCATTTTCAAAACAGTTAACAATAAATAATCAACCAGTAAGTTTAAGATTCATAGATTCATTGAAATTTTTATCGTGTAGTTTAGATCAACTAGCTAAAAATCTTAATGATGATCAGTTTACAGAACTAAAAAGGAACTATCCTAATAATGAAGATTTTTCACGTTTAAGACGGAAAGGTATTTATCCTTATGAATTTATGTGTAATAGTGATTGCTTGAAACATCCATCACTTCCTGATCAACACCAATTTTATAGTTCACTCACAGATTCAAATATTTCAAATGATGATTATAATCACGCAAAAGATATTTGGCAACATTTTAAGTGTAGTAGTATGTCTGATTATTCCAATTTATATTTAAAAACTGATGTTTTACTTTTGACTGATGTATTCGAAAACTTTAGAAAGCTTTGTATTAAAACTTATGGATTAGATCCTGCTCATTACTATACTGCCCCAGGTTTAAGTTGGGATGCAATGTTAAAATTTACCAAAATAGAATTAGAATTGTTAACGGACTATGACAAAATTGCTTTTTTTAAAGCTGGTATTAGAGGGGGTGTATCTCAGTGTAGCAATCGTTTTGCTAGAGCAAATAATAAATTCATGGAAGATTATGATAGTGAAAAACCTAATTCATATCTAACATATTTTGATGCGAATAATTTATATGGTTGGGCAATGTCTCAATCTCTTCCTGTTGGTGGTTTCGAATGGATAGATTCTAATACAGATTATAATGTGTCGGATAACTCTGATTTCGGTTATGTTTTAGAAGTTGATTTGGAATATCCTGATGAACTTCATAATTTGCATTCTGACTTTCCGTTATGTCCTGAAAACATATGTGTGGGTAATACTAAAGAAACTAAATTAGTTCCTAATTTAAATAATAAAAATAAATACATCATTCACTACAGGAATTTAAAACAATGCATTGAAATGGGGATTAAATTAATTAAAGTACATAGAATTTTAAAATTTAAACAGAGTTCTTGGTTAAAGAAATACATAGACTTAAATACTAGTTTGAGAACGTTAGCTACATCAAACTTTGAAAAAGACTTTTTTAAATTAATGAACAATTCTGTCTTCGGTAAGACTATGGAAAATATTGAAAAAAGAGTAAACGTTAAACTACTAACTCACTGGGATAATCGTGGTAAAGTTTTAGGTGCTCAGGATTGGATTGCAAAACCAGAATTCCATAGTTTATCAATATTTTCAGAACATTTAGTTGCAATACAATTACACAAAACAAAATTAATTTATGATAAGCCGATTTATTTAGGATTTTGTATTTTAGATATATCTAAGACCCTTATGTATGAATTTCATTATAACTACATGATTAAAAAGTTTCATAATAAAATTAAGTTATTGTACACCGATACCGATAGTTTGATATATCAAATTTTTACAGACAATTTTTATGAGGATATAAAACCAGATCTACTTCACTATTTCGATACATCAGATTACCCGGAAAATAATATTTACGGATATCCAAAAATAAATAAAAAAAAGTTAGGTTTTTTTAAAGATGAGAATAATGGTAAAGTATTGAAGGAATTTGTAGGGTTGCGATCAAAAATGTATGCCTTAGAAATAGAAGATAAATTTATAGCAAAGGCAAAAGGGGTTAACAAAAGTGTTACCAAAAAAATGAATATGGAAAATTACAAATCGTGTTTGTTTAATAAAAATGTATTATATTGTAGTATGCTTCGATTTAAGTCAATCAAACACACTATTTTTACACAAAAAATAAATAAAACATCTTTATCATATAATGATACCAAACGATGTATTATGAACAACAACATTGATACATTGGCTTGGGGACATTATAAATTACGCTAAGTGTAATACTTTTTACTTTTATTTCTGTGTGTATATACAAATTTTGTACTGATTGTAAAATTATGATATTACTGTAATGTTATATAATAGTTTATTACATATTTAAAATTTATTGTTTGATTGTAAATAATGTAAAATAATTGTAGTTTTTATTTGTGTGCTTAAATTTGACGTTGAGGTGATTGTGAAATTCTGATAAGTACTAATTGTGTTAGAAATAGTATACAGATCATTCTGTTTTTCACAAATTACATGTTTTATATAATTTTAGCAATATATATATATATTTAATTTTTACACCAAAATTTTCATTTTTATTTCATCCCTTTAAAACTCTAGACGTGTGAAATGTTTCACTTTATCCATCCGTTTACTGCTATTGTGGCAGGACCAAGTGGATGTGGGAAGTCAAATTTTGTAACAAATTTCATAAAATCAGTTAAAGAAATATGTAATTGTGATTTTAATCAGATCACATGGTGCTTTGATGAAATGCAGGCTTTAAATAATTTACCAAATGTTAACTATCATCAAGGAATTCCAAATCTTAATATGTTTGATGGTGAAAACCCACACCTTATTATTATTGATGATCTAATGAGAGAGTCTGATGGAAGAATTGTGGATATATTTACAAAAGGTAGTCATCACAGGAATCTTAGTGTATTTTATTTAACACAAAATTTATTTCATCAAGGTAAAGGTCAAAGAGACATTTCTTTAAACTCAAGTTATATAATTTATTTTAAAAACCCTCGAGATAAAACTCAAATAAGATATTTAGCACGACAAGTGTCACCAGATAACCCAAAATTCATTGAAGACGCCTACAGGGATGCAACTTTAGAAGCGCATGGATATTTAATGGTAGATTTAAAACAGAATACAAATGATTTTTGTCGTATCAAGACAAATGTATTCCCATTTAATGGTTACTGCACAGTCTACGTCCCCACGAAAGAGTTTAAATACACCAAGAATCAAACAATTCAAATCATTTCTAAATGATACATCGTCGACTCACAACGCATAAACATTTGCTAAACGCTTTGCAGTTTAAATACACCAAGAATCAAACAATTCAAATCATTTCTAAATGATGCATCGTCGACTCACAACGCATAAACATTTGCTAAACGCTTTGCATACGCTTAAACCAAAATATCAAAGAGCGTTACTTAAAACGTGTGATGAAGAAGAAATAAATTGTATTTGTGAATGTATTCATAACGTTTTACAAGGAAAGATACCTCTTAAAGATCAAGATAAACAAAAATTGAATAAACACAAAAATATACTCCGTAAACTGGTGCATAAGTGTAAACATAAACTAAGAAAAAATATTATTATACAAAAAGGAGGGGCTTTCTTACCAATAATATTAGGTGCAATATTGAGTGGATTAGTAAGTGGACTAGCCAGTTAACATGGAAAATGCTAAGAAAATGATACTTATTGAACCGGGATTGATTGAAAAATTAAAACAAGAAAATAAGGTTACTAGTAATTTGTCTCGATTAGATATTGAAATGCAAAATATTATGAATAGTAAGACGGAAGACCGAAAGAAGTGGATGTTATATTTACAAACACTACAAAGATACCTTCACTTTACCGAAGAGGATCGTCAACCACTCAGATTACCAATTTATTCTGATACATCTAATGAAGATTCAAATGGGTCTAAAATTGGTTTTAAAAATAAAGATAGAGATCTAAAAAGTTCAGTTGATGCTGAATCTTTGTTGGAGGAGAAAGGATCTATTAAAAGTATAGAAAGTGAGGCAAATCCACTGTATTCATCAACACAAATACTCAGTTTAATACCAAAAACTTATAATAAAAAAGGTGAGTCATTATTAAACTTAATTGGAACAAGTAAAAGTAAAATACGTTGGGATAATGAAGGCACAGTCATAATTGATAATGAAAAAATTCCAGGAAGTAATATTGTTGATTTAATAAATGATTCACTTAGACCCTTAAAAAAAAGTGATCCGATAGGGTGGGATAGATTTGCTAAAGCATTAAAAGATATTAAAGTACCACTTACTTATATTGGAAATCCAAAGAGATGTGAGTTTATTAACCAACTTCAAGTAAAAGATCTGAACAAAACCTCTGAGATTGAAGTTCAAGAGTTTTCTACACCGAGCAGTGGAGATAAAAGATCTATAACTAAAATACATAAAAAGATCGATTGGGAAAAATGGACCCCGTACTAGAAGAAATTAACAGGATTTATTATGATCCATCTAACCCCGCTGGTTTTGGTAGTATTGATAAATTATCAAAAGCTATGAAGGGTAAAATGGATAAAAAGCAAGCAAAGGAATGGTTACAATCACAAGAAACATATACATTACATAAACCCATTCGGAAAAAATTCCCGCGTAATAAGTACATTCTATCAAATATTAATGAGCTGTGGCAAGCTGATTTAAGTGATATGCGAACTTATTCTCAATATAATGATGGTTTCAACTACATACTTTGTGTTATTGATGTATTTAGTAAATATGCTTTTGCAAGACCAATGAAAAAGAAAAACTCAGAAACAACTAAAGAATGTTTTGAAAGTATATTTACTGAAAGTAATACAACACCTACTCACATACAATCTGATAAAGGTACAGAATTTGTTTCAAAAGATGTACAAAAATACTTTAAATCCAAAAAGATAAATTACTATACCACTAACAATCCTGATATTAAGGCTAGTATTGTTGAACGATTTCAAAGAACTCTAAAAATGAAAATGTGGCGTTATTTCACTCATAATAATACTTATAGATATATAGATGTTTTACAAGATTTAATATACTCTTATAATCACAGCATTCACTCGAGTATTAAGATGTGCCCATGTGATGTAAGTTCCAACAATATTATGACAGTTTGGACTAATCTTTATGATAGAGGGTCAAACAAACTTTCTCTAGAAAATCCAAAACCAAATTTCAACGTGGGTGATTATGTTCGAATAACTAAATATAAACATGTTTTCCAAAAAGGATATGAATCAAATTGGAGTGATGAAATATTTATTATATCTTCAATAATTGATAGATCTCCATGGGTTGTTTATACAATAACAGATTTACAAAATGAACCAATAGTTGGTACTTTTTATGAAAGAGAATTACAGAAGGTCACTTACAGCCCCACCTCACAATATAAAATAGATAAAATAATTGGCACTCGTTATTCGGGTAACAGAAAAGAAGTATTAGTGAAGTGGAAAGGTTATCCAGATAAATTTAACAGTTGGATTTTAGCTTCTAGTTTAAAAGAAATATGAATAAAGAAAGTTTTTATTTAACTTTGCTCAGCAATAGTTCAATGGAATACTTTCCTGATAACAAGACCACAAATTTTTCAACAAAATTACCAAAAGCTATGAAATTAGAAGGTGAATGGGCGGTTGGAGTTGTCGAGTTTCAATATCCATGCACCATGTTTACTGTTCAAGATCATGAAAATGTTGTATACATCACAAAAACCATGTTAATGCCTAATGAAGATAAACCATCAACAGTGTACTACAAAAAACATATTCCCGCTACCAACTACGATAACGTTGAACATATTTTAAGAGCGTTAAATGGTATCAGAGAGAGCTTGAAATTTCGTTATGATGAAATAACAAAATTTGTGTCTGTTTCTGTTTTGGATAAAAATATAACATCCGTAACATTATCACCCAAATTAAGTTTACAACTAGGTTATGAACCAAATACAAATCTCCTAGACAGAAATTTTGGGAAGTGTCCTGCTAATTTACACTTAGGGTTACCATCTCAACTATTTCTATATTGCGACATTATCGATCCTCAGATTGTGGGTGATGTTATGACTCCACTATTAAGAGTCATTTCATTAGATCCTTCAAAATACATTTATGGTGCGAATAAAATGTACATTTTCTCTCCACCTCACTACTTACCTGTTATGCGAAGAGAGTTCGATACGCTGGAAATAAATATAAGATCGAGCACAGGACAAAAAATACCATTCCAGTTTGGAACCGTGTGTGTTAAACTACATTTCCGCAAATTATAATAATGTATTCTCCTCATGATCATCATAAATGTCCATATGAAAATTATTATTCACATCAAGCTGGATCAGGAGTTGGAGTAATTTATAAGGGTTCACCATACCAACGCGGTCATGGTATTGGGAGCTTCTTAGGAGGGTTATTTAGATCAGTTTTACCTTTACTTTCAAGTGGTGCTCGAGTGGTTGGTAAGGAGGCATTAAACGCTGGAGTAGGACTTTTATCGGATATGGTTCAAGCCCGTCCTATGGAAGCCTCAATAAAAGATCGTCTAAAGCAAGTTAGTACAAACTTAAAACGAAAGGCTGATGACAAAATTGATCGATTTAACATGACAGGATCTGGGTATATAAGTAAAAGAAAACGATTGGCCTCGTTCATTCCACCACTAACAGCTAAAGTGAAAGCTACGAAAAAACTTGGTCTAAAACCAAAAAACATCAAAGATATATTTTCAAATTAAGTATGTCTTTCCTTCATAATCATTCTTGTGAGTGCGTTAAGTCAGAATTAGATTTGTTTGCATTACCGTCTACACAAACAAGCATTGAAAATGGATTGTGGATTCACTATAAACCAATTTCATCTCTTGCTGATGATGGACCTATCGAGTTTCAAGTTCCTGGAACAGGCGATGACTACATAGATTTGTCTCATACATTACTCCACATAAAGGCAAAAGTATTAAATCAAGATTCAACAAACTTGATATCAGCTACAGCAGTAGCACCTGTAAATAATTGGTTGCATTCACTTTTTAGTCAACTAGATGTTTATTTAAACCAAAAACTTGTATCACCACCTAATAATACCTATGCCTATCGAGCATACATGGAAACCCTTTTAAACTATGCTCCTGCTGCTAAACAATCTCATCTTACTTGTAGTCTTTGGTATGATGATACAGCAGGAAAAATGGATTCCACAGATGGTAAAAACATAGGATTTGTTAAAAGACAGGAATTAGTTAATGAAAGCAGGGAAATAGAAATGATTGGTCATCTTCATGGTGACATTTTCAATCAAGATAAATTTTTAATTAATGGCGTTGAAATGAGTGTAAAATTAGTTCGGTCAAGAGAGAGTTTTAATTTAATTGCTGGGTCAAATGATGTAAAGTTTAAAGTTTGCATTACGGACGCAACTCTTATTGTTCGAAGAGCACGAATTAATCCAAGTGTATTACTCGCACATCAGAAAGTTTTAGCTTCTACCACTGCTAAATATCCTATTACTCGTGCTGAAGTTAAAGTTTTAACAATTGCATCGGGTGTTCAAGGAAAAACTCTTGATAATATATTCTTAGGACAGGTACCCAAAAGATGTATTATTGGTTTTGTGAATAATTCTGCATTTAATGGTTCACTTACTAAAAATCCATTTAACTTTGAAAACTATGGTATTAACTCTTTCAGCTTATATATTGATGGTCAACAAATACCTTCCAAAGCTTTGCAACCATCTTTTAATAATAATATATTTACATCAGCATATCATACTCTATTCTCGGGGACTGGTATTCACTTTCTTAATGAAGGAAATGCAATCTCTCGTGAACAGTATGCCAAAGGTTACTGTCTTTTAGCATTTGATTTAACTCCTGATTTATCAGCTAACTCATCAGCCCATTGGAATCTCATAAAGCATGGTAGTGTAAGATTAGAAGTACGATTTGAATCCTCACTAATACAAACAATTAACTGTATTGTTTATGCTGAGTTTGATAATATTATTGAAATAGATAAAAATAGAAATGTTACTGTAGACTATAGTAGTTAGGATTATAATGTGTGTTGTGTTTTAGATATATGTGTTATGTTTAATGCATTTTGTGTGTGTGTAACTAAAGATAACATTATAAAATTAAATAAAACAAATTGTATGCAATATGCTATCAAGGATTTAAAGATTCTTTAAATCATTTTATTATCAAAGAATTGGCCATTGCGAGTCATGATCATACACAGACGTTCTTGGTGAAACCACCATATTCATTCCATTACCTAACACTAGAAGAAAAAAAGCAGGTGAGATGGTTAGAAAGAAATCGAGGAATTTACTGGAGTGAAGGCTACATAGACTACAAAGAGTTTAAACGTGTTATTTTACCATATTTAGAAAATAAAAAAATTATGACAAAGGGTTTGGAAAAGATTACGTGGATTAAAGAGTTATGTGCAAACTGTGAAGTGATTGACATAGGTGAGAAGGGATGTCCTAATTTTGCGACATTAAAAAAAAAGTTCTGTAAAAATAAAACTGATTTTAATTGTGTGAACCATAAATTGAATTGTGCATTGAATAATGCTGTGTGTATTAGAAAATGGTATTTTGATAATAATATGTCTGTATTTAATTTATTTATTTAATAATTATTGTGTTGATCAGTTAATTAAAAATGTCTATGTACTCAAAGTGTTTTATTTAATATAATCAGACCCATATAACAAACTTTAAATTAGCTGCAGCAAAATGATAATCCTAAGCTTTGTGACTCCCACAAAGAATGCGATTTAATATTTACAAATCACTATAATTGAACATTCCTATGACAACCATTGAATAGATTGGTACTGTAATAATCTGCTAATAACAGTAATATCATGGATACACTAGAATTACAAAAACATATGAAAAAGATTCATCCCAGTCTAGAAAATAATGTTTATGCTGCTAATAGACTACCTATGTATACACATGTACCAACGTATATAATATGCAATTTGGATGCGGATGATAAACCAGGTTCACACTGGGTAGCTGTACATATCGATACGAATGGTATCGGTCAATATTTTGATTCATATGGACGAACACCTGAGCGATATCATCTCCAGTTTTTGAAAAGGAATTGTAAGAGATGGGACTGGAATGTTGATAGGATTCAGAATGATTGGACTTCAGTTTGTGGTGAATATTGCTTAATGTATTTGCTATTTAAGTTTCAGGGATGTTCAATGCATAGTTTTACGAACATATTTACAGGGAACACACTGCACAATGATATTTTTGTGGATGAGATCTTCCGCTCATATTTTGTAGAAAAAAGTAATAAAATATTGAAATAAAAATGAATGTGTTTTATTGATGACATAGAAAAGCAGACATACAATGAGTAATAGATAAGAACGCCAAATCAACCGTAGGGCAACAGATTCGTGGGTTCTGGCGCAACGTAATGAGGTGTTCGAAGTATAATAGATAAAAGGATTAGGCGAACAATGGAATGCTAATGAGGGTGCAGGACCACCGGAAATCAATGAGATAACAGTTAATTGATTTGCATAACTCCAGAACCACGCATCCTACGCTAAAATGGACCGCAGATTTGAGATCAGAGCACACCAAAACCTTTTTTTTTTTTTTTTTTTTTTTTTTTTTTTTTTTTTTTTTTTTTTTACGATGGGTGCTACAGATTCGCGGGCTCTGGTGCAAGCGCGGGCTCTGGCGCTTGCGCCAGAATCCGCGAATCACAACTACTTTGAATTATTATATAACGTTAAAATTAAAAAAAAAATGTTTGTTAAGATTATCTAATCAATAAATATTGAGACTGATTAATGCTACGCTAAAACTCCATAGTTCCTTTTTTGTAGATGTTACGTAAGTTTTAAATTATAATTTGGTTAGGCAGAATTGCAATAAGAGTCATGTTAATTTGCTTGGTAGAGTAAAGATGTTTAATAAATGTTTCTGTTATATATTATGTAGGATTAGGTATAAAAATCATTTAATGTTAAAAAAATTACCAGTAAAATTATACTAAATAAGACTGATTTAGTGTCTATAAAACAAGAAATAAAACGTTTTATTTGATTTGATTAAAATGTTTTTACTTTGCCCTGTCATTTCGTCTTTTTTTTCACTTTCTCCGTTTCAACACTTTCAACTCTCTTACAAAGACTTATTAAAGTATCAAAAGTATCGATAGTACCGGGAATCCCGGTTCTTAAGCCAGAAAGTCCCAAAAATCCCGGTTCTTTAAAACAGCACCGGTTCTGCATTCCCTAGTTGATACAGCTCGATTAGTCTATTTTAGTTATTTTCATAGCATAATGTCCTACGGCATTCTGCTGTGGGGCAAAGCCGCGGACATTCAAAATATTTTTGTTCTTCAAAAACGAGCTGTTCGAGCGATTTACCAACTAGGTGCTAGAGTTTCTCTGAGAGATTTGTTTAAAGATATTGGTATTCTTACGGTGGCATCACAATTCATCGTCGCCAACATCTTATATATTAGGCAAAATATACACTTGTACACTAAAAACAGTGATATTCATAACATTAATACTAGAAATAAGGACAAACTACGTGCTCCCTTTCACCGGCTTCATAAGGTTCATAATTCTTTTGTTGGTCTTGGTATCACCTTTTATAACAAGCTGCCCTCTGCTTTGCTAGATTTGCAGTTTAATGAGTTTAAAGCTAAAGTAAAATCCAACCTTTGTTCAAAGGCATACTATTCTATCAACGACTACTTAAACGATAAGAATAGTTGGTCGCTGTGATTAACTCAAGACAATGTTTATGTTCTTTCAATCCAGAATTAGCTTTCCTACTGACAGTTTATATGGGTAGTTCATATAATTGTTTTTTTTTTTTTAATTTTATTTTTTTAATTTTATATTTTTATTTTTTATTTAACTGATTTTGTTAATTAATTTTTATTTTCTTTTAATTTCACTTATTGTGGACATAATCTACTCATTACCATGATTTTAAATGAGTTGTATTGCAACATGTAGTTAGCTAGCGACCTCGTCAGCTGTTCATAATATTCTTGCCTGACCAACCGGCAGCAAGTTCGTCATGCTCCCTTAGATGTCACTGCTTGCGGTAGCGTCGGGGGTCGGGTTACCACCTTTCCTCAAATATGGCGAGGGGGGTAATGGCTGACCTTTGCGTTATGCTCGTGAACGGGTGCTGCTTGTGGTGACTGGTCATCTTGCTGACCATGGTTTTTGTTATTTGTATTAACGGTTATTTTATGTTACTCGGGAGAACCTAGTTTAACAATTGTAACTTCAACTTAGCTATATGCATCAATCTATGTATATGTATCATTTTGCATCGTTGAATATGTAAGCGAGCACGCCCTTTAAGCCTGGAGGCTTTATTTAAGTTTTACGTTCTGTTTACGATTTTGTTTTATTATTTATTTCAGCTTGAGTTTAGTTTTCAATGTTTTGTTCGTATATTGGCGTGTGCTAGCTGACATATGGCGTATAATGTATGTTTTGTTTTGTTTTATAATATTAATTACTCACACGATATTGTATAGAATCAAGTTCTTCTAACTTAACAGACAGCTGTGCTGCTGGGGAGTTTGTTCCGCCACTTCTTCTTCCCAGCTAAAGCACTAGGAAGTGTCGAAGGGCGGGCGTTTTGGGGGGACTGTCTTTTGTAACTTTGACGTTCAAAAAGTGCTGACTCTCAGCCTAGTTTGAATAAATGACTTTTGATTTTGATTTAATCGCGGACGACACGGGATACACAATAATGAGAAAGCCGACCTCTACCTAATTAAGTAAACTTACATGGAATAACCAGCCAAAAAAAAAACGAATTGACGCTGAACTGCCACGTACAGGAATTCAAGCCAACCTACAGGAAACAGGGATAAGCTTAGGAACATTCAGCTCCACATACCACGATTGGCACCTCTCCGGACCATATGGTAACACGCACCGGGATCTTGCAATTTTATTAAGAACATATTCCCAAATTGAATTAGTTAACAGTACAAGTGAGCTAGTTACAGTTAGTAATACAAGGATACTAGGTGAACTATTGGCATGGGAAAAGACTAGCCAACTCCTCTACACCTATTCAACTCCTCTACACCTATTCAACTCCTACTTCAACAGTTGTTCCCCGAAAGCAACCAGACCTTTCACAGTCTTATCAAACTTGATTAGACAAAAAGTACGCTAATAATACTCGGAAACTTCGACGTCCATATTGGTCGACAAGATACTCTAACAAAAGGAAACGCAAATGATCCAACAAAACCTTCAGCATAAATTTCCCAACTACAACGGCAAACTATGAATGGATAAAGCCTACAGAGAAAAACTTCAAACAGAAACGAAAAAAACTAGATCATCATTTAGAATAACATGGTCAAAAGGCACTCAAAAATCGCAAATGGACCATATCATTACGCCACAGGCAACAGAAAAACTCGTCCATGTTGACGAGACGGGACTATAAGATTAAACAGAATTGTAAACAAAAACGAAAAAAAAAAAACAAAACAAAAAAGCTACAAAAAGGAACGAAGGAAACAACAACGGATGCTAAGTATTTCAATCATAAACAATACTCCAAAAGTATTTTTGCGTAAACCAACAAAACCGATAACCGAAGCACAATGCATAGACCAACGGTAAAGGAAATAATGGAAATCATCAATTGGGACTGCAACATTTCACTCCCCCTGTTGAACTAGAAGGACTAAAATGCATCCAATACCAAATTAAAGTCTTGCTAAATAATGTAAGCCTCCAAATAAACGAAACAAGTATGAAAATTCTAGTTGGAGAGGGGGTCTCTTATTAGAATTTTTATTTTTATTTTCGTTTCGTTAGGACAATCACAGGATGTGCTGCCTGGCACACATTTTCAGACGCACTGAACCACACCTGTTACATACAGCAATGCAGTACAGGGCCAAACCTAAGAAGGTCGGACGACCTATTTACACATTGAATGACAACCTAAAACAGGACATGAAATACTTCGACAAGGAAATCCAGTTTTGGAGACAGAAATAAGATCAAGAAAGCGGCTAGTGATATCTACCTACAAAAAAAACCAGAAACTGATAGCAGCGAGAACTCAGAAGACGATCAAGAAAACAACAACACGGAACATAGCAAAGCTTTGATATAGAAAAGAGCCAATCAAACGGTTAACCCCACCAAAAGATGCATCGGTGAAGCTCGACCTGGATCAACATGCCGGCGACGACGTGAAAAGATGCCCTCTTATAGACAAATATCACCCTTCTCTCCACTAGTCCAATGCTTACTTAAGGCTGCATAGTCGGTAGGCTCGTAATCCTTTCCTATCCTATGGGCACGTCTTCCCTACCATTACAGCGCCCCCCGGTCTACTTCTTGATATGCAATGGCCTATGTAGCACCATGAAACATGAGGCTTCAAAGGCTAGTGCAAATCTTGGGGTTCATTCGATTAATCGAGTCTGGTCAAACCACGCTGGGGTCGGTGCAATTCATTTCATTCTTTCGATTCTTTTCGAATGATGAGGTACAAGTTTCATCTGCATGCTCCGAGTTTTTCTTTAAGACTCAGGTTAATTTTAAGACTGGAGTCCTTTTTAAGATTCGAGCCCTTTTTAAGACTTGAGTCTTTTTTAAGACTCGAGTGCTACTCGAGTCTACAGAGACTCCGAGCCTTTTGAGCACACTGAGTCTGGCATAATTGAGTCGAGTCTTTAAAAAATTAGGACTCGAAGACTCGAGTCCTTTGCAATTCTAGGTAACACCCGGGCGTTTCCTCCCACCTTATCCTGAACAGGAACCTCCCGAAGCACCCATGCCCGCTGAGGACCTGCGTAAGGCGGAAGGTGAGGACGCCGTGGCGCCTCTCTAACCACTCCTCAAAGTGGGGACTTACCGCCAGAACTGTGGCGTGCCCAGTGGTGACACTCCTAAGGTCGACTCTCGTACTTCGTTTACTTGGAAACCGTTCCAATCCAAGTTGCATTTTCATCTCAGCGACGATCTATGTCGACAACATTTTTTTTTTATTTCAAAATCTTTGTTAAAAAATTTGACAGTATGAAGCTGAGATTAGGGTACGTAAGTTGATGAAAATACGGGAATATGGTAAGTATAAGATTCAAGAAAAAAATAAGTATTTATTTATTAAACCATATACAAATATAAATAAACAGACAAGAAGAAAAGAACTGAAAGACCGAAGACCTGAATACTTAAGATCTCATGTAAAATGTACCAAAAATCACACCAATAAATGAATTTGAATGTTTTTTTTGAATTTGAATAATAGGTACAAAGGTGATGCTTATTTCTATAGAAATCTCTTCCAGCGTAGGTACCTAGGTACCTACCAGATATGGGTGAACAGGAAACTTACGGTGATTACGACGATTCTGTAGTGTAGTGTAAGTACTCTTTGTGTGTTAGTTTAGATGTAGGTATATTTGGAATTGACTGATTACTCTATTTTATTTGATATCAATATTGTTATAATTATTTGTAAAAAAAATTACCGTGTTTCATATTTGCACATGCAATTTAAAAATCATTCCCACAATTACGCAGCAGTTGAAATTTTGGTTTGATACCTGTTTGGGGATTATAATTATTAACTCTGTCTTTTAAGGAAAAAAAAAACGCGAATAGTATCATCATCGACCCTCCAGTCTAATTTTATTTGAATCACTGCAGCTCGGGCCTATTTTACAAAGCTCAATGAATGAAGGCCGTTTTTGGCTATACATTGGATTACTATTAGTTACCAATCATGATCGTCCATACCTACCTACATACTACATCACAAGCCAGCTTATCTTTGGTAATTCGCGAACGATGCATAATTAACGCGAATATTTAAAGTACTGCGCTGAAGGATGCGCCGAGTAGTTAACACCAACAACTACGATCAAGCTATGTTCTGAACAACAATAAAGAGCTCATGGTCACTTACTTACAGGATTATTGGAATATTGAATCCGAAAATTAACTACAGAATTTCAATGATTCTGAACAAGTCTTTCTTAGTGTGCTTAATCCGATTCTATGCAAGAATTTTGTGAATGACCGTTTTCCCTACATTATATTATTATGATCACTAGCGGCGGAAAACTAGTAGGCTAGCTATTGAGTATTGGGCACAGACACAGGCTCAGAGTCGTCAGAGCGTGGAGAAGCCTCAGCGACCTCGTGCTGTGAGCTAATGTGTTGTGTGGACAATGTTAGGTGAGGTAAGGCAACGCACCGTGCGACTGTCCAAAGTACAGTTCTATGTCTGTTGTAAAAGCTACAATACTCAAGTCTATCTCACTGCAGATATTATACGACTGCGACATAATTATCATGTTGACGAGTGGTTCAAGAGCACTGGAGCTCCGTCAGCGTGCGAGAGCTCCCGTGCCCTTGCCGCCGCCACTAGTCGCAGAACGGCAGTACGGCGCAGCGCTCATCCAGCCTCAGCAAGCGTGTCTCCTCGGGCCGGCGTGTCGGGGCCGCGGCGGTTCCGGTGACCCTCGACCTCGCCGCACGGCACTACGATCGCCGCACAGACAGACCCGAAGCAGCCGTCTTGCCTTTGTCTCCTTGAATAGCTCCGACATTACACTGACTGGCTAATGGCGGCCTCGCGAGCGCTAAGGTAACGGGAGCTAGCGCGCTGCAACAAACGATACACGGAACGAGATGGTCACGCATGACGCACGGCGGCACGGCGCCATATTACCAAACACGAGTGATATTGCACGCGGCCCGCGCGTGTGACGCAGCAGCGGCAGCACCCACTTACCTACTTAACGCACTACTTGGCATATTATTTCATGCAAATTCGAGAATTCGGGATCCTGAAGAATCATGTCTATTGATTTGAGTTGAGACTTCAAAGGTCGTTCCAAAACCGTTAAATTCATTTAATTATCTTCTAAAACACCAGATCAAATCAAATCAATCATTTCTTTATTTGTATAGAATGCAGGTGTTACAATAGTGGCATTACTTTGGATATACTTATTACCAGTACGTTCTGCCTGTTGGCATACAAAAATATAGTGCTTAACTTACAGATAATTTAGAAACTAGGTACTTATGTTTAAAATGAGATCATGGATCAGCGAAGTCTAAAATTATTTACATAATAATGAGATGTAGTGCGTTCTCTATGCATTTTACCACCATACTGCGAATGCCAACCCGCCTGCCAAGCGTGGCGATTATGGCAAAGCCCCCCAAATTGGGGGAGGCCTAAGTCCAGCAGTGGACGTCTTACTGCTGAAATGATGATGATGATGATGATGATGATGATGATGAGATGTAGTGAAGCAACTTTTACAATTCATCATTTATAAAATCGGTAACAGACTAATAACATTTATCTGTCAGCAACGACGTCAGGAGTTTCTTGAATTACCAGAATACTGATCACACACCAGGATTGACCAGGAAGTACCAGAATACTAATAGCCGACCAAATTAATAAAATGTCAGCTAGGCCAGGCTGACTTTAATAAAATAACAGCTAGGAGGCTGACTTTCTGCAAAACTGGCATGAACACAAGTAATACAGCCTATACTGGCATGAGCACAGATAATGCCTCAATAAAAAAAAACCAGTCAAGTGCGAATCCATCACAAAACGTTGGAGTTTTGTGCCCATACTTCATACGAATCTACTTTGTGTGCGACTAGAACAATTCTATTTTTATGTTAACGATCAAAATTACCGTTTATGTGCCTATTTGCAATAAATGCTTTGACTTGACATCTCTTCACCAGTCCAACAACGGTTCCGTTTCCGTAATTCCATACCACCAACTAACGGAAGGGAAAACTGTATTCATCCTCTTTCACTTTTTCTAGTGCAAAGTAGTCTTTAAACAAACCTTTTAACTTTAACGGGGAACAAATTTTCCGATGAGTTATTCTATGATCGATGCTTCAACTGCTAATGTAAAGTAAGTCAACGCAAAGCACGGTGTTTTTATTAATATAACTAGAACTAACCAATGCATTGCAAGATTTTTCAAATTTGGGCGATGTACACGTGCCACCTTTTTTTTTTGGAATGGAAATCATCAAATGACTTCTCTCGCTCTGGGCGGAGCGGGAGGGCATGTCAGACTTTTACTGACTAAAACCCACCCGTGTTCCTTCAGTTGCCCATGTGCCAGGGTCACGGTATCTCTTTCGAACAATCACGCGACCCCGGCAGGCATCGGTCCTAGCAGACCCCTTCAGTTTTGCTGACATCTCTTTGAGGCGCGCGTGGAACACTACGCGCCGTCGACCCGAGCTTGGTCCTTACCGGGCGGCGAGCTACTCATTGCTCGCCACCCGCAAGCTCGCGCCTACGGTGGCCGGGAGTCCGCTATGGACTCCCGACGCCCGGGGCGTCTCCTCCTGCGACGGCTAGGTACGTGAGGGCGCAGAGACTGCCACTCCCTCACGCGCCCCGCCTCCTCCTTCGCGAGCATTACTACTTCGCAGAAGGAGGTGACGGCTTCCCATTCCCTCTCGCTCCAGGCCTCTCTCGTACCAGGGCCGGACGCGAGAGGTCGCCGCCACACGTGCCACATTCACATGTACATCTATAGATAATTATCGAATTAACCGAGGAGCTGGAATGTGTAGGTACCTGTCCAATGGACCGCAGACCTTGGTAAATATTTATTTATTCAATTTTGACCCTTTCCCCGAAGATATAGGCCCTCTACCTTCCATTCGGGGAAAGGGTCAAGGGAAAGACGCGAGATGGACCGACAGATATATCAACGTGATCAATGGGTTCCGTTTTTCCTTTTGAGGTATGGAACCCTAAAACAGAAGAATTGAGTCGCTGTGCTTAAGGAAACCTGAAAATATATGTGTGATACATTGCAGAAACCGCAGCCCACGTGGCTTGCATTTACAAAACGTGGCGTAAGTGTCTACTTCACGAGGTGAACACACCGGCCTTCTCATGAATCGCGAATGCGGCGCGTGTGTGCACAGAGGCGCACGGAGGAGCGCGGCCTTTCAACACAAAACTCATTTGGAGAGGCTCCGCGGGCGACGACCTCCACGCCTCCCCTTGCAGTCGTCTGGGGAGCGTATTGTGTAGTGAACGCTACACTAATACGCGGCACAGACAACCCACACGACACCCACTTGCAATCATAATGACTTCGAGAAAATCTAGGATTCAAGCATACTGCTGTTCTTAGGAATAGAACACAAGTGTGCTTGAACCCCAGACCTTGACAAAGTTTTTAATAATAATTAAATAAAAAATTTAAAAAACTATGCCGAATAATTTTGTTCTAGGAGCCAAGCAGTCGGCACACGAAATAATCTGAAACCTTCCACTCATCACTGAAACACGCGTGCTCCAAGTACTGTGCTTAATACAGTTTAAATGTTGGAAATAAGTTTAGTATATTTTCGAGATTGCAGCGGAATCCGGAGGTGTGATAATCCGGGACACATGCTTTAGTATGGTAGTTCAGAATTGGCCTTGTGTAACCGCAGAAATCTTATTATTATTTCTATTTCTATGGGTTGGTATATTACAAGGGATTAGGTCCTAGTAAGGCCAACATTAAACCGGCCACTAGAATTGATTGAGCATTTCTCTCTCAATTTGTATGATGCATAAAAATCCACTGCTGGACATAGACCTCCCCCAAGCACCGCCACTTCGACCTGTTCTGTGCCTCCCGCATCCAACATATTCCTGCGGCCTTCACCAGGTCATCGGTCCATCTTGTGGGAGGCCTTCCAACGCTACGGCTTCCAGTACGCGGTCGCCACTCCAGAATTCCGACTCCATCGGCCATGTGTTCTGCGAACAATGTGCCCTGCATACTGCCACTTCAGTTTGGCAATTCTTTGGGCTATGTCGGTTACTTTGGTTTTCCTACGGATCTCTTCATTTCTGATTCGATCGCGTGGGGAAACTCCAATCATAGCCCTCTCCATTGCCCTTTGGGTGACTTTGAGCCTTCATATGAGGCCCGTTGTGAGCGACCACGTTTCATAAAAATAATGAAACAAAATTGTACAAAGGTGTCAGTGGGCAGCGCCACAGAAAGGCACAGCCATAGGGTCGCAGGCACACTGCACAGCCAGGACTGGGAACTGGCGCGTGGCGATGGCGACCGCGTGCGCGCCGCGCGCCGGGCCAAGCAAGCGTATCACTTTCTTACGCATTAGCTCACGCGCACGGGCCCGGCCCCGCGCGTGGCCAAGCAAGCGTATCACTTTCTTACGCATTAGCTCACGCGCACGGGCCCGGCCCCGCGCGGGGCTAAGCAAGCGTATCACTTTCTTACGCATTAGCTCACGCGCACGGGCCCGGCCCCGCGCGGGGCCAAGCAAGCGTATCACTTTCTTACGCATTAGCTCACGCGCACGGGCCCGGCCCCGCCGTCTGCACGAGTGACAGAACAAGCACACACGGCTTCACGCGATGTGCACTTATTTCACTGAAGTTAGTAATCTTGGTGTACAGACGGACGCAATAACGGCCGCGTACTCTGCTCAACATAATGAATAGCGAAAGAGATGAAGTACTTAGTCACTGTGATCACCATTCCTAGTCATAATATTCTTAGCAGAATCCGGCAAACAATGTCATTGACTTCATAAACCATCTCTGCTGGAAAATGACTCCACAATTGCTGGTCCCACAAGCTCGAATGCAAAACCATCCGCACCCGGTTCCTGGAGGCCGGACAACTCCGATGCCGCCCGTCACATGACACGGCATCTATTAGGCCACATATAGAGCATACAATCCCGAGCATGTTTTTTAATCCCGGGATTACGGGATTTTGAAGCGTAATCCCGGGATCCCGGGCCTATCTCGGGATTAGACTAAAAAATAAATGTTTCTAATGTCTTGCACAACACAAATCACAATATAATAAGAAAAGAAAACCGGCCAAGTGCGAGTCGGACTCGCGCACCGAGGGTTCCGTACAAACCTGTAGGTATCCTCGGTTTATGCGTAAGGTTTATGTTTATGAAATTAAATGTTTTTTTTTTATTTTTATATTTGAGTTGATTGAATGGAAGGTAAATTGCGATTTACGATTTATGACGTATTAAAAAAAAACTACTTACTGGATTTCGTTCAAACCAATTTTCGTTGGAAGTTTACATGGTTATGTACATCATATATTTTTTTTTTAGTTTTATCATTCTCTTACTTTAGAAGTTACGGGGGGGGACACACATTTTACCACTTTGGAAGTGTCTCTCGCGCAAACTATTCAGTTTAGAAAGAAATGATGTTAGAAACCTCAATACCATTTTTGAAGACCTATTCATAGATACCCTACACGTATGGGTTTGATGAAAAAAATTTTTTTGAGTTTCAGTTCTATGTATGGGGAACCCCAAAATTTATTGTTTTTTTTTTCTATTGTTGTGTAAAAATCTTAATGCGGTATACAGAATACATCTACTTACCAAGTTTCAACAACATATCTCTTATAGTTTCGGAGAAAAGTGGCTGTTGTCACAGCCACTTTTCTCCGAAACTATAGACAGACAGACAGACATGACGAATCTATAAGGGTTCCGTTTTTTGCCATTTGGCAACGGAACCCTAAAAAGAAAAAAGACAAAACAAAATAATGTTGCTTTTGCAAGACAGAAAAAAAATAGAATATCGAAAATAACTTCGCAGAAATATCAAAGCATCCAATCTTTGACTTCCAAGCCTGCTTCGTAGTTTATTGCCATCATAAGCACAGCAGCTGAAAACGCTCGTTCAGGTTCTACGCTGGTTGGAGGAATAGAAATTGATACTTATATGCTGTTCCTAAGTGATATCCACAAACTCCTCCATTTTCGAAAAGGCTCATTTCACGTCTAATACTATTTGCCAACCCCGATTCATTTTGGACTGGGGAATTCATACTCTTGTTAATTTCCAGCTTTAACTTTTCCTTTAAGTCCCTTCTAAGTTCTACGACAAACATATCTATATTAGGACTGTACCTGTGTATAGTAGGTACATACGTATCGTGCGACGGCGTATCTAAGGGTTGTTTTTGTCGTTACGTAATAAATGCTATTAATATAATCTAGGCAAGGTTATTGTCAAGGCGCAACCGACTACGGAATACGAATAAGACACTTTTTTGGCAATCCCGAAAATCCCGAGATAAGCCAAGCTAACAGTCCCGGGATTTTCAGGGCTAGAAAACGGTCGGGATCCCGGGATCCCGATCGTTTTCTTTTTGTTTTGTATCCTCTAGCCACATATAACGACTGCAATATTTGTGATCGTAACCATTACATTGTAATAAAGTAACTTATAATCTATATAAAAGAAAGTCGTGTTTGTTACACTATTTATAACTCAAGAACAACTAAACCGATTTGGCTGAAAATTGGTGGGAAGGTAGCTTAGAACCAGGAGACGGACATGGAATACTTTACTATAGGCTATATAACATCACGCTACAATCAAAAGGAGCGGAGCAGCAACGAAAAATGGATGGAAACCGGTAGGCAATTCGATGCGACAGGAAGGGTCAGTGGAGCAAAAATTTGACGCGGACGAAGTCGCGGACAGAAGCTAGTTATTAATATTATAAAGCTGAAGAGTTTGTTTGTTTGTATTTTTGGTTGTTATGTATTGGGTAGCCTATTTATTGAAAAAGGCTATAGGCTATATAACATCACGCTACGATCAAAAGGAATTGAGCAGCAACAAAAAAATAACGAAAACTGGCAGGCAATTCGACGCGACAGGAAGGGTCAGGGGAGAAAAATTTGACGCGGACGAAGTCGCGGGTAGAAGTACATAATTTCGGAAGTCGGTGTCTTAGCATCAGTATTTAAATTTTTTGCCACCGACTTCCGAAATTAGAGTTATTTTTCACTTAGTAGTGTTTTTAAGGAAGTCAGGTATTTTTTTTTTTTTTTTGTTAAGAAATTTTTTATTTTAACGTTTTAGTTATGGTATGGGTGCAAAGTTCTCATCAATGGAAATGAATTAAGTCCAAACACCAGGTAATTGCTGTAAGTCTTTGAAGAGTTCCCTCGACTGTATTTCGGCTTCATCATCAGAGCAACTTCAGACCTTCATTAAATAGTAGTGTTTTAAGACAATTAATAAAAACAATAATAAACGCACTAGTCGCCACTACGATTTTCGAATGTTCCCATCGATTTCGCTGGGATGCCATCATTAGATCCTGGTTTCCTTATCATGGTACCACCCTTGGGATATCTCCTTTCCAACAAAAAAAGAATAATCAAAATCGGTTCACAAACAACAAAGTTATCCGCGAACACACATTAAAAAAAATATATGTATATATACGGTCGAATTGAGAAACCTCCTCCTTTTTTTGAAGTTAAGCTTATTGACTTAACATTGACTTAAGCTTATTTACGACAAACGTACTGGATCATTAGTGGATAAGAAAGTGAAGAGTATAATTAACAAATGTGTGAGGTGCATACGATAAAAAACAGACACAAACTCTCAAAAAATGGGAATACTATCAAAGCACGAGTAAGTAACGCAATCGTACCAATTCAGTAATACTGAGTGGACTATGTGGGACCAATACAAACAAGAACTATCAATGGGGAAGGTCACATCACAAGTTATACAAATCATACTGTCGGCGACGAAATCTAAGCATCTAGGCGCAAGTAGTATCGGAGTGCACCCTGACAATGATTTTGTAAGTTAGAAAGCATTTTTAAATTAGTAAAGGTCTCAAAAGTTCGTAAAAATGTCAAATTTAGACCCCCTCTGGGTAAGTGGGTGCAAGTAGCGCAGAGAGCGCCTTCATAATAAAATGTAAATATAAGGAATAATTTGTAGCTAGTAAGGAATTTAATAATTTTGAAAAGTCTTGTTTATAAGTTTATGTATTAGATTCTAATTAGTTTTAGTTTATAGATTTCATGCTTAGTTTTCTTATTAGAATCTAATTAACTTCAATTTGAGTGAATCTTGTAAGGAAATGTACAAAATTTCGAAAGGATGTTCTATAATTACGTAACTTGAAAATGAGGTTTTTTGTTTATGGTCCGATTGTTGCTATTTTTGTTGTTAACGATAGAATTAGATGTAAAACCACTTTTAACGTTTAAATTATCAAAATCGGACCACAGGATTCAGAGATATTATAGATTAAAGATAGTGGCAATTGTCCTAAGTCAAACTTTGTAAGTTTTTGTTCTAGAAAGTTTTTATTGTGACTATGTACATGCAATATTGTGTTTTTATATAAGAAGGGACCACATAACAAATGTAAAAATATATAAAATGTAAGGGTTATGTGATAATTAATTAAAAATAAAGGGGTTCAAAGACTTCGGCTTGATGAAAACTAACAGTGAAATGAGCTTGAAAATCACTGTCGTCTATAAGGTAATGGGAAGCGGCCCCGTCGACTATAAAATACGCACGATCGCCCGGGCCCATTTAGTCGCAGCTCAGCCGTTGAAAAGGCACAACGAAGAACAAGCCGGAGTCCATGGACCAAAAATACTAGAAGAAAAGTGTTTTATTTCGTCCGTTTCTCTCAGAATTCAGCCTCACGTTCAGTCTCCCGAGGTCTTGGTCGACCGTAGTGTTATTACGCATTCAGGGGTGCGTGGTGACGTGTTTTACCAGCGCAGTAGGTAAGTAGGGAAGCACGTCAAAAACGTGGGAGAAGTCCCAGGGCGAGTAAGGGTGCTGATCACATCCCATTCGTCCATTACAATTGGTCCTTCGAGCGCCGGATTCCCTGCAGGAAGAAACCAGAAGAGTTCAGAAGATTAGAAGTTCAGAAGTCCGAAAAATTCAGAAGACTGAAACATGCCGGTTACCAGGTCGCAGAAGGATGCCCCCTCACGTCCGCCGTCCCGTCCTTCCGCTAAGGACGCGACAGAAGAGGCAACAGAATCAGAAGGGGTCACGTCGGCGTCATCGGGAACCGCAACTACATCGGGCACGAACACCTCTTCGGGTACGACGGCTACGGAAGAGACCACGACAACGGAGACAACGGTGGAGACTGCGACCACAGCGGTGACCGAGAAGAACGGTCAGAAGAAAGAAGCCGCACAGAAGGAAACGACCAAGAAGGCCCCAGAAGATGCCGCGGAAAAGGCTGTTCCTGGTTCTACCAAGACGCTAAAGCCGAAAGGGGTCGGTCGTCGCGCCAGGTCCACGAAGACCACGAGTACCACGGCCAGAAGACGCGAGCTGGAAGCCAGAGAAGAGTTAGCGCGCCTGGAACTGAAGCAAGCACAGGCTGCGGCGAAACTAGCCCGTGTCAGATTGGAACTGGCACAGTGTGAAGATGATGACTCCGTGGATGAAGACCTGGAAGACAGAACAGCACAGGTGCAGAACTGGATCCAGACATCTATAATGGAAGACGACAACAGGGAACGACCGGAGCCACGAGATCAACCTCCAGCAGAAGAACCTCAGAAGGTGAAGCCAGAAGAGCACTCTCCAACGAAAGGAACTACGATTGAAATTCAAACGTTGGCGACGGCGTTGAAAGAAGCCTTCACTATACGGGAACAAGCAACGCAGCCGAAGTATATCCACGAGTTACCCTACTTCGACGGCAGCAGCAGTGAGTGGTTGGCGTTCAAGGTTGTCTACGAGGATACAGCACCGATGTTCAACGACGTCCAGAATATGGCTCGCTTAAGAAGAGCACTTAAGGGCAACGCAAGAGAAGCTATCAAGAGTCTGCTGTACTCCGAAGCCTCTCCGCTGGAAGTGATGCAAGCCCTGAGAAGAAGATATGGAAGGCCTGACGCGCTGGTGTTAGCAGAATTGGACAAAGTCAAGGCGTTGTCGAAGATCTCAGAAAACCCAAGAGACATATGTGTCTTCGCAAGCCAGATCAACAACAGCGTAGCAGCGATAAAGGGGTTGAAGAAACCGCAGTACCTGCATTCACCTGAAATAGTGAAACAAATAATAGAGAAGATGCCAACGGTCCTCAAGTTCAGATGGTATGACTTCACGGCAGCAGCAGAAGAAAGTGAATTCTCCGACTTAACCCTGGTATCCAACTTCCTGAACAAAGAAGCAGACAAATGTGGAGCCTTCGCGACCTCAGAAGAAAAGAGTGGGATCAAGAGGACTCATCGACAAGCGGCGCATGCTACGAAGGAGAAGGACTTCAAAGGAAAGGAAGCTAAGAAGACTTGCCCCATGTGTGAAAGTGAGCACTTCCTAATTGAATGTCAGAAGTTCCAGAAGGCGTCGGTTCAAGATCGGTGGGCAATTGTTAAGAAGAGCCACGTCTGTTTCAAGTGCCTTCAAGGGAAACACCGGAAGGAGAGCTGCAGGAAACCACCATGCAGGGAATGCAAAAGGTGGCACCATCATCTATTGCACGTCGACTCAGAAGACAGGACCTCGGGAGACAAAAAGGAGACACATCAAGAAGAAACAAGTGTCACGGCGTCAGTGAATGCGGTAAACAACGCAAGAGCATACCTGAAGATAGTTCCAGTGGAAGTTTTCGGGTCAAAAGGATCTAAGAAGATACTAGCCCTCATGGATGAGGGGTCAACAGTGTCACTCTTGGATGAGAAGGTGGCAGAAGAAGTCGGCGCTCAAGGAAACAGAGAAGAACTGGTCATCGAGACAGTAGGAGGCAGGCTGATAAAGAAAAAGGATTCTCAGACACTGGACCTCACGGTGAAGGGAGTTCACCAAGGAACCAAGAAGACAATCAGAAGAGTCCGAACTATCAACGAGCTGAAGCTTGCACCACAGTTCTTAGACAGAAAAAGGATTGAAGAATGTCGACACTTAAAGAAGATCGCCAACTCGCTGTACTACGAAGGGGAACCACCGCAGCTACTCATAGGTCAAGATAACTGGGAGCTGATTGTGACTCAAGAAGTAAGAAGAGGGAAACCAGGACAACCAGTCGCTTCAAGAACAGGACTTGGTTGGGTGCTACATGGATCGGACAGCGGGAGTACAAGACCAGTGCAATTCCTGAACACGTGTCTTCATGTCAGCACACCTGAAGAAGAGATGCATCAAGCCATCAAGGACCATTTCGCGATCGAAGCGCTTGGGGTGCTACCGAGAAGACCTACTACGGACTCAGAAGGTAGAGCACTTGCCATCCTAGAGAAGACCTGCAGAAGACTTGAAGATGGTCGATTTGAAGCTGGACTCCTGTGGAAGAACGAAGAAGAGCAGATGCCAGAGAGCTACACGTCTGCTAAGAATCGATTGATCAACATCGAGAAGAAGATAGACAGGGATCTCCAGCTGAAGGCAGAATACAACAAGCAGATCCAGCATCTAATCGACAGCAAGTATGCAGAGGAAGCACCTATAGGACAAGAAGACTCCAAGAAGAAATGGTACCTCCCTCACTTCTCCGTGGTTCATCCCCTTAAGAAGAAGATAAGGATCGTCTTCGACGCAGCAGCCAAATCCAGGGGAAGAAGCCTCAACGATGCTCTACTGCCAGGACCAGACCTACTGCAGTCACTCTTTGGAGTACTGCTCAGGTTTCGTCAAGGGCTCTTAGCAGTGGCAGCCGACATAAAGGAAATGTTCCTGCAAGTTCGTATCAGACCAGAAGATAGAGACAGCCTGCGTTTCCTGTGGCGAGCGGATCGGCGCGACATAGTACCGAAGGAGTATAGGATGACATCAGTCATCTTCGGCGCAACTTCATCTCCCAGCACAGCGATCTACGTCAAGAACCGAAACGCAGCGGACTTCAAGGAACAATACCCAGAAGCTGCAAGAGCGATCGAGCTGAACCACTATATGGATGACTACCTACACAGCTTTCATTCAGAAGAAGACTTCAGAAGAGTGACGGCGCAGGTGGACTACATACATCGGAAGGCAGGCTTCGAGCTTAGAGGATGGGCATCAAACCAACTTGAGCTGCTGCAAGACGTAAAAAAGGACACAGCAGAGAAAACCGAAGTGGACCTTGGCGAGAAAGAAGAGAAGACACTAGGACTGCGCTGGTTCACAGAAAGGGACTCCATCGGCTTCAGGGCGAACCTTCGAAACACACCGGAGGAGATAGCTACAGGGCTCCAGGTGCCTACGAAGAGAGAAGTCACCAGCGCCGTAATGTCAACCTTCGACCCACTGGGATTAGCATCACCGGTTCTCGTCCAAGGCAAGAAGCTGCTTCAGAACATATGGCGAAGCGGCGTCGGCTGGGATGAAGAAATAGAAGACAAGGAATACGAAGCGTGGATAACCTACTTAGAGAAGATGAAGCTGCTTCAAGACCTTCAGATTCCAAGATGTCTAGCGCCACATGGCACCGAGGGGGAGCTGCACACCTTCACAGACGCAAGCGAGATGGCGTACGCAGCAACAGTTTACTGGAGGACACGAGGTCGGGACGGGACTTACCACATCAGCTTAGTGGCGGCAAAAGTACGTGTCACACCACTAAAACCAGTGTCGATCCCGAGACTCGAGCTGCAGGCGGCCCTTCTTGGAAGCAGACTAGCACATTCGGTGGAAGAAGAAATGGACCTGAAGGTGGTAAAGAAGACCTTCTGGACAGACTCCAGCATCGTACTCTCTTGGATCAAGACGGACCCGAGAACCTTCAAGACGTTCGTAGCTCATCGTTTAGCAGAGATAGAAGATCTCACGAAACCACAGGACTGGAGATGGGTACCGACAGCACATAACCCTGCTGACGATGCGACGCGCGACGTACCGGAACACTTCGACTGCTGTCACCGCTGGTACGTTGGACCTGACTTCCTAAGGAAAGAGGAAGCCCACTGGCCGGCACCTAGAACATTCAAGAAGGAAGCCACCGGTGAAGAGAAGACAGCAGACGTCGTAGCAGCAGCAAGCACCACTTATCCATCACCAGATCCTGAGAGGTTCTCGTCCTGGAAGAGACTGTGGCGAGCTACAGCAAGAGTCTTACAATTCATACAACTCTGCAGAACAAAGGAGAGGGTCAACGTCAGCCGAGAAGATCCCGCCTGGAAAGCGACGAAAGGAAAACGAACTAAAGGTGTCGAGAAACGACATCAATCTTCAAGAGTGCCAGACAGGAAATATATACCGCTGAACGCCGAACAACTAGAGCAAGCTGAAATCATACTACTGAAAGGCAGTCAAGAGAGAAGCTTCAAAGAAGACATCAAGTGTCTGCAGCAAGGAAAACCATTAGAAGGAAGCAGCAAATTGAAAAAGCTCGACGTAGTGCTGGAAGACGGTCTCCTGCGGCTGAAAGGAAGAATCGACGCGATACGGGGAGTAACAAGAGAATACAAGAGACCCATCGTGCTCGACAGTAAGGACAAGACCACGAGACTTATACTGGAAGATTTCCACTGCCGATTCAACCATGGTAATCACGCAACAGTAATAAACGAAGTGAGACAGCGTTTCTGGGTGCTGGGAATAAGATCAGCAATCAGAGCAGTGCAACATCAGTGTCAATGGTGCAAAGTGAGAAGAGCTAAACCGCGAGAATTACCGACGGGCAACCTACCTTCAGAAAGGCTGATGCACAGTACACATCCCTTCACGTGCACTGGCATAGACTACTTCGGCCCGATGACAATCACCGTAGGAAGACGCCATGAGAAGAGATGGGGAGCTCTATTTACGTGCTTAACAACTAGAGCCGTACACATAGAACTCACCCCTTCACTCTCCACCGACAGCATGATAATGGCCTTACGGAGATTCGCAGCAAGAAGAGGAATGCCGAAGATTGTCTACACCGACAACGGGACTAACTTCGTCGGCGCGAACAAAGAACTACAAGAAGCACAAGACACCATGAAACAAGAAGATCTCATCTCAGAAGCAGAGAAGATCGGCGTGCAGTGGAAGTTCATTCCTCCTGGTGCCCCGAATATGGGCGGTGCATGGGAGCGTCTAGTGCGATCAATCAAAACTGCGCTGGACACCACCCTGAAAGAAAAACACCCTTGAGAGGAGATACTCCACACCCTCCTCTTAGAGGCCGAGCACATCGTTAACTCTCGACCTCTCACTCACCTCTCCGAGAATCCTGAAGAAGAAGCGCTAACGCCTAATCATTTCTTAATTGGGCGGTCATGTGGCGCACCAAGAGTCGGCAACTTCGAAGACAGCGAGCTGGTGGGCAGACCCACCTGGAAGGCCACGCAGCGGCTTGCCGACCACTTTTGGCAACGCTGGCTGCGGGAATACCTACCTACCCTGCTGCCCAGGAAGATCAAGGGAAGAACCAACCCCACCGATCTACGAGTCGGAGACGTCGTGCTCATCGTCGACCACAGCCTGCCGAGATGTACCTGGCCACGCGGCAGAATCCAGCAGGTGTATCCGGGACCAGACGGGCGAGTCAGGATCGTCGACGTCGAGACCAGAGGAGGAGTTCTACGAAGACCCAGTTCGAGAGTGGTGTTGTTGGTGCCGGGAGTATCGCCGAGCCTGGAGGATGGTGCGACGCACGAGGGGGAGAATGTCGGCGACGAAATCTAAGCATCTAGGCGCAAGTAGTATCGGAGTGCACCCTGACAATGATTTTGTAAGTTAGAAAGCATTTTTAAATTAGTAAAGGTCTCAAAAGTTCGTAAAAATTTCAAATTTAGACCCCCTCTGGGTAAGTGGGTGCAAGTAGCGCAGAGAGCGCCTTCATAATAAAATGTAAATATAAGGAATAATTTGTAGCTAGTAAGGAATTTAATAATTTTGAAAAGTCTTGTTTATAAGTTTATGTATTAGATTCTAATTAGTTTTAGTTTATAGATTTCATGCTTAGTTTTCTTATTAGAATCTAATTAACTTCAATTTGAGTGAATCTTATAAGGAAATGTACAAAATTTCGAAAGGATGTTCTATAATTACGTAACTTGAAAATGAGGTTTTTTGTTTATGGTCCGATTGTTGCTATTTTTGTTGTTAACGATAGAATTAGATGTAAAACCACTTTTAACGTTTAAATTATCAAAATCGGACCACAGGATTCAGAGATATTATAGATTAAAGATAGTGGCAATTGTCCTAAGTCAAACTTTGTAAGTTTTTGTTCTAGAAAGTTTTTATTGTGACTATGTACATGCAATATTGTGTTTTTATATAAGAAGGGACCACATAACAAATGTAAAAATATATAAAATGTAAGGGTTATGTGATAATTAATTAAAAATAAAGGGGTTCAAAGACTTCGGCTTGATGAAAACTAACAGTGAAATGAGCTTGAAAATCACTGTCGTCTATAAGGTAATGGGAAGCGGCCCCGTCGACTATAAAATACGCACGATCGCCCGGGCCCATTTAGTCGCAGCTCAGCCGTTGAAAAGGCACAACGAAGAACAAGCCGGAGTCCATGGACCAAAAATACTAGAAGAAAAGTGTTTTATTTCGTCCGTTTCTCTCAGAATTCAGCCTCACGTTCAGTCTCCCGAGGTCTTGGTCGACCGTAGTGTTATTACGCATTCAGGGGTGCGTGGTGACGTGTTTTACCAGCGCAGTAGGTAAGTAGGGAAGCACGTCAAAAACGTGGGAGAAGTCCCAGGGCGAGTAAGGGTGCTGATCACATCCCATTCGTCCATTACACATACATTTCTTTTTTTTATGTTTAGCAACAAAAGCAATACACCTATTAATTGGTGAGAAACAACAACAAACATTTATCGTGGCACTTCGACTCATGGCACGAAGAGGTCACGTGTCACACAATGTATAGTGACAATGCAACAAACTTCGTAGGAGCATTGGCTGGTCCTACGAAGTTCTTACATCAAGAAATATAACAAATCACGCAATCACCGTAACTTCAAAAATCAATAACAAACATAGGGAGTATAGGGACACCACATTTCGGTGGCATCTGGTAAGTTGGTGTTAAGTCAGTGAAACATCATTTACGTAGAGTAAACGGAGATTCGACACTTTTTTTTTTTTTTTTTCAGCCTGGGAAATCATCAAATGACTTCTCCCGCTCTGGGCGGAGCGGGAGGGCGTGTCAGACTTTTACTGACTAAAACCCACCCGTGTTCCATCAGTTGCCCATGTGCCAGGGTCACGGTATCTCTTTCGAACAATCACGCGACCCCGGCAGGCATCGGTCCTAGTAGACCCCTACACTGCTGCTGACATCTCTTTGAGGCGCGCGTGGAACACTGCGCGCCGTCGACCCGAGCTTGGTCCTTACCGGGCGGCGAGCTACCCATTGCTCGCCACCCGCAAGCTCGCGCCTACGGTGGCCGAGAGTCCGCTATTGACTCCCGACGCCCGGGGCGTCTCCTCCTGCGGCGGCTAGGGACGTGAGGGCGCAGAGACTGCCACTCCCTCACGCGCCCCGCCTCCTCCTTCGCGAGCATTACTGCTTCGCAGAAGGAGGTGACGGCTTCCCATTCCTTCTCGCTCCGTACCATGGCTCGCACCAGGGCCGGACGCGAGAGGTCGCCGCCGCCGATCGACTCCACGAGGACACGGCGGTGCTCCGCCCAGGCAGGGCACACCTCCACCGTATGCTCCACCGTGTCCTCCAGACGATCCTCGCAATGGAAACACCCGGACGTATCCTCCCGCTTTATCCTGAACAGGAACCCACCGAAGCACCCATGCCCGGTGAGAACCTGCGTCAGGCGGAAGGTGAGGACGCCGTGACGCCTCTCTATCCACTCCTCAAAGAGGGGACTTACCGCCGCAATTGTGGCGTGCCCAGAGATTCGACACTAACATACAGATAACCTTCATCCACGAAACTGAAGCGAGTTTGAATTCAAGACTGTTGTGTACGTAAACCGAACATGTTAATGACAATGTAGTACTAACTCCAAGCCATTTTCTGATTGGCCGAGAAGCAGTAGGGAAACCAGATTCGATGGAATACATTAATACAGACCTCGTAAACAGATGGAAACAGATTACAAAGATGAAAAAAAAATGAGGAACAGTTGGACAAAAGATTATCTATATCCACTTCAGCAAAGATACAAATGGAAACAATTACCTGAAAATGCTAAAATAGGAAATAATACAAGATGAACATATAATTTACACGCATATGGCCGTTGGCCTAAATCACAGTAATTCACCCAGGAGATGATGGTGTACTTAGAGCGGTAACTCTTAAAAAATCAATAGGCGCTTGTAGAAGAGCTTAGAGAATAGCCGTGGTCGTTTGCCACTTTCTGTAAAGCATGGCTCACTCCTGTTAGATTTGTTTTTTTTTTTAGAGTAGGTGACACACGACTTCGGCTATTCACTGAACATCACTATGAATATTATTAAATACTTACATTAAAATTGAGGATAAGTTTTTAACCAGTGCGCAAATTTTAACAAATTAAACGAGTTATAATAACCATGCAATTTTTATTTTGATATATCTTAGTACAAAAAAATTAAGTTATCGTTAACGAAAGATGTTTATTTTGAAACTGGCTTTTATGGTAACTTGCGCGCGGCGCCGGCGCACAGTGGGCTGGGATTACAAGGTTGGGTCTTAACAGATCAAATGTATTTTTTGGTATCTAGGCATAAATTTAAAACGTTTTTATTCTTTGACTTTTTTTAATTTAACGAGTACTTTCGGAGATATAGCCATATCAAATTTGTATGAAGAGTCATGTTATTTTAGTTAAGCAATTTATTCCAATTAAATTGAAATTGAAAATAATGTATACTAAACGGCCTGAAAACCTCAATACCTACTTAGTTCTTTAAAAAAAAACAATGTTCAACTTTTTCCACCACCATAGGTAGGTATGACGTAATTTGTTTTGAGACTTATTTCCGAGAATCAAGGGATAAGAGTGCGCGAGCGCAACAACAAGTTATGACGTGTCATAACGTGATTGGTGCAACGATAGGGTATCTACGGAATGTTCGGTTGCATTCAAACGTACTTCAGCGTTCTATTACCCACCATAATAGACGCACTACACCCACACATTCATTACTTACTTATTTGTTATTTTGTATTTGTGAAAATGTTTGAAAATTTAGTGACAAACCTTGATCTTTTCGTTATTTTAAAAAACAGTGGCAGTATTAAAAATAATGACAGTTTGTGTAGTGAGATAAGGTCTAAATTTTTAGTCGAATTAAGTGATGATCACGAAAAGACCTTAAAGTTGTTTTGTGCAAATTTTGTTATAATTTAAATAGAAGATGGGAAAACGCTTATCGTAAAGAAAATATATTCAGAACTAAAAATAGTGAATGGTTACAAGAAAACATAATATAGCCAGACTTTATTAAGTGTTTAATAGGCAGTAATGAAGATCAACCAGCACCGAGTACATCAACTCAGTATGTATCACCATCAAAAGTTTCTGTCGGTGTCTCCACCGAACAAAGCCCAAGAAAACCTTTTTGTGAATTAGCGCCTAAACAGAAAAAAAGACGTGCAGAAAACTTTCATTTATCTTCGGACGAAATAAAATATGCATATTTTGAGCAGTTGAAAGCGGATGGGAATGAGGAGGTTGCTAAAATACTAGAACATTTACTAAAGAATCCCCAAGATGTAAAAAAAGTTAAAAAGTGCATATCTGTTAAAGAAACAAAACCTGTGTTTTCTCCGGATGGGGCTTTAGGGTTATTTTTATCACTTAAGCTGACCAAGTGGCAATACAATACTTTAAGAAAAAGTGTTAACGAAAAAGACAGTAATATATCATCTTATTATCGAGTGCAACATGCGAAACAGAAATGCTATCCACCAAAAGATGCTATTACAGTGACAGAAACCTCAGCTAAAATAAAGTTATAAGCTCTATTGGATATAACGACAACAAGAATAATGACGTCACTCGTCATAGATAGTGGTTGTAAAGAATTTAATACTAATCAGTAAGTGGGGATTTGACGGTGCTTCTAATCAAGCCAATTACAAACAAAAAATGCAAACAGACGATGAACAAGAAAGTCAACTTGACGATTCAAGCACATTTATGGGTAGTTTAGTGCCAATAAAATTAGTGTGCGGCGAACAAGTTATCTGGCAAAACGATTCACCAAATTCATCTTACTGGTGTTTTTTTTTTTTTTTTTTTTTCAGGATGGGAAATCATCAAATGACTTCTCCCGCTCAGGGCGGAGCGGGAGGGCGTGTCAGACTTTTACTGACTAAAACCCACCCGTGTTCCATCAGTTGCCCATGTGCCAGGGCCACGGTATCTCCTTCGAACAATCACGCGACCCCGGCAGGCATCGGTCCTAGTAGACCCCTTCACTGCTGCTGACATCGCTTTGAGGCGCGCGTGGAACACTACGCGCCGTCGACCCGAGCCTGGTCCTTACCGGGCGGCAAGCTACCCATTGCTCGCCACCCGCAAGCTCGCGCCTACGGTGGCCGGGAGTCCGCAATCGACTCCCAACGCCCGGGGCGTCTCCTCCTGCGGCGGCTAGGGACGTGAGGGCGCCGAGACTGACACTCCCTCACGCGCCCCGCCTCCTCCTTCGCGAGCATTACTGCTTCGCAGAAGGAGGTGACGGCTTCCCATTCCCTCTCGCTCCGTACCATGGCTCGCACCAGGGCCGGACGCGAGAGGTCGCCGCCGCCGATCGACTCCACGAGGACACGGCGGTGCTCCGCCCAGACAGGGCACACCTCCACCGTATGCTCCACCGTGTCCTCCAGACGATCCTCGCAATGGAAACACCCGGACGTATCCTCCCGCTTTATTCTGAACAGGAACCCACCGAAGCACCCATGCCCGGTGAGAACCTGCGTCAGGCGGAAGGTGAGGACGCCGTGACGCCTCTCTATCCACTCCTCAAAGAGGGGACTTACCGCCGCAATTGTGGCGTGCCCAGCACTGGGTTGCGACAATCGTACCCGCCATGTCGCCATGAGATCACACCGGAGCTCTGTCCGCCGTGCCGCGATTTGTCGCGGCAGCGGTGTTTCACCCCGGCGTTTCGCCCCGGCGTTTCGCCTCTTCGCGCCACTCCCACATGTGCGCGAAGACCTTTGCCTCCAGATCCCATGGCGGCACTCCGGCAAGGAGGCTCGCCGCCTCGCACGAGATCGTGCGGTATCCTCGGATTAACCGGATGGCCATGACCCTCTGGGCCGCACTCCACCGGCGCGCTGGGCGCAGCCTCAATGAGGGCGCCCACACCGGTGCCCCGTAGAGGGCCATGGACCGCACGATCCCCGTGTAGAGCCTCCGGCAGGAGGCGTTTGGACCCCCCAGATTGGGCAGGAGCCGCTTTAATGCAGCCCCAGCCCGCTCCAGTCTGGGAGCCAAACGTCGGAAATGCTCAACGAAGTTCCACCGGCTGTCGAGGACAAGTCCCAGGTACTTCATCGTCGACTCGACGCCGATGTGAACCCCTCCTACCGAAAGTTGGGAACCCGCAGGTGGCGCGTTCCGAGGACCATGAAAACCCATGGCCTCGGACTTGTGCAATGCCACCTCGAGTCCCAATTGCCGGATCCTATCGACGATTGTCGCAACCCCGCGTGTCATTAATTCTGCCGCCGCCTCGTACGACCTCCCCTGCGCCAGGACCAGCGTGTTGTCAGCGTAACAAACCACGCTGTCGCCGCTAGGGAGGTCGGCGCGCAGCACCCAGTCGTAACCGACGTCCCACAGATGCGGCCCCAGGACCGATCCCTGTGGGACACCGCACGACATCTCTCGCCGGTTCCACTCTCCCTCGTGACCGGGGTAGACTACGGCCCTATCCGTCAAATAGGCCTCGACCACGCGACAGAGGTAGGTCGGCATCCGGTGATACCGGAGTGCCTCCCTTATGCAACTCTAGGGCAGGGTATTAAAGGCGTTGGCGATGTCTAGAGACACCGCCAAGACGACCCCACCCCGGGCCACTGCATATCCCGTCGTGAGGGCTCGCACGCGCTTGATGGCGTCAACCGTAGAGCGCCCCTTGCGGAAACCGAACTGGCTGTACGCCAAATCCGGCCCCTCCCGCACCAGCCACCCAACGAGGCGGTCTGCAATTACTCTTTCAAAGAGCTTGCCCACCTCGTCGAGCAGCACGATGGGCCGGTAAGCGGACGGAGAGTCCGCTGGGCGCCCAGGCTTCTTTATGAGGACCAGTTTCCCCATCTTCCAACGAAGTGGGAACTGGCCCCTCTCCAAACATGCGCTTAGGTGCCCCCTGAGTCGAGGCCCGAGAGCCTCTAAGGCCAGGACCCATGCTTTGCCAGGCAAGCCATCGGGTCCTGGGGCGGTATTTTTGGCATTTAGCCGACGTACCGCCACTCTCAACTCTACCCCAGTCACTTCTGGAGCGTTGTCGTCGTCATCGGTGGTGTGGTCCGCAGCATCGGGCACCGCAGGAGGCGGAGCCATTGGTGGGGGACTATGTTCCCCTCGCGAAGGGAACAGAGCGCTCACCACGCCCTCCACGAGTTGAGGCCGGAGACTCTGAGTCAGCGGAGGAGCCCATGGGCGGAGTTTCTCCCGGACGGCCTTGTAGGGCCGTCCCCATGGGTCCCTGTTCAGAGTCTCCAGCGACTCCTTGCGGGCCAGTCCTCTGGCCCGCAGGATCTCCTCTTGGAGGGCGGTCTTCGCCGCTCTGTACCCCTCATATAGCTCCGCCTGAATGGCTTCCGTATCCGGAGGGCGGATACGGAGCCTGCGGTGCCTGGTGTACCGGTGTCGTGCCGCAACGCACGCTTTGCGCAACGCTGTCAGCTGCGGCGACCACCAGTACACCTGGCGCCAAGCCCGTCCTGGCTGGACTCGGGGCATAGCCACGTCACAAATCTCGGACATGGCCTCCCGGAACCACTCGGCCTCGTCGTTGATGTCAGCAGGCCTGTCCGGTGGTGACACCCAGGCCTGCACGATCGAGGCTTCCAGGAGAAGCTCCCGGTCCAGCTTCTTAAGCGCCCACCGCGGACCACACGGGGCCTGTCGGACCGGCGCGGTCGAGGTCTGGGCGGAGACGTCAAACCGGTATACCGGTGGTCGGAATACGTCTCCACCCCCTCCATTACACGCCAGTCAATGACCTGCGGCGACAGAGCGGGACTGGCGAACGAAATGTCCACCACTGAATCGCCCCGCATCCGTACGCACGTAGGGACAGAACCCCGGTTAAGGACGACTAGGCCTGTCTCCAGAGCCCAGTCCTCAACCATCCTGCCCCGTGTGTCTGTATACCGGGAACCCCAAGCCAAATTCTTGGCGTTGAAGTCCCCGAGTACGAGTACGGGGAGGGGACGGAACCCGACGACGACAACTTTCAACTCCGCAAGGGAGTTGTGGAACTCGGCGAGAGTTCGGCTCGGGGAGAAGTATACTCCTACCACGACAATCTCCCCGAACCGTGCTGCTACGCAACCCCGTCCCCTCTTGACAGCCTCGAGGGTCGGGGTTCCGGCGGCGGCCGACGAAATGAGGGTCACTGAGCCGCTCAGGTCCTCCACCCAGTCATCCCTGGGCGGGACAAAGTACGGCTCAGCGACCACGGCGATGTTAATCGACCACTGCGCCATGCTCTGGAGCAAAAGATCCTGAGCAGAGGCGCAGTGGTTGATGTTCGCCTGGAGGAGGCGCAATGGAGAACCTATTATTGGCACTCCATTTCAGCCCCCTCCTGAGCCCCCTGTGAGGGCCCTGCCGTGGCGGTGCCGGCCACGACAGCAGTGGTCGAGGCGGCAGCGGCGACAGCGGTGACAGCGGTGGCGGAGGGTTTTCCCTTGCCTCCGGCCTTGGCGGCTGCAGCGCAGGCCTTACTCCCAGCCCGGTGCTCGGTCGGCTTGCCAACCGCCGCACATGCATAGCAGTGCGGCGTGGCATTGCACGAGCCGGCCTTGTGACCGGGCTGACCGTAGCGGAAGCAGTGACCGCTGCGGTCCACCTCTGAGGTGCAACTCACGAACACGTGGTTGCCCATCTGGCATCGGAAGCACCTCAGAGGTCTGGGCTCCAACAGTTTCACCTGCGCTGAGACCCAGCCCACCAGCAGCCTTCGGCCCTCCGCGGTGATTTTTTGGGCCGCCGACACGGGGCAGCTGACCGTTACGGTCCGCATCCCCATGCTGTCAGGACGGATGGTATCTGCCCTGACTAGGTACCTGCCCTGACCCAGCGAAATTTCACGAATATGCTCAAGTGACCATGCAACTGTATTTGGAATTATATAGCTGGTATTATATGCCTTCAAGTGTTCATAAAGTTCTTATGCATGGTGCAGCTATTATTGAAAGTTTTGGTCTAATACCAATTGGACAGCTATCTGAAGAAGCTGCTGAAGCTAGAAATAAAGACTTTCGTAGGTACCACCAACACCATTCCAGGAAATGCAGTAGAAAAACTACAAATGAAGACATTTTAAATAATTTATTGACCAGCTCTGATCCACTCATCTCAGCGAAACGTCACAAACTTCGCAGAAAACATAAAACTTTGTCAGTAGAAGCACAAAGTTTATTAGTAATCGAACAAGCGGAAACATTTGATGATGACGGATACGAAAATTTTGCATTCGTTAATGTGGATACCCTTGACAGTGATTAAATTAAAAGAGTGCAGTGGCCAGTAGTGATTGTGATTTTTACTTATTTATTTTATTAGTCCTTAGTGGATTAGGCCTAAAGGGGAGACCACTACATTAAAAAAAACGCGCCTAGTTCTTAACCTCTATGGTGGTGTGGAATAGAGAACAAAATTTGAAATTGCGACCAAATCGCAGAAAATCGCAACCCGAGAATAGGCGCTAAAATAGGACAAATATACGTACTATCAATTCAATTCAATTCAATTTATTTATTTCAGAGAAAATCTCCATAAATGTACATAAAACGTTACAAAATCATAAAAACTTAGTGTGTTAGTAACAAAAATTGGACTTAAAATTATATTAGTATTGCTAGTACCTATATCTAACGAATGCCAATGGCTGTCTTTATCCAATGATTTTGGAAAGGACAGTCAAAACGGACAGCAATTACATTTAAGATGCTGTTGCTGCTGCTTCGTAGACGCATCAGCAACGAGTTTGCTTTCTTGCGCATGATGGCTGGAAAGCCATCTATACGCCACTCAGCAAACATGCCGGATGCGCTGCAGCACCACGGCAGTCCCAACAGCATCCTAAAAGTGTTGTTATATTGGGTGCGCAGGGCTGCGTAGGTTCGCTGCGTATGCTTCACCCACAGGCCACTCGAGTAAAACGACTGGCAGAACGCCTTAAAAAGTGTTACTTTCACCTCCTTGGTGCAACGAGCGAACCTGCGAGCGAGCATATTGCCTCTCACCGCCAAAGCCCTGCGCTCCCTCTCTATGTCCTCGTCATCCTTAAGGTCACCTGTCACAATGTGACCCAGATACCTAAACCTGTCCACCACTTTTAAGGCTGCACCATTAAGCATGACAGGAGGAACATATGCGGGATAGTATGCACCTGCTCTAAATACAAGAAGTTCACTCTTTCTTGAGTTGTATTTAAGTCCGTGTGACATCGCAAAAGCCTCACATTGTGATACCAAATTCCTTAATCCACTGATTGTGGGGCTCAGCAGCACCATGTCATCAGCATAACTAATATTGTTAACACACACGTCATCGATGTAACACCCGACATGAGTGCTACTGAGCCGCTCAATCAGCTGATTTATATATTTTTTTTTTTTTTTTACATTATTATTACAGGTTATGATTATATTTATAACTCCGAAAATACTAAGTTATCTGAACGACCCTCATAGGAATAATTATTTATAATCGATAGATAAATCCAACACAATATTTAAAATTTCAGAAAAAGAAACTTTTTTTTTAATGCTAGGTCCTTTACCGGCCCGTTTCAGCCCACTGTGCGGCGTGGCGGCGAAGGTAAACGACCGAGCGTAGCTATTATTACCTACCTCCTGTTCGATCGGTCAAAATTCTAAGAAGTTCGAAGTACCTACGCCAGGGCGCGGTTACTGACCTATTACTATTTCGATATCATATTACGAAATATGTAGGGTGTGCACAGTTTACTGATTTAATGTCGGATAAAAATTAAAAAAAGTATTGAATGAATAATTGAAATGTGTTCTATTACTGATACTGAACCACAAAAAAAAATGCGCGCCGGTTAAAAAAAATCCTGTATATTACGTGTAAGTTGTTTATTGACATTCAGTCAAAAAAAATTCGGGAACGGATGGTTTGTTTATGGTTTCAATTTTTTTTTTTTTATTTGTTATTTTGGCTCATTTGTTTTCCATTTTGGCGCAGAGTTCATCTGTTATTAAGATTCAATACAGTATTCCGAATTTCATAATGGACAAAAACATCAAACAGTTTGTCTTAAATTTTGCATCGCCAATGGATTTTCGTATTCGGAGTCCCTGAAAATGATACAGAAGGCTTACGGTGAGTCGCCTTTATCAAAAACACGTGCTTATGAGTGATTGAAGGTAGTATTGCCTCGCTCTGGTAGGCCATCAACTTCTGCAACTGAAGTTAACATTGCAAAAGTGAAGGAAATAGTGTGACTGAAAATCCTCATTCAAGTTTGAGAGGCGGCTATCCTAACTGTCTGTGTCTCACGAGTCGGGCCGTAACATTTTAAATAATCATTTGGGTATGAAACATGTTGCTGCTCGGCTAGTCCCAAAAAACCTGAATTTTCTCCAAAACCTCAATCGCATAAGAGTCGCTGAGGACATGCTAGAACGACTCAATTCCGACCAAACATTCATGAAACGCATTGTTACTGGTGAGGAGACGTAGGTTTACGAGTTTGACATGCAAACTAGTCAACAAGCTTCGGAGTGGTGACTTTCAACTGAACCGAAATCGAAAAAAATTCGCCAATGTCGATCAAAAGTCAAAGTCATGTTGACTGTTTTCTTTGACTATTGCACGACGCACTTGGAATTCTTGCCGGGCCGTCAAACGGTAATAAAGAATATTATTTGAACGTTATGCGGCGTTTAAGAGAGCAAATTAGACGCAAAGGCCAGATTTGTGGAAACGAAATTCTTGGATTTTGCATCACGATAATGCGCCTTCTAGTTATTCTATTAATTGGCACCATTTTGAGCAAAAACTAAGAACTAAACATCTCTGTATAATTATTATTTTTTCAAAGTCCTGGACGTATATTTTTTAATGTGTATTTGCTCGACATGGTGCCAATTAATAGAATATTATCGTATGCCGTAAACCCTGTAACCAATTTTTCGGTGCTTGTATACCTTTTATACCCGACTACGGCGAAATAAAAAGGAGTGTTACGATTTTGACCGGTATGTATGTATGTCCATCTATTCCCTCAGATACATTTAATAACGGTCAGCAGAAGCTTATAGAAGCTGCCAATCATCAAACAAACATAATGAATAATGATATCTACTACCGCAGGTGTAAACCAAGCTGAAGAGCAAATCCAGAACAAGTTAGAGAAGTTCCATGCAATACTAAATGAATGATGAATGGTCACAATGTTTGGCTTTGGTATAATAAATCTATTGACAAAAATCAGATACCGGAATAAACGTATGTTGTGTGCTTACCCAGGTCTTGGTCTTAAACTTTCATACAAAACCGTTCAGCCGTTATGGCGTGCAGAGTAAATTCCGCATTTTAAAGTAAGGATTTGCCCGCGACGCCGCGAATCCGTTCAGTGGTTTGAGCTGTGTGTTCATAGATCAGTCAGTCAGTAACGGTTGCCTTTTAAATATACAGAAGATTAAAACCAAGACACATCACCAATATCAGAAAAATGGCTAATCAAAAGATGCCATCAAACTTAACAAATATTCAGGGTCGAATAATACAGACTGAGATGAATGTGCATTACATTCACATACGCACATAAGAGTGTACGCTTACTTCCCAATACACCATGTAACAAAATATAAATGATACACGTTACGCCCAATCTACAGAGGAAAACAGATGGATCATTCGACTGCTTGACTATTGAGCAGAAATTCATAGGTTTTAATCACAACGACGAACGTTGCTTTGAACTAAACTCAAGAAGAATTTAAAGACTGTCTTCGTGGTAACACAGAGTTTGTCTGCTATCCTGCCGCTGTCAAGAACGTGCAACAACGATCGTCAGCAGCAAAACTCACACGCAACGAACACAGCCGCCATACGGCATATATACACAAAAGAGTATTACATAACACACCCTGTGTCAGGGCTTGAAATACCGTTAAAAATATGGTATCGTTACAGCCTTTTCATGCAGATATCGTTATCTAATAAATAACGTTACAATATTTAACGTTATATCTGGTACATTTTATCGTTAAACATGTGTAACGTTAAAATCTACGCTATCGTAAATTTTATCGTTATGAGTTAGTTTTGTTACCGTCGCTCTCGTTCAATCGCAAGAGTGTCAGACAGCAGCGACGCTAAGACTGTGCCGTACGACTATTTGCGTGTTTAATTCTCTTTGCTATTCTGAGTTGTGCTTGTTCTTGTGAATGTTGCTTTCAAAGTGATTTAAATTTAGTTTATTACCTAACTTTGATTTAGGTAAATATCTAATTGTAAACATTTTTAGATAAATTTTTTAGCCAGTCTTTAGATTAGAAGACATGCCAAGATTGTTTACATTTAGTTAACTACCTAAACCGACGGAATGTAGACTAGGAATTATTTATCTCAGGTCTCCAGCTGTACTATACTTTTGGGACATATAATATTGTTACGTAGATCGTAAGTCTAGAAGCATCATGCTAACTCCGTCTCAGAAAGGGGCAGTGTGACGTAAATCGAAAAGTCTAGAAACATCACGCTAATTCCATCTAAGGACGGGGCAGTGTTGGAAACTACTAGAAATGACACGCTAACGCCATCTGTTATCGAGTAGCAAGTACTACACGAAATTGTACGTATACGCTACTGCCATCTATTGTCGAATAGTGGGATTAAACAGTTCAATGGAAGTTACTAGAAGCTTCTGCGCTGTGGCAGTGTCGAATGTTCGAGAATGTTCTGCTCGGGATATAAATAGCGGATTGTCGGGCCGACAAGCAGTTCGATTTCGGAAGCGAGCGAATACGATTCGAGTGATACAGTACAAGCGAAACAAGTAATTCCAAGTGACGTCTCTTGTAGTTGCGATATTTGTGTTTATTAAATTAAACTGTGTTGTGTGTTTTGGTAAATTGGTTTGAATTGATTTATCCCGAACCCCAGCTCGTAACATTTGGTGTCAGAAGTAAGGGATAAATTATGCCAGTTTTACCGAAAGAGGATACGGAAGGTATCCGTACCAGGAGTCAGCGCCAGCAGGAGGAGGAACTTCTAGACAGACACCTGGGGGTAATCAGCCAACGATGGAGCCAGTCTCCCAAGCGTCTGGTGTTCCTACAGCATCACCAGCCATGGATTTTTCTGTGCTAATGGCGATGCTGCAGGAGCAGGCCCGCCGACAGGAAGAACAGGCCCGCTGCCTACAGGAACAGCTGCAGTAGGACAAAGAGGAGCAAGCTCGCCGGCAGGAAGAACAGGCCCATCGACAGGAAGAACAGGCCCACCGCCTTCAGGAACAGCTGCAACAGGACAAAGAGGAGCAAACTCGCCGACAGGAAGAACAGGCCCACCAACAGAAAGAACAGACCCGCTGCCTGCAAGAGCAGCTTCAGCGTGATAAAGAGGAGCAGGTTCTCCTTTTGAAAGATCTACACGCAACATTTGGCAAGGACATCAAAGTCATGAAGGAGACTGTTCAGGTACATGAAAATCGTATCTCCGAGGCCGAAGTCCAGATCGCTGATATAAGAAAAGCGGCTGGAGTTCTGAAAGCTGGAGATCGGACTACGGCTTCGATAGTTGCTGCACCTTTCGTGCGCGGGTTTAAAGTGCCACCCTTCGATGGAACATCTTCCTGGTCGGCATACAAAATTCAATTTGAAGCTGTCATGGAAGCAAATGGGTGGACAACAGGCCAGGCCATGACCGCGCTTACTTTGGCCCTTCGTGACCAGGCCTTAACTGTGTTAGAGGCTCTCGGCAAAAATGTTACCTACGAGCAGCTCGTTGAGGCGTTAGAGGCCAGATATGGTGACGCGCACCCGGAACACGTTTTTCGTGCCCAGTTGAAGGATCGTGTGCAGCGCAGTGGTGAAAACCTACAGCAGTGGGCCCTGGAAATCGAAAAGCTGGTTCGAAAGGCGTACCAGACTGCGCCCGCGCTCATCGAGGGTATACTAATTCAAACCTTCATAGATGGCATACGGGACCTGGAAGTAAGGGCTGCTGTGAGACTTGGGCACCATGAGACCCTCAAGGACGCCTTGGTTCATGCGTTGAAGGTGGAGGCAGTGAGGCATGATCATCGAGCCCATCGCATCAGGGAGGTTGCGGCGTCACCTGTTCGTGACCGTGTTAGGTACAGCCCTAGATGCTACACTTGCGAAGAAAAAGGCCACCTTCGGTCAAGTTGCCCGAAGCGAAGCACAGCTAACGAAGACCAGACCCAGGAAAGAAGAGCGGCTGAGATCACCGCTCAGCAGCAGGAAAACTAATAAACGCCAGGACTGCGGGGCGGGTGCTGGCTGGTGTCAAAATAGCCCCAAGAATTTCGGTCTCATAAGCCCATGATAACACCCTAGTCATAAAAGGTGAAGTGAACGGAAGACCATGTAAGCTGACATTGGATACTGGAGCTTCTCGCACGTTGTCAGTTCCCAACTAGCGAATCGTTTTCTTGGGGACTTCTTCGGTAAGCATGACGGCGTAAATTTAGTAACAGCTACCCGTCAGCACATAACCGTCCGTGGTGAGAAAAAGGTGAAGTTAAAACTGGGTAACACAATCTACCGACATAAAGTCATCATGGCCGACATAGTAGACGACTGCATCCTAGGTTTGGACTTCATGCGACAACACTGTTGTGAGATGGACGGTAATCAAGGAGTCCTCAAATGTGGGTCGTAAGAAGTCTTCATGGAAGGTGCACCATCAGGGAAAGTGTACTGCTTGAATAAAATTGTTCTTTCTCCCCGATCAGAAACAATACTTCCAGTTAGTCTTCCACATAATTCTGGGCAGAAAACCCGATGTATTCTCATTGAAGGATTGGATGAAAACCTTCCATGGAAAATTGCGCGGACCTTGGTAAAGGCAATCGACGTTGCAGCCGTACGCATACTGAACCCAAGTGAAAAGGAGCAAGTAATCAAGAAGGGTACGTTGATGGGTTCCTGTGGGGAAATAGCTTGGATGCGTGAATGTCAATATCAGCCTTCTTAAAATAATACCCAAACTGCAAGATTTAACGTGTTAAATCTTTTAGAAGACTGTCATAAAGATTTATCAGAAGAAGAAAGAGAGAAGGCTAGGAAGATGCTACTTCAGTATGCAGACTTATTCTCCAGAAATGATGCTGACATAGGGAAGACTGGATTAGTTCAACACAAAATTAATACCGGAAATGAGTTACCAATACGACAACGACCAAGAAGATTACCAGTGGCAAGAGAAAAGGAGGTCGATACCATGATTAAAGGAATGGTAAAGGATGAAGTTATAGAGCCTCCATCTAGTCCTTGGTGTTCTCCTGTGGTCCTGGTGAAAAAGAAAGATGTCAGTATGCGCTTTTGTGTAGAGTATCGTCGATTGAATGACGTTACTAAGAAAGACAGCTATCCACTACCCCGGATCGACGACACACTGGACACGCTGTCAGGAATTAAGTGGTTTACAACGTTAGATCTAAAAAGTGGCTACTGGCAAGTGGAAATAGACCCTAAAGACAAGGAGAAAACTGCATTTTCTACGGGAAAGGGACTATGGCAGTTTAACGTCATGCCATTCGGATTGTGCAATGCTCATGCAACTTTCGAAAGGCTAATAAATAAGGAGCTCGTTCTCACGGGACTAATTGGAGACGCCTGCCTTGTCTATTTAGATGACATCATCATCGTGGGCCGCACATTCGAAGACCACCTTCAGAATTTGGAACGTGTTCTATCAAAAATCCGAGGAGCCAATCTCAAGCTAAGTCCAAAAAAAATGCTCATTCTTCAGACAGCAAGTAAGCTTTTTGGGGCACGTGGTTTCGAAGGAAGGAGTACAAACAGATCCTGAGAAAATCGTCGCCGTAGTAAAGACATTGCAGCATTTCAGCAAATCCTTGCTTGGACGCAAATTCCACCTGCGAACTGACCATGCTTGCATTAAAGTGGTTGTTGCAGTTTAAGAATCCAGAAGGACAAGTGGCGAGATGGATTGAACTGCTACAAGAGTACGACTTCGCAATTGAACATCGTAGTGGGAAGTCTCACGGTAACGCGGACGCTTTATCAAGAAGACCTTGTCCTGAAGACTGTAAGCATTGTGTCAGGCAAGAAGATAAGGAAACAGTACCTGTCAGGATGTTAAGAACGGACCTTTGTGACGAGTGGAAGGAAACCCTACGGCATGCCCAGCAGAGTGACCCAGATATTAGGCCAATTCTCGAGTGGATTAAAGCTAATGCTCCCAAACCCAAATGGTGTGATGTTGCAGCGATGAGTATCACCACAAAAAGTTATTGGGCACAGTGGGAGAGCTTGGTGAACCAGGATGGTGTCTTGTGCCGAAAATGGGAAAATGCTCGAGGGAATAGCTGTCACCTGCAAATGGTAGTCCTAAAGACGAAGGTACCAGAAGTTCTACGGCTCTACCACAATGGTTCTTCAGGTGGTCATATGGGAGTAAGAAGGACTCTGTTAAAGATCCGAGAAAGGTTTTACTGGATCCATTGTCGAGAGGATGTGGAGGACTGGTGTCGCAGATGCACCAGTTGTGCAGCGGTAAAAGGACCACACACACGCAGCAGGGGTGCATTGAAAGTGTACAACGTAGGCGCCCCCTGGGAACGAATAGCACTAGATGTCGCTGGGCCATTCCCCGAAAGTGAAAGTGGAAATAAATATTTCATGGTTGTCATGGATTAGTTCACCAAGTGGCAGGAAGTCTTCGCCATCCCTAATCAAGAAGCTTCAACAGTCGCTGATAAATTAGTGCACGAAGTCTTCTGTCGGTTTGGGGTACCCTTGGAAATCCACAGCGATCAAGGAAGAAATTTTGAGTCTCAAGTGTTTCAAGAAACATGTCGGGTTATGGGTACTCACAAAACCAGAACCACTTCATACCACCCACAATCTGACGGAATGGTGGAGAGATTAAATCAGACGTTGGAAAGATATCTGGCAAAAGTTGTAGCAAGCAGACAAAAGGATTGGGACAAGCACATACAACCGCTTCTTCTGTCATACCGAAGTGCAGTTCACGAGAGTACAACTGTGACGCCAGCCTTCGCGAACTTTGGAAGGGGATTAAGGTTACCAGCTGATTTAATAACCGGCATTCCCCCTGATTCACAGTGTCAGATACGCTGTCTACTACATTGTTTACGTCATTGGTAATGCCGACGGTAATGATGACGTCGGTCATCTTAGAATTATAACGAAGGACGTCGTAATGTGTGTAAATGTGTTTTGGCCCTAAGATGTAGTTTAGGTAGGTATACTTAGTAGGTAGCCGACCGACGGCGACAGTCGCACCAATTGAAGTGGTTGACTGTGAAATAACATTATTTTATTACAATAAGTTTTAAAAGAAGATAGAAATATAAAAATATCTCATTCTTCAAAAGATTTTTTTTATTACATATTTATATCTAATTACAGTCGACCACATGGTAATAACATTTGGACCTTTAACTGATTTAGTGCGGGATGTTTTATAAAAATAAGAGGTCAAGATATAGGTAGGTACATAAGATGGTTATAATCGCCATGAAGTCGACCATATAGGTAGAAAATCGGCACTGAGCTACATAAGTACCTACAGATAACAATTAAGTATTTTAAAACTTACCTTTAATTTTTTTCTACACTCTGGCACTAAACAAGTTGAGGTGTTGTCATCATTTATTTCAAAATATCTATAGACGAAATTTTTTTTCTCACGCCCCATGTTGAACTTTTTGGTATCGTTACTCAAAACACAAAAATTAAATCAGCTGTAGTAGCTAATCTAAATGGAAGTAATAATTCGCGAGCGCTGAGGTACGCGCGTCCAACGGCCGTGAGAGTTGAGACGACGACAAACGAAATGGCAACAGCGCGTCAGAGGAGCGCGCGCCGCCGGCCGCCACACGCCGTGCCACGCCCGCGCGGCCTTGGAGAAAACGGCAACGTCGCATAAAATAACCAAAATTTACCGTTTACTTGTTACCGCTATTTTCACAATAACATTAAAAATACCGTTAATTTTTAACGCAATTTTTAACGTTCTTATAATGTTATGCTACCTAATTAACGCTACCAAATCATACCGATATGCAAGTATCTCTATGGAAATACCGTTATTTAACGTTATTTTTAATGTGAATTGGTATCGTTTTCAAGCCCTGCCCTGTGTTAAGAATAGTTGTATATACAGGGTTATTTGTAAAACACCGGCAACCTCTCAGGAATATGTTAATAATATTCGTAATTAACAACTTTTGTTGTATGACTTTTAAAAATTCATCAGTAACATATTATAAAATAAATAAACCAGATTTGAATTTTATATTCTTGTCATCTTTAGCCATTTGATCAGGCTCTCGAGTCTGCGGGACTGGAAGTGAGTGTACCCTCTCCGAACCTGGAAATTACGTCTACTATCCGTCTGTAACCTTAGGTCGCATGGCGCAGACATCCACAACGTATTTATATATCTAATGATACAAAAAAGTTGCTTAGTTCTGAAATAAATGATGGGCAGACGTATTAAAGCTCACAGCGGGCCCAAATTGGAGAAGAGTTGCTAGGATAGGATAGTTAGGTAGGTAAAAGATAGATAGGATTCAGTGGAAGTTGTTTGAGGAGGCCTTTGCCAAGAGACACACTGAACTAAGGGACATATTATAAAGTACTGCAACACAAAGCTGTTCGAAAGTAAAAGGGCTTATTACTATCAGTTATGTTTTCAGGGTCGGAAGCCCGCCTTCAGTCATTGAAGTGGTACCAAAAGAAGAATTATAACAAGATATGTTCTTTCTTTGGTATTGTTCGTCAAAGCGTTGGGCTCCTTATGTTCAGTGTTGAGCTAAACGATTAGTGAGAAATGCTTGCACTGACTGGACAGGTCCACTCAATCTGTGTGGTTCTTTCCTCAAAAGACCATTTCAGTCACCAATCTACATGATCTTCACATGATGTGAACAAGATTATGTCTGGACTTTAAAAGAGACTGTGACCTTTGAGTTTATTTCGGCTTTTCTGCTCAGAGTAGTCCGTTAGGAAACGCCGAACTCATCTAGTTAAAAAAAAATATCATTGACATGTAAAAGTGTTTGTACAAACCTACTTACAGAAATAAAATCATTTATCAAGATGACGAATTAGCAACTGCCAGCGTCTTCCGACGAGCAAACACTTCAAAGTCAATATTACTGTAGGTTTTACTTCATTGCAGATCTGCAGAGACAGCTACTGGCACGAACTGATCAACGCCATACTCAATTACTCATAAAGCATGGACGGTTTTTTCATGCGTCGGAATGTTGTCCATTGAAGAGTCGGTCTAAATGATAGAGTCATTTAACTATTACTAAGTAAGTACCAAGACAAGACAGCCTGTACATAGTGATTCTTTAGTTTGTGACTATGGTATACCTATATGTACACACATATAGCGACGCTGGAATGTTCTGATATCGCACGAGACGTTTACATAGCAAGTGTTGTGATAATGAGTGATGTGATGATGTGCCACTTGGGAGTTTCCAGCCATGAGATATGACGACCGACTCAGGGGCACCGTATGCCGCCCGCTTGCTTATTATCTTGGGCTTACATATTTACGTAAATACATTACATACACATGTAAAGATATTAAATGATAAGACATGCAGCGTTATCATATATCACATACGGATGTCTTACATGTTAACGATAGTCTAGCTGTTCTTTCGAAATGGTTTGCAGCTAATAATCTCTTACTTAATGCAAACAAAACTAAAGGTCTAAATTTAAAACTTGATGGCAAAAAACTAGATGCTATTTCGAAAACTGTATTTCTAGGAATTACTTTAGATCGAAATTGCAATGGGGTGCCCACATTAGAGCTATTTCAATTAGATTAAGTTCACCTGCATATGCAATAAGAAAAATAAGGCAGTTGCCCGATAAACCTACAGCTAGAATAGTATACTTTCCTTATTTCCACAGTATCATGTCTCATGGCGTTCTGCTGTGGGGTTCGGCAGCCTACGTAGATTCAGTTTTCATTTTACAAGAGAGGGCAATGCGCGCAATCTATAAAATGGGGCCTCGCGAGTCTCTTAGAAACAAAGGGGATGTTTCATTTTCGGCCATCAGATGTACATTTATCGAAAAAGAGGAAAAAATATCACAAATTGGGGAAAATATTCTCTGGTGAATTTGAGCCTGATTTGTTGTGTACAAAAATAATAGTTTTTCAATTATTGCCATGTTTTATTCAACATGGCGTCTCGTGACTTAATTCGTTCTGAAATCATGTCTCATCAAATCAATGTTAAGGAGAAAATAATAAAAAAATGTGTGTATTCCTGTAGTGTTAAAAATAAATTACTATTATTGTTTTATAAATATTTTTGAGTAAACATAATTAAATGTGACCATTTCATCGTTACAAAAATCTTTAGTCTCCATTTTTGAAGTGTGTTTCTAAACGAATTCAAAATTACCGTCTTAGGACAAACGTCAAACATTTTTAATTTTTATTTTGTACATAAAAACCATTTCATAATATGAAAAAAAAATTACTTAATTCTATTCAGGACTAAGTTACCCAGCTTCACTAAGCGGTACACGTTATGGCCGGAGCCTCATATAAAAATGAAACATCTCCTAACAGAAATTAATATACTGACTCTTCCCACTCTTTATAATATCTTTGAATGTATTTTGTATGCTCGCAAAAACTTAGGCCTTTTCAAAATAGGAAGCGATTTCCGTAACATACCTAAATACGCGTAGTAAAAATGAAATGGTGATACCAAAATTTAGATGAAGTAAAACTAGTTTAAAGTCTTTTCATATAAACAAGTAGGTATCCGCTTCTATAACAAGTTGCCAAAGTCGGATACTGAACTTAGCGATGGAAAGTTCAAAACTGACATCAAACGTGTCCTTATCAAAAAAGCATAAGCAGCTACATTCAAGACAAGGAAGTTTGGCAATAACTCCTTCTGCACATGTGGCTTCTCTTATACTTCATTAACAGGATAATCATGTTCATGTCTATTAACTGCTCCCAATTGATGGTGTACGTTATTTCTTTACATACTTCTTTGACATCTACTCATTATTTGACATTATATACTTACAATTCGAATTTGAACAGTTTATTATTAATTGTTATAGCAAAAATTACATTTGGTTTAAATAGGTAATTTTATTTTTATTTATGAAATACTATCATTTACGTAGATTTTTTAATACTTTGTGAATGTGAGAACGTTGCAGGCCTTGTAGACTGTAGGCAATTTTCCATTTTATTAAGTACTTGGTACTTGTTGACAGTCCCACACTGTTCTCCCATACCTATTAACACTGTAATTTAAAACCATTGTAAAAGCCAATTTATTTTTAATAGAGTAACCATGGAGTTTCTTGCCGGCTCTTCCCCATAGGAATCAGCTATTTGGAACCGTGCCTCGGTGCCTCTAGTAGCACCAAGTAGGTTTCAGTGATTCCCGATTTCCCCAAGTCCTAAGTTCCCCAAAACTTATATCTATACTAATATTATAAACCTGAAGAGTTTGTTTGTTTGATTGAACGCTCTAATCTCAGGAACTATTCGGGACAGGATACAGGATTCGAAATGAAACATTATTTTTGTGTTGAGTAGCCCATTTATCGAGAAAGGCTATAGGAGCATTACGCTACAGTCAATAGCAGCGGAGCATCAATAAAAAATGTTGCAAAAACGGGGAAAATTTATTCCTTTTGCGAGTTTCCGTTGCGTGCGCTGCGTAAACGGTTAAAGTAACGCAACAATAATTATGTATGACTGAATTGTTCCTCTTAAAAGGTTCTAGACTAAAGTCCGCGAGAGCATATATTATGTCTACCTTTTAAGGTTGACTCACTATAACTCTTTTAATTGTAATTAAATCTAAATACTATACTATCTCTAAACTAATATTATTAAGCTGAAGAGGTTCTTTGGTTGAATGTACAAATCTCAGGAACTATGTTAAATGTTGGATAGCCCATTTATCGAGGAAGACTATAGGTTATATAACATCACGCTGCGGCCAATAAGAGCGGAGCACCAATGCAAAATGTTGCAAAAACCGGGCAAACGGGGTTATTACTTTCAAGAGCTTTCGCTGCATGCGCTGCGTAAACGGTTAAAGTAACGCAACAATGATGTAAGCCGGAATTGTTCCTCTTAAAAAGTTCTAAAACAAGTTCGCGACAGCATATGTCCATCTTTTAAGGTTGGCGCACTATGCTTTTTTCAGATTCGTTTAAAAAAATGCATTATTTGCGAAGGTGTTTTCATAAACATGGATATAATCCTTATCCATCAGACAGAAGTGTTTGATTTTGAACAAAGTTGCCCTTACATTATTTGAGATTAATGAATATCCTACGAGATATAACAAACTGATTGCTCAACACTACGTACGGGATTCGATGCGACGGGGTGTGTCGCGGGAGCAAGTTTGACGCGGACGAAGTCGCGGGCAGAAGCTAGTTATTAAATAAAATTGTACGACTCTGTCTTGGCCGAAATCTAGAATGGTACAGTCGTCAAATAAATGCTTACGTATTGTTTAATGTTATTACTTTAGTTAGAGAATCAACGGAGTTAAAATGTTATTTATATGTATGTACATTCTTTGCAATTTACGCTTAATTCATTAAATATTATTAACAGTACGCAATATCAGTGGCGTGCACAGGGTTTTATGACCGGGTAGGCAGTTCAAAAAAAAAAAAAACCTCTCTCGTAATTGCTCAAGTTAGTGAAGAAAAATTCACTAGGTGGTTTAAAAGGTTGAAATAGCGATTTCCTGATGATGATAATTATTTTTCCGTCGAAAGCACAGAAAGATGTTGTACTCATTGTTGACTTTGTGTGTTTCTTAAATAGGTACGTGAGAATACGTTCTAATGAAAATGAACGATCTGTCGATGCGCTGCTTGCTTGGATAGTAACAATAAACTTCGCTAAACGTAAAACTTCTTCGTAACACTTCTCTCAATACGATAATTACCAATTTTATTTATGTTTGAGCAAGCCGCGGGCAAGAAATCACATAAATCTGCAAATCCCGAACAATTCCACACTGTACTCGAACTACTAAACTAGCAAGGAAAACAAAATAATTTAAATGTCTGTAAACAACAACACAGCCGGTTTTATGTTTCTTAATTATTACTATGAAACTTACGAGTTGCATTACCTCTTTGCTGGGTTAATTCTCGTACACATTTCCCTTTAGATACACTTTTTAACAAACACATTTTCTACACAAACGTCACAATCGAACAACATTTTGAAAAAAAAAAACGGGTTGGCTTTAGTTTGGTTTGGCAGGCGGAGGGAGCTAAAAGTGGTTAAATCTGGTAGAGGGTGGGGCCCCGATTATAACGCTACCACTCTTATTAAAAGGTAATGGATATTTTTCCAGAAATTCACAAAAATTGTTTCTAACCTTAAATCAGATAAAAAGCGTAATCTAAACGTTATTAGGTGAAACGGAACGATAAAATGGGCGATTGGCAACCGAATGTGTTCTAATATATCGTCTGTGGTGTACAAATCAGTGAAAAGGAACGCAAAAAAAGTCTGGTTTTTGCGTCGTGACTCATGTGTCATTTGTGACGTTTGTTTTTATTCCGTTTCTCCTTGATATTTATTGTGGTTTCATTTTTATAACAACCTAGAAAGTTATAGAGTCTACTACAATGTCACTCCTCTTAGTATGCAAGAGCGAGCGAAGCGAGCTCGGGACTTAGGGCACCCCGACTCGGACAGGTTAGGTTAGAAGGGGATGGCGGGGTCTGAAAGACCCCGCCATCACCTTCGTGGTTATTTTTTTTTAAACCACCCAGAAGTAGGAGCCCCGCGAAGCGGGGCTCCGTCGACGACGCCTTTATTAGTATTGATTTGAAGCAAATTTAGAACCGCACGTGATTTTCCTTGACCGCAGTAGGTGATTTTAGTGTTTTGAGGTTAGATTACAAATATCAGTTTTTCTCAAAAACGGTGCGATACCTTTTCACGGGAGTGGTACCAGAGGAGAGTGGACACCTCCCCCCCTCCCCCCTCCCCATCACCACCCCCTCCGCCTGCCAAACGATACTAAAGGGACCCCAAAAATCGACCTAAATATTAACGTTTACTGACTAAAACCCACCCGTGTTCCTTCAGTTGCCCATGTGCCAGGGTCACGGTATCTCTTTCGAACAAATCTCGCGACCCTGGCGGGTGGACGTCATTTGAAGATTTCCCACACAAACAAAAGGCTGCTACTGAGAAATTCCAAATAGAAAACCCCAATAACACTTCGCACTCGCACAAAACACATACCTAGGTAGTACAAATATACTCGTATATGTATATAGAACACATAGTCCAACATTACGTTCATTTTAATTACCTAGTACGACGAGTGGTCAAGCGTGAACTTTACAAATGAATTAATTTAACATTTTGGGGAAGTTGGGAATTAAAGTATAAAAAATCATTTTTGGCAACTTGGGACTTGGGGAAATCGGGAATGACCCGTAGGTTTATGTGAAATAAAAATATTTTGATTTGATTATCATTATTAATTAAAATTATCAGAAGAGCAGAGTGCGTAGGTAGATCACGTAGGAGGTCGGGCTCTAGAGCCCGGGAGGGCGTGCGGCCGCGGCCGTTTTATTTTTCTATTAAAGGACAACAAAAATTGTTCTACGCTTTTTTATTTGACACTAAACATACTAAAATATTTAGGGCAGCTAGTTTGCAACTAGCAATGAATTTGATAAGCTAATGTTGACATGAGCCAATCACACTGCAGAGCTTAAGGGCTGCTAACATAGTAATTACAATAACTAATTAGATTAAGAAAGTACTGGTAGTTTTTACTTAATGACTCATTAACGATTTTGTTATGTTGCAACAAAAGCGTTCATAAGTCATTAAAGTACTCAAAAATGCACCTGTTATTTAAGGAACTACTTAGTGATGACTAATTCTCAGTAACAAGTATACTTAATGTACCTCCATTCCATCAGTAATACAATAACAAAGATAAATACTATAGGCAAAATATCTCGGAAGGGGCATTCTGGGGGCACCATGTGTCCTTAAAGAAAATGTGGCATAAAATAGGTAAATAACAGTAGTGAAAACCGCAAGTCGAAACAAAGAGGGAATCAGGAGATACCTACATACATTTTTGTGGTCGTTTCCATACAACAATAACAGTTTTCATCGAATAGCGCCTAAAGTGCTGGTCAAATAAAAAAAGCGTAGAGCAATTTTTGTTGTCCTTTAATAGAGGAATAAAACTGTATATTTTGTTTTTTTTAATTAAATACTTTTCAATTTTTGATTCTATGTCCGACCTCTTGTATGGGGACGATCCACTGTGCGGCGAGTGCTGGACACAAGCTACATGTTACGATATTACATACATCACGGACTCGGCTAGCGTTCTAATTAGATTATTAGTACGTGCTATTAGGTATCTCATAATTGGTTTACACGTGCATGTCGCTAACGAAGCATTTTGCCGTCAGAGCCAGTTATAGGCCCTAAAGGCAGACACGCTCCTACACTTGCAAACTGACCGGAGGAGCGACGGCGCGCGGCGTCAATTGACAGTCAGACGGTGTCGTTGGACCTCACTGGCACGAGGAAGGGTTGGTATACGAAGCGTCACCCTGCTGGTTCATTGCTAAATGGCAACTCTTATAATTTCGTAACGTCCGTCTCTCTAGATTCGGATGTTACACAGCCATTTACCTCAGAGAGTAATTGCCTATAAAAGCGGGCTTTTATAGGCAATTACCTACTCTCTGAGGTAAGAGTTGAACTCAAATGAAAATCTAAAATGGCGGCTGTGAAACCTTCAAAGGTGTCATCCCTGCTTGACGGGGGTCCCCAGACCGGATTAATTTTATTTCACTAACTACCTACATACCTAGGTATACAATGCGTCTTATAATTTATCATTCAGTTGATTGCAGAACTTTGTTACTAGAATAAAATGTTTGAAAAGCCAGGTATTCAAAGTTATAGTAACATGGAACAAGGGCAGGAAGGTGACAAAGAAAACGTTGACTACCGGGAGTGTTACCGTTCCTCTACTGTGTAGTGTGGTATCGCACCTCGGTGACCTCGGTATCACACTACACAGTAGAGCCGTGACACACACACGTCGTGTCTGTCCTATCCCATTCGCCGCTCCTCTACTCACTAGTCCCTAGTTCCCTACTGCATTGAAGTAAGGGTAACAAGTAGGTACATAAGCTGTGCCTGCGTTTCTGTATAAGTGAACAGATCTCGTATTGTAAAGGCTTTCCGTATATTGAGAGGTTATCTTATGATTGGAAATGTATAGGTACGTACCTACTTAGTTTGATTGACGAAGAATTAAGAAAATATGTCGTCGTGCGTACAAATGTCAATGCACAGCTGGACGCGAGACTGCCTCTTACTGGAGTTCAATAGAAGAATCTACTTGTAGGTCCTGAACAAATGAGGGTTTCAGATAGCCAGTTGCTTTGGTGGCAGCTGACACTTGCGAGACTGGAAATATAAACAGGAAAAACTCGGAGCACTACCAGCGCAGCACAGCTCGCAGTCACAGACACTAGCACTACTGTAGCCGGCGCGGCGGCGGCGGCGCGGCGGCGGCCGTGGCGGCCGTCCGACGTCCGGACCGACTTATGAATCTAAACAAGACGTCAGCGTCACGCATGTGATCACGGCTATCTTAAGTCACGAGGCCATTTCATTTATAACCTACCGAATTCTACACAAAATGTAGATAATTATAATTAAGACGCTGTTTCTGAAAATAGTGCTATGCGGTCAGTCACAGTGGATTGGTTTCATTAACACTCAGCCACTTACGACTGGCTCTGGAAACAGTCAAACACAAATGCAATCATAGATATCAACGTGCATCTCCAGAAGGTTGCGGACCCAGTTAGTAGTAAATTAGTCATTAAGTAATAAGTAGGTACATGACATGAGTCGATTTGATTCAACAACCTGTTTCGGTATGAATAAGAGTTTAACAACAGCCTGCGGGAAGTACGTTACGCGCGAGTGTGTTGCTCGCAATCATCTCCGGGCCGTACCGAGATCGCGTCCGCGGTCACTGCCCCCTTGGCTCCCGGGCGCCGCTCTCAGCTCTTCTCGCGGCGACCAGCGAGACTCTCACCGGTGACCTCACCAACACCGACCACTTGCACACTCTACTACCAACACTACGCACTGCACACTGCGCACGTCACAATCACAACAATCACAGACTACAATAATTATACAACAACGCTGAAACACGATCGCACAAAGAGCCGCGCTAGCATCAACTGCGCGCGAAACGAAAGATAGTGCGGCGCGCGGGTGCGGGGCAGCAGGGGCGGGCGGCGGCGCGCGGAGACACGGCCGAGCCGGGCGCGCACAGCTGATAGCGGCCCAGCCCTGCCGCGCACCTCAACGACACGCGCACCCGCGTGCCTCTGTACTGTATTGTGTACGAGACTTATTAGTGCCTCGCACACTCGCAGGTGCGCAACCACCGACTGGTCAACTAGCTAACTGAACATCTCGAAAATTACCTATCCGGTTTAATTCAAAGTGACGCCTCAGTTAGAGCTGTTAAACACTGTACTTAGTTCCGAGACACAAATATGGTACGACATAATAAAACTTGTAAATAGATCCCCATTCTTGAGCCAAATACCATTGAGTTTACGCTCCACCATCAGCTCCATCCCCAAGAAACTGTATATGGAAATTTTATAATGAGAAATTCGATTCCGGTTTCAGACTTTATTAATAGGTAAGTAAGTTGAAATGAGTTCAGCAGTACAAATAAAATTAATACAGTATGATGTCATCATAGTGTCGCTTCCAAGAAGTCAGATGTGAGTGTTTCTCTAAACAAAACGAGTGGGTGACAGGGCAAGGACTCAAGGGGTAATTGTAAATACATACAGCTTTAGTTAGGTACTTGGTATTTTAATAAATTCAAGCGTTACAACTTATTTTTGTTGTATTACTTGTTCACTCAGTCGCGAACCCGCACCAGTTCTCAAAAGACAACAACGCGTTCATTAAATAATACATACTTAAACACACACCCTTTGGGGTAACTACAAGATATTAAAAACACTACCTACAAAGTGAAAAATAACTTTAATTTCGGAAGTCGGTGTCTTAGGATTTGTATTTAAGTTTTTGCCACCGACTTACAAAATTAAAGTTATTTTTCACTTTGTAGTGTTTTTAAGGAACTCGGTTGTTTTTTTTTTTTGTAAAAAAGTTTTTCTTTTCAAATAGTTATAGTATCTACCCCGCACTAATTCCAAACAAACAATGCATATTTATGCGATAAGTAGCAGAAATCGCGGTTCATTTGCTGTCATTTTTTAAAGAGTTCCGGTGTCTGTCTCCGGAACTCATCATCAGATTTATATGAAGTTTATATGGGACCATTTCGAAATAAACCCCTTTCGAAGAAAAAATAATTTTGCAAATCCGTTTACATATGACGGAGTTATGGCCGAACATACATAAAAAAATATATATATAAACACCCGAATTGATAACCTCCTCCTTTTTGAAGTCAGTTAAAAATATAAGAAAACTAGAAATACTGAATAATAGTAGCAAGTGTAAGTAGAAGGTAAGCAGCAGATCCGAGCCCGTGCCCCGTACCAGACGAGACCCGTACCCGTACCTGACTGAGCCCGCGGAGGGCCTCAGAAACATCACTTGTGCACATGCATAGCCTCGTCGTGCTGCGACTGGCACTGAAACCCAAGCCTCACACAGTCGCACTCTAAGATACAAGTAGGTAATCGCGTATTTCTAATGACGTTCCCAGTCTGCATTTAATTATTTGATATACCTAAGTTTATAAATTTTTGCGTGCCTATTTCCAGGCAGAATGTACATGGCTCACTTTTATCTACTCCATCTGTATTTTTATGTAACCTACATTCGTTGCAAATAAATGATTTGATTTATTGATTGAATAGTTCCGTCACTATTGCTAGTCGCATGATCAGCTAAATCCATAGTCGGCTCATTACTACTACAGATTGTTTGAAAATTTATCTTTTTTCATTTTGATATATGGATTTATTACATACTAACTTTTGCCAGCGGCATCGCCCGCGTGGAGGTCGGAAATTATCCCGCGGGAACATACTACCGGGATAAAAAGTATAAGTAGTAGCCTATGTCCTTTCTCAGGCTCTAAACTATCTGTGTACCAAATTTCATTTAAATCGGTTCAGTAGTTTTAGCAGGAAAGCGCGACAGACAGACAGACAGACAGAGTTACTTTTACATTTATAATATTAGTATGGATATATATATATATATAAATATATATATATATATATATATATACATCTTGAAGGACATGTTGCGTCTTACATGGCGTTATTTACCGATGATGCTGCGTCCCACTGACTTTGTGCGTCCGGAATACGGACGCAAGATTGACCGACCCTCATTTTTAGCCCAAGGGTCCCTTATGATCATTAGAATGCAAGGGCGAAAAATTTGCATGGACGTAATTCCATCACTACAATGCCTTTTAGCGTATAATATAGTTCCGCCATCGTCCGACTGAAATTTGGAGGGCGCTAGTGTTCAGCGTATAATTTACCACGTATACTTTGAGTTCAGTTCACCGATCTTATCGTGTCCATTGAATATCATACTTAATTTGTAAAGTTTTTATCATGTTTTCGTGACAACAATCTTGCGTCTCTTAAATATCCTTAAACGGGCACTAGGTACGGTGTCTGAGGGGCCTATTCGGGGTTCACGAGGGACGCATGGCGCGGGGCGCGGGGCGGCGGGCTTCAGCGCGCTCGCGTGCCGAAGTTTGTAAACAAACAGACATGTGCCGGCCGTGACGTAAGCTTGTCACCAAAGTGAATTATTTGCAAGTGCGTTAAAAGTGGTTATTTATTTGGTCTATTATTATACTTACTGATTATAATAATATATGAATCACAATGAAAAGAAGTGCAAGGGTTCTTAAATTGGCAAACCGTAAGTACCTATATTTTAACTTAGGATAAAACACGACTTACGTACACACATTTTTTTATACATACTTACCTGTCCAACTCCGGACTTACCTGTTCACACCAGCCTGTGCCTCTGAGCTTACCTGTTTATACATACTTACCAATCCGTCTCTGATTTACGTATGTAGACGTACTTACCTATCCAATTCTGAATTTACCTGTTCACATCAGCCTGTGTTGGTTCGAGTTTTTCCCAGCTGAATACCTAATAGCTACTGCTGTCTATCCATTAACTTTACATTAGTCGCTCTTAAAACAAGAAAAAGTACCTATGATGTCTCGTTCATCTTCAATTTCTTCTTTTCGTGTTGTTAATCATGTATTTTATTGTATGTATCTCTGTTTACAGGAATTATCTGATTTAAAATCTGGTTCAATATCTGACTTTTCTGCGACATGTTCTAATTACACTCCACCGAGACACGAAGTAAGTTTAACTAAAATACTTCATTAATTCATTAATAATAATATGCTAACGGCTCTTATCCCAAAAGCGGTAGCACTCTAAGCACTCGAAGCAGTCCTTAAGCCATGTCAGAAACCTTCTAGGTGGCTTAAAAATATCTGCGAGCGCCAATTCAGGATTGAGATCGGGGATAGGTAATTTTGATGTTCAGCAAGGGATAGACAACACTTATATCACTAATCAAGTTGTTACCTTCATATTAACCTCTAAGTCCCTGAGATACCACATTTGGTATAGACACAATGGTTTTTAATTGTGTCTGTAATTACGGTATTCAATGGGTTAACGAAGCAACAATAGTAAAGTGCAACAAAATATAATAAGCTTTTTTTTGTTGCAGACCACTTCTGATGATTCTTTTCGCAATGAATTTGGAACTTCGAATAATTTAACGCCATTAAAATGTGTTTCGAACTTCGATTCATCGGTCAAGGAGCCTATTACTCTTAATTATAGCAAAATTAGTCACATAAGCGGTTCTCCATGTGGTGTATTTGTAGAAAGGAAAATTCTTCAACCTTATAAAGCAGATGGATTCGTACCAAATCAAGGAATACTTCTCGATGTTAATAATTCCTTGTCTAATGTATCTTTCAAACCACCTAATAACATAAATTTAAGTGAAGTTAGTTGTGAAAGGAGTTCTCCTAGCAATGTAATTGTAAGTAGGGAATTTTCACAGCCTTACAATGAATCAGAATCAAATGAAGAGATTATTTACGATATTAATAGTGAATCTCAAATAGAAGATAATTCTAATGATAGTACAACAATTATCCAAAGGCAAAAACCCAGAAGTTCAAAGGTTCGAGATAAAGATTATTGCTTTTACTGTGAGTCATTTGTTTTAAATTTTGCTCGTCATTTACTCCGACACCATATTTATGAAACTGAAGTCCAAAAAATTGTGTCAAAACCTAAAAAAAGTCTTGATAGAAAACAATTAATTGCAACTCTACGTAAAAAAGGAAACTACCTTGTAAATTCAAAAGAGGTCACTAAACCGATGCGAAAATTCGAATTTACTGATTATTTGCCGTGTACAGAGTGTCTGGGATTCTATTCTAAAAAACTATTGTGGAAACATAAAAAGAAATGTAGTGGTAAATCAGGAAGTAAAAACATTCAATCTGAGGCTCAAAATCTACTGATAAGTCATCTTAAAATCGACGAAAAACTTAAGGAAACTGTATTTTCCCGAATGCGGGCAGACAAAATATCACTTATTGCAAAAAAAGATAACCTTATATGTGCTTTCGGATCTCAATATTTAAAAACTCACCGAGAAAAACATATCGTTAACGTAGTGTCTATAAAAATGAGAGAGCTTGCAAAATTATTACTAGAATTAAAAAATATCGATCCATCCATTAATGACTTTTCTGCCTTAAAGACCAATTCATTATGATATCATTGTACAAGCAACCAAAATACTGGGAAATTATGACATAGAAAAAGATAGGTATGAGCCACCTACTTTCGCAATGAATCTGTCCACCACCTTGAAACAATGCTGCAATATTGCAATAATGTGTGCATTAAAAAAGCAAGGGCCTTACACGGAAGTAGATACTGGCAAAATAGAAGCCGACTTAAAAACTTTGATTCAACTTATTGAATCAAATTGGAAATATGATGTGTCTACACAAGCTACAACAGATTTAAACAAGAAAAAGTGGAATAAGATAACTATTGTGCCTTTAGCAAATGATTTAAAAATTCTTAAAGAATACCTAAATAAAAAATCCTTGGATGCTGCTATAAAAATTAAAGAAGGCTTACAAACTACGGAAACACATACACAACAGGCCTGGAGAACTTCAAAGAATTACACTGCACGATTATTTAGAAAGCAACAATAATGATAATAATAAATATGAAGAGTTTGATCGTGCGCTTACTGCCTCAGAAAGGATTCTGGTAAAGAAATTTAAACGTGTTGTCATTAGAGGTAAACGCGGCCGCGGAGTACCAGTTCTGTTTAATACAGAAGTTCAAGACGATATTAAATTATTATTATCGATTAGGCATATTTTTTTTGCTTCGACACCAAATCAATTTTTGTTTGGTAATCCCGGTTATAACGATACAATTTATGGCTACAAAGTTTTGGAAAAACATGCCAAATTATCAGGGGCGAAACAGCCTAAAGCAATATCCTCTACAAGGCTAAGAAAACATTTAGCCACCTTATCACAAATTTTTAGCATGTCTGAAAATGATATGGAGCAGCTGGCTACATTCATGGGTCATACTAATGAAGTACATAAAAAGTCTTACAGGTTGCCAGATGACGTAGACCAAACTGCTAAGATATCAAAGCTTCTCATTCTTATGGAAGATGGAAAAGCAGACGCTTACAAAGGAAAATCTCTCGAAGAGATTGATTTAGATTTGAATGAGGAGCTAATTGAAGAGCCCGTGGACAACAATGAAATTATAGACTATGATCCTGAACCTGAACCTACTTTAGATGCTAATTCTGATTACGTACAAACATATTGTAATTTAAATGACTTATCTCAGGCTGGACCATCTGGTATGCAAAATGATTCTCAACAACTTATTAATGAACCCGTGTCTCAATTAGGTAACGAAAACAAAATACGAAAAGGAAAAAAGGACGTTGGTACCTTGGACAAAGGAACAAAAGGACGTAGTACGTACAAAATACTTTAAATTTCACATAAAAAATCACCAACCGCCTAAAAGAAATGAATGTGAGAAACTAAAAGAACAACATGTAGATTTACTTAAGAATTAAGACAGGCTAAAAATAAAGGTATTCGTCCAAAATATTTACTCTAAGGCTAAGAAATGAGAGAAGAAAATGTATGTTTTAAAATAGTATGTTTTGTTTCAAATATTTATACTTTGTAAATGCATACCAATGATTAAGATACTTATAATTATGTTTGAATTATTGATTGATTAATACCTGGTTTCTGAGGTCCGTATCAGCTGTTTATTTATTCCATAACTTTAGCTGATGTTTAGCTGTCATTAAACTTTGTTTAAAAACGATTTTACTGACATAACTGCAATTACATAAGCAAATGCCTTTAAAAGCATTTTTAAACAAAGGACTTAATAAAGAAATAAAAAGGTTGTCAGTTTATCGAATTAATAAATGAAGAGATATTTAACAGCACCTCAGAAGCCGGGCATGAGACTTTTAGTTGTAGCCACTGATTTATTTTAATTATAATATAAAAATACATGTTCCATTGTAATGAAGACTGATTGATGTTCATAATTAAGTTTATTTTGTTATTAGGCAAAGGCAGAGCCCATTTATGTTTAATTATTTAGTATAAGTAAAATTGTTAAAATGTCAGTTAAAATGTTTTGATTTTTGTGTTTAGATACCCATTTTTTTTTACAAGATTTTGAATTGAAAGAGAAGCTGCAGATGGAGTTTAGGTTGAAGATGGAGCTTATATTTCTTTTAAGTAGATATCTAAAACAAGAATGACAACGTTGGGTTGATAAAAACCATACTGATTTCTTTTAATTTTAATACAAAAAAAATACATGTTTCATTGTAATGAAGACTGACTGATGTTCATAATTCAGTTTATTTCGTTACTAGGCAAGGCAGAGCTAATTTATGTTTATTATTATGTCAATGTTAAATTGCACTGATTTGTTGATTGAAAAGTTTTATGTTTAGATACACATTTTTTGTAAAATTTAAAATAAAACATTAAATGTTTTATATTACGATATGCCTTTTATTCCGTATAATCACCTGCATAAATATGACTATAGGTACTATTATATTATTCATATCATGAAACTTCCTCTTTCTACCTTTGAACCTACATGTTCACACCAGCCTGTGCATCTGAGCTTACCTGTTTATACATACTTACCTGTCCAACTCCGAACTTACCTGTTCACACCAGCCTGTGCCTCTGAGCTTACCTGTTTATACATACTTACCTGTCCAACTCCGAACTTACCTGTCCACACCAGCCTGTGCCTCTGAGCTTACCTGTTTATACATACAAACTTACCTGTCACTCGTCAAAAATGATTTTATTGCTTTTTAAGATTTTGTAGACCACCAAAGTGAAAATACCTACGCTCTACATAGGTATTGTCACTTTTGTATGCTAACTATTAATTAATTATTTATTATCTGTGCCTGGAGTCATTATAAGCCCTTATATAGGTGGAAGCCTCTTGGTTGATAAGCTGGATACAATAATTCAAAAACAGTATTCGGAACCAATCTGAATTCAATAGTAGATGGATGTCATTTAGTTATTATAATCATTATGATATATGCAGAGCATTATACGGAATTGATTTAAACATACAGTTGGATGGAGGCGGGAATGTGCATGCAGTGTTTTGAACGTATACGGAGATATTCAGTGTGCACGAAAGATTTAAGAGTGAACGGGCGCTCTAATTCAGTTATTCGGAACCAATCTGAATTCAATAATAGATGGATGTAATTTAGTTATTATAATCATTATGATATATGCAGAGCATTATACGGAATTGATTTAAACATACATTCGGATGGAGGCGGGAATGTGCATGCAGTGTTTAGTAGGTATACGCAGGTATTCAGTGTGCCAGAAAGATTTAAGAGTGAACGGACGCACAAATTCAGCTAGAAATATTTAATTTGAATATCACCATTTAACGTTTAAATGAAATTTGACGTCGACTACTGATATGATACTGATTAAAACATCTTACATACGCATTGAAAACTTTAAAAATCTCACTACATTCAGTGGACGCCGCAGGGTGGTAGTTTGTAAAGACGCAAGAAGTCCTTCGCGATTTATATATATATATATATATATATATATATATATATATATATATATATATTTACATCCAGGAACTCATTTGGCGTCAAGCATGTTGCGCATCATTACGACGTCCACCAGTTCTGCTAACATTTTTTATCATCTGTTGATGAATATTGCTTAGTTTTTTGATTTCCTACTCCATCCTATACTTCATTTTCTTGCTCATTTATTTGCGGCAATATTCTTCTTGTAGTTAGGCCCAAACATTTTTGGACCCCGCACAATAGTGAAGCTTTATTGACCTCCTACGTATATCAATATTATTAATCTATTGCGTGGATATTTTTACGTCCAAATCAGACGGTTGGGATTTCAAAGTGCGACGTTGCCAGCATTATGATTCGTTTATTTATACTTATCTCTTTCTTTCACGGAGTCTCGCAAAACGCATTGTCTATTCTAAGTAAATATTTTTTTAATTTCACGGTTGACCGCTGACTTATTTGGGCTATTCTAATTTTTAACCGACTTCAAAAAAAAGGAGGATGTTATCAATTCGACTGTATTTTTTATATTTTATTTTTTATTTTTGTTACCTCATAACTTTTGACTGGGTGAACCGATTTTGATGATTATTTTTTGAATGACAAATGAACGAATAACGCGATTAGACTAGTGCAGAGTATCTACCATAACTAAAGAGTTAAAAATAAAAACACACATCCACCTTATGGGTTTTGATTTTAATAGTCAGATAAAAGTTCTCTATCCTGACTTAAGGAATGGAAGCCTAAATACAGAGACAGAGTATTGAAAATTATTAATCGTGTTTTTAACCGACTTCAAAAAAAGGAGGAGGTTATCAATTCGACCGTATATTTTTATGTTTGTTACCTCATAATCATAACTTTTGACTGGGTGAACCAATTTTGATGATTCTTTTTTTTATTTGAAAGCTGGTGTTTCCCGAATGGTTACATTTTAATTTGGATACTCGGACAGTGGGGTCCATGTGAAAACTATATAAGTCTTAAATTTGCATTAAGTATTTGTGCGACAAATGAACGAATAACGCGATTAGATTAGTGCGGGGTATCTACCATAACTAAATAGTTACAAATAAAAACTTTTTAGTTATGGTAGATACTTCGCACTAATCTAATCGCGTTATTCGTTCATTTTTGTATACCTATACAAGATGTTACTACTGCTGTGGAATCAATCGTTCTTCCTCATCGTACGAAGGAACCCTAATATAAGCATGCGTTTACTACGGGTTTTTCTAAGTTTAATTTGACTAGATTCAAAGAGTACTATTAACTAGATTTTTCTGATAATATAATATTATTCACAGCCTGTAATCGCCCACTGCTGAGCGTATCTTCGTGGTACTACAAAAGCGTGGCAGCCCCAACAGCATCCTGAATGCATTGTTGCACTGGACACGAAGAGCATTAACAGCTTTTTGAGTGAAACTAGTCCAAACGCTACACGAGTAAAAAACTATTAGGTACATCTTACTGATAATGCTCTTCGCTCCCGGTATTCATTGATCCGATCTAGATTGTTCCTCAAATCCACCGCTACAACACGCATATGACACCACCATTTAAAGTGACAGTAGGGTATCTCTCTGCGCCTTTATTGGCCACCTTAACGATAAGCAACTGACTTTTGTCCGTGTTATATCTAAAACCATGCTCCTCAGCGTAACGCTCACAAACTTTATTAAATTTTCTGAGACCTGCCATAGACGGGCTCAGCAGCTGTGAGGGATTTAATAATTAAAATATACGCATGTTCATAGACATTGTTTATTATTTGACACAACTATTATTGATTTTAAAACAAACGACATGCAGTGTCAAACGGTACTGAATGGCCAGTACTCACACTCCTCTTCACTGCATGATCGTGGTCATAAGGAGTTCAGGAAATTCCTAAGCCGTTCCGCAATTTCAACAGCCGCGGTCCAGCTATAGCTTTTGTTAGTATATCTGCTTCCATGTCTTCGGTTCGCAGATACCTGACCTCTATCATTCCGTCCATTATGCAATTTCTAATGAAGTGCATTTTTAAATCAATGTGTTTGGACTTGGAATTGACCATAGTGTTTTGACTTAACTTAAGGGCAGCTTGGTTATCGGTAAATATTACTATGCTTTCATAGTTGGCCCCAAGATCTCTGAATACACTTTTTAGATGAATGGCCTCTTTCGCAGCTTCAGTCAATGCTACATATTCCGCTTCGGCAGTAGATAGCGCAACAGACTTTTGTTTCTTCGACATCCAGCTTATAGCCGTTCCAGCATATTTAAAACAAAAGCCCGAAAAAGACTTCCGGTCGAGCTTGCATGCGCCCCAATCTGCGTCAGCCATGCCATGTAGTTCTTGGCGAGTTTTCCTGAATATAAGACCAACGCCTTTGGTTCCTTTTAAATAACGCAGCACTCTTTTTGCGCACTTGAAATGCTCTTCGCCGTAATAGTCATTAAACTGAGAGAGATAGCTAATGGCATACATTATATCTGGTCGAGTTGCCACAGCCAGAGACATGAGTGTACCAATCAAATTTTTGTACGGCAGATTGTTCTTTTCACCTCTTTCTCCTTTTTCTAGTTTAAGACCTGGTTCTATGGGCGTCGATGTGGCCTTGCAATCTTCCATTTTAAATTTTTTTAAGAGTGTCTTCTATGAACTTCTCTTGGTTCAGTTTGATTTCATCGCCCTTATAGGTAACATCTATTCCTATTATCCGTTTAGGTGTTCCTAAGTCTTTTAATTCAAATTTGGCATTTAACATGTCTTTTATTTCTTGTAGCTTTCTGGGACATGAATAGGCAATTAACAAATCGTCGACATATATTATTATTATGACTTTTACTCCTCTTTTCTCTTGTATGTATAGACATGGGTCAGCTTCCGATGCTGTGAAACCTATGTTCTTTAATTCTGTGTCGAGTTTCTTGTACCATTGCCTCCCTGCCTGTTTGAGTCCATATAAAGTTTTTATAAGATGACATACTTTTCCTTTAGGATTGTTTTTTATGTCTTTTAGCATACTCATTGTTTTGTTGTACAAAGTTAAATTTTCCTGTTTACTTTCTTCAACCATGATTTCAGTCAGATATTCTTCTAAATAGTCAGGATACTTCATTACTATTTTTTCTTCTAGTTCACCATTCAGGTATGCCGTTGTAACATCCATCTGGTTCAATTTCAAGCCTTCTTCCATGGCTATTCCAACAACAGATCTTATTGAACTCAGTTTAGCTACGGGAGCGTATGTTTCATTGAAGTCAACGCCTGGTCGCTGAGTGAAGCCCCGTGCTACTAGTCTGGCTTTCTTTGTTATACTGTTGTCAGGTCCTATTTTATTTTTAAGAACCATTTTGTAGTCCACTTCTTTCATGTCTTTGTTCTTCTTTTCTATTTTCCAGGTTCCATTTTTAACATGTGCTCTAATTTCGGCTTTTATAGCATCGTGCCAGTATTCATCATCTTCATTCTCATCGGATATGTTGGATATCTCTGAAAGTAGTTGACATTCTTCAGGATGGTCTAATATAAAATCTCTGGTCCACGCGGGTGGACGCCTCTCTCTTTGCGGCCTCCCATTTTCAGGTATTTCTATAACCTCTGATGCGTCATCGTAAGACTCTATGTCTTCTACCGAAGAAACTTCATCTTCTTGCTCATTGAAATTTTGTAAGGTATTTTCTTTTTCATTCTCGGTTATTTCAATTTCTATGGGTTGTATTCTTTCATTTTTCATATCATTACCTTTAATCTTATTTTCTTTTTCAGGTATCCTAGAGTGTTCTCTTTCGTTAATAAGTTTATCATAACTCTGACTTTCTTCTTCGAAGTACATCTTGTCTATGACTTTTATGTCCCTGCTTATCACTACATCATCTTCTTCGGGTATGTACACTCTGTAAGCCTTTGAGGTCAGTGAGTACCCCATGAATACGCCTTCTTTGGCATTTTGGGTCAGTTTGCCTCGTTTGTTCTTTTTCAAAACAAAAGTCTTCCTGCCGTACACGTAAAGATGATGTCCACATGGTTTGCGGCCAAGCCATTTCATGAACGGTGTTTCGCCATGCAGTGCTTTGGAAGTGCTACGATTTATTAGGTAGTTTGCGGTTGCTACCGCTTCCGCCCAGAGTTTTTTAGGTGCCTTGGCCTCGATTAACAGACATCTGGCTTTATCTAATAACGATCTGTTCTTTCTCTCGCTGATCCCATTTTGTTGAGGGGTGTAAACTGTGGTCAACCTTCTTTGGATGCCATGCGATTTGAGAAAAGCATCGAATTCCTTGTTGCGGTATTCCGTGCCATTGTCTGTCTGCAGGTTCTTTATATTCTTGTTGTGGAACGTCTCAACTTCATTTTTATATTCTTTGAAAACGTTGAAAACGTCACTCTTCCTTTTTATAAAATAGACGTAACAATAGCGACTAAAGTCGTCTGTAAAAGTAACATAATACTTTGATCCTGCTAGTGTATCGCATTCAAACGGTCCACAAACGTCACTATGGATTATCTCCAGGTGATCAGTTGTGTATAGATCATGTCTTATAAAAGGTAACCTGGACAATTTGCCTTTGATGCAGGTCTCACATGTTTCCATGTTTTCATCATTTAAGTTTAAGCCATGCATTAGGTTATCCTTAGCCATCTTCTTTAAGTCTCTTTCATTTATGTGGCCGAGTTTGCGATGCCATTCCATAATGTCACTGTCATTTTTTGCTGTGTAATTTGTAGTCTCTTTTTGTCCAGATTCAAAATAGTAAAGCCCATTTCTCTTTCGAGCAGTCAGTGTTATTTCACCGGTTTTGTCTACGACGTAGGCTTTCTCTTTTCAAAAACAACCTTATTTCCTCTGTCCGTTATTTTAGCGACGGATAAAAGGTTTACAGAAATATCCGGAACATATAGTGTGTCATGGAAATTGTAGCCGTGTTTAGCGGTGTTTATAGTTACTTTCCCTTTGCCTTGAATTTTGCTGGTATATTTGTTTGATGCCAACTTTAGAGTGCCAATTTCAGGGGTCATAGTGGAAAACATTGATTCGTCACCGCACATGTGCGATGAGCAGCCGCTGTCTAGACACCAGGCATTTTCACCAGCGTCTGTATTTACGGTGCTCAGACAAACGTTAAAATTGTATTTGCTTCCGTTGTCTTTTTCATTCGGGTTATTCTTCTTGCCCCAACATGTCTCGATAGTGTGACCTTTCTTTTTACAGGTCTTGCAGTACAACCTTTTCCTATTTTTCTTAACGTGATAGGCTTCTGAGCTTTCAGGCTGTTCATTTCCACTCCTTGCTTGGTATTCTTCCAGAATCTTTACTTTTAAATCTTCAGGATTAGGCAGGGTGTCTCGAGATTCAATGGCTATTCTAAAATTCTCAAACGTTGCCGGCAAACTGTAGAGGAGCATTATGCTAAGCACTTCTGGAGGTACCTTTATATCCATATCTGCGAGTTTGTCCACGATGTCCATGAAGTTATTTATGTGGTCACGTATATCTTCTCCTGTGGTCATTCGCTTTAAAACCAACTGTTTTAATAAAGTAGCTTTTCTTGCAGGCCCAGTACTTTGGTAAGTAGCCTTCAACTTGTCCCATACAGCTTTAGATGTCGCGCAGACTTTAATTTGTTTTAATTCCGACGGTGACAACAAAAGTAGAATTTCAGCCCTTGCCTTCAAATCCTCTTTGTTGAACGCTAATCTCGCCGCCGCATCCGCAACTGGTGGTAACGTTTTTTCGCCGCTTACGATATCCCAAAAGTCATTTTTGATCAGGACCGCCTGTGCTTGCAAACACCAAGTATCATAATTTGACTTGGTCAAAGGTTCTATATTTCGATAACTCGTAGTTGATGCCATTTTTTCATATTTACAAACAACCACGCTCTGCTACCAATTTGTGAGGGATTTAATAATTAAAATATACGCATGTTCATAGACATTGTTTATTATTTGACACAACTATTATTGATTTTAAAACAAACGACATGCAGTGTCAAACGGTACTGAATGGCCAGTACTCACAGCAGCGCCATGTCATTAGCGTAGCTAATGTTATTAAATGCTAGCCCATCTATGTAGCAGCCAGCATGCAAACTGCTGAGCTCGAGAATAAGCACATTTATATATAAATTAAACAGCTTAATCCACCCTGTCTAACTCCACATTCCATCACGTACTCATCCGACCGTCCATTTGCCCATTTTACACATTTAATTTGATGTGTGTACCAGTTTTTAAAAACACTCATCAATTCACTGGGCACACACAATTTAGACCATAACTTGTCACAAAACACCATGTCAAATGCCTTTGACATAGGTATCCAAGAAACAGGCAAAAACAGGAGTCTGATTTCCTGTATAATATTTTACAGTCTTTTTATACATAAAATTGCAGTTTCCGTAGATAAGCCCTCTCTGAACCCATGTTGAGCATCATGGAGCTTGACATCATTCTTTAAAAGAGAGAGAGATTGGTCTGCAGTTCGCTTTATCTGATATATCACTAGTCTTATTTTTTACATTAGGAACTTCAATAGTTTTCATCATATCCTTTGGCAGATAAGCGTGCGACACACAACAATTATAAAACAAAGCCAGTACCCTGGGCAAATGGATACTAGCGTTCTTTAAGTGTTCCACACTGAGCCCGTCGTGTCCCGGGGATTTTCCGCGCTTCATATGTACCAATACATTCTCTACTTCTTTTGCTGTATAGGTACCTTGAAGAAGGTCGCTCAAGTTCACCGTCGTCTGAGTTATGCAAAAAAGACAGTCTCGCGAGGTCTACAACTCACAGAGCCACTAGTGTACCTGATTATAAGTTATCTGATCGTTGCGAAACCCTTCCAGGGTCCTTATATCGTACGCCGGTGCTTAACTTCACTGCCGCGAGAAATCACGGTACAGCGGACAGAGCTCCGGTGGGATCTCATGGCGTCATGGAGAGTACGATTGTCGCAACCCAGCGCTGGGCACGCCACAATTACGGCGATAAGTCCCCTCTTTGAGGAGTGGCTAGAGAGGCGCCACGGCGCGGCGTCCTCACCTTCCACCTGACGCAGGGTCACGGTTGTTTCGGGAGGTTCCTGTTCAGGATAAGGCGGGAGGAAACGCCCGGGTGTCACCATTGTGTGGATCACCCGGAGGACAGGGTGGAGCATATGGTAGAGGTCTGCCCGACTTGGGCGGCAGTAATGCTCGCGAAGGAGGAGGCAGAACGCGTGAGAGAGAGGCAAATTTTGCGCCCTCACGTCACTAGTCGCCGCAGGAGGAGACGCCATGGGCATCGGGAATCGCAGGCCGATTTCCGGCCATCGTAGGCGCGGGCTTGCGGTCGGTGAGCAATGGGTAGCTCGCCATCCGATAGGGACCAGACCTGGGTTGACGGTGCGTTGTGTTCCACGTGCACCTCAAAGAGATGTCAGCGGAATTGACCGGGTTCACTAGGGCCTGCCAGGGTTGCGAAGAAGTCCGAAAGGGAGATCGTGGCCCCCGGCAACATGGTAACAAAAGGAACACGGGTGGGTTTTAGTCAGTAAGAGTCTGACACGCCCTCCTGCTTCGCCCCGAGCGGGAAAAGTTATTTGATAATTTCCCACCCAAAAAAAAGAAAAAAGTGTCCTTGTATGCTAGGCTTAAGTACTTGGTTGCAAATAAAATGATTTATGATTTATTTATCTGAGACGGCGATGGGTCATACATTCATAATGGGAGCTTATGCATTTATAGGAAAAGGAAGAAGTGCTATTAGATTCATATATACAGACGTCAAATATCGTACAGTATGAAAAGTATGCATCAAACCGACATCCGTATAAGTGTCGCGTAACTTTGAAGCTATATACGGACGTCAGTTGACATATTATTCATGCCGCACCATATTCAACGTCAAATTTTTTTTCTAACGTTGTGCCATAGATTCATGTATACGGACGTCAAATATCGTACAGTATGAAAAGTATGCATCAAACCGACATCCGTATAAGTGTCGCGTACCTTTGAAGCTATATACGGACGTCAGTTGACAGTATATACTATTCATGCCGCACCATATTCGACGTCTGATTATTTTTCTAACGTAGTGCCACAGATTCATGTATACGGACGTCAAATATCGTACAGTATGAAAAGTATGCGTCAAACCGACATCCGTATAAGTGTCGCGTAGCTTTGAAGCTATAAACGGACGTCAGTTGACAGTATATACTATTCATGCTGCACCATATTCGACGTCCGATTATTTTTCTAACGTAGTGCCATAGATTCATGTATACGGACGTCAAATATCGTACAGTATGAAAAGTATGCATCAAACCGACATCCGTATAAGTGTCGCGTACCTTTAAAGCTATATACGGACGTCAGTTGACAGTATATCGTATTCATGCCGCACCATATTCGACGTCCGATTATTTTTCTAACGTAGTGCCACAGATTCATGTATACGGACGTCAAATATCGTACAGTATGAAAAGTATGCATCAAACCGACATCCGTATAAGTGTCGCGTACCTTTGAAGCTATATACGGACGTCAGTTGACAGTATATACTATTCATGCCGCACCATATTCGACGTCTGATTATTTTTCTAACGTAGTGCCACAGATTCATGTATACGGACGTCAAATATCGTACAGTATGAAAAGTATGCGTCAAACCGACATCCGTATAAGTGTCGCGTAGCTTTGAAGCTATATATGGACGTCAGTTGACAGTATATAGTATTCATGCCGCACCATATTCTACGTCCGATTATTTTTCTTACGTAGTGCCATAGATTCATGTATACGGACGTCAAATATCGTACAGTATGAAAAGTATGCGTCAAACTGACATCCGTATATGTGTCGCGCAGCTTTGAAGCCATAAACGAACTTCAGTTGACGGTACATACTATTCATGCCGCACCATATTCGACATCCGTGTATTTTTCTACAGTCGCAAGGAAAAATAATGAAATAAACACACATAAATTTAAGATTACTATTTTATTATAGACAGATGGGTTACCCTATAGGTATGACAGGTGAAAACAATTGATATAGTTTTCTGTATTTATAAAACTTTAAAAATCAATCCCTAAAAATTACGTAAAATAATTAGTATTATTCAACGTATTAATGACAATTTACTTTTGTGACTTTCAGACCGTAGCGTGTGGTGCCGGACGTAAAGAATAACACCACCCCATTTCTTCCCGTGGGTGTCGTAAGAGGCGACTAAGGGACTTACTGGAGAATGGGCAGTAGCGTTCTCTATGAATTTTACCACCATACTGCGATCGCCAACCCGCCTGCCAAGCGTGGCGATTATGGCAAAGCCCCCCAAATTGGGGGAGGCCTAAGTCCAGCAGTGGACGTCTAAGGGCTGAAATGATGACTTTCAGATCTAACATAATTAATTTTAAGAAAATATTAGATATTAGATTGTTGTATTGTTATTAGGTGTGCTAAGCGTATTCCGAACGTATAATATAATCAAAATCATATAATCGACTTCAAATAGCTGTATAATTTACGGATGGCCAACACCTGATTTTCACAAGTGAGGGCACAATACTTATTTTGCAACCGAGCGTCAAATAAGCAGCGATACGCATGTGGCAACTTCGGCAAACTGTGTATAACTGATTTGTTGTTTTCATTTATAAAATATTTCGAACCGTTCAAATACAGTCGGTTTGGCAACGTCGCAATTGGACGCCAAATAATCGGCTTTATCGAAAGTGTCTTAGATGAGTATACGCACTGTCGATATACGCGCTACACGAGCGACGCACCGTTGATGCGGTATTTCGCGGAAGTTTTAGTTATACAAATGCAAGCGCTTCAGTGATTTTTTGCCTTCCGGCAATTTTTGTTGTACAGGTCGCTAGAGCCAAAAGGACCAAAGTAACACTGACTAAAAAAGTGGCGTCCGGTATGCGGACGTCTAAAGCCGGTGGACGCCAGATTAAATGCATTTCGGGCTATGTGGGACGCCATATCATTAGCAGGATAAATATATATATATATATATATATATATATAATATATTAAATATTAATATATTAATATTAATATAATATTAATATTATATTATATATATTATATAGTGTGGATAGTGTGGATTAGTGTGGATAGTGTGGATGTGGATATTAGTGTGGATGTGGATTGTCAAAATAAATCCTCATCAACTATCTGTGGTCGATATATTTTCATCTTGTTTTTCTAAGTATAAGTATACTAACATAGTTTAAAAGATAATTTAGTCTCTAACACAATTTGGGCCCATGTAGTCTGTTAATAAAAGATTTTATTTTTAATAATGATTGCATCACGTTTTGTGATATTGCTCATGGCCTGGATCTATTCATTGAAGCTGTGCACAGATCTCTAAGCATTTCGTGTTCCGAGGGCGATGTGGAGACTATCCCAATATCTTCAGAAAGCAGGGGCTAGCTGGCCTTTAGCATGTACGTTGTCGTACATGCTAACGGCACCAGAGTTGTTGCTACCACAAATGAAGCAACTTGTTCAAAATCTCTTGCAGTTTGCAGTGCGGTGCGCTATGAACACTTTAGGCGAGAGTAGATCGCATAGTTCGACACCTTTTTAACTGACTTAAAAAAGGAGAGTTTAGGTAAGGTAAGACAGACGTCATCACTCATCACAGTATGGCTTCGAGAAGTTGATGTTTGCGTTTGTCATACAAAACAAGTAGCGGTGACAAAACACCGTTGGGTGACGGAGAGGACTTGAAGCGGAATTAATTACCTAAACTGATTTCTTCGTGATTAGTGGGCCCATATTTTTCCCTGTGGTAGAGGAAGCCGGCGCGGTGGCCCCACGTATTTAATCCACTTTGTGTATGTTGATGCTGTTGTATATCTTCGTGCCACTGAAGCAAGTAGCGGTTTACGAATTTGTATGGGTTTTTTTTTTCAGGATGGGAAATCCTCAAAGACTTCTCCCGCTCTGGGCGGAGCGGGAGGGCGTGTCAGACTTTTACTGACTAAAACCCACCCGTGTTCCATCAGTTGCCCATGTGCCAGGGTCACGGTATCTCTTTCGAACAATCACGCGACCCCGGCATTTGTATGGGGGTACGGGGAGTCGTGTAGATCCTCAAGGCAAGTCTGGCGGATACACCTTCACGAGGTTGCCACCCCGTTTTTGGTCTAATTCCTTATGAAATAGACGTAACTGAAACCGCCAGGCGACTTTTCCTCCCCTATCTCCCCTCCCCACTCCCGCATAACCCCCCCATTTCCTGTTCCAAACTACCCCTCCTCACGTAATCCCACCCAAACCCGCACTCCCTACAACACCTACCTACCCACCTTCCACTCCGAAACGTGACCACCCTGTGACTGGGTGGTGGCGGGCTCGACTGTCACTAAAAGCAGCTGATGGTGAGTTAGGAGGAAGCAGTCACCTGCGCTAGGACCTGCGCAGTTGAGCGCCGTGAGCGGGGATGAAGGAGTCCTGGGGGGCTGAGCCGAACGGCACTGGTGGTTATGTGTCCGTGAGGCAACACTCCCCCTTTGGTCTGGATTTCAAGCGAAACGGTGGCCCTACCCACTAGCCAGGGGTAGGGAAATGGCCACAGTGTCCCGTCAGAGGGCCACAGGCGAGGTGCGTGAGGTCCGCTGAGGTTGTCCTCGGATGACCGAAGCGGTAGGTAAAGGTCATGCTGACGGTGTAAGTGAGGGTTGTTCAACTCGTTGGGGGCCAACCCGATCGAGCACCCGATGTCGCACTGTAAACCAGCCTTGCGCTCCTATATCTCTCTGGTAATCCTAACGTTCGAGCTTTTTCATAGCGAGACGTTCCCAGGTGCGGGCTCCATGGAGGGTGGGAGCCAGAGAGACGAATCCTTTTCACAACATTTAATATGGATGACAAAACAAAAACCAACCATCCCGGAGTGGAGGCGAAAGCCGATGAAGCTCCCAAGAGAGGTGCCTGCACTTCTCTTGCCCCTGGTCACCCTGCAGCCAACGCCGCGGGTACCAGCGCGGGCGCTGGTCTGGCTGTGGCGAAAGCTACAGGCAAGACCAACAAAAACAAGTCCCAAAAGAAACAAAGGGCGTCGGCGCTGACTGGGACCAGTACCGGCCCTTCCAAAACCCAGGAGAGGACCACGGCGAAGTCTAACTTCGCTGGCGGTCCAACCCTCCCCAAACTAACACCGGTGCCAGATATTACTGGCACTGTGAAACACCCTACCACATCTGCGGCTCCTCAAGCCTCCTCCCATAAGGAGGACGCCACCAACCAGGTGGCGACAGACAGCCACGAGGACGCGATCTCTCGCGTCTGGAAGGTTGTACAGAAGCGGGGCAAGGGCAAGGGTAAAAGAACTCAACAAGCCCGTTGCCCTTGTACAAACCCCTCATGCGCTCCGGCTGTCACAGCACAGCGTATGACGCGTAAGGAGCGCCGCCAGGCTCGCAGGAGGCAAGGTAAAGGGCCCCAAAACAACCAGGCCACTGCCGTTAGTTCCGTCAAACCGAGTAGCGGGCAGCTAAACTTTGCCGCTGGAAAACGGTCGCAGGCAGAGCCCGGCCTAAACCGCCCCTCGACCAGCCGACCCTCATCCAGTGCGCCGGTAAAAGCACAGCAACCCGGAGGGAAGGATCAGGCCGCGGCTAAGCGAGCTCTCAACGAGACCATCACACCTCGTGGAGAGCATAAGCGGCCGCGTCTTGATCAATCCAAACGGGTTGCTCAAAGAAGCTACGCCCAAGCTGCCAATGCCACCCTCGACGTAGCGGTCACCTGTGACCGCACCGGGGTGATCAGCAAGGACGTATCGGACCAGGTGCTCGCTGCTATCCAGAAGCAGATCTTACACGAGGCCTGCTCCCCCAAACAGGACACCAAGGCGCCGACTTTCAACGCAAAGCCGCTATTCGCCGGTGGTGTCCTAAAACTGTGGTGCGAGAACGACCACACCTTAGCCTGGCTAAGGAAAACAGTCTCCGATATGACTCTCCCTACTAACTTAACGTTAGTAGTCAAGAGTCAGTCGGAGATCCTAAGACGGGCACGATGTGGCATCGTGATCCCCGACGAGCAGGGGGTCCTCGGAGAGCCGACCAATATTGGCCGTGCTCTCAGTTACCAGAACCCCTGGGTCGACATAAAGCGCTGGTTGCTGCTGCATGCCGACAAACAGGCCTCGGCATGGTTCGTGGTGGTCGGTGTCCCGGTAGACCAAATCCCGACCCTGATGGGTGCGGGGCGCCGTCTATCTTTGGGGGCAGGGAAGGTGTACCTGCAGTTCCAAGGTAGGAACGGCAGGTTCACCGACGTCCCCCCGGGATGGGACCCCGCCACCGGCACCATCTCCGAGACTCTGGCGCAGCAGCCAGAGACACCAGCGGGGAAGTCGACTCCCCCAGCAAACAACCCGGAGGCAATCGTGGCCGAACCCGCTGCAGCGGAATCGGCTGCTCCAACTGCCGCCACCCTGGACGCTAGCCCTCCTTCGGGCGCGGAATCGGACGACATAACCCTGTCCCCGGCTTCGCGCCAGGGGGAGGATGGCTTCGACGAGGGTGGCCTGTTTGCCGGGCTCAACCTGGAGGATGACGATGAGGAATTGACCAGCAATGGCGTCCTCTTCGTCAAATTGTAAAATCCTCCAGGCAAACCTCCACCACAGTCAGACCGCAACGGCTCAGCTCCGGAAGTGGTTGGAGGTTCAACACACGGCCATCGCCCTGATCCAGGAGCCGTGGATTAGAGCGGGCCGCATACAAGGACTCTCCAATCTTGGAGGTAAGCTCCTGGTCACTACTGATCACGACCAACCCAGGTCGTGTATCTATGTCACAGGTAACCTTAAAACACAGCATCTAACTGAATTCTGTTGCAGAGACATCTCTGCAGTGAAGCTGTTTATACAGCGTAACGGCGCCATGGAGATGGCAATCGTCTTCGCTTCGGTCTACATGCCTGAAGCGGAGGCGCCGCCCCCGCATGACCTCGCTCGCCTCGTGAGCCATTGCGAGAGATCCGGGCTGGAAGCCATCATAGGTGCTGATGCCAATGCTCATCACCAGCTGTGGGGTATGGACACGCAAAACGAAAGGGGTAAGGCCTTGGTTGATTACTTATTCTCGACTAACCTATCCCTACTAAACACTGGCTCCGAACCGACCTTCGTAACCAGACGAAGCCGCACAATCATAGATCTCACTCTGGCAACAGAGGCCGCGGCGGAAATTACCACAGGTTGGCAGGTCTCCAGGGAGGCTTCCTGCTCCGACCACAGATGGATCCGCTTCGACATCCAGGCCTCTGTCCCGCCAGCAGCTCCGCGCCGCAAACCGCGGAACACAGATCGTGGTACCTACACACGCAGCCTAGAATCCAGACTTGCGACATCATGCGATCCGACGCTATTTGCGGACACTACACAGATTGAGGTACAAGTTGAATACCTCACTAAATCAATAATAGACAGCTACCAAACTGCCTGCCCAGAGACGACTCCTCGTAGTACACCGGGCAAACAGCCCTGGTGGGGTGCTGATCTGGAGCGAAAACGCGGGAAGGTAAGGAAAGCTCTGAATAGAGCCATGAATACATGTGCGGATGAGGACTGGGATGAGTACTACGCAGCCAAATCCTGCTACAAAAAATGCATCAGGTTCAGGAGCACCTCGGGATGGCGAAAATACACTGGTAGCATTGAGTCCTGCCAGGAAGCAAACAGGGTAAGGAAAATACTGGCACAACAAACCACAACTGGGCCTACCACCCTTCGAAAACCAGACAACACACTCACATCCTCGCCAGAAGAAACGCGACGCGTCCTTATTGAAACACACTTCCCTGGATGTATTTTCTCGCAAGTAATCGACTGGCAAGAAGCAAATCAAACACCATCAGATAATGACTGGTCTTATGCTAGCAAGGTGATCACGTTGGAGAAACTCCAATGGGCCATCCGGAGCTTCCATCCGTTTAAGGTCGCCGGACCAGATGGGGTGTTCCCCGCCCTACTACAGTGGGGTGGAACCCTCATCGCAGTAAGACTGGTGCCTTTAATGAGAGCGTGCCTGGCCTTTAGATACATTCCCAAAGGATGGAGGGAAGTGAAAGTAATATTCATCCCTAAACCAGGTAAGGGCGACTACACAAACGCCAAATCCCACAGACCAATCAGCCTGACTTCTTTCCTGCTAAAAACCCTGGAAAGGCTGTGCGACAGGGAGCTGAGGGACGGCGCTCTGAAAACCCTACCGCTGCACGGTAACCAACACGCTTATAGCTCAGGTAAATCCACAGAATCGGCACTTCATCTGGTAGTTAGCCAGATAGAGGAAGCGATTCACCAGAAAGGGACCTGCCTGGGTACCTTCATAGACATCGAAGGAGCCTTCGACAAAACAAATTTCTCCAGCATCAGCAGCGCCCTCTCCAGACATGGAGTTGAACAGGTACTCATAGACTGGATCACAAACATGCTAAGCAAGCGCGTGGTTCGCCTAGAGGATGAGCAGCAACTGGCCATGATTGCCAGAGGCTGCCCCCAGGGAGGGGTACTGTCACCCCTTCTATGGAATTTGGTGATTAACGAGTTAATCGCCAGACTCAATGCCAATCACTACTACACAATAGGTTATGCGGACGACCTCGCCATCCTTGTCTCAGGGAAGGTGACGAGCACGATCTTTAACCTCACCCAACAAGCACTACGTATCGTAGAGAGATGGTGCAGTGAATATGACCTCTCAGTGAACCCCACTAAAACTGAGCTAGTCATGTTCACCCATAAGCGAGCTTTAGGCCCCTTCCGCCTACCGAAATTGTTCAATACAGAACTTCAGCTGGCCAACGAAGTCAAGTACCTCGGGGTCATTCTTGACAGTAAGTTAAACTGGAGTAGTCATTTAGACAGCAAACTAAACAGGGCCTGCATCACATTCTGGCAATGCAGGAAAATGATAGGTAAGAAGTGGGGCCTATCCCCCAAAATCATACTTTGGCTGTACACCGCAGTGATTCGACCCATGATCACCTACGGGGCCGTAGTCTGGTGGCCCCGCACCAAGCTTATTACAGCCTGCAACAAACTGCAACGCATGCAAAGACTAGCCTGCATGGCGGTCACGGGCTGCATGAGGACTACTCCGACTGCAGCCATGGACGCCATACTGGGACTACCACCGCTCCACCTGTTCATACAGCAGGAAGCCACGATGGCGGCAGCGCGTCTGGACGCAACCAACCTCTTGAGAAAGAGAGACACACAACACACCGCGCTACTTAAGGAACTCAACAATGAGTTCCCCATCACCAAGGCTATAAATGACCGGGTACCCAAACAGTTCATTTTTGACAAAAAATACAGAATCCAGCTTCATGAAGATCGCCGGTGTGAGGGTCTGCGCCCCACTGAGCTGCGCATCTTCACGGACGGATCAAAAACAGACAGTGGCACAGGTGCTGGGGTCTTCTCGCAGGACTTCAACATACATATAGCCACACCATTAGGAGTCCACAATACAGTGTTCCAGGCGGAATGCATTGGGATCACTCTTGCCGCCTCAGCCATTATGGACAGGGCAGTTAAAGACCACTCGATCCGCATACTCTCAGACAGTATGGCTGTTCTGCAAGCGCTGGACAGTCACTCGATTGACTCTGGGCTTATATACGAGTGCCACCAGCGCCTCAACCAGGTGGGTAGCCTCAATAATATAACTATTCAATGGATAAAAGGACACAGCGGTTCCCTAGGTAACGATGCCGCCGATGAACTGGCCAGAAGGGGATCGAGCATGACACCGGTGGGACCAGAACCCATCGCGCCACTCCCCTTTGGGTTCCTACGCTCTCTGGTAAGAAAACGTACCAGGGATCTACACTGTAAGCTATGGGTGGACCAAAGTGAGTGCAGGCAGGCCAAGGAAGCACTTCCCACCATCGATGCCCGCCTCACTAAACAGGTCCTCCGGTTAGACAAACGACAGCTGCGTATGGTTACGGCAGCAATAACTGGCCATGGGTCGTTTAATAAACATCTATTTGTCATAGGAGTTACAGACAGTCCGCTGTGCAGGGCCTGCATTGAGGACGACGAGACAGCAGCGCACGTGCTTCTAAACTGCCCGGCGATCGCCACATACAGGGCCAAGTACTTCGGTAACCCAGGTACCCTACGTGAGATAGTCAGCAACATCAAGGCGTTGCTGGCCTTTCTCGAGGAGCTGGGGTGGATCGAATAACCGATTTCCCACCCGTACGCAAAATACGCGCTCAGACGTGGAGTTGCGGACACCAGCCCGTTCTACCTATTACCTATTACCTATGGGGGTACGGGTACAAACCAAACTAAAATGGAAAAATAAAAACTTGTGGACCAGAAGGAATAGTGTTGTGATGATGGTTCCTGATTCAACTATTTGTTTTCTTTTTGTTGTTGTAAGATTGGCATAACTGTTTTCAATTTGGCGTAGAGTTTGGGTTATGTCTGTAATCTATATATATAAAAGAAAGTCGTGTTAGTTACTTCACTTATAACTCAAGAACGGCTGAACCGATTTAGCTGAAAATTGGCAGGGAGGTAGTTTAGAGCCAGGAGAAGGACATAGGATACTTTTTTTTTTTTTTTTTACTTTTTACCATAATCATTTATTTATTCCGTTCGACCGCGTTCCCGTGAGACGTCACATAAAACGTCAAAGAGAATACAAGTCACTATAAACGTTGCCTTCGAAGTACCAGGTTATCATAACTTGACAGGAGCTTACCAAACAAAGGAGTGTCAGCTAGAAAACGCTTTATGCCTTCGAAGTACCAGGTCATCATAACTGGGTAGGAGCTAACCTAACATATGAGTGTCAGCTAGAAAACGCTTACCAGATCACCACCGCGTACCAGGTTGTCAAACTTGGTACGTCTGGGTCAACTAATTATCTATACTAATATTATAAAGCTGAAGAGTTTGTTTGTTTGATTGAACGCGCTAATCTCCGAATCGAATCCGGTCCGAATTGAAAAATTCTTTTTGTGTTAGGTAGCCTATTTATCGAGGGAGGCTATAGGCTATATAACATCACGCTACACCTCAGAGGAGCGGAACAGTAATGAAAAATGTTGCAAAAACGGGGAAAATTTATTCCTTCTGAGAGTTTCCGTTGCGTGCGCTGCGTAAACGGTTAAAGTAACGCAAAAATCATGTATGACGGGATTGTTATTTTTAAAAAGTTCAAAAAAAAAGTCCCAAGAGCATATGTCTATCTTTTAAGGTTGACTCACTATAACTCAAGGAGCGAAAATGGACGAAAACTAGCAGGCAAATCGATGCGACGGGAAGGGTAAGGGGAGCAAAAATTTGACGCGGACGAAGTCGCGGGCAGAAGCTAGTTTAGATTAAAACAGTGCTGTTTTTAGTTATATCGTATCTAGATACATATAGCGTGTATTGCGAATTTCAGGATGGGCAAAAACGAACAAAGAGTTTGTCTTAAATTTTGCATCGCCCATGAAGTTTCGTACTTGGAGTCACTGAAAATGTTACAGCGGGCCTACAGTGAATGTACACGAGCGGCAACATGTTTCATACCCAAATGATTATTTAAAATGTTACGGCCCGACTCGTGAGACACAGACAATTAGGATAGCCGCCTCTCAAACTTGAATTAGGATTTTCAGTCACACTATTTCCTTCACTTTTGCAATGTTAACTTCAGTTGCAGAAGTTGATGGCCTACCAGAGCGAGGCAAATCTTCCATCACATCTCGACCGCTTTTAAACGCTTTGTACCACTAATAAGCACGTGTTTTTGATAAAGTCGATTCACCGTAATCCTTCTGTAACATTTTCGGTCACTCCGCACACGACGTTCCATTAGCGATACAAAATTCGCAATCCGCACTACATATGATATACCTAATTAAACAGCACTGTTTTTAATCTACACAATAGATGTAACTCAAATTCCGCGCCAAAATGAAAAAAAAAAACAGTTGTGCCTAGTTTATAAAGAACAACAAAAAAAAAAGGTGTGCGTCTCGGGACGCCCGACAGAAATGGTAACTTAAACTAATCTAAGGTGAACTATTTAATATTGAAATTGTTTAAGTTGAGAATAGCTTAGGTCAGGGCCGGATTTAAACTTAATGCCGCTCCTGGGTACCGGAAAAAATTCCGCCCCAATACTAGAATTTTACTTAAACTTATACATATGTAGTTTATATTTTATTTTTCAAAATTAAAATAACTAATTTGTTGTAGAAACTTTATTATATGTTATATGTTTTAAAAACATAAGTAGGTACTAACAATTATAAATTCGGCACTGTCCATATTTATGCAAAAAGGAACCACCCAGCAAAAACGCACTTCTGAGATATCAAAGGATTTACAAAAACATGTGCAGCTCTGTCAGATGAAGTATAATTACTATTTATTTTATTTTAATTTATTGATAAATTACTTATTTAAGTATGCGTATATAAATTTGCTCTGAATACTCTTAAACGTACTAGATAATTAAGAAAATGTGCATGTGGTTCCTTTTAACATTTACTAATACAAAAGTTACACACAGCTTAAGCCATGAATACATATGGGAAACTCTTAACCAACAAGGAATACCAGCAGCATACATCAACATTATCCAAACTATTTACTCCAACAGTATGGCTAGAATCCAATTGGAATCCCTAGGAAATGAATTCCACGTAGAACGACGGGTGAGACAAGGTGACCCACTATCTCCGAAATTGTTCTCAGCCGTATTAGAAAACATCTTTCGCAACTAGAACTGGGAAAAGTTTGGTCTTAATATAAATGGGTTGAAAATGAACCACCTCAGATTTGCCGACGACTTAGTGTTATTCGAAGAAATCCCAGAAAACTTGCAAATTATGATACAAAGTCTGAGCGAAGAAAGCGAAAAGATTGGTCTGAAAATAAACTATAGCAAAACAATAGTTATTTGTTATACAAGAGTGCAAAGTTGCTTTTTAACCGCGTGTTCAATTTTGATGACCGAGCAAGCGAAGGATTCTAAAATTGAATCACGAGCGCAGCGAGTGATTCAAAATTAGAATCCTGAGCGTTAGCGAGGGAATCAAAAGAGCACGAGGTGAAAAATCTTTGCACTCGAGTGCAACACGTAACTTTTCATTCCACCTCAGCGAGGAAATGACTAAATGCAAAAAAAAACCTTTACAATCACAAGATAGGTACACTTTTATTTCAGTTTAGGTATTAATTACTACATTATGACAGGTAAGTATTACAGAATAATCTTTAAATTATAACAAAATAATACTAAGGTATAATTAAGAAAATTTTAAAGTAACGTTGCTACAGTTATTTAAATTGAGTGTAATATTTTTGTTTGGTACTGTAATATTGGTGTTAGTCACTTGTGTACTGTTTTTCGGTAAACTATCTGTCATACTTAATAGTTGTACCGATTCATCGGATTCCCTTGGCGTGAATGTTGGAGAGAGAGGGAGATGGTTAGGTGTTTCATAACGGCTTATTTTTGATGTAGAAGGGCCAGTCCAAGGATCCGATTGAGGATCTTTCAGTGTAATGGCTCCTACGATGCCTTCACATATTTTAGACTTATTTTGGATGGAATCCTCTATGTATCCCTCTACAACTGCATTGGACTTCCAGCCTCCGTGGCGCTTAAGGGACAGGAGATCAGCTCCGGAATCAGCCAAAAGTGTGGCTGAAGTTCGTCGGAAACAATGACCCGTGTACAACAGGGGTTCTGGAAGTTCAAGAAATGTTGCTATTTCTCGTGGGATACTGCCAATTTTATTAGTACCCATAGGCTGTCTAACACACTTTCTATTGCGATACTGTAGAAAAAATCGATTGATTGGAGTGTTAGGCGGGCGTAAGGCTTGATATTTCTCAATAATTGTTACGTATTCCTTGCGAATGACAAAGTTGCGGTCTCTTTTTGTCTTTGTATTAGGTAAATTAATTAATAGTAAGTCATCTGAATGTTTCTCAATGTTTTTGACATTAAGTTGTGTTAGTTCATTAGTTCGACATGCTCCGTTTATTCCAATAATAAGAACAACCTGTAACGTAAAGAGTATTGTAGTAGATAAATGAATAAAATTGATATGAACGCATAATTATGCCTATCAACATCTACTAAGTATACTATTTAATTGAGATTAATATACTTAAGTAGATACTGAATGTGCAACTGACTTACTTTTGCCGCCAAATATACGGAATCGGGTGGTTCGTTAAGAAACTTTTCAATATCAGATATTGTGAAAACCTTCGATTTTTTTGGTTGATGACCAGATGAGGCTCTTTTTAAAAATGCCACTAATTTAGGATAGGTATCGATATGTTTGTCTTTTTTCATCTTTATTGTTGCTTTTAGCATCGAATACGTACTCCATAGAGTGCTTGCTTTCTTGTTCTCGGATAATTCTATAAAATATGCCAGCAAAACGTTTTCTGAGAAAGTTTTGGCTCCTTTTGCTAGTCGCCACGTGTTGAACATATCGTACTGTTTTAAATACTTCTCGCGTGATTGTTGAGGGAGAAAGCTCATTTGCGCATTAACAACAGTTTCAGTCAATTCTGTTGGCGTCAAGCAAACTTCCTCGTCGCTAGAATCACTCATTTTAGTTTTTTCACTTGTTTTCAAGTTTCTTGTTTTTAATATAAGGTTTAACAATGACGTGAAAAAATGCCGCGTAAAGAACCGCGTACAAAGCAAATTGAAAAAAGAACACCAAGAAGGTTCCGAGTCTGAGTTTTTAACAAATTAAAAAAAAGTTGTATGATATATTCGGCACCATAGAGGTAGCAGTAAATAGGTTTAATGTTTTTTTTAATTCACAAACTTAGTGCACACGATGTTCTAAATTCAATTTACTTTATCCTCTAGAGAATAAAAACGGCTTTTCCACTCAGATATTGAAGATTAAAAATACTCTTTCCGAGATGGTGGGATGAAAAACTAATGACTAACTCTAAAACGGTTGGTATAAAAATAAATGAGGAAGCTTTGGCCTATGTAGAGGACTACATATACCTTGGTCAAGTCATCTCCACAAAAGACCAAACTAGCCAGGAAATTGATATGAGGAATGCAAAAGGTTGGAAAAAATACTGGTCCCTCAAGGAGATCATGAAGTCAAAAGACCTAAGTATGACTTTGAAAAGAAAGACCTTCAACTCATGTATACTCCCATGTCTAACTTACGGGTGTGAGACATGGGCACTCACGAAAGCACTCAGAGAAAAGCTTGCCAGGTGCCAAAGAGCAATGGAGAGAAGCATGGTAGGCTCAAAAAGACAGGACAGAATAAGGAACACAGATCTCCGGTCCAAAACAAAACTGACCGATGTTCTAACAAGAATAGATCAACAAAAGTGATGGTGGACAGGCCACATGATGCAAGACACAGGCAAGTGGAGCAAGCCAGTGACAGAATGGTATCCAAGGGACGGCAAAAGAAATCGAGGTAGGCAGCCAACCCGCTGGGAGGAAGAAATAAAGCTGACAGCAGGTCCAAACTGGCGGAGAGTACCTCACGACAGACGTCAATGGAAATTGTTAGAGGAGGCCTATGCCAAGAGGCACACCGAAATTCGAGACATTTTGTGATTTTTGATATAACCACCATATTGTTAGTGTAATTGTCTGGTTTCGGAATAAAAGGCTTTATTATTATTATCTCCTTTATTCATTTGTAAACTCTTATAAATTATATTTTTAAATATTAGTACACAAACACATAAAAACATTTAAAAATATAAAAAATAGTAGCCCACCGGTATCGGGAACAGGGTCCAAGCTACCTGCGGTCAGGGCTCCAGAGAGAGGAACCTCCTGACAGTGCGAGCCGTGTCCAGAAGTACCGCTTTCTGAATCAAGCCCTTGACCCAGCTGCCTAACGAGAGCCTCTTTAGATGTTGGTCGAGGCTCTTGGCTATCAAGCGATTGGCAGTGACGACTATCGGCACAATGATTGCTGAGTCCACATCCTACATGTCGACAACCTCGCGCGCTAAGTCAAGATACTTGATCTGTTTATCTTTCTCAGCTTTCACGAGATTCTCGTCATGTGGGACCGTTATGTCAACAATCATTGTGCGCCGCTGTACTCGATCCACCACCACTATATCAGGTTTATTTGCGACAATAGTCCTGTCAGTGATGATGGATCGATCCCAGTACAATGTGATATTTCGATTTTCGAGAACTGGATCGGGCACATACCTGTAGTACGGCACTTCCGATTCCACAAGGCTGTATTTAAGAGCAAGTTGCTGATGGATAATCCTGGCTACTAGGTTGTGTCTATGCAAGTATTCTTCGTTTGCTAGACGAGAACACCCGGAGATTATGTGCCTAATTGATTCCCCTGGACGGTGGCATGCCCGACAGATGTCAACCGTGCCATCCTTCACAATATATTTCCGGTAGTTGTTCGTCATCATAACTTCGTCCATAATCGCAAAGACAAAACCTTCGGTTTCTCCAAATAGGTTTCCGAATCGTAACCAGGATACGGACGCTAAGAAGTCTACATCGGGTCCATGTAGGACCCGGTAAAAGCGTCCGTGAAGCTCCTTGCTTTGCCATACCTCCCTGCGTTCATTAGTATCTAATACTTTAGGTTTGCGCCAGTTCTCGGTAGCCAAGGAGAGCGGGGTGAGGCTCTTGTCCACTGAGACCACATCTCGGTGCATCCCCACGTCGGCTTCTAGGAAGTATTCCCTGAGACTGCATACCTCACGGTTGTGCAGGGTCTTAGCATTTAAAAAACCTCGACCTCCGCACTTCCGCGGGATATACAGTCTCATCACCGATGACCGTGGGTGATGCATGCGATATGCAGTCAGCAGCGTACGGACCCTCCTATCCAGGGCGTCAAGTTCCGTTTGAGTCCATTTGAGTATGCCGAAAGAGTACATCAAAACCGGCATGACCAAACCGCGCACCTTGTTTGCGCCTGATAAAAGACTTTTTAATACTTTATTCAAGCGGCCAAAGAAGCGCTCCCTCAACGATTGTTTCATGTCAGCAGTGTTGATGCCTAACGCTTCCGACATACCCAAATACTTGTATGTGTCGATTGAGGAAAGGGATCTTAGATGTATGGAATCCGAGAGTTGGATTCCCACGGATTCCACAATCTCCCCTCGCTTTTCATGCATGACCGCACATTTGTCGACACCAAATTCCATCCTGATGGCGCTACTGAAGGTTTCAGTTACTTTCAGTAGCTCCATCAGTTGCAAATTGCTGGGGGCAAAGAGTTTTAGGTCATCCATGTAGAGGAGGTGAGATATAATAATAATAAAACATTTATTTTCAGGTTACAAAGACCCATAGACAAATACCTTATAAACTAACATACATAAGTATTATACAAAAACATGTGTTAATAATAGTACTATAAACTATGTTAGTAGCACTTCAATATTAAGTTAGCTTGTCCGTGAGCTGTCCTGTGGCACTTGTCCGCGGAAGCGACGGAACACCACGTCCTGTGGCCAAAAGTCTTCGTCCATGACGACGGGCAGATAGCAATTTGGTACACGCACCACAAACGCCTTGAAGTTGACGTTGCGGTGTGACTCCAGTAACTGTACCCTCGGCATGTACTTCGTCTTCTGGCGTACATACTCCACATAACTTGACCACCTCTCCTCAATAGATAGCCTATACCTGAATCCTCCAGCAGTGTGCTAAGAGGATTCATGGCTAGGCAGAACCAAAGTGGACTCAAACTATCGCCCTGGAATATACCTCGCTCGATCCTTATCGGTTCGCTGTTCCTCTGGATATTTCGACATCCTGGATAGCGAAGGACTGTCCTCCACTGCCCCATACATGATATCAAGAAGGTGCGCAGCGTTGTATCTACTTTGTACAATTCCAGCACCCTCTTGAGCCAGGTATGTGGCACCGAGTCATAGGCCTTCTTATAGTCTATCCAGCATGTCGACAGATCCCTTCGGGAACGACGAACCTGTTGGCTAATGGTCATATCGATTAGGAGCAGCTCCTTAGTACCGCGGGACCCGTTCCTACATCCATTTTGAGAGACAGACAAGATCGAGTTTGTGTCAATATGATTGTAAATTTTAGCTCTCAAAATGGATGTAAGTACTTTATAGACCGTCGGTAGACAAGTGATAGGTCTATAATTTTTGGGTTCTGCGGTGCTACCTGATTTATGGAGTAGGTGGGTTATCCCTGTTGTTAAGAACTGGGGCAACGACCCTGACTCTAAGGCTGACTGGAACTGAGATGCCAAGCGAGCGTGCGACTTTTGGATCCACTTGATCCAAAAGTTGTGCAGTCCGTCCGGCCCTGGAGATTTCCAGTTAGGCAACGGACGGACTGCACAAGCGACATCTTGGGGGCTGATGGTAATTGCCCCCATTTCTGTTATTTGACCGCACGCTCGCTCGATCTCCCTAGTCCAATCACCTTCGGTGTGATTGACAGGCACCGACCAGATGTTTCGCCAGAACGAAGACATGGCGACATCATCCGGAAGGGGCGTGTCAGCCACACCTTGGTCCGGTCGCTCCCAAGCTCGGTAAACCCACCTTTCAACACTTTGGAATGTGTGATTCTGGGTGTACCGCTCCACCCTCCGCCGGTACCGACGAATACGGTTTGCCCATGCACAGATCTTCTGCTTCAGGAAGTCGATGCGCTCTGTGACGCGGGGCAAATAATCTCGGGGACTAACATCAGTCCCGGAGAACGCCCGCTTCACAAAGCGCATCACTCGAGGGCGAGTATTGCCCTCCCTGAAGCAGATTAGCTTACCGATGAGTGCTCTAGCCTCACCGATACGACACTCAATCCTGCACTGCCAAGCTGGTACGGCTGGTTTTGGTCGTGTAGCTCTGTCACTATTAGGAAACTTAACACGAGCTACACGACAAGCCGCTACAGCTGCACAGTACAAGATCGAGCGGGTATCGGCCAGGTCTTTGCTGCCGTCAAAATATGTTGACAGTTGTGAGTCTAGAGCACACACCAGCGCCTTGTTTTTCTTATGCATGGGCAAACGTGGTCTAAGTTCAGGAGGAGTAGAGCGATACTCCCGGAAAGCATCATCCAAAGCGCTCCTCAATCGTGCATTGCATTGGGTACTCACGGATATAGCCCCGTCATCATCCTCTTCACCAGCGCAGTTGGGTCGCGGTGAAACACTGGGTAAATTTTGGAGTTGTACCGCGACCAGTGGCGAAGCAGGCGTAACATGGCTATTCCGTGATTCGAGACAAAGTCGATCAAGCACGGTGGCATCCAGCATATGGTTACGCTGGATGACCCGTGCCTGATCCGACAGTCGTTGCGATGATACGTTGACAGCGGGCTCAAGCACCTGGAACAGAGAGAGCATCCGACCACGGTACGCAGTCAAGTTAGTTCCCCCCTCTGTAGCCCTATAGTATGCGCGCATGACATTTTCATTCACAGCTTGTGTCCACTTCATGCGCCGCACACTTCCACCGGGAGCGGGGACCCTGTCAGAGGCCGGTGGGCCTCGGAGTCCCAAGCTGGCCGGTGGTCGGCCTCTTCCACGCCGACGTACTGGTGGTGGTGTCGTCGGCGGCGAGAAGTATTCGTCGCTCGAGCTCGACGCAACTGCAGCAGCCGGTGTCACTGGACTCACGTCTGGAGTAGGATCCGGCAACTGCGAGGCGGAGCTGAGCGACGAACCCGAAGATGTTGGTTGTGTGGTTTTAGTAAGTCGGGCCCGACTTCGCGTCAGCATCGTACTTTCAGTCGGTTTCTAGTCATAATATTCGCATGATTCTTTAGCATATTGTTGTTATATGTTGCCATTTTTGTTTTTCAATGATATTATGCTGGTATATTTATCAAAACATTGTTAAATCATTTACGTTTAAAAATTCTAGAAAATAAAAGCACGGACAAAAAATTTTTTTGACCGTCAGCTTGACAGTCGGGCCACAGATTATTATTATTATTATTAATACAAAAGTTAGTAAGTTTTCTCATACAAAAAAAAAGAACCACAACCCAGGAATTCACTGATATCAATGAAACTATGTAACTTGGTTCCATTTGCTGTATTAAACATAATTGTTAATAATAGAAATATGTGTAATGTATAAATGGTACCAAGTATGTGTGGATCTGTTTTGTATAAAATGACATAGTAGTAATATCGTTTATTTGTTTGAACAATTGAGTCCCGTTGTGCTGTGGTTCGGTTTTGCTTTAGATGTCATATTTATTGTTGCTGTTGGTTCCATTCTGCTTTTAGTACCTATACCTTGTTTCCAAGGGAAAAATCATGTTTTTTTCTTTTGTATAAGAATTTAGACAACTTTTAAATTAGTATCCTTCAAAAAAGTAAAAAAACTAAATTTGTCGTGTGGTTCCATTTTGCATAAATACGGACAATTTTATTACATCAATTTTTTCACAGGCACGTCTGACTTTTTGAATTGCGAATTGGTCGATTAAATCTTCGCAATCTAAAGTTGAAGTACGTCGGATTTGGTCGGATGCGATGCATAGAATATGTAGTTAAGCTATTGAGTCTATTAGCAGTCATTGTAGAACGTAAGAAGTTTTTAAATCTCTTCAAACATGAAAACGATCGTCCCTGCGCTACAGTTTGCTACAGCCAATGTCATAAATATTCGATAGGCGATTTCCACGTTTGGAAACTCAGTGTACAGGTCGTTTGCATGCAACCATTTCAAAAGATCGGAAGGCGAATTCTGTTCCATCATTTTTTCAGTGCAATAAGCATGGAAGTGAACAAATACGTCATCTAATTAGGACTCGAGATCTGAAGAATAAACAAAAAATGCAAAACAATTTTCACTTTCAAAATTTTGTAACCCTGGACACTAGCCCCGACTGTCCCTAGTGTAAATCCACCACTGGCTTAGGTTATTACTTAAATTGTATGTATATTAATATGATAATGTAAGGATATAAAGGAAATACATAAATAAAATAAAATATACAAATAAATACAGTTTTTAACCGACTTCAAAAAGGAGGAGGTTCTCAATTCGGATGTTTATATTTTTTTTATGTATGTTCGGCCATAAGATAGATAGATAGATAGATATATAGAACGTTTATTTGATGCACACATAACTCTGTCATATATAGACGGATTTGCAAAATTCTTTTTTTTGTTCGAAAGGGGTTTATTCCGAAATGGTCCCATTTAAATTTCATATAGATTTGATGATGAGTTCAGGAGACAGACACCGGAACTCTTCAAAAAATGACAGCAAATCAACCGCGATTTCTGCTGTCGCTTATATATGCATTGTTTGTTTGGAATTAGTGCGGGGTAGATACCATAATTAAAAAAATAAAAATAAAAACTTTTTTACTAAAAAATAAACAACCGACTTTTTGTAAAAAAGTTTTTAGGATAAATGCTCACTGTCAACAGTTAAGTCTATCACACACTAAACACTGAGTAGAGAGTGGGGGAAGCATCTGTCTGAAATACGGCTAGCACTGTGGGTTAGAGAGAGGAGGAGCCTGCCTACCGCTGCCGTATGCGAGAGAGAAAGGGAAGCCGGACAGACTGGCGCCGTAACGCGTTACGTAACGAAGCGGTTTACCCTTCCATAAGAAGTTATCACTTCAAAAACAAAATATTGAATTTGACACCATAAACGAATCATCCATTCCCTAAACTTTTTTGACTGAATATGTATAGATAGATTCATGAACAGTAACTTGTTAACATCACCATTATTAATACACTAACAAAAAAACCGGCCAAGTGCGAGTCGGACTCGCGCACCGAGGGTTCCGTACAAACCTGTAGGTATTCTCGGTTTAAAAATAAATGTTTTTTTTTTAATTTTATATTTCAGTTGATTGAATGTAAGGTAAATTGCGGTTTACGATTTATGACGTTTAAAAAAAAAACTACTCACTCGATCTCGTTCAAACCAATTTTCGGTGTTAGTTTATATGGTATTGGTTATGTACATCATATATTTTTTTTAGTTTTATAATTCTCTTATTTTAGAAGTTGGGGGGGGGGGACACATTTTACCACTTTGGAAGTGTCTCTCGCGTAAACTATTCAGTTTAGAAAAAAATGATATTAGAAACCTCATTACCATTTTTAAAGACCTATTCATAGATACCCCACACGTATGGGTCTGATGATTTTTTTTTTTGAGTTTCATTTAAGTATATGCATGGGTAACCCCAAAATTTATTGTTTTTTTTTTTTCTATTTTAGTGTAAAAATCTTAATGCGGTTCACAGAATACATCTACTTACTAAGATTCAACAGCATAGCTCTTATAGTTTCGGAAAAAAGTGGCTGTGACATACGGACGAACAGACAGACAGACATGACGAATCTATAAGGGTTCCGTTTTTTGCCATTTGGCAACGGAACCCTAAAAATACGTAAAGTATGTAGAACATTTCGGTAACACAGGTAAAAATATACCTCTCGGAAACTGTTCTCGTCTATCTACACTGTGGTAGGTAATCTGTGTATCTGTATGTTTTCGCTTAGTTTTTCGTTTGTAGTTTTCCAGCATAATTTAGAGAACTTATTTTCTAAGGTTTATGCGAATAATACATTTTACAATTTAGTAAATTTCACATTTAACTTATACTTAATAGCAAAGACATATCAGTAGTAGATTGTCTCGTCAAAATAATGAAACCTGCTCAGTCCCCAAGTCATGTCGGATTGCCCTATCCAAATTCGTTTGAGTCACAAATATGTTACTTTGGGTGTCGAGAATTCCTTAACTTCGGCCTACTTAAGTCATTTACTGGCTGCCACCTATTTAAGTCATTTACTCCGAACTGACTAACATTCGGTAAAACTCGTGTTTGTATGTTATGGCTATTGGGCTTTGAGGGCAGAAACCCATAGTTCAGTACCCATTGTCCTTTTATTTTTTAACCCTTAGATGCATTTTGTTGCCAAAAGTCCACGAACCGTTTTTTTGTGATATTTGTGGACTGATCAACAAGTATCGTAAGTTTTTGATTTTTGAATGAGAAATCAATCAATCAATCATTTTATTTTGTTCAACATAGCTTGTATTGTTACAGATAGTAAATTGTCTAAATTATGCGCACTATGTTTTGCCAATAAATGGCGTGCAAAATTAAAACAAACACGCATTACAATTATTAGGGTGGCATGCCAGTAGATTACATTTTAAAAATAAATTTAAAATAAAATAGTTAGAATAAGCATGTCCTGCAATGATTTATTTTTACTATGCTATACTTTAATATTATAAAGCTGAAGAGTTTGTTTGTTTGTTTGGTTGAACGCACTAATCTCAGGAACTACTGGTCCGAATTGAAAAATTATTTTTGTGTTGGATAGCCTATTTATTAAGGCTATAGGCTATATAACATCACGCTACGATCAAAAGGAGCGGAGCAGCAACGAAAAATTGATGAAAACTAGCAGGCAATTCGATGCGATGGGAAGAGTCAAGATAGCAAAAATTAAACGCGGACGAAGTCGCGGGAGAAGCTAGTGATAAATAAACACATATAATCAATAAATTTGTATATTTTTTTAATCTACTTTGAAACATGTTAATTATCTATACTTAAATAACAATATAATATACAAAGTAACACTAAAATAAATATATTATATACAATTAAATAAAAGGGGAAAAAAAAAGAAAAGAGCTCACTGGGCATCAAAGAATTCGTCCGCATCGCTGTCGGTGGGAAAAGTGCCCAGAAGGCTGGCAGCGTTGCCACGTTGGATGGCAATGCTGATTCTTTGACCTAAAAATAGGCCAGCCCTCTGGTCACGTGAAGATTCGGCCAATAAATAAATTCATAAGTGTTTAATTTGTAAGTCGGAACCGTCAATATAATTATTGTTAATATCTGTCAATGGCAGTGACAGTAATTTCTGCACCTGTTTTTGTTTTTTTTTTCGTTTGAGCGGGAATGGGGCGAACAACTTGGTGTTTTTGATTTTTGTCCAGTTTCTTTTTCTCGTTTTGGAGATATAAGTTGAAAAAAAATTTAATATCGGTGATTATAAAGGTAAGTTTTGAATGTATACCTCTAAATCTTCTATCAATTTTGTATCTATATTTTTGTTTTTTTACGGAAAAACTGTATGTTGCCGTTTGGCAACAGCATGCGTTTGAATATTGTTCAGAAGTGGGTATTAGCTTGTTATTGTCTGTTCGGTATTGGTGTTTCCTTTTCTTTTTTCACCATGAATCGAAGACGATAGAGTAATAGATGCATAGAAGACAACTTCCTAGAAATGGATATTTATCGGAAGATGACGAAAATATACGTGATGAAGATGATATTGCGTTTTATCCAGATCTTGCTGATTTGCAGCGAGACTTGGAGGACAGGGAAGACGAGACAACTGCTGGAGCCGGCCCCTTTCAAGACAAGTCGAGTGCTGGAGCTGGCACATCTGAGCTTGGGCAGAAAATGAAGGTAATCTCAACAGCAGCGCTGCGTCGCCTTTTAGTAATATATATATATATATATATATATTTAGTAATATATATTTATTAGTTCATAAAGGTTTTACAGTATTTAAATGTGACACTGGATCCCGCACTAGGATACCCTGTGTCGCAGGATCCAGTCTCTTTCGACATATAATATGAATTTTGGTAAACAAAAGTAACGGTTTAGTAAATTTCACTAAAACTATAAACTAAAAGGTAACCAGAATGATATGTGCATGTGATGAGTATATGTATGAGTATGTGATGAGTGTTAGTGTGGATGTGAAAAGTGCGTGTATGTGAAGAGTATGTGTATGTAAAGAGTGTGTGTTTGTGAAGAGTGTGTGTGTGTGTGTGTGAAGAGTGTGTGTATGTAAAGAGTGTGTGTATGTGATAAGTGTATGTTTGATGTGACTGTTTGGAAGAGATGAGCAAGTGTATGTGAAGATGAATACTTTAACAGTTGAAAGATATAAGGTGTTCCGTTTCAGTATAGTCAAGGCCAAGCAGCCACTCCTGGACCTGTTTTTTGCACCTAAACTTCGTCAAGGAGTAGATGTTGAGCTTTTTGTTAACCTTTTCATACAGGTATGGTCCAATAAATGAGAAGGCCTTATTACCGAATTTAAGTTTGCAGAAGACTCTGTTCCACTTTGGTTTTCTGCGTGTGCGGTGATCCGTTACGACTATGGCTGGCTCCTGCAGTTTTACGAAATTTAAGTAGCACTGATAAAATATAAAGCTGGCGCACAGTAAGCACTCTCGTTTCACGATACAACATGTCAGTGGGTATCGGATTCCCAATCCATGAGAGACCTTAAGAATGGCTCTTTGTGCACGTTCAGCCACAATGAGATAACTTTTGCCAGCGAAACCCCAAGATACTATACAATAGCCATTTAGCCAAGCACAGATTGACATAAAGCAAGGTATAAGTCATCTTGAGAGTAGGTATCCTTGTCAGCTATAGAACCAAGTCTTTTAAATATGTACAAAAGCTTCCTTACGCGCGAAGCAACCGATTGTATTTACTTTGTCCATGTCAGGTTCTGTCTATGCTGACAACGAGGTACTTGATACTCTCAATTTGCTCAAAGATAGGACAGCTGCAGCTATCCCCTAGAGTCCTAGACTATAGCTACATTGGTGGGATTTGAGTACGAGTTGTTTAGGAGCTGTTGTTTTTTTTGCGTACTGAGAAGTTCATCACCTTAGTTTTTTTAATATTAAGGGTGAGAAGATTATGATGCAGCCAGCTGGTCACCGTTTTCATTCCGGCCTCTGCGGTACCATAGGTTTCCTTCCAAGAGTCACCCACCATGGAAAATTAATGCTGTGTCACAAACCAGAGCCGAGACCTAATTTGCAAGAAGGAGAATTTAGACGTAAACGAAGATAATGTGCGATTCTTAGAGAATAAAGAGCTGAGTACAGAGGTAGCCGAAAAAGAAAGCCATATGATTTTATTTTTGTTTATGAGCGATGAGATCATAGATAAGATAGTCTATGAAACAAATTTATATATTGTCTGAACGCAGGGGATCTATGAAGCCAATCCCAAGTAAGGACGTATGGTGTTGGCCATCATAAAATGCGATGTGATAGGAAAAACCGCTAGGTTAAGAAGCTTCCAGGGTGAAAAGGATTCAGCAGAACAGAATGCACGTAATACTAAGTGGCTTTATGCCATACAAAAGACAGTTGTCAACTGTTTTGCCCTATTTCACTGCCTTCCACAATAGAAACACGCATGATGTTGCCAGTTGTGTACATACTATATTTTAATAATAAATACTTAATTATTTATTTTTGCATTTTTCCATTATTCTAAAATAGTAAGTAAGTAGTAGTAATACAATAGTATTTTCATCCCACCATCTCGGAAAGAGTATTTTTAATCTTCAATATCTGAGTGGAAAAGCCGTTTTTATTCTCTAGAGGATAAAGTAAATTGAATTTAGAACATCGTGTGCACTAAGTTTGTGAATAAAAAAAAACATTAAACCTATTTACTGCTACCTCTATGGTGCCGAATATTATCATACAACTTTTTTTTAATTTGTTAGAAACTCAGACTCGGAACCTTCTTGGTGTTCTTTTTCAATTTGCTTTGTACGCGGTTCTTTACGCGGCATTTTTTCACGTCATTGTTAAACCTTATATTAAAAACAAGAAACTTGAAAACAAGTGAAAAACTAAAATGAGTGATTCTAGCGACGAGGAAGTTTGCTTGACGCCAACAGAATTGACTGAAACTGTTGTTAAAGCGCAAATGAGCTTTCTCCCTCAACAATCACGCGAGAAGTATTTAAAACAGTACGATATGTTCAACACGTGGCGACTAGCAAAAGGAGCCAAAACTTTCTCAGAAAACGTTTTGCTGGCATATTTTATAGAATTATCCGAGAACAAGAAAGCAAGCACTCTATGGAGTACGTATTCGATGCTAAAAGCAACAATAAAGATGAAAAAAGACAAACATATCGATACCTATCCTAAATTAGTGGCATTTTTAAAAAGAGCCTCGTCTGGTCATCAACCAAAAAAATCGAAGGTTTTCACAATATCTGATATTGAAAAGTTTCTTAACGAACCACCCGATTCCGTATATTTGGCGGCAAAAGTAAGTCAGTTGCACATTCAGTATCTACTTAAGTATATTAATCTCAATTAAATAGTATACTTAGTAGATGTTGATAGGCATAATTATGCGTTCATATCAATTTTATTCATTTATCTACTACAATACTCTTTACGTTACAGGTTGTTCTTATTATTGGAATAATAAACGGAGCATGTCGAACTAATGAACTAACACAACTTAATGTCAAAAACATTGAGAAACATTCAGATGACTTACTATTAATTAATTTACCTAATACAAAGACAAAAAGAGACCGCATCTTCGTCATTCGCAAGGAATACGTAACGATTGTTGAGAAATATCAAGCCTTACGCCCGCCTAACACTCCAATCAATCGATTTTTTCTACAGTATCGCAATGGAAAGTGTGTTAGACAGCCTATGGGTACTAATAAAATTGGCAGTATCCCACGAGAAATAGCAACATTTCTTGAACTTCCAGAACCCCTGTTGTACACGGGTCATTGTTTCCGACGAACTTCAGCCACACTTTTGGCTGATTCCGGAGCTGATCTCCTGTCCCTTAAGCGCCACGGAGGCTGGAAGTCCAATGCAGTTGTAGAGGGATACATAAAAGATTCCATCCAAAATAAGTCTAAAATATGTGAAAGCATCGTAGGAGCCATTACACTGAAAGAGCCTCAATCGGATCCTTGGACTGGCCCTTCTACATCAAAAATAAGCCGTTATGAAACACCTAACCATCTCCTTCTCTCTTCAACATTCACGCCAAGGGAATCCGATGAATAATCTATTGAAAAAATTGATTACTTCATCCATCTCAGATTAATATCTCTAATGAAAACAAGAATGTATAGTCTCTATACCGTCTTATTTTTATTATGGATTAGGGCATCTACCGAGTATTCCAACGACAACAGGATAATCACAATTCCACCAGGCTGTCGAAGTGGTTGGATTCTGCTCTAAGCTTATTTACAAACATGTACATGGAATCATTGATGGAAGTATTGAGTATTGAGTATCATCGATACGAGAAGAAGACCAGCGTCTCGTGGTCGTGGATAACGACAGCCGAACGCCTGAGCACACACAGATATTCTGAGACATCTCATACTAGACGAGACCGGGTGAACAACGTTAGTTGATATTTTGGCAAGCATTAGGTGCTTGATTTTGTCTATTGAGCAAATTAACGAAAGGTCAGAGATAGATTCGAATGTTTTGGGTTCGGGATCGGAATTACTCAGAATGATAACCCTATGCGATATTAATAATCCTCAAGGTTGCTTCACTACTCACCACAAAATAAGGCGGAGGTCGAATGCAAAGAGGGGGCGCTGATAAAGGCGTGCAGTGCAAAGTATGAATCTAAGTACACATTACTATTGCAAAACAACACGCGTGGCGTGTGCCAGCTGCCAGCCGCGCGGCTCTGTGCGCTGTGAGTGAGCCAGAGCCGCTGTCTGCGCCCGGAGTGCCGGAGCGCCGGCTAGCGCGCCTCGACTACCTGCGCAGCCCCTGGCGGCTGGCCCACGACCCCGCCCTGCGCACCCTGTGCTCAACACTCTGTGTGGTTACAAAGTGCCCACAGATGTACACAACATAACACATCACTGTTAGATATTACATACCGACCAATGTAATTACTTCTGAATTGTGATCAAGCCTCAACGAATTCATTATCTCCCTAAACTTCATAGTATGGTACTTTAGGCATTGATGTGATGCTATGGCGACGCGGTCCAGCACAAGCGTCATCAGAACACAAAAAAATAAAAGGCAGATATTGTGCTGGCCCACAGTTGTATAGGCAGGTGTCGTGAAGCGAGCGCCGGGCGCTGGCGAGGCGGCATGCGGCAGGCCCCCGGCGGCCGGCGCCCGCTCGCACTCGCGGTACTCACGCTGCTCCTGAACTTGAAGAACAGCGACATGAGGGCGGCGCGTCGGGATGCGGCCGGGTCGCGCCGACACTGCCGTGCCGCGCTCGGCGCCGCCGCACGCAGCCGCCCGCTGCCCGCCCGCACGCAAGCTTCAGAAGGTGCGCTTCTAACAATCCCTCCGGCCGCGGCCCTCGTGTCCTGCGTCTAATCACGCGTAACGATCTAATATCAAAATGAAGAGTTCAGGGAGTGTGGGATAAAACTTTACAAGATGCTAGTTTTTTTATCAATAAAACAATTTAGATATTATTTGATATTAATATAAAAATTGACTCGGGGACTGCCGCGGTAAAGCTATTGCATAGCATTTTTTCTCTGCCCCCGCTTTTTAAATCTCTGATATCTTCTAAGATCTTCATTTAAATTACATACTGTAACGGGCCATATTGATCTATATTAAATGCACAATGTATTTAAGGTACTTAATTGGATAAGGATTAATGCTGTATTGCTTAAAATCGCTTCGTAAATAAGCCCTTATTTCTCGTAAAAAATGGTTATTGTGGGTTATCCCTAAGAATAGAATAGAATAGAATAGCATTTATTTGCAAATATGGGTTATACATAAGAAGTAGGTATTAATAGGTTTTCATCAGAGTTCTGCATCATATTTCACCATTCGGCATGCAAACATTTTCATTATATAAAATTGTTAAAATTTAAATTCTTATTGGAACATTAAATTAGTTAAGTCATTCTAATTAAAAAAAATATTAAAATTCAAATTTACATTAAAACTATCAACTTAATTATTACGTTATACTCATGTTAAATTAAAATTGTCAGTAACAGCTTATACAAGAAATACAAAATCGTGGTCCGAAGATAAATAGACAAACAAACATTAAAAATTCCAGGTCATAGACAATACACCATAATTATTCCATTAGCAAAACAATAATTAATTAATTAAAAATTCGAGGGTTTTTGATAAAAATTGTCCGTTAAAAACTCAGTTACACTGTAGTATATTTTATCTATTAACAATTTACGAAGTGTACTTTTGAATTGTACCGTTTTCAAATGTCTATGTTTTCAAGTCTTTCCAAGCACTTGGCAATTTATTATAAACAACTGGGGCCATGCAATAAATACTTCTACGCATCATAGTGGTTTGACACGCTACATTATTTAATTTTGAATTGTCACGTCTGTTTCTTGGGTATACATCGGCCAAACGTTCAAAACGATTTGGATTGTTCTTCACAAACATCGCTACTTCAAGAATATAAATACAAGGAAGTGTCAATATGTTGTACTGCTTGAAATATGGCTTGCAACTGTCGGTGGTTTTTAGTTTAAACATTGCCCGGAGACAATAGAAGAGATAGACATATACCATCGCGGACTTTTTTGTAAACCTTTTTAAGGTAGGTATACAATACTGTAGTATATTATTTTGATCTATTTCGTAGGGTTCAGCCAGCGTACGCAATGTAAGCGCAAAAAAATGAGTTTATTTATGACATCATCAGCGTTTCTTTACTATATTATGCATGCTACCTATATACATATAAAACTTCCTTTTGAATAACTATCTATTAAAAAAAACCCGCATCAAAATCCGTTGCGCAGTTTTAATGATCTAAGCATACCTACATACAGACAGACAGACCGGGAAGTGACTTGTGTTAGGTTTATTTGTAACGGAATTTCTTGATTCGGTCGCCGCTAAAAGCTATGCAATAGCTTAAAAATATGTTGAGATGGTTTTTTTACAGGGACTAAGTAAATTTCCAAACTCTACGCGTGCGAAGCCGCAGGAAACAGTTAGTTTGTTATATCTGTAGTCATATTAGATAGGATGTTCAGTGGAACTCCACTCTGAACGCACGCAATCCCAATCCCGAACTCTAAATCTACCCAGGGTTTCCCCAGCTAGTGGGAGCTAGTGGGAGCTAGTGGGAGCTAGTGGGAGGCTTCCCGTTGAATACACATCCCAGTTACGATAGATAACACGATACTCCCTTGTAAGAACTAGTTCCGAGTCTTGAGTGATCTAGCCGAGCAGTTATGCGCTAGGCAGCTGTTGCTTGGCTACTATAGCTAATCTAAATAAGAGCTAAGCGTGTCGGTTTGAAACTACGGGCAAAAGCTATTTGTACAAAATCGACAGCGTGTAGTCCTTCTGCAGCTTGGAGGCTGTTGAGAGAGGTCGCGCCTGCGCGCTACTCGCACTCGCACCCCGGACGCCACGGGCCGCGGCTCGCGGCTTTTGGAGGTACTTTACTGCTGTCCCTGCTGACGTACCACGTGTGACGTCTTCCTAAGCTGAACTAATCACATGGACGCTAGTGCAACGTAAATGCTTCCTGTCTGGGTGGAAATATCTTAGAATTGACTCGAGAACTCTTCCAGGGTCCATAATTCAGCTAGAGTTCCTTTTTCAATCACTTCACAAAGGAAGAGGCTGTGGGTTCGACTGTAGCCAGTTTTTTGTTTTTTGATTGCGATACATACATAGTTCGTCAGATAACTTGCACGACATGAATATTGATAATTACCTCCTATTCAACATCATAAACGACAAGGTACAGGACCTATTTTATTTTGTTTTAACTGACTGGGAATTGTTGTAAATAGTGGTACGCAATCACGAGTTCGACTACGGTTAACAGAATACATCAGCAGAGGAGCACTGCTGTTAAACTGGGCTGCCGCCCATAGTTCGGAATACACACGACGCTATGTTTTGAGATTGCATCTCTGGTATGTGTGTCCATTGTAGACTAGTTTCAAAGTCGACGGGACCCCTGAGTGGCGGCTCACATGTCAAATCCTGAGTGATGACCGAAGCGATCGCTGATGATCATGGTCATCACTACACGGTCCCCAAATTATCTGATCAACGGCAGCAGCTTCGCATGTGTAGCAATCCCTAGCAGTATGAGAAGTACACTCACAGATTTCCCCTACAGGCAATGCTTGGACTGCCACCTTTAAGCCTTATCGTGCAGGAGGAGGTGGCCCTGGCCCTCTTAAGGCTCAATATATCAGGGACACTGAGCAAATATTGTAGAGTCAATACATACATTTTGAATAGTTTTGGGAATAGAGTAATAAGACGAATCCAAAACCGGGCCTTGCGGTGTTTGTGGATGGGGCGTCAAATGCAAAATGTATAGCGAATATTTTGAACACCATTTTAGAGTGCAGTCCGCGTTGACTCAGAAGCATGGTGTGACAGAGGTATCGTAAAATGGGGTTACTTTAACAGTAAGGGTATCATTGACAGTTTATGGGGCTACTTTAACAGCGCGCTAAAACATGGTTTCAACGTGTGCGGAGCGTTCTGGATAATTGGAGAAAAGAATCAAGAACACTAGGCGCAATCCCAAAGCCACAGTTTTCCATGCTGCAAAAGAGATTTACGGATGCATTGGCTCCTAACATGAAGAAAAATCTACATAGGTCCTTCAGAACTACAGGTGTTTGTCCTTTTGATCCGGAAGCCTTACTAAAAAAGCTTCCAGCAGAACACTCTGTAGAGACTGGACGTGCTCTCGACAGCAGTCTGCTGCAATTTTTAAAAGAGACAAGAGGCTACAACTCCTAAGGAATTCGACATAGAAGAGGAAAAAAAGTAATTCATAAACCAGGTACACAGATATCTATAACACGCCAAGATGTCCCAAGCCCAACAACAAACGATGCCCCAGAAATAGAAAAGATGACTCAGTTGGGAAACTGACTCGGCTATCGTGGATGAACCGACCGTCGAACCTATCCCCTCAACTTCTGTGCCTTCGACAACAGGCCTGACTTCTTCCGTTGACGATGTTCCTTTGAAGGCCGAGCGGCTATGCCACCGGCAATAAAAGCCGCCCCGGCAGCTTTAAATGCCGCCGGGTGCACGGCGGCTTGGCCGGCGGCTTGCCCGGCGGCCCTGCCGCCGCCGGCACTGTGTGTAGGAGCCTTTAATAATTTGCCTCGCTAAAAGGGATTAAGGGGCAGACGAGTAAGGAGAAGGGCAAGCGGACGATAGGTCTTTGACATTTTTAATATTTTTAAGGCACAGAAACCACCAATTACTTTAAGCTTTTAATTTATTACGGAAATTACACCAGAAAAATTACACGAGAAGACAAGAACATTTTGTTGTCATGGACTATATTGACATTACGTCTATTGAGGCAAAGGTTTAAAATTATTCTGCCTAATCTATGGCTGACAGACATAAGTTGCATTTAAAAGTCTTGTCAAAGAAACTTTGACATAATAAAAAAAAAATCTAAATATTAATACGTGAAGCGAAAACTAAGGATCCCTTTTTACGAAAATTGGGCGGACGGTCGAGTATGAAAATTCACACAATTATAGTTTATACAGAGAAGAAATGACGAATGCTAATATTTTTTTAAAATTATGCGTAAAAATACATTATTTTCAATAAATAACACGTTACACACACTACTATTCATTACCGTGTATTTAATACACACATGCATAGATATTCCTTTGTTTATTTGGAATTCTATGGTCAAATCGAGTCTGTATTTGTTTTTGGTATTATTTGTCTACAGCCTTACTGAATGTCAAATATAATTATAAATAAATTTACGACAATAATATACTATATATTATTAGGTGAAGGGAAAACTGTTATTGTTGAAATCTGTAGTCTAATCGAGAATATCTGTCTTTAATATTTTGTGTCTATAGACTTACTGAATGTCAAGTATAACCATAGGTAATAAATAAATTTTATAGATATGGGTAATATTAAAAATAATTGTACATTTCAACATGCTGAAATGTCCATGGTAGGTTTCATTGATATAACGCGTATCTTTCATATAAGTAAATTATGTTATGTAGGCATAAATAATTAAAGATGAATTAAATGAATTTCAAAGCCTAATAAAACTTATAGTTTTTAAATGCACATTTTTGTTTTGGGTTATATCATCTTTCTCCCATGTAAATAATTATGTCCTCGGAGACATGAGCGTTACAAAAGAGTCTCTAGTTTCTTACTTGCTACATATCTCAGTATTTCAAGTCAAAAATACACTCGAGTATCAATAAGCCTGTCTAGATTCTGCATTTTTTTTGCAATAATATAGAAATAGATAATTTACTTAATATCAAATCTGTGTCCACGATTTTTGTCATTTTTGTTATTATATTTTGTATTTAGTAGATTTTAAAATTATGAATTAAAAATACTGCATATTCTGTTAGTATCCAATCATGTAGCGCTAAATACTGACAGTCGGCCATTTTCTGCCGTAAATTTTCTGAGTGTAGTGTGCTTATGCCAGTGGTGAATTTTTTCAACAACTAGCTACTGCCCGCGACTTCGTCCGCGTGAAATTTCTTGCTCCCCCGACCCACCTAATCGCATCCCATTGTCTTCCCGCGCTATCTCTTAGCTTAGCGTTCTTTCTTACTTTATATTTTCCTAACGGCCCTAGCGTAATGTTTATTAACTTATAGCCTTCTTCAAAAATATTTGTCCATGTATTCTTAAATAACTGTTCTTAAATTTTCTAATTTTCCGCGCAATATTTTAATTTTTTTCTTTCATAAGAACTTTCTTCTGACAATAAAAAACACAACAAAAAAAAAGTGAAATCGGTCCAGCCGTTCACGCGTGATGGCGTGACCGAGGGAAATAGGGATTCATTTTTAAATACAGGGTGGAATTGAAGTCATGGGCATTATTCTAAACCAAGGCACTACTCACGATACTAATTGCATTAAGGCTACTATTATGCAAATCAAAAATATTATTAATGCAAGTATGGAAAATCTTAAAAATGTAGTAAGTCATACAAAGGACCAAATCGTTGCGCATCGCGATAGCGAATGCTGCAGTAGGTACACTACACCGTACGCGTGAACTCTTTGACCCTACGCGACCCACGTGACATAGGTACGTAACTTGCTAACGATTTGATTCATATTAGATTCCAACTTTCCCTTCATACTTTGCCGGCTTAGGACGGTCAAAACTACGTTTATTAACACAAATTAAAAAAATGTTTACGTACCTCATCATTTCAGCCGTAATACGTCCACTGCTGGACATGACCTCTCCCAATTTGGGGGGCTTTGCCATAATCGCCACGTTTGGCAGGCGGATTGGCGATCGCAGTATGGTGATAAAATGCACAGAGAACGCTCGTACGTACCTACCTAGTTAAAATTAATTTCCTGTAGTTTTGGCGTATTTACAAAGTTGGAATCACAGTACATATTTACAATAATTGTTCAGGAATCTCAATGTATTTACACTAATTTAAACTACCTATCTTAGTATCTAGCACTTACACGTATTTTAAAAGATGCTCATAATGCCCACCACCTTTTACAATACACAATTGAGCCCTACGTCTGTGATTGTCTTTCAGACTGTTCAACTCAAAGTCCCGCGCTATCACTGTGTCGAATGCGTTAGAAATTTTGTTTTTTAAATCGTCTCTCGACTCACTTTTACGTTCGTAAACAATTCTTTTAATTTCACCTCATAAAAAAAGTCCAGAGGTGTTAGATCGGGTGATCTCGCCGGCCACGAAAAACGTTGTTGAAAACCATCACCATTATGTGGTGGCACGTGAAATGACGAAAAATCCAATAGGTTCTGAGTGGTTCTTAAAATAAGACCTCGTGAGGGAAGCGGTGTTGGAACATGTCACGGGTTCGTACGAAATTTTTTGTGCGATCGTAAAGTACAACCATTTGTAGTATTTTTGGTTGGTGTACCTAGCCTGCACATTACGCGGTCGAGGCATCGTGTTTCTAATCACTACACTACCGCAACACTTAATACACTGCAATCCAAGAGTATGATCGAGACGTGAGATGCGCGTGCGGCGATTACGTCACGGGATCAATTACATGCGTCAACGCACCTGCGCAGTCGTTATGACACTGGTTTGGGAAGCAGACTCCGCGCGGGGGTGAAATCCGTATTTTTTGCGAGTGAGGGAGCGGGACGGAGAGAGTTGTCGGCGGGCGGCATGCCTTTTAGCCTATTGTCCTATTGTCTGTGATTGTGTTACCGCTTCTAAGGAAACGCCGCCGCTCGCCGCGCGCCGGTCGGCCGCTATGACTAGTTATTATTATTATTTGATGTTTGTTTACTTTTCGTTTCGCGCTGTACTGTGCTTTAAGATGTTGATACTTCAAGACTTATTAGCGTTTATGAAGTATCTTGTTTTAATTACTTTAAGTGTTTATTTGCAATAATAAGCCTTTTGCAATATGACTTACTACAGTTCTAAGGTTTTACATACTTGCATTAAAATGTTTTTGATTTGCGTATTAATAGACCTAATGCAATCAGTATCGTGAGTAGGGCCTTAGGTTAAAATAATGCCCATGACTTCGATTGCATCCTGTATATAGATTACTCGTTCCTTTTTGTGCGTTGGTCTCTTTATCAAACCGTAAGTTGTTGATTTACTATTTGCTTATTTAAAAATTGTATTACTCTTGCCCAAATCAAAAGTAAACAACAATTTGAGCTAAGGAGCTTTGTTTATTTTTATTTCGTTTGAGATTATATTGAACACGTGTTTTATATTCATTTTCGTTACAATTTGTTACAATATTTTGTCACGTTACAAAAATGAATTAACAAATAGGTGATTTCATACTGCTGAAAAATAAGTTACAAGTTTATTATGGTTACAAATTATTCTAGCAATGCTTTCACCTTACCTAGCGTAAGTAACTTAATACATGATTGTTGTACTCATATTAACAAACATCTTTCCAAAAGAAATATATATGTTTTAAAGGCAGTACCGCAGTTTGGACATTATTTGCAATCATTTAAATCCTGTCTTTGCGAAAATTGATTTTCAGTACCTACAATCATGTTACAAATGTTTTATTTTCCAAAATGTATTACCAGTAAGCCACGTTGCAGAAAAACGCGTTCTTTCAATAATGTTTTTTTTTTTTTGTTTAGATATCATTTTATCTATTTAGTAAAAACAGTTACTTACCCATTATTCTTCGTCAACGACAAGATTAGTTACGAAGAAAACGTTAATTACTTAAGAAATAATTATTAATACAAGAATGGGCCAGTAACATAATGATGAGACTGACAAATTGAACTCGATTATTATTGATTGGGATAAGAAAAAATATTAAACCATTAAAAATGTGACAGTATACCTGTTTTGTGTTTTAAGTTTTAATTAAGAGTTGTTTTTGTATTAAGAAGAGTTCAGATGTGACTATCCAAGTTTTACCTTTTTAACTATAGTTCAGTTATCATGTGATTTATTATTATTAGTTCCTTTTTGTTTCCTTTTTGTAAGACTTATCATTTTGGTAACGAAATTCATTTTTGTTTCATTTTGGTGACTGTACCCCGCAAACGTTGTTTTGCCGGGTGAAAAAGAGTGAAAATTTAGATTTGTATGTATTATTCAATGCCAAATCATAATAAAACAAAAGTAAAAAAATATTGTCAAAAAAATAAAAAATATATTTCAGGGTGGGTCACCCTTATCATTTAGGGGTATGAAAAATAGATGTTGGCCAATTTTCAGACCTACCCGATATCCACACAAAATTTCATAAAAATCGGTCAAGCCGTTTCGGAGGAGTTTGGTAACAAACACTGCGACACGAGAATTTTATATAATAGGTCTTTACCTATGAAAATGCCGTTTTGTATGAAAAAATTTAAACGAATTTTTTTCATGTATTTTATATTTGTATTAATCGAAATAATCACCCATGCAATCAATGCATCTTTGCCAACGCAGAGGTAGTTTATTGATGCCCTTCTTAAAAAAATCAGCTGGACGGGAGGCAACAAATTCTTCAAAGGCATTTTGTACTGCCTCTCGGGTGTTGAATTTTTTTCCCGCCAAGAAGTTATCCAAATTCTGGAAAAAGTAGTAGTCTGTAGGCGCAAGGTCTGGTGAGTAGGGCGGATGACGGAGAGCTTCCAACTCCAGTTCTTGCAACTTGGAGACCGTCTGCTGTGCAGTATGAGGTCGCGCGTTGTCGTGCAGGAGCAGGGGAGACGAGCGATTGACCAATGCTGGTTGGAGATGTGCCAGCTTCTCCATCATTGAGTTCAGTTCTTCACAGTACACATCTGCAGTAATGCTCACCCCGTTTGGTAAGAAGCTGTGATGAATCACACCGGCGCTAGACCACCAAACAGTGACCATCACTTTTCTAGGGGTATGTTTTCGTTTAGGGCATTGTTTAGGTGCTGAACCAGGATCCAACCAACTTGCTGAGCGCTTGCGGTTATCAAACAGAATCCATTTTTCATCGCAGGTAACAATGCGGTTCAAAATTCCTTCATTTGTGTGTCTGTTGAGCAGTGCAAGGCATGTCTCGACGCGTACTTCGCGCTGGCGATCATTGAGTCCGTGGGGCACCCATTTGTCAAGCTTTTTTACCTTGCCAATTTGACGCAAATGGACCAATATTGTTTTGACGCTAACGTCGAAAGCTGCTGCTAATTCAGCCGTAGATTGTGTATCATCAGCTTCCACAATCGCCTTTAATTCGTCATTGTCGACCAAAGTCTTCGAACGACCGCTAGGTTCAAGTTTCAGGTCGAAATTTCCAGAACGGAAGCGAGCAAACCAATAACAGGTGGTGCGTTGGTTTTTAGTGTTAGCTCCGTAAACGTCGTTGATGTTGCGTGCCGCTTGTGCGGCGTTGCTGCCACGACGGTACTCATATTCCATAATTACTCGAATTTTTAGCGTATCCATGATGACGAAAAATATTGAAATGCGATGAAAATGTAACACTAATCAATAAACAAATGACTACTTTTGGAAAAAGAATTCCATGTTTTTAAAATAAAATTAATTTGAAATTAGAATTCTTAGACAAACAAAAATTATTTTGATTTGAAATGGCCAGTACTGTAGAACGGCAATTTCATAGGTAAAGGCCTAATATTAGAAGATTGTAGGGGCCTATGGGGCTTGATATTGGTATGAGTTTGATAGCCGAAGGCCACATTGTTGTGTTGGAGCAAAAACAAGGTATTATACGGACAGAAAGACGCCAGTTTATGCTGCCTAATAGACTAGTCAACTTGTTGAAGTTCTGGTTTGCAAACAAATCATGTCAGGTGGATGTGTCTTCGGAGCCATATTTGTAGCAGTGTGGAGTGAGGCACATGTATGACGATTGTTGGGTTCAACTAAACCAATGTCGGCTGTTCAATATCATGGTTAATAATCTCATGCAGAGGACATGGTGGTGCTGAGGACATGGTGGTGCTGAGCCCGTCAAACAGTGCAATCCGAAAATTGTTTGTTTTATGTGAATCCTATGCGGCGACGCATGAGCTTACAAAAATGTCAAGAAATCGCAATTGGGAGTTTATAATAGCAAACATGCATTGTTTGCTAATGTTCGTCCATTGCAGCGTGTGGTGCCGGACGTTAAGAATTGTACCATCGCATATCTTCCCGTGGGTGTTGTAAAAGACGACTAAGGGACTTACTAGAGAATGGGCAGCAGCGTTCTCTATGCATTTAACCACCATACTGCGATCGCCAACCCGCGTGGAAAGCATGGCGATTATGGCAAAGCCCCCCAAATTGGGGAGACCCTGTGTCCAGCAGTGGACGTCATTTGGCTGCAATAATGATGTGGGACACGGACAAGTGGTAATAGACATGTCTGATGATACAGATTTGGACACGGAGCGTTGGCGGTTCAGTGTCAATGTGCAATATGTTAGCCGCTGGTTTACACGCTGTAGTAGGGGTGCCAAGGTGTATCCAACAAAATATTGCTGAGGTGAAAGTGTCTTATGGGTGTTATTCACAAAAATTGTACGTAAAGGATATAAAACTGATAGGAAAATAAGTTGAATGTAACAAAAAATGTAGCGGAAAAGGAGGCAGAACAACTTTTAAATTTATTATTATTTTCGTGCTGCAGTAAACTCCTTTGCCATGAACATAGCTTGACCTTTACATATCAGAGAAAAGTAACAGAAAAGTAACGTATATGAACAATTAGCACATGTCTAACCTACAAAATACTATGTAGTGTCGAAATAAGTTTGCTTCCACGAAAACCTTCGCCCTATTTAACTTCTTACACCACATTTCTGTTCTTGTAATAATATTAAAACGAGAAAATACTAACCAAAGTCAGATAAACCACACAAACGAATTTCTTAGATAAAAGACGAATTAGAACGTCACACACAAAGATACTCGCATTGTGCTAAAAAACAAATTGACAGAATCCATTGTCACGCCACCTGTTACAGTGTTAGATGCACGGGATATCTATGGTTAGATGTGTAACGTTGCCAGTAAATAATCTAGACACGCGGTAGCGTGTCAAGCCAAGTTCAAGTAACAGAACTGGCCAGTGGCGGATTTACCAATAGGCTAAGTAGGCTGGAGCCTAGGGCGGCAGATTTAGAGGGGCGGCAAATAAAGCCAAAATAATAAATAAAAAAAAACTTATAATTATTTATTTATTTATTGGTCTATCTACAATTGTTACACTCTATAATCTAATAATCCGATCCGATCCAATCGATCCGTACATCATCATTTCAGCCGAAAAACGTCCGCTGCTGGACATAGGCCTCCCCCAAGTACCGCCACTTCGACCTGTTCTGTGTTTCCCGCATCCAACGCAGTCCTGCGGCCTTCACCAGGTCATCGGTCCATCTTGTGGGAGGCCTTCCAACGCTCCATCTTCCAGTACGCGGTCGCCACTCCAGAACCTTCCGGCCCCATCGGCCATCCGTTCTGCGAGCAATGTGCCTTGCCCACTGCCACTTAAGTTTGGCAATTCTTCGGGCTATGCCGGTAACATTGGTTCTCCTACGGATCTCTTCATTTCTGATTCGATCGCGTAGGGAAACTCCAAGCATAGCCCTCTCCATTGCTCTTTGGGTGACTTAGAGCCTTCTTATGAGGCCCATTGTGAGCGACCACGTCTAAGTGCCATCACTGGCAATACACACTAGTCAAAGACTTTTGTCTTGAGATCCTGCGGTAAGTGGGACGAGAAGATATTGCGTAGCTTCCCGAACGCTGCCCAGCCGAGTCGGATTCGACGATTGACCTCTTTCTCGAAGTCAGTTGAAGACGTACCTAACTGGACAGTCTGTCCTAGGTACACGTCCTTCGTCCACAACTTCGAGTGTAGCGCCTCCGATCTTCATTGGAGTGGGTATCACACGAGCATTGGACATGACCTTTGTCTTGTCCATGTTCATTCTAAGACCCACTCTTTCGGAAGCTCTACTGAGGTCATCGAGCATTGTACTGAGGTCCTCCATAGTCTCAGCCATGACTACTATATCGTCGGCAAATCGAAGGTGAGTGATGTACTCGCCATTGATGTTGATGCCAGCCCCTTTCCAGTCCAAAACCTTGAAGACATCCTCTAGTGCAGCGGTGAACAGTTTCGGAGAGATCACGTCTCCCTGTCTCACCCCTCGCTGCAGAAGGATAGGTTTCGAGGCTTTGTCCTGGAGCCGGACTGACATAGTGGCGTTTTCATACAAACACTTCAGCACCTCGATGTACCGATAGTCAATCTGGCACCGTTGAAGAGACTGCAATACAGCCCAGGTCTCGATCGAATCGAAGGCTTTTTCGTAATCCACAAACGCTAAGCAGAGAGGTAGGTTATACTCTTCGGTCTTCTGTATAACCTGCCGCAGCGTATGTATGTGGTCTACGGTGCTAAAGCCTTTACGGAATCCGGCTTGTTCGGGAGGCTGGAAGTCGTAAAACCTGCGCGCGAGACGATTCGTGATGACTCTTGAAAACAGCTTGTAGACATGGCTCAGAAGTGAGATGGGCCTATAATTCTTAAGTAGGGTATTGACCACCACACCTCTGTTTCATGCCTGTGGCGTTTTGCCCTCGAGTATGACGGAATCAAATAGCTTCTGAAGGGCTTTTAGAACGGGTTTCCCGCCGGTCTTCAGGAGCTCGGCCGTAATTCCGTCATCACCCGGCGCCTTGTTGATTTTAAGCTGCTTCAGAGCCATCCTAATCTCGTACAAGCTGACGTCCGGAATATCTTCAGTGTAGTGACGAGTCAATCTAGCTCTCGGGTCGTTAGCTAGATTCATAACGGGGTTTCTGGTGGACGTGTATAACTGTCCATAGAACTTCTCGATCTCTCCCAACAGTTCAGGTTTGGCGGACACGACTCTGCCATCGTTGGTCTTCAGTTTCGCGAGCTGACTCTGCCCAATAGACAGATCTCTTGCAAAGACTTTGGAGCCCTTGTTCCGCTCTATCGCGTCCTTAATACGTTCCGTATTAAAAAGGCGAAGGTCGCTTTTCAAGGACTTAGAGATCCGTCTATTTAGCTGTCGGTACTCGAGTGCAGCTTCTGAAGACTGCAGCACCCCTAGCCAAGTTGATAATCTGCAATCGTTAACGGTAGTCGCTCAACGTTAAGTCACGTGGTTAGAACAAACGAACAAAAAATTCGTAGCCAAATTCACATCGTTCAAAATGATAGAATAATTTTTATCGTTTCTACAATGTTCAACGCTAAATCCTTTGTTTTAGGGTGTCGTTTTTCTAAAGACATTGTAGAACGAGCGGCCGACTCAGGCGCTTCAACATGGCTACCAACTTATCGTTTTCTACAATTGCTGACACTGAGGCGTTACCGATTGTAGAACGGTAAACGTTTGTCACTTGGCTAGGGGGGCAGGATCATTCCGCGCCTCTGTTCCATGAGCTGTAATGTTGGATCTGAGAGTTTCTTTTTTCTATTCGTACGGCGGGTCTGGAAGAACTTAGACCCGACCGTATGGACAGTTTCCACGAACCCATCGTTATAATCGTCCACGGAGCTCCCTAGGCACTCAAAACGATTCTGGAGTTCGAACTGAAAGCTCTCGGGGTTCTGAAGTTGGATCGGTGCTGGACGGAGCGTTGACTTCATCAGCCGAGACCTTTCCAGCTTGATATTGATATTCAATGTGCCTCTTACCATACGGTGATCACTTCCGGTTTTCACCGCGTTGATCACAGAGACATCATTGAATATTTGCTTCTTCGTCGACCTAATGAAGTCAATCTCATTTTTGGTTGCACCGTCAGGACTCTGCCAGGTTCACTTCCTGTGCTCACGTTTTCTGAAGAAAGAATTCATCATATAGAGGCCTTCCTTCTCCATAAAATTAGCCAGTAGGTGACCCCGGTGGTTCCGACGTCCAACTTCAAATTGCCCCACTCTCAACTCATCATCGCTTTGCTTGCCCAGTTTCGCGTTGAAGTCCCACATAACAACGGTGAAATGAGTTTTGAAACCAAGCATGGCTCTGGAAATATCCTCATACATGGTCTCCACCTCATCGTCGGGGTGTGTCAAGGTTGAGGCGTACACCTGTATGACCTTCAGCGAATACCTTGCGGATATTCTGAGTATAAGGAACGCCACCCTGGTCGACACACTCTCGATCTTCACAACGTTGCTCACAAGGGACTTATGGACGATGAACCCGACACCACCTTGGGACTGCTGGTCGCCCTCCCGGAAAAAAGAGCAGGTTTCCGGAATTCAGGATTATCGAGTCCTCCCCCTCTCTTCGGACTTCAGATAGCCCTACTATACCCCATCGTAACCTGCTCAATTCTTCCTCGAGCTCGGCGATCTTCTCGTCGGTCTGGAGTGTACGCGTGTTGTATGTTGCCAGGTCCAGTTGTCGGTGGTTGTGGTCGCTGTCAATCCGTACATAAAAGATGTACGAGTATTAGCAAAACAGCAGCATGTATTTTAAGGTTCGTTTATACGAACCTTAAAATACATGCTGCTGTTTTTAGATCAACAGTATACTCGTCACTACATAGCGGGTTGTAAAAATAATCTAGTAACTGACAGAAATATCATCTAGTTCACAATCATACTAATAACGGGAAAAGCCGATGTAATGAGGACGATAGAACACAAATCATAAAGTTGCAATTTCTGAATAAATGTAATTAAGGGAATGCTCCAACCAGCCTGCGAAATTCAAAAATTATTGCGTTTTTTGCAATTTGCACGCCAGTGCTAGGTTTTATGTTCAATCAAAATCATCAATACAACGCTCTAAGTTCATAAAGGCGTAGGAACAAAAAAATAACAGAAAAAGTGATTCCTATAGCTTTATGAACTTAGAGCGTTGTATTGATGATTTTGATGATTATAATTCTGTAACTACATATGTCTTTAACAGCCGCGAATAATATTTTAATCAACATACAACCTGGCACTGGCGTGCAAATTGCAAAAAACGTAAGAATATTTGAATTTCGCGGGTTGGTTGGAGCATTCACCTTAATATGATTGTGCACTAAACTAACGTATTGAATTTCAAAAGTCAGTAGGGGCGGCAAAAATTGAATAGCCTACTAGCGGCAAATCTGTAAATCCGCCACTGGAACTGGCGAGCAGCACCGTGTGTAATATTACACGAACCATTTGGAGCCACTTTTGACCCCGTCATAACTCGAAAACTATTTCACATAAACGTGTCAAGTTTGGCTCATGTATTGAAACTTGCAAGATACAAATGTGCTCTAAATTTCATAAACAAATCTCAGATGGTTGTTTAGATATTAACGTCCAAAAATCGTCATTTTTTCAACAACAACTTTCTAGGACATCTGGAACTGGGTTATACCAGTTCCAGATGTCCTAGAAAGTTCAAATTTGGGAAGTAGATAGGTAATTAGGTGAATACAAAGGAATAAATCAGAAACTGGTAAATTTTTATCATTTTATCATAATTTTTCACTTAATTGATTCTATTAGGAACACTTATAACATAATAACATAAACCGGTGAATACAAAGGAATAAATCAGAAACTGGTAAATTTTTATCATTTTATCATAATTTTTCACTTAATTGATTCTATTAGGAACACTTATAACATAATAACATAAACCATTATAAAAAAGTGCCTACTTATAATGTATGTACAAAAAGTAATGATACCCCATCAAAAACACAAATGTGAAATGAGAGCCAAGTTCAATGTTATGATATATGCCTTAGTTGTTGAAATCAACGACAAAAGAAGTGAGATCTAAATGGGTGCCAAGGTCAATGGGATCAACTTAGGATAATATATTGTAGCCTAAGGTCTGACTTGGCTAGTTTTCATACACGAATTATAGCCTTCGCAAGTTCTAAATCTGTTACTTGTCGGTTCTTATTTTATTATTCTGAAAATTTGCCTTGATGGTAGTAGCCATCGAACATAATAATTCGTATATAAGAACTAGCCAAGTCAGACCTTAGGCTACAATATATTATCCTAAGTTGATCCCATTGACCTTGGCACCCATTTAGATCTCACTTCTTTTGTTGTTGATTTCAACAACTAAGGCATATATCATAACATTGAACTTGGCTCTCATTTCACATTTGTGTTTTTGATGGGATTTTATTTACAAGATAGGTATAATTTTATAAAACCCTGTAACTGAGTGGAGTAACGGAGACGAAATGAATTGTGGACATACATTAAAGTATGTAAATGTTATGTATCAAAGAGATGTCAGCAAAACTGAAGGGGTCTGCTAGGACCGATGCCTGCCGGGGTCGCGTGATTGTTCGAAAGAGATACCGTGACCCTGGCACATGGGCAATTGAAGGAACACGGGTGGGTTTTAGTCAGTAAAAGTCTGACATGCCCTCCCGCTCCGCCCAGAGCGGGAGAAGTCATTTGATGATTTCCCATCCAAAAAAAAAAAAAAATGTTGTGTATTAATAACTATGTATTGTATTTTGATTATATAATAACATAATTTAACGCATACCAATGCTAAAAAAACATAAAATTAAGTACATACCGATACCATTGTACTTCGAAAAATAAATTTTCAAAGTTACTTTATGTAAAGCGGGACAAGGTTTTTCTGTATGAAATTACTTCGGCCACAGTATTAAAATTTTAAATTATGAAAAATCTACTTACTTATCGACAGTTTTAATAAAAACAAATGGTAGTTCAATAGTTTTAGAATTAGGGTGAACTGAAATTTACTGAAATTTAACTAGCATATAAAAATAAGCAAGCTGGACGTGGAGAGCGTAGCAAAAGTACAATTTTTTTTTAATAATACCCTGCCAACTTCATCGTTTAAATGTTAGAAAAAAAGAAATAATTCAATGTGTCCATTTGATGTTACATCTCAATGAGATCAATCACTGTAAATTTATTTTCTGTGCCTTGCCTTATTCACAATACTTGTCTGAGGAGCAAAACAGCCACATTTTTAATTTAAATATGTTAATTTATAATAGGACTAGTTGTCACAGTGACGCTATTTTATATTTTGATTGTAATCAATTTATTACTGATTACAAATTGACAAATTATACTATGTATTTGCCACCTAGTCGTAGGAGACAAATTGCTAATCTTTTAGCATACAATTTACACCGTGACACTGGTACCTATAGCGTACCATCGATTACTGTTATTAGTGGTTCTAGCACCACTTTTGATACACCTAGTAGTTTAAACTATTAGGTGCGACAACGGGTAAGCCGCATATGTTGAATGTTGTTCATCAAAATATGCAGGGTTTGTCCGGCAAAGAACTAGAGTTAAGTTTATTTATAGAAAACCATGATGTTCAGGTATTATGTTTGACTGAACACTGGTTGAAAGAACATGAAATAGTGTTTATGAATGATGATTTTTTTACTGTGCAAAGTGCATTTGTGAGAAAAAGTGCTATACGCGGTGGATCATTAGTTCTTGTTTCAAACAAGTTGAAATGTAAACAACGTTTAGATTTAGTTAATCTTTCAATCGAGCGCACTATTGAGTTGTCTTGTGTTGAACTAGAGCGTTACGTCATAATATGCGTTTATCGTCCCCCCTCTGGGGATTTTATTCGTTTCGAATCGGTAATGGAGGATTCACTCAATAAATTAAAATCTATCATTATATGTATAATTTTATGTGGAGATTTTAATATTAATATTTTAGATGTTACTCCTTTAAGTATTAGACTACTCAATCTGTTTAAGTCATTTAATTTAATTAACTTGTTTTTCGAACCTACTAGGATCACAGCATCGTCTTCGACTTGTCTTGATAGTATATTTAGTGATTGTGATGCCAATAATAAGTTAGTGTTAAGTGACTTAACGTCTGACCACTGTGGATTATTAGCCAGTTTCCCTTTGCCATTACAAAAAAGCCGCATAAAATAGAATGCAGGCCCTACACAGTCAGTCGTTGCAACAAATTTAAAAATAATATTGCTCATAGGATTACACCATCTATAGTAGAACACGAGAATCCTAATGAAATCTATGGAGCCCTTTTTGATATTGTGCAAAAAGAATACCAATCTACTTTCAAGACCAAAACTATTGACATTAATAGCACCTCTGTTAGCTTCAATCAATGGGCTACTCCAGGTATTTATAAAAGTAGAGCGAGACTATACGAGTTATATGGTTTAAAAAAATATATATTTGATACTCCTTTTCTAGAGTATGTCAGAAATTATTCAAAGTTATTTAAAAAAATCTGCTAAATCTAAATTTTTAATCGCTTAAAAATTTAGATTTAGCAGATACCATAAAAAAATCCAGTAATAAAATAAAAACCACTTGGAAAATTATTAACAATGAAACGGGTAAATCAGTTAAACAGGAAAAACAACTAGAGATTATGATTAACAACAAATTGGTAAATAAAGCTGCCGACGTAGCTGAGGCATTTAATGAGTTTTTTGCCAACATACCTATAACTACGACTTGCTCCTTAAATTCGTCCCCGTCTAAAGCTGAAAACCTTTTGCATAGTAGCGTCCCCAGATGTAGTCGCCTATTTAGTTTCGAACATGTAACGCCTCATGACGTGGTTAATATTTTTAAGACACTTTAGTCAAAAAACACTGGAGATTACTGGGGCATCTCCATTAAACTGTTAAGTAATATAATAGACATCGTAGCCCCATATCTAGCTGTAATTTTTAATAAATGTGTTGATTCAGGATCTTTTCCTGACCTCATGAAGAGTAGTAAAGTCATAGGTACCATTATTTAAAACAGGTAATAAAAATAACGTTGGCAATTTTAGGCCCATGTCTATCTTACCTGCAGTTAGTAAAATATTTGAAAAGTTAATACTCAAGCAGTTACTAAGACATTTTAATTTAAATAGCCTCCTTCATAATGAGCAATATGGCTTTACAAAAGGTCGTTCGACAACAGATGCGGGTGTTGCTCTGCTAAAACACATTTTCAACGCATGGGAGAACTAGCAAAATGCTATCGGAGTTTTCTGTGATCTCTCCAAAGCTTTTGATTGCGTTCACCATGACACACTTTTGCGTAAACTACGTCATTACGGAGTTCAAAACGAAGCTCTCAATGTCATAAGTTCTTATTTACAAAATAGGCACCAATGTGTAGATATCAATGGTGTAAAATCTTCCGGGCTACTAGTTCAGTTAGGTGTACCTCAAGGCTCAATACTGGGTCCTTTCTTATTCTTAGTGTATATAAATGACTTACCATTCTATTTAAAGAATATCTGTGACATTATACTATTTGCTGATGATACATCACTTATCTTTAAAGTAGACAGGAATAGAAAAGATTTTGACGACGTGAATAATGCGCTCTCAATGGCTACGGATTGGTTTACTACAAATAACCTAGTTCTTAATGCTAAGAAAACGAAATGTATAAAGTTCGTCTTACCGAATGTTAGGAACCTGGGACCCAATGTCGTTTTAAATAATGAGGTGCGTGAAACTGTTAACTCGGCAGTTTTTCTGGGCATAACAGTAGACGCCAAACTTCAGTGGGGATCACATATATCAAGCCTAGCGGGAAGGCTCAGTTCGGCCGCCTACGCCGTAATTCAAGTTAGACAGTACACGGACGTTGATACAGCTCGATTAGTCTATTTTAGTTATTTTCATAGCATAATGTCCTACGGCATTCTGCTGTGAGGCAAAGCCGCGGACATTCAAAATATTTTTGTTCTCCAAAAACGAGCTGTTCGAGCGATTTACCAACTAGGTGCTAGAGTTTCTCTGAGAGATTTGTTTAAAGATATTGGTATTCTTACGGTGATGTGCATCACAATTCATCTTCGCCAACATCTTATATATTAGGCAAAATATACACTTGTACACTAAAAACAGTGATTTTCATAATATTAATACCAGAAATAAGGACAAACTCCGAGCCCCCTTTCACCGGCTTCATAAGGTTCATAATTCTTTTGTTGGTCTTGGTATTACCTTTTATAACAAGCTTCCCTCTGCTTTGCTAGATTTGCAGTTTAATGAGTTTAAAGCTAAAGTAAAATCCAACCTTTGTTCAAAGGCATACTATTCCCCTCCCCTGACCCTGACCCTTCCTTCTACCCTGACTGCTATGCCGGAGGTCGTGGGTTCAATTCCCACCCAGGACAAATGTTTGTGTGATGAGCACGATCATTTGTTCTGTGTCTGGGTGTAATTTATCTATAATATGTATGTATTTAGAAATATATAAGTATGTTTATCAGTTGTCATAACACCCATAACACAAGCTCTGCTTAGCTTGGGACTAGATGGCGTTGTGTGATAGTTGTGGAATATTATATTATTATTTTCATATATGCTAACATATCTCGGGATTCTGGGATCCCGGTCTTTTGGAAGGCGTACGAGGGGCCGAAGCCAACTCGCAGAGGCCCCTTAGACAATTTTAAATGATGAAGGGGCACCAACCGACGATTATCTCTGTATGCACCTATGCAAGTGCACCCAAGGACAATCCCCGGTTGGAGCAGGACTATTACAGAATATGGAAACAAAACAAATTAGGCTATAGGTTTGGCTGGCTACAGTGGATTGGTAACAGCAATTATGGAAGAACTATGGCCCCTGCCTGATCAATGTTTTGTAGACACGGATAAAATGGCAGGGGGTGACTTGCACACTCAATAATGGGCCCCCGGGAAACGTCGCTAGTACATAGTGACGTAGCGACAAGAGGGCAACACTTCCTGAGGTGCTTGAGAAGTGGAGAGGTATTCCACGGCTTTCAGAACAATCCCAGAGCCCGGAAGATGGTCAAGTCCCTACGAGCACTTACTGGAATACTTCCTTTCCCCGAGCACGTTTGCTCTTGCGAATCTCCACTCAAGCCAGCTAATAAAGGCAAGAATGAGGTGGGAGCTCTGATCCTCTTCAGTGTTCACTCCAGCCGGCCAAAAGGCAAGCCAGAGATGAGGAACAAGAATTCTCCCGGGAGATAGGGTCCGTGGGGTCGCTACTGCCCAACAGCTCGCCACAAGCTGCCCTGCGTTATATAATATTATTATTATTTGAGGACTTTTAATTTTCTCAGCTCAAGGCTGGTTTTAGCTACATTTACGGACCAGAGCCAAGTAAATGTAGCGTGTGGTGAATTTTATGCTGCTAGTGAATTTTCGTCTAACTGCATGAACTTCCTAACGATTCTGCATGTGTTTAGGATGGCTGCTTTCTGCAGATTGATGTAAAGGAATTCTTCTAGGTCTATTACTTTCAAGCTATGGAGGAGATGGTTGGGTATAACACCACTTATTATTATTATTATTTTATTTTTCATTGATTTTCTCAGTACCCTAGGGTTCTGGACCTTTGGAAGGCTTACGAGGGGCCGAAGCCAACTCGCAGAGGCCCCTTAGACATTTTAAATGATGAGGGGGAACCAACCGACGATTATCCCTGTATGCACTATGCAAGTGCACCCAAGGACAATCCCCGGTTGGAGCAGAACTATTACAGAATATGGAAACAAAGCAAATTAAGCTATGGGTTTGGAGGGCTATAGTGGATTGGTAACCGCAACTATGGAAGGACTATGGCCCCTGCCTGATCAATGTTTTGTATACACGGATAAAATGGCAGGGGGTGACTTGCACACTCAATAATGGGCTCCCGGGAAACGTCGCTGGCACATAGTGACGCAGCGACAAGGGGGCAACACTTCCTGAGGTGCTTGAGAAGTGGAGAGGTATTCCACGGCTTTCAGAACAATCCCAGAGCCCGGAAGATGGTCAAGTCCCTACGAGCACTTACTGGAATACTTCCTTTCCCCGAGCACGTTTGCTCTTGCGAATCTCCACTCAAGCCAGCCAATAAAGCCAAGAATGAGGTGGGAGCTCTGAACCTCGTCAGTGTTCACTCCAGCCGGCCAATAAAGGCAAGCCAGAGATGAGGAACAAGAATTCGCCCAGGAGATCGGGTCCGTGGGGTCGCTACTGCCCAACAGCTCGCCACATACTGCCCTGCGGGTTTATTATTATTATTCTATCAACGACTACTTAAACGATAAGAATAGCTGGTCGCTGTGATTAACTCAAGACAATGTTTATGGTCTTTCAATCCAGAATTAGCTTTCCTACCGACAGTTTATATGGGTAGTTCATATAATTGTTTATTTTTTATTTAACTGATTTTTTAAATTTATTTTATTTTAATTTCATTTACTGTGGACATAATCTACTCATTACAGTGATTTTAAATGAGTTGTATTGCAACATGTAGTTAGCTAGCGACCTCGTCAGCTGTTCATAATATTCTAGCCTGACCAACCGGCAGCAAGTTCGTCATGCTCCCTTAGATGTCACTGCTTGCGGTAGCGTCGTGGGTCGGGTTACCACCTTCCCTCAAATATGGCGAGGGGGGTAAAACTGTTATTTTATTTTGGTCCGGAGGTCCTTAGTTTAACTATTGTAACTTCAACTTAGCTGTATGTATCAATTTGCATCGTTGAATATGTAAGCGTGCACGCCCTTTATACCTGGAGGCTTTATTTACGTTTTAAGTTCTGTTTACGATTTTGTTTTATTATTTATTTCAGCTTGAGTTTAGTTTTCAGTGTTTTGTTGGGGGTATATTGGCGTGTGCTAGCTTACATATGGTGAATACATTATTCACTATATGTCAGCTATAATGTCAATATGTTTTGTTTTATAATATTAATTACTTACACAATATTGTATAGAATCAAGTTCTTCTAACTTAACAGACAGCTGTGCTGCTGGGGAGTTTGTTCCGCCACTTCTTCTTCCCAGCTAAAGCACTAGGAAGTGTCGAAGGGCGGGCGTTTTGGGGGGACTGTCTTGTGTAACTTTGACGTTCAAAAAGTGCTGACTCTCAACCTAGTTTGAATAAATGACTTTTGATTTTGATTTTTGATTTTGTGGAACGATATTTTCCGCTTTCTATGGCAAAAACGTCTTAGTTCTCTAAACACTTTTAATGTGTATAGGCACGTAGGTATTGATGTGTATACGCACATATTGATGAAATGCATCAATTTATTGGCATTTGGTCATTGTTTTTGCTTTGGTATTCACATATATAACAGGAGACCGTCCTCGCCCCGCTGTCCTTCCCCCGAACAGGCATGTCTCTGCGGTGGCCGGTCGCCCAGTAGGCGCGATCGGCACAACGCGCGACATTTCCCTTATCAACCACTACGCTATCATTGACCTTTTCTTTCATATCATTCCTTTCACAACCCATCCATAATTTATTTTCAAAGAGGCGATCTCCAAATAAAGTTTAGTAATAGACCCCATGCTTGGTGAGAAATACTAGTTGCAGATGATGCGAACATCATCAGACGAAACCATAAATATATGAAAGAAGGACACAATACCCTGCACAATCATGTGAAAAGTACCGCGTCGCGCCGTCGTCGCGCCGCCGCGCGCCGCCGCGCCGCGCAGCCACCGCCGCTGCGCTTCACACTCAATTCTCATATAAATAGTATGTTAGCCAGACGCTACTCACATGAGACTAGATTATTTTTATTCGAATTTGTTCTTCAACATAGCCGTTGTGCGCTGTGCACTTGTGCCACATCTAGTGCCTTTACTTTATTATGTCCTTGTGCGTGAGTGAGTGCGCAGACGCGACAATATCGACCGCACAGACGCCGCCGCGCCGCACTCAGTGCCCGCTAATGTATGCGATAACAATTAGTTAACACGATCACGCAGTGAACCGCGCCTGAAGCCAGCACTCACGGCTGCCCTGCATCCTACATGGACGACGGGGATGCAAATATCCGCACAGTGGTCCTACGTATCCGTAAAGACAAAATTAGGGAGTGTGTTCAAGGAAACGAAGGTACTGTCGTGTCAACGGTGAGAGGGGTGTTGTGAGGTGTTGAGCTGTACGAGCGGTGAGAGCGATGCGCTTGCGGGCGTGGTCATGGTGGGCAGCGCTGTTGCTGGGCGCGGTGGGCGCGCGCGAGCTGGACCCGGGCGCGTGCGCGCCGCGCTTCGACGTGCAGCGCGACAAGATCATCCGCACGGAGGAGTCGCGCGACATGGGCGCGCGCTACCTGTCCGAGCTGGACGTGGGCGCGCGCGCCGAGTGCCTGCGCCTGTGCTGCGAGACTGACGCCTGCGACGTGTTCGTCTACGAGGAGAAGGTAAGCGGGCTTGCAAACTACTGATACTGAATTGCCGTTACAAACCAAATTCGCCTCACAGAATGTTAGGAATCTAGGATCCAACGTCGTCTTAGGTAATGCGGTGGCATGGCATGGCATGGCATGTTGGATCCTAGATTCTTGAAATTGTAGAGTCGACAGTTTTTCTGGGCATAACAGTAGCTATGCCAACCTTGAGTGGGGATCATATACGTACATCAAGCCTAGCGGGAAGACTCAGTTTGTCCGCCTACGCCATAAGGAAAGTAAGACAATACACTGACGTTGATACAGCTCCGTTACTCTATTTTAGTTATTTTCATAACATTCATTGTTATGCCCTACGGCATTCTGCTGTGGGGCAAAGCCGATGATATCTATTATCTGTACATTTAAATAATTTCCAAAAAATAATAATAAGTAGTTGTGGTGTTAAAAGATAACCAACAGATGCCATTTCTATAATTTTGAAATGTTACCTATGTACGATTGGAACAGGCATCACGTCAAAAGTACGAAACCATTATGCTTAACTTTTATACTGAAATATTGTGTGTGACTCGGAGTTACATTTACTTCTTTTTGTATTGCAATCGCTACACTCTATCAAAAGACATATCCATTCCAAATGTTCAAGAAAAACTTCATTAGATAATGTATAATCGAGGTCAGAAAATACAAACCCCCTTATGGTTCATAATTGCCTGCACACATCCAGGTATAGAGCATAGATTTTTCTTGACATGAAGATCGGTTACTCAAGGAAGCGACTGATAAAGGATAGTTAAAGAAACCAAAAGGAACATTATTTGGCATTATATTAACTAGCATAGAGACGAGTTGAATGAGACGAAAGTCACGGTACAGATCAAACCACGCCGTAGTCACCCAGGCATGCAGTGTGAATAGGTGCATTTTACTGGACATATTCAATTTGTGGGAATTCCGCATCACCTTTTCCAAAAGTGACACGTTATTATAGTCAGTAGTATATTATACGCAGTAGTCTCACTTTGTAACGACGTCAGTTCTTCGACGTCGCTGTGGCTCATCCACCCCCAAGTTGACAGCTGCGCGTCCAGATCCAGATTGAGGCACGAATTCGGAACTTATTACAACGAGATTAACTTTAGGCGTTATCACCCTCGATATAGTAAATGAAGCTCATGACATTCATTATATCATACCTACCGAGTGTGATTATAACGCCAAAACTTCCGATTTCACTCTATTTTAAAAGATTTTTCTTCAGTAAATATAACATTCGACCAATCAAAATCAAGATATTGTCGCGCAAAACTAAGCCGAGCTGTTTTGTGGTGAGGTTTGAGGTTCACTTTAATAGCACGGTGTCTGTAGTGTAGACCAGCAGGGTGCAACGTCGACGGATCGTCCGAGCACCCACATCATAAGCAGCAACATAATTAGTTGGTATGAAGCCGTGCTCCTCGTATTGTCGAACCAAATCAGTTATTTGCGCGGCGCCTGCGGTTAGTATCGGTCGTCGTGCTGAATTTCATCTATGATCAGTTATTTACCGATCCTCGCCATGACGTCGAATGCAAGATCTCATGGTGAATCGTATCTCTATTACGGCTTGTTTGTTGGCCAAAGGATTAGCATCGCCATACAACGTAGCAATGCTGCCAGCCTTATGGGCAGTTTTCCCATTGCCAGCGAAACGAACGAGTTTTTTTATGCCCTGTGATTCATTTTGTTTTTTATATACTTACATGTATTGTATTTGTTTTGTGTAATTGCATTATTTACAAAGATTTTGACATTTATCAAGGCTAAATTATTTGAAAATTATTTATTTACCTAATAAAATGGCAAGTTTAACCTGCTCCGGCTGCTCCGGCCGCTACCGGAGTTTGTACCACGTGAAGAAATGACACAACTTCGCGCTACAGCTGCGACGTAGCACATGCTGTACTTATTTTCATTTAATTATTATTTTTAAATGAATTAAGTATTTATAATTTTTTGCTGAGAGTATTTTTTTAACTTGTACCGATAATGATACGAAGAAATCCTCATATTGATAATATATTTCGGCTAACTCGTCCCCGCATGGTCCGCAACAGAACTAACAGCTATTGCATTATCTGCGCAGGGCCCCGGTAGCTGCTACCTGTTCAACTGCGGGCCGCCGGAGGACTTCCGCTGCAAATTCACGGCGCACAGCAACTTCAGCAGCGGCGTGCTGGCCATCAGCCGACGCCTCGCGGAGCTGCAGGACCAGGAGCGCCTCGCGCACCACGAGCAGGAGCTCGCCAACCTGAGGTCACTACCCACTGCACTATGTATACCACTCAGCAGCGGCGTGCGGGACATCAGCCGGCGCCTCACAGAGCTGCAGGACCAGGAGCGCCTCGCGTACCACCAGCAGGAGCCAGGGCTGTAGCTAGACTCGAATTTGAGGTAGGGCAGCATTGGCTACAGGTAGGGCGGAAGTAAAAAATATATCATAACTAGCTTCTGCCCGCGACTTCGTCCGCGTCAAATTTTTGCTCCCCTGACCCTTCCCGTCGCATCGATTGGCCTGCTAGTTTTCGTCCACTTTTCGTTGCTGCTCGCTCCTTTTGAGTTATAGTGAGTCAACCTTAAAAGATAGACATATGCTCTCACGGACTTTTTTTTAGAACTTTTTAAAAGAAACAATTCCGTCATACATGTTTTTTGTGTTACTTTAACCGTTTACGCAGCGCACGCAACGGAAACTCTCAAAAGGAATAAATTTTCCCCGTTTTTGAAACATTTTTCATTACTGCTCTGCTCCTCTTAGTTTTAGCTTAATGTTATAAAGCCTATAGCCTCCCTCGATAAATAGGCTACCCAACAGAAAAAGAATTTTTCAATTCGGACCAGTAGTTCCTGAGATCAGCGCGTTCAATCAAACAAACAAACAAACAAACAAACAAACTCTTCAGCTTTATAATATTAAGTATAGAGTATAGATTGATCTGCTCTGAAGCACGGGCTCCTAAATCAATCAACATCACCTCTAGGTCACAGGCGCGGTCGCAGCCCAAGATTTGGGGGGGGGGGGGGGGTCACCATAAGTGATGAGAAATATTTTGAGGAAGGTATACCTTGGTTTAGTGGTCACATGCGCTACTAGTGACCTTGAAGTTCCGGGTTCGATTTTCAGGTCGGTTAGTGTTATTGGGTTTTTCCATAAGAAATTTCTCAGAAGCAACCCGGAGTTTGAATTTGTACCCGGTTCATGGCAGTGAGCTCGCCCATTGTGACATAGGACACATAGATAACTGGTGAAATTTTGGTTTACCATATAAAGGAATAACCCTCCGGGAATAACAAAAAATTATGTTATGTACATCTTAAGTTTGTTATTAGTTAAGGTATTCAGGGACACCGCTTTTACATGGGGGGTATTAAAGAATGCTGTCAAATTGGCCGCAGCACTTGTTGATAAATAAATAATTGGCATTAGGACAGCAGACTACTTAGGGCGAAAATAGCGAGCGGAGCGAGCTCGACAATTTTAACAACCGCTTCGTTCTGGTTAGGTTTTGTTATATATTTTTAAACATAAAAAAGTTACACTGTCGCCTTCTTGCTAGGATATCCCTGCCAACCATGAGAATGATTAATGCTAGAGTGAGCGAAGCGAGCTCGAAAATATTAACAGCTCGCTTCGTTCAGGTTAGGTACTTTTTTGACGTTTTCAAATAGAAATAATACTAGAGCGAGCGAAGCGAGCTAGAAAATTTTAACAACCCCCCTCGTTCAGGTTAGGATTTTTTTTTTGATGTTTTCGAACAGAAATAGGAGTTACATTATCGTCTAGTGCCAGAACTGCCCTAGCAACTATGAGATTGTTGAATACAAAGGCGAGTGAAGTGAGCTCGAAAATTGTAATAACTCAACTCGTTTAGGTTCAGTTTTGTTTTATATATTCAAAAAGACCTAGGAGTTACATCGTCGACTTATGCCAGGAAAATTCAGGCAACTAGGAGTATTATGAATGTAAGAGCGAGCGTAGCGAGTTCGAACATTTTTGCCCACCTCGGATAGGTTAGGTTTTCTTTTGATTATTCCAAAAGAACCCGGGAAGTATTTGGTTGGTCGGTCTATAAAGAAAAGCTCAAGTATCAAGAGAATGTAGACTGCAAGACCACAAACTTACTTAAAACTGGAATGTAGCATACAGGCTCTTGACTCTTTGGGGGGGGGGGGGGGGGGGTCATGACTCCTAGGACCCCCCCTCGGACCGCGCCTGCTAGGTCAGTGATGTACATTCAATAGCTATTCATAGACAAATCATTTCTGTGACAGAACATGAGCATGGATCTAAGGACAGCTGTAGTTAAATAGACCCATTGCCATCCATCCAAAGTTTAGATAAGTACCTACCTATTGCTACAATTTTTTATCTAAAACTATAAACATACAATCCCATTCTAATAGGTTATCTTCGTTTTTGGTATTTTTAAGATACGGCATTGTGATTTCAAGGTAGGGCATTGCCCCACAATGCCCCCCCCCCCCCCCCCCTTAGCTACGGCCCTGGCAGGAGCTCGCCAACCTGAGGTCACTACCCACTGCACTATGTATACCCACCACTCAGCAGCGGCGTGCGGGACATCAGCCGGCGCCTCGCCGAGCTGCAGGACCAGAGGGAGCCGATTCTACTAACACAATTGTGCAAAAATCGCAATAGAACCGCGACTGAATCACGACTTTTAACCGTTTTCTCATTCTGCTAATGAACAACGATCCAACTGCAGTTACGTTTTAGTTGACGCCAACGGCCGATCGAAACAATGTTAAAATCTATTCTGCTAACAAAATCGAACGTTAACGTGACGTTTGAGTCACATTCTACTATTTATTTGACACTCGTTAGAATCGAATCAAAGCTGAGCTTCGGCGGTTCATCTGTCAAAATTTGCAGTTGAACATAAGTCAGTAAAATGCAACTTTTACTGCATCGATGTAGGATTTTTTTTTTTTTTCAGGATGGGAAATCATCAAATGACTTCTCCCGCTCTGGGCGGAGCGGGAGGGCGTGTCAGACTTTTACTGACTAAAACCCACCCGTGTTCCATCAGTTGCCCATGTGCCAGGGTCACGGTATCTCTTTCGAACAATCACGCGACCCCGGCAGGCATCGGTCCTAGTAGACCCCTACACTGCTGCTGACATCTCTTTGAGGCGCGCGTGGAACACTGCGCGCCGTCGACCCGAGCTTGGTCCTTACCGGGCGGCGAGCTACCCATTGCTCGCCACCCGCAAGCTCGCGCCTACGGTGGCCGGGGGGCCGATTCTACTAACAAATTCGTGCAAAAATCGCAATAGCACCGCGACTGTTTCACGACTTTTAAGGGTTTTCTCATTCTGCTAATGAACAACGATCCAACTGCGGCTACGTTTTAGTGGACGCCAACGATCGATCGAAACAATGTAAAAATCTATTCTGCTAACAAAATCGTACATGAGCGTGACGTTTAGTCACATTCTGCTATTATTTTGACACTTGTTAAAATCGAATCAAAGCTGAATTTCGGCAGTTCATCTGTCAAAGTTAGCGGTTGAACATAAGTCAGTAAAATGCAACTTTTATCGCATCGATCTAGGATTGCTTTAGTTTTTTTTCCTAAAAATATAATGTTTATACAGATTTCGTTGAACTTGCCCATGTGGGTGACGTTGGAAAGGTAAGAGGAAGAAATTTTGCGTCAAGAGTATGCAGTAATGCTTTGGCCCTTACGGATCGTCAGTGCGTTACGACATACCAATTCTCCAGAGCTTTGATTGACGAGATCAGTGACCACACATGCCCTTCAATCTTCTTTTTTACGGTATTGATGACGGAAAAGGTAACATAGTTACAGTGTGTTACTACGTGAAACTCTATTGACTCAATCTTGGACCGCAACTTGCACCGGCTTTTTATGTACCTGGTTCGTACCAAACACTGATAGGCCAGCCGCAATGTATATGCAGTGTCAAAACTTTTAATTTCTTATGTTTTAGTAATAAACTAGCTACTGTCCACAACTTCATCAGCGTCTAATTTTGCTCCTCTGAACCTTCCCGTCGCACCGCATTGCCTGTCAGTTGTCGTCCATTTTTTGTTGCTGCTCCGCCCCTTTTGATTGTAGCGTAATGTTATATAGCCTATAGCCTTCCTCAATAAATAGGCTACCCAATAATACCAATACAAAAAGAATTGTTCGATTCGGACCAGTCGTTCCTGAGATTACTGCGTTCAACCAAATAAACCAACTCTACAGCTTTATAATATTAGTATAGATATAATGGAATATCAGGTATTTGGTAGTTAAAAAAAACACAAATTTACAGACTGCCCTTGTAACATATTACGCCTATGTCTATGCATGGCTTAGTTACGGCATAATAATGTGGGGAAACAGTACAGATGCACCAACAATGTTTACAGTTCAAAAGAAATTTGTCCATATCATAGTAAATATACAACAGATAGATAGTTGCAAACCGCACTTTATAAAGCTAAATATATTAACTCTGTCACTATACTTGAAATATGCAATTTTGCACATAAACATCAAGAATTTTACAATAAACAAGAAGACATAAAAAAAAGATACACAATCTGATACAAAACACAACTAAAGCTACCTACATCCCATCTAAAAAAACATTTAACAAGCCCTCTGGTAATGTCAATAAATGTATACAATAATTTACCCGGATCAATTAGTAATGAAAATAAACTCCATCTATTCACTAGCAAATTAAAAAATCTATTAATAAGTAAATGTTATATCAGTATTAGCAAACATTTAAGTGATAAATCCCTGAAATGCAGTTAGAATACCCAAAGCATGTTTTTTATTTATTTTGATTTTAGAATAAGTTAGATTATAAGTCCTACTCCTACTACTATATTTCTTTTGATTTGCCCGACAGGGTCCCACAATTATTGTAACTAAATCCAATGTTTACCACCTAAGCATATACATTGTGAAATGCAATAAAGTAGTAAAGTATTGGAATGGTTCATGAAATCAAAAAACAAATAATGGAACTTAGCATTTTTATTACTATAAGTATATCAATTTTAACGTCAGACCACTTGAGAAGTAGATACTTAGTATTTCATCAAAATTGTAGGGTCGTTTCACCACTCATGTTGATACCGTGTGCCAGATAGAAATACATAATATATTAATATTGCATGCTCAACATTATAAGTGCACAACAGTCAACAGAATGTCTGTCTTCCAAAAAATTGACCGACCACGAGCAACTCTTAAGTCAGAAATTGATTTTTGGGTGTACCTAAGTAATGTTCCTGAAAAAAATATATATTTATGTTAGAAGTGGTTAACTAATATTATTATTCTTCTCATCGGTGTGCTGGTACCTACTGCAAAATAATGTTTTTTCCCCACTGAGTCAACAAGAATAAGTAGTATGTGTTTGTTTTGCAGATTGCCATGGAATGTAAATATTCCTGTATCCAGATTTCTATATTGAATAAACAGTTTAAATTCTTTCTTGCATCATCAATACACACTTTCCTCAAACTGCATCTAAATGGTTTTACTAAAGACAGGGAAACATTCATAAGTTATTTCAAATGTGGAACAGTCTCGGGCAACATCTTCACACATTGTGTTGAAATCTTACTGAACAGTTAACAGCACATTATTTTGCATTAAATGCTGTACCATCTTGAAGATTCTATTTTCATTATAATCCTACAAGTACACACATGAAAACAAATATCAATTTCGTGCAATTAGAAAGAAACGGATTAACTACTCCCTCTCACAGAGAGGAGGCCTGTATCGCAGCAGTGGGAACATTATAAGCTGCTTATATATGTATGTTAAGAGGAATGAGTATTAACTAAAGCAATTAAAACTCTTGAACTAAAGTAAATAGTGTTGCTGTCAGTTGACAGTTGACACTTGTTTTTTTTTTTTTGGAATTTTATGACCTGGTAACTGGACCTTTAGGTCAAGTTGACACTTGTCAATCAGCTATGTCAGATAGTGATGCGATTCGATTTTGTTTAACTCGTTACTCAAGCTACTAAACGCTCGAAATCATTTTATTTATTTATTTTCTCACGCGTTGTCAGTCGATGTAGTCTTGTTTAGATAAGTATCACGGAGTCTTCAACTACATCAATTCATCATTCAATATTACTAATATCGTGTAACTGTCAAAATAATGTGATGTACTGAATCAGGGATGTTATAAATAAGAGTGATTATGTTTTGCATTATTCTGTAAGTATTAGTCAGTTGATAACGTGTAATTTGTCATCGTATCGTCATTATTTATCAGATTGACAGTGGAATGTGAGAAAGAGAAAATGCTCCCCGCACAGCAAGAGTCAATTGTAGCCCCAATATCGATCGGATGCCACATTTTGAATTTTGCTATGATTATTTTCTTTTAAGTTATTATTTAATGTCTCGTTTTTAACTAACAAAGCTGCTAGAAACCTCTCTAAAGGGAGGTACCTACTCTCGATTCAAGTTGAATTAAATTGAGAAAATCAGTGCCTGACGAATACTAGTAATAGCAACATCACTAGCTAAACTGACAAGCCACCAAAAACTTCAATCCGTTTCACGATGATTTTTAAACCACTTTAAGCGAGAGTAAGCGGACTTAAAAACGGGATTAAACACCTGCACCGTCAATAGTATTTTTTTTTAAATCAAAATAGATTTGGTTACTACCACGAACTGTAATTAGGTACATATTTACTAAAAAAAATCATAACATCGTTAAAAACGGTTCAATAAATGATTTTTAGGTAAAATACGATTAATAGAAGTTCCCTTCGAGTCTATAACATAACCGAAAGGTTTAATTTCACAGCTTTAGCTAGTTAGGGACGTAGAACGAAACGTTCTTCTGAGTTTTTGCTAAATAATAAGTTAAAATGTTGTGTTTTTGTAACAATGAAATATCAGTACAAAACTATAATTATGGTCAAGATATCTTTTTATATTAGAAAATCCTTTATTGCCACTTATTCGTGTTTAGTGACATTTTTAGATTCAACTTTTTTCTTTGTGGTAACAATAAAACATACTATTTGGCATGTTGGTAACACAGGAAGCCCACTCGTATGTTCCCGTAACGATTCGGTTGCGATACGGCGTAAGTTTAGTTTCCCTTGTGCTTAACAAATAGTAGAATGACTTTACAGGACATTACCGACCTGCGATCGAAATCTAACCGTTGTGAAAACACAATTGAACGTGTAACTTTGCAAATTAGTGGAATCGCCCCCCGGGAGTCCGCAATCGACTCCCGACGCCCGGGGCGTCTCCTCCTGCGGCGGCTAGGGACGTGAGGGCGCAGAGACTGCCATTCCCTCACGCGCTCCGCCTCCTCCTTCGCGAGCATTACTGCTTCGCAGAAGGAGGTGACGGCTTCCCATTCCCTCTCGCTCCGTACCATAGCTCGCACCAGGGCCGGACGCGAGAGGTCGCCGCCGCCGATCGCCTCCACGAGGACACGGCGGTGCTCCGCCCAGGCAGGGCACACCTCCACCGTATGCTCCACCGTGTCCTCCAGACGATCCTCGCAATGGAATCAATGTAGGATTGGTTTCGTTTTCTTTCGTAATCTATATAATACATCATATTTGACGTATTATATAAATTTCGTTGAACTTGCCCACGTGCGTGACGTCGGAAAGGTAACAGGAAGAAATTTTGTGTCAAGAGTAGATAGGTACCTAGGTAGGTACCTATCTACTCTTGACTATCTATTCAATAAGTAATGCTTTTCTCCTTACGCATCGTCAGTGCGTTATGATTATGACATACCTACTCTCAAGACCATAAACGAGTTCAGTCCTCACATGCCCTTTAATCTTCGGTCTTACAGTATTGATACAGAAAAAGGCGATCTAGTTACTATCGTTTTAATATGCGCCAGCATGAGATCTCGCCAATTTCAAGATCTCGCGAGATTGGCAGTTTTGTGTGTTTTTTTTTTTTTGCAAATAATCACAATATTTGAATAAATTAGGAAATAAAAATAGTAAGTATTATAAAAGATAAACATTTAGTTTCACGATTTTTTTCAGTAGACTTTTATGCATCAAAAATTGTTTGAAAAAAAATAACATCCAGTCTTCTCTTCTAATATCAAACAAAAATCTTTTAGTAATAAAAAAAACAACGAAAACTCAAAAACAAAAATGAAACTTATTATCTAAGTTGAGTTGACTATTAAACGGAGATATTATTATCAATTAATAATAGTAATAATAACACAGGCCCACAAAAAAAAAGTACTCTGCGCGAAAGACCAGACCACCTGAACTTTATGTTTTCGGGGTCGGTCGCTGAGTACGAATATGGTGCCAGAATAGCGAAGATGGTTCGCGCTTTTTAAAAAATCAGCAATAATGCTGAAAATTTAAGTTTTTCATATAATATGGTTAAAAAAACGCGAAAATCCAATGTGCAATAAAACAAATTATTCAAAAAATGTCTCGCTGAATCAATAGAGTCTTTACTTAAAGTTATAATCACTAATTGATTTCATATTCTCTCATCATAGAGGAAAAATGCTGAAAATCTATATTTTATATTTTTATATCTATACTTATATACTTATATATACTTATAATAATAATATTATAAAGCTGAAGAGTTTGTTTGTTTGTTTGATTGAACGCGCTAATCTCAAGAACTACTGGTCCAAATTGAAAAATTATTTTTGTGTTGGGTAGCCTATTTATCGAGGGAGGCTATTGGCTATGTAACATCACGCTACAACTAAGAGGAGCGGAGCAGTAATTAAAAATGTTGCAAAAACGGGGAAAATTTATTCCTTTTGAGAGTTTCCGTTGCGTGCGCTGCGTAAACGGTTAAAGTACCGCAAAAATCATGTATGACGGAATTGTTCCTTTTAAAAAGTTCTAAAAAAAAACCCGCGAGAGCATATGTCTATCTTTTAAGGTTGACTCACTATAACTCAAAAGGAGCGAGCAGCAACGAAAAATGGACGAAAACTAGCAGGCAAATCGATGCGACGGGAAGGGTCAGGGGAGCAAAAATTTGACGCGGACGAAGTCGCGGGCAGAAGCTAGTAATATTATAAAGCTGAAGAGTTTGTTTGAACGCGCTAATCTCAGGAACAGTCCGAATTGAAAAATCATTTTGTGTTGAGTAGCCTATTTATCGAGAAAGGCTATAGGCTATATAACATCACGCTACAATCAAGAGGAACGGAGCAGTAATGAAAAATGTTGCAAAAACGGGGAAAATCGGACGGGTAGGCGATTCGACGCCATGAGAAGGGTCGGGGGAACAAGAAAATTAACGCGGAAGAAGTCGCGGGCAGAAGCTCGTATCGGATATTTGTCATTTCATTACACAGTATACGATCGTTGAAAATGCAAAAGTACCAGTTGTTGTGGATAAAACCATTCAGAATATATGTATGTTTCTAGATCTGCTGAATTCATATTTAAAGTCAGAATTGGCATTTTTTTTTCTAATGAGATTTTGAAAGATATGTTGAAAAAATATGCTAAACCTTAGAACTTCCAATTCTATTTTGGTATAATTAGTTTCTGAACTATGATAAGTTGTTCATATCGACATTATTTTTCGTTTTCGCGTTTTCTTAGAATCAAACGTTCTTCTTAAAGGATTTCTTTTGCGTTTTGTACCCCTCTGAACAACCTCTCTATTTAGGCACCAGCAAAAATCGGCCATCATGTTGAACCATGTTCATGTCACCATGTTCACCTGTTCAGGATAAAGCGGGAGGATACGCCCGAGTGTTTCCTATGTGAGGATCGTCTAGAGGACACGGTGGAGCATACGGTGGAAGTATGCCCCGCCTGGGTGGAGCACCGCCGTGTCCTCGTGGAGGCGATCGGCGACGGCGACCTCTCGCGTCCGGCCCTGGTGCGAGCCATGGTTAGGAGCGAGAGGGCATGGGAAGCCGTCACCTCCTTCTGCGAAGCAGTAATGCTCGCGAAGGAGGAGGCGGGGCGCGTGAGGGAGTGGCAGTCACCTCGCCCTCACGTCCCTAGCCGCCGCAGGAGGAGACGCCCCGGGCGTCGGGAGTCGATAGCGGACTCCCGGCCACCGTAGACGCGAGCTTGCGGGTGGCGAGCAATGGGTAGCTCGCCGCCCGGTAAGAACCAGGCTCGGATCGACGCGACGGCGCGTAGTGTTCCACGCGCGCCTCAAAGAGATGTCAGCAGCAGTGAAGGGGTCTACTAGGACCGATGCCTGCCGGGGTCGCGTGATTGTTTGAAAGAGATACCGGGACCCTGGCACATGGGCAACTGATGGTACATGGGTGGGTTTTAGTCAGTAAAAGTCTGACACGCCCTACCGCTCCACCCAGAGCGGGAGAAGTCATTTGATGATTTCCCATCCAGAAAAAAAAAGTATAGTAAGTATAGATTGCTGTGTAAATTTTAAACATAAGTATAACAAAAATCAATGTCTAGTAAGAAGTTATTAAGAGATGACATATTTTCAAGTATTGCAAGATCCAACATGTCCGTGCATGCATGGATTCGACTTGATTTTTTTTTATTTATTTATTTATTTATTAGGAATAACAAACAGTTACACATTAAATCTTATAAACTATCTTATAGATTAAGTACAAAATACAAATGTGCAACTCACACCGTTATCCACGATGATGGTATGGTATGGTTATTGATGGTATAAATAACAACGTTATTTGATCGGGGTTGGTGTTGGTAGTCCGGAATTCCGGATAATAGCGAATCCGTATTACTGAGGGCCGGATAAACGAGTTTCCACTGTACCTGACCACCGTTGGTCCGTAACAGTTTTTGATCCTTATAAAAAACGGGATTAATATTTACCCCATTTTGTTCACAGGAGCGGGGGCGCGAGTAGCAGCACAGCCAGCACCACGACGGCGAGCACGGCGCCGCCGCCGCCGCCAGCGCCCGCGCCCACGCGCCCCGCGCCGCCCCGAGATGACCGACCCAGTACGATACGTATGCAACTCACACCGCTTCACTCACAGCCACAGCTAGGATTCCAAGATACAGGCTTATTATTTCCGGGACAATACAACTAAAAAAAACTTCTCTCTCATTTATCTGAGTCTGCATTTCTGTTAAACTTTTCAGTAGGCTGAATATTACCTATTGGCACCTCTAGTTATACGAAATCCGGGACAAATGAAGGTGTTTCCTGGACACGGGACAAGACGTAAAATTCCGGGACGATCCCGGATTTCCCGGCGAACTGGCAAGCCTACTCACAGCTGACACATCCACTATTGTCAGCGACATAACGTAGCTGCCGCCGCCGCCGTACCTATGATACGGGCCCTCCAAGCACCGACTTAGAAAATTTTATTGCATTCTCTTAGTAAAAAGTATCATAAGTTGCATCATGAGCTGTAATTAAATTATTTACAAAATTTTTACCTACTGGTTCCTTCTCTCCTAATATTGCACGAACTTATAAAATCAATTAGTTCTGTTAATTTCTACTAAATGAGGCAGGTATAATACTTCTATATCTACATATACAGGATAACTTTTTAACCAGTGCGTAAATTTTAACAAATTAAATTTAAACGAGTCATAATAACCATGCAATTATTATTTTGATATATCTTACAATTAGTGCAAAAAAAAATAAGTTATCGTTAACGAAAGATGTTTATATTGAAACTGGTCTTATGGTAACACGCGCGGCGGTGTAGGTGAATGAACGTACCGAATACATAACATACCTACACTACACTACCTCACTGCTTTTGTCGTTGAAGTCAACAACCAAGGTATACATCATAATATTGAACTTGGATCTCATTTCACATTTATGTTTTTGATGGCATTTATGTTTTTGATGGGATTTAGTTTTCTTGAATCTTTGGCTTGTTGTGTATTAAGTTGGTATTCATTGTCATCTTTAGATGAGGGCATATATGCACGGTATCCACATGTCTCCACATCTTCGATGCAGTCTCTGAATCCTCTGTCTAATATTAGCACATCGTTCTCATGAAGGAACCAATGAAACGGATCACTTGGATTCTTCATGATCTCTGAGAGAATCGTCGCATCGGATTTAGTTGCTTTATATAAACCATATATGTGGCCATCAGGACAAACCATTAAGGCTTTTAATAAATGCCGGAACATGTGTAAGCTATAAGACTTTCTCTGAAAGTAATAATTACTTCTTTTTTGCAAATCAATGTATGTACCATCTAGTATGATTATGGCCTTCCTTTGAGTCAAAGAAGCATCAGGATTGCCAAATAATGTATTAGGGATTTTAAACATCTCTATATAACATCTTGACGAGTCAAATGATTATAGCCAAGATGCTGTGGAACAAACTCCCTTATTAAGTCTTGTCTTACGAGTCCTATAGTTTTTTTTTAAAGTCTTGCTTGACATATTGAAAATCTGAGATAATTTCTGATTTGACTCACCCGTGTGAAATTTGGTAATCACGGTGGCGAGAACTCTACCTGCTTTATTTTTATAGCGTTGAGAAATACTAGGACAGCTTTGAAGGATTTCTTGGAATTGGGATTTTGAAAAACCTATGTAATAATGGAAAACAGAATTGTTTATTAAAAACCGTCTATTAAAGTCTAAAAAAACCTTCCGAGTTCTTAACATGTCCATCATGTCTTTTAGATGAGACGGGGTAAATTCGCTTAGTTTATCGACGAGTACTTGATGCAATATTTTGCCACACTGTATCTAACATATGCTCTTCACATATGCGAGTGCCACGGGGTATATAAAAGCATTTTTCCTGTAGAACTGTGGCTCTGATATCGATGTGAATTCTCTTTAAATCTCTATTATTGCATGCTGCGATAATACATACGTGAGTATTAGCGCACGAGTGTAACCCGGTAATGGTTCATTCGCATCATATTTACTTGCACTTCTCGATCTTGGACATTTGGTAAAGGTTGCTCTGGTACTGATTGTTCTTCGACAGGGTCCTCTTGCATAGGTTGATCTGATGGACTAGCAGTAGAATTATCAGCATTGACTTGTACGCTAGCGTAACGTTGAGCATGTTGTAGGCAAGGTCTACAGATTTTGTCCTCTTCTCTAAACTGAAAAGAGAAAACATGTATTATTGATAAATTATATTTATTTTGCAACTGTTTGCAAATAGGTTTCTTAAATCTCTTTGGGTTTTAAAAAAACACTTTTACACGTCAATTTTTTGACGTGACAACGTCTAATAAATCGATGAACGCTGGCTTCACGCACGAAAAAGGTGATTGACAAGAAAGATGTTTCATTGTCCCGTTACGCTCATTGTTACGTTACGCTCATTGTAACGTTCTGAACGGAACGAGAGTGCTGCACGAGCGAGCGAAAAGCACGATCGGCTTGAGCGTTCGGCTATTCATAAAAGTATGCAATCATTTCATCAATGTTTTGTTATAACGTTGTCACGTTAAACTATCGTCCGTAAACCGATTTTACAGACAACCAATTTTTTCGTCAGTTTTCGTTATATGAAAGTACAAAATTATTAGGGTGCACAAAACTTACCTGCACAACATTTGCAACTTCCACCACATACGTCATTAAAGACGAATTTTTATATATGAACTCGGCTGTCAAACTATACGATCTACGACGAGTTCCAACAATACAATTTACACTTCTTCGGCAAGATACAAAATGCTGTGTAATTGCATCCATGGCGTACATCCAAATCGTAAGAATATCAGAGTCCAAAGGGCAGTCACAATTCACGGAAAATCACAATGTCCAAGAAAATGCCAAGTCGTCATAATATCCACAGATCTGTAAAAGATTACAAGCGTAAAAAGTAAGTCAAAGTCAAAGTAAATTTATTTGCCCAAACATGTGTAAACATACAAAAATTACAACGCGCATGCAGGATAACATAAAAGAAAATATAAGTTCAGACATGTTTGCCACATACGTGCACATACGTGCAAATATTAGTTATAATCAGATTGTTAATCATTTAGGTAGTCCAGTCAATATCATTAATTTACCTTGAATTTAGCAAACTGTAAGAAATTATGATTGTCAACAATAAAAAAAAAAATAAAAAAAAAAATCTATGTCAAAATACTTGGTTCTGTCAGAAATTGGGCCATACAAAAAATACTTCTGCGCATAAGTGCAGTCCTACTACTATGACAGACAGAGCTGACTTTGATCACGCCTGCTTCTGGGAAATGTATCTGCCATTCGCGAAAATAAATGACTATTATTTCTAACCGATATTACTGACTCCAAAATATAAAGAGATTCCAATGTCAATATTTTATAGCGTATGAAATAGGGCGTACAACTATCGGTAGTTTTTAACTTAACATTGCTCTGAGGCATCTCTTTTGTGCTTTAAATGCAACTTCTTTGTTAGCCGAGGTTAACAGCCCGAGACAGATTGTACAAGGCGTACGCACAACTACTTATTCTCTTAGTCAAGCTCTCTACATGCGCCTTCCAATTTAAATGGCGATCTATTGTAAGCTCAGAAACTTAGTTGTACTAACTGTGTCAATTGTCATTATATTTTATGTCAAGATTGGGAAGAGTCAATGCTGGCTAAAATGCATAATTACGGTATTATTTAAATTTATTTTTAAATTATTATTGTCTAGCCATTCTACAACTTCTGTTAATGTCATATTTATGTCTTTTTTATAAAAATCCCTTCCATTACAAGGTATAGTTATTGTACTGTCACCCGCGAACAGTGTCATAAAATGTTTGATTGCCATCGGAAAGTTATTAATATAAAGTGTAAAAAGTGGTGGTCCTAGAATACTTCCTTGTGGAACTCCGTAGAACACGTTACGTTCCTCAGATAAAAATATTTCTTCTCTTTTGGTGCTTCTATTAATTCTGCTTATTTCCGTCATTTGTTTTCTATCGTGAAAGTACGATTTGAAGAGCTCAAGGACATTTCTTCTTACACCGTAAGCATCAAGTTTTTTCAGTAAAATATTATGTTGCACATAATCAAACACCTGGGTCATGTCACAAAATATGGCACGTAGTAACACAACAATAAGGGACGCACTCTTAATGCCGAGTGAGGAGCGGGGCGGGCTCAAGGAATACGCAAGTAAACGAAATGTGTATTGTGATTGGCTAATCGGTATCGGCGAGCTGCGAGCAGACCGTCGAAACAGCCGTTACGGGACGGCTATTTCGATGGTCTGTGCGTAGCTCGCCGATGCGCACCACTCCATGGGCCCATACAATACAGTAATCCAGCAATCCAGCTTTCGGTCCATTCGTCTTCGTCATTATATTTGATTTAATTTATTTGGAATTCGTGAAACAATACGGCACACACCGAAAAGAGTGCAGTAGAATATACAGTGCGCGACAAAAAGATAGGGGCAGGGTAGATTATGAATATTACTTACTAATATTTATTTATTTCGAAATAAGATATGTGTAACTATTACTAAAATTAATCAAGTGATTTTTTTAACAGACGCATGATGTCTAAATATGACTATAAATTTTGCTTTCTAGAATTATCTTGGTAATACATGCGACAAAAAGATAGGGGCACTGAAAGAAAAATCATTTATTTTTAATATTAAACTTTATTAAAAACGAGTAGCTTTTCCATTTAATCTAATCGTTTCAAATATTCTTTTTGGTATGTGTTTATATAATTCTTTAATGTAATTTTGAGATACTTGATGAAAAGGCTGAAAAAGGCTATCAAATCATCTACACTGGAGAACTGTCTTGAATTCTCGTAAACTCTCTTTGCAAGTCGTCCCCAGACATTCTCGATTATGTTTAGATCCAGAGATCTTGGCGGCCAATCCAAAACTTTTATATTATGCTCTTTGAACCAGGAGGAAACTACTCTTGAGGTGTGCACTCGAGCATTGTCGTGCTGAAAGATGAAATCACGTCCTGCCATAGATTGACCATGCTTTAAAATAATGTTATTAAGGATGTTTACATCATCATCATCATCATCATCAGCCTATAGCAGTCCACTGCTGGACATAGGCCTCCCCAATTGCGCGCCATTCAGCTCGTTTACATAACTTTGTGCATTTATAGGTTTTGTTAAAAATTGTATATCTGTTTTTTTATGTATCCAATTGCATGACTGACCCTCCTCCAGTATGACGACGCGAGAGAATTTTTTCTTCCTTTCTTAAATCATGATAGTAATATGAGTAACCGTCAGGACCGTCCAAATTGAACTTTTTCTCATCGGAAAAAATCACACTTTGCCATTCTCTCGACCATGACATGTACTTCTGGGCAAACTGTAATCGAGCATTAATATGTTGGAGAGTTAATGGAGGTTTTCTTTTTAATTTCCTTCTAACAATTGTACAAGAAGCTTTGAGTAATCGCTGTACGTTTCGTACGTTGGTCTGCACACCTGCTTCTTCGGCTATTGCCGATGCAGAAAGCATAGAATTAGAGGCAACTCTCAAAATCGCTCTCTCTTGACGTTCGAAAAGTGCTCGCGGGCGGCCTGGTGACTTTTTTATCCCATAATTTTCCTTGTTTTTCACAAAATTATCCACAACATTAGCACTTCTTTTAATTCTTTTTGCTATTTGCCTGTTGCTGAGACCTTAATTTTTTAATGCACTAATTTGTCCTTTCTCGAAATCTGTTAATCTCTTGCTTCGACCCATTAGAAAAAACAAAAGACGAATATTTCGTCGCAACTCGTAAGCTTTGATAAACACGTCCGTACATGTAGCGCATCAAATATCAACTGATACACAATTAAGCATTGCGCAATATTAGAGTGCCTTTATCTTTTTGTCGCGTTGCAATATAACCTTGAAGGCATTATTCAGAAAAATTCAACCGAAGGATTTGAAATAATGTATTATAAAAATTAGTTACAACTTTTGTTTTTTGTGATGTGACGTTTATATGTATCATATTTAACTTTTAAGTATTAACAAGCAGAAAATCTGGTTGCCCCTATCTTTTTGTCGCGGTCTGTACCTAATCATTTCTTCGATTTTAATGAGTAATACAAAGACAAATATCTCCGTTCCGATATGGTTTAGAGAAATGTGTCCATAATAGCTTTTGATCGTTTTATTCTGTTCTTTAATAATATCCAAGTTTCATTACTGGCCGCTCAACTCCAAATGAAGCCAAATTTACCCAAACCCATTTGGAACACAATGTATCTCGCAAGTCTCAATATATGAGGCAAATTTGACACGTTTATATGAAACAGTTTTTCAGTTATGAGGGGGTCAAAAGTGGCTCCAAATGGTTCGTGTAACACACGGTGCTGCTCGCCAGTTCTGTTACTTGAACTTGGCTTGACATGCTACCGCGTGTCAAGATAAACGCACTAGTCGGCACTAAGATTTTCGAAGGCTCCCATCGACTTCTCTGGGATGCCATCATCAGATGGGTAATTGTGGAACTTTTTATCGGTAGGAATTGGTTTAATATTCATAGTTAAACAACATTCATTGCGTTATTTACGTTGCTGAGCTACAATTTATTCGAACAAATGACGCAATGGTTTAGAAATAATCTTCAATCCCATTCAGATTCTGATAAATTGTGCGTTTCGCAATTAGGGTGCAGATCCTGGTTTCCTTATCATGGTACCACCCTTGAGATATCTCATTTTCAACAAAAAAATAATCATCAAAATCGGTTCATAAATGACGAAGTTATCCGCGAACACACATAAAAAAAATATATATATACGGTCGAATTAAGAAACCTGGTAAAAAAATGGTTTCTTCGACTACGACCGCCAGTCGAGATCTGCTAGATCCTTGGGCATGATTCGGGGTCCAGAATGGCCCGTGATCAAGTAGCCTTTGAGTGGCTGCTAAAATGGTCCTTCAATCAATCAATCAAACTTTATTTGTGAACATAGCTATTACAATAAAGTTCTTAGGTATACATTTTATGTCGAGCTCTATGTCCAACCAATGAAATTGGTGTACAAATATATTAGGTTTTCTTAATAAACATGCTGAATTTATACAAGAAAAAACACGTTCGTGTAGAAAAATGTTTTTCATCCCACCATCTCGGAAAGCGTATTTTTAATCTTCAATATCTGAGTGGAAAAGCCGTTTTTATTCTCTAGAGGATAAAGTAAATTGAATTTAGAACATCGTGTGCACTAAGTTTGTGAATTAAAAACATCATTAAATCTATTTACTTCTATCTCCATGGTGCCGAATTTATCATTCAACCTTTTTCTAATTTGTAAAACTTACACTCGGAACCTTCTTGATATACCTACTTTTTTTTTAATTTACTTTGCACGCGCCATTTTACTTTTCACGTCACCAACATTACAGTACCTAACAAAAATATTACACTCGACTTTTGGTAACTGTAGCAACGTTACTTTCAATTTTTCTTAATTATACCTAAGTATCATTTGAAATAATTTATAGATTATTCTGTAATACTTACCTATCATAATGTAGTACATAATAAATGTTAATACCTAAACTGAAATAAAAGTCCTATCTTGTGATTGAAATGCTTTTTTTTGCATATTTAGTCATTTCCTCGCTGAGGTGGGATGAAAAGTTACGTGTTGCACTCGAGTGCAAAGATTTTTCACCTAGTGCTCTTTTGATTCCCTCGCTAACGCTCAGGATTCCAATTTTAGAATCCTTCGCTTGCTCGGTCATCAAAATTGAACACGTGGTTAAAAAGCAACTTTGCACTCTTGTATAACAAATAACTATTAAGAATAATTTATAATTTATTTTTACATGCATGTCAATAATACAATTTAGTAATGTCATATTTATTATAAGAAATGTCAATTGAATGTATTTTATTAGCCAATAATTAATAAATTATTTATTAACTTATTTTTACATGAATGTCAATGGTAAATTACATTAAAGGACTGGTAATGTCATATTTTATCATTTAAAAATTCTTCGATGGAGTAAATTATGTCTTATCCATTAGGAATAAATACAGTTTACTTTTGAATTTACGGACACTATCTTCACTCCTTATACATTTTGGTAATTTGTTATAGACCTTCGGAGCCATCACAAAGATACTGTTTCTGTACAGCGCAGTACTAGATCCAACTATCTGTAACTGATCACAACGGCGCTGACTAGTTACTCGAGCAAATTTCCATTGGGGACGGCGGGGCTACGGATCCCAAAAGCTCGCATACGAGGTCTCTTCTCCCTCGCATACATCTTGCGCCTTGCTTGTATTTTCACCACTTAATAAGCACATTCCCACCATCTCATAAAACTCACGGATGGGATAGGCTGACATCGCGACCTAAGAGTTACGAGACGTTAGGCGCGGCGCTGCGCGGGAAAACATTAGACACGACGTCTCGACAGCGCATGCGTACGCAGACTGTCGCTGCAACACCAACACCGCTGCGTGAGTCATATTACATATTGTTCGCTGCCACGCCAGAGCCCTAGCCATAGGATTTTAATAGCGCAGTGGACGTTATGATGGTGGGGTCCAGGAGACAAGAGTGGCGAGCGAAGTTGTCCGCCGTGCGCGGAGCCAAACTACAATATGCAAAAGAAGAAGCAATACAATTAACAAATGACTCACCTCATGGTTGAAGGAAACCTGCTCCTTGGGGTCACCTGGATTTATGTATGTAAGTGAGTGTATATGTATCGTGTAGTGACGTTGTAAATGGGTTTTCCAGTATACAATCCGCTCCAAGAGGTCTGCCTTCCAGACATGCGGTCTTCAAATCACGCGTTTTCCAATAGCGTCACTTTCACTTAACCTTCAAAGTTTCAACAAAGATATATCCTAAACTCAACCCGTATTATGGTATCAAATTGGGGTTATTTAACACAAAACAATGGGTCATGACTTATTGTCCACCAAAACGACCGGTTCTAAGGGATTAATTTAACAAAAGGTCGCGGAATACAAGCGGCGACGTGATCCCTTGTTCCCACCAAAAAACCAAGAGAAGTGTCAAGTGTCAAAAGTCAAACTTGACAAGTCAGATGTCATTCCGTTCGGGCGCGTTCCGAAGGCGCATAGAGTAACTAATTGAACGGGACGCAACACATATTACAATTGCGATATCATATTACAAAATATGTGGGGTGTCCACAATTTATTACATAAACTGTGGACACCCTACATATTTAAATGTGTTCTATTACTGATACTGAACCACCAAAAAAATAATTGCGCACTGGTTAAAAATAAATCCTGTATAGGTTCCTAATCAGAAAATTTTGGGGGACTGCGTTATGTAATTTTGACGTTCAAAAAGTCGATTTGAATGACTGAAAAAATTACTTTTGATTTAGCACAGACTAATTGCTGTCAATTTAATTGATCTTTTGAGTTTTTCCGGCTCGCTATCTGTTTGTTCCTTGCGGAGCTCCGCATCGTTGCCAGTGCGGTGAAGCTGTCGACTGCTTCGGACATCATGGTTTATCTTATAATAAGAGCACCTGCCATATGGCTTGACACACCGGTATTAATGACATCAGCTGGCGTGTGCTTGTCATCGCCAGGGTGCCAGCTGTGTGCGATAAATGCCCACACCTTGAACTGATGATGCAACGTCACTTGGAATTTGCAGGATGCCTAACCTTACCAAACTACAGCAGAACTTTCGTGTTTTGGCTCAATGAATAGGATATAGATATATAATGGTCAGGGTCTGATGACAGAGAAGCAAAGAGAAATAGTGATAAATAGTAACTGGCTTCACTTTGGGAAGTATCATACAGCTGCGCAGAATTAAGCGAAAGCACAAGTCGATCGTAATTCGTAGCGTGTCTACTATTTGCCCCACGAGGCCACGTCCCCCCACAAGGCCATGTACTCACGCAGCAGGTTTGTTTGTTCAGCGCCTTATAGGCAATCAAAGGGTTATCAAATAACGTATTGTTTGCAGCAAACTCCGGTGGCACGGGATCATTAAACTAAGGTTGAACTTTTAATCCTATTCACTAACTTGACAGTTCAATGCAAAATAATGATACCATTCTAAAACTAATAGTGTCGGGGTAGTGAACGATTTCGCATAAAGAATGAATGATAAAAATGTTTTAAATTAAATAAAACTCTAAAAAATCGTTTTTATGTGTGGATTATAAGAATAATTAATAATGTTTAATAACAGTTATTTCCTTTTTTTATTTTCTTCTGATAGAAACAAAACTAAATATAAAAAACATGTCATTTGCTTATTTTTTTACTATAGTCATTTTATTTCCTCTGACAGCCATAGACTACATATATATCGATCTAATACACATCTTGTTTTAAGACAAATTAATAAATTTAAATTACAAAGTTTGCATGTAAGTACATTATTTCAAGTTCATTCAATTTCATTCATTCTTGCACCACCTCACTATCTTTTTTTTGTCAAAACCTGGTATCCCTCCAATTGTCAAGTTAGTGAATAGGATTAAAAGTCGAACCTTAGTCAATAATCCGCTCTGCTGCCTGTGCTGACAATCGCAAAAGTGCGCAGTAGACGTAGGGCTCGCCCGCAATCGTGTTTGTGCGAGAGAAGAAAGTATTAGGCAACTGCCGGCTGTTGCAGCGTCGCGGTGCAGCCGCTACCAGTTCGCATGTCGGCGTGGCGGCGAGTGCATCGCCGTGTACAACGCGTGCGACGGGGTGGTGCAGTGCGCGGATGGCTCGGACGAGGCACCCGAGCTGGGCTGCCCTCCGCCGCCAGTACCACGCGCGCCCTCTCCGCCCTCTACCACGCCTGCGCCTCTCAAGCCGCTTCAGGTGCTGTCTTCCTATCTCATACTTGCTTCTGATACCTCTACTTATTATTGATAATTTGTCAGGTAGTGCTTACAGTGAAGAGCTGGTTGTACAGGAGAGTGTGGAGGCGGCGGGTGACGTGCCGAGCGACGCACTGCCGGAGCGCTGGCCGCACCGCCTCACGCAGGCGCAGGCGCAGCCGCAGCACCGGTACAACGGTACGTACTGCATGCGACACGCACCGTCGCTAATCTACAATTGCTGTTCTTACCTACATTCAGCATACACGTTCTTCCAACTGACAAATCTGGCAGGATCGATACTTGATTACCCCTAATAGTGCAAAGAATAGACAGTTCCCTTACCCACAAACTTAAAGAACATGCAACACCAATGTTGGCAGAGGGTCCTGCGGGTTCACACATATTCAGCCACAAAGGCGGGCTGCTGCAGGAGCCAGAGGGCGGCGCGCAGTTCCCGCCTTTTGAGCCGCCCTGGCCGCGCCGCGCCTGGCCGCCGCCGCAACCCAACGGGAACGGTAACTATGACCGTGTCATAAGTTTTAACTCCGGCTAATGGTACGATGACAATTGAACACTCTCTCTGGGTGTGGCATTTGTGCGCAGGTATGGAGGGCATGTCGGCGGAGCGTAGCTGGGGCGGCGCATACTGGCCCGAGCCCGACCCGCGCCGCGCCTGGCCCGTGCCGCGCACCGAGCAGGTAACACTCGTACATAACCAACAAGTACCTTTTCTCGAAGCCTTTCTTCGAATTTGTAAAGCATCTAAGGCAATTCTAATGGTTGGTACAATAACACCGCACCAATTAAAAGAAATAGATCACTCAATTTTTAAACAGTGAACGTGTTATTTTAGTCTTAGCGTAAAACATTTTTGGTGGCATTATTTATTACTAGGCGTCATGCATGATCTCTCATTCAATGACTAGGGACTTTAGTTCAGTTGGACAGCTGCAAAAATGCCTAGCCACGCCAATGTGTACAGCGACCTGGTAAGCGATATATTCAAGCCTGCTTCCCAAAAAGAATCCAATACGGTGAAGGCTCTGTACACGTATGGGCTGGCATTTGTTCAGAAGGTCACTCAGAGCAATTGGCCATAGAGAATGACACCCTGACTGGGAAAAGATATGCTCAAAAGATCCTTAATGAGTATGCAGAGTCATATTTAGTAAGCTTGGGTGATGGATCGATACAGATGCTGGATAACGCCCGGCCACACACCGCTCGGGTCATACAAGAGTACATTCTGGAGGTATCAACTTGATGACTTGGCCATCACGAAGTCCTGATCTCAACCCGATCGAGCACGCTTAGGATCAGCTCGGGAGGCTCGTTAGAAGCCACAGACCCCCTCTCCTATCACCCTCAGGGCCCTAAAACAGGCCCAGATGGAAGAATATTCCTCAAATCGCCTACCAAACCTAGACTTCAAAATGACAGACCGGCGCGAAGCTGTAAGCAGAGCCTGAGGAGGCAATACCAGTTTAGGTAAGACAAATATGTAAATAATGCGTGAGCTAAAAACATTTTTTACAAAAAAAAACCGACTTCCTTAAAAACACTACAAAGTGAAAAAATACTTAATTTTCGGAAGTCGGTGTCTTTGGCACTGTATTTAAGTTTTTTGCCAACGACTTCCGAAAATAAAGTTATTTTTTACTTTGTAGTGTTTTTAATAAATAATAATAAACAAAAATCGTTTAATTCAGGTAACATAACCCATACTTAACCGGTAAATTACCGTTATTACAGACACAATTAAAAAACGATTGTTTACATACCAATGTGGTATCTCAGGGACTTAGAGGTTAACAACAACATTAAAATGATGAAAATTATAAATACAAAAGATTTTAAATTCACACATAAATTAATTCGAAAGATAAAAATATCAACTTAGACAACACACTTTTTATTATGTCATATAAAATAAAAAAGAGTAAAATAGCAAAACAATAATTAAAAAAAAAAAACAACATTCAGTGCTGAGTTATTGGAGCAGCTCAATCCCAGGCCGCTTTATCTTCAATATAGTCTTTCACAGTATAATAGGCTTTCTGACATAATTTACGCTTTATAAAAGATTTGAATTTATTTAGGCTTAGTTCTTGAATGAGGCTAGGAAGTTTATTATAAAAACGAATACATTGGCATCTAAACGAGCCACCTATTTTCTTAAGCCTGGTTGTAGGACGAATTTTTGTTTGCTTCTATTATTTACATTATGGATATCACTGTATTTTATAAAGAGACTAGCTTTTGCCAGCGGCTTCGCCCGCGTGGATGTCGGAAATTATCCCGCGGGAACACACTACCGGGATAATAAGTAGCCTATGTCCTTTCTCAGGCTCTAAACTATCTGTGTACCAAATTTCATTTAAATCGGTTCAGTAGTTTTAGCAGGAAAGCGAGACAGACAGACAGACAGACAGACAGACAGAGTTACTTTCACATTTATAATATTAGTATGGATAGTATGGATTAATATTTTTATGTGCATACAGCAGATTTTCATAAATATACTGAAAAGGCACAGTCATTATATTAAACGCTTTAAATTTGTCTCTAAGGGAGTGTCTGGGACTTAATTTATAAATCGAACGAATTGCCCTTTTTTGTAAAACAAAAATTGTCTGGATATCGGCGGTATGTCCCCGCAGCAGAATACCGTACGACATCACATTATAGAAATAACTGAAATAAACTAAACGAGCTGTCTTTAAATCAGTTAAATCACGAATTTTTCTAACAGCATATGCTGCAGAGCTAAGCTTTTTTGACAATTTATCTATATGGGGCCCCATTGAAGCTTGGCATCCAGAGTTATGCCTAAGAATACTGTTGAATCTTTGGGTTTCACCTCTTCACCTTTAATGAGGCCATTAGTTTCTACTTGTCTAACATGAGGTATCGTAAACTTAATACATTTAGTTTTTTTCTCGTTAAAAAGTAGGTTATTAACATTAAACCAGTTAACTACATTAGCAAGGGCTCTATTTACACTGTCAGTAACCAGCTGCTGACCTTTGAGTTAAAATAAAAGTGAAGTGTCGTCTGCAAACAACACTGTATCATGTTTATCTTTTATGAGGTAAGGCAAGTCGTCAACTCTCTGAATCCTATCACTTAGGTACGAAGTAAGAAGATCCAGAGAGGCGTTCCGGATTCCGTAGTGGTGAAGTTTCTTGATCAATATTTCATGAAGAACACAATCGAATGCCTTGGACAAATCGCGAAAAATACCCAAAGCATTGCATTTGTCCTCCCATGCATTATATACACACATGACCTAAAAGTTCAACTCCGGCATCGGTAGTCGAACGACCCTTTTTGAAACCAAACAGTTTGTTGTGTAATAAATTATTAATATATTAATCGGCGATATTTTTAACATATAAGAGTGAAAAGTTTTATTGATATCTTTACAGGTGACATATTGGAAATAAAATTCACTATCACAAACAGGAACGTTTTCTTTAAGTAATGCCTCTGCAGCAGTGGGTGATTAGTTTAAGAGTTTAGTAGTAGATATGGGAATCTCTGCAAATAAATTTTCAAAGTTCGCGGTGACTTCCGAATCTGATTTAATTATAATGTCATCAATAGCAAGACTGTAGTCACTACTTCGGTTACATGACCTTCCTGTTTCGCTATTAATGAAAGTCCAAGTCATTTTAATTACATTACTGCTATTTTTAATTTTTGAACTCAAATAACGTGACTTGGATATACTACAAACTTTTTTAAATAATTTAGAATAATTTTTAACAAACAAATTAAATTCAGCAGTGTTTATTCAAGACCGCCGATTTGTGGGGTAATTCTGTGAATACTGGTAAGCTAAGTCGATAAAAACGATTGTGTGGTTTTTATGAAACCACGGTAAAAGTGAAACTGTTTTTCACATCATACCGAGACATTTAACTAAAAATTATCGGAATATATGCAATAGCTTAATAAAAAGACTTAATTAAATATTCATATGAAATAAGTTAAATAATAAATTCAAGCACTCAAAATTGAAATAAACCTTTCACTTTATCCCTACTCCGCGGCCGACCGTCACGCGACATGCAACACACAGACGAAACAGTGTGAGACGATGTAATAAAAGTTTCACTTTAATAAACATTGTAGCACCTACTTAGTTGTTATTTTTAATAATTGTATTGACCGTGGTGAGTTTCCTGATCTTATAAAAACAGTAAAATAATACCGTTGTTTAAATCGGGTAATACATCAGACCCTACTAACTATAGACCAATTTCAGTGCTACCTACCTTCAGTAAAACTTTTTAAAAGATAATTCTAAATCAATTACAACATTTTTTTAGTAAACATAATTTATTACACAACAAACTGTTTGGTTTCAAAATGGGTCGTTCGACTACCGATGCCGGAGTTGAACTTTTAGGTCATGTGTGTATATTAGGGCTTTCAATACCGGTATTCCGGGATCCCGTAATACCGTGATCCCGGATTTTATTTTGGCTATTTTAAATACCGGTATTGACGCCTCAATACCGTGATTACGGTATTACAGACATAATTTGTACGACCCTGAAACTTTCTTCACTAACGATGACAATACCTTCACAAAACCTCATCATCATCATTTCAGCCAAAAGACATCTACTGCTGGACATAGGTCTCCCCCAATTTGAGGCGCGTTGGTGATCGCTGTATGGAGATAAAATGCTAAGAGAACGCTGCTGCCCATTCTCTGGACAAAAAACCCACATAAATATTGTTACGAACTGGGGTTCGGGATAAATTAATTAAAACCAGTATTACCAAAATACAAAAAAACTAACTTTACGATCTATGAAATACTAGATGTTATTGTAAATTTACTTGCACGTTTAAGATATAATAATGACACGAAACGCTCAAAGAGACAGTGACTGATCAGGAATATGATAATAATATGACGATAGAAGAACCTTCTACTTCACTGAATACAAGCTATGAAAATGAAGACAGGCCCATACAGGAGAAATTACAGAGGGATAAATACGAATTAAGAGTAGAGATGAGTTTCTTTCGAAACTGCTGGGGGTGGTCGGGAGATATTTCTAAAGGCATCTAACAGTATTTACTGTCTGTTATAACTAGAAGAATTGTAGCAGAGCGTGGTTTTATGTCAGTAGGCTATTTATATAACAGACTGAGAAATTCGCTATCTAATTCAACGTTAATAGCGCTCTTTGCGATCACACTTTAAAAAAAAACGTCTTAAATTCAAAAAAAAATACTAAAGCTTGATTTATTTTGTTACTGGTTTAATTGTTTTCATTGTTTTTTATTGCACACTTATAAGAATGTTGCTTTAGTGAACACCAAATCACTGCTGGCTAACCAAGATATACTTATATTTCTACAAATAATATCTAACCTTTGTTGATTTTGTTTTTCCTTATGGTGCCGGACGTTAAGAATAGTACCTTTCCATTTTCGTCCATGGGTGTCATAAGAGGCGAAAAAGGGACTTACTAGAGAATGGGCAGCAGCGTTCTCTATGCATTTTACCACTATATTACGATCGCCAACCCGCCTGCCAAGCTTAGCGATTATGGCAATCCCCGCCGAACTGGGGGAGGTCTATGTCAAACATTGGACGTCTTACGGCTGAAATTATGAATATGATAATGCTGATTTTGACATGTGTCCTTTAGATACTAATTAAAAGTTAATATTTTTAAATATTGTACTTTACAACGTCTATGTAAAATGCCTTCCTGCAAAAAAGCAAGTTTAAGTTTTGAATACGTCCCTAATTCCTAGTCCTACCTGAATAATCAACATATATACCAAATTCTTATTTTTGCTATATACTATATGTATATAAAACCTATTTGTTGTATAATTTTCAATAAATAATAGATAACACTAAAGACTGATCTGAAAATAAAAAACACGTATTTTAATGGTTTAATTAATGTCTTATTAGATCTTCCTTCAATACCGGTATTAATACCGTGATCACGGTATTGACTTTTCCAATACCGGTATTGATACCGGTATTGGAAACATCCGGTATTTGAAAGCCCTAGTGTATATAATGCATGGGAGGACAAATGCGATGCTTTGGGTATTTTTCGCGATTTGTCCAAGGCATTCGATTGTGTTGTTCATGAAATATTGATCAAGAAACTTCACCACTACGGAATCCGGAACGCCTCTCTGGATTTTCTTACTTCGTACCTAAGTGATAGGATTCAGAGAGTTGACGACTTGCCTTACCTCATAAAAGATAAACATGATACAGTGTTGTTTGCAGACGACACTTCATTTTTATTTTAACTCAAAGGTCAGCAGCTGGTTACTGACAGTATAAATAGAGCCCTTGCTAATGTAGTTAACTGGTTTAATGTTAATAACCTACTTTTAACGAGAAAAAAACTAAATGTATTAAGTTTACGATACCTCATGTTAGACAAGTAGAAACTAATGGCCTCATTAAAGGTGAAGAGGTGAAACCCGAAGATTCAACAGTATTCTTAGGCATAACTCTGGATGCCAAGCTTCAATGGATATAGATAAATTGTCAAAAAAGCTTAGCTCTGCAGCATATGCTGTTAGAAAAATTCGTGATTTAACTGATTTAAAGACAGCCCGTTTAGTTTATTTCAGTTATTTCTATAAGGTGATGTCTATAATGTGATGATTGGTACCTAGGACTATGACGAACCACGTTTAGTTTCGGTTGTATTTTGTTAGGCAAGTCTTTCCTAGTAATGCATCAATGTGAACACCTAGGAATTTTACATAGTCAACTACTTCAACTTTGTTGCCACATGACAAAACCTCGAGACTAGTGTTGTTCCGGACGTTTGACTTGAATATTTTAATAAATATATTTTACTAGCTTCTGCCCGCGACTTCGTCCGCGTCAAATTTTTGCTCCCCTGACCCTTCCCGTCGCATCAATTTGCCTGCTAGTTTTCGTCCATTTTTCGTTGCTGCTCGCTCCTTTTGAGTTATAGTGAGTCAACCTTAAAAGATAGACATATGCTCTCGCGGATTTTTTTTTAGAACTTTTTAAGAGGAACAATTCCGTCATACATTATTTTTGCGTTACTTTAACCGTTTACGCAGCGCACGCAACAAAAACTCTCAAAAGGAATAAATTTGCCCCGTTTTTGCAACATTTTTCATTACTGCTCCGCTCCTCTTAGTTGTAGCATAATGTTATATAGCCTATAGCCTCCCTCGATAAATAGGCTACTCAACACAAAAAGAATTTTTCAATTCGGACCAGTAGTTTCCGAGATTAGCGCGTTCAATCAAACAAACAAACAAACTCTTCAGCTTTATAATATTAGTATAGATTGACTGGAAGATTTTGATCGCGAGCTTTTTCAATTTGACTGGCTACTTGGTGTCAATCCCCTTACGGAACCAAAGAAGCATTAACGCCAAATGGTATACTACCACCCTCTACGGGGCACCGGTGTGGGCGCCCTCATTGAGGCTGCGCCCAGCGCGCCGGTTGAGTGCAGCCCAGAGGGTCATGGCCATCCGGCTAATCCGAGGATACCGCACGAACTCGTGCGAGGCGGCGAGCCTCCTTGCTGGAGTGCCGCCATGGAATCTGGAGGCAAAGGTCCTCGCGCACATGTGGGAGTGGCGCGAGGAGGCGAAACGCCGGGGCGAAACTCCGCTGCCGCGACGAATCGCGGCACGGCGGACAGAGCTCCGGTTTGATCTCATGGCGACATGGCGGGTACGATTGTCGCAACCCAGTGCTGGGCACGCCACAATTGCGGCGGTAAGTCCCCTCTTTGAGAAGTGGATAGAGAGGCGCCACGGCGTCCTCACCTTCCGCCTGACGCAGGTTCTCACCGGGCATGGGTGCTTCGGTGGGTTCCTGTTCAGGATAAATCGGGAGGATACGTCCGGGTGTTTCCATTGCGAGGATCGTCTGGAGGACACGGTGGAGCATACGGTGGACGTGTGCCCTGCCTGGGCGGAGCACCGCCGTGTCCTCGTGGAGGCGATCGGCGGCGGCGACCTCTCGCGTCCGGCCCTGGTGCGAGCCATGGTACGGAGCGAGAGGGAATGGGAAGCCGTCACCTCCTTCTGCAAAGCAGTAATGCTCGCGAAGGAGGAGGCGGGGCGCGTGAGGGAGTGGCAGTCTCTGCGCCCTCACGTCCCTAGCCGCCGCAGGAGGAGAAGCCCCGGGCGTCGGGAGTCGATTGCGGACTCCCGGCCACCGTAAGCGCGAGCTTGCGGGTGGCGAGCAATGGGTAGCTCGCCGCCCGGTAAGGACCAAGCTCGGGTCGACGGCGCGCAGTGTTCCACGCGCGCCTCAAAGAGATGTCAGCAGCAGTGTAGGGGTCTACTAGGACCGATGCCTGCCGGGGTCGCGTGATTGTTCGAAAGAGATACCGTGACCCTGGCACATGGTTAACTGATGGAACACGGGTGGGTTTTAGTCAGTAAAAGTCTGACACGCCCTCCCGCTCCGCCCAGAGCGGGAGAAGGCATTTGATGATTACCCATCCTGAAAAAAAAAAAAATGGTATCTACCAAATGCTTGGTAGAAGTTTTCTCTGTTGTGAGCAACAAGCGACCAAACACAGGGCTCCGCGGGCTACTGTTCCACCACGACAATGCGCCCACGCACACCGCGCTCAAAACGAGGGACTTCTGGGACAGCACGCCGGTCAAACTTCTGGGTCACCCTCCTTACAGCCCTGACCTAGAACCGTGTGACTTCTTCTTTTTATTCCCAAAAATTAAAAATCAGCTCAAAGGGATACAATTTTCGTCGCCGGAAGATGTGCTGTCAGCGTTCGAGCAGGCTGTAAACGATGTGTCTGTGGCGGACTGGAAAAAGTGTTTCGAAAACTGGTTCAGACGCATGAAACTTTGCATAGAGGCTAGTGGAAAGTATTTTGAAAATATTTAATAAAAAAATATCTAGCTATAGAACACCTCTTTTTATTTTCGCAAAAGTTTCTGAGTGTCTCACGTATAATATGCGGGCGAAGCCGCTGACAAAAACTAGTTTTAACTAAAGTAAATTAAATGGGCTGTCTCTAAATCAGATTCCTAGACAATTTATCTATATGGGAGCCCCATTGAAGCTGGCAAGCTTGACGACCCCGCAACACGTATTCATAGGAATAAGTCTGAGCTAGGCCTATGAATATGTGCCTGGAGTATATTCGGGTTTCAACTTCTCACCCTTTGTGAGAACCTTAGTTTCTACTTGTCTAACATGAGGTATCATAAACTGTATGTAACATAACATCACGCTTTCTTTTCCCAAAAGGTTGGGCGGAGGTGGCCTTTAGTACACTCACATTTCGCCAAACTTAATATATTTAGTTTTTTTCTCATTTATTAACATTAAACCAGTTGACTACATTTGCAAGGGCGCTGGTTACATTGTCATTAAACACCTGCTGACGTGTGAATTTAAAGAAAACTTTTATATACCTACACTGATTTTACGAAAAAACCGACTTCTATAGTTTAGGAGAAGTTGCCATTTTGAACGTGTGCTCGGTACTGAGTTTTGAAGGTCAGCGTTTAAGCTTTTTCAGACAGCTGCCACGCGACACTGTAGAACAATCACGATGAAGTTTTCATAGAAATTGTTCTATGAGAGCCGCGTCGCGCCTGTTTGTGGGTGCCTTAACCTTAATTATGTATTAAAGGGCGACAGGATGAGCATAATTCTATATCAGAAACAATCTCCGGAGACCGGCCTGCAACTGAGATGGTTACTAGGTACAATAACCAAGTAAAAAACTGTGATATTCTGTTAGGAAATTCCAGTGTATATCCCGCCGAAGACCATGCCGGAGATCCCGGTGGTGTACTCGAGCCAGCAGCAGACGTTGCGGGACAGCCCTAAGAAGGGCTTCGAGCTGATGAAGAAGGAGCCCTCCGAGGCGCCCGCGCCGCCCGCCGAGCGCGCCCCGCCGCCCGCGCGCGCGCCTCCCGCTCGCCCCGCCAAAGAGAAGGTCAAACACAAGAACACCACTTATCCATGATTGGGACTAAGCATTAAGCTATATGTAGCGTTCCGCGCATCAAGGTACCACATGATTTTTTTTTTTGTAATCAGCATAATAAAGGGTCTCTTCTAGATTCTACATCCGGCCTTAAGAGCCATTTTACATTTTTGCGCGAATATCTAAGATTTTAGTCGCCTTATTTACCTCTCATCTCATCATTATAAATACTCTGGCATTGACGAATACATTTAAAAAAATAGATCAATCTTTTGTTTTGTTACTTTTAGTAGCACATTTACAAAAACTTATTCGTTTACTTTGTAGTAATTAATCTCCCACAACTAGTTTTCTTGAAAATCAGCGCAGGGTCAATTTCAGACTCCTATTTCTATCATTAATATGTAGAAATTTGAGTAAAAAAAATACACAAAACATCAGACATATAATCTAGTTGTTACATTTAGTACAAAAATATTGATTTTTAATAACATTAATTACTAAAAAAATAAGTCTTATGGCAAGTTTTACGATTTATTCGCAATTTTATCGCGTTTTTTTGGTTTGAATAAAGCATTACGTTAAAAAATACATGTCAATATAAAGTATGCTCTATAACAAATCGATTTCTCAAGTTTTATTGAAATTCGTTTATTTAATTAGACATAATATCGTTTTTGCAATCACTCTAAATTAGAATAAATTACGATGCACAAGCGGGCAGCATTTAGTACGGCGCCGGCGCAAGCGCCCAACGAGGGAGGACCTGTGCCAGTTTTTCCTGCGTCTCAGTTTTCGGGTACTCGTATCGTGAACGCAAAAATATACTACGACTACAACATTTTGCTACTCTTCGCAGTTTATTTTTTTGTATAAAATAAGAGTTTCGTTTATTATCAAGTAAAGCATTATTATTTATAAATTGTAGAAAAATTTTGACTAAAATAATTTATTTTAACTAAATCTGACTATTTTTAGTCGCGATTAAAAAGGTGTGGAATAAAACTAGTGGTCATGAACAAAAGTTCACACCAACGCCTCGCCTCACGTGCAAAAACAGTACTGTATTTTTTTTTTCTTTTGCTTTTATCTCGAAAATGGTGTGTCCTATCGCAAAAATAATGAAATTTTCGACCCCCTTTATAAAATCCCACACATATAAATCTCAACACGTGGGTAATATTTTTTTTATAGAATTCAAACATAAAATAAAAAATCTAAATATATAAAAGGCAAACCTGACTGACTCATCTATCAACGCACAGCCGAAACTACTGAACGGATTTCACTGAAATTTGGCATACAGATAGTTGTAATGACGTAAGCATCTGCGGCTGTAGGGATTTTTGAAAATTCGCCCCCTAAGGGGGTGAAAAAGGGGTTAAAATGTTGTATGGAAGTCCGTCATTTTTAGAGCTACAAGCCTAAAAACAAAGTTTTCACTTTGTTTTTAGGTTAACAAATAGAAATAAACAGTTAATTATCCTAGAGTTTTTGAAAATTCAACCCCTATGGGGGTGAAAAAGGGTTGAAAGTTTGTATGGGGAAACAAGATCAGTTAAACTATTTTATTAGAAACTTCACAGGAGTACTCCTATCAATAAATGAGTAAACAAATGTTTCAGACTCTTTCAGAATTCAACCCCTAAAAGGTAGAAAAGGGGTGAGAAATTCTGAAAATCAACATTAGATACGTTTTTATGATTTAGTGGGTCGCTGATTACGAAAACAACAACTATTTCACAAAAATTGCACAAAAACATAAAACAAAATAGTCAAGAAGATTTATACAAAAAATTGCACAAAATTACACCTGAACAAAAATAATATAATTAAAAAATTAAAAAAAAAAACAATGAACATAAACAACCGAAACCATTTTTTTTTTTTTTTTCAAATTAATTAATTGGCAAAACCAAAATAAATACTAAGGTGAGAAATACTAACTTATTTTGTATTGATCCTGAATGATCTTCCCTTTGAATTCAAACGAATACAGTTTCCCCTCAAAGTGCTTTGCAATGACCAGAATCACAAGGGCAGACATTAAAATTTGTGGGTATAGACTTGAGAGAAAACTGTTTTTCACACGGGCAATTCTATGTGGCTTGCTCTCGCGTAAGCTCGCCCAGTAGTCGGATAATTTTGGCGTACAGTAATAGATTAGCAAAAAATGTGGTGTATAAAGAAGTTGTGTAGTTTCCTAGCTTTTGGGCGTGACTTCGTCGGTGCAATTCTACTTCCTTTCTTAGTGCTCGCTTACGCTACGTTACGCTACGAAGTCTCTGGCAAAAGCTAGTTCCATATAAAACACATCCAGGCTGCCCCCTTGCGCGCGCCTTCGTCTCTCAACAAGTTAATTGCGTAACGCACACAAGTACCAAGTTGCGAAGCCAAAAGAAAAAAAAATACCACGTTGAGTCGCGACTGTCAAATTTGATTTTAGTCGTGTCAAAATAATTTTTAAATTTAGAGATTATTTCTTGCAGAATAGCGTAACAATTCTCATAGCTAAAAGTAAGGAATTTTAGAAGTAGTTTAGTTCGGTGTACAACAGAATCGGCACCAATATATAATTGTTTGAATTTTTATTTTTATTTATTTTTATTGTATACTTTACATAGCATGTATTTGTAGTTTTTTATTAGTCTAGAAATCTTTATTAGACTGACTAAATAACAGTAAGTATTTTCATAAATCTCTAAATACCTACCGCATTATAATTTGTTCGCAACTACTTTTTGTAGAACCAACTCAGCCGTGCGTTCGCCGCTGCATCGATTAGTTGACACCTACAATACGCAATTTGGCTCAACTGATATTATGTTTCTCAGTAAGGCTATATTTAAAAAAGATATTGTTACTATTTTAAGTGATCAGAACCCTAATAGTTAAGTAATGTTTAGTTTTATTCTGTTTTTATTTTTCATTTGTATCGTTCTTTCGAACAACTAGAAGTTATGTTTATTAATATGTGGATAACGTTGTGAGTAGTGTATTTGTTACCTACATTATTAAGTTCTAACCTATGTCTACTTTTAGTACACTGCTGTTTGTTGTCCCTAAGTAAATACATAAATAAATAAATATAATTCTAACGGCTCAAGATTGTTTAGACCGGCTCGACACTCGCGTTACACTGTTTGTATTGTGCATGTGTGGATAGCTACGCACACATACATAAGATTGCCGTCTTTTACCTAAACTCGAGCATTCAAATCTTGTGAGAGGTCTCTTTACCTCCCTACTGGTACCTTTATGCACGGAACGCCACATACCTATACATATTTGTTTGATATTACTATTAAAAAGTGGCTTTAGTTATATGTCGGTATTTCTCGATATTATAATTATGCACTTCATTCTGTTGAGTGCAGACTGTTCAGACGAGCAAGTCTGCGGACAGCGGGGACAAGAAGGTGGTGTCTGCGGCGGCGCACGTGCACTACCCCGCCGGCGAGCACGACGAGCACGACGGGCTCAGCGAGCATCCGCCCGCCGCCATGATGCTACTCGTGCTAGGTAGGTGCTCACCTTTTCCCAAGCCACTGAGGAAGCTTGCATAGCTTGTGGTCTGAACTTCTCGGCTGCCCCATTTCAAAACCTAGTACACCCACACACCATGCCGGAGAATGGCTCTCACAATCGACCTAAAACGAAATTTTACAGGAGAGCGCATAAACGTAAAATAGGTCAGCCTTTGAAAAGTATTTATGTTAAGTAAAAAAAACACTATTGGTTGTAAAAATACTAAATAATGAACTCATAATACTTTAAAAAAATTGATACATGTGTATATTACATATTTTAAAGCCCTTACTAACTTCGATAATTGAAACCAGATTGTTACTGATTGTTACTGATCATGTATACTCGTAAGGAACGGACATCAATGGAGAGAACTGACAAGGATTGCGAAAATATCTTCCGTTGGTATATTCGAATGCTGCGCTGTAGAGCTTATTAACCACAACACTATTTTAATATGTATTTATAGGGTTCCTAACAGCAAGAATTTATCACAATTTTTCGATAAATTATTAACACTGCTTCAAACTTTAACCAAAAAATCTCAAAATATTGTTATAGCGGGAGATTTTAACATTGACATATTAAAAAGAAATAGTAATACAATAGAATTTGAAAATCTGCTATTAAATTTTAACTTAAATCTAGCACTAAATGAACCTACACGATTGAAGAGCCAAACATGTATAGACAACTTTGCTCATAACTTTAATAAGCCATGCAAGACAACAATATTAGAATTCGCATTGTCAGACCACACAGCGCAACTTTTTAAATTCCCCGTAAGCAAAACGTGCATAATAAACAAGTGGCGTATTAAAAGACGGGATTATAGTGAAGAAAACTTAGATAAGTTTAAAAACAATTTAAGCAGTTTGACATTTTCTGAGGTATATTGTGCGAACGACCCCAATACTGCATATAACGCTTTTTTCACTTTGTTTATTTTGCTTTATGACTTATGCTTCCCTTATATCGGGGTTACAGTAAACTTAAAAAAAGAAGTTAAGTGGATATCTCGAGGTATTAAAATTTGCAGTAAAAAGAAACGACAACTCCTGTGGCATTATAGGATGAAACCTAGTGCCTCAAATAAAATACGTTTAAAAAAATACAATAAATTGTATAAAAAAATTATAAATCTTACACAGCGTGCCCAAAATAATTATAAAATCTTAACATCTACCAATAAATCAAAAACGACTTGGCAAATAATAAAAAAAAAGAAACTAAACACACCAAAACCCTCAGTAAATAAGATTGAAATTAATAATGAAACCATCACAGAGCCAAAACACATAGCTGATCTTTTTAATAACTATTTTATCGACAAAATTCAACCCATAGTCAATGCTGGAACTGCAGTAACGCAACATATTTTGAAAAAAAGGGACTCTTTGTTTATGTCACCGATATCGCTCATCCCTATAATTTCCAAAATCTTTGAAAAGTATATCCATAAACAACTCAACTCATATTTAGAACACAATAAGATCCTCTGCAGTGAACAAAAAGGTTTCAGAGAAAAAAAAACAATTAATATGGCAATTTATGATTTTTTACACACAGTGATGACTAATATGGATCAACATAAACCGGTGTGAAGTATATTATGTGATATGACTCAGGCGTTTGACTATGTTCAGCACAATATCCTACTAAAGAAACTCGAAGCATATGGTATTAGAGGTAACATTTTAAAACTATTTGAATCATATCTTCAAAACAGAAATCAAATAACGGAAATGAGTAGGGTAAACGTAACGACAAAACGAGAAGAGACATATCGGTCGCAAGAACGTGATGTTTTGTACGGTGTTCCCCAGGGAAGTGTTTTAGGTCCTCCCCTGTTTACGTTATATATTAATGACTTGCCTAAGTGCACAGATCAACCTATGAGCCTCTTTGCCGACGACAGTGTAGTGACAATTGCATGTAAAAATCGAAACAATTATAAATCTGACATTAATAATTCACTAATTGACATTATAGAATGGCAGAATAATAATAATTTATAAATAAATTTAAATAAGACTAAAATTATACACTTTAGTCAGCGCACCTTGACATTCATTAATAATGGAGACATAAAATATAATAGTAATAATATTGACGAAGTTGATACAACAAAATTTCTAGGACTTATTATTGACAACAAATGAATTGGAAGGCACATATAGAGACGATCAGTAAGAAAATAAGTAGCTCAGCATATATTATGCTCTGTATAAATTGGCAGCAGTAATTAGTATAGGTTCTTTGCTCACCGCATACTACGGCTTGGTGGAGTCAATTTTAAGATATGGCGTTATATTTTGGGGTAACTCGACGGACCGGGAATTAATATTTAAGACTCAGAAACGTTGCATTAGGTCGATGTTCAAACTTGAAACAACTCAGAGTTGCAAGCCTTATTTTCAAAAATACAAAATTTTGACATTACCTTCACTGTATATTTTAGAAAATATAATATTTTTAAGGTCTAACCCTCACCTATTTTCTCGCATGGCAGATCGATTTCCTCGTAATAGACGTGACAATAGCCAAATTTGCCTACAACAATATAGGACGTCACTCATGAGAAAAAGTGTATTTTGCATGGCTCCAAAAATTTATAATAAACTACCTAAAAGCTGGAAGGAGTTAAGTGATCTACCATTCAAACGGAAAGTTATTAATTTTCTAGCAGATAAAGCTTATTATAATATAAATGAGTTTTTAGATGAGAGATTTTGATTATGATTACCTATGTTTTACCAATTCTTTGTTTTTAATGTTCGCTTATTATTATGACATTAAAAAAAAATTGACTCATACTTACATTTTAAATTACTGTTTAAATATTTGCATGCCATTGTTTACGGCAAATGTGATGATCTGTATTTATATCCGCTATTAACATCTCTTGCATGCTGACAATTTGTGTTGTATCTCATGTTTGGGCAAATAAATGATTATCTTATCTTATCTTATCTTACATTCATGTAGCAATTAGTTTCATAACAAAGCAGTGCTGGATTTACACATTTGCCGCCCCAAAGCTTTAAAATTTTTGCCGCTCCTACTGACTACTAAAATTAGGTACACTGTTCACAATAAAGTTAATTCCTTGTTTTAGGGAATAATCTAGTTTCTAGATTATTTTTACAACTTTTTGAGTAATCTTAGCTTGCCGATACGCGGTCTCCACTCCAGAACTCGTCTGCTCCATCGGCCATCGGTCCTTCAACAAACATGGCCAGCCCACTGCTACTTCATCCTACTTCCTCTGCAAGCTTGTCGGTAACTCCAGTTCTTTTCCGGATAACTTCGTTTCTGATCTTATCCATCAAAGAAACTCCGAGTATAGCCCGTTCCATAGCACGCTGAGCGATCTTAAATTTTAGGACCAGCCCAACTGTCAGTGTCCATGTTTCGGCACCGTATGTCATAACGGGCAAGATGCACAGGTTAAAGACCTTGGTCTTCAAACATTGCGGTATAGGCGACGAGAAAACTTGACGAAGTTTTCCAAACGCTGCCCAACCCAACTGGATCCTCCTGTCGGCTTCTTTCTCGAAGTTGTGTCTACCAAGCTGGTTGACTTGCCCTAGGTAGACATACTCCTTCACAACCTCGAGAAGCGACCCTTCGATGTGGATAGGCCTCGGCAAGACATGCGAATTGTACATGACTTTCGTTTTGACCTAATTTATGCCGACGCTTACCCGCCGAGAGGCTCCATTTAGGCTATGCAGCATCAGGTCTAACTGTTCCAGCGTCTCTGCCATTATGACGATGGCGTCGGCAAAACGAAGGTGAGAGATGTACTCGCCGTTCACATTGATTCCCTGTCTAGTCCAGTCCAGCGTCTTAAAAACGTCCTCCAGCGCATTGGTGACCAGTTTCGGAGATATCACATACCCCTGTCTTACCCCTCTGAGCACCTCGATGTATCCCCAGTCAATTCGACATCGTTGCAGAGAAGGTAGAACTGCCCAAATTTCGACAGAGTCGAAGGCTTTCTCGGAGTCCACAAATACCATACATTCTGGTGGACTCGTCAATTCCTGGCGAGACAGTTCGTGACGACCCTCGAAAGCAGCTTGTACACGTGGTTCAGAAGTGAGATGGGTCGATAATTCTTCAGCAAGGTTTTGTCACCCTTTTTGAAGAACAAAACCACCGCACCCCTGCTCCACGCATCAGGTGTTGTACCCTCTTGAATGACGGAGTGTTCACTCAATTGCCGAGTGAACACTCTCAACCCTCGGTTCTGCTCAATCACAACCTTGATGTTACGGGTGTTGGAGCAGCGAAGATCACGTCGTGTCAGCTTTTTAATTTTTAGGTTTAAGGTCCTTTTATCTGACGAAGATTGCGGCGTGATGGCCACTCTCGTCTCTCCTTTATAAGTCCGAGAGTTTCCGTGGAAAGTTTGGACACCTTACTTTTCCGCTGCGACGGGAATAGTTTGTAGGATATGTCGCATAGCGCTTTGACCACCTCATTGGCTTTCTCGTCGACAGTGCCTGTGGTTTCCACCAGAGCGAATCGATTTTGAAGTTCCAGTTGGAACTTTTCGGATCCCAAAGTGGCTTGGAGCTGCGTAGGTTGGAGAGTAGGCCTCATCATGCTGATTCTCTCAGCACGAAAATTTAAATTTAGAGTGCCTCGTACAAGACTGTGATCACTTCCGGTATTAAACATCACGGAGACATCTTTAAATATATGCTTTTTATCCGTCATGATGAACTCTACCTCGGCTTTGCCAGGTCCACACTTCCGGGGTTTCTTCTCAAAGAATGAGTTCATCATGAAAAGCCCCTGTGACTCTAGGATTTTGACCAGCATTTGCCCCCTGTGATTCCTGCGCCCCAGACCGAATGGTCCGACTTTCGATTCGCCGAGTTCTTGCACTCCCACTTTTTCATTGAAATCCCCCTAGCAACGTTGTAGTGGGCCTTTGCTGTACTGTGTATTGCATTGGCAATATCTTCGTACATGGCCTCTGCTGTCTCGTCAGAGTATGTCGAAGTCGGCCCATATACCTGTATCACTTTCAGGTAGTACCTGTCTGTGAGTTTCATTACAAGATACGCTACCCGTGTCGACACACTATTGAAATCAAAAACCACAACGCTGCTAGTGAGTTCCTTGTTGACTAGAAAGCCGACACCGCCTTGGGAGAGCTGATCACCTTCGCGGAAGTAGAATAGGTGGCCTGACTCCAAGGTTATCGTGTCCTCCCTCTGTCTTCGGACTTCCGATAATCCCAGTATATGCCAGTTAATGCGACTTAACTCTACTTCAAGTTCGGCAAGGTGATGGTCCAGCCTCATCGAACGTCCATTGTACGTAGCTAGATATACTTAGTCGTCGTTGGTAGGCTCTTTTTTTTATCTCGAGATGGAAATCCTCATGGATGTCCTCCGCCCTGGGGTGGGCGGAGGGGTCTGTCAGACTTTTAGTGACTAAAACCACCCCGGTGTTTCATCCCACACCTACGTTGGGGACCAATGCGTCTTCCGCGATCTCCGATTGGTGCCGGCGCGCTTTGCGGCCCTCCTCACGTTAGGGGGGGGGAGTGAGGTGTTAATCTCCTCCCCCGTACATCACAGAGAGGCCCGCGTGGAACACCACGCGCCACCATCGCGGGTCCTAAGGAATAGGGAGCGACGGATGTCCCCGGATTCATCACTCCTGGACCCATTTAGGGGGGCTGGAAGAGGGCGTTATCCGCCTTCCGTCAACGCCCGGTGCGCCTGCTGTGGGCTGGGTGAGCGGAAGATATCTCCCGCTTCCTTTCCGCAGCCTCCTGCGACATGACTGTTTCGCAGAAGGATACCACCGCGTCCCAGGACTTCTCGCTGTTTTTATTTAGAATTTAAAAACAAAAAACAATATAATTGGGTATTTAAGGCTTAAATTAATAAGTTAACATTATAAATAATGTTTAAAACGAAACGAATTCATGAAATCGCAACAGGATCATAATAATGTGTGATTGTTCAGCGAGGACAAGACATTTTGCGAAAAAGTAATTTTTTTGTTGAAAATGACTCATATATTTCACTCTGAGTTTTTGCTTGTTCTATCTAATCTGTATCTTTGTAACGTACCATACGTGTTGTGACCTGCTGCTGATCCCCCCGCCCATCCCCGCTCTTGTTTCGTATTGGCCTTGATTTAAAAAACCTAGTAAGGTGCATCAACCATTTAAAAACCTAGCAAGTCCAGAGACTTACTAGGTTTTGAAATGGTTAAAGTGACTTACTAGGTTTTAAACTGGTCACGAGGAAGCAAATAGTGCATTTACTATGTATCGATGCTTAAATATATCCGGTTTTAAGTGAGCTTTCAACGCTGGTGTTTTGTATTTGGTAGGCACTTAGGGGCTGTCCATGAATCACGTGAGGCTCGAAAGGGAGGGGAGGGATCCATAAAAAATCACGAAATATCACAAGGCCCCTTGTGATATTTCGTGATTTTTTTTTGTATTTGGTAGGCACTTAGGGGCTGTCCATGAATCACGTGAGGCTCGAAAGGGGGGGGAGGGATCCATAGAAAATCACGAAATATCACAAGGGGGGTGTAGTAAAATATCACGTCTATTTATTTTCATAATCAAATTACATGATACTTATCTGTATTTTATAAATATACAAAAAAAAAGATTCTTTGTTGGCATTAAAAATACACGTGATATGGGAGAGGGGTAGTCTTAAACCTCACTATGTATCACCAAGGGGAAGGGGGGGTTCTAAAATGCCAAAAAAACCATCACGTGATTAATGGACAGCCCCTTACCAGGCTATCAAGATTATGCAATAAAACGATTTTTGGGAAAAAATGACCCTTACTGGGTTTTGAAATGGGACAGCCGTTAACTACTGTGCGTTTCTTTTGAACATCTTGACTTTATGCAACTACCGCGTTCGACGTTCCGATTGGCCCTGGATTGGTGGAGAGCCAATCGGAGCGCCCCCGGAGCGCACGCGCCTGACAGGTCGGTGGCGCAGGACTGGCGATGCTGGCGGCCATCCTGGGCATGCTGTCGTGCCGGGCGCGCGCGGCGCTGCGGCGGCGGCGCGGGCGCGGCAAGTCGCCCTTCGCGCACGACGCCGACTACCTCGTCAACGGCATGTACTTGTAGCGCCGGCAGCCGTCCAGCACCGCTCGACAACATCATCACTAGCTAGTACTCTAGTCGGCACTGTCGGTCACTTACATTTCTAAGTAATAAGTATATTATTTTTATGTAAATATATTGTATTCAAACCTTGTTTTGCTAGATTTTAGTGTGTGACAGTCGCACTAGTTAAATTTAATTATCATTTCAATAGATCTTAAACTATTGATTGCTTATATTTTATCAATTTGATAAAATTCGTGAGATTAAAGTGATGTCCATTTGTATACATACTAAGTGTTAACAGGTATACACGTTTATGAAGCCATGTTTATTTGACCCACAGATCTCAATAAAAGCTATACCGTTGTTGTTGTTTCTTTTCATACCCTACCTATTATTGGTTAGTTTATTAATAAAACGCAATTTTTTATCAACACTTTAATAATCATAATAATATTTAAACACAGAAGTACACCAGCTTGGCTGCGTACTGTATACTAGTGAATGCTCGACCAAACGGACATCACTCCACGTAACATGAACAGATCCATGTCGCCGGGACTATAGCCGTGTATCTCCGATCCCACTGCCTCCAGACTCCCAGCTCTCATTTGATTACACTATAATTAAGGTCACTTCTTCGCAGTGACCGCGTCGTGTGTACAACAGTCACTAGACCTTGTCCTGATAGAAACAATCGTCGCGTTCTTTTTTTTTTCGTCAAACCCGAACGCGTTGTTGCGCGACACACGGTCTTCTGGTTTACCGAAGAAATGAGCGACAAATTAACGCGACGATCGCCATCTATTAGGTGCAGGGTCAGGCTACAATCAATGTCACAATTATCTATTATTATTTACTTATAATTACCTAATTAGTTAACTTTACGCATTGATTGTGATCACATATCATAGCTTAGGCACTGTTTCAGCGAATTAATTAATTTAATTTAACAAACCATATATGAGCAAGGATATGTCAAGTATATACCTTATGGAATGGAGGAATACAACACAACCTAGCTTATGTGAACATATACCTAAAAGTAATGTCATTTCATTTACAACAGAATCAGCTGCATAACAAAGACGTACGTAGGTACTGCACAGACATAACAAAGACGTACGTAGGTACTACACAGACAGGACACCAGTGCGCTGTGCTCCATAACAAAGACGTACGTAGGTACTACACAGACAGGACACCAGTGCGCTGTGCTCCATAACAAAGACGTACGTAGGTACTACACAGACAGGACACCAGTGCGCTGTGCTCCATAACAAAGACGTACGTAGGTACTACACAGACAGGACACCAGTGCGCTGTGCTCCATAACAAAGACGTACGTAGGTACTACACAGACAGGACACCAGTGCGCTGTGCTCCATAACAAAGACGTACGTAGGTACTACACAGACAGGACACCAGTGCGCTGTGCTCCATAACAAAGACGTACGTAGGTACTACACAGACAGGACACCAGTGCGCTGTGCTCCATAACAAAGACGTACGTAGGTACTACACAGACAGGACACCAGTGCGCTGTGCTCCACAACACCATTATACTAATAATATTTTATAAGCTTACACTGTCATCTTATTAAATGCTCAGATAGCGTTTGTCACAGTGTCACAGTGTCTCAGTGCATTCCCAAGTAACACAGAAAGCATTTTAACAAACGAATATTAAACTTATGTAAAACTTAAGGTCCGTATAAACTCTTATATAAGTTCACCGAGCATCTTGACGCTTTATATTAGCATTTCAAAACCATTTAGATGCTTTACACTGTATAGCGGTTGGATAGTGGTATATCAAAATGCTTTTGTGAAGCCTTTAGTTTCAGTGCAGCAAACCACAATGCTGTTGTATAAATTTCAGCTGGTAGTGCATTTGGATCTACAATAGCTTTTTTAAGTAGTAAACAAATGCTTAATGTTGTTTAATAGCATAAATATGAACCATTATAATGCCACGTAAATCCTCGATACAATTTTCAGCTGTTTTTAGTGCCTTAGGGTCTACAATAGCATTTTTAAGTATTAAGATAATGCCTAATGCTGGTTAATAGCATAAACTTGTATCATATATGCACCGTAAATCCGTTAAACGGCTTTGAGCTGTATTTAGTGCCCTTTGTTGTGTAAAAGCACTTTTAAGTCGTAAGTAAAAGCCCAGTACTGCTGAACAGCATGAAAATCAATGTAATGCTTGTATTTTAAAGATCAACTCAGTTCTGTTTTACTGCTAACAGCTCTTTAATCAAAAACAAGTGATTCATTGTAATGTGTAAAGCTGTATATACATTCAATTTACTGTATTCGTAAAACCATTTGTCTATTTTATTTGTCTGTTTTAAACCATGGATTATTGAACAAATATTTTTTTTAAATATCCATACAGATTTAAGTTGTACAAAAATTCTTAAATAGGTTGTATTATTTTGTTCAAAGATCCCCAAAATTCCGTGCAAGTAATGGCACTAATTCAGTCTACTGGTATACCGGTGAACTCCAATGGCACTACAGCGGTTTATCAAAAGTCTTCTCTCTAGCCTCTGGCTTAATAATTGTACACGTGTGAGTATTTATACTGCTGCTGGCATTAAGTAGCCTTTTTAAACGCTCACCGGGCTGCTATAGGCCGACACCATTTTGTAAATATTATATAACCAAAAAATATTATCCTTCGAACCTATTTATAAAAGTAATAGAGCTATATAATAATGATATAACTTAATTGAATACTGCCCAACCAATACCATTATGTTAATTATGCAAAATTCGTTCTATACTAGGAATACACAATTGTTTTGGTAATTTCACACAATAACATTTTATATCAAAACCACAAAATATCGAAGGCGCGTGAACATTTTCAATGAAACTTATATAGACATTTACAGTAAACTACATTGCGCAGTAATATTTGAAGGTATGCAATAAAAAAAGAGTCAAAACCCAGTATTATAAATTTTGTTTTGATGCAAACAAATATGGTGTCACTCACTCAGTTTTGACCGTCTTCGTTCATATTATATTGCGAGACAAAGTAGTTAAATTGCAACGACGTTCAGTGTATTATAACATTAGTACCGTGGCATTAGATATGTTTTTACAATGATGTAGGGTTTACTGTGAACACTTAAATAGCTCCAATCATTCTTTTACTACATTTTAATGCTAGTCTACTGCTTTTGTAATGCAATTAACATCTTCATTATGAATATTATTGCTAGTGTAATGCTTCTGTAATGCGATTGGTAACTTCATTGACCGAAATAATGCTTCTTTAATGCGACTGATACTTTCTTTGACCACAATAATGCTAAAATAATACGCCTGTAATGCGATTAAATAACTATTGTGAACCTATTGGGGATCTAAAGCCGTATAATTTGTGCCCAAATAAGCATTACAGTAGCCGTATAAACGTTTGTAATGCTACTATGGAACTAACTCAAAATGCGAAAACGATACAGAAATGCTGTAAGTCGGCCGTTATAATGCTTTGATGTGTTACTTGGGTTGTTACACCAAGGTCCTGAGCTATGGTATCTATGGTGTTGATACGGCCTCGAAAACCGCGAGGGGTTGTTCATAATATAACCTACCCACACTACTGACCAACTTAAACACAGAAAATGTAACACGACAACATAAATGGATTAATTTTACTGAAAAACTTCATTAGTAAAGCTGTGAGTATCTGTTAAATCATACTAATTACTGGAGTTGCTTAAAGAAATACAACATACAAAGTGAAGAGATCAATGAAATGATAACGTAGTCCCTTAAATTATCGTTATTCTCGAAATTTTGTCGCTATTTTGAATATACACATTATTCTTCATTGACTTCTGCCATAAAACCTTTGTAGGTACATTTAAAATGTAAACCAATATAAATATTGAACGCTTCTGGTTCTAAAGATATCACCAGTATGAGCTAGGTAGCGACTTGCGGATCTATAATTTCAGTACAATTCATCTGATAACATAATATGATTCAGATGAACGCGTAAAGTGTATCGCAATGCGTTAAGGAACATGTATCACGATCACTTAGGTAAACACCAAACGTTACTGGCCTGCACTAGTATCACATCTGTTACTGACGCACAACTGTCATAGTAGTATACGATTCGAAGTAAGATCAACCCTCAGCCACCGGATGAAAAAAAATATTTGACAAAAATATTTTGATAACAATAATTTTTACCCAACGGTCAAATGTGCAATAATTACATGTATTTATAACCAGCTCCGCGTACGTGGAAGTTGGAAATGATCCCGCAGGAACGTGCTATCCGAACAATAAGTATTCTATGACCGACCCAGATCATGGCCCATGACTCAGCGTGCAAATCCAATCAGCCGTTAAATCGAAGTGAAAAGGTAACAAATGCATTTTTAAATGCATTTGTTCGATAAATAATAATAAATGTTAAGTTTCTCATACAAACTTCCATGGCTTCATGTCCCCCTCCCTTTATAACTTTAAGATTATTTTTGATACAAAAAAAAAATATTGGGGCATTCAAACAGACACATTATCTCCGGGTGTTCTTGTCTAGTTAACGAAGAGTACAAACGGAAGAGAATTTGCATAGACACAATCTTGTATCCACCAGCAACTTGCTCTGAAATTCAGCCTTGTGGAATCAGAAGTGCCGTACTACAGATATGTGCCCGACCCAGTTCTTGAAAATGGGCATATCACACTGTACTGGGATCGATCCATCATCTGGACTGTTGTTGCCAATAAGCCTGATATAGTGGTGGTGAATCGAATAAAACCACGCGCAATGATTCTTGACAAAACGGTCCCACATGACGAGAACCTCATAAAAGCCGAGAAAGATAAACAGATCAAGTATCTTGACTTAGCTCGCGAGGTTGTCGACATGTGGGATGTGGACTCAGCCATCATTGTGCCGATAGTCGTCACTGCCAATGGGTTGATAGCCAAGAGCCTCGACCAACATCTAAAGAGGCTCTCGTTAGGCAGCTGGGTCAAGGGCTTGATTCAGAAAGCGGTACTTCTGGACACGGCTCGTATTGTTACGAAGTTCCTCTCTCTGGAGCCCTGACCGCCGGTAGCTTGGACCCTGTTCCCGATACCGGTGGGCTACTATTTTTATATTTTCAAATGTATTTATACTTTATAATATTTAAAAATATAATTTATAAGTATGTTTGGTTCAATAAAAGAAATATAATTTTACGGATGTTTACTTTGAAAACTTTCCACACACAATTTCATCCCCTTTTTTAAATGGTCAGCCTAAACCCAACATTGTAAGAACCTAGCTTCGAAATTGACGGAGTTTCATTCAAAATCCCACCCTCTATTTCACCCCTTTATGAGGAGAGTTTCCAAAAATCCTTAGACGACTCCTACTCACAATCTACCTCTGAGCCAAATTTCATTTTTTGCTCTAGTAGTTTATGAGATTTCATGATTAATCAGTAATTGAATGTTTGAGGGAGTTACCTTTCGCTTTTTTTAATATAATATAATATTTTAAGATAGAAGATAGATTAATAATGACATAGGAACATTACGGTCGATGTGGCGGTGCTTGGGGGAGACCTATGTCCAGCAGTGGTCGTCTTTCGGCTGACATGATGGTGATGAGGAATAATAAACACGGGTGGGTTTTAGTCAGTAAAAGTCTGACACGCCCTCCCGCTCCACCCAAGAGCGGGAGACGTCATTTGATAATTTCCCACTCACAAAAAAGTGATTAGCTTACTTAAATAATAACGTTTACAACTTAGTTGCCCACATTTTCTTTAGATGTGAAGGGTGTGTATAAATAGCCAATCTATACTAATATTATAAAGCTGAAGAGTTTGTTTGTTTGTTTGATTGAACGCGCTAATCTCAGGAACTACTGGTCCGAATTGAAAAATTCTTTTTGTGTTGAGTAGCTTATTTATCGAGGGAGGCTATAGGCTATATAACATCACGCTACAACTAAGAGGAGCGGAGCAGTAATGAAAAAAGTTGCAATAACGGGGAAAATTTATTCCTTTTGAGAGTTTCCGTTGCATGCGCTGCGTAAACGGTTAAAGTAACGCAAAAATCATGTATGACAAAATTGTTCCTTTTAAAAAGTTCTAAAAAAAAGTCCGCGAGAGCATATGTCTATCTTTTAAGGTTAACTCACTATAACTCAAAACGACGTGGACGAAAAAAAATCGATGCGACGGGAAGGGTCAGGGGAGCAAAAATTTGACGCGGACGAAGTCGCGGGCAGAAGCTAGTCTTTTATAAAATAAATCCCCATACTGTTCAGTGTCTCGACCTGCTCGTTTCATTGCCATCATCCTCAACGACCTAACAAGATCTTGGTCCAGTGCCCAAAATTATAGAAGATCTATTAGTGCTATGAGAAGAGATAATGCAAATGAGCGAAAACCAAAATAAAGAAAAATAAAAAAATTAGTGATTTTTAGTTTAGTTTAGAGAATTTTGTGACAACAGAATCGGCACCATTGTATTTGTTGTGGAAGACGGTCAAAATAGCATTTTAGTATTGTCAACAAACATAGCTCCACGGACTTTGCTGACGGTACATTTAAATGAACCCTGAAATCCACAATCAATTATAATGTTCTGCATTTGGACACTAAATTCGATGAGAAGTCTACAAACGTCGATTCGGTTGTGTATGCATTGTTAACCAATAAGACGGAACGGACCTATATTCGATTATTTACACTTATAAAACAATATTTTAACTTTGAAATTAAATCGTTTAAATGCGATTATGAAATATCTTAGATTACCGTTTAGAGCACCGTTTTCCCAAACGCTGATATAAGTGGGTGATACCATCATTTATATGACTTAATGAGGAAATATAAAAAAAAAAATGAACAAAACTTCGGAAGTCGTCACTAAGATGACAGCAATGTTTCCCTGTCAACAGAAAATTTACTGCCTGCTGCATGGTGTCATTACAATATTAATATTATAAAGCTAAAGAGTTTGTTTGTTTGCTTGAACGCGCTAATCTCAGGAACTCCTGGTTCGAATTGAAAAAGTCGTTGATATAGTGATTTTTCAGTAGTCGGGTTTTCGTTTTTAAACTCACTTTTTTAAAATCAAAATAATATTCATCCAGTATTCAAATGGGTGAAGACTAATCATACTTCGAAGCTTAGTCCATATTACTTGACGTAAGACAGAGAAGACCGGGACGAAACATGCCTTAGGCATAGCACATACTCAGTAACGTTTATCAGTTTCAGCTATACTGGTTATATGCGCATGTTTTTATGAGGTACTACTACACACAATAACATGTAAAGGCACTCGAACCGAGTCGTTCACGGGTATCGAACGCGCGGCAAGTGAGACGACACGCGACACGGGCAGCACCCGCACAGCTCCTTCACCGGCGCCGCGTGCGTCACAGCGGGCGGCGGTGCGCCAGCTGGCAGTTCTCTACGTACAGGTCCTTGACCAGCAGGTCGGCGGCCGCCAGGCGCGCGTGCAGGCGCCGCGCCGCCGCCTGCACGCGCGTGCGTCACAGCGGGCGGCGGTGCGCCAGCTGGCAGTTCTCTACGTACAGGTCCTTGACCAGCAGGTCGGCGGCCGCCAGGCGCGCGTGCAGGCGCCGCGCCGCCGCCTGCACGCGCGTGCGTCACAGCGGGCGGCGGTGCGCCAGCTGGCAGTTCTCTACGTACAGGTCCTTGACCAGCAGGTCGGCGGCCGCCAGGCGCGCGTGCAGGCGCCGCGCCGCCGCCTGCACGCGCGTGCGTCACAGCGGGCGGCGGTGCGCCAGCTGGCAGTTCTCTACGTACAGGTCCTTGACCAGCAGGTCGGCGGCCGCCAGGCGCGCGTGCAGGCGCCGCGCCGCCGCCTGCACGCGCGTGCGTCACAGCGGGCGGCGGTGCGCCAGCTGGCAGTTCTCTACGTACAGGTCCTTGACCAGCAGGTCGGCGGCCGCCAGGCGCGCGTGCAGGCGCCGCGCCGCCGCCTGCACGCGCGTGCGTCACAGCGGGCGGCGGTGCGCCAGCTGGCAGTTCTCTACGTACAGGTCCTTGACCAGCAGGTCGGCGGCCGCCAGGCGCGCGTGCAGGCGCCGCGCCGCCGCCTGCACGCGCGTGCGTCACAGCGGGCGGCGGTGCGCCAGCTGGCAGTTCTCTACGTACAGGTCCTTGACCAGCAGGTCGGCGGCCGCCAGGCGCGCGTGCAGGCGCCGCGCCGCCGCCTCGGCCCGCGCCGTGCGCGCGCGCAGGTCGCGCAGCTCGCGCTCGGGCGGGGCGCGCTCGGGCGGAGCGGGCGGAGCGGGCGGGCGCCGCTCCAGCGCCGCCACGCGCTCCGCCATGCGCGCCAGCTCGGCGCCGCGCGCGCTCAGCTCGGCCTCCTTGTCGCGGCGGTAGCGCTGGAACTCGTCGTCCAGGTCGGTGAACTGCGCCTCGAGGCTGTGGCGCTCGTCGATGGTGGGCAGCGCGGGCGCGGGCGCGAACTGCCTCTCGTATTCGCCGATCTTGGCCACCAGCTCGGCCAGGCGCTCGTCGCCCAGTCGCTGCTCCTCGCTGTACATGTCGCGTTCCTCCTCCAGCTTGCCGCTCCAGTACTCTTCACACTTGTCGTACTCCGCCTTCATCTGCTCGAGGCTGCTCTCGAGATCCCTGAAAATATAGTCATTTGTATTGAACATGGCGCCAAGGCCAGGTCACTCACTGTGGATCGCATACTCACTTGATGAGGGCGGCCATTTTCCGTTTCTCGTCCTCGTGCCGTCGCTCAGCGTCGAGCACGTCCTGGCGCAGCGCGTCGCCGTCGAGCGTCGCGTCCGTCTGCGCACTGACGTCGACGACGCTCGGGCCGTGCGCGACAGAGCTGAGCTCGTGCACGCGCTCCTGTATGGCTGTGCCCGCGCCGTGCTCGGCACAGACGAGCGCGTCACTAAGCTCGTGCACGCGCTCCTGTATGCGGCGCGCGGCGTCGCCCACGGACGCGCACGACGCGCACGACTGACCATTCGCCTCGCTGATACTTGGGATCGCGTGTACGCTATCAAAGATCTCTCTGAGCTTTGCCACAGCTTCCACGTGGCCCAAAATCTTTAGGTCTATACTCACTGGAGACGAATCACATTCCTGGAAGAGGAAATATAATATTATCACATAAATGAACAGCAATGTTACTTTTGCCACCACCATACCTGCTGGAAAACAATCCTTTCAAGTGAATTTTCTGTATTCTAAGCTTATCTTACCCATAAAGAGAATAGATTTGATTTTTAACCGACTTCAAAAAAAGGAGGTTTCTCAATTCCACCGTATATATACATATACATATATATTTATATTTTTATGTGTGTTCAGGGATAACTTCGTAGTTTATGAACCGATTTTGATTATTCTTTTTTTATTTGAAAGCTGGTGCTTTCTATGTAGTCCCATTTCAGTTATGTTAGTCCAGTTCTAACAATGGCATCCATGTGAAAACTGTAAGTCTTAACCTCGTAAGGCCCAAGCTACGTTTCCCATGATGAGCTAAAACACCCAATGTACAATACATGCATACATACAAGGCCGGAAACATGTTAGATGATATTGTTCATTACAATATCATCTAACATGTTGCTCAAGCACATTCAACTACTTTCTTTAAGACAAACTAAATTTTCTGGGTACCCTTAGTTAACAAGGAATTTAATACAACCACTTTTTAGTTGATATTTCTTGTTTATTCAAAAGTAAATTGGGCGTTTAGAAGATTGGTCTGGACCGGAATGCTGCATGTCACTTTGTTCAATACGTTGTACATTGGGCCTTACGAGGTTAAAGGAGATGGCTAAATGAGTACCCTCAGAATGTATTGGAATCTCACATTAACTCGTTATATTTAAAAATTCATTAATGAATTATTTAGTGTTTATTAATTTCCAAGAACTTTCGTGAACTGTTTAGCATAAAAAAGTATCTTAATTGCTTTTTAAGCTTTTTGATTGACATGTCAAGCGGAAATAATACAGTAATGCAAGCTAGAGAGGGGTCATAGCGCTTTTCCAGAATGTCAAATGGAAACTGATTCGATTTTTAATAACTGCTATTAAAACGATTTACTGTCTGAAACTAAAGAGTTTTTGGCGGGAATCAATTGGGTTCAATTCGGTGTCCTGTTTAGTGATTTGTTATTGTGTTTTCAGCAGTTTTTGATTCAGAAAATAGGGTAGTTTTTAAAAAGGCACATTCCAATTCAAGGCACATTCCATTTCCAATTTTTCATTCAAGGAATGTGCCTCTTCTTTTAATCTTACTATCTATATTGTTTCGAAAAATATTAAGTAATAATAGTAATAGTGGACGAAAAAACCGTTTTTTTTTTCAACTCTTTCGATTATTTTATCGTTTCTTTTACACATGAAGTTCAATCACATCTCTATCATAAAAAGCAAACGTCAGATGTCAGACGTCGTTTGAACGCTTTCCCGTTTGCTTGTTCGTTGTTTTTTTTTTATTTTGGACCCACGCTTGTTTATTAGACTTATTGTGTGTGCTCACCTACCTACTGACCTCTTGCTACCTACTCTACACGGGCTTGACTTTTAATAAATTCATCATGCGATACATAAACTGCGGTAATTCAAAAGCTGCGGGTGATGTTTGTTTATTTGGCCATACCATGGTGTGCATAAATTGTGGCCGCTCTGTGAGAAGTATACAACGCCATGCAGTGGAAAGAAACGATTCAGTGATACAGAATTTTATCAACGTCACATCCAGTCACATCAAAATCGGGTAAATCTGCTTGGACCTGGATCTAAACCTGAACCAATACCTGAACCAGTAAGTACCTAGACCTGTATCAGAACAGAAATTAAACCTACCAAATTAAAATGGACTGCAAACACCTCTAGACACTGTGTGTTTGGGGCATTGAAGAAGATTCATAGATTAAAGAACAAATAAATATATCATATTTTAGTTATTTTATTTCAATATATTATATGTCCTTGGTTACTCACTGCGTTCGTTAACTAGTTTAGGCCGGTTTTATTAATTACCACAAAGCAACGCGCGCAAGAAAAGCACTCAGGCGGAAGGATTTTCCTAAATTGATTTAAATCTGTTTGTTGATACATCAGTACAAATAGACTGACAAAAAACGCACCAGGGGGACTTAGATTAGTTAGATTTAAATAATCTATACTTAATATTATAAAGCTGAAGAGTTTGTTTGTTTGTTTGTTTGTTTGATTGAACGCGCTAATCTCAGGAACTACTGGTCCGAATTGAAAAATTCTTTTTGTGTTGAGTAGCCTATTCATCGAGGGAGGCTATAGGCTATATAACATCACGCTACAACTAAGATGAGCGGAGCAGTAATGAAAAATGTTGCAAAAACGGGGAAAATTTATTCCTTTTGAGAGTTTCCGTTGCGTGCGCTGCGTAAACGGTTAAAGTAACGCAAAAATCATGTATGACGGAATTGTTCCTTTTAAAAAGTTCTAAAAAAAAGTCCACGAGAGCATATATCTATCTTTTAATATTGACTCACTATAACTCAAAAGAGCGAGAAGCAACGAAAAATGGACGAAAACTTGCAGGCAAATCGATGCGACGGGAAGGGTCACGGGAGCAAAAATTTGACGCGGACGAAGTCGCGGGCAGAAGCTAGTGTATAATACTTAGCAGAATTGTTTACCTACCTCAAATACAAAAATTATACACTTGTTTAGGTCAGTTAATATGAATCCTTATTTTCAAACATGCTTTACATTTCAGCCACTTATTTATTTTTTCTGTCAAAACTGTCTTTGTTTCAACTTTTTACAAGGGTATAATAGGTATGTAGGTACTATACACGCGACCGGGGGTGGTTTTCGCGCAGATTGTAGAAAACGTTTTGTGTTACGTTTTTGGTGCAATTACCTCTTTGTTGATATTTACTCAAGTGTCACCGTGCGCAATGGGAATGGGGCGCTAGTCAAAAGTACAATATAATCCAGATACAACAGATGCAGATACGCCTAGGTAAAAGTTCATAGCAATGTCATCTGTTTGCAGTTTCCATACCTATTGACGTAGGAGTTACACGATAGCGATTTTATTTTTAAGATTGTAAAGAAATGAAAAGTTCCTGAAACAGTGTTTATATGAAATATTAATATTCAACTATTCAGCTTTACATATTGCTAGATACCATATTTATAACTTGCCAGGATGTCGCCTATACTTCAATTTAGCCATGTCCTTTGCATTAAGTATTTGCGCGACAAATGGACGAATAACTCTATATCACGCCAACCGATTTCGAAAATTCTTTTTTTAATGGATGGGGTATGCTTCAGGGTGGTCCGATAAATATTTTATTTACTTTGCTTTGATAGTATTTGCGTTTGCTTCGATAATACTAATTTAGTCCACTTTGTTAATCGTGATGATATTCTAATAGTCCTGACACTGCTATTCACCTGGCCAGTAATGGTATAGGAATTATTGAGGGGTAGATACCAACTAAAAAGTTAAAAATAAATACTTTTATGGCAAAAACTTAAATACAGATCCTAAGACATCGACTTCCGAAATTTAAGTTATTTTTCACTTTGTAGTGTTTTTAAGGAAGTCGGTTGTTTTTTTTTTTTTGTAAAAAGTTTTAAAGAAGAATCTTTATTTCTCATAAGAACATGATACAGTTCACTTAAATGAGATTTAACATTAATAATCGTCCTCTAAGGTACGATTCAGACCAACCAGCTCACATCGCGCCGGGCCGGGCGGCATTTTACAGTGCGGTAAAGAACACTGAAATTTATCAACAGTAATTACAGTTCATATTTGCATGCAACTTACGCATAGTTACCTCCGTCGGCATCCCGCGACGCGTCGCGACGTGTCGCAGAATGCATTCGGCTGTCGCGACGGCCGACCGGCCCCGACCGGCTCCGAACGGCGCCGAACGGCGCCATCGGCATCCAATCGGCTGCCGTCGGGTCCGTTCGGAGTTTTTATTATGTTCGAGGAGAGAATTATTATGTTCGATGGCTAGTTTCTACCAGCAAGCCAAATTTTCAGAATAATAAAATAAGAACCGACAAGTAACAGGTTTAGAATTTGCGAAGGCTATAATATAATTCGTATATGAAAACTAGCCAACTCAGACCTTAGGCTACAATATAATATATCCTATGTTATAAGAAGAAATGATATTTTATGTAGTTATAAATACATTTCAGGACTGACCATTGAACTTGGCACCCATTTAGATCTCACTTCTTTTGTCGTTGAAGTCAACAACCAAGGCATATATCATCTGCCGGGGTCGCGTGATTGTTCGAAAGAGATACCGTGACCCTGGCACATGGGCAACTGATGGAACACGGGTGGGTTTTAGTCAGTAAAAGTCTGACACGCCCTCCCGCTCCGCCCAGAGCGGGAGAAGTCATTTGATAATTTCCCATCCTGAAAAAAAAAAAAAAAAAAGGCATATATCATAACATTGAACTTGGCTGTCATTTCACATGTATGTTTTTGATGGGATATCATTACTTTTTGTACATACATTATTAGTAGGTACATATTTATAGCAAAATTAATACCAAATGGTTTTGTTAGGAACACTTATCCTAATGGAATCATTTAAGTGAAAAATTATAATAAAATGATAAAAAATTACCAGTTTCTGATTTATTCCTTTGTATTCACCTAATTACCTATCTGCAAGACAAATTTGAACTTTCTAGGTCATCTGCAACTGGGTTAGAGTTTTGACCTATAGGTCAGTCAGTGATAAAAATGACGATTTTTGGACGTTAATATCTAAATAACCGTTTGAGATATGTTTATGAAATTTGGAGTACATATGTATCTCACAAGTTTGAATATATGAGCCAAATTTGACACGTTTATGTGAAATAGTTTTTGAGTTATGACGAGGTCAAAAGTGGCTCCAAATGGTTCGTGTAATATTACACATGTTGCTGTCTGTTACTTGAACTTGGCTTGACACGCTACCGCGTGTCTAGATATATCCGTTTTATAATTTTGTTTCGGGTTCTCTGAATGTAATTGAGGTTAGTCTTGTATGCTGATCTCCAAATCTCAATCAGGTATTCCAGATTAGGTTTTACTAATGAATTGTAGATAGTGCGTTCTATCTTAGATGGTAAGCAGTTTCCCTTTCTGCAAAAAGTTTTTGTATGTGTGTTTGTTATGCTGTAACGCTAAAACAACTCAACAAATTTGGATGACTTTTGGCAGATGGGTAGGACCATGTTCACGAAAAGGGCTACTTTTCGTCCTGGATCGCAGACGAAGTCGCGGACAACAGCGTAGTGTTCGGTGCAATATTTGCAACCGAACAGCTCAGCACTTTTGCCTACATGCATTTCCATAAATGCGTGTATCGCAGCTATTACCAGTTAGTACGTGTCCGACGACCAATCGCGTAACTCACATCAAACCATCTTAGTGCTAGTTTAGATTAGGTTCACCATTTCCTAATTGTAATTAATTGTATAAATCAATATAGCCTTTAAACCATATTATTTCGTATGATTAAATCGGCGGTCGTAAACCAATAACCAAACCACAACCAACCAGTCAACCAAATATCAACCAACTCAGAAGTTAGTGCTAAACCAAACAGGCGCTAAAATCTACAGCTAGTATTAGTTAATTTAATTAGTTACTAGATCTGACAACAAAAATGTAACAAACTACCTTATGATGACAAACGCTAATGATATGATACTCACCTCGGACCGTTCATGAGTCAACAGCGAGTCGAGTTCGGCGGAGAGATCCCCCCCGCGCACCTCGGGCCGGCCCGCAGCCGCGCGCGCCTCTAGCGCGGCGCACAGCTCGTCGTTGCGGTCGCGCAGCAGCTGGTTGTCGCGCCGCAGCTCGTGCAGGCGCTGCGCCAGCTCGCGCGGCACGGCGCAGCCCCGCGCCGCCGCGCCCGCCGCCGCCGCCGCGCGCAGCTCGGCCGCCAGGCGCGCGCGCTCGCGCTCCGCCTCGCCGCAGCGCTCCTCCGCGCCCGCCGCGCGCGCCTCCAGCTCCTCGACGCGTGCGCGAACACTACTTATTTCTCCGCGCAAGCGCGCTTCTACGTCAGCGCGGCGCGCGATCTCGGCCTCCAAGCGCGCTTGCGTGGCAGACGCCCGCTCGCGCTCTGTCGCCGTCTCCGCGGCAGTCTGGCGCGTGGTCTCGGCATGACGCGCCTCGGCACGCCGAAGGCTCGCTTTCAACTCGGCCTCGATGCGAGCGTGGCTCTCGTCTACTTCTTGTGCAAGAAGCCTAGCGTGTCTGTTGGCTTCGGCAACGTCACTGCGAAGCTTGTCTCGCTCGGCGGTAGCCAGGTCCGCGCGGCGCCGCGCCAGCTCCAGGCGCAGGCGGGTGAGCGCGAGCGCGGCCAGCAGCAGCAGCGCGCGCGCGTCCCGCGGCTCGCCCGCCGGCTCGGCCAGCGCGCGCAGCTCCTCGTCGAGAGCGCGCTCGAGCTCGGGCGGGCGCAGCGCTACGGCGCCGAAGCCGAGCTCGGCCAGCAGGCGGCGCGGCTGCGTCACGCCGGCGCGCTCCCACGCCTCCAGCACCAGCTCGCTGGGCAGCCCGGCCGCCGTGTCATCGTCTGCCGCGTCAGCTACGGCGTCGCCGATCGTTGCGGTCGTCCGCACTTCGCGCGATGCCTCTTCCATAGTAGTAGTGAGCGATGCGTTTAAGCGATCGAAGAACTCGCCCACCGTTGTATCTGTGGTTCCTGTATCATCGAATATCCGCTCTATGAGCCGCCGGTCGATGCCCTCCATATTCAGGCCGCGGCACAGGGCGAGGGCCTCGTCCCTGTCGATGCGGCGGTCGGGTTCGAACGTCTCCGTGGCTGGGAAGTCATCCTGGCCGCGGTCACCGTCGAGAACAACGTTGTCGTCGCGACTTTCCATTGCCGATGCGCTACGTCTGCACCTCATTCGTTGTCTCGCTCTCTTATCGTCGGTGTCGAGGCGCGACGCAGAAGAGGATCGTGGACTTGGGGGTGCATCCGCCGCGGCTCCTGAACGAGGAGGCCTTGACCGACGACCATACTTTTTGGACCCAAACACAAATTTCGGAGCCACTTCGCGACCAGAGGAGTCGTCGTCACTGTGATGCGGGGGCGGGTCGGATTGCGGTAGGGGCTCCAGCGAAGCCCGCACCGAAGTCGCGGGTTCGCCGCCTGCACCCCCGAGCACGGCTAGTAGCCCGTTGCGGAACTGTGCGAACGTGACGCGGTCGGAGCTTCGCTCAAACAGCGTGTTCACGAGGGCTGCTCCGCGATCCTCCAGCTGCAATGCGTCACAAAGTTTATGAACTGCTGATCTGTCTAAGGCTTCCTCGTTTTCTACGTCGAACGTTTTGAACACACTATACAGCTGTTTTTCGTAGCGGTTCATGGACGCGTCGTCCATATCTAGATGCTAGGTTTGAGGCCTATGCAACCCCTGATATAATAAAACCACACGCCTACATCAAATTAATATAAATAATGCGATTAACTTGAAAATAAAACTATATCAATACTATCAGCGATAGCGAATCGTGAGTTGTCACTGTCAAAGTGTCAGTGTCAAATCTAAGCTGTCATTTGCCAAAACAAACAAAATGGTTCGTCTTAGAATTCATTTGTCTACATGCAAAAAAACTCAACTAAATGTGACGACGAGCCATAAAACTATAAACTCGAATATATGTGTAATGATTCCATGAACTTTTCTGGCAGCCATACGCGACCAAGTTCATCATCTAGTTTTCGTGTTTCGGCTCGATATTTTCATCCCGGGTTGATCAGGTAAATTACTCAACTATACAGTAAATACTAAATACTGATTCGATGGGGATACTTGAACATGAGTGGATTGTGGTATTTGTGGTTGTACGCACACGCCCATATATCAAGCTATAGGTACATATTCAGTATAGCTGACATCTCATTGTATGAAAAGCCTATACAATGCGAAGTCAGCTAAAACTGGAAATGTATAGCTTGACCTGTAGCCGTGTAAACGTATAGCTTGGCAAAAAAGAGTCTGTCGTGGTAACCATTGGAACTAAAATATTTTTTTGGTCGCAACACTGCTTTGTTTATCATCAACAAGTAGCTAATCTGTCATTGTGTTATGTTCCTAGTTGTATTTTACTTATTTCTAATTAACTATCAATTATTAATGCTTTTGAACATATAAAAAATTAATAAAACAATAAGGAGTAGTGGTGTGAGCTGTGATATACTAAGTTTTCGTAAGAAATTTGGCGGAATCTGAAGCGGAACAAATTTTGTCTCCGATTGTCAATGTTTACGAACGAACTGCCGACACGATAGGTATTTATCCAAGAAATTTATCTTTTATTCAATGCCAGTCATTGTTTTTCCTCTCTAATACCAAGTTTTATCGGTATTATAAGTTTCAAGCCATTTTATTGCTTTATTTACTAATAGATTATTGAGGTTATGTTTTCTAGTTTGACAAATCGCGTGTACGTTAACTCTTGATGTTTGATACTTGAAATTGAAAAATGTACCTACATGGAATTAATATGATTGTCTTTATGTTTTTTTCAAGGTAAATCTCACAGTACAATTCGAGAAATTGTTAAATAAGGTGAAAAAAATTAAGGATTTTTTTCTACACCTGGAGGAACACCAAAACAATTGGCGGAAGAAAGAATTAGACGATTTTGATCTGTGTGCAATTAGACAAAAAGTTCAACACTATAACGAAACAGGCAAGTATTTTTTTTTTTTTGTTAATGCTATTATCGCATATCACAGTAAAAAAAGTATAATTTATATTTATTATTTTTCAGGTGCCTATTCTACGTAATATATTACCTATAGTTTGAGGAGAGGGGTTGTAATGGGAGCCGTAAACGTGTAAGAAAGATTTTTACACTATTTAGATTTCATAAATAAGAAATGTAAAACTGACACATCAGTGTTAATGGAAAAAATCTATCATAGCACCGAAAAGGAATACAAGAATGATGTTATGTCACGTTTTCTTTTTAAATGAAATCTGAATTTTAGCGTGTTATTTCATTTTCATTGTCATGTGAATAGTGATAATTTTATGTACCCCACATAGACATACCTGACGCTTTCATTAGTCAACTGTTCAAGTTTATTCGATATTGCCTGTACCTTTCGAATGCGACATGTTATAGGTACTCTCTGACTTCCGATTAGTTTCCGACAGAAAGCAGCTGTAAGTCGCCTTCTTGTCGATAAACTGTCAGCATTAACAGGATTCGTTCAGTATCATTCATGTCAAATTTGATACAGGCATACCAACCATCGAATGGTTGTGAATACCCTACATGGTGGCCGCAAATGCGATTGCTGAACATTATGTCTTGTGCATCGGGTTCAATCAGCAATCCCTGAGTGTAATTTAATTAATTTTTAAACTGAACAAGTTTGCATTATGTTAGTATGATGGCACTGTTAGATAAAAGGTTATTCCAGCGAAATAATGCGCAATCTACTAAGTACAATGAAAGTAAAAGACTGTGCCTATCAAGTCTTGAAATCTTGATTGATGAGAATTTCCGGGATCTCTTGTTTATGGATTAAAACAACAAGTATCTTATCACTTATAGTCCTAGTATACAGGGTGGCCATACCTGCTAAGCAGGTGCCCTCATTTTTTCCAGACTCTTTTTTGCCAAGCTGTACAAAAATATTTTGTTGCATGGCGAAAATTTGAAATAACGCCATCATCTAGTTTTTCTCATTATAATTTCTCAATTGTCAAACAACAGTGCCCCTGCCAATGTGATTCAACGCCATGCCATGTTATTTGTAGCACTTTAGAGACACGTCATTGAAAGCACCACAGATGTCATAAGCTTAAAAGAGTCCTGTCCAGTGCTGCCAATCCATAAGACAATAACATGGTACGATGTAAGAAAATGTCTAATGTACGTTAATTTTGGACTGTAAAGAGAAAAACATACTGGTCCATCACCAAAACGTATTTGTAAGACAACATTTTACCAGAAAAATCAACAAAATGACAAATGTCAAGCACAAGCTCATTTTTACACGATTTACAAATATTACAAAGAGATTTAAGACAAATTAATTATAATTTAATGTCTTTGAAATATTATGACTATTTCCACCTGCAACAGTCCAAAGCCGGTTTCAAAACGCTAAAGGTTTGGTAAAAAAAAAAATTGTTTAATTTAATTGAATAGTCAAACAAAAAAGAATATAAACGAAACACTAACACATGTTTTGTTTGTGCTGCTAGCGCCACTAGTGGTGTAATTTGGTTTTTAAGGACATTAAATGCCAAGTTCCACCACATTAAAGTCAATCAGTCCTCTTTTCAAAACCGCGACTTAGACTTCCCCAACCCATCTCGATGTTCGGCAAGCCGATCCCTTGGGGAAAACGGGCCTTATATCTAACGTGATCCACTCCTTGTCTGAACACATAACACCTCTTGCACTAGGCCAATACCTACACCTGTGCAATATTTGCACACGCGAAACCTCACCATATCCATAGGATGCAAACTCCCCATAACCTCTACCAGCGATGCCCTATGCCGAGGTCCGTACCCCACAGGGGGTGCCCTTAACGAGTAGTCACTTTCGTTTTTTAGCCCTGACTGGAGGCCTTAATTTATTATGTAATTCGCAGGCAAACCTGGTTAAGTAGTTACGACCTCTCAAGGTCAACTACGAAAGGTGAGTCAAAAATAAACAGTCACAGCCTCTCATCGACCATGATGATGACTTCATTCCCCTCCTCCAGGAAAGCAGTACGGCCACCAGTACAGTACACAATAATAAACCTCCATCAAAGACCCTTGCCGGCGTTCGCAACGACCCCGCCTAAATATTCCTCCCTGACCCTTGTTGAACAAAGTGCCAGCCCGCACCGTAGCTGAGCTTGTGGCTTTCAATTCCCCTGATAATAATAATTATCCAGATCTGAGCCAGCCTGTCTCATATTGCTGTCTTCCACCCAACGACACATCGCGACGCCCTAAGCCAACGTTCGTACCCCACATGGGATGCCCTTACGGTGCAGTTGCTTAGTAATTTAAGAAATTCGCACCTAGCTGGAGATTTTGAGTTCGCTTAAAGCAGCTACAGCATAGCCCGGATAAGTAGTCACGACCTCTCAGGCTCAGCATCGAGATGGCATTAACAAAAAAAAAAACTGTCACAGGCTCATTCCGATCCAGCCTGACTCTTGCTGCACTCATCCAACGACGCCCTCAGTAGAGTTCCGTATAGCTTGGCAAAAAAGAGTCTGTCGTGGTAACCATTGGAACTAAAATATATTTTTGGTGGCAGCACTGCTTTGTTTATCATCAACTAGTAGCTAATCTCTCATTGTGTTATGTTCCCAGTTGTATTTTACTTATTTCTAATTAACTATCAATTATTAATGCTTTTTTACATATAAAAAATGAACAAAACAATAAGGAGTAGTGGTGTGAGCTGTGATATACCGAGTTTTCGTAAGAAATTTGGCGGAATCTGAAGCGGAACAAATTTTGTCTCCGATTAACAATGTTTTCGGAAGAACTGCCGTCACGACAGGTATTTATATAAGAAATGTATCTTTTAGTCAATGACAGTCATTGTTTTTCCTTTCTAATACTAAGTTTTATCGGTATTATAAGTTTCAAGCCATTTTACTGTTTTATTTACTAATAGATTATTGAGGTTATGTTTTCTAGTTTGACAAATCGCGTGTACGTTGACTCTTGATGTTTGATACTAGAAATTGAAAAATGTACCTACATGGAATTAATATGATTGTCTTTATATTTTTTTCAAGGTAAATCTCTCAGTACAATTAGAGAAATTGTTAATAAAGGTGAAAAATATTAAAGATTTTTTTCTTCACCTCGAGAAACACCAAAACAGTTGGCGGAAGAAAGAATTAGACGATTTCGATCTGTGTGCAATTAGACAAAAAGTTCAATATACAGACTGTAAGGGTAAACACCGTTGTCACTTAACCCATGGGTAATTTGACTTAAATATAAAATAACAGAGCGAGTTAAAAAAAAAAAATATTTGGCTAAAAAGGTTTAGAACGGATTTTATCCCAGACCGCCCGCAAATTCATGGATATACGCATCAGTGACGTAATCACTACAACGATCGCCAGCCGTCCCGTCCACACAACACATAAATACACATTACCTGTGATGTAACTTTCCCATCATACTTATCTTGGCTTAGGACAGCCACAAATACCTACCTTTGGTATTGCGTGACGAGTCTAAATGTAAATTTGATTCGAAATGGCTTTGGATTCTAAATGATTTGAAAACATTTTGTTTTTAATAAACCAAACCATTGGGTAGGTACTTTTGGCGTATTTAAAAAGTTAATCACAATTTTATGTACAGTTTAATTAAAAATTAAATTAAATTTACACTGACTGAATAAAATATCAACACTTACCGACCTACATTAACCTCAACACGTGTTCAAAATGGGTTCCCCGTCCAACATTCTGTTGTTATCGAGGTTATTGATAAGCCACTGCGAAAATACCATCCGTGGTATGCGATCGTTATCATTTAGTTCTTGGACCGGCTGAAATGATATGGATGTTGACGATCGATGAGGAGAGTATTGTCCATAGTGTCCAGTGGGAAACATTGAAAATTGAACCGCCGGCACAGTGAACTGGCCGTAGGTACGTTGCGCGCCGCCAACATCGTTTCACGGTTTGGCACAGGTTAACAATTCTGCGTACATCCTACGCGCCCCGTTCAGATTATTACCCGCAATGGCGTAAAGCCGAACCATTTCGGTTCACTGTTCATTTGTGTAAGACATAGTAACACACTCAATTCACGCGCGATAAATGAGCGACGGACGCTAAGACGCGGCGTTACGTGCGATCGCTAGCGAGACTGCCAGCTGACTGACTGCGGGGTCGCGACCCGTGTCGGCGTCGCGTCGTGCAACGCGGTGTGGTTCCCGAAGTTTGTTGCCCTCGCGCATAGGGTGAAATATTCTTGTGAAAAAATGCAGATTTTCTTTAAAAAAAAAAGTTGTTTTTTTTTCCGTTGTTTTTACGTTCTATTAACGAAACCAAATCACTGGTTTCAAGGATAACGGTGTTTACACTAACACCCAGTATAACCAGGCAAGTATTTTTTTTTTTTTGTTAATGCTATTATCGCATACCACAGTAAAAAAAAGTATATTTTATATTTATTATTTTTCAGGTGCCTATTCTACGTAATATATTACCTATAGTTTAAGGAGATGGGTTGCAATGGGAGCTGTAAACGTCTAAGAAAGGTTTTTACACTATTTAGATTTCATAAATAAGAAATGTAATACTGACACATGTGTAAATGGAAAAAATCTATCATAGCACCGAAAAGGAATACACGAATGATGTTATGTCACGTTTTTCTTTTTAAATAAAATCTAAATTTTAGCGTGTTATTTCATTATCATTTGAATAGTGATAATGTTATGTACCCCACATAGACATACCTGACGCCTTCATTAGTCAACTTTTCAAGTTTATTCGATATTGCCCGTACCTTTCGAATGCGACATGTTATTGGTACTCTCTGACTTCCGATTAGTTTCCGACAGTAAGCAGCTGAAGTCGCCTTCTTCTCGAATATAAACTGTCAGCATTAACAGGATTCGTTCATTTCTTCGATAGGGTCGTAGCCCACCGCAACCCTCTGGTTGTGGCGGCAGCTACTTACACCCTCTCCCGTATTAGTAAAGTCCGCCGATCGCGGCACGTTCTATCCGATCCTGACGATCCCACTACTCTCCTCCAGGAGAGTCGAAAAGAGACCAGTACAGTGAGCAAAACACACAAACACAAATCGTACCGACCTCGCAGCCGAGGTCCGTCGTCGCGACCCCGACTTAACAGTCCCTCCCGACCCTTGCAAGAGCCAGCCCGCAATGCTGTGCCGTTAGCTTTAAATTAGTCCCTAAATAATTTAACCCAGATCCAGCCAGTCCCTTGCTGTCCCCCTACCAGTGATTGCCTAAGTGATTCGTACCCCCCTCGGGGTAACCCTTAGAGCTTTCGCTTTAGTTTTTAAGTATAATAAGCCCCGGCTGGAGGCCTAAAAAGGTAACTTTTTAGAACTCGCCGGGCCACAATCCGTTTAAGTAGTAAGAATCTTACAGATTAACTACGAGATGTCCTTAACAAAAAAAAAAAAAAACAGGATTCGTTCAGTATCATTCATGTCAAATTTGATACAGGCATACCAACCATCGAATGGTTGTGAATACCCTAGATGGTAGCCGCAAACGCGATTGCTGAACATTATGTCTTGTGTATCGGGTTCAATCGGCAATCCCTGAGTGTAATTTAATTAATTTTTAAACTGAATAAGTTTTCATTATGTTATTATGATGGTACTCTTAGATAAAAGGTTATGCCAGCGAAATAATGCGCAATCTACTAAATACAATGAAAGTAAAAGACTGTGTGCTTATCAAGTCTTGAAATCTTGACTGATGAGAATTCCGGGATCTCGTGTTTGTGGATTAAAACAAAAAGTATCTTATCACTTTTAGTCCTAGTATGCAGGGTGGCCATACCTGCTAAGCAGGCGCCCTCATTTTTTCCAGACTCTTTTTTGCCAAGCTGTACTCCACAGAGAGTGCTCTTAGCGTGTAGCTAGTCATTTAGTTTTTAAGCCTTGAAGTCTGGAGGCCTTCATTCATAAAGGTAGCAACAGGCAAGTCCTGTTGTACAGCCCTCCTAGTACCCGATTTATTGCTTTTCTCTATGACTCCTGTTAACCTGCGGGATGTCATTGCCAAAAAAAACACTGACAGCCTTACCCCACCTGTCATCACTGTGGCTTGTCTTGGGCTTGTCCCTGCCAAGGAACTTAAATCCAACCTGGAATGCGCACAGGCTGCCAATACGCGGTCCGAGCGAGATAGCTTCGCGAGAGCCCTCTGTCCCTTTCATTAGGGTGACCAAGCAATATGATGTAGGTAGATACGAATATAACAGGATAAAATATATTAACCAATAATTTGATTTAAAAAAAAAATTAGTTACGCTTATAAAGATGGATTAAAGTAAAACGCAGTAAACATAAACGCGATGCAACGCATAAACTCTGCTGTCGAGTATTATTGTATAACCTGGAATATCTGGCACGCTGGGCAAATAACCATTTTGTTTAGTATTAATTGTCGTAAAAATCTAACAGACGTCGTTTTTAAGAAAAATGGTTGGGACACTTTTTATTGGTCAAATGCGTCAATGGAATTTACCCGTAAATAATCTTATAATTTCGTTCGTTATGGGCACCCTACTTCAATAGTCCGGGAGCCAGGTGCAAATTTGGTTAATTATTTCCTCTCGAGAGATAATTCGTGAGACACATCAGAGTAAAGAATTATAAAGCCTCGTGAACGTCAGCTGGCGCTCGGTTGGAGGGATGAGCGGTTGTAGCCTCCCAATCACGAAGAAAAAAAAATACATTCACTCATTTCCTCTCAGCTAAAAATTTGTCAAATTGTAGCTAATCTAATATCTCAACGAAAAAAAATAATCAGCTGGTTACAAAATAGTGTATTGTACAACATGGTGTATTGTACGTCAGCTGGTGTCTCGAACATGATTTTTTTTTTTCAGTGATTTCCTCTCAAACAAAAATTTACCTGATGATAGCTTATATGTTACGGTGGATAAATATTTAGGTCAGCTGGCTGTATCTTGGTGGAAAAACCGTCAGCTGATACTTTGCAAGTTATTACATAGGAGTTAGGCAGAAGCATCTACTCATTTCCTCTCAGCTAAAAATTTGTCAAATTGTAGCTCATCTAATATCTCAACGAAAAAAAATAATCAGCTGGTTACAAAATAGTGTATTGTACGTCAGCTGGTGTCACGAACATAAAATTTTATTTATATTTTTAGCGATTTCCTCTCAAACAAAAATTATTTTTAACTAAAAATTTAAATACTAAGCTAATTGATTATTTAATTTTTTAAATATATCTAAAATGATTTGATTACATACTTTTTCGTTTCAAAAATATTGATATGGAATATTTATTTCAACTCAACTCTCATATTGAAGCGCTATGTCGAATAATTAAAGATACGTCATTCCCTCCCAAATGAAAATTTGTGAGCTGATTGTTAATATACTGATGCGATAAATAAAAAAAATCAGCTAACAATAAGTCGATGGAAACCTAGTCAGCTGATGCATTTAAATTGGCAGTAGATGCTTCTGCCTAAGTCCTATGTAATAACTTTCAAAGTATCAGCTGGCGGTTTTTCTACCAAGATACAGCCAGCTGACCTATATATTTATCCACCGTAACATATAAGCTATCATCAGGTAAATTTTTGATTGAGAGGAAATCACTAAAAATATAAATAAATTTTTCATGTTCGTAACACCAGCTGATGTACAAAATCAAAATCAAAATCAAAAGTCATATAATCAAACTAGGCTGAGAGTCAGCACTTTTTGAACGTCACAATATGCTTCTGCCTAACTCGTATGTAATAACTTTCTAAGTATCAGCTGAGTCAGCAGTTTTTAGCTGAGAGGAAATGAGTGAATGTATTTTTTTTTTCTTCGTGTTTGGGAGGCTACAACCGCTCATCCCCCCAACCGAGCGCCAGCTGACGTTCACGAAGCTTTATAATTCTTTACTCTGATGCGTTTTACTAACTACCGCTTGAGAGGAAATTGGTCAAGAAAATCTGTTGCTGGCTCCCGGACTACAAGAAAGGGACACAGGGCTCTCGCAACGCTTTCTCTCTCGGACCGAATTTCTCTGTGGCCAAGTGATTGTCTGTAATAGAACTTAGTACCATATACATAAGGTTTATTTTTATAATGGTGTCAAATTGACAATGCACATTCCAGGGGTCGGGTATAAGTTCCTTGGTCCCTGCAAATTCCATGAGTCAGTTATGACAGTAAAGATATTGACATTGACACTTGACACTATTGACACAGTCAGTCAGTCAGTGATTGAGCGAATATTAGTTGTTTTGTTGATTGTTTATTTTTTTAAACTTATGTTCAGCCACTGAACGTGTATTACAGTTAAATCCAAAATAAAAGAGTCGGACTGCATTGTTTGAGACCTTCGGGGAATGGAAGACGCTGATGTGAAGTATTATGTGATTGTTTTTGTCTGTAACCTGCATTTACCACCTACTATTGTAAATACTGCAACTACCATAGATACCACTATAGTGTACTAACTACAAATAAGGTAAATTTCAAATTTTTTCGTTACCTATTCATTTTTGGACACGTTTAGAGTGTTACAATACAGTAGTTATAAGTACGGTTAACCGCGCGTCAGTACAGAGGAAACACCTGTCCTACTTAAACTACCCTAAAGGATTCTCGAAACGATCAATCGCTATAACCAATATTTACTTGATTGATACACTTTGATGCACAAATTGATCATCTACCAGGTGCAATTGAAGCGATTGACAATAAACAATTACAATTGATCATTCGCAATTGATGGTTTTGGGAGGCCTTTAGGTCCTGCTACGAAGTAACGGAACTGTTCAAATCAATCTGTTTCAATGGACCTGCGATTGACTAAACATAAACATGCAAATTCACAATATGTATTGTTTTATAAATTTCCAGAAAACAATACCATGGCGAATTATACCATAAGAGAGGAGAGCGATAGTAAATATTACCAATTAGGAGAAGTTGAATATGACCATCTTAAAAGTGAAGTAACAAGAGCTGGTTCGAAGTTTGCGGAAACAATGTTGAGAGTCTCAAGCTGTTTACTGATTGTTTTAATCACAGTGGCTGCTTGTGTTTCATTATACCACACGCAGCACACAGGAGCTAATTCTCCTGGGAACAACATGCACATGAAATATGATGTGATTAAAGATTTGGTGAGGCAAAGGGACAATGTATTCCGAACTGCGTGTCCCAAAGTTATTTCCTGCTACTACAATTTCCCAAGCGAGCATGCTACTGATCAGTTGATGCCTTCTGATATTCACCCAAACCTGTGTACACACATTAACATGGCTTTTGCTCGAGTGGTGAAAAATGAGATAGCACTAGAAGACCACCAGTACACAACATTGCTTGAAATAGTCAAACTGAAGCATAAGAACCCTGACCTTAAAATACTGCTGTCAGTTGGAGGTGCCAAAAATGATAATGGGTTTCCAGATATGGTAATAGATCACAAATCAAGAAAAATATTTATAAAATCTATTAAGAATTTGTTGAGAAATTATAAATTGGATGGCATAGACCTTGACTGGGAGTTTCCGGCATTGCACAATGTAGCAGTAGCCGGTCGTGAAAGACAACACTTCTCACAATTGCTTCGGGAGATCCGCATGGAATACATCAGGGAAAAGCGAAATTATCTACTTACCATTGCTGCAGCAGCTCCACAGACAATAGTTGATATTTCCTATGATGTTGACCAATTGAACGAATATGTTGACTTTGTGAATATCATGACGTATGATTTTCATTTCTATACTAAATACACTCCTTTCACTGGCTTTAACTCGCCACTGTATCAGCGTAGCAGCGAACAGTTGTACCTAGCTACTCTGAACATCAACTACACTGTTCACATGTATCTAGACAAGGGGTTGGATCGTAATAAAATTGTAGTTGGCATACCCACTTATGGTCACACATTCACCTTGGTCAATGTCAACAACCACCAAGTGAGTAGTCCAGCATCTGGGTTTGGATCACTGGGCTCCTTAGGTTTTGTCAACTATCCTGATGTGTGTGCTTTCATAACCAACACAAGCGATGTTCACATATCAGAGGACAATGAGGCTAAGGTACCTTACCTATACAGTAACAAGGAATGGGTCTCTTATGAAGGCACCCAAAGTGTTATGGAGAAAGCGAAATTCATTATAGAAAATCAGTTGGGAGGAGCCATGATATATTCCCTGAACGCCGATGACTACGAGGGCGTATGTCGCGGCCAGCTAGCGAGCGCGAGCCCCGGGGGGTTCCCGCTATCCGTAACAGTGAGCAATACATTGAAGAACTGTATAAGTTCCCCTGCAGATGAAGAACATGTGACGGAGAAGTCATTAAGTGGTGTTAGGTAATCCGTAACCAGCTTTACAGATTTCAAAATACATTCTATGTAGTTAGAGTTAGTTTTAGAAAGTTACCTGTTTTTTCCTTGTCACGTAAGTAATTTTGTACATGGTGCAGGTTTTCATAATTCGTGTGCAGGAGAGCAAGCGACACTAGTGCAGTACGGTGGCTCGGCCGGTCGGTCCGCTCGCCCACGCGGCGGGCGGGCGCCGTGCGGGCGGCGCGGCCGAGGCGGCACTGCGCGCTCCGAAGCGAGCTGCTCATCCAGACAGAACCGCACGCGCCGCATACATTATACTTCTAATTAACTTTTACAGTTGGAAAAAATGTAAGAGTGTTGCCTTACTGTTTGATTTACGAGGTTTCCACTCCACTGACTGCGCATAGGACGCGCACTTTTCCGGTAAGCTTGCGATATAGTCACGCAGGGCTCCTAGGTCGATACCTAGATATACATATATAATATTAGCTTATCTAAATAGCTAAATGTATGAGAATTGTTTATTTTACGTTTTTAAGGGTTCAAAAGCATACAGAACTCTACCCTATGGAGACTGCACGTTCAGAAAATAAGCACTCGACACAGCACGCTGAGGCACGCACGCTTAGTTCGATTAGGTAACTAAACACAGCACAATCATAGGGTACGTACTACCTATAATATACCTACTTACCACAAATAGTGGTTGATACCCACTTATATTCTGATAATACTGCTGTGAATACTGTGATACAGGATCTTGGTACTCTAAGAGATGCATAAACCAAATCATATTTTTTATATTAGGTAGGTACTAAGTTTTTATTTATTTTTAAGCAAATTTTTTAGGTGTAATGTGGTTGAACATTACTTATTCAGGTATTAAAAATGTATTAAACGGAAACCAAGAGTGAATTGACTCCCATTTATGCTTACTCTATACATTCCATGCTTAACTAATACTTAGCTACATAAACGAAGCGCAGTCTGGACGAACGCAGCTGTGAGAGCTCGCGCTCAGCTCACAACCTGCCTGAGCCCTGCGACAGGGCCAGTCATACAGTACAGCGCTCTCTGGAGTGTGTACGTTCTGATTGATTGATTGAATACTGTTTAAATTCCTTTCGACCAGCGTCGTTCGCCCCGATCGTAGTGACCAGCATTTGGGGCTTTGTTTTTATAGAAACAGGAAGTGTGATATTGTAAATATTTACGCTTCTGAAGTACCTACCTCTGCGTGGTGACGCAAACTCGCAATCCGGTTGACATTGAATATGTACCATATTCGTGCATGCATTCGGATTGTGTAGGTAGGCACGTAGGTGTAGAGCTACCGTTTGGGACTACCTTCGAATAACATTTACACATGTCGATGTCATTGAAAAGCATTTTATTTTTTTTAAATAAAGTTATTCAAACTAATCAACAACTGTTTGTATCTGTTACTAATGATTGTGCTTTACTTAACCACCTACCTTCATTAAAAAAGTATGTCATCATCATCATCATCATTTCAGCCATTAAACGTCCACTGCTGGACATAGGCCTCCCACAATTTTGGGGGCTTTGCCATAATCGCCAGGCTCGGCAGGCGGGTTGGCGATCGCAGTATGGTGGTCAAATGTATAGAGAGCGCTGCTGCCCATTCTCTAATAAGTCCCTTAGTCGCCTCTTACGACACCCACGGGAAGAAATGGGATGGTGCTATTCTTTACGTCCGGCACAACACGGGACTAAAAAATTACTCAATCTTAAAGTACCTAAGAATGTATTAATAATTCAAAAAAAAAAAATCGCCGCGTTGGGGGACCGCCTCAAACCTAACAATTTAATTACCAATAATCTTATTACCTAACTATGCAGTCAACGACGTCTGCACTCGCGGAGCGGTCCCCCAACGCGACGTTTTTTTTTTTTTGAATTATTAATACATTCTTAGGTACTTTAAGATTGAGTTATTTTTATTATTTTTTACTTTTTAAAGGGAAATTAGGTTTTTGTGTCGGGGGTTTTTTAAATTTTAAATTTAATTTTTTATTTTGTACTTTTTATAGGTATATACTTAATATAATGTACAATCAAACGAAGCTAAGAACACTCTCGATTAATTCATCAATATTCTCTTTCAGTGCGCTTTCATTTGAGACCCCACTCGCGTATATTTGCTGACATTCGGTTACTCTTCTCCACTTTCCCCCCCACAACTTTTAAACGGCTCAACCGATGTTCATCAAACATGTCTAAGAACACTCGCAGATAAGTCACCTTTAATACATATTTTTTTGTATTGAAATCGCATCATCCGTTCGGGAGCTATGATGCCACAGACAGACAGACACGTCAAACTTATAACACCCCTCTTTTTGCGTCGGGGGTTAAAAAAGTATGTATAATCAGTCAATATTCCTCGGTGAACACAAATACTTCTCGTAGGCATTTGGTCAACAGTTGTTTTTTTTAACCGACTTCAAAAAGGAGGAGGTTATCAATTCGGATGTTGATATTTTTTTTTATGTATATTCGGCCATAACTCCGTCATATATTAACGGATTTGCAAAATTCTTTTTTGTTCGAAAGGGGTTTATTCCGAAATGGTCCCATATAAGTTTCTTATAGACCTGATGATGAGTTCCGGAGACAAACACCGGAACTCTTTAAAAAATGACAGCAAATCAACCGCGATTTCTGCTATCGCATAAATATGCATTGTTTGTTTGGAATTAGTGCGGGGTAGATACTATGACTAAAATTTAAAAATAAAAACATTTTTACAAAAAAAAAAAAACTACCGACTTCCTTAAAAACACTACAAAATGAAAAATAACTTTAATTTCGGAAGTCGGTGGCAAAAACCTCAAATAAAAATCCTAAGACACCGACTTCCGAAATTACATTTTTCACTTTGTAGTGTTTTTAAGGAAGTCGGTTGTTTTTTGGCATTACGGACACTGTTATATATTTTAAATATTGATATGGGGAGCAGCTGATACAGGTTCGGATTTGGGAAGGGTGTGATTGACATCTAATAAATAAAATCACATGGTGCCATCCGCAGCACATGCGAAGGGGCGTGATCCTCATTGGAGTACACCTTGTTGTTAGGTTCGCCGACGGCGGGTATGTGAGGTGCAACAAAGGAACTAGACCACAACGAATAAAAGACTAGTAATTAAAAATAGACAGGAAGCTCTTTTAATATGGCACTACCTTAAAGTACCTACGCATAGTTCACATAACATTACATTTCGTCGAAGGCATCGCAAGGGTCGTCTGCTGAACACCACGTCAGTAATGGCACTCTTTATTTACTTAGCACTGTTCATATTTTAGCAACAAAATTTGTTGCATTAACAAAATATAATTATAATCTTTTCAGTTTGTTCAGAATACGCCCCATTTCCATTTCTCCTCTATTATTACCTTATCAATTAAGCTGCCAGTACGTAACTATAATTAAGACATAAAACAGAACGAAAGCACCTAACGATAATACCTATAATAATTACATCCCAAACTGAGAACACCACAGAGGTATGGCAAGCAACTAAGTAGGACATGCTGAAAATACAGTTTCGAATCAGTTTTTATCAATCCAGATGTTTGAGATTATGAGTGTTAACACTGTTGACTTACTTTTTTTGCTAACCGTACCAACACGTGGTGTGACGCTCAGATAGGTATACAGGATTTTTTTAGCCAGTGCTCAATTTTTTTTGGTGGTTCAGTAGGTATCAGTAATAGAACACATTTCTACTATTTTTAATATATTTTTTATTTTTATCCGACCGTAAATCAGTAAACTGTGGACACCCTACATATTTTGAAATATGATATCGACAATAGGCATAGGTCAGTAACCGCGCGCCGACGACTGTACTTCAAACTTCTTAGAATTTTGACCGATCGAACAGCTGGTAGGTACTTGTAGCTACACTCGGTCGTTCACCTTCGGCGCCACGCGCAAGTTACCATAAAAACCAGTTGCAAAATAAACATTTTTCGTTAATGATAACATATTTTTTTTGTACTAAGATATATCAAAATAAAAATTGCATGGTTATTATAACTCGTTTAAGTTAAATTTGTTAAAATTTGCGCACTTGTTAAAAACTTATCCTGTATACCGATATCTGTGTATATTCTATTACAAATTAGTGCCTTCTAGATTACTTAATACTAAGTCGAAGCTAATAATATGGCGTACGCATCGAATATGTTGATGGTGTCCCTGCACTGATAGCCACAACAAAATACAAGCAATACGTAGCTCATAGCTTGTGGCCCACTGTTATATCTATGTCACAATTGTTTACTTTTGTAAAAACTCAACTGTACTGGTTCTCTGCTTTTTGCATTTAACTTGCATCGTACTTTGAATGCTGTGTTGAGGGAATGATGGATGAGCTCATGACTAACTGTTAGGTTTCACCTTTAGTGGAGCATTCTACAATTCTGCAAGGCCTTTCAATAATAATTGTGCCATGAACCATGGAATTTAGATGTGCAGATTAGGAAAACAAGATTTTTTAAATTATACAGGAAGAAAAACTAACCAGTGCGCAAATTTTTTTGGTGGTTCAGTATCAGTAATAGAACATATTTCAACAATTTTTTACCGGTACCGCGCGCAAGTAACCATAAAAACCAGTTTCAAAGTAAACATCTTTCGTTAACGGTAACTTATGTTTTTTGTACGAAGTTAAATCAAAATTAAATTGCATGGTTATTCTAACTCGTTTAATTTGTTAAAATTTGCGCACTGGTTAAAAACTTATCCTGTATAGGTATCATGAGTCTAAGAGCTCTTTTAATTTCCGTATTATTGACGCATTGCGGCCTTGTCCGCAAGCGCGTCATCCCTCGCCAGTAGTGACAAATAAAATAACATCTATCGTAGAAATAACATTCAATGTATTCCATAAGGGCCCTACCCTACTTAAGGGCCAAGCGCAAGGTATTATTAAAAATTATGATGTAAGTATTTTTTACATCTTTCTGTAAGTTTAAGGACTCGATAACTTTTTTTCTAGCTAACAGCTGAATAAAGCAACAATTTTATAACAATTTGCCGACATTAAAGATTTAAAAAAAATATATTGCCTGTTTTACCCATTCTTAATAAAAATTACACTTTAAAGTTAAGAAACTGGTGAAACTAGAAGAAAGCAAAAAAAAATTAAAATATGTCCGGGGGGCCAGGGCCAAATAAATTAGGGCTGAGTAACTAGCAGATGACCCCACCTATCCACCATTTTCGTATGTTCAACGTTCTGCCAAACACCTGTATATTGCGGCCTTGCCAACTTTCAGACTACACCTATTAAAATATTTTTTTTAAAGGTGACCAGTGGAAATACACTAGTCACAAAAATTAAGGGTTAAAAAAATAAAAAAAAAAATTTGAGTTATTTTCAACAAGCTGTAACTCCCGAGTAAAATCATCGTACAGCAAAAAATAAAAAAAAGCAAATTGTAGCCAAGTGTCTAGTTTTCACAGACCATGAACTTTTTATCATGTTTGGGTCTGGAGAAATCCCAAGGAAACTACCAACAAAAAAATTCCCAAATTTTTTCTCGTCTTAAAAAACGTCTACGGGCTTCAAAAAATGTTTTCCATTGTTTCACTGAAAAATTATTTTAGAAAATGTAATGCCCTTTAATTTGACGTATCCAGGATACCTATACAATGATTTGCCGCGGAGTTATCGTCAGTCAAAGCAAAAAAGTACTTTTTAACTTTGACGATCAATAACTTTGGAAATAATGATCGTATAGTAAACCGAAGGAGGGTTTTGGAAACTACACAACATTTTCTATAAGATATGGTGACAGCATTTGTCGAAAAAAATTTTTTTTTAATTGCAAGCTTTGTCTGAAAAAAAGACAAAAAATCGCATAAGTAATTAAGGATATTTGGATAACTTTGGATCAAATGGATGAACGAAGGATATCGTCGGTAATTTTTCAACCTCAGTGTCCCCTAAAATCCCTGAAAAATTCAAAGCGCTGCGATTTTTTTCATAGTGCCCCGAAGCTTCAAATTCTTTGTTTTTGCAAAAATCACCATTATGAACAAGCTTTCGATTTTTATTAGTTCTTCCGACGGATTTTTTTTTTCTCAAAAATCTTTATTTTTTCGTATTTGAAAGCTAGACACTTGAAGCTACAATTTGCTTTTTTATTAGGGTTCCGTTGCCAAATGGCAAAAAACGGAACCCTTATAGATTCGTCATGTCTGTCTGTCTGTCTGTCCGTCCGTATGTCACAGCTACTTTTCTCCGAAACTATAAGAGCTATGCTGTTGAAACTTGGTAAGTAGACGTATTCTGTGAACCGCATTAAGATTTTCACACTAAAATAGAAAAAAAAAACAATAAATTTTGGGGTTCCCCATACTTAGAACTGAAACTCAAAACATTTTTTTTCATCAAACCCATACGTGTGGGGTATCTATGAATAGGTCTTTAAAAATGGTATTGAGGTTTCTAATATCATTTTTTTGTAAACTGAATAGTTTGCGCGAGAGACACTTCCAAAGTGGTAAAATGTGTCCCCTCCCCCCCCCCCCCGTAACTTCTAAAATAAGAGACTGATAAATCAAAAAAAAATATATGATGTTATGTACACCATATAAACTTCCACCGAAAATTGGTTTGAACGAGATCCAGTAAGTAGTTTTTTTTTAATACGTCATAAATCGTAAACCGCAATTTACCTTTAATTCAATCAACTCAAACATAAAAATTAAAAAAAAAAACATTTAATTTCATAAACATAAACCTTATGCATAAACCGAGGATACCTACAGGTTTGTACTGAACCCTCGGTGCGCGAGTCCGACTCACACTTGGCCGGTTTTTTTTGCTGTACGATGATTTTACTCAGAGTTTCAGCTTGTTGAAAATCACCCAAAAATTTGGATTTTTTTTATATCCCTAATTTTTGTGACTAGTGTACCATTAAACCACAGTTGATTAGTAATTGTAGGTATAGAATGCCTACAATTTTTAAATAATATTAGTATTTTGCTTACTTCCTTTCTTAAACATAAGAGAGCAAAATATTAAAAACCAGAGTATTTATCATAAATGCAAATTGTAGTTATCTAAAAGTCCCATCGAAAGTAAATATTTGTATACCTACATAGAATGATTCTTTGAGGTGAGAATGGGACCGAATTAGCTAATGACCATGGTATTTACAGTACCAATCTACAGGATGTTGAAAATTTATAGACACATTGTTGATGAGTATACAAATAAAAATTGAAAATTTAATTATGACAGTATGCTACTTCACATGTGATTAAGTATTTTTTTAAGCAAATAAGTTCATATTCAGTTTCAGGCTAAAGAAGAAAAGTCTGCTAAACTAAGTTTCTCTGTTAATGTTCGTGTTTCAATCTTGAGGGCCGGAACTATAACAGAGAAATTAGTTAGATAGGCATTAATTTCACTCCGTAAGTTTTAACTTAAAATCCCCTGGTTTTCGCCCTGAAGTCCCACCTCAAAAATTCAAAACATAGAATTTAAAAAATCACCCTGTAAACCTCCAGGATGAATATTTAATCAGTTTGTTCTAAGAGCTAGAAGTGATCTGATGGAGATAGAAGAATTTCTTTCAGTTATCCATCTTAGGTTTATCTTGACAGGTATTACAAGAGTTTGTCTTAAATACTACAGCTGCATACATACGGAGTACAAACCTCCTTTTTATTACAATAAAAAAAAAATATCCAAACTCATCACTTAAAGTTAGTTGGTAAGCCTGCCACAGTGACCTTTTCCAAACACTCACCTGCAGGTCGAGCAAAAATGTGGTGTTACATGCTTGTGATTGCTGAATGATTTCAGATAGATGGTGTGGGAGTTATTTAAACTTAGCTTTAAATGCCAATCACTTACTTTGGAACAAGTAACGAAATAAATAAATAAAAAATTGGACTCACATTCATTTGCTTGATACCGTATCTTACATGTTCACACATCTTATTTGCACCACATATTGCTGTCATTACCTCACATTCACACCACTGCCAGCTAAGACAGGGTGTTCATGTCATGTTGTTAGAGGAATGTTGCATTGCACAATATGTCTCACACACGTACCAGGAGCACTGCAGTGCTGCAACCTGGGCGGGTCAGGAGTCAAGACACACCGCTAGTCCATGACATGCACTAACTTACACTATGAACCTGTTTTACCTAACATTGTAGATTTCACACAAAATGTAAATTCATTCGTATCACAAACTATAGGTATATAATACTCTATACTTTTCTATGCATATAATTATAATAAAATTATGTATAATTGTTGAGTATCTAAATATTAGGATATGGCAACTTAACAACAACTTATTGTCTAGTGGAATACTCTATGAGCTATTGGCTGGGGCTGTGCTCACAACACAGCACCCGGTAGCCCACGTGTTCAGAGCACATCTCTGCCACACACTATCACCACAAAGTTGTGTACACTACTGACTACCACTTGTTCAGTGCAATGGCATCAATGGCATGGCTTCACATGCGGTGGCTAATAAGTGATATGTTCTTATTGTTAAACAATGCCAAGCCAACTACTATCATCCACACTAATCATCATCCTCTCTGTAGTGAATGTTTGATACCTCTGCACTCTGCAGCTATGCAATGAACATAACAGATTTTATCAAAACTGATGATTACAGCCCACCTGATTCAAATTGTACTTGTGTTGTATGTTGTGAAGATATACAACAGGGTGGCATCAATGCACCCTTTGTTCATTGAAAAGCTTACATTTACTCTTTTACAAACAAACTTGTACCTATATCGCTTAGCTTGCTAAAACCACCCTGAACCATTTATTATTATCATCTACAGTCAAATTACATATAAAACTACCATTTAATTAGTCAATAAATCATAGCAGGACGGTTCTGTCAACACGTGATCAATTATATCATAAAAGCAGTAACATTTTGATATGTGTAAGACTACCACACTCACAGTTGATCCTAAGAAATACATGGCATTTGCTATGAATCTGTCAATGCTTGCCTACCTACTGGCAACTCAGTACCTTTACTAGTTATCATGGAAGACGGGGCTGTGTGCAACATATGAATAGAAATTTAGGAATTCGAAAAAACGTTAATAGGAGCCAAAGTTGTTGCAGTAGTCTAGTGTAGAGTGTTACGTCTGCAGCCAGTGGAACATGAGGCTGTGCACGGTGGGGTAGTCCAGCTCGGCGTTGGGCGAGCTCAGCAGCTCGCGCAGACTCAGCGGCGCGTCCGTGCTGAGCGCCGCGTCCGTGAGCTCGGCCGCCGACTGCGCCGAGTTGTCGTCGGACGCGCAGTCGGAGGCAGGCGCGCGCTCCCGCCACTTGTCGTCGTAGCTGAGGTCGCACAGCGTGGGCGGCTCGTCACCGTCGCTGTACTCTTCTTCGAGGGCGAGGGCTCGCGACTTGGAGCGCGCCGCGTCGCCGTCCGCGCTATCCCGGCCGCCACCACTCCCGCCGCCCTCGTGTTGTCGACGAGCGTTCTTTAACGCTCGATATCGACGTGACCGTTCCCGCTGCAGTCTTCTTTTCCTCTCGTCTGCCCGTTCTAACTCTTCGGGTGTTTTCTTTAGCGAATTCTTACCAAAAAAGTATCGCATAAACGACTCGTCACAGTTCCGTTTTGATAGATAGTTCGCCATCAGTTTATAGTAGTATTGATTATCCATGTCAGTGTTGTGCGCCAGAGCTAAATATTTCACTTAAACGACACCAAACAATAAATTTATGCAGATATTTTGGAAATTGCGAAATAAAAATAATGAGAACGCGACAATCGCTAATGTGACGTCACAGTGTCACTGACATTTCGAATTTTCTATACGTTTCGTTCGTTTCTTTGTTATATATGACAGATTCTTTTCGACGTTTGCTGAACTTTCATATTAACATAAATACGACTTTGTGATACCAAAAAAAAAAACCTTAAATTAACACTGAATTAGAGAGAGAGATTGAAATAACAGGGTAAGCGCGCCTGGGTTAGGTTCCAAGCGATCCCTCTCAGTGGGTTCCCGCATTGACAAGGCGGGGGGGCTCAGTAGCCGTGGTTTAGAACCCCATGTTGAAGCTAAGAGGAACCCGAGGACGGGGCCGCTCGTCAGGGCTTTTCCGCTCGAAGCCGACGATGTAGCGGCCAACGCGGTGTCGTTTGGCGACATCGCAGCTGAGGTGGGCCGTGACGTCCCGGTATCTAGGGCATCGCGGCTGAGGGTTGGAGGCCGCGGTGGGAGAGGAGTGCCGGTATTGAGGTGCGCCGCTCTCCCTACCTTCCGCGGCCTGGACGAGGTTGCCACCCTTCCGATGGCGGACGCGGTGGGGCCGCAGGGGAGGAGGAGTGTTGGTATAGCGTTGGCCACTCTCCCTATCCCCTGCGGCTGAAAAGTGGTAGGCGGTGGGGCCACACTCCTGACCCGTCGCAGGAGGACCAAGGGTGCCATACACGGGGTCGTCTGGCACCCATGTGCTTATTGGTCCCTGGGGTGGTCACGGCATGCTATGTGTGTTCTGGCGCGCCGTAAATGGGGGTACCTTATCCCCCAGAGGAGGGTCCGGTGACGGCAGTGGTCTCGAACCTACAAATTTTTCAGTAATTCTACCAATATGGGCTCTGTTCTACCGAAATATAACAAATATTCTACGATTTCACAGTACACATGGAAATGTCATTTACCGATTTTGGGTACAAATATACCGTTTTTAACGGGCAATTCTACCGATCTCGCTCTATGACGTTCGAGACCACTGGGTGACGGACAGCCGCGGCGGGTTCGCGGAAGAATTACGTGTGCCCGTGTTCCCGCCATAAGCGGCACAGGAGGACACCGTGGAGTTTTAGTGGGTTGGAGTCTCACATAACTGCACTATCTCCCCGTGGTAGTGCAGTATGCATGAGCATTTCTCCACGTTAGACAAAAAAAGGTTCCAAGCGATAGCCAAAGTATACTGGGCGCACTATACTCATTAGACCCAACCGCCATCAGTGGTTTTTTTTATCATAGAATATTTATTTGACATAAAGTACACAGATACAGGTTGACAATTTAATGTGCAAATCGCCTGGTGCAAGATAAATGATCAATGATCCCTAAGCTAGGAAAAACTTGTATTACAGGGGTCGTCCATCCACCCAATATAGATGTTAAAAGGTATAGCTTGACAAAAAAGAGTCTGTCGTGGTGAAAAACGGAACTAAAATATATTTTTTGTGACAACACTGAAAAAGAAAGAAAATACGTTAATTGCGGCAAACATGACGCACAGTAAGACCAGAAACACAAAAATAAAAAATAAAGTGTGGGAAAATATGCGTCACATCCACGCAAAACGGCCATCACTCAGCAAAATGCTGTGACCCTATGTGAGACAGAGCCTCAGCGCTGGTTTTCAGTGACAGCCGGCGAGCAACAAGTAGCTAATCTGTCATTGTGTTATGTTCCCAGTTGTATTTCACTTATTTCGAATTATATATCAATTATTAATGCTTTTGTACATATAAAAATGAATAAAACAATAAGGAGTAGTGGTGTGAGTTGTGATATACCAAGTTTACGTAAGATTTTTTTTTTTTTATTTATTTAAAGGGCTTTGTTAGCGACCACATCGCCCAGTGCAAAAAAACACAACATTGATGATTATGAGCTATCTTACAACTAACGTGTACAATTGTTTTGCCTTATCGGACAATGGACAAGCGAGAATGGTATTACATAAGCCAATATCATAACTTTTACAATCACCTAAAACATTAAATCTAGTATTTTCATTCCGGACACACTCCAACAGGATATGAACCACATCATCAACCATTCCACAATCATCACAATTTGGAGACAAAGTTTTCTTCATTAAATAATAAAACTTGTTTGATGGAATATGTCCGGAACGAAGTCTTAAGGCTATAGTAACAAGGTTTTTGTTGAGGTTGCAATCAATCCACGGAACCCGAGGAATCTCTGGCTGGATAGTTCGAAACCATATCCCTTTTTCTTTCGACCTCTCATCAAAATACTCCTGCCAAAGATCTGCACACTTTCTCTTTGCCTTTCCAAAATAGTCCGAATACAGTGGAGTTATATTCATGGGAACTCCATCAACACACGCCTGTTTAGCGAGTAAATCAACCTTATCATTCTCTTCTATCTGACAATGCGACGGAATCCATTGAAGACATACTTTTTTAGAATTAGACTGAAGCTTTAAGAGCAATTCATATATCGCGTAGGCTGTCGGAATACCTCGCATGTGAGAAGTGTGCCGAGCCAAATGTTGCAGCGAACTTTTGGAATCTGTCAGAATCATAAATTTATCGCCATTTATTGATAGGATATAGGACAAAGCTTCCAATATCGCAATCAATTCAATGTGCATTATAGAAATATCTGAATCAATCTTAAGCTTCATATGATTTAAAGAAATGGGATCTAAAAAGGCAGCGCCTCCTAAATTTTTATCTTTGGAACCGTCAGTAAAAATCATATGATAGCCTGAATATTGTTCTTGAATGTATGAAGTACATAAGTGTTTTATTTGAAAAGTACTGTAGCGGCGTTTAGGTTTAGAAATACTAGGTATTTTATCGAAGACTATATGAGACATATCTATACTACTTATCCATCTATCAAGTGAAAACATTCCAAGTTGAACACACGAGTGTATGGGAACAGAATTATAAGAGTGAAAGATTTCAATAAGTAGTGGCAGCTTCTTGTTTTGCCAATAGTTAGAACTTGCAACTCGTGAAAGATTTTTTATTGATTCTATAGTTTCCTTTTTTTGTTTTTCTAATATTTAAAAATATAATCAATAAGTGAACATAATGAAATAGTTTTATTGTTAATGAAAGATTTTGATTTTAACATAAATTTGCTACCCAAGTATCTTCGACGAATGTGAAGTGGCGGAAGGCATAACTCGCTTTCCATCACATGTATCGGGGTGCTCCTTATAAATCCGCCAATAACACGCAATGCCTGATTTTGGACCCTATCTAGCTTTACTACTTTAGAATTACAACTACAGTCAAACAAGAAACTGGCAAAATCAATTCTACTCCGAATAATAGAAATATATAAACGTCTTAGGTGTTTTTGGTGAAGTCCCCATCCCGGACCGGATAACACCTTAAGTAAATTAATGAACTTCATTACCTTCTGTGAGGTTTCATTGATATGTTTACCCCATCTCAATGAACTATCCAGCCACAGACCTAAATATTTTACATTATTAACGACTTCTATTGAGACATCATCAAAATTAAAGTCGATAGACCTTCTGAAACAACCTTTATTAAACAAACAAACCTTAGTTTTATTCGGGGACATTGTTAAACCCAACTCATCAATTAACACTTTGGTATATCGCAAAGCACACCGAAGGTCTTCAAACGCTGAATCTAAATTACTTTTCGTTGAATATAACACAAAATCATCAGCATATTGAGATATATTAACTTGGCCCACATTCTTACATATATGCAGTGTTAGAATATTAAATAAAAGTGGAGCTAAAGGGTCTCCTTGAGCTAGCCCACGGCCAGTAAATCTAGCAATCTCAAAATCGTACGTCGCCACTTTCAAATGTCTATTTGATAAAAATGACCACAAATAAATACAAATTTTTGAGCCAACGCCAAATTCATCCAAAATACGTAACAGGCAAGGAATATCAACATTGTTGTAAGCGCTTTCGATGTCGATAAAACACGCTGCTGTAACCATGTTTTTAGAGAAACCTAGTTGAATTTCAGAAACCAATCGCGTAAGGTTATCCAGACAAGATCTAGCCTTACGAAAACCCACCATGTCCTCAGGAAAAATACATTGTTTTTCAAAGAACCACTCTATACGTTTACCCAGAATAGCATGAAAAATTTTACAAATACAAGATATCAGGGAAATAGGACGTAAAGATAAAGTTGAACTACTATGCTTAGGAATTGGAACTATTTTAATTTGACGCCATTGTGAGGGGACAAAACCGAAGGAAAAGCATTGATTATATATTAAAAGTAATATATATTTACCGGAACGCGGAAGGTGTTTGATCATGAAAAAGGAAATTTGATCTGACCCAGGAGCTGTGTCAGTAGTTTTAATACAGTTGACTAGTTCTGGCATTGAAATTTGTGACTCCAACATTGCATTATTAGAATTAAATGGAGGCTGCGAGGGACAAACAAAATCTGGGGTAAGGTCAGTAAGCAGACGTTCGGCCTTTTCTTTATCCACACAGACGCTAGGTACTTGCCGACCCTTTAACCACCTCATCTTACGCCACATTTCAGATGCTGAAGAGGTTTCATCTACAGATGAACAGAATTGTTGGAAAGATTTACACCTAGCCCTGCGGATAAGTCTTTGAGCAGTGCTTATTTTTTCCTGAAGGATATCTAAATTTTGTGGAGAGGGGCAACCTCTCAGATTTGCAAGAGCTAAGCGCCGTTCTGCAACAGCCCTGGACAACTCTGAACACCAATATGGTATTGGCTTAAATGAATCGCAAATATTTTGAGGGATTTTAATGTAGGGAATATATTTGTCCGCAGATTTTTGCATTATATTATATAAAAGGTCATATCACTCCTGAGGATCCTGTGGAGTTATGCAGTTTTGTAAATAATCGTCTATAAATGCAGCATATAAAGTCCAATCAGATTTTTTAAAATTTCTTCTGTTTTGGTATTCACGATTAATATTCAGTATACAGTTCAGTTTAATTATTAAATGATCACTGCCCAGTGATTCGTTTGTTGGTTTCCACATAAATAATAAAGAAAGATCTGAAGATACAAATGAAATATCAGGGCTAGATTGCTGGAGAACTCCATCAACCATTCTAATTCTAGTGAAACTACCATCGTTCAAATGGATGAAATTATAATCCAACATGGAGTCAAATATTTCGCAGCCACGTCGATCAGTTTTAACAGACCAATTAGAGTGATGCGCGTTAAAATCTCCCAAAATAAGAGTTTTAGTGTTCCCAATAGAAAAAATCGCATCCCAATCGCTTTGAGTGGTGTATACAGTCGAAGGGCAATAAATGGAAATTATGTTCTCAATATGCTGACAATTAAGAATTCGAATATGTAACAATTCAATACCAGGGTTACGACTTTGCGTACTACACACAACAGACTTTACCGAACGATGAGTCATGATAGCAACACCACCGTAACCATCGTCTCTGTCCAATCTAAATGTATTATAATCACTTATTTTAAAATAACTATCGGGTTCCAACCAAGTTTCGCTCAACACGGCGATGTGGATTTTTTCTTGGCTCAGGTGTAATTCAAGCGAACGAGATTTGGGTCTAATACTTTGGCAATTCCATTGTATAATATTCAAGTTTGTACAATTATTTTTATCCGCCATTTCCAACAAATAAATCAAATAACGCATCAATGGATAAGCTACTTACAATTTTATGTGTCAGCCACTCTGAAAACATGGAAATCGTTTGTTGAATTTTAACCTGAATGGATTCTTTGCTTTTTATAATATTCCTAATTTTTTTCCTTATCAAATGCCAAAAGTTTAAATTATGGGACGAATTATTATCAGAATGATTGTTTTTATGCAAAAATGGTTCGGTATTTTTTTCTGAAGAATCTGAAGATTCGGAGACTTGATGCCATATCATGTTCTCGGCTGGCGTAGGGGTAACTGGTCGACGACTTTGCTTCTTTAAATTTCGTTTAGGCATAGGCTTAGTTCTTTGATTTGCTGTGTATGTAACTGGGGGCTCCGCTTAGGAGGCTGTACAGTCGTTTTCGTCAATCGAAAGTTGCGAATTCATCGTAATGACATTTGTGGCACTTACTGCACGTATATAGTTATGATTGGTATCAGGCATTGGCTCAGAAACCACTTGTGGAACATTATCAGGGGAGGGAGGGACGTACATGGTAAGGGCTTTCCTGTACGTGCAGTTAAATTCCGACATTAAATCCCTCAGCTTCTTTTCTTTCTTAAAATACGGACATATTTTATCAAACGCCATATGACGACCTGCACAATTTACACAAGTGTATTCTGTAGTTGTACAATTCTCGTGTTTTTGAGAGCATTTAGGACAAACTGGTCTCTTTGCTGGACATCTTGTCTTTAAATGGCCAAATTTCCAACAATGAGCACATTGAGTCACCGGGAATATAAACCGCTCCACTGGAATCCTCAAATTGTAAAGGTAAACATAAGGTGGAAGAGAAGATCCTTTAAATCCTAGCCGAATCGTTTCACTCGGAGTCCAGCCGTTACCATCCCGGTCGTCCGAGCACCGTTTATTTAACCTCTTAATAGATGTTATTTCAGCACTGCTTGTCAAATTAGCTTTAAGATCTGCGTCAGAAATATCCAATTCCATAGCTTTAATCAGGCCGTACGATACACCTACTTCGGATGTTTTTTGACAGGACCAGCCCATGTCAGTAAACACCGAGCAACTTATAAATTCATCTGCGCCGATATCGTTATCAAACGTGATTAACATTTTATTTTGATGCACGTATTTAATTCTATATATCTTGCCACTGGTAATGTTATGCGTCTTGAGTAATCGTGCTAAAGCAAATTGTTTCGGCAAAGGTTCCTTACAAGTCACACATACCTGTATCCTCTCATCTTTTTCCTTCTCAACTTGGTCTCCTCTACAACATACCAGTTTGTTTCGTCCTCTATTCATTACTGTCCATCCTTCTTCAGAAGAGTTTTCTTCTCTTGGCCTTTTCCCTCCTATCAACTCAGTGTCATCCTGTTGTGTATTGTCCTCTAATTCCATATTTCTACCGCACTCCAACTCGTCACCGCTCGACATTGTATTGATAGTTACATTACTTGGGTATGATTCACACATTAGAACAAAACAACAGCTGCAGGGACCGACCGGAAACCGGTTGGCCCGCGCGCAAACAAGTTAAAAAATACGCACTCGATAAGCTGAGACAGAGATTAGTAAACGTCCGCTCACAAGTATAGCTCGCGCGGAAGTGTTTACGTAAGATATTTGGCGGTTTCTGAAGTGGAACAAATTTTTGTCTCCAATTGACAATGTTTTCGAAAGAACTGCCAACATGACAGGTATTTATCCAAGAAATGTATCTTTTAGTCAATGCCAGTCATTGGTGCCGATTCTGTTGTCACAAAATTCTCTAAACTAAACTAAAAATCACTAAAATTTGGTTTATTCCTGTCAAACGACGATTTCCTATTCTGAAATAGACTAAAGTGACACAACTTAACTATATTTTAGTTTGACAGCACTAAGATTGCACTGAGTTATTAGTTTAGTGAAAATGTCAATTTTGCTATTCTGAGTTTGCCGGTTTTCACCAAAAATTTTGACTATAATAATTTATTTTAACTAAATCTGACTATTTTTTAAGCGCGATTAAAAAGGTGTGGAATAAAACTAGTGGTCATGAACTAAAATTCTCAACAACGCCTTGCCTTCACGTGCAAAAACAGTTCTGTATTTTTTATTTTCTTTTTGCTTATATCTTGAAAATGGCGTGTCCTATCGCAAAAATAATGAAATTTTCGACCCCCTTAGTACACCCCGGAACATTTAAATATCAACACGTGGGTAACATTTTTTTTATATTTTTCAAACAAAAGTGAAAAATTCCATATAAAACACGTCCAGGCTGCACACTAGCCCGCCCCTTCGTCTCTCAAAAAATTCATTCTACGCAATGCAAGTAAACGTTGCGAAAACAAAAGAAAAAAAAAATACCACGCTGAGTCGCGATTGTCAAATTCGATTTTAGTCGTGTCAAAATAGTTTTTTAATTTAGAGATTTTTCCTTGCAGAATAGCGTTACAATTCTCATAGCCAAAAGTAAGGAATTTTAGAGATAGTTTAGTTAGTTTAGTTCGTGTACAACAGAATCGGCACCATTGTTTTTCCTTTCTAATACTAAGTTTCGTCGGTATTATAAGTTTCAAGCCAATTTATTGTTTTATTTATTATTAGATTATTGATGTTATGTTTTCTAGTTTGACAAATCGCGTGCACGTTGACTCTTAACCCGGCGTCATGGGGGCTGGGTCAAAATTACCCGCGCTTTTGTAGTTCACTTATAATTTTAAAACGACGCACGCGACTTTGCCGCTCTTCTCAGTAGCTGGAGTTATTGAGTCCCTCTACACGTTTTAGCCGCGAAATCAGTCGTGCGGGGACCGCGTTGGGAGTTACAAGTGTTGTATTGGAAAAAAGGTAAATATGACCCATGCCTGTATTCAGTGTAACTATTTTATGCCATTTTTATCAATCAATGTTTAAATGATTTATTGTTGTTTACGATGCTTTTTATATGTGTAACTAAATTGTTTTGTGGTTTCGACGTTTTTTTATTTTTTTCCTACCGAAAAAAATAAAAAATCGTCAACGTCGTAGTACGAGTAATAATGGACTTCGCAAAAAAATTGGCCAGTTTTCAGGCGAACCTATAGAGGAGCCCCTAGCAAAAAAAAATAACATTAGCCCGTAAGAGGTGTCAGGTGTGTCTTGCAAGCAAAGATCGCAAAACTACACACGTGTGTGAAGGATGTAACAAGCATATTTGTCCTCAACATGTACCTTTCTGCGCCAATTGTATTAATAACGATGAGTCTGATTAGCTTTTTTTATTATTTTATACAAGAACATTTATAAAAGTGCCATTAGAAAACTAAACACTGGTTAATATTTTATTTATGTTAAGTTTTGCTGAAGGAAGCCAAATTTGTTAATTTTTTAGTGCATATTTTTCAAAACATTGTTCTTATTAATAAAAATTTATATTTTCATTATGTTTCTATTTTTTTATTACCCTTATAACAGACAATTATTGTAGGCAACAAAAAACATTAATTTTCTCAAATACATACAGGAATATTCACATTCCTTATCCGGGTAATGATGACCCAGCCCCCACGTCCGTGTAACAACTTTTCACCCCCATGACGCCGGATTAATACTTGAAATTGAAAAATGTACATGGAATTAATATGATGATTGTCTTTACTTTTTTCTTTTTGTTTTTTTCAAGGTAAATCTCACAGTACAATTAGAGAAGTTGTTAATAAAAGTGAAAAAAATTAAGGATATTTCCTACACCTCAAGAAACACCAAAACAGTTGGCGGAAGAAAGAATAATAGACGATTTTGATCTGTGTGCAATTAGACAAAATGTTCAACACTGTAAAGAAACAGGCAAGTATTTTTTGTTAATGCTATTAGCACATACCACATACCACAGTAAAAAAAGCATAATTTACATTTATAATTTTTTCAAGTGCCTATTCTACGTAATATATTAAGTATAGTTTGAGGAGACTTGGGTTATAACGGAAGCCGTAAGCGTCTAAGAAAGATTTTTGCACTATTTCGATTTCATAAATAAGAAATGTAATACTGACACATTAGTGTTAATGGAAAATCTATTAAAGCAGCGAAAAGGAATAAATGAATGATGTTATGTCACGTTTTTCTTTTTAAATAAAACCTTAATTTTAGCGTGTTCTTTCATTTTCATTGTCATGTGGATAGTGATAGTGTTATGTACAGACGCCTGCAAATAAAGCTACTACAATTTGTCAAATTTCTTTAATAGATTTCAACTTTATCGCTAAAGTGTTAGGTTCAAGATTGATTGGGAAAATTTGACAGTTTCGGGTAGCTTGATGTGCTAGCGTCTGTACCTGACAGCTTCGTTGGTCAACTGTTCAAGTTTATTCGATACTAGCTTTTGCCAGCGGCTTCGCCCGCGTGGAGGTCAGAAATTATCCCGCGGGAACATACTACCGGGATAAAAAGTAGCCTACGTCCTTTCTCAGGCTCTAAACTATCTGTGTAACAAATTTCATTTAAATCGGTTCAGTAGTTTTAGCAGGAAAGCGAGACAGACATATAGACAGACAGACCGACAGACAGACAGAGTTACTTTTGCATTTATAATATTAGTGTGGATTGCCCGCACATTTTGAATGTGACATGTTTTAGGTACTCTCCGACTTCCGATTAGTTTCCGACAGTAAGCAGCTGTTATTTGTCTTCTTGTCAACTATAAACTGTCAGCATTGACAGGATTTGTTCATTATCATTAATGTCAAATTTGATACAGGCATACCAACCATCGAATGGTTGTGAATACCCTAGATGGTGGCCGGAAATGCGATTGCTGAACATTATTTATTGTGTATTGGGTTCAATCGGCAATCCCTGAGTGTAATTTAATTTATTTTTATAGTGAATAGGTTTTCATTATGTTATTATGATGGCACTCGTATCTCTTAGATAAAAGGTTATTCTAGCGAAATAATGCGCAATCTACTAAATACAATGAAAGTAAAAGCCTGTGTGCCTATCAAGTCTTGAAATTTTGTCTGTTGAGAATTCCCGGAATCTCGTGTTTGTTATCACTTTTAGTCCTAGTACACAGGGTGGCCATACCTGCTAAACAGGCGGCCTCATTTTTTCCAGACTCTTTTTTGCCAAGCTGTACACATTACTAAATTGTTAGTACAGCTTGGCAATAAAGGGTCTGGAAAAAATTAGGGCGCCTGTTTAGCAGGTATGGCCACCCTGTGTACTAGGACTAAAAGTGATAAGATACTTGTTGTTTTAATCAACAAACACAAGATCCCGGGAATTCTCAACAGTCAAGATTTCATGACTTCAAAGGCATACAGGCTTTTACTTTTATTGTATTTACTAGATTGGGCATTATTTCGCTCGAATAACCTTTTATCTAAGAGTGCCATCATAATAACATAATGAAAACTTATTCAGTTTAAAAATTAATTAAATTACACTCAGGGATTGCCGATTGAATCCGATACACAAGACATAATGTTCAGCAATCGCATTTGCGACCACCATCTAGGGTATTCACAACCATTCGATGGTTGGTATGGTTGTATCGTATTTGACATGAATAATAATGAACGAATCCTGTTAATGCTGACAGCTAAAAGTTGTCAAGAAGGCTACTAACAGCTGCTTACTGTCGGAAACCAATCAGGAATCGGAGACTACCTATAACTTGTCGCATTCGAAATGTACTGGTCATTTCAAATAAACTTGGACAGTTGACTAATGAAGCCGTCAGGTATGTCTATGTGAGGTACATACCACTATCACTATCAACATGACAATGAAAATGAAAGAACACGGTTAAATGTAGGTTTTATTAAAAGAGAAAAGCGTGAAATAACATCATTAGTGTATTCCTTTTCACTGCTATAATAGATTTTTCCATTAACACGGATCTGTCCGTTTTACATTTCTTATTTATGAAACTTAAAGAGTGTAAAATCTTTCTTAGAGGTTCACAGCTCCCATTATAACTCAAGAATTCTTAAACTTTAAGTAATAAATTACGTGGAGTAGGCACCTGAAAAATAATAAATGTAAATTATATATATATATATATATATATTTTACTGCGGTATATGGTATGCGATAATAGCATTAAAAAATATATATTTGCCTGTTTCTTTACAGTGTTGAACTTTTAGTCTAATTGCACACGGATCAAAATTGTCTAATTCCTTCTTCCGCCAACTGTTTTCGTGTTTCTCCAGGGGTAGAAAACATCCTTAACTTTTTTCAACTTCATTAACAATTTCTCTAATTGTATTCTGAGATTCACCTTAAAGAAATTATAAACACAATCATATTAATTCCATGTATATTTTTCAATTTCAAGTATCAACCATTAAGTGTCAACGTACACGCAATTTGTCATATTAGAGAACATAACCTCAATGATCTATTAGTAAAAAAACAATAAAATGGGTTGAAACTTACAGTACCGATAAAACGAAGTATTTGAATGGAAAAACAATGACTGGCATTGACTAAAAGATAAATTTCTTAGATAAATACCTCTCATGTTGGCAGTTTTTTCGAAAATATTGTCAATCAGAGACAAAATTTGTTCCACTTCCGATTCCGCCAAATATCTTAAGAAAACTTGGTACATAACAGCTCATACCACTACTCCTTATTGTGACCCGCTCCCTCCGATACTGCTCCGCTTACTCCCCAGGCGGACTCAAATTCCTCTTCGTCCTCGGACGCAGAGGCGTATGAGCTCGTCTCCCATAAAAAGGGTAAAGGGAGCAAGCGTAAGAAAAATAAGGCGAGCAGTGCAGCCCCAGCCGCTAAAATCATAGCGGCTGAGGACTCCGCTCCTCCGTCCCGCGCCTCCACTCCGTAGGCGACCTCTGCCATCGCGACCGCCCCCCTCCCCGTTACACAGGCGACCCCCACCACCGCGACCGCGTCTATCCCCTCCACGCCGCTGGTGACTGCCGCCACCGCGTCCCCCTCCCGTCCCTCGCCTTCAACCTCCGCGAAGGATGCCGCGCCCCGCGCTATCGATAGCGCTCCGTCCTCGTCCTTTGGCTCCACCGCCGCCAGGAAACTCCCTCCACCATCGCCTGTGTTCATTCAGGACAAGGCTAAGTGGACGGAGGTATCTAAATGGTGCGTTGACCAGAGGGTCAACTATACTAGTGCCCGTGCCACCCAGCAGGGCATTAAAGTATCTATCCCCACTTCCCACGATTATCGCGAGCTGACCAGACTCCTCTCAGCTAGGAACGTGTCTTACCACACGTATTCCTTGCCCGAGGAGCGGCAGACCAGGGTGGTGATTCGCAGGATTCCCTGCGAAATCGCCACCAGCGATATCAAGGTGGACCTCGAAAGACAGACCGTGCCTGTCCTAGAGGTCCACCATATGCACCGGTCCCGACAAAGCGTAGCCTTTGATATGGTCTTGGTGGTATGCCCTCCCACGGAGGGTCACCACCCCATATTCAAAGTCAAAGCCGTCTGCAACCTGTCAGGCATTATTGTAGAGAAGCCCCGCAAGTCGAGCATCATTGGCCAGTGCCACCGATGCCAACTCTACGGGCACTCAGCATATAACTGTTATGCCACTCCCAGGTGCGTCAAGTGCCTGGGAGATCACGGCACAGCCGATTGCTCCCGGCCCAAAGACCGCACTCTCTGCACCGAGCCACATAGTTCTGTGCTCTGCAAAGAGTCCGGTCACCCGGCAAACTACCGGGGCTGCCCGAAAGCCCCAAAATCCTCTTCCCCAAAGTTAGCGAAGCGTTTCGACGCCCGCCAGACCAGGGAATCCCCATCGGCCAAACTCCCCGTGAGATTGAGCCCCCAACGTCCAAGCCCATGGCCTCTTATGAGTTCCCACCAGGCTTTTCCCCCTTTGGCCTCCTCCAGGCCTAAGCCCGCTCCTATCATCCCGTTAGTGGACCCGCGTCCCCGCGCCCCCGCGCCTCCTACGCCCCCGGTTTTCCCGCAACCGCACCCTTCGCCCACGCCGTGCCCCCTCCTACTGCCCCTATGGCAGGATCAGTCCCTAGGAAAGGTCAGGCTCCCCTTGATGCGTTTAACGTCATCGTCGGGACCTTTAACACCTACAGCACCATATATGCTGCGTATCCCGAGATCCCGCAAGCCCTCCACGCAACTCTCAAACAACGTCCCCATTATGGATAGTCGAGGAATTGTAACTAAACTTAAACCTCGTTCCCTAAAGCTAGGCTTCTTTAATGCAAATGGCATTCACCGCCAACGTGATAAGATCGCCACGTTCCTCCGCGACTATCACGTAGACATTTTACTCATTCAAGAGTCGTTCCTTAAGCCTCACCAACGCGACCCGAAAATTGCAAACTATCGTCTAGTTCGCAACGACAGGTCGCGTTGTCACAGAGGCGGCACTCTCATATAGGTATTATAGGAAGTCCCTGTACTGCATAGGGGCCGTTCAAGTATTACGTAAGCAGATTTATTACACACATTATTTATTACCCCCCTTGTCAGCAAAAGTAAGCAAAGTTCTTACCCCTCCCCCCCATGCTGACGTAATCATTGATATGCATTTTTCTTTTATAGTATTGTTTTTTTATTGATTCTTGAGAAGTTATAATTCTAGAATTCTTTTCAATTCTCTTAGAGACAATAATATCAAGTTCCTTGTCGGACTTTGCTTGTAACTCATAATAACACCACACTTCGTTAACTTCGTATGAGATTTTTTAAACATTCGAACAATGTTTGATGTAACTTGGATTTGTTTATTTGAAACGACATCTTAACTAAACAATTCTCCTTTGGCGAAAGCGGATCAACGGTAACTAGTGATGGGCAGTGGATAAATACTCGGAGGATAAATACTCGAGTTTTTATCCGAAACGGATAAATACTCGTTTTTACTCATTTTTATCGGATAAATACTCAAAATGATGGATAAATATCTTTTTTGCGCATCGGATGATTACTTTAAAATGTTAATGACTTTTATTGTTATTTAGGCTTTTCAAAACACTACGTTATTACATTATTTAGTTCAAATGTCAATTGCCAGGGCTGTAATTGTGTCAGAAGCCCAAACATCTCTAATAGAGCATGCTCTTTAGATACAAATTTAGAATCTTTATTTGTTAAGAGTGTAGAGAATAGCCTCATAATTGATTATCTTTGTGTGTTTCTAAAAGTCAATAAAAATGCGGCGAAGACAAGTTTGTTGATGTTGTTTGCCAACGCTATAACATGCTAAGGGCTTTTCAATTAGTTACTGGTGTTGAGCCTTTAAACTGCGCAGCACACACTAGTAATTTGCTGGCTCATGGTGCACTGAAATGCGGTAGTTTAAAAAAGCAGATATGGTAAAATCTTTAATAAAAAAACAATTAGTTGTCTGTAAAGTCGGTATACGGACGATAATTTTACGTGATAATGTCTAAGTCTCTTTTACTCGGACATATTGGCCGATGGAGTGGAAGAGAGATAGATTTCACAAGTCGAACGCTAAGGCCGATCGTGCCTCTCTATCGCTTGTTTCACGCTCTCGCTTACACGCTCGGTTCAGGCGGAACGTGACAATGAGTCATGCTTTTCCGTGCGTGCAGCCAGCGTTCATCGATTTATAAGATAGTCAAAAAATCTAAAGAACTAAACCCAAAAACCACGATCGAAGCTACAACAAATCGTAAAACAAAAGGTAACGGGAGAAAAGTTAAACCTGCCATGCTACACAAGATAGGGCAGCTATCTACGATCACTAAGGGGTATGAAAAATAGAAAAGCCACTCTCTCAGCGTACTCAAAAGAAAAATATATCGTCAAGTCAAATGCTACAAGCAGTTTTGCTTGATGATAATTTTTGGGATTAGATATATCAATGCATATCTGTTTTTGACCCATAACAGAACCTGTTTTTCAACAAGAGTCCAGCAAATGCAATGCCCTTCTAGTGTTTATAATATTTAAGGATTTGAAATCAACACAAAATGGGTTATATTTACAGACAGATACTGATAATGACTCATTGGATTTGAGAAAATCTAAAAGCAGGTTTCAGTAAATTTTACCACTGTGTAGATCGCCTGGAAGATACGGTGGAGCATAGAGTAGAGGTTTGCCCTGCTTGGGCGGAGCAACGCCGTATCCTTGTAGAACCGATTGACGGCGGCGACCTCTCGCGTCCGGCCCTGGTGCAGGCCATGGTATGAAGCGAGAGGGCATAAGAAGCTGTCACCTCCTTCTGTGAAGAAGTAAGGCTCGCAAAGGAGGAGGTGGAGCGCGTTAGGGAGAAACAGTCTGTGCGCCCTCATGTCCCTAGCCACCGTAGGAGGAGACGCCCCGGGCGTCGGAAGTTCATTGTGGTCTCTCGGCCACCATGGGCACGGGCTTGCGGGCAGCGAGGATCGATGCCTGCCAGGGTTGCGGATCTGTTTAAAAGAGGTACCCTGGCACAGGCAACTAAAGGAACACAGGTGGATTTTATTCAGAAAAAGTCTGACATGCTTTTCATATTGGCGATAGCAGTGGTGGCCCGGTGGTATCAGCCCCGACTTACAACTTGTAGGTCGTGAGTTCGCACTCAGGCAGGCGCTTTACTTGTGGTAAATAATAACATCACCACTGGTCTCAAAACTGCACATTGCTCGCTGAATCCATATCCTACAATGTTGACAACCTCGCGAGCCAAGTCAAGATATTTGATTTGTTTATCTTTCTCGACTTTCACGAGGTAGTTTTTTTTTTTATTTAAGCGTTACTTAAATAGTTTCTGCCTACCCCCATGGGAGAAAGGCATGAGTTCATGTGTGTATGTGAAAAACCAATTAACAAATGTATAATTTTATCTAACTTTGACAGTGATTGACTAACTGTATTCATAATTGAATGAAATTATTGTTAATATCGGCGTTTTGTAATTGTTAAAATGATTAATAAGGTACGATACCAATCTGCATTATCTATTTTTCATTAATTATAACAAAAGGATTAGTAAAATGACAAAACTTACGTTACGAAAACATAAAATAGTATTTATCCGCTGTTTTGGATAAATACTCAGTAAAAACGGATATTTATCGAGTATTTATCCATTTTGAGTATTTATCCGGATAAATTCCCAACACTAACGGTAACACAATCATTAAGTTGCTTTGCTTTGCTAAAAATATAAATCAAATCAATACCTAGTCAAATCGTCAATCGTACCTACCGAAACGAAATAATAGATTGACGGAAGTTTAGACAACTGAAAGCGCGCGGTAATTCCCCTACTCGGTTCTAAGCGAGTACCTACCTAAACGTATGCGTATACGTGACGGCGGCCGCGCCGTAGACAGTAAACACACGCCCGTCCAGACAATTTTCTCGCTGTGGCAATACCGAGCGAGGGCGGCGGCGATGTAGGGCGCATACTCGAACTGTACGCATCCTGCAAGCTCGAGCATGGTCGACCATCAAGGTTGAACGTGTATTTAATTTTGCAATGTATGGAATTGTTATAAAATAAATTTTTCATTACTCTCAGAAAGCTGCTCTGTTCTGTTCTTGGTGTGCGCTGACGCTTTGTGGAAATCCCCGAAAATGCGTTTCGTTTTCAAACATATACAATATGTGGGACTGTGGGTTGCCATATGTGTAATAAAGTAATTAACTTCTGCTGACGTAATCACCATCTAGACCCCCCACCCCCATGTCATCAAAAATAAGCAAAGCAAAGACCCCCCCCCCCCCCGCCGCCCCCTATAGTGCTTACGTAATAATTGAATGGCCCCATACCTATGGATCCTCCCGATCTCTCCCGATTAGAAGTTTCGACATGTCGGTTAGGACTGACAGGTCACCAGCCGATCACTATTGTGTCGGTTTACATTCCCCCCTAAACCCATTCTGAGGATCTCCAACTCCTCACTAACGACCTCTCCGAACTTTTCGGCGTGAGTGACTCCGTTATCATAGTGGGCGATCTCAACGCCAAACATTCAGCCTGGAATAGCACCAGGACCTCAACTAGAGGTAGACACCTTTTCAACCTCTGTTCTACCATGAACTTTGACGTCATCGCCCCGATGACTCCCACCCACTTTCCCTTCGATCCCGATCACGTAGCGGATATACTCGATATAGCACTTCTAAAGAACGTCAACCTAAGGTTGGATTCTATAGAAACTATACACGAGCTCGACTCTGATCACCGACCAGTAGTCATGCACCTGGCCCCCCATTTAGGCACCCGCGACCCCTCTTAACTCCCCGCCACTAAAGTGATCACTGACTGGAAGAAAGTAAGCGAACGCTTACAATCTAACACGTCATATCACTTAAGACTCTTTTCGTGATCAGTTCGACTATTTTGCCGACACAACGGCCGCAATCGACTCTCTCACAGAGCACGTACAATCGATCGTGAACGATTGTTCACGGGAGGTTCCAGATACGCATGACCGTAACTGGAAGCTGCCGGACGATATGCGTGCTCTGATGACAGAGAAGAACGCGGCCGTTCGTGCCTACGACAACTTTCGCTGTGACGCTAACAAAGCTCACATGCGCTACTTATAGCGTGCTGTAAGGACACGTGTGACTGAGCTGCGTGACGCTAACTGGGACAAGATGTTGGGTAACCTAGAGCCGACTCATCTTGCATTCTGGGAACTTCAGAGGAAACTCAAATCCTCTGAGGTTTCTACTATGCCCCCCCTGACCCACCCCGACGCGACCATTGCATTCGAGGATATCGACAGGGCTGAATGCCTAGCCAGCCAGTTCGCAGCCAGTAGACCAAGCGTTTGTCGATAAGGTAAACGCGGAAGTCGAACGCAAAGCCTCACACAGGGGATCATCAGGGTCTTCAACGGGCGGGCCCCCGCCGCCCCTGACGAGGTGCACGAGATCATCAAGGGTCTGAAACCTCGTAGAGCCATGTCCGTTTCCACCGCGCGGCCAACTCTTAAAATTTGATGAAATTTTGCCAGAAATTAGTTGTAATTTGTTACAATACACACCTCTTTTCCAGAATTTGTTACAAAAAAAAAAAACTAAGGCGCTACGACCAAAACAGTTGGTCGCTAGAACCGCCACTTGCTGTAGTGATCGTCCGTGATTACACAGAAACTAAATAATGCAGATAGGCGAATGATACATCAAAAGAAAGGTCTTAATTTGTTGTATTTGTTACAAACATAAAAATCATCAAAACTTAAATATACAAAAAGTTATGCTATATTTAGTTTTCAGGTTAAGTGTAGGTACGTATCTCACCATAAAATCCAAACGAGCAGTTTGGTTTTCGAACCCAACACTCGTTTGTCCATCAAGTACACCGTATCGTTGAGCATTTCAATGCTGGTTTTCAGCGTGGTATGTTCTCGGGCGCTGTATTCTTCGATATAGCGAAAGCGTTCGACAAAGTCTGGCACAACGGCTTATTATATAAGCTGTACCAACTCGGAATGCCAGACCGTCTCGTGCTCATCTTACGAGACTTTCTTGCGAACCACCCCTTTCGCTGCCGCATCGAAGGGTGCCCCCCTTCTATCCTCCCCACACCCGATCCGTACAGGAGTCCCTCAAGGCTCTGTACTAACTCCCCTCATTTTCACGCTGTTCACTAGAAGTAGAAAGGCACAGTTAGCTCTGTTTGCAGACGACACTGCCGTCTACTTTTCGGAATACAGTGACAAAGCGCTGGTTCGCTACCTCCAAACCGCAGTCGACGAGGTCGTTCAGGAAGTGGCGAATCGAAGTAAATCCCGATAAAAGTCAGGCGGTCTTTTACACCCGACCGCGACGAAATCACCCCCCCCCCCCCCCCCCCGATCCATCTCTATGTTCGGCAAGCAGATCCCTTGGGAGAAGCGAGCCAAATATCTAGGTGTCATCCTCGATGAGCACCTCACCTTCTCTGAGCCCATAAAGCAGGTCCGATCGCGGGCCGCTTTCGCTCTCGGTAAGCTCCATTGCGTCCTGAACAAGCGGAGTAAAATGTCGCTTCAGTGTAAGAAGCGCATTTACACCGCTTGTATCAGGCCCATCATGACTTATGCAAGCGCAGTCGTTGCACACGCTAAACCCCGATTCATCCATAGGTTGCAGACCCTCCAGAACCGTTTTCTCCGCCAAGCCACAGGCGCGCTTTAGTTTGTTCGGAATATCAATCTCCAGTCTCCACATAGATCTCAAGCTCCCGACTATCCATCAGCTTATGAAACGCGCTTCGAAGCGTTTCTTCGATAGGGCCGCATCGCACCGCAACCCTCTGGTTGTCGCAGCAGCTAGTTATACCCCCTCCCGTATTAGTAAAGTCCGCCGTCCGCGGCACGTTCTCTCCGATCCTGACGATCCCACTACTCTCCTCCAGGAGAGTCGAAAAGAGACATGTACAGCTAGAAAAACACACAGACACAAACCGTACCGACCTCGCCGCCGAGGTCCGTCGTCGCGACTCCGACTTAATAGTCCCTCCCGACCCATGCAAGAGCCAGCCCGCGATGCTGCGCCTGTAGCTTTAAATTAGTCCCTAAATAATTTTAACCCAGATCCAGCCAGTCCCTTGCTGCCCCTCCCCCCCCCCCCACCAGTGATTGTCTAAGCCGAGGATCGTACCCCCCTCGGGGTAACCCTTAGCGCTTTCGCTTTAGTATTTAAGTATAATAAGCCCCGGCTGGAGGCCTAAAAAGATAACTTTTTAGAACTCGGCCACCATCCGTTTAAGTAGTAAGAACTGTTTCAGATTAACTACGAGATGTCCTACAAAAAAAAACTCCTTATTGTTTTATTCATTTTGTATATGTACTATGTAGGTACAAAAGCAATAATAATTGATGGTCAATTAGAAATAAGTGAAATACAACTGGGAACATAATACAATGAGAGATTAGCTACCACCCACAGAGAACCTATAGTTGATAATCAAAGCAGTGTTGCCGCAAAAAAATATTTTAGTTCCAATTGTCACCGCGTCAGGCTCTTTTTTGCCAAGCTGTAAATTAAAAAAAAAAATTGTATAAGCAACGGGAAACCAAGTAAAAGTAGTTTGAATTAATTCATAACAAGGAAAATGGAGTATCTTTTAGGGTGCCTGCATCCTAATTGCGAAACTCATAATTAATCATAATCTGTTTCGTTTTGAAACAGATTGTTAAACCATTGCTTCATATGTTCGAAAAATGTGTCTACTCAGCAACGTAAATAACGCAATGTATATTGTTGAACTGTCTAATTGAAACGGATTCTGATTAATCGTGAGTTACGCAATTAGGGTGTGGTGTGTGTTACTGTAAGTTTAGTTGTGATGTGTAGGTGTAGATGGTATGTGTGAGTATCGATATTGTATGAGTGAGTGAAGGTGAGAATGTGTGAGTGGGTGCCTGTTTTAAGTTATGATTTGAGTAATTCTTCCGTGTCGTCATAATTTAGGGTGACCAGGTATTCTTTTAGTTTCTGTTTACATTGGAATTTGTTCATTAAATGTATGTTTAATGTGCGGTGCAGCTTATTCTATAGTAATGTGGTTAAATAACGGTAATGCCGCCGTGCAAAAGTGGTATTTGTTAAAACTCTTGGACAAATAGATTTGGGTCTTCTTCTGAGCGTAGGGTTTTCAGGTCTATCAGGATAGTTAACTTTATGTGTACGTGTGGTCGCTCGAAAAATACAGGATGTTTTTTTAACCAGTGCGCAATTTTTTTTGGTGTTTCAGTATCAGTATAGAACACATTTCAATCAATTATCACATTTTTATCAACACATTTTTTTTTAAATTTATCCGTCCTTAAATCAGTAAACTCTGGGAACCCTACATAATATTTCGTAATATGATATCGAGAACAGCGCGTGGCACAACGTGACTCTCGCGGCGATGCGGTGTTGCAGCGACAGTCTGCGCACGCATGCGCTGTCGAGACGCCCGTGTCTAACGTTTTCCCGCGCAGCGCCGCGCAATCGCCGCGTCGAATGTATCGTAACTCGTAGGTACTCGTAGGTCACGATGTCAGACTACCCCAACCGTGAGATTTATGAGATGGTGCGAGTGTGCTTACAAATTTACGAGCAGTGCGCAGGATGTATGCGAGGGATAGGTTCAATATAACTGTTTCCATTTTTTTTTTTTGTTGCTGTTTGCCAATTTTTTTTGTACAGCCATTTAATTAGTGAGTCAAGAGAAGTATTAATGTCATTTTCATATGTTATTGCGTTCTTACAAGGGATCGTTACTGTCGTCTGCAAACATAGTTAAAGGTTGTTCAAGTGACATGGACATGTCATTGACATATAATATGAACAAAAACGGGCCCACAACAGTTCCTTGTGGAACACCGTATGAGATTTTACGTTCTCGTGATCTTGTTATCTCCTCATGTTTATTAACTACATTAATACGGCTAACTTCGGTTATTAGTGTTCTATTTTCTAAATAGGATTTTATAAGCTCAAGCACGTTACCTCTAATGCCATACGCATCTAATTTATTAAGTAATGTATTATGATGGACATAATCAAATGCCTGCGTCATATCGCATAATATTGCACATATGGGGGATCATTTATCCATATTACTAATAATAGTGTACAAAAAGTCATAAATGGCCATATTAATGGTTCTGTGCTGTCTGAATCCTTTTTGTTCTTCACAAAGAATATTCTTTTTTTCCACGAAATTATATAATTCTTTGTAGATGTATTTCTCAAATATCTTCGAAACAACCGGTAATATGTGAAATTGGTCTATAATTTTCCATTTACTCCTTATCTTCTTTCTTAAATAAAGGTTTAATTATAGATGTGTGGCGGCTTAGTTATCGCAATATGCTGAGTTGCATTCTTGACGAAATATGAGGGAGCGGGCGATCGGCTCGCCAATCGCCTACATACTACCGCCCTGCCTCGACGCGGACCTAGTACGTAGTTAGTTATAACGAAGTATTGTGGAACCCGAATTATAAGACATTTATAGGTTGGCAAAAAAGAGTCTGTCGTGGTAACCATTGGAACTAAAATATTTTTTTGGTGGCAGCACTGCTTTGTTTATCATCAACAAGTAGCTAATCTGTCATTGTGTTATGTTCCCAGTTGTATTTTACATATTTCTAATTAACTATCAATTATTAATGCTTTTGAACATATAAAAAATTAATAAAACAATAAGGAGTAGTGGTGTGAGCTGTGATATACCTACTAAGTTTTCTTAAGAAATTTGGCGGAATCTGAAGCGGAACAAATTTTGTCTCCGATTGACAATGTTTACGAAAGAACTGCCGACACAACAGGTATTTATCCAAGAAATTTATCTTTTATTCAATGCCAGTCATTGTTTTTCCTTTCTAATACTAAGTTTTATCGCTATTATAAGTTTCAAGCCATTTTATTGTTTTATTTACTAATAGATTATTGAGGTTATGTTTTCTAGTTTGACAAATCGCGTGTACGTTAATTATTGATGTTTGATACTTGAAATTGAAAAATGTACCTACATGGAATTAATATGATTGTCTTTATATTTTTTTCAAGGTAAATGTCACAGTACAATTAGAGAAATTGTTAATGAAGGAGAAAACAATTAAGGATTTTTTCTACACCTGGAGGAACACCAAAACAGTTGGCGGAAGAAAGAATTAGACGATTTTGATCTGTGTGCAATTAGACAAAAAGTTCAACACTATAACGAAATAGCCAAGTATTTTTTTTTTTTGTTAATGCTATTATCGCATACCTCAGTAAAAAAGTATAATTTATATTTATTATTTTTCAGGTGCCTATTCTACGTAATATATTACCTATAGTTTGAGGAGACGGGTTATAATGGGAGCCGTAAACGTGTAAGAAAGATTTTTATACTATTTTCTTATATAAGAAATGTAAAACTGACACATTAGTGTTAATGGAAAAAATCTATCATAGCACCGAAAAGGAATACAAGAATGATGTTACGTCACGTTTTTCTTTTTAAATAAAATCTAAACTTTAGCGTGTTATTTCATTTTCATTGTCATGTGAATAGTGATAATGTTATGTACCCCGCATAGACATACCTGACGCCTTCATTAGTCAACTGTTCAAGTTTATTCGATATTGCCCGTACCTTTCGAATGTGACATGCTATAGGTACTCTCTGACTTCCGATTAGTTTCCGACAGTAAGCAGCTGTAAGTCACCTTCTTGTCGACTATAAACTGTCAGCATTAACAGGATTCGTTCAGTATCATTCATGTCAAATTTGATACAGGCATACCAACCATCGAATGGTTGTGAATACCCTTGATGGTGGCCGCAAATGCGATTGCTGATCATTATGTCTTGTGTATCGGGTTCAATCGGCAATCCCTGAGTGTAATTTAATTAATTTTTAAACTGAATAAGTTTGTATTATGTTATTATGATGGCACTCTTAGATAAAAAGTTATTCCAGCGAAATAATGCGCAATCTACTAAATACAATGAAAGTAAAAGACTGTGTGCCTATCAAGTCTTGAAATCTTGACTGATGAGAATTTCCGGGATCTCGTGTTTGTGGATTAAAACAACAAGTATCTTATCACTTTTAGTCCTAGTATACAGGGTGGCCATACCTGCTAAGCAGGCGCCCTCATTTTTTCCAGACTCTTTTTTGCCAAGCTGTACTTCCTTGGAGTTCGACTCTTTAATTATCTCACCATACACGGAACACGCACAACACTGGTGACCCTTCGACGACGAGTCCGCAGCGAGTTCCGACGCTGTTCCTTTCTCCACGGGCGGCAAACCACTTACAAAAAAAGCTGTAAAAATAATTTGATTAACTGTCACCCGATTACTCTTATTCCTATTTTGTCAAAAATATTCATTAAATGTATTCTCAACAGACTTGTCAGCTTTTGTAGAAAATGTTACATTTTAGATAATGAACAGTTTGACTTTCAAGAGCACAGGCCGACAACACAGGCAATATTTTTTTCCTTAGAGTAATATCCTGAGTATTCCAAATAATAATCATCTAACAACAGGACTTTTCTTCGACCTGTCACAAGCTTTCGACTTAGTAGCCGACGCGACGTTGACCTTTTTGTTACAAAGTTAGAAAAAAAATAAACGCACTGCAGTGGATTTCGTCTTATTTTACACATGTGACCTAAACCTATGTACAGACACTAGCACATAAAGCTACTACAGTCTATCAGATTTATTTAATAGATTTTCAACTTTATGGCTACAGTATTAGATTCAAGATTGATTGGGAAATTTTGACAGTTTCGGGTAGCTGCTTATTTATATTTTTGACGTAGCAGAAATGCCCCAATAAAACTGCGATGTTTTTGGCCAGTACTGCCCACCTAATGAGGTTCAGATTCATAGTTTTTAGATTTTTTACGTATGGTTTTGGCCGTAAAACGGTGGAACATAGATTTTTTTTAGTCGTGGGCTCTCGTACTACATTTGGCGAGCGCCAGAGATGTTTGTAGCTGAGTAGCTTCTTTTCAACATTTTTAGCATCTGATTAAGAAAACGTTGCACTGACGGGGACAAGAGACATTCCTCGTACATTTGATCTGATATGGAACTAGAGAGGACTCTCGTCCACACACAACATGCACTAATAAGAGTTCAAGGCAGATGTCATATTTGCATCGTATAAATAGTGTTCGATGTTGTTGACGTCATAAAAATTAAACCACTATTAAGATTTTAAGTACCTAGCTAGCTTTATTATATAATGGTTTTAATATCAAAACACAGCGATTTCGGTGCGTTTGACGGCCGCGAGTCCATCGTCCCACGTGAGCATGGCGTTGAAGGAGAAGTAGAGAGCGACGGCCGATAGCATGTGCCACAGGTCGTGTGAGTCGTAGAACTGCAGCACGCGGCACTCGTGGTTCAGGTGCCGTGACAGCGCCGGCGTCGTCGACCTGCAACATGGACATAGCGCTCATCACAAACTCACAACTCGAACGGACCAGCGCGCACCAGTGCACCACACTTAAACAGTCAGTACAAGATATTCGGAGAAACATAACGCTCGTGTTATACACTTGCATCTGCTGCATATTGAAAGTTATTATTATTTAAATAACTTTTATTACTTAAGTATATGAATGATTGGCAATGAAAATTGAAAAAGAGACAGGCGCGGGATTTCCCTGTGAAAAAAATTTAGTATTGTCGTAACTTTAATGCATACCATGAAAGATAGTTTTAATTATTATTTATGTACAACCACCTAGAAAACCTAAAACCTTTTGTTGTTATTATCTTCGTCTCACTATAATTGGCCAGCTGCAAGCCCGGTCGGCGGCGCGGCGGCGCAGCGGCGTGCGTGGCACATGTCGTCGATCGTTTGTTGATGATCCTTTTGAGTAGATATGTACGTACGTACTTAATGCAAAGTAAGGTTACCTACCGCAAGTTGTTGCTGAACTGAATAGCTTTCTATGATATTCGTGGTAACTTGTTCTGATGGTGTGTTTCGTATACTCTCATGCAACTTGGGTTACGTCTGGTGTTCCACAAGGCTCAATTCTCGTTCCTCTTTTATTCATTATAAATAATTAGATAACTGTTTTCAAAATTCCAAATTTTTGTTATATGCTTATGATCTCAAAGTATATATTCGGACCTATTCGGAACATTCAGGATTACTATCTTCTCCAAGAGAACTTGGAACGACTGATAAATTTCATACTGACAATGAGTAAGTAAGTAATATTATAGAAGAGAATAAAGCGAATAAGATGTACGGATTTTAATGAGATCCACTCATGACTTAAGCAGACCTCATCGTACCTCTGCTTGTATAAAACCCTAGTCCGTTCCCAGCTCTAATTTGCTGTATCCATCTGGAACCCGTAAATACATTGACATTATAGAAAATAGACAGGTATAAGAACAACGGCAGGCATTAGACACAACATTGGACATACATATATTTACATGCTTTTTGAAAAGATTTCGTAGCTTTTTGCAGGAGACAGCTTAGTTGAGCTGACAACTTTTTAAATTATATAAATGTAAATGTCATGCATGAACAGAGGGGTAATTGCGGAACTTTTTATCGGTAGGAATTGGTTTAATATTCAAAGTTAAACAACATTCATTGCGTTATTTACGTTGCTGAGCCACAATTTATTCGAACAAATGACGCAATGGTTTAGAAATAATCTTCAATCCCATTCAGATTCTGATAAATTGTGCGTTTCGCAATTAGGGTGCAGGTCATCTCTTAGTGACTTTAAAGTATTAATATCTGGTTGACCGAGCTTTGCACGGTATTTTTTGGTAAATTGTGTTTAAAATAATAAGTTTATGTTCAAGTTGATTATCGATAAAGTTGGTCATTGAAAACATGAATAAAACGACATTTTATAAAAATGAATCCTAGCTAGATCGATTTATCGCCCCCGAAACCCCTTGTATATTAAATTTCATGAAAATCGTTGGAGCCGTTTCCGAGATTCAGATTATATATATATATATATACAAGAATTGCCCGTTTAAAGGTATAAGATTCATAAATGGTAATTTGTGGGCTTCATTATAATTTAAGTTATTTATGTTTGCATAATGTCGCTATTTGTTGTTTCTATTATACTAAAATAAAATTTGGTGCCTGTTGTAATTTTTCAGTTGTCTGGTAATTAAATTGGTAGAGCAGAGTAGCAGGAACGGGGTACGTACCAGTCGGTGCTGCCAGAGACGAAGAAGTAGAGACCGGGCACCCAGGCGGCCGTGGCGCCGGCGAGGTACAGCCACGCGTACCAGCGCGGGCGCTCGCCGTGCAGCAGCTTCATGGTCAGGTAGAACACCATGTACAGGAGCGTGTTGCACAGCAGCACGGACAGCAGGTGCCCCGCGAAGTCCGCACTTTGCGTGAACAACCTGCCACAGGGACAACTCTTACTACCTGACTTCTCCTGCCTATCGTTCAGATACCAACTGGACTTTAAACAGATCGACCCCACAGTATTGTTACCAATATTTTGTACGTGAGCCAATCCAGCAAACATTTTTGTCATAATATAATCAAACATTTATATGACCTTGAGTCTTATTAAAGTTATTTTATAGTATTTTTTTAACTCTATGTCATATACCGGTGCATTATATGTCCGAATAGTCAAATGAATTTTTTGTCGTATAATAATGTCATATAGACGTTATTTCGACATTTTTATACAATCGTCATATAATAATGTCTACGACGACATCTATAAAACTTACTTATACAACTTTTCGTCGTGTAAACGATTTCGTAGTATAACGTCATAATGCCGTCAATTTTGTCATAATAGGTGGGTGCCCCACGAACTCAATGATCGCCAGCGCGAAGTACAAGACGCGACGTGCCTTGCACTGCTCACTGGTGGTGCGTTGGTTTGTAGTGTTAGCTCCGTAAACGTCGTTGATGTTGCGTGCCGCTTGTGCCGCATTGCTGCCACGACGGTACTCATATTCCATAATTACTCGATTTTTTAACGTATCCATGATGACGAAACAGATTAGATACGAGACAAAAGAGATAAAGATAAAGACCTAATATATTAGGTCTTTACCTATGAAATTGCCGTTCTGCAGTACTGGCCATTTCAAATCAAAATAATTTTTGTTTTGTTTGTCTAAGAATTCTAATTTCAAATTAATTTTATTTTAAAAACATGGAATTCTTTTTCCAAAAGTACCTAGTCATTTGTTTATTGATTAGTGTTACATTTTCATCGCATTTCAATCTTTTTCGTCATCATGGATACGTTAAAAATTCGAGTAATTATGGAATATGAGTACCGTCGTGGCAGCAACGTGGCACAAGCGGCACGCAACATCAACGACGTTTACGGAGCTAACACTACAAACCAACGCACCACCTGTTATTGGTTTGCTCACTTCCAATCTGGAAATTTCGACCTGAAAAATGAACCTCGCGGTCGTCCGAAGACTTTGGTCGACAATGACGAATTAAAGGTGATTGTGGAAGCTGATGATACACTATCTACGGCTGAATTAGCAGCAGCTTTCGACGTTAGCGTCAAAACAATATCGGTCCATTTGCGTCAAATTGGCAAGGTAAAAAAGCTTGACAAACGGGTGCCCCACGTACTCAATGATCGCCAGCGCGAAGTACGCGTCGAGACGTGCCTTGTACTGCTCAACAGACACACAAATGAAGGAAGTTTGAACTGCATTGTTACCTGCGATGAAAAATGGATTCTGTTTGATAACCGCAAGCGCTCAGCAAGTTGGTTGGATCCTGGTTCAGCACCTAAACAATGCCCTAAACGAAAACTTACCCCTAGAAAAGTGATGGTCACTGTTTGGTGGTCTAGCGCCGGTGTGATTCATCACAGCTTCTTACCAAACGGGGTGAGCATTACTGCAGATGTGTACTGTGAAGAACTGAACTCAATGATGGAGAAGCTGGCACGTCTCCAACCAGCATTGGTCAATCGCTCGTCTCCGCTGCTCCTGCACGACAACGCGCGACCTCATACTGCACAGCAGACGGTCTCCAATTTGCAAGAACTGGGGTTGGAAGCTCTCCGTCATCTGCCCTACTCACCAGACCTTGTGCCTACAGACTACTTCTTTTCCAGAATTTGGATAACTTCTTGGCGGGAAAAATTTCAATACCCGAGAGGCAGTACAAAATAATGCCTTTGAAGAATTTGTTGCCTCCCGTCCAGCTGATGAGCTTTCACGAGACACCTTGCTTTCTCTACTAGAGGCTTTTCCCATAGAAAACCATACATGGAACTTTTAATTTTTTTTTTAATTATGTCTCTTCGCGATCGCAGGCGTTTGCTAGATTTATGCTTCCTTCATAAGTTAATTAATGGAAAAATACAGTGCAACTGCCTTCTGCAAAGTGTTTCCTTAGCAGTTCCAAGAATTTACCCCAGGGCCATAAAAATAAAAAAGTATTTGATACACCTTTTGTAAAAACCAATCTAGGTCTACAGTCTCCAGTTATACGAATGAGCAACGAATACAACAACATTGTATTAAACATACCTGAATTAGATATTTTCCACGACAAGCTACCTGGATTCAAAAAGAAAATCGTGCTATCCATGCCAAGTTGTTCCTAATTTTAATTCTATTTTTATAATTATTATTGTTTTATTTCTTAACTTTGTTTTTGGTGCTTTTCATGTCATCTGGCTTATGTGCATCAGTATATTTAATTTAGTTTAGTTTGTTTTTAGTTTAAAATTTAGTTTAGAATGTTTTTAGTGTAGTTTGATATTTCAAGGCAGCAAGATATTTTAATCAGTGCTATGTACGCCGTAATTGTCACGTACATTAGTCCTTTAGTCATTAAGATTATTAAGTGTAAGTGTAATGTACATGATGTAGCTGTGCTTCTTTTAAATAAATTAATAAAAAGCTGATTTTTTTAAGAAGGGCGTCAATAATCTGCCACTGCGTTGGCAAAGATGCATTGATTGCATGGGTGATTATTTCGATTAATACAAATAAAAAATACATGAAAAAAATTCGTTTAATTTTTTTTCATACAAAACGGCATTTTCATAGGTTACCTATTATTAGAAAAAAAACCAATATTTTTTTTTTGTTTTTTGGCTCTACTGAAAACTCGTGTTTTGTCCTTTACGACAATTGAAATTTCCGGTATCGATATAAAAGATAAATTACATTCAACATTTGTCCTGGGTAATAATATAAGTATAATAATATTGTATAGTTAATGTTGATATGTTGTGTGTTGTTTTATAGTATTGTATAATTAATATAATCTCTCCGCTTTTCCGTTTTTTTTTTTTTTTGAATAATTGAAAACAGAAACATTTTAAGTTAAACTCTATGATTCGACACTACCTACTAGGTACTAGGCAAATCGTTCTGTCGCTGGAAAATAATCATTAAAAGGGTCTAGCCGTACTTCCATAGGCAAACTGCCCCCGATGGGAACCTATATCGTAACCTATGTTATATTGTAGAGGGTACTAATAGTAGTTCACTGAGTAGGTATTAGCTCTATATCTTATTTAATGGAGGAGCTATTTGAAAAAAAAGTGTCCGGAGACGACTTTGATTCAAAGTGACATATCTGTGGTAATTTTAAAGCTAGGAAAATAAAACAAACTTCAGTGTTTATGGGACACTTTATAGTTTATATAATAGCAATTTTCTATGAGCCAAGCCTAAACAAAAATAATAAAAAAAAAAAATGATTTCTATTAGATCGAACTGAGTTACCACTTTGGAAAATATATGATAATTGCCTATACCCGGCCTAACAGCATGCCAAGTTTCATCAAAATCCATATGGTGCAACATATGGAAAAAAATATTAAAGTTTGTTGACGCTTATAAATTGTATTTGATTTTAATAATCTTTGGCAAAGTAGCGTTTTGATAGCTTGTAAAAAGTATAGAAACGGTTGGTGTCACTAGCCTATTACAAAGGTTTGTTGATCTACTTTTAAAGTGACTAGATTTATCAAAAGTACCCGCATATGCATGTTCCTACATGATCACAGTTGATAGTCGTGGTACGCTCTCGCTTTTATTATCTGCGCAGTTTTACAAATTCTTAATTCATCATTCTTATGTCATCTTCATCATCATAACAATAATCATTTTTTTCGTCCACTGATTCTAATTGTGAAATATCAAGTCGATCTGTTTCTATATGAATATGTGAAGGTCCTTGTCATGTGTCGTCAGTAGCCAAACGCAATTAATCAACATTTAATTTTATTACACAGAACATTGCCAAGTTTAAGCTCAACATTGTATTTACGCAGTTCATTTTCGGTTTGCAATGTTTTCTTTCGTTTTCCAGTCCTTCGCAATATAAAGCCACAAATCAACAATTATTACATTTCCCAGACATAGTTGTCGATATATTTTTAGGTCACTGCTTTGTTCACTAGTTTATATATATATTTTTAAACATAAACAAATAATACGTCCCAGAATTAAGAATTTGTAAAACTGCGCAAATAATAAAAGCGAGAACATGCATATGCGGTTCTTTTGATAAATCTAGTCACTTTAAAAGTAGATCAACAAACCTTTGTAATAGGCTAGTGACACCAACCGTTTCTATACTTTTTACAAGCTACCAAAAAGCTACTTTGCCAAAGATTTTATTAAAATCTAATACAATTTATAAGCGTCAACAAACTTTAATATATTTTTTTCCATATGTTGCACCATTTGGATTTTGATGAAACTTGGCATGCTGTTAGGCCGGGTATAGGCAATTATCATATATTTTCCAAAGTGGTAACTCAGTTCGATCTAATAGAAATCATTAAAAAAAATTTTTTTTTTTAATATTTTTGTTTTGGCTTGGCTCATAGAAAATTGCTATTATATAAACTATAAAGTGTCCCATAAACACTGAAGTTTGTTTTATTTTCCTAGCTTTAAAATTACCACAGATATGTCACTTTGAATCAAAGTCGTCTCCGGACACTTTTTTTTCAAATAGCTCCTCGATTAAATAAGATATAGAGCTAATACCTACTCAGTGAACTACTATTAGTACCTTCTACAATATAACATAGGTTACGATATAGGTTCCCATCGGGGGCAGTTTGCCTATGGAAGTACGGCTAGACCCTTTCAGCGTGTACATAGTGTTCGAGTTAATCGAACACTCAGCGAAAATACATAATTGCATCGATCGCAAGTATGCACATTCGCTCGAATCACACAATATCGACCAGTTCGCGATCAGATCTCTTTAGAGACACCACGCACTCAAAACCATTACCATTACCATTTAACCATTACCAATAAGTAGTTATATAGTTTACCATTATACTTTGTAACTCTTTATAGTGATTTAATATAACTGTTTCCACTTTAACTGAAGACTTTAACTTTAACCAAATAAACCATTACCTTATCAATACGAAAAAGTAGTGTTAGGTCACCATAGCACCGAGCGCAGCTTTTTACATGGTCCTTCGAGCATTTAGTTACCAGTGAATACCAGTGAAACAGTGCCACGCAAACCAGAACTTCGCTGCAATTTGACGGTTCGAGCAAATAAGGTCAGATCAAACCATTTATTTATACTAATCAATTCAAATTTTTAACCAATTTAAAGAAGGATGGATCCGAAAGGAAGACCATCGATAATTACAAGCGCAAGGCTAGCATGTTAGAAGCATACTGGTGCGATTACCAAGACAATCATAGGAAGATTTGTGAGCTTGGGAAACTTGAGCACATTTATTTCAAAAAGGGTTGTTTCGATACAGCCCAGGAAGTTTATTTGAAAAGTAAGGAAATTATTGATAAAACTCTTGGGCAGTTAACCACAACGCAGCTTCAAGCAGGAAGTCCCCGTAGGCCAGGAGTAGAGGACTTAAAAACATTACCAGGTAGCCGAGCTGAACAATACCTAAATGCTGACTATCGCAGGCCGGAGGTTGAGGCAACGCAGCCACGTCCAGGTACGTCATCTTACTGTGAGCAGTCCTCGCAGAGAGACAATTTGCCTTATGCAGGGAGAGGGTCCAGCAAGCTGAACGAGTTAGTGAAAAAGCAGAACATAAACTTCAAGGCGTTTATGAGAACCGTATGTAACATCCAATTGGATACGTTTGAGAATCAATGGCAATTCGAGAATGCTCTCAAATCACTGGAAAGCCGATGGGGGCAGATTGACAAACTTCATTGGGAAATTGAAGGTGAGGATGGAGGCGACGATTTAACTTACCAAGCGGAATTCTGCAAGCACGAGGAAATGTTCAGTGAGTTGACAAATGACATCAACCAAAAGATGTGGGCGGTAAGGCACCGTGAGAAGTCAGCTCCAAAGATGGACATCCCCGTGTTCAATGGGACTTACAACCAATGGATCCCGTTCAAAGACTTGTTCAGCGAAGCCATCGATAGGAACCCGTCAATGTCTAATGCGCAAAAAATGCAGTTCCTAAAAAGTAAGGTGACTGGGGAGGCAGAGCGTCTGATTCACCATTTACAGATAAGCTCTGACAATTATCGAGTATGTTGGGAGATTTTACAACATAGATATGGTAATAAGAAATTGATTTTTACGTCCCATATTAACATTCTACTTGGTCTCCCCAACATGCAACAGCAATCGATGGCCATGATTAAGAAGCTGCATGACCTAACCAAGGAGACGCTTCACGCTATTCAGAATCTTGGAGTGGATATAGCAACTTGGGATCCGCTTTTAGTGCACCTACTGGCGCAAAAGCTTGATAACGAGACCTTCACCGAATACATAGAGTCGATCAAGAACCCAAGAGAGCTACCCGATCTACATGAGTTCCTGACGTTCTTAGAGATGAAATTTACAGCATTAGAAGCGTCCCGTCGTAAGCAAGAACCAGCCAGCCAAAGAACGATACAGCAGCAACCACATAAAAATTACAACCACAACCAGAAGAAAAGTTTTCACCAAAATAATCATCAGTCAGGAAATAAAGACCATTCAAAATCGAACATGAATAATTCATGTCATGTGTCACAATCAACAACCTGCGTATTGTGCAATACAGAACACGGATTGTGGCGTTGCCCTGATTTTTTGCAAATGACGCACCAGCAGAAATTGAACAAAATTGAGCAATTAAATTATTGTAAAAATTGTCTATGCAGTCATAACAAGAAACCATGTCAATCGAAAAAGCGTTGTCGTAAGTGTTTAGCTGCGCATAACACTTTGCTTCACGAAGCATTGGTAAGTCAAAGTCCAGCAGCGTCAACAGAAGAAAACGCCAACAATGTTGCAACCAAAAAGAGCACATCTAGGTCATCTCACGTGTCTTGGGATGATATGTCTGAAATACTTTTAGCTACAGCGATCGTAAAAGTAAAGGGAGCTGATGGAATCCAACACAAGATGAGAGCTTTGATTGACCAGGGTTCTCAACTGTCATTGATCAATGAAAACGCGGCCCAAATATTAGGATTAAAGAGAACCTATTTTAAAGGTCACATTTTTGGTGTTGGTGAAAAACAAAACAATACGAAAGGAATGTTACAGATAACAATACAGTCAGTAAATAGCGATTTTGCTTGCGAGGCACAAGTTGTTATTATGAACAACTTGATCAAACGTCTACCTAACAACACATTTAATAAACCAACCTCATGGGATCATATCCAAGGATTACAATTGGCTGATCCAGAATTTCATATAAGCAGACCCGTGGACATGCTTCTAGGAGCAGACGTTTACAGCAAAATAATGTTGGGAGGTATTTTGCGAGGAAATAAAGACGAACAACCAATAGCTCAGCAGACGCAACTGGGATGGCTGCTGTGTGGGTCCATGAAACCACATTACCAGTGCAATGTTGTTCTAAACAATACAGAGGACCTACTCAAATATTGGGAGAACGAAGACATTAGCCAGAAGATAGAGATGTCAAACGATGACCACAGTTGTTTACAGTTTTTTATGCAAACCACTAAGAGGCTTGAGAACGGAAGGTACGAAGTCCGACTACCATTTAAGCCGGAACATAAGGAGAAGTTGGGGGTAACCAAACCACAAGCACTAGCTCAATTTAGAAACTTAGAGAAAAAATTGGAGAAGAACAGCAACATTAAAACGGATTACCAAAAATTCATGGACGAATATTTATCGTTAAACCACATGATACCGTGTAAAGTTAACCAGGCACCCGAGTGTTACTTACCACACCATGCAGTCATTCGGGCTGAATCTACCACCACCAAGCTAAGGGTAGTTTTTAACGCCTCAGCTAAGTCATCAACAGGGTACAGTCTAAACGACGTCATGTACAGGGGCCCAAATATACAAAAGGACCTACAAGAGCTTATTCTGAAATGGAGGCAATATCAATTTGTATATACATCTGATATTGAGAAGATGTACAGAATGATCCGAGTGCACCAAGAAGATCAAGCGTATCAAAAAGTACTGTGGCGAGAATCAAACGACCAACCAATACAATCGTTTCAACTCGTCACGCTCACGTACGGAACCAAACCAGCAGGATTCCTAGCGATGATGTGCATGAAACAATTGGCGTCTGATGAAAGGCAGAAATTCCCTGACGCTGCAAAAGAATTAGAAGGCAGCTTTTATATGGATGATTTTTGCGGGGGGCGCCATACCATTGAATCAGCAAATAAGTTAAAATCCGATCTCATAGAATTGTGTCGGTTGGGAGGATTTAATCTTAGAAAATGGACCTCAAACAAACCAGAGCTATTAACCCATTTAGAAAGAGAGCAATGTGACCAGTCAACGTACGAGTTCAAGCAAAATGACTCTACCAAAACATTGGGTCTCTGTTGGAACCCGCAAATGGATAATTTTTCTTTCAACTCTAAAATAGAACCAGAATCGCCAGCAGCTATTACCAAGAGAGCTCTACTTTCGGACATTTCCAAGCTATTCGATCCATTAGGGTGGTTAACCCCCCTGAGTACTACCATGAAACTATTGTTTCAAAATGTCTGGCTGTCCAAGCTACAGTGGGATGACCGCCTACCAGAGAAAATGAACTCCGAGTGGACTAAATTAAAACAAGAATTTACAGACATTAAACATATGAATGTCAACAGATGGCTAGGAATGGAAGAAAAACAAAGAATAGAGTTGTTAGGATTTTGTGACGCCTCAAACAAGGCATATGCGTGTGTGATATACTGTAAGGTAGTAAAGAAAGAAGAGACAACCATCACATTAGTTGCAGGGAAAGCCAGATTGGCGCCACTCAGCAAAGTCTTATCCATACCAAGACTAGAGTTAATGGGCGCTCAGCTGTTAGCTCAGCTAATGCAAAAAGTTCAAAATTGCTTAGCGGATTATCCTACGGACGTCTACTGTTGGACTGATTCAACTTCAGCACTAGGTTGAATACAAGGAGATCCAGCCCGATGGAAACCATTTGTAGCCAATCGTGTAACGACAATCACCAAAATCATATCATCAAAACATTGGCAATATGTCAAGACGACAGATAATCCAGCTGACTGTGCAAGCCGTGGTTTGACTGTCAGGCAACTCAAAGACCACAAGTTATGGTGGCAAGGGCCGTCATGGCTACCAACGCACACGAACCAAGAAAATAGTGAAACCATTTATGAGACGAGTTTAGAAACAAAACCGTCTATTTTAAAACAAAGCAATGCGATAGTCATTGCACAAACGCAAGAATCGCTGATTACTGAAATTGTCAATCACCTAATTAACAAGTATAGCTGCATAACAAAAATTATACGTATTTTAGCATGGATACTGAGATTGCCTACCTTGCATAAACAGGCTCGACGACAATACCTAGAATTACACGAGCTTCGTCACGCAAAACAGGTGATTGCAGACAGAATTTGCAAACGACCTAGATTATTTAAATAAACACGGAAGAGTGCACTCCAAAAGTAAGATTTTGAAATTGAATCCAACCATAGATGAACATGGAATCTTACGAGTAGGCGGCAGATTGGAAAATGCCCACATCAGCCTCGAAATGAAACATCCTATCATATTACCACACGATCATCTGCTAACCACACTACTCATAGACCAAGCTCATAAGTTGACTTTCCATGGCGGAGCGCGTCTAACGTTAGCAAACCTTCGACAGCAGTTTTGGATACTCGGGGGATATATGGCAACTAAGAAGTATGTGAGAAAATGTGTCATATGCCGGAAACATAATCCCATAAGGCAACACCAGCTCATGGGAGATTTACCAGAACCAAGGGTGAATCCAGAACACGCGTTTTATCACTGCGGCGTAGATTACACAGGATTCGTCGAGGTCAAGGCTAACAAAGGACGTGGAATCAAAACCACTAAAGGGTACATAGCAGTTTTCGTATGTATGGTTACGAAAGCTGTTCACCTAGAAATTGTGTCAGATATGAGCAGCTGCGCCTTTTTGGCAGCTCTATCAAGAATGGCAGCTAGAAAAGGAGCACCACGACACATTTACAGTGACAATGGTACTAACTTCGTGGGTGCGAACAGATTGATTCAGGAAGAGTTTAACCAGCTTCAGAACATATTCAGTGACAGTTTTTTAACAGAGATCACTGAAATGGGCATAGAATGGCACCTTAACGTACCCAGCTGGCCTAACGCCGGTGGACTATGGGAGCGAGCAGTACGCAGTCTAAAACACCATCTCAAAAGGGTCATTGGTCAACAAAGACTAACCTTCGAGGAGTATACCACATTATTAGCGAAACTTGAAGCGTGCCTGAACTCTCGACCACTTTGTGCGATATCTGAGGATTCCGACGATATAAACTTCCTCACACCAGCTCATTTCTTATCAGGAAGACCAGGAACAACCATTATAGAAACTGAGCAAGATGCTAGAACTAGATGGCACCTAACCAATAAATTATTTCAGGATCTTTGGAAACGATGGAAAACTGAGTACTTGGTACAACTCTCGTCTCGCAATAAATGGATGGAACCACAGAAAAACTTCGTTATTGGAGATTTAGTGGTGATTCATGATGAGAATCTACCTCCAGGAAAATGGGCCCTTGGACGTGTGATCGACACGCACCCAAGAAACGACGGTCTAACCAGAGCAGTTTCATTAAAAACCAAAAATGGGGTCATGAAACGCCCTATCGTGAAACTCTCAGTTTTGCCTGTTAATCAAAATAACGTAACAGAACCAAAACCACCTATAAAACCACCTACCATATTACCAGAAAAGAAAAGAAAGCCAAGGTCAAAGATAGCAACTGTAGTAACCGTTTTACTAAGATTACTCATGCTAATTTTCCCAACTTACGGTTCAGTCGAAGTAAAACCATTTCCCAGCAACCAGACGCTTTATTTTGACCCTGTATCAAAAGTGCAACTAATCAGGGACAAATGGACATTAGTCATGTACTACGACATGGAACCTTATTGGACAGGCATAAAAACATACAATAAAATAGCTAATTATCAAGAACAATTATGCGCTACTATTGAAACACAATCTCATTGTAATTCAATCGTCGAGCAAGCCCGCCACGATTACCAGGAACTAGAATACTACAATGAACTTTTGCTATCACAGCATTTTGATGTTCACACTAGACAGCGACGCGCGGGACAGACGGGTCGGCACCGACGAGGCTTAATCGACGGTGTCGGGTACCTAGCGAATGACTTATTCGGAGTGTTGGACTCACGTTTTGCAAACCAGTACGAAAAGGACATTGAGACCATACATCGCAATGAGAAACACCTTTCCAATTTATGGAAAAACCAAACTTCCGTAATTGAAGCTGAGTTCAACCTTATGAAAAGAATGGAGACCACTGTAAATAAACAGCACAAATTGATTAATAAAAAGCTAATGGATTTGCAAGAAAACGAGAGCGTTCTCCAACGTAACATTCAAAATATTTCATACGCCAATGAATTCACAATGTTAGCGATGTCCGGGAACGGCTTACTACAAGGTTTAAAGCGACTTCAAGACACGTTGCTCGATGCAATAACAGACATCTTCCACGGTCAAATTAATATACATTTACTGCCACCAACGCAGCTTAAACGTGAGCTCCAAACCATATACGGTCAGATGCCGGAAGATCTCACACTACCAATCACAAATATAGACACAGATCTTCAGTATCTTTACAAACTACTGAAAGTCAAGGCCAGAGCGACGCATAAATATGTTATTATTGAAGTTACTTTCCCACTTGTATCCAGAGAAAGCTTCCAATTGTATAAGATAGTGCCTATACCGCACCAAACAAACACCCGTATGACCAAAATAATACCAGTCTCAGAATACGTTGCAGTCAACCTAAAGAAAGATTCCTACTTTAGTATGTCCACCCACGAACTTACAGAATGTTTACACCATGGACCTACTTATATGTGTCAGCTGCTGAAACCAATTCTAGACCAAAAAAACGAGGAAAGTTTTTGCGACAAAGACCCGGCAACAAATACATGTACAGTTAAAAAATCAAACTGCACTAATGCATGGATCGAATTACATTTGACTTCTCAGCACTTATACTTTTGTTGTGACACCTACACAATAAGAATAATATGCGGCGATCAAGTAACAGTTCGTCAGCTGAGCCAAGCCGGGGTTATTGGCGTAGGTCAAGAGTGCATCATTAAAGGCAAGGACTTCTCGTTATATTCGATTCATCATCAATCCAACCAAGTCAACATTTCACCAACCATTTACATGCCTGAATTCGATCAAATCAACCACTTGGTTAACATAAAAATCCCTGACGAAAAGCAAATTGATGACGGAAACCTTACCATATCAATGGATAGTCTCGGGGAAGAGATAGATAAACTAAAAAATAGCGATCCGGGGATAGAAGAGATATCGCCCCATGACATCCACCAGTACGTAATTTGCTACGTATTACTGTCGATCGTTTTATGCGCGGCAGCAGTCTGGATGTGGAAAACTGGGCGATGTGGCCTGTGCCGCAAGCCCGAGCAGCCTGGCGAGGGATCCTGCCGGCACGAGGCGGCGGTGACCCCGCCAAAACCGCGGCGTCGCAGTGAGAGTCGCCATGAGCAGCAGTTAGCAGCGGCTCCATCGACACCGAGACCAACCAAGAAAGACAATTATAGTGAAATGCTTAGCGCGAAAGATCTAAATAATAAAAGTGAAATCGAGTTCAGTTTATACAGTTGTGCCAAGCGCTGGCCTAGTGCAAGTTACAGTGCAGTGAAACGGGACAAACACAAGGACTCAGGCCATCGCAATGTCGCCTTTTCTGTAGAGGACTCGATAGTTTAACTTTAAACCAAATTTTATGTTTTCTTTATTAACAATTATTATTATTTATGTAGACCATTATACCATTATTTTGCTTTTATTTTGCATGCATTATGATTTAATTTTAGTTTCAATGTTGTTAGACAAGTTAAGATTATTCTAAACAAATGTGTTTTTATTGTTTTTTATTTAAGCTTAATGTTTTTAAATTTTATTGTATATACACCATAATATCGTAGAGTTAGCTTCATCCTGCGCTTCTTCTCGTCTCGGGAATATGTTCGAGTTAATCGAACACTCAGCGAAAATACATAATTGCATCGATCGCAAGTATGCACATTCGCTCGAATCACACAATATCGACCAGTTCGCGATCAGATCTCTTTAGAGACACCACGCACTCAAAACCATTACCATTACCATTTAACCATTACCAATAAGTAGTTATATAGTTTACCATTTTACTTTGTAACTCTTTATAGTGATTTAATATAACTGTTTCCACTTTAACTGAAGACTTTAACTTTAACCAAATAAACCATTACCTTATCAATACGAAAAAGTAGTGTTAGGTCACCATAGCACCGAGCGCAGCTTTTTAGTTTCGTTTGGGTACAATCCAAAGAATAAATTGTAACTAAACTGTAGCCAGCCCGTATTAATTGCCGTTACATTTGGACTGGCCTGTTAGTGTAGTGGTTAGTGACCTTGACTGCTAACACTGAGGTCGTGGGTTCGATTCCCACCCAGGACAAATATTTGTGTGGTGAGCACAATCATTTGTTCTGTGTCTGGGTGTAAATTATCTATAATGTGTATGTAAATTATCTATAATACGTATGTATTTAGAAATATTTAAGTATGTTTATCAGTTGTCTGTTTGTTATAGTACAGGCTCTGCCTAATTTGGGATCAGAAAACGTTGTGTTGGTTCTCCTAAGATATTATTATAGATATTATAAAGTCTTTCCAGAGTCCTAGATTACCAGTTCAAGCCACTCAAACCCATAATCCAATATTTTCGTGCCTACTTTCTGCAATAGTTCTACACCAACCAGGGTTGGTATTTGTCAGTTGGGTTCGGTCCGTCGTATGCCTTCCAAAGATACAGGGCCCCAAGGTCCCGAGATATGTCAAAGACATTAATTAACCCTTAAATGAATGATTTTTACTTTTTAACCAAATTAAATTTATTTGGATGTAAGATTAGCTATATAGTAAGGAAAAAATATTTAAAAAATATATTCATTTTTTTTGTATTGTTTAGTGGAAATTTACATCATTATGAAATCAGAACTAGCCTGCTGAGAACAAAATGTGTAGTGAGATAATAAACCACTTTTTTCCAATTAGAAAAACAAAAAAATGACGAACGGAAACGAAAAAATTGCATTGATTTGGTTGATGGAAATTTCCATCACAATCCATTTAAGGGTTAAATGTAAATATAGGTTACCCTGTAATGATATATGAAAGAGGGAAAATAAATTAATTTAACAAGAACCATAACCGAGTTCAATGAGAGTGAGCCATCATAGTTCAGAGTAGCATCGCCTGAGGCGCCTGCAGCACGTACCCGTAGATGGCGAAGCCCCAGTTGGCGCTGTTCACGATGAGCAGCATGACGAGGCGCGCCGTGTACAGCGGCCGCAGCCCGCGCGCCGGCATGGCCGCCAGCTCGCGCGCCGCCTGCGCCAGGCTGTGCTTCTCTGCGCACACGCACACGCGCTGTTAGTATTGCGATACTTACGGGATGGCAACTTCTATAAATATTATAAGCTAGCTCCTGCCAAAAGTAGGAAAGGGGACCCCGGGCGACGCAAGGATGAGACCGGGATAACGCGAACATGATGTTGATGAATACATTCATATTTAACCTAGAAAAATCGCTATCACTGTCGCTGTAGTTATGACCTAGCACGCGCTTGTCGTTCGTTCAGAGTTTGTTGCTGGTAGTGCGTGGTCATATCGTGAGTTATGATTATCAGTAGTTGTTTGCTGGATAATATTTAAATTAGCAATAAGAATGTAAGCGTCGTTTGACGCGTGTCTACTGACCGAGGCGGAACTGTCCCACGTAGTAGATGCGCAGCGACAACAGCAAGAAGGTGAAGATGTGCAGCACTGTAAACACGCTCCAGAACAGCGGGCCGCCGCCCAGCACGCCCCACACCACTGCACACACCAAGACCGTACAGCCCCGCGCCACCCACACCACGATCGTACAGCCCCGCGCCACCCACACCACGATCGTACAGCCCCGCGCCACCCACACCACGACCCTCACAGTGCGCAGCGTCCACGGCGACAACTAGCTCTGATTGCCGGGCTCTGGGCGAGTCGACCGTGGCGTGAGGGGCGAACATCACCCTGGCTTTGTGAGAGCCACCCGCAATAAATTAAAGGCAAATAGTACTTAATCATTAAGTTATTTTATAGTAGTAACCTGTGAATTTTATATTAAAAGTTGGGTTCCCATCCATCCGGATTAACCCCCGTAGCCGTCCGGACTTTATTGGGCCTTATTATTTGTCCAGACTTCATTTAGAAAGTTCAGTGAATACTTACCTACTGATAAGGTAAATCAGTAAAATGTCCGGAGTTTTGGCAAATATCAAAAAGTCTTTGCCAGGACTTTTGTTTCGAAATGGGGAACCATTTATTCTTATGAAATGAAATGTGTATTAATGTAAGTAGAACTTAAAAGACACTTTCACACGTCAGTATTTTGATAACTGATTTACGTGATTTTATAGACGTGACTTTTCAGTTAAAATACTGTATTTCTATAAGTTTGAATACACCACATGAAAAATCATTTCAATCATAATGTAATGAATACGCTACTTTTTAGGGTTCCGTACCAAAATGGTAAAAAGGAACCCTACTAGGGCATTTGGGGTACCATATGAACGGGCGATTTGCACATTATTATACATTTTGTTTTTTTTAGGCCACATAGTTTTCGACTTTTGACGAAAATCAAAAAAAAAGTACCGTCCCCCCACCCTTATCTCCGAAGTTTGCATAGACAAAATCGTACGAATAGAATTTTATATAAAGATTACAGAACAAAAACGATGTCTCTAATTAGCATACTTTATCAGAAATCATCAACAAACATTACTTTTGTTCCACTATCGTTCAAGAGATGGCGCTGACCTACTGCAATACTATAACACTCTAAAATCTATATATTAATACGTGAAGCGAAAACTTTGGATCCCTTTTTACTAAAATCGGGCGGACGGAGGAGTATGAAATTTCGCACACTTAGGTATACCTAGTTTATACAGAGACGAAGTGACGAATGCTAATATTTTTTTAAATTATGCGTAGAAATACATTATTTTCAATAAATAACACGTTACACATACTACTATTCATTACCGTGTATTTAATACACACATGCATAGATATTCTTTTGTTTATGGTCCAAATCTGTGATCCAATTGAGAACGTCTGTCTTTAATATTTTGTGTCTATAGTCTTACTGAATGTCAAGTATAACCATAGGTAATAAATTAATTCAATAGATGTCTTTTTTTTTTAAATATATGATCATATCGAGAATATTTGTCTTTAATATTATTTGTCATAAATTTTTGTTATATTATAGTGTTACCGAATGTCAAATATAACCATATTATTTTTTTTTTATTTATTATTATATATATTTTTTAATTTAATAATGTATTTCTATTCAAATGAAGTACGGTCGAATTTCACTAGTATTTATATATGACACTAAGGAACCCTCTCGGTGTGCGAATGCGACTCGCTCTTGACCGGTTTTTATATTACATGATTTTGATTAATAGACTCCCAACCGGCGGGCGACTGCTTTATGAATTTTGCAGTAAAACGTTTGGAGTATCACATTTTACAGATCGTTTTAACGTCTACGCGGTATGCATATTTACAATGTATTGTTGTGAAAGTCATCTATACTAGGTGTGTAATTCACATTTTATCACTTTTATATTAAAAAACATAGTAAACATTTTTGACTTAATATTTTAGAGAAAATAGGCAATTAATTGTTATTGATTTCGGCTACTCAGAATCCTCGTTCATAAAATGAACTAACAGAAATAAATTGAAGTTCCAGACCAAACCATTTCCCGAACTGAAATATCACGTTTATAAAATCAAGTACATTAGCGAAATCAACAAAACTTCGTACAGTCATACGGCCTCTTAATCATAGCTGGCAACTGAGAAATACGTTTCCTATGGATAGGTATAGGTAATATGCTATGTTCCTCGTTTGTTTTCGTAGCAATCGATGAGAGTTATAAAAGCATAAGGTATGGTACCGAGCGCGATGAGCACGGCGAGCACGCCGAAGGTGGCGTGCGCGCGCGCGTTGATGTCGGGGTGGCGCGACTGGTAGATCTTCACCATGCTCAGCACTGCCAGCACGTACATGAACGCCGTGTCTGGGCAACAACATATTTATGAAAACATCTACAAGTAATCTATCTACTTACTTAAATAAAAATAATGTAAGTAAGTAAGAGTACTATATTATTTTTATTTAGGTAGGTATGTATATAAGGGACTTACAAAGTATGCATATTTTATTACATCGAGTAGGTACAACGAATTGTAGAGTAAATCGCTGCTCTTCATCACGTTTTCATTGAAATAGCTTCTCGACAGACCATGGCGATGGCGTCGAGAACTGCATGAGAACTCTGCCCTGTGTTAGCAGTGGGAATTTTTTTTAGGTTTAACCAAACAATACTTGAAGAGAAGTAGGTACCTAAGTGATATCTTAAAATCTTTGTTTTCAATCAATTAGCCACAAAGTTATTTAAATCAGTAACAGAAGTAAGGAATGATCCGCGTGGTACAGCGTGGTTTATCTCTAGCATACCTAAAGGCAAACCACGCGGTACTTTATAAAAACCCATGAGGCATTATCATTAATATCATTACCGTGAGTTAGCACGTTACGACGCGTACGTACCGAACTGGAAGTTGAGAGCGTTAGGACACACGTGGTAGGTGGCCGACAGCAGCGCCACCATCATCATCGCGGCGCCCAGCGCCGACAGCAGCCCGTAGTGCGCCGGGATGCCGTACTCCTGCAACACACGCGTGTACTGCCGACCGCTGCACCCGGGCGGTCGCGCTGTGCCGCTGCATACGAACCTCGTCCCGGGGCTTCCTCTTCCGTCGCATCTTGCGGCGGCGCACCTGCAGCATGAACAGCGCGCCCAGCAGCAGGTAGCCGGCGTTGGAGAACACGTGGTTGAAGTCCGAGAGCCCGCCCCACGGGTGCGCGCACAGGAAGTTGTAGTAGCACGCGTCCAGCGAGCCCGTCACGTTCAGCACCTGAGACCGTACAGTGAGCATCTCCGGCCGGCTTCCACTAGTAACGAACCCTCGAAGCGGCAGGTAGTACTCACGATCTGGTAGCCGGCGACGAACTGCAGCACGGGCAGCGCGTAGAACAGCGCCACGGTGTAGAGCGTGTAGAGGTAGCGGTCGGAGCGCGCGCCCAGCACGCGCGCGCGCCGCCGCGCCAGCGCCGCCACGTGCAGGCGCGCCGGCAGCCCGAACGGGCGCGTCTGCGGGAGCTGATGTCACACGGCTGCTGAGCGCACAGCGCACGCTCAACATACTGTTATTGGGGTTTTCTGTTGGATTTACACAGGAGCAGCTCGGAGTTCGGAAGTAGTGCGAGTGCATTCGTTTTATTATTATTAGTAGCCTGGTTGCTGCTGGGCCTTATTACAAGGCTTAAAATCACCCATAGAGCAATGAAAAGAACAATGCTTGAAGTTTTCAAACGTGATCGAATCCAGGAATCAAGATATCCCGTAGAATCAAGGTAATCGACATAGCCCGAAGAATTGCCAAGTTAAATGGCAGGGGGCAGGGCACATTGCTCGCAAAATAGATGGCCGATGGAGCCGAAAGGTTCTGGAGTGGCAACTGCGTACAGGAAGACATAGAGTTGGAACGCCTCCCATATAGTAGACCGCTGACATTGCGAAGGCATTCAATGGATGCGGGGAAGCACAAAACTGGTCACAGTGGCGATGCTTCAGGGAGGCCTGTGTCTGACGTCTTTCGACTGAAGAGATGGTTGCTGCTGTAATGCTGTTGAGTATTCCGAATGAGAATTTCATTCTTTTTCTCTCACAAAAAAAAAAAATATTGATTTGAGGCATTGTAAAATGGCTTCATTTATTGAAATTAAATGAGCTACCTGATCTCTATTAGCTTGTAGCACGTAGATCCCGTCCCCGTTCTGTTCGGTCTGCACTCCGCGCGTGTTTGTTTCGCCGTCGGGGATGTCGGCGGTGTCGGTGGTGACGTCTGCGTGGCTCACGAGGCGTACGTCGGTAGCAGGCGCGGCGTCAGCGCCGGCGGCAGTCTCTCTAGTGTTGTTGATAGAGCCTCTTCTGTTACCGTCAGGAGGGCTAGTACTGGTGACTGTGGTGACAGCCGTGGTGGGGACGCTGTTTATGACCCCGGTAGTGACGACGGTGGTGGCAGTACCAGTCTCCTCTTCCTCTTCGTCGGTGTCACTGTTGTCACTGCTGTCGAACGTCGCCGCTACAGAAGAGGTATAAACCATTGAAAAGAATCAAGTTCTTCTAACTGGACAGACAGCTGTGCTGCTGGGGAGTGTGTTGGCCACTTCTTCTTCCCAGCTAAAGCACTAGGAATAGGTGAAAGGCGGGCGTTTTGGGGGGACTATCTTATGTAATTCTGACGTTCGAAAAGTGCTGATCCTCAGCCTAATTTGAATAAATGACTTTTGTTTTTTTTTATTTTGGTGATTTTAATAATGATATAACATATTATATAGATGGAGCGCAGTCAGATAATCGATTTGGTTTAGGATCGGTTGCGTGTACCTCTGGCGCAGGTTGGGCACTTGAGTGCCTCGTCATCATCAGCGCAATCGCACTCTGACGCAAGAATTGATTATTGCGCCAGAGTAGACGCTGATGTGGACGAGGCACACATTTGTGCACAGCGTTTGCCTGTCTACATTGGCCCTCATTTTACCCTTTAACGTTTTCTGTTTTGCCCCGAATATGGAGCAATATGGGAATTTAGCCACTTGCTGATTAGATCCTCAAAATTAGGTGAATTAGTTGATTAAGTCTATAAATAGAAATGAACACTATGAATAATTAATATTGTTTCTAGTTTGTTTAAGAGCCCTCTCACAAAATTTGAATGCTCGAGTTTAGGTAAAAGACACATGCACAATACAAACAGTGTAACGCGAGTGTCGAGCCGGTCTAAACAATCTTGAGCCGTTAGAATTATAATGCGGGATTTAGAAATTTATGAAAATACTTACTTTTATTTAGTCAGTCTAATAAAGATTTCTAGACTAATCAAAAATTACCAATATATGCTATGTAACGTATACAATAAAAATAAAAAATTCAAACAATTACATATTGGCGCCGATTTTGTTGTACACCGAACTAAACTATCTTTAAAATTCCTTACCTTTAGCTATGAAAATTGTTACGCTATTCTGCAAGAAATAATCTCTAAATTTAAAAATTATTTTGACACGACTAAAATCAAATTTGACAATCGCGACTCACCGTGGTATTTTTTTTTCTTTTGGCTTCGCAACTTGGTACTTGTGTGCGTTACGCAATGAACTTGTTGAGAGACGAAGGCGCACGCAAGGGAGCAGCCTGGACGTGTTTTCTAAGGAACTACCTTTTGCCAGCGACTTCGTAGCGTAACGTAGCGTAAGCGAGCGCTAAGAAAGGAAGTAGAATTGCACGGACGAAGTCACGGCCAAAAGCTAGTAAACTACAAAACTTCTTTATACACCACATTTTTTGCTAATCTATTACTGTATGCCAAAATTATCAGACTGGGCGAGCTTACGCGAGAGCAAGCCACATAGAATTGCCCGTGTGAAAAACAGTTTTCTCTCAAGTCTATACCCACAAATTTTAATGTCTGCCCTTGTGATTCTGGTCATTGCAAAGTACTTTGAGGGGAAACTGTATTCGTTTGAATTCAAAGGGAAGATCATTCAGGATCAATACAAAATAAGTTAGTATTTCTCACCTTAGTATTTCTTTTGGTTTTGCCACTTTATTAATTTGAAAAAAAAATTGGTTTGGTTGTTTATTTTCATTATTTAAAAAAAAATTAAATTATAATATTTTTGTTCAGGTGTAATTTTGTGCAATTTTTTGTATAAATCTTTTTGTCTATTTTGTTTTATGTTTTTGTGTAATTTTTGTGAAATAGTTGTTGTTTTCGTAATCAGCGACCCAATAAATCATAAAAAACCCGTGTTGATTTTCAGAATTTGTCACCCCTTTTTTACCTAACCCCTAACCCCTTAGGGGTTGAATTTTCAAAAAACGTAGGACACATAATTGCTTATTTCTATTTGTTAACCTAAAAACAAAGTTTCAGGCTTGTAGCTCTAAAACTGACAGACTTCCATACAAAATTTTAACCCCTTTTTCACCCCCTTAGGGGGCGAATTTTCAAAAATCCTTTCTTAGCGGATGCCTACGTCATTACAGCTATCTGTATGCCAAATTTCAGTGAAATCCATTCAGTAGTTTCAGCTGTGCGTTGATATATGAGTCAGTCAGGTTTGCCTTTTATATATTTAGATTTTTCATTTTTTGTTTGAATTCTATAAAAAATAAAAAAAATATTATCCACGTGTTGAGATTTATATGTGCGAGATCTTATAAAAGGGGTCGAAAATTTCATTATTTTTGCGATAGGGCACGCCATTTTCGAGATATAAGCAAAAGCAAAAAAAAAATACAGTACTGTTTTTGCAGTGAGGCGAGGCGTTGTTGGTGTGAACTTTTGTTCATGACCACTAGTTTTATTCCACACCTTTTTAATCGCGACTAAAAATAGTCAGATTTAGTTAAAATAAATTATTTTAGTCAAAATTTTTCTACAATCTATTAAAATAATGCTTTACTTGATAATAAACGAAACTCCTTATACAAAAAAATTAAATGCGAAGAGTAGCAAAATGTTGTAGTCGTAGTATATTTTTGCGTTCACGATACGAGTACGCGAAAACTGAGACGCGGGAAAAAGTGGCACAGGTCCTTCCTCGTTGGGCGCTTGCGCCGTACTAAACGCTGCCCGCTTGTGCATCGTAATTTATTCTAATTTAGAGTGATTTCAAAAACGATATTATGTCTAATTAAATAAACGGATTTAAATAAAACTTGAGAATTCGATTTGTTATAGAGCATACTTTATATTGACATGAATTTTTAACGTAATTATGCTTTATTCAAACCAAAAAAACGCGATAAAATTGCGAATAAATTGTAAAAATTGCCATAAGACTTATTTTTTTTACTTATTAATGTTATTAAAAATTAATATTCTAGTACTAAATGTAACAACTAAATTATATGTCTGATGTTTTGAGTATATTTTTTACTCAAATTTCTACATATTAATGATAGAAATAGGAGTCTGAAATTGACCCTGCGCTGACTTTTAAGAAAACTAGTTGTGGGAGATTAATTACTACAAAGTAAATAAATAAGTTTTTGTAAATGTGCTACTAAAAGTAACAAAAGTTACATGTATTCGTTAATGCCAGAGTATTTATAATAATGAGATGACAGGTAAATAAGGCGACTAAAATCTTAGATATTCGCGCAAAAATGTAAAATGGCTCTTAAAATATTGACAATTTCGTGTATATTTTTTTTTTTTGTCATAAGTAGGTAGTTCATTATGTAGGCTCATTTAACCCACCTCCAAATACACCAACGGGGTTTATTAATCCCGATCAAAAGGCCACGGGAAAAGGCAGAGATGGATAAGACAAAAACAAACAAACATAAAGGCTCGTATTTGACAACGAGCACTACCCTCTCTTTGACCGATTTCCACAAGTAAAGTTGAACCTCTACAAAGTTTGTGTCATCACTCACTGGAGTCTCGCCGCCGGCGCCGCCAGGGCGACATGGACATTGTGCTTTCCACCTCCGATCTTGTACCTTCGTCAGGCTCTGAAAAAGTGATAAATACTTGAGTGGAGGACCCACTTTTAACTATGAAGTAATTAAGCGGTAGGCGAAGTAATCACCTTCAACCATTTGTCGATCCAAAACCATGATCAATATATTTGTATTCCACGGAAACTTTTATTACCCCAGGGAAATCCGGAGAGTATCGCAAAGCATATTACTCTGTCGTACAAGTTCTATCAACGTTTCTGTATTCATGTTGCACTTGTACTTGTTAGAAATCGGATAGCACGGTCAGAGCATCCGTGCGTCTGAACTTGCTCCTGGATACGGACAGCCTGGATGCTCCTGACATGGACTGGTGAGAACAAGTTCATACAATTCGAATGTACCCCTTCCCTGATGGAAATATGTGAACAGCGCTTAAGGCTCATGGTTGGAAACTAATGTAACGTATCTTTAAAAATAATAGTTTAAAAAACTAAAAAACAGGCTTCCATAGAAAAGCAAACTAAAAGTAGAAAATTGAAAAAACGGGGTGGGGTGCTTGTACCAATTAAAATACCTCAAAAAGCAACCAGCGCTTTTTTTCAATGCATCATTCTCCTGCCCTTATCGCAATTTATTTGTGGTCGGCGCAACATGTATTTTCTTCCACACTTCTCTATTAGTCATCATCTCAGTAGTCACCCCCTTTCTATCCATATCATAATTCACACTCGTCATGCTCCCTTAGATGTCTCTGCTTGCGGTAGCGTCGGGGGTCGGGTTACCACCTTCCCTAAAATATGGCGAGGGAGGGAATGGCTGACCTTTGCGGTATGCTCGTGAACGGGTGCTGCTGCGGGAGGATACGTCCGGGTGTTTCCATTGAGAGGATCGTCTGGAGGACATGGTGGAGCATACGGTGGAGGTGTGCCCTGCCTGGGCGGAGCACCGCCGTGTCCTCGTGAAGGCGATCGGCGGCGGCGACCTCTCGCGTCCGGCCCTGGTGCGAGCCATGGTACGGAGCGAGAGGGAATGGGAAGCCGTCACCTCCTTCTGCGAAGCAGTAATGCTCACGAAGGAGGAGGCGGGGCGCGTGAGGGAGTGGCAGTCTCTGCGCCGTCACGTCCCTAGCCGCCGCAGGAGGAGACGCCCCGGGCGTCGGGAGTCCATAGCGGACTCCCGGCCACCGTAGGCGCGAGCTTGCGGGTGGCGAGCAATGGGTAGCTCGCCGCCCGGTAAGGACCAGGCTCGGGTCGACGGCGCGTAGTGTTCCACGCGCGCGTCAAAGAGATGTCAGCAGCAGTGTAGGGGTCTACTAGGACCGATGCCTGCCGGGGTCGCGTGATTGTTCGAAAGAGATACCGTGACCCTGGCACATGGGCAACTGATGGAACACGGGTGGGTTTTAGTCAGTAAAAGTCTGACACGCCCTCCCGCTCCGCCCAGAGCGGGAGAAGTCATTTGATGATTGCCCATCATAAAAAAAAAAAAACGGGTGCTGCTTGTGGTGACTGATCGTCTTGCTGACCATAGGTTCTGTTATTGTTATTTATATTAACTGTTATTTTATTTTACTCCGGAGGTCCTAGTTTAACAATTGTTACTTCAACTTAGCTACCTATATGCAACAATGTATATATGTATATGTAACATTTTACAACGTTGTGTATGTTAGCAGGCACGCCCTTTATGCCTGGAGGCTCTTATTTAGGTTCTATTTACGATTTTATTATTTCAGCTTGAGTTTAGTTTTCAATGTTTTGTTGGTATATTGGCGTGTGCTAGCTGACATATGGCGAATCATTTGATGTATGTTTTGTTTTATAATATTAATTACTTACATAATACTGTATAGAATCAAGTTCTTCTAACTTAACAGACAGCTGTGCTGCTGGGGAGTTTGTTCCGTCACTTCTTCTTCCCAGCTAAAGCACAAGGAAGTGTTGAAGGGCGGGCGTTTTGGGGGAACTGTCTTATTAACTTTGACGTTCAAAAAGTGCTGACTCTCAGCCTAGTTTGAATAAATGACTTTTGATTTTGATTTTGACTCCACGCTAAAAAACACACACTTTCATAGAAAACCAAACTAAAAAGAAGAAAATAAAGGAAAAAAGTGTGGGGTGCTTTCATCATCAGCCTAATGTTCCTACTGCTGGGACACAGGCCTCCTCTCGGTGAGAGGCAGTGGTCCATAATCCACCACGCGGGCCCAGTGCGGGTTGGTAGATGTCACATGCCTAAGTATTTTTGATTTTTGGACATGCCGGTTTCCTCACGATGTTTTCCTTCACCGTTTTGAGGGCAGTTGCGATGAAATAATTTACACAAAGCGCCTGCTTGGGTTTGAACTCACGACCTACTACTCGTAAGTCGCGGCCGTTACCACTGGGCCACCACTGTTCTGCAAAGCGTGGGGTGCTTGATATCAATTAAAAAATACTTCAAAAGCACCTCACGCTTTTTTCCATAAGTTTCTACTTTTTAGTTTGGTTTTCTATGAAATCGTGTTTTTTTTTTTAAACTATATTCATATAAAATTTTGTCTACAACCGGGATCCCATTGGTGGATGTCATATAACAAAGTAAAGTATTATATTTTAATTCGATTATCTAGAGCCTCTGTGACGTTGTCCTTAAGCTTCAAAGAGCGCCCGATCAATTCTGCCATACTACTCGAATGTGCGCTAAACGAATTTGGTGAAGACTGAAGACCAACATTTCTAATCCCATTCTTTAGCTGCGGAAGTAGTAATTGTTTCGTCCCGTGACAACAGACGGACCGTTTGACTTGTTTAATCTGTGCGCCTACGCATCATGACGTGTGACAACTGTCACTTGTCAGTTTGATTTTTCTCTTTGGTTTGGTCTTGGAAAGATGGACGGTCGTCGAATTTGGCGTTTCGACCCTTTTGTTAATTAATCCTTTTGAATCGATCGATTTGTGGACAATTTGTCGTGATCCATTTGTTTGTTTGTGAAACCAACCCCTTTTGACGAAATAGAACGGGTTGATCTTTGAACTTTGGTTGAAATAGTTTGATGTGATGTGACCATTTGGAGACCGCGTGCAGAGAAAACCTCTAGCGTCTTGGGGCGGCCTTGTATCCTGGAATACTTACAGCGTCACTACACAATACAATATACACTCATTTACATACATAAATCCAGGTAGGCTCCAGAACCAGTTTCTTCAACCAGGTGAGTCTTTTGAATATTGTATTAATCAGCTCCGCGCACGGCGGACAGTTCGCTCCACTCTTGTAGCCAAGGCCCTACCACATGCTTCCACTGCGCTAATTAAATCCTACGGCCAGGGCCTTGGCCTGGCGTCGAACAGTATTGAAATGTTACTAACTGTCGAAATTAACTAAGAAATAAATTAAAACTTACCTCGGTATGTTCTTAATTGGTTTATCTATACTAATATTATAAAGCTGAAGAGTTTGTTTGTATGTTTGTTTGTTTGGTTGAACGCGCTAATCTCAGGAACGACTGGTCCGAATTGAAAAATTCTTTTTGTGTTGGGTAGCCTATTTATTGAGAAAAGCTATAGGCTATATAACATCACGCTACGAGCAAAAGGAGCGAAACAGCGACGAAAAATGATCGAAAATTGGCAGGCAATTCGATGCGACGGGAAGGGTCCGGGGAGCAAAAATTTGACGCGGACGAAGTCGCGGGCAGAAGCTAGTTTGAAATAAATGCTCTAAGTTCGATTGTGTAGAATTTGAGTAATATTCCGCCATACAGCAACCTATATACCAAATACTATCTAATCTAATCTAATCTAACTAACTGATGCTATCCCAATGCAGGGCAAAGACCTTTTCCACACCATTCCGTATTTTGCAAGTGCAAATACAATATTCGATGAACAAATACGATTTTACGTAGGTAAGTAAATTATGTAAATACTCACTGCGAGCCAGCACCGCACGCGGGCCCACCAGATTCTTCCAGCGCGGCCAGCGCTGCATCAGCACCAGCGCACCGAATAGCACGTAGAACAGCATGAACAGCGCCAGCGTCACGCCCGCGCCCACCAGGTACTTGGCGCGAGTCAGCGCCTCCTGCAACACGTCGCTCGTCACACGCGGGCACAGCGCGCGCGTGGGCCGGCGCGCACTGTACCCGCGTGTGCAGAGTGAGCGCCTTGCGGCACGTGGGCCGGCGCGCACCTTACCCGCGTGTGTAGCGTGAGCGCCTTGCGGCGCGGCGGCGGCGCCTCGCTGAGGCCCTGCTGCTGCTCCAGCACGGCGGCCTCCCACAGCCAGTCCGCCTCGGCCGGCTCCTCCTCGCGGCATGCCTCGTCCGAGTGCTGCACTACCGACAGTATGTAGAAACCGCGCGGGTAGCGGTAGCGCTGAAAAGCAATAACAGATACTTCACTTGTTAACTCTTAGTTTATTTATTCTCCAAAAAAATTAAAGAGGTCATGTGTTCATATAGACTAAAATGCAATATATATAATATAAGCGAAATGGTTTTAATTACCGATAGCTGCATCCCGCCGGATCGTATCACGGTCATCCTTACGGTCGAAACTTCTATCTCCTCCAGCGTCTCTGCTATGGGGCACTGAAACAATTCCACGGATCACAACAATATACATATTTATTATAAAGATACTTACAATACCTACACTATACAGACTTCTCTCTCAGAAGCAAGCACAGATTCAGCTTTTGAACCCGGGGGTCTCACATAGTGACAGTCTCCAGTCAGTAGCGGACTAACCCGGTCGGGGGCCCAAGGCGACATAATAAATTGAGTCCCACGGTCGGGTTCCCTCTATCTGGCAGAAATGTATTATCATATCACTCAATAAAACAGGTAATTGTGAACAAGTGGTTTTATTTCCCTCTAAGAACACGCAAACAAGCATACACCATGCATGCAGCATGCATGCAAGCAAGCAACATGCAAACGAGCATGCAAGCAAGCATGCAGTATGCAAGCGAGCATGCATCATGCAGCAGGCATGGTTTCTGTAACGGCTCCAGCACTGCGGGGCTTAGGCAGTCCCACGCGAGCTTATCGTCGCAGACGGTTTAAAGATCACCTCCGCGCCTACGCGATTTTAAATAACACTCTAGGGGTAGGGCCGACAAGGGTTACCTATCATAAGTTCGAAAAATATTTAACCGAATTTCATTTCCCCTAAAACTTTTCAACTATTATCTTTCCGTTTTTTTTTTACTTCATCGAAGTCACGTCTGCCACTGTATCAGTTGACCTATTATCAATTCGAATTTTTTCATTACTCTGACGTTTCATTTGGTCGATAAACTCTTTACCGAAGTTACACTTAGCCGAAATAACATTGGTTCGAAGTATTATGTTTCCAGACATTCATTATTCCTATGTTAAGATTAACCTACTCTTTGGTTTAATTAATTATTTATTTAAATGTAATGGCATTTAATAAAACAGTTTATTATGAACAAAAGTGTTTTTAAAAGGTCCCAGTAAGAAAATTGCAAACAATGCTACTTGCTACAAGCATGCAACATGCAACCATGCATGCAGCGTGCAAGCAGGCATGCAGCAGGCAAGCAGGCAGGTAAGCAAGCATGCAGCATGCAAGCAAGCATGCAGCGTGCAAAGAAGCATGCAACATTCAAGCAGGCATACAACATGCAGCAAGCATTGTTTCTGTCTCGGCTCCGGCGCTGCGGGGTTTGGGCGGCCCCACGCGAGCTTATCGTCGCAGATGGTTTTAATGCTCACCACCGCAGCTTCGGCTAGCCTCTGCTGCAGCGGCCTTCAAAACACCTTCTCCTCAGCTTGCGGGCCGCCCTACCCCTCCACGCCTGCGCGGGTTTAAATTACACTCTAGGGGTAGGGCAGACAAGACTACGTAAAGTCGGTTTTACAGCGATTCGTTTCTCACTAAATTTTGTAGCACATTATATTGACTTTTTATGACACTACATATATTTAATTTACTATTGAAAACGTTACCAAGTAACCGGCTATATATTTGTGACCAAATAATATTCCCAAAAATTTGTTTCACTGTGGTGAAAATATGGCAAACAAACCATTTGGCAACTGAAAAAGTTTATTTATTTATATATGCTTTATTGTACACCAGATAATTAATTACAACAAAAAACATTTCACAATAAAAACATACAATGGGCGGCCTTATCGCTTTCTGCGATCTCTTCCAGGCAACCTTGGAATGGACAGTGATTGCGTGAAAAGTTCAAAAGAGGCTTCTGCCAATAGCAAAAAGTTATTTCGTAAATCGGCGAAACATAATTCGGTAAAATAATACCTATGACACATGATCCTTCGATGATTTAAAAATATTTCAAATAATGCATATTGCAAAAAAGACGTCGGCCAGTAGTTTTCGGTAAAATGAAATTCGAACAAAAAAAAATCGGAAAAGTAATCGGTTCCCGCCGACAAGACTACGTGGAGACGGGTTTACAGCGATTCGTTTCTGTCACTAAAACCTAACTTGTAGCAATTTTTTACTACTAACGATTTTATTATAAATGAACATTCGGCAAAATACACTTCATATAATACAATACTTAGGACATATGACTTTATAACATGCAAAATTAGGTGATTTAATGATTATTATATTTGATATTATGACATAATAGTTTTAGAAGCAAAGATAATTATGTAAAACAAAATTTCGACTTTTTGAATATTATGGTTACTGCCGTTTATAGATAACGTGTTATGGATAATGATTTTCGGACAAAAAATTTTAGGAGAAGAAAGGGAGTGCCACTTTTAAGATGGCAGAATTTTATTACCTTTGGCAGACTTAAAATTTCGCATAATTTCGTTTAGCATAACATTTATTTAGAGCGACGATTATTTGGTATAATTTCACTTGGCATACTATGAAGATGGCAGAATTTCATCCATCCACACTATATAATATTATAATATTATAATATAATATTATAAATGCAAAAGTAACTCTGTCTGTCTGTCGGTCTGTCTGTCTGTCTGTCTCGCTTTCCTGCTCAAACTACTGAACCGATTTAAATTAAATTTGGTAGACAGATAGTTTAGAGCCTGAGAAAGGACATAGGCTACTTTTTAATTCCGGTAGTATGTTCCGGCGGGATAATTTCTGACCTCCACGCGGGCGAAGCTGCTGGCAAAAGCTAGTTTTGAATAATTTTGCTAGGCATATTGTCATCATCATCATCATTTCAGCCGTAAGACGTCCACTGCTGGACTTAGGCCTCCCCCAATTTGGGGGGCTTTGCCATAATCGCCACGCTTGGCAGGCGGGTTGGCGATCGCAGTATGGTGGTAAAATGCATAGAGAACACTGCTGCCCATTCTCTAGTAAGTCCCTTAGTCACCTTTTACGACACCCATAGGAAGAAATGGGGTGGTGTTATTCTTTACGTCCGGCATCACAGCACAGCACGGCATATTGTCATTTGTATAATATTGCATTTTGACCTTAAATTAAAATTAAAATAGTGTCTCAAAAAGTCAATATATGTTGTGCTACAAAAGTTATTGACAGAAACGAATCGCTGCAGAACCGAATCCACGTAGTCTTCTCTGCCCTACCCCTAGAGTGTAATTTAAACCCACGTAGGCGTGGAGGGGCGAGGCGGCCCGTGAGCTGAGGAGCAGGTGATTTTGACGCGCGCCGCTGCAGCTGAGCCGAAGCTGCGGTGGTGAGCGTAAAACCATCCCCGACGATGAGCTCGCGTGGGACCGGAGCCTCGCAGCGCCGGAGCCGTGACAGAAAGCATGCATGCTGCATGTTGCATGCTGTGAGCTTGCTTGCATACTGCATGTTGCATGCTCACCTGCATGCTGTGAGCTTGCTTGCATACTGCATGTTTCATGCTTGCCTGCATGCTGTGAGATTGCTTGCATGCTTGCTTGCATGCTGCATGCTTACTTGCATGCTGCATGCATGGTGTATGCTTGTTTGCATATCTTAAAGCAGCGTGCTAGCTATGATTTTTCTGTAATGTAATATATGAGTGTTTCAATTATTATGGATATGAAATGTATGCCAAAAGATGATTCTAACTGTAAAATTTCTGAGATATGATAGTTCTGCCTTTTAATAATTATTATTATTTATTTATTGATCGGATGACAAAAATCCATTGGGTTAGTAACAATAATCTTAACCTATGTTAGTACTTAACTAATACAGACAGTGTACAGGTGACAAGCGACGTCACCAACGGGCTGTCATATCTCCCGGCTATAGCACGTAGAATGCTGTTGGGACTGCCACGGAGTCTGTTTAGCAGAGACGCCGCCCTCTTACGACGTACAGCATTGAAGCAGTCGGTACGTGCCTCAGTGAAGATAGAAGATGCGCTACAGAACCGAGGCAGCCGCAAAAGCACTCTAAATGCGTTGTTGTATTGGATCCGCAGAGCATTGTAGGCCTTCTGAGTGTAGCTGAACCACAGGCTACCCGAGTACAGATACGTGCAATATGCTTTAAACGATGTTATTTTGACCGCAGCCGTACATCGGAAGAACCGGCGGGCCAGCATATTAGCTCGAACCGACAATGCTCTGCGCTCCCTCTCCATATCTGTGTCGTCCTTCAAATCGTCCGTGACCAAGTGACCCAGGTATTTAAAAGAGTACACTCTGTGCAACTCCAGACCGTTTAGTAACAAAGGCGTGACGGTGGAGGGTCCCTTGGTATCGGACTTGAAAACCATGTATTTAGACTTGCCTTCGTTGTATACAAGGCCATGAGACGCAGCATACGACTCGCAGATATCGAGAAGCTTACGGAGCGCACCGACCGAGGGGGCCAGCAGCACCATGTCGTCTGCATAGCTTAAATTATTGAAACAGACTCCATGAATAAAGCAACCGACTCGTGTGCTGCTGAGCCGCTCGATCAGTGCATTCATGTACAGACTAAATAACAAAGGTGATATCAGGCCACCCTGCCTCACGCCACACTCTAGCCTACTTGGCTCTGATAGCTCTCCTGCCCAGCGAACCCGACTCTCCTGATTCGTGTACCAGTATCGCAGAACCGAGACGAGCTCCGGCGGCACCATGGTATCAGACAACTTCTGCCAGAGAACGTCAAACGAAACAAGATCAAAAGCCCTGGACAGGTCTAGGAAACATGCATAGACAAGTGTTTTCCTGTCTGTGTAATACTTGACAGCATGTTTTAAACTAAATATTGCGGTTTCTGTGGACAGCCCTGGCCGAAACCCAAACTGGGCGTCATGCAGTTGGATGTGAATTTTCAAGTGTGAATTAAGCACACTGTCAAGTATTTTAGCCACGACAGTAGCCAAGGAAATCGGCCTATAGTTTGACCTGTCCGAGACGTCTCCGGTTCTACTCTTGACCACTGGTACCACCAGAGCCCGCAACATTTTGGGAGGAAGATATGAATGACCTAGGCACAGATTAAACAGCAGTGCCAACACACGAGGCAAATGGTACCCACCATACTGCAGGTGCTCGATGCTGAGCCCATCGTGCCCAGGGGATTTGCCCCTCTTCATGATTTTAATTTTTGCCTTGACATCTTTTGCCAGGATAACTGTAGTTATTTCTGCAGCACTGTCCTCAGTATCAATCTCCCACCCAACCGCGACTTGCCTGTTAGTCTAGTGGTTAGTGACCCTGACTGCTAAGACTGAGGTCGTGGGTTCGATTCCCACCCAAGACAAATCTTTGTGTGATGAGCATGATCATTTGTTCTGTGTCTGGGTGTAATTTATCTATAATATGTATGTATTTAGAAATATGTAAGTATGTTTATCAGTTGTCTGGTTGCCATAGTACAGGCTCTGCCTAGTTTGGGATCAGATAACGGTGTGTTGGTTGTCCTAAGATATTTATTTATTAGATACTAGCTTTTGCCCGCGACTTCGTCCGCGTCAATGTCGGTTATCGCGGACACAGACGAAGTCGCCTAAATATATATCATGTAATAAAAGCCAAATAAAAAAGTTTCATCATTCTAGATTTTAAAATGACAATACTTCCCTACAACCTTTCATCCTCCCTTTCAACCCCTTAAAACCCCTTTTCCGCAATAAAAAGTAGCCTTTGACCTTTCTCAGGCTCTAAACTATCTGTGTACCAAATTTCATTTAAATCGGTTCAGTAGTTTTAGCAGGAAAGCGAGACAGACAGACAGACAGAGTTACTTTTGCATTTATAATATTAGTGTGGATAACAGAACCAGAGGTATGACGAAACGTTTTCATTACAATGGCAAATGTTGGAGAAAAACAAAAAAAAAACATTGTATAAGGCGCTGAAATGAAATCAAAAATATACGGTGTGTTAAAAAGTGTAATGGTACTAATAAAATATCGGTGAGGGTATATCGAACAGATATGAATACTGTGTTAGCGTCTGTTACGCAAGTGAACAGTTACGTACATGCAGGACACGCACTATCTCCTATCATATCAAGACGCATCGTTGCGAGAACCGACAGCTGATCGACAGTAACCGCCACGAACATTATTGTTTAGCTGTGTGCTACTTATATAATTGTTCTTGAGAATTTACATTGACAGAGAACTGTTGTTTAGCCCTGAAAAGAACTGTTGGTTAGCCCTGAAAAGAACTGTTGGTTAGCCCTGAAAAGAACTTTTGTTTAGCTCTGAGAAGAACTTTTGCGTAGGTGTAGTTTTAAGAACGTACCTTACTCATAGATCTAAACTCCCCTCCCGCACGCGCACCCCCGCCTTGGTGACGCCCACTTCGCAACGGGCCGTGCAGCAGAAATCGTAATATTTTAATTTCGCCATAACTTCAAAACCAAACGTCCAATTTTAATCATTCAAAGACCAAATATTATCTCCATAAACTGTTCTTAGTGATGAAATCATTTATTTTGATAAGGATTAATAGCATGAGTAAAATACACGCGTTTAAATGTAGTCCAAAAAAAAATTCAAGATTTTTAAATAAAAAAATGGTTGCTGTGCCTCACTCGACATAGATGGGTATAGTGTGTCGCGGACTTTTTTGTAGATATTTATAAGATCTACAATTAATTAGAACATTTTATGGTTCTATCTTTTATAGTTTAGGCAGCGTACGCAAAATAAGTAACTTTTCTGGTTGATTTTTTACACCTTGTGTCCGAAAAACCCAAATATCTTACGGAACCCTATTTTTTTCCAAAATAAAATATAGCCTATGTTACTCGTGAATAATGTAGCTTTCGAATGGTGAAAGAATTTTTAAAATCGGTCCAGTAGTTTTTGAGCCTATTCAGTACAAACAAACAAACATACAAACAAAGGTTTCCTCTTTATAATATTATTAGTGTAGATTTATTTATTTACTTCACATCAAAATGCATACTAAATAAATCAGCAACATCTTTTGAGTTGGAGACACCATCAATACTCATAGAAACGCCAGGTCTAGAACTTTGCTGTTTAGTGCTCTTCCAAAAACCCCCAAAATCTGAGGTCGAATGGCGTTTAGCTAACAAATCCATTCGGATCTGATCCTGGTTGTTTTGGCACCATTTGAGCTTCCCTTTGAATATCCTACGAGATTCTGTCATTGCGTCAAATATGGCGCCGCAGGTAGGTCTACCATACCAGAGCCACGTATTAAATTCCAACTTAGCGTTCCGGTGAGCATCGCTTACAAATTTGTTCCACCCAGCCAATGGTTTCTTACGCCTAATTGCCTTACACACATACGTATAGCTCGCATTATTACATAAAATGTTAACAATGTCCCTATACATGTCATTTATAAAGTTTCTATGACTAGACTCCCTACAATACCTACCACAACATTGTTGTAGCTCGACAGGCAAGTCAATATGTTTTAGTTGTTGGTTACACATATTTCCATAGGAACGACATTGTTCTACGCTTCTCTCTCTCCACTGAATTTTACTACGTAATGAGTTTTTTACATTCATCTTTTGTCTTATAACATTAAAGTCACAGGTAAGAACATAAATTTGAAATTTTGCAAATTAAAAAACTGATGAAACAAAAATAAGTATCGTGCGTAATTAATTAATTATGCTCTACAGGGGTTCTCTATTGTGTGACCTAACTTTTTTATCCATAATCTAAATAGACATAATTTTTTATGTCCTAATCATCATTTGTCCGAATGATAACTTGCCCGAACTAAATAACACATAATATCATATGCCATAAAATTGAAATCCCTAAATACAATATGCCCTAAATCCGTTTGTCATAAATATTACAATCAATAATATACAAAAGACTTAAAACTGTTTTCAATAAAAGTTATAAGTTCTAAATTCAAATGATTGTATGTTTATTTATCCTAATAATATTTTTAAAACAAAGTATTACAAAGTTCATTAAGAACTTTATTATTTTATCAAATCCAACTGATACAATACATAAATAGTAAAGATGCAAAGCATTATGACATTTATAAAGGCCTGACATGGCGCTGCATGTATTATTATATCACCCAATAAAACAAGTGATTGTGAACATATGGTTTTATTTTCCTCTAAGAAGCATGCAAACAAGCATACACTACGCATGCAGCATACATGCATGCAAACAACATGCAATCAAACATGCAAGCAAGCATGCATCATGTAGCATGCACGCAAGCATGCAGCATGCAAGTGAGCATGCATGCAAGCGAGCAAGCAGCATGCAATCGAGCATGCAAGCAAGCATGCAGCAGGCATGGTTTCTGTCACGGCTCCGGCGCTGCGGGGCTCCGGCGCTGTGGGGCTCCGGTGGTCCCACGCGAGCTTATCGTCACAGACGGTTTAACGATCACCACCGCAGCTTCGTCTGCGGCGGCGAGCGTTACAACCACCTGCTCCTCAGCTCGCGGACCACCTTGCCCCTCCGCGCCTACGCGATTCTAAATTACACTCTAGGGGTAGGGCAGACAAGACTACGTGGAGTCGGATTTACAGCGATTCGGTTCTGTCACTAAAACCTAACTTGTAGCAATTTTTTACTACTAACAATTTTGTTATTTAATGAACATTCGGCAATATACACTTTATATAATAAAATACTTAGGATATATGACTTTATAACATGCAAAATTAGGAGACTTAATGATTATAGTATTTGATATTATGACAGAATAGTTTTAGAAGCAAAGATAATTATGTAAAACAAAATTTAGATTTTTTGAATATTATGCTTACTGATGTTTATAGCTAACGTGTTATGGAAAATGATTTTCGGACAAAAGATTTTAGGAGAAGAAAGGGAGTACCCTCTACAGGGGCACGTACCCACCAGGTGTTTTTTGGTACTCCCTTTCTTCTCCTAAAATTGTTTGTCCGAAAATCATTATCCATAACACGTTAGCTATAAACGGCAGTAACCATAATATTCAAAAAGTCGAAATTTTGTTTTACATAATTATCTTTGCTTCTAAAACTATTCTGTCATAATATCAAATACTATAATCATTAAATGTCCTAATTTTGCATGTTATAAAGTCATATGTCCTAAGTATTGTATAATAAAAAGTGTATTTTGCCGAATGTTCATTTATAATGTTACAAGTTAGGTTTTAGTGACGGAAACGAATCGCTGTAAATCCGACTCCACGTAGTCTTGTCTGCCCTACCCCTAGAGTGTAATTTAAAATCGCGGAGGCGTGGAGGGGCGAGGCGGCCCGCGAGCTGAGGAGCAGGTGGTTGTAACTTGTAACGCTCGCCGCCGCTGCTGAGGCTGGCCGGCTAAGCCGGCCAGCAAGACGAAGCTGCGGTGGTGATCGTTAAACCGTCTGCAACGATAAGCTCGCGTGGCGGCCCCACGCGTGCTTATCGTTGCAGACGGTTCGTTGCAACCTAACCTAACCTAACCTAAGCCCCGCAGTGCCGGAGCCGTGACAGAAACCGTGCCTGCTGCATGATGCATGCTCGCTTGCATACTGCATGCTAGCTTGTATGCTCGATTGCATGCAGGCTCGCTTGCATGCTGCATGCTTGCTTGCATGCTACATGATGCATGCTGGCTTGCATGCTCGATTGCATGTTGCTTGCTTGCATGCATGCTGCATGCATGTTTGAATGTTTCTTAGAGGGAAATAAACATAAAATAATTTGAATTTAGAACTTATAACTTTTATGGAAAACAGTTTTAAGTCTTTTGTATATTATTGATAGTAATATTTATGACAAACGGATTTAGGGCATATTGTATTTTGGGATTTAAATTTTATGGCATGTGGTATTATGTGACATTTAGTTCGGGCAAGTTATCATACGGACAAATGATGATTAGGCCAAAAAAAATATGGCTCTTTAGATTATGGATAAAAAAGTTAGGTCACACAATAGAGAACCGTTTTTTTTTGCTGTCGAAATGCACGAATATAAGACGCAAGAGCGATTGACGCGAGCTAAAACATTTTAGTTCCCTTTATTAATCATTTGCATACGTATCATACCAACTTCAAACTGCTTTTTACTGAATATAATTATGTCTGTGCTTGGGACTGAATTAAAAAATACTTCCTAATATTTGGGGACCCCCAGGGACAAGGTCAGGGGCGGTTTGTATTGACACATTTTTTTTTTGTGGTTGGGAAATTTCAAATGACGTCTTCCGCTCTGGGCGGAGCGAAAGGGCGTGTCAGACTTTTACTGACTAAAACCCATCCGTTTTCCTTCAGGTGCCCATATGCCAGAGCCGGGATCTTTTCTTTTCGCATAATGTTCTTTTTCGTAATATACTTTGGCATACCTATTTTAGTATAATTTGTTTTACCAATATAATACTTTGCCATATATTTTCTTAGAATACGGTATATGTTGGCATAATGATCTTTAAGGCTAATTGGTTTTGGTATAATTTTAATTCGTATAATGTTACTAGGTATAATGACTATTAGCATAATAATATTTAGGCATACTTTTTATAATGCAATTTTTAACCCTAAATTAAAGTTAAAGTATTGTCTTATAAATTCAATATGTTGCGCTACAAAATTTTGTGACAGAAACGGATCGCTGCAAAACCGACTGAGACTGGGCGGCGAAGCCGACCAGCGAGCCGAAGCTGCGGGTAGTGAGTGTAAAACACATCTGCGACGATAAGCTCGCGTGGGACCGCCGGAGCCCCGTAGCGCCGGAGCCGTGACAGAAACCATGCCTGCTGCATGTTGCATGCCTGCTGCATGTTGCATGCTTGCTTGCATGCTGCATGCTTGCTGCATGCTTGCATGCTGTATGCCTGCTGCATGCTTGCTTGCATGCTGCATGTTTTCTGTATGCAGGGTTTATGAATGTTTACATGTTTATTAGTGTCTAACATTTAACCATTTTTTTTTTCAATTATTATGCTTCTTTATTATGCCTTTAAAAAATATGTTTTAATATCATTATGCGTAAATATTTTATGCTTTAGAATGTTATGCTTAATCATTATTATGATTAAAGAAATTATGCTTAAAAATATTACGCGCACGCTTTTAGGTGTAAATAATGTTATACGAAAATATAATTAAGAGAAAAAAAGTATGCCAAGTTATATTAGGTCTAAAAATTTTATGCAAATGGATAGGGAACCGCCAGAGCCACGGTACCTCTTTCGAACAGATCTCGCGACCCTGACAGGATTGACACTATATTGAGGTTTTAAATCACTACTTCTTTTGCCTCTTTAAAAAGCTACCGGAATGTTCTGTTCCTTTTATGTCATAGAAAACAAATTTTATTAATTAAAGAGTGCATATTAATTCCATAGGCGTCACCGACGCATCGGGTGATCGGAAGCGCGACCGCAAACTAATCACCCGGTGCGGCGGCTGCGCGGCGGTGGCGCGGCGTGACGCGGCAAAATTAAACTAGGAATCGTGCAAACAATATTATTCTCAACCAACGAATTGGTGCATCATAATTACAGCACATAAATGTGTTGTTCGCGTAAGTCAAAGTATCTTATCTTTACAAATTTATCATTAAAAAAATAGAAATATGTTTCCCTTATTCCCCGAGAACCACCCGTGCTCAAAAGTATGTACATAACTGCCGCTGTACCGAAGAAAGGTGATGCGTCTTCGCAAACATAGCAAACTGTGTAAGTACCGCTGTGACGAGGAAAGGTGATGCGTCTTCGTCAACACAACTAAGTTTTAGTAGTAGAAAGGTTGTCGGAAATAACGAGCCCTCTAAACCTGTGCAGAAGAAAACCAAAATGATGTAGTACATAAGTGCTGACTCAAGTCATAAGTTGTAATAGATGTATCCATCATGCACATCAAGCCCTACCTGGTGGCGAATTTACAAAGGCTATACTATTTTAGTCACGAGCCAGACTCTAATCGATGAGCTTTTGTTTATGCATATTACTCAACAATACCTAATCTATCTCAGTAAAAAAATTGACTCAAACAGATTAGCTTTTTGTTTTGATATTTTCAAAGAAAATGCACGGACAAAATTTAGTTCTAATAATACATATCACTCGAATAGCTAAGATTTTGGCGAGATATTTTGATATATGTGTAATGTATACATTTGTTTATCGTGAACGCGATTGGTCGGTGTTGCCGTCTTGTTCGTTCTTCGCTTCTGTTATGATCATAATATTTAGTTGCCTCTGTTGCGTTGTTTTGAGGTTATATGCAGCGCAATAACAGAACCAAAATGATGATAAAAACCGTTATAAGTGATATTTTGGGCGACAATATCTACTATTTAAAGTTGGAGGAGAAGACTCACGATAATTTTCATGCGGGTCCACCTGTATGGCAGAATTTTTTTCGTTATATTATTATTTTGCATAACAGCGGATAGCATAAACTTTATTTCGGAGAAAATAGTTTGGCATACACTCATTTATCATACATTCACAACGCATAATTTTATAAGTCAGAATCATCTTTAGGCATAAATATCCATAATAATGAAAAGGGAGATCCATCATATCGCAGAAAGTTCGCAGTCAGAATCGTCTCTTGGCATTATTTCATATCGATAGTCATTAAAAGGCAGAACTATCATATCTCAGAAACTTTACAGTTAGTATCATCTTTTGGCATACATTTCATATCCATAATTATAGAAACACTCATATATTACATTAAAGAAAAATCATAGTTAGCACGCTGCATGCAGACATGTAAACAAGCATACCCCATGCATGCAGCATGCAGCATGCAAGTAAGCATGCAGCATGCAAGCAAGCGCGTAGCATGCAATTAAGCATGCAGCATGCCAGCAAGCTCACAGTAAATAGGCGAGCATGCAACATGCAGCATGCATGCTTTCTGTCTCGGCTTCGGCGCTGCATGGCTCCGGCGCACAGAGCGGCCGGGGTCGGACAAAAACCAATTTTGAAAAGTTGAAAGTAGGTCAAAAAAAGTTATTGCTAACATTACTTGAATAGTTGCTTCATCAAAATGTGCGAATATAAAGATAGGTTTATGACAAAATTGATGATTAACAACAGTTCAAATATTCTACAATCGGTTATCTAAAATGCGTTTAGTAAAAATTGCAGTTGCTTGTTGCTTTTTAATTTCAAACCGACATAAGTCAATGAAGTTCTGAAATATGGATTCTGTAGCTCAAAGTATCTATTTTAAAAAAATACTTTACAAAAAACATTCATCTAATGAGATAGTAGCGGTGCACATAATAAGTTCAAATTGTACGAATAAAATTTACTTTACGAGAGTAAAAGTTATAGCATGTCGTTAGGTACTCTTTGCAACAAAACTTATACGAAAATATACCTTAAACCTTCTTTTAATAAAAAATGAAAATAAAAACTTGCAAAATTATTATTTTTTATTGGAGGGCGCGTACAAATTTTTACTCATCGTGAACTGGTAAACTTGATATTTCATCTTATACAACATCACGCTACAATTAAACGGAGCGGAGCAGCAAACGAAAAATGGACGAAAACTGGTAGGCATTTCGATGCGACGGGAAGGGGAGTGAAAATCTGACGAGAACGAAGTCGCGCGCAGAAGCTAGTTTTTAAATATATTAATGATATTTTTGTACTGCGTACAGAAAAGAAGACGCTGAGTGGCAATTTTTTTTTCACATTTTCTTGGCATCACTGCAAAGTTTTTAATAACATACCTTTTAAACCATAATCGCAATTCCCTTACGGAGCGGAGGGTATGTAAAAAAGCCTTGACCATTCATGAATTTATTTTCGATCCTAAAATTCACTAACAGTTTGTCGAGTGAAACTAAGGACGTAGAGCAACTTCGACAAGTATTTTAAGTTATGTTATGTGCCATCTGAGAAGAGAAAACAAGCCTGAGGTAAATCTCGATCATGAACAGCAAATTATAGTCACCCTATGTCTATTACAGTACTCTTAATAAAGAGGTGAATCGAACTAATAATAACTTTTTAACAGTTTTATAATCTGTTTAATTAATTTTTAAATCTTCCAAGTATGGGGCGGCCGCTCTGTGCGGCGGTCCCACGCGAGCTCATCGTCGCAGATGGTTTTACGCGCGCCGCCGCGGCTGAGGCGCGGGACAAATACAAGAGGCGTCGGGCGGAGGTGAGGCGCGGGCGCGGCGCGGACGTGGCGCCACTTCTTTGATATTTCATACAAAATGTATAGAAGAGGTGGGGCGCAAGACATTCCGTCATGCCACTTCTAACTGCGGGTGCGCCGATGGCGAGGAAGCGGCGCCCGCGCCACGCCCGCGCCTCGCCCGCACCCCGCCGTCTCAGTATGTCTCGCGCCCCACCTCTTCTATACATTTTGTACGAAATATCAAAGAAGTGGTGCCGCGCCCGCGCCGCGCCCGCGCCTCACCTCCGCCCGACGCCTCTTGTATTTGTCCCGCACCTAAGGCGCGGGTCGAATACTCATAGAAAAACCAAAGAGCTCCAACTCTTTAAAAAGTAAAGCGCAAAGTCTAGTTAAAATGTGGCTGGACATGAAATGAAAAGATTCGTTCAACGATGCTGCAATCCTCGGGGAACAGATATTCATAAATCTATTCATTAAATACAATACTGCCACACCCTCAACCACTGCAGTTGAACGTTTGTTTTCCACGGGTCAAGATATTTTAACACCAAAACGAGCCTCGCTTTCAGACGAGAACTTCAACATGTTAATGTTCATGAAGGGGGATATGTACCTTATGCCCGACGATTAAATCACACATTTGAATTATACAAGTATTTTGTTTTGTTCCTAACCTGTTAACTTCCAGAACCTAAACCAACAGGTTTTATTAGTTCACTAACGCAACGATATGAAAATGCAATTTTACAGAATATTAACGGATTAACGATTAACGTTAACTTGCGTTAATTCTTCTGAAATGTAACGCTTTAAAGTTTAACGAAGCTAACTTTTTTTGTAGCGGATTAACGATTCACGAAGTTAACTATTTGATTAACGGTGCCCAGCTATGGGTAGGGCAGACAAGACAACGTGGAGTCGGTTCTGCAGCGATTCTTTTCTGTCAATAACTTTTGTAGCACAACATTTATATTGACTTTTTTGGGACACTATTTTAATTTTAATTTATGAAATGAATGAAATGAAATGAATTGCACCGATCCCAGCGTGGTTTGACCAGACTCGATTAATCGAATGAACCCCGAGATTTGCACTACACATTTGATTTGCACACATAAGCCATTGCATATCAAGAAGTAGACCGGGGGGCGCTGTAATGGTAGGGAGGACGTGCCCATTGGATAGGAAAGGATTACGAGCCTACCGACTGTGCAGCCTTAAGTAAGCATTGGACTAGTGGAGAGAAGGGTGATGTTTGTGTATAGGAGGGCATCTTTTCACGTCGTCGCCGGCATGTTGATCCAGGTCGAGCTTCACCGATGCATCTTTTGGTGGAGTTAACCGTTTGCTTGGCTCTTTTCTATGTCGAGGCTTCAATATGTTCCGTGTTGTTGTTTTCTTGGTCGTTTTCCGAGTTCTCGCTGATAGCAATTTCTGGTTTTTTGTAGATATCACTAGCCGCTTTCTTGATCTTATTTCTGTCTCCAGCCGTGTCCCTCCAAAACTGGATATCTTTGTCGAAGTATTTCATGTCCTGTTTTAGGTTGTCATTCCATTAGTAAATAGGTCGTCCGACCTTTTTAGATTTGGGCCTGTACTGCATTGCTGCATGAAACAGGTGTGGTTCAGAGCGTCTGAACATGTGTGCCAGGTAGCACATCCTGTGGTTCTTGATGCGTTTTGTTATGGTTTTCCCGTCTAAGATTTGATGCATTTTCTCTGTCTCGGTTTGTTGATCGAGTCTCTCCTGATAACTCGTTCGTATCATCTCGGTCTTGATGGATTCACCTTTGTGAGTGCTGATACTTTTAAGTCATATATCATACAAGGTATGATAATATCTCCAGCTGTGTCCGTCCAAAACTTGATTCCCATGTCGAAGTACTCGTATTTGATGTCTTGTTTTAGGTTGTCGTTCCATTTGTAAGTAGGTCGCTCGCCCTTCTTAGATTTGGCCTTGTACTGCATTGCTGCATGCATGCGTGGTGTGATTCACCGTGTGCTAGATAGCACATCCTGTGGTTCTTGACGCGTTTTGTTACGGTTTTACCAATTTAAATTTGATGCATTTTCTTACGTCCGCAGTTTCCTGGTTTCCTTTTTTCCTAGCTTGGTCAATCAAATCATGACTCAACTCGTTCATCTCTTCTGAGCCGCAATAATGTGGTATTTGATTCGTTTTAGTTCTTCCAGCTCATCTGTAATGAGGATAAGGTCGTCCGCAAATGATAATACCATCGGGAGTGATGATGATTTCCTTTGTTTCTTTCGTCGTCGGTCTAAGCGGGCCGAAGGCCCTCGGACCTTTTTTTTTCTCTCATTTGGATATCGGTACCCTGTTTTTTTTCGGTTTTGTTTGTTGCTTATTTTTCCTGTGGAATGTGTTGAGCGTTTGCATGTGTTTTGCGGGGTGATTTTTTTTTTCCCCAGTTCGGTGAAGCATATTTATCACGTTATCTGAATGTTTCTTATTCTGATATTTAACCTTTTGGAGTGTTGCCTGGTTTTCTTTTACGTGATTATGCATATTGGAGTTATTTGGTTGCTTGCTTTGTAGAAATTTGGCCTTCTGTAGGTTAAAAAGGGCTAATTGGTGGTCCCTTGAGTAAATCGTCTGAAGAGTCAGAGTTACATCCGTTACAATGTTCCAGGGTACTTCGATGTTTTCATTCGTTGAGGTGATTACTACATTTGCTAGTTTTTTGTTATACAGTCTTGGTATTTTGGTTTGGTAGAATTTCTATTCAGCGCGGCACAGTTGCATTGTTTGACATACTTGGTCTCAACCGTTGTTACATTCGTACCTTGTCATTGTTTTTGTGTTTGTTTTTTCCCCTTTTTTTGTTAACTGTTCTATGTTGTTTGATCTTGGCAGTCCCCAAATTATTTTATTGTATTCTATTTGAAGTGTTTCCCTGTTAGCAATATTCATTAATAGTTCGCCGTTGTAGTTGGAATCTTCATGCTGTGTGTTGCATCGAACCTTTGCGTTGGTTACTTCGACCTCGACCAATATGGGCGTTGAAGTGTCGTATTTGCAGCGCACCTGTCCTTATTTTTCGTCTAATCAAGTTTAATACGTTTGTGAAGGATCTGATTGCTTTCTAGGTTTTTGGTGGTGTGGTTTTTGTTGGGGTGTGAATTTGTTATGTACAGAGGAGTTGGCTTGTCTTTTCCCATGCCAACCTGCGGGGTAGCAGTTGTTGTTGTATTGTTCTTTGACCAGGACCCAGCTATCATAGTGCTTCGTGTAGAGGATGTGTATATGTATTGGTGGATTCTCTCGATCGCCGATCGGTGTTTTTCAGCGTTCTGTTTATGTGTACATTCACATTTACGAGGTACAATTCGGACGCGGTGATGATGGTATATTCGATATACCAGAATGTTTAATTAATTGCATGGTTATGTATTTTGTTATCCTTTGTTCCTGGAAAAGAATGCTATTGGGGAGAAATTCCTATATATTATTTAGAGGTGCTAGGCGAATTCTATCATCCTGTCAATGTTCCAAAACATAAGTAGCTTTTGTTTAGTCAAACCCATTTGTGTCTGTAAGGGGCTGAAACTGTCTAATTTGTGAGCTTGACCCTTTTTTTTTGTTTTGTATCGTTATCTGTAGAGCAAAAACGTCTGGTGCAAACTCAAGAGTTTGGGGTATTTTTTTTTATCTCTTCAGTCCACATGTTTATTTGAATTCCGGTGACCGTGGTCTTTTGCAAAACAATTTAAGGAATTTGTTACCATGATACACACGTCGACAAATCAAGCCATTCATTTCCAGTATAAACTGACTTCTCTTTGTGCGGAAAGCCTATACAATGCGAAGTCTGTTAAAACCGGAAATCCATAGCTTGATATGTAGCTGTGTGTACAATTATAAGATCTTTAGGTACGGCATCTTTAACGATATCATATTTAGTGTTAGAGTAATAACGTGAATTTGTTGGTGTGAAGACACTGGTCCGCAATGGCTGCTTGCGATGACGTTGCTTGCGCGCGCGTGGCATATCAAGGCCCTTCGTACGCAGTTTAGCAAACTAATCCCTGTAATATTAAGAACGGTCTCACCGGGTCTAACGCCATGGGTTACTCGTCCTCCGGCAGTCAGTCTTCACTACAGCCTGAAACGCACTTGTGACCCTAGCTAGATGTTTTCTTTTATATAAGGTGTAACAGAATAGACGCAAGTCCGTCGAATGGGCCAAAGAGAATTCAACCTTATTTGAAGGCAATAAGACACAATTTTAAATGCGTAGAGTGATGGTCAACCCGATTTTATTAATTATAACTGCTAGCTTTAAAAGGAGTAAGTTTTGGTTATTGTATTATGCTTTTAACTCAATAGTCTAATGGGGGTATATGGGGTCTTGTGTTAATTATGTTACACGTTGTCACGCCACCCGATTTTATAAATTACGACACAAAGAGACACAGACACAAAAAACGCGTTTTGATTTCGAAGTCGGGCGAGCCGACATGTGTTGCGCGCGCGCACAGACAACCGCTTGCGACGAGGGTTCAACTCGAACTCCACTATTTTAATTTTAATTTAAGGTTAAAATGCAATTTTATAGAAATGACAATTTGCCTAACAAAATTATTCTAAATGAATTTCTACCATCTTCATAGTATGCCAAGTGAAATTGTACCAAATAATCTTCGCTCTAAATAAATGGGTTCTCTATTGTGTGGCCGAAGTTTTTTATCCATAATCTAAAGAGACATAATTTTCTTTGTCATAATCATCATTTGTCCGAATGATAACTTGCCCGAACTAAATAACACATAATATCACATGCCATAAAATTGAAATCCCTAAATACAAAATGCCCTAAATCTGTTTGTCATAAATATTACAATCAATAATATACAAAAGACTTAAAACTGTTTTCCATAAAAGTTATAAGTCCTAAATTCAAATTATTTCATGTTTATTTATTCTAATTATATTTTAAAAACAAAGTAGTACAAAGTTCATTAAGAACTTCATTATTTTACCAAAACCAACTTATACAATACATAAATAGTAAAGATGCAAAAGCATTATGGCTTTTGTCAAGGCCTGGTATGGCGCTTCATGTATTATCATACCACTCATTAAAACAGTTGATTTTGAACATGTGGTTTTATTTCCCTCTAAGAAGCATGCAAACAAGCATACACCACGCATGCAGCATGCATGCAAGCAAGCAAGCATCTAACATGCATGCAAGCAAGCAGCATGCATGCAAGCAAGCAGCATGCAATCGAGCATGCATGCATGTACGCAAGCAACATGCATTCGAGCATGCAAGCAAGCATGCAGCATGCAAGCCAGCATGCATCATGCAGCAGGCATGGTTTCTGTCAATGCTCCGGTGCTGCGGGGCTCCGGCGGTTCCGCGCGAGCTTATCGTCGCAGATGGTCTAACGATCACCACCGCAGCTTCGTCTTGCTGGCCGGTATTTGATATTATGTCAGAATAGTTTTATAAGTACCTAAAGATAATTATGTAAAACAAAATTTAGATATTTTGAACATTATGGTTACTGACGTTTATAGCTAACGTGTTAGGGATAGTGATTTTCGGACAAACAATTTTAGGAGAAGAAAGGGAGTACCAAATAAATGTTATGCTAAACGATATTATGCGGAATTTTAAGTCTGTCAAAGGTAATTATGCGAAATAAAATTCTGCCATCTTAAAAGTATGCCAGCGTAAAGTCGGACATGTATAAACATTCGGCCAAACAAAGATTATGCTAAACATTTTTTATGCTTTACAAATATTCGTTTAAAGAAAATTATGCCAAGTGTGTTATGCCAAATAAAATTCGGAGCATCAAGTTTCTTCCAGATAGATGGAACCTTTTTCATGCACATATTCAGTGTAAACTTACAAATGGTGACACTTGCAACCATTCTTGCAACGAAAAATGTGACGCGTTCATCACAGCTTTTTCTCGTAATACAAATACTAATTGGATTGTTAACAATAAAAGTACTTCTCTTCTGTTAATTCGTTTTTGTTTATCAAATACATAATAGAAACGAGCAATTAAAATGATAACAGTTACCATGTAACTATCAACCTATAATTGAAGCTTATATATTTGATTAATAGATAAGTATAGATTTACTATAACAATATATATGTATTTAGATAACTATAGTACTAGATTTTGTCCATCCATTTTATTGGAAAATATCAAAACAAAAAGCTAAGCTATCTCAGTAAAAATCTTTTTACTGAAATAGATTAGTAATTGTCGAGTACTTAATATGTATTGTATAAACAAAACCCCATCTATTAGAGTCTGACTCGTGCGTGACTAAAATGGTACTAGATTTTGTCGGTGCATTTTCTTTGAAAATATCAAAACAAAAAGCTAATCTATTTGAGTAATTTTTTTTACTGAGATAGATTAGGTATTGTTGAGTAATGTGCATAAACAAAAGCTCATCTATTAGAGTCTGACTCGTGTCTAAAATAGTATAGCCTTTGTAAAGTCACTGCCTGGACATGACTGGGCCGCTGGTTGCTGTTTGCTGGTGCTACTGACCGTATAGTTCTGCACGGCGATCGTGGCACACACGTCGTCTTCCGACTCCACTACAAGCCGTACGTTGTTCTGCCCCGGCAGCCATCTGTAAAAGTTAACGTGCGGCGCTCCCTGCAACATTAGTGAGAAGGTATAAATAAACCAATTCAACGAGTGTTCAGAGTACTATTGGAAGAAGATGCCAGAAAAAATATACTTGCTACGTGTACCATAAACGAAAACCAAAAAAATATGTCTCTTAGATTGGGACCATTGAAAAGCACATGGCACGAACTAGCGCCTCACGTCGCCATCGTCCGGCAACATTTCTCGCAAGTTCGCCACTCGTGCGATTCTGTAGAACATAAGCGTATCGCAGACTAGACGATTTTGGACTCGTTCCCGTCGCCGAGGGCAGTTCACTCCCAACTAACACTTTGGCGCTAAAACAAGAGTTACAGTGAATCTATTAGAGCGCTAACCAGATCCTTAAGTTATAAATAAGTGTTACGCATTTGGAGTTAGAGCGCGCTATAACCCTATTATACCCCCGAATTGAGAACACTTTTTTTATCACCATAGGTTATTTAATGGCGGTAAAACAGACTTACATAATGGATTAAGAGGTACAATAAAGCAATAAGAGAGCTATAATAGCGATAACTGAAACTACAAGAGATAAAAACGTGAAAAATTGGCGAAAATTAACTCCTTTAGTGTTACAATAGAGTAAAAAATCGTTTATTATCTTATAGGGTGCTAAAAGGGCTGCATGTCGGTGAATATTAACTCTTTAAGCGGTAAAGCAGAACTACAATGTCGCTCACTATATGTTTAAGTGATAATAGAGTGCCAAATAGGTGATTATTAATACTTTGAGCTCTAGTATAGATACACAAAGTCTGTAAAAACGGTCTCAGGTGCTAACATTATTAACATCTAAGTATATTTTTTTATTCCATCAACATTATTAACTTTTCCATTCGTTTGTGAAAGTGAAATTAAAGTAATCTTTTTTCAACTTAGTGGGCACAGAAGGTGACTTTTTACTGCGAAGGTAAGTACATTCATACACTGTGATTAAGTTTGTGTATTATTAACAAATTATTCAAGCGCCTGATGTTTGTTGTCTATTTACTGAAAATAAATATTTAATTAGATATGGAGTAACATGTTTTTTTTTTGTAATAAACCATTAAAATGTTGCCTATTCTATTTTATTTATTTTTATTTTATTCTAGTTTAAGTTATCGTGCTGGTAGTATTAGAATACATTGAAGCGAAATACTTTAATTAAACCGTATTTTCTTACGTCTTCTAAGTTTTAACCTTAGTCAAACCAATTCGTAACCTAAACATGGCGGGCAAATGAATTAAGGAATCCGTAGTAACTGGCCAAAACCACAAACAAATAGAGTATGTAAATAGTTTTAATTTACAATTTAAGAGCACAAATTCTAATTTTTTTTAGATTTCACTTACCTTTTTACTTACCCCTCTTTTTGCATCGGGGGTTAAAAAGGAGAAATATTCCAACTTATGACGAAGCTGAACGTGAACTAGATTTTTTATTGGCTAATACAGATACCAATGAAGAGACACGAGTCACTAATAGTTCACACGCCAAAAATCAAGCCAAAAAGACGTTGATTTGAATGAGCTTATGCAAGAATTAGTATATTAGTTATTTGTAAATAAATAAATAAATTAGATCAATATTTACCAAACAAGTCGACGGTAAAAGGTAGGATCAAAGTACAATTTCCAACACTTTAAGACTTCAAAAAAGTAGAGAGTCTCCGTTCGTTACATGCAGGTGAAATGTTTTTGGAAATGCAAGATATGATAATATGAGTAGGCTAATATAGATGTGTTTGTCTCTGCTAGAAAACTATTGAAAGCTCAAATGATTTTTTTTTTGTGTTCTTATATCCAAATAGTATAAACAAAGACGCCGTCCGCGTCTGCCTGTCTTTCTTTTTATCTGTTTCTCCACTTACATTTTCTATAACACGCAAAGCAAAACATTGATATTACGTTTCTTTTTTTTTCAGTATGCAGACCAAGAGAACTCCCCCATATGTGATGAACCTAACAACCAACCTGTCTTCACTGTATCTAATAATTCATCGTCATCAGTAATTACTGTAACTAATGAAGTCAATGAGTCATCAAAAATTATTTTGACGTCTTCACTTTTAAGTAAAAGACAAGATATGAAAATTATGTGTGATAAATAATTATTTATTTGAATACAAATCATTTAAAGGAAAACTAAGCTGATTTATTTTGTGATGAGGATAAAAGAAATGTGATTGACATATTGCGTTTAATTTTATATTATAAACTGTGTGAAGTAAAGAAGAAAAATATAGTGAATTTTTATACTCAGTCCACAATAGTTTACATTGTACATCTATTGCTGATAACAAAATTTCTACACGATTGTCAGCCTTATCCTCAGCTGAATACATATTTAGATACGATGACTTAATCGGAAGCAGAAATATATCGAGTTCGGCCTTCATTTTATAACCACGAATATGAATAACATTGAATTCAGGTAATGACAGAATTTCTTCAATATCAATCAAATTTGCGGAGTATGCGGAACCACGATCCATATGTTCGCAAAATACTTCCTCATGATCGCTTGTAGTTGATGAACCACTTTCACACACATTTTCTGGAAAATCATGTACGGAACGCAGCAGTTCCAAATTTTCGAAGAAAACTTCCGTTTGACTACTTGTATTACTACTATCACTCGCAGAAATAAGGGGCACAGAAGTAGTAATTAGCTCTATTACTCTACCTAAAGTTATGCAGAAGTCACAATAAGCACTAGGAGATATATAAAAGTGAAAAATGTTCCTCCAGCCGGCGTAGCATGACCAATTCTATATCTATTCTACCAAGAACAAAAAAAGTTCCTGATGTATTTTAATTCTGTAAAAATGTTTCTATCTCATCAGAGAAATAGTCATCATACTTGACATCGTACTCTTGTCGACTGAAGAATAGAAACATCTCTTCTTTTCAGTTTTACACAATTTTTCTACGATAAAATCTGTCATTCTGTCTCCTCTTCCGTCAACAAATTCCGTTTCTATGGCAGTCATGCTACGTGTGCTGTTCCACTTTAAGTAATAGAAGAGAGTTTTGTACCTCTTTAGGCATTTGGTGGTATAAAAGAGTTTATGAGCGCAGTTGTAGAACTGGTAGTGGTAATTATTACTTTTGTGCAACTTTTGGTTCTTGGCGAGAGTTTATTGTCGCTTGAATAACACTTTCGGGGCGGCCCTGTTATGACAAAAAACTTGCAACCGGGGTTACATTGTTTTATGGTAATACACCCACCCCATTTCTTCCCGTGGGTGTCGTAAAAGGCGACTAAGGGACTTACTAGAGAATGGGCAGCAGCGTTCTCTATTCATTTTACCACCATACTGCGATCGCCAACCCGCCTGCCAAGCGTGGCGATTATGGCAAAGCCCCCCAAATTGGGGGAGGCCTAAGTCCAGCAGTGTACGTCTTATGGCTGAAATGATGATGAATGATGATGCAAGCTTCGTATGGGTTCGATTTACAGTTCAGTGATGGTTTCCATAAACAAAAAAACTATATGTTACACTTCATTGTAACCTGAAGTTCCGATGAAATATTTTTGCTAAACGCTGTACTCCAGATTGCAGTGTTTAGTAGAAGGGAGGGACAGGCGCGCGGGTAAGGCGTGCGCGACTTTGTATTTTGGTAAATCCTTGCAAGCTTAGTTTACTGCGTTTTGTCAAAATACATAATAAACAACAGAGCGAGCGCGCGTCACGCGTATTACTAGCATTATTTTATTGTTCATCTATTGCTCTAAGTAGTTGGAAGTGTATTAGTGATAACACACATAAACAACGGTAAAGTTCCCATACAAATCACTGTTCCATATTATTAGACATCCTTTTTTATGTTCAATTGCTGAATTAGGACCACCATAAGAAATTAATGTTAGGAACTGAATTGAACAATATAATAGTAGTATGTACCCCCAACCATTTAGTTATATTTGCACATATAATTAAAAAAAACATTTTTTAGTATTTTCACTTTTTACTGTTGTTAATAATTATTATCTCTTTTTCATTCATAATTGAGATTTCACCCTTTTATTAGTATTATTCTTGTATTTTATCTCTTTAAAATTTGAACTCCCGTCATTTACTATCTACTTCTCACCCCTCTCTCTTATTCCTTTGACACACTTAGCTTTCTCTTCTCTCATTCCAGGGTGCCTCTAGGGTTGATCTGTCAATATGTTGACCCGTAGAGCTGCATCCTTAGAGGAAAAACTGAGGGCTACGTTAAAGGAATTGGATTCTAGTAAAAAGCAGTGCAATCAGCTGATACAGGAAAGGGAAGACAGCGAGGTCGAAATAGAGTTAATTAATAAAAAGAACACTGACCTTAAGAATCAGTTGGCTGAACTACATGTACAGCATATGGACATACTTGACCAGCATCAACACCTTCGTCAACTAGTGTCAAATTACCAGCATTGCAGTGACACCTACGAACTGGCTTTGAGACGGATATCAGAACTGGAACTGGAACTAAGCAGGGCCCACAACACAATGACCCATTTGGAAACTCTCAAAGCCGGTGAAGAGTCTGCGATCACCAGCAATCTTTATGATGAGTTGGTTGGTAGCAGGCCCAAACCTACATGTGTTGAGCCAATTGTAACAATAGATTTAACTGATGATACCATTTCTAAAAACAAATTGTTTACTAGCCACAATAAGTTAAAAAAATATATTAAAATTAATAGGTTAATTAGAAAGTATCAGAAAAGATTGAAATGCCAAAAAGTTAATAAATTAAACACAAAACTTAGGCAAAAACATCTAAATTTAATACAAGAATTGGAGAAGTGTTATAGTGATTTAAAATTATGTAATACTTTGTATGATACGGACACTCAGCACCTTCGGGATGAATTGTTTGTTAGGGAATTTGCACTAAAGGATATCTTTAGTAAATATGAGGCTACTCAACAAGACCTGAGTAAGCGCATGCAGGAAGCCTGTGAGTTAGCAGACCTGGTCAAGTGCAATGCAGAGAGGTATGAGTCTCTGACAAATAACCTCTCTTTTAGCTGCACTTGCTCCACGGCACCTCAGCCTCAACTTGAAACACCCACACCCTTAGCAACTCAGCCAGTAAATAGCCGTATTACTGATGATAATAGCCATATTAACACAACCTATATTTTTTCTGACAAATTTGGTCAAGGTTATGGTAGCATATTTAATCAAGTTTCACAACAGTATGTAATTAATAATTGTTCACCCGGTGCCAGTATTAGCCAATTATTAAGTAAAATTAAATTGTCAAAAATAAACCCTGGTTCTACTGTAATATTATTATATGGGGATAGTTTAAATGCTAGAAAAAAAGAAATAATTCAATGTGTCCATTTGATGTTACACCTCAATGAGACCAATCACTGTAAGTTTATTTTCTGTGCCTTCGCAAATCTGTGCGTTCGCTAAATCTAAATTGTTAAGCGATCAAATTAAAAATTCAAACAATAAAATAAAAACCACTTGGAAAATCATTAACAATGAAACGGGTAAATCGGTTAAACAGGAAAAACAACTAGAGATTATGATTAACAACAAATTGGTTAATAAACCTGCCGATGTAGCTGAGGCATTTAATGAGTTTTTTGCCAACATACCTATAACTACAACTTGCTCCTTAAATTCGTCCCCGTCTAAAGCTGAAAACCTTTTGCATAGTAGTGTGCCCAGATGTAGTCGCTTATTTAGTTTCGAACATGTAACGCCTCGTGACGTGGTTAATATTTTTAAGACACTTAAGTCAAAAAACACTGGAGATTACTGGGGCATCTCCATTAAACTGTTAAGTAATATAATAGACATCGTAGCCCCCTATCTAGCTGTAACTTTTAATAAATGTGTTGATTCGGGATCTTTTCCTGACCTCATGAAGAGTAGTAAAGTCATACCATTATTTAAAACAGGTAATAAAAATAACGTTGGCAATTTTAGGCCCATTTCTATCTTACCTGCATTTAGTAAAATATTTGAAAAGTTAATACTCAAGCAGTTGCTAAGACATTTTAATTTAAATAGCCTCCTTCATAATGAGCAATATGGCTTTACAAAAGGTCGTTCGACAACAGATGCGGGTCAAAAATAAACCCTGGTTCTACTGTAATATTATTATATGGGGATAGTTTAAATGCTAGAAAAAAAGAAATAATTCAATGTGTCCATTTGATGTTACACCTCAATGAGACCAATCACTGTAAGTTTATTTTCTGTGCCTTGCCTTATTCACAATACTTATCTGAGGAGCAAAACAGGCACATTTATAATTTAAATATGTTAATTTATAATAGGACTAGTTGTCACAGTGACGCTATTTTATATTTTGATTGTAATCAATTTATTGCTGATTACAAATTGACAAATTATACTATGTATTTGCCACCTAGTTGTAGGCGACAAATTGCTAATCTTTTAGCATACAATTTACACCGTACTGTTAGTAGTGGTACTAGCACCACTTTTGTATCCACTGTTGATACACCTAGTAGTTTAAACTATTAGGTGCGACAACGGGTAAGCTGCATATGTTGAATGTTGTTCATCAAAATATGCAGGGTTTGCCCGGCAAAGAACTAGAGTTAAGTTTATTTATCGAAAACCATGATGTTCAGGTATTATGTTTGACTGAACACTGGTTGAAAGAACATGAAATAGTGTTTATGAATGATGATTTTTTTACTGTGCAAAGTGCATTTGTGAGAAAAAGTGCTATACGCGGTGGATCACTAGTTCTTGTTTCAAACAAGTTGAAATGTAAACGACGTTTAGATTTAGTTAATCTTTCCATCGAGCGCACTATTGAGTTGTCTTGTCTTGTGTTGAACTAGAGCGTTACGTCATAATATGCGTTTATCGTCCACCCTCTGGGGATTTTATTCGTTTCGAGTCGGTCATGGAGGACTCACTCAATAAATTAAAATCAATTAATAAATGTATAATTTTATGTGGAGATTTTAATATTAATATTTTAGATGTTACTCCATTAAGTATTAGACTGCTCAATCTGTTTAAGTCATTTAATTTAATAAACTTGTTTTTCGAACCTACTAGGATCACGGCATCGTCTTCGACTTGTCTTGATAATATATTTAGTGATTGTGATGCCAATAATAAGTTGGTGTTAAGTGACTTAACGTCTGACCACTGTGGATTATTAGCCAGCTTCCCTTTGCCATTACTAAAAAAGCCGCATAAAATAGAATGTAGGCCCTATACAGTTAGTCGTTGCAAAAAATTTAAAAATAATGTTGCTCATAGCATTACACCATCTATAGTAGAACACGAGAATCCTAATGAAATCTATGGAGCCCTTTTTGATATTGTGCAAAAAGAATACCAATCTACTTTCAAGACCAAAACTATTGACATTAATAGCACCTCTGTTAGCTTCAACCAATGGGCTACTCCAGGTATTTATAAAAGTAGAGCGAGACTATACGAGTTATATGGTTTAAAAAAATATATATTTGATACTCCTTTTCTAGAGTATGTCAGAAATTATTCAAAGTTATTTAAAAAAATCTGTGCGTTCGCTACATCTAAATTGTTAAGCGATCAAATTAAAAATTCAAACAATAAAATAAAAACCACTTGGAAAATCATTAACAATGAAACGGGTAAATCGGTTAAACAGGAAAAACAACTAGAGATTATGATTAACAACAAATTGGTTAATAAACCTGCCGATGTAGCTGAGGCATTTAATGAGTTTTTTGCCAACATACCTATAACTACAACTTGCTCCTTAAATTCGTCCCCGTCTAAAGCTGAAAACCTTTTGCATAGTAGTGTGCCCAGATGTAGTCGCTTATTTAGTTTCGAACATGTAACGCCTCGTGACGTGGTTAATATTTTTAAGACACTTAAGTCAAAAAACACTGGAGATTACTGGGGCATCTCCATTAAACTGTTAAGTAATATAATAGACATCGTAGCCCCCTATCTAGCTGTAACTTTTAATAAATGTGTTGATTCGGGATCTTTTCCTGACCTCATGAAGAGTAGTAAAGTCATACCATTATTTAAAACAGGTAATAAAAATAACGTTGGCAATTTTAGGCCCATTTCTATCTTACCTGCATTTAGTAAAATATTTGAAAAGTTAATACTCAAGCAGTTGCTAAGACATTTTAATTTAAATAGCCTCCTTCATAATGAGCAATATGGCTTTACAAAAGGTCGTTCGACAACAGATGCGGGTGTTGCTCTGCTGAAACATATTTTCAACGCATGGGAGAACTCGCAAAATGCTATTGGAGTTTTCTGTGATCTCTCCAAAGCTTTTGATTGCGTTCACCATGACACACTTTTGCGTAAACTACGTCATTACGGTGTTCAAAACGAAGCTCTCAATGTCATAAGTTCTTATTTACAAAATAGGCACCAATGTGTAGATGTCAATGGTGTAAAATCTTCCGGGCTACTAGTTCAGTTAGGTGTACCTCAAGGCTCAATACTGGGTCCATTCTTATTCTTAGTGTATATTAATGACTTACCATTCTATTTAAAGAATATCTGTGACATTGTACTATTTGCTGATGATACCTCACTTATCTTTAAAGTAGACAGAAATAGAAAAGATTTTGACGACGTGAACAGTGCGCTTTCAATGGCTACGGATTGGTTTACCACAAATAACCTAGTTCTTAATGCTAAGAAAACGAAATGTATAAAGTTCGCCTTACCGAATGTTAGGAATCTGGGACCCAATGTCGTTTTAAATAATCAGGTGCTTGATACTGTACACTCGGCAGTTTTTCTGGGCATAACAGTAGACGCCAAACTTCAGTGGGGATCACATATATCAAGCCTAGCGGGAAGGCTCAGTTCGGCCGCCTACGCCGTAAGGAAAGTTAGACAGTACACGGACGTTGATACAGCTCGATTAGTCTATTTTAGTTATTTTCATAGCATAATGTCCTACGGCATTCTGCTGTGGGGCAAAGCCGCGGACATTCAAAATATTTTTGTTCTTCAAAAACGAGCTGTTCGAGCGATTTACCAACTAGGTGCTAGAGTTTCTCTGAGAGATTTGTTTAAAGATATTGGTATTCTTACGGTGGCATCACAATTCATCTTCGCCAACATCTTATATATTAGGCAAAATATACACTTGTACACTAAAAACAGTGATATTCATAACATTAATACTAGAAATAAGGACAAACTACGTGCTCCCTTTCACCGGCTTCATAAGGTTCATAATTCTTTTGTTGGTCTTGGTATTACCTTTTATAACAAGCTTCCCTCTGCTTTGCTAGATTTGCAGTTTAATGAGTTTAAAGCTAAAGTAAAATCCAACCTTTGTTCAAAGGCATACTATTCTATCAACGACTACTTAAACGATAAGAATAGTTGGTCGCTGTGATTAACTCAAGACAATGTTTATGTTCTTTCAATCCAGAATTAGCTTTCCTACTGACAGTTTATATGGGTAGTTCATATAATTATTATTTTTTTAATTTTTTTTTTTAAATTTTATATTTTTTATTTTTTTATTTAACTGATTTTGTTAATTAATTTTTATTTTCTTTTAATTTCTTTTAATTTCACTTATTGTGGACATAATCTACTCATTACAATGATTTTAAATGAGTTGTATTGCAACATGTAGTTAGCTAGCGACCTCGTCAGCTGTTCATAATATTCTTGCCTGACCAACCGGCAGCAAGTTCGTCATGCTCCCTTAGATGTCACTGCTTGCGGTAGCGTCGGGGGTCGGGGTACCACCTTCCCTCAAATATGGCGAGGGGGGTAATGGCTGACCTTTGCGTTATGCTCGTGAACGGGTGCTGCTTGTGGTGACTGGTCGACTTGCTGACCATGGTTTTTGTTATTGTTATTTGTATTAACTGTTATTTTATTTTACTCTGGAGGTCCTAGTTTAACTATTGTAACTTCAACTTAGCTATATGCATCAATGTATGTATATGTATCATTTTGCATCGTTGAATATGTAAGCGAGCACGCCCTTTATGCCTGGAGGCTTTATTTAAGTTTTACGTTCTGTTTACGATTTTGTTTTATTATTTATTTCAGCTTGAGTTTAGTTTTCAATGTTTTGTTCGTATATTGGCGTGTGCTAGCTGACATATGGCGTATAATGTATGTTTTATTTTGTTTTATAATATTAATTACTCACACGATATTGTATAGAATCAAGTTCTTCTAACTTAACAGACAGCTGTGCTGCTGGGGAGTTTGTTCCGCCACTTCTTCTTCCCAGCTAAAACACTAGGAAGTGTCGAAGGGCGGGCGTTTTGGGGGGACTGTCTTTTGTAACTTTGACGTTCAAAAAGTGCTGACTCTCAGCCTAGTTTGAATAAATGACTTTTGATTTTGATTTTGATTTTTGATAAGTTTGGCAGTGCTTGGAAGAAGATAGATTCATTGATGATGAAGAAATATCGGCAGCAGTTACTTATTTCGAAAATATTCCTCAAAACCCAATTTGTCAATCGGATGAAATAACTGAAGATATAATTAATGAACCTGCAAAGAAACGTTTCAAAGATCCTGGAGATAGACTAAAAGTTAGCAAAGAGAAACATCAAATGGGCGCTCCTTGTCAAGATAAATGCATAAGAAAGTAAATATTACTGAAGAACAAAGACAAACAATTTGGAATAGCTACAGGAATATGAATATACAAATAAGAAGAGATTTTATTTCACGTAACGTAGAAAATAATAAAATTGCCATACGGTATTCTAACTCCACCAAAAGAAACCACACCTATAAGTACCGCTTACTCAATTATCGTGTTTGTAAAATTATGTTCCTGAGGACTTTAGGCTAAGGTAATGATCAATCAGTGCTAGCTTTATTGAAAGCAAGTTTTATGATTTCCTAAACTCCAGTTTCAGCTAAAGTATCAGCAGCGCCAGATTTGAGAGGTCGACACAAACCAAAACATTATTTTTCCGATGAATACTTAAAAGAGATAGATGATTTTATAGAACTATTCCACCCAACATCATCTCATTATAGATTAAAGCATGCACCTAACTAACCGACGATATTTACAAACTGGACTGACGCACTCTCAAATATTTCTATTTCTAAAACACAATTTAGAACGCAAAAACAAACAGCCATGTAGCTGGTCTGCATTCCACAAGAGGATGAAAACGAAAAACATTACAACTCAGCAACCTGTGCAGGATAAATGTCCAAAGTGTGAGGCTCATGATGTGGCTCACCCTAAACCTAAGCTACCTAGAGATGAAAGAGTCACAGACCATTCATGTCATGAATGCAGTTGTGAAGTTAAGTAAAAATATTTCAAGAGCTCACATGAATGCGTACAGCAAGAATGCTGAAAAGTGATTTAGTCTGTCACTTCAAAATGCAGTAATCAAGGATTACATTGTTATGTCACAACAAAGAAGAATATTGGTTAGCTACATGTTGTTGTAACAAAACATGTTTTTATAATATTGTGAGGTATCTTTATAAAATACTATAATACGATGTTAAACTGAAAATAAGTAAATATCATGCTAAATTAGTTAAAAAACAATCAAACGGTTATCTATACTGGATAAAATTTGGTAACCAGTTAAAGATTTAAACTTTTAAACCCGTTTTTCTCAAATTGACGTTTTACAGATTGCAGCGTTTTGTCCTAACAGGGCCGGGGGGTTGTAGTTAATGCTTACATCTTATTTAGATCTTATAGTTGTAAGATTCACTTAAACCTATAACACAAGATGCTTTGCCCGTATTGTTGGGTTAAAATTTGCTGTTGTATTTCTTTTACCTTTAAACTCACCCTATTATCGCCCTTGTAACTCTGTGGTATAGCTCTAAGTGAAATATTTTGCTTGTTTACGCTCTTTTAGCGCCAAAAGTTGTAAGTGCTGCTGCTGTAGCGCCTTTATATCTCGTTAGGTTCTCAAACAAGCTCTTATTGACGCCTAAGTGTTTGTTGGGCTATCTGCTGCTTACCTGTTGCGTCTCCACGACGGTTGAGGACGGGAAGGGCAAGCGCCAGTCGCGCGCGAATGTGGCGCGCAGTTGCACGCGCGTGGGCGCGGCGCACGACGAACCCACGTGTAAGGAGAACTCACCCGACGTAGGCACCGCATCGTCAGAATCTGACGACGTTGCATAAATTCATGAGTGAAAACGAGATTTAGAAATTTCTTCTACCAGGTGTGTTCACTATTCTCACTTTAGTAAACATTGAACCCAGAAAAACCTATTCATAAGCAGGTCTTAATAACTGTGCAATGTGTATATGCGTTCTGTAGTGTCTGCCTAGCCCCACGGGAAAAAGGCGTGAGCTTATATACATATGTATGTAGATCTACATACCTACTATGTAAATATTTTTTAGGGTTTTTTAATATTATTTTCGTTGCGGCAATCGAACCAATTGCGCAGTCACGGCACCAAAGCGCGTGAGCTCGGCGCTACTACCTATTGTGTGGGGAGGGTGGAGCACCTGAAGGGGTCTGCTAGGCTGAAGGGGTCTGTTAGGATCGTTGCCTGCCAGGGTCGCGAGATTGTTGGAAAGAGATAAGTACCGTGACCCTGGCACATGGGCAACTGAAGGAACACGGGTGGGTTTTAGTCAGTAAAATTCTGGCACGCCCTCCCGCTCCACCCAGAGCGGGAAAATTCATTTGATGATTTCCCATCCAAAAAAAACCCTTTTTTTTTGGATGGGAAATCATCAAATGAATTTGTGGAGCACCTGACTACGAGTGTATTGTTACGTATGGTACTGACCGCAGTCGTCGTTGAGCTTCTCGGTGTCGACGCTGTCGTTGGGACACAGCGTACGCTCCAGCTCGTACAGGAGGGCGGTGCCCGAGCGGTACGGCAGCTGCCACGTCCACGCACCTGACACCGAAAAGCACACCTTACTCTCAATACACCGTGCAGCAGGTGCAAGGGATTATGAATCACCACGGGCGTTGGTAACTTTTCGTTCCGATATTTCAAGCCAAATAAGCGAGTTGACAAATAAATCTAGCAACTTCAAGGTGCCATTCTACTAACAGAAGATGAGTTTGTATTGGATAAGTCAAAGTAGGTATAAAAACCGGCCAGCTGAAAGTCGGACTCGAATACGGAGGGTTCCGTTCCGTACAATATTTAATACTACAATATGTATAAACAAAAACAGATTTCTAGTATGGGTAAAAAGGGTGGGTGGTTTATAAATATAAAAATGTAAAAAAGTAAGTAAGAAGTTTTGACTTTTGACACCATGATAATAGACGACATTTTAAAACAGAAAAATCGTAAGTAAAACGATTTCCCGCCATTTTTCAACTGTTATTCTGTCCGCCAAAATTAGTGAATCTAACGAAGAAATTTGATACATTTTGAAGTTTCATTACAGAAGAACGAAAATGTGACACAAGCCGAAAACAAATATATATATTATTACTTAGACCTAACGCAGTGTCAGTAAGAGGTACAACTCTGACTGACACTGCGTTAAGTCTAAATACTCACCGGGACGCCATCTCTCGCGCACCCAGGGCGCGTCGCCATCGCCAACAAAACAGTAGGTATAGTTATCGAACAAAATGGCAATTATGTATTTTAATCAAATGTAAAAAAAAATACTTAACATTTTGTATAAACTTTTCCCCTACCTAATATTTTTGTTATTTGTTGTTATAGCGTGAATAGAAATAGCAGTCTATGTTTTCAACTGTCTGTGTACTTATTAAACTAATATACATATGTTGGATTAACTTTAATACTAAAGACTTGGATCGAATAAAGTAAAAGTAGGCAAATAAACTCACACTGCACATTGCGGGAACATCACAACAGGAACAATAATACTCACTTTAAAAATTACTAACTCGTTTATTTCTTAATAATCAATATTTATTCACTATCCACAGTACAATAAATTCGTTAAATACACTTAAGAAGCACTCAAGGGTTATGTCTAAACTCGACAAGAACTGCAATCAGAATGTCAGTCCCCAATCCCACCGAACATGGGAGATGTTCGGTGGGATTGGGGACATCCATAATATTTTAAACGTTTCTTTCTTTAACATTACTTCCGGTCAAACACGTGTTCAAATGTCGCCCGAAAAACAACTTTTAAATCAAATTAAATACTGCCATTCTTAAAACCCTTACGCCCATAATATTTTAAATGTTATTTCCTATTACTTCCGGTCAAGTAAGTGTTCAAATATTACCAGAAAAACAACTTTTAAATCAAATTAAATACTGAAATTCTTAAAAACCTAACACATAGTTTACTACTGATAGAACCGTTTCATGAGATACAGCCCGATGACAGACAGACGTACAGACGGATGGAAGGACGGACAGAGGCTTAGTTATCGGATCTTGTTTACACCCTTTGGATACGGAACTCTAAAAACAAATGCGTACATTTATCTATTTCCAATAGATTACGACAAGGAGTGTTTTGTGCTGCTCAGACTAATCCATACCTACATAGATTATTATCTATAGGTAACCGGTAAAATTGTTGTTCCTCACACGTCAATTTGCACGCCCTAGAGGCAATGGGGGACTAACAGGGGGCGGAAGGGGTGGCCCGCACCGGGCCTCCGGTCTTGGGGGGCCCCCAAATGCCTCCGCGTTCCCCTGATCAAATCCTAAATAAGACTTTAAAAATATGCTTAGTACCTACATAATTTCATTAAGATCAAAACATTCATCTAGACTTTTTACGCGGTAGGTACTAATATTTTTTTTAACTTTGCTGAACGCGTCCAATACGCTGGGGGAATTCTCGTCTTTGTAGCGGGTACTTCCCCAGGAATCCCTGAATGAATGAAGTGCAAATAATTCACTCTTGTACGCCTACATTTAGGTACATTCACTACATTCTATTTACGCCATCTATCATGAGCAAACTTACTCCTCTTTCTCTCTCAGGAAAATACCGTCAATCTTTGGCCATCATCATCATTTCAGCCAAAAGACGTCCACTGCTGGACATAGGCTTCCCCAAGCACCGCCACTTCGACCTGTTCTGTGCTTCTCGCATCTAACGTATTCCTGCGGCCTTCACCAGGTCATCGGTCCATCTTGTGTGAGGCCTTCCAACGCTTCGTCTTCCAGTACGCGGTCGCCACTCCTGAACCTTCCAACCCCATCGGCCAAGTGTTCTGCGAGCAGTGTGCCCTGCCCACTGCCACTTAAGTTTGGCAATTCTTCGGGCTATGTCGGTTACCTTGGTTTACCTACGGATCTCTTCATTTCTGATTCGATCGCGTAGGGAAACTCTAAGCATAGCCCTCTCCATTGCTCTTTGGATGACTTTGAACCTTCTTATGAGGCCCATTGAGAGTGACCACGTCTCTGTGCCATATGTCATCACTGGCAACACACACTGGTCAAAGACTTTTGTCTTGAGACACTGCGGTAAGTGGAACGAGAAGATATTGCGTAGCTTCCCGAACGCTGCCCAGCCGAGTCGTATTCGACGATTGAACTCTTTCTCGAAGTTGGACCTACCTAACTGGACAGTCTGTCCTAGGTACACATATTCGTCCACAACTTCGAGTGCAGCATTTTGATCTTCATTGGAGTGGGTATAACATGAGCATTAGACATGACCTTTGTCTTGTCCATGTTCATCCTAAGACCCACTCTTTCGGAAGCTCTACTGAGGTCATCGAACATTGTACTGAGGTCCTCCATAGTCTCAGCCATGACTACTATATCTTCGGCAAATCGAAGGTGAGTGATGTACTCGCCATTGATGTTGATGCCAGCCCCTTTCCAGTCCAGAATCTTGAAGACATCCTCCAACGCAGCGGTGAACAGTTTCGGAGAGATTAATGTTTGACCAAACTTCATCAAATGAAGCAATTTTGCTTTTCGTCAATATCGCAGACAATAAATACTAAACAGTTTTTATACTTTGGTTTGTGAACGTATGGGCGTAATTGCAGCCAAGACACGACACTGGAACAGACAAATAATTATTCGATCTACAATGGGTCAAGAGCGACTGGTTAATCCAGCCGTGCTTTCAATAGAAAGAAAAAAATCGAAAGAAATCGATTTCACAGAAGTTATTGAGAAGTTCAGTAAATTGAAGGCACGAAAACACAATAACAGGCTACAAAAAAAAAAAACTATGTTTGATTTATTTTATCTAATTTTTTTTAATCGATTGATTCGTATTTTATTTTCCTCACCCATATCCATTCGATATTGTAGGTATGTATGTTTATTTAGCCTAAATAATTTAATTCTAATTTAAATTTCACTTGCCAGATTTTAACGAAATAAACATAAACACTTATTTATACATATAAATGTGAACTGAATAAAATGCTTGTAAAACTACATTTTTTTTAAAGCTTGGGGGCCTCATTGATTTTTAACGCCCCGGGCCTCTGACGGGCTTAGTCCGCCACTGCCTAGAGGACCTGCACCCTAATTGCGGAAGAATACTTACGCGTGCCCGTGTTTCCGACATAAGCGGCACAAGGACACCGTGGAGTTTTAGTGGGTTGGAGTCCCACATAACTGCGCTATCTCCCGTGTGGAAGCGCAGTATGTATGCGCATTTCACCTCGTTAAAAAAAAGGTGGCATCTATTCAGTACCTATCGAAACCCATAAGTTGTGTGCTAGGTCAGTTAAATTCTATGTTCTTTACCTATCCTGCGCCTCGCTGTGACGAGCAGCGGCCGCGAGGTGTCGCCACCGTCGGTCTTGACCCACACTCGGATCGGAAACACGCCCTGTGCTGGGTGCTACGAATATCAAGGAGCTTGTGTTATACATTTAATAAGTACTTACAATTAGTAACAACTCCGCGAAGGTAAAAGCAATAACTAATATCATTTGTTTATTAAGTAGATCAAGTGCGTGTAGAGTGAACTCACCGGTGCAAACGACAAGATGAACTCGACTTCCGGCGTCACCACCAGCTCGTGCGTGTCCTCGAACGTGAGCCTGTCAGACAACGCGGTTAACTATAATACATATAATCTCGTATAACTTAGGTGCACAATACACAAAACATTCACAGGCCCACAGGAGGTTAGCGTACATATTGTACCTAGGTACATTGGGTACATGTGGACTTGAAAACCACTTTATGTGTACTTGTTATGCGGTGAAAGAAACTAGGACGATCGCGTTGCTATGGGGTCCGAATTACTCTAATAGCTACCTATACATAATGAGCTTTTGAGATAGAACCGATAGGACTCGGGTGAAGTTATTAACTTTCAGAAGAGTAAAGTGATCAAACACCATCACAACTTGTCTCACAGACTTCAGCTCGATTCTGAATGTTAAACTAGGTATTCATTATTACACATTCTAAATAAGTAAGCATTAAATTACATTATTGTCATTTGTATGTATTTCATACTTGATTTGAATGATTGAGTATTATTTTATTATATGTGTACCCAAGTAACACATCAAAGCATTATAACGGCTGACTTACAGCATTTCTGTATCGGTTTCGCATTTTGAGTTAGTTCCATAGTAGCATTACAAACGTTTATACGGCTACTGTAATGCTTATTTGAGCACAAATTATACGGCTTTAGATCCCCAATAGGTTCACAATAGTTATTTAATCGCATTACAGGCGCATTATTTTAGCATTATTGTGGTCAAAAAAAGTATCAGTCGCATTAAAGAAGCATTATTTCGACCAATGAAGTTGCCAATCGCATTACAGAAGCTTTACACTAGTAATAACATTGATAATAAAGATGTTAATTGCATTACAAAAGCATTAGACTAGCATTAGAATGTAGTAAAAGAATGATTGGAGCTATTTAAGTGTTCACAGTTAGAACTTGAATAAACCCTCATCATTATCATTTCAGCCGTAAGACGTCGACTGCTGGACTTAGGCCTCCCCCAATTTGGGGGGCTTTGCCATAATTGCTACGCTTGGCAGGTGGGTTGGCGATCGCAGTATGGTGGCAAAATGCATAGAGAACGCTGCTGCCCATTCTCTAGTAAGTCCCTTAGTCGCCTTTTACGACACCCACGGGAAGAAATAGGGTGGTGTTATTCTTTGCGTCCGGCACCACACGGTACTTACCTGGAATAAACCCTACATCATTGTAAAAACATATCTAATGCCACGGTACTAATGTTATAATATAATACAGTGAACGTCGTTGCAATTTAACTACTTTGTCTCACAATATAATATGAACGAAGATGGTCAAATCTGAGTGAGTGACACCATATTTGTTTGCATCAAAACAAAATTTATAATACTGGGTTTTGACTCTTTTTTTGTATCATACCTTCAAATATTACTGCGCAATGTAGTTTACTGTCAATGTCTATATAAGTTTCATTGAAAATTTTCACGCGCCTTCGATATTTTGTGGTTTTGATATAAAGTGTGATTGTGTGAAATAACCAAAACAATTGTGTATTCCTAGTATAGAAAGAATTTTGCATTATTAACATAATAGTATTGGTTGGGCAGTATTGAATTAAGTTATATCATTATTATATAGGTCTATTAATTTTATAAATAGGTTCGAAGGATAATATTTTTTAGTCATAAAATATTTACAAAATGGTGTCGGCCTATAGAAGCCCGGTGAGCGTTTAAAAAGGCTACTTAATGCCGCCAGCAGTATAAATACTCACACGTGCATAATTATTACGCCAGAGGCCAGAGAGAAGACTTTTGATGAACCACTGTAATGCCAATGTCTATAAAGTAGTTCTATATGAGTACACCGGTATACCGGTAGACTTGATGTAGACTGAATTAATGCCATTACTTGAACGGAGTTTTGGGGATCTTTGAACAAAATAAACCCATTTCAGAATTTTTGTACAACTTAAATCCGTATGGATATTTAAAAAAAAAAATATTTTTTCAATATCCATAGTTTAAAACAGACAAATAAAATAGGTAAATGGTTTTACGAATATAGTAAATTGAATGTATATACAGCTTTACACATTACAATGACTCACTTGTATTTGAATAAAGAGCTGTTAGCAGTACAACAGAACTCAGTTGATCTTTAAAAATACAAGCCTTACATTGATTCAGGTTCATGCTGTTCAGCAGTACTAGGCTTTTACTTACGACTTAAAAGTGCTAATACACAACAAAGGGCACTAAATACAGCTCAAAGCCGTTTAACAGATTTACGGTGCATTATAATGATACAAGTTTATGCTATTAACCAGCATTAGGCATTATCTTAATACTTAAAAATGCTATTTTAGACCCTAAGGCACAAAAAACAGCTGAAAGTTGTATAGAGGATTTACGTGGCATTATAATGGTTCATATTTATGCTATTAAACAACATTAAGCATTTATTTACTACTTAAAAATGCTATTGTAGATCCAAATGCACTATAACACCTGAAAGCTGTACAACAGCATTGTGGTTTGCTGCACTGAAAGTAAAGGCTTCACAATAGCATTTTGATATACCATTATCCAACCGTTATACAGTGTAAAGCATCTAAATGGTTTCGAAATGCCAATATAAAGCGTCAAGATGCTCGGTGAACTTATATAAGAGTTTTTACGGACCTTAAGTTTTACATAAGTTTAATATTCGTTTGTTAAAATGCTTTCTGTGTTACTTGGGTAATTTTATATCAATTTTAAGTTTTAATTAAATGTAAGGAATGGACTTAGTGGGTCATGTCTGCAATAAAAATTATTATTATAATTCAAAACAATACGCATTTTTGTTTTTCACTGAACGCTAGGAATCGAACCCGGTAGTTTTTGCAAAACTACCCAACCGTTTAGCATTATTAAGTACTTCGTGTGAACTGTGCGATTATCGTGCAGTTTTAGTTTAGTCTCAATTTGAGCTCGTGGCATTTCTCTGTTTGTCATAGATTGGCTTTCGTCTTAAAGTCCTCGCCATGTCAAAAACTCATTCTTTATTGGTTATTACTCATTTACCCGCCCTAATACTAAAAAAACGATAGAAACAACAAACACAGTCCTGAAGCTAAGCTGAAGTAGATAATGTGTGATTGTTATTGCTGATAGTCAAAATCTATATAAATAAAAATGAAACTGTTCGTTGGTGAGCGCATCACTTGAGAACGCCTGGCCCAGGCGTTCTCAAGTGATGCGATGCGTGGTTTTAAGCTGGCTTCCCACGGTGCGTGATATCGCGGATGGATGCGGACCATCTCGCACGACACACCGTGGGAAGGGTCTCGTCTGTGGTAGCACAGGATGTCTGTGGCGGTGCGCCGGTATCCGTCGCGAGGCGGTAACTTCAAAGGTGGGGTGCGACGCGATCCGAACGCGTACGACGCGGTCCGACAGACGTCCTGTGCTACCACGGACGGGACCCTTCCCACGGTGTGTCTTGCGAGATGGTCCGCGTCCGTCCGCGATATCACGCACCATGGGAAGCCAGCTTGAAAGAGCCCTGTCTGTGTGTCTTGCCGTCCGTTGTCGTTGGCTATGCGTGATGATCCGAAGAATCACGCACCGTAGGAACCCAGCTATAGATGTCGCTTTGGGTAAATTAAAATGTTCCTATCCTAATAGTCCGAGTAAGGTTTATATGGAAATTAATTTGAAAGAATCTCCCGGCAATGTTCTATGGGATCTTGGTATGAACTTATGAGATTTGGACAGGAAAACATCTGTTAGGTTAGCTGGAAAAAACTGTATGTGGTTGCGAATGGCTCACTGTTTCGACTGCACGGTCACGTTGCCGTCGCCCAGCGCCGCGCGCAGCAGCGCCGCCAGCAGCAGCGCGGCGCACGCACAGCGCGCACTGCCCGCCATCCTCACTCACAGCACAGCACACGTGGCAGCCGCGGTCGGCACTCGGCACTGTTCACGCAACACAATGCGATCGCTGGAGCAGGCAGGCGCTGCGAGCGTGGTGCGTCGGGAACTGCCGGACCTGCGAATCTTTCGTTGTTGTTACCTATCTATCATATCTGCACCGTGGCTTGATAAGTAGATATGGATGTGTGATTCATTAACTGATTTGCGGAGCTTGTAGATACCGGCCCCGTTGTAGTATTTGTGTCACTTTTCCTGTTCCCCAGGGCCAGTAGTTCAGTTTTTAAAAGAAAGGAATGTCGACTGATTTATAATAAATTAATTTAGCTTAAGTAAGAGTAAAACATGCTAGTGGCATCATCACTAGACACAACCATTCCTACCCAGTCTGCCACCCGAATAGTGGTGACAATCTGATTTCATTGATAACCTTTTTATCTCAAATATACTAGTAGGCAACTGCTTACGAACTTACCAACTTACCCACAAATCGGAAACACAACAAGTAACGACAAATAACTCCTATCTTTTTTTGTTACTATCATCGTATTTCGGCGAATATTTCAGATAACAAGATAGTCAATATATTTTTAGTACAAAATGTATTACTAACTCAGATAATATGATGTAGGATACATGTTATGGTGATGCATGAGCCGGCGCTACTTATCGCGACGCCATCGCCATCGACGTATTACCGCCAGTTGTGTGACCCGGGTGACCCGGCGTCCTCACTGAAAGCGACTGACCGCGCGATCAATCAAGTCGCGTATGGACGTCAGGTAAACTATCGCGTTTTCGTGCTAGGATCACTTCGTTAGGACGAGGCCTGAGTAAGCCCACGTTACCACGAGCGCGATAAAATCGCGGCGGGAATTTGTCGCGCACTGCATCTTCAGCGCACTGCTAAGCGCCGACAGTTGAATTCGAACTGTTTTTTCGACGCGCTGAGACTTACTCGCACTGATTGTTAGATTCTCAATGCACTGTTCTACACAAAGAGTTGAAAATAAAGTGCGCGAAATAATCCCGCCGCGATTTTATTGCGCTCGTGGGAACGTGGGCTAAGAGGCGGGCGTGACAGCAAAGCTGCTAATCAATAGATACACCTGTCTTACATTCACACTCTAGTAGGTTATCACGAACTAAGTGCGATGACAAACATAAAACAATAAATTTTATCTTTACTTATGTTGGCTGCCAGATAACTAATTTACAAAATATTTATCAACTATATATAAACTGCCTATGTAGGTACCAAATTTCATCCTATTAATCCGTGCAGGAGTGTTTGCGTGGAAGTGTAACGAACATCCATCCATCCTCACAAACTTTCGCGTTCATAATATTAGTAGCGTAGGATACTAAACGCTTCTGTGGCCGAATTCCCGTTTAGTATGTGGCTTCTGGTGGAGTGTAAGGTTCGATTCTTCGTCAGTTTATTTTTATGTTGGTAAAATCACTTTGCTTTAGAACCTTGAATTTAGCTCCATAAGCGGCGGTATGCGGCGGTGCCGTGTCCCTACTCCCAAGCTATGTTCCCGATCCCGACTGGATCTATATGCATGTGCCGATCAGGTATAAAATATGCGCGTGCAGACTCATGCATACCATACAATCTTTTAATTACAAGAGTTGGTCCAGCCATTATGACGTTTTTATAACAAATGCCCCGGCACCATAGCCTGAACGTCTATCTAGTCGACGCGCTCGAATCCTATAGCATGTTACGTTGCTTCAGTCCGTAGTTCCGTACGCGGCATTACGCAAAACGGAAGCGATCGCCATGAAATATTGCGCAAGGACCTGGGTTCGCGACCAGTTCATCATGGTCCTGCTTGTCCCTTGATACTTGGGGTCGGCACAACACATTTTCATATTCCATTCTCCCCAGTCACCCGTCTCGCTATTATTCACATAGAGAGTTTTCATCAATATACAGAGTGATTCAGGAGGAAGGTTTATATATTAGCTAAAGCTAGTATTATTATTAAGCTTAGAACTAATGTGATTGAAGCGGCGACTTACCAACGAAATCATGAAATGAAATGAAATCAATTGCACCGATCCCAGCGTGATTTGACCAGACTCGATTAATCGAATGAACCCCAAGATTTGTACTAGTCTTTGAAGCCTCATGTTTCATGGTGCTACATGGGCCATTGCATATCAAGAAGTAGACCGGGGGGCGCTGTAATGGTAGGGAAGACGTGCCCTTAGGATAGGAAACGATTACGAGCCTACCGACTATGCAGCCTTAAGTAAGCATTAGACTAGTGGAGAGAAGGGTGATATTTGTCTATAGGAGGGCATCTTTTCACGTCGTCGCCGGCATGTTGATCCATGTCGAGCTTCACCGATGCATCTTTTGGTGGGGTTAACCGTTTGCTTGGCTCTTTTTAATGTCAAGGCTTCGCTGTGTCCCGTGTTGTTGTTTTCTTGTTCGTCTTCTGAGTTCTCGCTGCTATCAGTTTCTGGTTTTTTGTAGATATCACTAGCCGCTTGATTTTATTTCTGTCTCCAGCCGTGTCCGTCCAGAACTGGATTTCCTAGTCGAAGTATTTCATGTCCTGTTTTAGGTTGTCATTCCATGTGTAAATAGGTCGTCCGACCTTCTTAGATTTGGCCCTGTACTGCATTGCTGCATGTAACAGGTGTGGTTCAGAGCGTCTGAAAATGTGTGCCAGATAGCACATCCTGTGGTTCTTGATGCGTTTTGTTATAGTTTTACCGTCTAAGATTTGATGCATTTTCTTCTGTCTCGATTTGTTCCTAGCATGGTTGATCAAGTCTCTCATGATAACTCTTTCATATCTTCTCAGTCTTGAACGGTTCGCCTTTGTGAGTGCTGATACTTTTAAACCATAATATCTGGATGACCGAGCTTCGCTCGGTATTTTTTGGTAAATTGTGTTTAAATAATAAGTTTATGTTCAAGTTGATTTATCAATAAAGTTGGTGATTGAAAACACGAATAAAACGACATTTTATAAAAATGAATCCTAGCTAGATCGATTTATCGCCCCCGAAAACCCTTGCATACTAAATTTCATGAAAATCGTTGGAGTCATTTCCGAGATTCAGATTATACAACATTAATTTTTGTTTATGCGAAACCCGAAACACGGGTCTAGTATTTTTATGTAAAGAATCTATGAAAAAAAATTCAAAACTGTATCATTAATAATCACAAAGTTATAAGCTTGATAAGTTACCTGGTTGTCCACGCAAAAACATATGCAGATCACCACAAACAGCTAGTGTACGTACCATCTCCGTGTAATGGACGTTTGAATACGAGAAAGACATGATAATTTTAAATTCGAAACAAAACACTAAGGCCCGCGACTTGGAAGCGTAATTAAATATTTTTGGTACAAAATATAACATGGTGTAAAAATTATTGGAATCGATTCAGTTACTGATTCTGAACAAACTATATTCAGGTTTCGCATATACTAAAAATAATCTTGTATATATGTATGTATATTTACAAGAATTGCTCGTTTAAATATATAAGATAAGATATAATACAAGGTACGATAAAGGCTCAGTTGGCTCTGTTCACAGATGACACGGCCATTTACTTCACGGGGCGCAGTCAAGACGCCTTGATTCGCTACCTCCAGGCCGCAGGCGACGACCTCGCCGACTGGTTCAGGAAGTGGCGAATCGAGGTTAACCCCGATAAGAGTCAGGCGGTTCTCTTTACGAAACCACGACTCAAACCCCGCCCCTGACCCCCCTATCCATGTTCGGCAAGCAGATTCCTTGGGAGAAGCGAGCCAAATATCTAGGCGTGATCTTAGATCAGCATCTCTCCTTCTCGGAGCACATAAAGAAGGTCCGCTCGCGGGCCGCTTTCGCTCTCGGTAGGCTACACCCCATTCTCAATCCAAAAAGCTAAATGTCACTTCGGTGCAAAAAGCTCATTTATACCGCGTGCATAAGGCCAATTATGACCTATGCATGTGCAGTCTTTGCACACGCGAAACCCCACCACGTCCATAGGAAGCAGACCCTCCAAAACCGTTTTCTCCGCAACGCCACAGGTTCGCCTCGGTACGTTCGGAATGCTAATCTCCACCTCGATCTTAAACTCCCGACTATCCATCAATTCATGAAACGCATCTCCAAGCGTTTCTTCGATAGGGCCGCAACCCACCGCAACCCTCTGGTTGTCGCGGCAGCCAACTACATCCCCTCCCGCATTAGTAAGACCCGCCGTCCGCGGCACATCCTAACCGATCCTGATGACCCCATTACCCTCCTCCAGGAGAGCAATAGGGCCACCAGTACTTTACTTAAACCGAAACGTCCGTCATACCGACCTCGCCGCCGAGGTCCGTCGTCGCGACACCCCCGACTAGCAAATAGTCCCCCCCGACCCTTGCATGAGCCAGCCCGCGTCGCTGAGCCTTTAGTTAACGACCCCCCAGATCCAGCCTATCCCTTGCTGATCGCCCCCACCAGTGACTCCCTAAGCCGAGGTCCGAACCCCACCGGGGGTGCCCTTAGGTCTTAGTCACTTGTTTGTAGTTTTTCTTTAGTTTGTAAGCCCCTGGCTGGAGGCCTTAGATTCGCGTCTAAAGTCATTCTCAGGGAAAGCCCGCTTAAGTAGTAAAAACCCTCGGATTAACTACGAGAAGTCATTGTCAAAAAAAAAAAAAAAAACAAGGTACGATAATCATTCGATACATAAGTGTAGCTAGTTTCCAGTCCATTTTTGAGTTCAATATGAATGGTAGTAATGATTTACCGTTTCTCGTGGCCTGTTGGCATCGTTTTCTAATTGAGAATTATAATTTTTGTTTTTGTTTCGTTTATTTGTTGGCCTACGCTAATAAGTAAGGGTTTTATGTGGTATAAGATGCGTTCTAGTCCTTCTAGCTCATCTGTAAAGAGAATAAGGTCGTCCGCAAATGATAAGGTTAGGGGGAGGGAGATTTCGCGGTCCTGATCTAGTTTGATTAAATGAGTTTCCTCTTCGACGGTTCTGAGAACTTCATCGATGACCAATGTAAAAAGGCGGGGGGGGGGGGGCAGGGGGCAAACTTGTTTAATTCCCTTTCCTTTGATAATCCAGCTGCTTTGCTGGCCGCACCATTTGATCAAATCAAATCAAATCATTTATTTTTGCAAATATGGGTAATTGGTACATGGGTGTTGATGCATATTCTTTCATTCAAGCATGCCGTGATTATCCTGTTGGTCATCGATTTGTTGGTTCGTTGTACTAATATGTCTCTTAATGCCTTGAGGTCAACGTTGTCAAATGCTTTTTCTGTGTCGAGGGCGAGAACGTACGTTCGTTTACCTGCACGCCATTCCTCGTCTAGAACCATTTTGAGCGTAAAAATGTGGTCATCTGTTGGTCTATTGTTTAAGAAAGCCGCTTGGTAACTGCCTAGTTCCGTTATTATCAGCCGGTTTCTGATTTGAGAAAACTAGCAAATCTCAACTGAGTATTCTCAAATCCTTAAGTATGCTTTTAAGTATTTTGCGTTTCACAACTGAAAATTGTCTTTTGTCAAACCATAATCAACTGATTATTTACTTAAGTTTTTTGATCAAAGCTAACACGTTCCAGTTCACGTTCAAAAACCGGTACTTTTCAAAAACTCATAATATTTTTAAATTTTATTATCATAAATTTAAAATAGACTCAAAAATAAATTGTTAATGTTAAATAACATCGTTAATTTCAACAAACTTATGTGAATAGAGTTTTAATGCATATATTTAAGAAAATAAGTATTTGACGTGTTTGTCTGAATCGAATCGTGAATGTCAAACTGTCAGTAAATAAAGACAATTTTTATTCGAATTCTGTTCGTATTTTTACATAAACTACAAATAAATTGTACCAATTAGATCGGATAAAGATAAGAAAAAGATATCGTCTAACTATACTATAGAGGAGAAGGAAAATATTCTTTAAATAATAACAAAGTAAGTACATAGGTTAATCAGCATATTATACCGTTCCCACTGCTGGGACAGAGGCCTCCTCGGCTAAGTTTCGTATTATCTGACGTTGAGTTAGGAGTCCATATTTTTTTTACGTACAGATCATATTATTAGAAACCACCACGTAAAATTTTAAGTGTCGAAATTAAGTAGTTAATGAAAAAAAAAAATTAAAATCGTAAAATTTTGCAATATTTTGTCACTTTGACATTTTGTCTCGCCATTGAAGGTTTCGTTTCAAGTTAGGTAAACGCACTATAATACTTTAATTCATAATTATGATGCAATAAATAAATAAAATTAGTTATTTCGACACTTTTAAGTATGTTCTAGTATATTGCATTTATTTCACTAATTTAATTTAATACTATTACATTAACACTTGAAAGAATGTACCGACTATTGCCGATAATTGAAACCAAACGTAACACGATGCTATTGTTTGTTGTTAGTCTGTTAGTCATTATAATGATTAGGGTATTTAGGTTGTGGGTTATTTTGAAGCCTTGAAATACCCTTCGTACCAGAAACGACATGGTTTGGGGAGGTTAGGTTAGGTTAAGTTGAAACTGTGACCTCCTATGCACGAGCCGAGCGAGCGAAGTGAGCGGTGCCGCGGCAGCGGCCGGCAAGTGCCAGAAACGACATGGTTTGGGGAGGTTAGGTTAGGTTAAGTTGAAACTGTGACCTCCTATGCACGAGCCGAGCGAGCGAAGTGAGCGGTGCCGCGGCAGCGGCCGGCAACTGCCAGAAACGACATGGTTTGGGGAGGTTAGGTTAGGTTAGGTTGAAACTGTGACCTCCTATGCACGAGCCGAGCGAGCGAAGCGAGCGGTGCCGCGGCAGCGGCCGGCGAGTGCCAGAAACGACTTGATTCTGTTGACGAGCCGTGTCAGCGAAGTGTCCTGTCGAGAGTTGCTACTTCCCCTTCGTTTTATTCGTCAACCCTACACCTTTTTAGGCCTTTAAATCGATGCCGATACACGAAAATTCGAAAATTAGGTTAGAATATATAAAAAAAAATATCTCGAAAACGGGGGGTATCGACGCTTTTCCTTCTCAGAAGGGGCTCTACACCTCCCCCCCTCCCTCCCCTCCCCCTACCACCCCTTAAATCAACGCCCGACTATCCGAAGTCCTACCATTCTAGGATCTAGAACATGAAGATTTCCTCACGATGTTATCCTTCATAGTTTTTAGAGCAGTGGTGGTGATAGTGCCTGCCTGGATTACAACCCACGTCCTACAACTCGTAAATCAAGGTTTACTTGCAGCAGCGGTGACCCAACGGTATCACCACTGGTCCACCACTGTTGCAAGTAACACAATAACCTGTAATGTTTACCATAATATAATTTTACCTTTCACCACATTAGTCATTTAGATGTTTGTGATTTATTGCTTCAGATACCACTCCGCCAAAAACCCCAAAATGTAATAGAGTGCAAAAAGACAAGGGCATACCTACTATATACAGAAGAAACAGGAAGCCTGGAACTCTACTGCTAAAGAGTACAAGAGCATCAACATAACTGGGCCTAGGCATGAAACAATGCTAAAACATTTTATAATTAATATAATAAAAGCGTCGCGCAAGAAAATATTCGGCAAATATTATGTAAATACCTACCTATCTGTGATTTTTTATGTAACTGATAAAACTAGGAGTAATTAAAAATATTCCATTGCCTACATATTTTTATTGTACTACATATTTACTGGTTAGACTGGAAGCCGACCCCAGCATAGTTGAGAGAAGGCAGGCAGATGATGATACACACTTTTATTCGAGTAAAATAATTTTGTGCTATAGGTTACAGGTTACTATAGGTAGGACAGCAAAATTACACACTTTATTCTTATATATGTTCATCATATTCCACGATGTAGTCATCACAGAGTACTATTTTTAAACCGGGATGTAGTCATCAAGACGAAGAGTCATGTTGTGAAGAACAACACACGCCACAATTACCTTCAATACTTTTGGAAGTTTTAGTTGCATTCCTGAATGTAGGCATGGAATTCTTCTTTTAAGAATACCAAAACACCTTTCAATATTTTATTTCGTGATGCTATCTGGGCTCTGTTATAGGCTTCCTGCGATAGAGAGGCCTGCCTCTCCTACTAGAGGCGGGCTTTTTGAACCCTGGTTCAAAAAGGTTGTCATGAGAAACCTAAGGCATGGGTAACAATTATCCCCGAGAATAAGGTATTACACAAATCTGCTAGCTTCAAATTGAGCTGCAAGTAGTGAGTCAGTCCAAATAGTAGTGTCGCGCACGGAGCCTTGCCAACGTGCATTGATACAATTAATTAATTTATAAATCAGCATCACAGTTGGCTTGAACATTATTAGAAAAAAAACCTTTTCTGTTCCTATACAGCTCAGCTTTTCTCCCTCTTGGTGATTTTTTTTACATGTGTGCAGTCTACAGCACCTATGAATCTAGGGAATTCAGCTTTGTCAAAAGATCGTACCGCCACTAATGGTCTCCCTGTGCAGTGTGCAGGCATATGAACATATTGCCATCTCAGTAATGCTATCGCACTAGTCACCCTACCTACCAAGCGGCACAACGTCGCCTTGCTCTCATTTACAGTGTCCCCTACAACAGCTTGAAATTTACCAGTCGCGTAAAACCTAAGAGCTTTTAGAAGCTGCAACATGGGAGAAATGCAGTCCCGCCGTTGAATACGATAGGTCAGTTTAGGCTTTATTTTGTAAACAATAAATCTAACCGACTCTTTCATAATGGCTCGTGCAGATTTGTGCGACGCGACGCTCGCACGCGATTTATATCCGTAAAACAATTTCTATTAAGCCTCCTACAAACAGGCGCGACGCGGCAGCGCGACGCGACACTCGTAGAACAATTTTTATGTGAACTTCATGGAAATTGTTCTACAAGAATCGCGTCGCGCTGTCGCGTCGCGCCGGTCTGAATAAGCCTTTAAAACGCGCGTGACACTACCTGTCGCGCCGCGACACTGTCACTCCGCGTCGAGCAGCATGACAACATAAGGTACATTTTGTGTGCCGTCGTTTCGGAGCCGCGACGGCCGCGACGCCATACAAAATGTACCACAAGCTGTCGCGCTACTCGCCGCGTCGCGACGAGCGGCCGCGCTAGTGTGAAAGGTGTTGCGTCGTGATAAATCGTAGCATCACCTCCACGACACTTCGCGCAACCTCTCGCGCCTGTTTGTACGAGCCTTTAAAGCGGAACCGACTCTTAAATTTTATTTGCCGCTCAGCGTGATGAACAAGTTAGGCCGATGTACTGCTATTCTTTTGCGGGTTTATCTGCGTTGAGGCATCTTCAGAGACGACAGTAAGTATCGTCGTCACTCATTATGATCAAAATCACTTACAAAATCTCTAGTTTCTATAGCTGATTACAGTTTGAGTAGATGAAATTGGTGTGTCAACTTTCAACTGAGTAACTTGCCGTTGATTATGCTTTGAGTATAGTCAAACACGTTTTTTTCAATTCAGAAACGCAACTGGCGACCTTAATCATGAGTTAAGTACGCGTTGTGTCAAATTTGAGTAAATGACGTACGACTTTAACCATGCTTTGTGTCAAATTTGATTAAATGATCAAATCTTGATTAGAGTTTGAAAAAACTCAATTCAGAAACGAAAAAGTGTTTAAGTAATACTTAAATACTGATCAAGGCGTTCTCAAATTCAAATACTTAAATCAGAAAGCGGGGGTATGTCGTCAAGTTTTTTAAGTAAGTATGTAGCGTAGATTCTTTAGCCCGTGTTGCAAATCGTTATGCGACGATACTCGTTCACATCTTCAGGATTGTTTTTTTTTTTTTTTTGAAATTGGTACCTGTACGGTCTCGAGCCATGTGTCCGGTTCTGTGTTCTCTGACCAGGCTTTAATTATATCGATACCGGAAATTTCTATTGTCGTAAAGGACATTTTACCGAAAATGAGTTATATATATATATATATTTGGAATCAGCGTCGCAAGCTCTATCGATTGGTATATTTAAAAAATATCTATCTTTAAAAAAAAGCCCCTTACGACCTGGCTTTCCCACAGCTCTAGCGCGATTTTTTTTTTCTATTTGGGATGTATCGCAAAAATAATTTTCAATAGGGGAGCGTAAAGTCATGTTTTAATTATTTAAGAGGTCGTAATCCTCATTTTTGCATTAAACTTTTTATACGACGTTATAAACAATAATTATTATTACAAATCAAAAGGTCGTTAACATGTTATTTGATAATCGAAACCCTTACGACCAAATCTATGCTTTGTTTTAACTTACGTAATTAGGGCGTAAAGGACGTTTGTTTTATTTATTGCCCTTTACAAGCTTAATTTTCACAAAAACACAATTAAAGTTTTCGTTTCGTTCTTATTACCGACGGCGTACAGAGGTCTGGCGAGCACCATTCTCAAAGAAACTCAAAGTCAGAAAAAAAGATCTATATGTATGGTATACATACCTTTATAAAAGGTTAGTTAGTCCACGTAATAGTAACTCCAGTTTTTTTTTTTTTTTTGTATGGCAGAAAACAAAGTTAATTTATTTGAAACTGAATAGAACTGAAGGGCTGGTGCTCACACGAGGTATTGTACCATACACGGCGATCAAGGTGACATCAAATTCGCGCGTACCAAATTTTTGAATTTTCGATAGGTGATTTTTCAAATGTTTGACATGGTCAAACGAAGTTGACCATCGATTTACTTGTACTATCGTTAGTTAATAGCCAACTAATGACTTTTTTGATGAGAATAATTAAATACGTTATTGATCAAATACTTTTTTTTACAAAATTTCATAATCAGTCATAATCACGGTGATTAATAAGTGACTGAAATCTGATGTTACTAAGTACCTCATTTGTTAATCACCGTGACTATGGCTGAGTTATAATGACACGCCCTTCCGCTCCGCCCAGAGCGGGAGACGTCATTTGATGATTTCCCAAACACAAAAAAAAGATCTCTGGCTTATTCATTTCCGTAGGAGTTCTTCCCATAATGGCTTCCCATAATAGAAGGCTGCAGGTCTTCAATCTCGTTTCCAATCGTAGCCTGTTCTTAAATTATGTTCAACTTGTTTTCGTTTGAAAACTTAAAATATATTGGTCTGCAGAACATTGTGGAAGATGGTTCTGGATTCTCCCATATTACTTCTTCGCCACAAACTAAGCGCAGAGGCACAAACGAACATATAAAAATGCTAGAATCGTCATCCTCTGCCATAGTTTGCTTATACAAACTTTGCCCTAAGCACCATCAAAACCCCATTTGCATATAAGTATAAATTCTTTGCCATCCAGATTCTACACGTAGGAATTTTCCAAATCTAGCCACAGTTTTGTTCAAAATAGCTTGGAGTTTTACTTTAACCCCTCTTCCGTGACTTCTGTGGCATCTTTTGGCGGATAGCAGTTCTTCATCGCTTCAAGGATAGCTGTGTAAGAAGGATACAATGGTATTCCTTCTTCTTTTGCACAAGATCTTAATGTTATATACTGCCACTTAGCCCTTTAGGGAGCAAAAAAGTATTTTGATGGGTAAATAAAAAAAATACTAGACCAAATCAGTTTTCTTTAATACTTAAAAGAAAATTTAAAACAAAAATAATTTTTCAGGAAGGTAATACTGAGTTTTCAGGTTGTAGCTTTTTAGATACAAAAACACAAATATATAAAATTGGTTATTGAGAAATTCGTATCTAAAAATACACAAAATTGCTCTCAAACTTGTAAACTATAGAAAATAATCAACTTTAAACAATAAAAAATGTTAAATTAAATAATTATGTAAGAGATCAATGGTTAAAAGTAAATAAAACTAAATTATTGAGCCGTAATAGACTATTTGGTATGAAATTCACGAAAGCAGTTACGTTTTTCCGTAAGACACAGCCTCGTATCACATTTCAAACAACTTATAACGGTCTGTCCTGCTGTGCAGTTCCTGCACCGACCCTTCTTTACTATATTTAGTATATGGTGTAAGCCATCAGTGCGGATATCTTTTTCGGGCCTTGGCACAACGGGTTGTTTTATTTTCACCGAATTTGTGGCCATTCTACTAACCGTTTTACCTTTTTGTAAAAGGGTGAAAGAAATACTTAATTTAAAATCTTTAAGAGACATTACTTTCTTTTCATTCAACATTTTGCAATGCCGCCTATATACTAACCAGCAATTATTGACGCAAATATCTACTAAATGGTAATAAATTATCTTATACCACTTCCTACTCTTACTGCCTGTTCGATACAGAGAAACAAACATTCCCGCTAAGTCCACACCACCCATGTGCTGGTTATATTCTGATATAACCATTGGACATTTAACATCTACTTTACACTTAGAAGCCTTACAATATCTTTTTACAAAAGTTTCCTTGTTATCTGCAGCATATGAACTAGCTAAAGTAACACATTTATTATCTGCCCATTTAGTAACAGCAATCTTCTTTTTGTTATCGACCATAACCATATAGCTTCCTCTTCCTTTCTTTAACAAGTCTTTGTCCGAAATCATATTACATTCTCTCAAACGATCTTTACGGTTAAACCCCAATGACAGGATGCCAAACTCACTTCTTAAATATGAAATTAGTTCAAGAGAAGAGAACCAGTTGTCAAAAAACAAGGTTGCCAAAGCTGGATTTTCAATAGTTTTTGACACCCGCAGTACACATTTTTCAGTGAGCCCGAAATATTTATTTTCAGTGTCTGTAAAACTAATGTCATCAAAAGTGGTTTCACCAGCATAAGGGAAGAAGTCATAAACTATGCCAGATACTCCAGCTCTGACTAAAAACTTAAACCCCCAAGGATGGGGCTTATTTTTAATGTACTGCCTTCTTGATCCAGCTCTTGTCCCTTTGTATGGGATCATCATCTCGTCAATAGAAAAACTTTTTTCGGACTCTATTCGTAATCAATTTCTTCTTACGTGTTCCATGACTGGTCTCACTTTGTTATATCGATCATTAGGGTTCACATTGCTGTTATCAGAAAAATGCAAGTACTTACGTAACAGCTGATATCTTTTCAGAGGCATTACCAATGCAATTTTGTCATACCTTAGCTGATGTGACCAATAATCTTTGTAAGAAGGCATACCGACAATACTCATGAGCATATCAATACCTAAAAAGTTTTCATATTCTTCTATTGTCATATCAACTGATCTTCCTGTGCTTTGAGTAGAGTAAAGGTTTGATTGATAACAAATAAATCCCATCAATTCATCGTCGAAAAATTTTTTGAAGTACTGATATGGAGTATCAATACCAGTGACTTGTTCCTGAAATGAACTGTCTACACTTGTTTCCCTGTTCACAGGCCACATAAACTTTGTAGATTAAAATTTAAATTCCATGTTTTCCTTTTTTCTCTTTCTTGAACGCTGAACTTCAACACCAGAAGTCTGGGGTTGAAATAGGTCTTCTTGTCTTAAGCTTGATGATGGTTCTATTCTATTGCTTTGGTTTTGAGTTTCTGATCTGTGTGAGCGTAGGAGTCTGGATGCAATTGGTATCAAAGGACTACAAGTATTGGAATAAATGGTATTTGGCGTACTTGGTGACTGAACGGATTGTGATGTGCCTGGTGAACGATTTGCAAGAGAAGGTGAAGATGGGATCGTAACACTCGCGGTTGGTGCATCGGGTAACCATGGGTATTCCGGTGGAGGCAGTATTTGTGATGGGAAAGAGTCATCTTCGCTATCCGATTGGTCAAAAATATCCATCATGTCGTTGGGAATATCAGGAGCGTCTGAAGACAGGTCTAAATCTATGTCAGAATCATCAGACCCTGAGTCAGCTGGCGGCAATAGGGTTAAAATTCTTCTTGAACTCCTTGAACTTGGCTTCATTTTTTGTAAAAAACGTAAAGTATTCTTGTATATTTTTGGACACAAACAAATTCATTTGCTAATCACTGAGAAAGACGCCCAGTATCTATTTAGATACATGGGTAATTGGGTAGTCAACTCGATTTATAGAGGTAAGTCGCAATGATCTATTTATATACAAATACTTTTATCATTCAATACACGTAAAAGAAAATAATTGTATAATAAAATAATACTTACTTGTTATAATTAGATGCCTGTACAATAATATGACGCCAAAAGATTTACAATATATCCACTTTTACTAAGACTTTTAGCAAATTTTTATTAAACGTCCACCATTACTTAGTTTCGCCGCGAACCGTCTAACTTTTTGCTGTGACTGGAGGGAAAGAGATAGTACCCGTGGCTTGAAGTGTTGCGTTCTCATTCTATTGTAGGTTGATAACTCTTACGGCAAGAGGAGCAAATTCGTGCGATTTTCGGAATTTGTGTAATGTGCGTTTAAATGTTTTGTGCATATTTAGATACAAAAATACTTAAAGCTTCAATGAAGTCAAAATACCTAAAGCTTTATCAGCAGAAAATATGGGCATAGTTTTCTATACCTTTAACAATTCCTTCATATTTGTAGCTTCTTCGGGATGCTCTGAGACTAGTTTAATGATATCTGCTACTTTCTTATTTGTGCTTTTAAACCAGTTGCATGAGTAAGACTTTCATTGCTGTACGTTAGGAGCTCTTCCACTCTTCTTTAGCGGGCTTAGCTTCACAAATGGTTTTCTGGGACTCACAACTGATGTTGATATTCCAACACTGCACGTTTCCGGTCCACAGGATGTTAATAATAATATCTTAAGACAATGAACACAACGTTATCTGATCCCAAACTAGGCAGAGCCTGTACTATGGTTACCAGACAACTGATAAACATACTTATACATATATTTCTAAATACATACATATTGTAAATAAATGATAAATGATTTATTTCTGTAAGTAGGTTTGTACAAACACTTTTACAAGTCAATAATATTTTTTTGAGCTAGATGAGGTTGGCGTTTCCTATCTGACTACTCTGAGAAGAAAGGCCGAAACAAACTCAGAGGTCACAGTCTCTTTTAAAGTCCAGACATAATATTGGTAACATTATGTGAAGACTATGTAGATAGCTGTCTGAAATGGTCTTTAGAGGAAAGAACCAAACAGATTGAGTGGACCTGTCCAGTCAGTGCACGCATTTGTCACTAATCGTGCGGCTCAACTCAGAACTTGAGAAGCTCAACGATCCGACGAACAATACCAAAGAAAGGACATTTGGGTAGGCCGCAAAAATTACTCAACCTGCCAGATCATAATTACAACATACTTGACAAATAAAGAAAGATAAAAGAAAAGAAGAAACATACCCACACAGTCTTCACATTCACAATGATTAAACAATATGATACTTTACAAAGTAAATATTCATGTCATTGTATAAATAAAATTTATCAATGTCAATGTGTATATGAAAAATCCGGAAAGGGTATCGGTCTAATCACTTGATGACCATGTTAGTCGCTGTCTGAAATGGTCTTTAGAGGAAATAACCACACAGATTTGAGTGGACCTGTCCAGTCAGTGCACGCATTTGTCAATAATCGTGCAGCTCAACTCGGAACTTAAGGAGCCCAACGATTCGACGAACAATACCAAAGAAAGGACATTTGGGTAGGCCGCACAAATTACTCAAACTGCCAGACCAAAATCGAAAGTAAAATAATGACCCACATAGTCATCAAATTCACAGTAGTTAAAACAATATGTACCTACATATAGTAAATATACATGTAGCTGTAAAAAAGAAAAAAAAAAAGAAAAAAAAATATAAAAAATATCAAAATAAAATCAGAATAAAGTAGCAAAATAATATATAAAATCAACATTCAGTGCAGTTATTGGAGCAGCTCAATCCCAAGCAGTTTTATCCTCAATATAGTCTTTGACAGTATAATAGGCTTTTTGACATAGTTTCCGCTTTATAAAAGATTTGAATTTATTTAAGCTTAGTTCTTGAATGAGGCTGGGAAGTTTATTATAAAAACGTAAACATTGGCATCTAAAGGACCCACCTATTTTCTTGAGCCTGGTTGTAGGAATAACAAAGTTGTTTTTGTTTCTAGTATTAACATTATGGATATCACTGTATCTTTTAAAGAGATTAATATTTTTATGTGCATACAAAAGATTTTCATAAATATACTAAGAAGGCACAGTCATTATTTAATTTAAGATGTTTATTTCAGACATTGTCCATATTGTTGTTAGTAACACAAAAGACCTTATAAAACTATTGTTAGTACATACAAAAACAAAATCAAAAAGTGGGATCGCATAGGAGTGTCAGTTTATGGCAAGCCCTGGATGCGACCACCCACAGTGTGTAGTCGCATCCAGTGCTGCCACATAGGCGAGTCCCAGCGTCCGACGAACACGCTCAGAAAGCTATTCGAGCTGGCACGCATGCGCTTCATTAGAGAAGCGCTTCGCTTCCGCATGATGGCATGAAAGCCATCAACGCTTCGCACCGCAAACATTGCTGAAGCGCTGCAGTGGCGCGGCAGCCCGAACAGCACCCTGAACGCATTATTATACTGGACTCGCAGAGCGCTGTATGTGCGCTGCGTGTACTTGGTCCACAGGCTGCAGGTGTAAAAAGATTGACAAAATGCCTTAAATAAGGTCACTTTGACTTGCTCGTTACACCGTGCAAACCTGCGAGCCAGCATGTTACAGCGCACAGACAGCGCCCTGCGCTCCCGCTCCAAATCAGTGTTGTCACATAAATCCTCAGAGACCCAGTGACCCAGATACTTAAAGTTAGAAACTCTGTTTAGGCTGGCACCGCAAAGATACAAGGGAGGCACATTAGCGAAGGATTTATTACCGGCCTTAAACACCATCATTTCACTCTTTTTCACATTATATCTGAGTCCATGGGTCCGCGCATACTTTTCACAAATTTCTATCAGTCTGCGCATGGCACTGATCGACGGGCTCAGCAGAACCATGTCGTCCGCGTAGCTGATATTATTGACGCACTGACCATCTATATGGCACCCTATGCTTGTTCTGCTGAGCTCACCGATCAGCTCGTTCATGTATAAGTTAAAGAGACGAGGAGAGGTTAACCCCCCCTGCCTCACCCCGCACTCCAACCCATACACGTCCGAGTGTGAGCCTGCCCACCGCACAATATTCCTTTGACTCGAGTACCAATATCGCAATAATGCAACAACATCACGTGGCACACTTGTTTCGTTCTTCAGCTTTTGCCACAATACATCATATGAAACTAAATCGAACGCCCTGGACAAGTCCAGGTAACAGGCATAGACCGGCGTATTCCTGGCTGTATAATACTGCACAGTCTGCTTGAGACACAGGATGGCACTCTCGGTCGAAAGGCCAGGTCTAAATAAAAATTGAGCATCATGTAGTTCTATATGCCTATCCAGGTGTTTGTCAAGCAGACTGTCCAGCACTTTTGCTATCACAGTAGCCAGCGAGATGGGTCTATAATTCGCTAGGTCTGAGACATCCCCGGTCTTGTCTTTTATAACCGGAACAACCACGGTATGCGTAAGTTCATCCGGTAGGTAACAATGACTTATACATAAGCTGAAAAACATAGCAAGTACTCGAAACAAATGGAAACCAGCATATTTCAGATGCTCAATGCTGAGACCATCATGACCAGGGGACTTGCCACGTACCATTTTTCGAATTACGGAGGCAACATCCCTAGCACAAAATCGAATAGCAACGTCCCCTGCCATGGTCTCAGCACCGCGCGTCAGGTCAGTCGAGTCTACTGGAGGAGATTCCACCCTAAAATGACGCTGAAACAGGTTGGCTATATCACAAGGCACATGCACGCCCGCAACGCTCACAGGTAGACTGGATTTCGGGTTCAATTTATTTGTCTTTTTCCAGAATTTACCAAATTGTTTATTCAAGTGATGCTGAGCAATTATATCTAACTTAATTTGTTTTTCATTATCTTGACAAAATTTTACCCGAGACTTAAAAAATCGCCTCGTTTGGCACATACTATCGTAAATAGGTCCGTTTTTTTGTTTCCCACTCAATAACCAGTTTTGATAACATAATCGAGCCTCTCTGTGAGCACCGCTGACGTGTTTGTTCCACCCTGGCATATATTTATGTTTCCTATACACAGGACCAACATAGCTGTCTGCCGCCGCCTTACTAAGTATTTGCACAATATCGCTATACATTTGTTTTAAAATGCGCTTGTGATCCTCATTATTAACCCCCGACGCAAAAAGAGGGGTGTTATAAGTTTGACGTGTCTGTCTGTCTGTCTGTCTGTCTGTCTGTGGCATCATAGCTCCCGAACGGATGATGCGATTTCAATAAAAAAAAATATGTATTAAAGGTGACTTATCTGCGAGTGTTCTTAGACATGTTTGATGAAAATCGGTTGAGCCGTTTAAAAGTTGTGGGGGGGGGGGAAAGTGGGGAAGAGTAACCGAATGTCAGCAAATATACTCGAGTGGGGTCTCAAATGAAAGCGCACTGAAAGAGAATATTGATGAATTAATCGAGAGTGTTCTTAGCTTCGTTTGATTGTACATTATATTAAGTATATACCTATAAAAAGTACAAAATAAAAAATTAAATTTAAAATTTAAAAAACCCCCGACACAAAAACCTAATTTCCCTTTAAAAAGTAAAAAATAATAAAAATAACTCAATCTTAAAGTACCTAAGAATGTTAGGTTTTTGTGTCGGGGGTTTTTTAAATTTTAAATTTAATTTTTTAACAACAGTGATCGGCGCAGTGTGTAAATTCTACAGGAAAATGAATATTTCTCAGTTGTGAGTGACAATTTTCAAAAAACTTTCCGGTCTGTTTGCTGTTTCTTTCCCCCCAAATTACTTTATTACATCCGTTATCAGTCGCAATTATTTTTGGCCTTATCAATTTTAATTCACACTCAACCAACAAGGGACAGTGATCAGACCAGTAAGCATCGTGTAAAACGGACACTTTACGTACTGAGCGTCTAGCCGCACTGGTCGTCACACAGTGATCAAGCCATCTCACACAGCCGTGTGCGTCACTCACAAACGTATATGTGTCTAAAGGTAGCAGGTCCATATCTACACACGACCATGATAGCTCGGTACAGAAGTTTATTAGTTCACTTGAAAATAACTCACCTGGGTGTGCATTAAAGTCCCCAAGTACAAAAACAGACTCCACGGCACTGTTTTCAATCAACGCATTAATTTCACTAAGACAATTCGTGAATTCAATTAAATTATCGACACTCGCGGTGGGCATGTATACTGTTACGGTATCACTGTAACGCACGGGAACGCAGACTTCCTCCAGAGCAGGGCCACACCACCGTGCGGCCTGCCCCTTAATACCCCTGCTGTCGTATCCACAGCTGAGGTGCCCGTAAATGCAAACCCGTCGTCGATAGTACCTAGAAAAGGTACGTCATGTGGCAACAACCAGGTTTCTTGAAGAGCGATTATATCGGATGTCCTGCACAGCCTCCGTATACAACCCGCCGATCGAATGACATTTTTGCAATTGAAACTAATAAATAAGTTTCATTGGCGTACTATCCACTTGTTCCATTAGTTTTTGTCTTAAAGTTCACAAAGCGACGATAGGCGACGCCTTCTGGCCAAAATTCATCATTGAGAAACAATTCCAAATTTTGCTTTGGTACCAGTACTTTGTACGCATCATACTGTTTTGGTAACTTCATAGTCATCTTTTCTATGTGTACCGCAACATCAGTTTTACCCTTAATATAACTTAAAATGTCACACACGGGCACATCCTTCGCAACATTATAAATATAAATGGGAATTTTTATATCTGCAGCTTTGAAGTTCGCATTCGGGCTCAAAACTGCCTTCCCTCTGTTTGCAATAAAACGATTCCTTAAACGTTTCCTCTGTACTACAGTCCATTCTGTGTCTTCTTTGGGTATTTTCCAGTCGCCAGCTCGTACAACATCGGCCAACGATTTCTTTTTGCCCAGTATGTCACCGTTTACGTTCGATGTAACCGTGTGTCTCGCCTCGCTAGGTACACCGATCGCAGCTGATTGCGCGTGAGTCACCGACTCAGGCTCGACACCGGCCACCGTGAGGTGAATACCGCTCTCATTAGCCACAGTGCAAATTTTTCGCCTACCTTCATTTTTGGACAATGATTGGGTGATATCCCGATAGCTGGTATCTGCACGTACCTCGCTAGGTTTTGTGCATGGAGTTCCATGTTCTGCGTCCATGTATGCAAGTCCCATAGGACCACTACAGCAGTCATCGTGACTATCCAGCAAAAATCCACCCCGCTTGATGTTTATGTTACTGGCGCTACTTCTAAAGTTGTTCACTAATGAGGCCTTTTTTAAGTTTTCAAGATCAGATTTAACAGCATCTAGGTCTTCCTTAGTGACATACAGCTCTTTGACCTGATTCATCTCTTGCTGCATACGCACTAAATCCTTTAAAATCCGTGTAACGTCAACATGATCGAAAAGTACCGGCGGCAGCTTTTGTAGATCACGGGCCACAAACACCGGCAAGACCTCAGGGTCGGTCTCCTTCAGCATGCAGATGATGTCATCTATTTCACGAAGCTTCTTCCCGTCTCTCTTTCTTGCCTTCTTACGCTTCTCCGTAGGTAATGATTCACACAAAAGATTTTTAGCACTGTGAATATCCTCGTCAGAAAATGCACTCACACAAATGTGACTAATGCTCTCCTCGTTCATCACATCGATTTTATTACTAATAAATGCTAGAACCTCGTTGATGACTATATTGCAACTCGAACATTTTAACAATTTAGAGGCCATGGTGGGTCTCACGCGTCCGTGCGGCAAGGCGTGCGCGTCGCCGACGACGCTATACCCAGCAGTCATTATATTAGTCAGTCATTATATTAATCTCTTTAAATTTATCTCTGAGGGAGTGTCTGGGACTTAATTTATAAATTGAACGAATTGCCCTTTTTTGTAAAACAAAAATTGTCTGAATGTCGGCGGCATTTCCCCACAATAGAATATCGTACGACATCACACTGTGAAAATAACTAAAATAAACTAAACGGGCTGTCTCTAAATCAGTTAAATCACGAATTTTTCTAACCGCGTATGCTGCAGTCCTAAGCTTTTTTGACAATTTTTCTACATGAGGGCCCCACTGAAGCTTGCTATCCAGAGTTATGCCTAGGAATACTGTGGTATCTTCGGGTTTCAACTCTTCATTCTTTATGAGAACACTAGTTTCTACTTGTCTAACATGAGGTATCGTAAACTTAATACATTTCGTTTTTTTTCTCGTTTAGAAGTAGATTATTAACATTAAACCAGTTAACTACATTTGCAAGGGCACTATTTACATTGTCAGTACCTAGCTGCTGACGTTTGAGTTTAAATAAAAGTGAAGTGTCGTCGGCAAACAATACTATATCATGTTTATCCTTTATGAGGTAAGGTAAATCATTAATATAGATAAGAAATAAAAATGGGCCTAAAATTGAGCCCTGGGGGACTCCCATTCTAATTACAGATCCAGGTGATCTTTTTCCGTTGACGTCAACTCTCTGAATCCTATCACTTAAATACGAAGTAAGAAGATCCAGAGAGGCGTTCCGGATTCCATAGTGGTGAAGTTTCCTGATCAATGTTTCATGAAGAACACAATCAAATGCCTTGGACAAATCGCAAAAAATGCCCAAAGCATCGCACTTCTCCTACCATGCATTATAAATATGTCCTAAAAGTTCAACTCCGGCATCGGTAGTCGAACGACCCCTTGTAAAACCAAACTGTTTGTTATGTAATAAATTATGTTTATTAAAAAAACGTTGCAATTGATTTAGAATAAGATTTCAAAAATTTTACTAAAGGTAGGTAGCACTGAAATAGGTCTATAATTAGTAGGGTCTGATGTACTACCCGATTTAAACAAAGGTATTATTTTACTGTTTTTCATAAGATCAGGAAACTCACCATGGTCAATACAATTATTAAAAATAACAGCTAAAGTAGGTACTACAATATTTATAATAGACTTAGCAACTTCCACAGAATTACCCTATAGATCGGCGGTCTTTTTAACATTTAACGAGTGAAAGGTTTTAATGATATCTGTAGAGGTGATATATTGGAAATGAAATTCATTATCACACACAGGCACGTTTTCTTTAAGTAAGGACTCTGCGGCAGTCGGTGATGAGTTTAGAGAGTTAGTAATTGATTTGGGAATCTCTGCAAAGAAATTTTCAAAGGCCGCGGTGACTTGAGAATCCGATTTAATTATACTGTTATCAATGGCAAGACTGTAATCACTATTTCGATTGCATGACCTTCCCGTTTCGCTATTAATGATATTCCATGTCATTTTAATTACATTACTGCTATTTTTTATTTTTGAACTCAAATAATGTGACTTGGCAATACTACAAACTTTTTTAAATAATTTAGAATAATTCTTAACATACAAATTAAATTCAACAGTGTTTATACAAGTCCGTTCATCATACAATTCATAAAGTCGTTTTCTACTTTTATGTATACCAATGGTGGCCCAGTCACTGAAAGATGCGTTACTACTAACCGATAATGTCTTAGGTATGAATGTGTTATCAAATTGTGTGCAATACATTAAAAAAAATATTATATTGTTCGTTAGGGTCATCATTAGTGGACAAAAGTGGTAGTTTACTCGAAAGTTTAGTTTTAAATCTTTCCAAACGATTAGTAGTTTTTGGGTTAACAGTGATATCTTTTTTAGTTACTTTTTTGTTTGCATTTTGGCTAGTGATCATTTGTCCACAATGGTCTGAGTCTAATAAATTTATAATTTCTTTGTGGATTGGTTTAACATCGGTATAAATATTATCTAAGCAAGTGGCACTAGTGGGAGTTATTCTAGTGGGCTCCAAAAATTGGTTAGCAAGATTGTATGACTGAAACAAACTTATAATTTTAGTGCACAATCCAGATTTTTCTAACAAATTAACATTAAAGTCACCACAAGTGATGATGGACTTATTTGAATTACAGATTTTGTGTAACACTTCATCCATGACCTTCTCAAAACAAATAGATAAATTACACCCAGACACAGAACAAATGATTGTGCTCATCACACAAACATTTGTTCTGGGTGGGAATCGCACCCACGACCTCAGTCTTAGCAGTCAAGGTCACTAACCAATAGACTAACAGGCCAGTCAATGTCATGTTGATGTACCCTCATTTATAGCGAAGTTAGAACTGGAACATGGGTGCTGTTCTACTAACACTACAGAAGGGGTTATCTTTTCCCTCACGACCTCAGGCCATTTCATGTCCTCTTGCAGCCATGTCCCATACTTTTTTTATGAATGTACGTCTCGTGCGATTACATGAGATCCATTTTTTCCTCAACAAGCACATATAAGTCTGACAAAATTGTTTCAATTCGTTCTTTTCATTTTTGACAAATCAACTATATTCGCAAAAACTTAAAATAACATTTGAGGTTGTTAAAAACAATTGGTGTTTGCCAAAAACAGGAAAATGCCCAAATTGGTAACAAAATCTTCCATCACGAAAACGTTCAATAAAACGTAATAACGTAATAGCGCAAAACATTTTTTTTTAATGTTGATTTCCTATTAGAATAATATTTTTTTACTTTTTTTACTAAATATTTGAATAATAAATAAAAAATAATAAAAATACTTTTTCATCCCACCATCTCGGAAAGAGTATTTTTAATCTTCAATATCTGAGTGGAAAAGCCGTTTTTATTCTCTAGAGGATAAAGTAAATTGAATTTAGAACATCGTGTGCACTAAGTTTGTGAATTCAAAACATCATTAAATCTATTTACTTCTATCTCCATGGTGCCGAATTTATCAATCAACCTTTTTCTAATTTGTAAAACTTAGACTCGGAACCTTCTTGATATACTTTTTTTTTTTTTAATTTGCTTTGCGCGCACCATTTTACTTTTCACGTCACCAACATTACAGTACCTAACAAAAATATTACACTCGACTTAAGTAACTGTAGCAACGTTACTTTCAATTTTTCTTAATTATACCTAAGTATCATTTGAAATAATTTAAAGATTATTCTGTAATACTTACCTATCATAATGTAGTACATAATAAATGTTAATACCTAAACTGAAATAAAAGTATCTTGTGATTGAAATGCTTTTTTTGCATATTTAGTCATTTCCTCGCTGAGGTGGGATGAAAAGCAGGGACTTGAAAACGAAATGAATTTTGTTCCGTTACACTAAATGTTACCTTATAACGTTTCAGATTTTGTAACGATACTCAAACCCAAAAATATGAAAAACGTTATAAAGAATAACGTTATAGAATATTATTGTTGAAGAACAATATTACAAGTAGCGCTATAGGATCAGTAACGTTATGCTTATACCCGCTTTAATAACGTTACAGGTGAAACGTTACCGTCAAACGGGGTGAATAGGCACAGAATTGAACTTTGAACACATTTATCACAGTCATCTCTGAAAATATTGTGTTGATTTTGGTATTAAAACTTGAGTCGCGTTCTGAATATTCGTAAGAAATATACACTAAATCATGAAAAGCATCCAGTTTACAATATATCTTAAATTTATAGGTCGTCCCTATTCAAACACAATATGGGGTCAATAGGGACGGTGAATGGGATTATAGGGAAAAACCGTTAGGGATGTCACAATTTTGGCAATAAATAATTAGGTATTTAGGCAAGTACATAATTCTTTAACGCAGTTTGGTGCGTGCGTTTTGTGTACGGCACACATTGCGCCGCGCGCCAATGTGAGTTGAAGGATTATGTATTTAGTATCAAGATTGAATTAAAGTACCTAAATATATGGTTTAGGGAAGGTGAACAAAACTAGTAATTTATGAACATATACTTTATTAAAATAAATATTCTTAATACAACGAAAATTACAGTCTAAAAATCACAATTTTTATCTAAAAATCAGTTCTACCTTATATCAAAATCAAAATATTAGTCAAACTAAAAACAGTCTTATAAATTAAAGAAATAATTATACAAACAACAAAAAACTAATCAACAATAAAAATAAATCTTAAAAATGTTATACTTTACTCAAGTATCGTAAAACATAATGTAATTATAATTTATCATCCATGAGATCACGTATTATTTCTGATTCATTTTTATAAAATTTTGGTTGTTTACTTACAATATTATCAGATAAGCTTATTTTGTGTAATTTATTTATTTTGATCTTCGGTTTACCATTTGTTACAATTTCCTCTGATATTATTTTAATTTTTTTATTAGGAGAGTCAGATTCCTTTTCTATTTGTCTCTTTTTCACGAATACGTTTTCTTTGTTTGCTTTCACATCTATCTTCTCCGCCTCCATTGTTGCAAAGAAAGGTAATTCAACTTCTTCGTTAACAGTAAAAAAGTTATCGAAAACTACAGGTAGCGCATTTATATCTAGATTATTATAATCCATAGTATAATCACTTTCTTCAAAATTGTTACCAACTAACTGGTTCTTATTACTTGGCGGTGGAGTAAAAGGTTTCTTGAATATCGGTTCTGACTTCTCAGTTTCAGACGGCATGTTAAGTTTTGTGCTGTCATTAATTATATCTACTTCATTATCTATTTTCGTATCATCTGTGTCTATTTCAGCTTTTTTTACAAGCGACACTCTTTCTGACTGTATTTTAGTTTTTTTCACAAGCGATGGATTGTTGGTTTTTTTCCCGCAGTTTTACCTGTTTGGTTTTCAGCTTTGTGTCAAATTTATTATAAGTAAGATTACTTTTTACCTTTTGATTTCTACATGATTTTTGTGTAATTTTATTGTGCTTCTTCGTAAACTTACTATTACCTTTTTTGCCTTTGCTGGGGCCAGGTTCTTCCAGCATGTTTAAATTAAATCTATTTAAATTATCATCTTGAATATCTTCCGTATTACTCTCATCATCACTTAATTCTTTTGTCTCGTCAAGGTCTTCTGATTCTTCTGTCGAAATTATATTTTCTACGCTTCTACCTGGAATAACATCGATTTTCTTTTTTTTGTATGATTTTTTGACGCTACTTGTGCCGTACCTCATTTCTTTGAGCATGGATAGAACCGTTTGATCAATTACTTCTTTATAGTTTTCATTTCTAGCTGCTAGATTTGTACTTGGCAGTCTATCTAAAACTTTATTTCTATTTATAGGGCTTATGCCACACTTTTCGAACCCAGCCATTACATTTTTATCTACATTGCATTCTATTGCTTTCATAAGCTTTTTAAGAAGCGAGGGAAATATATTTTTGGGTATAGTAGCCTGCATTCTCCCATCGGTCTTTTTCCAATTATAGAGTATTTGCCGCCAAGCACTCTTTAGAGGTCTAAAAAAAGCCACGTCTGCGTGAGGTGGGTAGAGTTTGCCGGTAAAAAAAATGAACCGAATATTACGTTTTTCACACTCTCTTATTATTTCTATTGAAAGATGAGAGGCGAGATTATCGCCTATCAGAATTTTTGTATCAGATTTATCTTCAAAATATTCGAAAGCAATGGTTCTCACCCAGTCTTCAAAAGTTATTCCATCGAACCAGCCAGAACTGGTACTATTATAACGACAACCTTTTGGACCGTTTTGTCTCCATGTGTCGTATACATGTTGTGCCTTATATACCACATACGGTGGTAATAAGGTCCCATTTGCAGCAGCAGCCATCATAATGGAAGTTGAACCTTTCGTGTGATTCATAATTCGTTCTGGATATTTAACACTCCTTTTTGCTAGAATCCTTTTTCTTCCTGGATCATCCACCAAATTGGTCTCGTCATAGTTTACAATATTACATAAAGGAATTCCTTGTAATGACACTTCTAATTCATGAAAATATGCTTCTATTACCTCTGGGCAGACTGCTGCTCTCGATCGTTTTATATTTTGGCTCAGTCTAGTGGTAATTTGACTTTTATGTCGTTTCAAAAAGCATTTTATGTAGTCAGGACCAGGCATATTGTTTTTGAATCTTTTTATTTCGACTCCTAAATCGTCCAAGTACCCCTTTATTAATAATCTGAAGTCTATTATTTCAAGGGGATATCCCCATTCAGAACAAACGTTTATATATTGTATAAGATATTCTTCTACATCCGGTGCTAAAGCACTTTGGCCACCTTGCTTCTTCATGATAAAAGTATTGTGTCTATGAAGGACTGATTTAGAGACATTGTATTTTTGTGCAATCTGTATTAACGACATGTTAGTGCTGTTGTATTCATTTAGGGCCTGTTCTATGAGTAGCTCGTCATATTTTTTATATTTTTTTTCTCGATTCGGTTTATACGTACGCGGCATTATCAATAGTTAGGAATCTGAAATAAGATTAATAAAATATAATTGTAACAAGCTAGCATGCTATGCAAACATTGTAAATTTCCTATAACATCCTTACACCAGTGACAAAAGAAGCTTGTGATCTAAACAGCAAATGGTACCTAATACCGCATCGAAATGGTGTTACAAAACTTGGCAGCTACAATACCACAGAATTGCATACAAATAAATAGGCATAAACTTCAAACTTATAACATGATTTTAATTGCGTCGGAAGCTATAAATTAAAAATGCTAATTTACATCGCGAGTAGGTACAAGCTTTTTTAAATGACTTCATAAATCAAGTGACAACCCTGTTCCTATAGTCCCTTTACTGTCTCTTGACACACTGCATCGTCCCTATTTATTAAATATGGCGTCCCTATTGACCCCCCAGTCGTACCTAAAAACCCCCAACACGTACCTAAAAACCTCATAATAAGTAATAAATTCTTGCTCATAATAAAATATAATTGTACGCTTTAAAAACTTTTCAATTGTGTACTTACATTACGTTATACAGGTTCCAGAATAAACACCAACCACGTAGATAGTCGTTATGATACTAATTTAACCGCAAAAACAATGAAACTTTTTAAAATTATAGAGACTTCGTTAACAGGTAGTTCAAAAAAGTTTGAAAACTTTTTTGTTAAAATGGGTCCAAAATTTATTTGTGGTGGCGACTGGAACTCCAAGCACACATACTGGGGCTCTCGACTTATTAACCCAAGAGGTAGGCAACTCCTGCTTGCTACTGAAAAAATGAAACTTGAATGGCTTTCCAACAGCGAACCGACTTACTGGCCAACTGACAGAAATAAGATTCCTGATTTACTGGACTTTTTTATTACGAAAAATGTTGACAGAAACTTCACAAAAATGGAATCGTGTGTTGACTTAAGCTCGGACCACACCCCAGTTATCGTCAACATCAGCACAACAGTGACATTAACTGACCCCCCAGCAAGAATATACCATACAAAAAACACTAACTGGGATATATACCAAAGCGTCATTGCTACTGAAGTAAAGTTACATAAAAAGATTTTAACGGTCGAAGACCTAGAACACGCTGTCGAAAAACTAAACATTATCATACATAGAGCCGCCAACAAAGCAACACGTGAAAGCAAAGGCACCCCCTGAAACACAACATGTACCCTAGAAACATCAAAGACAAAATAAAAGAAAAAAGAAGACTTAGAAAAACTTGGCATACTCCTAGGTACCCGAGAGATAAAACTTTATTTAATAAATGCTCAGAAGAATTAAAAAACCTCATAGAAATGTTAACTAACAGCAACCTTCAGAACTACCTGTCAACTCTATCACCCACAGTAGATACGAATTACTCGCTGTGGAAAGCAACCAAAACCTTAAAGAAACCTAAAACTCAAATAACACCTATTAGAGATAACAAAGGAGGATGGGCAAGATCAGACAAGGAGAAAGTCGATACATTCGCTGACCATCTAAGTGAAGTCTTCCAGCCGTTCTCGGAGTCTGATCAGGAACACACAACAGAAATAGAAGAATACCTCAACACACCTCTGCAAATGTCCCCACCGTTGAAAAGTGTAAGCCCTAAGGAGATTGTGAGAGAAATAAGAAATCTTAAGGAAAGAAAAGCACCAGGTTACGATCTTATCGATGCAACCCTCTTAAAACATCTACCACACAAAGGAATCATGAATCTAGTTAAAATTTTTAATGCCTGCATTAGGCTCGAACACTTTCCAGGGCAATGGAAGATCGCTCAAGTCGTAATGGTGCCTAAACCAAGCAAACCACCTCAGGAAAGGACCTCATACAGACCTATAAGCCTCCTACCAATTATCGGTAAACTAATGGAAAAAATCCTTCTAAACAGAATGAAAGAATACCTAAACAGCATAATCCCCCTCCACCAATTTGGATTCCGAGAAGAACATGGCACAATTGAACAAGTACACCGCACTGTAGACGTCATCAGTAGATGCTTAGAAAATCGATTATACTGCTCTGCTGCCTTTTTAGATATAAGCCAAGCTTTCGACAAGGTCTGGCACGATGGACTGGCATACAAGCTTAAAAAGACACTCCCGCACTCGTTCTACCACATTTTATTATCCTACCTCAACCAACGAAGCTTCCAAGTTAAGTATAACAGTGAGTATTCTGCCCTACATGAGATACGCTCAGGTGTCCCCCAGGGTAGCATACTGGGACCGGTTCTTTACCTGATATACACTGCCAACTAATAGGGACATAACAACTGCGACCTACGCTGATGATACTGCAGTTTTGTCAGTACATTCCAACTCAGGAACTGCTTCTTTCCAACTACAAAACCATCTAAATGAAATAGAGAAGTGGTTAAAACAGTGGAGAATAAAAGCAAACCAAACCAAGTCCAATCATGTGACCTTCACACTCCGAAAAAAACCTGCCCGCCAGTAAAATTGTACAACGAAGACATCCCGCAAGCAGAACATGCTAAATACTTGGGTCTACACTTAGATCGGAGATTAACTTGGCAGAAGCACATCTGGACCAAGCGTAAGCAACTCGACAGCAAACTGCGCAGTTTATATTGGCTAACAGGTCGCCAATCCCACCTAAGCAACGAGAGCAAAATGTTGGTTTACAAAGCCATCATTAAGCCGATCTGGACGTATGGCATTCAACTTTGGGGCACAGCAAGCAAGAGCAACATCGACATCCAAGAGAGATTTCAGAGCAAAGCGCTAAGAAACATGTTTAATATACCCCAAAGTATAAGCAACAAATACATGTACCTAGACCTCAATATTCGAACGGTAAAGCAAGAAATAAGTCAGCATAGCCTGAGATACCAGAAAAGACTTGCACAGCATACAAACGAGCTAGCACTAGCACTGACAGGAGTAGGAGGACAGCAGCACACGAGGCTTAAGAGATGTGACATCCCCAGCCTTAGCGACAGATTCGCATAGAGAGATGAGTGCTTCACCACATCATTAGAAGCTCACTAATTTAAATTAACGTCATAACCAAACTCAATAGAGTTGGTCAACTCAGTGGCTTATTGTTCTAGGACAGATTGCCATGGTACAGAAAAGAACAAAAAAAAAAAAAAAAAAAAAAACAGGTAGTTCAAACACGAAACTTCAGAATCCTGTTTTGACAATTTATTTCTAACTTCACGTTAAATAAAAGTTACCAGTTCAAAAAATAACTATTCTATATTGAATTCTTGCCATTTTATAGGTATGGTTAATCAATGTATCAGAGTTATTACCATTATAATTTACATCCCAAATTTTTCCCTATTCACCCCACGATCCCTATTCACCCCGTTTGACGGTACAGTCTCACTTATAACGTTATGTTTAAAAAATTGCCCGCTGAACACCGCTCCTCCCGTCGCACCCTCGTATATGCCATCGCATCGCCGCGCGCCGTATCCAAGCATTTATTAATTACTCTAGTACACGTTGTATATTTTGTGTAAACTTTAACATATTATACCTACACGTCGCATCGGTTCATTCTGTTATTATAATGAGTGAGTACCTATCATTTTAACTATTAACAAATGAATACGATTGTTATTTCTGCCTTACTGGTCATGTGGGCTACAGATATTTGAATTAATTTTTTTCTATCTAAAAATTCTCAGTTATACATTATTTACAGGTGACAGTGACGATGATTTTATGTTTCAACAGAACAGTCAGCCAATTTTTCAACAGTACTTGGGGTCGTTGACCACGCGTCTATCGGCGTGCGCGATGATCAGCTGATTTTTACATTTGAATTTACATTGCATGCTAAAGTTCAAAATTTTTCAAAGTATATGTTTTATATCTCAAATAATGGTTCATTTAACTGTTAACACGTAAAGCTACTACAATCTGTCAAATTTCGGTAATAGGTTTTCAACTTTATCGCTAAAGTATCAGGTTCAAGATTTATTGAGAAAATTTGACAGATTCGGGTAGCTTGATATACTGGCGTCTCTACAAAAAATGCAAAAAAATATGGTAATCTATACTATATATATATATATTATATATAATATTATAAAGCTGAAGAGTTTGTTTGTTTGATTGAACGCGCTAATCTCAGAAACTACTGGTCCGAATTGAAAAATTCTTTTCCGAATTGGAAAATCGCATGGGTAGGCGTTTCGACGTGACGGGAAGGGTCGAGGGAACAAGAAATCACGGACGAAGTCGCGGGCAGAAGCTAGTACCTATTTAATAAAAAATTCCAAAAAAAAATATGGTTGCGTATCAAGAATAACTAGCCCTATCACCTACTATCTGTTTTTTCTCGGAAGCATTCCCCTTACACCCTTTATATCTTGAAATTAATTTCCTCCTACAGTTTCGACTTGAATATTATGTCGTGGTACTTTGGATATACTCGAATTAGGATTATGCCCGGTTGATGGCAATAGGCTCGCCACTAGGGCATGCAAACCGGATACCCGGATAACCGGAAAAACCGGATAACCGACTGATTTGAAAACCGTTTTTTTTTTCGGATACCAAAACCGGAGTTTTCGGTTTTGTCGGTTTCCATTATAAATCATTTTTCGACTACTAAACCGACGGCAACTGTAACTCAGGAAAACTTAGAATATACAGTAGTAAATGTTTCATGGAACATCAAGGACCAACTCGGACAAGAAATAAAGAAGACGCTCAAACAACATACCTCTGGTGCAAACCCATGTACAGAACTTGATTTAGATACTAAAATGAGGGTGGAGATGGCACTTTACTACAGTGGAGGAAAAATGGGAGAGCACTTATTAAAAGTATATAAAGCTTTGAAATCTATACCTCCAACAAGTGTGGAATCAGAGAGAGCCTTTTTATCAGCAGGTCGCCTCTATACTATCTATACTAATATTATAAAAGTGAAGAGTTTGTTTATTTGGTTGTTTGGTTGAACGCGCTTATCTCAGAAACTACTGATTCGAATTGAAAAAAATCTTTTTGTGTTGAGTAGCCTATTTACTGAGGAAGGCTATAGATTATATAACATCACGCTACAATCTAAAAAAGCGGAGCAGCAATGAAAAATGGACGAATAACTGGCAGGCAATTCGATGCGGCGGGAAGGGTCACGGGACCAAAAATTTGTCGCGGACGAAGTCGCGGGCAGAAACTAGTGTGTAATAAATCTGTAGTACTCTAAATTATGACTCCCTCGATGCACTTGTATCCTATCAAAGTAAAAAAATATATGGTCATGTATTGTAATTTTATCAAAGTAAAAAATAGTAATTTGATTTAGCTGTTGATTTTGCCAGTTTGTATTTTATGACAGTTAAATTGTTATTTAACACGTAAACTGCCATGGCTAAAATCAGAAAAAGTCAAAAAATGTACTTAGTGTTATTTCACTTTAAATAGATTATTTATTCCATGTGTTATGCATTTATTCAAAAAACATGGCCGCCAGGCAGCAACGACATTTTCAGATTTTGTATGTGTTGTCGGTCATATGGACGGAAAAAGCCTGAATGGAAAAAAAGTGTCGGACACATAGTCCGACATGGCAGTTAACGTGTTAACATTCTGTAATTTTAGGCCTTTGTCTACCTACCAAATGTTCCTAATTGTGTATGTTAGATACCTTAAGTTTTAAAGAATGTGTTATTTTCCTAAATAATAAGCTTTATGATTATTATTCTAAGCATAAAGAAAAGAAACTTTTTGTATTTCTTGTTAGTAGTTGTAGCTTATTTCAGTCCGTAAAAAATACAAATTTTGATTAGACTTCAGCATTTTCATTTCTTTACAGACATATTTCTCATTTATTTAACAAAAATTAAAAAACCCGAAAAACCCGATTTAACCGGTTCCACCGGTCTTGTAAACAAAAAACCCGAATAAAACGGTTTTCATAAACAACCCGGTTTTTGCATGCCCTACTCGCCACCTACACATTACATGGGACTTGAACATAACTGTCGAAATGTGGGTGTCTTCTACACCTTTGAGGAATAGTGGCGTGATGTTGATTTGTTAGCAATATCGTCATTTTCTGATAACTCCTGTGCGGCCGCAGATCGGGTGGGAGACTATGCGCGCGACATCCTGTTAATAGCGCCGGCGCCTGTGAACGACAGAGCGAAACGCGCGAGTTTTATTTCACAGTGCGGGCCATAGTCATAACTAGTTAATACTGAACAAAACATTCGCGTGGAAATTAATCCGCATCGCATCGCGTTCAATTTGCATCAAACCACAGATTTTTTTTCCACGTGAATTTCCTACCGTGCCTGTGTGGCAATCCCATTACATTCAATAAGTTAGCGAACTACGAGAAGATAATCGCACGGTGATAAATCGCGGTGCGGACAGGGCCAAAGGTGTAAATACTAGCCCCACCAATTGTAAATATAAAATCCTCTTTAATATTATTCGAATCGGACCTTTCGTTTAGAAATTACGACGGGCAAAACAATTCTACAAGGAACAAAAACGCTGCGGGGTGAGCTAGTTGCCTAGTGTACCCCTTATTTTTTGAGAACAAGTTACAATTAGAGATTGAAATCCGGGTAGTTCGAAATTCGAAAATAACTGAAAAATCCGGATTTTCCGTCCTCATATAAATTCGAATTTTAATATTAAAATCCGTTTTTTTTTCGAATTTCAATATAGCGTTTCTTTGTAAACCTATAAAATAGAGCACGTTTCTTCAACCACCAACTTAATTATATTTTAGCGTAAACTATGTACGTGACAAATCTAAAAACAATGTAAACTCTATGTAACGTCATTCGCTTTAACGACAAACTCACTAAAGCGTCGAAATCACTCCACTTTAAATGGTTTAGCTTGTCTTCCATACAATCATATACCCTGTATGTGGCCTGTGTGGGCAGTTTAGAATCACGTGCGCTCCTGTCTCGTCGTTCTTAATGCAGGCCCTGCAGAGCGGACTGTCTGTAACTCCTATGACAAATAGATGTTTATTAAACGACCCATGGCCAGTTATTGCTGCTGTCGCAGCAACGCAGCTGTCGTTTGTCTAACCGGAGGACCTGCTTTGTGAGGCGGGCATCGATGGTAGGAAGTACTTCCTCGGCTTGCCTGCACTCACTTTGGTCCACCCATAGCTCACAGTGTAGATCCCTGGTACGTTTTGTTACAAGAGAGCGTAGGAACCCAAAGGGGAGTGGCACGATGGGTTCTGGTCCCACCGGTGTCGTGCTCGACTCCCTTCTGGCAAGTTCATCGGCGGCATCGTTACCTAGCGAACCGCTGTGTCCTTTTATCCATCGTCGTCGTCATCGTTTCAGCCGTAAGACGTCCACTGCTGGACTTAGGCCTCCCCCAATTTGGGGGGCTTTGCCATAATCGCCACGCTTGGCAGGCGGGTTGGCGATCGCAGTATGGTGGTAAAATGCATAGAGAACGCTGCTGCCCATTCTCTAGTAAGTCCCTTAGTCGCCTTTTACGACACCCACGGGAAGAAATGGGGCAAATCCATTGAATGGTTATATTATTGAGGCTACCCACCTGGTAGAGGCGCTGGTGGCACTCGTATATTAGCCCAGAGTCAATCGAATGACTGTCCAGTGCTTGCAGAACAGCCATACTATCTGAGAGTATGCGGATCGAGTGGTCTTTAACTGCCCTGGCTATAATGGCTGAAGCAGCAAGAGTGATCCCAATGCATTCAGCCTGGAACACTGTGTTGTGGACTCCAAACGGTGTGGCTATATGTATGTTGTTGTCCTGCGAGAAGACTCCAGCACCTGTGCCACTGTCTGTTTTTGATCCGTCCATGAAGATGCTCAGCTCAGTGGGGCGCAATCCTCCACATCAGCGATCTTCGTGAAGCTGGATGCTGTATTTTTTATCAAAAATGAATTGTTTAGACACCCGGTCATTTACCACCCGGCCTTAGTGATGGGGAACTCATTGTTGAGTTCCTTAAGCAGCGTGGTGTGTTGTGTGTCTCTCTTTCGCCAGAGGTCAGTTGCATCCAGACGCGCTGCCGCCATCGTGGCTTCCTGCTCTATGAACAGGTGGAGCGGTGGTAGTCCCGGCATGGCGTCTATGGCTGCAGTCGGAGTAGTCCTCATGCAGCCCGTGACCGCCATGCAGGCTAGTCTTTGCATGCGTTGCAGTTTGTTGTAGGCTGTAATAAGCTTGGTGCGGGACCACCAGACCACGGCCCCGTAGGTGATCATCACTGCGGTGTACAGCCAAAGTATGATTTTGGGGGATAGGCCCCACTTCTTACCTATCATTTTCCTGCATTGCCAGAATGTGATGCAGGCCCTGTTTAGTTTCGGAATCATACCGAACTTTCTAATTCGTTCTTTTGTTTACAAACTGGGATTGCTTGCACGTGTGTTGTTTCTAGGAGTTATGGATTACCTATACGTTATCATTATTCCAAGTTGCTCACAAATTTTCTAACTGTAAACATGGCAAGTAAGAGAAAATCAGTGTGTATTGACGAAAAAGTTTTACGTTTTTAAGTGATGTTGGCAGACGCTTTGGATTTAGTCGCTCTGCCGTGTCCACCATATCGAAAAATAAAGAAAAAATTCTACAAGCAGAGCAGAATGGAAAATCTTCCACATAAGAAACCTAAATACGAAGATTTGGATCAAGCTATACTATCATGGTTTCACCGACAGCGCCAGCATAATATGCCAATGTCGGGCCGATCGTGAAAGCTAAGGCGGAGAAGTTTGCTGAAGAACTTGGTTTACTTTCTTTCAAAGCATCGGGATGCAAGGATGGCTCGTTTTTTTTTTAATTTTTCTAATACAGATTTTTCTTCTCTCCATTTAACGACAACTCTATAACGTTGAAATGTGCACAGTCCCTTGAGTGTCGTTGTATAGTTTACAAGTAAACTTTTTTTTTTAAATAAAATAAAAAACTTGTGCGATTATACTTTGTAAAGCCGGATTTGTAAATAATCCGAATTTTGCAATCAGTTACAATTAAATACAATAGGTTCGCTCTCTCTTCCATGGGACTAAAACATAACTGGTGAAACGTGGGTGTTAGGGATACAACTCTGCCTAACCCTTTGGGAGTACAGGCGTGATGTTAAGTTTATGTTTTTTCTAGTTATGCTATGTTAAACAATATAATAGAGGTTTTATGCTATAAATATAAATGGAGAATAGATAGATATCTACCTAAAGTTACCTAACTACTTACTTCTAAATGTTAATTTATGATATGTATAGGTACAGTTTAGTAGTCTTCTAACGTTTCATAAGTGCCCTTGTAGGCTTATGTGAAATAAAAATATTTTGATTGATTGATACACAAATAATATTAAAAAATAGCTTTAATTGTATTTGAGTTATTTACCATTGTAAATGACTTAAAAAATACTAAACCGATCATAAAGATTCCCTCATCTGTAAAAATCTGCATAACCTATGCGAAATCTACGCAGACCCCGCGGGCACAGTGTTAGTTTGTTATTTAAAAACTCGCAACAAAACTTAACGGGTTTTTAAACAATGCATGTCCTATACAAGATTATTTTTAGTAGATGCGAAACCTGAATATAGTTTGTTCAGAATCAGTAACTGAATCGATTCCAATAATTTTTACACCATGTTATATTTTGTACCAAAAATATTTAATTACGCTTCCAAGTAGGACACCAAACGACAATACGTATCCACAATCATCTGTGCGGGTCACGGCAGTTCATAGCGCGCGTGGGCGCACAGCGAGGTGGCGACGACGGGTAACAACTCCCTCCCTCGGCTCCCTCAGTCGTCCGAATGCCACCGATTGATGAGCACGTATCGCGATAACTTTGTGATTATTAATGATACAGTTTTGAAATTTTTTTCATAGATTCTTTACATAAAAATACTAGACCCGTGTTTCGGGTTTCGCATAAACAAAAATTAATGTTGTATAGTAGTTTGCAATACGAATTCTTTTATAGTGTAAAATACTATACGACAAACCTTTAGTAATTGTAAACAGAACAATAGTCGCGCTCGCGGACGTTATGAATAAATCAAAATCAAATGAGCGGGCGAGGAGTCCCTAACTATAACGTTGTCATCGTAGTATCGAATAGGTAGGTATACAATTTTGCCGCCAACGCGATCACGAAACCGAAATATCATTGAAAACTTTCTTCAAATAACATCCTACTATCTTGCAATATACAACTCACAATCAGAAATCAGTAAACAAACAATCACGGCGCAATGTTACGTTGCCGTATTAAACTCGGGGACAAGCGAGGAGCGGGAATAATCTAATGGGTAGGTACTTATGTGCCTCAGCCCTCAAGGTTGCGTATCGAAATGAATAACGTTATTATTTCGTTAAACTAATAACGATATATTTTTGTTATTGTTACTAAATAGTTTAAGATTTCGTTCCGTTGTTCATATCGTTGTACCCAAAAAAAATATTTAGTTACGATCCTGGTGGAACGGTACAAATTATCGTTACTGAAACTACGCGTAACGTTATTAGAGAGAGAGATTGGAGTAACGTTTCAAGTCCCTGATGAAAAGTTACGTGTTGCACTCGAGTGCAAAGATTTTTCACCTCGTGCTCTTTTGATTCCCTCGCTAACGCTCAGGATTCTAATTTTGAATCACTCGCTGCGCTCGTGATTCAATTTTAGAATCCTTCGCTTGCTCGGTCATCAAAATTGAACACGCGGTTAAAAAGCAACTTTGCACTCTTGTATAACAAATAACTATTATTTCACTTGGTTTTACTACCTATTGTAGGTATTTCTATTTAGAACTTTAGAATTTTTGTTCCTTTTACCCCCTTAGCCTCTGGTTTAAATGACTTGTACTATTACTATCCCTTGATGATCATCATTAGTCCTTTATGACACATCTGACTTTATCGTAACCAATTTTTCGTGGCTGTAAAGTACTTCAGTTAAATTTTTTGGGCTGTAAAGGACTCTCATTTTCGTCAATAATTATGTTTGGTTTATTTTGTTAATGTTTATGGATAGAACTCGAAAAAATAGTGAGGGTTTCTTTTGACATCATGAATATAGTACTTTATTTGAAAAAGATATTAGAAAAAAACAAATATTTCTATCGTTTTTTGGCCCTACTGAAAACTCGTGTTTTGTCCTTTACGACAATTGAAATTCCCGGTATCAATATGTTTAGTCACGGCTTCCTGTAATGTTTGGGGCATCGCTTTGTAAAGCTCGATTACTACTTGATCCGTTCCGGGGGCCATCCCGTTTCGCATTTTGTTGATGATTCCTATTATTTCGGCCACCGTCGGTTCTTCGCCTTGTGCTTCTATTACTGGTTTTGTTATGTTTACAGTTGGTATGTGCCTCGGAGTGTTTTTGTATTTTCTCCCATTTGGACATCGGTATGAACGCGGTTCTTTTTCGGCGTTACGTTTGCTGTTTGTTTTTCCTGTAGAATGAATAGAGTATTTGCATGCGTTTTGTGAGGTGCGTTTTATCCACTCCGGAGAAGCAGGCTGTGCATGTTGTTTGTTCCTCCAGATATGTAACCCTTTGAAGTGTTGTCTGACATTCTTTGACGCGATTATGCCTATTGGGGTTATCCGGTTGCCTGCTTTGTAGGAATTTGGCCTTTTGTACGTTAGCGAGGGCTATTCGATGGTCCCTTGAGTAAATTGGCTGAAGCCTCATAGTTTCCTGAGCAGCGGCTTTTAGTACATCCGTTATGGTATTCCAGCCATTTCGGTGTTTTCATTTACTGGGATTCCCATGTTTGCTAGTTTTTTTGTGATGCAATCTTGATATTTTGTTTTTATGGCTGCTCTGTTGAGAGCGGCATAGTTGCATTGTTTGTATTTGAAGTAATTGAGCTCCTTTGTTGTTTCCTTGGTGCCTTATTTTTGTTTTTATTTACAATTAAGTTTGATTTTAGCAGTCCCCAGATGATTTTATGGTTGGAGATGCGACCGGTGACCCATTCACCTTTAATAAAGTGAAAAAGTTTTTCTGCTGCCTGTGGCGTGATGATGTGATCCAATTGCGATTTTTGAGTACCCTTCGACCATGTTATTCTACATGATGTTCTAGCTTTTGTTGTTTCTATTTGAAATTTTTCCCTGTTGGCTACATCCATTAATAGTTCGCCGTTGTAGTTGGAAAATTCATGGTGAAGGTATTGTTGTATCAACCCTTTGCGTTGGCAGGTTAATGTATCTTGTCGACCTATATGGGCGTTGAAGTCGCCGAGTATTATGAGAGTATATTTCCTTGGTTTTTGTCTAATCAAGTTTAATAAGCCTACAGCCTGTGAATGATCTGGTTGCTTTCACGGAACAGCTGTTGATGTGTGAGTTGATTATGTACAGAGGAGTTGATTTGTCATTTCCCATGCCAACCTCAAGAGTAGCTGACATCACGTGGGTGTCCTTTTTACTGTTGACTAATTCAATTTGGGCATTTTTTCTTAATAAAATTGCAAGACCCCGGTGTGCGTTACCCGCGGTTCCTGAGAGGTACCAGTCGTAGTGTGCGGAGCTAAATGTTCCTGCGTTCATCCCTGTTTCCTGTAGGTTAGCTATGTGAATATGTGAATGCCCCTGCGTGACAGTTCGGCGTCAATTTGATTTCTTTTTCCCGGTTTCGAGGCGCCGCGAACGTTCCAAGTTGCTATGCGCAGGTCTGTGCAAGTGTACTTAGTTGTGGTAGAGGTGGAGTTTCTCAGTATTCTGTATCCCGTGTCGTCCGCGATTACATCTGATAACGGTGTAAATGGTGTTGATTCTTGTTGTTCGCATGGTGTTAATGAGATACCTACCTACTTGGCTTTTTACGAGTAGCCCCGTTTGTAGCTGGGGTTTCGTGGGCTTTTCTTGCTCTTCTCGTATGTTGTACCTGTTACTAAACGGTTTGGTATGTTGTTGTGCTTTGACGCTGGTTAGACCTTGCGTTAGGATTATCCGGTTGTTATTGCATTGTTTGTCGTTTGTCGGGACCCAGCTATCATAGTGCCGGTTCATGAAGAGGATGTGTATGTTAGCGGGAGCTGGTTCGCCTGTAGGTGAATATACCTGTGTTTCTATTGTTTATGTGCACGTGCACGTTCACGAGTTAGAATTCGGACGCGGCGATAATTATATCTTCGCCACCCCAGAATGTTTCGTTAAATTGCGCAGTTATGTATTTTGTAATCCTTTGTTCCTGGGAAAGAATGCTGTTGGGGAGAAATTCCTGTATATTATTTAGAAGTGCTTGGTGAATTCTATCATCATGGCGATGTTCCAAGACGTATGCGGCGAGGTCTTGACGAACATTCCTATGATCAAATGTTAGGCCCATTAGGTTATTAATCTGGTGGGCTATCGCTCCAAACAGACAATTCCCGTCTTTTGAGATGGGTACAATTATAACCATTGTAAATACTTTTTCATCCCACCATCTCGGAAAGAGTATTTTTAATCTTCAATATCTGAGTGGAAAAGCCGTTTTTATTCTCTAGAGGATAAAGTAAATTGAATTTAGAACATCGTGTGCACTAAGTTTGTGAATTCAAAACATCATTAAATCTATTTACTTCTATCTCCATGGTGCCGAATTTATCATTCAACCTTTTTCTAATTTGTAAAACTTAGACTCGGAACCTTCTTGATATACTTTTTTTTTTTTAATTTGCTTTGCGCGCACCAATTTACTTTTCACGTCACCAACATTACAGTACCTAACAAAAATATTACACTCGACTTAAGTAACTGTAGCAACGTTACTTTCAATTTTTCTTAATTATACCTAAGTATCATTTGAAATAATTTAAAGATTATTCTGTAATACTTACCTATCATAATGTAGTACATAATAAATGTTAATACCTAAACTGAAATAAAAGTATCTTGTGATTGAAATGCTTTTTTTTGCATATTTAGTCATTTCCTCGCTGAGGTGGGATGAAAAGTTACGTGTTGCACTCGAGTGCAAAGATTTTTCACCTCGTGCTCTTTTGATTCCCTCGCTAACGCTCAGGATTCTAATTTTGAATCACTCGCTGCGCTCGTGATTCAATTTTAGAATCCTTCGCTTGCTCGGTCATCAAAATTGAACACGCGGTTAAAAAGCAACTTTGTACTCTTGTATAACAAATAACTATTGTTTGTGGGCAAGTCAAAGACACGTGCAAGTCGGACGCTCAAGCTCAATTGTAGTGAGTCAACAAGATGTGCATTCAACTTAAAACTTGAGCGGCTCGGGTACCCTTTTTTTATTTTATTTTTTGAACTTTTCGCCTCACGTGTAACCGATTCAAATCGGAGTGGTTGTAGGCTTTTAGCAATTTAAAAATTCGTTACTGTGTTACAATAATAGCATCTTTAGTTGTGGCGTCATAATAGGTATCGTATTCTGTTCCAGAATGATAGCGAGAAAAGGCCTGTTCAGTAGTTAGTGTGAACGCAATCCTTCACACAACGCTTGCTCGTGTGATGACGATTTTGGGTTCCCGCGCGCGGCAAAACCAAGCCGGTCTTCAGCCTGGCCACAGTCTCTGGCGGTGCGAGGCGCGGTGCGGCGGGCGACGTGGCGAGCGGCGCGATTCGCGGTGGTATGCCACAGCTAGACCGCGGCGACCGCGGCGGCGTCAGCGGTGGACGTATTTAGAGAACGGCTAAACTATTAAAATGCCCCTATCAAAAGTGGAATTTCACTCTCTTTATTATGAATATTGGAACTATCTTTGTAATTTGTTTGAATATACGCGGGCAAGCATAGAAACTTTTGATTATATACTAGGATACATACATGAAGACTTGAAAACTAAAGTCTATTTTAAGAAAATTGTTTCACCTCTAGAACAGCTGTTTCTAACTTTAAGGTACCGATGCAGGGGCGTAGCTACCGCCGTATCTGCCGTATCAATTACACGGGGCCCCAGGCCACGGAGGCCCCCGACGTGCGTAAGCAAAAATTAATAAAAACTTCCCATTTTTTTTTTTACTTTCAGAAATGACAAAAGTCACAAAAAGCAATTTCTTTCTTCCCGCGTAAAGCGTGCGTTCCAAAATTGGCAACATCCTACATCGGTTATCGCGGGCTGCGGGATTTCCCCGTTTATAGTCTTTTTCACATAGGATGGGTACAGTGACACTTAGTCACGTGACTTAAATAGTGAAGTCTCTTTGCGTAATGAATTCGATTATTAGAAAAAATCGAGAAGTTTTGCAATTCAACATTAATCGATTTTTTAAATAGATGTGGTTAATTATAAATAATTTCTAATAAAGATTATGGATGTAAAAAGAAAAACACAACAATTCATAAAAATCATTTTAATCTAATTCGTTGTCAGATTGCATTGGCAAAGACGAACAGTCATCCGAATCACATAAGTCAATGATAAACTCATCTCCGCTCTAGTAAAGTCGTCCTGCACAGATAACAAAACTTGACAATTTAAGAACTTTCAGTTTAACCCTTTTTAGGGCAGATAAAACTAGACATGGTATAGTAATTTGTTCTTAGAATATTAATAATGTAATTTTTAAGTATTTTTTCAAATTGGGAATTCGATGGGGTATTTGCGGAAATGTACCTATAATACCTATATGTTATCAAAAAAAAATCAACAATACAGTTGAATAAAACAAATAATTTTATTGGTGGCATGTATACTGCCTCTACCTTATAAAGGTTTAAACAACTTGCACAATAAGTAACACACGGAAAGCATTCGAAGCAGACGCACTCGTAAAATAGCCGATCTGATTTATCGATTACATAGAGCAACACGGACCAGAGGGGAGTAGCCATACGCAGGCGTTCCCCTCTGTCAAAGTACAAGTCCACGCGGTCCTATGCGTATAACAAAACTAGTTGCAGCCGCACTGCTCAGTAGACTAAATCTAGTTGCGCGACTAAATTGATGTCCTACAAAAATGACGAATTGTTCTGTATTTTGCTGCAAAAAGAGATTTGCCACGTCAAATTTACAATAAGATGGCGTTACCTTTCATATGTAACTAATATTTAATCACATTATTCCCATTTACTTCCATAAAACTTAAAAATTACAATATTATCGGTCGTGTTGTTTCGGATTTGTTTACCAACACAGGCCGTTCATCAGTCGCTCGACCGATCCGCATATTGTATGAGGGCTCATACAATATGCGGATCGGTCGAGCAACTGATCCGAGTTTGTTTCCGAGTAGACGCTGTCACCGAGCGATAGTGTTGTTACTGGTTTGTTAGTGAATAGTTATCGATAAATTTGGCAAAGGAGTCTATATTCATACAGAGACATTTTTGAGAATAAGTTTTCTGATTTATTTAAAATATTATAATGTAAGCTGTATATTAATGTACATAGTTGTATAAATTAAAAATATTACAAAACTTACGAGTTAACACGTTTTATTAAAATTACTTACTACTTACGTGTGAACTTAAACCATTTTTTTTTAAAGTGAAACTTTTTCTTCGTCTCACACTTTTTGTCTGTGTGTTGCATGTCCCGTGACGGTCGGCCGCGAATTAGGGATAAAGTGAAAGGCGCTCGCTGGTGCATGTTGTTGTTTATGGATTTAATTCAATTTTGAGTGCTTGAATTTATTATTTAACTTATTTCATATGAACATTAAATTAAGTCTTTTTATTAAATTCCGAAAATTTTTAGTTAAATGTCTATAATGTGAAAAGAAGTTTCACTTTTATCGTGGTTTCATAAAATCCTTTTTTAATTTATTTAAGTATTGCAGGTTTCCTAAAGATCCAAATTTAAGGGATACATGGAAGATATTTTGTAAAAATAGACTAACCTGGATTCCCACAAGAAATAGTGTTATTTACTCAAATCATTTCAAGACCTCTGACTTTCATGTGTTTTACGAACAATAGGAGGAAATTAGTCGAGGGCACCAAACCAACTCTAACGCTACACTGTATTTGTCCCGGAAGTTTTTTATATCACGGAAAAGGTAAAACAGCGTACAGTCTACCTGATGTACTACACATTAGTCATAGTGGCGAAATGAAGCTTAGATTTCTCAACTTAAAAAATTAACAGTTTTAAACCTAATTTTCCAGAGTCCTCAAAAATGATTCACTCTACCAAATGACAGACTATCATCTATGATGCCATTAGTGCCATTCTCACTATTCCTGATTCGTTGACATCTCCGTGTACTTCGTCAATCAAGTCAAAAAGCAGACCCACAAAAATGTATTCATATTTATACAAAACTAATCCACTTTAAAAACCCAGTGATAGATACAATTCTATCTAGTTTTTGAAATGACGTAAACCTTAATTTTATTTGTTAAATGATAATTATTGTAGTACATAATAAATAAAGTCAATCTTTATTAATATAATATCTATCTTTGTATCACTTTTTAAACGTAATATTCCGAACCGAGTTCTTGAATTTATCGATAATGCGTATCGACAGTAGTTGCAACCACGGCTGTAAGCAACTTGTCAGTGTAGTTGCGTCATCTCATTGTACTGTAACGACACATAATGTATCTATGTGTGTGTGAAATTGTTAGTGTATGTTTTAATTTTTATGTGTGAGTTTCGTATTAACAGACGTTTATTTTTGTGTGAGAATTTGAGAAAGTGTGGGTAGAGCAGATTTCCCCCCGCAAAAAATGACAGACAGTTTTGTATCGGGAAAAATCGCTATGGCGTCTCCCCTCCGGTTCGCCGGTGGTCCGTGTTGCTCTATGATCGATTATGGTGCGTCAATCTCAATTACTGGGCGGCTCATTTCACGCATCAAACCCTTAAGTTACTTTTTTGTTTTCTCGTTTTTAGGGTTCCGTTGCCAAATGGCAAAAAACGGAACCCTTATAGATTCGTCATGTCTGTCTGTCCGTCTGTCTGTCTGTCTGTCTGTCTGTCCGTCCGTATGTCACAGCCACTTTTCTCCGAAACTATAAGAGCTACGCTGTTGAAACTTGGTAAGTAGATGTATTCTGTGAACCGCATCAAGATATTTACACTAAAATAGAAAAAACTAAATAAATTTCAGGGTTCCCCATACTTAGAACTGAAACTCAAATTTTTTTTTTTTCATCAAACCCATCGTGTGGTGTATCTATGAACAGGTCTTCAAAAATGGTATTGAGGTTTCTAATATAATTTTTTTCTAAACCGAATAGTTTGCGCGAGAGACGCTTCCAAAGTGGTAAAATGTGTCCCCCCCCCCGTAATTTCTAAAATAAGAGAATGATACAACTCAAAAAAATATATGATGTACATAACCATGTAAACTTCCACCGAAAATTGGTTTGAACGAGATCCAGTAAGTAGTTTTTGTTTAATACGTCATAAATCGTAAACCGCAATTTACCTTTTATTCAATCAACTCAAATATAAAAATTAAAAAAAAAACATTTAATTTCATAAGCATAAATCTTATACATAAACCGAGGATACCTACAGATTTGTACGGAACCCTCGGTGCGCGAGTCCGACTCGCACTTGGCCGGTTTTTTAAATATACACACTTGGTAAAATAACTTATTAAAATATTGGATAACAGTAAAATTATGTATTATCTCCAGTTTGTCGAAAAAAAGGCAAGGAGAGCTATTTAAATTGTTTATAAAAGTTTTGTAAAAAGTGACAGTTATGTATATAATTATGATGAATAAATATAATTTCTTTTAATTTTTTGCAAACATTTTTTTTCCTTTTGTGAAGCATCATTACACTTCATAAGGGCCCCCAAACAAATTTTTATACGGGGCCCCGCCAAGGCACGCTAGGCCACTGTACCGATGTAGACATATACTTACCACTACTACCAGGAAATTGTTGTTTTATTTCGTCCCACATTTTTTTTTTTATAACATGCCTATATTTATGATGTGGATGTTTTGACATCCACATTGCTGGTCTACTCAGTATTTCACTTATAAATTGTTCCGTATCCATTATTTTTATAAGCTCAACGCGCGATAAAAACAAAATTATTTGTTTCGGTCGCGCGATGCCTGAATGCGTCCACCGACGCCGCCGCGCGCGGCGCTCTGAGCTGTGGCCACCTCGATACTCGCTAGTACATTTGTTTCACCTCTAGAACAGCTGTTTCTAACTTTAAGGTACCGATGTAGATATATACTTACCACTACTACCAGGAAATACATAAATTACTGGATGTATTTTAATGAAATTTAGAAAGGAGAAGATAGCTTACCTTGGAATAGCACTTAGGCTACTATTCATAATGTACTTAATAATGTTTATGGTCATAGAAACAGCTAGTAGAATATAATCCAATTACAACTTTATTTTATTACTTATTACTTTTCTACTTCAGTGTACTCAGGCACAACACGTGTGAACCGGTTAGTGAGTAAAGTAAAGAAGGTCATCGATATGTATGAATCCGTCGCTTTTTAGTAGTCATTCAAATTTGGTCGGATAACCATCCGTTGCTTACATATTTTAGTTTTTTGTTTATATTTACTTAATGCGAAACATTCCAAGCTAAATATTTTCACCATATATTTTTGACTAAAGGCACAAGATTTTGGTTAACACCTACACATCTAGGATTGAGCCAGTTCCTTGTATTTTGCCGTCAAAGTTATGACACCATCGTTTTGACTTTTAGCAAGATTATTCAAAAACGCATAGATGAACAGTTTTGAAACTTTGTATGGTTATTATTAGGGTCAAGAAGGACCGAATACAGTTTTCAGCGAACTCGTGCGTTGTCTCATTCAGGCGCTGCGATGTTTTTCGGGTTTTCGTAAAACCACGATAACTTGAAAACTATAAATATTTTCTTAAATCTAATTGGGGCACTAAGGGGCACACATTAAGAGGTACTCGTGTATGTTTATTCTACAGGGGCACATGCAATGGTTTTAGAGATATACGATTCATCAAAACATTACTCCAGCAGGAAATGCAATATCTCGAAAACCTGAAGGGGCACAGATTTTATTTTTGAGGGCACATATGGCTCATATAACTCTAGGAGACACTTTCTTGCTAGGGTAACGTACACGAAAAAATGTGTACGTTACCCTAGCAAGAAAGTGTCTCCTAGAGTTATATGAGTAGAACGTATAATGTGTGCCTTATCTGCTGTAAATGTGCCCCCAAATAAAAAATGTGTGCCCCCTGTCGTTTTGGAAAAAAGCGGAAAAAACTATTCTTGCTGGGGTAACGTTTTTCTAGCAGGAAAATTCTAAACGAATGATCGGAGAGAGAAAAATTGTACATGGCCAGAGAGCTTATATGTGTGCCAAAATGTGCCCTCAAAAATAAAATCTGTGCCCCTTCAGGTTTTCGTTTTCGATATTGCATTTCCTGCTGGAGTAATGTTTTGATGAATCGTATATCTCTAAAACCATTGCATGTGCCCCTGTAGAATAAACATACACGAGTACCTCTTAATGTGTGCCCCTTAGTGCCCCAATTAGATTTAAGAAAATATTTATAGTTTTCAAGTTATCGTGGTTTTACGAAAACCCGAAAAACATCGCAGCGCCTGAATGAGACAACGCACGAGTTCGCTGAAAACTGTATTCGGTCCTTCTTGACCCTAATAATAACCATACAAAGTTTCAAAACTGTTCATCTATGCGTTTTTGAATAATCTTGCTAAAAGTCAAAACGATGGTGTCATAACTTTGACGGCAAAATACAAGGAACTGGCTCAATCCTAGATGTGTAGGTGTTAACCAAAATCTTGTGCCTTTAGTCAAAAATATATGGTGAAAATATTTAGCTTGGAATGTTTCGCATTAAGTAAATATAAACAAAAAACTAAAATATGTAAGCAACGGATGGTTATCCGACCAAATTTGAATGACTACTAAAAAGCGACGGATTCATACATATCGATGACCTTCTTTACTTTACTCACTAACCGGTTCACACGTGTTGTGCCTGAGTACACTGAAGTAGAAAAGTAATAAGTAATAAAATAAAGTTGTAATTGGATTATATTCTACTAGCTGTTTCTATGACCATAAACATTATTAAGTACATTATGAATAGTAGCCTAAGTGCTATTCCAAGGTAAGCTATCTTCTCCTTTCTAAATTTCATTAAAATACATCCAGTAATTTATGTGTGAACGAAAGACATGGCAAATATCAATTTGATTGGTCTCGATGTATAAAAAAAATATAGTTCATGAAATGTGTGATGAATACCTAGAGGTAGTAAGGTTGTACAACCTACCACTGGCTTGCAAATTGCAAAAAACGTAATAAAATTTGGGTTGGTTGGAGCATTCACCTTAACCAAATAAATCTTGGTACCTATAGTTTTGAGAGTTGAATTTAGTGTATTCCTATAGTCAACCGCGCAATGATCTGTGTTTCAACAACGTGTTTCCATTTTTATGTCGTATTACGTACCTATGAGGGATTTCTAATTATATTTTAGACTTACAAGGAGACCGCCAAGATTGTCCGCCTCCGATTTCAGTGATTTTTATATATGTTGTTATGTTTGAGTAACTGAGTAATAACCCAAAAGGAATTCACGCAACGCTCAATAGTTTCAGAGTTGCTTCTACCGAGCGACTTAAATATAAGTTCAGTATAAAAACTCAAAAACAGTTGCAACTCTATCTGTAGAGATATAAAAATTTCTTGCAATTTTGTATATATAAAAATCATTGAAATCGGAGGCGGACAATCTTGGCGGTCTACTTGTTAGATGAAAAACTGATCTGTGATTTAAATAATAATGACTACACAACGTGCAAATAATTTCTAATACTTATAGGTAGGAAATTTAATCTGTGATTTGATGCAATAATTACTTTAAGAATTAAAATTAAGGGAATAAAAATAATAATTTCCACATCAACAAGCTGTTTCATTTAATTTGGTCACAAGGTGAATTTAATATATTTTTTAATTAGCCCCCAAAACTTTTGAACGCGACTGTACGGACAACAGCTTAGGTATAATACGTCCAATAAAGAAGGTCATCGACAAGTATGAATCAGTCGCTTTTTAGTAGTCATTGGAATTTGGTCGGATAACCAGCCGTTGTTTACATATTTTGGTTTTTTGTTTATATTTACTTAATGCGAAACATTCCAAGCTGAATATTTTCACCATATATTTTTGACTAAAGGCACAAGATTTTGGTTTATACGTACACATCTGGGATTGAGCTGGTTCCTTGTATTTTGCCGTCAAAGTTATGACACCATCGTTTTGACTTTTAGCAAGATTATTCAAAAACGCATACATGAACAGTTTTGAAACTTTGTATGGTTATTATTAGCGTCAAGAAGGACCGAATACAGTTTTCAGCGAACTTGTGCGTTGTCTCATTTAGGCGCTGCGATGTTTTTTCGGATTTTCATAAAACCGCTATAACTTGAAAACTATAAATATTTTCTTAAATCTAATTGGGGCACTAAGGGGCACACATTAAGAGGTACTCGTGTATGTTTACTCTACAGGGGCACATGCAATGGTTTTAGAGATATACGATTCATCAAAACGTTACTCCAGCAGGAAATGCAATATCTCGAAAACCTGAAGGGGCACAGATTTTATTTTTGGGGGCACATTTTGGCACAAATATAAGCTCTCTGGCCATTCACAATTCTTCTCTCTCCGATCATTCGTTTAGAATTTTCCTGCTAGAAAAACGTTACCCCAGCAAGAATCGTTTTAACCGTTTTTTTCCAAAACGACAGGGGGCACACATTTTTTATTTGGGGGCACATTTACAGCAGATAAGGCACACATTATACGTTCTACTCATATACCTCTAGGAGACACTTTCTTGCTAGGGTAACGTACACACACTTAATTATGATGCCGTGGAAGACATTTTGGTTACACAAGGTTGAACGTCACGCATACACACACACACACCACCTCACTCACTCACACACACTCACATACACACTAACTCACACCCACACACCCACTCAAGTACACACACATACACACAAAATATACTTTCACACGCACATAAACACACATTCACACCTTTCTGGCATAAGCACAATTTAATTCATTTTCATTTTTGTTTTTATTTTTTCTTATTGGCTTGTTTTTATTAGTTTTTAATTTTTATTGGTTTTATAAAAAAATGTGTAACTTATACCTAATTAGCACAACGAAACAATTGAACTAATTAAGGAAGAGCGAGGTTTATCCCATCACAAGTATCTTCGGATTACTTTCTGGGAAGCCCCGGCAACTAAATTGTATCTAGATTTAAGATAAACACATTTTTTTTTCTCTCGTAAATAACCTTCTCGAACATTTTTGAGATAGTTGTAAGGACTGATATAGGTCCGTAATTGGAAACAAGTTCACTGCCTCCCCTTTCTGAATAGGTTGGACTATAGATAGCAGTTTTTAATACTGAGTAAACTTAGATGCGAGATAACTACCCACATTTGCAAATTAGTGGTTCATCATATTGACAGAGTGAAAGACATTTTTTAAACTTGGGTCCTTTTTCATCAACCCAATCACCATCATGTTGTGTGCATCGTTAATTCCGAATTGTGAGAAGCTCTCCGCACTACTAAGTAGGTAATGTTTGCAAATAAAAAATTAGGAAGCGTGAGAAAATAATTTATTAAGTATAACTAGTATACGATGTGTTAGGCGGTAAGTGCTCTGTGCTGGCGCTCGTGGTCGGGCGTATGCTGGCGCTCGTGGTCGGGCGTATGCTGGCGCTCGTGGTCGGGCGTATGCTGGCGCTCGTGGTCGGGCGTATGCTGGCGCGAGTGGTCGGGCGTATGCTGGCGCGAGTGGTCGGGCGTATGCTGGCGCGAGTGGTCGGGCGTATGCTGGCGCGAGTGGTCGGGCGTATGCTGGCGCGAGTGGTCGGGCGTATGCTGGCGCGAGTGGTCGGGCGTATGCTGGCGCTCGTGGTCGGGCGTATGCTGGCGCGAGTGGTCGGGCGTATGCTGGCGCGAGTGGTCGGGCGTATGCTGGCGCGAGTGGTCGGGCGTATGCTGGCGCGAGTGGTCGGGCGTATGCTGGCGCGAGTGGTCGGGCGTATGCTGGCGCTCGTGGTCGGGCGTATGCTGGCGCTCGTGGTCGGGCGTATGCTGGCGCGAGTGGTCGGGCGTATGCTGGCGCGAGTGGTCGGGCGTATGCTGGCGCGAGTGGTCGGGCGTATGCTGGCGCGAGTGGTCGGGCGTATGCTGGCGCTCGTGGTCGGGCGTATGCTGGCGCTCGTGGTCGGGCGTATGCTGGCGCTCGTGGTCGGGCGTATGCTGGCGCGAGTGGTCGGGCGTATGCTGGCGCGAGTGGTCGGGCGTATGCTGGCGCTCGTGGTCGGGCGTATGCTGGCGCTCGTGGTCGGGCGTATGCTGGCGCGAGTGGTCGGGCGTATGCTGGCGCGAGTGGTCGGGCGTATGCTGGCGCGAGTGGTCGGGCGTATGCTGGCGCGAGTGGTCGGGCGTATGCTGGCGCTCGTGGTCGGGCGTATGCTGGCGCTCGTGGTCGGGCGTATGCTGGCGCGAGTGGTCGGGCGTATGCTGGCGCGAGTGGTCGGGCGTATGCTGGCGCTCGTGGTCGGGCGTATGCTGGCGCTCGTGGTCGGGCGTATGCTGGCGCTCGTGGTCGGGCGTATGCTGGCGCTCGTGGTCGGGCGTATGCTGGCGCTCGTGGTCGGGCGTATGCTGGCGCGAGTGGTCGGGCGTATGCTGGCGCTCGTGGTCGGGCGTATGCTGGCGCGAGTGGTCGGGCGTATGCTGGCGCTCGTGGTCGGGCGAGTGCTGGCGCGAGTGGGCGACGCCCAGCGCGTCCTCCACGCCGCGCTAGTGCTCCAGCGAGTACTGGCGCGGGGCGGCGATGCCCAGCTCGACCACCGCGGTGCGCTAGTGCTCGAGCGAGTGCTGGCGCGAGTAAGCGGGGCGGTGCTCGTCCTCCACGCCGCGCCAGTGGTCGGGCGAGTGCTGGCGCGTGTAGGCTCGTCCCAGCTCGTCCAGCACGCTGCGCTAGTGGTCGGGTGAGAGCTGGCGCGAGTAGGCGAGGCCCAGCTCGTCCACCACGTCGCGCACGGCCGCCAGGCACTCGTCCAATTGCTCGCGCGTGTGCGACGCTGATAGGCAGAACCTAAAACCACATAGAAGACAAATATTAAGTCAAAGCCAATGGAAATGGATTGTCTAAGGGATATTTTACGGAATTTGTCAAAAAAAAGTGGGAGTACACAAATATGAATACTGAACAAATCGTAATACGATATAAAATCTCCAGAACGAAAATTCAAACTCGGAGTTGATTAGATAGCTGTTGTAAGTTTTGTCCGCAAGAATTTGTGCGCAGTCCTCTGGTCTCAACAGAGCGACGGCGACTGATTTATGAAACGAAAATATGCTTGAAATTCCCGAACGTGTGACGTAAGATGACTTCTTCCACAGCTAAGAGCGTCGCAATCACAAGTACTAAAAGCTTGAAGTCGTAATAAAATCAAAATAAAACAAATTTCAAAATCAGTAAGTATATGAAGTACAGATCGGAATTACGTGAAGAGGTAACTTCGTGATGCTGAACATTTTCTGTATGTTACAAAAATTGTTTTAAAAAACTAAAAAAAAACCCTCTTCCATAGAAAACCAAGTTGTAGAGGGGGAGAGGGGAGTCAAATCTTTCCAAATCTCACTTAGGGGGGAGGGGTCTTGGCAAATATCACGTAATTATTTTTCATGTTCATTTAATACATTAGAATAATAAAAAATGTATACTCAAAAAGTTTAGCTAGAATACAGCTAAAGAAAAAGGGTAAAAGAATTGATATATCAAAAGAGGAGTGCGTCAGGGTGATCCACCCTCTCCAAAACTATTTTCAGCAGTTCTGGAAAAAGTATTTCGTAGCCTGAACTGGGACAATTTGGGGATAGCAATCGATGGAGCTAGACTGACCCATCTTAGATTCGCCGATGACGTAGTTATCTTTGCAGAGTCACCAACTGCCCTCAGAGAAATGATAGTAGAGCTAGCGAAAGAAAGCGAGTTCGTTGACTCACCATGAATACCGATAAAACCAAACTTTTAACTAACTATCAAAGAGAAGAAATCATGGTAAGCAACAAAATCATCAACTACCAACATGAGTACATATATTTAGGACAAATAATTTCTAGCATGAACCAGAGCGAAAAAGAAATAGACCGACGAGTAGCAAACGCATGGAATCGGTACTGGTCCCTGAAGGAGATTATGAAGTGCCCTGATTTTAGTCTGAAATTAAAAGGGGAAACTATTCAATTCATGCGTGCTGTCGGTACTAACATATGGATGCCAGATTTGTGCTTTGACAAAGGCACAAGTTACCAAGCTAGCTGTATGTCAATCTGCCATGGAAAGAAGTATGATGGGGGTAAAAAGAAAAAACCAAGAAATTAGACGGGTATAGATGGTGGCTGACATCGCACGGAAAGACAGAAATCTTAAATGGAAGTGGGGTGGTCACACCCTCAGAGGCAAAGATAAATGGAGCAAAAGGGTAACAGTTTGGTACCTGCGAAATGGCAAACGACATAGAGGAAGGCAGAGGAAACGCTGGATCGATGAGCTAGAAACCGCAGGAGGTAAACTGTGGACTCGAATAGCAGTCGATAGAAAAAAGTGTAAGGAAATGGAGGAGGCCTTTGCCAATGGGCACACAGACCAAGACAGTCGGTGTCAACAATATAATTACTTTTATATATTTTTTTAACAAAAGAACGCATCGAGAACTTGAATGCAAGATTTTGATTTGACCTTAAGTTTTAGGTGTTCGACCTTGATCTTGAAGATCTCGTTTTTTCATTCTAATCTAGCCTGTCCCTTACTGCTTTCTTCCCTCTCTGTTCTGTACCCGACAGGGGATGCTTTCAGCGTGTAATCGCTTTCTTTTAAAACCTGGCTGGAGGCTATATTTTATTTAGGTAGTCACAGGTAAACCCCTCTTTTTTAATTTTGTCATTGGGTGTGAAAAATTCTCATGGATGCCCTCCGCCCCGGGGCGGATGGAAGGGTCGGTTACACTTTTACTGACTACAAGCACCGCATGTTCCCCCGCACACCTACAGGGGGCTGTGTCTGTGAGCGCTGTACTGTGTAGTGCGCGTCGCCCGACGGGCGCGGCACGTCGGCCGGCGCGACGGGGCTCTGTGTGCGCGGGCGGCGGGGCAGTGCGCCGCGTCTGGACACGTTCCAGAAGGGCGGCGGCATCGGCATCCCGTGCGCCTGCAGGCTGAGAAGCATAACAAATCTCCTTCTCCCTTTCTGCTGCCTCATATACCGCGAAAACGTCATGTCGCAAAAGATACTGCGTCTCACAACGCTGCGCCACTGATCATAGAACGAATCACAGTGGGCAGCGACAAGTCGCTTCCCAATCATGTATAGCACACCGTATTCTTGTATGTATCTTGCTGAAGATGTAGAGCCAGCGGCACACGTGTCCGTACGTACCGTATGCGCGCCTTGTTGAGCGGCGTGGCGGGGAAGCCCACGCCCACGGTGGCGATGCGGCGCGCGGTGAGGCGCTCCACGGTGGCCGCCATCTTGCTGAACGTGTACACCAGCAGTGGCACCACGGGCGAGTCGCGGTGCCCCAGCGTCACCACTCCCATCGCGCGCAGTCTGCGGACGAACCAAATATATTTGTTTAGCACACAATTAAATAGCAGATACAAACATGAAACACCATGAACATTATGAAATGTAATAATTGGAGTGTAGTACAATGTAGCAGGGCGCTAGTGTCGCTACTCACTGGTCGCGGAAGTAGTGCGTGTTCCCCCGCAGCGTGCGCAGGCGCGCGCGGCCGGGCGGCGTGTCGAGCGCGCGCATGGCGCACAGCACCTGCTGCGCCACCGCCGGCGCCATGCTGTGCGCGTACGTGTGCGCGTGCCCGTGCCGCCGCAGCCAGCCGATCAGCTGCGCCGAGCCTGCCGACACAACCGAACCTTTATTAACTTCACATATAAAACCAATTACGAAACGAGCGAAGGTCTAAACAAAATATTTTCACTCTGTTATGATTTTGAATAAATAAAACTATGCTATAGTTTATAGAGATAGTGAACGCTGCGCCCACTGACCGGCGATGTACCCGCCGGCGGCGCCGAAGCTCTTGGTGAAGGTGCCCATGAGCACGTCGACGTCCGTAGGCGCGACGCCCGCATGCTCTGCGACGCCGCGGCCGCGCGCGCCGAGCGCGCCCACGCTGTGCGCCTCGTCCAGGTACAGCAGCAGGCCGAGGCGCCGCTTGAGCGCCACCAGCGCGCGCAGCGGCACGATGCTGCCCTCCATGCTGTACACGCCCTCCACCACCTGCGCACAGCCGCGCACTGGCTTTAGTGCATGCGTGTTACTGCCAGCGACAAAGGCGAACGTTCGAAACGGAAACATAATAACATTATTCTTCTTTAACCGGATTCCAAATTATTCCGCTTTTATGCTTCGGCCAATTATTTTAGAGCGAGTTCTTTAAAGCCATTTGCTGTAGGAGTTGATGGCAGAAATCATTAGAAAGCATTATGGCTTTTCCATGCAACTTTAGAAAGGGTTTTCATGGTTTTCGAAGACGCTGAAACCGATAGTGAGGTTGAAATGAAAATCTAAAATGACGGCTGCAATTTTTTTTAACGTAGTTAACGTTTTACTGGAAAAATGGTAGAGGATAAAACACTTTATAAGTTACTAATTGCAAAATCAAAAAATTCAGTTCAATATGTTTTCAAAAAATTCAAGTAGATTTTTTGAGTAATTTTAGGAACTTGCAAATTTTTGCCAAACTATTCTTGCCAATTTTTCAGAAAAGTGCATAATTTGTTACTAAAAAATCCTGAATGCTTTTCTCGAAAATGTTGCAGTTTAGGTGCCATTAATATATTGAGGTGGCAAAAAAACTAAACTACATATTATTAAGAGCCATTTTACATTTTTGAGCGAATGGTGCCGATTCTGTTGTACACGAACTAAACTAACTAAACTATCTCTAAAATTCCTTACTTTTGGCTATGAGAATTGTAACGCTATTCTGCATGGAAAAATCTCTAAATTAAAAAACTATTTTGACACGACTAAAATCGAATTTGACAATCGCGACTCAGCGTGGTATTTTTTTTTTTCTTTTCGCAACGTTTACTTGTGTGTGCATTGCGTAGAATGAATTTTTTGAGAGACGAAGGCGCGTGCTTGGGTGCAGCCTGGACGTGTTTTATATGGAATTTATCACTTTTGTTTGAAAAATATAAAAAAAATGTTACCCACGTGTTGATATTTAAATGTTCCGGGGTATACTAAGGGGCTCGAAAATTTCATTATTTTTGCGATAGGACACACCATTTTCAAGATATAAGCAAAAAGAAAATAAAAAATACAGAACTGTTTTTGCACGTGAAGGCAAGGCGTTGTTGAGAATTTTAGTTCATGACCACTAGTTTTATTCCACACCTTTTTAATCGCGCTTAAAAATAGTCAGATTTAGTTAAAATAAATTATTATAGTCAACATTTTTGGTGAAAACCGGCAAACTCAGAATAGCAAAATTGACATTTTCACTAAACTAATAACTCAGTGCAATCTTAGTGCTGTCAAACTAAAATATAGTTAAGTTGTGTCACTTTAGTCTATTTCAGAATAGGAAATCGTCGTTTGACAGGAATAAACCAAATTTTAGTGATTTTTAGTTTAGTTTAGAGAATTTTGTGACAACAGAATCGGCACCAATATCTAAGATTTTAGTCGCCTTATTTACCTCTCATCTCATCATTATAAATACTCTGGCATAGACGAATACATGTAAAAAATAGATCAATATTTAGTTTTGTCACTTTTAGTAGCACATTTACAAAAACTTCTTTGTTTACTTGTAGTAATTAATCACCCACAACTAGTTTTCTTAAAAATCAGCGCAAGGTCAATTTCAGACTCCTATTTCTATCATTAATATGTAGAAATTTGAGTTAAAAAAATACACAAAACAACAGACATATAATCTAGTTGTTACATTTAGTACAAGAATATTGATTTTTAATAACATTAATTAGTAAAAAAATTAAGTCTTATGGCAATTTTTACGATTTATTCGCAAGTTTATCGCGTTTTTTTGGTTTGAATAAAGCATAACTACATTAAAAAATTCATGTCAATATAAAGTATGCTCTATAACAAATCGAATTCTCAATTTTTATTTAAATCTGTTTATTTAATTAGACACAATATCGTTTTTGAAATCACTCTAAATTAGAATAAATTACGATGCACAAGCGGGCAGCGTGCAGTACGGCGCAAGCGCCCAACGGGGAAGGACCTGTGCCACTTTTTCCCGCGTCTCAGTGTACGGGTACTCGTATCGTAAACGCAAAAATATACTACGACTACAACATTTTGCTACTCTTCGAATTTTTTTTTTTTTTTTTTTGTATAATATAAGAGTTTCGTTTATTATCAAGTAAAGCATTATTTTAATAGATTGTAGAAATTTTTTGACTAAAATAATTTATTTTAACTAAATCTGACTATTTTTAATTGCGATTAAAAAGGTGTGGAGTAAAACTAGTGGTCATGAACAAAAATTCACACCAACGGCAACGCCTCGCCTCACGTGCAAAAACAGTACTGTATTTTTTTTTTGCTTATATCTCGAAAATGACGTGTCCTATCGCAAAAATAATTACATTTTCGACCCCCTTTATAATACCCCACACATATAAATCTCAACACGTGGGTAATATTTTTTTTATTTTTCAAACAAAAATGAAAAATTCCATATAAAACACGTCCAGGATGCCCCCTTGCGCGCGCCATCGTATCTCAGCAAGTTCATTGCGTAGTGCACAAGTACTAAGTTGCGAAGCCAAAAGAAAAAACCGGCCAAGTGCGAGTCGGACTCGCGCACCGAGGTTTCCGTACAAACCTGTTTATATTCTCGGTTTATGCATAAGGTTTATGTTTATGAAATTAAATGTTTTTTTTTTTCTTTTTTATATTTGAGTTCATTGAATCAAAGGTAAATTGCTGTTTACGATTTATGACGTATTAAAAAAAACTACTCACTAGATCTCGTTCAAACCAATTTTCGGTGGAAGTTTAAAAAAAATATATGATGTACATAACCATATGTTATGTACATCATATATTTTTTTTAGATTTACCATTTTCTTATTTTAGAAGTTACGGGGGCACACATTTCACCACTTTGGAAGTGTTTCTCGCGCAAACTATTCAGTTTAGAAAAAAATATATATTAGAAACCTCAATACTATTTTGAAGACCTATTCATAGATACCCCCCCACACGTATGGGTCTGATGATTTTTTTTTTTGAGTTTCAGTTCTAAGTATGGGGAACCCCAAAATTTATTGTTTCTTTTTTCTATTTTAGTGTAAAAATCTTAATGCAGTTCACAGAATACATCTTACCAAGTTTCAACAACATGCTCTTATAGTTTCGGAGAAAAGTGGCTGTGACATACGGACGGACGGACAGACAGACAGACAGACAGACATGACGAATCTATAAGGGTTCTGTTTTTGTCATTTGGCAACGGAACCCTAAAAATACCGAGTTGAGTCGCGATTGTCAAATTTGATTTTAGTCGTGTCAAAATAATTTTTAAAAGAGATTATTTCTTGCAGATTAGCGTAACAATTCTCATAGCTAAAAGTAAGCAATTTTAGAGATAGTTTTGTTAGTTTAGTTCGTTGTACAACAGAATCGGCACCAATATGTAATTGTTTTAATTTTTATTGTATACTTTACATAACATATAGTTGTATTTTTTTTATTAGTCTAGAAATCTTTATTAGACTGGATAAATAAAAATAAGTATTTTCATAAATATCTAAATACCGCATTATAATTCTAACGGCTCAAGATTGTTTAGACCGGCTCGACACTTGCGTTACACTGTTTGTATTGTGCATGTGTGGATAGCTACGCACACATACATAAGATTGCCGTCTTTTACCTAAACTCGAGCATTCAAATTTTGTGAGAGGGCTCTTTAGTTTAAACATTTTCTCCACAGTTTAGTGGTAATTTGAGTGGGGTAGGTACTACAACTAACGAGTAATATTGAAATAAATATTTTAGTAACGCGGCACACGTGACGGGAGTGGACGTAATGCGAGCGAGACTCACGATGACGATCTTCCTCCAGCGGCGCTCGGCCACGGCGGCGCGCGCCAGCTGCTCCAAGTGACGCACGTCGTTGTGGCGGAACACGCGCACGGCCGCGCGCGCCAGGCGCAGGCCCAGGATCAGCGACGCGTGGTTGTTCTCGTCGCTCAGCGCCAGGCAGCCCGCGCCCAGCAGCCCCGGCAGCCCCAGCGTGTTGGTGCCGAACCCCATGCCCACCACCAGCGCCGCCTGCGGACCACGAGCGTCAGTCGCGTGCGGACGAACGAGCGAACCAGATCGCTGGCGTTCTGGTTCGTTCGGTTTCCGACGGCGGCGCCTACCTCGACCCCGAGGAACTTGGCGGTGGTCTCCTCCAGCTCGCGGTGCAGCGCCGTGCTGCCGAGCTCTGCGCGCGCGGAGCAGGCGGCCAGGCCGTAGCGGCGGCACGCGGCCTGCACGGCGGCGTGCGTCGCGCCGCCCGCGCCCTCCGCGAACCCCAGGTAGTTGTACGAGCCCAGGTTGATGCAGCGCAGCTCCACGCCCGTGAACCTGCAGCACAAGTACCACAACACACTGCTGAGATCATCGCACGCCTGGACGGAACTGTCCGACAGTATTTTTTCTCAGCAATCGCGCTTGCGACCTGCAGAACAACGAGCGACTCCGGTCAACTGTAAGTCACTTTAATTTGTAAGTCTATATTAATTGTACGTCCCCAATTCCTTGGTCAGCGTGTTATTCTAGCTCGTAACTGCAATTATTATTAACGTGAGAGCAATGAGATGGCAATAAACTTATAGTCACGTTATTGTAAATTTATATTTTAGAAATGCTATTTACTTGTCACGAAATATTTCATAGATTGTAGTTTTAGTACTAATTTAGTGGAGTTCTAAGTACCTACAATTTTTCGCATGCCAAATGGTAGAATGTACCTAGAACAAAACATTATTGTGTCACAACTCACCTGTATACCTACAAGGCATGTAGCCTTGTAGGTATATATCTATGCAAATAAACAATTCTATTGTAATCCATGTTCCTAAATAGATATAGTGTACTTGAGTGAGTCAGTCATCAAATTATCAAGACAAAACTACAATCACAATTTTATGATTACCTCTTTATCCCAGTTGTTAAACATATTCTTGAGTATGTTCGTACTCTAATTACAGTTATCAAAATAAAACACAATTTCTCTAGGAAACTCACTGTTCCTGATTAGAGATAACATTGTGATTGTGACATCATCCGTACAGAAGAAGGTCACAGTGATGTAGGCGTTGGGCTCATCATTGCTCAGGCGACGTCCAGCCGAGCTAGACATGTGTGAACTGTCGCAGCATCTAACTCGCTAACCAGAACCATAAAGTATGACTTGAGGTACAGTTGAGCATTGCATGGCACCTACGCGTTGTGTAGGACATGTGGCAGTGTTCTATGTTGTTTGCTAGTGTGTTTGGTGGAGACTGGAGCATAGTGCGTGGGAGTGGGTGTTACCTGAAGCTCCAGTTGCGGTCGTCGGTGGCGCGCTCCTTGAGCGTGAGCTCGGCGCCGGGCGCGGAGCAGATCGGCCGGTTGAAGCAGTGCCGCACGCGCCGGTACACGTAGCGCGAGAAGAACGTCTCGAACGGGTCGTACAGCGTCGCGTACCCCTGCGCAACACATGCAGCTATTGTCAGTCAAAGCTTTATTAGGTTCCGAAAAAACGGTACAATTTAAAAAAATGTAACAGAGCCTCAGTCGCTATTTTTTTAAATTTCCCTCGACCCCATAATAGGATTTCCTGCGTCGTGGGTTCTAATCGCTGCTAAGTAAGGAAAACATGTATATTTTTAGATGAACTAAAAAACGCTTTAAAACATAATAAGTAACTTAGGAACAATTTAATGAACAGTTATCTGCAGAATCGTAACTGGCGCAGAGGGTGCTGCATACATGTCTCTTTGTAAACGCTAGATCAAACATGTCGATCAGTCACAGTGTGGAAGATGACATATCTTGTACAAAGTGTCGCACGATGTCTTCAGGCGATGATATCTACATAATCAAGTAATGATTAGATATCGCGTATGAATTACTCACAACTATTCATGAGTCACATAACTCCTTGCGTCGAATAGCACAGTATCGGCTTTTCCATTAACAGAGTAACTGATTCACCCTAAGAAATAATAATTACATTTATAGATATAAGTATCCGGTATAAAATAAAAAATAGCTACTGCTCATAAGCAAATACATAGTATGGAACAACAACGATTGTGCGGTTCGACGTAAACACTTAATTATGTTCATGACTCATGGCCAATTCATAATTAACACCGAAATACCGAACATGCCATTCAAACTAATAAAAGAAGACTGACTAATGTAATACTGATAATGAAGTATTCTGAAAACTGATGAAACTGGCGGCGAGCGAGTGGCTCGGTGGGTGCGCACTTTAGCACTTAGATAATTGACCTAGAAGTGGTAATCATAACAATGATTGTTAAACAATCACACGTACTCCGAATTACAGGCAGTGCAGAGCAGCGTGGAGCCGCTGTATCAATGAACTAAGTCTATCAGGTTTTGGTTTGATTCTGAACATCCAGCATTGAGTACCACCTGATGTAATAAAACTTGACTTTGGAATTAAAAGCTGGCGTTCCAAGCAGCCTGGCAATTTAACTTGAATTTTATTTAGCGAGAGCCAACACTGGTTTGCACTAGATGTATTTCAGTATTTACAACAAGATAAGGACAACGCCAAGTTTCCTTCCTCAACGTAACCACATCCTGGGTAAACGGCGCATGCTCAGTACAGCAAGCCTACAGCTACCTACCTATGCCTGTGCCTAATTAGTTGCCAGTATTGATTACACAATGACGCAACAGCCAATCAAACCGCAGTAATTTGCGGAAATAATAACTATTAAATGACCCAATCGAGTTTTTGTATCTATTAACTAAAGCGCATCTATTTATTTCCTTAAACTTGAGGCCGGCTAAGACACGAGTAAAAAATACGGTTGCCTACGAGATAAACGTATTTTAACACGCTTTTATTAGCTTCACCTGTATCTTGTAACCGACTCCTTTGGACTTGATTTCGACCCACAGCGAACGGTCAGATTTCATTTAAACTTGGTAGACTTATCGAGGACCGATCACAATACAATAATTTCATAAATTTGTGCCATTATCCTTGCCAGGGTTACCAGGATAGCAAAAAAAAACTGTCTTCGAAAACTACGCTGACATACGTAACAAAATTCAAAAACTACGCTGACATACGTCACAAAATTCGAAACACCCTAAAAATGAAATTAAATAATAGTTTTAAACAAACTTTTAAAAAAATACAACCGACTTCCTTAAGAAAAAAAACACTACAAAGTGAAAAAAAACTTTAATTTCGGAAATCGGTGTCTTAGGATCTGTATTTAAGGTGTTTTGCCACCGACTTCCGAAATGAAAGTTATTTTTCACTTTGTAATGTTTTTTTTTTTTTAAGGAAGCCGGTTTTTTTTTTAATCTTTTTATTTATGGTACGTACCCCGCACTATTCTAATCGCGTTATTCGTCCATTTGTCGCGCACATACTTAATGCAAAGGAGGTGGGTAAAGTTTAGAACATTTTTCGCTTGTCATAGTCATGAAAATTCAAAGTATTTATTGACGTCAAGTTATTGTGTTTATGTGAAGTTTAGGTATCGATCTTTACATCTATTCTAAAATAGGAAGAAAAAAATAGCAAGTCATATAAAAAAATCTTCAAACTTGGCAAATTCGTTGAAGTTTTGTTATTTTAAGCACTTTTTTTAACTTTCATTACAAAATAAACTGTTAAGCGCTTTATGCACCAATATATTTTTTAGTCTCTCAAATACTACAGTAAATGGGCTTTTTAACTAGCATTAATTTATTAAACCATATAAGTATTTAAAGGAGGTGGGTACACCTCCTTTAAGACTTATATGGTTTTCACATGGATCCCATTGTCCGAATGGAACCAAATTAGAATGGGACAAGAATCATCAAAATCGGTTCACCCAGTCAAAAGTTCTGAGATAACAAACATTTAAAAAAATACAGTCATATTGAGAACCTCCTCCTTTTTTGAAAAGTCGGTTAAAAAGTAAAAATAATGGAAAAAAGTGTGGGGTGCTTTTTGAGGTATTTTGAATAAATATCAAGAAAACCATATAAGTCTTAAATTTTAATTTTATGGATTAAGCTGCTCCAATTTTTATTTTTAAGTTATTATTATACTGAATGATATTTTCTTTTTTTATTATTAATTATTTATTGGCAATATACACTTTGACATTTGAAGATTATTGCTTAACTATGATATGAATATATACTCTGAATACTGTTATTATTATTTTAATGATTTTGAATGTGAGGACTATGTAGATGTTTGTTTTTTTTTATATCTCTCTTACTCATTTCATTTTAATGATAATCTGGCAGTTTGATTACTTAATGCGGCCTACCAAAATGTCCTTTCTTTGGTATTGTTTTGTTCGTCGAATCGTTGTGCTCCTTATGTTCTGAGTTGAGCTGCAAGATTACCGACAGATTGAGTGAACCTGTCCAGTCAATGACTGGACAGGTTCACTCAATCTGTATGGTTATTTCCTCAAAAGACCATTTCAGACACCCCCATGTACATGGTCCTCAAATGATCAGACAGCGGCTATTTCCTGATTTTATTTACACATTGACATGGATGAATTTTACTTATCAATGACATGATTTTTTAAAGTATTATATTGTTTTAATTATTGTAAATGTGAAGACTAAGTGGGTTTTTTTTTCTGGTTTCCTTTTCTTCTCATTTAATTTTTATCACGGTCTGGCAGTTTGAGTAATTTATGCGACCAACACAAATGTCCTTTCTTTGGTATTGTTCGTCGAATCAACAACCAATCCACATGGTCTTCACATGATCTGACCAAGATTATGTCTGGAGTTTAAAAGAGACTGTGTCCTCTGAGTTTGTTTCGGCCTTTCTTCTCAGAGTAGTCAGTTAGAAAACGCCGACCTCATCTAGTTTAAAAAAATATGATTGACGTGTAAAATTGTTTGTACAAATCTACTTGCAGAAATAAAGTCATTAATCATTTATCATTAAAAATTAAAAAAAAAATTAAAAATTACAACCGACTTCCTTGAAAAACACTACAAAGTGAAAAATAACTTTAATTTCAGAAGTTGGTGGCAGAAAAAAACTTAAATACAGATCCTAAGACACTGACTTCCGAAATTAAAGTTATTTTTTACTTTGTAATGTTTTTAAGGAAGTGTTTTTCAAGGAAGTCGGATGTTATTTTTTTGAAAAAAGTTTTTAGCTTGTTTTTCTACAGAAGCGTGTATTTTTCAGTTTTTTTTTACAATTTCTTTTACCAGATACATTAGGGGCCGTCCATTAATCACGTGATGTTTTTTGCCTTTTTAACCCCCCCTCCCCCTTGGTGATACATGGTGAGGTTTAAGACTACCCCCCCCCCCCTCGCCGCCTATATGACGTGTATTTTTAGTACCTATAAAGCATCTTCATTTTTTTTTAATATTTATAAAATACAAGTAGGTATAAGTATCATCAAATCTTATTATAGAAAATTAAAGACTACAATAATAACGTTGCAGGTTGTTTTTGACTGACATAAAAATTTTGTACGCGTTTGCCGAAAAAATAAACACACGTGATATATTATTACACCACCCTCCCCCCTTGTGATACTTCGTGATTTCTTACGGACCCCTTCCCCCCCCCCTTTCGAGCCTCACGTGATTAATGGACAGCCCCTTACATCCACAGGTACATGGGCACATGGCAGATCATATGTACGGTGTGTACTCCAAGTTGCTACGTCATTGGACTTCGTTTCGACCTTAAATGAAAAACTTGGGACAATTGAAAACCGTTGAGTATGTAAATAAGAATTTAGTGTCTAGCTAAACAATGCTAGTAATTTTTTTTGTGACATTTCTTAGACGCCTGAATAACTCCGAGGTCGTTCCACAGCATCGCAGTTTTGGAAAATATTATAAACTATCACAAGTACTGACAGACGACTGGCGGCCGAACAGCGCAGCCTCTCACAACAACTGTGCGCTGTCGGCCTCGCCAGCCGCCACTGGCATTAAAACAATTTGTGATCATTACTGAAATGTCTCACTACACTGGCTGTATCATTCTAAACTAGGTAGTTTGTTAATGAACGTGCTGAAATATATCATTGTTTCATAGTACTCGTGCGAGCGCGTTAAAATGTTCATAGTATTGTGAATCACCCTGAGACGCTTTAATTTAGGATCTCACTCCTAAATTAAAGTGTTGTTAACCTGTCTCCAACGATTGGTAGTTGCTTTTAGGGCAAGGCCGCCGGTTTACTGGCTAGTCCGACCTCATCCATGCCCGGTGCAAACGAGACGGCTAATATTCTAACGAGTGAACGGAACGTTGTAGTGAAGGCATCCAATCACACTCTCACTAGCCAAATAATCAAATGAACTCACGAGGACGACGCTTTGACAGCAGTGATTAGTCTAGCGTGTTAGTTTTTACTCTACTCTCCTTGAAATGCAATCAATCGGCGCATTGGAAACGGAGACATGGTTCGCTGGATGAGCTAAACCTAATAGCTACCTGCAGTTGAATTTGATGTATCCCCTAAATTCAATTGCATGCCGTGAGTACCGAAACCAATAACTATAGCTGCAATTCTAAGATGGCAGCCAACAAATATAAACATTCTTCATTTCTGTAGGTATTTATTTCCATTAAATTCAAGTGTGGTTTTAATCATGAATAATTCGTACATTAATCAAGTACCCACATGTTTTTCTAATTTATCTGTGTGCTCATTTTTTTCTCATTTAGATAAATGTCATACATTTTGTAATGTCTTATTAAGCCCTGTCAAAAACCTCGAGCGCCTAGACTCCAGCGTGCAGTAGTAGGTTCCTATTCCTCCGTAGTCATCGACCTTGAATAAATGAGTGGAGTGGCCTAGCTAGTCGACGACGACGTCTATTTGACAAATTAGTATTATGTAAGCAATGTTCGGGCTTTATGGTTGAGGATGTGGCTACGTAACAGCCGCGGGTCGATCAATCAGGTTAAGCTACGCTTGCTACGGTTAATCCGTGGATGGGTGAGCATCTTTACTTATCAATCACGACCCCTCCGTGGCTTGCACGTTAGCACGAGAGCACGTTAAGCAGTTACAGATATGCAATTAGTACATCGAGACATACGCTCGCCTGCGTGTGTGCCGACTAGCTGAGTGAAAGCGGAACACATTTATACTGTGATACACTTAACATTTAGGACTTCTGATTCATTACAGCACAATAGATACCTGTTTTGTTTTTCTGCAAAAAACAAGAAATCCTATTTGAAAAACACTAGCACTGCTGATAGCTGACGGGACGGAAACTGTACTGTGATGTTTTGTAAGCTCTGTCATGTTTAAAATTTACATTTCGAAAATGACGAAAGATGCGCGCTTTTGTCAGTTAACCTACGGTTTTTTAGAAGAGCGGTTTCACCACGTAACAACGACCGTCATTAAAATATGTAATTTTCATCAGTATTTGACATTAAGAAGTCAAACAACGCTCTATATTTCCTCAGCCATTATTGTATGAACTTTCACCTGCACTTTCTTAGGAAACCAAAGCTTTACTTAAGTTAGAACCGCTTTATGGCCCTCTTGGACCTTAAATCACCAAATGCATTGAAAGCTAAACATACCTAGTTAAATGATCATAGTGTTCCTGTCACTTTCAAGTATGATATGTGATTATTGATGCAAGTGGGCCTAAATGTGTTCCTTTGTTGAGCTCTGTTATGGCGCGCCAGATTGGGCCGTTGGGCCTTCTGTGCTTCCACTGCCTGCCTGCATCGCGGCGCTGTGACGTGCACTTATTGTTTCCCTGATAACGGAGGCCAGCAGCACTTTTTAAGGTGTCCACATATTACTTAGTAAACAAAATGGTCGTTGTTGATGTTTGCAATTGAATTAAATACAGTCAAAACTTGTCAACTGTACGCAGTCTAACTCTTTCATTTTAGGCGAAACGTAAAAGAAATCAGAAAATTAAAATTATGCTACACACTTAGATACAGTCAGCATCACCAATATCGGAACGAACAGTCTAATCAAAATGATTTCAACAACTAAGAAAATTAAACTTTATGTCAATTGAACAAAGTTCTTGTCAGAATGGCAGTTGTCTTGTACTGTCTTCGTTCTGAAACATTCCTCGTGTCATTTAGTTTCTTTTTATCAACCGACGAAAAAAAACGGAGGAGGTTATCAATTCGACGCGTATTTTTTTTTTTTTTTTATGTATGATCACGCATAACTTTTTACATCGTAGTCCGATTTTGATAATTCTTTTTTTATTGGATAGCGTATACCTTGCCAAGTATTATAATTACATTAAAGCCACAAAAAAGTATAAAATAAAAACTTTTTAACAAAAAATTAAACCGCCGAAAAAACTGAAAAGCAAAAAATAATAAACCTTAAAATTTTGAGTCGGTGCTGAAAAATCAATGAACAAAGATAATTTTAATATAAGGTTAAGGTTTATTATTTTTTGCTTTTCAGTTTTTTCGGCGGTTTAATTTTTTGTTAAAAAGTTTTTTAATTTTTTATTAGCCTATACTGTCCCACTGCTGAGCACAGGCCTCTTCCAATTCTCTACAGGTACCTATCCTTTTCCAGGCCCACCTCGACCCAACCCTTGGAGTACGCGTCTAGGTCATCTGGCCACCTCTTCTTGGGCCGGACGTCCACTGCTGGATATAAGCCTCCCCCAATTTGGGGGGGTTTGCCATAATCGCCACGCTTGGCAGGCAGGTTAGCGATCGCAGTATGGTAGTATAGTGCATAAAGAACGCTGCTGCCCATTCTCTAGTAAGTCCCTTAGTTGCCTCTTACGACACCCACAGGAAGAATTGGGATGGTGCTATTCTTTACGTCCGGCATCACACGGTACGGGCCGGTCATAGAGTTAATATTTAGTTTTCATAGTTGTTTAGATCAGTTTGAACAGTCTATTCGTCCCGATATTATTGAAGCTGACTGTACATATACGGCGAAGACAAACGTAGGAACGTCGCGCGTCGGTACAAGCTATAAATGAGGATTTATTATTCTAAGTAATTCATAAACATGCTACACATTAGTTAATGTTCGGCTAAGCAAAACATTCAACACAATTACTTATTTTTTAAAGTAATTATGCAGCATTCCGTTTAACAATGATTAACTTCTTTGTATGTAAATTATAAAATTATTAATGGAACGAAAAAATAAATTATACCTAGACAAGCATACCTATGCAAATTAGTGTTGTAATACTATCATCGTCATGAAGATCAGTGTCCTATGAAACTATCAAAACAAAGAGAATATAAATGACAAAAGAAGATTGATGAGGCATTGGCCACGATATAAACGGGGATTAAGGGATTCCGGCTCTGCCAAGGTCGCGAGATTTGTTCGATAGACACCGTGGCCCTGGCACATGGGCAACTGGAGACAGACTGGGGACTGAGTATATTAGCTACACTGGCGGACAAGGTTGATGGTCCATTTATCAGGCTCTGGGCTGGCAGTCACGTGCGTGCACATGTTCACGTACCTAATTAATGTGTTATTATTTTATTTTATTAAATTTGAGTTTACTAACCTAGACTAAGTTCTTACTAACACTGGATCCCTGGTCTGAAATAAAATGTTGAATTTGTATATTTATTTTTTAGTCAGTAAAAATCTGACACGCCCTCCCGCTCCGCCCAAGAGCAGGAGATGTCATTTGATGATTTCGCAGCAACAAAAAAAAGCGATTCCGATCTGTCAGTTGTGGTGAACCTTGGAAGACAATTAAATTCATTACGCATATATCGTCCAGCAGTGAACAGGCGGTAGGCGGAGCAGGTCGATTTCTACATTTATATCTGTAATCTATATGGTGCACATAATTATTATATTCTATTGAATGTCTACTTCCGCGTATTGTGACTAGACTAATAATTCAAATGCAGACAAATTGTTTTTTTTTTGCAATTTTATGGATTCCCACTATCAAAATAATTTAATTAATTAACCCGTAAACCTAGGTTCTGCACACTCTCCTCTCATATTAATTTAGAGTTAGTGTAGTTTAGGAGCAATGCCGTGCTAGTGAGCTAGTCAGCAGGGGTAGAGGGTACTGCTAACTGTACCATCTTTATAAGAAGCTGGCTTTCAATAAGAAGGATGCTCGCTTTCGACTAGAGACCGATTCTTTCTCGGAAACATGCCAGTTTTGTGACCGGGACCATTTGTATTAAGAGTCCCGCAGTCAAGTGCGACTCTCGTAGAACAATTTCCATGACATTTCATAGAATTGTCTTACCAGAGACGCAACGCGCCTGTTACCCTGTTCGCAACTCGCGCGCAATTATATTTGTATTAGTATTATAAAGTAATACGGTCATAGTCACACTTGTTACTAAGGTATTGCCTACTGGGCAGTGGTCAGTCTGGACGAGCCTCGTGTTCCGGGTCGACACACCAATGCCGCTGTGCCAGTAACACCTGCAGCCTGCACTAAACATCGGTGTTAGGAGTACGACAAATTGATTCAATAAACACATCAGCTTACTGTCAAGCAGTAACACCTAACATGCTGCCGATGGCGCGACAACACTCCTCACTACGCGACAACACGAGTGATCGTTACGGTTCCACTGGCAGATTAGCATCCACCACGAACCAGTGGAGCGAACTTATGATATTTTTATGAATAAATGCATACTCCGGTGGTAAAAAAAAATTGACTAAAAACTTGAAAGAGTTTTTTAGTCTTGATTTAAGTTCAATTATTCATTAACAAAAAAGGTAGGTCACCTCATTTGTAAGCAAAGTACGATTGTATTAAAAAACCAAATCTTCGACTTATTTCTAATTAATTGGCAGTCCCGATGCTCGAGCATGCTATTTTCGTAGCGCAGTGTAATGGCTTACTGCTTGATAATCTCAAGTGTGCCATGGAGAAATGCAGCAGCATCTCTTATTTGCAGCGCAAATTCAGTCTTATTTCAAGTGCTCTTTATGATCCTAAATAAGATCACATCGATGGAACCAAATCTAAACATGATAACATGGTAGTATTCGGTAGGTAACTAACAACAATAGAATCGCTCACGTAGACTCAACGGTGCGTGTGCGCAGATAACGCTCTGCGCCGGCTGGCCATGTGTGTCGCGTTCCGTTGAGTTCTACAGCTAATCAATGTTAACATAGCCCTACGAGACGACTCCCAGAGGCGAGGCAAAGCCCCTGATCTCGCAAAATAAAAAGATTGTCATGTCACCTCATGACTGCTACAACCCGTACCACATCACTGGTTTTTTTTATTCTTCTGTGATTTGATTCATCCCTGTGACCCAACGTGATGAGACATACAAGACAGCAGGTTTAATCATGGTTTTGTACGTCATCCCCTTAAGTTAAGGGGAGTCGCATATTGTTCCCGTGAACTGCCGCCATACACAACACGTAAGTACTGCTTTTATTCCTGACTGAATGACACTGTTTACATAGTTCCATTTCATCAGCTCCTCTTCAAATATTTTCAACAATAGTTTGCGGACCAGAAGTGTGTACAGAACAGTAAGGCGGGTTATCAGAACCAACAGGGTGAGTTTTTGACATGCGACTTCAGAACAAAACGAGAAATAGAGAAAAGTGATCATAGGAGTTCAATGCTCGATTATGGAGACACAAAACGTATTTTTACAAAATCTCACCTGTATTAGATAAACAGTTTCATACCTCTCTATTCTTTTCCGTAGCCACCTTGGGCTTGAACAGCAGCTGATTGACAAAGCCCAGGAACATGAGGATGTACAGACCGACGTGCGTGAGCGCCGCCGTGAGCAGCGTGCACTTCTCGTACGAGCCGGGGAACGTGTCGTACTGGGACCAGTCCATCTTCGGCACGCCCACGCCCCCGCCCTCCGACACTAACTTCTGCAAAGCAAAACAATATTTAGGACAATTACATCCATGTAAAATACTGATATTTAGCTGCATTAGGCAATTATGATGGTGACATAGTACGAGTTGTTTATGCCTTTCACTTTAGACTCGGATGAATAATCTGTTACTTATAAGAAAGTTCTTCATATGTTACTTTTAAAGTCTGCTAGGATAATGGGAATGCAGCCTGTCCTAAATTAAGGTGCACGATAGAGAAACCAGTACTGCTGCGTCTGCTACTGAGCGAAATCACATTTCTGTAAACTGCGCCAGGGCACACTGCGTTAAGATCCATTTCTTTCGGTCTACTAATACACACAAGGTTGTAGTAGTCTGGGAGGTAGCGTTGCATTTTAGGTAGTGATGTTACGCCGATCGATTGGCATCTTTTTCTATAGATCTCGAATGACTAATAAATGAACAAAGCGTCAGCTGACGCAGTGGGAGTGGGGTGGAAAAGCTGAGAAAAGGTAAGAAAATAAAAATTAAGTAATAGTATGCCAACTGAAACTTTTTTCATAAATGGTTGACATAATACTGAACTAAAAAAATCATATAATGCATGTGTCAGCTGCCCATAAACTTATACTAAAAATCACGTAAAATAAAGCTATAGTAGCCAGATGAACTTGGTGATTGTTGAAAATTATTAAAAGTACAAAACGACAAGCTGCGTATGTAGCGGTGGAAAGACCGTCATCTGCGCATTGCAAAGTATCTTTCAGGGTCCAGCTGACAAAACTCCCCTGTACGCTAGCTGACAGTTTTCGCACACGTAACTATTAAAACTATAATATTGTCAAATTGTAACCTTCATAGTGACAATTTGATGATAATCTCGGGAAGTATATACAACATGTGCAACGAACGTAAAAGTACGAATCGTTTTGTGATTTTTTCTTGTTTTATTTTATATATGTTTAAACGAAATGCATTATATAAACTAATAAAGAATGTAAACTGGTAATAAAATAAACCCATATAAAAGTAATATTTATAAAAAGAAATTCAGTAAAACAGCTATTCTGTATTTTAGCTGAAATGCTGTGAATTGTCAGTCAGATTTCGAATGATATTTTTTTTATTCGTTTAATTCTAACGGCACTAAGCACTTTTTATCTAAAGTCTAACTCCATTACATTTCGACACTCTTTCAATTCAAAATTTATTACAAAAAGTTGGTTAGATCTTTATGTTGAAATTATCAATGCGAAAACGATGTAAAAAGACGTGCACATTAAAAGCGTCCATAATTAAAACAAAATAACAATTCCGAAATTAAAATAAGCCGTAGCAAAGATCATTTAAATAAACTAAAAAACTTTTACAAAAAAAAAAAAAACATCCGACTTCCTTAAAAAAACACTACAAAGTCAAAAATAACTTTAATTTCGAAAGTCGATGTCTTAGGATCTACAGGATAATTTTTTATCCAGTGCGCAAACTGTAACCATGAATTCAGCATATCATTCTAGACACCCCAGCGTAGAAAATTTTCGTCGGTTATACAAAAAAAAAATCAGCTGTTCCATACATTTTGACCATTTTAGGTATTGCATTTTTCTATGAAACAGCCGATTTTTTTTGTTTAACCAACGAACATTTTCTACGCTGTTGTACGAAAAGTTTCTAGTATGATATGCTGAATTCATGGTTAGAGTTTGCGCACTGGATAAAAAATTATCCTGTATATTTAAGGTTTTTTTGCCACCAACTTCCGAAATTAAAGTTATTTTTGACTTTGCAGTGTTTTTTTAAGGAAGTCGGTTGTTTTTTTTTTTTGTAAAAGTTTTTATTTTCAACTTTTTAGTTATGGTACATTCTCCGCACTAATCTAATCGCGTTATTCGTTCATTTGTCGCACAAATACTTAATGCAAATTTAAGACTTATATGGTTTTCACATGGACCCCATTGTCCGAACGGAACCAAATTCAAATGAGACCATTCGGGAAGCACCATCTTTCAGATAAAAAAAGAATCATCAAAATCGGGTCACCCAGTCAAAAGTTATGAGGTAACAAACATAAAAAAACAGTCGAATTGATGACCTCCTCCTTTTTTTTGAACTCGGTTAAAAAGAGGAAAGGACATAATATCGAGCCTTGGAGAAAACCCATTTTTATTTTTTAACCAAATGATATCAAATATGTGTTGTCCTAGACAACACATACTTATTTGATATTATTGCTGTCTATTTAAATAAGATTTTTCTATACTGAGTGCAACTTTACCTGGTCCCTTGTGCTCAAGTTTTAAGAGCATGGTTTCGTGATTAACGAAGTCAAACGCCTTGGACAGATCACAAAAGATTGCTATGGCATCTTTGGCTAGTCAAGTAGTCGTAGTAGTAGTATATCCCATCAAAAACATAAATGTGAAATGAGAGCCAAGTTCAATATATTATGATATATGCCTTGGTTGTTGACTTCAACGACAAAAGAAGTGAGATCTAAATGGGTGCCAAGTTCAATGGTCAGTCCTGACTTGGCTAGTTCTCATATACGAATTATTATGTTCGGTGGCTAGTTTCTACCAGCAAGCCAAATTTTCGGAATAATAAAATAAGAACCGACAAGTAGTTAAAACTTGCGAAGGCTATAATATAATTCCTATATGAAAACTACCCAAGTCAAGACTGACCATTGAACTTGGCACCCATTTAGATCTCACTTCTTTTGTCGTTGAAGTCAACAACCAAGGCATATATCATAATATATTGAACTTGGCTCTCATTTCACATTTATGTTTTTGATGGGATATCATTACTTTTTGTACATAAATTATTAGTAGGTACTTATTTATAACAAATTTATAACAAAATTGATACCAAATCGTTTTTGTTATAAGTGTTCCTAATAGAATCAATTAAGTGAAATTCTCATAATAAAATGATAAAAATTTGCCAGTTTCTGATTTATTCCTTTGTATTCACCTAATTACCTATCTGCATGCCAAATTTGAACTTTCTAGGTCATCTGGAACTGGGTTAGAGTTTTGATCTATAGGTCAGTCAGTGATAAAAATGACGATTTTTGGACATCAATATCTAAATAACCGTTTGAGATATGTTTATGAAATTTGGAGCACATATGTATCTTGCAAGTCTCACTATATGAGCCAAATTTGACACGTTTATGTGAAATAGTTTTTGAGTTATGAGGGGGTCAAAAGTGGCTCCAAATGGTTCGTGTAATATTACACACGGTGCTGCTCGCCAGTTCTGTTACTTGAACTTGGCTTGACACGCTGCCGCGTGTCTAGATATGATCAACTATCGATGTCAACAACAGTCGGCTTACTACGACTTTTGTATTTGCAACGCTACCTCCCAAACTATAATAATAGATTACAAAAAGCAAAATAATATTACATATTACGTGACTTCGAAACGCTCGAAAGCAAGCACACCTACACAACAATCATCCATTTGACGATATTGTCAAGAGTACGTTCGCAGTCTGTTTAACTCCAGGCACCATGTGAGCAGTGTCGCACGCTCGGTGTTAGCGATACGTTAATAGTTATGATAGGCTCTCAATATCAGTGCAGCCTACAATCAGATGCTTGCTGGAACGTGTTCAACATCGGGACAGGAAAATTTAAATTTATTCAAACAAGATTATTGCCCAATAAAAATTCCGACAGAATCTATAATTTGTCGTAGGTTTGAAGGTTATTTGAATATTTTTTGTGTTGTTAATATTTTCTGAGCAGTGGTGGCCCAGTGGAATCGGCCGTTAATTAACGAGTTTATAGGTTGTCAGTTCGAACCCCGACAAGCGCTCTACTTTGTGTGAATTATTTGATCACCCCTGCTCTTGAAACGGTGAAGGAAAACATCGGGAGGAAACCGCCATGTCCATGAAGTCGAAGACATGTGACATCTAACCCGCACTGGGCCCGTGTAGTTGTTTATGGCCCAATACCTCTCACTGGGAGGAGGCTTGAGTCCCAGCAGTGGGAACATTATACGCTGATACGCGTGATGTGTCGCGGATGAATTAACTAATTAATCAGTTAAATTACCTTGCATTAACAATCCGGTATCGATCAAAACCGTTAGGTATAATAAACTTATTCTATAACTAGGTACCCGCGACTTCGTTCGTTTGGAAGGCGTAAGACACCACAACGTACATAAAAACATACACAATTTTATAAAAATCCGTGTACATAAAATAATTTGTCATGTTTGACTGCTTAGGCTTCATCAAGGTATAGCATGATGGTAATCAATTTAAAAAAGGTTAATTCTGTAACTAACTGCAATATTCTAACCTTTTGTCTCGCTTTTTTTCAACTTGCTTTATTTTTTTCTTTTGCAACATTGGTCATCCCCAAAGCAAATAGCAGGATAATGTCCAGCCTACAAACTAAGCGAATATCTATGCAATTTAGACAAAATCTATGCGGTAGTCTTTGCGTGACGCTGAAACATACATACATTTTAAATCCGAATTTTTCAGATCTGACTGATAGTTCGAGAGATAAGCGCGTTCAAACAAACTCAGCTTCTTCAGCATCTTCAGCTTAATTATATTATAAAGTATAGATTAGGATTGTTAGATACACAGTGATAGGAGACTTGACGACCCCAAGCGATTTTACATACAATCAATTTGCATTTAAGAAGTCATGGCCATATTTAGGTATAACAGAAAATGAGTACCTAGTATTAGTTGGCGCAAATCGTTTGAGTTTGTATGAATGTGTGTTTAGCCCGCCTACGCATTTAGGCACTGGGCAGCACGGTAAGCGCCGCGTGCGCAGGAGTGCCGCACGTGCTGATAACGAGTGGTGTGATTGAAGCTCACAACCGTGTTTACGACAATTACGACCGAAGCAAACGCATGCGCTAGAAGAAAGGAAGGATGAAAGAAATTTCTTTTTAAGTTTCACGGCAGAATCGGAGCAGCCAGTTTCAGCCATAGCATGTGCATCAACAACGTCAAACATCTCACTATGAACTACCGCGGAGTGTGACCGCTACCTGCTCAATACAGCGCTGAGCAGACATCATCATCATTCTGTTGTCCTTATCACAATTTTCGGTCGGCGTAACGTGTATTTTTCTTCCATTAGTCGTGATATCGGTTGCCACCCCCTTACTAACCATATCAGATTTCACATAGTCCATCTATCGTTTCTATGATGGTCCCCTACACTAATAGCCATCGACATTCATACCGATTTGCCATTTCCTTTTTACGAGCGCCACTTTCAGACTTCCTCTTATGTACTCATTTCTTATTCTATCCATTCCTGCATGCAATTGTTTCATTCATCCGTTTTGTAGCCCAATATTCAGAATTTCTGAGAGCTGATCAGACAATGGACAAAATTTGTCTGCTGGGCAGACACAACCATTTTAATCTTGTGTACGTGTAGCATTGATTGCCATAAATATGTAAGTTAATTGTCGCCGACAAATTGTACATCGTATGTTCAGCGCTGTTACTACAATTATAAGCCCATAGCTTTTTACAGACAAACATACCAACCCCAACTAATAATATTTCAATGACCTACTGTACTGTGAACGCTACCTGATTGCTGTGCATTTTTTAATTACGAGAGCAACACATTATATTTTTTTCAGGATCAATAGGATAGTGGGTTGAAACAAATATTAGCAAATTTGAAAAAAAAAAATGTTTAAAATTTTATCCCCGGGAATAATTCCAGGGAATAATCCGAGGAATTAATTATGATTTTTTGACACAAAAGAGTTTTGCATAACCTGGTAACAAGCATGAAATATGTATTAAACAAGAGAATAACAGCGACAAGAAAGAATTAATCTATACTATATATTTTATATTTAATATCATAAAGCTGAAGAGTTTGTTTGGTTGAATGCGCTAATCTCAGAAACGACTGGTCCGAATTGAAAAATTCTTTTTGTGTTGAGTAGCCCATTTATTGAGGAAGGCTATAGGCTATATAACATCACGCTAAAATCAAAAGGAGTGGAGCAGCGACGAAAAATGGACGAAAACTGGCAGGCAATTCGATGCGATGGGAAGGATCAGGGAAGGGTGACGCGGACGAAGTCGCGGGCAGAAGCTAGTTAACATTTAAATCTGTACCATTAAGATGTACAACATTGTATAAACATTGTTTTTAGATGGACTATATTATTGGATGTTTGTAAGGTAAAAGTTTTTGTAAACCTAAGTACAAAAATAAAATCATTTTTTACTAAAAACTAGCTTTTACTAGCAGCATCGCCCTCATATTATACATTTATCCCTTTATTCATAAACGTTGATTAAAGTTAAGAGACGTTTAAACATCAAAAATGTATGGTTAAACAGCAGCTAATCATTACTTAACTTTAAACAACGTTTATGAATAAAGGGGATAGAGTGCAGGGTGGGCGTTTTGGGGGACTGTCTTATTTAATTTTGACATTGGAAAAGTGCTGATCCTCAATCTAATCGGAATAAATAACTTTGATTGTGATTTTGAAACCTTCCTCTTGACTCACTCTGTCTATTGATGAAGACTACATCAAAATCCATTCCATCGTTTAAAAGTACTGAGCGTATAGATGCGGGAACCAACTCTCTTTTATACTATGTAGAGATGGAATCAGTCCTTGCTTTTAATATCAATTATTTTCATGGAATAACTTAGGCACCCCTAAGCTTGAGCTGGAGTAACAAGTGGGCAAGACCAACCAAACCAAAAGGTGTATCAAAATATTGCACAATATTGATTTAATACAGTGCAATGAAAATATGTGTTTAAAAAATTAATAATAAGTGTTTAAAAATGAAACTAGCTCTAACTCTTTGATCACTTATTATGCAGTCTACGATACTAACCTTTACCCTTAACACTCAAGAACATGATAAATTGCGCAAAACCACAATTAATTGTATTTGTATAGGCCAAAGCAAGAGCAAACGACTCCAGTTAGTATCTGGTTTGTTGTCATGTTCCTTCAGTTGCCTATTTGCCAGGGCCACAGTAACTCTTTCGAACAAATCTCGTGAGCCTAGCAGGCTGTTACCACGGTCATGACCTAATCTTTCAATGAAATGAATGATTTCTGTTGACAAACCAATCATTGAAATATATAATTTTTATGTTAAAATTATTTACTCACTTTATCTGAAACATTTTTTTTTTAAATCATGAAGTCATATAGGAAATGTTAAGAAATTATGTATTATTATATTGTATGTAGCTGATTTATTACACAGGGCATTCCCTTCTCAATCCAAATACAATAAGAGCTAGATGTCATGCTCTTTTCATGTACATAAAATAATTTCAGTATGACACAAGTATATAGTTGGCTGAGTGAATACTTCTGTAGTTGGCATGTTTTATACATTACTACATGTTTCATGAGCATTTAATAGTGATATTTGAGGAGTCCTTCACTCAATGATGGACTGTGATAAGTGATGTTGATTGTACTCAATTACCTACTTATCTCATTGTTTGGTCAGGCATGATCTGGTACACATCTCTTGTTACCCCTTTTACAAGCCATCATCCTTCAGAGTGGTGATGCACCCGTGCAACAGTTTTAAAAATGAATTTTATTATTCCAGAAGGTGCATTTGTGTCTGGATAGTGACAAATGACTTGCCCTCTGTTATGTGAGACATAAACGCAATGTGGGTGTACCAGGGTTTGCACACAATTATTGTCACTAAAATATATTTGACGAAACTTGGTTGACGTGCCGTGTGGAACACGTGATATGAGACGAGGATACAGGTCGGGACAACCCCACACTGGGTCACCAGGGCTGCCAGGATCTCTGCCTGAAGCGATCAAACTCTTCCTGCTTCCGAGGGGCGTGTCTAATATTCAATGCACCGGCGAAACATAACATCGTAACATTATAGATATTTTTAGAAGGTTAGAAAATAAATGAATATCTACTCACAGTGTCACCATTACTTAAATGTTTTGACTTCACGTAACCATTTTTATAATTGTTCACTTTTCCATTAAGCACCTTTCCTTCTATTCCGTTGCAACTTTGTTGTTTATTGAGCGCCATTTCACTCGCAGTAACACAACCGTCCACTACTGTCACCGCCATCCCTATGCAGGGTCATCAACAGTGTTGCCGACTTCCACGGTCTGGATTACCCAAAAATGTAACTGAAAATCCCCAATTTTGGGGAAAATAAAACCGATATTCCCCACATTTTCCCCACAAGTTTTCAGCAAAGAAATAATATAAATCAAATATATTTATTATTTATACTTAAGTTCTTAATTATTTAAATTAAGGCTTAGGCTCTTCAATGCGCCATTTTTTTTTTGTTAACATATCATTTGACGGATCAAATATTAGGCTCCCTCCCTTCTTCTTAATTTCTTCTCTAGTGGCCATAAGCGTTACTAAAGTGTCAATGTGCAGGCAATTACGATTCTCTATTTTCAAATTCTTCCGAACGCTAAATTTCCTTTCGACAGATGCGTTTGAGAAAGGCAGAACCAGCAATAGGCTTATTGCGTATTTCAAATTTAAAAACATTTCATGACCTGCACTGTTTTTAAGATGGAATACCTTAGCCCAGTATGTTTCCGGACTGTTATCATCATGCAAAACAAGAGCAGAGTAATCTAGCATGGCGTTTTTTTTTTTTTTTTTTCAGGATGGGAAATCATCAAATGACTTCTCCCGCTCTGGGCGGAGTGGGAGGGCGTGTCAGACTTTTACTGACTAAAACCCACCCGTGTTCCATCAGTTGCCCATGTGCCAGGGTCACGGTATCTCTTTCGAACAATCACGCGACCCCGGCAGGCATCGGTCCTATTAGACCCCTACGCTGCTGCTGACATCTCTTTGAGGCGCGCGTGGAACACTGCGCGCCGTCGACCCGAGCTTGGTCCTTACCGGGCGGCGAGCTACCCATTGCTCGCCACCCGCAAGCTCGCGCCTACGGTGGCCGGGAGTCCGCAATCGACTCCCTCCTGCGGCGGCTAGGGACGTGAGGGCGCAGAGACTGCCACTCCCTCACGCGCCCCGCCTCCTCCTTCGCGAGCATTACTGCTTCGCAGAAGGAGGTGACGGCTTCCCACTCCCTCTCGCTCCGTACCATGGCTCGCACCAGGGCCGGACGCGAGAGGTCGCCGCCGCCGATCGCCTCCACGAGGACACGGCGGTGCTCCGCCCAGGCAGGGCACACCTCCACCGTATGCTCCACCGTGTCCTCCAGACGATCCTCGCAATGGAAACACCCGGACGTATCCTCCCGCTTTATCCTGAACAGGAACCCACCGAAGCACCCATGCCCGGTGAGAACCTGCGTCAGGCGGAAGGTGAGGACGCCGTGGCGCCTCTCTATCCACTCCTCAAAGAGGGGACTTACCGCCGCAATTGTGGCGTGCATCGCGTGACCCCTCCATTCGTCATTTAGTTTTTGATTGGGGAATTCCCCATAGATTGGCAACGCTATTCGGTACAAAGCTATAGTAAACAACAGGGACTTCCGCGATAAACGATAAAGTTTGATGAAGGATGGATAAGTTGAGTTTAACTTAAATCAAAAATAAATAATATATAAATTATACTTACTTTTTATACTACTTCTATTACTTCTAAGTTCAGCTCTAGTGTAAATGTCTAAATTCCCCGCATTTTCCCCACATAAACGCTCTCCCCACAAATTACCCAATCGAACTGAAAATCCCCGCAGTTTGGGGAATTCCCCACAGATTGGCAACGCTGGTCATCAAACTTCTAACCGTATAGTAAAAGTACTCTGTGTCCCTATGGAAGGAATGTGGTGAATGACGAATGTGGTGATTGATAGTAAAGTGAAATAATGTGCTGTGGTTGTGGCTTAGGGCTAGCGCGCACTGCCTTGCGGTGCGTTTATTCTACCGTGCGGTAAAATAAACGCAGTCACGCGTTAGCGCACTACGGTGGAAAAAACGCACGTTTTCGTCGTTTTGTCATTCAATTCAAGTTACAACTGTGGAGCCACACCACACGTCGTTATGGACTAATACAAGAGTCGCTATCTGCATAATTATGTGTATACTAATATTATAAAGTTGAAGAGTTTGTTTATTTGAACGCACTAATCTCAAGAACTACTGAAAAAATAATTAATGTTTCGTAGCCGTTTTATCAAGGAAGGCTTAAGACTATGTAACATCACGCTGCGGCCAATAGGAGCGGAGCATCAATGAAAAATGTTGCAAAAACGGAGGAAAGTTATTCCTTTTGAGAGCTGCGCTGCGTAAACAGTTACAGTAACGTAACATTTATTAATGACGAAATTGTTCCTATTGAAAAATTCTAGAAAAAAGTTCACGATTGCATATGTCTATCTTTTAACTGTAATCAAATCATAAAGCTGACGAGGGGAGTCCGGGATGCAAGAAATTTAACGCAGGCAGAAGCTAGTCTTATAATAGTTTGTTAAGAATTGCTGGTCCTGAAATTCTGCGATTGACTTTCGCACAGCCGCCGCCGCCGCCGCCGCCGCCGTCATCGGACAAACGCCAAATAACGACATATCTGTGTCGCAACCCAACAGCAACTGAGCGTCTCTCAGTGCGTTTATTTCACCGCAGTGTGCGGTACTTCTTAAAACTCTATGCGATACAAAAATTTGTGCGGTATAATCACCGCAAATTTGCAGCGATGTATCTACCGCATGCGTTTATTTCACCGCAGTGCGCGCACTTCTATGACATTTCTTACTTCGTTGTGTTGTGTGTGACACAGATATGTCGTTACTTGGCGTTTGTCTGGCGACGGCAGTGCGAGAGTCAATCGCAAAATTTCAGGACTAGCAATTCTTAACAAACTATTATAAGAGTAGCTTCTGCCCGCGACTTTGTCCGCGTTTTTCTTGTACCCCCGACTCCCCTCGTCAGCTTTATGATTTGATTACAGTTAAAAATGTTATAGTGAGCCAACCTTAAAAGATAGACATATGCCATCTTGAACTTTTTTCTAGAATTTTTTAATAGAAACAATTTCGTCATACATAATTGTTACGTTACTGTAACCGTTTACTCAGCGCAGCTCTCAAAAGGAATAACTTTCCTCCGTTTTTGCAACATTTTTCATTGATGCTCCGCTCCTATTGGGCGCAGCGTGATGTTACTAAGTGTAAAGCCTTCCTCGATAAATGGGCTACTAAACGTTAATTAATTTTTCAGTAGTTCTTGAGACTGGTGCGTTCAAATAAACAAACTCTTCAGCTTTATAATATTAGTATAGACATAATATGCAGATAGCGTCTAATATGAAGTCCATAACGACGGCGTGTGATGTGGCCTCGACAGTTGTAACACGAAATATAAAACGCGAGTTTTTTTAGCCGCAGTGCGCGGACCGCGGACCCGTGACTGCGTTTATTCTACTTTGCGGTAGAATAAACGCACCGCAAGGCAGTGCGCGCTAGCCCTTATACTTGTCTGTCTTGTCAGTAATGTCCTAATGTCAGTGATATTTTTTTATTGAAAGTAGAAACTGTAGAAAGTATTGTGCAGCAATGGTATCGCTAAATAAAGCGCTAATATATTTCCTCCTGGCAGTTTAGAACTCGCCACTCGTAACTAATGCTAAAAACCGCTATAATGCTGGAAATTCATGTTGAACTGCCTCAAAGATTACCATGTAGTACGTAATTCCACATAACTGCTTTATCGACTATTGACAGCTTTTATATGACTTGGAAAACTTCAACATGACAGGTCCGTGGTGACCCGCCCCGCCCACTGCAGAATGCTGCAAAGTTTCGTTCTGAAACTTAAAATAACGTGTCAGTTCTTATAGAATTGGCTTGAAAGTGGGTGACCACCGAGAATGAGATTATAGAACCCAAATTATTAGTAGAAACCAAGTATAAAAAATAATTTTATAGCTGGTAGTATAAAAAAATTATAACACGATTATTTTGACAAAAAAATATGAAGTTCCCTCGTCTATTTACAATACTGGCCTCACATGCTTAAGAGCTCACATGCTTAAGAGCTACTTACTTTATACCATCTACTAGCTTTTGCCAGCGGCTTCGCCCGCGTGGATGTCGGAAATTATCCCGCGGGAACATACTACCGGGATAAAAAGTATCCTATGTCCTTTCTCAGGCTCTAAACTATCTGTGTACCAAATTTCATTTAAATCGGTTCAGTAGTTTTAGCAGGAAAGCGAGACAGACAGACAGACAGACAGACAGACAGAGTTACTTTCGCATTTATAATATTAGTGTGGATTAGTGTGGATAGTGTGGCAGTGTGGATAGTGTGGATTAGTGTGGAAGTGTGGATTTTCTTGTTTCGAATCCATTTTCTTGTTTATCTACTGTAGTGTAGATACATTATTTTACTAGACCAAAGAAAATGTTACTTGAACCTAATTATTGGATTTTCGGCTTTATAATTAATATAAATCGATGAAACTCACTAAATACTAAAGAATTAAGTCTGATTACATTTTTTATTTTTTCTTTGATTTTTTAGCCTAATTTACATTTTTGACTAATATTTACTGAAAACTAAAAAAAATAACTGATATTAAGTGCGCACATTCCTGTAAAAACGAGAATTACTTCGCTGTTCTTTTACTAATGGTAGACGCGTTTCTTTTTCATAATCATCGTTTAATGTGCCACTTTGCAGGTTTTATATAGAAAAATATTCGATAATAGAAACACATTAATGACGGCATTAGGTACATTAATCGGTGGCATTTATTTTTAACAATGGGGTTTCCATTGTTAAAAATATACTATTTTTTTATATAATATACTGTACTGGTCACACTGGCAACAGCTGTTTTATTGTCGCTACTATCGCTGCTGTGCTTTCATTTGCGAAATCACAGTGAAGTAAAATTTTCTTGGTTCTTCCCTTTCTCTGGTATCCGATTGACAGTGGGCTGTGTAGCGTCGGTAAAACAGTGCTCACTTAGCGCGCCTTCAAAAAGGTGAATCTAAAAGTCAATACTTTTCGCAATTTCTTGGTTGCATTGAAACATTTTCATATTTTCGTGAATTTTATTTATATTAACTGTTTACTTGACCACCTTACCAGTTTAATATTAGACGTATTATACTAGCATTTACTTGTTTTAATTTCATTTATTCCATTTTATTATCTATTTTACCGGCGAGCGGTGCCGCCCCCGCTGTAACAGAGGGTTCGGCGATGAGTAATACCGTTCGTTTCTCGTGCTGAGTGACGTCGTGCAGTCGCGGCCGGCGAACGGCTAGCAGACCGCAGTACGATACGGCGAGGACGCACGACAGGACCCGCCCTCCGCGTTCGCAGCTTCTCGCACTCGCGCTAAACCCGCACCCTATCGATCACTCTAGACATCGGGCTTTTTTATCTGTCACGTAAGGAAACATGGACAGCGCCGACGCTCTCCTCGGGGGTCTCGCGAGTGGAGACCCCGCACCGGTCGCTGACGCGCCTCCTGCTGAGCCCGTAATGAAGCGCGATCAGGACTCGACGGATGACTTCGAGCACCTCGACCGCGACGGCAAGCGAGAGACGTCCGTGTCGCCGCACCGCCAACCCGCCGCCGCCGCCACGCGCAGCTTCCTTGACATGGAGCGCGAGCTGCTGACGAGTTTGCCTCGTGCACCTTCCGCCTCGGCCGACCACATCGCCGACAAATTTACAGACAGTGAGTCGGACGCCGACACGGCTGGCGAGTCGCCCATGCACCGGGCCGAGCCCCGTGCCGAGGCGGGGCACACAGCCCTTACTCCCGAGCCACCGCACGACCCCACGCCCGTGCTGGCACCTGCGGCGCCGGCATTGGCCCCTACGCCTGCTCCCAGCGCTCCAGTGGCACCCGAAAAGCCCCTGCCAGAGGAACCCAAACCGTCGGCGTCACCAGAGCCCGTGGCACCCGAGTTCCCGAAACCAGAACCTCCGAAACCGGAACCTGTGAAGTCAGAGCCGGTTCTGCCGCCGAAGCCAGCAGCGCCTGAACCGAAGCGTCAAGTAGCGCATGTGATTGAGGCCGAGGTCATCTTCTGCCAGATGGGACTCGGTAAGATGTTTTCTTTTCTTTTCTTTCTTTGTTACGTGTCAAAATGAATTCTTTTTCCTAAACGAAATCACTACAAACATAGCCTTCAGTGTTGGAGAATCATAGCATCTATAACTGGTTGGTGATTTCATTGTTCGTGTCTGCTGTCTGCATGAGGTGTCGCTTGCGCGCGGCGGTTTTTTGCGCGACACGGTAAGTTTTAGAAAATTAGAATGGTTCCATTTGAAGGCAGGCACCGAGCGCTGCATGCCACGGACCGTGAAGAATCACGTTTGAAGGAGAACAATGCCCGCACACACTCAAATTATCTGTACAAGTGTATCACAGCACCTGAACAACATTGTGGCAAGTTTTATAGATAATATTCGAAATTAGGGTTACGAAATTTTCGTCTGTGCCGCATTGATATGACGCAAGTATTATGAAAAGTCCTTATTCATCTATCTAAATCAACAAGTCTCAGCCTCAGGAAATTTTCTAAGATTACGTCTTTGTCAAAATTAAATGAAAGTAAATACGTAAAATGGTGACAACAGCCATATGGGGGCGGGGAGGCAAAGCTAGGAGGGGTAGAGGAGGTCGGCTGCAGAGGTGGCGGAGCGGCAAGAGCGTTGACCGCGCTGCAACACCGGGTAACGGCACCCGCGGGCCCACGCTCGGCCTGCACGCGGACATCCGATAGCCCCACCATCCATTATTCAGATAACGTCCGACTCGTTCCCGTTCTACTCCTACCCTAGACTTCAAGTTCTCTTTAACACTAGCCAACCCGACGCTTAGTGACTTAGTGCAAGGCTACAGCCAGCACGATAAAATGTGTCGTATCGGACAGGCATCGTCATGCTTAAACTCTATAGTCTTTTAACTTGATAAAGAACGTTCAACTACATATTATATTATTATCTGAATTTATTGAGTCATATTCTTAACAAAATTAAAGTCAATGGTGGGAGGACCTGTCAGGGTCACGAGATTTGTTCGAAAGAGATACCGTGACCCTGGCAACTGAAGGAACACGGGTGGGTTTTAGTCAGTAAAAGTCTGACATGCCCTTCCGCTCCACCCAAGAGCGGGAGACGTGATTTGATGATATCCCACCCACAAAAAAAAAAATGGTGGGAGGACTGGAAGCTGTTAATCGACGAGTCTTCGTTTATTTCCTACTGGTATCAGTTCTTGGTACAGCTTTTTACTATCGTTTATTAGAACTACATATTTAAATAATTGCTATCCATTAAGGTTTATTTATAACAGTTGAAGTTGAAACTAGTGTTATCTTCAAGTTTTTATCTTATCTTTGTCGTACTGAGAGTGCGACTCGACGTAAAAGTTATTAAGATTAAAATTTTCTTCCCAATACCTTATGCTTTAGGTACTCCAAACAATAGTTTTCATCGTTATGAACAGTTCACGACTGCTCCAAAGAAGCGACGAGATGTTTTGTAATAGTCTCTTTCAAAGAGTTTAATCCACCGATGTCTAGGTACATCCTGCTTTTTTTTATTTGACTAAAACTAAATGAAACTGTGGCACTGGGCATGGTGTCCGAGTGCGCGGTCGCAGGGAGCGGCGTCGGCGCGGCGGCGGTAGCGGCGAGTGACGCGTGGTATGCACGACGCCACCATCGCTAATTTTAGCATCGCTGAAGCAGCACCTCGCTGCGTTCACAAACGGAGCACCCGCCGCGCGCTCACGTCGCACGCTCTGCTCGCCGCTCACAACTGTTCCGAGTGCTCGCTTGACATTGATGTGGCGTCGTGTGCTCGTGCTGTGACTCATTCTCGCGAGGACTTACCTTTTGTGTGGATATTGTTGTGTGTGAAACATGGGTTCCGGAAGCGGTGACGATATTACGCGTAAGTATCGACGTACTGATATTTAAAAGGGTGTCGGCTGCTTCAACTATGCTTCCTAAACTCTGCTGTGACTAGTTCGGTTTTGGTCTTGTCGGGTAAAACATTTCCTTGCGGTGGTTGGTTATAGTCAGCGACTATTAGGTCACATTCCGGTAATAAATCCGTTTGATACATCTGCGCGATATTCTGCATAAAAAATTACGTCAGCTCTGCTTCCGCAGTTAATTTTGGCTCAGTTAGGTTTGGAAATGACAACGTATTCATTAAAATTATCAATTGAAAATAAGTCTTTGGTTCTTTCTAATTTTGCTCAAGAAATTCTTTTTATCCGCCTATATGATTGTATGTAGCATAGGTACCTAGTTGTCTTATTTTTATTCTCAAACGATCTACTTGTCCGCATCGACCTCGGCGCGCTCTGCAAAAGTGCAGTTTTGATAGATTGTATTGATGAACAATTTACCAATTATATCTTAATGTCACACAGTTCGCCAACTAGAGCTGTTAACACCTTTGCTTTGGAATATCAGTAATCACTGTTCATTCAGTCAATCAACGGGACTTACAAATAAATTAAATTCTAATGAACTGGTTTCTTTGTCGTTTAGTTCAGTGAAGTCCCACTTTAATTTGGTGACAAAACGAGTTATTGGTAACATGTTGTACATTTATCTTAGCCTTCGTTACTTGTTTTACATCTTTAAACTGTTTGGCCATGCAGAATGAATTAATTCACAATTGGTTTGAAAGATAAATCTGGAATAACTTATACCTACATATACATGAGTAGTCTGGTAGAAATTAGGTACAAAATGTTGCCAAATCGCTACAAATAAAATATTTGATTTTTATTACTCCTGAGTTCTTACCTCAGCAGTCTTTATGTAGGTCGAGACTCGAGTGTCATCAACTAGTTTCAGCACTTCTCAATATGCCAAACTGTATTTCTATTTAACATTATATTGAAAAGAAAAAAAAAACAGCGACTCCCTGACTAATCAGAATTAAAAATCATTCATTCAAATTAAGCTGAGAATCAGCACCTTATGAACGTCAAAAATAACATACGGCAGTCTCCAAAAACTCCCTTCACCACAGCATCGTGTATTGGCTGGAAAGAAGTGGCGCAACAATCTCCCAGCTCTTCTGATGTCGATCTATTAACTACCCGAATCGTTGTTCAGATTCAGTACACAGTAGCCTTTACATCGACCCTTGAAGGGCAAAATTGACTAAGCAACATTTGCTGAAAGTTGCAGGAGAGTGATTCAAAGCTTTATTTTTCGAATAAAAAAATCATTATAAAAGAACTATTGAGTGGATTTTGGTAAATATTATACAGTTTTTCCAAAATCCACTCACTAGTTCTGTTATAATGATTTTTTTATGCGAAAAATAAAGCTTTGAATCACTCTCCTGCAACTTCAGCAAATGTCGCTTAGTCAATTTTGCCTTTCAAGCGTCGAATGTACGTCGTCAAGATCACAAGAATGTAACTTTGTCACGCTTATAAATATCAGCCTTCATAATCCCAACCTCAGCCAAAGGTCTCTCGTCATGACTACCAGCACCTTCCATCTAGGGCAATATATGTTTTAGCTACGTAGTAGTAATACCTCAGTGGTTTTAGCATATTTTTTGTTCATAATTCCGGATACCCATTGTAAAACCAATAGAACACTTGAATTTATAATTACCTAATCCATACATATTTTCGTATTATATTTTCCTAGTTGCCTTGCGGCACGTACCATGAAACAAATATTTACAAAATGAGCAAGCAGAACCACTGACACAGTTCCAAGATCAACACGCGCCCTTTGTGCACTCGTTGACCTAATTCCAAGCTCTTCACAAAAATGTAGCGCTGAGTCCTTTGTGACCCTTGTGTTGAGATCTCCCACTGACGTCACTTCCCTGTCATCTCTTTTGTTTACTGTCCCATTCTTAATGACGCAGACACAAAGGTCGTCGAATTAGAGAATCTAATAACCTAATTGTTTTATTTTGTTGATAAACGACTTACAAAAATTGTCATTTTCATCAGCTGCGTCAATGGCAATACTGTGATTCACCAGAATAGGATAGGGAGATATATATAATATATCGAAATTAATTAAAATAGTGATCTCAATTATGCGGAAAGCATAGTAATATATAAGTACCTACACTATACTATGTATGAATTTAGAGGCCTTGGTCTAATTGTATCAAGAAAGAAATTCATTTAGTCTGGATCCCATTACTTTGTTCGAATTTACCAGATTGTTCGTAATTTCTTGAATGCTTTCCTAAGAATAGGTTCGCAGGCTAAATAAATAGTTTTCTTTCATATTTGTAACAGAAGGTCATAGATAAATCCAGATCTATTCGTTATAAAATGCCAACAGCGTTTACTGTCGTAATTTGATTACTCATAGTCCAGAATATCTGGAAAAACCCAGACATGGATGCAATAAACTATAAAGGCTAGGCCTCGATGTATGTGGGGTGATGGGGTCGCGAGGGAGGGCGGGTGGCGATCGATACGCTCCTCGCCAACCACCGCACAGACACACCGTCACCGTCTGCTCTCTTTATATAAACGGATCTAGTAGTTGCTAGCCAGCGAGGTTTTAATTCCAGAAATCCGTACTCGATTATATTTGCCTTTTGAACTGTCAAAATACAGTTGTTGTCGTGAATGCAAAATAGTAACTTGTAATTTATTGGATTAGGGCGACCAAGCCATGACTTTATTATGAGGGCAAGTACGACAGGAATGGAATTATCCATTACTTATTGCAAGAACTTATTCGATTATAGTGTTATTGATGCTTCCGCAGCCAGACTTTTCTTTTGAATAAATGGATTCGTTGTTAAGTTTTATTGAACTTATCGGGGGGAACATTACGGCGCGTTGAAGTGGCACACCGGTAGCAGGACGTCATCGTAGCCGTCTCGCACTCGCACGGGGTATTTTTAACTGGCGCGACATGGCGTCGCACATGTCACTCGTGCTTACTTTACTTTGCAACCTGCTCAATAAAAGATCATACTTTGCTACTTGGTGTCAGTTCCATAACCGTGAACCTCTTACGCTGGCGAAAATCAATAAGATTGGACATTATTAATAATTTAATGTACATTACATTTATGGTTTTTGTAAACTGGTGGCTCATAACTTACAGATCCTGCAAAACAAGTTGGCTTTCGTTCTGCTAGAGTACATTGGTTTGGACTAAAAACAAAAACCAATACGCCAACCGTAGCATTCGAATTGAGCACGTCACTTGGTACACTGACCGTGGCTCCGGAATCCGAAGTCACGGCCAGTAATTCTGCGTGGGAGTGCAAAATAGCTTCTATATTCATCTTCGATTGATTTTCATCCCATCTTTTAGCAGGAGATGTAAAATATTATTGTGGATAAGTTCCATATTTGTTTCGTTGCTACAGAGAATCCACGAACTCATGCACTTAGCAAGCAAGCACCAAAAACGTAAATGTTCAGCATTACCTCGAGTCGATACACAGACACACGTTACATCATGCTCCTTGTGCAATTTCTATGAGTCATGTATTAGCAAGTTTTTGAGGCTTTTAATTGGTAGAGGAACTAGCTTTTTCTGTCTATTATCATATCAACAGTCGATTATCATTATAATGCTCTATTTTGTGATGTTGTCTCTTATACTCAATTGGTATTTTATCGTTTCAAGTTCAGGTATCCAATACCTATGTCTCCTCAGTAGCCGTGCCCACAACTGGGTAAATCCACAAACATGAGCGTGTAGCTTTAGGGTTGGTTAGTTGGAAGGTTTGTCTGTAATTACCATAATGGATGGAATTGTGGTGACTCACTCTCGCAGTACTCAGTTGTTGTCGCCCAGTACTCACTTGGTTGGCCAGTATTTGTGCTGCAAGTATCTATCAAGATTCCAGAGTTACATTTCGTTTTTTTTTATGTTTTCTAAGAAAATTCAAAGCTAAACCCACTAAGTCATCTACGTAGTACGGTCCATGAGTTCTTAGCCTCACATAGAAAATAAACAGAACGTAATTTGTTTTTCCTTCATAAAGTAGGTACAAGTCTCAACAGGCACTGTGTTGAGTTTCAACTTGTTCCATTTGGTACTTTAGTTTCGAGAGCGATTTACATACAGTCGAGTGATTTTCACAAAATGTATTAAATTGAATATCGCGCTGTTATAAAGTTTTTAACTAAAGAAGGTCTAAAGCCAACGTAAATAAAAGAAAGATTGACTGTCGTTTACGGTAACTCTTGCCCTTCGTATGCAACAATAAAAAACTGGTCTAAGGTGTTTCGTTGGGGTAGAGAATCATTGGAATATGATCCACGTGAAAGAGGCCCTGTCACAGTGACGACCCCAGAAAATATTCACTTTGGGGAAGATATTGTTCTGAGTGACCGTAGATTAAAAACAGAAGAAATTGCTGCATAGTCTGGACTTTCAAAAACAAGTGTTATTAGAATTCATCACAAGCATTTACACATGACAAAAATTTGTGCAAGGTGGGAGCCACGGATTTATAGTGCAGTCCAAAAGCAGCGACGTGTTGAATGTTGTGAAAAATTTTTAGAGCTTTGCCGTGATGACCAGGAATCAGTTATTCAATCGATTGTGACGGGCGATGAAACTATGATTCTTTACTACGATCCGACGTCTAAAAGGGACTCGATGGAATGGCACAGAAAGGGAGAACCGGCACCAAAAAAAGCTAAGGTCACCCGAAGCGTTAAGAAGCTCATGGCTACAATTTTTTGGGACTGTGAGGGAATCCTCATCGATTTCAAGGAAAGTAACACGGTTGTAAACGCAGCTTATTATAGTGACTTACTACGACAGTTACGCCAGAAAATTATTGAAAAAAGACGAAGGATAATAACTCGAGGTGTCCGATTGCTTCATGACAATTCTCCAGTCCACACTGCTACGATTAAGGAATGCGGCTTCATAGAGATAAATCATCCCCCTTAAAGCCCTGACCGGGCGCCTTCAGACTATTTTTTGTTTTCAAAATTAAAATCAGATTTGAGAGGGTTTTTTTTTACATCGATGTAGAAATTAAACAGGCGGTTTACGACCACTTTGATAGTAAAGATTCAGCATATTTTTATAGTGGCATAGAAGCATTAATCAGACGTTCTGAAAAATGTGTTGCAATAAAGGGAGAGTAATGAGAGTATATTGAAAGATAATATTAGTTTTGTTTAATTTCTATCTGTCCTTCTATGTTAGACTAAGAACTCTTGGACCGCACTACGTCTACATAAGTAAACAAATTTAGGAACACCATCGTGTAGTCATAATCTCCTAATAACTTGTTGGTTCTGTTCTTGTTTATGATGTCTCAGAATGTTTGACGCGGTATTATAAGCACGCAATGACTTCGGACAAGACGGCACTCTCCATGATTATTTGGCATTACGAAAGTCTTGAATTATCAACGATTCTCTAGGAATGCTTGCGATTTAGAACTTGGGACTCGAAACCCAAATGATTTGTCATAGTATCAGCAGTTTTTTTTGTTGAAACGCTAAATCCTGCCAATTATCTTTCCACCCCAAGGTTTATGATATATTTTGCTTCTTCTCTTAATTTAAAGAAACGACAAAGGTGTGAATTCTCGCATCTATTTAAAATGTGGCAGTCTTTTTAAAACTGGATCAGCGTTTATTCTGTTGTCATAGTCACTTTTTATGCGATGGCTTACGATGCGTGAAGGCGACTCGTTTCGAAACTTCGCGTCTTAAGTCTACGTCTTAATTGTTTTTTACAAGAAAATATTTCCACACAGAGAATAATTGATGACATAATAGATTACAATGCCAATTTTCAGCTTAGTAAAAGTACTCGGTGCTGAGATGACCTTTCGCTTTTCGTTTCGACTCAAGTTTGTAGATGTTAACCATTAGTGTACCTAGTGGATACTTAGCAACACACAATTGTGTTTGAGCGTGTTGTAGCTATTGTGCGGTGTGTGCTAAATGAGCGTAACGTCAGCATCACGGCTACATGATTCATTGTGATACAAGGTAACAGATAAGACGTTAACATCGTCGCATCGCGTTCTAATCGCTTATTTTGACATTTTCTAAATGACTTTCAAATTTTGCGTTATTTTCCGCGGATGCTTGTGGAATTTACTAATATTGTGAATACAAAAAGCGAATGCACTTTGCAGGTCAGTGCAGCTCGACTCTGACATTATTTCATGTAGACCGCGGCGAGACCCCCGACCCGTCACTCGCGCGCCCTGTAAACAACATGCATAGGTACCAGACACCGTTATCTCGCTCTTACTCGATACTTCTGTTAGTGTTACTATTTGGATGTAAATAACTTGTCTAATCATCCGTCTGCACCGGACTAACTAGTCACAATACTAACCGCACGATAATCTAACCCTGCGAGACTAACACATGATATCCTGGTGAGGGTGCGGGCAATGGGCATGCGTGTCGCTTTGGCGGGTGGTGGTGGTGCTGCAGCACGCTGGGGGTGCCGGGTAGACGTGGTGGTAGGTGCGCATGCGTGCGGGCGGGCGCGCGCGGGGGGCTGCGGCGCGGGCGGGGCGGGAGGGCTCGGCGCGGGGCTGCGCCGCCAGTATCGACGCGAGAGTCCGGCGCGGCGCGCGCTCCATCCGCCGCCTTCATCCACCTCACGCTCGCGTTACGTAAATCACCACCATGCCGGACTCCGGGCCCTCCCTCTGCAGCGTCCTCGACCCGCGTAAGTGCCCCCTCCCCCTCGCGCCGGCTTCGCTTCGCCCGCTTTCCTCTCTGTCTGTCGCGACTAACCCGCTAACGCGCAGCCTTCTATTCCAGATGCCTGGTTCGACCCGCAGAGGCTGCATCCCGAAGGTGAGTGGTCATGGAGAGCGGAGGGCAGAAATACGTATAGGTGGCGCGCCGCCAACCGGGCCGCCGCGCCGCCCGGGCAGCGCGCCTCGCCCTGCGGCCCTGCACTGTGACCCACTGCCGCAAGCACTCGTACTCGTAGTGTTGTGTGAGCTCAGTGTGAACACCGCTCCAGTGACATCAACGATAACAGATCGACTCGTGAGCTCGGGGACGATGTCACCAGTGACGGTGCTACTTAGTAATGGTGGAGGTGACGGTGGTGGTGCTGGACGTGGAGTGCTTGGTCGGCTCCGTGCGCATCACGGCTAATCTGTTTCGTGTCGTGAACTCCCGCCAAGCAACGATAAAGTCGTAGTCGCCGCCGGTGACAGAACAATAATAACTCCGCGTGTCGAGTCAAGGTTCGACAAGACTGTCCTAAATGTATCACTATTATTTAATAATACCTACTTTATTTGCGCGAATTACGTCACGTGATACATCACAAACGAAGATCCAAGCTACATTAGCGACTGTAACCGGCCACACGATTCTTTCATAACTTTCTTGTCCATGTAGCTCCTCAACTCCGCGGATTACTTAAACTGTCATTGACCACAGAGGTAGTTGAAACATTCCTCTGCACCGTCTCGAGTATTTATATCTGTAGTATGGGACAAAAAGGTGCAAATAGCTGTGCAGTGCGTACTAGCTAATTGTGTGTCGTCACGGCTACGAGTGTACGACAACGACGTCTTTATATTTATCTGTATGGACTGTATGTGATAAAGTATTGTAGTTGATAGCGACGCTGGCCCGTGCCTCATCTGACTCTTGGATGTCATTAATTTTGTGTTGGTAATGAATGTGTGGCGGCGCGCATGCGCTGTGCCATGCTGCTCACCCTGCACACTTCAAGTCGTCAGCCAAGATGAAATTAGACTGATTTTAACTGATGCTGAGGCCGGTAACTATCTGATTTATAGCGTTTGACGATCTATCAGCTTGACTGGGCCGAGTTTATACATAATAATATACTTCATGTCGGAGATCGCTTTTTAATTATCGAATTACGTTGGCGGCAAGGGACGGCGCGGCGCCTTGCCAATAAGAAACAAAATATTCCACTATTGGCATATGTTTGAATATGGGTTTATTATCTAAAGTCCTTTTATATTCTCCCAACAAGCTAAATTTCGGCGTAGTTCCACAATCCACTTTCCGATTACGCTTATTCTTCAATGCTAAATCACGTGGATTTTGGGCAGTTTTAATTTTGACGTTTGATCCTTGTAACGCTACCCTCAACTTTGTCGAAGTAATTGAGTGCTATGATCTGTACCATTTAGAAGAGACAATAGAGATAAGACATCTTTGGACAGAAGTGTTTGCCAAATGGATCCTAAGTTAGACTTATTTCTGTAACAACGTTTGCTAAGATTTGTGGGTCCCTCTCATTCCCAGACACGCTCAGGACACTTGTTTTGTTCATGTCGTCAGTAACTCGTCCCGTGCCGATGCTCGTTGGGACACACTGCGTAGCTAACAGCTTGTCAGTTGTCCTAATTGAATTATAAGAACATGTCCTACAACTGACCCGCACGTGTCTCCCCCTCTGTTTCACTAGCTAGTCGTAGCTCTTCGCTACAAGTTTTAACGGAAGACTGGTTTTTCTTTGTTTCCTAGTTTTCTACGCGACGAGAGAAACTTGATCGGATACTGGAGGTCGCAGGAATCCTATGTCCATCTACACACATGTGCATAAAGTTGACTGAGTATCTGTTACGTAGGTACTGAGTCGTGCTTCGTCCGTGAGCAGGACGCTATTCCTATCTACTTCTGTTCGTTGTAGCAACTATGTTAACTGTTTAGCACTTGATGACGTGCCCAATGTATGCCCTACGTTAAGTTATTCATTCATGTAAGTCAAAATGGAGAACAAGTCTTTATTAATCGATATGCTCAGCGAGTACTCTGTGTATGTCCTTGGTCAGTACAATATGACGGCGAACAAAAAGTAATGCATGCTCGTAGTTATGATTCCAACTAAGTATTTACACAGGTCCTACTTGCATTGTCTGTTGTACCTGTAGCCACGACGTGACCTCACTGATAAGTCATATTTCATCTTCGCAATCATATTGGTCTCGCCTTGATCTGATGGCTACTCACTAATTGTACTTGCTGCTATAATAGATACTTGCGTCATGCATATAACAAGAACCATAAATGATATTTCGTTGCATAGGTACATGCGTTAATGAGTTAAAAAAAAATTGTGCCGACGACCAGCACACAATCAGTTTCTTCAAATGTTTAAATCTATGTATTTCTTCATAGATATGATGAGAAAGATAAGATTATAGCACGACACAAGGAAGTACAAAACTAAGATAAAATGTGGTCTGGATAACATGTGTGTAGGAATCTCGTGTTTCGTGTACGCACGGCGACACGTGGTGTTCAGTGACAACCGATATGCTCATACATACTACCTACAGAACGTGAGAAAATCATTTTATCAGCACTTAACTCATTAGTAGAGTCACGGTAGAGTGCTGAAAAAAATGATATTCCTACTTTATTATGAGCAGGTAACATTTTGAAAGGAGGTAAATTTTACCAGTGCAATATACTCACAAGATGAAAGTACTTTATCAAACAACGAAACTGTTAAGAGATCCAATTTGTGGAATAAGTGAAACATTAGAATAGGGACGAGTCTGTTGGCGTCATTAGATCTTTTCGTTATTTCAATACATATTCGTTATTCAACACTAATTGATCGCTAATCGGTCTTAAGTTTCGTCAGAATTGTTGAAATGCATCAATATTAATAACATACAAAGACACCGCAGACGACAGAGGAGGGTCTGCGAGTGATGAGCTGCTTCCTTTGGCCCAGTGTCGGTGGCAGCGCGAGTCGCGCCCCGCTCATAAGCGGCGATGTCGCCCGGAGCATGATCCGCTCTCTCATCTGCCACATAGATACCAGCCCAGCCTACACAACTACGAGTACATACCTATGGATTAATGTTACTAATCTTATACCTTTCGTAACAGAACCCTCTGTTGTGCAAGGCGTAAATTAAGTCTTGCAGGAAGCACTTGTCTGAGTAAAGAATAACTTAGCAGATCGCCATGATTTTGAAATGATGTTTTAGGAACACTCACGAATTTCGGAGTAACTATGTCAAAACAGTAGGTATGAATATTTTTGAAATAGTTTCTACGAGGTGTGGGAATGACTCTGATGCCGAAAATTTTGTATTTATAATTTTTCTGTCTATCTGAACGTATGTTCCGGATTGGAGCGGAAACGGTCGAATGAGTTCGGATGACATTGACACACACATAACCCAGATTAACCTCTAAGTCCCTGAGATACCACATTTGGTATAGACATAATGGTTTTTTAATTGTGTCTGTAATTACGGTAATTGACTGGTTAACACATAGGGAAATTTTTAATTCCGGTAATGCGTATCGGTGGGATTTCCGACAGCCACGCGGGTGAAGCCGTGGGTAAAAGCTAATTTCATCAATAACTTGGTGGAAAGTCTCTTATGAAATGCGTTTTTGTAGAACTTTCCTTCACACCGAACATTGTAGGTAACACCAAATAAGATTGGTGGTCGCCACGCGAGCATTCACCTCGTGTGTGACTCAAACGAAGCTTCAAGCTTGTTTTTGCTTCGTCTATAAAAAGTTGTACAAGTGCTGTGTTGAAAAATATTCTTCGAGATCGATACCTGTCGGTCTAAACCTTATTGGAATGAACCTCACAATTAGATATGATCGAGTACTCGACCAGTCGGCTCGACTATCGCCAGAGACAAAGGGTCGTTAGTTCACCTTATCACGGTTATTTTCCTTTGTTAACTGGTTCCATTTGTTTAGACCTATTGTGGTCACATAATTTAATGATGGTTTACGTTTTTATGACGTGTCGATGCGTTTATCACTCGACCTACTTCTAATGCAACCGTCGTAGGATCTGAGAATGTTGTTCATTGTAAAGAGGAATGCGTGTTTCGGTTGAATTAGAATATTTCAATGTGTGTAGGACTGTTGGAGCGAGCGTGTGCGGCGGCGTGCGGCATGCGGCACTGTGTTCGGAAGCCGCACTCGCACTGGGACTGCGCGTTATTTTTACCACTGTGTCGTGTCGTGACGACACGCGGCGACCTCCGCGCATTGTCTCTCTCTCCACCATATTGTGATTAACTTTCATCTTTCCGCACATCGCGCCCTGTAAACACATTCATTCATACAAACTACTGGTAACTGCCGACACAGACTTAATGTTCCGTCCCATTGGATTAGAAATGCGTACCAGCTGTGTACCTACAGTGTACGGAATCAATTAACTATCATGTAATATGCAGATGTGCATGAATAGGTACATACTAGTAGACTACACACCGCGGATGTCCGCCGCAGCTCCACCTAGGTAAAACAACATCGGGCGCTTACACGTGTGTCAGAAACAGAAACAAAACTGTCACTGTCAGTAATATGTTTGGTACGTAAGTAGGTATCCGTTTTCCAAAATCTCACCAAACACACTACTGTGCTTTTGATGGGCTTTAGACGCTGGCTAACCATTGAGAAACTACGGTACACGCTTTACAAAGTCCTCATATCTAAAAATGTAAGCTTGAGGGAGAATGCGCTATGTAAGGAAATTGTCATTCCGATCACGCCTTGCTTCCCCGTCTTTGTGGGCAGAGGTATACGTGTTGGTGTACGAATATTCTCATTCAGTGGAACTGTATGAATCTTACGAGGGCAGTATTGGATGATTTGAATGATTATAATTCTGTAAATACATACACAGCAGGCCAAAAGTTTAAGACCACCTTAATTAAAGTAGGGAAATAACGTAAAACTCCAATATAATATTAAATATTTAATTAATCTGTTTAATTATCTAATAAAACACTAATTGACAAACAATACGTACATAATGTACTTTAAAAGCATAAAGAAATATTAACAGTCCATGCTAAAAGGGGCCATTCATTTATTACATAAGACGATTTAGGGGGGCAGGGGGTCGACCATGTCTTATTTATTCTTACAAGGGGGTGGGAGGGAGTCTCGATAGTTCTTACGTCAGATCAAAAAAATGCGCAAAATTAAAATTATACTTTGAAAAAGCGCGGGCAACCGGGCGATTGCCGAGGTTCACTGGGTTGCGTATAGGTAAACGATATTTCCATTTCCATGGCAACCGACCCGCGCCACCCGCACTGCACCTTCCGGGGTTGAAGAAGTTTTGTTCCGCATCGGGGCTGATGTGGGATGGGTGGACGTCGTGAATAAGCAACTAGAAGCGACACCTATTACTAGAGATGTTCCAGTGGCAGATTCAATTTCCGAGTGGGTTTTGAGCCCCTGGGCTGAAAATCTTATGTCGTTACCTACCTAGATGAATGATTAAAACTAAAGTTTATGAAACCAAAAGATAAAGATTATTAATACCTTTGAAATTACTATTGTTACTTTGAAAAATAAACCAAACTTGTATTAATTTTTTCCTTTAGATTCTTACGTACTTAATAAATATTAAACGGGGGGAGGGGGTCGGCCTATTCTTATGTTTTCTTATAATAGGGGGGGAGGGGGTCAAAAACTAGCGAAAATAGTCTTACGTAATAAATGAATGGCCCCAAAAAGGCTATAGTTAGCTAAACCGATTTTTATCAAAAAAATTGGTTGCCTGTAAAGTCGGTATACGGGCGAAAGTTTTACGTGACAACGACTTTGAGTGGTAAAATAATTTTAATGTGAATATTCATTCGTATAGTAGGAAGAAGGATGAAATAATAGTAACAATTTAAAACATTTATTTATACAAAGAATTATATTTAAAGGCGCGTGCCTTTCACTTTTTATGTCTGTCTCTCTCGCTCTTAGGCGGGCTAACCATGCCCGAGTGGAAGGGACGCGTGCCTCTCACTCGCTCTCATTGTGAGCGCATAACGTGAGCGGAGCGTAACGCAGTTTCTTGAAGTGTCACCCGGCAAACCAATTTATAAGACGTTGTCACGTCAAATTTAACACCCCTCGTGCCTCTTTCTCTTTTAAATATCTTCTGCATAATTTTGAGGTTTTTTTGTTTTTTTTCATTGTTTTTGTACTGTTCCTTATTCAAAATTCCTTCAATTTTGATCAAATTGCCAGCTCCTTGGCTAGAAAAGCAACCCTAGAGCATAATTGAGCCACCACCATGCTTGATTGTTGGGACTACACAGTCTGGCATCATCTTTTCTTGGGCACTGCGTCGAACGTAAATTCTTCGTTTTGAACCGAATAGTTCAAACTGGGATTCTTCTGATAATTGTTATAATTTTCGCACAGGTTTTTCTCGTCATCATTAAAACAAACAAGCGATGCTACATTACAAAGATGTGTACCGAAGACACGTTCTTCTCAGAGATCATCTGTACTATTGTCGGTTATCGAAGAAACGTAGAAATGGTCGTCATAGAAACAGTAGTGTATTCAGCTTGATAAGGCAATTAAAGGTTGGATGGCATTGACCGTGTGGCGGCTGGCAGCGCCGCGCGGTGCCAAGTGCGTGCAGCGAGCGCTGCGCTAGCGCCTGCGTGTTTGTTGTGGCGCGGAGTCGCACGCAGTCGTCGCGTCCCGTGCGCCCGGGCGGCGCGGCGCGTGGCGCCCGCGCACACTGATAGATAACGAAAGCCTTTCCACATACGCACCGACTTTCAGTTTCAACACTCACGTTGTGTACAACAAACTCGTTTGGTGCTGGTATGTAGTATGTTAAGTCGCGTGTGCCGCATGCACCAGCATTTTGTATTTATTACGAACGTGCTTCAAGCCCCTATTTATTCTTGTATATGAGTATTTACTACAGTAGCTAACTGAGGCGAAGTTTGTTTTTGTTTCCAGCGCGTTGGGCATTGATTTAAATTCTTGTATTTATATCTTCGTTGCCGTCTGTTTCCTTCTTTGTAAGTTTCGTTCGTGAGAGTATCGTGTTTAGTACTTATTTGAATATTTGGGTCCAGTCTTTCATGCCACTGCATCGAATTTATTTCTAAATCGTTTTTAGGAAGCAACGTTTTGAACTTTCTAATCGATCACGAATTCTGAGTTAATAGCCTGGGTAGTTATGAATCAACCGTTCAACATAAAGTTTCCCATCGAAGCCGACGTGAAGTTTTGAAATGCGAGAGTAACCTGCCTAACTAACAAACTCAGCAGTTCAACACGACCATGTTATATTGTTCATGATTTGGCGATGAAACATTGAAATGCGATTTTAGAACCATTTTTTATTTGAACTTTAGAAATACACTATTTTAACTGTAAAATTACGTCTGTAAATCATATTAATCAGCGAATCGGCCTGTGAAGTGGACACTCATGACAGTTGTAGGCAGTAGGCACCGACCGACCTACTGTGAGGCGTGCGTTGTTGTTGCTCGTCGTCCAAGCTCTCCCTAAGCCAAACTGTGTCTATGCCTACCTTCGTCATCACACTCATCACAGGCGTTTCTAGAATGTACCTACCCACTCCTTTTGTGAAGGCACCACATATTATTAGATACTGCCTCATAATTACTTCATAAATAAATTCAAATGATACCTCCGGCCCGCAAGTTCCCGATATAGTAGTATGACTCACACAAGATTCGATTAAAGCGATCCATCGATCAGTATTGTTCGGACGTATGTTTCTTCAACGTAAAACACTTAAGTAATGCTATTGAAATTACTAAATTTAATTTAGGATAATAATGATCATCTGGGACTGATCTCTTGCCTTGCAATTTGGTTCATAGGCAACCGTGTATAGTCGACGTCGTAATTTGTTCACCACCCTAAAGTCCCGCATTAACTAGGGTACAAACCCGTGACACGTGTCATTAGTGATGTCGGGCGAAGTCTTCCGATATAGCCGGTCTTCGCTCGAGATGTCTAGCGTCGTTGCGGTTAACGTTGTGTGAACAACGTCAAGGTCTATTTGAGCGTTAATACCGATTTGACAGATGATTATAACCTAGATAATGTTAAAGATGGTTTCTCTAAAACTTCTTGACTTGGAGTTCTCGAACAAAAGTGGTAAACCAATTATGTGGTTACTTATACGTAAGGAAACACTGGTGCCGATTCTGTTGTCACAAAATTCTCTAAACTAAACTAAAAATCACTAAAATTTGGTTTATTCCTGTCAAACGACGATTTCCTATTCTGAAATAGACGAAAGTGACACAACTTAACTATATTTTAGTTTGACAGCACTAAGATTGCACTGAGTTATTAGTTTAGTGAAAATGTCAATTTTGCTATTCTGAGTTTGCCGGTTTTCACCAAAAATTTTGACTATAATAATTTATTTTAACTAAATCTGACTATTTTTTAAGCGCGATTAAAAAGGTGTGGAATAAAACTAGTGGTCATGAACTAAAATTCTCAACAACGCCTTGCCTTCACGTGCAAAAACAGTTCTGTATTTTTTATTTTCTTTTTGCTTATATCTTGAAAATGGCGTGTCCTATCGCAAAAATAATGAAATTTTCGACCCCCTTAGTATTCCCCGGAACATTTAAATATCAACACGTGGGTAACATTTTTTTTATATTTTTCAAACAAAAGTGAAAAATTCCCTAAAAAACACGTCCAGGCTGCACACTAGCACGCGCCTTCGTCTCTCAAAAAATTCATTCTACGCAATGCACACACAAGTAAACGTTGCGAAAACAAAAGAAAAAAAAAATACCACGCTGAGTCGCGATTGTCAAATTCGATTTTAGTCGTGTCAAAATAGTTTTTTAATTTAGAGATTTTTCCTTGCAGAATAGCGTTACAATTCTCATAGCCAAAAGTAAGGAATTTTAGAGATAGTTTAGTTAGTTTAGTTCGTGTACAACAGAATCGGCACCACTAACTACAAATTTAAAGCATCGTTATGAAAGAATGTGCTAAGTACGTAATTAGGGTTTTGGCTAGCCTTGAAAGGCGTTAAATAGAGCCTTCGAGTATTGTATGTGATGTGACAATGTATGGAGCGGTCGGGATGTGTCGCGTGGCAGCGGGCGCGGGCGCTGCGGTGTCAGCCGGGTCAGCGTCACGGTGACGTGTGTGAAAGGCAGGGCCGCGTGGCGCCCGCCATGTGCGCGGCAGGCAGCGCGCGCGCCGGCCGCTCACTCCGCTGCCATGGCGCGCCCCAAGCACTCGCCGCGACACAACGCGCAGTACGAGCCCCTGCCGCCCCGAGGACCAGGTACTAACCCTCGCCGGCCGCGCGCGCCAGCCGCCTGGACGTGTGTGTGATGTGTCAGTGCGCCCCCTGCTCCCGGTGCGCCGGTGCGCCGCGGGTGTATCGCCCGGCCCCGTGTGGACGTGGAACGGAAGCCTCAGCCGTGTAACGTAGGCAAGGGGCAAGTCGCGAGCCATACGGTGTTTGTTTCCGAACTCACTATATAAGTTTTCTTTCATCTTTTAAAAGGTTTCACGCGTCGATAATCTTATCGTTTGGTGCGATAGTTCAACTTTAATTTAGTAGAGTTTACAAAACAAAGCAATCGTATACTTAGTATTATTTATTACGGGTATAATTTACAGTGTTATTTATTATTGACTGAAAAATCATGTTATATTTCGAGTTCATGTTCTGATAGACAAGACAACAATCGAAACTAAATAACGGTACATTCTTAGCGCCATTGGATTGACTCGCTCCATAACACATACGGTTGTTTGAACGAAGCCTCATTGAGAAAGTTTGGAAGGTTTGAAATAACCGGTTCGCATCTCGCAAGTCTGGACTGGCTCGGCGCTCACCGTTAATCAAAACTTATTGAGATCATCGACGGATTCAATTTTATGGTCAGAACTTTAATAAAAACTTTTGATGATCATAGTGCGTAACGTCAAGTTATCGTTGAAAGAACTGGAGTGGGTTATCCTGAGAGTTATAATAACGTCATTAAAATATGTATTCTATTAGGTATGTCAAGTTAATTGTGTGAACCTGTTTCCCAGTCAACACCGCTAGCTAGGGTCGCAGTAAGTGTTGGTATTAACCGTTGTGGTGTGTGCAGTGGAGTCGCTGATCTACTGGCGGGCGGCGGCGCCGAGTGGGCTGGCGCTGGGCGCTGGGCTGGCGCTGCTGGTGGCGCTGGCGTGCTGCTCCGTGGTGTCGGTGCTGGCCTACGCTTCGCTGTTGGCACTTTCGGCCGCCGTGGCCTTCCGTATCTACAAGAATGTGCTGCAGGCTGTGCAGAAGACTAATGATGGACATCCATTCAAGTTAGTACTTAACTCTCTCTCACTACTAAACTATGATCACTCATTATCTGGCAATGCCACAAGACATGCCATTTGCTGAAGACGCTCAGTACAGGATGGTGATTTGAGATGATATCTCTGGAGAGCAAGATACAGTTACCTAGATTACATACATTACGTACATTCTCACGTTTTATTGTATGACTCGTAGAAGGTTTGAATGCTGAAGACGATTTCCTACGGCTGCTATGGGTATCTAATACCAAGTTGCCCTTGCCTCCCCTGCGGCATCTCAAATAACCACCATGTATGAAATGTCCAATTTCATATTATTTAGAGACGAAAAGATCCGTGCCAAGCATTCACTATTGGTTGAACGAAAAATAATACCGAACGCTGTATATCACAAAAGATGATTATTCTGGCCGGAATGTTCAAACATGTGGACATCGTGAGTTACTCAATCATCAACAATGGAATATCCCTATCAATACACGCGAATAGAAGTGTAACTTTGGACAGCATCAGTAATTTAACGTTGATTTACTTTTACACTAAGACATCTTGTCTAATGACCAAATTTGCAACTCCAACAGAACTGTCAAATTTTAGCGTAAGTTACTCTTCTGTTGATGTATTCCTGACGACTTTGTATGTCTTCTCACGTACACGAGGGGCAATGGTGAACGTACGGACACATACATTATGTATTACTATTGTGAATAGGAGTGTAATCAGCGCACTTGTAATGTTTATTCAGATGTTAGCAGAACTTGCGTAATCTTAAATTCGGCCAAAACGTAGGGAGTAATTCAGCTGACAACGTGTGGTCACCATATTTTGAAAAGTATTTTTATTTTTTTGATACTATATTATCGTTATACATATATTGATGAATGAAGGACATCAGCTTCATATTAAAAATAAAAATGCAGTGCGCTAGTTGTTCCTTACATTACTTTGGGGTAAGATGTAATCGTTATTAGATTAATTTATTGAGAAAGTTAGAACCAGTATATACGTACCTACTTATCTACCTATCAAAATTGTAATGTTTCTGCATACTTAAGGTTAAAAGATGACAAGTTTATCACAAGATAAACTTGTATTCACATTGTTGCACTCAAGTGCAGCAATTTGACTAGCCTAATAATATCTAATAATTACGCTCAGTACGCAATTATTTTAGCACAAATTAGAAACTTGATTGACATACATTTTACATAAATTGTTTAGGTTATACCTACTTATTTTTTGCAGATTTTACAATATTAATCTAGACAACGTTTTTTGTTACTATTGTACGGAATCTAGTTCAACGTAGCCCACGTAACGTAGCGTAGATTTAGAAAGTACAAATCAAATGTTACAGATAGAGCTAGCACGGATAACCTACATACGTAAAACCAAAACTTTGCCTTCTAAAACATTTTTTTCACTTCGAAATAATATCGACTATCTTTCTAAAAAACCGGCCAAGTGCGAGTCGGACTCGCTCACCGAGGGTTCCGTACAAACCTGTAGGTATTATCGGTTTAAATTTTTTTTTTATTTTTATTTTATATTTCAGTTGAATGAATGTAAGGTAAATTGCGTTATACGATTTATAACGTTTTAAAAAAAAACTACTCGCTCGATCTCGTTCAAACCAATTTTCGGTGGTAGTTTACACGGTAATGTACATCATATATTTTTTTTAGTTTTATCATTATCTTATTTGATGATGTCCAATAAGGCTCGACTGGCTGTTCACAATGGTGTACTGGTGCCTACGCTTATGTATGGGAGTGAATGTTGGGTGTGGCAAAAGAAGCATGAAAGTGGAATAAATGCTGTGGAAATGCGTTCCTTGCGAAGCATGTGTGGTGTGACTATGAATGATAGGCTGAGAAATGATGTGATAAGAGAACGGTGTGGTTTAAAAGAAGATATAGTGACAAAAATTGAAAAAAGTATGCTTAGATGGTTTGGTCATGTTGAGAGGATGAATGAAGGACGACTCACAAAAGGTATTTACAAGGCAGATGTGAGTGGAAACACCGGGAGGGGACGCCCTAGGAGGACATATAGTGACCTTATTGGTGATGTTCTTCAGAAAGGTCAGGTGCGTAGTACTCGCAACCGGCGTGTGTGTATGACCAATTGTATGAACCTTAAAGAGGCAAAAGGAGTGTGTAGAGATCGTAGCAGGTGGCGTTCCGTGGTTTCTGCCTACCCCCATGGGAAAAAGGCGTGATTGTATGTATGTATTATCTTATTTTAGAAGTTACTTATTTTACCACTTTGGAAGTGTCTCTCGCGCAAACTATTCAGTTTAGAAAAAAATGATACTAGAAACCTCAATACCATTTTTGAAGACCTATTCATAGATATCCCACACGTATGGGTTTGATGAAAAAAACAAAATTTGAGTTTCAGTTCTAAGTATGGGGAACCCCAACAATTTTTTTTTCTATTTTAGTGTAAAAATCTTGATGTGGTTCACAGAATACATCTACTTACCAAGTTTCAACAGCGTAGCTCTTATAGTTTCGGAGAAAAGTGGCTGTGACATACGGACGGACAGACAGACAGACAGACAGACGGACAGATAGACAGACATGACGAATCTATAAGGGTTCCGTTTTTTGCCATTTGGCAACGGAACCCTAAAAATGTCAGAACGTTGTGTTAGAAATTGGAATGGTGCCCGATGAAATGGAAGGTCGCTCCCTGGCGGATTAGAATGTAATATCATTATCGGCGCCCGCTCTTGAGGGAATTACTTCAGGGAATGTCACACTCACACAGCTACCGGATCGGTGGGCGACGGCTAACATGCGTAGAGAACGGGAGCGATTTAATATTTTTGAAAGTTTTTTGTTGTACAATCGACCTCGTAACTGCTTTACCACCTTTTGACAAAACCCTCCAGTAAATTGAAACATCAACAAAGAATTGTTGGTTTTATTGGCCGGTCGTTGTTTTTTCGGCCGAACTGTATACAGATAATAATGTTTTTTTATTCGTTTTATCATGAGGTATTTAACTAGGAAAACTATATACTTTTTATTTACTTTTTCAAAGAATAAACGGTCTGACATTATATGCGAGGGGAAGCATTGTTTCAGCATTTTCTAAGTAATTACTAACTAAAAAGATACAATTTCTCAAAAAAATATAATTTTACTATTGATAAATTGGGAGAGAACGGGTAGAAAATAATAAAAGAATCGGCAAAAAACGAAAATTGTCGAAAATTGATATTACTGGCCACAATTTCCGAAAACTGAACACGTGATGTAGTCAGAACTCGCACGAAACTCTACTTACGTGAGAGCTCGTTCACATTAGGTCGGCCCGACAGTTTTATCGGGCCAGTAAACGTGTCGGATTCATATTGGTATATGTATTTCAATAGCGCCGTTCACATTAGGGCGACCCGATAAAACTAACGGAGCAGACACTTTTACCGGACGTTCAGCCACGATATCTATCGGGTCGGGCATAATATTGGCGTACTAGCAAGTATAGCGCCACATTAGATCGGATCGGCAGCTTCTAGTGTGAACAGCAACACCCAACAGCCGGTAAACGGTAAAACTGTCGGCCCGACCTAATGTGAACGAGCTCTGACATTCAACCTTAGGGTGGTAAAGCACTTACGATTACAACGCTGACTCTACGAATAGCGATCTCGACAACAGCTAATGTAACTATCACTCTCACTGTAAACGAAGTCTAGCAATGGATATTTTAGATTTATTTTTTACGTTGGTGTTTGTTTAAAAATAAACTTTAACACAGTGCGTTTTTTTTTCTTTTTGTCTATTAAAAAAGAAAAATTGTTAAATGGGTACCATGATAAAAAGTGTTTACCTTGTATGTGAGTTACCGGCAGCATCAAGCTAGTAACATATGGTAACAGTTGCAAGAGTGATTGTGTTTGTCAGTGCGTGTGCTTGTGTTCCAGATGGCTGTTGGAGAAAGACATCAGCGTGCCGGCGGAGCGCGCGCAGTCGCTAGCGGCCGCCGCCACCGCGCACCTCAACGCGGGGCTCGCTGAGCTGCGCAGGTACGTCACACTCACACGTACATAGTACACACGTACATACAGCACAGAGACATCAGCGTGCTGGCGTTAATATTGTTGTAAATGAGTAATTCTAATAACTAATAATATTTTTAAAGTTTTCGCAATAATCTAAACGTGAAACTACATCAGTTCTTAAAATCTCTATAAAACGTATTATAACACCCTGTATACACATCATCATCATCTTTGCGATATCCCGGTTGCATCCTCCGAAAGGATGCAACCGGGATATCGCAAAGATGATGCTGCCCGGGGTCCGCTTTCTTGCCTTTAGCTCTCCACTTCGGACGGTCTTGTGCATCCCTTATGGTGAGTTTGTTGGTACGCATGTCATTCGCTACGACGTCAAGCCAGCACTTTTTGGGTCTGCCCCTTCTACAGGGACCCGGCGGAGGCGGCATGGCCAGACATTTGATCCTCACATAGCTAGCCGGTTTCCGTAGTACGTGCCCGTACCAACGTAGGCGACACTCCTGCAATTTGTCTGCTATGTCACGGATATGAAGGCTGCCGCGAATGCGTGAGTTCTTGACGCGGTCTCTCCGCGTAACTCCGGCCATCCAGCGCAACATTTTCATTTCCGTGACACGCAGTTCTTGCTTGTGCCGCTCAAGTACGGGCCACGCCCCACTGCCATATAAAAGGACAGGCCTAATGATGGATTTATAGACCTGTCCCTTCAGCTTAACCGGTATCTTGGGGTCACAAATGACACCAGACACCTCTCGCCATTTGGCCCACATAACACCCTGTATAAACATTCATATAAAAGTACAGAGTAAGCCAGATCACACGGTACGCTACGCGCAATGAGGACGTTGTGTTAGTTTTGTTTATAGACGCGTTTCATTGAAATACATAAAAAATCATACGTTATGGGTGAATTTGTATTATTCGATAGATTTTTTGTGATCAGATCACTGACCAACGAGTCAGTAATGCATCTAGGTTGGAATTCTTTTTTTGAAATTATAAGATTTTTACTGGTTAAATGAGATAATATTTTCGGAAAATTGCATTTACTTACGTAATAGCTATTTAAACCGAAATCCCCAGTAGGAGCTACTTCTGATCACGTTCGAGAGCGACTTGCGTATCTCAATACGTCACGCTTCGTTATTATATCAGTGCTTTCGCCTCCTGGAGGACTCCAATGAAGGAATTCGCCCGCTGTACCATGCCGTGACCCAGTGGCGCCGTGTTGCAGGTTGTTCCTGGTGGAGGACCTGGTGGACTCGCTGAAGTTCGGCGTGCTGCTGTGGTGCCTCACGTACGTCGGCGCCTGCTTCAACGGCATCACGCTCATCATACTCGGTCAGTACACACCACCAACATCTTTACTCATTATTACAGGGTGTAACGGGACCACTCACGTAGCCGTTATCTACGCATGCTGTATATCAAACTAAGTAACATATATTACGAAGAAACACTTTGACACGAAATTCCTTTATTTTTGGTGTCATAGATCGCTGTTTTAGGCAGCGCGCATTATCTTCTCAAGTCATCATTCTTTTCCTAACTCCTGTATCAAAGACGAACCGGTTCAGTCAGACATAAGCCTGCCGGTGTGGAATATTTATCTTAATACAGCAGATTTCATCACGACAGCCGTTACCGTTGCTATCGCGATATATTTAGGTATAATATCATTAAATAATCCAATGAAAAAAAAAAAAAAACAGAATTGCTTATCATCAACGAATTATATTGGTTTTCTTATAAAAAAATAAGGTAGTCACTCTCGGATTCATGGCGTGCTAACGTTGTACGGTCGATTGGGCAACCGTCTCGGCTCCAGTCGACTGTTAAACATCTTGACGTTTATCTAAAGAAACTTCAGCGCACGACGCCGACGGACTAATTTTCATAAAAAATGTTCGAAGTAGAAACAACAACATGCCTGTATTACTCGAAGCAGTAGACAGGTTTAATACACTCATATTTTGTACGTCCCGTGTTATTCAGGGGCTAGCCTTGTTGCTATTAACTGGTTGAATGGAACTATTAGGTCACAGATCATAAACAATCGTACGCATGTGACTGAATGGCTTAACATTGATTGAAGTTACAATCGTAAACAATGTCGGACGAACGGGCGCAGGTTGTAGTCACACGTCCTTTAGTAGTAAATTCAATGTAATCGGTGTTCATATTCATAATAATATTGAATATGAACACCGATTACATTGATTAAATGAAGTCTCAATCGCTTGCTATGCAGCTATTGGTGGAGACACTAAAAACAACCTCGTTAGAAGTAAGAAGAGATTAAAGTGGAAGGGAGACCTGGCAGGGTCGCGAGATTCGTTCGAAAGAGTTACCGTGGCCCTGGCATATGGGCAACTGAAGGAACACGTTGGGTTTAAGTCAGTAAAAGTCTGACACGCCCTCCCGCTAAGCCCAGAGCGGGAGAAGTCATTTGATGATTTCCCATCAAAAAAAGGGAGACCTGCCGGGGTATGGTCTTGGTCTCAATATTTGACAGATAGCAGGTCTATATCAACGATTAGTGAAGTGTTAAAGAGATTTTGAGACATGTCCTGTGCGCTAACAGAGTACTTGTTTGCAGTATATTAGTAAGTACCTAATAGCATGTGTTGTGTAATGTTTGCAGGATGGATAGCGCTCTTCACGCTGCCGAAGGCGTACGAGATGAACAAGGCGCAAGTAGACGCCAACCTCGAGCTGGCGCGCGGCAAGATCAACGAGATTTCCGCCAAGTGAGTGATACCCACTGCTAGTTAGGAGCCATCCATTTTATCATTTTTGTACTCAGTTTGTGGGAACCCGCCTGGGCTGGCGAATCTTAATACTAGCCTTAACCTAGCTACGACGGCAAATATAATTCTGTAATTTGTTACTCCTTTAATTAAATTTATTATCCATCAATTACGTCACCCGTTAAGGGGAGGTAGTACTACAGCACCAAAAATCATAAAATTCGAGTGAGGTAATTTATGGATGACCTGCAAACGACGAGCGTTTATACACAAAAGTGAGCAACTGAGTCAAGTGCACAGGCAAAAATCATTTACTTTCGATTGCCCTGTCTTTGTTCATTTTTGTTTAAGTACTTTGCAATGCTTATTTCTTAAACTCTTAGTCACTAGCTCAACATTGTCAAATTATCTGCCTAGAAATTATATACCTAATCTTCCCTTTTTGGTCCTATTGTTAATATTGTGTTTGTGTATGCGGTAAGTGGTTTTTGAAGCTTTTGACAAAAACTCTCAGTAAAATAAAACTAAGGTTGAAATATTAACTGTCACGTTGAATTTGAAATTTAAAATAGACCTAGACGTTGTATGACTGGCAAGTTACATTCAATCTTAGAGTGGTAATACAATTACGAAGTCGACTATACTACAATAAAAATATATATTCAATCCTTATGTCGCTTCCAGTGAAATAACATCATTATCAAATCAGTCAACAAAGCCTGTAAATCTGTAATATCTTATACCTTTAAACGAGCAATTCTTGTATATATATATATAATCTGAATCTCGGAAACGGCTCCAACGATTTTCATGAAATTTAGTATACAGGGGGTTTCGGGGGCGACAAATCGATCTAGCTAGGATTCATTTTTATAAAATGTCATTTTATTCGTGTTTTCAATGACCAACTTTATCGATAATCAACTTGAACATAAACTTATTATTTTAAACACAATTTGCCAAAAAATACCGAGCAAAGCTCGGTCGTCCAGATATTTATCTATTATTTCAAAATCAGTCTGTGATATGATTGCCCCTAGAGTGGGGTAAATAGAGGTCTTTCTGCACAGAGATAAGAAATGAGCATTAAATGACAGGAAGTTTCGAACAGAGAGATAGACTACCATAATACATGTTCACATTATGGTATATTTATCGTGCTGTTGTACGTTTCTGAATAATCAACGTGAAAAGGGGACCATTGCAAGATCTGCATGTCTCCTTGAAAGCAAATAACGAGCTTACACTCACTATATGTATTTTGCTTGCATTATATGATATTGACATTTTGAGTCAGCAATAAATGAGTCAGTATTATTTCCACTCTGCTGTGTAATCAACATGTAGTTCTCTAAACTCTAAGTAACAATATATTGGAATATTTATTTAGGTATCTATTGGTCAACAATTTCATCAATGTCACGTGTGGGTGTGAAACTATTTTAAATTTCATACTTATGATGAAGGATTTCCTTTTAAAATTTTAATGAACAGCGTAGTTTTAAATGTTTCTATTTACTTTTCAACTACTGGCTGAAAGATTGGGAACAATTGTCGGCATCCTGGTTCAAACTGTCTATTCTAAATGTAGTTATACTACTTACACTAGGAAATACATAAGATCGGAAAGTCATTTATTCACTAACTATATTGAGAGTCAGTTTTTGAACGTCAAAATAACATCAGACAGTCCCCCAAAACGCCCGCCTTTTCCTAGTGCTTTAGTTGGGAAGCAGTTTGTTTCCATGCAATCAATGTTTTGTAGAGCGACGTCTCTCCCTCTCAGATCTGTTAAGCTAGATGTGTCATTAACGCTTCATCACTGCAGGCATCCTTTTTTCATCCTTCCATTGTTATAATATATCCATACCCGACGAGTGTGAATGTACCTCCGTGTAATGTTTGCACAGCCGATCATACCTCAATTCTATAAACGTCGTCCGAAAAACTGATGAGTTTCACTGAGAGAAACAAAAATATTGTCCATCTGTTACAATAACAGCCATATATGAACCTTGGAATAATAAATTAAATACGAATTATATTTACCTGAGATCCACATGCTCTGTGTAAAGCACCATGCAGTTAACTCTTTCACACTCTTTATGGTTGCAATCCATGCTCTGCTCATGATGTAGTAGTATGTGTATAGCAGATGGATGTCATGTACGATTAGGGAAATTAATTGTTTAGCAGATTGGCACACGCGGTGATATAGTCAAATAATGACAGTAGTGTTTTGAATATGCGGATGATTTCGGATTTGCTAAGCAACGAGTTCCCCTGAGTGCACGATGCAGTAGCACGTGTGAGTGCAGGCGTGAGTGTGTGTGCGTGTTGCAGTGTGTGTTGCGTGTTGCAGTGTGTGTTGCGTGTTGCAGGGTGCGCGCGGCCGTGCCGCTGGGCAGGAAGGCGGACAGCGAGAAGGACAAGTAGAGGAGCGCTTCACACGCACGCGCGCAGTACTTCACTGTTTGTTATATTTATTATTATGTACTATTAAAGATAACTACTTTACGTGTAAAGCTTTATGAGACGAGTCATGCGGAGATTATTGTATTTGCTTTTTGAAATTTTAAATTAAAATACTGTCGAACCGACCGTTGTTTTTATTTGTTGTTTCACGAACCCTTCTCAGTTGGATACTATTCCAAATGTAATCTATTAGTTACACTAAATGCATCAGAGCAGTGACCTACAATAACGCAATGAATGTTGTCAAAATGAAAATGATCACGAGATCTACTTATGTACAGTCAGTCTCTAAAAATATATACCTACATCGACACGAAATCATTTAATATTCTACAATTTTTGTTTTATAATTTTGTATCAATGTATAGCTAAGAAATATATGGCTCCGCCCTGGAACGCAATTAATGTGGTGCTGTCCCACAAACAATGCAGCACTTAACATTTTGTCCAGCATGTCCTGCTGTTTGCACGCTACAGGAGTTGATGGATGCCTCTGAAAGTGCTAAGCTCGTAGCCAAATTCTGGGCTGACTCTATTTATATTGCTATCGACACGCTAAGAAGAAGACTGGGGTGAATTCGCAAAAATACTGATGTTACAGACTGATCATTCTTGAGATGTGTTTTGTGCTTTAATTTTGTGTGTGACTAGGCTGTCCCATTAGGTTAAGACCTGTAATGATCGTTTTAAGGCATTTAAGTACTTAAATAAATATCTCATCAGCTTTTTGAGGCTGACTTCACTATTGTTGCAACCGGTTGCAGCCTACAACTCCGGCTCCGCACGGGAATTGTCGCACCACCCACCGCCGCGCCGGCGATTAAAGTTAAGCGAGTAGAAGTAGCGACTCTAGCGAGAGCGTGATGGCGATACCTACTGGTATGTACCAAGCGAGAGTCTCTCAGCGAGTGAATACTCTCCTTGGATACCTAGCTCCTGCGCTGCGACAACGAGTACTCGTCGGCGCGCGGTGGTACGAACGAGTAGCGATGAACCATTAATAAATGTCTTACTGACACGGGACCTGCAGGCCTCTGCACGTTCCTTGAGCGAGGAAATAGTCGAGAACTACCGCCCCTAAGGCTACCCACTGACCGTTATTTCCTCACCGGCGGCGGGAGAGGCGCCCTCGTCAACGTTCAACAGAGGAGCCGCGACATGTGTACCCAGAACATCAAACACGTGATGAAACAGTCACGTGACTCACGTGTTCGTCTCAAAGGCGAGATCACGACGATTTTTTTTTTTTTTCAAAACCATAGCAATAAAATAAAAAGTCAAACCTTACATACAATCTCAACAATCCTGTGATTTGTGTCTACTAATACAAGTATAATTACGTGTGTGATTATAAATACCTATGTACGTTACGCGGTTGTTTGAGCTTGATTCACACTGACCTAGTGACCTCCGTACTAGTGAAAACTGTATCACGGCAGGTCAGTCTGCCTCGTTCACAAACACTCACACACTTGCACACAATTACCAAATTTGCATTTGATTGCTAAGTAAAACAATGATCTATGAGTATGGCTATAAAACACTGATACTTAGAAGGTATTACTTGGTGACAAAATAATGAGGGTAATTATAAAATATTTAAAGCAGGTAAAGGTCTATGCAAACATCTCAGACAAAAGTTTGAATCTTACGAGTAGTTACGAGTTACGGTTTTTTTGTTAAAAGTTCAAACTTATAACAAAAAAATATTAAAATTAACATAATAGTTATGTAATGATGATTAGTACTATAAAAACAACCAAAACGTAAATTGTAAACATAAAGAAACAACATTTATGGTCCTTGCGTACAGTTGCTACAACATACTTAATAAGTTGGACTATAATGATAGACGCGCTGTGTCAAATAGTTTCACGAATGTGCGGTTGTTATACCTACCATACGTACAGTACCGTCTTTACCATAAGGGCACACGGGGCCCGTGCCCAGGGCCCCCATTGTCAAGGGGCCCCGAAGGACCGACAATTTCCCTCACACATTTATTCTCAAAAAAAAATTGTCGGGCACATTACACTTTTTTCACAAATCAGTAATCTTATCAGAAGGTATTTACAAGGCACATACTGCGCCATTATGTCGATGACTGCGCCTATTTCTACTGTACTAATTAATAATATTTCCGAACGCATCCTACCTAATTTACTAAGTACACAATCTAGCGATCACTCACGCAATCCCTCCGATTCCAAAGTCACGCTGCACCGTCTAAACAAGGCGTAGACAGCCTTTCTCAAAGTGGGCGATAACGCTCCCTTGTGGGCGCTGCAGGCCTAAAGGGAGGTGGGAAGAGACCCAGAAAAAAAACATGACGTTGTGTAGAGTAGACACAACGCCCAGCAAATACCATTTTAAACTTTTTTGTAAGCCTGATATTCCTTTAAAAGATTGTCACGGGCAGAGCTACGAAAATGCATCAAATATGTCTGGAAAGTACTCTGGTGTTCAGTCAAGAATAAAAGAAGTTTGCGAATTTGCGATTAACGTTCCATGTGCGGCACATTCGCTAAATTTAGTGGGTGTTCAGGCTGTAAGTGTTTTACTGAAGCAGTAGCATTCTTTCAACTTCTACAAAAATTGTTAATTTTTTTCTCGGCTTCGACAATACGATGGGAAATTTAGACAGAGCATTTAGGTGCAAATAGAGTCTTGAAGTCTCTTTCGGAAACTAGATGGTCTGCACGCGCCAATGCTATTAATGCTTTGCAAATTGGTAATTTAAATATTTCTGAAGCATTGTCTTCAATCACAAGTGACATCAATCAACCAGGAGACACTAGAATGGAAGCCCAAAGCCTGGCAAAAAAAAATGGGAATGTTTGAGACTGCTCTTCTAACGGAAATATAGAATGATCTTTTGGGAATTATGAATAAAACAAGTCTAAATTTACAGAATAGCACTATAACCATGGACGTTGTAACGAAACTTTACGAATCTCTGATCAGTTATGTATACCACAATACCACACGCAATAATTTTGATCAGTACGAAACGGCTACTAAAGAAAAAAATCTATATGCTGACTACAAAGATAAATTTGAAAGAAAAAGATTTCGCAGCACACGCATCACTTTTATTAAAGGTTCATGAGAGACTGCACAGTTGAGAGGCAAGGAAAAGTTTCGTGTAGATACTTTCATTCCCATAATTGACACATTAAATACACATTAAAAAAAACGTTCGGCAGCATACCAAGAAATTGATAGTCGATTTAGTTTTCTTTGTCAGTTAACAACAATCGAATCTGGTGAGTTGACCAAAAAATGCAAAGAATTTGCAGAATTTTATCATGAAGACATTAATGCAGATGAGCTCAAAACAGAATGTTTTCATTTAAGCCAATACTTAAAAACATAGCAAAGCAATCAGCGGATTTAAATATCTCAACCTTACATAACCCAATAAAATCAGATAAATTGGAAGAAACTTTTCCAAACGTAGAAATTGCTACAAGAATATTCCTATGCCTAATGGTTACCAATTGTAGTGGAGAGCAGTTATTTTCGCAGCTTAAGAGAATAAAAAATGAATTGCGAACAACAATGTTACAAGAACGACTGAGTTATCCTTCAAAAAATTCACTTTAAAGATATAATAAAAGACAGCTCAACAGAAAGCCCGAAGGAAACCGATATCGTAATCGTAACCAAAAAACCAGCAGCACTCTAATATCATTCATGATATAATATATCATACTATATTTGATTACCTATAATAAATGGTCGTATTTAGTAAAAAAACGTTATTATAATTCGCTTTTTTTACTTTCCAAAAGGGCCCCAAATTCTTGTGTGCCCAAGGGCCCCAGCCTAGTTTAAGACGGCCCTGCATACGTAGTAAGTTCTGTGGCAAATTGTACCTTTATTATATTATCTGTAAACATTCTTGGATACAGTTATTACCAACAGTCAACAGCAGCCACTGCTGGACACAGGCCTCCACAATCGCACATCAGGTCATTCAGCCCGATTCTCCTGCTGCTACCAGCTCGTAATGTTGCTCCACCTAGCCTGAGGGCACCCTAACTTACGTTTGCCGATTCCTGGTCTTCACTCAATGACACGTTTAGGTACCTCAACAGTCCTAGGTTCTATGTGCTAATATGGCCGGCCCATTGCTACTTCAGCTTGCTGATTCTGTGAGCTATGTCGATAACTTTGGTTTTCTGCCGGAACGTTTCATTCAGGATTCTGTCCCTCAGACAGACTCTGCTAAGTGAGCTTGAATTTATGGACCAGCCATAACTTAGGTCAATGTAAAGTTAGCATATTTTTCATTTTTTGTGCATTTAGGTATGCAAATTGTACAGCACGGAGAGGTGCCTACGATTAAAATCTGATAAATTAGTTATTTCGGTAATTAAACTCAACTTGATCGAGAGTGGGTTAGTCGATTGAACTGAAAATTAAATCGATTAAAATATACTTACTTTAAGATTACCACATTCAGCATAAGTTTTTTATCACTTTTTTTCTTATTTGATTTTTCTAAGAATCCTTTTTTGAAAAAATACATGCGGTCGAGCGAAACATATACCTAATTAATAGATCGGCGTCAAAACTCTAATAGACCATTTTTTTATGGAAACTCAGTGGAAATTGATTTTGACTGACAATGAGTGTGATTGTGTTACTACTGACACGCGGCGTATTTATGGCGCAAGAAAATGCGAGCAATAATCTGCTGGAAAGCCTTTTTTCTGTTTCTGCTTTTCAGACTACCTACTTAGGATCCTCATTCTTCGACCGAAGATGATCAAAATCATCAACCCATCAGAAACGAGGCTTCGTAAGTACAATTCTTAAAAAAAAAAACGTGTGTGTCTTGGGACGCCCGACAGATTTAATCGTTTAATATTGAAACGGTAATATTTTTAGGTTATATGCTCACTGTCAACAGTATAATAATTATATATAACAGTATAGTATAATTATGTCTATCGCACACTAAACACTGAGTAGAGAGAGGGGGAAGCGTCTGTCCGAAAAACGCCTAGGGCTCTGGGTTAGACTGAGAGAGGAGGAGCCTGCCTACTGCTGCCGTATGCATGAGAGAAAGGAAGCCAGACAGACTGGCGCCGTAACGCGTTACGTATCAAAACGCTTTACCCTCCCTTATGAAATAATCTAGCTAGTTACCTATACAACCTGGATTAACACATTCTTACCGCGGTAGTACGTCCTCTATGTCCGTTGCCACCGCGCGGCCATCTCTTAAAATTTTATGAAATTTTGCCAGGAATTAGTTGTAATTTGTTACAATACACACCTCTTTTCCTGAATTTGTTAAAAAAAAAAAAAAACTGAGACGCTACCAACAAAAACCGTTGGCCGCTAGAACCGCCAATTGCCGTAGTCATCGCCTGTGATTACACAGAAACTAAATAATGCAGATAGGCGAATGATACATCAAAAGAAAGTTCTTAATTTGTTGTATTTGTTACAAAAATAAAAATCATCAAAACTTAAATATACAAAAAGTTATGCTATTAGTTTTCAGGTTAAGTGTAGGTACGTATCTCACCATAAAATTAAATTAATAGAGGCTAATGTGTATGGACAATTAGTTGCTAATTTGTTGCAGCAAATAAACAAGAAAATACTAGAAAATAGGTTCAATATTATTTTTACAGTCGATTTTAGTTGGCCCCGCGGACGGCAATATGCCTAAAATACAATGGCGTTTATTTCGTTATTAATAGTAGGTTCAAGCTTAGTTCTAGTACTAATCGACAGGTATCGTAGCCTAGTTTGGATAAATGTGGCGAATATAACTACAGTACAGGCTTTATATTTTAGGAGATATTCACTAAAATATAGTAGTATGAAACTGTATTAGACTAGAGTGACCATAAATTTTCTGAATAAAGTGAGACTGAATCGCCATTATTGGAATGTTCGGTAGTCATATCTTAATTTTTAGGGTGAAACTCTTTAAGACATCCTATAGCATACTTTATAAAAGTCAAATTCACAAATCGATAAAAATTTCTTTATTCAAAATCAGCATACAGGCAGAAATCAAGTAATATAAGTCAACAAAATATATATAAATAAATATTTTAATAAACTACCATAATATTTATAAATTAACTGAAACTATTGTAAGACACAGAGTGTAGACACATTTTCTTACAGGTACGTATTTCAATTTTAGAATAATTTTAAAAATATAGTAATTTTATTTTCAACACACTTGCTCGTAAAGTGAGCCTTATTATATCGTTCTTAGGGCCATAAACCGAACTATAACATACACGTGCATAATAATATTACACACTAGTGCATAATAGAATGATCCCTACAAAGTTAAGTTAGTACCTAACTGCAAATTATATGCGAGTAAACAGAGCATTTTCAATTTAACCGGGTAATACTTTTTTTTTTTTTGTAACAACAAAGAGGTTTTATGCCACCGAAAATCTATTTACATTTTTGAAATAAATAAATGTGTCCCTAATTAAGACGAAAAAACATTTATTATTATCAAATTATTTAAAATTCACAATAATTTCTTATAAAATATTTGCATTTTATCACAAAAATTATCATTTTGAAGTAGGCTGTATGGCTGTAATCAATCAACTTACATTTGGCGCGTGCAAAAAAAAAAAATTGCGCGCCATTTCCCAATTTTCCCCTAATTTTCATATTTTGTTTGTATCGCATTTGTTGCTGTTATTTGTTTTTTCCTCGCAAGTGTGTTGAAAAACGTCGTATGATACACGTGTGTATTGATGATTACCGTCCTCGGCTCTCTTAAGACCCTCACCTGACGGCTCGGGTCTCAATGGCGCCTCAGCGGTAATCACCAACATTACACACTTGTACCATAATGTACTATTACGCCACATTTATCCAAACCAGGTTACGTTACATCGAGAACCGGCCCTATTTTAGGAACCGGTTCTTTCGGTTCTAAACTCAAGCCGGAACCGGGTATCCGGTTTTTTCGGTTCTTTCGGATTTTTTCATAAATTGAAGTTGAAAAGGTATACTTTTCAAGGCTATCTTTTATATAGAATTCTTACTATCAAAACGGTAAGCATATTTATATTGTTTTAAATTATACTCAAATTACAACATCGTTTCACCCTTTATAGGACGGCTCATACAAAGTGGCCAGTAAACTGGACAGACATTTCAAGGTAAACTATTTTTGGCAACAATCAGTTCTTTAAAATTCAGTATTTTCACAACCAGTGACAATCAGTTGTTTATAATTCAGTACACTACAGAGATCAATAAGTAGCTATCATTATCATCATCATCATGTCAGCCGAAAGACGTCCACTGCTGGACATAGACCTCCCCCAAGCACCGCCACTTCGACCTGTTCTGTGCCTCCCGCATCCAACGCATTCCTGCGGCCTTCACCAGGTCATCGGTCCATCTTGTGGGAGGCCTTCCAACGCTATGCTTGGAGTTTCCCTACGCGATCGAAATGAAGAGATCCGTAGGAGAACCAAGGTTACCGACATAGCCCGAAGAATTGCTAAACTTAAGTGGCAGTGGGCAGGACACATTGCTCGCAAAAGTAGCTATGAAATAATAAAAATTAAACTTTAAAAAAATTAACAATCTTACAAGCTAGAAATAGGAACTTTCACAAATCCACTCAAAATAAACACACAAAAGTCGTAAATAAATGATAAAAATTAAAAAAAAAATGTTATTCCATATGGACTTAACAAAAACCAAACAATAAAATTAATTATTAAATTAAGCATTACGTATTGGGTTTCTTCTTTCCTAAATAAAAGGAACGTAAAAAAATAAGTGCGTCTAAACTTTTGTCGCTTAACGACGAACGGAGTCTATTGCGGACTATCCCGGCGGAAGAAAATATACGTTCCGGCTCGACACTACTCGTAGTGGGTGGAATTGCGTATTATAGAGATAATATTATTTCTAAATTTATTTTAAGAGAGAACCGAAAGATCAGAAACGACCGGTTCTCTGTTTTATAGAACCGGCTCTTTCAAGGACCCTCAGTTCCGATGCCCTAGTTACATCATGTCGATTAGTACTAGAACTAAGCTTGAACTTACTTAAACTCCATCGTAATTTAGGCGAATTGCCGTCCGAGCGGCCAACTAAAATCGACTCTAAAAAAAATATTGAACCTAATTTCTAGTATTTTTCTTGTTTATTTGCTGCAAAAAATTCGCAACTAATTGTCCATACACATTAGCCTCTATTAATTTGATTTTATGGTGAGATACGTACCTACACTTAACCTGAAAACTAAATATAGCATACCTTTTTGTATATTTAAGTTTTGGTGATTTTTATTTTTGTAACAAATACAACAAATTAAGACCTTTCTTTTGATGTATCATTCTCCTATCTGCATTATTTAGTTTCTGTGTAATCACAGGCGATGACTACGGCAAGTGGCGGTTCTAGCGGCCAACTGTTTTCAGTGGTAGCGTCTTAGTTTTTTTTGTAAAAAATTCTGGAAAAAAGGTGTGTTTTGTAACAAGTTACAACTAATTCCTGGCAACATTTTATCAAATTTTAAGAGTTGGCCGCGCGGTGAAATCGGACATCGTCCTCTTGCGTTAGTTTCCGACATCCACGTGGGCGAAGCCGCGGGCTAAAGCTAGTAAAATGTATAGATTAGTAAACATAACGCATAACGTAACATAATGAAAAAAGTTTGATTTTACTCCCCATCAATTTTCATACCCCGGGCTTATACACCGTGACATTTTAATCGTCTTACAACGGAAGCCCACTTCATGTATCTAATGACTATTATACATCCATAAGAAAAAAAATGAACATTTGATTAACTAAAAAATAAAAATATTATTCATTATGATGACGTATGACATAGTTTGAAATTGAAAATTTGTCTCAAGGAAAATGGAGATGGAATGATCTAGTCCTCTCGTGCGCTGGGTAGTTATGTTCTCTACCATCTGATACAGGATGAATCATAGGTCTAATGCATTATTTATTTGTAGACCTTTTATCTTTTAAACTAATGGTAACAATTTTTTAATCACGCTTAGAGGTATATTATGTCGGATACATTGACTGGATAATCTTTGTAAGACGACTAAAATGTCATGGTGTATATAAAAATCGAATCTTATGGGGGAAACTCCATAAAACTAAATTGTCACCCATCCGAAGGCTTGCCTTGAGACGTGTAGCTTAACCTAGCCAACCATGCCTTCGAGCGATCCAAGGTAAAACAAAAAAGACCTAAATTGTCTTTCGGAAGTGTAGCTTTACCTAGCAAAACAACTACGAGGCACAAAAGAAGCCAGACAGACTGGCCCCGTTTCGCGTTACGTAACGAAGCGGTTTAACGAACCCTCCCGTAAGAAGTTATCACTTCAAAATATGTTTTAATCTGAATAAAGAAGTAATTCGACGACGAATATTGACGAGATTAGGTTTCTCTATCCTCAGTACTGATATTAAGGATAAACAACACTCGTCTAAGAGAGAGAAAAAGTAGCATCACATTTTTTCCTTGCCTGGAGATTATTACCAGTCAACTCTAACCGCAACCCGTCATATGGGACTACGTTCCAAAAAAAAACTACAAATTGATTTTAGGTCTCGTAAATTCCAAACGTGCAGGTTTAATTATGTGAGAGAAGATTAGGGTGTAAATCTCCCTTCATTACGTGGTGTTTATCTGTTTACATAATATTTATTAAACAGGTATGCAAAATTGAGATTAGGTAATTTTGGGGCGCTGAGTTTGAATATGCTATTGGCTTTTTTTTCACGCATAGTTTTTCAGATATATGAGATGTAAAAAAAATACAAACCTACTATTTATACATTTATATTTTTATGACGATTAGCACTAACCTGACTCACAACATAAACTGTTATAAATCCTTGAAAATCTTGAAATACCTTTTTCGTTTACCACTGAAGCTTCTTTGTTATATTTGACATTAAACATTTTCATTAGCCCGTTTTTATCTTTACAGTACACTAAATGAGCAAAAAATGTGATAAAAGCTTTTTCCAATTTTTTTGCCAATTTTTTTTTTTGAGTTTTGGTCTAAAATTTCTGCTGCAATTTTAGAAAGATCTAATGCACCAAGTTGTTTAATTTTGGTTGTGTAAATAGCTGTGGCTCGCTATTGTCGATAGAAAAATCAATCAGCCAATTCTTAGTGGTCAATCACATTTTTAGTAGATATTTTTAATAAGAATTGTTATCATAGCATATTTGTACAATTGTACTATGGTAGCATTTATGAAGATTTCTATAAAACCTTACGTGAAGGATTTTTTTCATTATTTTTCCTTTAATTAGCACCTCAAAAACTATACGAAACCATTATTCAGTTTTATTTTTGACCAAATAAAATGTAGCAAATTGTAAAATCGCTTTTAGTCGACTAATACTGTTCGCTTCCCTTTTTAGTTTTTTCAATGGACACCTTTAACCTTTTAGACTTTGATCAGCTGTTGTGATTGTCTTGTGCAGTGCGCTGTCATTCTTTGCTGTCATAATCATTACAGATTCAGGAAGATATTTACTGAACGAGTAGTTCCTAAGTTTACCTACGAATTTGCATAAGTACTTATTTATTTTATTAAGTTTCTAAATGTTAGTCGAAGTCATTTTCATTTTCCTATAGTGTTATAAAGTAACGCAGATAGCCTGCTTAAGAGAATGATGTAAGGAAGTAAAGTTGTACGCAACATTGAATCTCTTGAATGAAATATTTTGAACCGTATTGTGATACCAAACGGACAAAAAGTGCTGGACAAGTGCCTTAAAACTACAGCATGGCGAGCAGCGCGAGGTTTGTCAATATTTTTTAAAAGTCAGATACATATCACCAGTGTGCAGTTTTGTATGCCTTGTCACAGAGCCCAGACATTTATGTTCACGTACCCGTGATGTTTCTCTACAAATTATTCTGTAAGGGCTTTATTATTATTTCATAATAATTACTTAATACACAATTTGCAGTTTCCAGTTCCCTAATGTATAAAATAACATAATTAAGAATTAATTAGTCAATGAAATCATTCAGAAATAAGTGACTATTAACCTTTTGCATTCGATGTGACTATTATGTCCTGTAAGGAATTGCTGGTTGTGGAGCTCTACTCTTTAGCGTAGATGCTCCACAGTAGCGCTGTGTGCTGTGTCATGGTGGAACTGAACTGTTGTGGTTTCCAGGTGACAGGTGTTCTGAACTATCTTCTGTAAACATGAGGGGATAATGCCAGCTTCCTTTGCACAGTATGTAGTTATTTTCACTATTCTATGTTTTCAATAACTATTGCTAAATGTGGTGGGTTGGTGTGAGTGAAGTGTACTAATTATCTAGTTGAGAGACTGTAGGCTCCAGAACTACTGACAACTGACTGCACTTGTATTGGTTGATTGCTTCCCAATTGATTTCAATTTAGACTCAGTATTGGTTCTTACGTAACAATTTAAGCCATCGGTTTTATTCTAATAAAATCAAAGTACTCTGTGTTTTGTTCTGAATTCAGTATCACAGTACCATTATCTTTACTGTGTAACTAAGTCTTGTCATTTGGAACGTCTTAGTATAGAAATGGTGAAAGTTATACACCCTTTTGTAGTTGAAACTATGTTTCTTAACACATCACTTCAATGTTACTTATGCTGGGCTTTGTTGCATCATATTTGGACAATATTCTATATTGTCATAAACTGTTCCCCGCAATCCTCATGTTACCATTATCCTCAATGTGAAAACTGTGGTTGTGTTGAGAATATTAAGTAATTACTGTTGGGGAATACCTGCTGAACTAACAGGCAAATACCTATAAACAGGATCTTCTTTTGGTATTTTACTATAGTATGGATATAGAGTAAAATGACTAACTTTTAATCACTCTCATTTATGCTGTGCGGGTCAAGTCATCTTATGCTATAAGTGCTAATAGGTATCATTTGACTGTTTGTTAGCAGGATTTTTATGTTAATGACACTCATCGTTTTTATTGGAAATAATCAATTAAATGTGCTTTTCATCCTTCAAGGCTTATTGTTACAAGACATATCTCTAGACTTATATCTTCCATTGCCATCAACAGCTTGCCACATTGTTAGTAACATAAAATAAGAATATTAACTTAAAGCCAGCTGTCTCGCGGTTTATTTGTGTTGACTACATGTACTGATAAGGCAAGAATGTACCCAGGTGCTACCAAATAGCAGCTCTCTCAATATTATGAGATATGTTCTGTAGCAATGGCGTCGGTTTCAGACAGCATGCTGCCTGATGGCGACCGCCCCGTGTGCGCCAGCCGATCTATCGATAGACACGTCCAGCCATGTGGCTTACCTCCATTCAGGTCAATCTGATAATAAAGTTATATCATCTGTGGTTCACCGACGTGTCTCTCGCTAGCTGGTGTGGTGTGTGTTCCGCTTGACCCATTCCATGGCACGTGTCACAGCTGCCGGCTAGCGGCGGGCGGCATGCGCGCGCGTCGCACTGCTGCGCCGCATGCGCGACGCCATGGCTCAGCCCTGCCAGCGGTAGGTATATGCTAATACCTGTATACACACCTTATCAAAAAAGTAGTATACCCTGAACAAATATTTCAGCGGCCGCGTGTTGAACAACAGCCTCCAGGCTCCTGACACCAATCATGTCGTATTTACTTATGTAGATATACAGTCGACAGTACGGAGTGCTGGCTCGTCGGGCCGCGTGCTCTTTATTCAGACAAGGCTTGTTAATAAAGGTGGTTGTGTCGGAATTCTTTAAAACAAAAGTTAACACTACTTACGTGTCCGCGTCTCGTTCGGCTGCTACGTCACAATACACTGCATCGATACATTGCTGTCCAATTAATTATCAATCAAAGGGAGTGATAAGAACTAGTCTGTGGAGACGTCCGTTTTTTAAGATGTAAGTGGTCGTTACATGAAGTTCAGTTGTCTGGGAGTCTCGTGCCGCCTGCAGCACCTCGAGCCCCTGAGCGTGGCGTCCTGCGTGCGCACGCGCTCGTCCTCCTTACTGATACAATATTAATGATACATTTTTCTTTGACATGGATGACGGGTATGTTTAATTGTGTACTGTTTCATTATCTCTACTACAACTTGTTGCATTTACATAATTTAGTCAATTTATACTTTTAATTATTTTGCGTTAGTTTCTCTAATCTTATAGGTACATACCTACCTAATCAGGTAGGTAGTTACCGAATGAGCGGTTCCTTCACTTGTGGTATGAATGAGCATATGAGTATGACGCTGCTCGATGTATTTGTTGATATGAGCCGACTGCTGCGACTACGGTCTAACCCAGTACCATGCTATAGGGACTGTCCGTCCATCTCGTTATAACTGACATTGACTTTACAATAACTGAGAAAATTATTACAAACTTACAATGAACAAATAAATTAATATCGACTCACCACTTACGTCGTCATTAGTTAATTATTATAAATGATTAATTACTTTAGCTATTGCTTTAATCGTGACAATGACCTCGACGATTTGTATTGCGTATCGCGTCAGTGTACGCCTCGGACGAATGATCACCAAACTTCTCACAGTAATACAGCTGACACACATAGGTACCTGTTTAAGACAATCATGATATTGTTCTGACAAGTGTTCGCGGTTCACAAATAATGTAAGTAAAAATGAGTTACAAAACTTAAGGCCGCGCCGCGCCGCGTCGCGTCGCGTCCTGCAGCTGAACATGGGTCGTCATCAATTACAGTCGGTGTTGTGTTGGAGCGGCGCGGCGCGGCGACGTGCGCCACCGTCGGACAGTCGGACGGCGGACAGTCGCGGACTGGTCTCCGCAAATAACGCGTCTTCATCGAAACCTGCTCTATATATCACTATAATCTGTTGTCGTGTCCAATCGGCAGCTATCGATAATTACTGCCTTCACATTTTCGTTATTTTATCGGTTTCCGTCCAGTTCATTATCAGCGGACGGCTGTTGCACTGACGTAGACCACGATGTCCCATAACTATAACTTTCACAGTTTATATCATGTGGAAACCAATGGCGGTAGCACCGTAGCAGTGGTCGCACGTAGGTGATAGTTAGCCGGCTGTATAGGGTCAGTGTGCACTATCTGTTCAGCAGCTGCACTGTCTGCGTGATTGCTTCATCAGCCGACGGTCGTAGACACACGTCGCTAATCTTATCCGAGCGTTATCCTAAATTCACTAAGTATATATAAAGTGTCATATTCGCTATATTTCACGCGTTTATTTACAGTGAATAGCTATTCACACGCTCACGATAATTCGTAAAATAACGTAAACCAATATACTGTCCTATCTCTAAGTAGCTGTAGTTAAATACAAATCGTGTGTATCGCTACAAACCGGTCTGTAATCACTCGCAGTGCTGAGAGGTGAGAGTGTAAGCGCTCGTCGTGCCGCAGGTTGAACGAGGACAAAGAGAGCTCGCCGTGCCTTGAGCGAGGAGACGGAGTCGCCGCCAACATGTGGGGTGCGCAGCGACTCGTGGCGCTGGACGTGCTGATGGTGTTCTGGGGCATCGGCACGTGGCTCGGCGTCAACGGGCTGTACGTGCAGCTGCCGCTGCTGGTGGACCGCCTGCCCGAGGGCTGGGCGCTGCCTTCGTCCATGGTGATGGCCGTGCAGCTCGCCAACAGCGGCCTGCTCCTGTACGCAGTCATGCGCCGTCTGCTGCCCAGCGTCAAGGATGCCTTCTACATCTACGCGCTGCTGGTGATAGGCACGCTGGCGCTCGTGCTCAACGCGTTCCTATACGAGAAGACGTCGGTGATCGGCGGCGAGGAGCGCTCCGTGGCTTACCTGGCGCTGACATTCTTCGCGGCGCTGGTGGGCTGCACCAGCTCCGTGCTGTTCTACCCGTACCTGCGCCACTTCCGTGACGTGTATCTCGCCACGTACCTGGTGGGCGAGGGGCTCAGCGGGTTCGTATCGAGCCTGCTGGCGCTGGTGCAGGGCGTGGGCGGCGAGCCCCAGTGCCTGCCGTCGGCCGACAACAGCACGCTAGAGGCGCACTACCCGCCCGCACGCTTCGACACCACGGTGTTCCTGCTGCTGCTGGGCGGGCTGTCGGCGACCAGCCTGGCCGCCTTCGTCGTCATCAACAACTACCAGGGCTTCCAGTCGGAGCGCGTGGCGCCGGCGGCCGCCGCCAAGGACGACGAGGCCACGTCGGAGCGGCCGTCGCTGCTGGCGCCGCGCTGGGTGGGCGTGATGCTGCTGATGGCGCTGCTGAACGCGCTCAACAACGGCGTGCTGCCGTCGGTGCAGTCGTACTCGTGCATGCCGTACGGCACGCAGGCGTACCACCTGGCCGTGACGCTGGGCGCCATGGCCAACCCGGCGGCGTGCCTGGCGGGCGTGTGGCTGCGGCCGCTGGCGGGACGCGCGCTGGCGGCGCTGCTGGCGCTGTCGGCGCTGCCGTTCGCCTACATCCTGGCCACCGCGCTGCTCAGTCCGGCGCCTCCGCTGCAGCACACCGCATCCGGGGTTGCTTTAGTTGTGAGTATTACTTTAAAATTCACTTTTCATCTTATTCCAAATAAATTATCTAGCAGTAGATAACCGTAGCACAAGATCTGCCCGCTATTGGCTACTAGTTTCTGGAAATATATTTCCATTCTATAGAACCGACAGACGATTCCATAAGCTTCTTCGAAAACTTGTCAGATGGAAGTATCTTTATTCGAGATCTCTGTGTTTATCTCTGACGCTGCACGTAGGTCACTCCGTGTTATCAAGTAACATTAAAATTATCTAAATTATCCCAAATTACTATCGCACATTCAAACACACACAATCTACGAAACAACAGACAAGTTTATGATGCAGTATAATTAAGTTATATACATACATATTTATGTAGACCTAGTTTAGTTATCTGATTTAATACTTAGATAATTATTTCCGTCAGGTTGCTCGTCAGGGTTCATACATTCGTAAATATAAGATACTTCTAGTTTTGCTGTTCGTCGAGATAGTGTTGTTAGAAGACTTACATGCTCTTCTATTCTCTGATAAAAATTTCGTATGAGAAACTTTCGTCGTTATCAGATCTGAGTCTTCAGAGTATATACTCGGTTTTAATTTCAATTCACCATCCAGGACATGCTGAGTTTTTCGTAACGTAGAGCGGCGGCTGTGCTACCTACTCGTACATACGTAACTTAGATAACATCTGTGGACACGTACGCGACTCTGTCGGCGCTCTCGGTGACCCGTGCTCATAGGTGCGGTGACCTATTTTCTTCTGCCCCGCGTACCTTACCCACTTTTAAACATTTCATACAATACTAAGGCCGCTATCCCACTAGGCGTTTTACGAGCGTCGGCGTCTCTCGAACGTCTGCGCAGCGTCAACGTTGCGCAGACGCGACGTTAACGTCGCGTCGTCGCGTGACAAGCATTAACGTCCGCCTAACGCGACGTCAACGTCGCGTCTGCGCAACGTTAACGTCGCGTTTGTTGGCAACAGTTACAATCACTCCGTCCTGCTCTGTCCGTGTGACGTCAACGCTCGTAAAACGCCTAGTGGGATAGCGGTCTATGCGACATGCCAATAATTTTAAACATTTCTCTCAATACGAAGTGACATGCCAATACTTTTTTTTTTAACAATCCAGCATCATTGACTTCTCTAGCGTCCTCCGGCCGCAAGCCGGGAATTCCTCGAACCTTCAGAAAATCTTGATTGATTGACTGAAAGCGTGAGTTATCGTTATTAGGTAATAATTCCGTTGATTAGAAATTATCTGTCGTATTCTCTGGTAGCTTACCATTATCTTGGAGATACCATGGAGTGATAACTATCAAAATAATATCCCAGACGAACTGTCGATACTTCCGGAGTGGATGCGTGCGAATATGATCAGACTGGTCATACTTTCTATCACAGCTGCTGTGTGTTGGCTGGGAGATAATGATAGCCTATACCGAAAGTAGCTATTAGAGGTTCATGTTGTGGGATAATTTCCTCACATCGTCTGAACGGACATTCTCAATGAAATTATAGCTTTAGTGGCGCTCTGCTTGGCATAACATAACAACACCTGCTTACCCCGGAGGGCTCGGTAGAGGTATAGCATATGGCATATAATGAATTATTGATACTAATAAACAACTATTTTGTTATGAACTTTCACAAGCACTTGATTAAGGTGAAATCATCAGGGGTACCCGCAATTTTTTTTTTTGTGTTTATAATAAGCACCTTTTTTATTTCTGTTGACAATTACAATGCGGGATTTAGGTTATTTTATTTACTGCCAAATCTTTTTTTTTTCTGTGAATGAATTGATCTTGAACTGAACTTGATTTCTCTTGTTTCATTTTATGAACGAGAGTTCTAAGTATCCAAAATTAAAACCAATTCATTGCCCATTTTCTCGAAAATTTACTAAGTTAATTTTGTTTCATTTATGTTTTTTGATGTGTGAAGGTAAAAGTGGTAAAAAGCGATTCATACATTGTATAGATAACTCTTACACAGTATTTCTTCTGTAAAATCACGTCTATACATTACGTAATCCTGAAAAAAATAAAATAAATTAACTCTGAACTTGGCTCCTATTTTTCACATTTATGTTTTGGAGGACATTGAAATAACTAGAATACATAAACGTGGCGTTCCGCGCATAAACGTACCAGATGTCGGCATTTAGTTTCCGAGTTATTTGCGTTTTTGTAAAATCGGGTGCAAATATGGCATTTTGTGATTTCTACTAATTATTGTTCTACAACAAATTTGCTACAACTTGATACAATTAACATCTATAGACAACATTTCTAAGCTGATTTTTTTTTAAAGGAAATACATACATACTTACATAACATCACGCCTTGTTTTCCTCCCTAAGGGTTAGGCAGAGGTGTGTTTAGGTAGAGGTGTGTGTAAAAGGAAATGTTTAGTAATAAGGTACCAGATGTCGGTGGGTCTTATAAAATATCGATATTTTCATAATTATTATGTCGAGTTTTTCAATTTGAATACTATTTGTATATTGGCAGTACAGTATTGGTTATGTTAGTGATACATTGATGTATATAATGTGTTGGGATCTATGTGGAAAAATCTATGTAACAAACGAGTAGAAAATTGTTTTTTTTGTAACCTTAACTTTCAAACTCCATTTTCTCGAAACTAGCGTTTTTCAGAATTTCAACTTTGGATGTCTGTTACAAAAAAAGTATTAGGTTTTTTTTTGTAATCAGCATAATAAACGGACTCTGTTAGATTCTACATCCGGCCTTAACTCAATACCTCCCTACTGTTACCTTTATGCGCGGAACGCTACAAATATTTCTCGGACGCGGACTCACCTGACCTTGACTTCAAATTCACTTACTCATAATGTCTGTTAATGACAAGCAAAATGTTCAAGGAAAACTGAGGTTTTGTGTTCCAGACGTTTGGTTACGTTACTTATTGCTTGGCGCCAATCCCTCTCGCATCCGTCTGGTCTGGTAAATACGTTTGGTAATCATCGCCATCACTCATATTTATGTCGAGAAAGGTTTTATGAATGTCAGTACATAACCTGGTGCGAGTTTGTGTGGCGGTGTGATAGATACGTCATTTTAGGAGTGTTGTAGAGGAAGGTTGTGTAAAATTAGAATATAGCTAAAATTCAAATGAATTCTGAGTTGACCACAATATAGATTATTGGAACAAAATGACGTGTTCACCGTGACGTAAATTGAGATTTATTTATTTAATATAGGCAGATTTTTCAGTAGTCGGATAACTCTTATCGAAAGAACAAATCTGACAGTTTGGCATATTTTCTATACAAGAGCTGTCAAACCATAATATTTATTTGTATCAGTTAAACGTACCTGACTATTGAAAATCAGCCCTAACTAAGGTAGCAAGAAAAAGGACAGGAGTATGGTTGGTCCGTGGTCGCTAAAGCTGACTGTGACGTGTTCGCGGACGAATGGCAGACGATCCTGTCAGTGTGTCTGGAGTTCTGTGAGATGAGCCTACGATTTTAGTCTTTAAGGTGAATGCGCTAAGGTATACCGTGAAATTCAAATTTACTTCAAAAGTCGGTAGTCGAAAGATTTACACACGTCGTTTTTTTGTTTTTGACCAGAATTTCTTTTTTTTTTATTCTTTCTTTTAACAGACGAACTTTAACTTTAAGAGCATTATGAATGTATTCGTACTTCTACCTCAAACACAACCATAAACTATCCTTAGTTAAGACTAAACTCCAGACTCCAGACTCAAGAGAAAGGAGTGCCACGGTAGCCCGCACAGTATTTACTACTGTGTTTTGCAATTCAGGGACAGGTTGTTTGTTGATTAAAAAAAGATTCACGACCGTAACTTGATACGTACAAATGGAAAAAAAACTTAACAACATTTTAATTTCACGGGCTGCCCTGACGCTTCCGCCTTAAGTAATGTAATAGCCCGATGTCAGTTTAAAGTCAAATGAATAAATAAGGGAGAGTTGCCTGCTGCTAGGCAAAGGGCTCTCCAAGTCTATACTTCTACTGGCGTCGAATTCTCCATGCAATCAGTCCCGTCGTAACATCAGCGTTTCCCATACCTGCTTCCCATAGAATGGCTGTGTTGGTCGTAGTGTGTGGTGATGTGTGGTCCTGCCCGCAGGTGATAGCGTGGGTGGTGGTGTCGGGCGTGATCTCGTACGCGCGCATGTGGGTGTACGGCTGGGCGCGCGCGGGCGGCGCGCGCGGCATGCGGCTGTGCGGCGGCGTGGGGCAGCTGGGCTCCGTGCTGGGCTCGGCCAGCACGTACTTCGTCGTCAACTACACGCCGCTGTTCGTGCAGCCCGCCGCCTGCCCCGCCATCTCCGCGCTCTCGCTCACCAACCTATAGTGATATAGAACTTAGATAATATTAATAATATAGACTATTTATGTTGACGTTACTTCATTTGTTTTATTTTCTCCTTAAAAAGTGAATTTAATGAAATGGCCGAACTCGGATTTATACTTAGTTCAAATCTTCAATATTTCGAGGTCGGAAGTAAGAGGTTTAGCAATATTTATTTTAATAATGTGGACAAAAGACTAGAAAGATAAACAACAAGTCTTCAATCATTCGACTTCTCGATTTTTGTGAGTAAATATTCGCTGCCATTCCATCTAGGTAATAGGGAGCCGCAGCAAGTTGTATAGCTGTATGTAACATGTTGCGCAACAGATAAGCAATGTACAAACTACCGCATGTTATGTGAAATTATGCTTTTCCTGTGCGCTGATAATATAATATAACCGATACAATGTAAGGGTTTGTTATTCTCTATAATCCATTAGTCGCGTGTAAGCATTCATATCGCTGCATAAGATTGTCTGACCACACTTAACCCTGTTGAACTGCGGGTATCGACGAAATGGAAGCAAACAATGTACCCATTGATTCAGACTGAAACAAGCAGCCATAGTTCAGTCTTTGGTTTATTTTCTCATTAGGTAAGATACATACAATATCTACAGTGATAGAGTAGGTATCCACTGGTACCTATTTCTTCGATTTCTTTGTTCTTCTTCGATACTGCTTATTGCTAATGTACAGTGGTAAGTACATAGGCGGGAAGGTAGGTTAGGTTGCTACCTATTCATCGGGTTTAACATGTGGGTAGGTAAGCAAGAAGTAAAAGAATCGCACGGTTCATTATTGTTATTTATTTATGAAAATCTCCTTTACAACTATCCTTACAGGTTTACACCTAATGCGATAGTTCGGTCTTAAAATTAACTTACTACGAACAATAAAATAAAAAACAAACAGAATATCTACTATAACTACTAAGTTTCCAAATATAAAATACACATTATTTAAAATATAATATAACAAACAACAACATTAGCCTACTTTAATCTATACTATCTTATATCTTAAAACGAGCCATTCTTGTATATAATCTGAATCTCGGAAACGGGTCCAACGATTTTCATGAAATTTAGTATACCTACAGGGGGTTTCGGGGGCGATAAATCGATCTAGCTAGGATTCATTTTTATAAAATGTCGTTTTATTCGTGTTTTCAATTACCAACTTTATCGATAATCAACTTGAACATAAACTTATTATTTTAATCACAATTTACCAAAAAAAAACCGAGCAAAGCTCGGTGATCCAGATATTATAACATAAAATAAACAACAGTATTTTTGCGAATTCACTCAAGCGGCATGTAAATACATCGATCTTCTCGTGAAGATCGTTACTAACACGAATTGCGCGGGTCATTGGTGTTTGGGCGAGAAGGTTGGTCCTGGCAACAGGCACGGCCAGCAGCGGCGGGCGGCGTCGCCTCCACACATAGTTATGACGTGAATGCTACGCAATTACTCTGAAAACAGTGGTGATCTGCCTTGTCAATGTACTTCAACATAATTGACAAACATTTTTACGAGGGTAACCAGGGGCCTTACCAATTTACCGTATACTCTCATAACAGTTGAATAATATAATTATTCTAAAGACCCATTTGATGGTTTTTTCTTGACCCGATCAGCAATGGTAATATCTACTTGTTATAATCAATTAGGATTATTAAGCGAGCCATTTTCGCTCATTATGCGACATAATGCACCATTATTGAATGCTACGTAATAGTGCTCAAAGATTGTTCCACAAACACTCCGCGCTCTATAATGATCGCCCGTCTAATGGACGTTAAGGAGAAGTAGGTAATTTATTACATTAGCAAGCCGATTTTGATTAGGGATGATTAGCTGGTATACCAAAATAATTTCAGTAACTTTTAAATACCTACTCCTTTATTCTTAACTATAGATTTTCATCTGTGACAAATTACCCACACCACCTACAGACATAAAGATCATGTGAAGGGAATAAACACGAATCAAGAATAAATTGATGAAAAAACTGAGTAGAAATATTTTACTTAACATGATCGTGTTGCAGTTATGCAACAAAATCAAAAGTCATTTATTCAAACTAGGCTGAGAGTCAGCACTTTTTAACGTCAAAGTTAATAAGACAGTCCCCCCAAAACGCCCGCTCTTCGACACTTCCTAGTGCTTTAGCTGGGAAGAAGTGGCGGAACAGCGCCAGTACCTAGACAAATATGGTGCGGCGCTCACTGGTACTGTATACCTTTTTTCGAAGCGATTCGTCAGATTTTCAAACCTCATAGCTTCGTCCTAGATAATTTTATTTATTTAATTTAATCATTTAATTCGAGCAACAAGACACATAATGTTAGTAACAATGTGGTTACAAACTATGTTAGTAACACACTTACAAAGACAGATTATGATATCACTGCTGCAAGGTGACAGGCCCAGCTGAAACCTTGCAGCAGTGGTTCACAAACTCACTATCTATCCTACTTGCTATCGTAGATAGGATGCTGTTAGCGCTGCCCCGCACCCTACGGATCAGGGATGCGCACCGTTTCCGCAACACCGTGTAGAAAGAATCCACGTGAACTTCAGACAGCTCAAATTCTCAGGATAAGATGTAGTTAGCAGACTTATAAAAAACACTGAGTTTAATTTGTCTAACTTTGATACTTTATTAGAAAATAACATGTGCATCTGGATTGAGGGCCCATTTTTTAAACCCTTGCCAAACGTAATAAGACTTATAGGGAAATTAGTTAAAAATAGTAAAAACTTAAAGCAATGGGCCATAAATTTCTTAAACGTGAATTAAAACTGTTATGATTAAATAACTTGGGCCCTCAGTCCAGACGCTTGCATAAAGTGGCATAGCTTAAATCTCAGTAAGTACTATCTCTGGGTTAATAATTTTTATTTAACAATTTAGTTAAGAATTTCTTAAATATTTTAAGAAATTTCCAAATCTGTAGAATATGACATTTTACAGATTTATGGCGGTATATCTAGGGCCCTCACTTCATTATTGTTTGTACTGAGGAATCTGCAAGACATGGATTTATCTGAAGAAATACATAAATGCGACTTTAACATGTTTTACTTAGATACCTATGTGAATTAGTTAAAAAGAAATTATGACACGAAAGTTAATTGTTATGTAGTAAATGAAAGTCGAATTTGACTAAAACATCTGAACTGAGAGCCCAACATTTTCGGCTTTATTGACTAGGCTCAACCTCATAGATTAACGCAAATTAGAATAAGATTTTTAACTATTTCTTAACTAAATTTGAACATATCGACTGTTCTTCTAAATATCATACTTTAAGAGAAAATCGATTTTGAACTTATTATAAGAGAAAAATTTGTAGGGTGACCATAATGTTCATAGTAATTACATGTACATTTTGTTAAGCGCAGTCAAAAAGTCATAATTTTTGCAATTAAAAGTATTATAATTAGTCAAATTTTAGTTTTTCAACAAACTTTTTTATGTTTTGTCATGTTTAGGTATCCGATACCCATGACGCCTACCCATGAGGTACACATCCCGTTTGCGGAGCTAACCCATTTAATTTAACCCTTTAATATTTCGGATATTACTCTGCTGTTACCATGAACAATGTTTACTTTTTTAATTTATTTATTCTAACTTATTTACCTAATTTTCAGCACAATTTGTACTTTCCCAGAGAGGTAGGTGATTGATCCAATTAAATGGTTTCACGTACTCATCGCTGCCTTCAAAGTCAAACAAAAAAAGATGGCGGTGCTCAACTCATTCACCAATACTAAAATAACTTCGCTCATTTACAATTTCATAGTTTTAGGATGTAAGACTATTTTAAGGTTACATTTATGTGAAATAAAAGTTTTTTTTTTTAATAATTATGCTGATCATGTTTTATTTATCGAAATGTATCCCTATGGATCACTGTCATATAAGTAGTTCATCGTATATAGTTTGCCTTTCATTTTATGCAAACACTGTTAAAGCTGTAAAAATATGCTAAATAAAAATGACATTAAAGATAAAGGAAACAAAATTGTAAACAGTAGGTGCATATATAATACTTTTAGCTGCAAAAATTATGACTTTGACTGCGCTTAACAAAATGTACATGTAATTACTATGAACATTATGGTCACCCTACAAATTTTTCTCTTATAATAAGTTCAAAATCGATTTTCTCTTACAGTATGATATTTAGAAGAACGGTCGATATGTTCAAATTCAGTTAAGAAATAGTTAAAAATCTTATTCTAATTTGCATTAATCCATGAGGTTGAGCCTAGTCAATAAAGCCGAAAATGTTGGGCTCTCAGTTCAGATGTTTTAGTCAAATTCGACTTTCATTTACTACATAACAAGTAACTTTCGTGTCATAATTTCTTTTTAACTAATTCACATAGGTATCTAAGTAAAACATGTTAAAGTCGCATTTATGTATTTCTTCAGATAAATCCATGTCTTGCAGATTCCTCAGTACAAACAATAATGAAGTGAGGGCCCTAGATATACCGCCATAAATCTGTAATGTCATATTCTACAGATTTGGAAATTTCTTAAAATATTTAAGAAATTCTTAACTAAATTGTTAAATAAAAATTATTAACCCAGAGACAGTACTTACTGAGATTTAAGCTATGCCACTTTATGCAAGCGTCTGGACTGAGGGCCCAAGTTATTTAATCATAACAGTTTTAATTCACGTTTAAGAAATTTATGGCCCATTGCTTTAAGTTTTTACTATTTTTAACTAATTTCCCTATAAGTCTTATTACGTTTGGCAAAGGTTTAAAAAATGGGCCCTCAATCCAGATGCACATGAAAATAACTAAAATACGTCGCTTTCGTCACGCACTCACTCATTGAAACCTCTAAAGCAGTTCTTGAAGTACTAAAAAGTTAAAGTTTGATATGCCGGCCAGGTTTGACAAAATAATAATATGTCATTTTTACCTTCCGACTCCTGTAAATGAGGGGTGGGGAGCACAGATAAGCACGCGTAGCATGACCGTCATAGAAACGGTATTTGTCGACGGAAGAGAAGACAAATTGATAGATTGTATCGTAGAAAAATTGTGTAAAACTGAAAAAAAGAGATGTTTCTATTCTTCAGTCGACAAAAATACGATGTCAAGTATGATGACTATTTTTCTGATGAGATAGAAACATTTTTACAGAATTAAAATGCATAAGAAACTTTATTTGTTCTTGGTAGAATAGATATAGAATTGGTCATGCTACCCCGGCTGATGTAGAGCTAACTTTACAAAACCTGACCCTATAAAACTTACATCCATAGCATCTTAGCATTCTAACTTTACAAACCTTATACACCACCACCACTTTACATGAAATGTTTTTGGTGGGTTGGATTGACTCCATAGTTTTGATTGAGCACTAGTTAATAAGGCAAAGGATTATTTCTAGATTTGCACTAATGGGTTTGTTATTAAAGCATCAAAATTTGTAGGCACAGGCAACGTTATACTTAATAAGCGTAAAATAAAGCCGCGTGGAATGAACACCTCCCCTTAACGACCCGCCGGGGCCCACGGGCGCCGGGCGGCGAGGGCTGGTGGCAGTGCGTTACTGCGCGTCCGCCTCGTCTCATCGAGTCAGCATGGAGCTGATAAGCTTCATACTGACGTACTTCCTCACCAAGGACCTGTCCATGATGACTGCTTTCATTTGTTGGACGCCTGGTAATGCAGATAGATTTGGCTATTTTATTTCAACTAAAAGTGCGTACCAGTTACAGATTGCTAAAGTGCGTATATACAGGGTGGCCAAAAAGTCGTGGATCAAACGCAACTAGGAGTTAGGTGGGGTCATCAGCTGTAAAAAATTGTCCTACGGGAGGTCCTTAAGGTCAACCACTGCAGAGTTATAATTTATTGTGTGAAAATTGACTATTTTTAATAATTCTTATTAAAATTCGAAAAAATCTACATCCTGTATCTTTTTTATAATTTTCACTAGATTGGTACTGATGAGTCCTTGCGTTAGACATGCTATTTATGGTTGTTTATTGGGTGTGTTGAAGATAATATTAAGTTTTACGACTTTTTTTTTCTCAAATCATAATTCTTTATTTATTACGGACCACACTGTGAAAAAAAAATACTCTACCGAAAACTGACCCTGTATTGCAAGTTTTGGCGCATTTAATAGGGATTCTGAAAAGGTATTATACATGGCTATGCGTGGCTTTGATATCTTTCGAGGACGATCATTCGTAGCAAGGCCAAAGTTAACCCAATCATAAAACTCGGTTAGGCCTATTTAAAAATAAACTGGAACTAATACAACTAATGACAAAGACTCTCTGCCTCTCTTTTACACTAAACATTTCATCCTTTGTCAATAAAAGGCCGGTTCGCCCGTGAGTTCAGGTAGCGATATCTTTTATACAAGAATAGCAGAAATGTGACTGCAACACGACGGCGGCGCCCCGCCTCACTACGCTCGAGCAGTTAGAGATCATTTGAATGAGCGCTTTCCCAACCGGTGGATTGGTCGAGGTGGCCCTATTGCGTGGCCACCCCGGTCGCCCGATTTAAATCCATTAGATTTTTTTTCTTTGGGGCTATTTTAAAGAAATAGTTTATCAAGGAGAGAACAATAGCGAACAAGAACTACGACAAAAGCTCGAATTTGCTAGGATACAAGTTATTAACAACAGAGGTGCATTCCGTAAGTTACGTAGGAATTTTATTAGACGGTGCAGATTATGTATTATGGTCAGAGGCAGGAATTTTGAGCATTTATTGTAAAATGTTTTGTTTTATTAAAACAATTATTTCACAATCGTTGTTTTGTTTTTTCGTCCTAGAAAGATATTAGAGCCACTCATGGCCATGTGTTATACCTTTTCAGAATCCCTATTTAATGCGCCAAAATTTGTAATAGAGGGTCACTTTTCGGTAGAAAATTTTTTTTTCACAGTGGTGTCCGAAGTAAATAAAAAGTTAATGTTTGAGAAAAAAATTAATCGTAAAACTTAATATTATCTACAGCACACCCAATAAACAACCATAAATAGCATGTCTAACGCAAGGACTCATCAGTACCAATCTAGTGAAAATTATAAAAAAGATACAGGATGTAGATTTTTTCGAATTTTAATAAGAATTAGTAAAAATAGTCAATTTTCACACAATAAATTATAACTCTGCAGTGGTTGACCTTAAGGACCTCCCGTAGGACAATTTTTTACAGCTGATGACCCCGCCTAACTCCTAATTGCGTTTGATCCACGACTTTTTGGCCATCCTGTATATGTAAGTCAGCCCAAAAAGCCATTAAATAGGTAGGTCTTAGAAACTTTGATAAATTTAATCCTAAATCCACGGGGTGTCATTTCTGAAAATAATAAGCGGTACGTGGGTAACATAGATATTTTTATTTTATTTCTATGGTAGGTATGATAACATGAGAACCCGGAAAATGCTTTATCCTCCCCTTATTAAGTAGCACAAGATCTTGCTTTAAAAAACTGCGTTACATATAGAGTAGGCGTCAAGTGCCTACCTACTGATATTTCAACAAAGCTTTTTCTATTAATATTTATAGAGTTTCTCGTAGAACATTACGAGCTGTATATTTGTAGAGCAAGTATCGGAGCTGTACCGCAGCAGCAACCGCGCTGGCGTGCGCTTGTCGCTGGTCTCCGACTTCCTGCGTCCGCCGTCCATGAGCCCGCGCGGCTGGTTCGCGGAGGCCCTGCTGCTGGACCTCGCTTGTCCCGGTTCCGACCTCATCCTGGACCAGGTAGATACCTCCCGTCCAGATTACCAGCTTCCTCCTTCAACATATTATTTCTTAGGCATAGTTAGGCCTATTAATGAACCCAGTTTAGGGTTCCGTTGCCAAATGGCAAAAAACGGAACCCTTATAGATTCATCATGTCTGTCTGTCTGTCCGTCCGTATGTCACAGCCACTTTTTTCCGAAACTATAAGAGCTATGATGTTGAAACTTGGTAAGTAGATGTATTCTGTGAACCGCATTAAGATTTTCATACAAAAATAGAAAAAAAAACAATAAATTTTGGGGTTCCCCATACTTAGAACTGAAACACAATTTTTTTTTTTCATCAAACCCATGCCTGTGGCGTATCTATGGATAGGTCTTCAAAAATTATATTGAGGTTTCTAATATCATTTTTTTCTAAAGTGAATAGTTTGCGCGAGAGACACTTCCAAAGTGGTAAAATGTGTGTCCCCTCCCCTGTAAATTCTAAAATAAGAGAATGATAAAACTAAAAAAAAAATGTGATGTACATTACCATGTAAACTTTCACCGGAAATTAGTTTGAACGAGATCTAGTAAGTAGTTTTTTTTTTAATACGTCATAAATCGTAAACCGCAATTTATCTTTCATTCAATCAGCTCAAATTAAAAAAAAATTCATAAACATAAACCTTATGCATAAACCGTGAATACCTACAGGTTTGTACGGAACCCTCGGTGCGCGAGTCCGACTCGCACTTGGCCGGTTTTTGTGTATATTGTAGGTACAGTTAGTTCGTAACAGGTGGTGTTCTGTCCTGTTTCTGCTGACCCATGCGCGTGGGAAGCGTGTATTAAACTTATGTACGTATGTTCTGTGTATATGTGTAAAAAATCGTATAATAATTTACCTATTACAGCAACAAGTTATAATACAATGCTATTTGCATAATAATATTATAAGACTCGAAACAGAACACTCATTAATAGACACAATGCTACATTTATAAAACAAAGACATTATAAATCTTAATATTTATTTATCTATCGTCTATAGGTGGGTTTTCGGCGTTATACCTATATATGTAGTTATAATATAATAGCAACATACATATTAATACTTATTATGAACTCAAAAAAAATGAGCAACCAATAACGTAGTTAAGTATTAGGTAGTCCAATCGCTCTATATGTGTTTGGCAGATGTATAGATATAAGGGATGGTTCGAGACATTCTTTTGTTTCAGGCATCCGCCTCCCGCGGGTTCAACTACCGCCACTCGTGGCTGCTGCTCCACAACTCCTCGTCTGACCGGTCCATCATCGAAGCCACTCTGTCAGCTTGCGACATCCTGCCGGACGCAGACGTGGTGTGGTCCTCGCCGGAGAGACTTGTAGATGTGTACAGAGTAAAGCCGGGCATGCCATACTTGCAAACCGAGCTGGGCCTGGCCAGGAACTGCTCGCGGCAGGAGTTGCAGGCGCTGTGGAGCACGCTGCCCAACGCCGTGACCAGGAGGAGAGATCTGAGGAACGTCTCGATGAAGGGTATTTCCGTAGTAAGTGCAGGTAGGATAGCTAACGATCCGTAATCTATGAACTAGGGAGAAGAACGGTGGACATGGTAATTACAAATTAATTATTGAAACCTTTTTCACAAACGTGAACATCGTCGAAATACAATAGCGGAACATTGGAAGTTTTCTTAAGTACTGTGGCGAATTGTCGATTAGACACGCTGCGTTATTTTCACACATTCCCATTATGATTATATAACTGATAACGGTTTATTATCAATTATGGACATTCTCCGAATAGCCTTGAGGTTACTGAAATTTAATGTGCACTGGTATTACTTCTTTTCTATTATATTCTTAGATTATATTTTGAACACAATAACTTAGATACTGCAAGCTATTCTGTAAATGTGTGTACCCAGGTGACGCAGCCGGTCAACTTTAAGGGCTGGTCGGACCTGCGCAACCGGCAGATCGACACCTTCCCCAAGTTCACGTACCCGCTCATGATGCTGCTTGCTGAGGACATGCACTTCCGGTTCGTATTCATGTCGTCGACAAATTGTACCTACATATGAAGCGTCAGTATAGTAACGGTGGCTGTTATATGAAATACCGACGGCAAATTGATGATGCTTCTAATTATACCTTATTCGTATAAATTATTTCGCCGAGAGTCAAATTGTAGTATGAAGTATTTGATACCCAGCAAAACAAAAAAAAAATGCATACGCATTCAGATTATTGTCTAGACTAAAATAATGTGCCAAAGCTCCTCGCGTCCCGTATTTTGAAGGTTGGAGATGAGTCCAACCTCTTATTTGAGTAACGCCATATACAACGCCACTTCTGGCTCCAGGTCGTATGGGTCGCTCCAGGTCGTAAAAGTCGGTTCTCTTGCGTACATCTAGACTTCTGATTTGATCACTCAGCGAAACTCCAATCATAACTCACCTCGTTGTCCGTTGCGTGACTTTCAGCCTTCTAATGTGGCCCATTGTGTGAGACTAAGTTTCAATGCCATACATATGCCATAAGTCTTCACTGGTCAAAAGCTTTCATCTTGATACATATATTGCGGTATGTGAGACGAGAAAATGTTGCCTAGTTTCCCGGACTCTACCCGGCTCTGTCTTTTTCGAAGTTGAATCCATCTAATTGGACTGTTTATCTTAGGTAATTATACTCGTCAACTACTACGAGTGTACAGTCTCCGATCTTCGTGCAAGTGGGTGTTACCATGACCATTGTTTTATCCATGTTCGTTTCGAGACCCACTCTCTAGGATGAGCTTCTCTGTTCTGCTGTGGCCATGAAGCAATGTACTGAGCTCCGCCATAATCTCAGCCATGACTACTATGTCTTCAGCAAGCCGAAAGTAAGTGATATACTCGTCATTGATGTTGATACCTAGGCCCCTCCAGCAAAGCCATAGTCCAGCCCCGGGGTGAAAATTTTCAGAGAGAAAACGGCTCCCTGCCTCACAACCGCAAAAATAAATAAATAAAATTAATAATTTATTTCACGTTTCACAGACTCATAAAAACTATTAATACACAGTCAGATTAAATAATCAAATATAAATACAATTAAAAATAGAAATTATTAAAATAAAAACAAACAAATAGGTATAGTATAACTAATTGTAGTGTTGCCACATTACCTACGCACAATGTGTAACTCACAGCAGTGATTGATGTAGGCGCAATCGACTCATTCTGCGAGCGCGGCCAACATGCTGTTAGAGCTCCCCCGCACTCGCCGAACCAACGAGGTGCCTCTCTTGCGCATTGTCGCATAAAAACAGTCTACGCGTGCCTCCAAACATTGTCGAGGCGCTGCAGTAACGGGGGAGACCCAACAACATCCTGAACGTATTGACTAGACCCGAAGGGCACTGTACTACCTTTGCGTGAAGTTAAGCCATAGGCTGCATGTGTAAAATGAAGTGCAATAGGCTCTAAAGAGAGTAATTTTAACTGCTGTTGAGCATCGTGCAAACGTACGGATCAGCATATTCGCTCTGACCGACAGCGCCCTTCGCTCCCGTTCAAAATCTGCATCATCTTTCAAGTTGGGAGTAACTAAGTGGCCTAAGTACTTAAAAGTATCCACTCTTTCTAAGGGTGTGCCATTCAGCTTCATAGCTGGCATTTGGTTAACTGTTCTCTGCCCGCCCTGAAAGACCATACACTGACTCTTTTTCACATTATACAACAAACCGTGGTCAGTTGCATAACGCTCACAAATACTCATCAGCTTCTGAGTCCGCAGACCGAGGCACGGAGCAGCACCATATCGTCCGCGATGTTATTGAAACAAACGCCATATACAGGATAATTTTATAACCAGTGCGCAATTTATTTTTGGTGGTTCAGTATCAGTAATAGAACACATTTTAACCATTTTGCAATACTTTTTTTAAAATTTTTATCCGACCTTAAATCAGTAAACTATGGACACCCTACATATTTCGTACCTAATATGATGTCGACAATAGGAATATGTCTACGCAACGGCGCGTAGGTACTTACTTCGAATTTCTTAGAATTTTGACCGATTGAACTGATTGACCGGTGGTCGGTCGTTCACCTTCGCTGCCGCGCCGCGCGCAAGTTACCATAAAAACCAGTTTCAAAATAGACATCTTTCGTTAACGATAACTTAATTTTTTTGTACTAAGATTATATATCAAAATAAATATTGCATGATTATTATAACTCGTTTAAGTTTCATTTGTTAAAATTTGCGCACTGGATAAAACTTACCTTGTATAACAACCGATATGTTGCACGCTGAGTGCCTCGATCAGCCCATTAATGTACAGATTGAAAATGGAAGGAGAGCTTAAGGCCAGGTGGGACCGTTTTCACATTTTTTACCGTTTTTAGAATTGCTTTTTGATAGGTAAATTTTTACTTTCAGAATCTGAAAAAAATATATATTTAAGATACATTCTTTCTCCTTAGCTTGTATCCGTTCAAAACACGATACAATCAAATTTACTCGATAGAAAAAAAAGCCGAACTAACTTCGATTTGCAGTTTTTAACAAGCCAAATTTCATTTTAAAGAAGTACTAATACTCCTATTTTTATATAATTAGTATCAATTTATAGATAATTTATTTTGGAATCGATTGAACCCGATCATTTTTTTTCATTAAATTTCAAAAAAAAAATATCAATTATTCAAGTGATTTTCGATCGGCGCGTCGCTTGCCAGTGTCCTGCGAGACGTTATCGAGGTGAGACCTGTGAACAATTTTTGCGCGCGCGCTTCCTTTCTGCTGCGTAAGTAATAATAAGAGAAAATAAAATAAACTGTAAATAAATATTGTTTTATAGAACTTATAAAGACCATAGATGGTTAAGCTTTTGTTTTGTGTTAACGGTTCTCATTGTGTAAATGATTGTAAAACTTTAAAAACAATATTTTGTGATTGTATTGTGAAAACGGCGACTAAAAAAAACGTTTTACAAAAAAAAAAAACCTGACTTCCTTAAAAAACACTACAAAATCAAAATTAACTTTAATTTCGAAAGTCGGTGTCTTAGTATCTGTATTTAAGGTGTTTTTACCACCGACTTCTGAAATTAAAGTTATTTTTGACTTTGTATTTTTTTTTAAGGAAGTTGGTTGTTTTTTTTATAAAAAGTTTTTATTTTTATCCGACTTCAAAAAAAGGAGGAGGTTATCAATTCGTCTGTATTTTTTTTATGTTTGTTACCTCATAACTTTTGACTGGGTGAACCGATTTTGATGATTCTTTTTTTATTTCAAAGCTGGTGCTTTCCGAATGGTCCCATTTTAATTCGGTTCCATTCGGACAATGGGGTCCATGTGGAAACCATATAAGTCTTAAATTTGCATTAAGTATTTGCGCGACAAATAAACGAATAACGCGATTAGATTAGTGCGGGGTATCTACCATAACTAAAAAGTAAAAAATAAAAACTTTTAACAAAAAAAAAAACAACCGACTTCCTAAAAAAAAACACTACAAAGTCAAAAATAACTTTAATTTCAGAAGTCGGCGTCTTATGCTCTGTATTTAAGGTTTTTGCCACCGACTTCCGAAATTAAAGTTATTTTTGACTTTGTAGTGTTTTTCGTCACCAGCTTTCAAATAAAAAAAGAATCATCAAAGTCGGTTCACCCAGTCAAAAGTTATGAGGTAACAAATATAAAAATATTTTGTTTTTAAATACAGTCGAATTGATAACCTCCCATTTTTTTTGAAGTCGGTTAAAAATAAAAATAGGCCCAAGTCACGGTTGAAGGCAAGAAAAATCGCAATACAAATATGATAAGCAATTTTTTTATTTATTTAATCCTATTGACGCACTGGATTTTCAACTCTCGGCATTGAGCCGAGGGTTGAGAATCCAACTGAGTGCATATCAGCGCGTCGAAAATCAAACAGTTAGTTTTACTGTTCGATTTTAAACTATCGGCGCTAAGCAGTGCGTTGCTATCTGGGTGCCAAATTTCATCCAAATCTGTTCAGTAGTTTTGCGTGACAGAGTAACATACATCCATCCGACTGGCATGGCGACTGGCCTGTTAGTCTAGTGGTTAGTGACCCGGACTGCTAAGACTGAGGTCGTGGGTTCGATTCTCACCCAGCACAAATGTTTGTGTGATGAGCACAATCATTTGTTCTGTGCCTAGGTGTAATTTATCTATAATATGTAGGTATTATATTAAGAGCAGTGGTGGCCCAGTGGTAACGGCCGTGACTTGCGAGGAGTAGGTCGTGAGTTCAAACCCAAGCAGGCGCATTACTTTGTGTAAATTATTTCATCGCCACTGCTCTCAAAACGGTGAAGGAAAACAACGTGAGGAAACCGGCATGTCTTAGAACCAAAAATTCGAAGACGTGACATCTACCAACCCGCACTGGGCCCGCGTGGTGGATTATGGCCCACTCCCTCTCACCGAGAGGAGGCCTGTGTCCCAGCAGTGGGAACATTATAGGCTGATGATGATGATGATGATGTATGTATTTAGAAATATATAAGTATGTTTATCAGTTGTCTGGTTATCATAGTACAGGCTCTGCCTAGTTTGGGATCAGACAACGATTTGTTGGTTGTCCAAAGATATATATTTATTTATATTTATCCATACTTCCATTCATCCATACTAACAAACTGTTGCATTCATAATATAATATAAGTCCAGGTTATAAACTATCTGCGTGCTAAATTTCATCCAAATCCGTTCATTCGTTTTTGCGTGAAAGAGTAACAAATATCCATCCATACATCCATACTCACAAACTGTCGCATTTATAATATTAGTCCAACTATCTGCATGCCAAATTTCATTCAAATCCGTTCAGCAGTTTTTACGTGAAAGAGTAACAAACATCCATCCATACATCCATACTCACAAACTTTCGCAGTTATAATATTAATAGGATACACTAGATACAATTAGCTGCTGTATACAAATGTTCCAACGAGGATTCAATCAAGAACTATGTAAAATAGATTTAGAGATAAATAAATAAAAATATTTGTTCTTGTATTATATTTTCTTCTGTGGTTTCTAATACTGTGGACATACTGATGTCGCTACTCTATGACCTGTCTGTGCTACGCCCGCGCCGCTCGGACTTTTGGCGCGCTTACGTGTTCGACAAGAAGGACGCGCAGGAGGCGCCCCGCGGATTTCCCCGCACCTCACCCCCTCAAATCTGTATGAGTTTCGAATCACCTAGCCTTAAACCCCCCTGCCTCACCCCATATTCCAACCTATACGGGTCTGACAATGTGTCCGCCCCGCGTAGCATGACCACCATAGAAAGAACTTTATCTATTCTTGGCAAAATAGACATAGAATTGTCATGCTACGCCAGCATAAAACGGTACAAATCATTCAACAATCTTTAATCTGTCTTTAGTCTTTCTACAATCTGTAATTTTGTTTATTCTTCCGTCGACAAAACCCATTTCTACGGTGGTCATGCTACGCATGCAGTACTTAAACATGGTGATAAAAAAGAAAAAAAGGATAGGTGCGTTTTCATATAGACACTTCAGCAGTTCAGTGAACCGATAGTCAATCTGGCACTGTTCAAGAGACTGCAGTACAGCCCAAGTTTCGATCGAATCGAAGGCATACGCCTGGTCTACAAATGCTCAGCAGAGGTAGGTTCAAACAGCTTCTGGAGGGCTATAAGAAACGGTTTTCCAACGACCTGGAGGAGTTTGCTCGTAATTCCATCACCGCCTTGTTATTTTTAAGTATATTCATAGCTATCCTAATCTCTAATAGTTTCGGGTCAGTCTAACACTTGGGTCGTTTCAGATTCGCAACGGGGTTACTGTTGATCCCCTTCAAAAGCATACGTTTGGCAGGCGCGGTCGCAGCCTAAGATTTGGGGGGGGGGGGGGGGGTCACCATGAGTAATGAAGAATATTTTTAAGAAGGTACATCTCCTCGTTGGTCTAGTAGTCGCAAGCGCTACTGATTAGCATGCAGTCCTGGGTTCGATTCCCAGGTCGGGTAGTATTATTCGGTTTTTCCATCAGAAATTTCTCAGAAGCGGACTGGAGTCTAGATTTGTGCCCGGTTGATGGCAGAAGGCTCGCTTCATATGACATGGGACTTAAACATAACTGGCATAATATGGGTGTACTGATACATCAAAGGCATGGTGATATGTATATGTTCATGTACATCTCCAGCTTTTACAAGGGGGCACAGCACTATTTGATGATAAGTAGTAGGCAATTATAACGGAGTAGCAAGTTAATAGATTACGTAGGATGAGAAGAACGAGCCAAGCGAGCTCGAAAATTTAAACAATCCGCCCGGTTTAGGTTCGGTTTTGTTTATATTTTCAACATAAATAGGAGTTACATTGTCAATTTATGCCGGGAAAGCCCAGGTAACTATGAAAATTATGAATGCAAGAGCGAGCGAAGCGAGATCGAAAATTTTAACAACCCGCCTGGTTTGCGTTCGGTTTTGTTTTATATTTTCAAACATAAAACAAGTGAGAACAATTTTAAGTTAGTAAGATAGGCAAATCGTTCAGGGTTTCGACAGCATGCCCGACTTTGGGGGTCATGACCCCTAGGACCCCCCTCGGACCGCGCTTGACGTTTGGGGATACGAGTATGCCATGAATGACTGACGCGCATCGTCTGATGAATGCAGGATCATCTTCCACCGCTCGCGCTCTTCCATGACCGTAAGAATAGGATCGGTTAGCTTGTTATTTACCATTTGTGCGGTGTATCTTGTAACCCGACCGTATCGACAGTTTCCGCAAACCTATAGTACGCCCGATCTTATGTAAGTAAGTAAGTAAGTAATCATTTATTTAACAAAAAACACTTAGCCTAGGTAACATCAGTATTATCTCGGTCATAGATAAGTATGGCTATAGCATATGAATAAGACCCCTGTCCTTCAAACTAGGAGAGTCCTGTATCTTGAAGGACAGTGTTCTTTAGGTGGATTGACACATTTTTGCAAAGATATATATAATTGCATAATAATTCTGATGAATATTTTTACTAAAAGGCTTATGAGTTAATAGTGAGGAGTATGTGTGTGTGTGTGTGTGTGTGTGTGTGTGTGTGTGTGTGTGTGTGTGTGTGTGTGTGTATGTGTGTGTGTGTGTGTGTGTGTGTGTGTGTGTGTGTGATGATGAACCTCTTCAGTTGTGATTATGTTTCCGTAATCAAAAATAAATGTTTTTTCATTGTATTGTGCACAAGGGCGGATCCAGCTTTGGTGCCAGGGGGGGGTCACATAGTCGTTGTCAAGTCACAAGAAGTTATCATTTAATTTTTATAATCTATATATATAAAAAACCGGCCAAGTACGAGTCGGACTCGTGCACCGAGGGTTCCGTACAAACCTGTAGGTATTCTCGGTTTATGCGTTTATGTTTTTTTTTTTAATTTTTATATTTGAGTTGATTGAATGAAAGGTAAATTGCGGTTTATGATTCATGACGTATTAAAAAAAAAACTACTTACAAGATCTTGTTCAAACCAATTTTCGGTGGAAGGTTACATGATAATGTACATGCTATATTTTTTTTAGGTTTTATCATTCTCTTATTTTAGAAGTTACGGGACACACACACACATTTTACCACTTTAGAAGTGTCTGTCGCGCAAACTATTCAGTTTAGAAAAAATGATATTGGAAACCTCAATACCATTTTTGAAGACCTATTCATAGATACCCCACACGTATGGGTGTGATGAAAAAAAATAATTGAGTTTCATTTCTAAGTATGGGGAACCCCAATTTTTTTTGTTTTTTTTTCTATTTTAGTGTGAAAATCTTAATGCGGTTCACAGAATACATCTATCTATCAAGTTTCAACAGCATAGCTCTTATAGTTTCGGAGAAAAGTGGCTGTGACACACGGACGGACAGACAGACAGACATGACGAATCTATAAGGGTTTCCTTTTTTTGCCATTTGGCAACGGAACCCTAAAAATGAATCCCTATTTCCCTTGGTCACGCCATCACGCGTGAACGGCTGGACTAAAAATTGCGCGGAAAATGAGAAAATTTAAGAACACTTATTTAAGAATACAAAGTCACCTAAGATGGGTGTTTGATAGCTAGAAAACGCTTTATGTACGCTTTATTCTCGAAGTACCAGGTTGGCATAACTTGGTAGGAGCTCAACTAACATGGGTGTGTGGTAGCTAGAAAACGCTTTATGTCTTCGAAGTCCCAGGTTGGCATAGTTTGATAGGAGCTCACCTATCATGGGTGTGTGGTAGCTAGAAAACGCTTTATGCCTTCAAAGTACCAGTTTGTCATAACTTGGTCTAACATGGGTATATGGTACTTGGTGCTCTTTCTTTGTGTTGGTGGGATCTGATAAGTTAACACAACATTTATCGATTCTGAGGTGGTTTGAAGTTCGCTGGGTCAGCTAGTTTATAATAAATTGATTAAGAGCCAAGATGGTTTCTGATAAACGACACCCTATGCACGACAACATCCTCGTGTCACATAGACTGAAAAGCCGCAACAGCTTTCTGAAGTGTGTTCTCCCACTTACTGGCGAACAGTCTAAGGAAAGACTAGACCTGTGGCAACAAGGCGCTTCCCTACCGAACCCATTCGTTCCACCTGCTGAACATTTCGCAACTGGACACGAATTGCCTTGGCTTTCATGGAAGTCTTTAAAAAATAGACTCCGGACTCAGGTAGGCCGGAGTAAATAAAACCTGTACAGGGGCCGTTCAAGTATTACGTAAGCACTATAGGGGGGCGGGGGGGTCTTTGCTTTGCTTATTTTTGGTGACATGGGGGGTGGGGGGGTCTAGATGGTGATTACGTCAGCAGTAGTTATTTAATTTTTTACACATATGGCTACCCATAGTCATTGTGAATGTTTGAAAACGAAACGCATTTTTCGGGTATTCCCACAAAGTGTCAGTGCACATCAAGAGCAGAGCATTTTCTGAGACGAATGAAAAATTTATTTTAAGACAATACAAAATCAAATACACGTCCAAACTTGATGCTCGACCATGCTCGAGCTTGCAGGATGCGTGTTCTAGTCATCAGCAGCCTATAATGTTCGTTCCCACTGCTGGGACATAGGCCTTCTCTCAGTGAGAGGGAGTAGGCCATAACCCACCACGCGGGCCCAGTGCGGGTTGGTAGATGTCACATGTCTTCGAATTGTTGGTTCTAAGACATGCCGGTTTCCTCACTAACGATGTTTTCCTTCACCGTTTTGAGAGCAGTGGTGATGAAATAATTTTTACAAAGTAATCCGCCTGCTTGGGTTCGAAATCACGACCTACTACTCGTAAGTCGCGGCCGCTATCACTGCCATTGCTCTCCACCGTGTTTTAGTATGCGTTTATATGCGCGAGCACCGACTGCGCGCCGCCGCCCGTGCTCAGTGTTGCCACAGCTAGAAAATTGTCTTGACGGGAATGTGTAGGTGCATTTGGAAATCATGAACGGAGAAAAGTTGTTTGGTTTGGTGCAGCGTTTTGAAAGTTTGCAGTATATCGAGTCAAACATACAGCGATCAGATGTTAAAAGCCAATGCTTGGGAAAGAGTCTCTCAAGAAGTCTTTCCCATTTCTTAGTCTCAGAAAATGCTCTGGCTCTTGGTGTGCGCTGACGCAATAATGTATACGTTTAGATAATCGCTTAGAACCGAGTAGGGGAATTACCGCGCGCTATTCAGTTGTCTAAATTTCTTCCGTCAGTCTATTATTTCGTTTCGGTACGATTGACGATTTGACTAGGTATTGATTTGATTTGTATTTTTAGCAAAGCAAAGCTAGTTAGAGGCCTTCTACACGGTCGGGACCAACCGCCGACCATCGTATCCTTGGTCGGGTTGATATAAAAATGGACAGTGTAGAAGTTGGTTGACCCGACCGATATTTGGTTGATGTCAACGGCCTTGGTCGCGAGCGCATCCCTCGCGACAGGCTGCGTCCGTGGTCGGCCCCAACTAGGGTTGCCAACCATACTTTATAATAACGTATCCTACTTTATTTTTCATAACTATACTTTATACTTTTACATACAAATAAAGTATGCAAAAATACTTTATTTTCAACCTTTACTGTGATGCGTAAAACAAAATACTCATTATGGGTACTTAACGATTTACAATTGCTGAACGAACTGTTTAAAACGGATAATGGAAACGATTTATAATTACTGAACGAAATGTCAGATGTCAGTTGTGACATTTGTCACAGATGTCACTCACTATCTGTCACTATCGACGAAATTGTTCAAAACTGGTCCGTTGTTTTTGTTTTTATGTGAAGAATGCATTTTAAAATAAATATTAAAACATAATGACGAGTAATTCTGATAGCGACACACCAGTGACTCTTAGAAAAGCTAAAATAACCAAAGTTTTACAAAAGTATAAACCTTAAATAAACAACCTTTAATAAAACCTATAGATTTAAATGTTGACTGTCAAACAAGCTTTGTAACATTTAAAGATAACAAAATATTGTTAGCATGTGCTAAAAGCACACAAAAATACGTTTTTAAAACAATAAAAACATAACATTTTAAAAATACTTTTTTTTGTCCCTAATACTTTATTTTTTCCTATCCAAACTAGTTTATACGTTATTTTTGTCAAAAAAAGTTGGCAACCCTAGCCCCAACCGTCTGGAACGCTGTCGCCCGACGCGAGCGCTTCTGTATGCGCTTGTTAGTCGTCGTGGGTGCATGTTTTTGCGAGTTGCAATGGATTCGGAAAACGAAAACCACGAATGAGAGGTTCTGACCGAATTTATATTTTTATATATTGATTTACCATGCCTTTGGGATATTGGAACCGATTTATACAAAGATAAGAACCAAAAACCATTTCAAGTAATTCATTAAAAGTGTCTTGATCCATTCTTAAAACAATCATATTGTCATCTGAATCAAGAATCCGTAAAATATTAAGGTGGTTCAAAGTAATTCGCTCTTGAGCCGCTGTTTCATCCATTTTCGTTTTTTTCGTTTTTTTCTTCACTCAAGCATAAAAAAATTAATGCCAAACCGATCTTCTGTAGCTTTGAAAGGCAAAGAGCCATCGCTTTGAATACCGGAGACAAGTTTAGTTAAGTGAACCACCGACCGTGAATGAATTAGAAAATGAGACAAGTTGAGTCAACCACTGACCGTGTAGAACGAATACAAAAAATGGTTGACCCGACCAAGGATACGATCGTCGGCGGTTGGTCCCGACCGTGTAGAAGGCCTCTTAATTGTGTTACCGTTGATCCATTTTCGCCAAAGGAGAATTGTTTAGTTAAGATGTTGTTTCAAATAAACAAATCCAAGTTATACCAAAAATTCTTCGAATGTTTTAAAAAATCTCATACAAATACGAAAGTACGAAATGTACATAACTTAGTTAACGAAATGTGGCGTAATTATAAGCTACAAGCAAAGTTCAAGAAGGAACTTAATATTATTTTCTCTAAGAAAATTGAAGAGATTTCTAGAAACATAACTGCTTCTCATGAATCAATAAAAAAAAATACTTTAAAAGAAAAATGCAAATAACAATGTTTACGTCAGCATGGGGGGGGGGGGGGGGTAAGAGCTTTGCTTACTTTTGCTGACAAGAGGGGTGGGGGAGTAAATAATTGTAATAAATCTGCTTACGTAATACTTGAACGGCCCCACAGGTGGAGATTCATAGATGATTAGCCCTGGAGTGTAAATGTGCTGCTGTCCCACAAACGATGAGGCACTTGATATCTTGTCCAGCATGTCCTGCTGTTTGCACGCCACAGGAGTTGATGGACGCTACTGAAAATGCTAAGCTCGTAGCCAAATTCTAGGCTAACACTATTTAGATTGCTATCGACACGCCAAGAAGAAGATAAATTGATATTGAAGTAAAAAATATATTATACTAGCTGACGCGGCAAACGTTGTTTTGCCATATAAATAATTTCCTAGGCGGGGATAACTAATTAAATGACGATTGATCAGTTTTCGACCGGAGAGGAAAAATGATTAAATTACTAAAATGGCTATTAAAAATAAGGGTTGATCGTAGAAGGGTGAAAATTGAGGATTGTATGTATTTTTGTATGTTGTATCATAAAAAAAATAGAAATTAAAAATTTTGTCTTAAAAATAAAAAATAAAATTTAGGGGTGGACTACCCCTAACATTTAGGGGAATGAAAAATAGATGTTGGCCGATTCTCATAGATACCGGATAAGCACAAAAAATTTCATCAAAATCGGTCAAGCCGTTTCGGAGGAGTATGGCAACGAAAACTGTGATACGAGAATTTTATATATTAGATGAATAATATGTGAAATATCCATACTATAATACTATAATATTACTATAATTATTACTATAATCCACACTTCCACATCCACATCCACATCCACACTTCCACATCCACACTAATATTATATTTATATTTATACTTTTATACTTTTATACTATTTATATTTATACTTTTATACTAATATTATAAATGCGAAAGTAACTCTGTCTGTCTGTCTGTCGGGCTGTCTGTCTGTCTGTCTGTCTCGCTTTCCTGCTAAAACTACTGAACCGATTTAAATGAAATTTGGTAAACAGATCGTTTAGAGCCTGAGAAAGGACATAGGCTACTTTTTATCCCGGTAGTACGTTCCCGCGGGATAATTTCCGACCTCTACGCGGGCGAAGCCGCTGGCAAAAGCTAGTATAATATATTGTGACAAAAAAATATATCCTTACTTAAAACAATTTTAAATACTGGTCTACGGTGGACCCAGCCCAGGGGGGGGGGTCATGACCCCCATGACCCACCCCCTGGATCCGCCCTTGATTGTGCAAATGTCATTAAAAAAGTTTAAATATGAATTTTGATGAAACTATACTATTTGTACCAGCAATCAGTTGGTTACCAAAAATTTCATATCTTTGGCCAAAAGAGATGTTTCATTTTCGGCCATCACATGTACATTTATCGAAAAAGAGGAAACAATACCACAAATTGGGGAAAAATATCCTGTGATGAATTTGAGCCTGTTTTGTTGTGTACAAAAAATAATAGTTTTTAAATTATTGCCATGTTTTATTCAACATGGCGTCTCGTTGGCTTGCAGACTTCATTCGTTCTGAAATCATGTCTAATCAAATCAATGTTACGTAGAAAATAATTAAAAAAATGTGTATATTCTCGTAATGTTAAAAATAAATTACTCTTATTCTCTTATACATATTTTTGAGTAAACATAATTACTTAACACTTTCAGTGCCGAGCACCCGGCTCCCGGGTCGAACGATAATTCGTTCGCATGCCGACAACTCGCATCCGAGTCCTACATATAAATAGTTATAAGTGTCTTGTGACCATGCCGAGCACCCGCCTACCGGGTGCAAATTATTACGTACTACTAGGGTTGCCAAAATAAGCTGAAGGTTTAAAACAAAGGTGTCGGTTCGTTTTTATGGAGCTTAATGTTTGAAAACACAGGCGTCAACAAAGTATTTAAACGGTTCGTTTTTATGGAGCTAAAAGTTTGAGTTGAGAACACAGGCGTCAACAAAGTATTTAAAAAAAAAGAAGGCAAATGTTTCAATTTTTTCCTTATCTGCACGTGTTTTATTGTGGTAAAAACCATCGCTGAAGGTATAAACAATAAGAACAAAGGCGTCGGTTCATTTTTGTTTTAATAATTCACTGATCTTAGATAATTACTTGAGGCGAATCGCTTGAGCGAGTCGTAACCCGCGACAATCAAGTTTTCTTATGTTTTGATAAATATAATTTCGCGGATACAACTGCGGAGACACCTTAGAGATATCCTGTAAGGTTCTCTTGGCGTAAGAGTTATGAATTTTTAATAACTAGGAAAACAAACAAAAATACATAAAGAAAGGACAGTGTTCAATAAAAAAAAAAATTGGCGTTCCACAACCCTACTTGGCAGGCCGGTTGTGGGCGTGGCTTACTGAACTCGGATTCGGGTGCTGCAGCATGGGGTTCCCGTTACGTAACCATCACGCCGATGGACTCAACAGATGGGTTGTTATAGATTTGCGACACAAATTTTATGGCATGCCAATTTTTATGCAATTTACGTACTTAGCAGTGAAAGTGTTAAGTGTAACCATTTCAACATTACAAAAATTTTTAGTCTCGATTTTTGAAGTGTGTTTCTAAACGAATTCAAAATAAGCGCTTGCTAACTCTTAGGACAAATGACAAACATTTCTAATTTTAATTTTGTACATAAAAACCATTTGATATTATGCAAAAAATGTTACTTTATTCTATTCAGGGGTAAGTTTCCCTCCCGCCTTCGCTAAAAGGTACATGTTATGGCCGGAGCCCCATATAAATATGAAACATCTCCTTTTGTTTAATAATCTAGGGCACATACTGGGTGGAGGGAGCCCTCTACAAACTGACAGAGTGCATTCAGCTCCTTATTTTGAATCATATTCCACCGGAATTTTTCTCATGATTTTTTTTTACATTTTTTCAACTTTTTCGGTTTTATTTCAATGTAAAATTACATTCTCTGAAAGCAGCACTCCATTTATGTAAAAAATACGGCTAAAATCAAAAAAGCAGCAGTGGATGTTGAAATACTCTAACGAACGACTTCAATGTGACGTAATAAACCAAGAGGCGCGAGCGCGCTTGACTTGGCGATGGCGGGGCGGCCGACCAAAGGCTCGCTGCGTGCGTTTTGCCACGGTAGCAATACATTGCGTGGGAGGAAATAAAACAAATCAGGTTTATTAGATTCCCATAACGGTCCTGAAATAATTTCTTGTACTGGTCATAACTAAATACACCCTGTATTTAGTTACTGTGAAACGATTATAAAACCACCAGTACAAACAGTAAACCACTACTTCGTGGAGAGCAGTGGTGGCCCAGTGGTAACGGCTGCGATGTACGAGTTTTAGTCATAGGTTCGAACCCTGGCAGGTATTTTGTGTAAATGATTTCACCATTGCTCTCAAAACGGCGAAGGAGACGAAGGAGACCAGTCACGATGTTTATCGTGACTGGTATGTTCTAGAACCAAACATTCGAAGACCTCTACCAGCCCACTTTTGTGTCCCAGCAGTGGGAACATTATAGGCTGATTATGCTATGCTAATACTTCGTAACTATATTATTTTTCATACGTTGCTTTATTTTCTTTTTTTTTTTGTTAAGAATTATTATTGAGCTCAAAAACCAACTTTGTTTACCATGGACTATAAAGTATTTTGCCACGAGAGGTACCTAATACTAATACTTTCTTAAACAACTCGTCTATGAATATAAAAACTCCTCAAATTAAAATGGAAAAAAGTTCTAGTCGTGAGTTTGCTGATGACTGTATGAACATTTCTGGAATTCTGACGAATGGCCGTGGAAAACATTATTGTCTTGTAGAGTCATATTATTTATAAACTTCGATACGTCTGGAAGTGCGTCACATGTCCACGAATCACTTGGAGTACGTGTGTCAGGTCATGCTTTGTTTGTGCAGCTTCGACCTGCGCCAGGTGGACTTCTACGGCGTGTCGCACAACGGCTCCTTCGACGGGCTGGTGGGGCGGCTGCAGCGCCAGGAGGCCGAAGTGGGGCTGGCCTCGATCTTCATGAGATCCGACCGCATGCAAGTGGCCGACTTCTTCTCCGAGACCTGCGTGCTCGCGTCAGTACTTTGTCATCATGAGTAATCCTCATAGGTCACGGGTACCATCCATGGCAGAAGGAGGGACATCACACAGGGGACATGCATTTATGATATCTATATAATAACGCGGTCACGTCATGAAGCGATGTAGTAGTAGATTCAAGATCCTAAACAAAGACTGAGAATCTGGGGGCTTGGTAGTGACCCCGCCAAGTCGAGCCACGCGTAGCGTAAGTCAACCTACCATTTCTCGAAGCGCTTCGTCTGTTTTTTGAACCCTCATTACTTGGCTTGGGATTATACCAGATACACAACATTTTCGGAATATGATGTCATTAGTGGACTTATGAAATCTATAAAATTTCATTTGCATAGCTCTTATACTTTAGATTTTATTGATATCTAAAAAAACCCCGATTTCGTCACTGACTCAATCACTGATGATCACCAAAATTCTTAGGGTACTTCCTGAAGTCCTAGAAAACTGAAATTTGGTATGTAAGTTAGTAGGTATTAGTACAGAAACCACGAAACATTCTAAAACTTCGAACTTTTACTCTACACCTTACTCAAAATATGTGGCTTGGTCGTTTCGCTATCGTCGTAAGGTGAATTTATACACTGTTCATTACTTTTCTGTTATACAATTGTTCTTCTAGTACCGAAACAGGCAAACCACATATTTTGACTAAGATGTAGAGTTTGTGAAGTTAGGGCGTGTAGAGTTAAAAGCTTGGGTAAACATGAGATCTGATAACTCTGTGGCAGTGCGAGCTGTATGGCGAGACCATACAGCTCGCACTGCCACAACATTTTACATGAAAATGTTTTTGGTGGGATAAATAGATCATTTTTGTAAAAAAAGGTAATAACCCTTAGTATTAGGTACCTATTTCTTGAAATAATGTGTTTGTTGGTTGTTTGTTTTCGCTTACCGTGGGAATGTATGAGCAGGCGCAGTGCAGTTGTCATCTACCATACACACACACGTCATAGTACAATGCAACACTTCGCGGTATCGGTGTCGGGAAATCAAGCTATGCATTTACAGTAAAGCTGACTTCTCATTGTTCGAAACGCCTATACAAAGCGAGGTCAGCTAAAACTGGTTTTGTATAACTTGATATGTAGCCGTGTGTACCTACACTATCACGTTGCAAAAATTTAAGTGCGCTAGTCCTTGTACCGCATGATGGGTCTCAGTTGTCCTCAGCCAAGAGTTGTTTATTTTAAAAGCTTTTATAAAGATACAAAACAACGACTATCACATGTTTATGCACTTCAAAGTTCTCTTACGCAAAAAATATTCACGTCTAAGTGGTATTAGGAAAAGAACCTATTGAGCATCACGTCGATGGGTGCGATAACCTAGTTTATAATGATCGCGCTGTAGCCGCTGTAGGTCAACACCATACCATTACGTATTCCATGTCGGTATATGTCGCGCGTGTTTGTCACCAAGGTACGGTCAGCAGCGACACTTTACATAATAGTCATAATCTTCTTCTTTTTCTTCGTAACACTCTTGTCAGAGCGGTCGTGGTCCTCATGAAATTTCTTGATTAGGGGCTGATGTGATTCGCCTCACGATTTCTCGCCATCCAATCCGATTTATAGAATTGCGGGTGCACTTATATAATGGATCGCCCACTGCAGATTTTATTTGGTCAGTCCATCTCATGGGTGACCGTCCACGTGGTCTAGTGCCCTCCACTCTACCCTGTACGACAAGGCGTTCTAACGAGTCACCGTCACGCCTCGAGACGTGTCCGAAGTATTTTAGGATGCGTGTTTGAACCAGATCAGATAGACGCTTTTTGATTTTGAGCTCTTGGCGTATCGAGCCGTTGGTACGAAACTCGTTCCACGATACCCCAAGCATTTTCCTCCAACACCACATTTCCAAAGCGTCTATCTTTTTCTTCTCAATATCGCGAACCGTCCACGTTTCAGCAGCGTATAGGAAAATAGGGAAAACCAGTGTTTGAACAAGCCGGACCTTGGTGGCTTTTGTTAGATCTCTGTTCCTCCAGACCTTTTTCAGAGTGTCCATCGATGATTTGGTTATTGCCATACGTCGCTTAATTTCGTCAATGCACCCACCTCCGTTCGAGATTAACGCTCCAAGATAAATATAGGACTGGATCACGTCGCAGTTCGCAATTTTAGAGACTTCGGGCGAGTTTTTGTTTCCACGGTCCACGATCATCACTTTTGTTTTTTTGCGGTTAATCTTTAGTCCGAAGGCGATGCTCACGCTCTCCATTCTACGAAGTAGTTGTTCTAGATGACTTGTTGTAGTCGCAAATAGCGTGGTGTCATCAGCGTAACGCAGATTTGCAATTCTGTAGCCACCGATTGAGACACCGTCTGTCCAGTCCTCCAGAGTAATGCGCATGATGAGTTCGGTGTAAACATTGAAAAGGAGCGGTGATATTATGCAACCTTGACGGACACCTGCACTAGGATGGAAATTATTCGACAACATTCCATCGGTTCGAACTGATGCTGTACCTGTCTCGTATAGCATTCTTAACAGATGCACTAGGTGTTTCGGTGTACCCATTTCCAGTAAGGTTTTCCACAACACTGGCCATTTCACTGAATCGAACGCCTTGGAGCAATCCACAAAGCAGATATAAGTTGGCTTGTTGAATTCTCGAGCTTTCTCAACAACCTGACGAACAATTAATATTTGTTCGCGGGTGCCTTTGCCTTTCACGAATCCAGCTTGTTCCGGCGCAATCTCTTTGGATAAGTAAGCCTTTAGACGTTCGTTAAGAATATGAAGCAGTATTTTGCTAGCGTGTGAGATGAGTGCAATAAGGCGGTAATTGCTACATATCTTAGTGGAGCCCTTTTTATGCAACGGTGTAAAGACTGTATGGGTCCAATCAGTAGGCCAAATTCCAGTCCTCCATACCTTGTTACATATTTTGAAGAATATATCAACTCCCTGCTCTCCTAAGGCTTTTATAGTCTCAATGGGAACTGCATCTCTGCCTGTAGCTTTGCCGTTCTTCAGGTGCTTAATTGCTGCTCTAACTTCTGACTTCAGTACGTCTGGTTCCAGTTCATTGGGCACAGTTGTAGGGTAATTTTGTGATTGGGGGTCGTGGAATAAAGATTGACAGTAATTCTTCCAGGTCTCAGAAATTTGGTCAAGTTCTGTCACGATGACACCATTGTTGTCTTCCATTGTCCAAGCTTTAAATGTCAGTGATTTGGTTAGGGAACGGATCTTCTGGTAGAGGTCTCGCGATTCACAGCGGCCCGAGTGTACTTCTATTTCCTGACATAATCTCTGATAGTGGGCGTTTTGGTCTTTACGGCATGCAGTCTGAATTTGGGCAGATATACCATTTATAGCCCGGATGTCTGCTCCTTTCGCCTTCATATCCCGTCTTTTTTCAACCAACGCAAGAGTATCATAAGTCATCCAAAGCTGTCGCTTTCGAGATTTTGCTGGTGGATTTGTCTCGGCGATTGCACTAATGATGATATTCTTGGCACGATCCCATAGAACGTCTGGTGATTGTTCGTCATATCTGGCATCTGACCACTTTTTCCAGCTTTGTTCCACCGCAAGCTTCAGCTTGGAACAATCACAGACTTCCAATCTCTTCCGCCTTTCGGGAGTTCTCGCTGCTGTCAATTTGACTTTCAACTTAGAGATCAGAAGTTGGTGATCTGATCCACAGTCGGCTCCAGGTAGTGTGTGAGCATTGTTAATAGATGTTTTCCACCGTGACCGGACTAAGATATAGTCAATTTGGTTGCGATATTGACCGTCCGGCGAAGTCCAGATGTACAATCTGCGTGGGTGATGCTGGAAATGGCTATTTGCTATGAAGAGGCTGTTTTCGATGGCAAACTGTATAAAGCGTTCTCCTCTTTCATTCCGAACCCCTAGGCCAAACCTTCCAACACAACTGCTTAAGTGAGTAGAATCCTCTCCGATTTTGGCATTAAAGTCGCCTAAGATCATTAGCAGCTCTCTGTTTGGGAGTTTAGTAATTGTGGCCTCAAGTTCGGTGTAGAAGTTTTCTAGAGCCTCTTCACTTGAGGAGCTGGTGGGTGCATATATTTGGATGAGGTTAAGATTCACCGGTGTTGCTTTTAGTTTAATACTGATTATTCGGTCGCTGACTGGTTCGTATCCCATCACACAATTTCTTAGCTCTTTGGATATAAGAAATGCGACTCCATTTCGACTGGTACTGTCATTGCCTGTGTCTATCGGTGACTAAATGGCCGCTGTTCTTCCAGTGTGTTTCACTGAGCCCACAGATATTTAAGGCACATCTAGAAATTTCCCTTTCTAGGATGTCGAGTTTTCCCGGGTGAAGCAAGCCTCGCACATTCCATGTACCTATCGTCTGATTTTGGCGTAGCTTGACGGAGATTCCAGTAGCAGAGTTTCCATGGTGAGCCTGGTCTCCTACTCCTCCATGGCCGGTAGTCCATTTCTCACCGCGTGTCCCGGACACGGCGCGGCGCCGGTTGCTAAGCGGATTGCATGGCGATCGTGCTCTGTTACGTTGTACTTCCATGTTGACTGTCTTGGGAGAATAGTTGCAGTGGTTTCCCCTTGCCTTCTGCACCAATCCTTTTAGGGGTCAATCCAAGGCTGTTGAGGCCTTACGGGTGGTTCGGTTTTATGGCGCCGAATACTCTTTTGCCCTTCTCCTGTCTGCTACTGCGTCTACGAGGATTTAATAAGTATGTGACACTCGTGGGGTGTAGACGCAGCATTGCCCGGGGAGCACGACCGTGGACGTAGGCAGATCGGACTGGCTGGTGGTGCTCTTTTGAAGCCTTGTCACACAGGCGTAGCACTAGGCATTTCCCAGCATTTCGAGGAAGCTGACTATCCCGTACATATAGCCAGTTCCGCTGAGGCCAACACCAACTTCGACTGCACAATGATATCCTTGTACAGTGTCAGGTAAAACCTAACCTTCCCTATTCATAATACCTACTTAAATTGATACAAAATTAAATGATTCATGACTCTATATTATCTTGTCTTCAATTTAGTGTAATTTAAGGTTCATTTCGATACGTCTTTTTTACTGTCTTGACTCAACCAATTGTATATCACCGCATTGGTCTTCATAAATATTAATACTTAACTAAATGTCATACCAACTAAATATTTGACTGGCCTGTTAGTCTAGTGGTTAGTGACCTTCACTGCTAAGACTGAGGTCGTGGGTTCGATTCCCACCCAGGACAAATATCTTACAAATCAAAAGGATTACAAAATAATTTATTTCAACATAAAAATTGTGTAGTTGATAACCATAAGGAATGGCTGAAAAATCTATACTTGTATACAAATATTACAAATGCGAAAGTAACTCTGTCTGTCTGTTACGCTTTTACAACTAACACACTGGACCGATTCTGATGAAATTTTGTACGGGGGGTAAGTTTGAACCCCAAGAAAGCATATAGGCTGCTTTTTAAACCGCGTCTTCGTCTGTGTCCGCAATAACCGACATTTATGCGGACAAAGTCACGGTCAAAAGCTAGTAAAAAATACATAAACAAAACATGAAAAAAATTACTTACACTCTTTCTATTAATCTGTAACTGCCTACTCTTTATTAACCCTCTCTGAAATCAGAAATACTTGACTTCTTCTAGAAAAAGTTGGCAACCTTAGTGCTCACATATGCTATGCAATAAAACGTTACTAAGATATTGAATTGGTACCGTACCACGCAAAGATAGGTATCTGGTTTTTACAATCTTCAGCAGCTCCAACAATATTTCTGAATATTAGGTACCTAAATAAATTATTTTGTGCGTCCTTTTGGAGCAGGATTAGCGTAAGCCAAGTTCTTTTCGGAATGATAGATGTCGGAATGATAATTATCTAGGTAATGTTGTGATCCTCTGTGAAAGTTTACGGATAAGATAATTTCTTTAATTAAAAACAAAGTTCAGTGTTATTATCATTCGCATTGTGATTACTTATGTAAATGAATCCTTCGGTATCGATACGTGCTAGATACAGCAGATTAAATTCAATTAATACAATTTAAGTATGACTCAACGTAAAATTGTGAACGAGGACCGCCGAGGTTTTGTGTTGCTAGTAAACGTTTGATCGATAGTTATGACTATAATAGACGAATGAAAGTTTTCCAACTTATTATCATGCTTTCATTCTGTTGTCAAGTATGTTTCGATTAACTAATTAGCCCAATTTGTATGCAATTAACCTCTGTTTATAAATCGCGACGAGCGAGTTAACTGTAGCGCGGCGGGGGGCGCGGTGTGCGGGGCGGTGTTGGTACGACGGGATTTGGACGAAGCACGTGTGTATTTTTGTCTTAGCATATTTTAATAACGACGGAGGTTTTGTGTTGCAAACATTCTTCATGTTTGGAACACAATACCTCAGCGCAGCGGTGGTTTGTTACTATTATGTAGCGCAACTAATAGATCATGATTGAGCAACAACCCATTTATTTATTTTTTCAGTATGGGAAATCATCAAATGACTTCTCCCGCTCTGGGCGGAGCGGGAGGGCGTGTCAGACTTTTACTGACTAAAACCCACCCGTGTTCCTTCAGTTGCCCATGTGCCAGGGTCACGGTATCTCTTTCGAACATTCACGCGACCCCGGCAGACATCTCTTGGAGGCGCGCGTGGAACACTACACGCCGTCGACCCGAGCTTGGTCCTTACCGGGCGGCGAGCTACCCATTGCTCGCCACCCGCAAGCTCGCGCCTACGGTGGCCGGGAGTCCGCTATGGACTCCCGACGCCCGGGGCGTCTCCTCCTGCGGCGGCTAGGGACGTGAGGGCACAGAGACTGCCACTCCCTCACGCGCCCCGCCTCCTCCTTCGCGAGCATTACTGCTTCGCAGAAGGAGGTGACGGCTTCCCATTCCCTCTCGCTCCGTACCATGGCTCGTACCAGGGCCGGGCGCGAGAGGTCGCCGCCGCCGATCGCCTCCACGAGAGCAACAACCCATGACGTTTCGGTCACTGAATCTCTCACGTAGACATTTAGTACGAACATCCGTAATGTAGGTAACCTACTTACGATTTAAACCTTTCACTTAGGTACTTATTTTATTGATTTTTCAGCCAGAAACAAGGTTAATACAACTTGCATCTGTTTACAGGTTTAGGGATAGTCTTCGTGAAACGATTTTCTGTTGCGGACATGTTGGTATTATAATAGACACCGTATTATCTTAATTATACAGGCAGACAAAAACCATGAATTACACAATTGCATTGCAATTGCACATAATTCTAGATTCAGCTTAAAAAGAATCTGCGCTGGTCAAAAACCCGCGCATTTACCTACCTACTGTACTCTAGTTCAAGATTACTCGTCGATGTTCCTGCCACTACATAACGCATTTTTACTTTTCCCCTTTCGCCCATTGATATCAGAATGAAAAATAACAAAATATCGATTAAGGGCAAAAGCCCAAGAAACTAATTTAGTTAGCATAATTGAAATACCTAATTTAATGAAATAACAGGAAAAAATAATGTTCAAATCGACGAAATAAATTACGAAACCATTGCGGGGAAAACCTAATGACACATACTTTATGGGATTAAAATTCTCAACGGACAAAATGATCGAGTAGGTACCTAACAGATTAGAAGAGCAGACGTGAGAACAGGCGTGACAGCAGGCGTGGGAGCAGGTGCCTACTTCAAAATGTGGTTCTGCTTCATAATATATCTCAGTAGTCAACACGAATTTGAAGGTACTAGCCATCTCCTTGATGGCGGGAACTGCGGGAAGATATTGAGTGGGCTCCTATCAAAATGACTGGCTCCAGCTAGCGGCAGCACAGGGACAAGTGGAAGGGGACAGGTACGCCTTTGCTCTGCAGTAGGACGTTATTACGCTAAAATAAGGTATCATTTCCAGGAGTGCGTTCATCTTCCGGCAGCCGTCCCGCTCGGCCGTGTCCAATGTGTTTCTGGCGCCGTTCAGCACCGGCGTGTGGGCGGCCAGTGGTGGCGTTGCCGTGGCCGCCGCGCTGCTGCTAGTGGCCCTGAGGAAGGTCCGCGAGAGGACGCGGCTGGGCGTCGAGCTGGAGCAGTTCACGCTGCCCGAGACCGTCACGTTTGCACTTGGCACTCTGTGTCAGCAAGGTATGTCTCTCGCAGTTACTCGGATGATTCAGGAAGACCTGCTTATAAATTCCAAAGGACAAACAAGTTCCTGTTTGTGAAACAAACAGTTCTAATCGATATGCGATAGGACAGCCAGACACACACAAACAGATACATTTGTACAGATACAATACATTTGTGGACAGATATATTTGTACCGTCAGGAACACCTCTTGTATAATATTATCCGCACCCTGTGTAATTTGTATAGGCCAGTCGTTTTTCGAACAATAGCTATTATTTTTCATTCCGTCTCCAGGTTTCCACAGCACGCCAGCGGTGTCGTCGGTCCGTATGGTGATGTTCAGCACGCTGCTGGCGGCGCTGTTCGTGTTCACGGCCTACTCCGCCAAGATTGTGGCCATCCTGCAGACTCCCAGCGACGCGCTGCGCTCCATCGACGACCTCACGCGCTCGCCCATGGTCATCGGTGTGCAGGACACCACCTACAAGAAGGTCTACTACCTTGTTAGTATGGTCTTCATGATTCTTCTCTAGTCGTAGCCGTGGTACCATCAACACATTTGGGCAAATAGGTCTGATACAGAAGGCGGCTGTCGAGGACGCGGCAAAGTTGTCAGAAGGTCCCTGCTGCCTCGCAATGTTAAATCAACCTGATATTATCATTTACTTCAAAAACAAAATATTCAATTCACAATATTACATTTCTTTCTATAAATACCTAATTAGGCTCACTTGCAACATAAATCACTAAATACTTTTTAGCGCTAAACTTATTTAAAATCATCATTTGATTCTGTCCTTGTTAACTTTGAACAATTTATGGAAATAGAACAATATTTTCAACTCAGAGTTAAACGTATTTAGTAGCCCGAGGTGCTTGTAAGCCTTAGTACTTAATTGGTCATACAAAATTAAATAAATCGGCCACTCGTATTTTTGGAAGCATGGTGACCCTGCCCCTGCTCGCAGGAGAGTCCGGACGAGTCCACGGAGCAGCTGTACCGGCGCAAGATCCTGCCGCAGGGCGAGCGCGCCTACCACAGCGTGGTGGACGGCATCGCGCGCGTGCGCACCAGCCTTTTCGCTTTCCAGGTGCGTTTCTATTGATGTTCGATACCCCAGACATAAACCAGTCCAACTTGATACGTTAACGTAGGTATATCTATTTCTTTTTTATGTACATTCTTCATAAATACCAAAAACTGAGCTGAACGAACAGACTTGTAATCCCCGTTTGATTCCTTTGTAGCAAAGTGCCGTAAATCCGCGTTTTATGAATACTAGTCATCAGTTAGAAATTGTATTCAGAGAAGTTGAAGAAATTCAGAACTCCTTCTGATGGTGATACTGAATATTTAATTTGCAGGTGGAGAAGAGTTCAGGGTACGACATAATAAAGCAGACGTTCACGGAGCGCGAGAAGTGCAGCCTCAAGGAGATCGAGGCGTTCAAGCTGCCCCTGGTGGCCGTGCCCATGAGGAAGCACTCCGGCTACAGGGAGCTGTTCGCTAGCAGGTAACAGTGACCTGTGCACATTTGCATCTGGGTTCAAAATCTAAAGCCACTTTACATTCAAATTAGGCTGAGTGTCGGCACTGTTTGAAAATCCAAGTTACATAATAACACCCCCGAAACGCCCGCTCCTCTTCATTTTCTAGTCTTTTAGCTGGGAAGAAAGAGTAGCGCAGTACACTGTCCAGCAGCACGTCTGCCTGCTCTAAGAAGAACTTGACTCTTTCAATGATTCATTCTTACTGTTCCTCGCGCAGGATGCGCTGGCAGCGCGAGGTGGGGCTGATGGGGCGCGCGCGGCGCGTGTGGCTGGTGGCGCGGCCGCGGTGCGAGGCGGCCGGCGGCGGCTTCGTCAGCATCGGCATCATCGACGTGCTGCCAGCGCTGCAGGTACTTACACTACTAGGGCTTTCAGTCTCGCTACATTTTTGCATCCCGGGAAAAAAATCGGGACTAGATGGGGTCTCGAAAATCCCGGGAAAAACGAGACTTTCGAAACTATTTAAAAAGTAGGTTTTATTTTAATTAAATATCTTATTTTCAGTCGAAACAAGGTATCTAAATCAAGTACGTTATTAATCATACCTATAGTCACAACTTAAAAACCCCTCAGCCTTAGTGGGACTAGGCCGGTCATGTCTGTCTTATATCAGATGACAAATGGAACATAGAGAACCACCGATTTGGTCCCACTAAACGCACAAGGCTATCGTGACAGGCCGAGACGAAGATGATGAGAAAAACTTGACTTCTACCGAAACAGCTGACCTGCCGTAGCACTAGCAAATAACTGTGTCGTCTATTTGGATTGACAGATATTTAGTGAAGTATCCTCTGTTATAAGAGTAGTAAAATCATAAAATCAAAATATTTTATTTCACATAAACCTACTTAGGCTCTTATGAAACGTCTAAAGCTAGGTGTTGGCGGTTCCATCACCATATTGGTGGTACCGGGACCAAGGGCGGATCCAGCTTTGGTGTCAGGGGGTGGTCACATAGTCGTGGTCAAGTCACAAGAAGTTATAATTTAATTTTTGTAATCATACATAAAAGTAAAAAGTAGGTATTTTATTAATGTATGTATAGTCTGGCAAAAACGGGTAGAAACGGCAATTAAAAGTTTGGGAATTCGCCACTATTCTTTTCGATGCGTTCGTTCCCGAATAATGCGTTTGCTGCTATCATACAAAATATTAATTTATAATCATCATTCATCATTTCAGCCGAAAGACGTCCACTGCTGGACATAGGCCTCCCCCAAGCTCCGCCACTTCGACCGGTTTTGTGCTTCCCGCATCCAGCGGATTCCTGCGGCCTTCACAAGGTCATCGGTCCACCTTGTTGGAGGCCTTCCAACTCTACGTCTTCCGGTACGCGGTCGCCACTCCAGAACTTTCCGGCCCCATCGGCCATCTGTTCTGCGAGCAATGTACCCTGCCCACTGCCACTTCAGTTTAGCAATTCTTGGGGCTATGTCGGTTACCTTGGTCCTCCTACGGTTCTCTTCATTTCTGATTCAATCGCGTAGGTAAACTCCAAGCATAGCTCTCTCCATCGCCCTTTGGGTGACTAATAAGGCCCATTGTGAGCGACCACGTTTCGGATCCATAAGTCATCACTGGCAACACACACTGGTCAAAGACTTTTGTCTTGAGACACTGCGGTAAGTGGGACGAGAAGATATTGCGTAGCTTCCCGAACGCTGCCCAGCCGAGTCGGATTCGACGATTGACCTCTTTCTCGAAGTTGGACCTACCTAACTGGACAGTCTGTCCTAGGTACACATATTCGTCCACAACTTCGAGTGTAGCGCCTCCGATCTGCACTGGAGCGGGTATCACATGAGCATTGGACATGACATTTGTCTTGTCCGTGTTCATCTTGAGACCCACTCTTTCGGAAGCTCTACTGAGGTCATCGAGCATTGTACTGAGGCCCTCCATAGTCTCAGCCATGACAACTATATCATCGGCAAACCAAAGGTGAGTGATGTACTCGCCATTGATGTTGATGCCAGCCCCTTTTCAGTCCAGAATCTTGAAGACATCCTCCAGTGCAGCGGTGAACAGTTTCGGAGAAATGACGTCTCCCTGTCTCACCCCTCGCTGCAGAAGGATAGGTTCCGAGGTCTGGTCCTGAAGTCAGACTGACATAGTGGCGTTTTCGTACAGACACTTCAGCACCTTGATATACCGATAGTCGATCTGGCACTGTTGAAGACACTGCAGTACAGCCCAGGTATCGACCGAATCGAAGGCTTTTTCGTAGTCCACAAACGCTAAGCAGAGAGGCAGTTTATACTCTTCGGTCTTCTGTATAACCTGCCGCAGCGTATGTATGTGGTCTACGGTGCTAAAGCCTTTACGGAATCCGGCTTGTTCGGGAGGCTGGAAGTCGTCAAACTTGCGCGCTAGACGGTTCGTGATGACTCTTGAAAACAGCTTGTAGACATGGCTCAGAAGTGAGATGGGCCTATAATTCTTAAGTAGGGCATTATCACCTTTCTTAAAGAAAAGTACCACCAAACCTCTGTTCCATGCCTGTGGCGTTTTACCCTCGAGTATGACGGAATCAAACAGCTTCTGAAGGGCTTTGAGAACGGGTTTCCCGCCGGCCTTCACGAGTTCAGCCGTAATTCCGTCATCACCCGGCGCCTTGTTGTTTTTGAGCTACTTCAGAGCCATCCGAATCTCGTACAAGCTGACGTCCGGGATGTCTTCGATATAATGACCTACCTAGCTCTTTGGTCATTTGTCAGATTTTTAACGGGGTCACTTGTTGACGTGTATAATTGTCCATAGAACCTCTCAATCTCCTTAAACAGCTCAGGTTTGGCGGATACGACCCTGCCATCGTCGGTCTTCAGTTTCGTAAGCTGGCTCTGCCCAATAGACAGATCCTTAGTAAAGCCCTTGGAGCCTTTATTCCACTCTTTCGCGTCCTTGATCCGCTCTGTGTTATAGCGGCGAAGGTCGCTTTTCAAGGACTTAGAGATCCGTCTATTGAGCTGCCGGTACTCGAGCGTAGCTTCTGTAGACTGCAGGATCATTCCGCGCCTCTGTTCCATAAGCTGTAATGTTGGATCTGAGAATTTCTTTTTCCTATTAGTACGGCGGGTCTTGAAGAACTTAGACCCGACCGTATGGACCAGTTTCCACGAACCGATCGTTATAATCGTCCACGGAGCTCCCTAGGCACTCAAAACGATTTTGGAGTTCGAGCTGAAAGCTCTCGGGGTTATGAAGTTGGATCGGTGCTGGACGGAACGACTTCATCAGCCGAGATCTTTCCAGCTTGATATTGATATTCAATGTGCCTCTTACCGTGCGGTGATCACTCCCGGTTTTCACCGCGTTGATCACTGAGACATCATTCAATATTTGCTTCTTCGTCGACATAATGAAGTCAATATCGTTTTTTGTTACACCATCAGAGCTCTGCCAGGTACACTTCCTGTGCTCACGTTTTTTGAAGAAGGAATTCATCATAAAGAGGCCTTCTTTCTCCATAAAACTAGCCAGTAGGTGACCCCGGTGGTTGCGACGTCCAACTCCAAATTGCCCCACTCTCAACTCATCATCGCCTCGCTTGCCCAGTTTCGCGTTAAAGTCCCCCATGACAACGGTGAAGTGAGTTTTGGAACCATGCATGGCTCTGGAAATATCCTCATACTTGGTCTCCACCTCATCGTCGGGGTGTGACGAGGTCGGGCGTAAACCTGTATGACCTTCACGAATACCTTGCGGATATTCTGAGTATAAGGAACGCCACCCTGGTCGACACACTCTCGATCTTAACCACGTTACTCACAAGGGACTTATGGACGATAAACCCGACACCACCTTGGGACCGCTGGTCGCCCTCCCGGAAATAGAGCAGGTTTCCGGATTTGAGGATTATCGAGTCCTCCCCCTCTCTTCGGACTTCAGATAACCCTACTATATCCCATCGTAACCTGCCTAATTCTTCCTCCAGTTCGGCGATCTTCTCGTCGGTCCGGAGTGTACGCGTGTTGTATGTTGCCAGGTCCAGTTGTTGGTGGTTGTGGTAGCTGGATCTCTTCTGGGGATTCTTAGCACCCCTTGCCTCACCGTGGCCTTGACCGCTACCATAGCCAAGGGTAGGTGGGCCGCCGGGTACTTGGGGCCGTTTTTTATAAGTGCTTGTCATTGTTTGGGGGGGTTTGCCATAATCGCCACGCTTGGCAGGCGGGTTGGCGATCGCAGTATGATAGTCTGCAATGCATAGAGAACACTGCTGCCCATTCTCTAGTATATCCCTTAGTTGCCTCTTACGACACCCACGGGAAGAAACAGGGTGGTGCTATTCTGTTAGTCCGACGCCACACGGTACCGGTAATTTATAATAAATTGATTAAATATTGAAGGTATTTAAATAAAATCTATATTGTGATAAAAAAAAATATATCCTTACGAGGCCTCTTACAAAATTTGAATGCTCGAGTTTAGGTAAAAGACGGCAATCTTATGTATGTGTGCGTAGCTATCCACACATGCACAATACAAACAGTGTAACGCGAGTGTCGAGCCGGTCTGAACAATCTTGAGCCGTTAGAATTATAATGCGGTATTTAGAGATTTATGAAAATACTTACTTTTATTTAGACAGTCTAATAAAGATTTCTAGACTAATAAAAAATTACAAATATATGCTATGTAAAGTATACAATTCAAATAAAAAATTCAAACAATTACATATTGGTGCCGATTCTGTTGTAAACCGAACTAAACTATCTCTAAAATTCCTTAATTTTAGCTATGAGAATTGTTACGCTATTCTGCAAGAAATAATCTCTAAATTTAAAAATTATTTTGACACGACTAAAATCAAATTTGACAATCGCGACTCAACGTGGTATTTTTTTTTCTTTTGGCTTCGCAACTTGGTACTTGTGTGCGTTACGCAATGAACTTGTTGAGAGACGAAGGCGTGCACAAGGGGGCAGCCTGGACGCGTTTTATATAGAACTAGCTTTTGCCAGCGACTTCGTAGCGTAACGTAGCGTAAGCGAGCGCTAAGGAAGGAAGTAGAATTGCACGGACGAAGTCACGGCCAAAAGCTAGTAAACTACAAAACTTCTTTATACACCAAATTTTTTGCTAATCTATTACTGTATGTCAAAATTACCAGACTACTGGGCGAGCTTACGCGAGAACAAGCCACATAGAATTGCCCGTGTGAAAAACTGTTTTCTCTCAAGTCTTTACCCACAAATTTTAATGTCTGCCCTTGTGATTCTGGTCATTGCAAAGCACTTTGAGGGGAAACTGTATTCGTTTGAATTCAAAGGGAAGATCATTCAGGATCAATACAAAATAGGTTAGTATTTCTCACCTTAGTATTTCTTTTGGTTTTGCAACTCTATTAATTTGAAAAAAAAAAATTGGTTTTGTTGTTTATTTTCATTGTTTTTTTAATTTTTAAATTATATTATTTTTGTTCAGGTGTAATTTTGTGCAATTTTTTGTATAAAACTTCTTGTCTATTTTGTTTTATGTTTTTGTGCAATTTTTGTGAAATAGTTGTTGTTTTCGTAATCAGCGACCCAATAAATCATAAAACGATACCCATGTTGATTTTCAGAATTTGTCACCCCTTTTCTACCTTTCAGGGGTTGAATTCTGAAAGAGTCTGACAAACGTGTTTACTCATTTATTGATAGGAATACCAGGAGTATTCCTATCAATAAATGAGTAAACACGTGAAGTTTCGAAAAAAATAGTTTAACTGATCTTGTTTCCCCATACAAATTTTCAAACCCTTTTTTACCCCCTTAGGAGATGAATTTTCAAAAACCCTAGGACACGTAATTGTTTATTTCTATTTGTTAACCTAAAAACAATGTTTCAGGCTTGTAGCTCTAAAAATGACGGACTTCAATACAAAATTTTAACCCCTTTTCACCCCCTTAGGGGGCGAATTTTCAAAAATCCTTTCTTAGTGGATGCCTACGTCATTACAACTATCTGTATGCCAAATTTCAGCGAAATCCGTTCAGTAGTTTCAACTGTGCGTTGATAGATGAGTCAGTCAGGTTGCCTTTTATATATTTAGATTTTTCATTTTTTGTTTGAATTCTATAAAAAGATATTACCCACGTGTTGAGATTTATATGTGTGGGGTATTATAAAGGGGGTCGAAAATTTCATTATTTTTGCGATAGGACACGCCATTTTCGAGATATAAGCAAAACAAAAAAAAAAATACAGTACTGTTTTTGCACGTGAGGCGAGGCGTTCGTTGGTGTGAACTTTTGTTCATGACCACTAGTTTTATTCCACACCTTTTTAATCGAGACTAAAATAGTCAGATTTACTTAAAATAAATTATTTTAGTCAAAAATTTTCTACAATCTATTAAAATAATGCTTTACTTGATAATAAAAGAAACTCTTATCTTATACAAAAAAAATAAAATGCGAAGAGTAGCAAAATGTTGTAGTCGTAGTATATTTTTGCGTTCACGATACGAGTACCCGAAAACTGAGACGCGGGAAAAAGTTGCACAGGTCCTTCCTCGTTGGGCGCTTGCGCCGTACTAAACGCTGCCCGCTTGTGCATCGTAATTTATTCTAATTTAGAGTGATTTCAAAAACGATATTAAGTTTAATTAAATAAACGGATTTAAATAAAACTTGAGATTTCGATTTGTTATAGAGCATGCTTTATATTGTCATGAATTTTTTAACGTAATTATGCCTTATTCAAACAAAAAAAACGCGATAAAATTGCGAATAAATCGTAAAAATTGCCATAAGACTTATTTTTTTACTAATTAATGTTATTAAAAATCAATATTCTAGTACTAAATGTAACAACTAGATTATATGTCTGATGTTTTATGTATTTTTTTTTTACTCAAACATGTTCTACATGTTAATGATAGAAATAGGAGTCTGAAATTGACCCTGCGCTGATTTTTAAGAAAACTAGTTGTGGGAGATTAATTACTACAAAGTAAACAAATAAGTTTTTGTAAATGTGCTACTAAAAGTAACAAAACAAAAGATTGATCTATTTTTTACATGTATTCGTCAATGCCAGTGTATTTATAATAATGAGATGAGAGGTAAATAAGGCGACTAAAATCTTAGATATTCGCGCAATAATGTAAAATGGCTCTTACTTAAAACCATTACCTATGTTTAACAATTTTAAATAGTGGTCCACGGTGGACCCGGCCCAGGGGGGGGTCATGACCCCCATGACCCACCCCCTGGATCCGCCCTTGACCGGGACGCGCTTTAGCAGGGCGAGTGCCTGATGCTTCGTCATGTCGAGGTGTAGAGGGCTGAGCTCCGCCAGACCCTGGTCCGGTGGAATGGGAACAGCACCTAGCGCAACCCAGTACAGGGCATGCCACTTTAGCGGCAGTTAGACCCGTTGTGAGGAAGTGGCTGGCATGACGTGTGACGGCATGGTGATATTACTTTTTGGCATAGGCCGGGAACCGACACCCGGCTCCCACCAATGCAACTGCCTTGACGACGACGACACGGTGTAGTACACCCTTGAGGAATGCCCTGCTCGGGCAGTGCAGCGCCGTGACCTCGTCGCGGAGATTGATGCTGCGGATACCCTCTCATACGCGCTGTCACTTAGGACCATGGGCTGGAGCATGTCCGGAAACAGGGTCCAGTCCATGGTTGGAAGTGAGAGTACGTGGGACGCCGTCGCCTCCTTTTGCGAGCATGTGATGGTCGCGATGAAGGTGGCGGAAAGGAAGAGCGAGGATGCAACCTCTTTTCCAATCCGTAGCAGTTACTCGTCGCCGGAGGGCGCGGAACGATCTCCAGAACCTTAGTGGGGATACCTGCAGGCAACAAACTTGGGGAGTTTGTTGTCTGACCAGTGAAAGGCCCGAGGTGCACCGAGTTCCTCGCGTGCCTTTCTCTAGAAGAATTGCTGGTCACTGAGGGTGACGGGATTCACGTGAATTTATGCCGGCCAACACCTGGCTGGGGGATTCTGATTCAGTGAACTCCATTCAGCTTTAAACGCATATTCGTATTGCAATCAATAATTAATTTAAGCTCTCTGTGGAACTCTTTCTCTACGAATTTCCTTTAGTAGTGTGTACAAATAACTTCGCACTTTCACAAAAAAACTCGTCTAAATACTGATAATTATAAAAATGCGTGTCATTCTTGAACAAGGTTAGTCAATCACCACAGACTGTATTAAACTCAGGTTACGTTAATACATTTATAATTAACAGGTTATGTTAATTATGAATTTATGAGACTTAAGTTTCAAAAGTCTCGTTATTCCCGAGAACAAATCTATTAGTTTCGAGTCTCGAAAATACCAAAAAATCGTCGAAACACGAATTTTTCGAGACCAAATTCCCGGGATGAAAGCCCTATACACTACTATAGCACATGAGTGTAGAGTTCTGTGCTAGATATCGATTCGCCCCCACAAGTATTCAGTTTGATACTCTGGCTTTTAAAGATAATAGTACTTTCTCTTTTAGACTGACGTGTTAAATAGCGGTTCTTGATCGAGAATACGGTGAAACAGGAACATATCATAATTTTGCTAATAAAGGCTACATTAAATATAAATGTATTTGAAACAACTTGTATAATTTTGCAGGTGTTGGCACTGGGAGCTTTGATATCAGTGTTGCTGTTGGCGTCCGAACTGGGGTTCCACGTCATCAAGCAAAAGTCCCGGCAGTACCACGACATACACCAGCTACGGCTTGAGAAGACCGCAAGAGGCGCCACTATGCGCGGGAAGTAACAGTACGGCTGCATCTTCATAGTCAGTAAACTCAAACCAGTGGGACTGTACGATGCCGTATGTGGCAGCTTCATCATCATTATTTAAGCCGAAAGGCGTCCACTACATAGGCCTCCCCCAAGCTCCGCCACTTCGACCGGTTTTGTGATTCCCGCAACCAGCGGATTCCAGCTTACTAATAGCTTATTGATTCGATCAATGTGTAGTTCCAACGGCAAGCGGCCCATTAAACACTGTGGTACGCTATCTCTTTCATCAAAATTTGCAAACATCACAAGCCATAAACCAGGGCCGAAGTTGTAGAACAAAAAAAAAAGTTATTTAAACAGGAAATATAACTGAAGATTATGAAGTGAAACACAACGTGCTATCTAATGTAAGTTTTATTAATAACTTGTTCTGGTATTTACAGGAAGGATGCACTTACTAGACTTAGAATAGAAATAGAAGAGTACTAGTTGCACGACTGATGCTAGATGAGAGCACACGGCAACGAACGCCAGTGGAGACAACAGCGCGCTGGTAGAACACGTACATCGAGCACTTGCTGCTTCAGAAATACTGATGAGCAGTCGAGAAGACTTGAGTCCAGAGCGTTGCCGGCGGTGGCGAGATGATCACTAAGCCGCCTATTCCTTGGGGACAAATATCCTCCTCCTCCTCCGACACGAGTCTCCAGAGAAATTGCACGGTTGAGTGACGTCCCCGACTTTGCTAGAACACGGTGAACAAGATGTCTGTCTGGGGTGCCCGGCTGACGTCACGTCGCTACGTACGTTGTCTCCAGAGACACGTGTCACGGGACAATTGACCCGTAGTGCGCGGCGTGGTGCGCGTCGAGCCGAGCGCGCGCTAGAACAGCTGCACGGCGAGCAGCACGAGCAGCGTGAGCGCGAGGCAGGCGCTCAGCGCGCGGTCCAGCAGCAGCGCCGCCGCCGCCCACGCGCCGCTCTCCGACGAGATGCACGACTCCTGCGGGACCAGCTATGTTTTACTGTTGTGTACTAATAAACGTTTGCACGAACTTTGTATTTTTATTGGAATCATAGCACAATAGCTCATTGAACTTCTACATTATCTTTCACGAGGTACAATCATTGGTCTATATGTATTTCTGAAAACTATCCGTAAAGCAACCTTGTCCGAGAGAACTGCCTCAATGGTAGGCATCCTGATCGCCATAGGTCCTGCAGAATTCTGTAGTAGTACTACACTAGTCACAAGCATTAATACATTATTTACGTAAAATTCAAAATACAGTAGGGCCTCGGTAATCCGGACTCTCGCTTGTTCGGTGATCGCTGTAATCCGGCCGGGCAATGGGATACGCGGGGGAGGCCCGGCGGCGTGTAGGTGCGGGGGCTGTCATGAGCCAATGCGCCGTCAGTCTTTTGTTTATCGCCTTTCGTGTAATACGTAGTGTCAATTAAGTGCGCTCGCTAACATCATGGCGCCGCCACGTAAACATTCGACATTAACAATAAAAGACAAATTACGGATTATAGAAATGTTAGATAAGGGTGACAGCTACCCTGTCATTGCTCGGAAGTTTGGTATAGGCAGGTCAACTGTAGGTGACATAAAGAAAAACAAAGACAAACTCTTGAAGTTTGTTAGCCTAACAGAACGTGGTCCCGGTGTACGAAAAACACTAAAGAAATCGGAAAATCCTGTTTTAGAAGATGCTTTGTTTACGTGGTTTTTGCAACAAAGGCGATTGCATGTTCCTGTAAGTGGTGATATGATTTGTGAGAAAGCTCGAATTTTTCATCGCCAGATTACAAACTCCAATATCGGATTTAATGCAAGCCGGGGATGGTTAGACAAATTTAAAAAACGCCACGGAATAAGACGTTTAAAAATGGCCGGTGAAAAACTGTCAAATGATGAAGCCGCTATCGGACCATTCCAACTAGAGTTACAGAAAGTTATTAGAGAGAAAAAATTAACAGCGGAACAGGTTTACAATGCTGACGAATCTGGTTTGTACTGGCGATTATTGCCAGATCATACATTAGCCTCTGGCAATGAGCAGTCGGCTTCCGGAAGGAAAATGATGAAGATGAGAGTGACATTCATGCCTTGTGCAAATGCGGCTGGAACTCATAAACTTCAATTGCTTGTTGTCGGCAAATCAAAAAACCCACGAGCATTTAAATCAACACGTCTTCCTGTTTGTTATCGTGCACAAAAAAATGCTTGGGTTACGAAAGACTTGTTTCTTGAGTGGTTTAAAACGGAATTCGTTCCCGCGGTCCGCCGCCATCTTTTGTCTGTTAATTTGCCTCCTCAGGCACTGTTATTGTTGGATAATTGTCCTGGGCATCCATCAGCAGATGAACTTGTCTCTGAAGACGGCCACATTTTTGCAATGTTCCTGCCACCTAACACCACGGCGTGTATACAACCAATGGATCAGAACGTTATACAAAATGTGAAGTTAAATTACCGCAAATCACTTTTGGTTAACTGTCTTGCATTATGTTCTGAAAACCTCATGGACTCATTAAAATCGATAACTTTAAAGGACACAGTTTTTCTTTTGGCTAATTGCTGGGCCAATGTTAAGACATCGCTAATTAACAAATCATGGAAGAATTTGCACCCTGAATTTCTCACTGATAATGACGAACCAGAAGATGATGTTCCTTTAGCCCAGCTTTTTAACAGGTTGAGGGGACCCAATGATCCTCAAATAAGTGAGGCAGAAGCTCAAGAATGGGCTGCTGGTGGTGCCGAAAGCGAGTTACAAAGATATGAAGTGTTAACTGATGAGGAGATTGTGCGAGCGGCTATGTGTGAGGACGATGAGGAAGATGAGGACAATAGCGTTGAAATTCTAAAAATCACAAAAGTTGGTAATTCAGAGGCAGTAGGAGCTTTAAACACAGCTTTAAAATGGGCTGAAGATAACGAATTTGATAGCCACGAAGTTATGTTTCTCCGTCGACTTAGAGACCGGGCTTTCGAAATGAAGTGCGAAAATTATAAACAGAAGAGTATTACAGACTTTTTCAAGAAGAATTAACTAATGTTTTATTTTAACTTGCTGATTTCCTTACATAGTTGTTTGTATGTAATTTTGAACATGTACATTTTGACTGTATGCTATAATTTAAAAATTGATTAAAGAAACTAAGGTTAAACATGTGTTTTATTAACATTTAATATGGCATACTATAATCCGGACGCCTCGATAATCCGGAAAGGGTCTTGTTTTTGCCTCTCCGGATTAACGAGGCCCTACTGTAGTTTTTCTCGTGAAATAAGTATGACAATTGTGCGAAAAGATCTGTTTCATAATTTCGTTTCGTAACACCAAAAAAAAAAAATACATCAGTTATTTTAGCAGAAAATCACTTTAGAAATTTACTTAAGTCATCAACAGTCTCCACCAATTATTTTAGGGCGGCTAACAGTCTAACCGGATGCAAATAAATCCCAGAACTTTACGTGGAGCGAATTAATTCCAATCTGACCCTTACAATTTAGTCACAACCAGTCTCACTAAGGGGTATTGTGTTACCTAGTGTAGAACAAGACCCCTTGGTAAGACTGGTTGTCAAGCTTTCGTTCTTCTGACGACCCAACAGGACTGTCAAACGAGCACGGCAGCCGGCCGGGAACAACGGGTTTTTCAACGTGCTTTCAGAGACACGGAGGCGTCTCAGTAGATATGTAAAGATGTTCACCCATCCACTGACGTACCGCGGCAAGCGTAGCTAAACCTAATCGATCGACCCGTGCGGCTGATATTACTTATCCACGAGTCGCTCAGAATCTTGCGTAAGTGTAAAGTATTAGTGCTCGTACCTAAGCACAAACTAGCAGCTCATTGAAATACATAACTACACAAAACTAGTACCTAATAGTTGGTACCCGCTCTTGTTTTTCCAATTGCGTGATTCATCCATCTTTCGACAGAAATGTGGCAACACGCTGTTGTAATGTCACGCGCGGAGAGTGCTGCATGAATGAGTGTTATGTGTGACACTGCGCGCGGAGAGTGCTGCATGAATGAGTGTTATGTGTGACACTGCGCGCGGAGAGTGCTGCATGAATGAGTGTTATGTGTGACACTGCGCGCGGAGAGTGCTGCATGAATGAGTGTTATGTGTGACACTGCGCGCGGAGAGTGCTGCATGAATGAGTGTTATGTGTGACACTGCTCTTTTAGAGTAAGTTAAGGCGAGCTGGACGCCATCGCAACTGGACGGTAATCTCGTTGGTTCTTACCGCCGAAGGCGTCAAGCTGCACACGGTGGAGAGGCTGGACAGCAGCGCCCGCAGCGCCCTCGGCGGCGCCGCGGTGCAGCGCGCCAGCCGCACCACCAGCGCCGCGCACGCGCCGCTCAGCGCGCCGCACACGCACAGCGCGCACATCACCGACATGGCGCGCGGGCACGAGCTGGCGCCCGGCAGCCGCGACAGCGTCGAGATCAACCTGCACACACAGCACACACCGCGATACACTGAGCCGTTCTCTGAAGAGGCTTGTGTGAAGTAATGATGAAAGACCATCGACAGGTCGTTGCGCTAGTGTATGTTATACTCCATGGTTAGGTAAGGTTTATCAAACTGAAACAGCAGTTGTCTGATATGCATAGGAGTGTACCAGTGAGAGTTAAGACTTCGCATCGGAAAGCGAATAAAGACAAACGCTGTTGTGATAGACTGGATGCCGAAGGCGGAGAACCAAATTGTTGTAGGTTGTAGTGCAACAAGAGAGAGGCTTAATAGGTGCTGTAATGCAGTTGTTTGGTTGAAGGTAATGTTGAGTGCTCACCAAAGCGCGGCTATGAAGGAGGCGCAGGCCGCGAGCGCGGGTCGCTGCACGGGCGGCAGCGCGGCGGCAGTGAGCAGCAGCAGCGCGCCGGTCAGCAGCACGGCGCCGGCGGCCAGCGCGTGCGCCGGCGCGCGCCGCTGCACCCACACCGTCCACGTGGCCGTGCTCACCTCCTCCTCGCCGCGCTGCCACGACGACGTTGCGCCCGTCACCTTCTGGATCTCCCAGGACCCGGTCTCGAATACTACTGCATGCTGTAAGGATAGATTTATGGGTTTTAGATGCTTAGGAAATCAGTCACACGTCTTTATATTAAACAAGTTAAGCTATAAGGTATATGAGTTTCAGTCAAGCTACTTCGCAACTCTATAGAATGTAAACCGAAGACCTTTCCTTTATAATATTCGTACTCGATGTTGACAGCGGCTTCGCTCGCGTATTATACATAGAAACCGTCCTCTTGAATAATTCTGTCTATTGATGAAAATCGCCTAAAATCCGTTACGAAGTTTAATAGATCTAAACGTACAGTACGGAAGCGACTTCGTTTCATAGGTACTACTGTGTTAAGAAAGTAATGAATAAAAAGCTTTTTTTAAAAAAAAAAAAACAACCGACTTCGTTAAAAAAACACTACAAAGTCAAAAATAACTTTAATTTCGAAAGTCGGTGTCTTAGGATCTGTATTTAAGGATTTTTGCCACCGACTTACGAAATTCAAGTTATTTTTGACTTTGTAGTGTTTTTTTAAGGAAGTCGGTTGTTTTTTTTTTGTAAAAAGTTTTTATTTTTACCTTTTTAGTTATGGTAGATACTCCGCACTAATCTAATCGCGTTATTCGTTCATTTGTCGCGCAAATACTTAATGCAAATTTAAGACTTATATGGTTTTCACATGGACCCCATTGTCCGAATGAAACTAAATTAATATGGGACCATTCGGGAAGCACCAGCTTTCATAAAAAAAGAATCATCAAAATCGGTTCACCCAGTATAAAATTATGATGTAACAAACATTAAAAAAAAATACAGTCGAATTGATAACCTCCTCCTTTTTTGAAGTCGGTTAAAAAGTAATAAATGTTGTGAAAGGTTTTGTCTTCTAATGTGTATTATAAAGCGAATCAATGTACCAACGTTACACTTTCAATTCGCCTACGTAAATGTTCCTTGCACCTTCATTTCAAACAGCCACTAGCTGCACTCACACTTTCGCGGCGTGCTAGTATATTGAAGTAGGCACTTTGTGAATTGTCAATTTGGCAGCGCCAACACCGCTATGACTAACGAGGAAGCGAGACACGGTTCAACTCAAATCTTTGCTTAGAATTGCACAGTTAGCTGGGGACACAACTTACTTTGAATTCACTGATCTCTATGACCAGTTCGTCATCGTTGTAGACTCTGGAACCAAACTTGAATGTGCAGGTTTGAGAGTCGGTGGGCCAGGAGTGCAGCGCCAGGGCGAGCGGCACGGTGACGTCGAGGCGCGTGAGCCAGGACACGGCGCCGGCCGCGTCCAGGCGCGCGCGCAGCCCGGCGTCGCCCGCGCTTGTGGCGGCCGCGTTCAGCAGCACCACGTCGGGCAGCCACAGCCGCTCCGCCGCCGTCAGCGCCCTGTCGCAGTCCCACTCCGACACGTTCCAGCGCACGCGCGGCTCCTGCCACGACTGGAACACAAGTTACAAATCATTTCATTTGGGATACGTATCTCAGTCACCATAATCATTTATTTGTTAAACAATATCGGCTCATCCGCTCAATGCACACCTACTGATAAAAACGTATTGGCGGATATATAATCTCGTTAACATGGTAAGTAAGTATTTATTGTGCTTTAAAAAAACCATAGAATAGGTGCAAGATGCAGATTCTATATGTGAAATGTGTCGGAAAACAATCATGCATGACGTAATTAACAAGGTAACAGCTGGTTTTCGCAAATTTAAAAAAAAAAATATCTATGCCTCTAAATTATGATTAATGAATCTCTCAGTACCACAGAGTACCTACTTATTTCACTTGTCGACTTGGTTCTACCTGAACGAGCTTGGTTCTACCTGATTACTGAAAAATATGTCTTTGTGACTCAATTGCTGCGACCGTCCCGTCCGTCCGTCAACCACAGCTTCGTGCACGTGTTGGTCATCGTAGCTAGACTAACGTGGATTGGGCCGGGCCGCGAAATAACACATTGCAAAAAAGCTTTTTTATCACTTGCGTACGTTTCTATGAACCATCATACACTACAGGAGGGCCGGCCGCACCGTCGCACTTTAGGCTTTGAAAATGGGACCACAAGGGAAGCACCAGCTTTCAAATAAAAATAATAATCAAAATCGGTTCACCCAGAAGAAAGTTCTGAGGAAACAAACATTAAAAAAACATACAGTCGAATTGAGAACCGCCTCCTTTTTTTTTGAAGTGGGTTAAAAATGCGTTGCGCTGCGGCCCATTGCGGCTGTAGTGTGCGCTTGGTTGTCTGGCTCACCATCTTGAGGTCAGCGAGCAGGCGCATGACGGAGTGCGCCTCATCCACGGTGGCGTGGCGCACGTCGAGCGCGAGCGTGACGGCCACGCGGCCCGCGGGCGGCGTCTCGCGGTCGTACTCCGCCAGCAGCGTGTCCACCTGCACCGACAGCTGCGTCGCGTTGCTGCAGGCACAGCGCGCCTCCGGGACTCCTGCGCACAGACAGAGGTTCATTGCCCAACCTGTGGCCGCGCCTGGCATGGTTGATGTTGGCTAAGGCAATAAGTATTACATCTGTTTGCAGTCGTTTCAGTTGGAGAAAACTTTCGACTAACAGATAGAGAAGGAATGGAGAATGAGATTCTATAATTATATGTTAAGTTTCTGCTATGTTGGAAAACATACTAATAAGCAAGAAGATAAGAAAAACTTTTTACAAAAAAAGGAAGGAAGTCGGGTGTTTTTTTTATTTTTGACTTTTTAGTTATGGTAGATACCCCGCACTAATCTTATCGCGTTATTCGTTCATTTGTCGCGCAAATACTTAATGCAAATTTAAGATTTATATGGTTTTCACATGGACCCCATAGTCCGAATGGAACGGGAATCCGTCCAAATGGGACTATTCGGGAAGCACCAGCTTTCAAATAAAAAAAGAATCATCAAAATCGGTTCACCCAGTCAAAAGTTATGAGATATCTAACAATCATAAAAACATAATAAAAAAAGTACAGACGAATTGATAACCTCCTCCTTTTTTTGAAGTCGGTTAAAAAGGAACACGTTTGGGCACAATTGCTAGAATAATAACAGTTGTAAGATTCTTGCAACTGCTGCCGAAAGCTTCTGTGAGTGATGGCGCGTGTAGCTCGATGTTAGTGATGAGAGAAGAGTTATAATGGTCAGACATTACCGTATAAACAGATCAGGAGCGTGGTGAGCAGGGCAGCCGGCCGCGACGCCATCTTGGTTCGACTCGTGTCGGCGTGCGTCGCCAGCGCTTTGCCGCCACTCCCGCGCAGGGAGCGACAACATTCAGCGACAAGCTACGAGATATTTAAAATTTCGCTAATTTATAGCTATAATATTTTAGGTACCTACTTAGGTTTTTTTAGGAATTTTTCAGAGTTCTCCGATCTCTCCATTCGTAGTCTGGCGTACGATAAAAAAATATTTATTATAGCTTCTGCCTCCCTCTTAGTTTTTTATTTTTTATATTTATTATAGCTTCTGCCTCCCTCTCACCGAGAGGAGGCCTGTGTCGCAGCAGTGGGAACATTATAGGCTGCTGATGATAGTTTCTGCCCGCGACTTCGTCCGCGTCAAATTTTTGCTCCCCTGACCCTTCCCGTCGCATCGAATTGCCTGCCAGTTTTCGCTCCGCTCCGCTCCTTTTGATTGAAGCGTGATGTTATATAGCCTATAGCCTTCCTCAATAAATAGACTAACCAACACAAAGAATTTTTGAATTCGGACCAGTAGTTCCTGAGATTAGCGCGTTCAACCAAACAAACAAACTCTTCTGCATTATAATATTAGTATAGATAATACTATCTAGATATTCTAATTGATAAGAAGCTGATTGTTTTACTATTGCTTAACAGAAAACAATCAGACACAATACAGGCGACAACAAAAAATATTAAACGAGCATTGCCGACGACTGTTGTCGTCTGCAATGTATGGTGCTGGTTATTTATTCTGAGCATTGGCTGTGGTACCGGTACCATAGCTCTCATCTAATTATGTTGTTAATGGTAAAAGGTTCAACTGTTGCGCGCCCCTGCGGGTGGCGCTGCGCGTGGGCAGGCTATCATCAACGGTATCCGCCCTCGCAAGGACAACCACACACATTGTATTTTTGTACAAAATTAGTATAAATATAAGCTATAGGTTTCTTTAATTCAAACATTATTCGATATTTTTGACCAGCAGCATTGGTCGGACAAACTAAAGAGGCAGTTTGTGTTTTAATCTGATTTTAAATTTGACCACATGAAATAGTTTTCGGTATTTTTTACAAATGCAGTTAATACGCGCACCGTACAAAGCTTTCTTTTAATTCCATTTGTGCTTTCTTCAACACACAAGTTACAAATTTTATATTCTGAATAGATTGTTAAGGACATACCAAAGTGTTAACAAATTAACTGTTTGTAATCATGTATTTTAAGAATATTGAACAAACGGACAGATACGTGGACCTCATGTAGGTACCTATCTATACTGCATATAACAGATAACACGCTTCCTTTCACACGATGATCTGACCAGGAACCAGGCGCTATAGGATCAAAATAAAAACTAATACAATTAATTATATTTAGAGGATTTATTATTTATGTAAAGTATTCACAATTGATAGGCAACTGAGTTGTGATGATGTAGTTTTACAAAGTAGAATTATTTAGCACGCATGACAGCTGACGATTTTGTTAGGTAAGTACTATGTTAGTCGCCAAATAAGACAACTAAGGCTATAAATAAGAAAAAATGACTCAACAGACACAGTTCTCACATATTTGACATTGTGTGCTACACTTGTAAGTGCTTGCAACAACTTTACATCAATGCCAAAAGCGAGAAAAACAAACTTTACATCAAAATGTTTGTCATTTACCTAACAGTGTGACATTTATATGCATAGGAACCACACGTTTAAGGAGGAAGCACCAGCGTAGTCGAAGAAAAACAATTTTTCTTACGTTTATTGCAATTGGCAGCTCAGTGCCAGGTTGTACATTAGACAAAATATGAGTCGCGATTGTAACACGTATGTATTTACTGAATTAAAAAATTATAAATAATTATTAATAAATAATTATAACAAATAAAATCATCAATATAATCCTCTAGGTTCATTTAATCCCATTGAATGATATTTTTATCAACATACAAACTTACCTGTCTACCAAATAGAAAAAAAAAATTGATTTCGCAGGCGACCAATGCGCATCCTCCATCGAAAAGTAACGCTGCCATCATTTTTTGTCAATACAATTTCTGTGACAATTACACAAATGTACGTCGACAATGTAGTGAATTACTCACAAAGTACTGAAATGCTGAACTGCCGAGGATTTTATTTAGGAACGTTTTGAAACATTTGGCGTTGAACAGAAAAGTCAAAAATCAAACAAACAACCTATTCACAAGGAAGGATACGGAAAAATTATTAAAAAATATTTTTAAAGAAGAGGTAGTATACTTAATATTGTACACAAATTTACACAATTAACATACGTTTCACATAACAACCAGGATATTTAAGCTAGCTTACATTGTTATGATTGATTAATTAACAAATAACAACAAAACATTGAATCACACAACAACATATTATCGAAACATAACATGTCGGAGTCAGTGCGAGGACCACGACAATAATATGCAGGGTGAACTCCTGCCTCGATCGATAGGATTCGGTCATCACATACACATTCACTAATTGCCATGGATAGGCCAGCCATGCTAGATAATCCGTATCCATCATTTTAGCCCGATTACGTCCACTGCTGGACAGACCTCCCTCAAGCATCGCCACTTGGATCGGTTTTGTGCCTCTCGTATCGAGTGGATTTCTGCGGCCTTAAAGTCATCAGTCCATCTAGTGGCGGGTCTTCCAAGCTTAAATTACGTCTTTTGGTACGCGGTCACTCCAGAACCTTTTGCCGCCATCGGCCATCTGTTCTGGGAGCAATATGCCGTGCCCACTGCCAGTTAGGTTTGGTAAATCTTCGGACTATGTCTATACCTTGGTTTTCCTACGGTTCGAAGTATGAGGCATGTATGATTCGAACACGTAGGGAAATTCCAAACATAGCCCTCTCCAGTGCCCTTGAGGTGTCTTTCAGCCTATTATTGATGCCCTTAGTGAGCGACCACGTTTCATTAGTGGCAACATCCACTGGTTAAAGACTTTCGTCTTGAGACACTGTGGTATGTGAGATATGAAGATATTGCGTAGCTTTCTGAACGCTGTCCAGCCGAATTGGATTCAACGATTGACCACTTTCTCGAACTTGGACATAAACTAGCAAACTTAAACCATGAATGCAGCAAATGATTCTAGACGAAATCAGATGTTTCACAGAAAAGTGATTGCACTTTTTTATATTTCAGCTGTAGTCAAAATGTATGGAAATGCTTTTCTTTTTACCGACGAAAAATTGCGATGCAGATTTATTGCGTCTTTGATAACAGGTTGCACGTCAACGTTGCTGCCACTCTGTATAGTATCGTTGTCGTCCCGACGTTTCATCTCCTTGATGTACCGACAGTCACTCTGGCGCCGTTGGACAGACTGCATTACAGCCCAGGTCTCGATCGAATCGAAGGCTTGCTCGTACTCCATAAACGCTTAACAAAGAGGTCTTTTGTAAAACCTGCCGCAGCGTATGAATGTGGTCTACGGTGCGAATGCCTTGACAGAATCCGGTTTCTTTGGGAAGCTGGAGGTCGTCATACCTAATCCGTCAGTAAATGATGATCTTTCGTAAATAATGTGCTTCATCGGTACGCATTGATAAAAAATACATATATGGTGAGTTTGGTGTAGTTTCTTGTGGGATATTATAAGTATATAGTGAGTTTGTATTGCAATTAATTAACCGCAGACCATATTGCAGACAATTAAATAAAAACAAAGAAACGTTTCGAGAAATATATTGATATCCCTTCCGAATGAATGTTAGTTATAGACGAAGCACTGACTCGCGACCATAACTACAAATACTTAATAATATATAAATTATCATAAGAAGCATATTAGCATTTAGATCTTGCTATTCACACTTTTAACGCACTAAAATATTAATTCTAATAATTACTATCTAATTGACACAAATTATGCTTACCTTATAGTGAAAATGATAAAAATTAAGTAGAAACTACATCAAACTATACTTAAATTACAGTTTAAGGTTCAACATAGCTCTTTATGTTTGTTGAAAAATAAATTTTATCTGTTACTTTGTCGGTTCTTCTTCATAAAAGTTTTCAGGAACGTTCCACAAAGTCAGACATCGTTCATAATCAATTATGTGTTTTCCCAAACAACAGAGTGTTACCTACGCAAGGAAAGTGATTGAAAGAGATTCCGAATTAAAAAAAAAAACACAAATAAAATTATCTATCATTAAAAATAACAAAGTATGACGTCATTGTAGCCCAAGGGGCAAACACAAGTGGCAGCAAATACTTATTTTCCAAAGGGTAGACCCTGCAGACTTATCAATTACTTACGTTCTAATAACTAGGTATGCTTTATGTACAAACATAATTACATATCTACGAATATAGACAAAATAGTTAATTCACGTCAATAATAATCTTGCTTTAAAAATAAACATACCTTAATAATAAAATGTTACAAGTTTGCATTTGTATGGAATAACAATAAGATATAAAAACATAGCTGCAGAAACATTAAGCGGAAACTGCATCGGAAACTGTGAAATAAAATAACAAGTCACAGGAAAAGTTTAACTCTAAACATTGTTATTAGTTAACTTGTAAGAGAGTGATGTAACTAAAAAGGTAACATTAACACCGCCAAGGCTTAGCAGAGACTCACAACCTAAGTACTAGCACCTACATAGAAGAGAATTAACAGAAGATATGTACAGCTTGATATGGAACAAGATTTAATAGGAAATGCCACGATAGCAGTTCTCAAAGAAACATAAAATAGAAAGAACTAAAAACTAACGTTTAATACATAACAATAATGGTGAACTGTCAGGCAGCAACTAATTCAATAGTTAAGAAGTTCGTTCAGTAGTTCGTTGGTAATGAACGATAGTTCGCCGGCTAGACATATGCAATACGATAATATATATTATGTTGTTTCGTTCTTTGTAAACAAAGACAAATACAATTCATTTAATGCTGAATTAAGTAGGATCATGTGTGCGAAATTAATGTACGATTTCATCGCCTATGGCATGGTATATACCATAACGGAGCAATAATAAAAGTGTTTAGATGATGCAAGTCATTATTTGCTTGCATTTGTTGCATGCCATAAACAAGAAACTTGCATCGTGCTAATGGAGCTTTAATCTCTTATCGAACACGAGAGGCAGTGGTTATTCATAACACGAGGTTCAAGCGCGTATCTACACAATGTGCCTATTCTATCATTTGTGTGGCAACCAATATACAATGTTGTGAATTACAGATAATGACACAGTTTAACATACTAATTAAATATGATAAAGTGGATTACAATGAATTGCCAATATCTGGTTGTGCCGAGTAATATTTATGTAAATCATTATTAGTGGTGGAGCTTAGGGGGCGCTTATGTCCAGCAGTGGATGTTTTTCAGCTGAAATTATGATATTATCACCGACACCCATTGACAGGACATGACTGCTTTGAGTTCCACACGGATGTCTGGCAAGAATTCTCTACATTTTTAAGTAAATATAATTTTCGTTACTGGGAACAGATGGCATAAATTACATTTACCACGTACACTTTGACAAACCTTATCACTTATTTTATAGCATTTCAAAACAATACTTGTCACCAATTACTAAGTTTGCAACATTTTCTTACTACTAAGTAATAAAAGTCTTTACGAAAATCCAATTTACCAGACGTCCGTAGACTGGCACATATTGCTTTATGAATTGATGAGGTCACACCGATACTGCACTGATTGATATTATTTTACTCTTTGTACTTGTAAGTACGTACTGGAACTAACAGATTCAGATTCAAGAATACAACCAAGCGCGTCATTGAAGGAAGTGACATAGAACAAGGGTGCTACGCGCTACGTTGTAGCACTTTCTTCTACGTCGTAGCACGTTGTCGCGCTACGCGGCTACGTGGCACTACTGCGTGGCGGTGGAGGGTGCGGGGTCGCTGTGTGTGTGCCCGGCTGCGGGGTTTGTGTGCGTGTGGGGGGGTGGGTGCGCATGCGCGGCGGGCAGGTAGTGCCAGTAGGGCGGCGCGTCGCCCGCCTGCGCCTGGCACGCCGCCGCCAGCCCCGCCCAGCTGAACCGGTACGCGTAGCGCTTGCCGTGCACCTGGCGGAAACGACATAGCAATCAGCAAAAAATTCAATTCAAAATTCACATAAACAAGGGAACATACGGAATGTTTACTAAGTATCCCACATATAAGTTAGTATATATAGCAAGTTAATCAGTGCACCGGCGCGGCACTGGGCCCGCGTGGTGGATAATGGACCGCTCTCTCTTACAGATAATAGTGGCTTGAAAACTTACATGAATAGTGGGAACATTAAGGGTTGACACTAAGTTATCTGGGCTCGGCAGTTTTACCGCAATAAAGTATTAAATCACAGTAATAATATTACGACGGTATTAAGTACAAGCTATACCGACGGAGTACCTTGTAACCGAACAACGACAGGACAACTTATAGCAATATTATACGACCGCGGTATCTTAGACGACCATGGTATCTAAGTAGATTTTTTTTAAAGTGATTAAAGTTAAGCAAATATAAATTATAGTTGATGTGATAGCACCTACGGTCACCGTGACAAACTGTCGACAATAACGTAAACTGCCGTGTACACAATTCAGCACACGATTCATTTATCTGTGTTTTCTCTTTTAGTTCCATTCAACATAGATACTTTCTACGTGCACCTAACAGTGGTTGAAGGAAATAACGGTTTTTATTTACAATATTTCCGACCTTCTGTTAGGTATTGCATTATACCATAACAACACACATAGCATCACGCCTGTAATGCCTGAACAGTTAGGCAGAAGTGTACGTGTAACAGGTACCTACATAAAAAAAAAACGAAAATGTGAACATTTTCTTTCTTTTTCAAAGATCTCCTGTAGTTATGCGTCTGACAAGTTATCAGTTTGTATTTGGGCCTAAAAACTTGACGAAGTAAAAATCACAGGATTTTTACTTATTCGTGGCAATCTATAGCATTTCTCTGACATGCAAAAACTGAATGCTTTCCCCAGTCTGTTGCGCCGCTTGCTGATCTTGGCTCTTCCCTCTGCGGTGTCCTGCAGACAGTAGAGATTAGACCTTGAGTAGTGTCGTATGACAGACCTTGCTCATGATGTTCTTGTCGTAGTAGTAGCGCAGCGCGCGCGACAGCTTGTCGTAGTTCATGTTGGGCTTCTGCTTGCGCCGGCCCCAGCGCCGCGCCACCTCGTCCGGGTCCGACAGCCGGAACTCGCCCTCGTTCGGGGGACCCTGGGGTACAACATGAGCTCAGTCAGTAGCTGATGCAACATGATATAATATATCGTGATATCAGAAGCTTAAACAAGATGCCTAAAAGCTGAAAAAATGCCGTCGGATGTCTTTAAAATGGGCCTATGACGTGACTGTAAATTTTATAAATCGCAAAATATTTTGTAAATGAATTCAATAATACTAGAACAGAAATTCCAGACTAGTAACAAGCTCAACATTCTAAGCAACAAAAATGTCATTAGTAATATACCTCACAAAGGCCTCAGATTTTGCCGCGACAGCAGAATATTTCCAGCAGAAACATTCGTTCAATATCTTTCTGTCTACGTACCTCCCAACAGATGCCGGGCGCCCCTGCCGCCAGCTCCTCCAGCAGGAACTGCCACAGCTGCACCTGTCCGCCAGAGGCGCGCGCGCACCCCGTCAGCGCGCCATACGGATCTGTAACAATAACAAGGTATCTTTGTCAATGACTGCGGTGAGGGGTCAATAACAAACAGAGAATGTTCTAATTGGTCAGTTCGAGGTTCAAAAAGTTGAAGTTAGTGCCCGTTCCAAAACGTAGCATCTCTATGAATTAGAACTCGATGGACACTCTTGAGAATGTTTTAAAGAAATCTGTGAATTAATCTGTTTACTTAATTAATTTACCTATTGTGGTACAGTCATTTTATTCTAGGTGCATCGTTTTCACTTAAATTATATTAATGTGAAAAAAACAAAAAATTGTGAAACAATTTAAAAGAGGTGGAGTTTCTTGCCTATTGTTCTTCATACGTAACTTTATGGAAGGGGGGGCAACAAATTTTTTTGTTTTTAGATTTTGATGTTCGATACCTAGTGCATTTTATGTGCCTTTTTAAATGATTTGATTTTGAATTTTAGATGTAACCTGCCATAAGTCAAAGTTAAATTATTTATTCAGCAGACGTTTATTACGCCTGGACAGGATCAGTCTGCGCTTGGTGACGGCGAAAATCACGGGACACTGCCCGCTTAACAAACACACACAAGGGGCATTGGGCATAACGGACAGTTCTCAATGCCGGGGCTTGCATGGAGGCTGGAACCAATACGCATGAAGCTCTTTGAATGAACATTCGTCACCCAGATTAGCAACAGAAACCTTCGGGCTACCCAGATCTTATATACATGTTCTCAACAGAAGACAATCAATCTTATCAACTTGTGGAGGGAGGTGGCTAGTTGGAATAACCACTGACGTCCACCACGGCCCACGCACAATGATCCAGCTAAAGGACTAAGTGCGGAAACCAAACGATCTAACATAGATAGATACATAGACGTGCTACCACTACCAAGTACTTTACGTGAAAGTCGTCGAACAAAGAGTTGACGTAAACCCTTACAATTCAGCTCAGATAACTGGGAATTCCAAGTTCACATCCTGTTATTGTTCCTCATGGTTGTAGATATATTACTTGATAAGAGATAAAGCAATGTGTCATTTCTATAATATCAAGATGTTTATCCTATCTACAAACATGCTTGATGCAGCCAAACTTGTTGATGCGGCAATCACATAGCCTCATCATCATTATTTCAGCTGAAACACGTCCACTGCTGGACATAGGCCTCCCCCGAGCACCTCCACTCTGTGCTTCTTGCATCCAGAGGATTCCTACGGCCTCCACCACGTCATCGGTCCACCTTGTGGGAGGCCTTTCAACCTTAAATTACGTCTTCGAGTGCGGGTTTGCGACTCCAGAACCGTTCGGCCCTATCGGCCACCTGATCTTTGAGCAATGCGCTGCCCACTACCACTCAAGTTTGACCCTATTGGAGTACCCTCTAAGTGGTCATCTAGGACGAACTATCGCAGGTAGAATCTATAGGTAGTTCGGAACTACGAGAAAATGTGGTGATGTCATGCACTACTGCATCCTTGCGGTAAGTCACCGCAGACATTTGCCCAGACAAGCCTCACTTACATACGCTTGACTGCATTCAAGCTGTTATATAATTAGTATGCATTTGTTTGCAGTAATGCAGTTATATAACCGCTTAGTGAAGCTTTCAAACACCCTTAGATTAACGAATTTGTTTGTTAGCGCGGGGAGCTATCATAACATAACATTGGAAGACAATCTATTAACCTTTATAAATCCTCTTTGGATCTTAACAATCTGTCTGCCATTCTCATTCAGAAATGTTCAGTAATGGTCTTCTGAAACGTTACTAAAACCAAGTAACATACGGGGAACATTTCATCATGGTGATAACTGTGTTGACAGTGGAGTCTCCTGAACATAACTAAATTAAGTATTCTAAGTCAGTTACTATCAACTGGGCCTGATAACAACGCTGTCTACTTTATTTACGTTTATAGAAAATGTCAACATACATACTATAACTGTGAAATGACGCAACATTTTATTAGTTACTAACTTCTGCCCGCGATTTTGTCCGCGAGAAATCCGACCCACTTCGTTGCATCGTATCAGCGTCAACGCTATATTGTGCCCATAACTAACGAAATGTACTGAAAGTACACCTTTCCCCAGAGATGTGCAACATCTTACTAGGAATATACTATCTATACTAATATTATAAAGCTGAAGAGTTTGTTTGTTTGATTGAACGCGCTGATCTCAGGAACTACTGGTCCGAATTGAAATAATCTTTTGTGTTGGGTAGCCTATTTATCGAGAAGGCTATAAGACCATCACGCTACAACTAAGAAGAGCGGAGCAGTAATGAAAAATTTTGCAAAAACGGGGAAAATTGCACGGGTAGGCGATTCGACGCAACGGGAAGGGACGGGGGCACAAGAAATTTAACGCGTAGAATGTCGCGGGCAGAAGCTAGTAAGTAGTCTATACTAATATTATAAAGTTGAAGAGTTTGTTTGTTTGGTTGAACGCGGTAATCGCAGGAACTACCTACTGGTCCGAATTGAAAAATTTATTTTGTGTTGGGTAGCCTAAAGCAAGAAGAAGGGAAGGCAGGAAGGTTATAGGCTAATATCACGCTACGATCAAAAGGAGCGGAGCAGCAATGAAAAATGGAAGAAAACTGTCTGGCAATTCGATGCGACGGGAAGGGTCAGGGGAGCAAACATTTGACGCGGACGATGTCGCGGGCAGAAGCTAGTATAAAAAAATGGAAACAAATAATAGTTTCACACGTTGAGTGCCAAACACAGATTGATGGTTAATCCGATATGGCCACAGATTTAGAGCGCATATAAAATTGTTAGTAGCAAGCACGCGATATCGCGCGATCGGCCATAATGTAGAGCCAACGAATCACGTGATATCGCGTGATCGGCACTCAACGTGTTAAAATAACTAAAAAACACGCTTCCAAAGAAAACCAAACTAAAAAGTATAAAATAATGGAACAAAGCGTGAGGTGCTTTTGAGGTATTTTTAATTGATATCAAGCACACCACGCTTTTTTCCATTATTTTCTACTTTTAGTTTGGTTTTATATTTTTTAGGGTGTTTCGAATTTAGTGTATTGTCATCGGTTCTCGATAAGTCTAGAAAGTTTAAAAAATGAAATCTGACCGTTTGAAGTGGGTCATAGTCGAGTCCGAAGGAGTCGGTTACAAACATACAAACATACAGGTGAAGCTAATAAAAAGCGTGTTAATAAAGTCTTTTAAACTACGCAACGGATTTTAATGCGATGTTCATCAATAGACAAAGTGATTCAAGAGGAAGGTTTATATGCGATGCCGCTGGTTAAGGCTAGTAGTTTATAAAATATTTAAATACAGTGTAAGTTAACCTCAGCGAACCAAGCGGTACCCTGTTGTCTTTACCGGGAACCTGAATCTTAAACAAGCATTACTTGGCCAACAATATTGTATTGACCTAGCCCTGCCGTTTAGTTATTCCCCTACACAATCATAGACGAAATCAACAATGCAAATCAACAATAAGAATTCAATAAGAGCTCAATATAGCATGTCAAGATAAATGAAGATGTACCGTGATACAGATGCTGGAAGCGCCGGTGCTCACTCGAACTTAGCCACAACATATCACTGAAATAATTCGTCACATCATTAGTTACTATTATTTAAATGAAGTTACATTGCACTCACTATACTGTTTCATTTTATACACTTAACTATGTTCTAAAACGTTCTAAGATCAAAGTTTCACCGCGTTTTTGTAAATGAATGGTTTCAGAACACGCAACTAACACATTAAAAGACAGCACTTTCAATAATGTTTTAATGTTCATTACTTTAAGTCAACTTAAAAGCTCTTCTGAAATACGAGTATCTAAGACGGGGTCGCACAAGCCGGATATGCGGCCGGATGCGGCACCGGAAGCTCGCGAGTGTGGCGGAAGAGCCTGGAGGCGCCGCCCGCCCTGCTCCGACGAGGGCGGGCGGGGTGCAAGGTATCGTGCGACAGACAGACAGTATCAGAGGGAGCATTTCCATATTTTTTTAACATACGCATTTTCATTATGTGCATCTGGATTGAGGGCCCATTTTTTGAACCCTTGCGTACCGAAATAAGATTTATAGGGAAATTAGTTAAAAATAGTGAAAACTTAAAGCAAAGGGTCATAAATTTCTTAAACGTGAATTAAAACTGTTATGATGAAATAACTTGGGCCCTCAATCCAGACGCGTGCATAAAGTGGCATAGCCTAAATCTCAGTAAGTACTATCTCAGGGTTAATAATTTTTGTTTAAGAATGTAATTAAGAATTTCTTAAATATTTTAAGAAATGCCCAAATCTGTAAAATATAACATTACCGATTTATGGCGGCATATCTAGGGCCCTCACTTCATTATTGTTTGTACTGAGGAATCTGCAAAACATGAATATATCTGAAGAAATACATAAATACGACTATAACATGTTTTACTTACCTACCTATGTGAATTAGTTAAAAAGAAATAAGGACACAAAACTTAATTGTTAAGAAGTAAATGAAAGTCGAATTTTACTAAAAAGTCTGAACTGAGAGCCCAATATTTTCGGCTTTATTGACTAGGCTCAACCTCGTAGATTAACGCAAATTAGAATAAAAGTTTTAACTATTTCTTAATTAAATTGTAACAAATCGTTCGTTCTTCTAAATGTCATACTTTAAGAGAAAATTGATTTTCAATTTTTTGTAAGAGAATTATTTGTAGAGTGACCATAATGTTCAAAGTACCTGTACATTTTGTAAAGTGCATTTGGAAAGTCATAATTTGTAGCTAAAAGTACTACCAAAGTACCCTCGCCCCTAGTACCTACTAATTATAATTTGGTTTTCCTTATTTTTAATGTAATTTCTATTTATGTGATGTTACTCTTTAAGGTAATACTATGAGTCAAGTTGCCTAAACAAATAAAAAAAATAGTAGCAAAAATAAAACTAAAAACGAAAATGGAAATGATTTTTTTCTTAAATCAGAGATATAGTTGCACTCATCACTAAAAATTACTTTGCTCTCTCGCAATTTCGTATTTTTAGGATATAAGACTATTTAAAGGTAACATTTATGTGAAGTAAATAGTTTTTTATAATTATACCGATCGTGTTTTATTTATCACAATGAATTTGTTTGATCTGGTGCTACAGTGATCCCTAGATACGATGACTACTTACATGTATAACATACTACTAGTCGGTTAGTTTCCTTTCATTTTATGCAAACACTGTTGAAGCTAAATAAATGTTCTAGTTTTATTTATTTTTATAGGAATTACATTAAAAATAAGGAAAGCCAAATTGTAATTAGTACCTATATAGTACTTTTAGCTGCAAATATTATGACTTTCCGAATGCACATTACAAAATGGGCAGGTACTTACTTTGAACATTATGGTCACCCTACAAATAATTCTCTTACAAAAAATTGAAAATCAATTTTCTCTTAAAGTATGACATTTAGAAGAACGAACGAAATGTTACAATTTAATTAAGAAATAGTTAAAACTTTTATTCTAATTTGCGTTAATCTACGAGGTTGAGCCTAGTCAATAAAGCCGAAAATATTGGGCTCTCAGTTCAGACTTTTTAGTAAAATTCGACTTTCATTTACTTCTTAACAATTAAGTTTTGTGTCCTTATTTCTTTTTAACTAATTCGCATAGGTATGTAAGTAAAACATGTTAAAGTCGTATTTATGTATTTCTTCAGATATATTCATGTTTTGCAGATTCCTCAGTACAAACAATAATGAAGTGAGGGCCCTAGATATGCCGTCATAAATCGGTAATGTTATATTTTACAGATTTGAGAATTTCTTAAAATATTTAAGAAATTCTTAACTAAATTCTTAAACAAAAATTATTAACCCTGAGATAGTACTTACTGAGATTTAGGTTATGCCACTTTATGCACGCGTCTGGATTGAGGGCCCAAGTTATTTCATCATAACAGTTTTAATTCACGTTTAAGAAATTTATGACCCTTTGCTTTAAGTTTTTACTATTTTTAACTAATTTCCCTATAAATCTTATTTCGGTACGCAAGGTTTCAAAAAATGGGCCCTCAATCCAGATGCACATATTTTCATTTCGGTGTCAATCTGTTTAATATACCTCGATTTTCTCAATATTTGTGACTCGTTTTTGACATTGATTGTTGCTGCGATTACATTGGGATTGGATTTTGGTTAATTACGTTAGTTTTCCTTCACAGACTGTGCGACGTGTTGTTAACTTAGAAGAGATTGTTCAGTTGTATCCTGTGACGACCAGCAGGTCGAGATTGTTCAGTTGTATCGTGTGACGACCAGCAGGTCGAGATTGTTCAGTTGTATCGTGTGACGACCAGCAGGTCGAGATTGTTCAGTTGTATCGTGTGACGACCAGCAGGTCGAGATTGTTCAGTTGTATCGTGTGACGACCAGCAGGTCGAGATTGTTCAGTTGTATCGTGTGACGACCAGCAGGTCGAGATTGTTCAGTTGTATCGTGTGACGACCAGCAGGTCGAGATTGTTCAGTTGTATCGTGTGACGACCAGCAGGTCGAGATTGTTCAGTTGTATCGTGTGACGACCAGCAGGTCGAGATTGTTCAGTTGTATCGTGTGACGACCAGCAGGTCGAGATTGTTCAGTTGTATCGTGTGACGACCAGCAGGTCTGTAAGTCGGAGTCTAAAGATTCATCATCATTTCAGTCGCAGAACACTGCTGCCCATTCTCTAGTAAGTCCCTTAGTCGCCTCTTCTGACACCCACGGGAAGAAATGGAATGATGCTATTCTTTATACGAAAGTCTAGAGAATAATTAAATCAAATTAAACAGAGTTTCAATAAAATACTTAGTCGATAAAAATCAGAACGTTATTACTACATCCCAGTCAGCTCTAATATATTAGCTATACATATATTCATTTAAAATGAATGCATTAAAATTTAAATCACGAAAAGGCAAGTAAAAGAATTACTTGTAAATAGTAAACTAAGTATTTGAGCTCTGAAGTGACTTACTTATTTTAATTCTAACTACTTATTTCATAACGAATGATGATAATCGTTTGCCCTCGTTGCTAATCCTGGTGCACCTCGTGCCTGTGGAGGGTGGCTTAGCGAGGCACACGGTGACAGAGTAATGAAGACAACCCGCTGAGACGGCGAGCTGTTGAGCCGTTGAGCTGTTGAGCCACCGCCTCTAAGGGAACATTCAATATTACAAGCGCGACTCAACGCAAAGGTCGTGATTGTCTTGGTGAAATGCCGGTGATGTTACTAGAACCTTTTATTTTTATGATTTTACGTTTAGGCACTTAGAGAAACCGATAACTTAATTGTATCCGTGGTAAGTAAAACTGTGAATATAAGGTATTAAAATAAATGATCAAATGTCGGTGCCGGACATTTGTGGTCACAACTTTCTAAATGAAGAAAGTGGATTTTTAAATTTATATAAATGTGCAAATCGCTGTCCAGTGTTGGTTAAAGAACTTTCCAGCTATGTAAAACTACTCCAGGACCAAAGCCCAACGGCTAAGAACTTGGTGTACATTTAACGAAATCCAGAGTACAGGACGCCGATGCATCCTGTACCGATTTTATTTTTACCAATACACCACACAGGTATAAAGCTTGTAGATCTATCTTTGAATCGCTGACGCACGTGAGCTGCTCATTAATTTCTTAATCTGTATTAAACCTACACAACGCCTATAAAACTCTTGTAATGTAAACGCTCCCACGTTTGTGTCAAAACATTTCAGTGTATAAGCACGTAGGTAGAACCACAAACAATTTTGATGAATACGAAACAAATCGCACAGAAATGCAGCGAGGTAGGTAAACATCCGCGTGTAGTAAACAAGAAAGGTATTCTAATTCAGGATCTCGTTATTTATAGATTTCTCTGAGTCAAATCCTATTCATGAATAAACTAATTATATCATGAGCGTGACTACCGTCAAAACAAGGACCACACAAGGTGGAGAAGAGATATCTTCACTGCTTGCTTGTCGGTGCGGGCGAGGCGGCACAATCGGGAAAGTAATCTTGTAGTTGGGTCAGCCCATACTTAGGCGCCATTATAGGGCGGCATTTTAATTTCACTGGCAAGTTCCTGTGAAAATGTTAATTATTATAATTTGTGAACACCACGCAACGGAGATTGCCTCACATCATGCGTCACGCTCATATGATGAACGAAATGGCAACAATTTGAGACAACGTCAAATTCGTTTGTAAAAGCCGTCTGGCATTATTAATAATTATCAGTTCTGATCTGTAGTCCCATTTCCTTTACGGTAGCACCAAATTAGAATACGAGGGTGGTCTGAAAAGTTTCCGACCTCAACGTGAAGATAGGAGCACTCGTCAATAAAACTACTGAATGTAGTTGTGCATCTTTTCACAGAGTTTTTCGTCAAATGAGGAGAAAATCACGTTCGTTAACCATTATTTTGCAGAGAGAAACGCCGAGTACTATTTGGACGGGTTAGAGAGCTAAGAGCTTCGCTGGAGGAAGTGTGTAGACATACAAGGAGACAATGTAGAAGAATAACAATAAATTTTAAGAAAAAAGATCTTGTATCTTTGTTAGGTCGGAAACTTTTCAGACCACCTATGTATATTCGACCATAGAATCGAACCTTGTTCCTTTAACTCGGCGGCCGCTTCTGTGATGGAAGCCCATGAACAGTTCAACTACAAATACATTACGTAAATAAACAATTCGGTGACAATTTAATGAAAGCCAGATAAGTACAGGGGTTGTTCCATAATGCATGCGCCACCGCGCCGGCCATGCATAATGTATGGGCGTCCCGCGGCGTGCAGCCAATATAGCGCGCCCCCGCGACTCCGGCGTGGCGCGACCCTCAGGAGACAGGTCAAGTAATGACGGTGTCATGGAGATAGCGGCTCCTGATGGGAAGGTCGCAGGTTCCGATTTATTAACTGCTGAATTATTGTGACTGATAAGGCAGCTTTTGGGATGAAGATGTGAATTTCTGATCTTAGAGGCAGAAACAGTGAGGTGTAGACGCTTATGCTACTGTTAGACGTTGGACTGTTTGCCTTGCTATATAAATATATGAAATAATTATGTACTAGTAAAGTTATATGGTTCATAAATTCAAAGTTGCTCAGCGAGCTATGGAACGAGCTATGCTTGGAGTATCTTTGAGGGACAGAATCCGGAATGAGAACCAAAGTAGTCGACATAGCTCACAGAATTAGCAAGCTGAAGGGGCAATGGGCCGGCCACATTAGCCGTAGAACCGATGACCGTTGGGGAAGACGTGTTCTTGAGTGGAGACCGCGAATTAGCAAACGTAAGGTAGGACGCCCTCAGGCTAGGTGGAGCGACGATCTTCGCAGGGTGGCTGGTAGCAGCTGGATGAGAGTTGCCGAGAATCGAGCTGAATGGCGTGCAATTGGAGAGGCGTATGTCCAGCAGTGGACTGCTATATGCTGATGATGATGATGATGAAAGTTATATGTTTAAAAAACGAGTCTATAGGCATTTAACACCTTTACATATTGGATTTGTCATCGTGGATTGTCGTCATACCAAGACACCCCGTGCCTCAGAAAGCGCGATAAGCAGTCGGACCCGGCTGGCATTCACGAATCTTTGACAGTCGTTACGAGTCTATAAAAACCCGAAAGTATGACAACCAGTCTCACCAAAAGGAATCATATTACTCAGTAACTGGGTTGTACAGGTCAGATAGGCAATCGCTCCATGTAAAATACTAGTATTCAGTTGAATTCGGTTTGATTGGAAGCCGAACACAACATAGTTGGGAAAACAATGGGGCATATGATGACGTAAGACATAAGGAATAGACCCAAGATCGCTTTAAAGCCTTGCACAAGCAAAAGAGGAAAGGTTTAAAAAAGCTGCGTATCAATACCAATAACTTTAACTGGTATTTTAAAAACCTTTTCGAAATGAAACTCAAATCCAATAAAACCCCTTGTTTCGCGCCGCATCCGGACCCAATCATGATCGGCTCCGGTCGCGCGCCGCGCTCGGTTACAGGAATCACGGACCCTAATTTTATGAGTCGTTAATAACACAAGTGTCACATTAATTTAAAGCCTAAGGTTACAACAATATCGTAAGGAGGCCATTATCTCGTAAAGCTGTGGTCAGCTCGGGTGGTGCCCGTGGGCTGTGGTGCTTACTAATAGATGACTCAATACCGCCGGACCACTCTCTAAAGTGGTAAGTGTGGTAGTTATTATTTCATTAAGTTTATCGCCTCGCTAAGTGTGTGTGGTGTATTTTAATACATATGGGGTCCATGTAAATGTGATACTATCTGTGTTAGATAATAAATGATAGGTAGTAAATTAAGCCTTATTCGTCCCATATCTTCATCACATAGTATATTACACTTCAAATGACATAAATGTTGGTATGTGGCTTATTACTTTACTTACACCTTGTCAGTATTTTTAGTTCGAAATGTCAAAATTGGGGTTTGAACTATGGACCCCATCATGGGTGAATGTTTCGTCTAGGATTTTCCATTTAGTTCTGTCTCTTTTGAAATAGAATCGTCCATCCTTCGTCAGTTACCTTCGTTTATTTTCTAATAATTCCACTTTTAATTTTAAGAAAACATAACATGTTGCGTTGTATACACAGAAATCAAACTTCTTACTATCCTACTTCCTACTAATATTATAAATGCGAAAGTTTGTATGTATGGATGTGTGGATGTTTGGTACTCTTTCACGCAAAAACTACAGAACGGATTTGGATGAAATTTGGAACACAATTAGTTTATAATCTGGATTAACACATAGGGTACTTTTTATCCCGGTAGTACGTTCCCGTGGGATATTTTCTGACCTCCACGCGGGCGAAGCCGCTGGCAAAAGCTAGTTACAATATAATCGCTCGCCCGTTAAGTATTTCCACCAAAATGATTAAGCGCTTTACTCGCTTTAAAACGGTCGTGGTATTGAGAACAAAGTTATAAAGCGTTAAAGGTCAATTAATTGATCTACAAATAATGTATAGGAGTAGTTTGCAACAAATTCTTGGTTCGTAACGTGGTCCAATCATGAAAAAGATCCGTGTAGTGCCTTGTACAATGCACAATGATTGCCTAAACATTGTTATCAGCTATGTATCATCATCATCATTGTTATGTATCAGCTATGTATCATCATCATCATTGTTATGTATCAGCTATGTATCATCATCATCATTGTTATGTATCAGCTATGTATCATCATCATCATTGTTATGTATCAGCTATGTATCATCATCATCATTTCAGCCGAAAGACGTCCACTGCTGGATGTAGGCTTACCCCAATTTGGGGAGGTTTGCCATAATCACGACGCTTGGCAGGCGGGTTGGCGATCACAGTATCGTAGTACAATGCATAGAGAACGCTGCTGCCCATTCTATAGTAAGTCCCTTAGCCGCCTCTTACGACACCCAAGAAGAAGGCGAGGTCATGTTATTCATTACGTCCGGCACCACACGGAGCTATTTATACAGTGACATAATACCTAGTTGTACAGCTACTTAGTTCAGTTGTACAAGTGGAGGTCGCGGGCAGTGCCGGGCGGCGCCGCGCCCGCGCCGGTGTCGTCTGCGGTTGCTGCGCTCGGGATCAATGATGGCGGACAATACAATTCCTTCTTAGAAACGCGGTCTGTGACGCAAGGCACAAGCGAAAGCGATTGGTTTTTAATATAAACTATTGTAAAATAAACACGGAAACACTACAATATTTTACAATTTGGTTTTCTTCTAGGCTGCTACGAACGCGTAGCGTTACGCCGTAGCAGATGAGCAGTTAACGTTTTGGTGCCTTATGGGCATATGCTACGTGTCAATATTTCCTTCATTCTGTAAAATGTATGAATTTCAAGTTTTCTTAACATAATTTTGGTATTTATTACATCTAGATCTATAATTCAAAGTAGTTGCAGTTATTTCGTATACGCGACGAAATGCACATAATTTAATAAACCAAATATTTATATTGTGAATATCTCAACTCACTTGAAACTTGCAAAGAAAAATAAGTTAGTGCATAGCTTATCGTGTTCACTGCTGGACTTAAAAACTTTAACGAAGATGTGAGTGACTGTATAAGACTGAACTTCAATTATTTATCAATCTATTCATATCGAAGGTGCTAAATCGTATAACATACACTCCCACACTCTGCCTCTCGTTACTCAGGCAGTCTGGCATGTCTCAAGTCTTAAGAATGAGTGCGGAGGGCGGAGCTTCGGGCAGCCGGGCAGGTGTGGCCTGTGGCGCTCCGCCCCGCGACCACGGCGCCCCCGCGCGGCCGCCAGCAGACACTTGTGACACGGATACAGGAAGAATATTCAGTCACCTTCGTAATTATATATATTAGACAACGCAAAGCAAAGAAGACCGACCGTCTGATTGCCGGCGGCCATACTCGCTACAAAAGTTTAGCAAATTTTCTTGCTCTTCTAAACTTGCAAGTGCAGTGCAGTGCTTGCAGTTTTATGGAACTTGGGAATAATTATGGTGTGGACCGTAACTTAGATAATTATAAGGAATATAAATGATTTTGAAATGATAAAGTTTTTTTCCGTACCTCGGAACTTTTTAAAATCCGTATCCGTCCTATTTCTCTCCATAACATAATATCATACATTTTCCAAGTTCCGCCGGGAATTCAACTGCATCCTAATGCTTGGATTCTGCTTTTTACCGGTGCTAAGTACCAAATGACTTCTAAGACAACATTTTATCAGTAGACGCTATTAGTTCATTTAATAAATACAAGACCACGTGGCCAAATTCATTTGTTTACGTATTTAAGTACTAAAATTCGTTCTTTTCGCGGAAAACTTATCAGAATCAGCGGCGCCGGATGATAGCATGTTCTTAATAAACACCGGTTGACCGACAGCTATAGACTGTCCAATACTAGGAACTATGTATGTCGGTTCTGCCAGTTATCTAGTGTTTTGTAGCAGACGAGCTACATCAGTGGGTATTTCCAAGGTTGCAGCCACATTACGTGTCTATCAAGGTCGTCGATCGTCTTCAATGATTGTATTTTCCGTGACACTCGTTGACGTTTCATTGTGTTGTCGACGGAAACCACAATTGTTTTTGTGAGTTTCACCAGCAGTTAGGATCATCGTTGATTTACGTCGATTACTTAAACTCACACACTCACTTATTACCTGTTAATATTTTTGGAACATCGTATACTTACTTTTACAGTGTTTGTAAATATGTGACCACCATCTATCATATAATTAACTAGCTTTTGCCAGCGGCTTCGCCCGCGTGTAGGTCGGAAATTATCCCGCGGGAACATACTACCGGGATAAAAAGTAGCCTATGTCCTTTCCCAGGCTCTAAACTATCTGTGTACCAAATTTCATTTAAATCGGTTCAGTAGTTTTAGCAGGAAAGCGAGACAGACAGACAGACAGACAGACAGAGTTACTTTTGCATTTATAATATTAGTATGGATATTAGTATGGAAGTATGGATGGATTTATGTAGCATTGTTCCATTTTTTTAAATTCTTTTTCTCTATTGTGGTATGGCAATGTTATTCTAGATGCATCGTTTTCACATATAATTAATGACTGTAAAAGATTGTAAATCATTTTTAAAATAGTAACGGTGGAGTTTCGTTCCTATTCTTGTCCATATGAAATTACTTTTTGAAAGGGGCAATTAGAATCAATTCTATTTAAATGTAAGTGTTGACGTTCCAAAGTGCCTGTCTATTTGTAATAAATGACTTTGTCGTCTCTTATCAAATGAAGAATTAAGAAGAAGACTTCTTAACCCTTTTAAGAAGTTGGCTACCATTACTTTTATTTCTTTAATCTCGCAGGTTTTGGGGCATTTATCCCAAAACTTGCGAGATTAACGAAGCTGGGTTGTGCCATAGCCCATTTGTAGGCGTAATTCTACGAACTAGAAATTTAATCATATTTAGATCATAACATCACATGTATCATGGTCAATAAGTTGAAATATAAGTCAATAGGTGTTCATTACCTATATCACAGAGTTCCGTGACAGTGTGCAAGAGAAACCAGTGACGTTTCTTCATCTTGTGCTCAAGTGTAATCGATCAGTCATCAACTCATCAAGTAGATTCGCTCCACGGAAGGTTTTTGTAAGAGAAGTTGAAGGAATACTAACTGTCTCATACCAGTATAGTGAGTCATCATCATTAATGATCGCGTCCTCGCCAAAAATGCAGTACTACCGGTATCATCAATACATAAATTATTTGGTCTGGAATGCTACACATTTTAGTTTGCCCAAGAGAGAAAGAGGCACATGGTTCGCGACTAAGTGAAATGAAACTATGCTTTTCCAGTATAAGCTGACTTCTCATTTGTACGGAAAGCCTGCACAATGCGAGGTCGGCTAAAACTGGAAATGTATAGCTTGATATGTAGCCGTGTGTACTTGTACTGGGGACAGTTTCTCATTTTCTTCTTCTTCTGATACTCGTCTCTATATCGAATATCGATCTTTATATCCACGTTTCATGTTCTCTGGTACATATCGCGGAAAACTCACAAGTTGCATAACAACTACATTGAAATAGGTGAGTAATTTAATTGCAGCTCTCTACTGTCGTAAGTCTTAATAATATGTATAAGTAGAGTTAGCAACTAAGTCAATGTCCCCGGTATCTATCGGGTCCGCAGAGCCTTAGGTAAGTTCTCACGGCCCGCATTCCTCGCGATGATTCACAGCGGCCTGCGCCCGCCGCTGGTCGCTGCGGGAATGTGAAAGCAGAGGAATCCGGTCTGGAGCACACGACAGGTGATCTCCTCTATTATTACGGTAAGATAGCTATGTGCTTATGTGATCATGTCGTCAGTTTAACAACAGAGTGGGCCTAAATGATTTATTGGACCTAGATTAGGCTCATCATTATAGTCTATGCATCCATATTATTAGGTAGCTGAGAATTTATTAATTAGTTAAGAACTACATTTATGTAATTATCAATACATCATTAAGCTTTTGAGCAAGCTAGCTTATGTTGTTATTTACATATTCTAATCTAATATATTGAAAACTGTTAATCACGAAGTCTCAAAAACTACTAGACCTACAAAGGTGAAATTTGGTACAAAGATAGATGATGAGTTGGAGACGTCAGCTAAGAAAGGATTTTAGGCAACTCCTCCCGTGAAAGGATGAAGTAGGGGGTGGAAGTTTGTATGAACATCCGTCCATTTCGAAGCTATGTTCTTCAAATTATATGTGTAGACTGAGGGTTCAAAATCAATTTATACCTACCTGTCTCAGCGTTCTTGATAATTCTACCCCCGAAGAGCTGAAAAAGGGGTTAAAGTTATGTGTGAAAATTCCTTCATCATAAAATTTTTTCGTTTATAGATTTTTTTTACATGTTAAGTACACCACACATGCGGTGCGTAGTACTCACAACCGGCGTGTGTGTATGACCAATTGTATGAACCTAAACGAGGCAAAAGGAGTGTGTAGAGATCGTAGCAGGTGTCGTTTCGTGGCTTCTGCCTACAGCCGTGGGAAAAACGCGTGATTGTATGTATGTATGTTAAGTACATTTTGGAAATATTTTCACAAAATTAATAAAAAATACTTTAAATAAATATAAAACAAACAGTGGCCCATCGGCATCGGGAGCAGGGTCCAAGCTGCCGGTGGTCAGGGCTCTAGAGAGAGTAACGTCCTGAGTATTCGTGCAGTGTCCAGGATTACTGCTTTCTGAATCAAACCCTTGATCCAGCCGTGTAATGAGAGCCTCCTGAGGGTCGAGGCTCTTCACTATTAGGCCATTTACTGTAACGATTATCGGTACAATGATTGCAGAGTCCACCTCCCACATGTCGACAACCTCGTGTGCTAAGTCAAGATACTTGTTTTTTTTATCTTGCTTAGTTTTCACGAGATTCTCGTCATGAGAGACAGCGATATCAATAATCATTGCACGACGCTCTCGTCGATCTATCACCACAATATCAGGCTTATTGGCTAGAATAGTCCTGTCAGTGATGATAGACCGATCCCAGTACAATGTGGCGTGACTATTCTTGAGAACTGGGTCGGGCACTTACTTGTAGTATGATACTTCAGATTCCACAAGGTTGTACTGGAAAGCAAGTTACTGGTGGATGATTCTAGCTACTAGATTGTGTCTGTGCAAGTACTTGCCGTTAGCAAGCCGAGCACAATCGGAAACAATATGTAGGATTGATTCACCGGGTCGGTGGCATGCCCGACAGATGTCAACCGTACCGTCCTTAACAATTTATTACCGATAATTATTCGTCATGATAACTATATTCATAATTGCACAAACAAAACCTTCAGTTTCTCCGAAGAGGTCACCGAAACGCAACCAGGATACTTGCGCCAACAAGTCCACATCAGGTCCATGAAGAGCCCGAAAAAGCGACCGTGTAGCTCTTTGCCTTGCCATACGTCCTTACGATCGTTAGTATCTAGTACTGCAGGTTGGCGCCAGTTCTCTTTCGCCAAGGAGAGCGGGGTGAGGCCTTTGTTCACTATGACCACATCTCGATGCATCCCCACGTCAGTTTGAAGGAAATATTTCCTGAGGCTGCAAATCTCGCGGTTGTGGAGGGTTTCAGCATTTATGAAACCTCGACCCCCACACTTCCGCGGGATGTACAGTCTCATCACTGATGACCGTGGGTGATGCATCCGATGTGCTGTCAGGAATGTACGGACCTTCCTATCCAGAGCGTCATGTTCCGTTGGAGTCCATTTGAGTATGCCAAAGGAATACATCAAAACCGGCATGACCCAAACGTTGAAGGCACGCACCTTGTTTCCGCCTGATAAAAGACTATTTAACACTTTATTCAGGCAGTCAAAGAAAATTAAATTTATTATTTAGGCATATGTTTGGAAACTAACGCAACAAAATTTCCGACATTCACGCGGGTGAAGCCGCGGGCAACAGCTAGTATGTAATAAAATCGTAGTGAAGTCTAAGCTGCACATTGAATATAAAAATAAAAACTTTTTTACAAAAAAAACAACCGACTTCCTTAAAAACACTACAAAGTGAAAAATAACTTTAATTTCGGCAGTCGGTGTCTTAGGATTTGTATTTAAGGTTTTTGCCACCGACTTCCGAAATTAAAGTTATTTTTCACTTTGTAGTGTTTTTAAGGAATCCGTTTTTTTTTTGTAAAAAAGTTTTTATTTTTACATTTTTAGTTTTTGTATCTACCCCGCACTAATTCCAAACAAACAATGCATATTAATGCGATAGCAGAAATCGCGGTTGATTTGCCGTCATTTTTTAAAGAGTTCCGGTGTCTGTCTCCGGAACTCATCATCAGATCTACATGAAATTTATATGGGACCATTTCGAAATAAACCCCTTTCGAACAAAAAAAGAATTTTGCAAATCCGTTTATATATGACGGAGTTATGGCCGAACATACATAAAAAAAAAAAATATAAACATCCGAATTGATAACCTCCTCCTTTTTGAAGTCGGTTAATAAAAAAGCAATTACTATATGAATTCCCAGAACGATTCTAACGTCGAAAATATAGTTACATATTAGAATTTTCGTTCGACTATTTGTCTGCATGTATGGTCCAGCATCACAGACATGCATAGATATTCCCTATAAGTCTGGTCAGTCTGTGAGAAACCTGGTGTCTCTATAGAGGTGACATTAAAAGGCTTGACACTTTCCACTTTCGGTGCCTTCGGTGTATTCTTCGCACGTAATGGCAGGATCGTGTTCCCAACACGGAGGTGCTAAGGCGCACTGGAATGATGGGCATGGAGGCGTTTTTGATAAAGATGCAACTGAGATGGCGTGGTCATGTACAGCGCATGGATACCAGTAGATTGCCTAAAACCGTTTTCTACTCGGAGCTTGCCCAGGGAAAACGGATACAGGGTGGACAATACCTGCGCTACAAAGACGTCCTCAAACGTCACCTTAAGACTTGCGGTATCCCCGTTGATAAATGGCAGGAGCTTGCTCGAAACCGTGAAAGGTGGCGCAGTTCAATTCACAAAGCAGCTGAATGCTTTGAAACGAATCGTCTTGAAGATCTAGACCAGAAGCGCCAAATACGGAAAAGTCGCCCGAAGCCCTCATATACTTATACATATGACGATGTTGGTCAGCTCATCTGTATACAGTGTGACCGGATTTTTAAGACCAAAGGTTTTGCCAGCCATCAAAGAGCTCACGAGAGGAGAGAGAAGTAGTCAGGGTCGCTGTCGCCGGACACGGTGAAGAGGACTATATACTATAGTTTTTCAGTACATTCACAGTTTAGTTTTCTGTTTATCCTATCCACGTTAGAATATTATTTTCATTTATTTTCTAATTTTACTCCTTACCTATAGGTATTACATAACATAATATTACGCCTTGTTTCCCCGAAGGTTTGAACAGAGGTGTACCTATAGTACATCGACATTTCATGTAATAGAGGCAAAATCAACCAGGCACAAGTCCAGAATCCGAACTGCTACTGAGAAACTCCAGATTGTAAAACTCGATAATACTTTACCCGACCTAGGAACTGAACCCAAGACCTCATGCTCAGCAGAAACGCTAACGACCGGCTATATCTTGTAGATTTAATTTGTTTTTTATTTTGACCAACTTTATTCGTTAACCTATTAAATACTATTCTATTTTTTCATTCTTGAACTCAAAGAATTAATAAGCTCCCCTATAATTTTAGCTTAAGCCGGGTTTACCGCAAGTACCACGACCGACTGCGGTAAGTAAGGTGATCCCTGTCAAGGGTTGTTCATCATACAAATCCCGTGTTATGACAGGCTACAGGCTACGGGGCGCGACTCGTAACCCCTGACATTTATGGTAATGTGCACCCCGTCGAGCCATCGTCGCGACCGACCCCTGTGGGATGCAGGCAAATTCAGGGCAACTGTGGAGCCTCTTTGTTAAATATGAAAAATTGTTCTTATTTTGTGTTTTTCGGGCAGTGTAGGTAAAAAGCTAAAGGTATAGCCGAAACATTTGATTTGCTGCGGTCAATGTAATGTTTTTTACTTTTATTTGTGTTCGTGAATTGATTACCTATCAATATTGACCGCCAGACCATTAGTGCCAAGTAATAAAGCAATCGAATCTACTTCTAAAGCTAATTTAAATGGCGTCAGGATTTAATACCAGACAAAAATAAAAGCATAACTTTTTTTGGATTCCGTTGTCTACTTGAAAGTTTTATGTCATTTGAATACTTAATTAAAACAGTTTCAACCTTCACACTGTTAAGTTTTTTCTTATTTAGTGAGAAATCGATGATTTTACTCCACTTCACGTTCAATGAAAATAAATGTCTTAAATTCAAAAGCTATGTAAACAAGTAATAACCGTCACACCTTCGACTGCCGTGCTCTGTAAGTCTGTACCTGCACGCTCGCTGTGGTGCGGTGGACAGCCCCAGCCGCAGACAACTCTACAGTAGGTACATTTATTCCAGGTAGGTTACCTTGTGGTTTACCACACTCTACGCACTTCCTACACTTTCTGCATAAATATGTTTTCTGCTTGACACTATTGCGTTCATTTTGGAAAAGATGTAGGGACTGTACATGCATAGTTTGTGACATGCAACCTTTTCTAATAATTGTAAATTAACGATGGCTTAAAAATTATGAGATAAATGCGAATTTAACAGGCAGAAAAAGAAATTATGTATCAGTTCTAAAAAAAAAAGATTTTTTATTAGCTTCAGTTGTATAAAAACACTTATCTATACCTATGGGTATTTGTATGTATTAAGAGGGAGATCAATATAGTGAAAACTTTTGTTTATGTAAGGATAATTACTATGTGTTTAACTACATTAAGTTAATCGATTGATATCGACTGATATTCTGACGTAGTTGCGAATGCCAGATCCCTCTTATATGCTGATGACTTAAAACTGTTTTATGAAATAAAATCTGAGCTCGATGGCCAAGCTCTGCAATCAGACATTAGTATATAAGTGGAGCCTAGAAAATCAAATGGAATTTAATAAATCAAAATGCTACGTGATGTCCTTCGGTCGAATGCGGCACCCAGTCAACTTTGCATTCAAGCTGAATGTAGAAGCAATCACAAGAACGGATTCATGAAAGACCTGAGAGTCGTATTCGACAGTAAGCTCACTTTTCACGACCACATTACATCCACTGCTAAAGAGTCTTTCAAGCGCCTTGGTTTCATCTTCCGGAACTGTCGTGATTTTCATAACCCCCACGTTATCAAGCTTATTTTTGGGGCATTGGTCCGTAGCAAACTTGAGTCTAGTGCATGCGTATGAAATCCTTTTAAGAGGCAGTATGCGTTAGCTTTAGAAAAAGTTCAAAAAGTATGCCTTAGATACCTTTACAAGCGCTTGTACGGGTTTTATCCTTTCTTGTATCCCACTATATTTCTGTTGGGTTGCTTAAGCTTTAATTCTCTAGAAGTAAGAAGGTCGCGCGATCAGATGACTATAATATTTAAATTATTGATGCTCCTGATTTGCACAATGATATCTGTAAACTATTTGTCCCAGACAATTACTGTCGTGGCAGAAAACACCGCTTGCTGGCTGCGCACTCCAAGTCACCTATTCCTCGGACATTAGCAGCTACTAACGCTCTCCTGAACTCAAACACAGATATTGATATATTTGCAAATTAATGGAAGATGATACTGTCAGAATGTTTGAATTTTTGTGAGAAGAATGCATGATGTGCTAAATGAATTGTAAGTGTCAAAATAGTTTTATTTTATACCTTTAAACGAGCAATTCTTGTATAGGTACATGTATATATATAATCTGAATCTCGGAAACGGCTCCAACGATTTTCATGAAATTTAGTATACAGGGGGTTTCGGGGGCGATAAATCGGCCTAGCTAGGATTCATTTTTATAAAATGTCGTTTTATTCGTTTTTTCAATGACCAACTTTATCGATAATCAACTTGAACATAAACGTATTATATTAAACACAATTTACCAAAAAATACCGAGCAAAGCTCGGTCATCCAGATATTTATATGTTTAAATAGTGTAATTGGCTTCGGCCGTTCTATTTAAAATGAATAAATAAATAAATAATAATAAATAAATCTATACAAATAAATAAAATTGTAGTGTCTGTTTGCAATATTTAGATAACCACTTTTTACTAAGTGTATATGGATGTATACACGGTACTTATACCAAAACAACATTTTTTACAATTTTTCTGTCTGTCTGTCTGTTTGTTCCGGCTAATCTCTGAAATGGCTGGACCGATTTTGACGGGACGGCACTGGCAGATAGCCGATGTAACAAGGAGTAACTTAGGCGACTTTTATTTTAGAAAAATCTATTATTTTAGAAAAATACCCGCGTTAATTTCCGACATCCACGCGGGCGAAGCCGCGGGCAAAAGCTAGTATGTAATAAATGTTCAGTCTTTTCATAACTCAACGTCAATAGCCACTTTGAGACCTTGGTCTTACATCCATTGAGGCACATGGGAGCAATGGTGCATAATTACTATTTATGTTATTGTAAAAATGGTTAGATAGAATATCATAATGACCCTGAGCAAGGGCCGTTCTACATCCGCCAGTTGAGCATGCCTCGTAGAATATACGATTTTTAACAACATTCGGCTTATACATATATCCCAGAGGGATGTTTACGCGGAACAGTGCCGAGCACAAAGAGCTGTCTCACAGTGAGGAGCTGACATTCGGTGTAGAGAGCCGAGGTGGGATATCGGAACGGCATCGAAGTCATAACCTAGAGGACAGCTCTCTGTGCTCGTTTCAGAGGGAGGAGGGTTGTCTTGTGAGTCCCACCCCACACTGTGATGCAGTAACTTATTATGCTTTGACACAGGGTTTAATATACAGTTTTAATGGTGCCGTTGTCCGCGGAGTGCCTTAGTAAAAAAAATAACAATATACACTTGCTGACTCGCAATTCGAGATTACTCAGAGCTCAAAGAACTATCTACATAGACTCCGAGATATTTAACAGACTCACACCTCGTGAGTTGTGGACAGCTGCATTGTGACGAGGATAGACCTAGTGAGCAAGTATGAGCTCTAAGCGCCATTGAATCTGGTGGAGGGAGGTTGGTGGGTAGTAGAGAGAAAGGTAAGTATACTGTTTTAGTAAGATTTAAGGTTAGGATGTTAATTGAAAGCCATTTCATCACTGAATTTAGAGCAAGTTCCGCGTAATTTACTGTTTCAGGCCAGTCTAACCGTGAAGAAGCAAGGCCGTATCATCAGCGTAAGTATATTATGAGCAGTTTGTTAGAGACATTTTGATAAAATAGGAAACAGGGTAGGACCCAATATTGAGCCCTGAGGAACTTCTAGCTGCATATGTGATCATTAGGGACCGGATTATATGCATTTGCATATGCAGTTGTATATTTAAACCATTCTCAGCGGTAATAGCATATTTTACCTAAGATATAGTTATGATGCATATTATCGGTACATTAACCTACAATATTTTTCCGAGTGCAGTGCACTCACCCTGCGTTCGGAAGTGCGATAAAAGTGTTTGCAATAACCCAGGTTTTGAAAGTTTGTGTCAAATTGATAGTTTCATTAATGGGACGGCAGAATATTTGCCAGAAACTATAAATGCTAACATAGCACCCAAGTTCAAACTCTGCCCAGTTACCTCAGTGAATGTGGAGCGAACCTTTTCCACTTACGAAAATATTCTAAACTAGCTTTTGCCAGCGGCTTCGCCCGCGTGGAGGTCGGAAATTATCCCGCGGGAACATACTACCGGGATAAAAAGTAGCCTATGTCCTCTCTCAGGCTCTAAACAATCTGTGTACCAAATTTCATTTAAATCGGTTCAGTAGTTTTAGCAGGAAAGCGAGACAGACAGACAGACAGACAGACAGACAGACAGACAGACAGACAGACCGACAGTCAGACAAAATTCTGTGGCATTTATAATATTAAAGTATGGATTATATAATTATATAAATTATATTATAATATAATTATATATACATATTATATAATTATATATTATATATATTATATAATTATACAGACTGTAAGGGTAAACACCGTTGTCACTTAACCCATGGGTAATTTGACTTAAATATAAAATAACAGAGCGAGTTAAAAAAATAAAAAAAAATATTCTCCTAAAAAGGTTTAGAACGAATTTTATCCCAGACCGCCCGCAAATTCATGGATATGCGCATCAGTGACGTAATCACTACAACGATCGCCAGGCGTTCCGTCCACACAACACATAAATACACATTACCTGTGATGTAACTTTCCCATCATACTTATCTTGGCTTAGGACAGCCACAAATACCTGTATTGCGTGACGAGTCTAAATGTAAATTTGATTCGAAATGGCTTTGGATTCTAAATGATTTGAAAACATTTTGTTTTTAATAAACCAAACCATTGGGTAGGTACTTTTGGCGTATTTAAAACGTTAATCACAATTTTATGTACAGTTTAATTAAAAATTAAATTAAATTTACACTGACTGAATAAAATATCAACACTTACCGACCTACATTAACCTCAACACGTGTTCAAAATGGGCTCCGTCTAACATTCTGTTGTTATCGAGGTTATTGATAAGCCACTGCGAAAATACCATCCGTGGTATGCGATCGTTATCATTTAGTTCTTGGACCGGCTGAAATGATATGGATGTTGACGATCGATGAGGAGAGTATTGTCCATAGTGTCCAGTGGGAAACATTGAAAATTGAACCGCCGGCACAGTGAACTGGCCGTAGGTACGTTGCGCGCCGCCAACATCGTTTCACGGTTTGGCACAGGTTGTGCAGGGAACAATTCTGCGTACATCCTACGCGCCCCGTTCAGATCATTACCCGCAATGGCGTAAAGCCGAACCATTTCGGTTCACTGTTCATTTGTGTAAGACGTTGTAACACACTCAATTCACGCGCGAGAAATGAGCGACGAACGCTAAGACGCGGCGTTACGTGCGATCGCTAGCGAGACTGCCAGCTGACTGACTGCGGGGTCGCGACCCGTGTCGGCGTCGCGTCGTGCAACGCGGTGTAGTTCCCGAAGTTTGTTGCCCTCGCGCATAGGGTGAAATATTCTTGTGGAAAAATGCAGATTTCCTTTAAAAAAAAGTTGTTTTTTTTTCATTGATTTTACGTTCTATTAACGAAACCAAATCACTGGTTTCAAGGATAACGGTGTTTACACTAACACCCAGTATATTATATAAATATATATAGTGTTGATGATAGAAGACACACTCTTACCACTGAACATTTGGAAAATACATGATTGTTTACGTTTACAAAAATATCAAACAATAAAATAAAATAAAATTTTATTCACATAAAACATTGTTGCAAAAAATTTAATATCATGTAATGTTACTGTAAGTATTATATCACAAAAGATAATTTACCTACTAATTTTTAAATAAAAAATAAACCTTACTTTTTCTTTTTTTTTGGGTTCTTAATTTTTTTTTAATTTGATTTCGCATATTCTGCTAATTTTCGTGCATATTTCAAGCATTTTTCATGCATAGTTGCATGCATATAACAAGCTTTTTATGTTGCATATAATCCGGTCTCTAGTGATCATACTGATCATATAAAATGTAAAAGGATTTATTTTATGTAACTCCCAAGGAGAATAGAATATTTTCGCCGTTTGAGGTTTTCCGCACCTGCCGCAGCCGCCCCGGCACAGCCCGTCGTACAGGGATGATGGGATGGTGCAAGGGTGTCGACACATGTTGCGTCCCACACCAGAGGCCTGCCTACCTTCCAGGGCATTATGGTCATTCCGTCTGGTCTCTTCCCATCGTTGCATGCCAAGACAGTTTTTAGTTGGGTTCTAAAACAGCTAACACCCTGGCGGTGACAAGAGCACGACGGATGATGTTATTAATGCTGGCGAGCCAAGCCATACGGTCTGCGCTCTTACTACAAGATAGGCCATGGTGTCCAAAGCAGTCGACAGCTTCACCGCACTGGCAGCATGCGGAGCCCCGCTAGGAGCATCCAGACTCCGATTCCAATCTCCTTGAGCATTATATATATGAGCCGTTTGAAACACTAGGGTCATGGGGTCCAAGTGCTCACTTTTCGAGACATAGCCAAGCGGCTGGTCGACTCTTCACGCGACCAGAGGGCTGGCCTATTTTTTGGCCAAATAATCAGCATTGCCATACAACGTGGCAATGCTGCCAGCCTTTAGGGCACTTTTCCCATTGACAGCGATGCGGACGAGTTTTTTGATGCCCTGTGATTCTTTTATCTCTGTTTTTAGATAATTGTACATATTATTAATATTACCTCTAAAAAAAAATTTTATAATAAAATGATTTCTTAAAAGTTTAAATCTAAACAAATCTTTTATTATCCTACGGTACTACTGGAACGAGGAGTACTTATGGTAATACCTTCGATTTCGATGAATATTCAGGAAGAGCAGTCAATCTGTTTAAAGCCTCATTGGGTAATACGTAATAAGAACCATACTGGATGTAAGCACACGTATCGATTAACTTCAAAACTACTGAACTAATTGAATAAAAAAAAACTACAAACAGCGAAACAAACTTATAACTCTACTTAATGTTTCCAGGTAGCATTATCTTCTACCTTTAAACGAGCAATTCTTGTGTATATATATATATATAATCTGAATCTCGGAAACGGCTCCAACGATTTTCATGAAATTTAGTACACAAGGGGTTTCGGGGGCGATAAATTGATCTAGCTAGGATTCATTTTTATACAATGTCGTTTTATTCATGTTTTCAATTACCAACTTTATCGATAATCAATTTGAACATAAACTTATTATTTTAAATACAATTTACCAAAAAATACCGAGCAAACCTCGGTCATCCAGATATTCTAAATTAAACTACGCAAAACGGATGCGGCGCCGCCGCGCCGGCGGGTTGGTCTCTTAGCTCTGAGGTTGGTCTACGTGTAATCCTCGTCATCCCATTGGCTGGGCTCGCTACTAATAATGTCGTCTAGCCCCTCGTTAACCTATGGCCTACAGTTGCTAAACCTGACGTCTCAAACGCTTGTTATATTCAATGATGTAATTTTGTACAAGGCGCCGCTCGGACGAGCCGCCGCGCCGCTGCCGAATCACTCGCGGTTCCTAGAACACTATAACAGCCAATGTGCGGTCTGCCGCCATTATCTGAACGGTTTAAATTTAGAATAACCGCCATGCGTTCAACTTATCCGTTATACGTGATAGAGATCTACGTCATAGCGTGGGTGGTGTGATATCTGTACCTGTGGTACAAATAGGCCCATGGAGTCCTGTGTCACCTGGTATGTTTGTATGGGATGGCACTACCGTATACTAAATACTCTTATGCTACCTAAGTATCTGTTTGCCTTTGCCAAAGGTCATTCGCAGCTGGAAATATTTTATCATGACTACTTAACAACATTAAAATATTAGGGCTCAATAATTTCATGAGCACACTTTAATGTAAGTAGGTATTCCCAAGTATTTCATTCGATTGCTTGTTATAGGTGTGTATGTCTCATCAATTTTGATAACAAAGATTTTATATAAAATTCTTGTTACATTTGCATAATCCATTACAGTCTGCGGTTTCATTCTGACACTCATATAATTAAAGCGCCTTTACGCTAAGGTCACCCTGCAACCTTCCACTTATACCAAAAGAATTAATAAGATTTAATTGTGAATATTACAAAATAATAAAAACACTAATTTACTGTAGTTAACAAACGATGCCTCGTGTGTGGTGTGGGTGTGTTCTTCGTTTAAAAGCAACCAATGAGGAACCGGCGTAAAGTAAACTAACCTCGTTGATATTTAAGTACATCGTTTCTGCCAATTTACGCAATAAATAACATAAAAAGGTCGATTCCAACATCAAGACATTTGGGCCGTGCAGCTGACGCTGTGTTTTATTTTGTTTTAATTTGCGAATGACATTAAATGTGTGCGACGCGACAGGCTTAGTGTGAAACAAGCTTGTTAATTATGAGCTTGACTCCTGAGAATACAGATGTCAGTTTCAAAATAAGTCAGTACAAAGTACATTTTACAAGTATATTGAATGATATGGTTTTGAAGGGGCTACTAAACTAAGCACTTTCTTGGGTAGTCAACGGTAGTCGAGGGTATCCTATACATCCAGTATGGAAGATTCCGAGATACTCATTTATTTAATTGAAAAAGAATGTTATGGAAACTAGTGATTTGGGCAATGGGTGCCATGCCTGCTCGTGGCAACTACTGAGCAGCTCAACTATTCTAGGAAGTCTTTCATCAGTCTTTAAAGCAAACGATATTGTTGGTCCAACTCTTTACTCAGGGGCTAGGCAGAACTTTTCCTATTATCCTTTTATCTTCCACCAGGGTCTGATCTACGTATGAGGGTTAAATGGGTTTAATCTTTTTCAAATCTTGTTGAAATATGAATCATCAATTCATCATTCAATACCTGGATTCGAGTGATGAAGCTATCGGAAAACCCCCAATTAATCTCGCCAGTTTCATATTCAAGACCAGCCCATTACAAATCGAAGTATCTTCACAAAAGTCTTATTATCTGCTATTTTATCGATAACTGACTACCGATGCAATACCAAACGAAAATATCTCTGAAGATAAGATGAAAGGCAGAAATTGTGTAAAGTGACACATAACACTTGTAACAGTCAACTCTCCCACGACGAGGACGCATGCGCGGAAACACCGGCGCCTGCGCATTACTCATGCAAACAACGATCTAACCACGTGCCGCACGCGCAAGCCAAAATAAACACTAGTACTCACGACATAGGAATTTAATTCATTCAACATTTTGAGATCATAGTGATTCAATCCGGAACAGTGAATCACGATCATTTCCGAGTAAATATTGATTCACTTCCGCTGTAGTACTCTAGTATTTGAACCATCTTGTGTAAGATAACGTTACTCACTGACGAGTGAACCTCATCTGTTGAGACATAGTAACTGGTAGGAACAGGTAATGAAACATTGAGCAAATCTTACAGCGAGCGCAGGTAGATCCGGCTTGCGAACGTTAATGTCTCAACCACTGCGGAGAAAGTAAGTTTTAAGAATTATTGCCTTCAAATTTAGTCATCACATTTAACACCATTCATCTCTATATAACATACCTATATGTTGAAATTATTTTATGTAACCAGTCAAAATCAAAATCAAAAAATCAAAATCAAAAGTCATTTATTCAAACTAGGCTGAGAGTCAGCACTTTTTGAACGTCAAAGTTACAAAAGACAGTCCCCCCAAAACGCCCACCCTTCGACACTTCCTAGTGCTGTCACTCTGTTACTTGTTAGTCACTCTGTTAGTATAGATACTCAGCAATGTCTTTATTTATTTCCCTACAGACATATTTTTCTCTTATTTCGTATTTATTATTAGTATGAATCAAAAAACATTTTTTTTATCGATATGTATCAGAAAAATGTGGTCATCCACGTTTTCCATGCGACCAACATCGAAATCGATAAAAAAAAAATGTTGACAATTCTATAAAAAAAAACAACAGACTTCCAAAAAAAAACACTACAAAATTAAAATAACTTTAATGTCGGAAGTCGGTGTCTTTGAATATGTATGTTTTAGTTTTGCCATCGACATCCGAAATTATAGTTATTTTTCACTTGGCAGTGTTTTTTGGATGTTAGTTGTTTTTCGTTGCAAAAAAAAAGTTTAATAAAGTACAATAACTTTCGCTCTTTATTTTTTAATAATTGGACACTGAGGCTGACTGATATGCACAAAGAATAAAATTGAGTGCATATAAAATTGACAGGCTGGATATATCCAAAGTAATTGCCCCAACGGGTAATTCGCTATATTAGCCTATAAAAAGAACCATTACATTATTATTAAAATGTTTTCCTGTAACCGTTTTATGTTTCCACCTTTCACCTAAGGTCACATTGTGGAATACAATAAATATAAATATTCAGTACCGTGATTACTCTATCAGATTGACCCACCAATGGACTTAACAAAGGTGTATCATTCTAGTATATCGAGTCCAACAGCCGCGGGCGCGTGACGGTAATGAGTTTAGTGTCAAAAGCGAAATGAATCAGTAGCGTGCGTGAGTAACGGAACGTAGGGAGCGCGCCAAAATATGCGCGCCATCTTGAAGAGCGCGGGAATCTCCAGCATGATTCCAGATTCAAAACTAAATGACCTGTCCGAATTTTCGGGGAAGCTGATGTTTTTTTGGCTTTGAGAACAAAGTCGATGACTTATTTTGCCAGAATACTACATCAAACTCAACCAGCCCTGCAATTTAGTACCTAACTATACTCACATTAACGACATAATAGACTTCCTCTACAATAACCATTATGCAATCTGCTACCCACTCTTGCCAGTTACCTACCTATAGGTTAAATTTCCTTGGCAATAAAATTCCTTGTGTAACAACCTCTGCCAGAAATATACCAACAGGAAAGCTAGCTACTCTTTGATTTAGAGAGAAAAACATTTGCTTTTACGGAAGTAAATGACGGTGACGACAAGAATGACAAATATTCAGATACCACATCACCAAAGAATGACTGAGGACTGCTGACGAATTCACGATGTAATATTGGCAACAACTCAAACACGACAACAATTTAGCGCGTGCCTTTAATGCTTTTAACGTGATCAACACATTACTTAAATATTTAAATAAAGAAACATTTCAAATTCTTTATTCATGATTTTACTTCGAAAGAATATAAAAATACTTAGCGCATAAACGCAATAACAACTCTATCCTATTTCCCTTCCTTTTCCCGTAATTCCCTCGTCGTGAAGATAGCAGTGGTAATGACCAGTGGTCATTACGCAAGCGATCTATTAAGATACGCTTCGTTTTGGGGCAGATTGCCTCTTCCCGCGTTCCCAGGGGATGTACCAAAGAGAACGTGACGCATTCGGGAGGGATTGATGAACAATCATCAGTTTCCCAATTTTGTCGTTCATTATTTGAAAGGGGTTAAGCAACAACGCCATTCTTAATGTCAATTTAGGGGAGGTTACCTATCAAATATTTTGTAAGAACATAACTTTCATTGTGGCACAAGTTGTTACTGCTAATCATTCACATGTTTGACCACAAGTGAGTTACCAAGAATTAATTTACACAAAAAATTATAAAGAACCTTCGGCCAAATTCAATTGAAATAAAACGCTCTCAGATGGAATTCGACAAAAAAAGTAGTAATGTAAGTCTTTGTATAGGCAGAATGCATTCTTTGCAGTCGCATAGCTTAGCGTACGGTGACCCTGAACCAGGTGACCCACAAAACGAAATACATCCAAATATTTTTACAGCTAGGCCTACTGAAAATCACAAACTATACTAAACAAATTTGTAATTGACTATAAGGTGGTTTTGATATGGAACTAAATAAATTGGCTAGTAATTACAGTTCAAAGTTTAATTTCGGAGAAACAATGTGAGTCAGTTACCGCGCGAGATGAATGGAACGCGCCCGGCTGTGTGAGTCATTCACCGCGCATCCATTCATAAGTTTTTGGCGCGCTTTCTAGTTTCATCTTTACTACGCGCCGACAGATGGCGCTGATTTAAATTAGAGTATTAAGATGATGAATTGCTTTTTTAGTTTCTAAATACTGACAGAATATTCTAACGCAGCCGGTAAATATTCAATAATGAGTTTGGAGACGCGCGTTGATGTCTAACATTCTTTAGGGTATACGTATAGGTACATAAGTAGCATAAAAGTGGTCAAACGTGAGCCTACGAATAAAAATTGAAAGGAGTTAAGAATCGAATTAACCCCACGAGCCCACGACACAGGGAATCCTAGCGTGGCGTTCAAGAGCATTTGTAAAAATCTACATCTAACAAAGTTTTATTATAAATAATTAAATAAATTATTTATTTCATTAGCTTAATACAGTAAAGAGAAAAACGTTAACAAAAACATTCCTTAAATAGGACACTAGGCACACTAGCACACTAGGTCGTTCTGTGAAATTCCTGACACCCAAATTAGGACAAATCCTGTATCTCAGGTGTCAGCATTATAATATTGTACCTGCTGTAGTTTTCTGAATTGAATTAAGTTTTTGTTTATATAATAAAGTATTGGCTATAAACACTAGTACTCACTGTAGTCAGCAGCGGCTGCGCTGGTGGTGGCCTGGTGCTCAGGCAGCGGCTCCGGCGGCGCCTGCCCCGTGGCGCCGGCGTGAGCGTGCCGCAGGTACGCGTGGTAGATGCGTGCCGACTGCTCGCTGCCGTCGCATACCTGGACATGGAGATTGTAGAGTTAAAATAGTCATACTTGTATGCTTGAAGTTCGGTAGGGTAGGTTTCACCGAAGTACAGAGATATCCTCTCATCTCCGCTAGTGCGGATCGAAAATAAGTAAAAGTAGCCTGTGATTTTATAAAAGGAGAGTTTTCTTCCAAACCTTCTTGATTGGAAAAAAAGCGGGGCTGACTTATTTTATCAATCACTTGGCTAATGTAAAACAGCGTCAATTTTATCAGCTATGAAAAAAACGTCATTTATCCAATACATTTGCTAGGCTGAACTCAGTTCAGAATCATCTAAATTTCATAATCGTCTCTGTGAATCTGCTCTGGGCAAAATACGCTGGTTTCAGGTTACAGTTTAGTTTTGTGAATGCGCTATGGTCTATGCTTGGCTAAAGCCAGCTGCAAGAAACTGGCACACAGAAAGCATAGTCTGCATGTAGATACATGGAAAAAATTTGTTGAGCCGATTCAGACATGGCTTAAAAAAGAGACTTTATAAAAAAAAATGTGCGTTTGATCTAAGTTCTATAGGAATTTAAAATGAACATCTAACGAAGCAGATAACTTGTAGGTTCCCCTGCCCAAGGGGGCCCGACGAACTGGTGAGGGTCGCGGGTATCCTTTGAATGGAGGAATGGGGTTTGATGTCGATGCTTGAGGGTTGCCTGTATTCGGCAGTCAACGTCTTTCGGGTGAATGATGGTGATGATTATGTTTTTTGTATAACTTGTTGTAGTCAGTCCGTACCTGCAACCAGTTGTCCTCGGTGAGCTGCAGCAGCGCGCGGCCGCTGTCGGGCAGCAGGTGGCGGCGCGGCGCGCACACGCCGAACGTGCGCGCCACCCAGCGCACGCAGCGGAGCACGTCTCCACGCTCCCATTTCTCCGGATCTGGAACGTACACGTTTAAATTAGTATTGTAAGGAACAGTGTGGAAGCGGCTGGCCTGTGGTAACGGCTCCGACATAAGAGCTGTCGTGATTTAGACCCCAGCATGCGTAGCATGACCACCGTAGAAACGGGTTTTCTCGACGGAAGGATAGACAAAATTACAGATTGTAGAAAGATTAAAGACAGATTAAAGATTGTAGAAAGATTTGTACCGTTTTTTGCTTGCGTAGCATGAAAATTCTATCTCTATTCTACCAAGAATAGACAAAGTTCTTTCTATGGTGGTCATGCTACGTGTGCAGGTGTAGATAATTCGTTTTGTGTTGAATGAAACGTGAACCACGGCCAAATTAACCGCGCCAGACCGCTCCGATCACATGCTTAGCAATGGACGGGCGCTCTGACCCATAGATTGATCAAGATGGTATATCATCGTATTTGTGAGGAAACAGCTATGCCCTAGAGCCATAAATGCGAAGATGCGTAACTTCCACCAACCCACACTGAAGGGTTACGGTTACGGTCCGTACAGTTAGTGGAACTCTACCACAACTCTCGTACCTCCTGATAGGTGCTTACAATATTTTATGATCACTCAAACCATCTACGTGTAGTCGAATTTGAACTCGTGGCGACGGACCGTACGAAGTACTCTGTCATCTATACTTAATATTATAAAGCTGAAGAGTTTGTTTGTTTGATTGAACGCGCTAATCTCAGGAACTACTGGTCCGAATTGAAAAATTATTTTTGTGTTGAGTAGCCAATTTGTCGAGAAAGGCTATAGGTTACATAACATCACGCTACAGCAAAGAGGAGCGGAGCAGTAATAAAAAATGTTGCAACAACGGGGAAAATCTCACGGGTAGGCGATTCGACGCGACGGGAAGGGTCGGGGGAACAAGAAATTTAACGCGGACGAAGTCACGGGCAGAAGCTAGAGTTTCATAACACAATACAAACTGAAATCTCTGAAAAATCTTGTTGGCGAAGATCTCGGATATAGCCTGTTTACTGAGATGAGACATCTTTTTTCAACCCAAATAGGGTTAAAAAGATGTCTCCACGTTCAGTGTGAAAATGAGATAATTTACAATAGGTAACTCCTGTAAGTTTTTTTCAGTGCAAACTGCTGAAAAATATGAAATCGTTACATTGTGCCAATTAGAAATAAACCAATTTAAAATACTGATTTTCATTTGAATTGCAATTCTTTAATTAGTGTCTGAACGAAACACTGTTTACAGCCGAAACCAAATCCTCGGCGTCGTCTAGTTTTGGCCGAAACCGTAACAGAACCCGGAACTTATGAAGTTAAAATTTTCTTTATCAAATTGACATCATTCTCTGAGATCTGTCGTTTATCGTAGTTTTCTCATAAATAAGTGCAGATTTTGCAAAGTAAAAATTACTTTTGCTATATTTTGTATATATATGCTGTCAAAGTTTCAAAGGTACGTTTCTTGACAAATGATGTGCTAGGTTTAGCATTAACAATTTCGTAATTGTTTAAATGTTCCATTTAACCGTAGCATATTTTTAGCATCAGCAATCTCTCCGTTAAACAATTAAACGGAACGAGTCATTAAAACCGCGATGCAGCGACGAAGTAATCTCTGAAACGTATGATTGTACTAATGTGACCAAGCGCAGTCTCTATGATACATCTGCCAGCCCCGGATCTAAGGGGGGGCAAACCGGGGCACTTGCCCCGGGCGGCAGTTTCATGGGGGCGCCAAATCCTTGAGACAAGAATTCGAAATATCGAACAAATGAAGCTTCTTTTCTTACAATCTCATAGGTTTTTATCAAGTCATCGAATCTTAATATAATATATTTGAAAAAAAAAAACTTTTCTATTTCTATACGCCCAGTTAGTTTTTGAACACATACTAAGTGATTTATGAGCGCATCTTAACAGATCAAGTAAATTTTTGAAAGCGTGCTTAGTGTCCGTGATCTTTCTGCTAGGAGAATCCCCGTCACATCTATACGACCCGAGCCGAACAAATTCAAACAGTCGAACGTCAAGTGACAACACTGTTTGTTTATGTGGTTGATTGCGTTTGCGAGTAATCAGCATTAATATAATACGTAATTTATTAGTAAAATCATATATTATCGTAGTGGAAATCAACAATTTGCAAGAATTATAATTAGAAATAATTATGGGTGCTTTTCTACGTACCTACTTTATAAATATCGTCGTTGAATCGTGTAATAAGAAAAAACTCCCGCCGATGCAAAATTGAACTTTTGCTTTCATCTATTTACTATAACTATTTAGTAGCTAAAGTACAACAAAACCGGAGGTCGGAATAGGCAGACTACATTTACATCCACTTTATGACAAGACATAACATGGAGTTGTTATAACCAGACCCTTTAGATTCTTTCGAAGAAAAGAAAGCACGCCTTGTAAAGTTATAATATTTCCTGGTTATATATATTTTTCCGTGTTTCTATTTTTTGTCACAAATAAAAGTTATTAGATAATTTAAAAAAAAAAATATGAAGGGATTATTATTTTAACAAATGATCACAAAAATGCTACTCATTGGCAGTTTCAACAGTTTTTCTCGACAACTGAAGGGACGGGGCGCCACTATCAAGGTTTTGCCCCGGTTCGAAAAAATCGTAGATCCGGGGCTGACATCTGCTGATGCGTTTACAGCTTGTATCAATCATCCGAACACAGAATGATACTAAAAGCAGCAAGTTTGCTAAGAACCTTAATGATTTCTATTTAAAAGGATACAGATTTTTGGGTTTTATAGAAAAAGAGTGAAAAAGGGTTTCGAGTTCACTTTTTTTTGTACAAAACCTATTATTAATTACTAAGTCTACGATGTCTCGTATCTGTCGTATTCTATCAAATCCAAGGAACTTAATCTGACACATGGCGACCACTAGATTCGGCCAGTTTTTTGACAGAAACCGAACCTTTGGTCGGACACTAATAAGTAGATACATTATTTGGTAAAAATGGATTCTCAAAATTACACGGATTTGGTTTTGTGTTTCTTGTAACATTATGTCACGTTCGATCGATTCAGATAGAAACTTTATCTTTTTGGTTAGAATATCGTCAATCAATCGCGTAGCACTGCCGTAGCATCGTAGGAGTAGCACCGATTCATTTGTCTTTAATTTACACTAGGATCATATATTTAGTGATAAAGTATGATCTTATAGTTAGCTTTTGGCTTTTGGTTTTTCGACGGCTGTAGTGACGATATAATAATGAGAAAGAGATAAGCTATCTAAGTATGCTTAATTATTGCCTATTAATTTTACAAATCACTTTTGCGAATCTTTTCTAGAATGAAGCCACTGGTTCTGGACTAAAGGCCCATTGAGACAGTTTGTAGCTCATATGCATTATCATTGATACACATTTATGATGTAGAAATCATCACGAAAAGGGAGATCCAATGTTCCTTATTGAATCCTATCCTACTGTGTTTGTTACTCTTTCACGAAAAAACTACTGATCGGATTTAGATGAAATGCATACAGATAGTTTATAACCTGGATTAACACATAGGGCACTTTTTACCCGGTAGTAGGTACATTCCCGCGGGATAATTTCCGACCTCTACGTGGGCGAAGCCACTGGCAAAAGCTAGTATGAAATAAGTCGACAACGGCTGATCAAAAGCCAATCGTCATTTATTCAAATGAATGCGAATAAGTACTTTTGGACGGCTGAATTCAATTAGGGCAGTTCCCGCCCCACACCGCTTCCTAGTGCTTTAGTCAGCCTTATGTAATTAATATGCGGTTTATAGTAGCTAGAGAATTTCTCATTTAGTTAATTTCCTTTATTATAAAACGGCTATACGCTAATTACATAAATTACTTAAAGAATATTTTTCAAGTCATGTCAGATCAAGTAAGATTAGTTAGTCTTATGTCCAGCAGTAACAACGTAAAGAAAAGCACCATCCTATTTCTTCCCGTGGGTGTCAGAATAAGCGACTAAGAGATTTATTAGAGAATGGGCAGCAGCGTTCTCTATGCTTACTACCAATAGTACCAATATACTGCAATCGCTAACCCGCCTGCCAAGCGTGACGAAAGCCATAAGGCAAACCCCCCCAAATTGGGGGAGGCCTATGTCCAATAGTGGACGTTTTTGGGCTGAAATGATGATGATGAATGATTTCCAGTGGTAGCCATCTTCCGGTTGAGATGATTACGCTGACGATAAGCTAGGATGCATCAGTTGGGACACTGCGTTGCAGCAGAATGTCTGAGGTGATCCCTACTTCTATCGAAAATACCTGTCCCAAGAAGTAGGATGTGTATTAAATGACGAAATAGGTGTGTACAATCAGATTCAGAATATAAATTGTCTCCCGGCCTGATATTGCACCGTAGCAGATGTGTGTTAAATGTCACTGGCGTTGTTTTTGTAGTGATTCCTAGAAACCGATGTGTCAGCTGTCTTGTTGTCGATAACGTGTCGAAGGTTAATCTTAACACTTTCCGGGACAGACCGCCTCTTGACGTTATGTCGGTATATCGTTACGTGACAGTACGGCTAAGGGCGGTGAACTTTATTTCATGTAATTTGGCAAACCGTCGATAGCCGTTGCTTGCCCATAGTATTCCTAAGAAGCACATGATCTAGTGTCACATCACGCGACTTCATTTGTTCGTGGGTGTCACGGCAAACTCTTTTCGAGTCATTTTTCAACACACACATACGCAGTGCTTATGCACAAAAACAACACATGCACACCGCCGACAGGCGTAGACTGAGCCATACAAGTACAGTAGGCGTCAACGTCTGTGGCCGTATTTGTCATATCAAAAAATTAAAAATATATGTAATGAGGTAGTACGGCTGTAGACGGTATGACAAAATGTATGGGATTTTGAAGTGTCATATCATTACATTTGCAAATAGTCAAGTGTCCCGGAACGTGTTAATATCTGGTTTTTGTGTGCAATCTGAATTCACTGGCACCATGTATGGACATCAGACATCTATGAGTTCTAATTGGTTACAATTTGTAGCTTATTTTTATCCGACTTCAAAAAGATAGTAGATGAAGCACGCGCGGTGATACCATATAATTTTATTAAGTTTGTTTCCTGGGTGGTTTTTGAGTCAGCTTCATTAATTCGCACTGTATCCACTTTATGTACGTTGATGATGTTATAAAACATCCCGTCACTGTTGTTTACACTAAGTAGTGGTATACGAAGGAATCTGTGTGGGGTACTTAGGTAGGTAAAAAGTAATAATAAAAAATAAAACATTTTAACAAAAAACACTACCGACTTTCAAAAAATAAAACAAAATTAGGTACCTACTAAGTGAAAATATCTAATTTTGGAAATCAATGGAAACAGAAATACAAAACCAAAGATTGCAAAGACAGAAACAACAAATCTGACTTCCGAGTTATCGCTTGGCGGTGGGTGTTTTATTATTTTTGGTAAAAACTTTTATCTTAGTGATTTAATTCAATTCTCCTCTATGTCTACATAAAGAATTCTGATTGCACTATTGAAATTGAAATATAGAAATTGTGAGTTTATAAGTGTTTACAGTAACAAAATTGACTGGGGGTACTGATAACGCCATGATTTGTAGGTAAAAGTATGTTTTGAAATTGGAAAACCATGATAATATTTTTAAATTATTTACTTTTGAATTGGCAATTACGACCTATATAATTATTATTATTCCGGATTTCGGTAGCAATAAAAGAAAATACTAAACAAAAGGCACCGACTTCCGGAAATAAAAGTTATTTTTAATTTTGCTGTAGGGTTTTTTAGGACTCTATTGTTTCTTTTTGTAATAAAGTTATTTTACTTAATAATTTTCCGTTTTAATTACTTAATGCCATTAAGATAATGATATAACTAAAGTCTGTAGGTACGTAATTCAGCATTTAAATGTCACCTTCAGAAATGGGATGGTGAGGGGTTGCTTTCAAACTTGCTTCAGTTTATCCCAGTGTGTGTGAAGAATGACAATATGTTTTAGAAAAAAAATGTTTTTATTTTGATTTCATTAAAAACTTGTTTCTTAAACAAATTATTTACTTTTTGATTTGCACAAATTGAAATCGGGTTCTTTAACTATTTAATGTACCAATGAGACAGACGGCATTACTACGGTTTCTGGCAATGCTTAGCCTCTGGCCAAGGCAAAAACCAGCCCTTGGATCACGGGAAGTGTCAACCATTTCAATTTCTCCATACATTGGTACAAGCAAGAACAAAATACTTTAAGTAGTTTCTATACAGTATCTATGATGTCATATGGAGAAATGTTTGTTTCGAAATATATACATATAAAGTTATTCTATAATTTAAATCGATGTAGAGTACCTACTATAAAATGCTGAAAACATAGTAAAATTAATGTGTGGTTCAGTTTGGAGTTTGATGAGATTGCAAGCTGCAGCCAGTTTAAGGTCGTAGGCCTAAACGCTGTACCGCCGACCGTATACTAATCAGGATATTATTGTAAGGATCTATTACTCGATTTTTTAAATAGGCCTATCGTAAAATTGATGTTCTATAGGGCCCATACTTTGGTAAATTATTAATTTAATTAAGTGTTTAAAGGTTTAATTAACATTTAGGTCGGTACTAAAGATACTAATAATTATAATAAGGTAATATAATAAATTGAATGGTTTTATTTATTATGAGACCGGTACATTTTTCAGGATTTCTTTCAAAAATGCGTTACCTGTTTGAGGAATGTTAGCACAGCCAGTGTTTTTTACAACTTAGGTAGCTAATTTGAATAAAGATTATAATTTTCAGCCTAAATCATATCAACTTGACTTTCTGAAAACTTCACCTCAGCAGATAAAAATAATTTAATAATTATAATTTAAAGGTAAAACAACTTCAACTGTCAAAAGTTTGTATGAGGTTGTTATTTATAGCTGGCTGAATGTGAGTGATGATCAAATCTTAGCTTACTGGAGCAGAACACAGTTTCGGTACCTAATAGTTGCGTTAGCAAAAATGCAAATTAAATGTCACAAAGAAATATTGTTTGTGTTTTCCTTAATCGTAATACATACGCTGTTACCACTCGTAAGGGTAACATAATGTAACATTAGGTAGAGAGTGGGTCCTGTGCAGGTCCGTGCATCCTTCGAGCGAGTTGGAACACCGCAACCGAACCGTAACACCTTCGGCTTTGGCAGATTCACATATGGGGCACTTGCACTACACAACACTAGGCACTAGAGGTGGGACATTACCGGCGGGCACGGTGTCATCCCCCGACTCGTCCACGTCGGAGTCCATGCATTCATTGCGGGGCGCCAGGGTGTCCTCACTCGCAGCGCGGCACACTAGGAGCCGCGGCGCGCTCACACGCACGTTTTTATACTAAAATTCGCGACAGCGCGTCACCGACGTGACGTAGCGATTCGTCAGCGCTCTGCCTTGCGTCGAGGAAAACGCTTTCTGGGAAGCTGCGCATGCGACTCGCGCGCTGCACACTCTCGACAAGATCACACCCCGCACTGTTGTGCTTTCAATTGATGAGCGTTTATTAATATCAATGAAAGTAATAATAATATCTTAATAAGCTATACTTAATTAGATAAGGAAATACGATTTACATAGTAGATACAGTATCTTCACGCTGGTCATACTTTATGGAGTAGGCAGAGACAGTGCATATTTACAAAAAAATATAGTTTGTATTTGAGGCAACAGATAGTGCTACCTCTCGATGTATTTTCAGCGAAGAAAAAAAATCATGAAGATCACACTACCTGAACTTATGATAAAAAATGAGAGGTAACAACTGAATTAAAGTGAAAGATCAAAGTTTGACTGATAATAATTCTATTTATATAACGACCAAATCGATGAATCAGAATGATTCACCGTGCGCGCCAAAACCAATATACTTATCTACTTATTTGTAGGTATCACGAACTAATTATTATCAAGATAGATCAGCACTCCACTGTATACACAATAAGACCACGATAGGCGGAGCAGATGCAACACTAGCGGCACCACAAACGAGCTGCGAAGCGATTATCGAGCAGTAAACACTAGCCATCTCTACGAGCATTATTGGAGTTACGATCTGATTCAGATTATAGGTAAATTGCACATCCAACATACACCTATAAGAAATTTTAAGGGTTTTCTATCTAAGGACATTATACTGGTACATTTCTAGTGATTTAAGTACCTACGTAGCCACAGGTTAAGTACCTGCAAGCATTGTGTAAATATGGATGCCGGGAAAACCATAGCCAGCCTACCAGCCTGCTAGCCACGTTGCGACCTCGGACGTGTTGCTTTGTTTTTTTTTTTATATCGCCTGCAATATGAATTTCAAATATTTATAAACATGGTAAAGTAGGTAGGTAAGTTATGCAGCGTAAAACGTGGTTTAAGAAAAAAGCCAACCTCTGACCTCTCTTTTTGTTTTGCAACAAAATGTCTTCAAAGCAATCCCAATCATCATCCTCATCATTTCAGCCGAAAAACGTCCACTGCTGGACATAGGCTTCCCCAAGCACCGCCACATAGACCGGTTTTGTGCTTCCCGCGTCCAGCGGATTCCTGTGGCCTTCACAAGGTCATCGGTCAACCTTGTGGAAGGCCTTCCAACTCTACGTCTTCCGGTACGCGGTCGTCACTCCAAAACCTTTCGGCCCCATCGGCCATCTATTCTGTGAACAATGGGCTATGTCGGTTACCGTGGTGTTCATACGGATCTCTTCATTTCTGATTCGATCGCGATCGAGGGAAACTCCAACCATAGCCCTCTCCATCGCTCTTTGGGTGACTTTAAGCCTTCTAATAAGGCCCATTGTGAGCGACCGTTTCAGTTCTATAAGTCAACACACACTCCTCACTTTCGTCCTGAGACACTACGGTATGTGGGACGAAAAGATATTGCATAGCTTCCCGAACGCTGCCATACCGAGTCGGATTCGACGATTGACCTCTTTCTCGAAGTTGGACCTACCTAACTGGACAGTCTGTCCTAGGTAAATATACTCGTCCACAACTTCGAGCGTAGCGTCTCCGATCTAGCAAGCAGAAATTCCCAACAAAGCTAATATGTCTCATGTCTGTTAATCCGACATGTCTCATGTGCCTGAGGAAGAGATAGTGTGAACTACTTCCTCAGAGGATGTGCTCCTCCACTCGCTCCGCTGATCTGGCAGTGCCGGTAGCAGTCATCAACGATAGAGCGAGGTGACAATACTAACGCAGCTAATTATGAAGTTCTTCATAATTTATGTCTGTTGAGACGGTCACTTGTTACGATAATGATTATGAAACAACTATATTAATCAATTGTAGCGACGAAAAACCCCAAGTACTATATCAATTTTTCATTATTCATAAACAAGATACCTACGTATCTTGTTTATGAATAATGAAAAATTACCCCGCCAACCGTTATCAAATGAATCAATCAATCTCTAAAACTAACACTAATGATAGAGGCACAGTCAGCGACAATGATCGGTTAACAGTTTAGTTTTCTAATTCTTAGTTATTGAACAAAATATTAAAATAAAATCGATACAGGAATAAAGTGTTAAGAATGAACTCTTCTTCTTCTTCGTAGTTCCCTCAATGCTGAGGATCGCGAGTATCGCGACCACATGCGACGCGTCTCCAAGTTGTGCGCTCTTTTGCAGTGTAGAGCACTCAGTAAATGCTGCCTCCAACAACCTTCTTGATCGCGTCTGAACATCGTGCCTATGCTTTGGCTTGAGCGCGTTTTCCTTCCAGATAACGCAATCAATATTGCCCGAAAAAGCTAAGAGGAACGCCATGAATGTTGCGGGATTGTCAAAATGAAAACGATCCGTAATGATAGAGTATTACGTAACTACCCCTCAGGAAAAGGACATATTATTACGCTATTTCATTGATGATTAGATTATTACTTATTCTAGAGTTAATATGTGTGCTGAACGCTCTGGTTGCTCAGAAGCCGGAGGTTGACATATTTGTGTATGCAGTAATGTATAATGTTAGTCTGAAATATTTTAGTTAATTGTGATGTTGTAGGCGTGCTGCGGTCTTTGGTGATTACTGCACTACAGTGTTAATGGACTTTAATTAACCCACCAATGACCTAAGAAAGATACTGAAATCAATTTCCGCATTGCTGTTTTATCGAGAAAATTGCTGAAGACTTCAACAGATAACATTTTCAATGATGAGTTTATACCTAAGCTCTTTGGTTGGAGATAGCTAGCTATTTTATGTATGTACGCTCGGTGCAGTTCCATCATTCATGTCTAGATAGATAAAGATGAAAATTTTGAAGAATGCATTCCTCATGTAGGTAGGTCTGCTAGGTATGGATATATTTAGCGACTATTTTTACAAATAAGATAATTAAACTTTTGGACACCGTGGCTAAGGATTATGCAAATTCGATGGACGGGTGTATCAACTACCTACTCGTATCTATTAGCGCCGCTTATCAAAACCACTCGCGAAGGAAGCCATATCGAGTACACAAATATAGATAGTCCAATACTAATTCGAAGAAGAAAAAAAAAATGATACCATTGCTATATGTAGTACCTAGATATGTCAACAAAACTGGGGCAGTATGACTGACGTAATAAATTACACACATTACAAAGTCTGGAGTGGATTACGTCAAGCAGTATAGTACGATAGGATGTTCATTATTACATCACGAAGGTAGGGAATATTATCAAGAAGTAAATCAGACGTGGTGTTGCAAAATATGACACTGTCGCGCAATATAGTAATTTTTGTCCAGTTACGTTTTCAGGAAATTTGTTACGAAGTGAGCTTGATTTTCAAAGGTATTCTATATATAAGTTTGTTTCTGTGAAAGAAAGTAGAAGGGAAGTAGGTAGCTCTTACCTCCCCTCCAGTTTTCCCGTTTCTCCAAAAGTTATCACCTTTCCAGAAGTTTTTTTAATTATCTGCTGTATTTCTGTTGATTCATCATTTCAGCGTAAATATGTCCTCGGCTGGACATAGGCCTTCCCCAATTTGGAGGGCTTTGCCATAATCGCCACGCTTGGCAGGCGGGTTTGCGATCGCAGTATGGTGGTAAAATGCATAGAGAACGCTGCTGCCCATTCTCTAGTAAGCCCCTTAGGCGCCTCTTACGACGATTACGATAAATGGTAGGTTTTCGGTGCCTTAGCGCTGAAAAATAATCATGGCAGTTCTAAGACTTATTTAAGTGATCGGAAACAATACGTTGTCATAGATAAAGTACATGATTAGCTTACATCGTTTTCTTCTGAGTCCAGGGAAAATAAATGCGGCGTCCCTCAAGGGAGCGTCTTATGAACCCTTATATTTATATTGTACATAAATGACATACCACAAGTGACTAATCAAGTAATCATAAATGTATATTATTCGCAGATGACATTTCAATTATAGTGACGTCTGATAAGAAGCATAACTCAGTATCTGAACATGAAATTAACATTAATAATACTATTGACAATATTTTAGAATGGCTACAGGCAAATAAATTAAAAATCAACTTTAAATACAATTTTAACCTTAATATTAATAGACTAAAAGAAGTTACTCAAACCAAATTCTTGGGTGTTCTTATAGACCAAGACTTAATTTGGAAAGTACATGTAGACAATTTATGCAATAGGATCAATAAATTTGCTTATGCTCTCAGACAAGTGAAGAATGTGTCAAACAAAAAAACGGCAATAATTACTTACTACGCATTATATAGAATCCATTTTACGCTATGGGCTTAAATGGGGGAACAGTACAGATAACGATAGAGCATTTATTGCGCAAAAAAATGCATCCGGGCCATTTGTGGTCTTCAACTTGACGAGTCTTGCAATACGTTTTTTAAAAAGCTGGGTTTATTACCACTTCCCTCACTTTACATTTATGAAATTTGTAAATATGTGTACAGTAATAAGGGGTTGTTCAAAAAAGCGTATGAATTAATCACTCGACCAACAAGGGATCCACATAGACTTGTTTAAAGGATAATCCTAAATCAGCCAAGTATGCTAAAAGCTGCCTTGTAATGTGTGTACGTATAATATAATACCAAACGAACTAAAATTATGAACAAACACAAACTCTTTAAACACCAGTTACATAAATGGCTGAATGGACACAACTTTTATGATATTAAAGATTTTTTTGACTTCAAAATATAAATATGTTGTATATGTATTAATAAAAATATAAATGACTATTGTTGTATTAGGTAATCTGCGACGTTGTTTAGTTCATATTTAAATCGTGAATGTGTAATTATTTTGCATGCAATTAATACAATTTTGTATAGATAAACATGTGGACATTATATAAAAACCAAACTGTAACATCTTTATACCATGTTTAAAGCAAAGAAAGAATTACTCGTATCTATCTAATCTAAAATATATTTTTTGTCTAAATGTGAATAAATTGATTATCAGAGAAAGGCACAGACGATATGGTGACGGTCTAGCGATGATTCATATGATTCACAGTGATAACAGATGGAAGAGATAAATGATAATGGACCCACTGATGACAAACCATCGGAAATGAAGGAAAGGCTATCAGTAGGTGTTACCTACTATCTCATTAATATGTGGCATCAAAAATTGTTAAACACATCCAGTGACTAACTGTCTGACTGATTGACAGGCAACGTACCTAAATCTGTGGCTGACACTGAAGTTGTTTAATCTCTTGCGTTTGTTTCAATTTATTCGCTTGTGCCGGCCATATGATACTCTGACTTCTTGTAATATATTGCATCGCGCAAACAAAGTTTACTCCGCGACTCGACGACTGCGACTGCGTTTATCGATGGTAGATAAGTACAGATATAATCTCCTAACTTTTTTACAAAATTCACTTTATTACATACTAGCTTCTACCCGCGACTTCATTCGCGTTAAATTTCTTGCTCTCCAACCCATCCCGTCGTATCGAATCGCCTGCCCGTGCAAGGTCTTCGTATTCGTGGGGTTTTTTCTTTTTGCTCGGCTCCTAAGGGTCCTAACGTTATGTTATATAGTCTATAGCCTTCCTCGATAAATGGGCTATCCAAAACTAAACGTAGTTCCTGAGATTAGTACGTTCAACTAAAAAAATTCTTCAGCTTTATAATATTTAGATTTGATTACAATTAAAAACGTTATAGTGAGCCAACGTTAAAAGATAGACATATCGCCGTCTTTTTTAAGAACTTCTCAAGAGGAAAAATTCCGTTTTACATGATTTTTGCGTTACTTTAACCGTTAACGCAGTCCACGTAACGGAAGCTCTCAAAAGGAATACTTTTTCTCCGTTTTTGCAACCTTTTTCATTAATGATCCGCTCCTTTTGGTTGTAGCGTGATGTTATATACAAATACTAAATATTTTTTCAATTCGAACAAGTAGTTCTTGAGATTATCGCGTTCAACCAAACGAACAAAACTCATCAGCTTTATAATATTAGTTTGAATATAGATAGATACTAATACTAAATTATGAAGCTGAAGAGTTTGTTTGTTTGTTTGTTTTGACACGGAATCTTGTAATCGGATCAGTGGTTCCGAAGATCCCCTACATACAAACTCGGAAATGTACCTCTTTGTAATATTGTAGCAGACTACACAACGATGTGCATATAGGTTCAGTTAAATAGAAGGCATAAGTCTCTCTCGTCGCCAGGCAATTTATTGCCTTGAAAGTCGTGAAGTTCCGGTTTGCTTCAGTGTTTTCAACTCAAAACCTCAACAGTTAAAAGTCTATCTACTAAGATTAATAAAATGTTTGCATACATTATCCTGGCGTCTGTCTATCACGTAAAGATACTATAGTTATTAAATTTATATTATTCAGATAACAGTACGATCGCGTGAGAAACTAGCATCGAGTCAGTTCCAAATCCCGCCCGCTGACATTCTTTGGATACTGTTTAGACGTATCTGTGGGTTTCCCTTGAGATCTAAAACATATCATAAGAACTCATAAAAGCTATATCCACCACCGATTCCAATATAAAATGGTACGAGGTTAGGGTAACCATTAACCAACCAATGTTTTAAAGACCTTTTCAGCTTTTCTGATGGATTCATGGAATTGAGACAGTAGTCGAACTTATCATAAGTAATTATCACAAGTCTAGGTCAGTGGGTCGTCTTAGGGGTGAATTTACCCAATCTAGAGACCCTGCGCAGCCACCACGACACGCACCGCCGCGCGCCGCCGCGCCCGCCCGGCCGTAGACAATGGAAGCTTCGAGCCATGAAAATAAATATGATTCGAATTTTTCTAGCTTAATAATAGAGACGTTCCTAGTATCGGTATTAGGGGTGATGTAGGTAATGGGGGTCACTTAAGCGGGAAATGAAATAAAAGCAAATCTATAAGTCAAATATTTATTTCTTTAACCGCAATACCAACTTTGTTTAATTAACTATCAATTGCGATCACCTTTAATCACTTTGGCTTGCTAATTTAGGAACAATAATTAAAAAATTATCACCATTAAAAATCAAAATCAAAAGTCATTTATTCAAACTAGGCTGAGAGTCAGCACTTTTTGAACGTCAAAGTTACACAAGACAGTCCCCCCAAAACGCCCGCCCTTCGACACTTCCGCCCTTCGACATTGTCAGCAACGGTTGGCAATGGTGATCAGGTTGTAGACAATGGTAGTTAACATATATTGTCTTCATAATTTCGGGCTGTGTCCCATCCAATGCAATCTCCATGAGCCCAAATCCCATAGGAAGTGTACCGAAACCACATTTCATTGACTCGCCCGAATTCTTCACATGCAAGACGCTGGTTACCAACATCATGGTCCTGGCACAAGTCATCTTATCGTCGTATTCACCTCTGATATCGATGAATCATTCGATTCCTGTAGAATTTGCTTCTTTACTTTCTCACCTACCTTCTGCAGCTTGTTTTTCTTTTATATTCTTTTTCTCTTGCTTTTCACAACTTTAGCCTTCATCATAGATAGACATCATATGGATATAGTTTCTTTGTAATGTTCATGGACGGTCAGTGAAATTGCAGAAGGCTAGGAGATTGGAGAAGGACCATCAGAGTCATCGACTTTCTAGGGAAAATAAAAATTGGAGGCGAACAGTATCTTTTTTGACGAATTTGATGATGACCATGATTATCGATAGGCTCCACAGCCTTTTCAACGTAGTCTAATGGTAGACTAAACATAGACTATATGTCTCTCTAGAACGAACTATCGGCATCTACAAACAAAAATGATCGTTATTTCGAAGTTAGGTTGCGTGGGCAATGGGGGACAACTGACTCCGATTGCCTACATCGACGATAACGAAAAAAAATCTGTCGTAACAAAAAAGTTGAAGTTATAAGGGCAAAATTCCAATCTTAAATGTTATGATTATTACACATCATAAGCATAGAGACCAACACTTAATAGTTTGGGACTTACCTTAGAATTAATCCTTTCGAAAAATACAACACAATGCAGCAAAATCTTTTCACGTCTATCTCTCTTTCACGCGTGGCGTCATCTGAGTGAGCCGTCGCGCGCGTCGGCCGGGCGTACTACTGGTGTTTGGCTAGCGAGAAAGTTTATCGATATCACCCAATCGCGTTCGGTTTTTTGTAAACATGGGTGATCACCATTGCCAACTGACTATAATTGCCTACATCTCCCCTACAATACAACCAATGCTACGACTAACGACAACACCAACGGTGATGATTAAGTAAGTACCTGAGTAACGATTTCTTTATTATTAACACTAGAAGCGCGGAACATACCGATTGAGGTACATTTGGATAAAAAATATGTATATTGCAATTACGTGGTTGAAGTCTCATATAAATCTATACTAATATTATAAAGTTGAAGAGTTTGTTTGTTTGTATGTTTGTTTGTTTGGTTGAACACGCTAATCTCAGGAACGACTGGTCCGAATTGAAAAATTATTTTTGTGTTGGGTAACCTATTTACTGAGGAATGCTATAGGCTATATAACATCACGCTACAAGCAAAAGGAGTGGAGCAGCGACGAAAAATGGTTGAAAACTGGCAGGCAATTCGATGCGACGGGAAGGGTCAGGGGAGCAAAAATTTGACGCGGACGAAGTCGCGGGCAGAAGCTAGTAATAAATAATAATAATCATCATATTTCACGAAAAGTCATAAAAAGTTACGATTATTGCATAATAAAAATATTAATTAGAGCAGGAAGAACATCGAAATGGGTCAAATTTGGGACGCCCGCACTTCTAGTGTTAAGTAATAATTCAATCTGTTATCACAGAAAACTCGTAAGTGTGAATCATTATATTTTCCATTGTGCATTTAGATATGTAAGTAATATAAAATCATAATATATACTTATTTAATATAATCAGTTAGATAATATTTTGGTGACTAGCAGACGAGTCACCATCTGCCAATCAGTGTCAAGTAAAGTAGTCTAAATCAAAAGACAGTTACCTACCGATTGCGACATACAGTTTAATTGAATACGGAACATGAAGCTTCTAGAGCAGATCATCCTGCTTAACCTGCCTAATCGACGGGCCTGTTAGTCTAGTGGTTAGTTACCCTGTCTGCTAAGACTGAGGTCGTGGGTTCGATTCCCACCCAGGACAAATCTTTGTGTGATGAGCACAATCATTTGTTATGAGTCTGGGTGTAATTTATCTATAATATGTATGTATTTAGAACAAGGGCGGATCCAGGGGGTGGGTCATGGGGGTCATGACCCCCCCCTGGGCTGGGTCCACCGTGGACCACTATTTAAAATTGTTAAACAAAGGAAATGGTTTTAAGTAAGGATATATTTTTTTGTCACAATATAGATTTTATGTAAATACCTTCAATAATTAATCAATCCATCCACACTATATATTATATATTTATATATAATATTATAAATGCAAAAGTAACTCTGTCTATCTGTCTGTCTGTCTCGCTTTCCTGCTAAAACTACTGAACCGATTTAAATGAAAGGTACACAGATAGTTTAGAGCCTGAAAAAGGACATAGGCTACTTTTTATTCCGTGACTTTGTCTGCGTCCGCGATAACCGACATTTACACAGACGAAGTCGCGGGCAGAAGCTAGTTTATTATAAATTAATATTTTGTATGATGGCAAACGCATTATTCGGGGACGAATGCATCGAAAATTTGAATTTTACTGCGCCACCGTCTCCTTTCATCTGATGTCACATTTCGTGTGACACTGACTTATGTTTAGGGGTTAATATTTTTTAGGGTTGGTAACCCTGGAATTCTCCAGAGTCTACTGTCGTTTCAAATGAATTTCGGCTGTGGATGGTGAAGTGGCAGAGGAGTCAGGACAGACCGCAGTCGATTTCTGACGTTATTGTAAAATGCGACAGTGAGATGTATCCGAATATAAGGATTTTTTTATGTATTATGGCTACACTATCTGTTAGTGTAGCGACAGCGGAAAGATCTTTCTCAACGTTACGAAGAATCAAATTGTGGCTAAGAGCTTCAATGGTTGAAGAACGTCTAACCGGACTGGCACTTCTCCACGTCCATAAAAACGTACCCATTTTTTTTTTCAGGATGGGAAATCATCAAATGACTTCTCCCGCTCTGGGCGGAGCTCGGCGTGTCAGACTTTTACTGACTAAATCCCACCCATGTTCCATCAGTTGCCCATGTGCCAGGGTCACGGTATCTCTTTCGAACAATCACGCGACCCCGGCAGGAAAACGTACCCATTGAAGTAGATGAAGTGATAACGCGTTTCGGGAGAAGACGTAAAAGAAAACTTGATTTTGTGATTTAAATATAGGTATTTTTAAGTACAGTAGGTGAGTACTTATAATCTGCCAAAAAATAATAGAAAAAAAAAAATTGGGGGCGCCACTGTGCAAGCTAAGTACGCGAAATAGATAAATTCTCTTTAAAGCTAAGCGTCCACAGGTCGGTATCGTACGCATCGGACGCATCGCATCAAGCGCATTATTTTTTCATACTGCGTCCACTGTATCGGCAGCGATCGGATTGCCGATGCCAGTTTCATTCGGATTTTCTTAGTGATCGTACGTGTGTTTGTGAGAATGGAGGAAGCGAAGAAGAACAATTTGTCCTTACGAATTTCTATACAAAGAATAGTACGATCCGTTAAATGCGATGCGTCCGATGCGTACGTTACCGACCTGTGGACGCTTAGCTTTAGCACAGGTCGTATAGAAAGTCACATAAGTGCGTCCACTGATCCGCATTGTACGGATCGCACATCGGTAATGCCGACATACACCGAGAGGCAACTTTTGCGATGCGTGTCGATGACGTCATACGGAATGCCGATTAGTGGACGCGCCCCGCGCGCCTTTCTTCTGGTCCTATAGCCTTCCTGTATGTTGTATTTTGTCTTAATAAATGTGGTTTCAGGATGTCAACCAGAAAATTGAATTTGCTTGAGACATACGAAAATATTGGAAAAACTTGATGTCGTCATTTAACAGATCAGGAAATAGTGCGTGGTATACTCCATGTTCCGATCTCTTCTTGAATATGTCGTGTATTAAGATATTGTGTTTTCATTTTTTAGATGTTCTTGCATTTTCTTCCTCTTCTGCTAACAAACAAGCATTAACGACAAATTGATTTTCTTCGCTTCCTCCATTCTCACAAACACACGTAAGATCACTAAGAAAATCCGAATAAAACTGGCATCGGCAATCCGATTGCTGGTACTTGCGTCGGCAATCCGATCGCTGCCGATACAGTGGGCACAGTATGAAAAAATAATGCGCTTGATGCGATGCGTCCGATGCGTCCGCTCCGGCCTGTGGACGCTTAGCTTTAGAAGGAAATTATTACTTCTGACTGACGTCTTCGGTACCTGTACCATAGACAAGAAACCTGTACTTTACCATAGATTAGTAGAGGTTTCCAAAGTAATTAAATTTTAGTTGCCGCTTCTACCCGTTTTGGCAGACTATTCATACATTAATAAAATACCTACTTTTTACTTTTATGTATACCTATATTATATACAGGTAATATATACTCTGTGTGCCATTTATTGCCCAGGATTAACACATTCTTACCGCGGTAGTACGTCCTCTTGCGTTAATTTCCGACATCCACGCGGGCGAAGCCGCGGGCAAAAGCTAGTAATTCATATAGCTGTTAGGGGAGACTGGGTACGGTTGAAACATTTTAGCGTTTATTGTCCATTACATCGGGATTAATTAAGCGAGAGATGAGGGAAACATATTAAATAAAAGACCATATATCTGTCTACTAATGGGCAATGTTATTTGAGATCACTGTATTGTATTTTATGTGTAAAATGAAATTTAAAAAAAATAAGAAATTTGTTTCAACCGTCCTAATGCCAGGGTCGGTTGAAACAGTGCCTGGGGTCAATTGAAACACATGCAAATAATACAAAATATACTAAATGCACATGTTTTATTCATCGTCTTATAATATTTTACAACTCGTTATGGCCCTGTAGAACATCACACATATATTTTTATTCAAAATCAAACGTAATTTATTCAAACTAGGCTAAAAGTTACCCCTTTTTGAACGTCAAAATATTCGAAATATTTATATTCAAGTCTTTCACCATACTTATACCCTAACATTATTTTTTATTAAAGCTGAGTGAGTGCCCTAGAAAGACTTGTAGCTGGTGCTGCACGTACTGACAGTTCTGGATTTCTTCTCGTAAACATTCGAAACCATTCTTCGTCAGCCATTTCGTTGCCATCCGAGGTTGTGTTAAGTCGTACTTGACGGTTAGTTCATATGCCAATTTCATAACATCATTTTTGGTTAGGCCAAAATATATGTCTGCACATTAAATTAAATATAGCTAGATAGGTAACGCTCTTGTTCCTGGTTAAACATTTGATTGTGAGCCCTATATTCCATTTCTTGATTTTCATAACCATCAATTGCATCTCGTTTACGTACATAAGTACCTCAACAGGGAACAGTGGTTCAGTCCGTTCTTATAAGCCGCTGTTCTTAACGAAGATCCGGCTTCTACATCTTCATAGGCTTGTTTGTCCGTTGATAAGTCGGTCTGACCTGTCGTAGTTTGCCTATGGCGTACCATAGGCATCTAAGATACAAGAAAATTAAACAAATAAACTGTTTCAACCGTACCCAAAAATAAATGTTTCAATTGTCCCCAACTCCCCTTCCAGGTAAAAAACGGTGCACAGTAAGAATGATAACAAATTTGAATAAAAACTAATCATACAGCCATATTCTACAAACATTAATTAAAACGATAAAAAAACTCTCAAAACTCTAACTTTAATAAAACCATAATAATTACAAACAATTACGAACAAAAAATACTTACTTCTCCGCCAAAAAACACAATAAGGCCTCCTATACACAAGCACAGCGCGCGAAGAGCGACGCAACACCATGATTCATGTTTTGACTTGTCACCCGCTTCTTTCCCCCTTTGTGACCCCTCACCTCATTACGCTTGGTGTCGAGATATTCGCTTTGTTTCAACCGTCCACCGTTTCAACCGTACCCAGTCTCCCCTACCCGTGACTTCATCTGCGTGGTGTTTAACAAAAAAGTTTTTCTTTCGTTTTATTTTTTTTCGTGATAAGTATCATATTTTTTTTTCTGAAGTAAAATTTGCCTAAGTTACTCCTTGTTACATCAGCTATTTGCCAGTGAAAGTCCCGTCAAAATCGGTCAGGCCATTTCAGAGATTAGCCGGAACAAACAGATAGACAGACAAATTTTTAAAAATGTTATTTTGGTATATATACCGTGTATACATCCATATATATACACTTAGTAAAAAGCGGTTATTTTAATATTAAAAACAGACACTCCAATTTTATTTAATTGTCTAGATTATAAAAATTAAATTATAGGTAACTTCTTGTGACTTGACCACGACTATGTGACCCCCCCCTGGCACCAAAGCTGGATCCGCCCTTGATTTAGAAATATATAAGTATGTTTATCAGTTATCTGGTTGCCATAGTATAGGCTCTGCCTAGTTTGGGATCAGTTAACGTTGTGTTAGTTGTCCTAGGATATATTCTATTATAATCAACTAGAAGGAAAAACACATGACACCGATCCCAAGTAACACGGAACAAACGCAGGAAGAAAAATACTACTTTTAACGCATAACCAACCAGAACAAAGGAACACGATAGAGGGACCGTTTACATAACCGTTTACGTACTCCTGTGGCTGCCACCAGGGTGAAATAGTGCAAAATGCGTAATTCATTCGCTAGGGAATCGAACCTGTGTTCCTACATTTTAGTTCTACAGAAGCTCTAGTGAAAATGATTACCACAAAAATAAATTGTTATAAAATTTTTCATTAGACAACACTAAATAAGTAACACGTCAAAATAAATCCACAGACTAAAAAAATTGTTAAATGTCACAATGCAAGTTATGTTCAAAAACTCTTTTGTAACCATTTCATAGCGATAACTTATTTTCTTTTTACACAACGATGCACAGAATTACCGCAAAAATAAAAAAAAATTGTTGTAAGTTTAACGTACCGGGAAAAATAGTGGTTTTACTTGTAACTTTCCTAAATTCTTTTAAGATAAAAATATACTATGGATGGATTTGATTGACACTTTGAGATTTGAGTTTTGTCTGACTTTCGAACAGTTGCAGTGGGTGTTGAAATGTTGATTTGTTATTGATCATCTAAAATAAAATTATAATTGGGAATTAAACAACTTAATAATGGTTATATACGGTGTTTACATCGTCAGCAAGTCTGGTGGCCTCATATTTAACTATGACCATAATATTCCCCGTGTGGAGGCAGAGAAAACCTTCGGGTTTCCACTCGACATCAAGTTGCAATATGAAAACAAGAAAATTATCGTTGCTTTCGGACAACGAGACGGAATAAATGGTGCGTAGTTATATATTTTAGACTCTAGTCGAGTCAGTTTATGTTTTGAATAATGTAATTCTTAGGTAAGTGGTGTCCAGCTGATGTCTGCAACTCCACATCAAAGCGCGTATTTTGCTATGATAATATAGAGAGTTGAAATTACCCATCAAAATTGTAACTTCGTACGGGGCTTCATTTAACATCTCCATTCCTCCTAGTGTTCTACAAATCTACTTCATAATATTCCAGTTGGGCACGTCCTGCTATCTGTGAACGGCACGCCAGTGTCGGGGCGCACCACCGAAGATGGCAGAGATGTGTTCGAAGTTATAGAAACTAAGGTAATTTATACACTGATTTTATAAACTAGACTGGGTCTGAGGGTTGTCATACACTGGTTGTCCGAGACTCTTTTTGTTCTCCTTTGTCGGCTATATTTTATATACTTTGTAACTCAGTACATGAGCTTCTGTAATTGTAGCGTAAGTTATAAAATTTATAGTGCTAATGTTTTTTCAGTTATTTGACAAAAATAGTTCTACTAATTACACTCAAATGACGATATTCAACATTTTCTGGCTGGGGTAACGCACACTGTTAAAACCAATAAGATGATAAGGTAGCTAACTATGGTTGGACTTTTAATCCTATTCAGTAACATGACAGTTGGAGGGATACCAGGTTTTGACAAAAAAAAGTTAGTGAGCTGGTGCAAGAATGAATGAACTTGAAATAATGTACTTACATGCATACTTTGTATTTTAAATTTAATCATTTGTCTTAAAACACAATGTATACTATATCAATATATATACGATGTATATAGTCTATGGCTGCCAGAAGAAATAAAATACCTATAGTAAAAAAAAAGTAAAATGACATGGTTTTTGTATTTAGTTTTGTTTCTATCAGAAGAAACAAAAAAGGAAATAACTATTATTAATAATTATCAGTTATTCTTATATTCCACAACCTAAAAAGGATTTTTTAAAGTTTTGTTTACCGTGTGGTGCCGGACGTAAAGAATAGCATCACCCCATTTCTTCCCGTGGGTGTCGTAAGAGGCGACTACGGGACTTACTAGAGGATGGGCAGCAGCATTCTCTATGCATTTTACCACCATACTGCGATCGCCAATCCGCCTGCCAAGCGTGGCGATTATGGCAAAGCCCCCCAAATTGGGGGAGGTCATGTCCAGCAGTGGACGTATTACGGCTGAAATGATGATGAAAGTTTTATTTAATTTAAACCATTTTATCATTCATTCTTTACGCAAAATCGTTCACTACCTCAACACTATTTGTTTTAATATGGTATCATTATTTTTCGTTGAACTGTCAAGTTACTGAATAGGATTAAAAGTTCAACCTTAGTAAATAACAGATAAACCTATATATAATACCAACATAACAATAAAAATATTGTTTTAATTTCAGGAAAACTACCCTCTAAGCCTGAAGTTCGGGCGAGCTCGAGCCACCACCAATGAGAAGATAGTGTTAGCTAGTATGTTCTACCCACTGTTTGCCCTCGCCAGCCAGCTTAGTCCCATCCCTAAGTGTTCCGGCATCGAGTCACTAACCGCCGACACCTTCAAATTATCATGCTTCCAGACGTTAACAGGTAACAACTGATTGATGCTCACCTCTCTGAACTCAGGAAGAACCTCTTCTTGACAATTTTTCTTAAACTCTTCAATCTAGCTCTTGAAGTATACCTTAAACATTGCAGTCATGATATTTTCTAAACTAAGGCCCGACTAAATCTGTGACTTGGCGAAAGATTTCGAACTAATTGGCGGCTAAATTTGGTAGGAAACAAATCTCTGTTGATGCTCTAGTTTTTGAGATGTAAGGCTGGTTTTAGTCTTACGCCGACGGCACGCGCACCGTCAGCGCTGATGGCCGAGATATATGAACTTCTAGGAAGCGTTTTAGAAAGACGCGTAGCTATCAGCGCGCACGGTGGTCAGCGCTGATAGCTACGCGGCCGTACGCGTCGCACGAGCGCCTCTGCTTTCAGTGAGCGTTCTAGTGTCGAGCGAAGCGGACGTCGTCAGCGCGTACAATCATGGCGAATCGCGAAGTGGATACAGGTCGAGTTATCGATGAGGTACGCCTGAGGAAGAAATTGTGGGATGCATCCGATCCACTCTACAAAAATAAAGATGCAAGAAACAAAGCCAAAGTGCCATATAACAAGACAACGTCTCCTGCGACGGCTCTCTGCTCAATTAATGGATGAACATGGAGTCTTCGTCGTCGCCGGTTTTTATTTTTTTGGAATAGATAGTACAAAGCAGCAATAATTAATACACTCCGCATTTTGGTCGTCGTCTGTACAGTAAGGCGGTCAGTACGATAAAACGAGCTAGGCTGAGCCTCAGCGCTGACAAACTACGCGCTGAGCTATGAGCGCTGACGGTGAGCGTGAGACTAATTCTTCAGCCACCTAGAAACGCTTATTACCTTTGAACCAGTGACTGACAAATTCTGATTTGGGAGAAAACAGATCTTCGCTAGGTGCCCTAACTTTGGAGATTCAAATAGGCCAAATTATGTCCGTTTCCACCGCGCGGCCAACTCTTCAAATTTGATGAAATTTCGCCAGAAATTTGTTGTAATTTGTTACAAAACACACCTCTTTTCCTGAATTTGTTACAAAAAAAACTAAGACGCTACGACCAAAAACCGTTGGCCGCTAGAACCGCCACTTGCCGTAGTGATCGCCCGTGATTACACAGAAACTAAATAATGCAGATAGTCGAATGTACATCAAAAGAAAGGTCTTAATTTGTTGTATTTGTTACAAAAATAAAAATCATCAAAACTTAAATATACAAAAACACATAACATAACATCACGCCTTGTTTCCCCGAAGGGTAAGGCAGAGGTGTACCTTTTAGTACACCCACATTTCGCCAGTTATGTTTAAGTCCCATATGTAATAGGGGGCGAGCCTATTGCCATCCACCGGGCACTAATCCAGACTCCGGGCTGCTACAGAGAAATTCCAGATGGAAAAACCTAATAATACTTGTCCGACCTGGGAATCGAACCCAGGACCTCATGCTCAGCAGTAGTGCATGCTACCACTAGACCAAAAGTTATGCTATATTTCGTTTTCAGGTTAAGTGTAGGTACGTATCTCACCATGAAATCAAATTAATAGAGGCTAATGTGCATGGACAATTAGTTGCTAATTTGTTACAGCAAATAAACAAGAAAAATACTAGAAAATAGGTTCAATATTTTTTTTACAGTCGATTTTAGTTGGCCGCGCGGACGGCAATATGCCTAAAATACAATGGCGTTTATTTCGTTATTAATAGTAGGTTCAAGCTTAGTTCTAGTACTAATCGACAGGTATCGTAGCCTAGTTTGGATAAATGTGGCGAATATAACAACAGGCTTTATATTTTAGGAGATATTCACTAAAATATAATAATATGAAACAGAATTAGAGTGACCATAAATTTTCACAATAAAGTGATACTGAATCCCCATTATTGGAATGTTCGGTAGTCTATCTTAAGTTTTAGGGTGAAACTCTTTAAGACATCCTATAGCATACTTTATAAAAGTGAAATTCATAAATCGATAAAAATTTATTTATTCAAAATCAGCATACAGGTAAAAATCAAGTAATATAAGTCAACAAAATATTTTTTTTTCAATAAATTACCATAACATTTATAAATTAACTGAAACTAATGTAGGACACAGAATGTAGACACATTTTCTTACAGGTACTTATTTCAATTTTAGAATAATTTTAAAAATATAGTAATTTTATTTACGCCACACTTATCCAAACAAGGTTGCATGTCCATTAGTACTAGAACTAAGCTTGAACCTACTTTTAATAACGAAATAAACTCCATTGTAATTTAGGCATATTGCCGTCCGAGCGGCCAACTAAAATCGACTCTAAAAAATTATTGAACCTATTTTCTAGTATTTTTATTGTTTATTTGCTGCAACAAATTAGCAACTTATTGTCCATACACATCAGCCTTGTTACACCAAAAAACTTCAAAACATCAAAGTTAATTAAAATGTAAACAACGCCGGACTAGGCCCCTGACTAAAAATATTTATAGAAAAGAAAAAGGTAAATTCTAAACTGTAGAACTGAAATGACAAAAACTTTTTTCTAAAATAAAGACTGCAATTTACATTGCAATTGCAGTCTTTATTTTAGAAAAAAGTTTACTCACGCGCACTCAGTTTTACTTACTGAACTATCGATTAGTATTAACATTAAAGATTTTTTTCTTAGTTAGTGCTATAGAATTTATACGAGGCACTAAAATAGATCACTATGTCATTTTTAAAATAAAATTACATTTTTTTTTTAAATAATTCTAAAATTGAAATAAGTACCTGTAAGAAAATGTGTCTACATTCTGTGTCTTACATTATTTTCAGTTAATTTATAAATGTTATGGTAGGTAGTTTATTAAAAAAAAAATATAATAATATTTTGTTGACTTATAAGACTACCGAACATTCCAATAATGGCGATTCAGTCTCACTTTATTATGAAAATTTATGGTCACTCTAATACAGTTTCATCTAATATATAAAATTCTCGTGTCACAGTTTTCGTTGCCATACTCCTCCGAAACGGCTTGACCGATTTTGATGAAATTTTTTGTGCTTATCCGGTATCTATGAGAATCGGCCAACATCTATTTTTCATCCCCCTAAATGTTAGGGGTAGTCCACCCCTAAATTTTATTTTTTATTTTTTAGACAAAATTTTTAATATCTATTTTTTTATGATACAACATACAAAAATACATACAATCCTCAATTTTCACCCTTCTACGATCAACTCTTATTTTTTAATAGCCATTTTAGTAATTTAATCATTTTTCCTCTCCGGTCGAAAACTGATCAATCGTCATTTAATTAGTTATCCCCGCCTAGGAAACTATTTATATGGCAAAACAACGTTTGCCGGGTCAGCTAGTATTACTATATTTTTGTGAATATCTCCTAAAATATAAAGCCTGTAGTTATATTCGCCACATTTATCCAAACTAGGCTACGATACTTGTCGATTAGTACTAGAACTAAGCTTGAAACTACTATTATTAACGAAATAAACGCCATTGTATTTTAGGCATATTGCCGTCCGCGCGGCCAACTAAAATCGACTGTAAAAAAAATATTGAACCTATTTTCTAGTATTTTTCTTGTTTATTTGCTGCAACAAATTAGCAACTAATTGTCCATACACATTAGCCTCTATTAATTTGATTTTATGGTGAGATACGTACCTACACTTAACCTGAAAACTAAATATAGCATAACTTTTTGTATATTTAAGTTTTGATTATTTTTATTTTTGTAACAAATACAACAAATTAAGACCTTTCTTTTGATGTATCATTCGCCTATCTGCATTATTTAGTTTCTGTGTAATCACGGGCGATCACTACGGCAAGTGGCGGTTCTAGCGGCCAACGGTTTTTGGTAGTAGCGTCTTAGTTTTTTTTGTAACAAATTCAGGAAAAGAGGTGTGTTTTGTAACAAATTACAACAAATTCCTGGCAAAATTTCATCAATTTTTAAGAGTTGGCCGCGCGGTGGAAACGGACATCCCAAACTGGCGTAAGCTCTCTCCAGATCGGTCACATATAAACCCTTATAAACCTTTGAACCAGTGACCAACTAATTCTGATAATTGTAGACTGATTTCGACTAAATAGCGACAAAATGTTTATGTTGTCAAAATTAAAATCCTTGTAGGTGGCCATGCCAGTGTTAGTCACACTTTGCCCGATAGTGGGGAAGAATTAGGCTGGGATAACTCTTTTAACTCTCCCATTTGGATCAGAACAAGTTAAAAAATTGTTTTATAGATAGAATAGATAGAATTAGGGTATTATCCATCCACATTTTAAATTTTATAGCCAATTAGCTTTTGCCCGCGACTTCGTCCGCGTCAAATTTTCGCTCTCCTTCCCGTCGCATCGAATTGCCTGCCAGTTTTAGTCCTTAGCGTGATGTTATATAGCCTATAGCCTTCCTCGATAATTAGGCTACCCAACACAAAAAGATTTTTTCAATTCGGACCATTAGTTCTTGAGATTAGCGCGATCAATCGAACATACAAATAAACTCTTCAGCTTTATAATATTAAGTATAGATAAGTATAGATGTGCCTATCGATTATGATGAGACTCCCTTTTTCGCCCTTAGACCCTCATTCGGGTGGGTCCCCGAATGAGGGTCTTTTTTTATATTTATTTTATTCTGGCTAACAAAGCCAGTCTAGCTCCGCCTAAAAGCGCAGAAGCTTCCTGGGAGCATCAGAAGCTTTCCGAAGCGATCTCATTGTTCCGTAGATTCGACTGCAGATTGGAGTCAGCACTTTTCGAATGACAAAATTACATAAGACAGTCCCCAAAATGCCCGCCCTTCACCTCTTCCTAGTGCTTTAGTTGGGAAGAAGACAGTCCCCCGGCAAGTTGGGAAGAAAAACTGACGCAACAAACTCTTCAGCAGCTCAACTGTCTCTTCACTTAGAAGAGCTTGATCATCATAATCAGCCTATATTGTTCCCACTGCTGGGACACAGGCCTCCTCCCGGTGACAGGGAGTGGGCCGTAATATACCTTGCCGGCCCAGTGTGGGTTGCTAGATGTCACATGTCTTCAAATTTTTGGTTCTAGGACATGCCGGTTTCCTTACGATGTTTCAAGAACTTGATAAAATATAATACTAAATTGCTGACCCGGCGAACTTCGTACCGCCATATTTTATTTCTCTAATTGCAACTGAGGAAATAAAACCCTGCCGGTAAAATCGAATTAGCTAAATTGAAAATAAAACTGGAGTACTCAATTAAAAAATTCATATTGTTGTACAAAATGCGTGGGGTGCTTATTATAATTACTACAGGTATACTAAACTATCGTTAAAATATTTACAGCAATGAAAATCAAGCCCCCCGCACTCCAGTTTTATTTTTAAATTTTTAGTTCAATTAGTTTCAAAAGCGTGTTTTTTTTAGTTTTTTCAAACTTTAATTTATTAAATGTACATTTTATTTTTCTTATCTTTAACTATTCTTTATAAACAATGACTTCTTTACAAAATACATGAAGAAAATAAAATAAAATGCAAGCAAAAAATACATAAATGTGTATAAAGTTATGATTTTGCACTGACTAATACTTGCAGAGGTTATATACTTGGTAAATGCACAGGTATATTTACGTAGAGACTGACGCACAGAGTAGTACTAAGACTTGCACTGAGATTTTACTGAGACTATCACTTTCCGGGAGATAGTATTAATTCACTCGTTTAAAAAGGAACTGAACTGCGGTGGTGGATTTCGCGGCGCCCCCGTCAGGGGGCGCGGCGGGCGGCGCCAGAGCATTTGCTCCCTGGCCGCGGAGGGTGCACGGTGGCCCGCTAAAACGGGCCCCTCAATGTGTTGCCCTTTGGGCTATAAGAATTATTGAACGCGTTAATGTTAACGCGTCCATGTGAGTGATTGCTATTGGTGTCTCTGTAGGCGCGCCGCGACGTTGAGTTACTATCAACGCCGCTTTCTTCACGACATCTTGGCGGTCTGTCCCCGCCAGGTGAGACCCCCGGTTACCCGGGGGAGGCCCGGCGAGAGACGACCAGCGACAAGATGCCGACTCGACGCTCCTACAGAGTAAAGTGCGCGCCCCCGCTTATCCCGTTTTCCAGAGCGAGCCGGTAGCGGTCTAAGCTAAGGGGCAGTATGTGCGTGTGGGCGGTACTGTACTGTGTAACACCGCCCATGTTAGCGCGACACGCGGGCCCGTCCGCGTGCGCGCGTGAGTCTGGGTGCCTGCTTAGAGGTGAGTGCCTGGTTTACGTTACGTGACATGCCTATATTAACTTAGGACACGCCCCGCAGCGGATGTATGTTATGTATGTAGAGTGCTGTTTGATACAGGTAAGCTGCGTGTAGCCTGGTTGCGGCTTACCCGGGAGTCAGTCCGGTAATGGTGTCAGTCGCCCCTAACCAGATCGCGGGGCAGAGGTCTCGCGTCAGGGGGCCGCGTATGCCAGGGCGCGATCTGTTTGACGTGAGGCCATTCAGACGCGCCGGCACGCGCGAACATCCCCTTCGCGAGGCGCCGCACATGGTCATCCAGGCTCTCGATCCCGAGATCCCGCTGGATGACATCGTTCCTCACGTAGCGAGGAGCGTCAACTATGGTCCGCAGCGCCAAATGTTGTTGGGCGCGGAGCGTTTTCCGGCTCGACTCGCTCGTGAGGGCGAACCAAGCGGGGGCGGCGTACGTCAGTATCGGGCGTATGTACAACTTGTACACGCCCAACTTGACGCGCGCCGGAATTCGCGACGAGAGCACGGGCCGGAGGAGATAGCGGGCGACTCTCCCCTTAGCCGCGACCTGGCGGACGTGCTGACCCATTTTGAGCCGACGATCGATGGTGACCCCCAGGTACCTGACCCGGGGCGACCACTCGATGTCGGCTCCTTGTAGCTTCAAGGGTGGTGGGAGGGACACATGGCCGGTGATCATGGCCTGCGTCTTACCCACGTTCACCGAAAGCCGCCATTTGGCGAGCCACTCGGGAAGGAGCTCAAGCGCTCGCTGCATCTTGACGGCCGCGTACTTCGAGTTCATCGAAGTAGAGATATACGCGGCGTCGTCCGCATACAGCGCGAGCATCACGTCCGGAGTGGTGGGGATGTCGTCGGTGTAACGCGAGTAACACGCCGGCGAGACGCAACTGCCCTGCGGTACGCCCGCTAGCACCGGCCTGGCGCTGGAAAGCGCCCCATCGACCACCACCCTGAATGTCCTGTTGGAGAGAAAAGTAGAGACCACTTTGACGACGCGACGGGGCGCGTCGGTGGTGGCCATCTTGTAGATTAGGCCCTCGTGCCACACACGGTCGAAGGCCTTCTCCATGTCGAGGAATACTGCTACCGCGTACTCCTTCTTGTTCATCGCTGCTGCGAGGTGGTGCAGTACCCTCGACAGCTGGAGCGTCGTGCTGTGTTCCGCCCGGAACCCAAACTGCTCTGGGCGCGGCGTCACGTGCGGTAGGAGATGTCGCAGCAGGAGTGCTTCGAACACCTTGGAGACTGTCGGCAGCAGGGTGATCGGCCGATAGCTCTCCGGCTTCAGGACGTTCTTTCCCGCCTTCGGCAGCATTATGACGCGCCCTTCCTTCCACGACTCGGGGAAGGCGCCGGTGCGCAGTATCGCGGTAAACAGGCGCGCCAGCGCCGCTACCATTCGGTACGGCAGGTGGCGCAGCACTGTGTTTGTGATACCGTCCGCACCGGGGGCCTTCCTGGGCTTCGTCCTCAGGATGGCGCGTCGTACTGCGTTGGGCGAGAAAAATATCGGCTCTTCATCGGGAGCTATCGGCATCGCGAAGTAGTCCCCGAGGTGTTTCTCGACTGCTGCGACATGGTCTGTGTCGGTAGTCGGGTTTGGGCGGAACTGACGCTCCAGGTGCTCGGCGAAGACCTCCGCCCGGTCCTCCGCTACATATTTAAGCGCCCCGTCGCTGTTCAGCAATGGACGCACCGGGGCTGGGGTGTTCGTAAGTTGGCCGCAGAGTTTGTGAATCGACGGCCAACTGTCCGTCGTCTCGTCGATTCGTTCCTCCCAGCCCGCGGCGGTCTGGGCCTGCAACTCGGCCTTGACCTTCTCCGCGAGACGGTTGAGCTGCCTCTTCTGTGTGGGACACCTCGATTGCTGCCACTGCTTGCGAAGGCGCCTTTTCTCGGCGATCAACCTAATCAACCGCGGAGGTAGAGGCGGTAATAGCCCCCGCTCCCGCGGCTGCTGAACTGCGGTGACACTCGGCGCCAGTATTTTATACCTGAACCTTGAATTTCCCGAACGTTCTAGTTCGCATGCTTAGAGAAGAATCGATTGATCGATTGTTCGAAATAGTGGGTCTCGATGGTTCGAGAGGGAGCTTTGTTTACGCTCAGAGGAGGTCTCGAGAACGAATGAAAGCTTTGGACATTCAAACCAGAGATGGCGACTCGATAGAATTTGATGGCCAGATCTTGAAACTTTGATTAAAATTTGGCGCCAAGACTTTAATAATTCTCTTACAAAATTAGTACATTTTTTTGTTTTTGTTATTAATGGTAATAATATTGTAACATAATACGCAGTATAATTATAAAAATATCAGTCACAATTGTCACAAATCATTAAAATAATACGGTTATATCGTGAACATAAATATTACGTGAAATAAAGTAATAGAATTTATATTCTACTAGCTTTTGCCCGCGGCTTCGCCCGCGTAGATGTCGGAAATTATCGCAAGAGGACGTACTACCGCGGTAAGAATGTATTAATCCATGTTATACATACATAAAATTACGCCTTTTTCCCATAGGGGTAGGCAGAAACTACGGAACGCCACCTGCTACGATCCTTACATACCTTGTGTGTTTAATGTACTTAAAATAAAACTAATAGTATTCAGAGTAAGAAGACTGCGACATAGGGCTGGATTGAATTGCATATAAGTCTTCCTGGTTTTTCTTAACGCTCCTATTCTACCTATATAAACACTCAGTTATTTACCAGACACCAAATTAAACATAGTTATAAGAATAGTACTTTGGCCAGTGGCATTGCCCGTATAGCTGTCGGAAAATATCACCCGGGAAACTACTACCGGGATAAAATATCTATGGTATGCTGTATATGGTAAGTATCCAGGATAACGAAAAATCCAAATCCATCCAAAAATCTAAACATCTAAGCCAAATTTCGCGGTCTCTTACTTGGAATAATACAATTAGCTTTATTTTGAGTACTTCGAACACACATGATATGCATTTACTATGAAGCCCAAGTAATATGAATTACAATCTTACTAATCCTGCACTACCCGACCGCTACCAAGCGAGATGGCCGGACGCGGAACGGCCCGCTAGCCGCTCTGCGGTTATTTTATTATAATCTGTGATATCTTATATAATATTCATCATAAAATATTCATTTTAATGATATGCTGTAACAGGCAATTTTGATCTACATGAAATGCACAACATATCTAATGTACTTCTTAATCTTTAAACGTGAAGCCACGAGTTCGCGCCTGAGATCGAGCTAAAATTTTTGGAATTTTAACATTTTCAAAAATCGATTTATTAGTCTCATCTACGACTTGAGTCGTCGGTCCAAAGTATAATTACGGTAATTACAATGGAGAATGAGCAGGCTGAGAACATAACAATTAGAAAACCACAACGTTCGAGTTCCCTTTGTGACTTGTCAGTTAATCAATCACTCTTTGATACAACAATGTTAAGTTTACCTAATACGTCACTGAACGAATCTCAAAACAATACTGAGCTTCACGATAAACTTAATAAACTACAAGAAGAATTACTAATTGCGAACCAAGAAGTGACTAACCTTAACTTAGAAAACACTACGTTAAAGCAAGAATTACAAAAATGTAAACAAGTGATAGATAATTATAAAAAAGTCTGTACAGCCGAAAAAACTATTCGAACACCAAAACCAAAATCAACGAAAAAGAAATGTTTTTCCAAGACTCCAAAATTGTGCAATACACCTCCATTAATACTGCCTGGGACCAGTGAACATCCATCGGAGAATAAGGTATGCTCACCATCACATAAAATGGGAAATCAAGGGGATCCCTATCCTGCCATAAACAGTTATGAACCAAAACCAAAATGTACACCAAAACGAAAGATTTGTTTACTCAGTTCGGATAATAAAAACGACGTATTGTCAGCAGCAGAAAGCAAGTTCCCAAACCACTGTAATCTACTGCATTATTTAAAACCACACGCAAATACAAAACAGCTTCTAAGCGGTCTGGCATCAAAGTTAGTGAACTACACCATGAACGACTTCTGCATTATATTACTTGGGGAATAAGACTTTAAGAGGACTAATGATTATTATGACATTATATTCCATATACGTGAGGTACTTCAAGTTGTGCAACACACTAACATAATTATTTGTATGCCAACATATAAATACCCATTTGACACTAGTTTATTCAACTGTCGTGTGGAGACATTTAATAATCTCGTATACTTAGATATATTGACGCATGGACACGCATTTCTTTTGGACAGTAATCTGAATCTGGAATATGATTGCAGCATGTTTAATAAATACTCTGGCAGAATAAATAAACTTGGACTGCGTACTATATTTAAGGATTTACTAGACTTAGTTACTAACATTATGCAAAACTTTGACATACATCACATTATGAATGACATTGATAATACGGAAGACCATTTTTTTCTTGACTAAACATCTATACATCATGCACCAAAACATTGCAGGCCTGCTAACTAAATGTGATCTTCTTGCAGTTTGTCTCAATGAATTAATTGATAGAAACATTAGCGTGGATGTGTTATGCATTACGGAGCACTTTATGATGGAAACGTATGAAAAACATCTGAATTTAAACAACTACTGTTTAGCGGCTTGTTTCAGTCGGACAGAATCCAAAAGAGGTGGGGCATGCATATTAGTAAGGTCCGGCCATCAGTGGAGAGAACTGCCAAAAATAGCGAAACTATCGACGAGTGGTGTCTTTGAATGTTGCGCCATTGAACTAATGACCCACAAAATCGTGTGTGTTTGCATTTATAGAGTACCTAATGCCAATAATTTCAATGAATGTATTAGTAAATTAGAACGGCTATTACATATTTTGCTGAAAAAGGATTTTAAAAAGATTATTATGGCGGGAGACTTTAATATAGATGTACTTAAAAGAAATAATCAATCAATAGAATTCGAAAATCTGTTATTAAGCTTTAACTTGAAACTGGCGATTTATCAACGAACTCGTCTGCAGAGCAACACATGCATTGACAATTTTGCGCATAATTTTAACAGATCCTGTAAGGCTTCAGTTTTAGAGCTGGCTTTGTCGGATCACACAGCCCAGTTATTGAAATTCCCAATTAGCACAGTATGTACTTTTGACAGGTGGAGTAGGAGAAGACGTGACTATCATAAAGATAACATTAATAAATTTAAGGCCTATCTGCAGAGTCTGACGTTTTCAGAAGTGTATGCAACACTTGACCCAAATGTAGCTTTTGACGCGTTTTTAGAGATTTTTTCTTTACTTTATAATCAGTGCTTTCCCGAAACTATCGTCTCAGTAAATGTTAATAAAAAAACCAAAATGGGTATCACGTGGTATCAAAAAATGCAGCGAGAAAAAACGGCAATTATTGTGGCAATTCCGATTAAAACCTACTCATCAGAATAAAACGCGTTTTAAAAATTACACGAAATTGTTTAAGAAGATTATTAATTTAACTCAGCGAGCTCAAAATAACCATAAAATAAAGACATCAAAAAATAAATCCAAAGCAACATGGCAAATTATAAATCAAACGAAGTTAAATATTCCGAATAATAATATTAATAAACTTAGAATTAATAATAATGAAATTATCTCGGATCCAAAATATATTTCTAATGTATTTAATGATTATTTTATTGATAAAATTCATCCCATTAGTAATTCGGGTGACCGAGTCACAAAATATATTTTAAACAGAAAGGATTCTATGTTCATGGCTCGAAGTTTACCTAATGACGTATTAAAAATTACTTTAGCCCTTAACAATACAAATAGTGTAGGTTACGATGGCATTTGTACAAAAATACTCAAAGCAGTAGCTGAGGAAATTTGTTGCCCTTTAAGTTATATTATAAATTTGTGTATAAGCGAAGGTATTTTTCCAGATGCCCTTAAAAAATCTGTGATAAAGCCATTGTTCAAAAAACAAGATAGAGAGTTAGTAGAATATTACAGGCCGATTTCATTAATACCGATATTTTCTAAAATTATTGAAAAATATGTATATAAAGAACTCAATTTATATTTAGAAGCGAATAATATTCTTTGCTACGAACAAAAAGGATTTAGGAAAAACAATACAATAAACATGGCTATTTATGACTTTTTACATAATGTTATTACAAATATGGACAAAAATACTCCAGTGTGTGCCATATTTTGTGACATGACCCAGGCGTTTGATTATGTGCAACATAATATTTTATTAAAAAAACTTGACGCTTACGGTGTAAGAGGAAATGTCCTTGAGCTCTTCAAATCGTACTTACGCGATAGAAAACAAATGACGGAAATAAGCAGAATTAATAGAAGCACCAAAAGAGAAGAAATATTTCTATCTGAGGAACGTAACGTCATTTACGGAGTTCCACAAGGAAGTATTCTAGGACCACCGCTTTTTACACTTTATATTAATGACTTTCCGATGGCAATCAAACATTCTATGACACTGTTCGCGGATGACAGTACAATAACTATACCTTGTAATGAAAGGGATTTTTATAAAGAAGACATAAATATGACATTAACAGAAGCTATAGAATGGCTAGACAATAATAATTTAAAAATAAATTTAAATAAGACCGTAATTATGCATTTTAGCCAGCGCGCATTGACTCTTCCCAATCTTGACATAAAATATAATGACATTACAATTGACACAGTTAGTACAACTAAGTTTCTAGGGCTTACAATAGATCGCCATTTAAATTGGAAGGCGCATGTAGAGAGCCTGACTACGAGACTAAGTAGTTGTGCGTACGCCTTATACAATCTGTCTCGTGCTGTTAACATAGATGTACTACTAACGGCTTATTACGGGTTAACTGAATCCATTCTCAGATACGGTGTTATCTTTTGGGGTAACTCGGCTAACAAAGAAGTTGCATTTAAAGCACAAAAGAGATGCCTCAGAGCGATGTTTAAGTTAAAAACTACCGATAGTTGTAAGCCCTATTTCATACGCTATAAAATATTGACATTGGCATCTCTTTATATTCTGGAGTCAGTAATATTTGTTAGAAATAATAATCATTTATTTTCGCGAATGGCAGATAAATTTCCCAGAAACAGGCGTGATCAAAGTCAGCTCTGTCTGCATAGTAGTAGGACTGCACTTATGCGCAAAAGTGTTTTTTGCATGGCTCCCATAATTTATAATAAATTACCGAAGATTTGGAGGGAGCTTAATAATTTACAATTGAAAAAACAACTAAAGTCATTTCTAGCCGAGAAAGCGTATTATAATATTAATGAATTTCTGACAGAACCATGTATTTTGACATAGATTTTTTTTATTTTTTTTTTTTTTTTTGATTTTTATTGTTGACATTCATAATTTCTTACAGTTTGCTAAATTTAAGGTAAATTAATGATATAGACTGGACTACCTAAATGATTAACAATCTGATTATAATTAATATTTGCACGCCATAATATGTGGCAAACATGTCTGAACTTATATTTCTTTTATGTTATCCTGCATGCACGTTGTAATTTCTGTATGTGTACACATGTTTGGGCAAATAAATTTACTTTGACTTTGACTTTGACTTTGAATGTATTTAATTGGATAAGAATTAATGCTGTATTAATTAAAATCGCTTCGTAAATAAGCCATTATTTCTCATAAAAATTAAAAGATAAAAAATGGTTATTGTGGGTTATCCCTAAGAGATAGACATATACCATCGCGGACTTTTTTGTAGAACTTTGTAAGGTGTACAATACTGTAGTACATTATTTTGGTCTATTTCGTAGGGTTCAGCCAGCGCAGCGTTCGCAATGTAAGCGCAAAAAAATGAGTTTATTTATGACATCACATTAGAAACCTTTAAAATTATCAGTGTTTATTCACTATATTATGCATGTTATATACATATAAACCTTCCTGTTGAATCACTCTATCCATTAAAAAAACCCGCATCAAAATCCGTTGCGTAGTTTTAAAGATATAAGCATACATAGGGACAGACAGACAGCGAAGTGACTTTATTTTATAATATGTAATGATGCCTATTTTAAGCACTGGAGTAAATTTTCCTAAAAATGTATAGAGATGTTGCATTTGACAGAATATCATATTTCGATAGTCTTTGTTGATACTTACATATCTGTTATGACTATCACTTGAGAAGTCTCATATAAACCTTGCTTTCCTTCAGGTGTAAAGTTCATAATAGTGACCGACCCCAACATGCAAGGTGCCGAGCTTGTCCTCAAGAGGATCTACGAGCTATACTCGGACTACGCGCTCAAGAACCCCTTCTACTCGCTGGAGATGCCGATCCGCTGCGAGCTGTTCGACACGTCGCTGCACACGCTGCTCGAGCTCGTCGAGAAGTCCGGCACCGCCAACTTATAGTCACGGCCTTAGTGTACCAAAGTTTAATGTAAAGTATTCATATTAAAAACTGTATTTAATTTAATATTATTTCTTGTCAATGACTTTTGGTGCACTCGTGGCCGATAATTTATTTGTGAGCTTTGTGTATACATAATTTATAAGTGCTAAGTACTGAATTACTGATCAATCAGCAATATGATACTAATATGAAATGCAATTATATGTTTCAAAGTATAAGAAAACTGGTTATATTTTTACAAAGATAGAGAAATGAAAAGACATTGATAGTTTACAATAAAAAATTTATTGATATAATAATTATTTATTTTTAACAATTCAAATGAGGGCCTGGGCCCTGGGCCCCGGGCCGCGTCCGCGCGACCCACACAAGTCTACATATCATATCGTTAATAACCGAACACTCCAACCTTTGTACTTGCTACGTTCACACACACACGCACATTATTGCCAGATATTTGGTTCCGCCGGCAGTCCGCGACCTGTTCGCGAGCTGTCCGCGAGCTGTCCGCGACCTGTCCGCGAGCTACCACGAGCTGCCGCGCAGCACGCCGCGCCTGCACGCGCCGACTCACTAGTGCCGCTCTCTAATAGAGTACAGCTACATAAAATACCTTGACTTCCGAATCGATGTAAAAAGCTCATAGTCGTTGATAGTGTACGTCAGCGTCGCGTGCTGCACCGTGGCGGGTAAGGGCTCCTTCAAACAGTCGAAACACGACAGAGCGACGCCAATGTCGTACAACAATTTCTATGAAAACTTCACGGAAGTTGTTCTACAAAAGTCCCGTCGCGCTATCGCGTCACACCTGTCTGCGGTAGCCTTAAGGCATTGTGAACTACAAAAGTTAAATTAGTATCTCTAAAAATACAGTAAAATCAATCAAAAAGAAATAGTGTTATAAAGGGCTAATGATAATGTCCCCGCAAGCGTGGCGTCTGCGCGGCCGGTCGTTACAACAAGCGCGTTATACTCGGCAGCTCGCGTGCTCTATACAGATGGGCTTCGTCGGCGAGCTCGGCAGTGGCAGGCGCCGCACGTTAGGGCCTGTGCACACCACGTTTGTTCAACGCGCCATTGACGCGCGTTTGTAGCGATACAGCCGCGATACGCACGCGAGTCAGACGCAACCTGTAGGCCTTTGCACACCAGTACAAATACAAACACGCGTTTGAATCGATACAGACGCGCGTATTTAGCGATACAGACGCGATGCAAACGCGCGTGTGTATCGATACAAACGACAACAAACTGCTCTGTAGGATAAAAGCGCGCCGTCGACGCACGTTTCTAAAACGCGCGTCAGCGGCGCGTGAAAAAAAAACGTGGTGTGCACAGGCCCTTACACACGTGGATCACGTCACACACAAGGACACGTCCCACGGCGCCTGCCTAGTGCTGTACTTCGCAACATAACGAGCATAATTCAGCAGTTGCCAACTCACAGAGAAGTTGGCAAACTAAACTATGTATCTCGACGCAATGTTCCCTCGCCTACACAAGTATTAGTGCACCGCATGCGCATATTTCGAATAAGCAATATTATATCGAATACACACTAAAAGAAAACACACACATTTACAAATGTATAAAGAGATGTGCATTATTTCGCACACTCCAGCTAACACACCGTGGAACAATCAGGCCGTTTGATTATAAGGAGCTCCTGATTGGCCGGTTATGTCTTATTGTTCAGCTGCGGAGCTGGACAGAACATGTCAAGAATAACGGCTTTGTCAAAGAATACAACCTCGTTAGAGATTCAGTGATCGGTATAAAAATAGAGCCGTAAGCGGTCACCGCTACAAAATATACCCTCTGCTTGCTATTACTATGTGTCTGCTTACACACGGATTGCACGTTTTCAACACTTGAGGTCACTTCATGCAGGATGCAAGATCTAGGTACTTCGCAAGTTAGTTAAAATACACCATGTATTACATACCAAATAACCCATTCAATGCGGCGCACGCCGATCGGCGTATTATTTTTTCATACTCGGATTCGGACCACGCCGATCGGCGTAATGTAGAGTTATTTTATATTTTACCCAAATTCGAAGATTTATTAATAAAGTATAGTAGACCAATGTGCTTGTAATTCATAAGTGAAATGCCTCTGGTACAAGTAGTTTTTGGATATTTCAGTTCTAGAAACGTTGAATTTTCTTACTCTGGTACGGAAAACGCCAATCCATTTCGTTTATCTTTTTTGTCATTTTCAGTGATAATCTGGCAATTGCCACATGCTTCCTGATATTTTAATTCTTTTTTAATCTCTTTATTTGAGCTTTCACATTTCGAATTCGAAATGAATAAATTGAAATTCATTTCAAAGTGTTGAAAACGCCGATTGGCGTGTTATTTTTTATTCGACAAGTGCGGCTCACGCCGATCGGCGTTTACGTTAAAAACTATGCCGCATCTGGGTAGCGAGAAAAAAATTTGTTGCCGCATTAAATGGGTTATAACGTTTATTTTCTCAAGAATAAATGTCTCACTGTAGACACATTTTTAACTTTATAACACTTGCAATCAAGTATTCTTATATTTTATTGCAAGTGTTATAGAGTACGTAGTAGTAAGACCTACGTACGCTGACGCGTTGAGTTCTGAAAACGTGCAAGGTACGGTGAGAGCAGATCAAAGTCTTAATTAATTAATCCGAAGAGACCTAAATAAATTATTCTAGTAGTGTGGGCGAGCGGCGCGGGCGCAGGGAGTGTGCGCTACCTTAAATTAGTGATAAATATTTTACGTTATTTATACGCTAACCAAAATATAATCTTATCACTCCAAACCAATTAATCACGGAAATGTGCGACCGTAAGTTTAAATAGAAATCTTTTTTTTTTTATCAAACGTAATATAGCTATGCGGTTCTCAACCTAAAATAATATCCATTAATTAAATTTTGTATGGCTGCCACGGCGTGGCGAATAATTTTGTATGAAGTCTGTTCCAAGTCCTAAACCTAATTCACAAACTCGTCGCCTCCATCCTTACGCTACGCAGCGCCACTAAACGCGTACGTGACGTCACGCGTGTTACGTCACCGCCCCCCCCCCGCGCCCTGAGTATACGGACAGTGTCACCCGCCGTGCCCACACGCCACACACGATACATTCCAATCTGTTCAAATCTCGCTCTCACGCCGATCATTACCCGCCCATCAACATCAACTTATTGCACGCTGTCGTAGAATTCCTGATGTAATTGATTCGAGTGTGCCGTGGACGATGGTTCCACGTCAGTACCCACACACCACCGCTACATATAATTTACAGTCATATAGTAAAGTAAAATCTATAAAAGTTACACAATATCCGTTGTCGATACCGTACAATAGAAATGCGAGTCATAGGTCGCTAAGGTAGACTCATCACACGGCGTGGCTTCCAATATTATCATACACACCAGGACGCCGGTGACGTAGTCGGGGCTGTGTACACTGCAGACTGGTCGGGCGGCTGATGGTGCGTACGACTTCATCCACGTACACTCACGAGACTATGCGACGATGGTTCGGCTGCGGTTTCGTACACTTCCGAGCCGAAATCAATACTACATACTACTCGTAAATCTTACATGGAACCGGTCGTCGCATAGCGGGTCTTAATCATATGGGAATAAAGGGTATATATATTATTTTCTTCGGTATATTCCCATAGGATAACACCAAGCTACTGGCCGGTAGAATCTGCAGTGTATGATTATGAGAGTGTACCGTTGTACACCACGAGTTTATCGATGGCGCGGTGCGGCAGCTCGCCCACCTGCCTACTGCTGCTGGAGCGACTCGTGCCGCTCGTGCGGCTCGTGCCGCTCGTGCCGCTCGTGCCGCTCGTGCCGCTCGTGCGACGGGGAGGGCGCGGCGGCCGCAGTGGGTATGTCCAGAGAAAGCTTGCAATGCAGCGACTTGCACTTCTTCTGGCAGATCACACCCGGCGGACACCGCGTCCCTGCAAACCACATAACTTACAATTATTAACAATCTCCACAAACCACACTACCACAAAATATTTAGCAGGAAAATATTATACCTGAATCGGTTTAGCGTAGCAACAGCAACTATTGCCCTTCCCTAATATCTCTCCCTAGGGATCCAAACAATGAACTCTGTATAGTTTTTCGTAATTGCAACATGTTGAAGATCGGAGATCCGATAACGGACTTCGTTTCAGTTTTTAAAATAAAAAATGCTACAAAATGCAGGTGAGTCAATGACCGCTATTGCCATGCTATAACGCGATGCGGGTATCGTTGGTTGAAGGCTTGAAGGTTTCAAAACAGGTCAATCTAGGCTTACAGTTTCCTATTACAAGGACGTGCAATGAATATGATAATACAGTTTTACATTCGAGAATTATATCTGCTCAGCGGTAAGTTACCCGATTTAGACAAAAATCTAACTATCCTTGCCAAGTCGTCTTCTTGATAGCGACCAGAAGACATAACTTAGACATAATTATACTTGTTTATTGTGCGGGGAATGTCCCGACAATATTGTCATACTGAGTTCTCTCTGGGAGGACACCGAAACGACGCAAGGCGCTGTGATGACAGATGGAGTATGATTTTGAAAGAGTGGCGTCCAAGGACGGGAAGACGAGATGCGGCGGCGAGATGGGCGGTCGGCATTGTTGCTATAGCGGACAAAACCTGGACGTTGGCAAACTAACATAAATGTGACAATGGGAGTCAAGTTCAATCTATACTTAATATTAAAAAGCTGAAGAGTTTGTTTGTTTGATTGAACGCGCTAATCTCAGGAACTGCTGGTCCGAATTGAAATATTCTTTTTGTGTTGGGTAGCCTATTTATCGAGGAAGGCTATAGGCTATATAACATCACGCTACAACCAAGAGGAGCGGAGCAGTAATGAACAATGTTGCAAAAACGGGGAAAATCGCACGGGTAGGCGATTCGACGCGACGGGTAGGGTCGAGGGAACAAGAAATTTAGCGCGGACGAAGTCGCGGGCAGAAGCTAGTATTAGAAATAAGCGTGGTTGTTTATTCTTATTTTTCAACACCCATTACGCTAGTTTGAACTACGTAGTGTTTACTCTCATGGATGCGGGCGAAGGAACCACGTGAAGCAGGCGTCGAACTTCGTCCCAGGAGTACCAGAATATGATGCTGTGCTACAATAACAAGTATCATAGGGAGGCGAGTGCCGATCGTGATGTGATTCCTTCGGTTCGTTTGGGCAACGTCATTGGGTTTTCTGTAGGTAAGGAAATTCACAAAAACGGCGCAAGCCTATCACAGCAGGCTTAACACGAGGACTCTAAAGAAGCGTTTTGTCGACGAAGGAGTAGACAAAAATTACGTTTCTGTGTTGACAGTAGGAAGTTATGTACTATGTTTAGCATGGCGGTTACAAAATCAGATGTGAATAGAAGTGTCATTTTACCCTAGACGATTGTCTTTAACGTCAAGCATGATGTACAGTTTTCTTCTATTTTTAGACAGTTTGGAATAGAAAACTATCTTCTGAAATAGTCACCAGCCATAAATCAACATCTAAAACATAAAACTATCAATAACCATTTCCGTTTCGTTATTGAAAAAAAGTTCGTTCAAAACACTTTGCTTCACATTATTTGTTTTAGAACGAAACGCAAAAATACGGTAACATTGGGTTGTTAGACACAAAAGTCTTTACGACGAAACCCGAGTCTAGGTGTGACCTCGTGTGACCGTGGTAGAGTTGAGAGTGGCGGTACGTCGGCTAAATGCCAAGAATACCGCCCCAGGACCCGATGGTTTGCCTGGAAAAGTCTGGGTCCTGGCCTTGGAGGTTCTCGGGCCTCGACTTAGGGGCCTCGACTTAGGGGACTCCAAAGCGTATGCCTGGAGAGAGGCTAGCTCCCACTTCGTTGGAAGACGGAGAATCTGGTCTTCATTAAGAAGCCGGGGCGCCCTGCGGACCCTCCGTCCGCTTACCGGCCCATCGTGCTGCTCGACGAGGTGGGCAAGCTTTTTGAAAGAGTCATTGCAGACCGCCTCGTCGGGCGGCTAGTGCGGGAGGGGCCGGGCGGACAGCCAGTTCAGTTTCCGCAAGGGGCGCTCTACGGTTGACGCCATCATGCGCGTGCGAACCCTCACAACGGGGGTTAGAATGGCCCGGGGTGAGTCGTCTTGGCGGTGTATCTAGACATCGCCAATGCCTTCAATACCTTGCCCTGGAGTTGCATCAGGGAGGCACTCCGGAATCACCGGATGCCGCCCTACCTCTGTCGCGTAGTCGAGGTCTACCTGACGGATAGGGCAGTCATCTTCCTCGGTCATCAGGGAAAATGGAACCGGCGAGAGATGTCATGTGGTGTCCCACAGGGATCCAGTGGCGGTACCTTCATATAAGCCCAAATGCCTTACTAAAATGCTCGATAGAGAATCAACATCAAAACCGAACTATTTAAAAGTTCGCGCGCTTAATTCTTATCAAAATAACACAAAATATATCTACCTATGCCACACTACTACACATCGCGATTGGTCGCGCGCAGAGTTTCGCATTTGCAGCATCTAAATATAGCTATCTCGCTTACACGTACCGGCTTTTGCCTGGCTTTAAAATACTATCTCTGTCACTTTCGCACTTATAGCGATGTGCCGTATAACGAGTTAGAACCTTGTGCGTCTAAAAAAGGATCAGTATGGAAGATTTAAGCCGTGCATGCGTATGAAGTTGCACGCGTATGATGCGTGACCTTGTCATCTTGCCAACTCTGCAGTGTTGCCGTTTTAGCGATGTTGTGAGATCTTGGAGATTTTTAACACTAGAAGCGCGGAACATATCGACTGAGGTAAATTTGGATTTAAAAAATGTATATTGCAATTACGTGGTTGAAGTCTCGTTTATATAATAAATATAATAATCATCATATTTCATGAAAAGTCATAAAAAGTTACGATTGTATGCATAATAAAATATTAATTAGAGCAGGAAGAAAATCGAAATGGGTCAAATTTGGGACGCCCGCACTTCTAGTGTTAACGAGTTTGGAGACGTATTTTAAGATTTAGCAACAATAAAAACTAGCGACTTTTTAAAATAACGAAATTAAATATTCAAGCAATATCTTAAAAATATAAAAAATTGCGACATCTAGGTAGATTTTTCATATACCTGGCGACTTTTTTTGCCTAAATGACAACACTGCAACTCTTTCCCGACACTTCCCGACACCCGAGTGCAACTCACTTCAGTTTGATTTGCTTGAGTGGGAAAAGTTTTGTTATTAAAGTTTTTTGTGTGTTTTCTTAGATTTTCTTAGTGATACAATGTTTTGGTGACTTACCTACAACAATGGAGGTAATTGTACCTTGTGAGGATTTAAAATGCGTTCAAGTTTTGATTGGCGAAGATAAGGTAAAATCTTTCAACTTTGCTCAGAAAAAACGGTTAATTTCTTTATTAAAACCGACGCCTAATCTGTGTTTTTCTCAGACTAGTAAATCGCAAAAACGAAAATTTAATAGATCAGTGTATAAAACTAGTTGGATTGTTGGAATACACACTAATAAGTTGTATTGCTTGTGCTGCATATTTTTTTCGAATGAAGATTCCGTTTGGAATAGATCTGGTTATAATGATTTAAATAACATATCTGGCGCCATTAAAAGGCACGCAAATTCCCATAAACACCTTGCAATGGTTTCTTTCGGTAATTTTGGTAAACAACAAATTGAGAAATCTATATCACACCAGTTATCTGAGGAAATTTCAAAATATAACACGCGCGTTGATAACAACCGTAGTGTATTTCAAAGATAAGTTGATATTGTTTGTCATTTAGTCCGAAACTTCATTAAATAAAGGCAATTTTTTAGAACTGGTCTCGTTAATTACAAAATACGATGTCGTTTTAGAAAAGCAATCGCAGCATCAGGGAAGTGACAAACCGGCGCCGAGTTATTTATCTATATCAAACAAGTTTATGAGAAAATTGCGATGATACATACGTAGGTACCTACATACTCAGTCATAAACTGAACTTTCTTGTTTTGAAATCGGTTAAAATTTTATTGGGCTTGCCTTAATTTGCAACCCTAGGCACGCCACTGCAGGGATCGGTCCTGAGGCCGCATCTGTGGGACATCGGATACGACTGGTTGCTCCGCGTCACCTCCCTAGCGGCGTCAGCGTGGTTTGCTATGCTGACGACACGCTGGTCCTGGCGCAGGGGAGGTCGCACGAGGTGGCCACCTCGAGTGCCAATTGCCGGATCCTTTCTAGACAAATCCGAGGCCATGGCTTTTCATGGTCCTCGGAACCTCCACTTACCCTTATACTAGGAGGTGTGTGTGCGCGGGCCCCACAGGCGCAGCGAGTAGTCGTCCGAGCTGGCAGCACTCACCCTTATACTAGGAGGTGTGTGTGCGCGGGCCCCACAGGCGCAGCGAGTAGTCGTCCGAGGCCGACACCAGTACGTCGTGGTGCACGGGGTTCCACGACACGCAGTTGACGCAGCGCGTGTGGCCTGACACCATGGCGATCGGCTCCTCGCCGTTTATATGCCAGATGTACACCTGCAATACGGGAATAAAATATTAACGGTCAGTTTCTTCAAAATTAACGTTATTAACAAACTATCTCTAAAATTCCTTACTTTCGGCTATGAGAATTGTAAGCTGAAATTGTTCGCTATTCTGCAAGAAAGAATCTCTAAACTTAAAAATTATTTTGAAACGACTGTCGAATTTTACAACGCGACTCGACGTGGTATGTCTTTTTCTTTTGGCTTCGCAACGTGGTACTTGTGTACGCTACGCAAAGAATTTTTGAGAAACGAAGGCGCGAGCAAGGGGCAGCCTGGACGTTTTATAAGGAATTTTTCACTTTTTGCTTGAAAAATATAACAAAAAATTATTTTACCTACGTGTTGAGATTTATATGTGCAGAGGTTTAATAAAGGGGTTCGAAAAAGTCATTATTTTTGCGATGGGACACGTATGATGGATAATTAAAAATACATGATATATTAGCTACTCTGTCAATTCAATGTCATGTATTTTTCTCTTTTTTTAGCAACGACAACCGTAAAAATATAGTAAATCTAAGTCACATAATAACATTATTATTTATCCACATTTATATTTTATATCGTCCTGCAATGGCAAAAAAGTTTTCACCCGCTTAGGATTTATTATCAAATGAATATTTTAATACCTTATTGTCCTCGCTGCCTGAGGCAATAAAGTCCTGGTGAGCTCCTCCGAAGCAGGCGTGGATGGTGAAGTGGCCCTGACTGAGGCCGCGGAACCGACGCACCAGCGAACGCGCACCTGCAACGCGGACATACAACGTACTCCATGTACCGATTTTGTTATAGCACTAACTTCCACCCTATATGTATGTTCCCATTAGGGGTACAACTGATCCTTAGCGAACTAGGAGAAAAATACCAGACGAATACTTGACCCTAGTTCATTTCTGAATATATAATTTAAGTAGTGATGGTCCACGGTTGTACCAACGATTTATTTCGAACTAAACGTGACACAACAACTGTAGACCACAACGTTCGCAAAAAATATTTACAAAATAGACGGATTCTGAAAGCTATAAGGATAACGGATTTGATACTAGCTGTTTGATGGATTTTCATTGACATAAAAAGGTGTAGGCACTTTAATACATATGTTTAGACTAGCCAGGGCTATTGTAATATGTTGATAGCGTGTTTGGAGCAGTGACTAAGCGTTTACCATCCGTGTTGTTGTACGTAAGTAATGCTCTTAGTTCAGTTGATTGTCACCCGGTAGACTGTTAAGTCTCTTATGATCTGTAATGCGACTCATCGAATAATCACATGAGATTTAATCACACACAAAAACAATAAAAATGGGATTGTAGTGCACGCTTTTTACACCCACGATTGAACGGAACAAAAAAGGTCAATATTTTTAAATAGAAGAGCAGTAAGCGATCACAAGCAAGCTGGCCGTGGCTCAAGCTGTGTGTCGGCGCGCTGTGGCGGCGGCAGTAAGGGCGGTACGCACGTATGTCCCACAGGTGCACGCCCTGGTTGGCCACGTTGAGCAGCAGCAGCGTGTCGGCCTTGTTCACCGTCATGGCCATCACCGCGTGCTCCTCCTGGATGCTGCAACACAAGCGCTCTGCTCACTACGCAGCTCACACGAGCGCGCCCGCTTCCCTCAGCTGTCTCATAATATTAATAATACCAGTCGGTTACTGCGCCACTCTGGAGCACAGGCCTCCTCTCGTACATAAAGGCACGAGCAGTGATCACTACGTTGCTCAAGATGGGTTGGCGATTTCAAATTTATATTAACTATAATTCCAGGTTTCCGTACGTTTTCCTTTACGTCCCATACTAAACTTAATTTCATTCAAAGACATTTTTTTTAGGTTTTTATTTTGAACTTTTTAAAATATTCAATAGGTATTGATAATGATAAATATGCAATTTGTTTTTTTTTTACATCTGGGATAACAAGTAAAAATAATCCCACCAAAAACATTTTATGTAAACCTGTAAAGTAAGTGGCTAAGATGCTCTTAACGCTTTCACTGTTAAAAACTTGTTAGATCGATGTCTAGTTTTACTTATTTTGTCATTAAATTGACCGTTTAGCGACTGTCGAAAAAAAAAAAACCAGCTGACGCTCCTGTGAGCTAATGGATAAAAATGTGTGTCATGCAATAGTTCCATGGCCAAGGCATATCATGGGTCTTTACCTATGAAAATGCCGTTTTGTATGAAAAAAATTAAACGATTTTTTTTCATGTATTTTTTATTTGTATTAATCGAAATAATCACCCATGCAATCAATGCATCTTTGCCAACGCAGTGGCAGTTTATTGATGCCCTTCTTAAAAAAATCAGCTGGACGGGAGGCAACAAATTCTTCATAGGCATTTTGTACTGCCTCTCGGGTATTGAATTTTTTTCCCGCCAAGAAGTTATCCAAATTCTGGAAAAAGTAGTAGTCTGTAGGCGCAAGGTCTGGTGAGTAGGGCGGATGACGGAGAGCTTCCAACCCCAGTTCTTGCAACTTGGAGACCGTCTGCTGTGCAGTATGAGGTCGCGCGTTGTCGTGCAGGAGCAGCGGAGACGAGCGATTGACCAATGCTGGTTGGAGATGTGCCAGCTTCTCTATCATTGAGTTCAGTTTTTCACAGTACACATCTGCAGTAATGCTCACCCCGTTTGGTAAGAAGCTGTGATGAATCACACCAGCGGTAGACCACCAAACAGTGACCATCACTTTTCTAGGGGTAAGTTTTCGTTTAGGGCATTGTTTAGGTGCTGAACCAGGATCCAACCAACTTGCTCAGCGCTTGCGGTTATCAAACAGAATCCATTTTTCATCGCAGGTAACAATGCGGTTCAAAATTCCTTCATGTGTGTGTCTGTTGGGCAGTGCTAGGCACGTCTCGACGCGTACTTCGCTCTGGCGATCATTGAGTTCGTGGGGCACCCATTTGTCAAGCTTTTTACCTTGCCAATTTGACGCAAATGGACCAGTATTGTTTTGACGCTAACGTCGAAAGCTGCTGCTAATTCAGCCGTAGATTGTGTATCATCAGCTTCCACAATCGCCTTTAATTCGTCATTGTCGACCAGTCTTCGGACGACCGCGAGGTTCATTTTTCAGGTCGAAATTTCCAGAACGGAAGCGAGCAAACCAATAACAGGTGGTGCGTTGGTTTGTAGTGTTAGCTCCGTAAACGTCGTTGATGTTGCGTGCCGCTTGTGCCGCGTTGCTGCCACGACGGTACTCATATTCCATAATTACTCGAATTTTTAACGTATCCATGATGACGAAAAAGATTGAAATGCGATGAAAATGTAACACTTATCAATAAACAAATGACTACTTTTGGAAAAAGAATTCCATGTTTTTAAAATAAAATTAATTTGAAATTAGAATTCTTAGACAAACAAAAATTATTTTGATTTGAAATGGCCAGTACTGCAGACCGGCAATTTCATAGGTAAAGACCTAATATTTTGAACAGTATGTAAGGTTTGTACAGTTAGGGGATGCCCTCTACATTGTATTTGATAATAACAGTGAAAGTGTTATGTGAGTCATGACCACTTGCTTGGTGCTTCATTTCTTTTTGTAGGATGCTCTATTTCTTTTTTATAGACTTGTGGCTGGCCTTTTGATTGGAGAGCGTACGTTACATTTTTAAAACTTTTTGCTGTTTGTGTGCAAATCCTAGCCGCGCCGCGCCGCTTTCTAGAAATTCCGGATTTCTTTTACATACTTTTTTGACATAATCTACACTTTTTTTTTACATTATCTCAATTTTAATTTCAACTCTTTATTAGTGGTTGTCATGGCAAACGCCAGGCCTCATACAGCTCAAATAATAAATGACTATTTTCAATTTGAGCTTCAAATGAGTATTTTCGTGCAAGAAACCCGAACCTGAACTAATTGAACAAAAAGTCAAAGTCGTTTATTGCGAACTAAATGTACAGGGATGGTGTTTTCCTCGGAACGAGTTTGAGTGGTGTGAAGAAATCGAAACCTTCCCCCAGCCATCCTTTAATTTCTGAAACATGCGTTAGTTGAAGAAATAATCAATATCCCGCATGATCGCATAACAAACTATAAACAGAATGCGCAATCACCTGGCAGCTGTTAGAAGAGCCAGTGGTGGCAATACAAAGCATTCGTTTTGTTTTAAAGTTCGTTTTTGTGTATGTGAGGTACCAATCATAATTTTTTCCATGTAAAAATGAATTGAATTTTGTTTTTTTTTGTAATTTTAACATTTAAACTGATAATGTTTCCAACATTTGGTGTTGTTTTACTAACTGGTAAATTATCATCCTGTTTCATTTATGCTGCTAGTTCTTTTTTTTGCTTTTATGACTACTTATTGATGTCTAGAATAAGCCATTTTCTTTTTTTAAACAAATATAACCTAACATTACGCCTTGTTTACCCGAAGGGTTTGGTAGAGGTGTACTATTAATGACACCCACATTTTGCCAGTTATGTTAAAGTTTCATGTAATAGGGGCACCTTTATTGCCATCAACCGAGCACAAACCCAGACTCCGGGCTTCTACTGAGAAATTCCATATAGAAAACCGAATAACTACCCCACCAAGGAATCGAACCGAAGAAAAAATAAGAAAAATGTTGATATTTGTAACCATGAATTTAATTTCGACTATGTTAGTGCTAAAGATATTAATCTTATACCTTTAAACGAGCAATTCTTGTATATATAAATATAATCTGAATCTCGGAAACGGCTCCAACGATTTTCATGAAATTTAGTATACAGGGGGTTTCGGGGGCGATAAATCGATCTAATTAGGATTTATTTTTATAGAATGTCGTTTTGTTCGTGTTTTCAATGACCAACTTTATCGATAATCAACTTGAACATAAACTTATTATTTTAAACACAATTTACCAAAATATACTGAGCAAAGCTCGGTCATCCAGATATTAAACATTCAATACGTTCGTTAAAAAAAACTGCAGATCTATGAGGAACATCGTAGAAGTTCCATACGCATAATCAACACTTTAGTGCTTGAACTCACAAATATCCTACTTACTACTAATATTATTGAGTTTCTTACATATATTTTTGACACCTGGGAGAAGTCACACGATGCCCTAGGCATTTTTAGTGACTTGTCTAAGGCTTTAGATTGTGTTGCTCACAAAATAGCATGACTATGGTGTAAGAGCCTAGGATCTTCATATTCAAATAATGGCTTAAAGCTAGGTAGAAAAATATGGACACTGAATGGGCAAAATCTTCTTATTTGGATAATAGGATCCTAAGTACGGTCGTTAACGACAAGCCATCCCCGGGTTACTGTCACTATGGGAGTTCCGCAGGGTTCAACTCTGGGCCCTTTTTTATGTCTCGTATATAAGGTGTATCTATTCATACACGAAATATTTTAAGAGGTACACCTGTAGGTGGTAAAGAAGCTATAGAAGCAAAAAGATTTTTTTTTTTATCTAAGCGTTTTTGAATTTTCGTAATTATTATAATTTTAAAACTGCTTGACACGTTTTGCATAAAACCTTTACTCCAAATTCTATGAATGGCCCGCCTGACGCTGCGAGGGCGGCGACCGGACGGCACGAGCATGACCGCGGTGTCTCGGGCCGAAAAAATAAGAAGGAGCCAGTATTTCTTATGTGCGTCAAATAATTTATAAACATTAAATTTTGAAAAAGAAAATACATTTAGAAAATATTTTTTTCGTTGCTGTAGCTTCTTTACCACCTATAGGTGTACCTCTTAAAATATTTCGTGTATGAATAGATACACCTTATATATTATGACCTATTTGCCTTATAAGAACAGTCATAAAATAGTGTTATTTGCAGATGACATTAGTCTGTTATTTAAGCTTAAACGGCAACAGATTGTTACTGACATTATTAATGATCTCGCTAAAACAGTACATTGGTTTAGTGTTAATATTTCCTTTTGAGGATATTTAAGCACTTGACCGACAGATAGACAGACGGTCTGCGATATTGTACACTTCGAGTGCAGCAAGTCTTTTCTGTAAAAATCTCACTGAAAACGTTAGTGAAGTGAGCTGTGTTGCAACTGATACTAGCTAGGAACGGACACTATTGACAGCTCACTTCAGGTTTACTTCATCAAGGTTTTGACAGTGAGCTTTTTACAGAATAGAGCGGCAGTACTCCAGAAGCCTACATTATAAGACAGCTAAGGGAAAACGGACTACAGAAGAACTTTGTGATACCTAGTCCTACCGCGCTCAGCGGTCGTTACCATTAGGGGCATTACCTTTTCTTAATGTTAATGTAAGGCCTTTGAGGAGCACTGCGGAAAACGAAATGATGGTTACAGGGTGATTTATGCAACATTTACACGACGAGAGTCTCTCGACTCAAAAAGGCGATAATCAGACGAAATAAAATATTAACTCGTGTAAACAGAATGTATGATACTTGCATTTCATAAGACGCGTAATGTTTCAAAATAGTTAAATCACAGTTCGAAAATACCGCGTGCAGAGTGTCTTAGGGCATGATCTTACAGTGAAACCAGAAAAGGTATGCGCTTGGGTTACCTTCGCATTTCCAAATTAGTACGAACGACGTGCCACAGAGAATGTGTTAATATCTAATTTCGTACCCACACCGAGCGATCGTTTTTCGAAGAGAGACGATGATTGCCAAAGCGCAATCTTTTGCTGGAAGAAATGTATTAAAGATTTTGTTACTATGGCGAGTGAAATGAGTGCGTTTGCCGGGGATTCTCGCCTCTCGTGAGTGGAGAAGCTCTCCGCGTGAGCGCTGCGCGTACACGGGCGTGTACTCACAGGTTGCGGTCGGTGAGGTCGGTGAAGTCGTAGTTGCGCACGCGGTGGTGCGTGTCGGCCGCCAGCACGGCGCGCGCGTCGCCCCGGCACACCAGCGCGTTCACGCGCACGCCGTCCCAACTGTGCAGCAGTGTGCCCTGCGGGTAGGAGGGTCTGTATGTAGCCGGCGAGGGACGGGGCAGGCTGCGGGCTAGCAGCGTGCCCTGCGGACAGGAGGGTCTGTATGTAGCCAGCGAGGGACGGGGGCAGGCTGCGGGCTAGCAGCGTGCCCTGCGGACAGGAGGGTCTGTATGTAGCCAGCGAGGGACGGGGGCAGGCTGCGGGCTAGCAGCGTGCCCTGCGGACAGGAGGGTCTGTATGTAGCCAGCGAGGGACGGGGGCAGGCTGCGGGCTAGCAGCGTGCCCTGCGGACAGGAGGGTCTGTATGTAGCCGGCGAGGGACGGGGCAGGCTGCGGGCTAGCAGCGTGCCCTGCGGACAGGAGGGTCTGTATGTAGCCAGCGAGGGACGGGGGCAGGCTGCGGGCTAGCAGCGTGCCCTGCGGACAGGAGGGTCTGTATGTAGCCGGCGAGGGACGGGGCAGGCTGCGGGCTAGCAGCGTGCCCTGCGGACAGGAGGGTCTGTATGTAGCCGGCGAGGGACGGGGCAGGCTGCGGGCTAGCAGCGTGCCCTGCGGACAGGAGGGTCTGTATGTAGCCAGCGAGGGACGGGGGCAGGCTGCGGGCTAGCAGCGTGCCCTGCGGACAGGAGGGTCTGTATGTAGCCAGCGAGGGACGGGGGCAGGCTGCGGGCTAGCAGCGTGCCCTGCGGACAGGAGGGTCTGTATGTAGCCAGCGACGGACGGGGGCAGGCTGCGGGCTAGCAGCGTGCCCTGCGGACAGGAGGGTCTGTATGTAGCCAGCGAGGGACGGGGGCAGGCTGCGGGCTAGCAGCGTGCCCTGCGGACAGGAGGGTCTGTATGTAGCCGGCGAGGGACGGGGCAGGCTGCGGGCTAGCAGCGTGCCCTGCGGACAGGAGGGTCTGTATGTAGCCAGCGAGGGACGGGGGCAGGCTGCGGGCTAGCAGCGTGCCCTGCGGACAGGAGGGTCTGTATGTAGCCGGCGAGGGACGGGGCAGGCTGCGGGCTAGCAGTGTGCCCTGCGGACAGGAGGGTCTGTATGTAGCCAGCGAGGGACGGGGGCAGGCTGCGGGCTAGCAGCGTGCCCTGCGGACAGGAGGGTCTGTATGTAGCCGGCGAGGGACGGGGCAGGCTGCGGGCTAGCAGCGTGCCCTGCGGACAGGAGGGTCTGTATGTAGCCAGCGAGGGACGGGGGCAGGCTGCGGGCTAGCAGCGTGCCCTGCGGACAGGAGGGTCTGTATGTAGCCAGCGAGGGACGGGGGCAGGCTGCGGGCTAGCAGCGTGCCCTGCGGACAGGAGGGTCTGTATGTAGCCAGCGAGGGACGGGGGCAGGCTGCGGGCTAGCAGCGTGCCCTGCGGACAGGAGGGTCTGTATGTAGCCAGCGAGGGACGGGGGCAGGCTGCGGGCTAGCAGCGTGCCCTGCGGACAGGAGGGTCTGTATGTAGCCAGCGAGGGACGGGGGCAGGCTGCGGGCTAGCAGCGTGCCCTGCGCAAGGGACAGGAGAGTCTGCGAGCCTGCAGCGTGCCCTGCGCAAGGGACAGGAGAGTCTGCGAGCCTGCAGCGTGCTCTGCGCAAGGGACAGGAGAGACTGCGAGCCTGCAGCGTGCTCTGCGCAAGGGACAGGAGAGTCTGCGAGCCTGCAGCGTGCTCTGCGCAAGGGACAGGAGAATCTGCGAGCCTGCAGCGTGCCCTGCGCAAGGGACAGGAGAGTCTGCGAGCCTGCAGCGTGCCCTGCGCAAGGGACAAGAGAGTCTGCGAGCCTGCAGCGTGCTCTGCGCAAGGGACAGGAGAGTCTGCGAGCCTGCAGCGTGCCCTGCGCAAGGGACAGGAGAGTCTGCGAGCCTGCAGCGTGCCCTGCGCAAGGGACAGGAGAGTGCGAGCCTGCAGCGTGCCCCACGGAGGGCGTGCGAGCTGGTCGGGCGGCGGCTGCGGGTGTACTCACGTCGATGCTGCAGTGGTAGAACTGCCCGCGCGCGCCGCCGCACACGAACTTGTCGCTGGTGGAGTGCCACGCCACCGCCGTCAGCGAGTCCTCCTGCGAGTGCGTCATCTTCAGGTGGAGCTGCTCCGTCTGAGGAACGAGAACCATTTATTTCAGTTGGACTATTACAGTGCAAATGGCGGTAAGAAGCGATTTAGAATGAACGGCGGCATTTGTGTTTTCTTTTAAGTCGGTTACATTCTGCCTAGTTTTTAATTCATCATTTGGAACACTCAAGTGGCTTAAATGATTGAGGAAAAATAAAAAACGCTATCAAAATCAATCAAAGTCAAAATCAAAAGTCATTTATTGAAACTAGGCTGAGAGTCAGCACTTTTTGAACGTCAAAGCTATATTTTCATGATATAAGTATAATTTTGATATTTATATTTTTTTGAACAAAACATGATTAAAAAATATATGATGATGATTAGTGTCATCATTCTCTATTGTTCTGGTCACTTTTTGCGTCTTCAGGAACCTCCTCTCAATCAGAATCGAGTATTCGAGTCACTTTCACAGTCAGGTAAAGCATGAATCACCAAAGCAACAACTTTCTTCGTGAATGGCAATATTGTTTTTGGACGCTGGTCTCATGCCAGTATTCAGTGAGTCAGAAGTGAGTTATAATTAATATATTTATAATATCAATGTTACGTGATCTTTGACATTTTACTTGGGAAATTCTACCTGAACGAAGTCGTGGTCGCGAAAACGGACATATACACTTAGGAAACGCATTAGATACGTGTATATAAAGCGACGATAGACTTCAGACTAAAACAAGCGCGCGATTGAAGCCAATAAGAGACCGGGACGGGTTTTGACTGGTATTATTATAATAGAGAAGAGCCAGAAGTGATAAGTACACGTAACAGAATAAGTGACGTGGTTGCGCGTACCTCCATGTTCCAGATCCACAGGTCGGGGCAGTCCTCGGGCCCCGCCGCCACCAGGTAGCGCCCGTCGGGGCTCCACGCCAGGAACGACACGCCGTACGTGTGGCCCTCCAGCGACTTTCTGCGGGAGTGCACCAACATTGTATGATGAGTCTTTATTGTTATCAAGTCTCACCGCTTGAGCTGTGGCGCCCTTAGGAAACTTCCAGAACGTTTCCATTCGTAGTCCGTCTGTCTGTCTGTCAATTTGTCACAACAAGACCCTTTTTCTCGAGAGCGTGAGCAGGTATCAAGTAGAAATGAATATCAAATACGTAGGTCTACGGTAGGTACCTTCGACCTCATAAAATCAAGATATTATGTAAATACAATAAAAATATATGGCTATTTGTGCAATAAATTTTGATACTCGCAAATAAATCAAATAGACGGGGTACTTCCCGTTACCTTGAATCATGAGTTCATTGCTGAAAGTAGGCGAAATCTCGATGAACGCTATCTCGCTTGATTGCCGGACGAGAACTCGAATGGCTAATCTCGACACTAGAGTTCGCACGCGAGATTGCGATTAGCTAACCTCGAGTAGAGTAGCATTCTCTAGACGTAATATACCTAAAGGTGAGGCGCTTGGCGACGGGGTCGAAGTCCCAGATCATGACGGTGTTGTCCTTGGAGCCCGAGGCCAGGCGCGCGCCGTCCGGCGACCACTTGCAGTACCACACCTCGTCGCAGTGCTCGTTCAACACCTGCACACACAACATTCTGTCAGATTTATTTATTTATTTTTAATTATTTATTAGGAAACTCAACAGCTTATTTTTAAAATTAAATGCAATTATGATGAAAGTTCAGCTCACTATCAATGAGCAGCCCAATGCAGTTGCGTCAAAGTTACTAGCATCCACTGCACATTGATAGTGAGATGATTACAATTACCTCTTAAACCAATTACAGAGTTTCACGGCGGGAGATGACGGATGAAAGAAAGACAAGGTACTACTATATTCGAATTTTAAATTTACTAGACACGACTGACAGCGGTTATCGATTACCTGTCATGTCTAAAAAAAGGTCGATTGCAGCTGTCATTTTAGTTCAGCAAAAATCAAAGTGTAATTGTATCGTACCTGCAGCGAGTGTATGGGGAAGTGGTCGGCGGAGCAGTGGTGGTCGGCCAGCAGCGAGAAGGGGATGGCGCCCGTGCCCAGGTTGGGCCGCGCCGACGCGTGGAAGCGGCACAGCGTGGTCTGCGCGCGCGCCGCCTGCGCCAGCAGCGCGCGCAGCCGCCCCGGCGCCATCATCAGCGTCGGCGGCAGCACCGACTGCGGCCGACGGTATCTCATGTACACATTGTAAAACGTATCGGAGCGTAATCAATATGGAAAATATCAAACTTTAAAAATGACAAAAGTCTTTGTATTCAAACCATAAACTTTGTATTATTTTCGTGTATGTATTGTATTCTGATTCATATTAATATTTTTGCCCCTAGTTAATTAGAGCAGATAGGAAAGCGGTTCAGATGCACTGATGGCGCTCAGTTGCTAGTGTGGTACCTGCACGCGCGCCAGCACGTTGCCGCGCGAGTGCGCGCCGGAGCCGGGCCAGTGCGCGCGCGCCTGCAGCTCGCGCGCGTCGGCGCACATCATGAGCGCGGACAGGCGGTGCACGCGCGGCGTGTCGTACTGCAGCGGCGTCAGCTCGTTGCGCAGCACGTGCAGCGCGTCCAGCACGCGCCCCGCCTCCAGGTGCTCCAGGTACTTCTGCTCCAGCACCACGAACTTCATCTCCTGAACCAACACGACGATGTTAGATGAGTCATATCCTAATATACCACTGGTCGACCTGTTCGTCAATTTACATAGCGGCGATAGATGGAAGGGAAACACCAATTTCAATAAACATAAGTGATATAATATTAACAGAAAAACAAAAGCTAAAACGAAAGTGAGCACGTACAGTGTTTTTGAAAATTCAACCCCTAGATGGATTAAACAAGAGATGAAAGTACGTACGAAAGTGCGTCATTTTTGCCGATGGACGATTGCGTTGGGAGCGACTGAAGTACAATATGCAAATTAACAAAATTGCTTCGTGTCTCGGTCTCTTCCGTCGCAATGTAAATTGATTCCGCATCAGAGTGCACGAGTGCAGACGGGCCGTGTAAGTGGCACTAAGTGTACTAACAGCGAGACTGTGCGCGTCGACGTGCGGCGACTCGCGCAGCAGGTCGTGCAGCGCGCGCAGGTCGTGGTCGGCCTTCACCCAGTCGCCGGCCAGCACGTGCGTGCGGAACGTGGCGGCGGCCGGGTGCTCCAGGTGCAGGCCCGACTCCTCCATCAGCAGGGCGGCGCTGCGGCTGAGGGAGCAACACACGGTTAGCACAACTATGTGCATGGTCAACTGACCAAATGATCTGATGAAAGTGTAAACAATCACTCACTAAAGGCAATTAGTTTTGTATATCGGTATTTACCATTTATTAGAGGTTTCAACTTTACATCTCACCACTTTCCCAACAGTTATATTGTATACGCAGTATCCTCAAGTACGTTTACAATTTGTCACACACTTTCAATAATAATCTGAATCAATTTGAAGGATATTGCTAATACATTGTTCCATATGTTCGCAAAATGTGTGCATAAACAACGTAAATAACGCAATGAATATTGCACTACTGTCAAAATTAAAGCCATTCGTACCTACTGTTAGTGTGTTACACAATCACCCCGCAGATACTTCTGGAACATATGTGTATCTTCCAAAAGTAAGTATTTAATTATCTATCCAGAATTCCAGACTCCGTGCGATGGAGCCTGTGGTGCACGATTCACGGAGCCCGTGAAGCCTGCATATGCTCCATTATTTTATTATTTCTTTTTCATTTATTACTGTTGTTTTTAACTAATGATAATGAGTAGGTACAGGATGTGTGAAGGAAGAAAATGTCGTGCGGAAAATTTCGAGTTTGAATGTCGATGGAGTAGTCCATACAAACGATAGATCACTGTGTGCAAGACGATATGGTTAGAGAGGGGGGATGACTACCGAGATAATGACTAATAAGGGCTTAAGAATAATGACGACTGTTGTATTTTATCTGACCGAGTACCTGACGATAGGCTAGAACCATTGACGGACGCGACACCAGACGGTCGTCAATGCATTGCCGACTATTTTGGGGGATTCAGACATACCTACCTCCATAATCAAATATAATGTATGTCCAAGTGTCCAAAAACATGCTTTATAACGAGCAATATAGAACTATCAACACTTCGCAGGTAATTGTTACATTTCACAAACAAAACATCTATAATTACACGATTGCTACAAAACTTTGGATTCCTGACGCCTGCGCAATGTAAGTATAGTGAGTTAGTTAATATTTAAATAACACATTTACTTCATATTACGTGCGGAAACATCACTTAGTAACCGCGCGTTGTAATTGAAAGGGCGTCGATTATCGTCTCGGCTATTCATCGGACAATAGGAAGTTGATCAATTCTACACTTGATTCTATTTTCTTTATTCCATGTGGTGTTGATTTTCAGGCCTTAACTGTGGCAGAGTAGCAATACACCGACACTCAGATTCAGATTCAGATAACTTTATCTCAATCTACCTCTATGCTCAAACACGTGTTTACATACAATTACTAAACGAAAATGCATGCATGGTGTTATAAGTACCTACACAGAGTTGTGCAACATGTTTACCATATTGTCATGGTGTGCAAAAATTAATTCAGCAAATTAAATAAATTAAATAATTACAAATTAAGAATTAAAAATAATAGCAACTTTAATGAAAATGGACAACACTGACATAAGTAAATAAATTGAATTAAACTGAATGATTACATAATTAATTAGAAATAGTTAGGAGTTAAATACAAATTTTTCAATATTAATGTCAAAAATGAAACATAATTATGTCAACGTAGGTCCAAAATATTCAATGGAAACATCATTATCAAAAACATTATTAAAATAAATTATAGATATTTAAACATTCAATATTTTTTTAAAAAAAGGGCATGTCAATTTAAACATGATTCATTCATAATATGCTTTACTAGCTAAAAAAGATTTTAATTTTCTTTTAAATGTTACTATGCTTAGCTCTTTCCAGGTTTTGGGAAGCTTCACTCACTCACTCACATAACTTAAAGGACAAGGAACTTTGAACTACGTCTTTGTCAAGCGCAGGCGCATGCGCATGGCACATTGCATGAATGCTTAGGGTCCTTTAGTACTAGGTATTATGTAATAGTTGCTACTTGCCATACAGATACCTAAGTTACTACTCTCCAATGTTGTAGAAGTACTACACTTTTGTACAACTTTTGTGTATTTGTCTACTTATGAAAATGGGATTTGTATTATAGTTATTATCTAACTATATCCAATCTGATGTGGTCAACAACTGCTAGATATTATAGTTATTGGTGCCGATTCCCTTATTCACAAACTAAATTTAAGTTCAGTGCATCTTGTTCTTTCTATTTCATTAAGGAAAGGACAGAAGATAAATTTTAGTTTAGTCCTGTCAAATTAATCAGCGCTTGACGTAAATTGACGTAATTTTAGTAGGCAATTTTTTAATCACGTCTAAACTTGTATGGAGTAGTGACAGGCGCTGATTAATTTGACAGGACTAAACTAAAAATTTTCTTTTGTCCTCTTCTTAATGAAATACAAAGAAAAAGATGCACTGAACTTAAATTTAGTTTAGTTTGTGAACAAGGGAATTGGTACCAATATCTAACTATATCCAATCTGATGTGGTTAACAACTGCTAGATATTATAGTTATTATCTAACTATATCCAATCTGATGTGGTCAACAACTGCTAGATATTATGGTTATTATCTAACTATATCCAATCTGATGTGGTTAACAACTGCTAGATATTATAGTTATTATCTAACTATATCCAATCTGATGTGGTCAACAACTGCTAGATATTATGGTTATTATCTAACTATATCCAATCTGATGTGGTCAACAACTGCTAGATATTATAGTTATTATCTAACTATATCCAATCTGATGTGGTCAACAACTGCTAGATATTATAGTTATTATCTAACTATATCCAATCTGATGTGGTCAACAACTGCTAGATATTATAGTTATTATCTAACTATATCCAATCTGATGTGGTCAACAACTGCTAGATATTATAGTTATTATCTAACTATATCCAATCTGATGTGTTCAACAACTGCTAGATATTATAGTTATTATCTAACTATATCCAATCTGATGTGGTCAACAACTGCTAGATATTATAGTTATTATCTAACTATATCCAATCTGATGTGGTCAACAACTGCTAGATATTATAGTTATTATCTAACTATATCCAATCTGATGTGGTCAACAACTGCTAGATATTATAGTTATTATCTAACTATATCCAATCTGATGTGGTCAACAACTGCTAGATATTATAGTTATTATCTAACTATATCCAATCTGATGTGGTCAACAACTGCTAGATATTATAGTTATTATCTAACTATATCCAATCTGATGTGGTCAACAACTGCTAGATATTATAGTTATTATCTAACTATATCCAATCTGATGTGGTCAACAACTGCTAGATATTCTATAAGTGCAGGGTCGGGTCGTCGGCCTTGCCACAAGGTCGGTCGCAATGCTCGCAATACAATGCGCTCTGCATTTACGGAAACATTAAATTGTCATCAAGAATATAACCATTAGCAACTGTGAACTTACTCCATTTAATATCACATTAGACAAATAAAACCATTTTTAGCATGAGTTGTAGAAATGAAGTGTATGAACCTTGTAACAAAAATTCAATACAAAGTGTTCCTTTGTGCTTTGTGCCTTAACAAGCAATCAAGTTGAGCCAAAATTGAAACTTGAAGAAATTGGTTCACCTACATATGCATGTACTTATACATATTGTGACAAGTAATTTTAAAATGATACAATACAGTGCGACCACATGTGTTGCTAAAAGATAAACTTTAGAAAGATAACAGAGTGGCCCAAATGTCAAAAGCCGAATTTCACAAAATTCCGGTTAAAAACACGCATGCTGTATCAAAGTGCAGTTAAATATACCTAAGCTATGAATGTAACATAAGGTAACTGATAACATGATAAGTGGTTTGTGGGGAGAGGAGGGGGGGGGGGGCTCTCACCACAATTGACATGCCTAGCGTACATTGGAATGGAAATAAATAGATACTTGTTGGTCTTACAGGGGAACACGTTTTTTAAACTCAAATACTAAGAGAGATCACCATTTGTATATTTTTTATAAGGAGCACAATTTTTATTTTAGATCATTGTCTGTAATTGTGTTCTGATTTATTGGAAGCACAAAGCATGTTGCGCCAACCCCAAGTAACATGCAATGGATGGGCAATATCAAAAGGATCAAAGGAGGTTGAATAAGCCCTAATTAAATTTTTACAAAAATTTAAACTGGTAAATTTAAACTACTCTATTCTTTCATCTGCTGTTTCTGATATTCTGCTACAGAACTATAACATTTAGCTCAGGTTCACAAATCAACAAATATGACAATGACTCAGCACTTTTATTTTCATCATCAGCAATCTAGATTCTTTTAAAAAGTTGCGTTTGGTCAAACTGACTATATAGATGCTAATAGTCTTTGCCACCATTTCACTGAATAAAACTCTTTATTTTCCTATTATGACTACTGATAAAGCCATGCCTGTTTTCTAAAAATTAAAATGATTTCAAAGAAATGTTCAATCAGTGAATAAAAAACAAAGAAAACAGTTCAGTGTCAGCATTAACATGATTCTATGATTGGCTCACAGGCAAGTCTTGTTTACCTTGCTCTGCCACACAATGTGTCTGTCTATCTATGGAAGAAATTGATACAGAATGGTATAGAAAAGTATCAATTGATTAAAACATGTATAAGATTCTTTGTTTTGTAGTTGCCTATTAGAACAAAGGAATTAATTATTCATAGAACTTATATAGCTTGATAATTGGTTATTTATTTGATTAAATTTTTATAAAGCCAACAAACAATTTGCCATACAGAGCTTCCCACATACTAAATATGCAGTTTCATTGTTGTTCAATCCATTTCTAATAATATTTAGGTAAGTACATGCCTGCCTACAAAAACTGGTTTTAATTGTTTTATCTTAAGATATTAAAAGAAGCAAAGGTCATTAAACTTCAATTAGCAATAATAATTAGGAACCATGAATTGTCACGCTACCTTAAAACAGTTTTTTATACTTTTAAATGATTATGCCTCTGAGAAGAGAAAAGCAGAAAGAAGACTGATGTAAACATGAATGTTTTCAATAACAAACAGCTCAAGTATCAGAACCTTGTACTGAACACTGGAATAAATAGTGGCAGAGAATGAACGCTCAGCAGTACTCACTCCAGTCCTACGGAGAGAAGGTGCTGGCCGATGAGGCGCACGATCTCCTGGTCAGTCTGCGACATGCTCAGGCCGAGCGGCTGCAGGTCGCCGTTGCGCGTCCCGGTATCGCCGTTGACATGGTGCGCCGGCGGCGCGCCGTTGGCTGCGGGCGGCTGGTGCATGTCTGCGGGCCGGGCGGGCGGCGACAGCCTGCGGGTCCGCTTGCGCGGCGGCCGATGCCCAGCGCCCTCGTCGCCCGAGTCAGTGGAGGCCAGGCTGGCCCGCTCCGCTGCGCCCGCTCGCCGCGCTCGTCGGAGCGCCGAGATCACGAGCGCGCCCGCCGCATCGGCCTCGACGCCTCGGCCGAGTGACGTCACGACCCCCGATACGCACCACCCGCGCTCAATAGACCATCTCCCTTTGTTCGTCACTGCGAAACTCTCGCTCCTGGCCTGATGCGTCGCGACACTCTATCGACCAAAATACTTCCTACGCGACTGCAAATTAGAAACTTGTACAGTTACGAAACGTTTCGATCGTTGTTAAAGTTTGTAGCGTTCGCGATGCGTACACAAAAATCAGCTGAAAATGATACGACAGCTGTCTTTCTTCGCTAATGCAACATCGCCCTTCTTTCCGTTTCGGATGACGTTCGTGTCTTGTTCGGTTGCGCATCGGGCAAAATCGTGTTGTAATGTAATGACCTCAAAAATAAAATTATCCGTGCATCAAAAATGGTGCAAGCAAGCCAGTTCAATATATTAAACAATATTGCTAGGTCAAGCTTACTGTATTTCAGTTAAAATTAAAAGAATCATGCTCAATAGGCCTCCCAAAAGTTCAAATCATAATTTTCCTGCTGTATCAAAGTTACACAGAATAAGCAAATAATGATTCAAATTAATGGGAAAGCACCTGACTATATCTTTAATGTCATCAGTATCATAATAAATGTTTTAATAAATTATTATTTCATCAAAATTTGTTTTATTGTAATAACATATTTCAAATCAAGCCTGAACCACTAAATGAAATGGAACGTTTGGTATGGTATGTTTACAAAAGTTGTTTGGTATTTATTTACATTAAAGTATTACTAGCTCGGAAAATGGACTTTTTCAACCAATATTATTCTTTTTCATATTATTTACTTACAATTAGTTTTACCCACTTTTATTTCGTGAATTCTACCTCAAATATCATTTTTTTTTTAATTTTTCACGATTCGAATCTTTTGCAGACTCTGGCTAGCTTGGAATTTATGTATGTTTTTAGACGTATTTTGTAATGTATAAGCATTGGTCGTCAATGTCAAGTGTCAACAACAAAATGTCATCAAACCTTCAAATCCAACTCAAGGAATTGATCAAAACTTTAAAATAATGAAATTTATCATTTTCAAAGTAATTTTACTGTATTTGTTAGTAAGGCCGTCAAATCTACAGCTTCTTATTAATGTTAGAAATCAGGTGTGTTAGATGTGTTTATTGCTGAACTTATTTTTACCAAAGTCGCACAGTTGCAAACTGTTTTCCTTTTAATTTAGTATCAAATAATTTGTTTGTATTGTTTAAATTATTATTAGCTCTTTAACTGCACAAACTGATATATTCATATTAAAGTATGAAGGGTTCCATATGTAAAGCATAATAAAGCTAACATAATTTGGTGTTTGCCATCCACTGTTCAGGGTGGCGATGTTATGCAGGAGAACATAACTGCGAACGTGTCGGAGGACACCATCACCCTGGAGTTCATGCGGCTGGATGGCGTGTTCGTGTCGCAGCTCGTCGATTTTACCAATGTGAGTTAACCTCACAATATTAGACAACAATTAATGTGTTAATCATAAGTATAAAGGAGAATAACTTTAAATAACGCACCAGAGTTCTCCTTAGTACATTATTTAAAACGGCAAGCAGTTTACCTATAGTACAATTCATTATCCATACTAATATTATAAATGTGAATGTGTGTGTGTCTGTTTGTCCGTCTTTCACGGCAAAACGGAGCGACGAATTGACGTGATTTTCTAAGTGGAGATAGTTGGAGGGATGGAGAGTGACTCCCCACTTCCCTAAAATGGGGGGTGGAACGCGCTAATCTCAGGAACTACTGGTTCAAATTGAAAAATTCTTTTTGAGTCGGGTAGCCTATTTATTGAGGAAAGCTATAGGCTATATAACATCACGATACGATCAAAAGGAGAGGAGCAGCAATAAAAAAATGGATGAAAACTGGCAGGCTGCGATGCGACGGGAAGGGTCAGGGGAGCAAATATTTGACGCGGACGAAGTCGCGGGTCAGAAGCTAGTTTCTAATAATTCCAATATTTTCTAACACAACCAACTTCATTAGCATTATTAATAAATTATCAATGGCTCCAATTAATTAACTCCAACTCTGTACAAAAATATGGAAAGCAGAATTTCTATAAATTCTCTAAAACCTAATTAATGCCCCATTCATTATCATTTATTGCTATTATTGAACAAATTTCAGCAGTTTATTGTTCAATGGTGAAAAATCAACATAATCAGAAGGCCAATTCTCATAATTAACAACATTCAAAATCTAGTTGATTGTTGCCAAGATGAGACTCATCTTGGTGACAATCAAATGTCAAAAAATTGTATAAAATGTATGGAAACTCTACATATTTTTGACAGTTTGAGACTGAGAACAGACTGTGATCATTTTTCAAATTAGGAGAGTTGTCTTCTGGAGTCTATTGAGAGGTTTCTGATAAAAGTGGTTCTTGCAGGAAGTGGAGGCAATGAAGCTGATAATTCCCGGTGAGGAGGAGCTGGGTCAGAGTGGGCACCAAACACTCTGCTTCCTCACCCATGCGGCACAGGCTGACTTCATAGCGCCCGACGCTATGGCTAAGTTGAGACAGGTACGTACTCATGGTGAGTAGTAATTGTTTTGTATAACACATTTATGTATGTCAATTTACAATTTATGAGCTTGTTGAGCAACATAAGTTAGAATACACACACATATGCACGCATACTAACATGACCCCACAACCACACTTCTTAGCTTTATGCTACTTTTATATAATTCTTTCGTTATGTATTAACTTCAGTCATAAAATTGTAGTAGAAGTATCAAGTCAATACTGTGTACAATACAGTTATAATATCCAATGGGGACTGGTACTGTACTCCCTTATACAGGTTATTTATTCTACGAGGGTGGCACTGAAAATTTCGGGAATCAAGGAAGTGACACAACATTACTATTTAAAAATGTATTCATTGCTTTTCGAAGTATTCTCCGCGAAATTTGACACATTTTTCCATACGATGGAACCAATCATTGAAGCAACCGTTCCATTCGGAAGTTGGGGTCTCCAAAATGGCCGTATTGTAGGCAGGCGTCCACAGCTTCTTCAGGTGATGAAAATCTCTGACCACGCAATTTATTCTTTATTTTAGGGAACGTATAGAAATCATTAGGGCTTAGGTCTGGGCTGTACGGTGGGTCTAATAATTCTGTTTTCTTGCTCTAATAAAAACTTTTTACAAAAAAAAAAACAACCGACTTCCTTAAAATAAACACTACAAAGTCAAAAATAACTTTAATTTCGGAAGTCGGTGGCAAAAACCTTAAATACAGAGCCTAAGACACCGACTTGCGAAATTAAAGTTATTTTTGACTTGAAAAAGTTTTTATTTTTTGACTTTTTAGTTGTGGTAGATACTCCGCACTAATCTAATCGCGTTATTCGTTCATTTGTCGCGCAAATACTTAATGGAAATTTAAGACTTATATGGTTTTCACATGGACCCCATCGTCTGAATGGAACCAAATTAAAATGGGACCATTCGGGAAGCACCAGCTTTCAAATAAAAAAAGAATCATCAAAATCGGTTCACCCAGTCAAAAGTTATGAGGTAACAAACATAAAAAAAAAAAATATACAGTCGAATTGATTACCTCCTCCTTTTTTTGAAGTCGGTTAAAAACTCTTTTGTTCTGTGCGCGGTGTGAGAACTCGCGTTGTCGTGATGGAGGATGATGCGGCGGTTGCGGTTCTCTTTACAGAGTTCAGAAACGACCTGTGGCAAACAAATGCTAGCATACCATTCTGCATTAACCGTTCTTTGTCCATCAAGAGGAATAGTCGCAACATGGCCGGTTTTGGAGACAAACGTAGCCACCATTTTTTTTTTGCAACACCGTGAATGAATAATTTTTGTTGGCTTTAACTCATTTTTGAACACCCAAACTCGTGACTGGTTTTTTGTTTCGTGTTCGTACGCGTATATCCAGGATTCGTCACCTGATACGATGTTGTATACAGCATTTGAGGACCCTGCGGGGAATCTTTCGAGAGTTCTGACGCACCAAGTAACGCGAGCCGCTTTTTGCTCTTCCAGAGCGAATGCGGTATCCATCGGGAAAACAACTTTTTTACACCTAATTTTTCATGCAAGATTATTTGTATTTAACTCATGCCAATGTGTAAAGTTGCCTGAATTTCGCGGTATGTCTAGTGATGGGCAGTGGATAAATACTCGGAGGATAAATACTCGAGTTTTTATCCGAAACGGATAAATACTCGTTTTTACTCATTTTTATCGGATAAATACTCAAAATGATGGATAAATATCTTTTTTGCGCATCGGATGATTATTTTAAAATGTTAATGACTTTTATTGTTATTTAGGCTTTTCAAAATACTACGTTATTACACTATTTAGTTCTAATGTCAATTCCCAGGGCTGTAATTGTGTCAGAAGTCCAAACGTCTCTAATAGAGCATGCTCTTTAGATACAAATTTAGAATCTTTCTTTGTTGAGAATGTAGAGAATAGCCACATAATTGTTTATCTCTGTCAAGAGCTTCTAAAAATCAAGAAAAATGCGGCGAAGACAAGTTTATTGTTGTTTGCCAACGCTATAAACATGCAAAGGGCTTTTCAATTAGGTAAAGGTGTTGAGCCCTTAAACTGCGCAGCACACACTAGTAATTTACTGGCTCATGGTGCACTGAAATGCGGTAATTTCAAAAATTTATGCAGATATGATAAAATCTTTAATAAAAAACAATTGGTTGTCTGTAAAGTCGGTATACGGACGATAATTTTACGTGATAATGTCTAAGTCTCTTTTACTCGGATGTATTTGTTAGAAACAATAAAATATTTGGTTTGTAATAACTTAAGATAGGAACTCAGTCATAGCACATCCCTAGCTTTTAGTATTTTGAGTGTGGTAGCATCCCTAGTGAAGGAGTGACCGAACAAATGGTTATGGCGAATTTTCTGTGTGAACCATTGTGTGTCGTAAAAGCATTTCTCCTAAAATCAGAATATTATACAGTGCTATAATAAAAGAATCAAGGCTTTTATTACAAAATCCTAACAGGTTATGGGCCCAGCGCTTAATAATCTGGTTTAGGTGAAGATTGCGGGAGTACCTTTTGATATAACAAAAAATCACCGGCCGGCACATCAACGTGAACGTGGCGGGTGTGGTCAGCGAGACAAAACTCGGTTATTGAGTTGTTGTCAATAGCAGCGTCTGAAGGAGGTCGTGTGGGGTGCAAAATAGCACGACATCAGGCAGCAGGCTTACGCGGAGGACCGGAAAAATGGATCATCACACAATGGCATTGGCGTCCAATTCGGCCATCAAATTGGAAGGTCAAAAAAACTGGAATGTATGGAAATTCCAGGTGACAGTCACGCTGAAAGGTTTAGACTTATATTCAGTGGTGAAAGGTACGGACATAAAGCCGGAAAGCAATGATGCAGGCTGGATTGCAAAGGATGCAAAGGCCCAAACTATTATTGTCACCAGGATGAGTGAGGCGGCAATGGTGCATATTCTAACGTGTGAATCTGCAGCTGATATGTGGCAGTAATTGCACAGTGTCTATGAATCAAGGTCTGCAACAAGTACAATGATGTTGCAACAAAAATTCCTACAATACAAGTTTGAGGAAGGAGATTTATCTGTCTATTTATCCAAACTCCAGGAGATGATTTGCCAACTGAAGCAGGCAGGAGAAGAGGTGTCGGATAAATTTATTATGACCAAGGTATTATTATCTCTGCCAGAGAAATATAGTCACTTTATATCGGCATGGGAATCGGTGGAGACCAGCAAACAAAACTATGATGATATGGTGGCTCGTTTGCTTGTCGAGGAAGAAAGGCTAAAAGTGAAAAACAAAGTTATGGAAGAAAAAGAAAGCATAGCATTGTATTCTAAAAAGAAAAGTCAAGGTTATGTTAGAAAATGTTATAAGTGTGGAAAATTGGGACACATATCTACAGAGTGTAGAAGTAAAAGTGAAGAAAAGCGGAAATGTTTCTTGTGTGGAAGCATAGGACATCTAAAAGTCGACTGTCCAAGACATAGGAATGAAGGGCAACAAGGAAAACATGAAAAATCTAAGGGAAATGCATTCATCATAGTGACTGCAATGACAACTGGAAGTGACTTTATAAACAATGATAAAAAGTGGATAATAGATAGTGGGGCAAGTGAACATTTGACAGGTCAACACTCTTTGTTCACAAACTATCTGTCACTGTCAACATCAGAGAGTTATGTTATTGTTGGTGATGGACGTCGCTTACCTGTTGTTGGTGTTGGTGATATTGAACTGAATGTGTTTAATGGTGACTCATATGTGAAATCAACATTAAACAATGTGTTACATGTGCCACAAATGAAAATCAATTTGTTCTCTGTAAACAGTGCTACAAAGAAAGGTTATAAGGTTACAATAACTGACCAACAGTGTTTATTTTATAAAGACAGCAAGCTATGTGCGTTAGGCAATCGTGAAGGGAACTATTATGTTTTAGAGGTGTCAAATAATATACATGAGAATGTAGCGGCGGTGGCAGCACTATCTGAGTGGCATGAGAGACTTTGTCACCAAAATGTAGAATATGTAAAGCAAATTCTCAATAAAAACAATATTGAGTACACAGGCGACAATTTCAAATGTGAGTCATGTCTAGAAGGTAAAATGCACAGACTTCCATTTACTAGAAGTGAGCAGCACACCAAAGAATCCCTTGAGATGGTTAAAACTTATGAAATAAGGAGCCTTTCTAGCCTTTGTGGCATCTAATGCCCGTGTGGCATTTGGAGCCTGTGTGGCACTTGGAGCCTGTGTGGCACTTGACGCCTGTGTGGCACCTGACTAGCCTGTGTGGCGCTTGACTAGCCTGTGTGGCACCTGACTAGCCTGTGTGGCACTTGACGAGCCTGTGTGGCGCTTGACGAGCCTGTGTGGCGCTTGACTAGCCTGTGTGGCGCTTGACTAGCCTGTGTGGCGCTTGACTAGCCTGTGTGGCGCTTGACTAGCGTGTGTGGCGCTTGACTAGCCTGTGTGGCGCTTGACTAGCCTGTGTGGCGCTTGACTAGCCTGTGTGGCGCTTGACTAGCCTGTGTAGCTACTAAGTTAGGGTTAGGAATAAAACAAATGGATGTATGTGGAGCCTTTTTAAATGCAAAACTTGATGAGGAATTGTATTTAATTTTACCAGAGGGTACAGATACTAAGTATGTTAGACTTAATAAATCTATTTATGGTTTAAAGAGGTCTCCAAAGTATTGGAATAATACTTTTAATAATGTTATGTTATCTATGGACTATAAGCAGTCAGATAAGGATTATTGTTTGTATTCAAAATGTGAAGGTGATAAGAAAGTTTTTTTGTTATTATATGTAGATGACATTCTCTATTTTGGTAATAATGTAGAAGAAATGTGTAACTTGAGAGATATTTTGTGTAAAACTTTTAAAATGAAAGAGTTAGGAGCAATTAGTAAATTCTTGGGCATTGATGTCAAACAAGACTTAAATAAGGGGAATACTGTTATATCACAAAGTGAGTATTTGAGAAAACTGTTGTCACAATATAATATGTTGGATTGTAAGATATTAAAGTTACCAATTGATAAAAATTATAATTTTCATGTCCTAAAGAGAGATAAGTCAGAAAGTGTAGAAATAGAGAGTAAATGTAGAAGACTAATAGGGAGCTTGATGTATGCAGCTATGGGCACTAGGCCAGATATCTGTGCAGTAGTTAATATCTTGAGTCGTTATCAGAGTTGTGCATCTGAGCTTTTGTATAAATTATTGTTAAATGTATTGAGGTATGTAAATGGAACTTTAGATTTGTGTTTGATATACTATAGAGATTGTAACAATGATGTTGTAAGCTATGTTGATAGTGACTGGGGTGGTTGTAATGATAGAAAATCTACATCAGGGTGTATTTTTAAAGTGTTTGGTTGTTCAGTAATTTGGTATTCAAGGAAACAGGCAACAGTTGCACTGTCTTCAACTGAAGCTGAATATATAGCTTTGTGCTTAGCCACTAGTGAGGCTTGTTGGTTGAAGTCCATTATGTTAACATTTGGGTTTCGGGTAAACATAATTGTGTATGAGGACAACCAGTCTACTATCAAAATGGCACAGATGGCCACTGGTAACTCTAGGGTAAAACATTTGGAGATTAAGCAGTCATTCATTAAAGAGAAATTAGAAAAGAAAATTATAGAGTTAAAATATGTGAATACCAGTGACCAACTTGCAGACATATTTACCAAAGCTTTAGGAGGGATATTGTTTATGAGATTAAGGGATAAATTGTTCGATACATATAGGTAGGTCATATTGTTAAGGGGATGCATACAGTTAAGGGTAAGACAGTTGAGTAATTTCTGTAAGTAAAAATGCTGGTTTAGCTTGAAAATATTTTATTGAGGGGAAGTGTTAGAAACAATAAAATATTTGGTTTGTAATAACTTAAGATAGGAACTCAGTCATAGCACATCCCTAGCTTTTAGTATTTTGAGTGTGGTAGCATCCCTAGTGAAGGAGTGACCGAACAAATGGTTATGGCGAATTTTCTGTGTGAACCATTGTGTGTCGTAAAAGCATTTCTCCTAAAATCAGAATATTATACAGTGCTATAATAAAAGAATCAAGGCTTTTATTCCAAAATCCTAACAGTATTGGCCGATGGAGTGGAAGAGAGATAGATTTCACAAGTCGAACGCTAAGGTCGATCGTGCCTCTCTATCGCTTGTTTCGCGCTCTCGCTTACACGCTCGGTTCAGGCGAAACATGACAATGCGTCATTCTTTTCCGTGCGTTCAGCCAGCGTTCATCGATTTATAAGACAGTCAAAAAATCACAAGAACTAAACCCAAAAACCACGATCGAAGCTACAACAAATCTTAGAACAAAAGGTAACGGGAGAAAAGTTAAGCCTGCTATGCTACACAATACAATAGGGGAGCTATCTACGATCACTAAGGAGTATGAAAAATAGAAAAGGCGCTCTCTCAGCGTACGCAAAAGAAAAATATATCGTCAAGTCAAATGCTACAAGCAGCTTTGCTTGACGATAATTTTTGGGATTAGGTATATCAATGCATATCTGTTTTTGAACCCATAACAGAACCTGTCTTCCAACAAGAGTCCAACAAATGCAATGCACTTCTAGTGTTAATAATATTTAAGGATTTGAAATCAACACAAAATGGGTTATATTTACAGACAGATACTGATAGTGAGTCATTGGATTTGAGAAAATCTGAAAGCAGGTTTCAGTAAATTTTACCACTGTGTAGATCGCCTGGAAGATACGGTACAGCATAGAGTGGAGGTTTGCCCTGCTTGGGCGGAGCAACGCCGTATCCTCGTAGAGGCGATTAGCGGCGGTGATCTCTCGCGTCCGGCCCTGGTGCAGGCCATGGTATGGAGTGAGAGGGCATAAGAAGCTGTCACCTCCTTCTGCGAAGAAGTAAGCCTCTCAAAGGAGGAGGTGGAGCGCGTTAGGGAGAGTCAGTCTGTGCGCCCTCATGTCCCTAGCCACCGTAGGAGGAGACGCCCCGGGCGTCGGGAGTTCATTGTGGACTCTTGGCCACGGTAGCCATGGGCTTGCGGGCGGCGAACCACCCATTGCTCGCCACGGGGGAAAAGAACAGGCCCGTGTCGACGGCGCATTGTGTTCCACGCGCGCCTCAAAGAGATGTCATTACATACTGAAGGGGACCGATGCCTGCCAGGGTTGCGGATCTGTTTAAAAGAGGTACCCTGGCACAAGCAACTAAAAGGAACACAGGTGGGTTTTAGTCAGTAAAAGTTTGACATGCCTTTCATATTGGCGATAGCAGTGGTGGTCCGGTGGTATCAGCCCCGACTTACAACTTGTAGGTCGTGGGTTCGCACTCAGGCAGGCGCTTTACTTATGGTAAATAATTACATCACCACTGGTCTCAAAACTGCATATTGCTCGCTGAATCCATATCCTACAATGTCGACAACCTCGCGAACCAAGTCATTTGATTTGTTTATCTTTCTCGACTTTCACGAGGTAGTTTTTTTTTATTTTTACAATGATTTAAGCGTTACTTAAATAGTTTCTACCTACCCCCATGGGAGAAAGGCATGAGTTCATGTATGTATGTGAAAAACCAATGTACAAATGTATGATTTTATCTAACTTTGACAGTGATTGACTAACTGTATTCATAATTGAATGAAATTATTGTCAATATCGGCGTTTTGTAATTGTTAAAATGATTAATAAGGTACGATACAAATCTGCATTGTCTATTTTTCATTAATTTTAATCCTTTTGTTAGTAAAATGACAAAACTTACGTTACGAAAACATAAAATAGTATTTATCCGCTGTTTTGGATAAATACTCAGTAAAAACGGATATTTATCGAGTATTTATCCATTTTGAGTATTTATCCGGATAAAATCCCAACACTAGGTATGTCACATGTCGATCTTCCTCAATCAGCTTACGCACAGCTGCATTAAAGCGGCTCCTGCCCAATCTGGGGGGTCCAAACGCCTCCTGCCGGAGGCTCTACACGGGGGTCGTGCGGTCCATGGCCCTCTACGGGGCACCGGTGTGGGCGCCCTCATTGAGGCTGCGCCCAGCGCGCCGGTTGAGTGCAGCCCAGAGGGTCATGGCCATCCGGTTAATCCGGGGATACCGCACGATCTCGTGCGAGGCGGCGAGCCTCCTTGCCGGAGTGCCGCCATGGCATCTGGAGGCAAAGGTCCTCGCGCACATGTGGGAGTGGCGCGAGGAGGCGAAACGCCGGGGCGAAACTCCGCTGCCGCGACAAATCGCGGCACGGCGGACAGAGCTCCGGTGTGATCTCATGGCGACATGGCGGGTACGATTGTCGCAACCCAGTGCTGGGCACGCCACAATTGCGGCGGTAAGTCCCCTCTTTGAGGAGTGGATAGAGAGGCGTCACGGCGTGCTCACCTTCCGCCTGACGCAGGTTCTCACCGGGCATGGGTGCTTCGGTGGGTTCCTGTTCAGGATAAAGCGGGAGGATACGTCCGGGTGTTTCCATTGCGAGGATCGTCTGGAGGAGACGGTGGAGCATACGGTGGAGGTGTGCCCTGCCTGGGCGGAGCACCGCCGTGTCCTCGTGGAGGCGATCGGCGGCGGCGACCTCTCGCGTCCGGCCCTGGTGCGAGCCATGGTACGGAGCGAGAGGGAATGGGAAGCCGTGGGAGCCGTGGGAGGAGGCGGGGCGCGTGAGGGAGTGGCAGTCTCTGCGCCCTCACGTCCCTAGCCGTCGCAGGAGGAGACGCGTCGGGAGTCGATTGCGGACTCCCGGCCACCGTAGGCGCGAGCTTGCGGGTGGCGAGCAATGGGTAGCTCGCCGCCCGGTAAGGACCAAGCTCGGGTCGACGGCGCGCAGTGTTCCACGCGCGCCTCAAAGAGATGTCAGCAGCAGTGTAGGGGTCTACTAGGACCGATGCCTGCCGGGGTCGCGTGATTTTTCGAAAGAGATACCGTGACCCTGGCACATGGGCAACTGATGGAACACGGGTGGGTTTTAGTCAGTAAAAGTCTGACACGCCCTCCCGCTCCACCCAGAGCGGGAGAAGTCATTTGATGATTTCCCATCCTGAAAAAAAAAAAAAAGACCGAGAATCATTTAAAAAAAAAATGGTATTCGATTTTGAAAACAAAGGAGTTTTCAATTAAAAATATTTTAATATGACAGTGCAGCCTATGTATAACCTAGCTGGGAATGCAGAACCTCACCACCATTTCAGTTGTAGTTTTAGTCAATTTGTCAACCCTTTAAACTGTACTACGATGCTCTTATGATGAATAAACAATTTTTTTTATTTTTTACTAATTATGTATCTAATGAATGTATGTATTTCCAGAAAAACCCAGGCACAATTCGTGTGGCGGAAGAAGACAAAGGCTGGCGGCAAACAACAGCGAGCGCATGGGCGGGCCGCTCCACGCGCCTGCTGTCCGCGCCCGCCGCGCGCCACTGCGGCGCCGCGCGCGAGCGCGTGTTCCTGCGCGCCGCCGACCTGGCGCGCTGGGCTCCGCGCCCAGGTCAGTGCCTGTCAGCCTCCTATACAGATCCCAGCAGTACTTTTCAAGCATGCAAGAACATACCTCCCAGATTCCTCTTTTCTGAAAATAAATTTAAAAGTACCTTATGGTAATATACATATAGCGCGCCTGACTCTGCCATCATCAATGCTTTTTGTACTGGACCATACCTGGGAACCTTCTATTTAGAGTCAAAGGCCAACTTAAAAAAAAAAAACCTATTTAGTACTGTTGCATGAACCCAAAAGCACAATATTTAGCTTGCGTAACATTGTGTGCTACCATAAACAGATGTTTCACACCAAAAACGAAAGTTGTTTACCAGAAATATTTTTTTCTGAAAGTTTAGTTTGATGTTTAAAATGACATAATGGCTATGTGATGGGTCTTTCACACCCTGTTTGTATCAAACTCAGCATTTATTTCAAACAAGCCAATAATAGGCACATTCGAATTGCCATACTTTTCGGTTGTATATGGAAAGTAATATTTCCTGTCTCAAGCTGAACTCCTTGATTTGACTAGCAAGTCTTTGATGTTCAAGGTGGAACGTACTAAATGTGTTAGTCGGTAGCAGTAACCAGTATAACAATATTGTATTTAGGCATGGACCAGTCATCGTATGCGACTGCAGTGACGCCCTTCCCCGCGCATGCGCTGTCCTCCGATGCGACGGACGGCAAGCCCGTAGTCGGCGCGTGCGTCTCCGAGACAGACCATACTAAAGAATGTATTTGTCACTTAGAGGTGAGAGTATAGTTTTATACTATTTTATTGACTTCATAATAACGGGTGTAAGGGACAGCCCTCCACAAACTGATGGGATGGATTCAGTATATCATACTAAGATGACCAGTAAAAGAAATTATTTCAGGACCGTTATGGGAATCCAATATACCTGATTTGTTTTATTTTCTCACAAGCAATGTATCTCGGATCAATTCGGAAAGCCGCCTTTGTGCAATCGCCGACGAAGAGTTCGATGAACTCTGTAGTTAGACGGGAAGTGAACAGCTGATTTTACGCGTCGTTCGTTAGATTATTTCAACATCCATTGCTGCTTTTTTGATTTTAGCCGTATTATTTACATAATGGAGTGCTGCTTTCAGAGAATGTAATTTTACATTGAAATAAATCTGAAAAAGCTGAAAAAAAAGTAAAAAAAAATAAAAAAATCCGGAGTAAAATTCCGCTGGAATATGATTCAAAATAAGGAGCTGAATGCACTCTGTCAGTTTGTGGAGGGCTGTCCCTTACACCCAGTATAACTATTCTTATGGTGTACATTAGGGTGGAGCGAAAAAAAAAATTTTGGTTGTGGGTGATCTAATAGTGAAAAATGTATGCCTTTTAGACTTAAATTAATCCATGCAAAATATTATTTGATTTGATTAACAGTAACAGCCTCCGCAAGGTCATTGAATTTTTGAAAAAAGAAAGATTTTAGATTCCAATTTGACGAAATGTAAATGTGTGAAATTTTAATAAACTGACCGATTTTATTCCCAAAAATTATTGCAGTTACAGTTTATTTTCGAAACATAACAAAAAGACTGCATAAACTTATGTTTATAATTTAAAATAAGAAAGTGAGGGCGCGCGGGAGGGTACGTAGTACCTAACTTTGGTTTAGCGAAAGGAATATAAACTGCGATGATAGGGTTCCAGTCACATGAAGGCATTTCACAACATCATCTTATGGCAATCGGTTGGGATGGTACCAATGTGAATACTGGCAAGTATGGGGATGTTATAAGACTATTTGAAAAAAAGCTATTTGTTTACTCCACATGACTGAACTTAATTTGAAACAATTCGCTGATTTGCGAGAATAACGACGTAATTCTCAATTCTGTCAAATTGAATACTGTACGCCAAACGACGATAAATCTATGATAATATCAAAAACAGAGATGCAACACCAATAAGGAATCAACGTTCGTTAGTTCGCCGTTTCGAAATTGTTCGTTGCATCTCTGTTCACGACAAAATATCAAAGATTAATGATCGTTTGGCATACAGTATTCAGTTTGACAGAATTTTAAATTATGTCCCAATCCCGCAAACCAGCAACTTGTTTTTTCATCTTGACTGAGGTACTTCGTGGCCTAAGTCTTACACTGGAATATTGGGGAAAGCAATTGAGACCTGTGAAAATTGCCTGGTAAAAAATAATCTGCGTATTGAAGGATAATTGATGGAAGATTTGAGTACAAATCAACAGAACTTGCACAAGATTGTCTCAGCGGTAGTTTCGGGCGATTTCCCAGAAGATCTAGCAATCAGATCTCCAGGCAAAATGTCACATGCCCTTTGGCTCACACGTGCCAACCTACGATTGTATGTTACAACAGAGACACCATCAAAAACTTGACAACTTTATCTACATTTGTAGTAAAAGTTTACTCACCATCTTAGTTCTATATAAAAAATATACCATCATGCAAAGATGGCACGCAACATCTTTTTAACATGATTAAAGCCTTCAGAGGACATAAAGGTTTTTGATCCTATCATTCAACGCAATAGCTATTTTGCACATCTCGAGAGCATTCTCCTTGCAACAGACAGGAAGCACATTTGAGAACTGGCAGCTCGGCGCATATTTAAGGCACGCAAGATGAACACCTATAATGTTTGAAGTACCGTCTATAAATTTCAATCCTTCAACATATATTTGATTAATAAATTGGCAGGAAATAATAACTGAACGTAGTCGGTGGACTACGAAAAACTTGTCTGACTAAGAAATTCAGTCTATCGTTGAATCAAGTGGTGAGGATGAAGTGTTGTTCACGGGGCTTCCATGCCATACTTAAACTCTTAAACGGGCTATAAAAGTAACGACGGAAGCTGCCACTTCTCAAAGTACAAAAAAGTCACGATTGGGTGTAATAAAAGCCAAAATGGAATCACGGAACGAAATGCCAAAATTTGAGACTAAAAGAGATTTTCGTGCAAATTAATTGTATTTTTTAATAATAGTTTTTTTTTTTTAATTCGTGATTTTGTGATAAATAAACATCTGAATTATATATTTTGTATTCTTTATTCACCCATTTACCGTTAAATTACGTTTAATATTTGGCCTATCTGTACTAGACTATTTTCATTAAAATAAAAAAATTGAGGTCAGTGCGGAGGCAGAAGATAATGATCAAATTGATTGAAAAAATGTATTTATTTCAACTTTAATATAAGGCACCAATCCCCCTCTATTACAAGAAAAAATCTCACAAAAATTTTTTTTTCATACTTTCATGCTCCACCCTAGTGTACATATCCCCCCCCGCCCTTTTACAGAAAGGCTTTTGGCTATGTAATAACAGCTGCATGGTTCGATCGATCAGATTAGTCCGTTTCGCGGTTGGTCCGTGGGTGGGCGTCCATCTTTACATCCCATTACCCCTCCGTGCCTGGAAAGCACGTCTACCGTTAGCCAATGTACCTACGGACGTAATAAAATAGCGGCGACATTTTTTCGCACTCTGAATCTTCAATGCACAGGTTCGCAGCATCGAACTGTGTTCTTTGGACGTGCTGAGACTCATTCTCGCTGCAATCTATTAGATTCTCAATGTTTGGCTCAATGCCGCGAGTAAAAAAACCAGCGTGCGGGTAAATTAGTGTTGCAAAGGACTCGAGTCCCCGAGTCGTAATTTTAAAGACTCAAATCAATTATGCAAGACTCAGTCAGTATGCTCAAAAGGCTCGAAGTCTAAGAAGTTAGAGTCGGGCACTCGAGTTTTAAAATGAACTCGAGTCTTAAAGAGCAACTTGGAGCATGAAGATGAGACTAGTAGCGCATCATTCGAAAAGACTGATAGGGGGTTGTGTAACCGCCACTTGTGAACTACGTATCACATCGCGCAAGCAGATTTTACCGTTCAACGACCCGACATCCATCCACATTTTAATATTTTTTTTTCCCCTTTTCAATATTTTGTCTTATTTTGGTCTTTTGTTGCTTTGTATTTTTAGTGTTTTTATAATTTTGTATTGAAAAAGCTGAAAAAGCTATCTTTTTATATTATTGCATAAGGTTTTAATAGTGTTTACTCCCGGGAGAGGGCACTGACTCTTGTAACACAGGTTAATCACCTAGCACAAGTGTCAGAGACTTCACATTTATTGTAACAATCCTATAGAAAAAAAAAAAAAAAAAACACTGTCCGGCAGTTGCCCAGACACGACACCTGTCTTCTTGGAGAATCCTCCCTTTTCTTCGGAGGTTGATTGATTTTTACACCCTGTTCCTCATACGTCCAAAGTTGCTCCATGTAAAATACTGATATTTAACTATATCCGGTTAGAATGGAAGCCAACCTCAACATAGTTGCGATAAGGCTAGGCAGATGATGATTTAAGAATCCTTCTAGTGTTCCAATATAGTTAAAGCTAATATTATAAAAATTACAACAGGTTTGCGTCAACTGGTATCCTTGTGGATTGAAATACTGCAAGGGTAAGCCACAAGGGGGACTGAGCTACCGGTGCGGCATCAAGACATGCCACCGCTGCTACCGGTACCACTTGTACGTGCGGCGGCGCGACGCCTGCCCCAGCTACACGTGACGGCGCGACCGCCGGCCGCCGCGCCGCCGCGTACTCTGCCAAACTTATCATCTAGTCCTCATATATATAGCTTTTATATATTTTTATAAAGACTCTGTTCTGTGACCAGCGACAATACTGTGCATCCATTCTTGTAAATATTTTGTTACAAAGCTAGTAAATATACAGAAATAAGTTATAAGAATAAACTTTTGAATACTATTTATTTACATGTTTTATTTCTAAAAGTACCACTAAACTATATTTACTTGTTCCTAGCACTCAATACAATGCCATAACATACACACCCAAAAACTGTGTATTACTTGAGGTGCGGGTGTTGTCAACACAAATTTATATTAAGTTAACAGTAAAGTGTAAAGTTATGTATTTCATAATTTGAAATACAATAAAATTAAGCAATGGATTGCATATTTTGCAAAATGTAATATTTAACAGGTGGTAAAGAAAGCTCTGACAGAACCATGTGATGTTCATACTAGTTTTTCAAGGTCAAGTTATTTTTATTTCTATTGCTTGGCTGTAACTGTGTTGAAATCACTTGGGAAGCACACATACTTTCTATATTATTTAACACTGATTAAGAGCATCCAGGGAAAGGATCATGCCTGTTCTTTCTGAGCACAAACTGTATCTTGCGCTCCATGTCTTCATTGTAGATGGCTTTGCATCGTTCATGGTTCACACGTCTTCTTGTCTGGAATCAATTTTACAAGTGACTCACTAAATTACATAAGAACTCCAATAAAGTGCAACAATTAATTGATATTTGATCTTAAAGATAGATAGTATTCTCTTTATAATGTACACCTTAAACTTAAAAGGGTTGGTTATACACCTCCAGTGGTTGTTTACGTAAACAGCCTTCTTATCCATCAATGATTCTTGTCATTGGACCCAATCATACTACATCCTGTTTTAATTATAAATAAAGTGTTTTCAGTGTTAATGGAGTTAAGGTATTCTGTAGTTTCTGTCTCCTAGCTATGGAACATTTTTTAAACTAATAACTATTTAGGTCACGGTCGGCCAAGAAAGCGGTGGCGAGCCGACCTAGATGCGTACCGCGACGATTGGTTAGAAGTGGCGCAGGCAAGAGTTCCTGGAAGAAATTGGGGGAGGCCTTTGCCCAGCTGTGGGACAGAATAGGCGAAACAAAAAAAAAAAGCATTTTGGAGCACAAATAATATGAAAATTCCTACCAGTTGCTTTGCCCTACTGCTCTGCTCAAAATATATAAGTAAAGCAGGCACATTATAACTACCTGGTAAGGTTTCTCGTAGTATCTGGTGAGCCTGTACTGCTCCAAGATGCCTTCCTTGCCAAGGATTCTGTTCACCAGCCGGCATGCGTCATCCACATTGTTGTTCTTCACAAACACAGTGCGCGCGATGAATGAAGGGTGGCGGTTCGACAGCAGCCTAAGAGTTACAAGCATTTTGTTTCAGCAAATTGCAATATTGATACTATTACAAATTCTACACATAATAGTTAGGTTAGGAGAATGTCAGTGTCAAATGTCAAACTGTCGGCAGTGACAGTAAAAATTCTTTTACGAAGTCAGCTATTTCTCAGTCACAGAAACAATAATGCTAATTTATTATTAAATAAATTAGCACTCCTTAATTAATATATTTACAGCATAAAAATAGTGCTGTGTATTTCTGCAAAAAAAGAATGTATCACTCTCTGACCGCTATCACCCCAAGTAATTTATTTGAATTTATTTAATCCACTGCCTCTACCAAACTCAGACCTACCCGGACCTACCCGATTAATTGTTGTTAACCTGGCGGCAAAATTCATTTAAATGTTGAATATGAATAATATGAATTTGTAGCTAAAATCCAGTGCAATCATCAAAGGCCCAGTGTACAGGCCCAGTTTTATTTAATTTTCTACGTGTATTTACATACACCTTTATTATCCTATTATGTTATTAGCTTAGACGTTTTTAGCTTAGAACTTTGTAAAAGTTTTGGTGCTTTATTATTTATCATTATGGAAAATGACAGTGATTCTGACGATAGTTCAGCAACAGGCCGCTGCTACAATGTAGCCCTACACGACCGATGTACCACGACTGATATGAAACGCATAAAGGATATGTTTAATGCGGCATACAATAACAAAATGACGGCAACAGAATTCAGAAACTTACTCAGAAAGATGTTGAAAATAGAGTATGATGATGACGAATTCAACATATTATTTTTAAAGGTTTTTAGGTTTATAATAAGTTAAGCAAGCTCAATGTATACATACCTATCGGTTACGCCATTCGTCACACTTGAACATAATCATTCTAATTTGAATCTGTGTACGAAATACAAAGGGGAGTTATTTCTTCGCCCTACCAAGCTACCACTTTTTCGTTTTAGCTAGGTAGGTACCTAAAACATTTTACCCGATTGCCAAGATGGGTTAGATATTTATACAGTGGATCAGAGGACCGCTATTGAATCAAATTATTCTCAGTTATGGAAGCAGCTTTCCAGTCATAAAACATGTCTAGTAGGTTTGGTTGTGGGGACGTTCGCATACGTATTTTAGCCAAATAACATTTTATTTTAGATAAAACCTTATTATCACTGTCACTTATTATCACACTCAACATTAGATAAACAGAAGCCGCACGGGTGAGATCGACTGGGACGAGCTGGTTTCTCACCTAATCCTGGGCTACTTCGGCAACGACGCGGGGAACCAGCGGGGCTCGCTGCAGCCGCCCATCTTGGGCCGGCCCGAAGTCCTGCACTCGGAACACAGACATCCTATATCCAGGATATGCTTTTGCCCTGATGTTGCTAAGGTTTTTATCTCAATTCTTATCTTTTCAAGCCATGTTCCTAATAGTTTACTCACGACGGATTTAACATACCTATGTTACACCGTGTTCCAAATTCTCTAAGTAAGTATTAGAACTTACTAGTGATCATTCCCTCATGTACAAAATGTATCCCTATCATTATTTTCTTGCTATGAATTTTACTAGTATGCCGATATCACCGTACACAGGATCGCAGTACAGACCCGATGCAAGGCTCATACGTAACGGCGAGCCGCGACGGCATGGTCAACTGGTGGTCGCTCGACATGAAGCTGTTGAGGACCGCTAACTCCTCCAACCGTTAGTAGCATTATCCTACTTAAACAATATGTTGACTATATATAATTACTTATATTAGGTCTTTACCTATGAAATTGCCGTTCTGCAGTACTGGCCATTTCAAATCAAAATAATTTTTGTTTGTCTTAAGAATTCTAATTTCAAATTAATTTTATTTTAAAAACATGGAATTCTTTTTCCAAAAGTAGTCATTTGTTTATTGATTAGTGTTACATTTTCAACGCATTTCAATCTTTTTCGTCATCATGGATACGTTAAAAATTCGAGTAATTATGGAATATGAGTACCGTCGTGGCAGCAACGCGGCACAAGCGGCACGCAACATCAACGACGTTTACGGAGCTAACACTACAAACCAACGCACCACCTGTTATTGGTTTGCTCGTTTCCGTTCTGGAAATTTCGACCTGAAAAATGAACCTCGCGGTCTTCCGAAGACTTTGGTCGACAATGACGAATTAAAGGCGATTGTGGAAGCTGATGATACACAATCTACGGCTGAATTAGCAGCAGCTTTCGACGTTAGCGTCAAAACAATATTGGTCCATTTGCGTCAAATTGGCAAGGTAAAAAAGCTTGACAAATGGGTGCCCCACGAACTCAATGATCGCCAGCGCGAAGTACGCGTCGAGACGTGCCTTGCACTGCTCAACAGACACACAAATGAAGGAATTTTGAACCGCATTGTTACCTGCGATGAAAAATGGATTCTGTTTGATAACCGCAAGCGCTCAGCAAGTTGGTTGGATCTTGGTTCAGCACCTAAACAATGCCCTAAACGAAAACTTACCCCTAGAAAAGTGATGGTCACTGTTTGGTGGTCTAGCGCCGGTGTGATTCATCACAGCTTCTTACCAAACGGGGTGAGCATTACTGCAGATGTGTACTGTGAAGAACTGAACTCAATGATGGAGAAGCTGGCACATCTCCAACTAGCAGTGGTCAATTGCTCGTCTCCGCTGCTCCTGCACGACAACGCGCGACCTCATACTGCACAGCACACGTCTCCAAGTTGCAAGAACTGGGGTTGGAAGCTCTCCGTCATCCGCCCTACTCACCAGACCTTGCGCCTACAGACTACTACTTTTTCCAGAATTTGGATAACTTCCTGGCGGGAAAAAAATTCAATACCCGAGAGGCAGTACAAAATGCCTTTGAAGAATTTGTTGCCTCCCGTCCAGCTGATTTTTTTAAGAAGGTCATCAATAAACTGCCACTGCGTTGGCAAAGATGCATTGATTGCATGGGTGATTATTTCGATTAATAAAAATAAAAAATACTTGAAAAAAATTCGTTTAATTTTTTTCATACAAAACGGCATTTTCATAGGTAAAGACCTATTATATTATCTATACGGCGGCGCGGCGTACCACCAGCATGCGTAGCATGACCACCGTAGAAAGGGGTTTTGTCAACGGAAGAACAGACAAAATTACAGATTGTAGAAAGATTAAAGACAGAATTAAAGATTGTAGAAAGATTAAAGACAGAATTAAAGATTGTAGAAAGATTTGTACCGTTTTATGCTGGCGTAGCATGACAGTTCTATATCTATTCTACCAAGAATAGACAAAGTTTTTTCTATGGTGGTCATGCTCAGGCGCGGTCGCAGCCTATGATTTTGGGGGGGGGGGGGTCACCATGAGTACTGAAGAATATTTTTAGGAAGGTACATCTCCTCGTTGGTCTAGTAGTCGAAAGCGCTAGTGATGAGCATGAGGTCCCGGGTTCGATTCTCAGGTCGGGAGTATTATTGGGTTTTTCAGGCAAATCGTTCATGGCCTCGACAGCATGGCTGACTTTGGGGGGGGTCATGACCCCTAGGACCCCCCATCTCGGACCGCGCCTGGTCATGCTACGGGTGCAGCGGAGTATATAATCCGCCGAATAATGGTATTATCGTGAATGTTCACGTCACGACAGGAACATTAAATGTATGAAAATAAACAGGCTGGCAGAGACATCGAAGCTGCCAAACTGAAACCATGGAATCAGATGATTGACTCCCTAGTATTGATCATTTTCATCAGTTAAAAAAAAACACTGCTATTTTATAGAAAAGTGCAATGCTTAAATACATATAAGGTGTATCTATTCATACACGAAATATTTTAATAGGTACACCTGTAGGTGGTAAAGAAGCTACAGCAACGAAAAAAAAATTTTTTCTAAATGTATTTTTTTCAAAATTTAATATTTATAAATTGTTTGACACACATAAGAAATACTGGCCCCTTCTTATTTTTTACGGCCCGAGACACCACGGCCATGCTCGTGCTGTCCAGTCGCCGCCCTCACAGCGTCAGGCGGGCCATTCATGGAATTTGGAGTAAAGGTTTTATGAAAAATGTCTCAAGCAGTTTTAAAATTATAATAATTACGAAAATTCAAAAACGCTTAGATAAACATTTTCTTTTTGCTTCTATAGCTTCTTTACCACCTACAGGTGTACCTCTTAAAATATTTCGTGTATGAATAGATACACCTTATATATGGAATGGCTAGTTATCTTTTTAATAACCCATGAAAAATTTCAGACCACGAGGTTTGGAAACATACGTATGCTGAATCCATGGCTATAGTTTTCGCGTTGATGTCCCTGCCACCCTGTACGAAGACGCTTTTTAATTTCCGTCCACGATAACGTTATACGTGCACATACATATTTATGGAAGTGGACGTACACGATAATATCGTTATGTTACAAATGATGAAAGCATACTTTGTGATCAGATGAGCTCTTCCACAGCCCACCTGAAGGTCAACACCACGTGGGTGACGGACATGGTGTGCATGCCGGACGTGAACATCATCGTCACCAGCTCCACGGAGCGGGACCTGCGCTTCTACGACTGCACCGCCAAGACCTTCACCTTGAAGATCGTCATCACCAGCTGGGAGTACATGGCAAGAATTTTTCAATATTTTTAGATTTCCTAAAACCGGATACGGTGCACCCGTTTGGACAATAGAAAGTGGCGCAGTGAGCTGTCGTAGGATAAGAAGAGGCGCTACATACGTGTGACGTGCTTCTTCCTGTGGCACGTTAACGGAGGGTAGAAATACATAACTATACCTACCTAGGTAACTATAACTTAACAATTAGGGATTCATCCTTTCTTCTTGTAGTACTGTGCACTTTCGGTTACAGATAAGTTCACATTTCTCAGATCTGCACCATGTCCTATTACTTCGATAAGGAAGATGTGGATCAGTGCAAGCTGATCTGCGGAGACGTCGGCGGCAATGTCCGGGTTCTTCTGTTCTCGGCGAAGCTACGCGGCCCCTTCAAAAGCGATGCTGGACGGGCTTTGAAGAAGCTACGATATGTTGACCTGCAGAAGACGGTAATTAGCAAATTTCCTAGTAACTAACAGCTGTCACATCGTGGTCAGACCGGATCCTTAAATAAAAGTGGAGAGTAAATGTAGTTCTGTCCCACAAACAATGCGGGACTTGACATCTTGTCCAGCGTAACATAACCTGCTGTTTGCACGCTACAGGAGTTGATGGACGCTACTGCAAATGCTAAGCTCATAGCCAAATTCTTGGCTAAGAAGAATAAGAGAATAAAAGTGACCTAATGTGGTAAGGATGATTTCATCGTGAGTCTTCAGTCCTTCACCCTTAACACCTGGGCTCCTTGTTGCAGCCCCGAATACTTCCAGAGCTTCGTCTGAGAGACCTCGCGTGCTTGCATCCGGAGTGGGTGCGGCAGGTGTCATACTACGAGTCGCTACACTGTGTGGTCTCCTGTGCCACCTGCCCCGACTCACTGCTCATGTGTGACCTGGAGGGCTCCAAGACTCATAATATGTTCAGAGTTGAAAAGGCGAGGCAGCTCTCTTATTGTTTTTTATTTATTTGACACTAACTGCCGCCCGCGGTTTCGACTGTGCGGTGGTCAGAAGTGTTCCCATGGAAATTCATTCAGCCTTAAGGGCTGGTGGGTGGGTGGCGTGAAAGGACTGACAAACAAAGTACTTTAGTAATAGGTAAGTATGGAAGTATAATAGGTAGTTATTTGTTATACAAGAGTGCAAAGTTGTTTTTTAACCGCGTGTTCAATTTTGATGACCGAGCAAGCGAAGGATTCTAAAATTGAATCACGAGCGCAGCGAGTGATTCAAAATTAGAATCCTGAGCGTTAGCGAGGGAATCAAAAGAGCACGAGGTGAAAAATCTTTGCACTCGAGTGCAACACGTAACTTTTCATTCCACCTCAGCGAGGAAATGGCTAAATGCAAAAAAAAAACCTTTACAATCACAAGATAGGTACACTTTTATTTCAGTTTAGGTATTAATTACTACATTATGACAGGTAAGTATTACAGAATAATCTTTAAATTATAACAAAATAATACTAAGGTATAATTAAGAAAATTTTAAAGTAACGTTGCTACAGTTATTTAAATTGAGTGTAATATTTTTGTTTGGTACTGTAATATTGGTGTTAGTCACTTGTGTACTGTTTTTCGGTAAACTATCTGTCATACTTAATAGTTGTACCGATTCATCGGATTCCCTTGGCGTGAATGTTGGAGAGAGAGGGAGATGGTTAGGTGTTTCATAACGGCTTATTTTTGATGTAGAAGGGCCAGTCCAAGGATCCGATTGAGGCTCTTTCAGTGTAATGGCTCCTACGATGCCTTCACATATTTTAGACTTATTTTGGATGGAATCCTCTATGTATCCCTCTACAACTGCATTGGACTTCCAGCCTCCGTGGCGCTTAAGGGACAGGAGATCAGCTCCGGAATCAGCCAAAAGTGTGGCTGAAGTTCGTCGGAAACAATGACCCGTGTACAACAGGGGTTCTGGAAGTTCAAGAAATGTTGCTATTTCTCGTGGGATACTGCCAATTTTATTAGTACCCATAGGCTGTCTAACACACTTTCCATTGCGATACTGTAGAAAAAATCGATTGATTGGAGTGTTAGGCGGGCGTAAGGCTTGATATTTCTCAACAATCGTTACGTATTCCTTGCGAATGACGAAGTTGCGGTCTCTTTTTGTCTTTGTATTAGGTAAATTAATTAATAGTAAGTCATCTGAATGTTTCTCAATGTTTTTGACATTAAGTTGTGTTAGTTCATTAGTTCGACATGCTCCGTTTATTATTCCAATAATAAGAACAACCTGTAACGTAAAGAGTATTGTAGTAGATAAATGAATAAAATTGATATGAACGCATAATATGCCTATCAACATCTACTAAGTATACTATTTAATTGAGATTAATATACTTAAGTAGATACTGAATGTGCAACTGACTTACTTTTGCCGCCAAATATACGGAATCGGGTGCTTCGTTAAGAAACTTTTCAATATCAGATATTGTTATGACCAGATGAGGCTCTTTTTAAAAATGCCACTAATTTAGGATAGGTATCGATATGTTTGTCTTTTTTCATCCTTATTGTTGCTTTTAGCATCGAATACGTACTCCATAGAGTGCTTGCTTTCTTGTTCTCGGATAATTCTATAAAATATGCCAGCAAAACGTTTTCTGAGAAAGTTTTGGCTCCTTTTGCTAGTCGCCACGTGTTGAACATATCGTACTGTTTTAAATACTTCTCGCGTGATTGTTGAGGAAGAAAGCTCATTTGCGCATTATTAACAGTTTCAGTCAATTCTGTTGGCGTCAAGCAAACTTCCTCGTCGCTAGAATCACTCATTTTAGTTTTTTCACTTGTTTTCAAGTTTCTTGTTTTTAATATAAGGTTTAACAATGACGTGAAAAAATGCCGCGTAAAGAACCGCGTACAAAGCAAATTGAAAAAAGAACACCAAGAAGGTTCCGAGTCTGAGTTTTTAACAAATTAAAAAAAAGTTGTATGATATATTCGGCACCATAGAGGTAGCAGTAAATAGGTTTAATGTTTTTTTAATTCACAAACTTAGTGCACACGATGTTCTAAATTCAATTTACTTTATCCTCTAGAGAATAAAAACGGCTTTTCCACTCAGATATTGAAGATTAAAAATACTCTTTCCGAGATGGTGGGATGAAAATTATGTTTATTTAATATTTAGATTGCTATTTCTTTTAGTTCTGTCATGTGTTTGTAATCACATAAATCTTACCTATCCTCCGATTTGCCTATTCTTTGGTAATTCCCAGATTACGAGTATTCAGTTGTAGTCGTAGAGTACCTACTGAAATTATATACTTTCTTTACAACAACCGAACTCTGATGAAGGTTTGATGAGTAGCTTTCACCATCACTAAACGGATTTCAAGATTTTTCTTCTTTTAAGTTCAAAAGTATAAATGATAAATGATAAATGATTTTATTTCTGTAAGTAGGTTTGTACAAACACTTTTACATGTCAATTATATTTTTTTTTTAACTAGATGAGTTCGGCGTTTCCTAACTGACTACTCTGAGAAGAAAGGCCGAAACAAACTCAGAGGTCACAGTCTCTTTTAAAGTCCAGACATAATCTTGTTCACATCATGTGAAGATCATGTAGATTGGTGACTGAAATGGTCTTTTGAAGAAAGAACCACACAGATTGAGTGGACCTGTCCAGTCAGTGCAAGCATTTGTCACTAATCGTTTAGCTCAACTCGGAAGATAAGGAGCCCAACGCTTTGACGAACAGTACCAAAGAAAGGACATTTGGGTAGGCCACATAAATTACTCAAACTGCCAGATCGTGATTACTGAGAACGAAAGAAAAAAAAAAAAATAATTAAAAAAGACCCACATAGTCTTCACATTCACAATAATTAAAACAATACGATACTTTACAAAGTAAATAATCATGTCATTGTATATATAAAAATTATCAATGTCAATGTGTATATAAAAAAAAAAGAAACGGATATAATTTTGTTGGTCAGATCATTTGATGACCATGTAGATCGGTGTCTGAAATGGTCTTTTGAAGAAAGAACCACAGAGATTGAGGATTTTGAGGATTGAGGATTATCTTTTAAGGTTTCGTTTTCAATACATTTAATCACTCTCTAGGGTATCGAATGCTTCGCGTTTGATGAGGAGGCACACGTTTTGGTGACTGGAGGACCCGACTGCGTGGTCCGAGTGTGGAACCCGTTTGTGCCAGCCAAGGCCAATGTGACCTTACACGGACATCACGCCGGTGTCACCTGCATTGTGCTACAGAATAACGGACAGACCATCTACTCATTATCCAGAGATAGAACGATCAAAGTGTGGGATGTACAAAGCCAGGCGTGCCGTCAGACCTACAACGATATCCCGGCTGTTTTGGGCGAGATGACGCCAATTTCTGCCGTGTATAACCCGGCCACCCGTCAGTTTATCCTGGCGGCTGTTACGATAGCCATCGTGGTGCTAGACGAGCAGTTGAACCCCCTCCACACTGACGGCTTCACACACTGTCGAGCTGTATCTAAGGTCCTCTATAACCCGCTGTTTAAAGTCATCATAACTTGCGGCATGGATAGCATCGTTATCAACTGGGATCCAGTATCAGGTAAAATTATAAAATATTAGAATTAAGAAATTTCTATAAAATTTCCCTAAAATGGAAAATTCGAAATATTTTAAGCAGCAAAAGTTGCTGTTGTCGTAACTGATCATTGCGGTTATTAAAGGCTGCCACAAACAGGCGCGACGTGATTATCGTAGAACAAGTTCTATGAGAACTTCATGGAAATTGTTCTACAAGAGTATAAAATGTGCCAAATCGTGGCTCACCATCACCATTGTTTGGGGTGGGTACAGGTAAACGCAACGTGATGATTCGTGACGCTCACGTACGAATCCTGCAGAGTGCAGTGATGCCGGTAGAAATCACCGCCGCTTGTTTCGACCCTGGTTTCTTGCTGCTGCTCACTGGTGCCAGGAGCGGCGAGCTCAAGGTCATATTGCAGTATACATTTGAAATCACCTTCATTCATCAATCAATAGTTATCATCATAGGTGTGCGGCATCGTATCTGCCACGGAATAAAGAAAACTTGTTCTGTGGAATCTGCTCTGGTTTTTGTACCTACACAGCTGATCTTGCATTGTGTACCTAGGCTTTTCGTACAGCGAGAAGTCAGCTAATACTGGTAATGAAACTAATAGAAGTAAGAGCTTTGAAATACAAAATAAAAGGTTTATAACAAACATCAACTTTCTTTGGAATTATAGTGTATCTATCATACTTACATTAAAAGGTAAAAACAGCCATTTTTAACATACTGGCAAAAAACTCAAACAATATTTTTAGTTTTTTTTTTAGATAATGTTTTATTCCTTAATACATTTGTTAGATCACTGGTTAAACTAAGTCGACGTAGGTATAACGGATAAATAGTTGATTATACCTAGTGCAAATAGTTGATTATACCTAGTGCAAATCCAGTACAGTCACACTTCTACTTATCTACCTCAGAACTAACACACCGTGGATAGTTCAACCTTTGAACTAACCAGCTTTTTTTTAAATCTGATTCAAACAAATGCAGATAACATGAAAATCCATACAGAAAAAACTCGTAGATATCGATATTCAAAATGATAGTTTTAAAGGAAAATGTTATGACCTGAATGAAACGTGTTATAACGTGTATTTAACTATTCTATAACTCTTTACAATAATGTTACTATTTAGTGTTATCTGAATACAAATCTTCCTTACTCACGTGGTCTAGGTGTGGAACTTCAACACGGGCGTGTGTCTGAGAGTGATGTCCATCGAACACATGTGCGAAGTCACCAGCTGCTTCTGGGTGGAGGGCAGGTCTCGTAATTTCGATCACACTAGTAGTTTAAGTGATCTGATTTAATATGGATAACAGCTTTCCACGTAGCACCTACACACCTTTACGAACTCATTAGTGGCATCACTTCGATTTGCTATGATTTTGTTGTGAACTTTTATTATGAGTAATTTTGAAAACTAAGATGGGAACATTATAAATTAGGATCCTCGCAGTGGGTTGGAACCAACACGTAGTCGAGTTCGAGGACATAGGCATGTCTACAACTGGCAAGAGCTGGGAGACTCGTCACACGGACGACGTGCTGGCAGCCGCCGTGCGTCAGCCTCTCACGCTGGCCACAGTCAGTTACAATTCAGAACTTATATTGTGGAGACTTGAAACCGGCCAGCTTTACAGGTTAAAGTAGTTCAACATATGAAACAGACCTGGTAAGCTGAAAATGACCAATGGAACTCGTCAGAAACACAATTATAAATTGTGTGATGTCCAGGTGCTTCTCGTGCACGAAGCCGACTCAGCGCATCGTGAACTACAGACGTAATGGGCCCAAGCCTTTCCTAGTTCTAAGCTCCAAGGGAAGTAGTGAAAAAGCTTCTTACTTCTCGTCTACCATCCGGAAACCCACGTGAGTAGCAAAACTGTTTTTAAATCATTATCCTCAAGAAATATTGCTTAATCTTGTTGCCCATAGTACGGCGGCTGCCGAGAAAGTACTGGACCCAGAGGCGGCCATCAAGAAGGCGGCGGTGCGATGCTTGTCCTCGATGGCTCTGAGCATGACGCCACGCGCGCAAGTCACGCGCCATCTTGCCGCACAAGCCATGATCTTCTTGCACACGCGACCACTACATATGAGCGTCGGTCAGTAATTCAGTACGATACGGTTTTCTACTGCAAGCACTATACTAGCTTATTTTACACTAAGTAGGTCTTAGGTAGGTATAGGCTTAAGTATTTTGCATCAGCACCGTAGATCAAAACACGCTTCCACTCAATTACGAATATCGTAACGAAGTCTTATAAGCTACTTAGCAATGACAGGTCTCGGTGTCACAAGGGCGGCACCCTCATTTTTTATAGAAATTCCCTTCAACCCTATCAACCCATCTTCTCTCCTATCTCATCTGTTGGCTTGGCATGACTGGTCATCAACCGATCATCATAATTTTCAAGTATATCCCTGACAAATGGTCTTGAGGATCCCATTTTCCTCTGACTAGCGACCCCACTGCCCTCTTCGGTCTGAGTGACTCCCTCATCTTGGCGGGATATCTCAATACCAAACATCCCTCTTGAAACTAGAACACGATCTCGAACAGAATTATCATATAGCTATATAGCTCTCATAATGCTCACGAGCGACCGCCGTCTTCAATGGCACCCTGAGAAACAATATTGTTGAAAATAGAAAATTGAACCCTAATTTAAATATTCATAATGAGGTTTTACTTCATACTTACAAAGAAGAATACTTTAAATGACATCAAGCTGTCATTCGTGTGTCTTTGATAATCTCTCAAAATAAAACCACGCTCTGCTCCAAAAGCTTTTTATTTTCATTAAATACAACAGGTTATGGGCCCAGGCCGCCTGTTTTTCGCTTAAAACTAAAAGAAGGCAAGAGTGAAAGTGAAAAGTGCCAAATTGCTAAAATCAATAAAAAACAAAAGCAGTTCAGTATTACCTCAAAACTCGGCACGCGTTTTCAGTATTCTTCATCAGCAATAATGTCGTCAAATAATACGATGGCACTGATTGAAAAGCTGATTGGAAGAGAAAACTATCCTACGTGGAGATTTGCAGTGCAAACCTATCTCGAACATGAAGAATTATGGAGTTGTGTCACCGCGAAAGACAATGAAACAATTGAATGCAAACTCGATACAAAAGCTAAGTCGAAACTTATTTTATTAGTACATCCCATTAATTATGTACATATACAAGAAGCCAAAACAGCTAAAGAAGTTTGGAATAATTTAGCCAAAGCTTTCGATGACAAAGGTTTGACACGCCGAGTTGGTCTGTTGAGAGATCTGATCAATACATCACTTGAAAATTGTCAGAACATTGAAGATTATGTTAACAAGATCATGACCACTGCTCATAAGTTAAGGAACATTGGTTTTGAAGTCAATGACGAATGGCTCGGGACTTTATTACTTGCCGGTTTACCAGATATGTATCAACCAATGATCATGGCACTTGAAAGCTCCGGTGTGACAATAACAGCTGATTCCGTGAAGACTGAGCTTCTGCAAGATGTAAGAAACTCTGAGTCTAGTGCTTTGTACGTTAAAAGCAAGGGGAATCATATTGTCAAACAAGCTCAAGGTAAAAATAAAACTGGTAAAAGTCCAAGGTGCTACGTGTGCAATAAATATGGGCAAATAAGTAAAAATTGCCGCAATAAGAAAAAAAAAAATCTTGAATAAAACAAACAAGCAAGTTGCAGCTGCTAAAAAGATAAATAATATGTACAGGCTAGTTACACACAGTACTCTAGCATACATATCTGCTTCAACAGAGAATGATTCTTATTTATGGCATCAGAGAATGGCACATTTAAATTTTGAAGACTTGAATAAACTGTCAGAAAGTGCAGGAGTCAAACTAGAAAATACAGACAAAGTGATATGCATCTCATGTTTGGAAGGGAAGCAAACAAGATTACCATTCCCTTCAGAAGGTTCCCGTGCACAAGCAAAGCTAGAACTTATCCACTCCGATGTCTGTGGTCCAATGGAGATACCATCTCTTGGAGGAGCTCGCTATTTTCTTACTTTCATTGATGATTTTACCAGGAAAGTATTTGTGTACTTAATAAAAAGAAGATCTGAAGTATTCCAAAAGTTTCAAGAATTTAAAGTATTAGTTGAAAATCATCTTGATTTGACAATAAAAACTCTCCGCACAGATAATGGGACTGAGTATTTAAGCAATGAATTTCAAGCTTTTCTTAAGAAATCTGGAATTGTACATCAAACCTCCACTCCGTACACGCCACAACAAAATGGCTTAGCGGAAAGGATGAACCGTACATTGTTAGAAAGAACCAGATGTATGCTCTTAAATGCAAAACTACAGAAGCATTATTGGGCTGAAGCTGTGTCAACTGCAGCTTACATCACAAATAGATGTCCAACAAGGGCTTTAGCCTTTTTAACACCAGAAGAGATGTGGAGTGGTAAAAAGCCAGATATCAAACATATGAAAATCTTTTGCTGTGAAGCATTGGTACATGTTCCAAAAGAAAAAGCAAAGAAGTGGGACTCAAAGACAAATAAAATGATATTCATTGGATACAGTGAACAAACCAAAGGATACAGGCTTATAGATCCCAAAACAAGAAAAGTCATTATAAGTAGAGACGTGATTTTTCTAGAAAGCTCAGTAAAAAGAAATTATGCTGTGGTACCATTATCAGAGTCAGCCCCAAATACCTGTGAAAATACTTCTAAATGTGTAGAAAGTATTTTGGACAGTGACACAACTTCACAGAATTTATCTGAAAGCATTGAAGATACTAAAGATGAATCCAGTGATGATTTTTACTCAGATGAAGGATCTTTGTATGTACCAGAGGTTAACATAGATCATACAGAATTAATTTCAAATGTAACTACAAGATCTAAAGCAAGATTGTGTAAAATGCAAGAAAATACCTATATCTGTACAGAAGAAATTGTAGGACAGGAAAATGTCCCACAAACATATGATGAAGCAATATCTAATGAAAATGTTAATGCTACCAAATGGAAGCAATCAATTGAGCAAGAGCTACAGGCACATGAAAAGAATAAAACTTGGCAATTGATTGAGAAACCTGAACGGGTGCGGGTGATTGGCTGTAAATGGGTCTTCAGAATAAAAGATGAGCCATCTGGTCCGCGTTATAAGTCAAGATTATGTGCAAAAGGATGTAGTCAGAAACAAGGCATTGATTATAAAGAGATTTACTCTCCTACAGTGAGGTACGATTCAGTACGAGTTTTACTTTCAGAAGCAGCGCAACATAATCTGAATATTATTCAGTTTGATGTCAAAACTGCATTCTTATATGGTGATGTCAAAGAAGACATATATATGTCACCGCCTGAAGATGCTAATCCAAATATGGTTTGTAAACTCAATCGTTCTCTTTATGGCCTTAAACAAGCACCACGGTGTTGGAACCAAAAGTTTGACACCACACTGAAGAAATTTGGTTTCAACAATAGTCATGCAGATAGGTGTTTGTATGTTGGAAATGTAAAAAACAACAAAGTTTATTTATTATTGTATGTTGATGATGGGCTTCTGCTTTCGAAGTCAAAGGATTCATTAAATACAGTAATGCATGAATTAAAGCAACATTTCGAAATGAAACAGTGTGATCCGAAGAACTTTGTAGGATTACAATTTCAAAAATCTGAAGGGTCAATCTTTATTCATCAGTCAAAATATATTGAGAGACTGTTGTATAAATATAACATGCAAGAAGCTAACTGCAACAATATCCCAGTAGACCCACACACCACACTGGAGAAGAGCACTGAACCTATGGACAAGAATATTCAATACCGAGAGGCAGTAGGATCACTAATGCATTTGGCTGTGGTAAGCAGACCTGACATCATGTATGGAGTTAGTTTGGTGAGCAGATATCTCAATTGTTTTAACCACACTCATTGGAACGTTGTCAAGAAAATAATGAAATATTTAAAGGAAACCAAATACTATGGTCTGTGTTATACATCATCTAAGCACAATCAATTTGAAGCTTATAGTGATGCAGATTTTGCCAAAGACACTGCCACTCGAAAGTCATTAACTGGGTATGTGTTCATAAAAAATGGAGCCGCCATAACATGGGCAACACAACGTCAGCAAAGCGTCGCTTTATCCACCACAGAGGCAGAATTTATGGCTGCTTGTTCTGCGACAAAAGAATCTTTGTGGTTAAAAAGAATGTTACTAGATATTGGTGAATTTAATCAGGATTCTATATGCTTAAATATTGATAGTCAAAGTGCGATCTGTCTAATAAAAAATATTGATTATCACAAACGTTGTAAGCACATTGATGTCAAGTATAATTTCATTAAAGAAAAGTATAATGAAAAACAAATAGATTTAAAGTATGTTTGTACTAAAGAACAATATGCTGATATATTTACTAAAGCTCTGCCTAGAGATAGGTTTCAGTATCTTAGACGTAAAATTGGTATTAAGAAATTAAAATAGTTTTGTGACTAATGTATTAAACTTAATATTAATTTGGTCATGGTCAGAGTTTGGTTACTTAGCTGTGTTTTAAGATTTTTGAGTTCAGTAATTTGTTTTAAAGTTAAGTATGTATTTAAGTCAAAGGGTTCAAATTTGGTGAGAGTGTTGAAAATAGAAAATTGAACCCTAATTTAAATATTCATAATGAGGGTTTACTTCATACTTACAAAGAAGAAAACTTTAAATGACATCAAGCTGTCATTCGTGTGTCTTTGATAATCTCTCAAAATAAAACCACGCTCTGCTCCAAAAGCTTTTTATTTTCATTAAATACAACAAATATCTTCCCGAAAGCATAGAAATAAGCTACAGTTATCAGTACCCCAAAGCCAGGCAAGCCCAAGTTTGTACCCTCTGGCTACCATCCCATTAGTCTCCTCAATGATCTCGGCAAAATCTATGAGAGGCTTATTCATAAGCTTTTCAATTACTATGCCGAAGCAAAGAGATCATCCCCAACGAGTAATTTGGTTTCCGAACCCAACACTCGTATTGGAACTCAACAAGCCCACTACATCGTACACCCACATAAGCGCTGGCTTTCAGCGTAACGCGAATACGGGCGCGTTGTTCTTCGACAGAACGAAGGCTTTCGATAAAGCCTAGCACAATGGCTTATTATACAAGCTTTATCTCGTGTGCTCATCTTACGAGACTTAAATTATTTGTCGAATTGCAATTTTAATTATCGCATCGACGGTTCTCTCTCTCCTGCCAACATCCCATTTTCGCAAGAGTCCCTGATAGGGTTGGGTAGGGACCTCCTCTGATACCCCCCTACCCTTCATGCTTTTCACCAGTAATATTCCCAAAAGTAAAAAGTCCCAATTGGCTTTATTCGTCGACGTCATCGCCATTTAGGTACTACAGTGGTCGCTGTCAACACTATCGCTAGCACTTTCCAAACTCCGCAACCATCTTCGGCGCTTGGTTCCGGAAATTGATAGTCGATGTTAACCTCGATAAGGGACAGTCGGTTTTCTTGTCGGAGGCACACCGAGACCGACTAGTACCCCACCTTCCCAGTCCGATCTTTATGTTTAGTAAGCCGATCCCTTAAGAGAAAACGAGCCAACCCACGTATGATCCATGACCACCATCTTACTTTCAGAGAGTAATTAAAAATGGCTCGATCACGCGCTGTCTGTGCTCTCAGTAGGCTCCACTTCATCTTGACCGCCCGCAGCATATTGTGCTTAAGTGCAAATTGCGCATTTACACCGCGGTTATCCGCCCATCATCATGAACTTTGCGTGCGTCATCTCCTGACATGCAAAATCTCACTAAATCGTCCTCTTTTATGTCCGCAATGAGAATCTTCCTCTAGATCTCAGAATGCCTACCATCCGGCAGTTCATGAAACGCCTTTCTAAGTGTTTCTTAGATTTTATTAAATATTCCTGATGATCTACAAACCTCCACCAAAAGATTAGAAAGTTCACTAAGACGCTCAAAACACACAGACTGCCGTTGTTCCGTCTTTGCCGCGGAGGCCTACCGGAATGTCCCAAAGCACGTCCACCCCGCCCCTTGCTCGAGCCAGCCCGCGCGCTAAGCCTGTGAATCTATACTTCTATACTGATATTTTAAAGCTTAAGAGTTTTGTTTGTTTTGTTGAACGCGCTAATCTCAGGAACTTCTGAGTTCGAATTGAAAAATTGTTATAGTGTTGGGTAGCCCATTTATCGAGAAAGGCTATATAACATCACGCTGTAACCAATAGGAGAGGAGCGTCAATAAAAAATGTTGAAGGTTGGGGAAAATTTATTCTATTTGACAGGAATATTCATGTATGACGGAAGTGTTTCTCTTAAAATGTTCTAAAAAAAATCTGTAAAAAAATGTATGGAAATTTAAAAAATGTATTTATTGTGACCTTACATCATTTAGATATTCTTTTAGGTAAAACACGTAAAAACAAATAAAATAAACCTTCTTTATATTATTTTAATCAATATCAACCTTACAGAAAATAATAATATTATAGTTACACATATGTATGTATTATGTATGGACCTACATACCTCATGTGAAAGTTAAAGTTAAGCAAATTATCAATTTACATACCTAGCAAATTTTCCTTTCAGTATACGGAATTGATGATTTCCTTAACTCTAATTTTTACACATCATACGAAAACTGCCCTTTAAAACTAAAAGGAACTATAAAATATATAGTCTACTTAGATATTCTTATGTAAACGCATAAACTGTAGCATTAAAATCAGGACGGAACGTTTATAATCTATGCTGCTTTACAAAAAACACACAATGGTAATACAAATGGTACCTAATAAGTACCCATTTTCTTTTTATTACCTAACAAAAAGGAACTTACCCATTTTTTTTAGTTATTTAAACCAAAACGAAGTTACTACGTCGCACGTCGGCTTCATAAAGATTCTCATAATTTAAACAAGTAAAACTTAACAAAACTTAAATCAAATCAAAACTAAAACAACAAAAGCATTTTTTCAGACTCTAAAGATCATGATACTAATTCTGACAGTTTAAAAATTGTCACAAATCTTTCTTTTTCCGCGTCGCGATCCTGATCTTATTGTTAGATATTTGTAAAGCTTTTGTATCTGTACTTAGTTCATAACTTCATAATAATAATTGTTATTAAAGTCATTAATGGTTTTCTTTCATATTAAATTTAAATTAATTTTAGCTTTAATACTTTATTTAATAATTATTATAACTTCTAACAAGAAGCACTAAATAGAGCTTAGTGTAATATTTTGTAAAATTTATAATAATTACTAATTATCTATTTTAAGTGTTTATTTTGAAATCTAATTAGTATAATGGACACATGGAAACGATTTAAAGTGATACTATAAAGTGAAAAACAGTAAACTAGAAATTTATTGGTTCATAATTAATCAACGGAATTCTAAATGTTAAAATTTTGGTGAAAAAAAAAAAGATATTTGAAAAAATCCAAATAGGTTTAAAAGGGGAAGGGTGGTACTTTTAAGTGCCGTACAACGTTTTTTGATAATCATTTATTTCTTTCTGTTACATAACCTCAAAAACTGCAAAAAAACGCGTTTTTTGCTCTTTTAGGTTAGGATATCTCAAAAACCAGACGTATAGGAGCAATTCTGAGTACGGACTCGGATTCAGCGCATCAAAATCCTTCGGGTATGTTAGGTCTGGCCTCTGGGTCTGGACTTTTGTAAAATTTTTGTCGGCCTGTGAATTATTTACAGTTATAACTATGTCTGTTGTTTTATTAACTTTTCAACGAAAAAGTAATGTTAGAGACAAGGACCAAAAAAGACTTAAAATTAAAATTGTGGCAACCAATTCAATCCCCCGTACTTCCGGACGCCGCCGCGCATGTCATCCCTCCCGCTTTAACGACCATGCACTAGAGGCATAAGAGAGAGATAGCAATAACGCAACCCCGCCGTTCACGCGCCTCCGACGCGGGAGTTCTAGTCGACGCATAGCCACGCCTGAAGGTGCACGGAACTTCTCGAACCGCCGCGCGCCGACACTCGCTCGAGCTCCTAACCGGCACGCGTGTTTTCTTTAATCGGTTTGTTGAACAAAAGTTCCCGTGATAATAATTTTAGTGTAACCTTTACCTACTGTTTTACCGTGATTATAAGACATTACGTTACACAAGTGTTTGATTTCCCAATCCGCTTCAATTCAGTATGAACACAGTTACGAAAAAATAAAGTAAAGGACATGGGCTTAATAAAAAACGTAAAGTCAAATTAAAGTAACGATGTTTAGTTAGAGTTACGATAGTTAGTTAATCGGATTCCATTTTAAGCAGGACTAACTCCAATATAACTTTTTGGAACGAATACATTGACAGTTACACTAATTTTTGAAAAAAAAATGCTGTGTAGCATTGAAAAATCCTTACTGTATCGGTCATTTTTTCAAAGCTAGATTTAAAAAAAATATAGCATTAGAAAGAGCGTCAAAAACTGAGTAGAAGTGCAATTATAACTCATTTTCGAATTTTTGTCCCTTACCTTCATTGATCTTTCGCCAGACGATATGATATCGCGTATCTATCTTTTAAAGTTGGCTCACTATAATGTTTTTAATTGATTATAACTAAATTAAATTAGAAATTTATTTGAACTTTTATAACAGATTTAAAAAAAAGGAGTACGTAATATAATTTTCATATTTTTATTTAAATTTCACTTTTACGCAATAGAGTTTTTTTTTTTTTGAGTAAGTTAATCAAAACATAATACTTATTTGGGATTTTTTTGTAAACTTCTCGATAGCATTAATATAAAAATTTTGTAAGTTTTCATTAATAAGTTTTCTATAGGCCTTCATCATTGCCAAAACATTGAGGCGATTTCCCCCTAATGCTTCTAAACCAGGTTTTCAGTCTGCTAAGGTCCGATTCTCAATCCACAGATAAACAGACAGTTAGGGTTAGGTTATTAAGATAGATAGTAAAAAATCATTTGTTAAATCGTCAAATTCGCTTTATTCGTCGAATAATTACTCATTTAACTGAGTAATAAATTAATTTGACTCTTTATCGGTTTGACGGTCTGATAGCCGCTTATTCCATTGAGTATCTATAAATGATGTTCACATTAGGTACTATATTTGAGGTTAGATTAGGTACTAGATTTTGGATAATATTGACGTCATGGCAATTGAGTATGAAGCCATAATCTATGCATACAAATAAATAAAATTGAAGTGTCTGTTTGTATTTTCAAATTAGTGCATATAAAGTATATACGGTTCTTACATCTACTTACATCTGTGTCTGTCTGTTTGTTCCGGCTAATCTCTGAAACGGCTGGACTGATTTTGACGTGATTTTCACTGGCATATACCTACCTACAATATTTGATATTATACGAAGTAACACTTTTTGTTTCGGGGGCACGTTCCCGTGGGATAATATCCAATATCCACGCGGGCGAAGCCGCGGGCAGTGCCAGTAGCTCGTAAATAAATATATGAATCCAAGGGAAATAAAAGAAAGGATTGTACCTACGTCATGTAGTGTTGTTAGTGAGATTTGTTGGATTACATTTGTCAGTCTCTAGAGAGAGGCAGCTGCCCTCCTTGCCCCCCACTGGCGACCGTCCTTGAATAGAAGAGAAGCCATACATTATGTCTGCATTACGGCGACACTTGAGCGGGTCCGCTGGTTTGAAATGAACTATTAAGAATAGGCAAAGCCCCCCAAATTGGGGGAGGCCTAAGGCCAGCAGTGGACGTCTTACGGCTGAAATGATGATGATGATGATTAAGAATAAAACGTATTGTAGCTTCCCTCCTACTCGCTCTGGAGAACGGTCAAGTGCAGTGCTGGTCGGACCACTCGGCAGGTGGCTACCAGGGTTCGTTCCGGGCTGTCCACACGGCGGACGACTACGTGTCAGCCTTCGCCACCGACATCGACAACGAGTTTCTCTTCACTGGCACTGTTATGGGATACGTCAAAGTGTGGCTCATGAGCAACTACCTCATAAACGATCAGGTGAGTTAATTTTATTTATTTATCTTAATCTTATACCTTTAAACGAGCAATTCTTGTATATATATATATAATCTGAATCTCGGAAACGGCTCCGACGATTTTAATGAAATTTAGTATACAGGGGGTTTCGGGGGCGATAAATCGATCTAGCTAGGATTCATTTTTATGAAATGTCGTTTTATTCGTGTTTTCAATGACCAACTTTATCGATAATCAACTTGAACATAAACTTATTATTTTAAACACAATTTACCAAAAAATACCAAGCAAAGCTCGGTCATCCAGATATTGTAACTATAAATTCTGCTATTTAAAGAAAACATGCACAGAAATGCACAGTAATGACAAAAAAGATTCTATAAAGTAGGAAGAAATTCCTGCAAGAAGATAATGTATATGTATCTATACTAGTTATATTATTTCCTTTATTTCGTTTTATACACTTATCAATTATATTTTTAAATATTGGAAAAACAAAAATAAAAAAAAAACATTTAAAAATATAAAAAATAGTAGCCCACCGGTATCGGGAACAGGGTCCAAGCTACCGGCGGTCAGGGCTCCAGAGAGAGGAACCTCCTGACGATGCGAGCCGTATCCAGAAGTACAATAGTTATAGTATTATTAATATTATAAAGCTGAAGAGTTTGTTTGTTTGGTTGAATGCGCTAATCTCAGCAACTACTGGTCCGAATTGAAAAAATCTTTTGTGTTAGGTAGCCTATTTATTGAGAAAGGCTATAGGCTATAACTTAGCTATAGAACATTACGCTGCAATCAATATGAGCGGAGCAGCAACGAAAATTGGACGAAATCTGGCAGGCAATTCGATGCGACGGGAAGGGTCAGGAGAGCAAAAATTTGACGCGGACGAAGTCGCGGGCAGAAGCTAGTATATTATATTAGTCGACACTGTCCCACTACAGAGCCAAGGCTTACCCCAAATCATTCCGTGCATCCTTTCTAAAGCCGCTTCGATCCAATCCTTGCGGTACGTGTATTATTGGTCATTGAGCTGGCCCGGAGATTCTTAGCTCCCCTGTCCCTCAGGGCCATGCCCACACTCGTTCACGCCAGCACAACCGCTGTAGTTACTGGGCACAGAACACCGTGTGGTTTTAGTCAGTAAGAGTCTGACAGACCCCTCCACTCACCCCGGGGTGGAGGACATCCATGAGGATTTTCACATGATAAAAAAGGGGCCTGTCTCTTATCCTTTTGTCCACGGGGGTGTATACCAGCCACGCTGTTCCAGTTCATGTTGGCGGCTCGCTATAGCCTCGTTTGTTTGTCGCCACGGTGCACCACGTGCAGGTAACATTATTGCCCCGACGTTATTTCCAACTTTTACGCAGGCGAAGCTGAAGGCAAAAGCTAGTCTATATCTATACTAATATTATGAAGCTGAAGAGTTTGTTTGTTTGTTTGGTTGAACGCGGTTATCACAGTAACTACTGGTCCGAATTGAAAAAAATATTTTTGTGTTGGTTAGTCTAATTATTGAGGAAAACTATAGGCTACATAACATCACGCTACAATCAAAAGGAACGGAGCAGCAATGAAAAAAGAACGAAAACTGACAGGTAATTCGATGCGACGGGTAGGGTAAGAAGAGCAAAAATTTTACGCGGACTAAGTCGCGGGCAAAAGCTAGTAGGTAATAAATTAAATGTGGTGTAGGTACATGTAAACATGCCGCGGCTGCGTCTGATGTTCCCGTTCCTGTGGCGCGACCGTATCGAGGGCCGCGCCAAGCGCAGCACGCGCGACCAGCCGCTGCCGCTGCTCCTCAACAGCTACCGCGCGCATCTGCGCTCTGTTACTACCATAGCCTACATCGACGAACTCAAACTCGTATTGACGTAAGTGCTAAAAAGGGCAATATGTGTGTGTGTGTGTGTAGGGAAAGTTCACCTTAGGGAAAGTCTGATTATTTATGAAAAGTTACAACGTTTCAATAAAATTACTTTCCCTAAGGAGAACCTTCCCTACACACATACATATTGTCCTTTGTATCCCGTTACCTGCAGCAGTGGTCACGTAATGAAGGAAGTTTTAATGGTATATGTGCAGTGGAAGTGCAGACTACAGCGCGCGCGTGTGGCGTCTCTCGGGCGAGTACCTGCAGACGTTGGGCAGCTTCGTACCGCGGAGCCTGGAGGTCACCCGCTTCCCGCCTGACGTTCAGAAAGTCGCCAGCTTCACTACCTTTAAGGTGAAATGCCAGTTTAAAGATGATATATTATCATGCTGCTATCTGATATCGAGACTTTCAATGTCGATTCGTTGTTGAATGTGTGCAGGTGTGGCGCGGGGGCGTCGTGTCGCGCTACGTGCTGGGGCAGAAGGTCGAGGACAAGCTTCGCGACATCTCAGAAAACGAGCTCCGGAACAAGTCCTTCGGCGAGCGGCCTATCAAGCCACTTCTGGGACAGTATTACGCGCTGCCGCGTTGGCCTGACAAGCAGGATAAGATCCAGCTCAACACATCGCTGCCTACGGTCAGTACATGTATCCATGCGAGAAGCGCGCACGGTGGACGATATATTGTAGTACCTAATTATTGAATAATTAATGTTCTGTTTTTTACTAACTTGCACGGAACAGACCGCTAAATGGATATGCAGCGAAATAATCCTCTATTATATCGTTTTGGACTTGTAGTCAGTTCAAATAATGAAATCGTATATTAATACGTTGCAGATTCCGCTGTACAAGCACCTTCGGCTGGCGTCGACACAGCCAGTCCGGCGGCCGCCCACGCCCGAGCTGGTGCGTCAGATGCGACTGCGCGAAAAGCCAAAGAAGATGCACTTTGATGCTGACGCGCTACATCCACATCACCGAGGGCACTCCATGCACTCCAGATACTCCAGGCATTCCACGTTTTCCACGCACTCCAGGCACTCCGAGGTCTCCAGACACTCCACGCTCTCTACGCATTCCAGATACTCCACGATCTCTACGTACTCCACGCAGCGGTCTGCGCTGGACCAGTAAGACAACACCAACATGTAATGAAACGGATGATACAGCGCCTAAATATAGCAGATGCCCTGCGACTGCCCTGTTTCCGGTATAAGGGTAGCCCAAACAAGTCACGTTATAAATTGCGTTGCCATTTTCAAACAACTTTCCACCGCGTTTGAGACCTATTAGAACTCATAACCAATTTTTAACACATGCATGTGAGACCTAAACGGCTTACTCCTTTGTCGAACGGTCCGCGTCACGTAGCGGTGCTCCTTGACATCCGGAACAGACTGTCGCGCGGACCATCCGCCGCGGACGGGGAGAGTAATGACGACGACGACGTGCGGACGTTAACATACTCCTATGTTCTGTTTTTTGTATATACGTTATAGGAGGAAGAATATTTTTGAATATTGATTTTTGATAATTTTATTAAGTTTGATATTTTTTGTATATATTTTACTATTTTTTAGTGGTGGGCGTTGTGACAACGAACCGTTTCCGAAGACCGTTTTATGTTTTGCAACGATGAAACCGTATTACGTCCTGGGTCCAAACAGTCTTCGTTGCACAAACCAGTCTTCGAATGACTAGATGCCATTATGTATTTTACAGCTAATAAAATACGGTCGAGAACGCATTGATTCAAGTATCACACTCGTGGCGACGTCGTCCTTAGTGTACCGCGTTCGTTTACAAAACAGTTCTTACAGTAAAAACTGAACTTTTGTCAATAGAATAGAGTCTATATTTTATTACTACTTCTATATTTTATTACTATTTCACGCGACGAAAACGCAATTCTATTGCATATTCGATAAGTTTCGTTTTTTACAAAACGATCGTCGTCGCAACAACTGGTTTGAAGACGGGGCTCTTCAAACCAGTTGCGACGACGACCGTTTTCTGCAACCGTTTTCGTCGTCGGTGAAACGGTTGCGTTTCGTCCGTCAAAAATTCGACAACGACCCACCACTACTATTATTGATAGTTTTATACAATTTTACAATATGTGATCTTTATACAATATATTAAGTATCAACAGTAAAATGAGAGTGTTTATTTAGAAAAATACTTCAGTATGGCCGGGATTTCTTGGTACTTGCGGTTGCGGGGTTCTCCGTCAGTATTTTTATTTAGGAGCCTATGATTCTGTGATCTCCTCGGGGAAACCGAAGAGTTTGCTTTTCCACCTGACTACATATTTACCTTAAGTACCTACTTAGAACTTACTTAGAATTAATTGCTCACCAAAAATCAGTTGAATGTATAAAGAGATTGAATGCCATTAAAAATCTATTCAAAATTAGTCATACACTTTTTCTTCTTCTTTCATAACCTAGCCTTATTGTTTTTGGAACGACTCAATTCTTGCCTACTTTGACTGACACTAGTAGAAGCTATCGCAAGATGTCATTATTCTGTTTAGTGGAACAAATCATAAGTTTGTTAGACTTCATTATTTATTTTAATCAAAGTATTACGTTCTATCGTTTTAGAATTGTATTTTAGTATAAGCAAACGGCATCTTAGCTAATCATGGCGAGACAAGAAAGTGATCTGTTGAGCTGCTTGTCTATTAGGACCGAAGATAGCGCCACGGCCGCCGCCCGGGCTCGCTGGCGCAACGCGGAGCTGCACGAGAGGTGCAGCATGAAGGACATGGAAAGGATAAGGGATGCATTCCAAGACGCATTCAATAATAAAATGACTATGGTGGAGTTTAGAGCTGCTCTGAAGTCCTTGTTGGATGTGGACTACGACGATGAAGATTTTAAAATACTCTTTATGAAAGTAGGTTATTTATTACCTAGCATTGAAAGTTAGCAGTTCACCACTTATAGTAACAGATGCCTAGGAAGAACTGGTTGTAATGAACTCAATCCCATAAAAGTGTTATAATATACCTACGGGTAACTGAGGTGAGACTTCAGGACGTACCCCAAAATTATCAGTACCTACATCAAACTAGTCGGATTCCACTCTCGTATTCATGTCGCCGAAACTGACTCCGTATTTGTGTTCACACTTACTTTATAGTCTGCCCCTGGGCCGTCGTTACGCAGTGTGTCATTATTATCTTACAGTTGACTATTACTCAACTAGGTAAATACAAGCCGCACGGGCGAGGTGGACTGGGAGGAGGTGGTATCCCACCTGATCCTGGGCTACTTTGGCAACGACGCGGAGAACCAGCGGGAGTCGCTGCAGCCGCCCATCATGGGCCTGCCCGTCATCATACGCTCACAACACAGGCACCCAATATCACGAATAATTTTCAGTCCAGATGTCGACAAGGTTCGTATTTCAAAATTAGGCGATTAAAATTTCTTGTCAGCTTTTAAATTCCTTGGCCCAGATAATTGATTTAACCCCTTTTTTGTACAAAAAAAATATGCATTAAAAATGAATAGCGAAAAATATTGTTAACATTGTAGTCGATGGAATCAGGAATGGATAGGTACGAATAAGAGAGTAAATTGGTGAGTAGGATGCATCTGCATGAGCATTGAATTGTGTCCGACGTATTATTACTGTGTGAGACAGGATCGCAGTACAGACCCGATGCAAGGCACGTACATAACGGCGAGCCGCGACGGCATGATCAACTGGTGGTCGCTCGACATGAAGCTGTTGAGGACTGCCTACTCCTCCAGCCGTTAGTAGCATTTTATCATTTCATACAACTTCGCTTACCGGGACTCTTTTCTTTCAGTTTGGGTGGGAGGTTCTAATTAGCCTGACAGCACATATCAAAGTCTACTTGAATTAGTAAACGTTCCGTACATTCAGTAAACGGTCACAAAATATATTGTAACTATAATATTGGTCACCTGCTGTGCTTACCTTAGAGTACAGGTGATCACTACTGAGTATTCTTTGGAACGAAAGCGATAGCCCCCCATTTGCCAGACACACGGCTATATTGCTGCGCGCATACATTATGGGAGCTTTCTAAATGATGCCTAGTTCTTTTGTAATAAAGTCAGCATGTCAGCATGCTCCGCAATGCATATTTATGTACTAAAATAGTCTTCTTACAATATATGTAGGTACATGAAATCCACAGCCCACCTGAAGGTCCGCACCACTTGGGTGACGGACATGGTGTGCATGCCGGACGTGAACATCATCGTCACCAGCTCCACGGAGCGGGACCTGCGCTTCTACGACTGCACCGCCAAGACCTTTACCTTGAAGATCGTCATCACCAGCTGGGAGTACATGGCAAGAAAATGCATTATTGTAATAGATTTCAGGTTTGGCTGTGTGCAAAGGAAGGAACTTACGAGTAGCTACGACTAAATTTGTGGTTACCATGGAACATTCTGACTTGAGGACATTTATTTATTTTATTTTCACAACAACCCTGTCGTTGGGATACATTTTGCAGATTTGCACGATGTACTATCACTTCGGAAAAGCTTTGACGGAGCGGTGCATGCTGATCTGTGGCGATGTGGGCGGCAACATCCGAGTGTTGCTGTTTTCTCCGGTGCTGCGCGGGCCGTTCCAGAATGAGGCCGGGCGTGCCACGCAAACGCTACGACATGTAGATCTACAGAAACGGGTGATTATCTCATCATTCGAAGTTAAGGGACCGATCATACGTACCTCAAACACACCACAAAGATAAGACGTTAATTAGTCAAAACCAACCGTGTCACTGATATCAACCAAGTCACAGCCACATCGCGGCCACAACGCGACTATCAGCAAGACCACCCACTAGCGGCCGGCCACATCGCAAACAACGTGCATCCGACAGTTCGATTTTTGTTACCACAATGCGACTGGAAGAAGCTGCAGCAAGTGAAGCTGCAACAACACTATTCACACGTAACAACCGCTTGCCCGCCTTCTGTCGTTGGGATGTGGTGTGGTTGTGGTTAGTGTGAACGGGCCCCAAGGGAGAAGGAGATGCACAATATGTGAAGTTAATTGTGAAAAGTTATCGGCCTTCGTGCGCTCACTTTGAGCAATTCGCTTGTGATTGCAGCCTCACGTACTCCCAAAGCTGCGTCTGGTGGAGCTGCCCCGCATGCACGCGGAGTGGGTGCGGCAGGTGTCGTACTACAAGTCGTTGAATTGCGTGGTCTCCTGCGCCACCTGCTATGATTCACTGCTTATATGCGACATATATGGCTCCAAGACACGTAACATGTTCAGAGTTGAAAAGGCGAGTTTTTGTGTGCATAGTATTTTGAATTTTAAGTGTTTCTTCGCGTATTCTGGACAGGATGGAGGGACGGCATGGCTGAAGTATCTCGTGTGCCTGTAATTACCCCGGCATCTATACCTACCTTTCAAACCGTAACAGCGCAGATGGTGCTTCGCCGCAGTGATGGTAGTAATAGTTCCCTGGACAAGTTCCTTCACTGACAATTCTACTAAGTACTATTGAAAACTACAACATCTTCTGTAACTAAATCTCTTTTACTCTTCGTGGCGAGGGATTGTCGTTATCATGGAAGCCCTTAATTTTTCAGGGCATCCAATGCTTTGCGTTTGACGAGGAGACACATGTTCTGGTGACGGGAGGTCCCGACTGCGTGGTGCGAGTGTGGAATGCGTTTTTGCCAGCCAAGGCGAGTACGCTATTCATCGGACATCACGCCGGTATCACCTGCATCGTGCTACAGAATAACGGACAGACCATCTACTCGTTATCTAGAGACAGAACTATCAAAGTGTGGGATGTACAAAGCCAAACCTGCACTCAAGTAAGGGTGTAAACTGAGTTAGTTTAAGAGTTTCCTATTTTAGCATCTACCTAGATAAAGTAACTATGTATTGGCATTCTATATTTGTATTAGTTTTATATTAAAATGGTAGTTTTGTATTATCCTGGGATATGTAGCGTTAGCAGCTAAGTAGGTATTCTATACTTTCGCACTGATTCCTCACTATTCAGCACCCTAGCCGTAATTAGAGTGCTGAATAGTAAGGGTATCAGTAACTCACTATCGACCTCAATTTGAATAATTTTGAAGGACATTGTTGAACCATTGCTTCATATGTTCCAAAATTTTTTCTACACAACAACGTTAATAACCCAATTAATGTAGATGAACTGTTAAAAGAAAGCCAATTTTAATTTTACTGTTCGTGTTTTACGCATTACCCTGCTAAACCGCTTTCCTATCCATCCCTACGATAGACCTACATCGACATCCCGGCAATAGTGGGCGAGCGCTCACCCATCTCCGCCGTGTACAACCCAGCCACCCGCGAGTTTATCCTCGCGTGTATGAAGATAGCCACCGTGGTGCTGGACGAGCAGCTGAACCCGCTCCACACTGATGGCTTCACACACTCACGAGCTGTATCTCAGATTCTCTATAACCCACTATTCAAGATCATAATTACTTGCGGCATGGATAGCATTATCATTAACTGGAATCCAATTACTGGTAAGTAATGATTGTTTTTGCTAGAATAAGAGTTGCCTTAATTTAAACGTAGATACAATTTTTTACACACGAATCAATAGACCAGAAGAGGAGACGTCAAGTAGGAATTATAGTCAGTCCGTAGGATTGACAGCGGGACTGGCTAATAGCTACCTACGGTATACCGCATTTATAAACGATAGAAATATTATATCGATGAGACGAACGTAAGTGCTCATATCGCTCATTGTGGTGTGTGCAGGGAAACGCAACGTGCTGATACGTGACGCGCACGTGCGGATGCTGCACGGGGAGCAAATCCCGGTGGAGATCACCGCCTCATGCCTGGACCCTGGCTACCTGCTGTTGCTGACAGGGGCCAGGAACGGCGAGCTCAAGGTTTGATAGTGTAGATCCTTAATAACACCATTACCCGAAAATTTTATAGCCCGTTAGTAATAAGTCTAACCATAGTTCAGATTGGCTAACTTCACTGCGATTTGTGTGTACGCATACATAATAATTTTTACGCAAAACATGATTTTCATTATTATTCTTTTCTACATCTCTTTCGAATTAATTTCACGAAGGTTTCCAAAAACTGTTGCATTCGTCGGGCAAGTGCACACGCTTCCATCTTACCTTCTGATCATTTAACGTCGCGAGTTGTATGAAGTGGTGACAGCTCTCAGGTGTGCTATGCGATAGCAGAATGCCGGTATATGTTAAGGCAAAGGTGTACAAAACTGCAGTCCACCCAGCTCTAACTTACGGTTCCGAATGCTGGCCAATCAAAAAGACTCAGGTCCAAAGAGCACACACCACCGAGATGAGAATGCTGAGATGGGCTAGAGGGCTAGAGACTCTTAAGGACAGAGTAAGGGACGAGTATATTCGAAGAAGTTTTAAGTTCCGTCCAATCGAAGCGCGCCTGAGATGGTATGGCCATGTAATGAATGAGAAGACCAAAGGAACACATGACTAAGCAAGTCCTCGAGATGAACACAGGTCTAAAGAAGTGAGGTAGACCCCTTCTCACTTGGATGTCTGTAGTCAACAATGGCCTGAAGCAAGCCCAAGTGAATGACGCGATGACCCAACATATGGCGAAGAATGACGAGGAGAGCCGACTCATAATGAAATGGGATAAGGCTAGGCAAAGAGAGAGAAAGAGAGAGAGAGAGAGAGAGAGAGCGAGAGAGAGAGACAGAGAGAGAGAGAGAGAGAGTTGAACCTGCTGGGCGATGATGTAAATGCACCCCTGCTTGATTAATAAGTTACTAATGACGTGCTATGATTTTTGCTTAGGTGTGGAACTTCAACACAGGTATGTGCTTAAGGCAGATGTCCATCGAGCACATGTGCGAAGTCACCGGCTGCTTCTGGGTGGAAGGCAGGTGAGCACTTTTTTCAGTGAATATAGAAAAATCTTCTAGAATATTCTTGATAATAGAAGACTTTAACAATATATTTTTGTTTCGATTTCTACACTATAATGACCAAAATCCTGCACTTACCATCAACTTGCAGTAAACTCCAGATATGCTAATACTGCAGTAATATTATTAGGATTCTGGCGATTGGTTGGAACCGGCACGTGGTGGAGTTCGAGGACACCGGCATGTCCACGACCGGCAAGAGCTGGGAGACTCGACACACGGACGACGTGCTGGCAGCCGCCGTGCGGCACCCCCTCACGCTGGTCTCTACCAGCTACAATTCTGAGATGGTGCTGTGGAAGCTGGAGACCGGCCAGCCCTACAGGTGAGCAGCTTCAGGATGTAGATGTTTTTGAGTTGCGTAGGTCGGTTGCCGAATGCAGATGATATGACATTGAAGCAATTGGACGAAGATAACGGTCGTTTCCCCAATGATTTTGTTTGTTCACGAACGTATCATGAGCTAACTTACTAGTAGGCGGACGTGACGGAAGCGATCGAGCCCTATCCCGGCTCGCACGTCCGCTCTTCTCGAAATCTTTCAACTTCTCAACTATCAATGGAATGACCGTGACGCAGAAGCTGCATGCTTCCATAGACCACGGCGCTTAAACCACGACGCGCTGATTTGAACATGTCACCACAAATATTAATAAAGTCCCCTTTTACAGTCTTTTAACTTTTAAATGGTGATAGTTACTGTATTATGTTCCTTTGTTGAAATTGTAAAATATGAACAGATAGAATTACTAAGGGTGTTTTGTAAAAGGGACCCACCGTTTTATGAAACGCCCTTATCCAACTTAATGAGCAGCTTAGCAACTCGTTATCTGAGTTTTGTGTGTTGCAGGCGGTTTTCGTGCACGGAGCCGATGCTCCGAATTAAGATGGTATACAACAAGCGCGAGCTTCAGAAAGCAAGTCAAGCTAGCTCCCATGAAAAGTCTAAAAAAGGCTCCGGCATGCGGAAACACGGGTGAGTTTACATGTTCAGTTTATCAGTAGACCCTCCTAGTCAGATTGTACTACCGTGTGAACTCGAATGGGACAACTCATGGGCACGCCACAATTGCGGCGGTAAGTCCCCTCTTTGAGGAGTGGATAGAGAGGCGTCACGGCGTCCTCACCTTCCGCCTGACGCAGGTTCTCACCGGGCATGGGTGCTTCGGTGGGTTCCTGTTCAGGATAAAGCGGGAGGATACGTCCGGGTGTTTCCATTGCGAGGATCGTCTGGAGGACACGGTGGAGCATACGGTGGAGGTGTGCCCAGCCTGGGCGGAGCACCGCCGTGTCCTCGTGGAGGCGATCGGCGGCGGTGACCTCTCGCGTCCGGCCCTTGTGCGAGCCATGGTACGGAGCGAGAGGGAATGGGAAGCCGTCACCTCCTTCTGCGAAGCAGTAATGCTCGCGAAGGAGGAGGCGGGGCGCGTGAGGGAGAGGCAGTCTCTGCGCCCTCACGTCCCTAGCCGCCGCAGGAGGAGACGCCCCGGGCGTCGGGAGTCCATAGCGGACTCCCGGCCACCGTAGGCGCGAGCTTGCGGGTGGCGAGCAATGGGTAGCTCGCCGCCCGGTAAGGACCAGGCTCGGGTCGACGGCGCGTAGTGTTCCACGCGCGCCTCAAAGAGATGTCAGCAGCAGTGTAGGAGTCTACTAGGACCGATGCCTGCCGGGGTCGCGTGATTGTTCGAAAGAGATACCGTGACCCTGGCACATGGGCAACTGATGGAACACGGGTGGGTTTTAGTCAGTAAAAGTCTGACACGCCCTCCCGCTCCGCCCAGAGCGGGAGAAGTCATTTGATGATTCCCCATCCTGAAAACAAAAAAAAAAAATGTGACAACTCAGTGATAGAGCGTGGCTCTAGGTGCTTACAAGTGAGGTTATATTAGCTTTCATTGAGCAGGATATAGCTAGGAAAAAAGATTCAGGATCCCCGGCCCCGTTGTATTACGTAATAAAACTGTCAGAGTTTAAAATGCATAATATTACATAGTATCCGGTAACAGCGACACAGACCAATTGTCATTCCTTTTAGGAGTTCGATTTATGTATTGGGAAATTAAACGAAAACGTAAGCGGGCGCAACAACTTAGCAAAAAAATCAAGTTTCAGCCGCACCTCCTTGCAGACCCCTCAAATCAAATTCGACGAAAACAAGCTTTTCCCGCCCGCGACAGCAGAATCATTTCGCGAGGCGTATCTAGGTATTTGAATTTCCTTTTCAATCTTCTGTAGTAGTTACGAGGGGCGTTCAATATATTCTCGGTTTCGGCATGAAAAAAGAAGTTAATTCAATTAAAATTATTTTTATTTTTCAATATAATCCCCCATTACCTCAATGCATTTATTAAATCTCGAAATTAAATTTTCAATATCCTGTAAGAAATAAATTTCCTCCTTCTCTGAAAAATGCGCATGTTATTGATGAATAAACCCTTCGATGGAACTGTTGGCCATAGGCGAGCCTTTAGTCGTGCACAATCACTTGGAAAACTTGGACTGAAAGGAAAAGGTACTCACTAGTCTTCACCGTCGACGGCTTTTCGGTGGCACCAATCCAAATACACAGCCAGGGACGTCCCTAATTAGACAGTTAAAGGCCGAAGCACACCAGATGCGTGGCGTGACGTGATGCGTACACGCACCAGTTGTAATGTATGAAACTGTAAGAAAGGTGTCAGACCAGATGCGTGACGTATGCACGCGCGTGACCCACGCACGCAGAGCTGCATCTTGTCACAAAACGAGTCCGTGTGCGTGTGTAGCGGAACGGCAACGTCGCACACGCGCCTGCAGTGATGACGTTGTATTATAAGGCACTCCCTGTTAGATGCCAGACCGGGCACGCACGCATACGCATCGGTCATTGCTGTACGTGCGCACGCACGCAAAGTTGTATTTATTTACAAACAGAAAGCAGTTTACGAGTGTTTTTTTCGCAATGGATACAATTTTAAAGGAAAAACTAATAGAAATCGTCCGCAAATATGAGTGTCTCTACAACACCAAACATAAAGAGTACAAAAATAAAAGTTACAAATTATTATTATGGGAGAGAATTGGGAATACGCTGGAAATAGATGGTAAGTTCAAATTACTGTTTTTATTTATATCATTTAGTACAAAAATTAGAAAATTTCATTTGTTAAAGTATGTAACAAATTTTTCTCGAATGTTTATTGCATTATTGGATGATCTTGCGTTAGTACGTCTGAAGTTTGCTAAAGCACTCTCAGAACTACTAGATTCTTGACTCGCTTGACTCGTGGCTGCTCCATCAGGAATCCGTTGCGTCATGGTACCATGCTTGATTCTTATATAATTATGTAAACGGCAAGCAGCTTTTGTAACATGAATAGCTTTTTCAACATTACATTCCATAGGCCGATGAAATATTCTCCATTTTTCTGTTAGAATTCCGAACGTATTTTCAACTATACGTCGCGCACGGCATAATCTGTAATTGTATGTTCGTTTTCTGGGATCACGAGCAGATATAGAGCTATTGAATGGTCGCATTAAGTATGACTGCAATGCAAAACCTTCATCGCCAATCAAAACGTGAGGTATTGGCTCATTAGTGCCAGGCAGTGGTTTAGGGGGCAATAAAGTTTTTCCCTCTAGATACTGTCGATAGAACTCTGAATGTTCAAAAATGTTACTATCGCTATGTCGGCCGTAACTACCTACATCAACCATTGTAAATTTATAAAATGGATCGGCAATTGCGAGTAATACTATAGAAAAGTGACTTTTGTAGCAAAAATAGTCCGACGCACTGTTAATAGGGCATTTTATCTTTACATGCTTCCCATCGATGCTGCCCACACAGTTTGGGAAGTTCCATATTTCTCGATACCCCAATTCAGATTCTCTCCAAGTTAATTCCGTAGGATTGGGCATATATAGAGGTTGTAAAACATTCCAAATTGCTTTTGATACTTCTTCAATAATAGCAGATACAGTGCTTCGTCCTAATCGAAACGAAAATGAGATTGTCAAAAACGAGTCTCCAGTTCGTATATATCTGAAAAGAAGAAAAAGTCATAAGAGTCCCTTCTTACAGTTGTGTCGTGGTCATTGGTTACATAGCAGTTTATTTAATTAAGTGACTTTAATAATTTCAGGTAACAAAGCAAAAGAAATATGGCGAACACTGCGAGACGGATACGTTCGATATAAAAAAAAAAATAGCAGGGAAAACCGGCTCCGACAGACAATATCATAATTATACGTGGAGCGCTCAAATGGCATTTTTAGATGGTATGTACGTTAGAATTAAGGCCAACGAGCACCAACATAACAGCACCGCAGGAGGCTGGATTTCAATCGCCAGAGTCACGAACCTCACGACACGTTTCGGCATCATTACCACCATTGTCTCCACAACCAGGACCTTACTGCGCAGTGACACCTCCATCGCCAGGGACAAGTGTCCCTAAGGAAGATGGATGGATGGATGGATGGGGGTGGATGGATGGGTGTATGGAAGATGCAGCACTAAGTAGTACTGCATCTTCCATACAATTACCGCTGTCTAATTCCATGCACACCAACGTATCGTCATCACCACTAGTTTCTTCACAACCATCACCTTCCTACGCAGATACACCTACATCGCCAGAGACACCCAATACTGCATCTTCCATACAATTACCGCTGTCTAATTCTAGGCACGCCAACAAACAATCACTGCCACCTTCAGCACAAAGATCTGTTAAAAAAAGAACAATTTCAACCAACCTTTCTTACGAGGGGAGGACAGACAAGGTTCTAGAATATCTGCAGAACAAAAATAGGATCAGACATGAATATGACAATGTGGACCATTTATTCGCAAGTTATGCAAAAACATTCAAAAAGTTGTCACAAAGAACCCAAGCTGAATTAAAAGTTAATCTGGCAAAACTTTTTGCTGAGGCAGAAATAACTGAATTAGATAGCAAAACTCAAATTAATGAATCCCCACAGTCACAATTGGTATACTTGTCACCCGCGTATTCAATATTTTCTGATGAATCAACACAACCTATTATATTAGCTCCGGAAATGTCAGACGTACAAGTACAGCAACCTGTTATTGCTATAGACCTTTCACAACCGGGACAGTCTACCACCGAAGACCTATCACAAGAATCAGCAGAACCTATGTCTGAAGCCGAAGAAGTCTCTCTTTACTAGTTAACTAAAGACGCAAAATTAATGATAAACAAAAATTGTTAAAATGATTAATTGTTGATTAAGTAGATTTATACTTATTAGAAAAAAAATAAAAATTTGTTGATTATGATAATGATTATGGTAAAAGATTTGTTTGGTAAGTAAAGCTGAGCGTTAACGTGAAATCCACGGCACCAAGTTTAGGTAATTGCAGTGCTCCTTCCACTCACACAGATACGCGCATAACTGTGTGCGTAGAGTTGGTGTGCTGCTCGTCATTATAGTCAAACTAACCCAAGTTGATCCGTAATGTTTAATGATACTTACTTATTTAATCGTCAGTTGATTTTTATTTACTATTCTTATTTTTATTACATGCTTGTGAAATAAAAAGGCAATTTTGGATACGTAGTATAGTAAGTAGGTACTATTTAGGGGAGAAAAGTTAGAAATATTGTACAAATGTAAAATCCTACTACGAATAATATTGTTACGTAGATCGTAAAGTCTAGAAGCATCATGCTAACTCCGTCTCAGAAAGGGGCAGTGTTACGTAGATCGAAAAGTCTAGAAACATCACGCTAATTCCATCTAAGTACGGGGCAGTGTTAGAAACTACTGGAAATGACACTCTGATGCCATCTGTTGTCAAGTAGCAAGTACTACACTAAATTGTACGTAGACGCTACCGCCATCTATCGTCTAATAGTGGGATTAAACAGTTGGCTCCCGAAAGGACTCGAAGCTTCTACGCTACTTGTGGACTGTGGCACAGTATAGAATGTTCCCGAATGTTCTGCTCGGAATATAAATAGCGGATTGTGGGGCCGACAGGGAGTTCGATTTCGGAAGCGAGCGAATACGATTCGAGTGAGCGAAACAAGTGATTCCTAGTGACGTTTCTTGTAGTTGCGATATTTGTGTTTATTTAATTAAACTGTGTTGTGTGTTTTGGTAAATTGGTTTCCATTAATTTATCCCGAACCCCAGCTCGTAACATTTGGTGTCAGAAGTAAGGGATAAATTATGCCAGTTTTACCGAAGGAGGATACGGAAGGTATCCGTACCAGGAGTCAGCGCCAGCAGGAGGTGGATCAGAGGCGGTTTGAAGGAACTTCTAGACAGACACCTGGGGGTAATCAGCCGACGACGGAGCCAGTCTCCCAAGCGTCTGGTGTCCCTACAGCATCACCAGCCATGGATCTTTCTGCGCTAATGGCGATGCTGCAGGAGCAGGCCCGCCGACAGGAAGAACAGGCCCGCCGACAGGAAGAACAGGCCCGCCGACAGGAAGAACAGGCCCGCCGACAGGAAGAACAGGCCCGCCGCCTACAGGAACAGCTGCAGCAGGACAAAGAGGAGCAAGCTCGCCGGCAGGAAGAACAGGCCCGTCGACAGGAAGAACAGGCCCGCCGCCTACAGGAACAGCTGCAGCAGGACAAAGAGGAGCAAGCTCGCCGACAGGAAGAACAGGCCCGCCAACAGGAAGAACAGGCTCGCAGACAGGAAGAACAGACCCGCCGCCTGCAAGAACAGCTTCAGCGTGATAAAGAGGAGCAGGTTCTCCTTTTGAAAGATCTACACTCGACTTTTGGCAAGGACATCAAAGCCATGAAGGAGACTGTTCAGGTACATGAAAATCGTATCTCCGAGGCCGAAGTCCAGATCGCTGATATAAGAAAAGCGGTTGGAGTTCTGAAAGCTGGAGACCGGACTACGGCTTCGATAGTTGCTGCACCTTCCGTGCGCGGGTTTAAAGTGCCACCCTTTGACGGAACATCTTCCTGGTCGGCATACAAAATTCAATTTGAAGCTGTCATGGAAGCAAATGGGTGGACAACGGGCCAAGCCATGACCGCGCTTACTTTGGCCCTTCGTGACCAGGCTTTAACTGTGTTAGAGGCTCTCGGCAAAAATATAACTTACGAGCAGCTCGTTGAGGCGTTAGAGGCCAGATACGGTGACGCGCACCTGGAACACGTTTTTCGTGCCCAGTTGAAGGATCGTGTGCAGCGCAGTGGTGAAAACCTGCAGCAGTGGGCCCTGGAAATCGAAAAGCTGGTTCGAAAGGCGTACCAGACTGCGCCCGCGCTCATCGAGGGTATACTAATTCAAACCTTCATAGATGGCATACGGGACCTGGAAGTAAGGGCAGCTGTGAGACTTGGGCACCATGAGACCCTCAAGGACGCCTTGGCCCATGCGTTGGAGGTGGAGGCAGTAAGGCAGGATCATCGAACCCATCGCATTAGGGAGGTTGCGGCGTCACCTGTTCGTGACCGTGTTAGGTACAGCCCTAGATGCTACACTTGCGGAGAAAAAGGCCACCTTCGGTCAAGTTGCCCGAAGCGAAGCACAACTAACGAAGACCAGACCCAGGAAAGAAGGGCGGCTGATGTCACCGCCCAGCAGCAGGAAAACTAATAAACGCCAGGACTGCGGGGCGGGTGCTGGCTGGTGTTAAAATAGCCCCAAGAATTTCGGTCTCACAAGCCCATGATGGGAACACCCTAGTCATAAAAGGTGAAGTGAACGGAAGACCATGTAAGCTGACATTGGATACTGGAGCTTCTCGCACGGTTGTCAGTTCCCAACTAGCGAATCGTTTTCTTGGGGACTTCTTCGGTAAGCATAATGGCGTAAATTTAGTAACAGCTACCGGTCAGCACATAACCGTCCGTGGTGAGAAGGAGGTGGAGTTAAAACTGGGTAACACAATCTACCGGCATAAGGTCATCATGGCTGACATAGTGGACGACTGCATCCTAGGTCTGGACTTCATGCGACAGCACTGTTGTGAGATTGACGTTAATCAAGGAGTCCTCAAATGTGGGTCAGAAGAAGTCTTCATGGAAGGTGCACCATCAGGGAAAGTGTACTGCTTGAAGAAGATTGTTCTTCCTCCCCGATCGGAAACGATAGTTCCAGTTAGTCTTCCACATAATTCTGGGCAGAAAAATCGATGTATTCTCATTGAAGGATTGGATGAAAACCTTCCATGGAAAATTGCGCGGACCTTGGTAAAGGCAATCGACGTTGCAGCCGTACGCATACTGAACCCAAGTGAAAAGGAGCAAGTAATCAAGAAGGGTACATTGATGGGTTCCTGTGAGGAAGTAGCTTGGATGCGTGAATGCCAACATGGGCCTCCTCAAAATAACGCCCAAAGTGCAAGATTTAACGTGTTAAATCTTTTGGAAGACTGTCGTAAAGATCTATCAGAAGAAGAAAGAGAGAAGGCTAGGAAGATGCTACTTCAATATGCAGACATATTCTCTACAAATGATGCTGACATAGGGAAGACTGGTTTGGTTCAACACAGAATTAATACCGGAAATGAGTTACCAATACGACAGCGACCAAGAAGACTACCAGTGGCAAGGGAAAAGGAGGTAGATACCATGATTAAAGGAATGGTAAAGGATGGAGTTATAGAGCCTTCATCTAGTCCTTGGTGCTCTCCTGTGGTCCTGGTGAAAAAGAAAGATGGCAGCATGCGGTTTTGTGTAGACTATCGTCGATTGAATGACGTTACTAAGAAAGACAGCTATCCACTACCCCGGATCGACGACACACTGGACACGCTGTCAGGAATGAAGTGGTTCACCACGTTAGACCTAAAAAGTGGCTACTGGCAAGTGGAAATAGACCCTAAAGACAAGGAGAAAACTGCATTTTCTACGGGAAAGGGACTATGGCAGTTTAACGTTATGCCATTTGGATTGTGCAATGCTCCTGCAACTTTTGAAAGGCTAATGGAGCTAGTTCTCACGGGACTAATTGGAGACGCCTGCCTTGTCTATTTAGATGACATCATCATCGTGGGCCGCACATTCGAAGACCACCTTCAAAATCTGGAACGTGTTCTATCGAAAATCCGAGGAGCCAATCTTAAGCTAAGTCCAAAGAAGTGCTCATTCTTCAGACAGCAAGTAAGCTTTTTGGGGCACGTGGTTTCGAAGGAAGGAGTACAAACAGATCCTGAGAAAATCGTCGCCGTCAAGGAATGGCCAGTCCCGAAAGACAAGACGCAGGTCAGGGCATTTTTGGGTTTGTGCTCATACTATCGACGGTTTGTCAAGAATTTTGCTGACATTGCCAAACCTCTTCACAAGCTTACTGAGGAGAAAAGACCGTTCTGTTGGGATGAGAACTGTGACATCGCATTTCAAGATTTAAAGGAACGTTTGTGCAATACCCCAATTTTAGGCTACCCTGACACAGAAAATGAATTCATAGTTGACACGGACGCAAGTAATACGGGAATAGGCGGTGTGTTATCTCAACGGAAAGGAGATTATGAAGTTGTGATAGCTTACTTCAGCAAATCTTTATCAAAGCCAGAAAGAAATTATTGCGTCACGAGACGCGAACTTCTTGCCGTAGTAAAGACATTGCAGCATTTCAGCAAATACTTGCTTGGACGCAAATTCCACCTGCGGACTGACCATGCTGCATTAAAGTGGTTGTTGCAGTTTAAGAATCCAGAAGGACAAGTGGCGAGATGGATTGAACTGCTACAAGAGTACGACTTCGCAATTGAACATCGTAGTGGGAAGTCTCACGGCAACGCGGACGCGTTATCAAGAAGACCTTGTCCTGAAGACTGCAAGCATTGTGTCAGGCAAGAAGCTAAGGAAACGGTACCTGTCAGGATGCTAAGAACGGACCTTAGTGACGAATGGAAGGAAACCCTACAGCATGCTCAGCAAAGTGACACAGATATCCGGCCAATTCTCGAGTGGATTAAAGCTAATGCTCCCAAACCGAAATGGTGTGATATTGCAGCGATGAGTACCACCACCAAAAGTTATTGGGCACAATGGGAGAGCTTGGTGATCCAGGATGGTGTCTTGTGCCGAAAATGGGAAAATGCTCGAGGGAATAGCTGCCACCTGCAAATGGTAGTCCCAAAAACGAAGGTACCAGAAGTTCTACAGCTCTACCACAATGGTTCTTCAGGAGGTCATATGGGAGTAAGAAGGACTTTGTTAAAGATCCGAGAAAGGTTTTACTGGATCCATTGTCGAGAAGATGTGGAGGACTGGTGTCGTAGATGTACCAGTTGTGCAGCGGTAAAAGGACCACACACACGCAGCAGGGGTGCAATGAAAGTGTACAACGTGGGAGCCCCCTGGGAACGGATAGCACTAGATGTCGCTGGGCCATTCCCTGAAAGTGAAAGTGGAAATAAATATTTCATGGTTGTTATGGATTACTTCACCAAGTGGCCGGAAGTCTTCGCCATCCCTAATCAAGAAGCTTCAACAGTCGCTGATAAATTAGTCCACGAAGTCTTCTGTCGGTTTGGGGTACCCTTGGAAATCCACAGCGATCAAGGAAGGAATTTCGAGTCTCAAGTGTTTCAGGAAACATGTCGGGTTATGGGTACTCACAAAACCAGAACCACTTCATACCACCCACAATCTGACGGAATGGTGGAGAGATTTAATCAGACGTTGGAAAGATATCTGGCAAAAGTTGTAGCAAGCAGACAAAAGGATTGGGACAAGCACATACAACCGTTTCTTCTGTCATACCGAAGTGCAGTTCACGAGAGTACAACTGTGACACCAGCCTTCGCAAACTTTGGAAGGGAGCTAAGACTACCAGCTGATCTAATAACCGGCATTCCCCCTGATTCACCACGGAGTATAACAGATTATGCAAATGATCTGCGCAACAAGATGAATGACGTATATGAGCATGTTAGAGAATCAGGCCAACAGATGTCCGAAAGAATGAAAACTCGTTATGATCGGAAGATGAACAATACTGGCTTCGACGAAGGTTCGCTAGTGTGGTTGCATAACCCAGTGCGCAGCAAAGGAAAGTCCCCTAAACTACAGGCAAAATGGGACGGGCCGTACCGAATTGTGACCAAGATCAACGACGTCACTTACCGAATACAAAAGGGTATGCGAACTGCACCTAAAATTGTCCATGTAGATCGATTGGCACGATACTACGGGAATAATGATGCTCGGGACGAGCATGTCTAAGGAGGGGGCAGTGTTACGTAGATCGTAAAGTCTAGAAGCATCATGCTAACTCCGTCTCAGAAAGGGGCAGTGTGACGTAAATCGAAAAGTCTAGAAACATCACGCTAATTCCATCTAAGTACGGGGCAGTGTTAGAAACTACTGGAAATGACACTCTGATGCCATCTGTTGTCAAGTAGCAAGTACTACACTAAATTGTACGTAGACGCTACCGCCATCTATCGTCTAATAGTGGGATTAAACAGTTGGCTCCCGAAAGGACTCGAAGCTTCTACGCTACTTGTGGACTGTGGCACAGTATAGAATGTTCCCGAATGTTCTGCTCGGAATATAAATAGCGGATTGTGGGGCCGACAGGGAGTTCGATTTCGGAAGCGAGCGAATACGATTCGAGTGAGCGAAACAAGTGATTCCTAGTGACGTTTCTTGTAGTTGCGATATTTGTGTTTATTTAATTAAACTGTGTTGTGTGTTTTGGTAAATTGGTTTCCATTAATTTATCCCGAACCCCAGCTCGTAACAATATTATAAACACAAAGGTTTGTGAGGATGTATGGATGAATGATTTTAACAATTTACCGTAAGAACTACTGAACGAATTTTGATGAAACTTCAATTCATATCGATTACACATCAGAATACCATACAGATCATATTTTCAAATAATAATTATAAACGCGCAAGTTTGAGAGTTTATTTATGGATGAGTAGATGTATATATTTTGTTACTCTTTCACAAAAACTACTAAATGAATTTTGATTAAAAATTGCTCATTTGATAAAAAAGGACATGAAAAAATCATAATGAAGGGGGTTCATTGTAGGGGTCTACTAGGACCGATGCCTGCCGGGGTCGCGTGATTGTTCGAAAGAGACACCGTGACCCTGGCACATGGGCAACTGATGGAACACGGGTGGGTTTTAGTCAGTAAAAGTCTGACACGCCCTCCCGCTCCGCCCAGAGCGGGAGAAGTCATTTGATGATTTCCCATCCTGAAAAAAAAAAGAAAAAAAAAGGGGGTTCATCATTTTGAAGTCGTAGGAAGTCGCGATGGTCCTCTAGCAAATTATTAAGTATTCTAGTTTTAAAATAAAATATTTCAATATCGAAGAATTCTTTATTTATAATATTACTAGCTGACCCAGCGAACTTCGTACCGCCTCAGAATCAATAAATGTTGTGTTAACTTATCAGATCCCACCAACACAAAGCAAAGAGCACCAAGTACCATATACCCATGTTAGACCAAGTTATGACAAACTGGTACTTCAAAGACATAAAGCGTTTTCTAGCTACCACACACCCATGATAGGTGAGCTCCTACCAAATTATGCCAACCTAGTACTTCCAAGACATAAAGCGTTTTCTAGATACCACACACCCATGTTAGGTGACTTCCTACCAAGTTATGGCAACCTGGTAGTTCGAAGACAAAGGGTTTTCTAGCTACCACACACCCATGATAGGTGTGCTCCTACCAAATTTTGCCAACCTAGTACTTCCAAGACATAAAGTGTTTTCTAGCTACCACACACCCATGTTAGGTGAACTCCTACCAAGTTATGCCAGCCTGGTACTTCGAAGACATAAAGCGTTTTCTAGCTATCAAACACCCATGTTAGGTGGACTTTGTATTCTTAATTTTCTAATTTTCCGCGCATTTTTTTTTAATTTTTGCTTTCATAAGAACCTTCTCCTGACAATAACAAACACAACAAACAAGAAAAAAGTGAAAACGCTCCAGCCGTTCACGCGTGATGGCGTGACCAAGGGAAATAGGGATTCATTTTTATATATACAGATATTTATTATATATATAGCACTTGTATGTAGATTTAAATGTTTTCCTTTACCGACTTTGAAAGATAACCGACACGTGTGTTCCACACATCGACAAGCTGGTTTTGGAAGACGAGGCTAAGTCCTGAAAAAAAAAAGATAGATGTAATCCCATACGTAAATATGAAATTGTAAATAAAAAATACGTTAGTTGTGCTTTACCTTTACCTCATTTTGGATTTTAACATCTTCCGTACTCACAACAACATTATTTTCTTTACAATGCCTGAAGATAAAAAAACAGGATTTTATTTTACCCCTTTGTCTGCGTGATTAATATGTTGTTTACTCATGTTGAATTCCAGCTTTCTAGTACTAAGGGTCTCTGAGCTAAGCCGCGGTCGGACAGACAGACAGACTTAGCGAAACTATAAATGGTTCCTCTTTCACTACGGAACCCTAAAAACATTTTTAAAAACAAGCTTTTAGTTAAATTCTCTAAAAAGAAGAAATAAAGTTTAAATTAAATCAAATCAAATAAATTATTATTATTACAATGCAAGTTAAAAAAAAATCAGATGATCAACGGTTTAGTTTGAGGAAGTATTGTTTTTTGCAATTTCGAAATTGATCGTTTAGAAAAAAAAAATGTATTTGAGTAGTACAATCACCCCCTAGAAGGAAATAAATTAATAAACGAGGACCTTATATAGCAAACTTCGATCAACAAAGATAACAAATCAAGTGCTATACAAAATATTATTTTACCCAACCTTTTAGCCCTAGCTTTAGCTAAAACCTCTTGATTGAGTCTCTTCCTTTTCCTCGATAAAACTAGTTTCGTTTTTTTACTCTAATTCCCCATGGCACCTGAAACAATTTTTGTTGTTTCGAAAAACATTGTTTTCAATTATCTAAATAAAAAATAATTATTTTACTTACCAACCCAAGATTGTTATATCGCACTATAAACTCACTCGATGCCAAGGGTCGGGAGAGGTCACGCGTAGAGCACTGAGCGATACGTCCACTCTTTGAACAGCCTCGCGGCGGACTGATTTAAAATTATTACCGCGCACGGTTTTATAGTAGTTTTAAAATAATTGTAGAAAAATAATAAAACTAATTTAGTTGAAATTTTTTATTGCAAGTTTTAAAGAAGATGTTCTTATATTACAATACACCTTTATTTTGTAAAATTAAATAAGATTTATTGGAAGAAAAAATGAATTTAGCAACTGCTTTTTCTTGTTAATTTCACTTTGTTTATTGTTTTACTTATTATGGTAGGCGCTGAAAATCAAAAAAGTCTCTCTCAGTTTTTTGCTCAAGGATGTGAACAATTAAATATGTTTATTAGTTTGTCAATTTTATTAGTGGTTTCGGATATTTTAAGCTTCGAAATGACTACTGTAAAAGGATTTTAGAAAACACTGTTTGTTTATCTGGTTAGAATTCACGAATACTTTATTAATGTAAAAAGGTTTTCAGTCAACTTTTCAGACCGAAATATTTCCAACAATATTTAGTTATTCACACTTTCGTTAGATACGTTTTATGAGGTGATTAAATGGTTTGAAAAGTACGCTTTTTGGGTCAAACAACCAAAATCGACGTTAACGCTCTTAATTTTAAGATATCTTATAAATAATATGTAGTGTGGAAGCCTATGTGTGCTAATAGCTTGTTAATTACCTATCTGTGATTGAAGACTGATAGTAATAAACAAACCTTAAACAAATTACCAATTTTTCTCTGGTTCCAATAGCCTTCCTGTAGTTGGTGTCCAATTTACAGATGTGAGGTTTCACCAAATCATGTAATTCCTCAAAAGAGCTTCTTGACATATGAAAATACCAATAAAAACGATCTTCATAAGACTCCAGCTCACGGCATAATTTATAATATTCACTGCATTCCTCTCTTCTATTATTAATATCATGGACCCAAAGTCTCTTTGTAGCAGCAGAAGATTCTTGGCATAATAGCAGCAATAAAGCTTCTTCATCAGAAGAACTGCTGTTGTCTAACATCTTTTCGCTAAATGATCTCAACTCCAAATGCCTGCTGGCAAGGCGGCTCGCACGTGCGTGCAAGCAGTTCTGCGTAACGTGATGCGAGCGCGCGCGACGTGTGCTGCACCGGTCTTGGCCGGTGTGACAGTGCTCGCACGCGTGTGTGCACGTCACGTCACGCGTCACGTCACGCCACGCATCCGGTGTGACCCGGCCTTAAGACTGACACAGAATTGTTGAAAGTCTTTGTAGGTAGGTTTTGTTAGAACATGTTTGATTTATATTTTATGTTCGGCAGCGGATCGCACGCGCCATCTTGCTAGCTGTGTTCTTGACAGAGTGAGTCAGTCAAAAGGATGGATTGAATCCCTAAGGAAAAGGATGAATGCACGAAGGAATTGTTTGGGATTAGGAAGTTGTATGATTGTGCATTAGTCAATTTTAACACCGAAGGTCTATTTTACACGCTTTATATTAGCTTCACTTGTATGTTTGTTTGTAACCGACTCATAGCGCGATTTTGACGCACTTTAAACTACCAGATTTCATTCAAACTTTGCACACCTGTCAAAGACCGATGACAATGCAATAATATCATAAATTTGTGCCATTATCCTTACTAAACTATAAAAAGTTGTAAGCACTGGTGATTTAAACAGTGTCTTGCAAGTATAATAAAAGTGGCTTTGAAAAAAGCCGTTTGTGGTGTGATCAGTGTGATGACGTTGACGTATGATGTATACTAGAAAAAACTACTTAACTAGAAGACTACTGACTTATAATACTACTTATACTCTAAAGCTATTCGTCTATTCTTTAGTACAAAGTGCGCTGAGACATTATCATAAAAGCCGAGATGATTCTTAATTTTTAGCAATAAATGTTTTTCTATAGAAAAAATGGCTAGATCAGAAAATCGTTCTTGTTTTTGAGAATAACGCATTTACGTATGAATTCGCTTCAAAGCCGAAAACGACCTCTCCGCGGATGCAACTGTAACGGGAAGTGTCAAAAATATACTACACTAGCCGCGACTTCGTCCGCGTTAAATTTCTTGTTCCCCCGACCCTTCCGGTCGCGTCGAATCGCCTACCCGTGCGATTTTCCCCGTTTTTGCAACATTTTTCATTACTGCTCCGCTCCTCTTGGTTGCAGCGTGGTGTTATATAGCCTATAGCCTTCCTTGATAAATAAGCTACCCAACACAAAAATATTTTTTCAATTCGGACCAGTAGTTCCTGAGATTAGCGCGTTCAATCATCAAACAGACATACAAACAAACAAACTCTTCAGCTTTATAATATTATATAGTATATAGTATAGATAATGTTTTAATTTGTGGAAAAGTGTCACACAATAATGAATTATGACCTAACCTAATTACGTATTTCTTATTTTCAAAACTTAACCTTGAAAAGCATGTTTCCTCACGAAACAAATAATCTGTCACACAACGATCTAAAACTATTAACACCGCCATCCTACTAATAACTGTTCAAATCTACTCTAAAAAAGTAATTTCAACTTGCTAATCTATCGACTGTTCGCGCGCGGTTGGGGGAGATTCGCGCGCACTTTAAATGTTTTGTTTTCGTTGGAATATAAAGACAAATATTGTTTTATGTAGGTTGCGATTTTGTAATACTTTAATTTTATGGTGTAAGATTAAATACATTCAGTGTAATTATTAAACACTGTTGAGAACTACTGACTGTCATAATTTCGTAAGGGAAGCCGACAGGAATCCGCTTATTAGTTACCTGCGCCACTGTTCCACAGCAGCCTTGGAAACACGCGCCGTGTGAACTTGGGCGTTGTCGCGAAGAAGCAAAACACCAGCGGTCAGTTTGCCCCGTCTATGTTCTATGTTATGGGGGTTTGGTTTCCGCACTTAGTCCTTTGAGTGGACCATTGTGCGTGAGCCATGGCGGCCGTCGGTATTCACTCCAACCAGCCCACCTCCCTCCAGAAGCTGGTTATGTCTCCTGGTCTGTTGAGAACATCTGTGTAAGATTTGGGTGTCCCGAGGGTGTCTGTTCTAATTTGGGTGACGCCTGTACATTCGAAAAGTACATGCGCAACGGTTTCTTCAGCCTCCAGGCATGCCCTGCACAGGGGGCTGTCCGTTATGCCTATTGTGTAAAAGTGTTTGTTTAGCGGGCAGTGTCCTGTGATGGTGCCCGTCATTAGACGCAGATCATCCCTGTCCAGGCGTAGCAGGCGTCTGGTAAGCCTGCCATCCGGGGATGGCATAGCTTCCCTGGACTGCCTGCAGCCTGGTGCCGAGGTCCACCAGCTCTCCGCTTGTGTGTGGGTAAATTCCTACAGCCACCTGCGTAGCTGGTTGAAGGGGATGGGCACGATGGGCTCGGGGCCACAGACTGACGCGCTGGATGCCTTTCTGGCCAGTTCATCAGCAGCGTCATTGCCTAGTGATCCACTGTGTCCTTTTATCCATTGCAGTGTCACTTTGTTGCGATTAGAAACTGTTATCCGTTCTAATGCATTGTGACATTCTAGTGTAAGGCTCGAGGTTATGTATCGTTTGGCTAGGGATTGGAGGACTGAGGCGCTGTCGGAGAGTATGCGAATATGGGTGTCCGTAACTCTTCTGGCTTCTATGGCATACGCCGCCTGTATAATGCCCACGCATTCCGCCTGGTAGACGGTGTTGAGCATTCCCAGCGGGCTGGATATTTTTATGTTGAGGTCGTGTGAGAAAACTCCGACTCCGGTTCCGGAGGTGGTCTTTGAGCCATCAGTGTAGACTCTTAGCTCTTCCGGGCCCGAGTGGTCGTTTTGTTCTTCTGTGAGTATAACGTTGTAGTGCTTTTGAAAGTAGTGTAGTTTTGGGGTTTTATCGCAGGGTGATGCCATCATTGGTTGTCGCTTGATCGCTTCATCCCTAATGCGTGAGTGCGACTCTCGAGTCGTTGCTTAGGGTCCCTGCTATGTTTAGTCTTAGGGCAGCTAGGGCAGCCTCCTCCCGCACGATCAGGTGTAGAGGTGGTAGCCCGAGCATTACCTGTAGGGCAGCGGTGGGTGTAGTCCTCATGCAGCTAGTGATGGCTACACAAGCGAACCGCTGCACCTTTTCAAGGTCTTTTTGGGCTGTGCTCAGGTCTGTTCTGGGCCACCAGACTATTGAGCCGTATGTGATAATTGGTCGAATAACTGTGGTGTATAGCCAGTGGGTGACTTTGGGGCTGATTCCCCAATTCCTGCCAAGCATTCTTTTGCACTGCCACAGGGATATGCTGGCTTTTGTAGTAATGTAGTTGGTGTGTTTTGCCCAGTTCAGCTGTTTGTCCAAAAATATGCCCAGGTATTTGGTTTCAGTTGATAGGCTTAGGGTGGTGTCGAAAAGTCGTGGCAGTTCGAGTTTCGCGAGTTTCCTCTTTTTTGTAAAGAGGATCATCTCGGTTTTTGTGGGGTTTACTGATAGTTGATGTTTGTTGCACCAGACCTCTACTATTTTCAGGGATTGGCGCATGAGGTGGCATAGGGTGTTTTCATTAGTGCCATTTATTATTATGGTTATATCATCGGCGTAGCCTACGGTGAAGTAACCTTTATCGTTGAGTGTTTTGATGAGGCTGTCTACGACCAGGTTCCATAGAAGTGGCGAGAGGACGCCCCCTTGCGGGCAGCCCTTCGCCACTACCGCCCTTGTATTGTCGTTCACTGTGACTTGTACAGCTCTCAATTTGAGCATGTTGGTGATCCATCCGCCTAGGGTCGGGTTTATGTTATGTCTGTCGAGGGCCATGCTGATACTATTGAACATAGTTTTGTCGAAGGCGCCTTCTATGTCAATGAAAACCGCCAGTGCTGAGCATTTGTGGTCCACTGCGCATTCAATTTTGGAGACCACGCTATGTAGCGCAGACTCCGTTGATCTGCTCGTGGAGTACGCGTGCTGTTGTTTGTGAAGAGGTTTTACCCGGAGAGGTCCGTCTCGGATATGTCTATCGCAGAGTCTCTCGAGGGGTTTTAGTAGGAAGGATGTGAGGCTTATAGGCCTATAGGCCTTTGGTTGTGTATAGTCCGATTTGCCTGGCTTGGGTATGAAGATGACTTTCACCTCGCGCCACGCTAGGGGCATGTATCTGAGTGCAATGCAGGTCCGGTAGATCTCCACCAAGCATGGTATTAGGTGGTCAGCTCACCACTGTAGGAGGGCTGGAAAAATGCCATCCAGCCCTGCAGATTTGTAGGGCTGAAAGGTGTCAATGGCCCACTTTATCCTTTCTTCTGTTACCATGCTTTGTGCCCTGGAACAATCTAGCTTTGTTGGGGTCCATTCTGGTTCAGATTCCCACGTCCTGACCTCTTGGAGGTTACAACCGGGGAAGTGGGTTTCCAGGAGAACCTTACTGGTTTCGTGGTCACTTACTGTGTATGAGTTGTGGGGTTTTTTGAGCGCACCAAGGGTTCGATCCTGATCAGTCGAGAGGATTTTTCTTACCCTTGCGGCTTCGTTGTTGGTTTCGATGGATTCGCAGAATTTCCGCCAAGCTGCCCTTCTGGCAGTTCTGATCTGCTTTTTGTATGTGTATTGGGTTTCTTTGTATTGCTCCCAGTCGTCCGGGAGCCTGGTATTTTTGGCCCTGTTGAATTGTTTGCGTAGTGTATCTCTGAGTTTACTAAGGTTGGCGTTCCACCAGGGATTTCTCTCGCTGTTGTTTCGTGGCGCCCTTAGTTTGCAGCATGCATGGTATGCTTCGATTAGGTATTCAGATAATTTTGTGACGGTGTATTCTAGTTGTTCGGGGGTTTTTATTGTTACTCGTGATAGATGTCTAGCTAGTAGGGAAGCCAGGAGGCGTTTGTACTCGGGCACATTAGTGCGCCGCGGGTTACGTTTCTGTACGGGTCCCCTAGTGTGGGTAGTTAGTGTGAATCGGATTCTTCTGTGGTCAGAACAGGAGGGTTCATCCGAGACGTGCCAGTTTGTGATGAGGTTTGTCGCGTTTTCTGTAGCAAGCGTCAAGTCAATGATTGTTTGTCCTCGGACTGTGACCCAAGTGGGTTCAGAGCCTCGGTTAACAATGTTAAGGTTAGTAGAGAATAAATAGGTGGATAGTACCTCTCCTCTAGAGTTCGGCGAGTCGCTACCCCAGAGCGGGTGGTGGGCGTTGGAGTCGGTGCAGATGATCAGGTCCAGTTTGGCACGTTCGCAGTGCTGCACTAGGTCGGCCATCTCCTTTGGTGGGCAGTTAGCGTCCTCGCCTGGCATGTATACCGAGGCTAGTACGACGTCTGGAACGTTACTATCGGTCTGGAGCCTGACTGCTGTCAGGTCTCTGGAACAGAATTGAGTGAGTGGTGTGGTAGGGATTTCTTTGGGTATGTAGGCGCAGGTTCGTGGTTTGTCTGCGCCGTGTGTGTTGAGAATTAGCTTACCTCCGATGTTACTGAGGCCGCAGATTCTGTTGTTCCTGATCCATGGCTCTTGGATCAGTGCGATGGTTCGGGGCTTAACCTCCAGAGCTCTGCGTAGGTTGGCCGTGGCAGTTTGGCTGTGTTGGAGGTTGGTCTGGATGACGTTTATGGGCGATGACGGTGGTGGGGTGGAGTTAGTCGGAGCTGCATCCATCGGAAAGTCTCTCCTCCACCTCCACCCTGAGTTGGTCTTCGTGCAGGTCGCCCGGCGACGAGGCGAGTAATCGTTCGTTCCAGCCGGGTGATGAGGGCAGTAAGGTGTCGCTGTCGTCCTCCATTGCTGCTCGGGCCATAACCTGCTCGAGTTGGGCAATGTCGGTGTCAGTAGTCTGTGTCAGTGTTTGTGCGGTCGTCTCGTCAGTACTGTCGGTCTTGGTAACAGAGGATAGGGTCGTGGGCCAGAAGCGCACGTATATCGACCCCAGGAGGTACGATATCCGTCGCTCCCGAGTTAGGACCCTATCAACTTCCTCCGGTGGTACACCTAGGGTCAGATACGTCCCGTAGTTGTCACCACCGACGGTAGTTGCTCTGTACAATGACCACCGGGCAATGTCATACCAAGTATTCTGACGAATCAGAATACTCTGGAGCCTGGCCACGTCACCTTTGTAACGAGGGACGAAGAGCGAGGCTCGGACACGGGTGGGCACGTCGGACTGCTTCAGAACGGTCAGTGTTAGGTCAGTGTCGGGGAGTCTTATTCTGGGTGCGGCTTGTGTTTGCCCCGTCTTTTTTTGTTTAATTGCCTCCCGTAAATTTCGCAAAGTGGATGAGAAGGAAGCTGCGTTTATGGTTTCACCTTTTTTTTGTGTACACAATCAACAAATTCTCTTTGAGTCCCAAAGATTGTGGCCATGCCTTTTCCGGCAGACGGAACGACCTATAAATTTCTTAGGGGGAGCACTACCCTTCTTGTGCCACTGCATGGAGTCCTGCTTACTTTCAGGGTCATAATGGTGAGCCCACGTTTCACGATCTGTGTCCTTTAGTGATGTATACGGGAACATTATCTGGCCCCACAGTACAGTTGGTTTTCGTTTGTTAATAGCCGTTTCTATATCACTTACTTTAATTTTCATCAATGTGTACAAAGTTTGAATTGTTGCTTGGATAGTTTATTTTTTTACTTTTATAATCTAGAATCCCCTAATCAACACGGGCTCCGCTCAGCACAGCACACTTAAAATAATTCTGAAAAAGCATCTAACATGATCTTTCCTATTATGCTCAAAATGACGCCTGGCTTAGAAGCTATACATATGTTGCCACAAGATACGAGGATCACGCTTAAGTTTGGGTTGAATGTGCTTGATGTATTCGTCGTAGATACCATTTTAGCAGAAAGACGTCCACTGCTGGATATAGGCCGTCGTAAGTATGCGAGCGACATTCTTTTTTAACCCCTGACACAAAAGCAGCGTTATAAGTTTGACCGCTATATGTGTCTGTCTGTGACACCGTAGGTCGTAAACGGGTGAATCGATTTGAGTACGGTAAGTAGGCTTTCTGGCGGTATGTTTTATTAAAATCGGTTCGGCCTTTTTGACACGACGATCCTTTGATCATAATGTTATCTACAACTTCTTACTAAACTTAAAGAGCCAATACGTATATTTTTTTTACTTTTTGGAGGGATTTTGTTTGCGTTAATATATTTTCTAAACATGGAAAATTGCAATATGCTGATTATGAGATGACTTCCACATAAATGGTGTGCCATTCATGTGGAAGGCTAGGCTTAAGTCTACGTCTTAGAACCTTGCTTTTTTTACAACCTTAAAAAACCGTAGATCCAAGTACTCGTATTTGATTACAATTTCAACTTGATAATGACGTGTTTCTGAGAAAAAGTGTCAGAGAGGCGAACCACGAAGTGGTCCTATAATGGTTTCTATAATCTCCTGTTGAGCTATAGAACCCTAAAAAGCAATTCCATCATCCATTTGTTTGACCGCAGTAATAATCAACGCTATTTCTTGAAATGGTTGTTTGATTAGGTACAATATTACGAAAAACGAAACGATCATTGCCCATTCCCTTTTTTTCGATTAAATTCTTCGTTGGGTAAAATCATCTGTTTATTTTGCGTTTACTCTACGCTAAGCTCGAATTCAGAATCTTAAATACCTAAGTCTTAGCAATTTCATGAAAAATCGAATTGAAGTAAAACTAATGCATTTAATAGAGACTAATTTAAATGCACAATTCTCAATGTCACACAACTATAGTCCAACCTACGTTGTGCAGTCCCACCAGCCTGTCTGCGATGTTCACAGAGCTGGGGGTGTCCGCGAAATCGTGGACTCGGGCGCAGCCATCAAGAAGGCGGCGTCTCGGCGCGAGTCGCCGGTGATGGTGCCACCGCGCGGGCAGAAGATGCGCCACCTCGCCGTGCACGCCGTGATCTTCCTGAATACGCGGCCTCAGCATATGCATGTCGGTCAGTAAACAGTTGTCCGTAACATCATAATTTAATAAAATAAGTGGTGTACATTTTGTTTCCGTCATTTCTATAGTTAGCTTTTTGCGCAAAACCCAGTCGAATTCCTTGTTATTTTTGCCCTAGCTTCCTTTCTGGTCGCGCTTGAGAATGGTCAAGTGCAGTGCTGGTCGGACCACTCCGCGGGTGGCTATCAGGGCTCATTCCAGGCCATCCACACGGCAGGCGACTTCGTGTCAGCTTTCGCCACCGATCTTCAAAACGAGTTCGTCTTCACCGGTACCACCCTAGGATACATCAAAGTTTGGCTCCTGACTAATTACCTCACCAACAAGACGGTCAGTCCTCGCATGAACTTATTATCTTATTCTCAGTTCCAAAGTGTAAATATACAAAAGGTTTTGTAGTGAGTAAGTGAATATAATATTCTATCGTATCGAATTAAACTGGAAGTCGACCCTAACATATTTCGGAAGGGCTTCAGAAACGAACAAATGATAGTTTTGTTGAAGGTTCATATAAGCATGCCGCGGCTGCGCCTGATGTTCCCGTTCCTGTGGCGCGACCGTATCGAGGGCCGCGCCAAGCGCAGCACGCGCGACCAGCCGCTGCCGCTGCTCCTCAACAGCTACCGCGCGCATATGCGCTGTGTCAGCACCATATCCTACATCGACGAACACAGACTCGTCTTCACGTACGTTTTAACTTACCAGATGGGGTGATTGCGTTAGAAATCTAAGCCAGAACTCTTCCAATTGGCGGCATTCGGCAGTCATATAGATTTTGCTACGTTTTATCTATTGTGATATTATGATAACACCTATTTTGGTATGGTAATTATATTCGTAGTGCATCGATTGCTCATATAATTAATATTCGTAAAATATTGTAAAAAAATTTAAAAGAATAACGGTGGAGTCTCTTTTCCATTATTCTCCAATCAAATCTACTTTTTAGAAGGAGCGAATAGAATCAATTCGAGTTCGAGGTGTTTTTTATTTGCCTATTAGAAATAAATGCTTTGACTTTATTATTTTAACTGCATTTGACTTCACAATGAAGCAATGCATAGCAAAACACATATTGTTTTTGCTTATTAAACTAAGTACCTAAGTACATACAATATATTTATTTGCTGTTGCACACGTTCAGTGGCAGTTCAGACTACAGCGTTCGCGTGTGGCGTCTCACGGGCGAGTACCTGCAGACCCTTGGCAGTTTCCTGCCCTGGACGCTGGAGGTCACCCGCTTCCCGCCTGACGTCAAGAAAGTGGCCAGCTTTACTACGTTCAAGGTGAATGTATCATCCACCCTCAGTACATGTATAACAAAAAAGATTATACATGACATTTTTATATCTCCTCCCTCTCACAAAATTTGAACGCTCGAGTTTAGGTAAAAGACGGCAATCTTATGTATGTGTGCGTAGCTATCCACACATGCACAATACAAACAGTGTAACGCGAGTGTCGAGCCGGTCTAAATAATCTTGATCCGTTAGAATTATAATGCGGTATTTAGATATTTATGAAAATACTTATTTTTATTTATCCAGTCTAATAAAAATTTCTAGACGAATAAAAAAAAATACAACTATATGTTATGTAAAGTATACAATAAAAATAAAAAATTAAAACAATTACATATTGGTGCCGATTCTGTTGTACACTGAACTAAACTAACAAAACTATCTCAAAAATTGCTTACTTTTAGCTATGAGAATTGTTACGCTATTCTGCAAGAAATAATCTCTTTTAAAAATTATTTTGACACGACTAAAATCAAATTTGACAATCGCGACTCAACGTGGTATTTTTAGGGTTCCGTTGCCAAATGGCAAAAACGGAACCCTTATAGATTCGTCATGTCTGTCTGTCTGTCTGTCCGTATGTCACAGCCACTTTTCTCCGAAACTATAAGAGCATGCTGTTGAAACTTGGTAAGAAGATGTATTCTGTGAACTGTATTAAGATTTTTACACCAAAATAGAAAAAAAAAAACAAGAAATTTTTGGGTTCCCCATACTTAGAACTGAAACTCAAAAAAAAAAAAATTCATCAAACCCATACGTGTGGGGTAAAATGGTATTGAGGTTTCTAATATATTTTTTTTCTAAACTGAATAGTTTGCGCGAGAAACACTTCCAAAGTGGTGAAATGTGTGTCCTCCCCCCCCGTATCTTCTAAAATAAGAGAATGATAAAACTAAAAAAATATATGATGTACATTACCATGTAAACTTCCACCAAAAATTGGTTTGAACGAGATCTAGTAAGTATTTTTTTTTAATACGTCATAAATCGTAAACCGCAAATTACCTTTCATTCAATCAACTCAATTATAAAAATAAAAAACATTTAATTTCATAAACATAAACCTTATGCATAAACCGAGAATACATACAAGTTTGTACGGAAACCTCGGTGCGCGAGTCCGACTCGCACTTGGCCGGTTTTTAGGGTTCCTTTGCCAAATGGCAAAAAACGGAACCCTTATAGATTCGTCATGTCTGTCTGTCTGTCGGTCTGTCTGTCTGTCTGTCTGTCTGTCTGTCTGTCTGTCTGTCCGTGTATGTCACAGCCACTTTTCTCCGAAACTATAAGAGATAAGTTGTTGAAACTTGGTAAGTAGATGTATTCTGTATACCGCATTAAGATTTTTACACAACAATAGAAAAAAAACAATAAATTTTGGGGTTCCCCATACATAGAACTGAAACTCAAAAAAAAATTTTTCATCAAACCCATACGTGTAGGGTATCTATGAATAGGTCTTCAAAAATGGTATTGAGGTTTCTAACATCATTTCTTTCTAAACTGAATAGTTTGCGCGAGAGACACTTCCAAAGTGGTAAAATGTGTGTCCCCCCCCCCGTAACTTCTAAAGTAAGAGAATGATAAAACTAAAAAAAATATATGATGTACATAACCATGTAAACTTCCAACGAAAATTGGTTTGAACGAAATCCAGTTAGTAGTTTTTTTTTAATACGTCATAAATCTTAAATCGCAATTTACCTTCCATTCAATCAACTCAAATACAAAAACTCAAAAAAAAACATTTAATTTCATAAACATAAACCTTACGCATAAACTGAGGATACCTACAGGTTTGTACGGAACCCTCGGTGCGCGAGTCCGACTCGCACTTGGCCGGTTTTTTTCTTTGGCTTCGCAACTTAGTACTTGTGCGCTACGCAATGAACTTGCTGAGATACGAAGGCGCGCGCAAGGGGGCATCCTGGACGTGTTTTATATGGAATTTTTCATTTTTGTTTGAAAAATAAAAAAAATATTATCCACGTGTTGAGATTTATATGTGTGGGGTTTTATAAAGGGGGTCGAAAATTTCATTATTTTTGCGATAGGACACGCCATTTTCGAGATATTATAAGCAAAAGAAAAAAAAATACAGTACTGTTTTTGCACGTGAGGCGAGGCGTTGCCGTTGGTGTGAATTTTTGTTCATGACCACTAGTTTTACTTCACACCTTTTTAATCGCGATTAAAAATAGTCAGATTTAGTTAAAATAAATTATTTTAGTCAAAATTTTTCTACAATCTATTAAAATAATGCTTTACTTGATAATTAACGAAACTCTAATTAAAAAAAAAAAAAAATATAAAATGCGAAGAGTAGCAAAATGTTGTAGTCGTAGTATATTTTTGCCTTCACGATACGAGTACCCGTAAACTGAGACGCGGGAAATATTGACACAGGTCCTTCCCCGTTGGGCGCTTGCGCCGTACTAAACGCTGCCCGCTTGTGCATCGTAATTTATTCTAATTTAGAGTGATTTCAAAAACGATATTATATCTAATTAAATAAACAGATTTAAATAAAACTTGAGAATTCGATTTTTTATAGAGCATACTTTATATTGACATGAATTTTTTAATGTAATTATGCTTTATTCAAACCAAAAAAACGCGATAAACTTGCGAATAAATCGTAAAAATTGCCATAAGACTTTATTTTTTTTACTGATTAATGTTATTAAAAATCAATATTCTTGTACTAAATGTAACAACTAGATTATATGCCTGTTGTTCTCTGTATTTTTTTTACTCAAATTTCTACATATTAATGATAGAAATAGGAGTCTGAAATTGACCCTGCGCTGATTTTTACGAAAACTAGTTGTGGGAGATTAATTACTACAAAGTAAACAAATAAGTTTTTGTAAATGTTCTACTAAAAGTGACAAAACAAAAGATTGATCTATTTTTTACATGTATTCGTCAATGCCAGAGTATTTATAATGATGAGATGAGAGGTAAATAAGGCGACTAAAATCTTAGATATTCGCGCAAAAATGTAAAATGGCTCTTAACCATGCTTGTTTGACAAGTAGACGAGTATTACCAGACTGTTGAATGTATGCAGGTGTGGCGCGGTGGCGAAGTGTCGCGCTACGTGCCGGGGCAGAAGGTCGTGGACAAGCTTCGCGACATCACCGAGAAAGAGCTCCAGCACAAGACCTTTGGCGAGCCGCCCACGGAGCCTCTGCTCGGGCGGTACTTCGCTCTGCCGGTGCGGCCGGAGCGGCAGGAGCCCATTGTGCTCGACGACTCTATGCCCACAGTGAGTTGGCCCTTAAACTAAGCGAAACCAAACCGTATGTGTGCGCTTATTCTCACATTATAACTCAAAACGTTTCATGTAGCGATTCCAGTATAGCAGAATTTGATGGTATGAGATTTCAAGAGCTGGTGGAAAAATCTAACACAGCTCATATACCTACTATATCGCATTACAATCCACCATCATAACATCATAATCAGCCTTTATTGTTCCCACTGCTGGGACACAGGCCTCCTCTCGGTGAGAGGGAGTGGGTGGATCTACCACGCGGGCCCAGTGCGGGTTGGTAGGTGTCACATGTCTTCGAATTACAATCCATACTACTAAATACACTATGTACAGAGTTACTTTGAATTTCGTTTAGTTTTGTATTTTTGAGTTTGTTTTTGAAGTTAATTTGAATGGATTGTAATCCATACTAATTATGAATTCAAAGTTTGTTGCCCTTCACGCCTAAACCGCTGAACGGATTTTGATAAATCTTGGAAAAGTGGTGGCATTCTGGCGAAGGACATAGGCTACTATTTTTGTCCCGATAGCACGATGTTCCCGTGTTATTCCAAAATTCTCCATAATAATGAATGTTCTGTGTGTTGCAGATCCCGCTGTACACTCATCTCCGGATGGCGTCGACAATGCCGGTACGGCGGCCCCCCACGCCCGAGCTGGTGCGCCAGACGCGGCTGAAGCGCACCCTGGTGAAGAAGAGGCCGGACTCGGAGCGCCAGCTGACGCTGCCTCCGGAGGGCATGCAGCCCGACTTCGCGCCGGACTACCGCGACCCGAGCACCTCTTCTTGAGACATGTGGTCACTGTTGTTATTGATACTGACCGGACTTTATTTACTGCTGAAAAGCATGTGATCTTTTGAGATCAATGACAACTACTGCGGTCTACTTAACAAAAGTAGAAAAGAACTGCTCGACAATACAAAGCTAAGCATGGTCTTGGGTTCCTCTATAAAGCATGTTTTTTTTTTTCAATTGATATCAGCGTAATTATACAGCGAGCATGGTTTGTTTTTTGTAGATTCATGTACCTACGTGCAAATGTGTAACGACGGAATAAAATGCATTTATTGGTGTTTGTCTTTTATTTAAGCTATTCAAATAATACAACTGTCGTCCTCTACACATACATAGTAAAAGTGGGTCATAATGATGAGTTAAATTACTCCTTATAAGTATTTTTTATTAAAACTTATTAACGATCAAAATGGTACAGTGTTAGGTTGAGTTAACGCACTGATTCCAACACTGCATTATCGGATCAGTCCATAGATCCGTCACATTTGTATGGGGTGGATACAAATGTGACTGATCGAGGGACTCTGTGGGCTTCCAGTATAATCGGATGCAGCTGAATATCAGTAAGTATTGTACATGGAGCAACCCTATCTGACCTCCACAAACAAGTTACTGGATAATATGATATCCCTTCGTGAGAGTGGTTGGCATACTTTCGGGCTACTGGCGACACGTAATGACTCGAAGTCGAAGATCAACGAATGACAATGACATGACCAACGGCTTACCGTGCTTTGTGAGGCACGGAAGGGTCTTTGTATGTAAAAATGATCACCCATACAGTTACAGAGCCACCGTGGCAAGCGTACCTACCTAGCTTAAGGGGCGTCCATTAATTACGTGAGGCATTTTTGAGACTTTTTCAACCTCCCCTCCCCCCTTGGTGAGATATCGTAAGATTTTCCTCAACTCCCTCCGCCCTCCCCTAATCTCACGCGAGATTCTTTAAAACTTGTATTTGGGCTTGTATTTGGGCGAGTTGGATTATTGAAAAAAAAACAAAAACACAACCTATTCTTTTACTTTTATTGAAGACTAGCAAAGACTAGTATTTGTGAATATTACCGTAATTTAAAATCACAATCATAAAATTAAATAATGAATATCAAACAAAAATTAAGAAAAGTCCTTAAAGGAGAACGGGCGTTCTAGCCTAAGAACCAATAACAACATGCGGTATATCATTGGAAAGGTTTTTTTATGTACTTCAACTATTGTTATGGTGGGAAGTTCCAAATCGCTGTGTGGAAAAAGTTATTGCACAATAAAAACAGACTTAAGCAAAACAATTTTTTTTTTGCATTTTATAAATGTACCTATGTATATATATATAACCGTAAGACGTCGTCCTTATATAAAGCGTTCATACGTCACTTTTTGTTCGATAAACCGGTTTTCCGAACAAAAACGCGACATTCGCGTAACCATCACTTTATATTAGAACGACGCGCGACGCCTTACTTGTCTGTACCACTGGTTTCTTGTGCTTTTCCTTATCGCGTCCGATGAGACAGCCACTCAGAACGAGTAGCAAAAGGTGTTAGCGGATGAGAGGGGTAAGTGAGCCAGTTATCAGACGCGCGCGCGCATGTTCATTAGTCGTTATTATGATTTGAGGGTAGGAAATACCCCTCAACGGGGCACCAGTGTGGGCGCCCTCATTGAGGCTGCGCCCAGCACGCCGTTTGAGTGTGGCCCAGAGGGTTAGGGACATTCGGCTTATCCGGGAATATCGCACGGTCTCGTGCGAGGCGGCGAGCCTCCTTGCCGGAGTGCCGCCATGGGATCTGGAGGCAAAGGTCCTCGCGCACATGTGGGGGTGGCGCAAGGAGGCGAAACGCCGGGGCGAAACCCCGCTGCCGCGACAAACCGCGGCTCGGCGGACAGAGCTCCGTTGCGATCTGGCAGTCTCTGCGCCCTCACGTCCATAACCATCGCAGGAGGAGGCTCCCCGGGCGTCGGGAGTCAAGAGCGGACTCCCGGCCACCGTAGGAGCGAGCTTGCGGGCGGCGAGCAATGGGTAGCTCGCCGCCCGGTAAGGACCAGGCTCGGGTCGACGGCTCGTAGCGTTCCACGCGCGGCTCAAAAAGATGTCAGCAGCATTGAAGGGGTCTGCTAGGACCGATGCCTGCCAGGGTCGCGAGATTGTTCGAAAGAGGTACCGTGACCCTGGCACATGGGCAACTGAAGGAACATGGGTGGGTTTTAGTCAGTAAAAGTCTGACACGCCCTCCCGCTCCACCCAGAGCGGGAGAGCTCATTTGATGATTTCCCATCCAAAAAAAGGGTAGCAAATACGTTTTACTATTACCATTTACATTCGTCATAACTATCATTCGACTACGGCATTTGGCTTTGTTTATCGGATTTGTTATATGTTATACCACTGGCTTTGTTTATCGCAATCAGAACTAAGCTTTTAAAAACGGCCTGCTTTAGTCATGGATTAACAGCACAACAATTGTGTTATGTGCCAGCGTGGGCTACATAACAGAAGGTATCAGCGTCACATTTTGACTGAAAATATTCCACAAGATCAACCTGAGCTTGCAGATTATTTACGGGAACATGCACTATTGGAGGTTTGTTTATTACAGTGATTATATTATACTAGGGTTATATTGTGTTCGCTTATCTTGTGGTAATTATACATAAATAGCAATAAAGACTTATACTGGTAGGTGCTCTTATTTTGATGCTATACCTACTAAGAGGAAATGTTAGTTAATACGAGGATTTGGATTAGTTAAAAAAAAAAAATATTTATAATCCTACAATAAACAACTTCTAAAAAGATAGTTAAACCAATTCATTCACTCACTAAAAGGATTATATAAGATACTGATTGTTTTCTTTCCAGGTTATATTCAACAATATACGCGTTTTGTGTGTTGTTTTATTATTCTCCGAAATAAAATGTGTGGGATAATCATAGTACGTAGGTACTGCCAGTTTAAGCATATCAGCGCCTGTAGCATGAGATGAGTGAGAGCGAGATACAACCTTGGCCAAAAGCATTAGGCACTCCTATAAAACACGTGCAACTAATAGAGTATAGCAAAAACTGAGCTATCTGTTAAACGCGGTGTATTCATATGTTAATTAAAGAATAGGTAAGATATTTTGAGGAGCCATAAAACACCTGGTTCACAATTAGCGAGAAATGGCAAAGTCTCGCTTTATTTCGCCATAACTTCATTCACACAGTGATTTGGGGCTTTCCGCCATAACAACAGTTGAAGTACATAAAAAAACCTTTCCAACGATATATCGCATGTTGTTATTGGTTTCTAGGCTGGCTTCTATACATTTTTGCCCGTCCTCCTTTAACTCAAGAATTTATTCTCTTGACTCAAGAAAATCATTTTCTTCAAAATGGTATTCTTGGTTCAAGATTTTGGCTCTCGAGTCAAGTTTATTTTTTTAGCAGTGTCTAGGATTTGGCCATGTTTTATTGTATAAATAATTTTTCACGGAATTTTACAGTGTTTTCTGCGAGAAAAATAATTACGTAATATTTGCAAAGATCCCTCCCCCCCTAAGTGAGATTTGGAAAGATTTAGCTTGATCCCCTCCCCCCTAGAACACCTCACGTAATTAATGGACGCCCCCTTACCCTATGGGGTGATTGCGTAACCACTAGTCGTAACACACTATCAGTAGGAATAACTTTCATTTTGACAGTTCAACAACATTGATTGCGTTATTTACGTTGTTGGGTAGAGACATATCAAGTAATGGATTAACAATAATTAATACTGTCCTTAAGCAATTAGGGTGCTGATCGATCTACCCGTGCAGCTGTTATTAGTAAGCCATAGGAGAATCATACACTCGAAATGTACTATAATACCTATATCTAGTAGTAGACCATTCCTATAGCGATACCAACGAGATTAACTTTGACACTGCGATTACCTTGCAATAATCATCAAGGTCTATAGTAATAAAATTATAATTAAATATTAAATAATATCATGGCAAGCGAAAAAGAAATGAGGTCTTTGTTATCTTTATGTTCGAAGTCGGAAGGAAGCGCCACTGCGTTAAGTAAGGCAGCAGGTTGGCGGAACGTGGCCCTGCACGACCGCTGCTGCATTGAGGATATGCTGAAGATGAACGAAGCTTTCCAGGAAACAGACAATAACAAAATGCTGCCGAATGAGTTCAGGGACTTATTGAAGACCTTGTTGGATGTGGAGTACGATGATGATGAATTTAAAATAATGTTTTTGAAGGTAACCATAATTTAAAACGCCCTCACTCAAATTAGATGGAAAAAATACCTATAAAATCTCAGAAATAACTACCTAACACGAATCTGAAGTCGTAAGTCAGTCTGCTCCACAATTTAGTTACCTGACTAAACAGAATTACATTATATAACGTGACGCCAGTTGTCTCCGTTAGAAAGAGATGTAGTTATTTCCACATTTCACAACGAAAAACTGGTAGCCAAGTTAAGAATTAGTTATTCTTAGTTACTCTTAGTAACTTTAACGGGTAAACTAAAAGAAGAACCTGTTGTGACCATTAGATGAATACAAGCCGCACTGGTAAGATCGACTGGGAGGAGGTGGTGTCCCACCTGATCCTGGGCTACTTCAGCAACGACGCGGAGAACCAGCGGGAGTCGCTGCAGCCGCCTATCCTGGGCCTGCCCGTCATGATGAGTTCTGAACACAGGCATCCTATATCTAGGATATGCTTTTGTCCAAGTGTAGAAAAGGTCCTGAAGTTTTCAAATATTTCGAATATTTTATGTAGGTAGATATCTATCAGTCTGACTGAGTGATGAGAGACTTGTTTTGATCTGATCATAAATCATTCTGATTCATAGGAATATAATAAGTTCATTACACATTTGTAAAGGTCTATCGCAACGGCATCTTTAGGCTCAACGTACACATCCTTCTGTGAAGCAGTAATGCTCGCAAAGGAGGAGGCGGGGCGCGTGAGGGAGTGGCAGTCTCTGCGCCCTCGCGTCCCTAGCCGCCGCAGGAGGAGACGCCCCGGGCGTCGGGAGTCGATGCGGACTCCCGGCCACCGTAGGCGCGAGCTTGCGGGTGGCGAGCAATGGGTAGCTCGCCGCCCGGTAAGGACCAAGCTCGGGTCTACGGCGCGTAGTGTTCCACGCGCGCCTCAAAGAGATGTCAGCAGTGCTGAAGGGGTCTGCTAGGACCGATGACTGCCGGGGTCGCGTGATTGTTCGAAAGAGATACCGTGATCCTGGCACATGGGCAACTGATGGAACACGGGTGGGTTTTAGTCAGTAAAAGTCTGACACGCCCTCCCGCTCCACCCAGAGCGGGAGAAGTCATTTGATGATTTCCCAACCAAAAAAAAAGGCTCAACGTACACATTTAGCTTCATCCTGGGAGCTTGCCGTCCGTCATGCTCACCATTTTATACTATAAATTGTCAGGTCAGTCGGAGTAGAACAGCGGGCCCAGAAAAGAAACTTGATTAAGAGTATCTTTTGTGTGAGTGTCTTTTGTGCAACACCACCACTAGCAAGTGGAGTAATAATTATATAATCTAAAAACCTCAAGTAAAATAATTGTTAAATCAGTCAAATAAATCACGAAATCGAAACAAAATAAAATGATAAATAAATAAATCATCAGAACAATAAAATAAAAAAATGGATAGTTGAATCGACAGAAGGTTATTTAATAATGATCATGTCACCTACTTAATATATATTATCTGGTAATCGTCTGACACAGGATCGTAGCACGGACCCAATGCAAGGCACGTATATAACGGCGAGCCGCGACGGCATGATCAACTGGTGGTCGCTCGACATGAAGCTTTTGAGGACTGCCTTCTCCTCCAGCCGTTAGTAGCAATTTCCAGAGAATGTGCAGATGGCAATATAGGTACGTGTTCTATGGTATATTTGTGACTTGATAACTCCCTCCCACAGCCCACCTGAAGGTCAACACCACGTGGGTGACGGACATGGTGTGCATGCCGGACGTGAACATCATCGTCACCAGCTCCACGGAGCGGGACCTGCGCTTCTACGACTGCACCGCCAAGACCTTCACCTTGAAGATCGTCATCACCAGCTGGGAGTACATGGCAAGAAATAGCTTTGATTTTTTTAGTTTAACTGTCACCAGATTTTTTTTTCAAGTCACTGATAATTATTGTTTAACGAATTGACTATAACAAATTAAATTGTCTGTCATATCCAACTGGACAGCCGGCCAGTTTACAACGTGTCCATCTACTAAACAGTAAATATCACTGACTGTACATAAGAATTACTATTTAAATCTAATATAATGTTGAGCTTTGGCAGCAAATTCAATTTATACAATCTATACTAATATAATATCGATGCCGGAAATTTCAATTGTCGTAAAGGACAAAACACGAGTTTTCAGTAGAGCCAAAAAACAAAAAAAAATATTGTTTTTGACTTATATCTTTTTCAAACAAAGTACTATATTCATGATGTCAAAAGAAACCCTCACTATCTTTTCGTGTTCTATCCAAAAAAAATTAATAAAATAAACCAAACATAATTATTGACGAAAATGAGAGTCCTTTACAGCCCAAAAAAAATTAACTGAAGTACTTTACAGCCACGAAAAATTGGTTATGATAAAGTCAGATGTGTCGAAAAGGACTAATCTTGATTATCATTGGATAGTACAGGTCAATTAAACCAGAGACTAAGGGGGTAAAAGGAACAAAAAACCTAAAGTTTTGAATAGAAATACCTACAATATGTAGTAAAAACAAGTGAAATTAAAATATTTTTTATTTATTATTCAGATATTTAGTAAAAAAGTAGTAAAAATATTATTCTAATAGGAATTCAAAATTTAAACAAAATGTTTTGCGCTATTACGTTATATTTATAATTTTATTGTATTGTGATGGAAGGTTTTGTTACCAATTTGGACATTTTCCTGTTTGTGGCAAACACCACGTTTTAACAACCTCAAATGTTATTTGAAGTTTTTGCGAATAAAGTACGAATTGAAACAATTCTGTCAGACTTATGTGTGCTCGTTGAGGAACAAATGGATCTCGCGTAATCGCACGAGACGTACATTCATCAAAAAGTATGAGACATAGCTGCAAAAGGACATAAAATGGCCTGAGGTCGTGAGGGAAAAGATAACCCCTTCTATGGTGTTAGTAGAACAGCAACCATGTTCCAGTTCTGACTTCGCTATAAATGAGGGTGCATCAACATCCTGTGGACCGGAAACGTGCAGTGTTGGAACATCAACATTAGTTGTGAGTCCAAGAAAACCATTTGTGAAGCTAAGCCCGCTACAGAAGAGTGGAAGAGCTCCTAACGTACAGAACTGAAAGTCATGCTCATGCAACTGGTTTAAAAGCACAAAATAAGAATGTAGCAGATATCATTAAACTAGTCTCGGAGCAGCCCGAAGAAGCTACAAAGATAAAGGAATTGTTAAAGGCATAGAAAACTATGCCCATACATTCTGCTGATAAAGCTTTAGGTATTTTGACCTCATTGAAGCTTTCGAAATGGCAGTATACAACATTAATTTTTGTTTATGCGAAACCCGAAACACGGGTCTAGTATTTTTGTGTAAAGAATCTATGAAAAAAATTTCAAAACTGTATCATTAATAATCACAAAGTTATAAGCTTGATAAGTTACCTGGTTGTCCACGCAAAAACATATGCAGATCACCACAAACAGCTAGTGTACGTACCATCTCCGTGTAATGGACGTTTGAATACGAGAAAGACATGATAATTTTAAAATCGAAACAAAACAGCGCGGCCCGCGACTTGGAAGCGTAATTAAATATTTTTGGTACAAAATATAACATGGTGTAAAAATTATTGGAATCGATTCAGTTACTGATTCTGAACAAACTATATTCAGGTTTCGCATATACTAAAAATAATCTTGTATAACATCAATATATTGTGCAAAAGAAGAAGGAATACCATTGTATCCTTCTTATACAGCTATCCTTGAAGCGAAGAAGAACTGCTATCCGCCAAAAGATGCCATAGAAGTCACGGAAAGAGGGGTTAAAGTAAAACTTCAAGCTATTTTGAACAAAACTGTGGCTAGACTTGGAATATTTTTTCGTGTAGAATCTTCACTGCATGGCAAAGAATGTATACTTATATTCAAGTGGGGTTTTGATGGTGCTTCAGGGCAAAGTTTGTATAAGCAAACTTTGGCAGAGGATGACGATTCTAGCATTTTTATATGTTCGTTTGAGCCCCTGCGCTTAGTTTGTGGCGAAGAAGTGATATGGGAGAATCCAGAGCCATCTTTCACAATGTTCTGCAGACCATTATATTTTAAGTTTTCAAACGAAAACAGGTTGAACATAGTTGAAGAACAGGCTACGATTGGAAACGAGATTGAAGACCTGCAGCCTTCTATTATGGGAGGCCATTCTGTTAAGCACTCGATGCCTACGACCATGACTGATGGCAAAATCACTTCCCATCTATCAAATACCTCATCTCCGACTTGTGATATATGTAAAGCAACTCCTACGGAAATGAATAAGTTAGAGGTCTTTTTTTGTGTTTGGGAAATCATCAAATGACGTCTCCCGCTCTGGGCGGAGCGGAAGGGCGTGTCATTATAACTCAGCCATAGTCACGGTGATTAACAAATGAGGGACTTAGTAACATCAGTTTTTAGTCACTTGTGAATCAGCGTGATTATGACTGATTATGCAATTTTGTAAAAAAAAAGTATTTGATCAATATCGTATTTAATTATTCTCATTAAAAAAAGTCATTAATAGGCTATTAAATAACGACAGTACAAGTAAATCGATGCTCAACTTCGTTTGACCATGTCAAAGATTTGAAAAATCACGTATCGAAAATTCAAAAAATTTGGTACGCGCGAAGCGGCACTGAAAGGTATATGAATTTGATGTCACCTTGATTGCCGTGTATGGTACAATACCTCTTGTGAGCATCAGCCCTTCAGTTCCATTCAGTTTCAAATAAATTAAATTTAATTGTTTTCACCCATACAAAAAAGAACTTTAATCTTTTTGTTCTCACGCGTGGAGGTTCCATACGTTAATATTACATAAAGGTATGTATACCAGACACATTGCAAACGGGTCCACCCTTTATGGCAGAATTTTTTTCATCATAATATTATTTTGCATAACAGCGGATGGCATAAACTTCATTTCGCAGAAAATCGTTTGGCATACACTCATTTATCATACATTCACAACGCATAATTTTATAAGTCAGAATCATCTTTAGGCATAAATTTTATTCCATAACTAGCTTCTGCCCGCGGCTTCGCCCGCGTGGATGTCGAAATATCCCACAGGAACTTACTACCGGGATTGAAAGTATTCTATGTGTTAATCCCGGTAAACAATGTGTTATTCCATTGTTTGCTTTGTGTTTTCCACGGAGCAGCGCTCGGATTGATAAATGATTGATGTAGGATAATTAATCCTAAAACCTAACAATAGTGACGGAAATATATAACGGAACGGCAAATTACCTACTTACATGACAAATTTGAAGGCAACTTTAAAGAAAATATAAATTCTCTTTATTCCCTGGGAATTTCGAAAAAAAAATTGTGACCTAAATTATTCAAATGAAGATTTTACTTAACTTGCTGTTCACAGGGGTTTAAGACTATTTATGTTTTAGTCTATACTTAAAGTATCTCTTTAAATACTACTTTAGAGGTTCCTCAGGTGCTAATACAACCAGGGTGCTATAAGAGCTCACTCTCGAGCAGGCCACGTAAAACTGGCCGTGCGAGAAGCAGTCCCCTCTAAGATCATATCCCGCTGTTTATAGTGACTGTCCTCGAGACTTATTAATCGTCATTGCTAAACATACCATAAGGAGACTGCGGCCTTTTAAACTCAAATGGGTACTCCGACGGTATTAGTGGTATCTGCGGTATATACAATAGTACACCGATTCACCTTGAGCACTGTCAGTAAATACAATGGCGTGGCCTCTGCCACGTTTTGATGTGAGGTTTTCACACACAACCTGATCCCATTTCTCAACTTGGCCGAATTAAGATTTTGTAGTAGCATTACTGGAGCACCCACTTTGAGGATAAGTGTGTGAGACAAAGACCAGATGGGTTGAATAAATTTAAGAGCTCCTTAGGATATATATAGTATCATCCTTATGAATTCGACACGTATGCATGTAATATAATTAGGACAGATGTTTTTTTGCCTATGTTTATTTCATTGGTTTATTTTGAATAGCTTCTGCCCGCGGCTTTACCCGCTTGGCCTACGAGAAACAAATGACTCTTTTTTTTTTAGAAACAAACATACGCGCTCTCACTACCTCTCAATTTAATATACGAACTGACAATATCCCAAACAAAGCAAACAGGACGAAGTTCTCCGTAAAACTAAACTAATCTCTGGGATGAGAGAAGTATAGTTTTAATAAAACTCAAAGCGTATGTGAAAAGATTTATTTAAGAGACAATCAGAAATACATACATGGATAACTAACAATTAACATTGTTTACTACGAAATACTGTGCCTACCGCAGAATTTCTCTGTAAACAATATTTTTTATTTTTACTTCAGGTTCTAGAATCACCAAGCTGCCCTGCTGTAAGCTTACTCTTGAGCAGGCCACGTATAACTGACCGTGTGAAAATCAGTTCTCCCTTAAGTCTACCCCTGTTAAATGAAGTGTTTTGACTTAAGATTTATTTATGGTCTTGTCAAACCAAATTTTGAGGGGAAACTGTACTCTTTTGAAGTCGAAGGAGTAGTTCGATGGCGTTAGAGGAATCTTACATAGACTCCTCTCAGAAACAACGTGTCAGTGTAGTTGCCTCGATAACATTTCCTTGTAGTATTTTCACTCACAACCTGGTGTCATTGCATAATTTTGGCGGGTTTAAATTACGCAGCAACATAACTGGGTGCCAACTCTAAATTTTTATACCTACATTTGTGAGTTGAGACACCGAGAGGCTTCAATGTGTTAAGAAACTAAACCGGGTAATGTATGGCGTCATCATTGTTTATCACACGAGTCCACTGATTTATAATTATTTTCAACTACTTTGAACGATCTCAAAATAATTTAATTGATGATTGTGGCTTGGTCGTTATGTTTTACTTTAATACAAAAACCAAATCGCACTATTGCTCACTGAACGTACAGATTTATATGTTAGTGCGTAAAATATTATAGTAAGTATGTGGCCAATCCGTTTTTACCTAGAAAGTTGCATAGGTCAAAGTCAAAGCATTTATTTCAAATAGGCCCAAAAAGGCTCTTTTGAACGTCTAGGTACCTATCTATTAAATAATAGTTAGTGTAGTTATTCAGTTTTATCTAATACAGAAACAAACGCGTTTTTAGGGTTCCGTTGCCAAATGGCAAAAAACGGAACCCTTATAGATTCGTCATGTCTGTCTGTCTGTCTGTCCGTGTATGTCACAGCCAGTTTTTTCCGAAACTATAAGAGCTATGCTGTTGAAACTTGGTAAGTAGATGTATTCTGTAAACCGCATTAAGATTTTCACACAAAAATAGAAAAAAAACAATAAATTTTGGGGTTCCCCATACATAGAACTGAAACTCAAAATTTTTTTTTTCATCGTACCCATACGTGTGGCGTATTTATGGATAGGTCTTCAAAAATGATTTTGAGGTTTCTAATATCATTTTTTTCTAAACTGTATAGTTTACGCGAGAGACACTCCCAAAGTGGTAAAATGTGTCCCCCCCCCCTGTAACTTCTAAAACAAGAGAATTATAAAACTAAAAAAATATATGATGTACATTGCTATATAAACTTCCAACGAAAATTGGTTTGAACAAGATCTAGTAAGTAGTTTTTTTTATACGTCATAAATCGTAAACCGCAATTTACCTTTCATTCAATCAACTCAAATATAAAAATATAAAAATTAAAAAAATAACATTTAATTTCATAAACACAAGCCTTATCCATAAACCGTGAATACCTACAGGTTTGTACGGAACCCTCGGTGCGCGAGTCCGACTCGCACTTGGCCGGTTTTTTTTACATTTACTTACTTCATCATCATCTGCCTAGCCTTTTCCCAACTATGTTGGGGTTCGGTTTCCAGTCTTACCGGATGCAGCTGAGTACAAGTGTTTTACATGGAGCGACTACTTACCTGACCTCCACAACCCAGTAACTGGGTAATACGATACCCCGTGGTAAGACTGGTTGTCAGAATTTTGGGCTTCTGGCGACCCGTAACGACGGTCTAAGATCTACGAAAGACAGCCGGAATCAACGGCTTAACATGCTTTCCGAGGGACAGAAGGGTCTTATTATGTAAAGATGGTCACCCATCCACGGACTAACCGCGGCAAGCGTAGCTTAACCTGAACAATCGACCCGTGCGGCTGTTAGAATTTGCAAATATCCCTACTAATACATATTAAGTTTGTTTGTTACGCTTTCACGCAAAAACTACTTAACCGATCATCATGAAACTTTGTACAGTCACGAGCAATAATATAATATACATTGTCACATTTTCTAAAATATCTTAACCTCTAACATTCAAAAAATATGTGTATGATATTTTTTTTCTAAATTACCTAACCATCAAACTGTGTCAAAACTTGGTATACATTGGTTTCACAGTAATATAAACGAAACAAAATCAGTAAAAAATTTACACTCCCAATGTAATTTTTTACTATCCATGACAATTTCTATAACATATATACAATTGTATACGTGTTATAGGAATTGTCATGGATACATTAACCCTTTAATTCGCAACGATGATTATACTCAACATTCAAAAAAAAAAATTTTTTTCGCGTAACTACTTCGTTTACATGTGTTTTTTCACCACTAAATCGTGGCAAAAATGAAACGCATCTGTCAAAAACTAATAAGTGACAGTATATGAATTGAGTTTGACATTTATCTGCAAAATGGCGCCGGGTAAAGGAGCGACTCGCGGACGTGCGGTAAGAAAAAATAATTTAAAATATTTTGCAATAGATATGCACTAATAATTTGTAGTTGTTGTGTTCCTACATATCCACTCTTTGTGTTATGCTATTTACTGGACATGGAACTGCTTTGACTAACAAATTATAACCACTATTTTGTTAACGTTGAGTATTCTCAACATAGACCAAATATGAACAAAGTAGATGAATTGATCTATGTTAAGTATATTCAACACTGCACTACATTTAGAATACTATAGTTGTGTTTTTACAATACTGTTTTTTTATGAAAGTAAAGTTATTTCTTTATTTAATTGTCAAATTACTTATTTAGTTATTCTCAATATTGATTAACTATAAATTGCATAATTCAGATTTTTTTTTTGCATTTACTTTGTGAATGTATGTTATTTTTTTTGCTTTTGGTGTTGGAATGCGTTTTGCAAGCTTTTGTTATTTGCGTTTCTTAGATTAAGCCACGATGGGAGCGGACCAGACGCATCATGGCGCTAGTGCCACCAGCGCGTGCTCCTTCAGACAGTAGTGGAACTTCGGAAGATGAAGATCTGATTCCTGGGCCTCAGAACATATGTATGGCGAATGAAGAATCAGATGTTAGTTCAGAGCCGAGGTCAGTAGATTCCTCTTTTGAGAGATTGAATATTTTAGACGACATTGATAGCGTAATTGCTTCAGCAGATTCACCCATACTCCCTTATGAAGAAGACACTGTTCCGTTGACACCCCTAATAAACCAGATGTTTCCATCAGGTGGCAGTACAGATCTACCTATATTAAATTCGCCACTTATATCTCCGTTAGAACCAAATACCCGGTCCAAGAGAAAAGCTGTCAATAAGCCTATTATCTCATCAAAACGGACGAAAAAATATGTAAGAAAGCCACTAGATTTTAAATGGAAGTTAGGCAAGTTCCAACATGCAGCTATTATAGAAGAATTTGATTTCAGCACACCAATATACCCAAGATCTCCTATTGATTACTTTTTTATTTTATTTTCTGATGATGTTCTTGATCTTATTATAGAACAAACGAATTTATACTCCGTTCAGTGTGGCCTATCAAAATGCATAAACGCAACAAAAGATGACATCTGTGACTTTCTGGCTATTACAATCCTGATGGGGGTAGTTCCAATGCCATCATACCGAGACTATTGGAGTAGAACTCTAAGATATGCGCCTATAGCAGATGTTATGCCTCTGAAGAAGTACGAGCAAATTAGAAGATACCTACATTTTGCTGACAATAGTGACGCCAACGATGACCGCTATTTTAAGATCCGCCCTATTATTGAGAAAATAAGACGTAACTGCTTATTAGTTGAAGAAGAAGGGCGATATAGCATTGATGAAATGATGGTTCCATACAAAGGAACTCGTGCTGGAAGCCGACGACAGTATCTCCCAAAAAAACCGAAGAAATGGGGATTTAAGATTTTTGTGAGAGCTGGAGTATCTGGCTTAATATATGATTTCCTACCTTACGGAGGAGAAGATACGTTTAGAGGAATATCGTTTACAGACTATGAAAACAGCCTTGGTTTGGGAGCTAAAGTTGTCCTGGCTCTTGCGAAGACAATCGAGAGAAGACCCTCAATTTTGTATTTCGACAACTTTTTTACTTCGCTTGAACTAATCCATTTTTTGCGAGATGAATATGGAATATTCAGTTTAGGCACGATTAGAAGTAACAGGCTCAGAGGATGTGCGGACAAGTTGCCTACCGACAAACAATTGTCAAAAAAAGGTCGTGGCGCAAGCAAACAAGTTGTTTGCAATTCTAACAAAATTGCTGTTGTCAAATGGCATGATAATAAAAGCGTCACTCTAGCCAGTTCTTTTGTGGACTCCTACCCTGTAGAAAAGATAAAGAGATACTCTAAAGAATTAAAGTCCAGGGTAGAAATTGACTGTCCCCAAATTATAAAGCAATATAACACGCATATGGGTGGTGTCGACTTGGCGGACATGTTAATTGCGATTTATCGCAGCACGTTTAAAACTAAGAGGTGGTACATGGCTATTTTCTCACAAGCTTTAGACATATGCGTCAATAATGCATGGTTATTATATAGGAGAGATCAAAAAGAATCATCAAATAAATGCGTGCCATTGAAGACATTCCGAATTCTTCTATACACGGAATTGTTGAAAAAAAATAGAGTTGGTAAAGAAAAAATAAATAATGTTAATAGTCCACAAGAAATAATAAAAACACCAGCAACACCCCGACCCCCCGATGCAGTAAGATATGATAACACCGGTCATTTACCTGTTTTTGTTCCTTACGGTAGGTGCAAATATTGTAAAAATGGATACACAAATGTTAATTGTACCAAATGCTCAATGAGGCTGTGTCTAGTAAGTAAGAGGAATTGTTTTTATAATTTTCATGTTGCTAATTAAAGGTATTTGTTTTTTTTTGTTTGGTTTTATTGGAAAAGTACATTCTTAGTTTAGGGACGTTGTTGAAAATACTCAACGATTATTTCTATCTATAGATTCCTAAGTGTTTCGTAATGTTGAGTATACTTATCATATGTTTTCTCAAAAACTAATTATTACATATTTTTTAAATTATTTTTTTGGGCATATTTAAGTCATATACAACCTACATTTAATATCAAATTCATATTTTTTTTACCAAAACTTAGTTGCGCGTTAAAGGGTTAAAATGATATCGAAAGTGTATACCTACTTTTTCCTGTTTTTGTTAAGTTTATTACAGTAATAATTACAGTTTTATAAATAAATAGGGGTTGGTTACTGCAATTAACAAAACCTACAAAACAACTTACAAAATTATACATTTTGATCGAGTAAGTATTGAACTTTTGAATGAAACAGCAGATTTTTTTTCGCGATTTCAGGTTTGGTCCCATAGTAAAAGTTGTTCATAATGATGAGTTCAATGACCCCTTAAGACGGTGTGTGTTAATTCCTGTACATGTTGTATAATAATTTATTTTAAATCACAATTTAATACGGGTTAAACCGCCGAAAAAACTGAAAAGCAAAAAATAATAAAGCTTTCAGTCATTTTGAGTCAGCACTTTGAATGATCTTTGTTCATTGATTGTTTGACGCCGACTCAAAATGACTGAAAGGTTTATTATTTTTTGCTTTTCAGTTTTTTCGGCGGTTTAATTTTTTTGTTAAGCTTTTATTATTTTTTGTGGCTATAATCTACTAATCTGCTAGGGCCGCGAGATCTGTTCGGAAAGAGTTACCGTATCCCTGACATATGGGCAAGTAAAGAAACACGGGTGGGTTTTAGTCAGCAAAAGTCTGACACGCCCTTCCGCTCCAACCTAGAGCGGGAGATGTCATTAGATGATTTCTCACCCAAAAAAAAACTCTACTGATAAAACTTGACAAGGTATACCCTATCCAATTAAAAAAGAATGATCAAAATCGGACTACTCTGTAAAAAGTTATGCGTGGTCATACATTACAATCAGTGAGTGAACAATCAATCATCCCCTTTTTTCCTATCCATAAGGTTCAATTTTCTTTTCCAAATTTATATGGGGCCACCTTTACCCTTTCCAATAAAAAAAAAGAACTATCACAATCGGACTACTACTACGTAAAAAGTTATGCTTGGTCATACATAAAAAAAAAAAAAAATACGCGTCGAATTGAGAACCTCCTCCGTGTTTTTTTTTTGTCGGTTAAATAGTAGGAATCTAATAGCACAATAGTGTTAGGACGGTACACGGAAATAAAAACAGTCGACGGACGAGTCCATGCCACTCGCTGATGGCTACATTTACCTTACTATGACACAATATCTACATATAACGCAAATTAATGATAAAAAAAATCTAAAAATAAATAATACAATAAGGTCCTATGTATGTACTCTGATTTTGGCAATTAGGTTAGGTTATTTCCACAATTTGATTGCGACTTATTTCCGAGCTCAAGCTGCTTGAAACTGCTGTTTTGTAATTGTTTACATAATTTCGAAACTGTACTGTTAACATGTTTTTGAAATTTCCTTGGATTCATAATTACGTAACTAAAAGTTAATATTATTTTTTGGTAATCTATTGTTAACGAAAATTTGATGAAAATGTGTAGTTAATTTTGACACGATATAATGTTTACATAATTTTTGGCCACAGTTAGCATGCTTATTTTTGCGATTTAATGTTGCTACATAAATTTGAATTTTAAGGGCGTTTCTATGTTATTGCTCGTGACTGTATACACATTCTTGGAAGTATTAGAAGTAACATAAGATCTTTTTATGAAAAAAACAATTGCGAAAGATAAAATTCGGTACGGAGTAAGTTTGAACCCCAAGAAAGGACATAGGCCTATTTTTATTCCGAGATATCGTCTCCGTCCACGATAACCGACATTTACGCGGACGAAGTCGCGGACAAAAGTTAATTAGTTCATATTAATATCAGTTACATATTTGATACTTCTTGATACCTTGGTTGAGATTGGACACCGGTGGCGACAATGCGCTTCCCGGGCTGCCCCGCCCGCCATGCGCACGTCTACTATTCCACGTAAGATTTTCGAAGCCGTATTTGACGCAGTAAAGGGATGATTTTGGAAAAATTGTGATACACGTGTCTCATAATTATACTTGAAGAGTATGTATACCAATTTTTGTGTCAATCGACCCAGAGAATAAAAAGTTTCATAGAAACTTCAACCCCCCATTTCACCCTCTTAGGGGTAGAATTTCGAAAAATCCTTTCTTAGTGGATACCTACTCTGTACAAAAAACACACCCTCTAAATTTCATGCCTCTAGGTCCAGCGGTTTAGGCTGTGCGTTGATATATCAGTCAGTCAGTCAGTCAGTCAGTCACTCAGGACTTTGAATTTTATATATATAGATAATTAAAAAGTAGAACCATCATTTCGCAGAAAGTTCGCAGTCAGAATCGTCTCTTGGCATAATTTCATATCGATAGTTATTAAAAGGCAGAACTATCATATCTCAGAAACTTTAAACTTAGAATCATCTTTTGGCATACATTTCATATCCATAATAATTGAAACACACATTCACACATTCTGCATGTAGGAATATTCAATAAAACATTTGATTGTCAACATGTGGTTTTTATTTCCTCGTCAGAAGCATGCGAATATGCAAACAAACATACACTATGCATACAGTTAAAACGCTACATGCAGACATCCATACAAGCAAGCATACACCATACATGCAGCATGCAAGCAAGCATGCAGCATGCGAACAGGCATGCAGCATGCAAACAAGCATGCAAGCAAGCATACAGCATGTGAGCAACCAAGCATGCAGCATGCAAGCAAGCATGCAGCAAGCAAGCAGCATGCAAGCAAGCATGCAGCATGCAAGCAAGCATGCAGCATGCAAGCAAGCTTACAGCATGCAGGCGAGCATGCAACATGCAGCATGCATGGTTTCTGTCACGGCTCCGCCACTGCGGGGCTCCGGCGGTCCCACGCGAGCTCATCGTCGCAGATGGTCTTACGCTCACCACCACGGCTTCGACTTGCTGGCCGGCTTCGCCGGCCAGCCTCAGCCGTGGCGGCGACCGTCAAAACCACCTGCGCCTCAGCTCGCGGGCCGCCTCGCCCCTCCGCGCCTACGCGGGCTTAAATTACACTCTAGGGGTAGGGCAGACAAGACTACGTGGAGTCGGTTCTGCAGCGATTCGTTTCTGTCAATAATTTTTGTAGCACAACATATACTGACTTTTTGAGACACTATTTCATTTTATTTAAGGTTAAAATGCAATTTAATAGAAATGAAAATATGCCTAACAAAATTATTCTAAAAAAAATTCTGCCATCTTCATAGTATGCCAAGTGAAATTATGCCAAATAATCATTGCTCTAAATAAATGTTATGCTAAACGAAATTATGCGGAATTTTAAGTCTGCCAAAGGTAATTATGCGAAATAAAATTCTGCCATCTTAAAAGTATGCCAGCGTAAAGTCGAACATATAAATATTCGGCCAAACAATGATTATGCTAAACATTTTTATGCCTTACAAATATTCGTTTAAATAAAATTATGCCAAGTGTGTTATGCCAAATAAAATTCGGAGCATCAAGTTTCTGCCAGATAGAGGGAACCCATTGCAAACGTCCTTTACGCCCTAATTACGTAAGTTAAAACAAAGCATAGATTTGGTCGTAAGGGTTAAGACTATATCTTTATTATGTGGTTAAGAATGTCGTATAAAAAGTTAAATGCAAAAATGAGGATTACGACCTCTTAAATAATTAAAACATGACTTTACGCTCCCCTATTGAAAATTATTTTTACGATACACCCCAAATAGTATAAAAAATCGCGCTAGAGCTGTTGGAAAGCCAGGTCGTAAGGGGCTTTTTTTTAAAGATAGATTTTTTTTAATATACCAATCGATAGAGCTTGCGACGCTGATTCCAAATATATCGATACCGGAAATTTCAATTGTCGTAAAGGACATTTTGCCGAAAATGAGTTATATATATATATATTTGTAATCAGCGTCGCAAGCTCTATCGATTGGTATATTTAAAAAAATTCTATCTTAAAAAAAGCCCCTTACGACCTGGCTTTCCAACAGCTCTAGCGCGATTTTTTATACTATTTGGGATGTATCGTAAAAATAATTTTCAATAGGGGAGCGTAAAGTCATGTTTTAATTATATAAGAGGTCGTAATCCTTATTTTTGCATTTAACTTTTTATACGACATTCTTAACCACATAATAAAGATATAGTCTTAACCCTTACGACCAAATCTATGCTTTGTTTTAACTTACGTAATTAGGGCGTAAAGGACGTTTGCAATGTGTCTGGTATACATACCTTTATGTAATATTAACGTATGGAACCTCCACGCGTGAGAACAAAAAGTTTTAAGTTTTTTTTTTTGTAAGGGTGAAAACACTTAAAGTTAATTTATTTGAAACTGAATGGAACTGAAGGGCTGATGCTCACAAGAGGTATTGTACCATACACGGCAATCAAGGTGACATCAAATTCATATACCTTTCAGTGCCGCTTCGCGCGTACCAAATTTTTTGAATTTTCGATACGTGATTTTTCAAATCTTTGACATGGTAAAACGAAGTTGAGCATCGATTTACTTGTACTGTCGTTATTTAATAGCCTATTAATGACTTTTTTTAATGAGAATAATTAAATACGATATTGATCAAATACTTTTTTTTTACAAAATTGCATAATCAGTCATAATCACGCTGATTCACAAGTGACTAAAAACTGATGTTACTAAGTCCCTCATTTGTTAATCACCGTGACAATGGCTGAGTTATAATGACACGCCTTCCGCTCCGCCCAGAGCGGGAGACGTCATTTGATGATTTCCCAAACACAAAAAAAGACCTCTAACTTATTCATTTCCGTAGGAGTTGCTTTACATATATCACAAGTCGGAGATGAGGTATTTGATAGATGGGAAGTGATTTTGCCATCAGTCATGGTCGTAGGCATCGAGTGCTTAACAGAATGGCCTCCCATAATAGAAGGCTGCAGGTCTTCAATCTCGTTTCCAATCGTAGCCTGTTCTTCAACTATGTTCAACCTGTTTTCGTTTGAAAACTTAAAATATAATGGTCTGCAGAACATTGTGAAAGATGGCTCTGGATTCTCCCATATCACTTCTTCGCCACAAACTAAGCGCAGGGGCTCAAACGAACATATAAAAATGCTAGAATCGTCATCCTCTGCCAAAGTTTGCTTATACAAACTTTGCCCTGAAGCACCATCAAAACCCCACTTGAATATAAGTATACATTCTTTGCCATGCAGTGAAGATTCTACACGAAAAAATATTCCAAGTCTAGCCACAGTTTTGTTCAAAATAGCTTGAAGTTTTACTTTAACCCCTCTTTCCGTGACTTCTATGGCATCTTTTGGCGGATAGCAGTTCTTCTTCGTTTCAAGGATAGCTGTATAAGAAGGATACAATGGTATTCCTTCTTCTTTTGCACAATATATTAATGTTATATACTGCCACTTCGAAAGCTTCAATGAGGTCAAAATGCCTAAAGCTTTATCAGCAGAATATATGGGCATAGTTTTCTATGCCTTTAACAATTCCTTTATCTTTGTAGCTTCTTCGGAATGCTCCGAGACTAGTTTAATGATATCTGCTACATTCTTATTTTGTGCTTTTAAACCAATTGCATGAGCATGACTTTCAGTTCTGTACGTTAGGAGCTCTTCCACTCTTCTGTAGCGGGCTTAGCTTCACAAATGGTTTTCTTGGACTCACAACTGATGTTGATGTTCCAACACTGCACGTTTCCGGTCCACAGGATGTTGATGCACCCTCATTTATAGCGAAGTCAGAGCTGGAACATGGTTGCTGTTCTACTAACACCATAGAAGGGGTTATCTTTTCCCTCACGACCTCAGGCCATTTTATGTCCTTTTGCAGCTATGTCTCATACTTTTTGATGAATGTACGTCTCGTGCGATTACGCGAGATCCATTTGTTCCTCAACGAGCACACATAAGTCTGACAGAATTGTTTCAATTCGTTCTTTTAATTTTTGACAAATCAACTTTATTCGCAAAAACTTCAAATAACATTTGAGGTTGTTAAAAAAAACTGGTGTTTGCCACAAACAGGAAAGTGTCCAAATTGGTAACAAAACCTTCCATCACAACACAATAAAATTATAAATATAACGTAATAGCGCAAAAAATTTTGTTTAAATTTTGAATTCCTATTAGAATAATATTTATACTACTTTTTTACTAAATATTTGAATAATAAATAAAAAATATTTTAATTTCACTTGTTTTTACTACATATTGTAGGTATTTCTATTCAAAACTTTAGGTTTTTGTTCCTTTTACCCCCTTAGTCTCTGGTTTAATTGACCTGTACTATCCAATGATAATCAAGATTAGTCCTTTACGACACATCTGACTTTATCATAACCAATTTTTCGTGGCTGTAAAGTACTTCAGTTAATTTTTTTTGGGCTGTAAAGGACTCTCATTTTCGTCAATAATTATGTTTGGTTTATTTTATTAATTTTTATGGATAGAACACAAAAAAATAGTGAGGGTTTCTTTTGACATCATGAATATAGTACTTTGTTTGAAAAAGATATAAGTCAAAAACAATATTTTTTTTGTTTTTTGGCTCTACTGAAAACTCGTGTTTTGTCCTTTACGACAATTGAAATTTCCGGTATCGATATTATAAAGCTGTAGAGTTTGTTTGTTTGGTTGAACGTATCTCAAGAACTACTGGTGCGAATTGAAAAAAATATTTTTTGTTAGGTAGCCTATTTATTGAGGAAGGCTTTAGGCTATATAACATTATGCTGCAGTCAAAAGGAGCGGAGCAGCAACGAAAATGGACGAAAACTGGCACGCAATTCGATGCGACGGGAAGGGTCAGGAGAGCAATTTGATGTTGACGAAGTCGCGGGCAGAAGCTAGTACTAGATAAAAATAGAACAGCAGGAAAGCCGTTACCATGAAATTATTGTTTTCACTAGTCGTGTGCACAATTCTTTTCATAATTTTCCAGATTTGTACGATGCATTATCACTTCAGCAAGGAACCTAAGGAAAGGTGCAAGCTGATCTGTGGCGACGTGGGGGGCAACGTCCGGGTGCTGCTGTTCTCTCCGGTGCTGCGCGGTCCTTTCAAGAACGAGCCTGGGCTTGCTTTGAGAACGCTGCGGCATAGAGATTTGCAGAGACGGGTGATCATCATTATGGGGGGCGGGGCGTCCATTAATCACGTGATGTTTTTTTTTGGCATTTTTAACCCCCCCTCCCCCTTGATGATACATGGTGAGGTTTGAAACTACCCCCACCCCCCCCCCCCGCACCCAATTCACGTGTATTTTTTAGTACCTACAAATAATCTTAATTTTTTTTTTTATATTTCCACTACTGGAAAAAATTAAGGGATCAAAAATAAAATTCGAAATTTTTGGGCAATTTTCAACAGGCCGTAACTTAGAGAGAAATGGTCGAAAAAGAAAAAGAAAATTGTAGCTCCAAGTGTCTAGTTTTTGGATTAGAACTATTTATGTTGAGTCAGCGGATTTTGATTAATCTTAGAAAAAATAGCAACAAAAAAAGAAATCATTTTATTGAGTTGAAATTTTTTTTTTTGCTTAACCACTATATGAATCGGATACATCGTTTATTTAGCTTTGATCCCTTTTTTTTCGGAACCATGATACCGAGATATCTGTCATCAAATGGAAAAGGATCCTTTTTTCTTTGATTATCGATATGTCAGCAACCAATGATCGCACAGAAAGTTAAAGGTTGGTTTCAAGAACTTAAATGAATTCCCTTTAACGATTTAACTTTTTATTTTTATTTTTTTATTTTTTTTAACGGGACCCTTTATTTTTTTTAAAAATTCGATCGAGTGAAACAAAAAACGGCTGGCTGGATTAATTTGGCTCTTTGTAGGGTTTTTGTGGCCATATTGAACTGTAAAAGGCACACTTACTTATCATTATTGGTTTCCTTAATATTTTCGATACAGCGCTTGATTTTCCAAAACACCACTAAAAGCCCCTTTTTTGTTGCAATTTCAAATTCATGCGACAAAAGGAAGATTTTTTAATTTTTTGAAATTTCAATGGCTAGTTGTTAACCAGTCAATTACCGTTATTACAGACACAATTAAAAAACCATTGTGTCGATACCAAATGTGGTATCTCAGGGACTTAGAGGTTAAAGGGAATTCAGTGAAATTCTTGAAACCCACCTTTAACTTTCTGTGCAATCATTGGTTGCTAACATATCGATAATCAAATAAAAAACCGGCCAAGTGCGAGTTGGACTCGCGCACCGAGGGTTCCGTATAAACCTGTAGGTATCCTCGGTTTATGCATAAGGTTTATGTTTATGACATTAAATGTTTTTTTTTTTAATTTTTATATTTGAATTAATTGAATTAAAGGTAAATTGCGGTTTACGATTCATGACGTATTAAAAAAAAACTGCCTACTGGATCTCGTTTAAACCAATTTTTGGTGGAAGTTTATATGGTTATGTATATCATATATTTTTTTTTAGTTTTATCATTCTCTTATTTTAGAAGTTACGGGGGGGGGGGGACACATTTTACCACTTTGGAAGTGTCTCTCGCAAAAACTATTCAGCTTAGAAAAAAATGATTTTAGAAACCTCAATACCATTTTTGAAGACCTATTCATAAATACCTCACACGTATGGGTCTGATGAAAATTTTTTTTTGAGTTTCAGTTCTAAGTATGGGGAACCCCAAAATTTATTGTATTTTTTTCTATTTTAGCGTGAAAATCTTAATGCGGTTCACAGAATACATCTACTTACAAGTTTCAACAACATAGCTCTTATAGTTTTGGAGAAAAGTGGCTGTGACATACACGGACAGACAGACATGACGAATCTATAAGGGTTCCGTTTTTTGCCATTTGGCAACGGAACCCTAAAAAAGGATCCTTTTCCATTTGAAGACAGATATCTTGGCGAAAAGTGGACGTATCAAGATTCCTAAAAAAATAAATTAAAGCTAAATAAACGAAGTATTTGATTCATACAGTGGTTAAGCAAAAAAAAAATTTTCCACGCCCGTAGACCAAAACAAAAAACTCAAAAAAAAATATTTTTTCTTGTTTTTTCTAAGATTAATCAAAAACCGCTGACTCAACAATAAAGTTTTAATCCAAAAACTAGACACTTGGAGCTACAATTTTCTTTTTTTCAATATCTTTAACGACCATTTCTCTCGAAGTTACGGCCTGATGAAAATTGCCCAAAAATTTCGAATTTTATTTTTGATCCCTTAATTTTTTCCAGTAGTGAATAAACTTCACTACAAGCCGCTTTCGATCTTGTACGCGTTTGACGAAATAATAAATACACGTAACGCCGCTTTTCGGCTCAGGATCGCGGGTTTGCCGAAAAAATAAATACACGTGATATATTACTACACCCCCCCCCCCCCCCTCCACCCTTGTGATATTTCGTGATTTTTATGGACCCCTCCGCCCCCTTTCGTGCCTCACGTGATTAATGGACAGCCCCTAAAACGGATATTTGTAGAATTATTGTGCTCTTATCATGTATTACTATATGTATTACTAGGCACTCTGTATTTTTGTTAATAATATACATTAAATTTTTTGGGTGTTTGAAAGAGAAGAGAATGTATCAGTGTGTGATGTGAAAATAAATGTTAAGAGTGTGGAGCAAGTAAGTGAGTTCGTATATTTGAGGAGTTTGTTTAGAAGGGATGGAAATAAATATCAATTTGATAAAGATGTGGAAAGAAGAGTAAATGCGGGAAATATGGTAAACGGTGCGATACATGACATGCGATTATGACCAACCAGTTGATGTCTGAAAAGGCTCGACGGCTGTTCACAATGGTTCGCTGGTATATACGCTTATAATATGGAAGTGAATATTGGGAGTGGCAAAAGAACCATGAAAGCAGAATTAATGCTGTGGAAATGCGGTCCTTGCATAGCATGTGTGGTGTGAGTATGAATGATAGGCTGAGGAATGATGTGATAAGACAACGGTGTGGTTTAAAAGAAGAGAAGAAGTAGTAACAAAAATTGATAAAAAGTATGATTAGATGGTTCGGTCATGTTGAGAGGATGAATGAAGAACGGCTTACAAAAGGAATTTACAAGGCAGATGTGAGTGGAAACACTAGTAGAGGACGTTCTACGACAACTTATAGTGACCTTATTGGTGATGTTCTTCGGAAAGGTCAGGTGCGTAGTAGGTACTCGCAATTGGCGTGTGTGTATGATCTATTGTATGAACTTAAACGAGGGAAATGGATTATGTTAGGATCGATGCAGGTGGCGTTCCGTAGTTTCTGCCTACCCGCATGGGAAAAAGGCGTGAGTTTATGTATGTATGTACTTATTAATAAACGGAGGCAACATGGGAGAGGCCAGCAGTGGACTGCGGTAGGCTGAGTTGATTGATACACTTATTCTGTTTCCAGCCACACATATTTCCAGAGATGCTGTTGGTAGAGCTGCCTGGCATCCACAGCGAGTGGGTGCGGCAGGTGTCGTACTACAAGTCGCTGCACTCTGTGGTGTCCTGCGCCACCTGCCCGGCCGCTCTGTTCATGTGCGACATACGTGGCTCCGAGACACATTCAACTAACATGTTCCGAGTTGAAAAAGTGAGGTTTACTGCACACTGTTCTCTTCACTATTGCGCTTTTTCATTCTTCCAACATTCAATTCTTACATCAGAGATGTTTTAACTGCAAGGTTGATATACGTACATACTTATCGCTGGACTGTGGTGGAGTACAGCCCATTTTCAACCATGGCGACTTTATAAATAGACTGATTATGCAAGAGCATAAACCCATGGGTGAAAAAAACAACTAACAACATATTTTTTAGGGTGTACAATGCTTTGAGTTCAATGAGGAGTCGCACATACTGGTGACGGGGGGACCCGATTGTGTGGTCCGTGTGTGGAACCCGTTTGTGCCCGCCAAGGCCAATATGACCTTCATCGGGCATCACGCCGGTGTCACCTGCATCGTGCTACAGAATAACGGACAGACCATCTACTCGTTATCTAGAGACAGAACTATCAAAGTGTGGGATGTGCAAAGTCAAGTATGCATCCAGGTAAGAGACACATTTACATTACTTCCAATTAAAATTTTGACGAAAATCAGGCAATGTTACCAGTGAGGCGACACTTGCTGTGTCCGTCCAAACGATCAATGTGTACTTGCAACATGTTAAATACGAAAGTCGTGTGCTTCTCTTCGTACCACTAGTTCATCGTGCCTTTAATAGATAAAACAATTTTCTAGGTGACGTTTTTCCGACCTTTGACTTTTCCAAGTATAACTCCACCTTAATCTCTTTCATGATCTTTGGTAGTCCTACATCGATATCCCGGCGGAACTGGGCGAGCAAAGCGAGCGATCTCTCATTTCTGCTGTGTACAACCAAGCCACGCGCCAGTTCATCCTCGCAAGTGTCAAGATAGCCATCGTGGTGCTGGACGAGCAGCTGAACCCACTCCACACTGACGGTTTCACACACTCGCGAACTGTGTGCAAGGTCCTGTTCAATCCACTGTTCAAGGTGGTCGTTACTTGCGGCATGGACAGCTTTATTATCAATTGGGATCCAGTTACTGGTCAGTTTTTGAAATTTGGAACACCATCTGATTATAATAAAATCACTGCTAAGTGACCTATTGGATGGTTAAAGATTTTTAATTTTGTTACGGTTCTGCAGAAGGGATCGGATCGGAACGCTGTCCGTTCTGCAGAAATCGTAATGTTCAGAAAAAATGAGTGTGCCTGTGCAGGTAAACGCAATGTTCTGATCCGGGAGGCGCACGTGCATGTGCTGCACGGCGAGGTGATCCCGGTGGAGATCACCGCCGCATGCTTCGACCCCGGCTTTCTACTGCTGCTCACTGGTGCCAGAAGTGGCGAGCTCAAGGTTTGATGGCAGCGGTTCCGAACAAATTATAAACCGCTACATAAAATGCTTCTGCTTACTATCGAGAAGATTAAACCTGCCTACATAGGGTAAGCAGGTTTAATCTATTTAATCTTAGCACATTCAGTGTTTCTTAACTTCTTTTACTTAACTATTTTCTTCCACTTAACCAGTAATCCAGATGCGACAATAATTCACCATACCGTATCTATTTCGTACGATACGACTGTGACAATGACTGTTGTGGTTTGAACTTACAGATACGTTGCATTGGATATATTGTACACATATGATTTCACTAAGGAGCTTAATTACTTAGTGCGCAGTTGCAGTAACGACAATATAATTCGCACCTACGGTGCAAAAACGTCACTTATGCAAATGATACAATTGTTCAGGAGAAGCGTTTGAAAATTCGACATCCTATTATATTGTAGATATAGATTTTCTTGACTAAAGAAATTAACTGGTAATATTTAAACTACAACTTTGAACTTCATATTAAAGTAAAAGCGAACATCTTACAAGTTTGTAATAAAATAATATAAATGTTTAAACTTTACAACCCTCCCAGTAGTGACGTTGTGGCACTAGAAAACAATTAATCGGGCAATTGTGTCATAACAATCAAAATACGAAATCTTACTTTTTTAAAGTTTTATTCATTAAATTCAAAAGAATTAAGAACAAATATACTTAATTCTACATAGTACTGTACTACATATTAATCAAACTTTTGATCACAGTTATCTTCTTACTATTATTGCAACAAATCAGTCTTTGGTATTTAAATAGCATAATTATGCAATAATGAACAGTACCAAATAAATACAAATTATTATTATTTAATTATTTCATTTTGTTATTATTTTACTTATCTCTAATCATCATAATGTTTGTACTAATTTGGTAAACACTGTAAAATAATAAAAGAATCTAAAATAATTGCCACATTTCCAGAAAAATAAGCGAGTCTGCGGTTTCAATAAACTTGTTTCCTGGAAATGTGGGTTTATAATGTATTAAAATACAAAAAATTAGATGAGATCATTGTTAAAACATTCATATTATCTTGGCACTATATTTGCCTCCACTAATTGCAAATTCAGCACGCTTTTTTACGAATTCTTACTTTTAGTCTCTTTATTATTTTCCTTCGCTGTAGCCTCTTCCCAATTTTCCGTTTTGTAAGTAGTCCGATATTGGTAATTTTCACAAGTCTTTGTAAGAATGCTTTTAATTTCACTGGTATTAAACCTATTCCAAGGAACTTAAATCCAACCTGGAATGCGCACAGGCTGCCAATACGCGGTCCGAGCGAGATAGCTTCGCGAGAGCCCTCTGTCCCTTTCATTAGGGTGACCAAGCAATATGATGTAGGTAGATACGAATATATTAGGATAAAATATATTAACCAATAATTTGATTTAAAAAAAAAAATGTTACGCTTTAAAGATGGATTAAAGTAAAACACAGTAAACATAAACGCAATGCAACGCATAAACTCTGCTGTCGAGTATTATTGTATAACCTGGAATATCTGGCGCGCTGGGCAAATAACCATTTTGTTTAGTATTAATTGTCGTAAAAATCTAACAGACGTCGTTTTTAAGAAAAATGGTTGGGACACTTTTTATTGGTCAAATGCGTCAATTGAATTTACCCGTAAATAATCTTATAATCTCGTTCATTATGGGCACCCTACTTCAATAGTCCGGGAGCCAGGTGCAAATTTGGTTAATTATTTCCTCTCGAGATATTCGTGAGACGACAGAAGCATCTACTCAATTCCTCTCAGCTAAAATAAAATTTGTCAAATTGTAGCTAATCTAATAACTCAACGAAAAAATAATAATAATACACTATGTAAATAATACACTATGTTGTAATCAGCTGGTTACAACATAGTGTATTGTACGTCAGCTGGTGTCACGAACATAAAAAAAAATATTTTTATTTTTAGTGATTTCCTCTCAAAAAAAATATTTTTAACTAAAAATTTAAATACTAAGCTAATTGACTATTCAATTTTTTAAATATATCTAAAATGATTTGATTACATACTTATTCTTTTCAAAAATATTGATATGGAATATTTATTTCAACTCAACTCTCATATTGAAGCGCTATGTCGAATAATTAAAGATACGTCATTTCCTCCCAAATGAAAATTTGTGAGCTGATTGTTAATATACTGATGCGATAAATTAAAAAAAATCAGCTAACAATAAGTCGAGGGAAATCTAGTCAGCTGCTGCATTTAAATTGGCAGTAGATGCTTCTGCCTAACTCCTATGTAATAACTTTCAAAGTATCAGCTGACGGTTTTTCCACCAAGATACAGCCAGCTGACCTATATATTTATCCACCGTAACATATAAGCTATCATCAGGAAAATTTTTGATTGAGAGGAAATCACTGAAAATTAAAAAAAAAAATCATGTTCGAGACACCAGCTGACGTACAATACACCATGTTGTAACCAGCTGATTATTTTTTTTCGTTGAGATATTAGATTAGCTACAATTTGACAAATTTTTAGCTGAGAGGAAATGAGTGAATGTATTTTTTTTTTTCTTCGTGTTTGGGAGGCTACAACCGCTCATCCCCCCAACCGAGCGCCAGCTGACGTTCACGAGGCTTTATAATTCTTTACTCTGATGCATTTTACTAACTACCGTTTAAGAGGAAATTGGTCATGAAAATCTGTTGCTGGCTCCCGGACTACAAGAAAGGGACACAGGGCTCTCGCAACGCTTTCTCTCTCGGACCGAATTTCTCTCTGGCCAAGTGATTGTCTGTAATAGAACTTAGTAACATATACATAAGGTTTATTTTTATAATGGTGTCAAATTGACAATGCACATTCCAGGGGTCGGGTATAAGTTCCTTGACCTATTCTCTTGTTGGCCGCAGCAATTGTCCGAGTGAATAATTAACTGCCAGGATTTTCATGTGCATTTTGTGCCAGGCTATACACACACGATCCTATCGCTATTACCCAAGACTTCGTACAAAAAAAAAAAAGGTTGTGTCTTGCTTGTTTGCATTAGATATTGTTAAATTATAATCATTAAGTATCGATTTGTAGTAAAAAGAGCTTGATTTGCCAACAGGACAGGGTAACACTGCTTGTAAGTCATAGGTGAAAACAATCGTTTTGGTGTCAGGTTCATGACACTTTTTCATGTCCCTGTTTTTTTCAAGTCTACTTAAGGTGTTTTCTTCCTGGTGTAACCTGAAATTGTCACAATTGTTAATCGAATGTAAGCTTTACAATGCACAACATAAGAGTTGGGGAAACAATGTCACTGCGTACATAAGTGTCTTTATTATTTCAAAAAACAAATGTCACAACTAACTTTTATGTCGTTATTGCTCCAAAAACAAAAAAAAAAAATTGACACTATTACCTTAGTGGCGTTGTAGCTCCAAGAAACTGTTACTCATGCGTTGGGCCGCGCGCAACTTGCCAATGAAACATTGTTTTTCCTAGTGTCGGCTTGAATCGTGCCAAAACGATAACGACACAACAGCCCTCACGCAGAAAGTATACGCACTACACAAGCGAAATTTACTCACCAGGTACAGGGGTACATTAGCTACTTTTTCTCATACTCAGATCATTTTATTCACACAGCGAGCGCGGCGTGACCGGGCGCGACGTGGCGTGGCGCTGCTGGCGCGGTGAGAGCCTTCACACTGCGGGCGCGATCGCGTCCCGTCCCGCTGGCACACATATACAATACAAGCAGTGTAACGCGAGTGTTGAGACGGACTAAACAATCTTGAGCCGTTAGAATTATAATGCGGTATTTAGAGATTTATAAAAATACTTATTTTCATTTATCCTGTATTTGTATCTTTATTAGTCTAGAAAGCTTTATTAAGCTTTCTAGACTAATAAAAATAAAAATATATATATGTGAAGTACATATATGATAAAAATAAAAAATAAAGCAAAAACATATTATTGTCAAGTAATAATAACTTACACTTCGTTAAATAAATATTTATCATATCTTGCCCTTCTAGGATCTATGATTTCTGGCAATACGCAATTATGGTACGGCTGCAGAGTGTTTATTTTGTCTTTTTTTGACACAATGGTATAAACGACCCTCACATTCCATTGCTAAGCAATTAAAACAAAAATAAAATATGATTCTACAATCTATTAAAATAATACTTGATAATAAACGAAACTTATCTTTTACAAAAATAAATAAACGGGAAGAGTAGCAAAATACAATATAAATTTATTTCTCTCTCCACAAAGGTTGGCTTAGTAATAATATCTTAGGACTAGTCATAATCAGTAAATGTGATCAAAAGCTCCTTTGCGAGAGACTGGAGTCCGTACTAGGGAAACCCTGTGTTACGGATCTCCAGGCTCCCCGTAGGTAATCAATGGTACATTGCAAAAGTTTAAGTTTAAAGTAGGTACTTGTGGCTTACAGCCTCATTTGTGTGCTGGGTTGGCGGGAAATGAAACTACTGGAGACTTCTTTCTTCATATATTGGAGCACTTTCTTCACAGGTAGCCGGGCGTCGAATGCGCCGAATCGTTTTTTTTTTTTTTTTTTTTTTTTTTTTTTTTTTTTTTTTTTTTGTGGGGCATCTCGTAGTTAATCCTGAAAAGATTGTGACTACTTAAACGGATTGTGGCCCGGCGAGTTCTAAAAAGTTACCTTTTTAGGCCTCCAGCCGGGGCTTATTATACTTAAAACTAAAGCGAAAGCTCTAAGGGTTACCCCGAGGGGGGTACGAACCTCGGCTTAGGCAATCGCTGATAGGGGGGCAGCAAGGGACTGGCTGGATCTGAGTTAAATTATTTAGGGACTAATTTAAAGCTAACGGCGCAGCATCGCGGGCTGGCTCTTGCAAGGGTCGGGAGGGACTGTTAAGTCGGGGTCGCGACGACGGACCTCGGCGGCGAGGTCGGTACGGTTTGTGTCTGTGTGCTGGTCTAGCTGTACTGGTCTCTTTTCGACTCTCCTGGAGGAGAGTAGTGGGATCATCAGGATCGGTAAGAACGTGCCGCGAGCGGCGGACTTTGCTAATACGGGAGGGGGTGTAAGTAGCTGCCGCCACAACCAGAGGGTTGCGGTGGGCTACGGCCCTATCGAAGAAACGCTTCGAAGCGCGTTTTATGTATTGATGGATAGTCGGGAGTTTCATGTCTAAATGAAGATTGATATTCCGAACAAACCAAGGCGAGCCTGTGGCTTGACGGAGAAAACGGTTCTGGAGAGTCTGCATCCTATGGATGAATCGGGGCTTGGCATGTGCCCAGACTGGGCTTGCGTATGTCATAATCGGCCTGATACAAGCGGTGTAAAGCCGCTTCTTACACAGAAGAGACAATTTACTCCGCTTGTTCAGGACGCAATGGAGCCTACTGAGAGCGAAAGCGGCCCGCGAGCGAGCCTGCTTTATGTGCTCGGAAAAGGTGAGGTGTTCGTCGAGGATGACACCTAGATATTTGGCTTGCTTCGCCCAAGGGATCTGCTTGCCGAACATTGAGATGGGTCGGGGAGGGGGGTGATTACGTCGCGGTCGGGTGTAAAAGACCGCCTGACTTTTATCGGGATTGACCTCGATTCGCCACTTCCTGAACCAATCGCCGAGCTCGTCGACTGCGGTTTGGAGGTAGCGAACCAGCGCTGTGTCACTAAATCCCGAGAAGAAGATGGCAGTGTCGTCTGCGAACAGAGCTAACCTTGCCTTCTTGCTTCTGGGGATATCGCTAGTGAACAGCGTGAAAATGAGGGGGGCTAGTACAGAGCCTTGAGGGACTCCTGCACGGATCGGGTGAGGGGAGGAAAGTGCCCCTTCGATGCGATAGCGAAAGGTACGGTTCGCAAGAAAGTCTCGTAAGATGAGCACGAGACGGTCTGGCACTCCGAGTTGGTACAGCTTATATAATAAGCCGTTGTGCCAGACTTTGTCGAACGCTTTCGCTATATCGAAGTATACAGCGCCCGTGAACATACCACGCTGAAAACCAGCATTGATATGTTCGACGATGCGGTGTACCTGATGGACACACGAGTGTTGGGTTCGAAAACCGAACTGCTCGTTGGGGATGAGGCCCTTGGTTTCGGCATAATCCCTGAGTCGCTTATAAATAAGTCTCTCATAGATTTTGCCGAGAACTTTGAGCAAACTAATGGGGCGGTAGCTCGTGGGCTCGGTTTTGGGCTTACCGGGCTTAGGGATGCCAATGACGGTGGCTTCCTTCCACGCTTGGGGGAAAATATTATTACTCAAGGCACCATTGAAGATGGTACACATGAGCATAATCAAGTGAGCGGGGAACAGCTTGATCACTCTGTTGGTGATGCCGTCTGATCCGGGGGCTTTACGAGATTTCAGACCCTTGATGATCTCGTGCACCTCGTCAGGTGTGCCAGGGGGCAGGGGATCATCAGGGTCTTCAACGGGCGGGAGTGAGGCTTTGCGTTCGACTTCCGCGTTTACCTTATCGACAAACGCTTGGTCTACTGGCTGCGAACTGGGTGTGCATTGGGCTTCGAGGCTATCGGCTAGGCATTCAGCCCTGTCGATATCCTCGAATGCAATGGTCGCATCGGGGCGGGTCAGGGGGGGCATAGTGGAAAACTCAGAGGATTTCAGTTTCCTCTGAAGTTCCCAGAATGCGAGATGAGTCGGCTCTAGTTCGCTCACCATCTTGTCCCAGTTAGCGTCACGCAGCTCAGTCACACGTGTCCTTACAGCACGCTGTAAGTAACGCATGTGAGCTTTGTTAGCATCACAGGGAAAGATGCTGTAGGCACGAACGGCCGCGTTCTTCTCTGTCAGCAGATCACGTACATCGTCGGGGAGTTTCCATTTACGGTCACCCGTATCTGGAACCTCTCGTGAGCTTTCGCTCACGATCGATTGTACGTGTTCCGTGAGAGAGTCGATCGCGGCCGTTGTGGTGGCGACAGAGTCAAACTGATCTGGGATAGAGTCTAAGTGATGTGACGTGTTAGATTGTAAGCGTTCGCTTACTTTCTTCCAGTCAGTGATCACTTTAGTGGCGGGGGGTTGGGAGGGGTCGCGAATACCTAATCGGGGGGCCAGGTTCATGACTATTGGTCGATGGTCAGAGTCGAGTTCGTGAATAGTCTCTATAGAATCCAACCTTAAGTTGATATTCTTAAGGAGCGCTATGTCAAGAACGTCGGGTAGCTGATCGACATCGAAGGGGAAGTGAGTGGGAGTCATCGGGGCGATGACATCAAAGTTCATGGTAGAACAGAGGTTGAAAAGTTGCCTACCTCTAGTCGAGGTCCTGGTGCTATTCCAGGCGGGATGTTTGGCGTTGAGATCGCCCGCTATGATAACGGAGTCACTCATGCCGAAGAGATCGGAAAGGTCGTTAGCGAGGAGTTGAGGGTCCTCTGACTCATGTGTGGGAGGAAGGTAAGCCGACACAATAGTGATCGGCTGGTGACCTGTCAGTGCTAACCGACAGGCCGAAACTTCTAATCGGGAGAGTTGGGGGGGATCCATTGGTATGCAGTACAGGGACTTCCTATAGTATATGAGGGTGCCGCCTCTGTGACAACGTGACCTGTCGTTGCGAACTAAACGATAGTTTGCAATTTTCGGGTCGCGATGATGAGGCTTTAAGAACGACTCTTGTATGAGTAAAATGTCTACGTGATGGTCGCGGAGGAACGTGGCGATCTCATCACGTTGGCCGTGAATGCCGTTGGCATTAAAGAAGCCTAGCTTTAGGGAACGGGGTTTAAGTCTAGTTAATACTCCTCGACTATCCATAATAGGGGCGTTGGGAGTTCATAACGTGGAGTGCTTGCGTGATCTCTGGATACGCAGCATATATAGATTGGATACGGAACAGGTTGCCGCCGGCGGCAACTAGTTCCTGGGCCATCTGTTGGGCACGCGGGGAGAGGAACGTGCTATAGGTGTTAAAGGTCCCGGCAATGACGTTAAACGCATTGAGGGGAGCCTGACCTTTCCTCTGAACTGGGGTGGGTCCTGCCATAGGGGCAGTGGGAGGGGCCGCGGCGCGGGCGGGGGGAGCGGTCGCGGGAAAACCGGGGGGCGTAAGGGGCGCGGGGGCGCGGGTACGCGGGTCCACTAAGGGAGGGATGGGGGCGGGCTTTGGCCTAGAGGAGGCCAGTGCGGGGAACTCCTTCTGGGAACTCAAAAGAGGCCATTGGGAGGGACGTTGAGGGGCCAATCTCGCGGGGAGTTTGGCCGAGGGGGATTCCCTTTTCTGGCGAGCGTCGAAACGTTGCGCCAATTTAGGGGACGAGGACTTGGGGGCTTTCGGGCAGCCCCGGTAGTTTGCCGGATGACCGGACTCTTTGCAGAGCACACAACTAGGTGGCTCGGTGCAGAGAGTGCGGTCTTTGGGCCGGGTACAATCTGCTGTACCATGTTCTCCCAGGCACTTGACGCACCTGGGAGTGGCGTAGCAGTTGTACGCTGAGTGCCCGTAAAGTTGACATCTATGGCACTGGCCAATGATGTTCGACTTACGGGGCTTTTCTATGATGAGACCAGACAGATTACAGACTGCCTTGACTCTGAAAATGGGGTGGTGACCCTCCGTGGGAGGGCACACCACCAGGACCATATCAAAGGCAATGCCTTGTCTGGATCTGTGCATCCTATGGACCTCTGTGACAGGCACGTTCTGTCTTTCGAGGTCTGCTTTGATTTCGCTGGTGGGGATCTCGCAGGGGATCCTGCGGATCACCACCCTGGTCAGACGCTCCTCGGGCAAGGAATACGTGTGGAAGGACACGTTCCTGGCAGAGAGGAGCCTGGTCAGCTCGCGGTAATCGGTCGAGGTCGGTACCGATACCTTTATGCCCTGCTGGGTGGCACGGGCACTGGTATAGTTGACCCTCTGGTCAACGCACCATTTGGACACCTCCGTCCACTTGGCCTTGTCCTGTATAAATACAGGGGGCGGTGGAGGGAGTTTCCTGGCGGTGGTTGAGCCAGAGTTAGCGGTCGGGGCGCTACCGTTAGCGCGGGGCGCGGCAACCTTCGCGGAGGTTGAAGGCGAGGGACGGGACGGGGACGCGGCGGCGGCGGTCGCCGGCGGCGTGGGGGGGATGGACGCGGTCGCGGTGGCGGGGGTCGCCTGCGTATCGGGGAGGGGGTCGGACGCGTTGGCGGAGGTCGCCAGCGGGGTGGGGGCGCGGGACGGAGGAGCGGAGTCCTCAGCCGCTATGATTTTAGCGGCTGGGGCTGAGCTGCTGTCCTTGCTCTTTTTCCTCTTGCTCCCTTTGCCCTTTGTATGGGAGACTAACTCATACGCCTCCGTGTCCGAAGACGAGGAGGGGTTTGAGTCAGCCTGGGGAGCGGTTGAGGCGGTATCGGGATGATCTTCCGTGTCCATGGACACCGGAAGATCGTCTACTGGGGCGATGGGGGAGGGGATAGCCGGAGTCTCAAGTGCGTCGCTGAAAACAGTGACTAGCTTGTTGGCTCTGGCCTTCCTCTCCCTGTTCGCCTTCCAGCGTTTCTTAAAAGAGATGACGAACTCTCGGTCATCATCCACAAGCTCGAAGAAAGCCTCCGAGAGGGCTTGCCTCTCCTCGGGAGATATGGGTTTAACCATGTTTCCCGGGGAGAAAAACTAAGGGGTGGGGGGGACCTAATCACTCATGAGAGTGATCCTGATCAAAAACCCTACTCCTACGTAGCCTAATCCCCGGTGGGATGCCGGGGGTGAGTGTTACACTCCCTGTCGGGTATAGACAGGGAGGTGATCCTGGTGAGCCCTAAGAGTGACTCCCGTCGCCAATCTTATTGTGCGAACGGGTTCCTAACCGGTCATGCGATGGGTACTGAAGGTACCCGACCAGTCTAGTGCGGGGGGTATAGATATACCCGCGGCACTAGTACGCGGCTGTGGAGGGAAGACTGTCACCGGGGCTGACGAGGGAAGCCCCCAAGGCCAGCGATCCGGGACCCGTCCAACTTTCGTCTAGCCCTGAAGGGGATAGACGGGTGCGTTGGGTCTGCACCCACTCGGCTTCGTTGGCACCGTTAAGGTATCCACCGAGTGACCACGAAACTGTGGATTTGCCCTGAAGGGGCCACAACACAACACACGTTTTTGACGATTTTCTGACGAATCAGAAATACCACTGTCTTGCGAACAAGACAGTACGGTTTTAGACTGAATCTGAAGAAACAGGAATCCGGATTTTGCGATTTAAATAAATTTAAATCGCAAAATAGCGGAGAGTAGTCGGGGCGACTACGCAGCGTGGCGCACGGAGCACAACTGACGGGCGAACGAGCGGCGGGCGGTGGAGGGGATACGCGCAGCGGAGCGGCAGCGTAACGACCTTCCAAGGCGGGCGTCGAGCGTAGAATGATGGGCCGAATCGGCAAAATGTTCCTTTTTTTATACATTTTGTGCTAAGTGCTAACTAGCTAGACAACCAATAAAAAAATAGTACATTAAATGCGTTAGCCAATCAGCGCGCGGTACATTTTTCTTAGATGCCTCGAACCTTTACCTTAATGGGGACCGCGTGACATTTTTCGCGTTTTTCACTAAGTTTTCCTTTATTTACATAGGTAAAGTATATATAATTAGGGTCTATATATTAGAATCTATCCTAGAAAAATATAAAATACGATATAAACACAACATGAACATAAACACTTAACTATCACTAAACTAATCACGAACAGATCACTACGGTATTATTTACTTAAACTATCGTTACTCTATTACTTATTTACTGTCCTATTAACGTCTATATATCACTTTATGTACACTATTCTTAAGTCACTTGTCCCGTTCACTGTTATTTAACACTTGTCCCGCACATCACTCCCGCCGTGCGACCGTGTCGCATCAGCTGTCGGTGCGGGCTCGTTGCTCGGAGACAGGGGCAGGATCACCAGCTTCCTCACCGGCCGGCGTAGAACACCTCCCTTGGTCAGCACGTCCACTGTTCGCACGATGTTGTCTGGACCCGGATACGTAGCGACGATTCTTCCTCGTATCCACACGTTGCGGGGCAGGTTCGGGTCGACGATTTGTACGAGGTCGTTTACTTGCACTGCTTGTCCTCGTCCATGTGGCTCCCGCCGGTGTTGGAGTTCTGGAAGATACTCCCTCACCCAGCGTGACCAGAAGATGTCTGCCAGTCTCTGTGAGGCTCGCCAGCTGGATCGTGAAATGACGTCTTTGTCGGTGAAAGTGCCCGGTAGCGGCACACGTCCCGGTCCTCCCAACAGGAAGTGGTTAGGAGTGAGGGCCTCCGGGTCCTCTGGGCTGACTGATACATGAGTCAGCGGACGACTGTTGACGGTGTTCTCTACTTCCGCGAGTAGAGTTGTGAGGACCTCTTCTGTCGGATGGCGTTCGTGCAGTGTTGCGGTGAGTGCTGTCTTGACGGAACGAACCATCCGTTCCCATGCCCCTCCCATGAATGGGGCTCCAGGTGGTATGTAGCGCCAGGAGATAGTTCTTTTGGCTGTTTCCTCTGCAGTTGCCGCGTCGATTTCCCGTCGTAGTTCCTTGTCAGCGGCCTTTAGGTTGGTGCCGTTATCCGACCATATTTCAGTCGGGCAGCCTCGGCGCGCGATCATTCTCCTCACCGCCATCACCGCTGAGTCAGCACTAAGTGATCCAGCGACTTCTAGGTGTATAGCTCGCGTTGTGAGACATGTGAAGATGGCTACATATCTCTTCTGTCGAGTGCGTCCGACGGTCACTGAGAGGGGTCCGAAATAGTCGACTCCGTTGAAGGTGAAGGGTCTCTTATGGTGAGCTAGGCGGCACGCTGGTAGGTCCCCGGTCCTAGGGTATGGTGGTGCTTGAGTTTTCATTCTGCAGAATAGACACCTTCGTATTATTGTACGTGTGATAGGGCATAATCTCAGTACCCAATAATGTTGTCTGCACTCGTTGACCGTAGCCTCCACACCAGCGTGATGAAGCTGTCGATGAACAGCTTGTATCCAGAGCTTGACCGTAGGATGATCACCATCGATCACCAGTGGGTTTTTGAATTCTTCCTTCATGTCTTGAGCTGCTCGGATGCGGCTTCTGAGTCTCAGTGCTCCATTTATAGTTTCGACGCTTAGTTGTCGGAGGCGGCTCTGTGTGGTTTTCCGTTGGTCAGACTATCTATTTCTTCCGCGAAGGACTCTTCTTGAGAGGATCGCATCAGTAATTCTTCAGCTTTCTTGAGGAGCTCGGCTGTGATCAGCATGCGTTTCTTCGCTTCTTGAGTCGGCCTCTTCGATGTCGTAGACACCCCCCCCTTTTCTGTGATTCTGGCTTTCTTCCAGGCGGGATCAACTTCTTTGTTTTTCTTTGTTCTTCTGTAGTTTACTTTCTGTTTCGTGGCTCTGCACAGTTGAATGAATTGTAAAACACGTCCCGTTGAGTATCGGAGTCTGTCCCAGCTGGAGAACTTCTCTGGATTGGGGAGGCCTTCTGCAAGTCTCAGACGCCTTCTGGCGATTACGTGGTGGGTCTTCTCTTCGTCGGAGCATTCTTCTGGTGTTACTTTTGTACTCTCTGTCGGCCAGAAGTCTTCTGTTTGATATAAGAAGTCTGGCCCTCTGAACCATCGGTGTTGTCTGTTGAATGTTGATGGTACGTCTCGTGTGGCGTCATCCGCCACGTTCAATTTTGTTGGGACCCAGCGCCAGTCGTTGACCTTGGAACTTTCTTCTATGGCTGCTAGGCGATGAGCTACGTAGGGCTTGTATGAACGTGAGCCTGTTCTTATCCAGGTCAGCACCATCTTGCTGTCTGTCCAGAACACCTTGCGATCGGGTTTCTTCTCATGTTCTTCGATTACTGCCTCTGCGAGTCTGGTTCCCATGACCGCTGCTTGCAGCTCTAACCTCGGGATTGACGTCAATTTCAACGGTGCTACCTTCGCTTTGGCTATGATGAGGGAGAGGCTGACTTCGCCGTCCGTCGCTACCGCTCTCCAGAAGAGGACCGCGGAGTAGGCCGATTCGCTGGCGTCGCTGAAGACGTGGAGCTCCAGGGAAACTGCATCACTGTAGTGGAGATATTGTCGCGGGATCGCGACTTCGTGGAGGTTCTTCAGCTGCCTCATCCACGTCTCCCACTGCTCTGCCAGGTCGTCATCTATGTGGTCGTCCCACGCTGTCCCTCTACGCCAGACCTCTTGAAGAAGCTGCTTCGCCTTTATCGTGACGGGTGAAGCGAGTCCCAGCGGGTCGAAGAGGGACATTACTATTCTTAGCGCTTCCCTTTTTGTCGGCTGTTTGTCTTCTATGAGTGTTGAAGGTATTCTGGCTAGGTTGAGGTTGAAGGTGAGTTCGTCCGAGTTAATTTTCCAGATGACGCCCAGGACTCGTTCAGTTTTTTCTTCTGTTCTATAGAGTTCCATATCTTCGGTTCGGTTTTCTTCACCAAGTGATTCTAGTAGCGATGTTGAGTTTGATTTCCATTGTTTTAACTCGAAACTTGCTTTCATGTGTACCTCTCGTACACTCTTCGTGATACGTTTGGCGTCCTCGAGGCTCCTGAAGCTGTCCAAGTAGTCGTCGACGTAATGTTTGTGTACGATGGCTGCTGCGGCTTCTGGGTTAGTTTCTTCGTGCTGCTTGGCGTTAAGGTTCTTAACGTAAATTGCTGTTGACGGCGAACTCGATGCTCCGAAAATTAATGACGTCATTCTGTATTCTTCTGGGGGCCGGTCGTCTCGACGATCCCCGCGCCAGAGGTACCGCAGTGCGTCTCTGTCTTCTGTTCGCAGCTTGACTTGCATGAACATCTCCTTGATATCTGCCGTGACTGCAACCATGTGCTGCCGGAACCGCATGACGACACCTGGTAGTGACTGCAGCAGGTCGGGACCTGCGAGTAACATGTCGTTGAGCGCCACCCCTTTTGTCTTGGCTGCGGCGTCGTGTACCACCCGAAGTTTCTCTGGCTTCATCGGGTTGATCACTGCGAAGTGTGGCAGGTACCAAGTCTTGTCTGCTGTCTTCTGTTCCGGGGCAAGTTCCGCGTACCCCTTTGCGATGAGAGCGTCCATCTGTTCGACGTACTTTTTCTTTAAGGCGGGTTCACGATCGATTTTCTTCTCTATACCGAAGAGTCTTTTCAATGAATTTTCATAGTTGTCTGGAAGTCTGACCTCTTCTTTGCGCCAGAGAAGGCCGGTCTGGAATCTTGTTTCCTCTATCTTTGTTGTGGTCTTCTCTAGAATACGAAGTGCTCGCTCTTCCGGATCTGTCTTCGGTCTCTTGGGTTGTATGCACAGCGCGTCCATCTCGAAGTACTGTTTCACAAGGTTCTCTAAATTCTCTTCTGGATCTTCTGTGATGTGTGACACAAAGTCAATCTTCTTCCCGAAGGTTTGTGTTTGACTGCCGTGAAGTACCCACCCTAGGGGCGTGAGAGATGCCACCGGGTGGTTGTTGTCTCCTCTTCTTACTTCCGACGTCAGCAGAAGGTGCCAGTTGTCTTGTCCAATTAGTACTCGTGGTTTCGCGTCGGCGTATGTGAGATGCCCTCGGATGTCAGATAAGTGTTGACATCCTTCTACTAGTTCCTGTGGCACCCGTTGAGATGAGACTTGTAAGTTCTTCACTGTGCGTGCTTGTATTCGTTCTTCGTGATCGTTGAGCCCTCTCAGTTTGATGGTTACTCTTCTTGAAGCCGATTCCGACGTCTTCATGTCGTTGATGGTTTCTATCTTCAGTGGGTCTATGGGGCCCGTCGCTCCGACGCTCGTCACTATGCCCTCGTCGACCAATGTGACTGTTGACCCGTCGTCCATTAGTGCGAAGGTGTCGATGTCTCCTTTCGGTCCTTTCACTTGGATTGGGAGGATTTTCAGGAACGATTGTTTCTTGATTGTCCAAGTTGAGTTGATGACCTCTGCCGCTTCTTCTTTATTCTCTGTCTTCTCTGTCTTCTTTTCATAGTGCAGCATCTTGTTGTGGGAGTACTTGCAGCCGTTGACGCCGCACGTCTTGGGTTTGCAGCTATGTGTCTTGTTTCTGTAGCGAAGACACCTGAAGCAGAGTCGCTTAGACTTGGCCATGTCCCATCTTGCGTCTGCATCTAACTTCTTGAACTGTTCACATTCTGTCGCATTGGTGTGGCCCGCTTCTTCACATACGAGGCACTTCTGCGTCGGTATTTTTTCAGTCACGTTGTTGACTCTTTGCATCCTCTTCTGTGGGGCAGCTGTAGTAGGTGCTGCCATCTGTTCAGGCAGCGCGTAGGGTCCGCACAACTCCGCTTCCCTCTTGAAAAACTTCTCTATCTTGATGAGGCAAGGATCTTCACGAGGTTGTATTGCTGCGAAGTCGTAGTACCTGTATCGCAGAGTCGGCGTCAGCTTGTCCACGACTGTCTTCGCGAGTTCGGGGTTGTACATGTAGTTGAAACAACCCAGAGTCTTCAGTGTTGCCACCACGTTGGAAACTTTAGTGGCAAATATGCAGATGTCTCTCGGCGACTCGGTGAGGCGCGGCAGACCTCGAAGCGTCTCCATTTCCAACATGGCTATTGACTCTGGTCTTCCAAATCTTGATTCCAATGTCTTCATCACTTCGGCTGGGTGAGCGTTGGTTATGAGTAGACCCTCGACCGCTTCTTTGGCTTTCCCTTTGAGATTTCTTCTGAGTCGATTCGTGTTTTCAACCGTGCTGAACATCGCTTCCGTCTCGTGGTAAGCGGCGCGGAAGGGCAGCCATTCTTGATGAGATCCATTGAAGGTCGGTAACTCGATGAACTTGGGTCGTTGAGCTGCGCTGACTGCCCGAGAGATGGCTTCGGCTAGGATGGCTATGTCGGTTTGCCCTCCCGCCGGTGCTTGACGTGTTTCTCCATGTTTCGTTGTCGCTTGTTCTCTCGTGCGGGCAACCGTTGGATCTTCTGTAGGGCGGCGTGGTTCTTTAGTGTTCGCTAACGTCGGACGATCCACTTGATTTTCCAACCAATCGTCCACTCTTGCGTTAACTTCTGACTTCGAGTAGAGGGTGACGTCATCTTCTTCCTCTTCTGAGTCTTCTTTCTCTAATGTAACTAGATGTGCTGCTGCGAGTTCCACTTGAAGACGTAATAAGTCTTCCTTTGCTTTTGCGAGCTTGAGTTGCTTCGTTCTGCTACGTGTAGATCCCCCAGCTCCCCCTTTGATACTAGGGGGGCGCAGGTCTCGTAGTCCGGTCGGCTTTGGTGGACCGGCGGCTGTCTTCTCAATTCGCTTCACTGTAGAGCTTTCTGTTTCTGGACGGGTTTCACTAACGTTGACGGTGACGGGTGGCTTCGTTAGTTGTTGGGCCTTCGCTCCCGCAGTTAGCGTCGTTGCAGCGGACGGAGTTACGGAGGCGGCGGCGGCGGTGGCGTGTGAGGCGGGGGCGTTTGCGGCTGATGCGGAGGTGGCAGCGGTCGAAGTAGTTGCAGCGGTCGCGGAAGTCATGGCGGATGGATCGGTTGCCGCGGAGGTGTCTGTTTGTTCCGAAGTCTCCGTGGCGGTTGTCCCTGTAACTGTTGATTCCGTGCTGGCTTCCGCGCTGGTACCGGTCGCGAAGTCGATAATCTCGGGCGATGACGACTTCTGTTCTTCTGACGGCTTCTGTTCCCCCGACGGTTTACGGCCCTTACCCACAGAGCGTGTAACGGGCATGTTGCCGGCTTGATTTTCTTCGAATATCTTGAAAGTACTCTTCTTTTTTCCGTGAAATCTTCTGTATTTCTGCTCTTCGTAATTCTTCCCGCAATATCCGTGTTCGAAGGACCATTAAATGTGGCTTACAGCCTCATTTGTGTGCTGGGTTGGCGGGAAATGAAACTACTGGAGACTTCTTTCTTCATATATTGGAGCACTTTCTTCACAGGTAGCCGGGCGTCGAATGCGCCGAATCGGTTTTTTTTTTTTTTTTTTTTTTTTTTTTTTTTTTTTTTTGTGGGGCATCTCGTAGTTAATCCTGAAAAGATTGTTACTACTTAAACGGATTGGGGCCCGGCGAGTTCTAAAAAGTTACCTTTTTAGGCCTCCAGCCGGGGCTTATTATACTTAAAAACTAAAGCGAAAGCTCTAAGGGTTACCCCGAGGGGGGTACGAACCTCGGCTTAGGCAATCGCTGATAGGGGGGGCAGCAAGGGACTGGCTGGATCTGAGTTAAATTATTTAGGGACTAATTTAAAGCTAACGGCGCAGCATCGCGGGCTGGCTCTTGCAAGGGTCGGGAGGGACTGTTAAGTCGGGGTCGCGACGACGGACCTCGGCGGCGAGGTCGGTACGGTTTGTGTCTGTGTGCTGGTCTAGCTGTACTGGTCTCTTTTCGACTCTCCTGGAGGAGAGTAGTGGGATCATCAGGATCGGTAAGAATGTGCCGCGAGCGGCGGACTTTGCTAATACGGGAGGGGGTGTAAGTAGCTGCCGCCACAACCAGAGGGTTGCGGTGGGCTACGGCCTTATCGAAGAAGCGCTTCGAAGCGCGTTTTATGTATTGATGGATAGTCGGGAGTTTCATATCTAAATGAAGATTGATATTCCGAACAAACCAAGGCGAGCCTGTGGCTTGACGGAGAAAACGGTTCTGGAGTGTCTGCATCCTATGGATGAATCGGGGCTTAGCATGTGCCCAGACTGGGCTTGCGTATGTCATAATCGGCCTGATACAAGCGGTGTAAAGCCGCTTCTTACACAGAAGAGACAATTTACTCCGCTTGTTCAGGACGCAATGGAGCCTACCCAGAGCGAAAGCGGCCCGCGAGCGAGCCTGCTTTATGTGCTCAGAAAAGGTGAGGTGTTCGTCGAGGATGACACCTAGATATTTGGCTTGCTTCGCCCAAGGGATCTGCTTGCCGAACATTGAGATGGGTCGGGGAGGGGGGTGATTACGTCGAGGTCGGGTGTAAAAGACCGCCTGACTTTTATCGGGATTGACTTCGATTCGCCACTTCCTGAACCATTCGCCGAGCTCGTCGATTGCGGTTTGGAGGTAGCGAACCAGCGCTGTGTCACTAAATCCCGAGAAAAAGATGGCAGTGTCGTCTGCGAACAGAGCTAACCTTGCCTTCTTGCTTCTGGGGATATCGCTAGTGAACAGCGTGAAAATGAGGGGGGCTAGTACAGAGCCTTGAGGGACTCCTGCACGAATCGGGTGAGGGGAGGAAAGTGCCCCTTCGATGCGATAGCGAAAGGTACGGTTCGCAAGAAAGTCTCGTAAGATGAGCACGAGACGGTCTGGCACTCCGAGTTGGTACAGCTTATATAATAAGCTGTTGTGCCAGACTTTGTCGAACGCTTTCGCTATATCGAAGTATACAGCGCCCGTGAACATACCACGCTGAAAACCAGCATTGATATGTTCGACGATACGGTGTACCTGATGGACACACGAGTGTTGGGTTCGAAAACCAAACTGCTCGTTGGGAATGAGGCCCTTGGTTTCGGCATAATCTCTGAGTCGCTTATAAATAAGTCTCTCATAGATTTTGCCGAGAACTTTGAGCAAACTGATGGGGCGATAGCTCGTGGGCTCGGTTTTGGGCTTACCGGGCTTAGGGATGCCAATAACGGTGGCTTCCTTCCACGCTTGGGGGAAAATGTTATTACTCAAGGCACCATTGAAGATGGTACACATGAGCATAATCAGGTGCGCGGGGAACAGCTTGATCACTCTGTTGGTGATGCCGTCTGATCCGGGGGCTTTACGAGATTTCAGACCCTTGATGATCTCGTGCACCTCGTCAGGTGTGACAGGGGGCAGGGGATCATCAGGGTCTTCAACGGGCGGGAGTGAGGCTTTGCGTTCGACTTCCGCGTTTACCTTATCGACAAACGCTTAGTCTACTGGCTGCGAACTGGGTGTGCATTGGGCTTCGAGGCTATCGGCTAGGCATTCAGCCCTGTCGATATCCTCGAATGCAATGGTCGCATCGGGGCGGGTCAGGGGGGGCATAGTGGAAAACTCAGAGGATTTCAGTTTCCTCTGAAGTTCCCAGAAAGCGAGATGAGTTGGCTCTAGTTCGCCCACCATCTTGTCCCAGTTAGCGTCACGCAGCTCAGTCACACGTGTCCTTACAGCACGCTGTAAGTAACGCATGTGAGCTTTGTTAGCGTCACAAGGAAAGTTGCTGTAGGCACGAACGGCCGCGTTCTTCTCCGTCAGCAGATCACGTACATCGTCGGGGAGCTTCCATTTACGGTCACCCGTATCTGGAACCTCCCGTGAACTTTCGTTCACGATCGATTGTACGTGCTCCGTGAGAGAGTCGATCGCGGCCGTTGTGTCGGCGACAGAGTCGAACTGATCTGGGATAGAGTCTAAGTGATGTGACGTGTTAGATTGTAAGCGTTCGCTTACTTTCTTCCAGTCAGTGATCACTTTAGTGGCGGGGGGTTGAGAGGGGTCGCGAGTACCTAATCGGGGGGCCAGGTTCATGACTATTGGTCGATGATCAGAGTCGAGTTCGTGAATAGCCTCTATAGAATCCAACCTTAAGTTGATATTCTTAAGGAGTGCTATGTCAAGAACGTCGGGTAACTGATCGGGGTCGAAAGGAAAGTGAGTGGGAGTCATCGGGGCGATGACGTCAAAGTTCATGGTAGAACAGAGGTTGAAAAGTTGCCTACCTCTAGTCGAGGTCCTGGTGCTATTCCAGGCGGGATGTTTGGCGTTGAGATCGCCCGCTATGATAACGGAGTCACTCATGCCGAAAAGTTCGGAGAGGTCATTAGTGAGGAGTTGAGGGTCCTCGGAACCGTCTGGGGGAGGGAAGTAAGCCGACACGATAGTGATTGGCTGGTGGCCTGTCAGTGCTAACCGACAGGCCGAAACTTCTAATCGGGAGAGTTGGGGAGTATCCATAGGTATGCAGTACAGGGACTTCCTATAGTATATGAGGGTGCCGCCTCTGTGACAACGTGACCTGTCGTTGCGAACTAAACGATAGTTTGCAATTTTCGGGTCACGATGATGAGGTTTTAGGAACGACTCTTGAATGAGTAAAATGTCTACGTGATGGTCGCGGAGGAACGTGGCGATCTCATCACGTTGGCCGTGAATGCCGTTGGCATTAAAGAAACCTAGCTTTAGGGAACGGGGTTTTTGTCTAGTTAATATTCCGCGACTATCCATAATGGGGGCGTTGGGAGTTCATGACATGGATTGCTTGCGTGATCTCGGGATACGCAGCATAAATTGACTGGATTCGGAACAAGTTGCCGCCGGCGGCAATTAGTTCCTGGGCCATCTGTTGGGCACGCGGGGAGAGGAACGTGCTATAGGTATTAAAGGTCCCAGTGATGACGTTAAACGCATCAAGGGGAGCCTGACCTTTCCTCTGTACGGGTACTGGTCCTGCCATAGGGGCAGTGGGGGGGGCCGCGGCGCGGGCGGGAGGAGCGGTCGCGGGAAAACCGGGGGGCGTAAGGGGCGCGGGGGCACGGGTACGCGGGTCCACTAATGGAGGGATGGGAGCGGGCTTAGGCCTGGAGGCCAGTGGGGGGAACTCCTTCTGGGAACTCATTAGAGGCCATTGGGAGGGACGCTGAGGGGCCAGTCTCACGGGGAGTTTGGCCTAGGGGGATTCCCTAGTCTGACGAGCGTCGAAACGCTTCGCCAATTTAGGGGAAGATGACTTGGGGGCTTTCGGGCAGCCCCGGTAGTTTGCCGGATGACCGGGCTCTTTGCAGAGCACACAACTAGGTGGCTCGGTGCAAAGAGTGCGGTCTTTAGGCCGGGTACAATCTGCTGTACCGTGGTCTCCCAGGCACTTGACGCACCTGGGAGTAGCGTAGCAGTTGTACGCTGAGTGCCCGTACAGTTGGCATCTGTGGCACTGGCCAATGATGCCTGACTTACGGGGCTTCTCGATTTTAAGGCCTGACAGGTTACAGACAGACCTTACATTGAATATGGGGTGGTGACCCTCTGTGGGAGGGCACACCACCAAGACCATATCAAAGGCGGTACCTTGCCTGGACCGGTGCATTCGATGGACCTCTGTGACAGGCACGTTCTGTCGTTCGAGGTCCGCCTTAATATCGCTGGTGGCGATTTCGCAGGGGATCCTGCGAATCACCACCCTGGTCAGTCGCTCCTCGGGCAAGGAATACGTGTGGAAGGACACGTTCCTGGCAGAGAGGAGCCTGGTCAGATCGCGATAATCGCCTGACGTGGGGACTGATACTTTAATCCCGTGCTGGGTGGCACGGGCGCTAGTATAGTTGACCCTTTGGTCAACACACCATTTGGACACCTCCGTCCACTTGGCCTTGTCCTGTATAAATACAAGGGGTGGTGGAGGGAGTTTCCTGCCGGTGTTTGAGCCAGAGGGTACGGGCTGGGCGCTAGTTTTAGCGCGGGGCGCGGCAACCTTCGCGGAGGTTGAAGGCGAGGGGCGGGAGGGGGACGCGTTGGCGGCGGTCGCCGGCGGCGTGGAGGGGATGGACGCGGTCGCGGTGGCGGGGGTCGCCTGCGTAGCGGGGTGGGGGGGGTTCGCGGTGGCGGAGGTCGCCTGCGGGGTGGGGGCGCGAGACGGAGGAGCGGAGTCCTCAGCCGCTATGATTTTAGCGGCCGGGGCTGAGCTGCTCGCCTTGTTCTTTTTGCGCTTACTCCCTTTTCCCTTTGTATGGGAGACGAGCTCGTACGTCTCTGCGTCCGAGGACGAAGAGGAGTGCGAGTCCGTCTGGGGAGTGAGCGCGGCAGTATCGGGAGGAGTTGTGGATACATCCTCCGTGTCCATTTGACACGGTTCATCGGTGGAGGCTGGGGCCTCGAGGGCGTCGCTGAAGTCAGCGATGCCCGGGCTGGGCGGAATTACGAGTTGCTCAGCTCTGTACAACTCGGAGAATTCGGCAGCGAAATCTTTGTTTTTCTTTATCAATAAAAGAAAAACAGAGACAACCGCTCCGACCTCCGAGTGCTCAATGCTAAGCTGACCCGCAAGTTCAGCCAGGAGCGCCTCGATTCTAGCAAGTCTCTCCGTAGGATCCATGGGTTTATCCATGGCGGAGGGGAGGGGGGGACCTAATCACTCATGAGAGTGATCCTGACCAAAACCCTACTCCTACGTAGCCTAATCCCCGGTGGGTTGCCGGGGGTGAGTGTTACACTCCCTGTCGGGTATAGACAGGGAGGTGATCCTGGTGAGCCCTAAGAGTGTTCCCCGTCGCCAATCTTATTGTGCGAACGGGTTCCTAACCGGTCATGCGATGGGTACTGAAGGTACCCGACCAGTCTAGTGCGGGGGGTATAGATATACCCGCGGCACTAGTACGCGGCTGTGGAGGGAAGACTGTCACCGGGACTGACGAGGGAAGCCCCCAAGGCCAGCGATCCGGGACCCGTCCAACTTTCGTCTAGCCCTGAAGGGGATAGACGGGTGCGTTGGGGCTGCACCCACTCGGCTTCGTTGGCACCGTTAAGGTATCCACCGAGTGACCACGAAACTGTGGATTTGCCTTGATGGGGCCACAACACAACACACGTTTTTGACGATTTTCTGACGAATCAGAAATACCACTGTCTTGCGAACAAGACAGTACGGTTTTAGACTGAATCTGAAGAAACAGGAATCCGAATTTTGCGATTTAAATAATTTTAAATCGCAAAATAGCGGAGAGTAGTCGGGGCGACTACGCAGCGTGGCGCACGGAGCACAACTGACGGGCGAACGAGCGGCGGGCGGTGGAGGGGATACGCGCAGCGGAGCGGCAGCGTAACGACCTTCCAAGGCGGGCGTCGAGCGTAGAATGATGGGCCGAATCGGCAAAATGTTCCTTTTTTTATACATTTTGTGCTAAGTGCTAACTAGCTAGACAACCAATAAAAAAATAGTACATTAAATGCGTTAGCCAATCAGCGCGCGGTACATTTTTCTTAGATGCCTCGAACCTTTACCTTAATGGGGACCGCGTGACATTTTTCGCGTTTTTCACTAAGTTTTCCTTTATTTACATAGGTAAAGTATATATAATTAGGGTCTATATATTAGAATCTATCCTAGAAAAATATAAAATACGATATAAACACAACATGAACATAAACACTTAACTATCACTAAACTAATCACGAACAGATCACTACGGTATTATTTACTTAAACTATCGTTACTCTATTACTTATTTACTGTCCTATTAACGTCTATATATCACTTTATGTACACTATTCTTAAGTCACTTGTCCCGTTCACTGTTATTTAACACTTGTCCCGCACAGTACTAGCATTTCGTAATTTACATACTATAAAAGAGGAGTAAAGGAATTCATAATTATGTGGTAAAATAAACATTAAAACAAATAAAAAGAGATAAACAATAATTAAAACAAAAAAAAGTACAATATCATGTTAGTGTGTAGAGTATGGTGTTGTGTGAGTGTGGTGTGAGATGGATCAGTGCAAGGTGTGTGTCTTGTGTCTTGTCGGTAACTAATATTGTGCGAGGAAAGATGCGTATGATGTGTGATGTGTTGTGAGTATGTGTGCGCATTGGATCCTTATGCGAGTATGGCAAGAAGTGACCCACTTTCAAAACTGCCCTCTGGGCACGCTCCAACTTCAGCATGGATGTTTTATTAGCTCCACCCCATACGGTAATGCAATAGGTAATTACTGATTGGCATAGTGCGAGATATACCATTTTTATAATGTTTGGGTTGGCGACATGGCGAAGGTTTTTAAATATGAAAATTAATTTACGTGTTCTTGAGACGATGAGATTGATGTGTGGATGGAAGATAAGCGCGCTATCAATTATAACTCCCAAGTACCTAATTGTATCCGCCTTATGCAGGGTGGGACATGAGCAATTAGCAGAAATAGTGGAGAAGCAGTTTGAGGTGTGAGCCGTAATATCATGAGGCGGAAGGGTAGATGAGGTTTTTATAGAAAAAGAGATGAGTTTAGTTCTATCCACATTGAGTGTTAATTTATTTGAAGCTAACCATGCCTGAACCAAATCAAAGCCCTGCTGAGCGCAGCTGTAAACCTCTTGCCATGTGTCGCCTTGAAACAAGAGCGCCGTGTCATCGGCGAAAGAAATAATCCTTCCATTAGGCATGTTCAAATCGCAAAGGTCATTGATGTATGTTAAAAATAACGTGGGACCAAGGATGCTGCCCTGAGGGACTCCATGCCCAATGGGGAGATCACTGCTAGTCCATTCTCCCACCCTGACTCTCTGGAATCGGTTTTGCAAGTAGTCGGAGAACAGATCGAGCTGAGTATTCCTGACCCCCAGCCGCTCTAGCTTATTCAAAAGTATCGGGACGGAAACTGTGTCAAAAGCTTTAGCCAAATCCATGAAGATTACGACAACCTTCTTGTTTTTATCAAGATTACCTGAGATAAAGTCTGTCAAGTTGTGTATAGCGTCACTGGTTGAAAGGCCCGACCGGAAACCGAATTGACAGGGAGAAAGAAGATGGTGTTTGTCTAGATAATTGACCAAGCGCTTGTTCATGATTCTTTCTAATAGTTTTGATAAGGCCGGTAATATGGAAATAGGTCTATAGTTATTGGCACAGGCCCCGTCACCGCTTTTATAAATAGGAAGGACTTCGGCCAGCTTCCGCTCGTTTGGGAATTTTCCGGAGCTTAGAGCAAGGTTGCAAATGAATGTAATCGATGGAATTAAAAAGCTTCTATATCTTTTTATGGCGGTTGTTGAAATCTTGTCACGTCCGGTGGCACAATTATTATTCAAGTTAAGGATAAGGCTTTCAATTTCTGTAGGGTCCGTAGGGAGTAATGCAAGAGAGTGCGGATGTGACTTAAGTGATGGGTGTGCAGCAGCAAAACCTTCCAAGAGAGAACACTTGTCAGCTAAATTTTTACCTATGTTCGCGAAAAAAGAATTAATCGTGTTGGTGGAAGAAAGTGGGTCTTGTCTATCAATTAGTTGTAGGGGTTCATTTTTTAATTTGGTTGAGTGTGTTATAGATTGAATGGCATTCCATAATTTTTTGTTATTTATCTGAGCCGCAGTTTCAATTTCAGTTTTTTCATGTTCGTTTCTAATTTTTTTCAGCAATTCGTTACAAAAATTTCGGTACCTTTTATAAGTTTTTACAATGTCTTGATTTTTAGGGTTCTTCTTTGCTTTTTGATGTAAGTTGTCCCTATTCCTCATGCATCGCAGGAGGCCTGCGGTAATCCAAGGTTTGGTTACTCTTTTGCGATTAGATAACTTAATTGTTTGTGTGTTTTCGGTAATTATTTTATTTAATATGACAGTGAAAAAAGAAACGGCTGTATTAATATCATTTGAGGAATAAACATCAGAAAAGTTAATGTTTATTATGTCAGAGTCAATTTTATCATAATTTATCCTTTTCATTATTTTACCCGAGTCATTTGGAGATTTAGTCAGATCTAAGATGAGAATAACTGCGTCATGATCCGTTATAGAAGTCTCAGCCACATAGCAGGATGCTGGTAGCCGTGTTTTTAAAATTATGTGATCAAGGCATGTTTTGCCATGGGTAGGAATAGTGTAGGCTGGCAGCATTCCATGTGAAGCCAGAAGGTTCAGGTATGATAGGCAGTTTGAAAATGTTGTAGTCGTAGTATATTTTTGCGTTCACGATACGAGCGTACTACTACATACGTAAACTATACAACACAAAGTGGTGCACAGTGGATCGAAACTGCTATATAAGGGACATTCGTATTTTTTTACAAATTGCATTTTTTTTAAATACTTATCGAAAGATCTCGTCATTCCAATAAATAATTATCATTACAAGTAGCAAAATATCTAAAATATTGTTTCCGGAAAAATATTTTAGATATTTTTGTAAGAATTGAAACAGAAACTGCTTAAATTTGGCCATGTCTTGTAAGACTAGGCTTTCAAACTACTATATTCTTATTTTTTGATTTGCTGGCTATAATTCTTCGCTATCACGCGCGCTCATAGTTGCCCGTTCAAGAGTTATGAGGTTCGGAAAAATGAAAAAAAAAGTACCTAAGTCAAAAGTACTTTTTCACTAATAATACTTTGGGGACATAGGTGAAAGGATTCTATCTGTGTCCTCTTACGAGTATTGTAGGTGAGGTTGTGGAAGCCGGAAGTAAGGATCATGCTTGTAGGTAATAATATTATAATTATTACACACGTAGTACAGTTTAGAATTACATACACTATTTAACACAGTTATATAAGTAATGAAACTAATAGGGCATAGATAGAACATTAAAACATTTATAATTTGCAGTTTCTGTTTCATTCCATAAAAAAAATCTAAAATATATTTTTTTTCCGGGCGATTTATCACTTTTAGAGAAAAACTTGCAATGACAATTATTCATTGGAATGACGAGATCTTTCGATAAGTACATATTAAAAAAAGAATTTGTAATTAAAAATGAATGTCCGTTATATAGCAGTTTCGATCCACTGTGCACCGGCGCCCCGCCCCGCCCCCTCTGAGTTGTATTCCGACTCGGCGCGGCGGCGGCGTGACCGGTCGCACCGAGCGCTCTGTGTGAAGGCGTCCGTAATATCTAGTACATTACAACTACTCAGCGTCGCGTCGCCGTCACGTCACGCCGCGCCCCGCCCGCTGTATGAAGACACCTTAGGCGCGGGACAAATACAAGACGCGTCGGGCGGAGGTGAGGCGCGGGCGCGGCGCAGAACAGGCGTGCTAACGGTGTCGGAAAGGCGAGGCGCGGTGTTTCTCGTTATTTTATGTTAAATTCTATATCGTCACGCATTTTCCGGGTGCGCCGAAGGCGAGAAAGCGGCGCCCGCGCCGCGCCCGCGCCACGCCCGCGCCGTGCCCGCACCCCGCCGTCTCAGTATGTCTCGCACCCCACCTCTTCTATACATTTTGTATGAAATATCAAAGAAGTGGCGCCACGCCCGCGCCGCGCCCGCGCCTCACCTCCGCCCGACGCCTCTTGTATTTGTCCCGCACCTTAAGTGACGTTTTTGCACAGTAGGTGCGATATATATATTAGGTCTTTACCTATGATATTGCCGTCTTGCAGTACTGGCCATTTCAAATCAAAATAATTTTTGTTTGTCTAAGAATTCTAATTTCAAATTAATTTTATTTTAAAAACTTTGAATTCTTTTTCCAAAAGTAGTCATTTTTTTATTGATTAGTGTTACATTTTCATCGCATTTCAATCTTTTTCGTCATCATGGATACGTTAAAAATTCGAGTAATTTTGGAATATGAGTACCGGCGTGGCAGCAACGCGGCACAAGCGGCACGCAACATCAACGACGTTTAACGGAGCTAACACTACAAACCAACGCATCACCTGTTATTGGTTTGCTCGCTTCCGTTCTGGAAATTTCGACCTGAAAAATGGACCTCGCCGTCGTCCGTAGACTTTGGTCGACAATAACGAATTAAAGGCGATTGTGGGAGCTGATGATACACAATCTACGGCTGAATTAGCAGCAGCTTTCGACGTTAGTGTCAAAACAATATTGGTCCATTTGCGTCAAATTGGCAAGGTAAAAAAGCTTGACAAATGGGGGCCCCACGAACTCAATGATCGCTAGCGCGAAGTACGCGTCGAGACGGCACGTCTCGACGCGTACAAAGAAGTGGCGCCACGCCCGCGCCGCGCCCGCCCCTCACCTCCGCCCGACGCCTCTTGTATTTGTCCCGCACCTTAAGTGACGTTTTTGCACAGTAGGTGCGATATATATATTAGGTCTTTACCTATGATATTGCCGTCTTGCAGTACTGGCCATTTCAAATCAAAATAATTTTTGTTTGTCTAAGAATTCTAATTTCAAATTAATTTTATTTTAAAAACTTTGAATTCTTTTTCCAAAAGTAGTCATTTTTTTATTGATTAGTGTTACATTTTCATCGCATTTCAATCTTTTTCGTCATCATGGATACGTTAAAAATTCGAGTAATTTTGGAATATGAGTACCGGCGTGGCAGCAACGCGGCACAAGCGGCACGCAACATCAACGACGTTTAACGGAGCTAACACTACAAACCAACGCATCACCTGTTATTGGTTTGCTCGCTTCCGTTCTGGAAATTTCGACCTGAAAAATGGACCTCGCCGTCGTCCGTAGACTTTGGTCGACAATAACGAATTAAAGGCGATTGTGGGAGCTGATGATACACAATCTACGGCTGAATTAGCAGCAGCTTTCGACGTTAGTGTCAAAACAATATTGGTCCATTTGCGTCAAATTGGCAAGGTAAAAAAGCTTGACAAATGGGGGCCCCACGAACTCAATGATCGCTAGCGCGAAGTACGCGTCGAGACGTGCCTTGCACTACTCAACAGACACACAAATGAAGGAATTTTGAACCGCATTGTTACCTGCGATGAAAAATGGATTCTGTTTGATAACCGCAAGCGCTCAGCAAGTTGGTTGGATCCTGGTTCAGCACCTAAACAATACCCTAAACGAAAACTTACCCCTAGAAAAGTGATGGTCACTGTTTGGTGGTCTAGCGCCGGAGTGATTCATCACAGCTTCTTACCAAACGGGGTGAGCATTACTGCAGATGTGTACTGTGAAGAACTGAACTCAATGATGGAGAAGCTGGCACATCTCCAACCAGCATTGGTCAATGGCTCGTCTCCGCTGCTCCTGCACGACAACGCGCAACCTCTACTGCACAGCAGACAGTCTCCAAGTTGCAAGAACTGGGGTTGGAAGCTCTCCGTCATCCGCCCTACTCACCAGACCTTGCGCCTACAGACTACCATACTACTTTTTCCAGAATTTGGATAACTTCTTGGCGGGAAAAAAATTCAATACCCGAGAGGCAGTACAAAATGCCTTTGAAGAATTTGTTGCCTGCCATCCAGCTGATTTTTTTAAGAAGGGCATCAATAAACTGCCACTGCGTTGGCAAAGATGCATTGATTGCATGGGTGATTATTTCGATTAATAAAAATAAAAAATACATGAAAAAAATTCGTTTAATTTTTGTCATACAAAACGGCATTTTCATAGGTAAAGACCTATTATTTTTAAATGATTAACGTCATTATTTTTCTATTCTCAAGGTGTGGAACTTCAATACAGGCGTGTGCATAAGAAAGATGTCTATCGAGTACATGTGTGAAGTTACCGGCTGCTTCTGGGTCGAGGGCAGGTGAGTTCTCCATCTCGATAAACACTCGAAGGTTAAAGTGTGAGGGCTTCACATAGCACTATATCGTTTATTAATTTATTATTCGACTTTAGGACTTGGAGTTTTTAACGGAAGTTGTTTTTTTGACAATCATTATGTTATCAATTTATTACGTTTTTCTGCACTCTTTACTTTGATTTTTTTCTTTATCATTCCTGAAATTCAACCACAATGGCTTAGAATTCTAGCAGTAGGTTGGAACCGCCATGTGGTGGAGTTTGAGGATACCGGCATGGCAATGACTGGAAAGAGCTGGGAGACTCGTCACACGGACGACGTGCTGGCAGCCGCCGTGCGTCAGTCTCTCACGCTGGTCACTGCCAGCTACAACTCAGAACTTGTGCTGTGGAAGCTGGAGACCGGTCAGCCTTACAGGTAAGCAGCTCAACATATAGATACAGAAAGTCGATAGCAGCAGCGCTACTATTACCGCGCGAATATGTAGATGTCGTCAAGATTCCTATGTGAAAGCCGTGCCTGTTGTACAAGATAGAAGGCATTTACTTCTTGGAAGTTAAGAATTATCTTTATTCAAGTATCATATAACTCAAAAATTATTAGTTAGACATACAACTATATTAGTAAGAACTAATACCTCACAAAATTAATAGTGGATCAATGTTGTGGCAATCCATGTGAGATCGCACAATAGCGAACCAAGAAAACACATTCTAAGCTACTACAAATCACTCTTAGGATACTGTTGGAGCTGCTCAACACTTGGCACACCATAGGCACATTTTGCGCATGTTTGTGTAGAAACAATCTACATGCGCACATCCCCGACGCAGTACAGACGCGCGGCAGCCCCACCAGTATCCTAAGGGTATGATTTAAGCTGTCGCCAATTTAATTAGTTTTGTGTTTCTTAAATAATAGGGTTTGCCCGCAAAATAGTAGATTTGTCACCAAAATGTAGTCACCAAACAATATAAAATCAATTCCACAATACATTACCTAAAATCATGGAGATATGGGGTCAAGTACCAAGTAAATGTTTCTGTATGTATTATAATAGGTTTGTCCTAATAGTATTTAAGCAAACTAATTTAAAGAGATCACCAATAAATCATATATTACGTCACTCGAAAATTTCATGAAGTTCCAAAAATATAGGGTTGTCGTCATCATCCTTTCAACCAAAAGAGTCTACTACTTCACTGGCCATGTGCCTCCCCCAAGGGTTTTAATTTCCACAGGTAGTATAAATATATTTAAATTAAATTTCTAGCAGAATAGTAAATAAACACTTAATTAAAGTCAAAATAATCAATATTTATTGTTAAAAATAATAATCACTGAAAATAATCAGCACTGGTTTGGCTTTTGAAGGGGGCCCCCTATTTCTTTTCTGGCCGATAAGCACATTTTTTGCTTCTGGTGGGGGGTTGGCCAGCTTTAAGCGTATGACTAATCCGATAATATGCTTGCAGATATAATTTTTGTAAAATGCAGGGCAGTTGCATTTTCCATGCATCCAATCAATAAGCGCGCCAATTTGTCTCCGCCCCCTTTGAACATATTTTCATTAATGTTATAAACTGATGTATTAAATTGATAACGAATACATTATTTTAATAACTGAACGAAATAAAATGTAACTACTGTATTGGTGAGAAAATAACAAATAAGGAGGAGTCGCAGTCAGGGATCGATTAATCGATTTATTTGGTGACAGATCTACCATTCTGAGCACAAAGCTATTATTTAAGTAATAAAACTATTATTATAAGAACGAAGTTTATATTCATGTAATACACTACAATTTTATTGGTAATCCATCTCATATTTTACACATTATATCTTATATCTTTAAACGAACAATTCTTGTATATATATATATAATCTGAATCTCGGAAACGGCTCCAACGATTTTCATGAAATTTAATATACAGGGGGTTTTGGGGGCGATAAATCGATCTAGCTAGGATTCATTTTTATAAAATGTCGTTTTGTTCGTGTTTTCAATGACCAACTTTATCGATAATCAACTTGAACATAAACTTATTATTTTAAACACAATTTACCAAAAAATACCGAGCAAAGCTCGGTCATCCAGATATTTAACAATAATTTGATAATTCATACCCGGGAACACTCTTTGTTTATCTGAGAACGAAAATATTTCGTGGCGATAGATGTATTTATTAGGTGATACAACTTGATGACAAATATAAATTTTGGTGACAAGAAATATACTTAGTCCCCGTATCCTAAACGCATTATTATACCTACTGAACGCGGAGACGTGGCGGAGACCGCGCGTTGTACGATCTTTGCATATATCTAGCCCACAGGCTGCTCGTCTAAAACAACACTAGTAGTAGTAGTATTATTAACAGTTTCATTAGAAAGTATGATAAAGTTGTATGATTTCATGTTCCTAATATCTAATGTCCCTAAGCTATATCCAGGCGGTTCTCGTGCACGCAGCCAACACTGCGCCTCAAGATGCACTTCAACAAGCGAGAGGTTGGCAAGCCGACGGCAGTTGGTGACAAATCAGAACATAAAGGAAAAAGACGGCTGGCTGTCCCTATCCGCAAGCCTGGGTGCGTAGTAGAACAAGGATCTGATAACAACTTGTACTAATTTTCAATCGTAATAGATTTAACGCAGCATAACAGGTAGGTATTACACTGTCACTCTGCTATATCTTCCTTTCCCTGAGTTTACATTATCGTCGCAAACAACTAGTAGCCACCGCTGCATTACCGTTGACAAGGTCGTTTAAAAATATCATAGTGCATAGTTCATGTTCACTAGTTTGTTGGCGGACATAATGAAAACGATCTCTAGCACAAAACTCATATTTCTCGCCGAAAAAGTATGCTTTTCTGAAATCATTGTATATCTAATATGAACGCAAGTTGATGAAGTCTATTAAGTACCTGTTTTAGGAAATGCGTGGCGCATGCCGTGGTTTTACCAGATTCGACTTATCAAATGAACCTCAAGATTTGCACTAGCTGTGTATACAGTGTGTGTAATTAACTGTACATACAGTTAGGGTTGCCAGGCCGAAAAGCCGGACAGACCTGCCATGTTTAGCCGGCTAAACTGGCAGGTTTGTCCGACATTTGGGTAAAAAGGCCGGACTTCTTTAATTGTTTAGTCTTAAAAAAAAAAAACTAAAGCCTAATGAACTAAATACACTTTAAAATCTTTGTAACATAAACTAATTAATATTTTTGACCAAAACTTTTAAAAGCTAATTTTCCTTTGAAATTGAGTAGTAATAACGCGGGGAGGACAGTGCTAGTTCGCTCAGTTGCGCTAGCAATATAAGGTGGGGTGAAGACAAAAATGATCATATTTTAAAAAGCCTACTAAAAAGCCGGACAGGCCGGACACCATCTAATTTAGCCGGACATGCAACTAAAAAACCTGACTGTGTCCGGCTTTATCCGGACGCCTGGCAACCCTACATACAGTCCTAGATAACATTGAGATCTTGTCTTCTTTCAATTTTCTAGAAGTAAGACGGTAACGCGATCAGATGACTGTACTATTTAAAATTATTACGGGGATTATAATATATGTGCCTACCTGATTATATTTGTCCCAGACAATTATTACTGTCGTAGCAGAAAAATTCGCTTTCTAGCTGTTCCATACTGTTGCGCACTCCAAGTTACCTATTCCTCGGACATTAGCCGCTATTAACGTTCTCATTATTTTATCTTTTTTGGATGGGAAATTATCAAATGACGTCTCCTGCTCTGAGCGGTTCGGGGGGGCGTTTCCTTCAGTTGCCTATACGCCAGGGCCACGGCAACTCTTTCGAACAAATCTCGCGACGCTGGCAGGAATTGGTCCTAGCGGACCCCTTTCAGTTATGCTGACACCTTTTTGAGGCGCGCGTGGAACACAAAGTGCTGTCGACACAGGCCTGTTCCTTATCAGGCGGTGAGCTACCCATTGCTCGCCGCCCACACGCCCGCTCGTACGCGACGGTGGCCGGGAGTCCGCGATGGACTTCGACGCCCGGGGCATCTCCTCCTGCGGCGGCTAGGGGCGTGAGGGCGCAGAGAGAGCTTCTCCGTCACGCACCCCACCTCCTCCTTCGCGAGCATTAATGTTTCGTAGAAGGAGGTGACGGCTCCCCATGCCCTCTCACTCAGTCACTCCATACCATGGCTTGCACCAAGGCCGGACGATTAACGTTCTCCTGAGCTCAAATACAGATCTTGATATGATTGCAAATGAATGGAAGATGTACTGTCCGAATGTGAAATTTGTAAGAATGCATTCAAATGACAGTGTAAAATAAATTATATCTTTAAATTGTGTAGTTGGCTTCAGGCGATCTATACTACTAATATCATAAATGTGAAAGTTTGTGAGTGGAGTGGATGTATGGATGTATGTTTATTACTCTTTCACGCAAAAACTACTGATCTGATTTAGATGAAAGGCACACAGATAGTAATAACCTGGATTAACACATAGGGTACTTTTAATCTCGGTAGTACGTACCCGCGGGAAAATTTCCGACTTCCACGCGGGCGAAGCCGCTGGCAAAAGCTAGTTTAAAAATATTTAAATCATTTATGTTTACAGTAAAGGCACTGCTCGGGAAAACGTGGACCCGTCAGCAGCAATCAAGAAGGCGGAGGCTCGACGCGTGTCCGCTGTGTCCATGCCCGTGCGCGCACAGAACATGCGCCAGCTGTCCGTGCACGCCTGCATCTTCCTGCACACGCGGCCGCAGCATACGCAAGTCGGTCGGTAGAATTCAGTGCCATTTTGATGATTTCCCACCTATAAAAAAAAATGTGTTGCAACTATAATAGAAAACACAAAACATGCAACAGTAACCTAAGACTGAGGTTACAGTAGAGCATGGCTAAAGATTAGATTTATTTGTAATCAAGGTGCAAATGACTGGCCTGTTAGTCTAGTGGTTAGTGACCCTGACTGCTAAGACTGAGGTCGTGGGTTCGATTCCCACCCAGGATAAATCTTTGTGTGATGAGCACAATAATTTGTTCTGCGACTGGGTGTAATCTATACTTTATATTATAATAATATTATAAAGCTGAAAAGTTTGTTTGTTTGTTTGTTTGATTGAACGCGCTAATCTCAGGAACTGCTGGTTCGAATTGAAAAATTATTTTTGTGTTGGGTAGCCTATTTATCGAGGGAGGCTATAGGCTATATAACATTACGCTACAACTAAGAGGAGCGGAGCAGTAATGAAAAATGTTGCAAAAACGGGGAAAATTTATTCCTTTTGAGAGTTTCCGTTGCGTGCGCTGCGTAAACGGTTAAAGTAACGCAAAACTCATGTATGACGGAATTATTCCTTTTAAATAGTTCTAAAAAAAGTCCGCGAGAGCATATGTCTATCTTTTAAAGTTGACTCACTATAACTCAAAAGGAGCGAGCAGCTACGAAAAATGGACGAAAACTAGCAGGCAAATCGATGCGACGGGAAAGGTCAGGGGAGCAAAAATTTTACGCGGACGAAGTCGCGGGCAGAAGCTAGTTTTAAATAAAATATATAAGTATGTTTATCAGTTGTCTGGTTGTCATAGTACAGGCTCTGCCTATTTTGGGATCAATCAGATAATGATGGGTTGGTTGTCCAAAAAAAAAAACTGATATTTAATACGATGGATCCAAAAAATTATAATGAAGTAGCACTCAGGAGCGGAAACTTCGCGGTTTTGTAATGCATCTTTAACTAAAATACCAGAAAACTTGCAATTACATCGTAGAACTCTGACAAGGGTTTCAGCACTGCATGGTTGAAAAGTTAGATTATTATTATTTTAAATGTATAGTGTTTAAGTAAGAATGTTAAAAAATGACTTTAAGTAGCAGTAAGGAGCCGGATCTCCTCGATTTCTGATGCACCATTAGACCGTATACAAAATTTTGCTAATTTACTTAATTTTCCAGTTTAAATACTGCATTCTCATAAGTTTTAATGCATCACATGAAATATCTTTCCAGTTATCATCTAATGAATGAGGTCCTTTCTACCTTTTATTTTTGTCAAGAATTATATTTACCAACTGCCAAACCTTTTTAATTTTGTTCATTATTTTTTTTGGTATGTGCCTTGATCTTCTACTGAAGTTGGTTTCTGTTGTCTTAATTTTATAAATACGAGTAAGAGGTCTGAATAGACGGCACCCTATCCAAAACATTGCCCATTTATTCTAAAATTTAAAGTAGGTAAATTTATTGTTTTTACTTACTAGAGAATGGGCAGCAGCGTTCTCTATGCATTTTACCACCATACTGCGATCGCCAACCCGCCTGCCAAGCGTGGCGATTATGGCAAAGCCCCCCAAATTGGCCTGGGTCCAGCAGTGGACGTCTTGCGGCTGAAATGATGATGATGATATTGTTTTTACTATGTTGTTCAATATGTCATTCATAAATTGTAGATGACTTTCATAAAAATAAATTGGAAATTTTTACATACCGTGTAGAAGTTAAAACAATTCGTAAAAATGTGTTATTCTTAATAATATCTTAGGACAACCAACACACCGATATTCCTGCCGGGGTCGCGTGATTGTTCGAAAGAGATACCGTGACCCTGGCACATGGGCAACTGAAGGAACACGGGTGGGTTTTAGTCAGTAAAAGTCTGACACGCCCTCCTGCTCCGCCCAGAGCGGGAGAAGTCTTTTGATGATTTCCCATCCAGAAAAAAAAAACACACCGATATTCTTAACCTCTTACCACAAAATTCACAAAACAGACGCCTTTTGAGGTCGATTAATCAAAATAAAATGATAAAAATAAAAAAGTAGTGCATTCATTAGATCAAAATTGAATGGACTAAAAGTTAGAGAAATACTTAAATGTAAAATCACTTCTTAAATCAATCAATCATCACTTCTATGAAACATGCAAAAGTAATCCAGAACTGTGACTCAAGTATCAGCTGAGCATGGGTAAAGATTTGGGTTAATTAAAATCTGGAAACAAAATCAGTGTTTTAGTAAGATAGTTTTTTTAATTGCCCTGAGAGTGTAAAAACATTCGATAAATATTTGTTTGTCGACTCGAAGCCGAGGCGAAGATAAGAGTACATAGCAGCGATAGGAAATGGGTCCGCAGTCATCTATACCACACTAAAGATAATCTATACAGTATTTTGACTCGGCCCTATCCTAGAAATAATTACCTACAGCACGCGCGGTACGTAAACACGCGGTAGACGCGGTAGGGCTGCCCGCAAAAAGTATTTTGACTTCATCTACCCACTTGAGTTTCTTTGATTGTAAATATTATATTTTTATTAAAAAAAAACAATGATTGGACCGTTTTTTATTAAAAGTGATAAGGGTGGAAGATGTAAATTGTATCAACTTTTATTTATTTTTAATTACGATACGATCTTTGCAGGACCGATTCAAATCCTGCGATCAAGATCGTTTATCGATTCAATGATTTACGATCGAAATGATCGATTCAAATAAAAAGATCGGACACCCCAGGCTAGGAAACTACCTGCTACGACCTAACTACGAGCGTAGTTAGGTCTCTCGTTTGTCACTTTTTTCCCCTATCCACTTACTTATTTAATAATCCTGGTATTTTAATTGCTGTAAAAAGCAAAATACCTACCTATTAAAAAAGAAACAAATTTCGTACTAGCAGCTATATAAAAAAAATCTTGTCTTTCATTTCGAAGTTTCCAGGGTAATTTAAAAAATGTATCTCTGGGTGCATTATACAAGAATTCAAGCAACCAAAAACACCAAAGTATAGTTTATAAGTTCTATTTGCCATATTAAGTAATCATCTTGCACTGATTATTATTAAATATCCACAAATCGCACGCTAACTGCTTACAAACAAAACCATTTTAATAACATCGCCCGCCATCCGTTTATCAAAGCGGTGCGTACGCGACTGCGTATGTACTCGGAGTGTACCAGACTCGAGGCGCGTAGGTATGACTTGCGTTCCGAGCGTTTGTATGAAGATAGACTACTGTATAGATATCTTTACCGTGTCTATACTATCGATATTACAGTAGCCAGTAGGTATGCTATGCCAGTAGGTAGGTAGTAAGTTAGGGAGAAGGTGTTGTTTTATATTTTCTTTTATTATACTTGCATTCCCAGCGTGTGATGTTCTGTCGGGACGATTACAAATACCTAATATTTTTTTATAAATAAGACATGTAAAACGGACAGATCAGTGTTAATGAAAAATCTATTTTTTTTCACGCTTTTCTCTTTTAATAAAACCTTTTCGTAACTGTGTTCATACTGGATTGAAGCGGATTGGGAAATCAAACACTTGTGTAACGTAATGTCTTATAATCACGGTAAAACAGTAGGTAAAGGTTACACTAAAATTATTATCACGGGAACTTTTGTTCAACAAACCGATTAAAGAAAACACGCGTGCCGGTTAGGAGCTCGAGCGAGTGTCGGCGCGCGGCGGTTCGAGAAGTTCCGTGCACCTTCAGGCGTGGCTAGGCGTCGACTATCACTCCCGCGTCGGAGGCGCGTGAACGGCGGGGTTGCGTTATTGCTATCTCTCTCTTATGCCTCTAGTGCATAGTCGTTAAAGCGAGAGGGATGACATGCGCGGCGGCGTCCGGAAGTACGGGGGATTGAATTGGTTGCGACAGACTCCCCCTCTAGTCTAGGAGAACGCCCTCGTTCCTGGACTTGCCCATTGCCCTGGTGCTTCGGGCGTCCGCGATTTCGCTTGGGAATGACAGGATTAGGTGGTACGTCACTTCCAGTACCACTGTCTACAAAAAGCGTTAAATCTTGTGCATGGTATTTTCCTAAGGATTCCTCAGGGTTCCCTATTGGAGAGATAAGATAGGTAGTAGGGCTCACTTTCTCCGTTATAACATACGGTCCATCTCGTTTGGGCACAAATTTAGCAGTGAGGCCCTTGCTACCTTGGCTCAGTACATGTGACCGGATCAGAACTTTATCTCCGACCTCGCACGTTGGACTAGGTCATCGATCCGCAACCCTCTTAGACTGATCTTGCTGTAATTCGACTCGTTCACGAACTGCAGATAAAGAGTCGATAAAAGATCTCAGGTACAGAGTGATTTGAGGAAGAAAATTCTCCTTATCGAGGATCGCCCTCAAATCATGCCGAGTTTCAGTGGGGGACCTCATTTCTCTGGCAAACATGACATATGCGGGAGTGGCACCAGTGGTTCTACATACTGCGCTATTCATAGCGAAACGAATCACTGGGAGTTTCGCAGGCCAGGAGCAATGGTCATTCTCCATGAGTTGTGAGAGCTGAGTCTTAAGATCCCGATTCTTGCGCTCGGCGGGGTTTGCCTCTCGATGATAAAGTGGCACGAAATTTTGTTTGACCCCTAAGATGAACATACATTGTTGCATGACCGCCCCCACAAACTGTACGCCGTCATCAGATATGACCCTGCGCGGTAAGCCGTATCGGAGAAAGTATTCCGTAGTAAGAGTACGGGTGCAGGCTTCAGTAGTCGCTTCCTGAAGGGCGTAGAGCTCAACCCAACGTGTGGCGGTATCTTCAACTAGAAGAATCCATCGTTCTCCCTTCTCTCCTTCAGGTAACGGACCGAAGAGGTCTACAGCTAGGACCTCATTCCGTTGCTGCATCACGGGTGTCTGTAGTAGTCCAGGGGGTTTGTCATTGGTAGCCTTATATCGTTGACAATCGACACAGGCTTTCACATAATCTGTAATGATTCTTCGCATTCCGGGGAAATAATAGGACTGGGCGATCTTGTGGTAAGTACGATCGATTCCAGAATGTCCCGCAAGAGGTGAATCGTGGCACTCTTTCAAAATCTCTGTACGGAGTGAAATTGGAATAACAAGTTGAGGAGCCTCGATATCTGAGTCGGGCTTATACCGGTATAGTACTCCTTGTGATAACAGGTAACCGCGCTCCGTCCACCTACGAGATGCCACCTCGTCTGGACTTTCTATCTCTTTAATGATTTTATCAACCTCCGGGTCAGCAAGCTGCTCCCGCCTTAACTCTGCAGGGCTCTTAGCGGGTAAATCAATTATCACTGAGCAAATGCCGCAACTGTCTCGAGTATCTTGGGAGCATATCGGCCTACTCAGTGTATCTGCCACTACATTTGCTTTTCCCGGAGTGTACTGATACTGAATGTCGAATGATTGTAACTTGAGGGCCCACCTCACCAAACGACCTGTAGGAGACTTTAACGTCATCAGCCAGCGAAGTGGTTGGTGGTCACTACTAATAATCACCGGATGTCCATCTAGGTAACATCTAAACCGCTCCACCGCCCACACTACCGCTAAGGCCTCTCGTTCGGTTGTAGAATAGTTACGCTCAGCAGCGTTCAGAAGACGGCTGGCGTATTCAATGGGTCTTTCTTCCTTGTCCTCCCCCTGGAGTAAAACGGCTCCGACGGCATAATTGCTCGCATCAGTGCGGAGGATGAACGGGTGATTAAAGTCAGCCTGGATTAAGAGTGGCGCTGAGGTAAGAAGCTGTTTCAGCTCGCTAAAAGCAGTGGTCTGAGCTGAACCCCAGGTCCAGGTCTGACGCTTTCTTGTTAGCCTTGTAAGTGGCTCTGCTACCGACGAGAAATTCGGGATAAATTTCCGGAACCATGAACAGGTTTGTAAAAATGTCCGTAGATGTTTCAAGTTGTTTGGTTCTCTCATGTCTAGTACCGCTTTAACCTCTTCAGGGTCGGGTGAGACGCCCTGCTGGGTAATTACGTGCCCCAGATACTTGACACTTTCCCTAGCAAAAACACACTTCTCCCGGTTGACTCGCAACTTGAAATCGCGAAGCCGACTGAATACCGACTGGAGATCCTGGAGATGCTGCTGGAAACCTTCAGATATTATCAGCAGGTCATCTAAATACGCAAGGATCGTCACATTGGCCAGGGATGAACAGGAGCGCAGACGGTCGATTAGCCGTTGAAAGGTCGCCGGAGCGTTTTTGAGACCAAAGGGCATGCGTTTGAAGCGAAAAATTCCCAATGGACTAATGAATGCGGTTTTTTATCTCTATCCTGCTCATTAACACTAACCTGCCAGTAACCGGATCTCAGGTCCAGAGTACTCATATAACAATTCCTCTTTGTTGACTGTAATAATTCATCAATCAAAGGCATCGGGTAATGGTCCGTTTTGGTCACGGCGTTTAGGCGTCTGTAATCTACGCAGAAGCGGGTGCTGCCATTCGCTTTAGGAACCAGGAGAGCTGGTGAACACCATGCAGACTCACACTCTTCAATGATGTTGTCCTTCAGCATCTTTTCAATCTCCTGACGCATTAGCTCCTTTTTGGCAGGGGTCAATCGGTACGGAGGTACATAGATAGGAGGGTGCTCACCTGTGTCAATACGGTGCTCAGCATACGGGGTAGGCTCTCCCCCTAGCTGGAAAATGTCCGTATTGGCAACCAAGGTCTGCGCCAGCAGGTTCCGGTCAGGTGGGTTCAACAATGTACCTTCGTCGTCCCTGAGTACGTCAGCAGAGGAACAAGATAGCTCTGGGGATGAGGATGGTTCAAAACGCATCATGTACTGAACGCGGCTGTTGTTAGAAAAATACCAGCATTCCCGAGAAAAATCCATGACTACTTGGGCTGCAAACAAGAAATCCATGCCGAGCAACGTTTCATTGTTACGCGCCTCAGGGAGGATAAGAAAAGGAGTCCTAATGACCTTCTCCTCTAAGTGCACGTCAAGAGTAGTCATGAGCACGTCTGCGTCGCGAGCGTGTCCATCGGCAAGCTTGATACGTCTTCGCGCCGGTTCAAGAGGGTGTCCCTTTTGACAGAGGAGGGTGTGCAGTGTATGGCCCGCAATACAATGTTTGGCACCGGTGTCAACTAACGCGGTCCCCGACGCGCCTAAAATTATAATATCAAAAATCGGCCGCAAAACTTTTCTGTCGGAGCTCCTACCGGCGCGCGAGTTCTCTACACATGTGTCACTACACACCATATTAATATTTAACACATTCTTAGAAACATCATTATAACAACATACATCATTTTGCAAAAAAATTACAAAAACGGCAGTTACACCTTTTTACTCCGAGGAAATTATTATTAAAAGCGTTATCATCTTTCGAATAATCACAAAAATGGTTCGTAACCTCTAACGCATTACAATCGTTATTACAATAAACTTTACGATTTTCCGCCAATGTACAAAAATCGTCCATACGCCCCTCTACATTGGGAACGTTTTCGTGACAAAAACAATTGTTTTTGAAAACATCACAAAAATTATCCTTACGTCCCTTTGCAATGCGGTCGTCATTGTAACAAAATTTCTTATTGGCAGAAAAAATACGCTTACGCTCCTTTACATTAAGGGCGTCATCATAACAAAAATAGTCATTATCTGAAAAATTACAAAGACGGTCGTTACTATTATCGACCTCGCAACTGGCAATGTGATCGTTCGACAAATCGTTGTCCGAAATATTACTCTGTACAGAATAACAATCATTATTATTAGAAATAGTGTGACTGGACACAGGCTCACTCGAACTATCACGAGACCAGTTATTATTTTCTTGAACGACCCAACAAACATTTGCATCCAAATTTTTAAAACTAGAAGTAGAGTAGTTCAAATCTTCACAATAATGTTTATCAGCAGAACACTTCTCTACGCGATTATACTTTTCGGAACACGCAATATTTTCGCGATTTGACTTTAGTCCTTGAGTGTACTTTGGTCTCGAAGTTTGCAGAGTACTATCAAAACTACAAAAACTTGATTCGTTGTTACACTTTTTGCAAGTTTCACGAGTAACATTTTTAGATCCGCACTTGTAACACGAAACCGAATTCTTAGAATCAACAGCTGACTCACCTTTGTCCGCCAACTTACGGCACTGGTCGCGCTTGTGTCCGTAGTGTTTACAATACGCACAAAACGGTCGTTGTTGTTTCGATGACGCTGGTGCACGTTCATCGCGCGGTGTTTCGGCGGTGGCACGCGCATGTGATGCGCGCTGTGCACGCGTCTTGTCGAGAACTTGCGCGTGCGAGTCCTGCGGGCGCGCAGCGGTGGGCGGAGCGCCGCCGCCGCCGCGTGGCGTGATGGCTGCCCCGTGCGCCGGTCTCACGCTTGCAGCGGAGTTTAATGTTCGCGCGTTGTTCATTGCGGGCTGAGTAGGCGTGTCGGTTGCGCTGCGTTTCGTACTCGAAGCAATGGATGCGGTGTTCTGCGATTCTCGCTTTGTCGATTCGTTTAGGGAATCTTCGATAATTCTAGATTTGGATAGCAACTCGGAAAAATTACTGACTTCTTCGCGTCGTAATCTTTTACGGATTTTCCGGTGTAAAAGGCCGTAAATCATATCAAGTTGTACCTTGGTCGAAAGGTCGTTTGATGGTAGGCGTGTTAGGAGGGCGCGACTCTTCGCTACGAAGATATCTGTTCGTTCGTCTTCACCCTGCTCGTCTCTGAATAGCTCCCGGTATATTTTGTATTCAGGACGGCGGTCGCCGTACGCGTCACGAAGGTATTGTATTGCATCCTCCCAGGATGTGACCTCCGCGCGGATACTCTGCCACCAGGTTGCTGCGTCGCTGGTAAGTAGCATAGACATGCCTCGAATAGCGACATCATCAATGATGTTCGTGCATTCTTTGAATGCTTCAATGGCATCGATGAATGTTTCGACGTTTTCCTTCGCCGCTTCGGAGAATCTGGACGAGCATCGTGAGAAATTGCCGGTCTTCTCTGCCGCACTCGGCGCTGGCGCCGGTGACTGAGCGGTCAGAGGGGACGTGAATGTCGACAGGCGCTCTAACATGCGCTCACAGATCTCCGCATTCGATTGCTGAATCGTTGATAACAGAGCGGTAAAATTATCGCGAGATAGCGTGACGCTGTCGTTGAGTTCATCGCCATGCGAACCATTGAGGGATTTTCTACCCCGTGTCTTCGGCATTGTTACACGATCACTATTTATGTTCACAGTTTTACACACACTAAGTACTTTAACTGCACAGTTTTCACAGGAACTGTGGCATTCGGCATACAGTTGGGACGCCATCTTTCGTAACTGTGTTCATACTGGATTGAAGCGGATTGGGAAATCAAACACTTGTGTAACGTAATGTCTTATAATCACGGTAAAACAGTAGGTAAAGGTTACACTAAAATTATTATCACGGGAACTTTTGTTCAACAAACCGATTAAAGAAAACACGCGTGCCGGTTAGGAGCTCGAGCGAGTGTCGGCGCGCGGCGGTTCGAGAAGTTCCGTGCACCTTCAGGCGTGGCTAGGCGTCGACTATCACTCCCGCGTCGGAGGCGCGTGAACGGCGGGGTTGCGTTATTGCTATCTCTCTCTTATGCCTCTAGTGCATAGTCGTTAAAGCGAGAGGGATGACATGCGCGGCGGCGTCCGGAAGTACGGGGGATTGAATTGGTTGCGACAACCTACATTTAAGCGCGTCTTTTCATTTTCATTTTCATCTAGATAGTGATAATGGTATGTACCCCACATAGACATACCTGGCGGCTTTATTATTCATCTGTTCAAGTTTATTTGGTATGGCCCGTACCTTTCGAATGCGACATGTTATAGGTAGTCTCCGACTTCCGATTAGTTTTCGACAGTAAGCAGCTGTTAGTAGCCTTCTTGTCTACTTTAAACTGTCAGCATTAACAGGATTCGTTAATTATATTATCACTTTTGTCAAATACGATACCAACCATCGAATGGTTGTGAATACCTAGATGGTGGCCGCAAATGCGATTGCTTATTTCTTGGGTGTCGGGTTCAATCGGCAATACCTGAGTGTGATTTAATATATTTTTTATTCTGAATAAGTTTCCATTATGTTATTATGATGGCACTCGCATCTCTTAGATAAAAGGTTATTCTTGCGAAATAATGCGCAATCTACTAAATACTTACAATAAAAGTAAAAGCCTGTGTACCTATGAAGTCTAGAAATCTTGACTGTTGAGAATTCCCGGGATTTCGTGTTTGTTGATTAAAACAACAAGTATCTTATCACTTTTAGTCCCAGTATACAGGCTGGCTATACCAGCTGTTTCGTCCCGTTTGAATTGTTTAATCTGTGCGCCTAACGGAGCGTACCGAACGGATTGACATCTGTCACTTGTCAGTTTGATTTGGACTCTTTGGTTTGGTCTTGAAAAAGATGGTGGGTCCTATTTGGCGTTCCGACCCTTTTGTTAATTAATCCCTTTGAATCGATCGTTTTGTGGACAATTTGTCGTGATCCAATTGTTTGTTTGTGTAACCAACCCCTTTTGACGAAATATAACGGGTTGATCTTTGAACATTGATTGAAATCGTTTGAGGTTATAGTGACAGTGATTTTGTGGACCGCGTGCTGGAGAAAACATCTAGCGTCTTGGGGCGGCCTTGTATCCTGAGAATACCTACTTACAGCGTCACTACACAATACAATATACACTCATTTACATACATAAATCCAGGTAGGCTCCAGAGCCAGTTTCTTCAACCAGGTGAGTCTTTTGAATTTGTATTGATCAGCGCCGCGCACGGCGGACAGTTCACTATGCCACTCTTGTCCCAAGGCCCACCATTATGTTTCCACTGCGCTTAATAAAATCCTATGGCCGGGGCCTTGGCCTGGCGTCGAACACCAGCTAAACAGGTGCCCTAATTTTTTCCGACTCTTTTTTGCTAAGCTGTAACTTGCATCCCGCCGGAGGCTCTACACGGGGGTCGTGCGGTCCATGACCCTTTATGGGGCACTGGTGTGGGCTTGAGGCTGCGTCCAGCGCGCCGGTTGAGTGCGTTCCAGAGGGTCCTGGCCATCCGGCTAGTCCGGATACCGCATGGTCTCCTGCGAGGCGGCCAGCCTCCTTGCCGGAGTGCCGCCATAGGATCTTGAGGTAAAGGTCCTCGCGCATTGTGAGAGTGGCGCGAGGAGGCGAAACGCCGCCGGGGCGAAACAGTGGCGGTACCTTCATATAAGCCCAAAAGCCCGGCATGCCTTACTAAAATGCTCGATAGAGAATCAATATCAAACCCGAACTATTTAAAAGTTCGCGCGCTTAATTCTTATCAAAATAACACAAAGTATAGGTTGGCAAAAAAGAGTCTGTCGTGGTAACCATTGGAACTAAAATATTTTTTTGGTGGCAGCACTGCTTTGTTTATCATCAACAAGTAGCTAATCTGTCATTGTGTTATGTTCCTAGTTGTATTTTACTTATTTCTAATTAACTATCAATGATTAATGCTTTTGTACATATAAAAAATGAATAAAACAATAAGGAGTAGTGGTGTGAGCCGTGATATACTGAGTTTTCGTAAGAAATTTGGCGGAATCTGAAGCGGAACAAATTTTGTCTCCGATTGACAATGTTTACGAAAGAACTGCCGACACGACAGGTATTTATCGAAGAAATTTATCTTTTATTCAATGCCAGTCATTGTTTTTCCTTTCTAATACTAAGTTTTATCGGTATTATAAGTTTCAAGCCATTTTATTGTTTTATTTACTAATAGATTATTGAGGTTATGTTTTCTAGTTTGACAAATCGCGTGTACATTAACTCTTGATGTTTGATACTTGAAATTGAAAAATGTACCTACATGGAATTAATATGATTGTCTTTATGATTTTTTTCAAGGTAAATCTCACAGTACAATTAGAGAAATTGTTAATGAAGGTGAAAAAAATTAAGGATTTTTTCTACACCTGGAGGAACACCAAAACAGTGGGCGGAAGAAAGAATTAGACGATTTTGATCTGTGTGCAATTAGACAAAAAGTTCAACACTATAACGAAACCGGCATGTATTTTTTTTTTTTTTGTTAATCGCATACCACAGTAATAAAAGTATAATTTATATTTATTATTTTTCAGGTGCCTATTCCACGTAATATATTACCTATAGTTTGAGGAGACAGGTTGTAATGGGAGCCGTCAACGTGTAAGAAAGATTTTTACAATATTTAGATTTCATAAATAAGAAATCTAAAACTGACACATCAGTGTTAATGGAGAAAATCTATCATAGCACTGAAAAGGAATACAAGAATGATGTTATGTCACGTTTTTCTTTTTAAATAAAATCTTAATTTTAGCGTGTTATTTCATTTTCATTGTCATGTGAATAGTGATAATGTTTTGTACCCCACATAGACATACCTGACAATTTCATTAGTCAACTGTTCAAGTTTATTCGATATTGCCCGTACCTTTTGAATGCGACATGTTATAGGTACTCTCTGACTTCCGATTAGTTTCCGACAGTAAGCAGCTGAAAGTCGCCTTCTTGTCGACTATAAACTGTCAGCATTAAAAGGACTCGTTCAGTATCATTCATGTCAAATTTGATACAGGCATACCAACCATCGAATGGTTGTGAATACCCTAGATGGAGGCCGCAAATGCGATTGCTGAACATTATGTCTTGTTTATCGGGTTCAATCGCCAATCCCTGAGTGTAATTTAATTAACTTTTAAACTGAATAAGTTTGCATTATGTTATTATGATAGCACTCTTAGATAAAAGGTTATTCTAGCGAAATAATGCGCAATCTACTAAATACAATGAAAGTAAAAGACTGTGTCTATCAAGTCTTGAAATCTTGACTGATGAGAATTTCCGGGATCTCGTGTTTGTGGATTAAAACAACAAGTATCTTATCACTTTTAGTCCTAGTATACAGGGTGGCCATACCTGCTAAGCAGGCGCCCTCATTTTTTCCAGACTCTTTTTTGCCAAGCTGTATCTGAGGAGTTTCAAAAAAATGGTACAATGGTCATTTTGGCATGTCCCTCAAGTTCATATTTTTTTTACCGAAATTCGGAGCATTATTATAAGTTGACTTGTTACTTATCTGGTTATTCAACTTTTGTACTTGGGTTTTAGTTTAAATTTGATATGATTAAATGAAAATTCAATTTATGTAAATTTTTTTACTAAACCGGAGCCCTTAATTTTCGTATGTCCCCAGTGTACTGTAACATTTTAGATTGAATATTACTGAATTTTTTCTTAAACACCTTGACATGATTTGTTATTTTTTATAAAAAATGAACCTTTTTCTTTTTGCTAAGTGTTCTATCTATAGCTTAAAATAACTTTAATCTATTTAAAATCGCGCCTAAATGTTGTCCCCGAAAATTGTTAATTCTGGACATGTCGGTTTTGTTATTTCATTTTCTTTAAAAGTATTCTACCAAAATAGTTTTATGTTTCGCAAAGGCCTGGCATGGCTTACATTAAATCGGTAATTAAATAAAAAAAACCTCAGTGTCATTTTTTCGGTGATGTGAGTGAGTTTATGCGGCTGGCTGAACTGGAGACAAAATCGTGTCCAGGTTTGTTATATTACAATCACAACTTTACCACTCATTTTTTACTTGAACGTATTTTCTAAAGAAATACTATGTTTTAAATGAATAACTTGGTGTATGCTGTTTAACTTACCGAGAAACTGTGCTGCTAATATATTTTTTTGAATTGAAGGTAGACACATTGTGTTACTTCAGTTTTGTTACTAAAAGTATGGTAACATATAGACTGACCGACAAAGTAACAAAATCGACAGCAGACATGCATTTGATTCTGAGATGATTATTATGTTTAAGAAGGGAAAAGTTTGAATAATCGTGTTAAGATTTTTTTGACTGACTTCAATAAAAAGGATTGCCCCAAATTCAACTGTTACTTCATTAATTTTCAGCTATGTTTTCGCCATTTGGGGACCGATTTTAATGTTTTTTTAAGAATGCTTTCCCGAAGTGGTATTATATAAAATTGCTGTAGATCCGCTGAAGATCTTCAGAGATAGATAATGGAACTCTTCAATAAATGACCAAATGTGAAGATTGCGTCGGTCCTTTATAAAAACGCCCAAAGAAGACCGAGTTTATAATCAATGTTGAAAAATTAGAAGTAAGTACTTACGGATCTCCTACATGTTAATTTAGAACAAAGTATATTTTTAAGTAATAAATTATTAAAAAAAAGTAATTGCAATGTCTCATTCGCCTTGAGGTTATGTGAACCGTGCTTTACAATTGTGTCCCCAAATTTTTTAAAGTGTTTATCGTATTTTCTCATAAATTACTACACTTTTACAAATATTTTGGGTTTTCGTTCAAAGTAATAAATAACGGGCGTTTTTTGGTTGTGTCGTTGGTGATTTTTTGCCCCTTTTACATCGACAGCATGAAAAACAAATGTTGTTTTGGAACCTATGGTAACAAAACCGTAAAAAAGTGGTATTTTTTAAGTATTTGAGTACTTTATTTTCCTTATTGATTCATCTAGCAATACAAAATAACTGTATTTATCCAAAAAAATCATTGGAGTGGCAGAATTCATCATAGTTTTTTTTTTATTTGACCTTATTTGTGGTAACAAAACTGACACCTAATGAACACCTTACTATCATAATGCCTATTTTTTTCCTAAAATAGTATTTTCATTTAAGAGAAATAGTAATTTTATTAAATTAGAGATGATAAACTTTTAAATGTAGTTCATCAACAGTCCCTACCATGAAGTTATATTTTAAAGTCATATTTTTACCAGTTGTACCATTTTTTTGAAACTCCTCATCTACTTGTCATCTACCTATGCCACACTACTACACATTCATCGCGATTGTTCGCGCGCAGAGTTTCGCATTTGCAGCATCTACATATAGCTATCTCGCTTACACGTACCGGCTTTTGCCGGGCTTTCAAATACTATCTCTGTCACTTTCGCACTTATAGCGATGTGCCGTATAACGAGTTAGAACCTTGTGCGTTTTAAAAAGGATCAGTATGGAAGATTTAAGCCGTGCATGCGTATGAAGTTGCACGCGTATGATGCGTGACCTTGTCACCTTGCCAACTCTGCAGTGTTGCCGTTTTAGCGACGTTGTGAGATCTTGGAGATTTTTAACACTAGAAGCGCGGAACATACCAACTGAGGTAAATTTGGATTTAAAAAATGTATATTGCAATTACGTGGTTGAAGTCTCGTTTATATAATAAAATATATAATAATCATCATATTTCATGAAAAGTCATAAAAAGTTACGATTATATGCATAATAAAATATTAATTAGAGCAGGAAGAAAATCGAAATGGGTCAAATTTGGGACGCCCGCACTTCTAGTGTTAACGAGTTTAGAGACTTTTTTTAAGATTTAGCAACAATAAAAACTAGCGACTTTTTAAAATAACGAAATTAAATATTCAAGCAATATCTTAAAAATAAAAAATTTGCGACATCTAGCTAGATTTTTCATATACCTGGCGACTTTTTTTGCCTAAATGGCAACACTACAACTCTGCGTAAAGTAGTTCCCGACACCCGAGTGCAACTCACTTCAGTTTGATTTGCTTGAGTGGGAAAAGTTTTGTTATTAAAGTTTTTTGTGTGTTTTCTTAGATTTTCTCAGTGATATAATTGTTTTGGTGACTTACCTACAACAATGGAGGTAATTGTACCTTGTGAGGATTTAAAATGCGTTCAAGTTTTGATTGGCGAAGATAAGGTAAAATCTTTAAACTTTGCTCAGAAAAAACAGTTAATTTCTTCATTAAAACCGACGCCTAATCTGTGTATTTCTCAGACTAGTAAATCGCATAAACGAAAATGTAATAGATCAGTGTATTAAACTAGTTGGATTGTTGGCTGTTCGCACACTAATAAGTTGTATTGCTGGTGCTGCATATTTTTTTCGAATGAAGATTCCGTTTGGAATACATCTGGTTATAATGATTTAAATAACATATTTGGCGAAAGGCACGCAAATTCCCATAAACACCTGTGTGCAATGGTTTCTTTCGGTAATTTTGGTAAACAACGAATTGAGACATCTATATCACGCCAGTTAGGTATCTGAGGAAATTTCAAAATATAACACGCGCGTTGATAACAACCGTAGTGTATTTCAAAGATAAGTTGATATTGTTTGTCATTTAGCACAACAGGAACTCCCTTTAAGAGGACATGAGGAGTCCGAAACTTCATTACATAAAGGCAATTTTTTAGAACTGGTCTCGTTAATTTCAAAATACGATGTCGTTTTAGAAAAGCATATGCAGCATCAGGAAAGTGACAAACCGGCGCCGAGTTATTTATCTATATCAAACAAAATTCAAAATTTATTGTACCTACCTAACCAGTAGTTTATGAGAAAATTGCGATGATACATACGTAGGTACCTACATACTCAGTCATAAACTGAACTTTCTTGTTTTGAAATCGGTTAAAATTTTATTGGGCTTGCCTTATTTTGAAACCCTAGGCACGCCACTGGGGCGAAACTAATTCGGCCATCGCAGGCGCAGGCTTGCGGGCGGCGAGCAATGGGTAGCTCGCCGCCCGGTAAAGACAAGGGGGCCGATTCTACTAACAAATTTGTGCAAAAATCGCAATAGCACCGCGACTGGATCACGACTTTTAAGGGTTTTCTCATTCTGCTAATGAACAACGATCCAACTGCAGCTACGTTTTATTGGACGCCAACGATCGATCGAAACAATGTAAAAATCTATTCTGCTAACAAAGTCGTACATGAGCGTGACGTTTAGTCACATTCTGCTATTATTTTGACACTCGCTATAATCGAATCAAAGCTGAATTTCGGGATTTCATCTGTCAAAATTTGCGGTTGAACATAAGTCAGTAAAATGCAACTTTTATCGCATCGATCTAGGACTGCTTTAGTTTTATTTCCTAAAAATATAATGTTTATACAGATATCGATGAACTTGCCCATGTGGGTGACGTTGGAAAGGTAAGAGGAAGAAATTTTGCGTCAAGAGTATGCAGTAATGCTTTGGCCCTTACGGATCGTCAGTGCGTTACGAGTTTACGACATACCAATTCTCCAGAGACCTCTTATGAGCTTTGATTGACGAGATCAGTGACCACACATGCCCTTCAATCTTCGTTTTTACGGTATTGATGACGGAAAAGGTAACATAGTTACAGTGTGTTACTACGTGAAACTCTATTGACTCAATCTTGGACCGCAACTTGCACCGGCTTTTTATGTACCTGGTTCGTACCAAACACTGATAGACCAGCCGCAATGTATATGCAGTGTCAAAACTTTTAATTTCTTGAGTTTTAGTAATAAACTAGCCACTGTCTACAACTTCATCAGCGTCTAATTTTGCTCCTCTGAACTTTCCCGTCACACCGCATTGCCTGTCAGTTTTCGTCCATTTTTTGTTGCTGCTCCGCTCCTTTTGATTGTAGCGTAATGTTATATAGCCTATAGCCTTCCTCAATAAATAGGCTACCCAATACAAAAAGAATTGTTCGATTCGGATCAGTCGTTCCTGAGATTACTGCGTTTAACCAAATAAACCAACTCTACAGCTTTATAATATTATAGTATAGATATAATGGAATATTTGGTAGTTAAAAAAACACAAATTTACAGACTGTCCTTGTAACATATTACGCCTATGTCTATGCATGGCTTAGTTACGGCATAATAATGTGGGGAAACAGTACAGATGCACCAACATTAGCAAACATTTAAGTGATAAATCCCTGAAATGCAGTTAGAATGCCCAAAGCATGTTTTTTTATTTAATTTGATTTTAGAATAAGTTAGATTATAAGTCCTACTCCTACTACTATATTTCTTTTGATGTGCCCGACAGGGTCTCACAATTGTAACTAAATCCAATGTTTACCACCTAAGCATATACATTGTGAAATGCAATAAAGTATTGAGTATTGGAATGGTTCATGAAATCAAAAAACAAATAATGGAATAAAGCATTTTTATTACTATAAGTATATCAATTTTAACGTCAGACCACTTGAGAAGTAGATACTTAGTATTTCATCTAAAATAGTAGGGTCGTTTCACCACTCATGTTGATACCGTGTGCCAGATAGAAATACATAATATATTAATACTGCATGCTCAACATTATAAGTGCACAACAGTCAACAGAATGTCTGCCTACCAAAAAATTGACCGACCACGATCAACTCTTAAGTCAGAAATTGATTTTTGGGTGTACCTAAGTAATGTTTCTGAAAAAATATATATTTATGTTAGAAGTGGCTAACTGATATTATTATTTTTCTCATCGGTGTGCTGGTACCTACTGCAAAATAATGTTTTTTCCCCACTGAGTCAACAGGTATAGGTAGTATGTTTTTGTTTTGCAGATTGCCATGGAATGTAAATATTCCTGTATCCAGATTTCCATATTGAATAAACAGTTTAAATTCTTCTTGCATCATCAATACACACTTTCCTCAAACTGCATCTAAATGGTTTTACTGAAGACAGGGAAACATTCATAAGTTATTTCAAATCTGGAACAGTCTCGGGCAACATCTTCACACATTGTGTTGAAATCTTACTGAACAGTTAACAGCACATTATTTTGCATTAAATGCTGTACCATCTTGAAGATTCTATTTTCATTATAATTCTACAAGTACACACATGAAAACAAATATCAATTTCGTGCAATTAGAAAGAAACGGATTAACTACTCCCTCTCACAGAGTCACAGAGGCCTCCTGCCTGTATCGCAGCAGGGGGAACATTATAAGCTGCTTATATAATATGTATGTTAAGAGGAATAAGAAGTATTATTATAAATCAATTAAAACTCTGAACTTGAACTAAAGTAAATAGTGTTGCTGTCAGTTGACAGTTGACACTTCTCAATAAGCTATGTCAGGTAGTGATGCGATTCGATTTTGTTTAACTCGTTACTCGAGTAACTAAAGGCTCGTGATCATTTTATTTATTTATTTTCTCACGCGTTGTCACTCGATGTAAAGCTTGGCAAAAAAGTCTGGAAAAAATGAGGGCGCCTGCTTAGCAGGTATGGCCACCTTGTATACTAGGACTAAAAGTGATAAGATACTTACTGTTTTAATCCACAAACATGAGATCCCGGAAATTCTCATCAATCAAGATTTCAAGACTTGATAGGCACACAGTCTTTTACTTTCATTGTATTTAGTAGATTGCGCATTATTTCGCTGGAATAACCTTTTATCTAAGAGCGATTTTGCCATCATAATAACATAGTGAAAACTTATTTAGTTTAAAAATTAATTAAATTACACTCAGGGATTGCCGATTGAACCCAATACACAAGACATAACGTTCAGCAATCGCATTTGCGGTCACCACCTACGGTATTCACAACCATTCGATGGTTGGTATGCCTGTATCAAATTGGACATGAATGATGCTGAATGAATTCTGTTAATGCTGACAGTTTATAGTCGACAAGGTGACTTACAGCTGCTTACTGTCGGAAACTAATCGGAAGTCAGAGAGTACCTATAACATGTCGCATTCGAAAGGTACGGGTAATATGGAATAAACTTGAACAGTTGACTAATGAAGGCGTCAGGTATGTCTATGTGGGGTACATAACATTATCACTATTCACATGACAATGAAAATGAAATAACACGCTAAAATGTTAGATTTTATTTAAAAAGAAAAACGTGACATAACATCATTCTTGTATTCTTTTTCGGTGCTATGATAGATTTTTTCCATTAACACTGATGTGTCAGTTTTACATTTCTTATTTATGAAATCTAAATAGTGTAAAAATCTTTCTTACACATTTACGGCTCCCATTACAACCCATCTCCTCAAACTATAGGTAATATATTACGTAGAATAGGCACCTGAAAAATAATAAATATAAATTATACTTTTTTACTGTGGTATGCGATAATGGCATGAACAAAAAAAAAATACTTGCCTGTTTCGTTATAGTGTTGAACTTTTTGTCTAATTGCACACAGATCAAAATCGTCTAATTCTTTCTTCCGCCAACTGTTTTGGTGTTCTTCCAGGTGTAGAAAAAATCCTTAATTTTTTTTACCTTCATTAACAATTTCTCTAATTGTACTGTGAGATTTACCTTGAAAAAAATCATAAAGACAATCATATTAATTCCATGTAGGTACATTTTTCAATTTCAAGTATCAAACATCAAGAGTTAATGTACACGCGATTTGTCAAACTAGAAAACATAACCTCAATAATCTATTAGTAAATAAAATAATAAAATCGCTTGAAACTTATAATACTGATAAAACTTAGTATGAGAAAGGAATAACAATGACTGGTATTGAATAAAAGATAAATTTCTTGGATAAATACCTGTCGTGTCGGCAGTTCTTTCGTAAACATTGTCAATCGGAGACAAAATTTGTTCCGCTTCAGATTCCGCCAAATTTCTTACGAAAACTTAGTATATCACAGCTCACACCACTACTCCTTATTGTTTTATTCATTTTTTATATGTTCAAAAGCATTAATAATTGATAGTTAATTAGAAATAAGTAAAATACAATTATGAACATAACGCAATGACAGATTAGCTACTTGTTGATGATAAACAAAGCAGTGCTGCCACCAAAAAAATATTTTAGTTCCAATGGTTACCACGACAGACTCTTTTTGCCAAGCTATAGTCGTGTTTAGATAAGTATCACGGAGTCTTCAACAACTACACCAGTTCTCAATATTAATAATATCGTGTAACAAACTGTCAAAGTAATGTGATGTACTGAATCACGGATGTTTTAAATAAGAGTGATTATGCATTACATTGTTCTGTAAGTATTAGTCAGTTGATAACGTGTAATTCTCCCCAAACAGCAAGAGTCGATTGTAGCCCTAATATTGATTGGATGCCGCATTTTGAATTTTGCTATGATTATTTTCTTTTAAGTTATTATTTAATGTCTCGTTTTTAACTAACAAAGCTGCTAGAAACCTCCCTAAAGGGAGGTACCTACTTTAGATTCAACTTGAAATAAATTGAGAAAATCAGTGCCTGACGATTTATAACTAGTAGTAGTAACATCACTAGCCAAACTGACAAGCCACCAAAAACTTCAATCCGTTTCACGAAGATTTTTAACCACTTTATGCGAGAGTAAGCGAATTTAAAAACGGGATTAAACACCTGGACCGTCATTATTTTTTTTTTTAAATCAAAACAGATTAGGTTACTACCTCGATCTGTAAATAGGTACATATATACTAAAGAAAATCATAACATCGTTAAAAACGCTTCAATAAATGAATTTTTAAGTAAAATACGATTAACAGAAATACTCTTCGAGTCTTTAACATAACCGAAAGGTTTGATTTCGTAGCTTTAGCTAGTTAGGGACGTAGAACGAAACGTTCTTCTGAATTTTTGTTATCTAGTAAGTTAAAATGTTGTATTATTGTAACAAAAAAATATCAGTACAAAACTATAATTATGGTCAAGATATCTTTTTATATTAGAAAATCCTTTATTGCCACTTATTCGTGTTTAGTGACATTTTTAGATTCAACTTTTTTCTTTGTGGTAATAATAAAACATACTATTTGGCATGTTGGTAACACAGGAAGCCCACTCGTGTGTTCTCGTAACGAGTCAGTTGCGGTTTGGCGTAAGTTTAGTTTCCCTTGTGCTTATCAAATAGTAGAATGACTTTATAGGACATCATCGACCTGCGATCGAAATCTAACCGTTGTGAAAACACAATTGAACGTGTAACTTTGCAAATTAGTAGAATCGCCCCCAAGGCCTGTGTCTACGGCGCGTAGTGTTCCACGCGTGCCTCAAAGTGATATCAGCAGTATTAAAAGGGCCCGCTAGAACCGATACTTGCCAGGGTCGTGAGATTTGTTCGAAAGAGTTACAGTGGCCCTGGCATATAGGCAACTGAAGAAACACGGGTGGGTTTTAGTCAGTAAAAGTCTGACACGCCCTCCCGCTTCGCCCAGAGCGGGAGACGTCATTTGAAGATTACACCACACAAAAACCCACAAAAAAAAAACCTAACTTGCATTAAACGTAAAGCTCTGATAAGCTTTATGTTTAATGCAATGATATTATGCAACTGCAATAAAAATAAGTTCGTATTTCATTTATGTGCCATCGTTAGTGGGAACGTCTGAAGTTCCGGTAAAAAAAGGTATAGTAGTGCTTAATAAGTAGAATGGCCACAAAATAAGTTGGCAAACAAAAATTGTTACTAACTATTGTTTAACTGAGCGTAAGTTTTGCCGATGGTACGTCCGGCGCACCCTGCACGTACTCTGTAGATTCCTCCGTTGAGTTTCTTGGAAATCACGCTCGGGGTTAGCGTACAGTTCCGTGATTTGACCGTTATGCTTATGATGTATAAACCACCAATAGTTTTCATCTTTCTAGCCTCCTTCCTACTCGCGCTCGACAACGGTCAAGTGCAGTGCTGGTCGGACCACTCGGCGGGTGGCTACCAGGGCTCGTTTCACGCCATCCACACGGCAGGTGACTACGTGTCAGCCTTCGACACCGATGACAACAACGAGTTCCTCTTCACTGGCACTACTATGGGGTACATCAAAGTTTGGCTGCTGAGCAACTACCTCACTAATACAACGGTTTGTGTAGCTTAATATGCACCAAAAATTGACACTCTTGCAAAATCAAAATCAAAATCAAAAGTCATTTATTCAAACTAGGCTGAGAGTCAGCACTTTTTGAACGTCAAAGTTACAAAAGACAGTCCCCCCAAAACGCCCGCCCTTCGACACTTCCTAGTGCTTTAGCTGGGAAGAAGAAGTGGCGGAACAAACTCCCCAGCAGCACAGCTGTCTGTTACGTTAGAAGAACTTGATTCTATACAATTGTAAGGAGGTAACATTACGAGACACAAAATATTAAATTAAATGATTTGCCTTATGTTAGCTAGCCAACCCAATATTCCAAGAAATAAACTGAAATCTATACTCAAGCAAAACCAAAAAATATTTTTATAAAGTAAATAAAAGTACCAAATAAAAGCCTCCTGGCATAAAGGGCGTGACAGCTTACATATGCAATGCTGAATCACGTTCACATAGCTGTTACGACCCGAGTTACAAGTCGAGGCCACAAAATGACTAACTAGGACCATCGGCGTAAAAACTAATAAACAGGTAGGTAATTAACAACAATACCAACATCAAGGTCAGCAAGACGACCAGTCACCACAAGCAGCACCCGTTAACGAGCATAACGCAAAGATCAGCCATTACCCCCCTCGCCTTATTTGAGGGAAGGGGGTAACCCGACCCCTGACGCTACCGCAAGCATTGACATCTAAGGGAGCATGACGAACTTGCTGCCGGTTGCTCAGGCAAGAATTGAATGACAACTTGTCGAGGTCGCACTCTCGTTTTTGTATCTATGCTTAAAACTGGCACTGAAATTGTCATATGTGGTCCCCACACATGAGACAATATCAGTTAGGTACTTGTATGTTGATGAACAACTAACGTCATGATGTAAAAATTGAAGGTTCATATAAGCATGCCGCGACTGCGCCTGATGTTCCCGTTCCTGTGGCGCGACCGTATCGAGGGCCGCGCCAAGCGCAGCACGCGCGACCAGCCGCTGCCGCTGCTCCTCAACAGCTACCGCGCGCATCTGCGCTCTGTTACTACCATAGCCTACATCGACGAACTCAAACTTGTCCTCACGTAAGCTCTACGAGGAAGAATATTTAGAATGATGTGGCGCATGTTCATGGATAGAACACATTAGCTGCGTGGTTCATTAGTTTGCCAGCCACGCATTCACGCGTTGTGTGGCTGTGGATTGTAGTGGAGCGGTGGTTTTAGAATGCTAGAAAAGTAAAAGAGTTTGATTAAATTAGAAGTCAATAAGTCAATCAATTTTGTACCGAGCAATAATAAAGTTAATGCAATACGGACATAATCACGGTATGCGCAGTGGAAGTGCAGACTACAGCGCGCGCGTGTGGCGTCTCTCGGGCGAGTACCTGCAGACGTTGGGCAGCTTCGTACCGTGGAGCCTGGAGGTCACCCGCTACCCGCCTGACGTTCAGAAAGTCGCCAGCTTCACTACCTTCAAGGTATACGTAATACGTAATAAACGGACGTAATTGCTGTAGGTACCCTTGTGGAATTAAGAACTAAAATGTAGCGGCACATTGGTCATCCTTTCGTATCAATAATAGTAGTTTCGAAAGTGTCACGCACGTTGCTAGTAAAAGTAGGTTCACTCCTAATTCTGAATGTGTGGCTGCCTATGCAGGTGTGGCGCGGGGGCGTGGTGTCGCACTACGTGCCCGGGCAGAAGGTGGTGGACAGACTGCGCGACATCACCGAGCATGAGCTGGAGCACAAAACATTCGGCGTCCCGCCCGGGAACCCGCCGCTCGGAGAACACTTCTTTTTGCCGACACGACCAGAACGAGTGGGACGCATCATGCTCGACGAGTCGCTATCCACGGTCAGTATACTGTATAATACTTCGTGCATTAGACTATAATGTCAATAGACGATTAGGAGTGCCATGTCTCCTAATGACACAATGTGTATGTTGTAGATCCCGCTGTATACCCACCTTCGGTTGGCGTCGACGATGCCGGTGCGGCGGCCGCGCACGCCCGAGCTGGTGCGGCAGACGCGGCTGAAGCAAGCCAAGATCAAAAAGGCGCACTTCGAGACCGCGCCCCGAGGACATCAGACGCAGGCCTTATCCACGGTGCTTTCACCCTTACCGAGCACCATCTCCAAATCTGATGCCAAGACATATTCAATGCACACGCTACAAACGACACAGTACTAGCGTTGTTGTAGAAATGATCGTTGTCATTTAACTTTTTTATATAATTAGATATAATAAAACCATTCAAGTTAGGTCAGCATAGCAGCTTAGTTTTAGCATTACTTTACCATAAATTACATAATTTAAAGATCTATGTGTTTGGTATAATTGAGAGCTTATCTGTTCGGTACAATATTTGCTCAACAACAACTTAACCAGCACAGCACTTCCTTACATTCCCTTCATCATGCACGAATTCTCCTAAGTGCATTAACTTAACTGGATAGTAGAAGCTACTGGAACTAGAAGATATTTTCCGTACAATGACCTACGATCAAAAAAAAAATTACATAATGGCGGCGTTTTTAAAAAAAAAGTCGAATTTCATCCAAAATTTTGGTCGTTTTTGGCCTGCCAAAATTTGATTTTTGATCAGATCAAAAAATCGATAGGTCATTGTATGGAGAACTATATATAAGGTGTATCTATTCATACACGAAATATTTTAAGAGGTACACCTGTAGGTGGTAAAGAAGCTACAGCAACGAAAAAAAATTTTTTCTAAATGTATTTTTTTCAAAATTTAATATTCATAAATTATTTGATGCACACAAGAAATACTGGCTCCTTCAAATTTTTATGGCCCGAGACACCGCGGCCATGCTCGTGCCGTCCGGTCGCCACCCTCGAAGCGTCAGGCGGGCCATTCATAGAATTTGGAGTAAAGGTTTTACGCAAAACGTCTCAAGCTGTTTTAAAATTATAATAATTATTTTGCTTCTATAGCTACTTTACCAACTACAGGTGTACCTCTTAAAATATTTCGTGTATGAATAGATACACCTTATATAGAACATGTAGAAAAAAATTATAACTATAAAATATAACTATAAAAATCATTGAAATCGGAGGCGGACAATCTTGGCGGTCTCCTTGTTAGTATTTTAATGAATATTAAATTATTAATAATGAAGAAGATTGACTCATTCAATTTTATTGTTGTTTTATTAGAATTAAAGAAGATTTTATGGTACTTTTTTACTATCGCGTTATACTAAGACTAGAATATTAAAGATGTCCGGTCTTTTTACCCAGATGTCCGGCTAAACTGACTGGTCTGGCCGGCGCAGTGTTGCCAACCCTACAGTTTTAACTGTAGATCCCAGTGGCGCAGGTAACTAATAAGCCCATTCCTGTCGGCCTTAGAGCATTTAATGTCGGCTTCCCTTACGAAATTATGACAGTCAGGAGTTCTCAGCAGTGTTTAATAATCACACTGAATGTATTTAATCTTACACCATAAAATTAAAGTATTCCAAACCCCAACCTACATAAAAAAATATTTGTCTTTATATTCCAACGAAAACAAAACATTTTTCATCCCATCTATTCGAAAAAGACGACTTGGTTCGCCTTTAAGTGCACCCAAAGGTGGTATTTTCTATAAGAAACTTTTAGCGGGCAGTAATGAGTTTTTAATCCTCTTTATAAGTGCGCCGCAATTATCTTTGCCGCGCACTTTTTGAATTTGGAACATCTTGTGTTCAGCGCCCAAGAAATCGAACGCAAATATTGTTTGAATAAAGACTGGCTGGTGCGACGGCCCATAGTAGCGCCGCGCGCCGGCTGAATACAAAAAAAAAAGAAATAAAATTAAAAACGCGCGAACTATAGCCCGCATTTTCGTCAATTTTCACGGATTGATAGAAATTCATGATTTTGTTTTGAAAAATGAGTTCTTCAAGTGACAGTGAAAGTATAGAATTAACTCCTGATAGTATTAGAACTGACGCAAGAAATGTGATGGATAATCTACTACCTGCAAAATCCCAGGAGAAATATATGAAAGCTTATGGTAATTTTATTGAATGGAGAAATTCAAGAGGCGCCAAGAATTTTTCAGAATCTGTGTTTTTGGCCTACTTCCAGTACTTAGCCAAAACTAAACAACCTTCCACACTTTGGAGTACCTACTCAATGCTAAAATCAACAGTCAGTTCTAATAACGACGTAAAACTGGACACATATTCGAAATTAATAGCGTATCTGAAGAGGATGTCTGATGGATTTAAACCTAAAAAATCCAAAGTGTTCTCAGTCAAAAACGTGGAGACTTTCCTTAATGAGGCACCCGACAACATCTTTCTTGCCGTAAAAGTAAGTAACTATGTATGTATATATGGTGGATTAGTAAAGTATAACCAGTGTTTTAAAATGCGCATTTTATTGTAACCTGTACTTCGATAGATAGGTACTTGTCTTATTCACATTCGGTTTTGTTACAGGTGGCTTTAATTTTCGGAGTACATGGAGCTTGTCGTGGCAATGAACTTTTAAAAATAACTGTTGATGATGTCGAAAATCACTCGGATAATTTACTGTTAGTAAAGCTGACAGACACAAAAACAAAAACTGACCGATCCTTCGTAATCCGAGGAGAATACAAAACTATTGTACAGAAATACCTGGACCTGCGTCCTGCTGATATAAAGACCAATCGGTTTTTCATCCGTTATCAAAATGGCAAGTGCTTCAAACAAGTTATGGGAAAAAATAAAATTTCTTACATGCCACAAGAAATCGCTACTTATTTGAAGTTACCAGATATCAAGCTATATACAGGACATTGTTTTCGTCGCACTTCTGCTACCCTGTTGGCAGATTCTGGAGCGGACTTAACTGTTCTCAAGCGACATGGAGGATGGAAGTCGAGTGCTGTAGCAGAGGGATATATAGAAGATTCCATTGAGAACAAGGCGAAAACATGTGAACGCATCGTGGAAAACATTAAATTGCAACCTTCAGTTAATCCATCCATGCCACTGTCGCCGCGCCCATCTACATCCAAACAAAGAGATTCATCGTCACATTTTCCTCAAAATGAGCCAGATTCTGACATTATTTCAAACACGCAGAATAAAATTAAATCTACAACAATCTCTATTCCTAATAAAACTGTAACAATTAATTTTCAAAATTGTGAAAATGTCTCAAATGTAAATATAAATTTTTAGTTGTTTTATTATTAGATACTACTTAATTTCAATTTAGTTGTTACTCTGTTTCATTAAATCAGGGCTTGAAAACGATACCAATTCACATTAAAAATAACGTTAAATAACGGTATTTCCATAGAGATACTTGCATATCGGTATGATTTGGTAGCGTTAATTAGGTAGCATAACATTATAAGAACGTTAAAAATTGCGTTAAAAATTAACGGTATTTTTAATGTTATTGTGAAAATAGCGGTAACAAGTTAACGGTATATTTTGGTTATTTTATGCGACGTTGCCGTTTTCTCCAAGGCCGCGCGGGCGTGGCACGGCGGGTGGCGTCCGGCGGCGCGCGCTCCTCTGACGCGCTGTTGCCATTTCGTTTGTCGTCGTCTCAACTCTCACGGCCGTCGGACGCGCGTACAGGACACGCTCAGCGCTCGCGAATTATTACTTCCATTTAGATTAGCTACTACAGCTGATTTAATTTTTGTGTTTTGAGTAACGATAACGAAAAGTTCAACATGGGGCGTGAGAAAAAAAATGTCGTCTATAGATATTTTGAAATAAATGATGACAACACCTCAACTTGTTTAGTGCCAGAGTGTAGAAAAAATTAAAGGTAAGTTTTAAAATACTTAATTGTTATTTGTAGGTACTTATAATAATAATAAAATAATAAAACATTTATTTTCAGGTAACAAAGACCCATAGACAAATACCTTACAAACTAACATACATAAGTATTATACAAAAACATGTGTTAATAATAGTACTAAACTATGTTAGTAGCACTTCACTATTAAGTTAGCTTGTCCGTGAGCTGTCCTGTGGCACTTGTCCGCGGAAGCGACGGAACACCACGTCCTGTGGCCAAAAGTCTTCGTCCATGACGACGGGCAGATAGCAATTCGGTACACGCACCACAAACGCCTTGAAGTTGACGTTGCGGTGTGACTCCAGTAACTGTACCCTCGGCATGTACTTCGTCTTCTGGCGTACGTACTCCACAATGTCTTCCGCCTTAGTGGTGTAGTGTAGGCGGGAAATGTACACGGGAGTGTTCGGCTTAGCAGCGCGCAAGCTGACATCGGATTTTGCAGTAGCTTTCCCGCAGCGATTCTTGTTGGTTCGCGAATGGTGCTTCCTCCTTTGCACCGTCACGAAACCCTCTTCATCAGGCTTACGTTTCATAGTTGGATCGCCTGGGACACTCGCAGTGACGCAGGGTTTCGTCAGAGCTGCAGACACTGGCAGCGAGACGTGGCGAGGAGTTCGGACAGCGCTGCGTAGAGGAGCGGTGCTGACGGGCGCGGGGCTGCGAGGCACGTGAGCAGGGCGTTTTGCAAGCTCAGCAAACGACGGATGCGCTGGCGACGAAACTGCTGACGCGGAATTTGACGGCGATACATCGCCGCCGGCTCCGCGACACATGTTTAAGTTAGACACATCGACTGATGACCTAGATACCGCCACACTATTGCGCAACTCGGTAAATTCTTTGCGCAAATCGGCGGCGATGTAGCTCAGTGCCGATTTTCTACCTATATGGTCGACTGCATGGCGATTATAACCATCTTATGTACCTACCTATATCTTGACCTCTTATTTTTATAAAACATCCCGCACTAAATCAGTTAAAGGTCCAAATGTTATTACCATGTGGTCGACTGTAATTCGATATAAATATGTAATAAAAAATTTCGTTTGAAGAATGAGATATTTTTATATTTCTATCTACTTTTAAAACTTATTGTAATAAAATAATGTTATTTCACAGTCAACCACTTCAATTGGTGCGACTGTCGCCGTCGGTCGGCTACCTACTAAGTATACCTACCTAAACTACATCTTAGGGCCAAAACACATTTACACACATTACGACGTCCTTCGTTATAATTCTAAGATGACCGACGTCATCATTACCGTCGGCATTACCAATGACGTAAACAATGTAGTAGACAGCGTATCTGACACTGTGAATCAGGGGGAATGCCGGTTATTAGATCAGCTGGTAACCTTAACCCCCTTCCAAAGTTCGCGAAGGCTGGCGTCACAGTTGTACTCTCGTGAACTGCACTTCGGTATGACAGAAGAAGCGGTTGTATGTGCTTGTCCCAATCCTTTTGTCTGCTTGTTACAACTTTTGCCAGATATCTTTCCAACGTCTGATTAAATCTCTCCACCATTCCGTCAGATTGTGGGTGGTATGAAGTGGTTCTGGTTTTGTGAGTACCCATAACCCGATATGTTTCTTGAAACACTTGAGACTCAAAATTTCTTCCTTGATCGCTGTGGATTTCCAAGGGTACCCCAAACCGACAGAAGATTTCGTGCACTAATTTATCAGCGACTGTTGAAGCTTCTTGATTAGGGATGGCGAAGACTTCCGGCCACTTGATGAACTAATCCATGACAACCATGAAATATTTATTTCCACTTTCACTTTCGGGGAATGGCCCAGCGACATCTAGTGCTATTCGTTCCCAGGGGGCGCCTACGTTGTACACTTTCAATGCACCCCTGTTGCGTGTGTGTGTGGTCCTTTTACCGCTGCACAACTGGTGCATCTGCGACACCAGTCCTCCACATCCTCTCGACAATGGATCCAGTAAAACCTTTCTCGGATCTTTAACAGAGTCCTTCTTACTCCCATATGACCACCTGAAGAACCATTGTGGTAGAGCCGTAGAACTTCTGGTACCTTCGTTTTTAGGACTACCATTTGCAGGTGACAGCTATTCCCTCGAGCATTTTCCCATTTTCGGCACAAGACACCATCCTGGTTCACCAAGCTCTCCCACTGTGCCCAATAACTTTTTGTGGTGGTACTTATCGCTGCAACATCACACCATTTGGGTTTGGGAGCATTAGCTTTAATCCACTCGAGAATTGGCCTAATATCTGGGTCACTCTGCTGGGCATGCCGTAGGGTTTCCTTCCACTCGTCACTAAGGTCCGTTCTTAACATCCTGACAGGTACTGTTTCCTTATCTTCTTGCCTGACACAATGCTTACAGTCTTCAGGACAAGGTCTTCTTGATAAAGCGTCCGCGTTACCGTGAGACTTCCCACTACGATGTTCAATTGCGAAGTCGTACTCTTGTAGCAGTTAAATCCATCTCGCCACTTGTCCTTCTGGATTCTTAAACTGCAACAACCACTTTAAGGCAAGCATGGTCAGTTCGCAGGTGGAATTTGCGTCCAAGCAAGTATTTGCTGAAATGCTGCAATGTCTTTACTACGGCGACGATTTTCTCAGGATCTGTTTGTACTCCTTCCTTCGAAACCACGTGCCCCAAAAAGCTTACTTGCTGTCTGAAGAATGAGCATTTTTTTGGACTTAGCTTGAGATTGGCTGCTCGGATTTTTGATAGAACACGTTCCAAATTCTGAAGGTGGTCTTCGAATGTGCGGCCCACGATGATGATGTCATCTAAATAGACAAGGCAGGCGTCTCCAATTAGTCCCGTGAGAACGAGCTCCATTAGCCTTTCGAAACTTGCATGAGCATTGCACAATCCGAATGGCATGACGTTAAACTGCCATAGTCCCTTTCCCGTAGAAAATGCAGTTTTCTCCTTGTCTTTAGGGTCTATTTCCACTTGCCAGTAGCCACTTTTTAGATCTTACGTTGTAAACCACTTAATTCCTGACAGCGTGTCCAGTGTTCTGGCGATCCGGGGTAGTGGATAGCTATCTTTCTTAGTAACGTCATTCAATCGACGATACTCTACACAAAAGCGCATACTGCCATCTTTCTTTTTCACCAGGACCACAGGAGAACACCAAGGACTAGATGAAGGCTCTATAACTTCATCCTTTACCATTCCTTTAATCATGGTATCGACCTCCTTTTCTCTTGCCACTGGTAATCTTCTTGGTCGTTGTCGTATTGGTAACTCATTTCCGGTATTAATTTTGTGTTAAACTAATCCAGTCTTCCCTATGTCAGCATCATTTCTGGAGAATAAGTCTGCATACTGAAGTAGCATCTTCCTAGCCTTCTCTCTTTCTTCTTCTGATAAATCTTTATGACAGTCTTCTAAAAGATTTAACACATTAAATCTTGCAGTTTGGGTATTATTTTAAGAAGGCTGATATTGACATTCACGCATCCAAGCTATTTTCCCACAGGAACCCATCAACGTACCCGTCTTGATTACTTGCTCCTTTTCACTTGGGTTCAGTATACGTACGGCTGCAACGTCGATTGCCTTTACCAAGGTCCGCGCAATTTTCCATGGAAGGTTTTCATCCAATCCTTCAATGAGAATACATCGGTTTTTTTGCCCAGAATTATGTGGAAGACTAACTGGAAGTATTGTTTCTGATCGGGGAGGAAGAACAATTTTATTCAAGCAGTACACTTTCCCTGATGGTGCACCTTCCATGAAGACTTCTTCTGACCCACATTTGAGGACTCCTTGATTACCGTCCATCTCACAACAGTGCTGTCGCATGAAGTCCAAACCTAGGATGCAGTCGTCTACTATGTCGGCCATGATGACTTTATGTCGGTAGATTGCGTTACCCAGTTTTAACTTCACCTTTTTCTCACCACGGACGGTTATGTGCTGACCGGTAGCTGTTACTAAATTTACGCCGTCACGCTTACCGAAGAAGTCCCCAAGAAAACGATTCGCTAGTTGGGAACTGACAACGTGCGAGAAACTCCAGTATCCAATGTCAGCTTACATGGTCTTCCGTTCACTTCACCTTTTATGACTAGGGTGTTCCCATCATGGGCTTATGAGACCGAAATTCTTGGGGCTATTTTGACACCAGCCAGCACCCGCCCCGCAGTCCTGGCGTTTATTAGTTTTCCTGCTGCTGAGCGGTGATCTCAGCCGCTGTTCTTTCCTGGGTCTGGTCTTCGTTAGCTGTGCTTCGCTTCGGGCAACTTGACCGAAGGTGGCCTTTTTCTCCGCAAGTGTAGCATCTAGGGCTGTACCTAACACGGTCACGAACAGGTGACGCCGCAACCTCCCTGATGCGATGGGCTCGATGATCATGCCTCACTGCCTCCACCTTCAACGCATGAACCAAGGCGTCCTTGAGGGTCTCATGGTGCCCAAGTCTCACAGCAGCCCTTACTTCCAGGTCCCGTATGCCATCTATGAAGGTTTGAATTAGTATACCCTCGATGAGCGCGGGCGCAGTCTGGTACGCCTTTCGAACCAGCTTTTCGATTTCCAGGGCCCACTGCTGTAGGTTTTCACCACTGCGCTGCACACGATCCTTCAACTGGGCACGAAAAACGTGTTCCGGGTGCGCGTCACCATATCTGGCCTCTAACGCCTCAACGAGCTGCTCGTAGGTAACATTATTGCCGAGAGCCTCTAACACAGTTAAGGCCTGGTCACGAAGGGCCAAAGTAAGCGCGGTCATGGCCTGGCCTGTTGTCCACCCATTTGCTTCCATGACAGCTTCAAATTGAATTTTGTATGCTGACCAGGAAGATGTTCCGTCGAAGGGTGGCACTTTAAACCCGCGCACGGAAGGTGCAGCAACTATCGAATCCGTAGTCCGATCTCCAGCTTTCAGAACTCCAACCGCTTTTCTTATATCAGCGATCTGGACTTCGGCCTCGGAGATACGATTTTCATGTACCTGAACAGTCTCCTTCATGGCTTTGATGTCCTTGCCAAATGTCGCGTGTAGATCTTTCAAAAGGAGAACCTGCTCCTCTTTATCACGCTGAAGCTGCTCTTGCAGGCGGCGGGTCTGTTCTTTCTGTTGGTGGGCCTGTTCTTCCTGTCGGCGAGCTTGCTCCTCTTTGTCCTGTTGCAGCTGTTCCTGTAGGCGGCGGGCTTGTTCTTCCTGTCGACGGGCCTGTTCTTCCTGCCGGCGAGCTTGCTCCTCTTTGTCCTACTGCAGCTGTTCCTGTAGGCGGCGGGCCTGTTCCTCCGTTCGGCGGGCCTGTTCTTCCTATCGGCGGGCCTGCTCCTGCAGCATCACCATTAGCGCAGAAAAATCCATGGCTGGTGATGCTGTAGGAACACCAGACGCTTGCGAGACTGGCTCCATCGTTGGCTGATTACCCCCAGGTGTCTGTCTAGAAGTTCCTCCTCTTGCTGGCGCTGACTCCTGGTACGGATACCTTCCGTATCCTCCTTCAGTAAAACTGGCATAATTTATCCCTTACTTCTGACACCAAATGTTACGAGCTGGGGTTCGGGATAAATCAATTCAAACCAATTTACCAAAACACACAACACAGTTTAATTTAATAAACACAAATATCGCAACTACAAGAAACGTCACTTGGAATTACTTGTTTCGCTTGTACTGTATCACTCGAATCGTATTCGCTCGCTTCCGAAATCGAACTGCTTGTCGGCCCGACAATCCGCTATTTGTATCCCGAGCAGAACATTCTCGAACATTCGACACTGCCGCAGCGTAGAAGCTTCTAGTAACTTCCATTGAACTGTTTAATCCGACTATTCGACAATAGATGGCAGTAGCGTATACGTACAATTTCGTGTAGTACTTGCTACTTGATAACAGATGGCGTTAGCGTGTCATTTCTAGTAGTTTCCAACACTGCCCCGTCCTTAGATGGAATAAGCGTGATGTTTCTAGACTTTTCGATTTACGTCACACTGCCCCTTTCTGAGACGGAGTTAGCATGATGCTTCTAGACTTACGATCTACGTAACAATATTATATGTCCCAAAAGTATAGTACAGCTGGAGACCTGAGATAAATAATTCCTAGTCTACATTCCGTCGGTGTAGGTAGTTAACTAAATGTAAACAATCTTGGCATGTCTTCTAATCTAAAGACTGGCTAAAAAAATTATCTAAAAATGTTTACAATTAGATATTTACTTAAATCAAAGTTAGGTAATAAACTAAATTTAAATCACTTTGAAAGCAACATTCACAAGAACAAGCACAACTCAGAATAGCAAAGAGAATTAAACACGCAAATAGTCGTACGGCACAGTCTTAGCGTCGCTGCTGTCTGACACTCTTGCGATTGAACGAGAGCGACGGTAACAAAACTAACTCATAACGATAAAATTTACGATAGCGTAGATTTTAACGTTACACATGTTTAACGATAAAATGTTCTAGATATAACGTTAAATATTGTAACGTTATTTATTGGATAACGATATCTGCATGAAAAGGCTGTAACGATACCATATTTTTAACGGTATTTCAAGCCCTGCATTAAATATTAATATTACAATAAAATATGAGGCGCCTTTTATTTTCTCATAGTGGGTGATGAAAAGTAGAGTGTATCACTCGGGCGCAAAATATATTTTTGGCTCGGGCGACGTACTTTGAATCCCTCGCTACGTTCAGGATTCTACTAAAGAATCCCTCGCTACGCTCGGGATTCTACTCTAGAATCCCTCACTTCGCTCTGGATTCAAAAAAAGCGCCCTCGCCGTAAAAATATTATTTTGCTCCCTTATGATACAATCTACTATAAAGTGCGCGCGTAACCGCGCGTCAAGATTTTTCTGCAGTGAACTCGCTTACAACGCCGGCTTATGAAGTAAATCAATTTCTATACAAGATCATCTCGTCATGACGTCACTTCAGGTCACGTGCCACACATTTTTTAGAGGCCTTGGCAAGCCACTAGACGTCGGGTTATCCGAACGAACTGGAGTAGCATAGCAATATCGTCCTTTCGTTGAATTTCGTAAGTGTTCGGGCCCTTCCCCCGCCCCCTTGAGCCCCGCCCGCTCGACGCGACAGTACTTTGTCATTTTAAATGTTTGTTTGACCATTGACGTCAATAGAATTATAACCTTATAACAAACCTTTTATTTTGTTGATATTTGTGGTTAATTAGCATTTATTTCGTTGTATTCATATAAGTTATTAGTGTAGTAACGCACGATAAGAATTTGATAATTGTGAGTTTGTTGTGAAATTGTGCGTTCGCAATTAGTAATTTGTGGTAAGTCCTAAGTTTTGAAACTAAGAAACACGTAATTAGGTTAGGTCATAATTCATTATTGTGTGATACTTTTCCACAAATTACAACATTATCTATACTATAATATACTATAATAATATTATAAAGCTGAAGACTTTGTTTGTTTGTTTGTTTGATTGAACGCGCTAATCTCAGGAACTACTGTTCCGAATTGAAAAAATACTTTTGTGTTGGGTAGCTTATTTATCGAGGAAGGCTATAGGCTATATAACACCACGCTGCAACCAAGAGGAGCGGAGCAGTAATGAAAAATGTTGCAAAAACGGGGAAAATCGCACGGGTAGGCGATTCGACGCGACAGGAAGGGTCGGGGGAACAAGAAATTTAACGCGGACGAAGTCGCGGGCAGAAGCTAGTGTAGTATATTTTTGACACTTCCCGTTACAGTTGCATCCGCGGAGAGGTCGTTTTCGGCTTTGAAGCGAATTCATACGTACATGCGTAATTCTCAAAAACAAGAACGATTATCTGATCTGGCCATTTTTTCTATAGAAAAACATTTATTGTTAAAAATTAAGAATCACCTCGGCTTTTATGATAATGTCTTAGCGCACTTTGTACTAAAGAATAGACGAATAGCTTTAGAGTATAAGTAGTATTATAAGTGGAATAAGTCAGTAGTCTTGTAGTTAAGTAGTTTTTTCTAGTAGACATCATACGTCAACATCATCACACTGATCACACCACAAACGGCTTTTTTCAAAGCCGCTTTTATTATACTTGCAAGACACTGTTTCAATCACCAGTGCTTACACGTATAGTAAAGGTGGATTGAAGACATCTGCTTGTAGAAGACTGAAGCCAGGAAGTCAGTCACAGATTTTAAGTAACTGGACTACGTGCGCCACGTCCGGCCTAGGTAAGCATTTTTTTTGCCCCGGCTTACCTCTCTAATAAAATCACCCTTCGCCACTGGTAGATCCTCAGTGTTTTGGAAATTATCTCAGTTTTTACTTTAATCCTCGAAATCTACAGTTTTTTTTGCTTAAGATGCTAGTTGCCATCTATTTTATTTGCTACGCAGTAGTCCGTGCACTCAGTCAGCTTCAGTAAAACCTACTTGAACCTACTATCGTCGAACCGGAGGTCATCAATCGATTTATTTCATAGATGATGTGTTCATGCCATCTAGTGAGCAATACGAGCGACGCTACAACAACCTGCGGACGGGCTGGCGATGGGCGACATCTACCAGTGTGGTACCTATGAAATATGATGTGCAAGCTTGCAGTAATAGCTAGCAAGTAGTTTCCGCGACTCCGACTGTACCTTGAGTTTCTGCCTCGTAAGATAACACGGCATCCTGACCTGAGGTTCCGGGATGTGACAGCTCCTCATCCTCTGCTGCTCGTACAGCATCCTTCAGTTGATTGTAATTTCTAGCTGCTATAATAGTACTAAGTCGACGATTTCTCAGTCCATCAAAAAATCTTTTAACTACTAACCTTTCGTTGATTGGACTTAGTATCTCGGCGGCTGTCTGGTTTCCGTCAGCTTGCGCTATGGTAAGGGAGGTAAACAAATCTCCTAACCTCTCTCCGTATTCGCCTATAGTCAAGTTGTTTTGACTTATATTATTAATCTGTGTCATTAATGAGTTGGAAGATTTTTTTGTCAGCAGATAAGTTTGAATATCTTTTACTAACCCAGAAACAGATTCGTAACTTTCTTTTAGTTTTAATCTCGCTATTTTTGACAGACGAGTCTTTAACACAAATGAAACTAGCAATTTCTTACAGCCTTCTTCTTTCAAGCAACTTTCATACATCTCTATACCTTCGATTATAATCTCTACTGTTTTTTCCTTTCCGTCCATAACTGGAATCAAAGTACTAGCCGTTTTTAAACTAAAACTCTCCATTTTGTATGTTGTCTTATTTTCCTCTATATCTAAAAATTCGTCGGACGAACTTTCTGAAATATCTGTTACCTCTTTATAACCCAAGATTTTACTATAAATTTTCTCAATTTCGTTAGGCACCGCACCGCACCGTACCGCACCGTACCGCACCGCACCGTTCAGGGAGACTCGCGCTTCAATCGTTCCCGTTTAGATAGATGCTCACATTTGTTCCGTATCCTTCATTCATTCGCGCCCTATAAAACCCCATGTTTTTGATTTATAGCCTCTTCCAGTGGTCTCGAACCTACCGATTTTTCGGTATTTCTATCGATATGGGCTCTGTTCTACCGAAATACCGAAATATAACGAATATTCTACGATTTCACAGTACACATGGAAAGTCTTCCGATTTTTCTACCGATTTTACACTTTTAAGTTGGCAACCCTTTTCATTTATGTTTAATGCTACGGGGAAGCCCTCAATAGTATGGACCTAGTGCAGAATGTAATTCATATATTTTGGGGAATACCCTTGTGTCCTACAATTCGATGTTATAAGGGGCTTCCCGCTCGGCAATTTACCTGTATAGTCTATATAAACACGGTTTTATTTTTTCATTAATTTTCTTAATTTTGAAAAGAAAGTACCTAACCTAAAGAGTGCCTACAAAATCAGATAATTAAGTTAATATGTCGTCTGACGAGGAGCCAAGTACAAGTGCGAGTGTAAGAAGAAAAAAATATCTACTTACAATATTATAGAAAAGAATGGGAAGAAGAATTTCCAGGTTGGCTGCAAGATAGTCGTAAAGGCGAAAGCTATGCCTATTGTAAGAGTTGTAATAAAGATATCAACATAACATCAGGAAAAGACGCTTTAAAGAAACATAGTTCTTCACAAGCACACTCAGTATCATCAAAGAATATAAAATTACAACCAAAGATATCATCATTTACTGTGACCAAAACTCAAAAATCTGATGTACTGGTTAAGCAAGGTAATTTTTTTTAAGTTATTTATTTTACTACTTACATTGTTATATTATTTTGTTTTCTACTTATCGGTTTATAAAAGCAGTGGATATAATTATACCCATCTTCTATACTATTATATACTATTATAATATTATAAAGCTGAAGAGTTTGTTTGTTTGATTGAACGAGCTAATCTCAGGAACTGCTGGTCCGAATTGAAAAATTCTTTTTGTGTTGGGTAGTCCATTTATCGAGAAAGGTTATAAGCTATATAACATCACGCTACAACTAAGAGGAGCGGAGCAGTAATGAAAAATGTTGCTAAAACGGGGAAAATTTATTCCTTTGAGAGTTTCCGTTGCGTGCGCTGCGTAAACGGTTAAAGTAACGCAAAAATCATGTATGACGGAATTGATCCTTTTAAAAAGTTCTAAGAAAAAGTCCGCAAGAGCATATGTCTATCTTTTAAGGTTGACGCACTATAACTCAAAAGGAGCGAGCAGCAACGAAAAATGGACGAAAACTAGCAGGCAAATCGATGCGACGGGAAGGGTCAGGGGAGCAAACATTTGACGCGGACGAAGTCGCGGGCAGAAGCTAGTTAGGGTATAATTCGCTACTAGATATACCAACATAAATTCTTTATTTTTAATTTCAGGTGAAATAAGATCAGCCTCGTTTGTTGCTGAACACAATCTACCATTATTTAATATGGAGCACCTACCGAAGTTGATGCAAGCCGTTTGTCCTGATTAAAAAATAGCAAAGGAAATAAAATGCTCTTCGACCATTTTAGAGCCACCCCTGCCCTACAGGTAATGCTTGGGCTACCACCTCTACACCTGATCGTGCGGGAGGAGGCTGCCCTGGCTGCCCTGGCTGCCCTAGGACTGAACATAGCAGGGACCCTAAGCAATGACTCGAGGGTCAAGCACTCACGCATTAGGGACGATGCGATCAAGCGACAACCAATGATGGCATCACCCTGCGATAAAACCCCAAAACTACACTTCTTTCAAAAGCACTACGACGTTATACTCACAGAAGAACAAAACGACCACTCGGGCCCGGAGGAGCTAAGAGTCTACACTGATGGCTCAAAGACCTCCTCTGGAACCGGAGCCGGAGTTTTCTCACACGACCTAAACATAAAAATATCCAACCCACTGGGAATGCTCAACACCGTCTACCAGGCGGAATGCGTGGGCATCATACAGGCGGCGTATGCCATAGAAGCCAGAAGAGTTACGGACACCCATATACGTATACTCTCCGACAGCGCCTCAGTCCTCCAATCCCTAGCCAAACAATACATAACCTCGAGCCTTACACTAGAATGTCATAATGCATTAGAACGGGTAACAGTTTCTAATCGCAACAAAGTGACACTGCAATGGATAAAAGGACACAGTGGATCACTAGGCAATGATGCGGCTGACGAACTGGCCAGAAAGGCATCCAGCGCGTCAATCTGCGGCCCCGAGCCCATCGTGCCCATCCCCTTCAACCAGCTACGCAGGTGGCTGCAGGAATTTACCCACACACAAGCGGAGAGCTGGTGGACCTCGGCACCAGGCTGCAGGCAGTCCAGGGAAGCTATGCCATCCCCGGATGGCAGGCTAACCAGACGTCTGCTACGCCTGGACAGGGATGGCCTGCGTCTGATGACGGGCACCATCACAGGACACTGCCCGCTAAACAAACACTTTTACACAATAGGCATAACGGACAGCCCCCTGTGCAGGGCCTGCATGGAAGCTGAGGAAACCGTTGCGCATGTACTCTTCGAATGTACAGGCGTCACCCAGATTAGGACAGATACCCTCGGGACACCCAAATCTTACACAGACGTTCTTAGTAGACCAGGAGACATTATAAACTTCTGGAGGGAGGTGGGCTGGTTGGAGTAATACCGACGGCCGCCATGGCCCACGCACAATGGTCCACTCAAAGGATTAAGTGCGGAAACCAAAACCCCATAACATAGAACATGCTCTTCGACCAAAACTCATGACATAATTGACCATATTATAGGTATAGAAAGTTTCAATAATTTATGTGAAGATCTAGGGCAAACTAAGTTTTCGCTTATTATTGACGAGTCCACTGATCTTAGTACAGCCAAACACTTGTGCTTAGTTGTGAGATATGCGAAAATTAATCATATTAAAGATTGTTTTTTAGCTCTTATTCCATTAGAAGAAGCTAATGCAGCAACCTTATTTGAACACATTGCAAACTTTTTTAGAAGCAATAATATTCCATATAAAAATAATCTAATAGGTTTTGCATCTGATGGGGCAAACGTAATGATGGGACGTAATAATTCTGTTGTAACATTGCTGCAAAATGAAATTCCCAATATTTTTATAATTAAATGCGCCTGCCATTCGTTTCATCTTTGCGCGTCGTATGCTTGTACCAAATTGCCACGCTATAAAGAGGATCTTGTAAGAGACATTTACAACTACTTTTCTTCTAGCCGAAAAAGAGTGGCAGAGTTTAAAAACTTTCAAATGTTTTGCGACTTAACAGTACATAAAATACTTCACCCCTCTCAAACACGCTGGTTATCAGTACATGCAGCAGTGAAGAGAATATTGGAACAACTCTCTGCTCTAAAATTATTTTTTATAGACCAAATCTCTAACAATGATCATCTTTTAGCTGCAGAACATATATTACAGAAGCTCCAAGATCCCACTACGATATTATTTTTAGAATTTTTAGATTTTGTATTGCCATTATTTACCCATTTAAATAAAGAAATGCAAGCAGAACACCCGAAAATTCATAATTTATATGAAAAAATATCTGGAACATTAAAAACTATTTATGATTGTTTTTTAAAAAGAGAATATTTAACTAGCACTCCAATCGAAAATGTTGATATTATGAATCCCAGAAATTTTATGGATATTGATGCCGTATACTATGATGCTGCTGCGTTTAGTACACTATTAAGTAGTTCAGAAAATCTAACCTCAGATCAAGTAAATTTGTTTAAATGCAGATGCCTAGATTTTCATGTCGAAGCTTGTAAGCAAATAACCACGCGGTTTCCATTAAAAAATAACCCAATAAAAACTTAGACATAATTGATCCAAAAAATGTTAAAATTGGCAAAACTGCTTCGATAGTTCCTGTGAGTAGGCTCTTTCCCAATATTGTTCACAGCAATGATTTCCAGGAAATTGGTACAGAGTGGCGCATTTTAAGAAATTGTGAACAAATCAAAACATGTCCTGATGATGTAGAACTATTTTGGGATGAAGTAAGTTTACTAAAGCGATGAAACTCAAATGTTTCCTTTGTTATCTAATTTCATCTTTAATATTTTATCACTTCCCCATTCATCCGCTAACGTTGAACGCATATTTTCACATATTAATCTTTGAAAACAAAGCAGCGAAATAGGCTGTCTACTGAATCAATCACTGGTCTATTACATTCAAAACGACGACTCTTTAATACAGCTAATTGTTATAATCTTGAAATCAATTCGAAGATGACTGCGGCTATGGCCAAAGAATATTGGTATCATAAATAATTATACTTAAGTATGATTGTTATAAATTAGTCTGTAAGTTTTTTTAAATAAATAAACGAATTTGATTGTCTTTTTTTTTTGTAATTTACCGATTCTGGGTACAAATATACCGTTTTTAGCTGGCAATTCTACCGATCTCGCTCTATGACGTTCGAGACCACTGGCCTCTTCTCTCGCGAGCCGCCACCTACTAAACAACCATTATATAAATGATTTTGTTGAGAATACAAAAATTGTACGGCATCTTGTCGCATCATTGAAGAAACCCTTGATCCTGCACACACGTGCACACAGCCTGCACAGATGATTTTTTTTTCGATCGATGTCCGTTTTGCCGACATTCTGTTTTTCTTACTGGGAATCCCCGCTTTGAGTTTCGAAAGTGTTGCAATACTAGCTTTTAAATATTACCAATTTTATTTGACATAATGTATCTTTATAAGTTTTGATATTTAATTTGACTAAAACTTTGATAATTGGGCATTTTCATTTAAAAGTGCCCCCGTTGGAAAACTAATGGGTTTTCCTAAACATTCATTTTCCAATGAATTGAGGTTTTCCTAATATTCTTTATAGTCTGATGTACTGCAAATTATGCTTTATTTACGATAGATTGCCTAAATATTAGTAAAAAATGAAAATTAAGTGGACACTATAGCTAATTGGAGGTCAGTTTGGTGACAATAAATAACGGCTGTAAACTTAAAAACAATAAGCTTATTACTTTACTTTCGCTTTTGATTTGTTAAAAACATTTTAATTTATCAGAAAAAAGACATGTTATACTAAAATATGATACGTAATTACTTATAATTAAGTTTTAGTTTCGGTTTTGTGACAATTGATGCCATTGCGATTACAGTTTTGTTTGTAATTTTTAGTTGAGTTATCAGTTATTCAAATTATAATTTGTATTTAATATAGTAATTTATTTGAAAAATATTTAACGAGAAAAATATGACGTAAATGTTAAAGTAAAATCAGCAACAATAAATCAAACCGACATTCAAACTGGGACAGTCACCAAACTTAAGCTTAAGCTGAGGCTACATGAGTTACTAAATTAGGAATAAAAGTCATGTTTATTAACATTTATTTGTTCTGTTTGTGTTATTTGTAACTTCTTTTTTACTGACTGTTACAAGACTGTTATGCTTCTCGTAAAACGTTTACATTTGTTTACAAGTTTGTTTTTTCTTCGCAGCCTTTGTATGAATTTTGTATCTATCCGATTTAGATTTTCGTCTTCTTTTTGTAAAGCACTACCGGGTATTGAATTTATATCTTGAGAAATGTGTTTTTTGGTTGTCTTTTGTTTCTTCCTGTTATTCCTTTTTTAATTTCTCCAATTTTCTCTTCTTATGTTTGCTCCTTCTTGTGTGAGTTCTGATTTTTTTTCTTGAACTTAACTTTAACTAGATTTTGTTTTCTTTGTCTTTCAAAATTGACAAGTTTCTCTCTATATCGTTGAAGTTTGTTAAAACTACCTGAAAAAACCAAGAGCAGATAACGATCCATGTAGACCCAGTTTCTTGCGTCGGTTTGCTGACATTAGCAGTCCGGCCTATACGTGACGGTTCAAAACGTCACAAAACTGACCGTCACATTTTTCTAGTTGAAATGGATAAAAATGCACTGTAATTAATTTAACTGATATATTTCTGTACTAAATAGATAAAGATATTACTTAAACAATATGTTAGTCGATCAAAAATAGACGAAGAGTAAGTTACAACGTGTAATAACGTAAAAGGCTTCAAACCTGACTGAAGAAACTGTGACCAACCGCCGGCGCCAACAAAACACCTTTCTCACTGAAATATTTTGACGAAATGGCAGATTCCAAAACGGCAGCTAGGATCCTTTGCAGATTTTGTTTCCATTTTTAATAAACCGAATCGTTTAATTAGAAAAAATACTTCGATTTGGACCGTCACAATACTGACATGTCCGGTCGGCTCCAATTTTGATAATTTTCCAAAAATCAATTTCACGCCTATAATAATAGAGTTTTATTTACGATTTAATCTTATGTGATGAAAATAATAGTTCTACTACACGTAAACCATAACTTAACAATGTGTTCGTAAGAAATATTGCCGGTAATTCGGTTTGTTTGTAGTAAGTACGCACTGGGACAAGCGAAAAACTGCTACCTTTGGTATTTTACTAGACCATAATTTTATTAATTTAAGCTTAATAAATATTTTTTTTATTAGAAAATGAACCTACTTCATTCAGATTCGAAATGTTTCATAAAAGAATAATTATGTATTCATATGAAGTCACAATACAGATTTTAAAACTTGGGACAGAGCAAAATTGAGGGGGGCACGTTTTTGTGAAAATGCCCAATTACATGATTTTTCTTGTTTTTAATTCCTTCTCTAAAATGTATCCTATTTATTACCATCATCATGAAATAATTTTTTAATTTGATATTTACAGTTTACAGTTTTCTACAGTTTTTTTTCTGGCATATCTACAGTTTAGCGGTTTAGCTCTATGCTGAGGTTGGCAGCACTGGTTCGGCTTTTCTGTTTTAGAGCTGGCAACCCTACCAGTGGACATTACGCTATTTTGACGTAGCAAACGATTGAAAAGTAGGGATGTCACATTGTACGTAAAAAATCGATTTTCTATTAATCGGTTTTTCTTTTTACCGAGAAAAATTGATGAATAAATAATCGATTTTTCTTCAGAAAATAATCGTATTTGTTATATTAATGTTAATTTTGTTATATTATTTTCCTAATTTGCCAATTAATTTCAAAATATGCGCCATAAATAGTATATCAATAGGTTTATTAATTAAAAATAAACAACAGAAATAGTAAGTTCTTATAATAATCAACACAAATTAAAGTTTTAGAACAATCAGATTATAAAAGGTTCAAATTAAAATGTTTTTCACATAGATCAACAAAATTAAATAATTCAAAAACTAGAAATCCGTAGGCAACGAGTTCAGGAATAACGGCTTCGGTAAGCGTCTCGATAATACTCGGCTATGGCGCCAGCTTTCGAGAACAATCTCTCTGCTGGACCCGAAGAAGCCGGTACCAATAGGTGCTTACACGCCAATTGTGCGTCTTCTTTTAATCCCATTAGAGGCGCAGCTATGTACAAGCTTACTTCGGATGTCTGACTGTGACTTTGACTGGTTCTCATAGTCTCCAACAACAGCTTGTTGTAGGTTTCCCAAATGTCATCACTACCGACATCATCAGCGGCTGAAGTTATTGACAGTGGGCAATGCTCAGCTTTTCGGTTTTCTTCAATGGATCGTCTTATGTAGTTTGTAGTTCTTGCCAAAGATGAACCGTCACAAAGGTGTAATTTTTTTAAACTAAGATCTAAAAATGTTGCAAAGTTGCAGATGAAAAATCAGTAATAATTGATTGACTAATGATAAACAAATTGATTATTAATCGATTATTCTTAAAAATAAAATCACGTATTAAAATCGATTTTTACTAAAAAAAATCGAGATTTAATCGATTTTTTCCATAATCAATTATTTTTTCACATCCTTATTGAAAAGTAAGATGGCGATGTGATATTGTGATTAAAGATTTGATGATTACAAAGAATCGCAACGTGTTAATTTGTTTGTATACGAACTAGGAAATATTATTAAATAAAAACGTCGTACAAATAAATAAACAGAGCGATGGGTTCTAAGAAACATAAGAAGGACTCAAAGAAGAAGAAGCACAGGAGTCGTTCTCGATCGCCTTTGGAAAACGAGGAAGCTCAACGTGATCGTACTGAGCGCACTGAACGTAAAAGACATCGCAAACACAAGGATCGCAAGCGAGACCGCTCCCCAGACGGTTAGTTGCAGTTTTTAATTTTCTAGAATGAGATACGCCAGGTACCGATGATTATTTCCTATTTTTCTACCAACCATTTTTGTTTGATTGACTTGAAAATTTGTTGTTTTTGTTAATAATATTTTCACAAATTAATATGGAAATCATGAATGGTGTCGGCGGTATCCCCATTTGACAAAATAATGGCATTGTTTGCTCGTTATTTCAGACTCGGTGGCATTCGAGTAGTTCCACCGCGTCCCTGTGCTGCTGGCTTCAGGTAGGTATTGTACGGAGCTGTGTGGAGTGGTGCCACTGTGGACACCAAGTAACAGAGCCTAATGCCACGGATTTATGTGAATATTACAAGCACTACAACGTTGATGTTTACTGAGTCAAGTGATTCATTGTGGAATCAGTTTGTGGGTAGAAGAAACCCATATAATACAAACATACATAAACGAAATAAAAAGGCCACCGGTAAAGCTGAAACATTGAAAGCCACATGCTACAGCAGATATATCTATCTTTAATGCTGAATGAATTGCTGTTTTTCTTATTGTCTGTCTGATATTATCCAATACTTATATTACAAATGTCTGAGCCTTTTAGTAAATCGTTAATATATCACACTTAGCGCACTTAGCTCAGATCTAGTGCAGACTGGATTAAAACAAGTCAGCTATTTTGATGTCTTTTTTTTTTCAAAACTTTATTTTTAATAACATCACAAAATATTTAAACTACTTAACTGATCATTTACACCAAAAACCAAACACAAAAAAAAAGAAAATGGGAAACCTAAATAAAACTAAATTCTTATTGAGAAGGTACAATAATAAGTATTGTACAAATCATATAAAAAATGATTTATAGCCAAATATAATGGGACTAATTGTGGGATGAAATGTTACTATCCAAATAAAGCTCTACATGACACATGCAATATGAAAATTGTACTTCAGTATACTGATCATGGACATCAGTTTAAAGTACGTTAAATATATATTTGACAATGTGACTCAATTAACTCAATCGCCAACCTGCCTGCCAAGCGTGGCGATTATGGCAAAGACCCCCAAATTGTGGGAGGCCTATACCCAGCAGTAGATGTCTTTTGGCTCCAATGATGATGATGACTCCATTGTGACGACATCAACACAAAGCATGAAAAGAGCTATTCTGTCTCTGATCCAGGTCCAGCATTTGCACATCTGTTTAGATGTGGTGTGGTTAGTTGGTTCTTAAGCTAATTCATTGGCAAGCCCTAGTAATCTCTTATACCATAAGTAGGTTCTGTTTACTTCTTCCTTTACCATGGGCATCTTTAAGTATTCGTTGATTTTGGAGTTTCTCACAAACCACCCTGCGCCTGATACTGATCATAAGGCTATGTTTTGGAATCTCTGTATATCTCTGCATGTCTATGTTGGAGTTACTGGCAGAACCCCATAGTTCTATACCGTAAGTACCGTAGGGCCATACTGGTTTTATGATGGCTTAATAGTAGTTTGTTGTATGGAGATAGCTGTGATTTGCATCCCAATAGCCAAAAGGTCTGGTATAATATGGTTGCCTCTTTTTTTGTTTACCTTGATGTGGTTGGCCCATTTTAATCTTCGGTTTATATGTAGACCCAAATATTTTACAGTCATTGTTGGTAGTTGCTTTCCTTCCATATAGACTGGTGTACATTCTCCTTTTCTTAGGGTAAAGGTTGCCTGCACAGATTTGCTTACACTATTGACTGGCCTGTTAGTCTAGTGGTTAGTTACTCTGACTGCTAAGACTGAGGTTGTGGGTTCGATTCCCACCCATGACAAAGCTTTGTGTGATGAGCACAATCATTTGTTCTGTATCTGGGTGTAATTTATCTATAATATGTATGTACTAGCTTCAGCCCGCGGCTTCGCCCGCCTGGGTGTCGAAATATTCACCATTTCAACCCCCCATTTCACCCTCCCAGGAATGGAATTTCGAAAAACCCTTTCTTAGTGGATACCTACTCCTCACAAAGAACACACCCTCCAAATTTCATGTCTCTAGGACCAGCGGTTTAGGCTGTGCCTTGATATATAAGTCCGTCAGTCAGTCACTCAGGACTTTGAATTTTATATATATAGATTTAGAAATATATAAGTATGTTTATCAGTTGTCTGGTTATCATAGTACAAGCTCTGCCTAGTTTGGGATCAGATAACAGTGTGTTGGTTGTCCTAAGATATTATTTATTTATTTAGAATCAAGTCGGTAGATATGTTGACTTCGGCACTGATGTGGGTTCGCTAATTTACCACAAATTCTGCTGTCCTCACAATATTTTAACAAAATACTTAAAATTATTCAATAATGCTTCTTCTTTGTTTTCCATGAAACATTTTTCGTTAAATGGATTTTGCAAAATAAAAATAAACAAAAGTCAAAGAATATTCAAACTAGGCAGAGATTCAGCGCTTTTTGTACATCAAAATTACATAAAACAGTCCCCCAAAATTTCCACCTTTCATCACTACTACTTCCCAGCTAAATCACTAGCTTTAGTTAGGGAAGAAGTATCGCAACAAACTCCCCTCAGCATGAGGACACACGGAGCTGGTCTCCACATTGCTCTGACATCTGGTTGTATTCTTTTTCTTAGATCAATAATTGCATTCTTAAACACAGCAGGATACTAAAATTACTGACAGGTTTGTATTAAGGGTACTCTTGATGACAGGGTATAGTCAATTGGGAACATTTTAAATTTTAAATGCAGAACCAAGTTAGTTTTATTAACTATGGTTAAAGCTAATTGAAGACTATGTCTATTATTTAATAATTAAAATTATGAGTTTTCGCTGCTGAGGTAGGCCACAGAAAAGGTGGGGTAACAATCTGATAAGGTTTATAGGGCCAGTATATCGCAAGATTACGCAAAAGACAGGTTTGGAAGGAAAATGGGGAGGTCTTTACCCAGCAGTGCGACACAGTACAGGTTAACAAAAAAAGAGTTTTGAAAGGCTTTGTGAACTAATCCAGCGCGACACATTCATCAGATTATTGAGTAAGTTTTCATTGAAGTAATCCAAATAGAAAATAATCCATATCATGTTGTAGCGACATTTCTGTGTTGACGTATGCGTGTGTGGAGCTTAGCTGCACGTGTATAAAGTGTCTGTCTCGGTTGTTATAGTTGAGGAGGTGCCGGTGGAGGCGCAGGCGGCGGCCCGCGCAGCCAGCCGCAGCAGCAGCGAGGGCCGCGACCGGCGCGCGCGCGAACTGCACCGCGCGCAGAAGGACAAGGATGACGCTGACAATCACAGGTAGTTGAAACAGTTGAAACTGAACCTTGAATTTTATCCTAACTATACTATTTGGTCTCCCTTGAATTAGCTTACCTTCATAATCCCCTGATCTTATTCCAATTGTTTCTCAAAATCATTCATTTGTTATTCATTTCGTTTGGGGTTTGCACAACATAACTGGTTCATTCCGTCATCTCAGTAGTGACTCCCGTTTAGAAAATTACTCTCTCAATTTATCTAATCCATTGCTAACTCTAATAGGCATAATTGCCGAACACCTTACCAATTGATTGCATATTAACCTTCTTGTTTGTTGTGATAGAGAGAAGAGCTCCGAGAGCTCGCGCACGGCAGAGCACACGGCGTCGCCATCGTCGGTGGGCGGCGCGGCGCAGGAGAGCCTGTCGGTGGACGAGACCAACAAGCTGCGCGCGAAGCTCGGCCTCAAGCCGCTGGAGCGCGCTGAGAAGCCTGGAGGTACAGTCGAGTCTATATCTTCGCCAGTTTTCAAATTCTTTTCTTTATCAAGTTAAGTAAAAAGGATCAAAAAGCCATACAAACACCTGTGACCGATGTCGAGTTGATATCAACTTAAATCTTTATTTTTATTTTGGCCAATATAATATGTTATTACAATTGGTGAGATTCAGTCAGTGTTGCAAGATTTATTTTTGTTGTACTCTTTTATATTTGTTTATGTATTATCAACGATTTTGTGGAACAATGAAGGTGTTTAACACCAAAGTAATTAGAAAAAAAAAAACTCGTATATTCCCACCGTATGTATGAGCTGTTCCTAATTAATTGGGATATGAAAACAGCCATAATAAACAAAATACAGCCAAATACTTTAACCTAAAGGCTTCCAGTCTAACCGGATGCAGCAGAGTACTAGTATTTAACATGGTGAAAGCAAATACAGCGAGCATTTGTTAGAGAGTCACATTCATTACGATTGACTGTGATGAAAAGTGTGTGACTGTGTCAGTGTGTTTCTAAATAAAATGTTTTACCACCTAAGCATATACATTGTGGAATGCAATAAAGTATTGAGTATTGAAAGATAATAATCATACTCAGTTTAGTTCCTTGATAATCAACTTTTTTTAAAAATAAATTTCACTGTCTGCCACTTTTTTTTTTTTTTTTTCATCATAAATCATCAAATGACTTCTCCCGCTCTGGGCGGAGCGGGAGGGCGTGTCAGACTTTTACTGACTAAAACCCACCCGTGTTCCATCAGTTGCCCATGTGCCAGGGTCACGGTATCTCTTTCGAACAATCACGCGACCCCGGCAGACTGTCTGCCACTTGGCGTTTCCCTTGTGTCGTGAGTGTCACATTCAAACACAAATCTAAGATACTTGAATAAGTAATTGTGTGACGTGTTGCAGAGGATGGCAAGATAAAGGATGACTTGGGCGAGTTCTACCACAAGCCGGCCGCCAACATCGCGCAGCAGAAGAAGTCGGAGAAGATCCGCGAGAAGTTGCAGGTGCACAAGGAGAAGAGGAAAATTGAACAGAAGTCAGTATTTTTGAGATAGAAATAATAAACAGCTTAATATGCACTACTCACCCGCCACACTCACACATAGATTACCATTCCTGAATCTAAAAAAAAAAACTATAAATTCACTATGAGGTCAACAGTTCATGCATAACAGCTACACTATTATAAAAACAAAATTTTAAGTATTTTAAAACAACTAGAATCTTCAAGAACATTAAGTGAGCTCTCAGACTGTCTCATACAAAATTATATAAATCCTTTTCAAAGAGCATGTAAATATGTCTTTGCTTGTTTTCTGCCACTCGCAACTGTAATAATGCCATGTCCCATAGTTGAAGTTTTTCTGCTGAAATTATGTTGGATATGCTTCAGTGACATGACTACCTAACCATACCTTTAAATATTTTTTTTTTATCTTTAAAAAGCTGCTATATTATCTCTCCACTATCTTTGGTTGGCAGAGCATGCCTAAGGCATTAAGTCTGTAACTCAATATAAGATGAGTGGTGGCGCAGGTTGCAGACGAGGCTGTTGGGCGAGGAGTCGGACGAGGACGACGCGGCCGCCTGGGTGAAGCGCTCGCGAGACATCGACAAGCAGAAGCGAGAAGCTGCTAAGAGGGTATGCATCACTTGTCACCCGCCACAACTATTCCGCTAGCCACCTATCACATAAAATTTACTGTCCAAATAAAATTGTAAATTTCAATTAGACCATTATAAATTAAGAAAAACTAAATAATGCGTGTCTTGCTTGTTATACGTGCCCTACGTGCGCAGGCTGTCACTTACATGTAGGAGCGAGTGGAGGGCTTGTATAAGCAAGACAGGGCGTGCGACATCATTGCATTTTACATAAACATTTTGTCATACAATATGGAAATCACATATGTACAATAAATGAAACCACAAGTCATACTAGTCCACGGGAGTGTAGGAAAATTAAATAGGTATTTACTTAAAACCGTAATTTATGAAAATTTTTATATCAAAATAAATGTAGTAATAATAAACACTCTGTTTAGAGAAATATGTTTCAAATCAATTCAAATGTTTATTTAAAAGAAATACTTCGTCAGCGTTTTGAAAGTTTTCACTGTGCTTTTTAATATTCAAGAATTCTAGTTCATTGAATCATTTGAAAAGAAGACTTGGAAATAAATGTATGTAGATGATGTGTACATTTTGGCCATTACCGATATACGTTGCGTTAGTTCTATGCCAAAATAATCACATTTATTATGTTTACTATGAAACTGAAGGAATAGGAAAAAGGGGGATGGATTTGTGTGGAAAACACAACTTCATCCTCCTTTTCAGCTCTTCAGCTTCAACTATATGTTTTGGTTCCGCTAACACTGTGAGTGTCCCGCAGGCGGCGCTGCTGGACGAGATGGACGAGGCGTTCGGCGTGTCGGCGCTAGTGGCGGCCGATGAACATGCCTCGCGCCAGGCGCGCTACGGGCAACGCGAACTGCGCGGGCTGCGCGTCGCGCACGACATCGACGCGGTGAGACACACGCTTGTAAGGTCACACAGCTGCGCTACGGGCAGCGCGAGCTGCGCGTGGCGCACGACATCGACGCGGTGAGACACACGCTTGTAAGGTCACACAGCTGCGCTACGGGCAGCGCGAGCTGCGCGTGGCGCACGACATCGACGCGGTGAGACACACGCTTGTAAGGTCACACAGCTGCGCTACGGGCAGCGCGAGCTGCGCGTGGCGCACGACATCGACGCGGTGAGACACACGCTTGTAAGGTCACACAGCTGCGCTACGGGCAGCGCGAGCTGCGCGTGGCGCACGACATCGACGCGGTGAGACACACGCTTGTAAGGTCACACAGCTGCGCTACGGGCAGCGCGGGCTGCGCGTGGCGCACGACATCGACGCGGTGAGACACACGCTTGTAAGGTCACACAGCTGCGCTACGGGCAGCGCGGGCTGCGCGTGGCGCACGACATCGACGCGGTGAGACACACGCTTGTAAGGTCACACAGCTGCGCTACGGGCAGCGCGAGCTGCGCGTGGCGCACGACATCGACGCGGTGAGACACACGCTTGTAAGGTCACACAGCTGCGCTACGGGCAGCGCGGGCTGCGCGTGGCGCACGACATCGACGCGGTGAGACACACGCTTGTAAGGTCACACAGCTGCGCTACGGGCAGCGCGGGCTGCGCGTGGCGCACGACATCGACGCGGTGAGACACACGCTTGTAAGGTCACACAGCTGCGCTACGGGCAGCGCGAGCTGCGCGTGGCGCACGACATCGACGCGGTGAGACACACGCTTGTAAGGTCACACAGCTGCGCTACGGGCAGCGCGAGCTGCGCGTGGCGCACGACATCGACGCGGTGAGACACACGCTTGTAAGGTCACACAGCTGCGCTACGGGCAGCGCGGGCTGCGCGTGGCGCACGACATCGACGCGGTGAGACACACGCTTGTAAGGTCACACAGCTGCGCTACGGGCAGCGCGGGCTGCGCGTGGCGCACGACATCGACGCGGTGAGACACACGCTTGTAAGGTCACACAGCTGCGCTACGGGCAGCGCGAGCTGCGCGTGGCGCACGACATCGACGCGGTGAGACACACGCTTGTAAGGTCACACAGCTGCGCTACGGGCAGCGCGAGCTGCGCGTGGCGCACGACATCGACGCGGTGAGACACACGCTTGTAAGGTCACACAGCTGCGCTACGGGCAGCGCGGGCTGCGCGTGGCGCACGACATCGACGCGGTGAGACACACGCTTGTAAGGTCACACAGCTGCGCTACGGGCAGCGCGGGCTGCGCGTGGCGCACGACATCGACGCGGTGAGACACACGCTTGTAAGGTCACACAGCTGCGCTACGGGCAGCGCGGGCTGCGCGTGGCGCACGACATCGACGCGGTGAGACACACGCTTGTAAGGTCACACAGCTGCGCTACGGGCAGCGCGAGCTGCGCGTGGCGCACGACATCGACGCGGTGAGACACACGCTTGTAAGGTCACACAGCTGCGCTACGGGCAGCGCGGGCTGCGCGTGGCGCACGACATCGACGCGGTGAGACACACGCTTGTAAGGTCACACAGCTGCGCTACGGGCAGCGCGGGCTGCGCGTGGCGCACGACATCGACGCGGTGAGACACACGCTTGTAAGGTCACACAGCTGCGCTACGGGCAGCGCGGGCTGCGCGTGGCGCACGACATCGACGCGGTGAGACACACGCTTGTAAGGTCACACAGCTGCGCTACGGGCAGCGCGGGCTGCGCGTGGCGCACGACATCGACGCGGTGAGACACACGCTTGTAAGGTCACACAGCTGCGCTACGGGCAGCGCGGGCTGCGCGTGGCGCACGACATCGACGCGGTGAGACACACGCTTGTAAGGTCACACAGCTGCGCTACGGGCAGCGCGGGCTGCGCGTGGCGCACGACATCGACGCGGTGAGACACACGCTTGTAAGGTCACACAGCTGCGCTACGGGCAGCGCGAGCTGCGCGTGGCGCACGACATCGACGCGGTGAGACACACGCTTGTAAGGTCACACAGCTGCGCTACGGGCAGCGCGAGCTGCGCGTGGCGCACGACATCGACGCGGTGAGACACACGCTTGTAAGGTCACACAGCTGCGCTACGGGCAGCGCGAGCTGCGCGTGGCGCACGACATCGACGCGGTGAGACACACGCTTGTAAGGTCACACAGCTGCGCTACGGGCAGCGCGGGCTGCGCGTGGCGCACGACATCGACGCGGTGAGACACACGCTTGTAAGGTCACACAGCTGCGCTACGGGCAGCGCGGGCTGCGCGTGGCGCACGACATCGACGCGGTGAGACACACGCTTGTAAGGTCACACAGCTGCGCTACGGGCAGCGCGGGCTGCGCGTGGCGCACGACATCGACGCGGTGAGACACACGCTTGTAAGGTCACACAGCTGCGCTACGGGCAGCGCGGGCTGCGCGTGGCGCACGACATCGACGCGGTGAGACACACGCTTGTAAGGTCACACAGCTGCGCTACGGGCAGCGCGGGCTGCGCGTGGCGCACGACATCGACGCGGTGAGACACACGCTTGTAAGGTCACACAGCTGCGCTACGGGCAGCGCGAGCTGCGCGTGGCGCACGACATCGACGCGGTGAGACACACGCTTGTAAGGTCACACAGCTGCGCTACGGGCAGCGCGAGCTGCGCGTGGCGCACGACATCGACGCGGTGAGACACACGCTTGTAAGGTCACACAGCTGCGCTACGGGCAGCGCGAGCTGCGCGTGGCGCACGACATCGACGCGGTGAGACACACGCTTGTAAGGTCACACAGCTGCGCTACGGGCAGCGCGAGCTGCGCGTGGCGCACGACATCGACGCGGTGAGACACACGCTTGTAAGGTCACACAGCTGCGCTACGGGCAGCGCGAGCTGCGCGTGGCGCACGACATCGACGCGGTGAGACACACGCTTGTAAGGTCACACAGCTGCGCTACGGGCAGCGCGGGCTGCGCGTGGCGCACGACATCGACGCGGTGAGACACACGCTTGTAAGGTCACACAGCTGCGCTACGGGCAGCGCGGGCTGCGCGTGGCGCACGACATCGACGCGGTGAGACACACGCTTGTAAGGTCACACAGCTGCGCTACGGGCAGCGCGAGCTGCGCGTGGCGCACGACATCGACGCGGTGAGACACACGCTTGTAAGGTCACACAGCTGCGCTACGGGCAGCGCGGGCTGCGCGTGGCGCACGACATCGACGCGGTGAGACACACGCTTGTAAGGTCACACAGCTGCGCTACGGGCAGCGCGGGCTGCGCGTGGCGCACGACATCGACGCGGTGAGACACACGCTTGTAAGGTCACACAGCTGCGCTACGGGCAGCGCGGGCTGCGCGTGGCGCACGACATCGACGCGGTGAGACACACGCTTGTAAGGTCACACAGCTGCGCTACGGGCAGCGCGGGCTGCGCGTGGCGCACGACATCGACGCGGTGAGACACACGCTTGTAAGGTCACACAGCTGCGCTACGGGCAGCGCGGGCTGCGCGTGGCGCACGACATCGACGCGGTGAGACACACGCTTGTAAGGTCACACAGCTGCGCTACGGGCAGCGCGGGCTGCGCGTGGCGCACGACATCGACGCGGTGAGACACACGCTTGTAAGGTCACACAGCTGCGCTACGGGCAGCGCGAGCTGCGCGTGGCGCACGACATCGACGCGGTGAGACACACGCTTGTAAGGTCACACAGCTGCGCTACGGGCAGCGCGAGCTGCGCGTGGCGCACGACATCGACGCGGTGAGACACACGCTTGTAAGGTCACACAGCTGCGCTACGGGCAGCGCGAGCTGCGCGTGGCGCACGACATCGACGCGGTGAGACACACGCTTGTAAGGTCACACAGCTGCGCTACGGGCAGCGCGGGCTGCGCGTGGCGCACGACATCGACGCGGTGAGACACACGCTTGTAAGGTCACACAGCTGCGCTACGGGCAGCGCGGGCTGCGCGTGGCGCACGACATCGACGCGGTGAGACACACGCTTGTAAGGTCACACAGCTGCGCTACGGGCAGCGCGGGCTGCGCGTGGCGCACGACATCGACGCGGTGAGACACACGCTTGTAAGGTCACACAGCTGCGCTACGGGCAGCGCGGGCTGCGCGTGGCGCACGACATCGACGCGGTGAGACACACGCTTGTAAGGTCACACAGCTGCGCTACGGGCAGCGCGGGCTGCGCGTGGCGCACGACATCGACGCGGTGAGACACACGCTTGTAAGGTCACACAGCTGCGCTACGGGCAGCGCGAGCTGCGCGTGGCGCACGACATCGACGCGGTGAGACACACGCTTGTAAGGTCACACAGCTGCGCTACGGGCAGCGCGAGCTGCGCGTGGCGCACGACATCGACGCGGTGAGACACACGCTTGTAAGGTCACACAGCTGCGCTACGGGCAGCGCGAGCTGCGCGTGGCGCACGACATCGACGCGGTGAGACACACGCTTGTAAGGTCACACAGCTGCGCTACGGGCAGCGCGAGCTGCGCGTGGCGCACGACATCGACGCGGTGAGACACACGCTTGTAAGGTCACACAGCTGCGCTACGGGCAGCGCGAGCTGCGCGTGGCGCACGACATCGACGCGGTGAGACACACGCTTGTAAGGTCACACAGCTGCGCTACGGGCAGCGCGAGCTGCGCGTGGCGCACGACATCGACGCGGTGAGACACACGCTTGTAAGGTCACACAGCTGCGCTACGGGCAGCGCGAGCTGCGCGTGGCGCACGACATCGACGCGGTGAGACACACGCTTGTAAGGTCACACAGCTGCGCTACGGGCAGCGCGGGCTGCGCGTGGCGCACGACATCGACGCGGTGAGACACACGCTTGTAAGGTCACACAGCTGCGCTACGGGCAGCGCGGGCTGCGCGTGGCGCACGACATCGACGCGGTGAGACACACGCTTGTAAGGTCACACAGCTGCGCTACGGGCAGCGCGAGCTGCGCGTGGCGCACGACATCGACGCGGTGAGACACACGCTTGTAAGGTCACACAGCTGCGCTACGGGCAGCGCGAGCTGCGCGTGGCGCACGACATCGACGCGGTGAGACACACGCTTGTAAGGTCACACAGCTGCGCTACGGGCAGCGCGAGCTGCGCGTGGCGCACGACATCGACGCGGTGAGACACACGCTTGTAAGGTCACACAGCTGCGCTACGGGCAGCGCGAGCTGCGCGTGGCGCACGACATCGACGCGGTGAGACACACGCTTGTAAGGTCACACAGCTGCGCTACGGGCAGCGCGAGCTGCGCGTGGCGCACGACATCGACGCGGTGAGACACACGCTTGTAAGGTCACACAGCTGCGCTACGGGCAGCGCGAGCTGCGCGTGGCGCACGACATCGACGCGGTGAGACACACGCTTGTAAGGTCACACAGCTGCGCTACGGGCAGCGCGAGCTGCGCGTGGCGCACGACATCGACGCGGTGAGACACACGCTTGTAAGGTCACACAGCTGCGCTACGGGCAGCGCGAGCTGCGCGTGGCGCACGACATCGACGCGGTGAGACACACGCTTGTAAGGTCACACAGCTGCGCTACGGGCAGCGCGAGCTGCGCGTGGCGCACGACATCGACGCGGTGAGACACACGCTTGTAAGGTCACACAGCTGCGCTACGGGCAGCGCGAGCTGCGCGTGGCGCACGACATCGACGCGGTGAGACACACGCTTGTAAGGTCACACAGCTGCGCTACGGGCAGCGCGAGCTGCGCGTGGCGCACGACATCGACGCGGTGAGACACACGCTTGTAAGGTCACACAGCTGCGCTACGGGCAGCGCGAGCTGCGCGTGGCGCACGACATCGACGCGGTGAGACACACGCTTGTAAGGTCACACAGCTGCGCTACGGGCAGCGCGAGCTGCGCGTGGCGCACGACATCGACGCGGTGAGACACACGCTTGTAAGGTCACACAGCTGCGCTACGGGCAGCGCGAGCTGCGCGTGGCGCACGACATCGACGCGGTGAGACACACGCTTGTAAGGTCACACAGCTGCGCTACGGGCAGCGCGAGCTGCGCGTGGCGCACGACATCGACGCGGTGAGACACACGCTTGTAAGGTCACACAGCTGCGCTACGGGCAGCGCGAGCTGCGCGTGGCGCACGACATCGACGCGGTGAGACACACGCTTGTAAGGTTACACAGCTGCGCTACGTGTGACCTTACGTAGAGCCATTATACCAGCTGCATGGCCCTAACTTTTAGTTTTCTTGTCTCGGCAACTTGCAGAAATCAGTTTTGTCGTTGGGTGGTTATGCGCTTTCCACCTGGATGTGTCAGCTACTTCACCAGTAGCACGATACGTGATATGGTCACGTTTTGATATCACGTTTTGTATTGTTCCAATCTCCTCAGAAATTCTCTATTGCGTAACCTCAGCTTGGAGCATGCCCACTGCCCTTTTTTCCGTTATCGTTAAATGGCGCCGCTGCATGATGCATACAGTGGCATTAATTCGAAATTAATTGCTAACTTGGCTTAAAACTTGATACCACAAATTACTAAAACTTTCGAACTTCGATAAAGGTATGCCGCTCAAATCTTTTGTGGTTCATTTATTTTTTCAAATTCAAATTTAGAAAAATCCAAACAGTCCTACAAGCTTTCTTTAATAGATTTAAAAACTTGCCAGTAATTTTGAGTTTAAGAACTTTATAAAATATACAATAGAAATAATAGACAATAATTCTCTAATTCTGTTATTCTGCAAAATGTAAGTTCAAAAATATTGTGTCCTATGTCTCCATGTATTACTATGGGGTACAAAATAATGTCTTGAGCTACATGCCGCAATTTTTTTGTGTACAGATAGGAGACGAGCGTGAGGTGGTGCTGACGTTAGCCGATAAGGAAGTGCTGGCTGATGATAAGGAGGATGTACTCGTCAACGTTAACATCGTCGACGACGAGAGGACTAAGAAGGTAACGACTCAATACAATGTCTCACCCGGCTCTGAATTAATAATCCATCTGGATTTATAATAATGTTGTTTTTGAAAGGCGCATTTTAATCATACTTATAAAACAATTTTTAACTTAGGAAACCGCCTAACATACTAGGATTTTGAACCATATGCGTTGCAACTATTACTGTCAACTTGACGTGCCTTGCAAGAGAGTAGCTTAGGCCAAAATATTGCCTGCATTTCGTGACTAAATAAAATGACAATATCCACAGAATCTTCTCGAAGCGAAGAAAGCGAAGGCGGGTTACCGCGCGTACGACGACGAGGCGGAGCTGGAGGCGGCGTCCTTAGGGCTGGCGCGGCCCGTGCTCAGCAAGTACGACGACGAGCTCAACAAGGACCAGGAGGCCAAGAGCAGGGGCTTCCTCATCGGGGACGACGATGTGCTCGACGCCAAGAAGTTCCGCGACATGATGGTGAGTGACAACATCCACCTCCATTTTACTGAATAAATCACTAGCTAAAGAACCTACGTGCTGTGTTTTTTACAACAAAATACTGTGTGTGTTTTATATATTATCATAAAATATCTGGTTGACCGAGCTTTGCTCGGTATTTTTTTGTAAATTGTGTTTAAAATAATAAGTTTATGTTCAAGTTGATTGTCGATAAAGTTGGTCATTGAAAACACGAATAAAACGACATTTTATAAAAATGAATCCTAGCTAGATCGATTTATCGCCCCCGAAACCCCCTGTATACTAAATTTTATGAAAATCGTTGGAGCCGTTTCCAAGATTCAGATTATATATATATATAATATACAAGAATTGCTCGTTTAAAGGTATAAGATAAGATAACCATCGTCATGCCAGTCAAATGATTTCCTCTCAATTTGGGGGTTTGCTATAATCGCCATGCTTATCAGATAGGTTTGCGATCGCAGTATGGTGGTAAAGTGCGTAGAGAATGCTGCTGCCCGTTCTCTAGTAAGTCTCGTAGTCGCCTTTTACGACACGCTCGGGAAGAAATTAGATGGAATGGGATGATATATATGTATTCCAATTAAATGAAAAAAAAATTAAAACTGTTAAAAGCACAATTTGTTAACAAGTATATATAAATACAAAATAATTTATTGGTCACGATTAGCATTATTTTACATTACGTTTAGACGTGATTGGAGCCTCCTTTTAAGCAAACAATACCTGTTTTAGGAGACTCTAAAACAAATCAGATTTAAAAAATAAAAATGCTTATAAACGTGTTGATCCTGCTCCTTAGGACAATCAAGAGTCTAGATAAAATCAAACTGGGTGCTGATTTCACTGTGAAATTTATTATTTTTACGACTTTTTTTACTCATTTATTATACCTACGATTTATTGATTTACACTCTGCGATTACTTAAACTCACACACATGACTTGTAAAAATGTTAAGAAAATCGTATACTATTACAATGTTTGTATAGCTTGGCAAAAAAGAGTCTGTCGTGGTAACCATTGGAACTAAAATATTTTTTTGGTGGCAGCACTGCTTTGTTTATCATCAACAAGTAGCTAATCTGTCATTGCGTTATGTTCCTAGTTGTATTTTACTTATTTCTAACTAGCTTTTGCCCGCGGCTTCGCCCGCGTGGTTGTCGGAAATTATCGCAAGAGGACGTACTACCGCGGTAAGAATGTATTAATCCATGTTATACATACATAAAATTACGCCTGTTTCCCATGAGGGTAGGCAGAAACTACGGAACGCCACCTGTTACGATCCTTACATATCATGTGTGTTTGATGTACTTAAAATAAAACTAATAGTATTCAGAGTAAGAAGACTGCGACATAGGGTTGGATTGAATTGAATATAAGTCTTCCTGGTTTTTCTTAATGCTCCTATTCTATTCTATACAAACACTCAATTATTTACCAGACACCAAATTAAACATAGTTATAAGAATAGTACTTTGGCCAGTGGCTTCGCCCGTATAGCTGTCGGAAAATATCTCCCGGGAACGTATATGGTAAGTATCCAGGATAACTAAAAAACCAAATCCATCCAAAAATCTAAACATAGAAAGAAGAAAGAAAATACGTTTATTTAGCACCAACTCAAAAGGCACACAAAATAATACACCAAAAAATACATAAATTAACAAAAAACAAATTAAAAAGAAAATCAATAAAAGTGCGATGTTAAAAACTAGCATTTATCCACATCTAAGCCATATTTCGCGGTCTCTTACTTGGAATAATACAATTGGGTTTATTTTGAGTACTTCGAACACACATGATATTCGCATTTACTATGAAGCCAAAGTACCTAATATGAATTACAATATTACAATCCTACTAATCCTGCAGTACCCGACCGCTACCAAGCGAGATGGCTGGACGCGGGACGGCCCGCTAGTCGCTCTGCTGCAATTTTATTATAATCTCTGATATCTTCTAAAATATTCATTTTAATGATATGCTGTAAAGGGCAATTTTGATCTACATGAAATGCACAATTTATTTAAGGTACTTAATTGGATAAGGATTAATGCTGTATTGCTTAAAATCGCATTCATAAATAAGCCATTATTTCTCGTAAAAAGTAAAGGATAAAAGTGGTTATTGTGGGTTATCCCTAAGAGTTAGACATATACCATCGCGGACTTTTTTGTAGAACTTTTTAAGGTGTACAATACTGTAGTACATTATTTTGATCTAATTCGTAGAGTTCAGCCAGCGTTCGCAATGTAAGCGCAAAAAAATGAGTTTATTTATGACATCACATTAGAAACCTCTAAAATTATCAGCGTTTCTTTACTATATTATACATGTTATATACATATAAACCTTCCTGTTGAATCACTCTATCTATTAAAAAACCCGCAACAAAATCCGTTGCGTAGTTTTAAAGATATAAGCATACATAGGGACAGACAGACAGCGAAGTGACTTTATTTTATAATATGTAGATGATAATGATAATGATTAACTATCAATTATTAATGCTTTTGAACATATAAAAAATGAATAAAACAATAAGGAGTAGTGGTGTGAGCTGTGATATACTAAGTTTTCGTAAGAAATTTGGCGGAATCTGAAGCGGAACAAATTTTGTCTCCGATTGACAATGTTTACGAAAGAACTGCCGACACGACAGGTATTTATCCAAGAAATTTATCTTTTGTTCAATGCCAGTCATTGTTTTTCCTTTCTAATACTAAGTTTTATCGGTATTTTAAGTTTCAAGCCATTTTATTGTTTTATTTACTAATAGATTATTGAGGTTATGTTTTCTAGTTTGACAAATCGCTTTTACGTTAACTCTTGATGTTTGATACTTGAAATTGAAAAATGTACCCACATGGAATTAATATCTTGGTCATTATGTTTTTTTTCAAGGTAAATCTCACAGTACAATTAGAGAAATTGTTAATGAATGTGAAAAAAATTAAGGATTTTTTCTAACCTGGAGAGAACACCAAAACAGTTGGCGGAAGAAAGAATTAGATGATTTTGATCTGTGTGCAATTAGACAAAAAGTTCTATAACGAAAACGAAACAGGGAAGTATTTTTTTTTTTTTTTTTGATAATGCCGTTATCGCATGTCACAGTAAAAAAAAGTATAATTTATATTTATTATTTTTCACGTGCCTATTCTACGTAATATATTACCTATAGTTAGAGGAGACGGGTTGTAATGGGAGCCGTAAACGTGTAAGAAAGATTTTTACATTATTTAGATTTCATAAATAAGAAATGTAAAACTGACACATCAGTGTTAATGGAAAAAATCTATCATAGCACCGAAAAGGAATACAAGAATGATGTTATGTCACGTTTTTCTTTTTAAATAAAATCTAAATTTTAGCGTGTTATTTCATTTCCATTGTCATGTGAATAGTGATAATGTTATGTACCCCATATAGACATACCTGACGCTTTCATTAGTCAACTGTTCAAGTTTATTCGATATTGCCTGTACCTTTCGAATGCGACATGTTATAGGTACTCTCTGACTTCCGATTAGTTTCCGACAGTAAGCAGCTGTAAGTCGCCTTCTTGTCGACTATAAACTGTCAGCATTAACAGGATTCGTTCAGTATCATTCATGTCGAATTTGATACAGGCATACCAACCATCGAATGGTTGTGAATACCCTAGATGGTGGCCGCAAATGCGATTGCTGAACATTATGTCATGTGTATCGGGTTCAATCGGCAATCCCTGAGTGTAATTTAATTAATTTTTAAACTGAACAAGTTTGCATTATGTTATTATGATGGCACTCTTAGATAAAAGGTTATTCCAGCGAAATAATGCTCAATCTACTAAATACAATGAAAGTAAAAGACTGTGTGCCTATCAAGTCTTGAAATCTTGATTGATGAGAATTTCCGGGATCTCGTGTTTGTGGATTAAAACAACAAGTATCTTATCACTTTTAGTCCAAGTATACAGGGTGGCCATACCTGCTATGCAGGCGCCCTCATTTTTTCCAGACTCTTTTTTGCCAAGCTGTAAATATATGAACGCCATGTATCTATTACATAATGATAATTTCATTTCGCCCATTTTTCTCCGTACAAATCTATTTTTCGGAAGGGGCGACTAGAACCAGTTCAATTTTCGTGTAAATGTTGACGTTCAAAAGTGCCTTTAACCCTTAATAGGGCTGGGCACGCCACAATTGCGGCGGTAAGTCCCCTCTTTGAGGAGTGGATAGAGAGGCGTCACGGCGTCCTCACCTTCCGCCTGACGCAGGTTCTTACCGGGCATGGGTGCTTCGGTGGGTTCCTGTTCAGGATAAAGCGGGAGGATACGTCCGGGTGTTTCCATTGCGAGGATCGTCTGGAGGACACGGTGGAGCATACGGTGGAGGTGTGCCCTGCCTGGGCGGAGCACCGCCGTGTCCTCGTGGAGGCGATCGGCGGCGGCGACCTCTCGCGCCCGGCCCTGGTGCGAGCCATGGTACGGAGCGAGAGGGAATGGGAAGCCGTCAGCTCCTTCTGCGAAGCAGTAATGCTCGCGAAGGAGGAGGCGGGGCGCGTGAGGGAGTGGCAGTCTCTGCGCCCTCACGCCCCTAGCCGCCGCAGCAGGAGACGCCCCGGGCGTCGGGAGTCGATTGCGGACTCCCGGCCACCGTAGGCGCGAGCTTGCGGGTGGCGAGCAATGGGTAGCTCGCCGCCCGGTAAGGACCAAGCTCGGGTCGACGGCGCGCAGTGTTCCACGCGCGCCTCAAAGAGATGTCAGCAGCAGTGTAGGGGTCTACTAGGACCGATGCCTGCCGGGGTCGCGTGATTGTTCGAAAGAGATACCGTGACCCTGGCACATGGGCAACTGATGGAACACGGGTGGGTTTTAGTCAGTAAAAGTCTGACACGCCCGCCCGCTCCGCCCAGAGCAGGAGAAGTCATTTGATGATTTCCCATCCTGAAAAAAAAAGACCCCTTAAGAGCCCTCTTACAAAATTTGAACGCTCGAGTTTAGGTAAAAGACGGCAATCTTATGTATGTGTGCGTAGCTATCCACACATGCACAATACAAACAGTGTAACGCGAGTGTCGAGCCGGTCTAAACAATCTTGATCCGTTAGAATTATAATGCGGTATTTAGATATTTATGAAAATACTTATTTTATTTATCCAGTCTAATAAAGATTTCTAGACTAATAAAAAAAAAATACAACTATATGTTATGTAAAGTATACAATAAAAATAAAAAATTAAAACAATTACATATTGGTGCCGATTCTGTTGTACACCGAACTAAACTAACAAAACTATCTCTAAAATTGCTTACTTTTAGCTATGAAAATTGTTACGCTATTCTGCAAGAAATAATCTCTTTTAAAAATTATTTTGACACGCCTAAAATCAAATTTGACAATCGCGACTCAACGTGGTATTTTTAGGGTTCCGTTGCCAAATGGCAAAAACGGAACCCTTATAGATTCGTCATGTCTGTCTGTCTGTCCGTCCGTATGTCACAGCCACTTTTCTCCGAAACTATAAGAGCATGCTGTTGAAACTTGGTAAGAAGATGTATTCTGTGAACTGCATTAAGATTTTTACACTAAAATAGAAAAAAAAACAATAAATTTTTGGGTTCCCCATACTTAGAACTGAAACTCAAAAAAAAAATTTTCATCAAACTATTCAGTTTAGAAAAAAAAATATATTAGAAACCTCAATACCTACCATTTTACCCCACACGTATGGGACGTGTGGGGTAAAATGGTAGGTATTGAGGTTTCTAATATATTTTTTTTTCTAAACTGAATAGTTTGCGCGAGAAACACTTCCAAAGTGGTGAAATGTGTGGCCTCCCCCCCGTAACTTCTAAAATAAGAGAATGATAAAACTAAAAAAAATATATGATGTGCATTATGTAAACTTCCACCAAAAATTGGTTTGAACGAGATCTAGTAAGTATTTTTTTTAATACGTCATAAATCGTAAGCCCCAATTTACCTTTCATTCAATCAACTCAAATATAAAAATAAAAAAAAAAAACATTTAATTTCATAAACATAAACCTTATGCATAAACCGAGAATACATACAGGTTTGTACGGAAACCACGGTGCGCGAGTCCGACTCGCACTTGGCCGGTTTTTTTTCTTTTGGCTTCGCAACTTAGTACTTGTGCGCTACGCAATGAACTTGCTGAGATACGAAGGCGCGCGCAAGGGGGCATTTTGGACGTGTTTTATATGGAATTTTTCATTTTTGTTTGAAAAATAAAAAAAAATATTACCCACGTGTTGAGATTTATATGTGTGGGGTTTTATAAAGGGGGTCGAAAATTTCATTATTTTTGCGATAGGACACGCCATTTTCGAGATATAAGCAAAAGAAAAAAAAAAATACAGTACTGTTTTTGCACGTGAGGCGAGGCGTTGCCGTTGTGTGAATTTTTGTTCATGACCACTAGTTTTACTTCACACCTTTTTAATCGCGATTAAAAATAGTCAGATTTAGTTAAAATAAATTATTTTAGTCAAAATTTTTCTACAATCTATTAAAATAATGCTTTACTTGATAATTAACGAAACTCTTATTAAAAAAAAAAATGCGAAGAGTAGCAAAATGTTGTAGTCGTAGTATATTTTTGCCTTCACGATACGAGTACCCGTAAACTGAGACGCGGGAAAAATTGACATAGATCCTTCCCCGTTGGGCGCTTGCGCCGTACCAAAGAGTACTTTTATTGTTATGGAATAGAGGTACAACTCTGCAACAAAAGTGAGAAACGTCAAATGTCGCCCTCTGGACGCAGGTTTTGGAACTAATGCCAACATAAATATACCTACATACATACCTACTTATTCTACTACTTGAATATTATTAAGGTTTAGGTGGTTTAGGGTACTTATGTGAATTACATAATCGCTTGCAGTTATGTAGAAAAGCGAAAAAGTAATTCACATTATTAAACAACAAAACAATGATCTTCGATTTAATTTTTTATTTCTTTCTTTTAAAACACTTCTTACTTAATTTTTTAGCTTTAACTTTAAACGAATCCGTATCATCATCACACTCCCTCTTATTTATTAATATATTATTTATGTCTTTACAATAGTTGTAAATAAAAAATCTGCAGGATATTTTTATTAAAACATCTGTTATCTTTTCGTTGTGTATTGGGCATTTTAAGAAGGAAAAATCTACAGCAATAAAAATCATGGTTTTTATTAATTCTCTTAATTTTTTTTTTTCTAAATTGTCTGTTAATATTATATAATTTATATCCTGCAGATTTGAGATACAATTTAAGAGGGAGTCGCTGGGACTGCAAAGCCATTTTTTATTTGCGTATTCCCGATATTTTAAATATTCATGCTCACTGTTTGACATTAAATCGTTTTTACATTCAACACGGGGTGTGTTGAATGTAAATACTTTTTTTTTTGCGCTTTTTACAAAATATCCACTTACATATTGTAAGCCCCCTATTACACGTGGGTCATTTTTTTCTTCAAGGGGTGTGAATGTTATATCGGGAATATTAGGAAGTTCGCAATTTGTTTGCTCTTTGATGCCCCCGCTTGTGATGAGCACTTCATGTAAAGTTTCACAATTGTCTATTTCACAGTTAGCTCCAGGAGCATGGACACTAGAGAGGCTGTTGACTAGTAATGTGGTGAATGCTGCTTCGAATCGCTCTGGTGTTGGGTTCACGTTGCGGCATCCGTGGCTCCTTATGGCCCCAAAAAAGTTTTCTATTGGGTCTTGATTCAGATGCCGCAACCAAACTGATGTTACACCATATTTTGTTTGTATTTTTTTTAATAACAATTCAAATCCGTCTAGTGTCCATACCCAATTGTTTATTGTAGGAACATATTCATCGTTTGATGTTTTGGTATTAATAAATTTCATGTCTTTCATCATAACTTTAGACTCCTTCCATGTTGTATGATGGATAGAAGTAGGCGTCGCAGGTCCTAGGAGAGGTTTGCCGTGTTTCTTGCGTTTTCCAAAGCTTCCGTTCATGGAGTCAAAAAGCTTGTCAAAGAACAGTAAGATGTCTGCAGTGTCTTTGGCTTCTGCAGGAAGTATACCCTTATCTGTGAAAAATATAGTTTGTTAAATAATGTTTTATGTCTGACCAGCGTAATGTAAAACTATAGTAAGTATTTAATATTTGTATTTCATTGTAATCGTCAGAAAATAACTAATGAAGACATTATTGAATTGTGCAGACTGATGTTTACCTGCTAGATAGCCCATATTCGATGCCACAGTTTGGCTGAAAACTTGTGTAGCATTTTTCACTTTCATTCTAGGAATTTTGCTTGGGTCACAGTGGGCATCTGTCAATTTAGGCACCAATCGGATTCCTTTGTACCCTGGGTTTTCCTTGTGTAAGGCCATGACATGAGCCCATTTTGCCAATTTTACTTCCCCATTTTTTTAATATTTCAAATCTTTTGTAATTAAATTATTTCGTATGCATTTTATTAAATGGGGTGCGTCATACAATGGTATGATTTCTTGTTCATTTATAATACAAATGTTCCCTCGCATCTCTTCTCCCTTTCTTAATAGGTTACCCCTTGTCTCTTGCAGAAGATGTTTTACACAGTTTACATTATTTGTGCCTTGGTCGCACACAGTTGCTACTACAATGAGACCTGCATTTTGTAACTCTGTAATTACAGCTTTTAACTGCTTCGCAAGTTCAGGCCCTTTTGTTGCAGCTTGTGAAAAAGTGTATGCAACAGGTTGCTTATAATTTTTTAGTAAGCCTCGTACCATAAACACCTGCGCATGATCTGCATAATCAGATTGTGTCTCCAGGCCATTTGTGACAAACCCACAAACTTGGTCCTTACGTTCGTTGTATGTCACATTGGGTTTGAGTGACATTTCGTCAAACAGGACAATACATATTTTATGTTCTAACTTTATTTTTTCAGTAGCTTTCTTTATCTGCTGAATCATATTTTTGTTGATTCCTGGATTTATATCTGCCATATTAAGCAACTTCAGGAGAGTTTGGCGAGATGGTAAAATAAATATTTTCCTAAGAAATCTGTTCCCTTTTGGGCTCTGTTTCAGGAAGGACAAAGCAATAATTTTTTCCTTTAGAGTGAAACGACGGTCTTTGTTACCTTTCTTATGCTCTCTGAACTGTAGTAATGTCAAAATTTTTGATGTGCTAGGTAATTCGTCGAGTGTTTTCAAAAACTGAGGATTCGTCGTTAGATTTTGCAGTGCCTTGATCTTTTTTGCCTGATTTTTGACCTTGTTGCGGCACTTACTTAGTTTTACTCCAACTAGCATAAGTTTTTTGTATAAAGCATGCTCAGATTGAGTTAGAGCAACGCGTTTCACCCGCCTTCTAGTAGCGACAGTTCGTTGTTGCTTCTTGCGATGCTCTGTAATTAAAGAAAACATAATACACTTATTATTACAGAAAATTATTTACTTATTAACTATGATGTTTTCATGACAGAATGAGTGTTTATCATAAAAAGTAGGGAGCAATAGTAGATAAAAACTGAATTAAAATGAATAATTTTTAGCTGGTTCAATTCCCAGTTGTAAGCTTCTCAAGAAATCTGTTAATGGTTTGGTTTCTTTTTAAAAATAAAGGAAATTTTCCTCATCATCTGTTTACCTTCCTACATAATGTATCTAATTTCCTAAATAAAAAGATAAGTAAGAAAAAATACTACATACTTATAATTATGACGATAATTATGTTTACTTACCAAGATTTTGGTTAATTTGTACATCTTCCACAGCAACTGTAGCATGCATAGGCACATTATCTCTAGAAACTGTGGCACATCTATGTGAAGTAATAGGATCTGGAATGAAAATTAATGTATTCATTATTATAGTTCTAAATTAATGTGTAAATAATAATAATAAGTTTATTAGTGCATAACAAAAACAACAGCACAGTACATAAATTAAACAAGGAAAATAAATAAATAGATAAATTAATTGTTATCAAGTATTACATCCTCAGTCTTGATTTGTCACAATGTATGCATGATGCAATATTAAACTTAAAATGTTACTTACCGGATATCTTCCATGATTATTACTAGTTTTCAAAATTAATTCTAATCGTGGAAGATATCCCGTTAGTGACGTTTTAAGTTTAGTTATAAACTGTAAAAGCTTGAAACAGTGTTTAATGCAATATAAGTCTTATTTCATGTATAAAATAAATACATTTTCACTACATAGTAAACTTTTATCATTATATTAGTATTTAAAAGAAAAACAGGCTGCTAAATGTAACAGCATTTGATTGATTATATCTTCTCTTACCAAGATTTTCCTTTATTTGCATCTCTTCCACAGCTCTTTGAGTGTGTGGCTGCATATCCACCAATTGTGAAGTAACAGGTTCTGGAATGACAAATTAATCTATTATTACAGCAAGAGGCGATAACCCTTGGAGGACTAGATACAGTATAATATATTGTCAATTGTGTCTCATTAGCACCGCTTGACAGGTAAAGTGTGAACTGTCTTCATATGATGTGAAGCTACATTGGTATATATTATAATCAGTTGCAGAAGCAACCACTGAGTTTGTGGTATTAGGTTTGATTCCCAACTTGGGTCAATTTTTTATTGAGAATTTCATCAAACATTGTAGTATACCAGTTAAGATACCCATGTCCATCAGAGGAGGCATAAATACGAGCTCATGATGGGAGATTCAATGTCAAGAAAAAGAAAAAAAAAAATATTTACCTTTTGATGTAGATGCTTCTGATATCTGAAGAGGTCTCAACACTCCACTAACTGAGTGGAATTTTAAAACAGATAATCCTGTAATAAAAATAAAAATCCATTATAAAAAGGAGTAAGTGAACTTTGTTCAGTATTACCAGTTCCCATGGGACTACGGGGTTACAATATAGCCTATGATACTCAGTAAAGATGTGTTAAATTTTTAAAATCGGTTGAACAGTTTTAGAGTTAAATAGTAACAAACACAATAAAAAATGAAATCTTTGGTCTTTATTATAGTATTAAGTTTAGATAATAAAGATTTGACCCGTTTGAAAGGCAGACACCATTTTCTTCCTATAAGAAGTTATTTAGCAATCCATTAAAGATCATTCCCCATAGAACCAGGTATTTTAGTTTTCATATTTAGCAATTTGGTCCTACACCCTCCGGGAACAAACCATGACTGAATTTCTATAGTCCAACCATAGGGAGGTTCTGGTTCGTGTCCCATCCCATCTTAGATTAAAGTTCCTAAAAGGCCTTTGAGTGTTGGACCTCTGTCTCCACATAAGCATTGGGGTTCCTTTACACAGATGAAACTTGATTTAAAGAGGATATAAATCTATTAGTATCCATAGTTGTGATAACTGATAATGGCTGTTTTAGACTGTCATAAGTAATAATAAACCTACTATCCTAAGTCTGTATTCTTTGTGTTTATAAGAATTTATTATATCTAACCTGGCATGTTTCTTGTTGGTACAGCATCTTTGCTGAGTCGATTATTCCGGCAGCAATATTTTTGTTCAAAGTGCACTTGACATACACGGCGGTATTTGAAAATATGTTCATTTCCAAGTTGCAATATGTCACCACCAACGGAATAGACCCACTTATTAAATAATTCCTTATCCTTGTCTGGGTTAGGGAATTTATGCAAATTCGCATTGGTATCTGAAATAATCAAGTAAGTAATCAGTAGAGTTGAAAGTCAAAACCTGAAATGTACAGGTAGCGGACTCTGGGGCTGTCTTATGATCAGCCCCCTTATACACAAAAGCACGTTCCGTGATTTCGATTCGAATATTCTGTCTATATTTTTTTGCATAACGAAAGCGAGCGACAGAGAGATGGAATTTCCGAATCGAAATCTCGGATCGAGCGGTTGCGAATACGGGGGCTGAATTGCCTAAATATCAGCCAACAAAATACGAAGCATTGGCCCAGTGGCATTATATGAAACCCTTACCTAAGCTGTTCAAGCATCCGGGGACGCAACACTGTCTGTTAGACATGATAATGGAAGATATCAATGTCACAAAAACAAAAGTTGCGGCACCAAACGGTTCGTCAGAGTTCTGTCTCAAAACTTGATTTTAACAATTAACACAAGCACAAAATCGACACGGCCGGAGGAGCCGAGACTCAACTCTACGGACTTAGGTGGAAAAAGCACTTTAGGACGGTTAAAATCTGGAAAAAACAAGCAAAACGCGGAAAATGCACTAACGCAAACCGGCGGACAAGTTTGTTTTGTTTGACATTTGTTGTAGTGTTGCTGTTGCTAGTTACTAACTCTTGAAATAATTTTTAAGTACTTTATATTTTAATGAGCTTCCAAATAATATTTTATTGTTTTCTCGTTGTATTGTTTATAATACCTACATAAGTTTATCGAGATTATACTACTCATATAAATTGAACGAAGGCTGGTCATACTAAAGAGTCAAATGCATGACTGTTTGCACGCCATCTTGCGTACTTAGTAGAACTACGTAGTCACAAATCTTGTAATACTGCCATCTCTTAGAGAGTTTTGTAAAAGTAACACAATATAATGTAACCAAATTAAAATGTTAGTTTCATGTGCAAGCCGGCTGTATTTCTGGTGTCTAATCTTATTTTGCATACTTATACGAGAACGATTACTCGTTTCCCAGTACTAAGATTGTCAACCCTGCGCCGTACTAAACGCTGCCCGCTTGTGCATCGTAATTTATTCTAATTTAGAGTGATTTCAAAAACGATATTATGTCTAATTAAATAAACAGATTTAAATAAAACTTGAGAATTCGATTTGTTATAGAGCATACTTTATATTGACATGAATTTTGACGTGACAACGTCTTATAAATTGGTTTGCCGGGTGACACTTCAAGAAACTGCGTTACGCTCCGCTCACGTTATGCGCTCACAATGAGAGCGAGTGAGAGGCACGCGTCCCTTCCACTCGGGCATGGTTAGCCCGCCTAAGAGCGAGAGAGACAGACATAAAAAGTGAAAGGCACGCGTCCCTTCCACTCGAGCACAGTTAGTTATTATTTCATCCTTCTTCCTACTATACGAATGAATATTCACATTAAAACGCGATTTCAAATTGCAATTTTGTTTTGTTGTTATGGAGCCAAAAATGTCTAATAATTGCGGCGCTTGTGGTTCAGAAATAACAGATATTTTTATGGAATGCTGTAATCAGGAATGCCAGAAAAAGTATGATTTAGCGTGTCTTGAAATAAATAAAGACATGTTTAAAGCATACACCCAGTCATTTAAAAAAAACTGGGTGTGCCCTGAATGTTTTTGTTCGAAACCTAAAACGGGGAACAGCGAAACCCCAGTCCACAGGAGTACACCTGGCCTCAAGACCACAACCACTGCCACCACTACTCCCACGTATGTAAATATGCAACGTGGGAGTCAGGTTCACTTTTCACCAACAATGATGGATGCGGATTTAGTACTCCTTGAGGAATTGAGAGAATTTAGATCGGATATGGTAGCTCGCATGGACAGCCAGGCAAGTAAAATAACTGCCTTGCTTAATCAATTTTCTCAAACAAAAATCGATTTGGATAAAGTAATTAGGATTATGAGGGCGCTCGAAGAAAAAGTAGATGCTAAACTGACCCAGGATAACCAAACTCGGGACATGATACAGATACCCGACAATCCTCCTCCTCCTTCTACGTCTACTTTTGCAGAAGTCGTAAATCAATCGAGCAGTTCGAACATACCTAAGAAAACGTCTAAGAATACCTACGTCAAAACGCAAAAGGTAAACAAAGGTGGGGCCACGAAGTCGGCCGCATTACAGGAAATGAATACAGGTATTACCAAACCACTAGAGTCTAATGAAGCTATAAATGCGGAGAAGGATAATAGCGAATCGGGCTGGACGACAGTTCGAAACAAAAAAACTAGCAGGCACCCGAAAGATGTGAGGGTAGGTACTAATACAGAGTTGAAGACTATCCAAGCTACGGAACGGAAAAAACACCTACATATTTGGCGATTACACCCTGAAACCACTCTGGAAGCCCTGACCAATCATGTAAAAAAAGTATGCGGTCCAGATATAATAATTAAAGTGGATAAAATCAAACATAAAACGGAGCGAGATTACTCATCGTTTATTGTAGGAGTGCCTGAACAATGTTTCGATAAATTGAATCAAGCAGAAGTCTGGCCCATGAATGCAGAGTTTAATGAGTGGATTTGGTTTCGTAACTCAACCAAAAATACACCAAACTAATAATACAGATATTTTCTACCAGAACGTGAGAGGTCTTCGAACGAAGTTAGATGAGTTCAGAAGAAACATAGAAGCACTACATTTAGACTTATACGCAATCACGGAATCAGGTTGCAATAAATCTATAAAAGATTCTGAAATTATACCGCCAGGATATCAAATACTTCGGTGTGATAGAGCGGATGGTCGGAAACATGGCGGCGCGATTCTAGTGGCCACACACCGGTATGAGCTGCGAGAAGTACCTATCGCAGACGCGTCGATAGATACCTGCGTTTTCGAGATGGTTTGTGCAACGGTTCATTTAAATAATAGATTTTTATTTTTGTGTTGTGTGATTTACATTCCTCCAGGTAGTTCTGAGAATGATTACATGATTTTGTTCAGAATAATTGAAAATCTTTGTGATAGATATAAACAAGTAATTGTGGTTGGAGATTTTAATTTGACGCACGGGCGGCGGCGGCGGAAGTCAACGCGCACAGTGCACGGGTGCATATTGAGACTCTAAGTCTTCAAGACGTAAGGGAAGCGCTCGCTAATCTCAAACCAAAACGTTCATCTGGCCCTGACGGTATACCAGCATTTTTATTCAGAGACTGTGGCAGGGTGCTAGCAGAACCACTGCATCACATCTTTAATGCCTTTTTAAAACAAGCTACGTTTCCGGCTCGATGGAAGATCACACGAGTCATTCCAGTTCCTAAGGGTAAGTTAGGTCCGGATGTTAGTGGCTATAGACCAGTGGCGGTGCTGTCGACTCCAGCAAAAGTGTTCGAGTCCGCTATTCAGCGCTGTATACAGGGACAGGTGCTCGCGCAACTATCGGATGCGCAGCACGGGTTCCGGCAGGAGCGCAGCACTGCTACCAATCTGCTCAACTTCATGGCGCGGGTGGTACCTGCAGTAGATGCCGGTGTGCAGGTGGACGCAGCCTACTTTGATTTTAAAAAGGCATTTGACACCGTCGACAATGACGTGTTGTTAAGAAAGCTTGCAGAAATTGGCTGTACTCCACACCTGCTGCAGTTCTTCGTCAGCTACATGAAAGGCAGACAGCAGTATGTTGACTACAATGGGTACGAATCCGAACCATACTACACCAGGTCCGGCGTGAGCCAGGGCAGCAATTTGGGGCCTCTTGAATTTATTATAATGGTTAATGACTTGCCGGAGGTCGTAAGAAATAGTTTATGTTTGTTGTTTGCTGATGACCTCAAATTGCTGCTCGAGGTTAAGGATGAGACAGATAGTGAGCGCCTGCAGGAGGACTTAAACAGAGTGGTTGAATGGAGCCATAACAATAAACTGTACTTTAATGTAGCCAAATGTTCAGTGATGACGTTCTCTCGTGCACGTACCCCAATGTGCTACGAGTACAAGGTTGAAGGAACGCCCATGCAGCGAGTAACACAGGTCAGGGACTTAGGGGTGATTCTCTCTCCAGACCTTACTTTTCGCGAACATATTGTTAAGATCTGTAAGAAGGCCTACAGAAACTTGGGATTTGTACTGAGGCAGACGCAGGGGTTCACCAACATTGCCACACTCAAGGTACTGTATGACGCTTTAGTCAGGAGTCATCTTGAGCATAGTGCAGCAATTTGGGCTCCACATGAAGCGAAATACGGTGTCATGTTGGAGCGGGTCCAAAATAAATTTACAAGACACTTGTATTTTAAACTGTACGGGGTATACCCGTTCTACCCTCTAATGTACCCTACATTATTTGTGCTGGGAATGGTGGGGTATAATGAGCTCAGGGTGCGTCGGGCATTTAGTCTCGCCGCGTATGTAGTAAAGCTACTGCGTGGTGTAGCGCACAACCCGGGAGTGCTGCGTCACCTGAAGCTGTGCGTGCCGGACCGATACGTGTGGCGGCGGCGGCGCCCACAACTACTAGCCGTGCCGGTAGCCAGGACCAACCTTCTGGCGAAAACCCCCCTCACACAATCCATCCGCATAGTAAACGAAGTTCATGACAGAATAGACATATTTTCTTGCAATTTGAGTGAATTCGCAAAAGTTCTTTTAAATGTAGTATGTTATGTTATTTAAAAATGTTTAGAGTTTATTTAGAAATAGTAGGTATTATTATATTTATAAAAGATAAAGCTAAGGTTTAATTGTTATGTGTTAGTTGTTAAGTTTTTTTTTATGTATTTTAGACTAATGATGTAGGAAGGAAGGATATTAGAAGGAATAATATTGATGCACTATCGAATTAGTTGAGATGGTTATGAAGTCTGTTAAGATGGGGTTGTGAGGTTACCTCTCACAACTATCTTACATCCACACTATATATATAATATATATAATATATAATTATATAATAATATTATAAATGCAAAAGTAACTCTGTCTGTCTGTCGGTCTGTCTGTCTGTCTGTCTCGCTTTCCTGCTAAAACTACTGAACCGATTTAAATGAAATTTGGTACACAGATAGTTTAGAGCCTGGGAAAGGACATAGGCTACTTTTTATCCCGGTAGTATGTTCCCGCGGGATAATTTCCGACCTCCCCGCGGGCGAAGCCGCTGGCAAAAGCTAGTAAATAAATAAATGTGTTACAAAATATAAATATTGTAAAAAGGAAGAATTATAAGGTAATTAGTAAGAATTTAGAATTTAAATGTATTTCACTATCGCATTAGGTGCAAACCTGTAATGATAGATGTAAGGTGGAAAATAAATAAATAAATAAATAAATAAAATTATTTTACCACTCAAAGTCGTTGTCACGTAAAACTTTCGCCCGTATACCGACTTTACAGGCAACCAATTTTTTTAAATGTAATTATGCTTTATTCAAACCAAAAAAACGCGATAAACTTGCGAATAAATCGTAAAAATTGCCATAAGACTTTATTTTTTTTACTAATTAATGTTATTAAAAATCAATATTCTTGTACTAAATGGACCGATTTAAGCAAAAATGTTCCAACCCACAACCTCGACAATGAGGATCAATTCGACAAAAGGATATAGCAATTTTGAATACTACATCGAATACAATATAAATATCTGAGTTCATTTCTTTTTGAATCACTCAAATCCATCTAGAAATTACGAAGTTATTAAACTTAAAAAAAAGGGAGTTTTAAAACGCACGCCGCGCGCGCGAAACTGCTGATGACGTCACGAGGCTCGATTGCCCGCCACGCGCCGCACTGCTTTGTTATGATTTGCGGAGTTTAATCGTTGTTTCTTGTTTATTTATGTTTTATAGATTTTGGTAGATAGGAAACATGGAAGTCGGATTTACCCAAGGCCCAATCGGACAATCTCGCGAAGATTGATTCGTTTATGGTTGAAAAGTAAAAAAAAAAAACAATTTATTCCAGTGCACAGGTAGGTACTACGTTTTAGAATGTTTTGATTTGGCAGGCAGGTACCTTTTTCGTGTTTCTACAATGTGTAGGCACCTCTCTACCTATTTTAAATAATATTTCTTACTAGCTTCTGCCCGCGACTTCGTCCGCGTAAAATTTCCTGCTCCCCCAACCCATCCCATCGCATCGAATCGCCTGCCCGTGCGAGGTCTTTGTATGCGTGACGTTTTTCTTTGTGCTCGGCTCCTAAGGGTCTTTGCGTGACCTTATATAATATATAGTCTATAGCCTTCCTCGATAAATGGGCTATGCAACACTAAACGTACAACTCTTCAGCTTTTACTTGGGTGTGCTACGCAATGAATTTTTTGAAAGACCAAGGCGCGCGCAATGGACGTGTTTTATATGGAATTTTTCACATTTTCTTCGAAAAATAAAAAAAAAATATTACCCACGTGTTGAAATTTATATATGAGGGGGCTGCAAAGGGGGTCGAAAATTTCATTATTTTTGCGATAGGAAACGCCATTTTCGAGATATAAGCAAAAGAAAAGGAAAACAAAAATACAGTACTGTTTTTGCACATGAAGGCGAGGCACGTGAAGGCAAGGCGCGAGGCGCGCGCAATGGACGTGTTTTATATGGAATTTTTCACATTTTCTTCGAAAAAAAAAAAAAATATTACCCACGTGTTGAAATTTATATGTGAGGGGGTTACAAAGGGGGTCGAAAATTTCATTATTTTTGCGATAGGAAACGCCATTTTCGAGATATGAGCAAAAGAAAAGGAAAACAAAAATACAGTACTGTTTAAAGCACGTGAAGGCGAGGCGTTCGTTGGTGTGAATTTTAGTTCATAACTACTAGTTTTAATCCACACCTTTTTATCGCGATTAAAAATAGATTTAGTTAAAATAAATTATTATAGTCAAAATTTTTGAAATGCAGTATAAAGTACTTTTAGTTAAGGGGACATGGGGCGTCGCTCCTCATGAAAGTACACCACTTCTTTCTATTTTTTGGGTATTTTGGGACACAAAATAACAATTTGTCCGGTGTAGCAACACTTGTATTTTCGCATCGTGGCACGATACAATATTTTATGAAGACATTATTCGTTTAAATGTTTTGCGAGTCACGTAACTAAAGGCAGAAAGAACGTGCGTGGCGGTGCCGCGGACGCGAACGTGGAAAATGACGTCATCAACAAATTGTGCGTATTGGCGGGCGTTTTTGAAAATGCAAAATTAAAACCGCTCTAACTTCGTCATTTTTGGTCCAATTTTAATAATTCTTTCACTGAAATAATTGGTTTAGGTATGACTGTAATTCTACATATTTAACTAAAATCGTCGCTGATCCTCATTTCGAGTTTTTGTGTCTTATGTACTCCAAATAAGGTATAATTTAAAATATCAAAAACTCATAAGGTTGGTGTGGCTTGGAACATTTTTGCTTAAATCGGTCCAAATGTAACAACTAGATTATATGTTGTTTTGTGTATTTTTTTTACTCAAATTTCTACATATTAATGATAGAAATAGGAGTCTGAAATTGACCCTGCGCTGATTTTTACGAAAACTAGTTGTGGGAGATTAATTACTACAAAGTAAACAAATAAGTTTTTGTAAATGTTCTACTAAAAGTGACAAAACAAAAGATTGATCTATTTTTTACATGTATTCGTCAATGCCAGAGTATTTATAATGATGAGATGAGAGGTAAATAAGGCGACGAAAATCTTAGATATTCGCGCAAAAATGTAAAATGGCTCTTAATAGGGCATGGGCAAACTGGTGTTTGAAACAAAAACGCAGTCAATTTGGTATTATGGGTGTATAGTGTTGTAGGATTGTAAATCACTTCATCGCCAAGTGTTTTCAGTTTTTCAGGAAAACTTGTGGGAAAATAATTCCTCTTGCCCATTTAGATCATCACATTTAAGTGATATGTGGGAAATTATTTCCCTACATATGGGAAATAATTATATTTCATACACATCCAGTAGTAGGGGCAAGAAAGTAACATAATGTGATCATTTTATTATACAGGATAATATTTTATGAAAATAAAACACAAATAAATTTAAATGCTTATATATTGGTGGAAAATTTCAAAGCAAGGAGCAGTACACAAAGGGACCATACAAATTTTGCTAATATATTTGCTGCGTTGTTCCTTTGCACGTGTACTGCACATCCTACACCTCCGAAATTGGACAATTTTGGCAACACTTACCGGATTTTTTTTCGGCATTATCACTATTTTTATCCGAAAACACACAAAAATCAGTGATCTTTTTGACAAAACATTGAAAGTAAAACTTTTACAGCTTCTTCTTTTTACTTCGTTCATTTCGAAAACAAGTCTTTTGGCTCATGCTGTAGGTCAATTCATAAAGAAAAAAATGACAGTGACATTTTGTGGGAACAGTTACACATTTGACCATTTACATCCAAAAATTGATGTGGGAATAATGTTCCTCTTGCCCTATTAAGGGTTAATATGCCTTGTTTGATCTAAATAATTTGACGTTCCCTTTGGCCGGCCACAGCGGCAGGAGCGCCTACAGGGCGGTGCCGACCGGCGCCTGGAGTCGCTGCAGCTGCCGGCGCTGCGCCTGGCGCAGGACTACCTGGACGAGCACGAGCTAAACGCCAAATTCAAGAAGACCAAGAGAAAGGTAACCACACTCATCATCACGAACATATTATTTCTTACACAAAGGTCATCAAACGGGTACACTACATAAATACGAAAAACTTTATTCCGACAGTCACAAATACGAATTTTAAAATACCGATTTTCATAATTCCGAATGATTCAAAATTCCGAATATAACAACTCCGACTTATCATTACTCCTATTTTTAGGGTTCCGTTGCCAAATGGCAAAAAACGGAACCCTTATAGATTCGTCATGTCTGTCTGTCTGTCCGTCCGTCCGTCCGTCCGTCCGTCCGTCCGTCCGTCCGTCCGTATGTCACAGCCACTTTTTTCAGAAACTATAAGAGCTATGCTGTTGAAACTTGGTAAGTAGATGTATTCTGTGAACCGCATTAAGATTTTCACACTAAAATAGAAAAAAAAAACAATAAATTTTGGGGTTCCCCATACATAGAACTGAAACTCAAAAATGGTTTTTTTCATCAAACCCGTACCTGTGGGGTATCTATGAATAGGTCTTCAAAAATGGTAATGAGGTTTCTAATATCATTTTTTTCTAAACCGAATAGTTTGCGCGAGAGACACTTCCAAAGTGGTAAAATGTGTGTCCCCCCCCCCGTAACTTCTAAAATAAGAGAATGATAAAACTAAAAAAAATATATGATGTACATTACTATGTAAACTACCACCGAAAATTGGTTTGAACGAGATCGAGTGAGTAGTTTTTTTTTAAAACGTCATAAATCGTAAACCGCAATTTACCTTACATTCAATCAACTGAAATATAAAAATTAAAAAAAAACATTTATTTTTAAACCGAGAATACCTGCAGGTTTGTACGGAACCCTCGGTGCGCGAGTCGGACTCGCACTTGGCCGGTTTTTTATAATTCCTAAATTTCAATATTCCTAACGTTTATAATTGCTATACCGAATTTCAATAGATCGAATAACAAAAAGTCAATATACCGAATTTCAATAGATCGAATAACAAAAAGTCCAACTTAATGATAATTCAACACATCAAAAATACGAATTCCGATTATTAAAATACCGATTAATACAATTCCGAAATAAAAACGCCTTGTAAAACCGAATAGTAACACAAATAAACACATAATTGTTCGTCAAAGAGAAGTATAATGTTGTTTAGTATGAGGAGGTAGCATTAAAAAACATGCAAGCAGGCATGCAGCATGCAAGCAGGCATGCAGCGTGCAAGCAGACATGCAGCATGCAAGCAAACATGCAAGCAGGCATGCAACATGCAAGCAGGTATGTAGCATGCAAGCAGGCATGCAACATGCAAGCAGGCATGCAACATGCAAGCAGGTATGTAGCATGCAAGCAGGCATGCAACATGAAAGCAGGTATGTAGCATGCAAGCAGCAAGCAAGTAGGCATGCAGCAATCAAGCAAGGATGCAGCAAGCATTGTTTCTGTCACGGCTCCGGCGCTGCGGGGTTTGGGCGGCCCCACGCGTGCTTATCGTCGCAGATGGTCTTAACGCTCACCGCCGCGGCTGAGGCTGGCCGGCGCAGCCGGGCAGCAAGCCGAAGCTGTTAAGTAATGATTTTTAACTTTAAATAACAAGAAAAAACTATAATAATACTCGACAATGAAGCAAAATAAAAAATCCGTAGTATATTCTGAGGCAAAAATAAGCTATAATTTCTCGAAATCTCTCGGACAGATTTTGATGCCCTTCTGCAAATTTTAACAGTACATTGTACCCTTCCATTTAGTATATGATTCATCCTTGGCGACGCTAGGACCAACTCTCATACATTTTTGCCCATACATTTGGTAGCACAACATGTTGACTTTTTTTTTTAAATACTGTTATAAAACAGTACCGCGTACAGTGTGTGATCGTCGGCTGAACCTTATTTCAATAAAGTAAAACATGTGGTTTGTGTTGCTTCCGTTCAGGGCAAGATACGCAAGAAGGCCAAGCACGAGCCCATCGACGTGGACGACTACGACGCAGCCAACGCGCCGCTCGACACTGACGACACAGGTAACGTAGCCACTGTGTACTGTATTTTTAATGAATGAATGAGTTTAAAATAGGCTAACCATTAGTGGTGGGAGGAGAATAACCCGAGTATTTATTAGAAATTGATAAAATACTCGTTTTCACTATTTGCTGACGATACTATATCGACTGCTTAGTAAAGGGTAAGAATAAACAAAACACGTGGACTAAATAACAATCTGGTGTTAATAATGAATACGAGTGGAAACCAAACACAATGTGTGTCGTGGTAAGGATTGTAAGTGTCGCGACGCTCGGGGAGAGCCTACGCTCGCGCCGCCCTGACCGCTGCCGATGCCGCTACCTGCACGTCGTAGGCTCGCCAGGCATGCACACTGTTTTATACGATATTTAATTTACTCAAAATAACGTGTGGTGCCGGACGTAAAGAATAGCACCATCCCATTTCCACCCATGGGAGGCGACTAAGCGACTTACTACAGAATGGGCAGCAATGTTCTCTATGCATTTTACCACCATAATGCGATCGCCAACCCGCCTACCAAGCGTCGCGATTATGGTATTGGGAGTGGCCAATGTCCAGCAAAAAACGTCTTTCGGCTGAAATGATGATGGTGATTACTCAAAACAGTGACAGTGTAGTTGGTAACGCGATTATAGGTTATATACTGACCGGGGATAGATAAACGGATGAACACGCCTGATTCACACAACCTTTGAAAGTATTATAGACACGATATTAAACCCGATGAGATTTGCGACAGATTAGTCCGTGTAGCAGTTCAAGATAGCAACTGAAACGGCGTAAAGTGACGTATGTATGAAGCAAAAACAAGATGGCGCTCAATCATAAACAAGCAGCTATCGACTCCCACGATTTACGTGGGAAGATCCAATCGATGAGGGCCTGTCCTCAAGGCGCAAACAGTATTTGTAGCACTTTGAATAACGGTATTCGTTGTTAAGACAACGGTCCGCGTGCCACTGTGTCGTGGACTTGGTTCAGTAGGACCGCGTGCTTTGAGTAAGTACCGTATCTTCTGCTTTAAGTTTATCAAGTTCATTTAAGCTCCTTTGTAATTGTTAAAGTGAATAATAATAAAGTACGGTACAAATATATGTTTTTAGATAGGTAATACGGGCAGGTTTCCGCAACTCCACGTCAATGCGCATATTTTGTGTACGGACATCGGAAGATCGATTAATTGATCCATCCCAGCTCCCCAAGGAAGAATAGCAACATATTTGTGTTACTGATGATCATACGTAGGGTACCTGGTTTATCGGAGTACTGTGTCCTGTACGTTGGGACCACCAGCCAGATGAGGAGCATGTCTGTCATGTTTCTCTCAAATAATTTTGCTAGGAAACGAATTTTTGGTTCTCCAGGTCGATATCTCTGTAGTGTCTGTGTGTATTAGTTTTAGTACTGCACATGCCGTCTAGTTAGACGGCATGTGCAGTACTAAAACTAATCACAATGTTGGGAAGAACAAGCAACTATCGGCTACGTGAATCGTGTTTTTACATCCGTACCCGAATAGAGTGTCTCGCTCGCTCATACCTGTGTATCAGTCATCCTAGAGCTCGTGGTGACTAGTGTGGTTTCTGTGCAGACGTGAAGCCCGAGCAGCTGTCCGGGCCGCTGCCGGTGGACGACGACGAGACCGAGCCCGACATGGAGCTGCAGGCCGCACTGGCGCGAGCTCGGCGCCTGCGTCAGGCCGAGCTGGCGGAGCAGGCGCAGTACTACGTGCGCAAGGTGAGGAGACACTACAGTGCACGAGACGGAGCCCGACATGGAGCTGCAGGCCGCACTGGCGCGAGCTCGGCGCCTGCGTCAGGCCGAGCTGGCGGAGCAGGCGCAGTACTACGTGCGCAAGGTGAGGAGACACTACAGTGCACGAGACGGAGTCCGACATGGAGCTGCAGGCCGCACTGGCGCGAGCTCGGCGCCTGCGTCAGGCCGAGCTGGCGGAGCAGGCGCAGTACTACGTGCGCAAGGTGAGGAGACACTACAGTGCACGAGACGGAGTCCGACATGGAGCTGCAGGCCGCACTGGCGCGAGCTCGGCGCCTGCGTCAGGCCGAGCTGGCGGAGCAGGCGCAGTACTACGTGCGCAAGGTGAGGAGACAGTACAGTGCACGAGACGGAGCCCGACATGGAGCTTAATAAGATAACGACTTATGTCACAGAAAGCGTGGCTTAAATGTGGGTTTAGATCACATTGTCTAAAGAACAGTGGCGAACTCCCGAACAAATTTTTGTTGACTTTTTTTTTAGCGTCTGCCTATGAATAATATGTAAAAAAAGTATAGAGATTAAATTGCTGAACAGTTTTGTCTTTAGTTATACTTTTATAGGAAGTCAGGAATTTAAGATATTTCAGGTTGAAGTTTTAGAGGTTATGTTTCATCAACAACAGACTTATCGAAAAAGATATATAGAAATACCTACTTATTATAAGTAGAGTAGAGTAGATTATGCATTTTAAATATAAAATAAACTACGGACTACGTATTCAGAATATTAAGTCCAACCGACGTGTGTAGGTCTGCCACATGGTCCACGTAAGTAGGCAGGTACTTACCTACTTAGTTATATGTTCAGAAGAATATTTATTTAATAATCTTAGTCAACTATCTTTAGAGCAGTTAGTTATAGATATAGTATGATTCATTACATGGTAAGGGTAGGTCATTGGTAGGTATAGAAAAAAAAAACACTTTGTTTAAATATTTATTCCTCATCTTCTCTAACCACAATGTCATCAAGAAAACCTGCGGGTACTGTGATATATGGTTGATGTCTGGCCCATCCTAGATACCATTCTTCAGTCATTGTATGAGCGCAACATCCCAACTCTCGAGTTAAGTGCCAATGCCGGGTATCTGCGCATTTTATTGACACATAATATGTTGCAGTTGACACACATGATGCGTGTAGGCCTTACACGGCTACTCATCGTGATAAACAAATCGATGCACGCACAACAAAATCCAAGGTATCAGGCAGAATCGGAATCCAGAGTCACAGAAAAATGTCGTCGTATAGGCAAACAGTCAGAATCCTTAGGCAAGCACTAGTCACACAGGGAACCGTAAATCTCAGAGTCCATAAGCAGAAGCAGTCGATGAAGTAGAAAATCACGGAAAATCGATGGAAAACAAAATAACAAGACGCACGCGAAGACAACGCCAAGTTTTCAGTGCCGGCCGATTGACAATTGAAATGTCATGTTTTTTTTTGCGATGTTGAATTGCACTACGATGTCATATGTACGTATTAAACAATTATGACCGCTATAATCTTTAGCACAAGCAATAATTTTTAATTTGAAATTTTTTTACATTGATTTTCTACTTCATCGACTGCTTCTGTTTATAGACTCTGATATTTACGGTTCCCTGTGTGACTAGTGCTTGCCTAAGGATTCTGATTGTTTGCCTATACGACGACATTTTTCTGTGACTCTGGATTCCGATTCTGCCTGATACCTTGGATTTTGTTGTGTGTGCATCGATTTGTTTATCACGATGAGTAGCCGTGTAAGGCCTATACGCATCATGTGTGTCAACTGCAACATATTATGTGTCAATAAAATGCGCCGATACCCGGCATAGGCACTCGACTCGAGAGTTGGATGTTGCGCTCATACAATGACTGAAGAATGATATCTAGGATGGGCCAGACATCAACCATATATCACAGCACCCGCAGGTTTTCTTGATGACATTGTGGTTAGAGAAGATGAGGAATAAATATTTAAAAAACAAAGTTGTTTTATTTTTCTATACCTACCAATGACCTACCCTTATCATGTAATTAATCATACTATATCTATAACTAACTGCTCTAAAGATAGTTGACTAAGATGATTAAATAAATATTCTTCTGAACATATAATTAAGTAGGTAAGTACCTGCCTACTTACTTACGTGGACCATGTGGCAGACCTACGCACGTCGGTTGGACTTAATATTCTGAATACGTAGTCCGTAGTTTATTTTATATTTAAAATACATTTCTATCAATTATATTTTGAGCAATAAGTAGCTATTTCTATATATCTTTTTCGATAAGTCTGTTGTTGACGAGACATAACCTCTAAAACTTCAACCTGAAATATCTTAAATTCTTGACTTCCTATAAAAGTATATCGAAAGACAAAACTGTTCAGCAATTCAATCTCTATATTTTTACATATTTTTCATAAGCAGACGCTAAAAAAAATGTCAACAAAAATTTGTTCGGGAGTTCGCCACTGTTCTTTCAGAACCTCACTTTTTTTTCCCTGTCTGCTTGACGTGAAATGCCCCTCCTATGAGAAAAAACAATAATTAAGTTAAGCCTCCGTTTGCTGGTTTAAAGACCTTCGATCAATAATAGTACTAGATAAAGGATCAGGAACAAAAATAAGGCGCTCAAGTGGCCACGTTTGCACACACTTACACATTTATATTTCTTACTACGAAATATAGAAAAACGTTTCATAATAATAACAACTTCAGTTTATTATGATCCTTAACACTCAAACATAAAGCATAATTACGATTACAAAATATTCATATTTAAGTCCTTTTGTCATCGGAGAAAGGTAAAGAGCAATAAATTTAAAATGTCCCTTAAAAATCAAGTCATTTTTATATAAGTACAAAATTATTTATTCTAAACTGAAACTTAAAGTCTAAGCAATAAGGTTAAAAACAATGTGTTGATAACTCTATTTTGGAACTAGACGTAGTTCTTGGTATTACATTTCAATGCTCAGAACACAGTACGTATGGAAAGACGTAGAGTTGCAGAATATAATTTTTTAGGTGAAAAGGTACGTTTTGATGGTGGCAAACATTTTTAATCGATTTAAAAAAGTAGTAGGACTAAAATAGTATAATATTATTTTATTTAATTAAGTGCGGGTTAAATCAATGTGATCCACCCGTATAAAAAATGGGTGCGTCTACTTTTATGTACCAGTATTTAGAAGTTAAATTTGTATTAAATCAAATTATTTTTTCATTTAAGTTAAAGTTCAAATATGAATTTTTATAAGGTTTGTATATTTATTCTCCTCTTTCTTTCGCTACAATAGATACCCATTCTGCACAGCGAAATGGCTCGCTAGGAAATCTACAAATAAAAATAAAAAATATAAAATTACAATACTACTTCATGCATTCTCTGTTCCAGAACAGACGATGTTTGTTACAATAGTTGGTGCGTTGTCGCAAACATTGGTCAAACAATCATAATATGTATTTGCTAAATGATTTATATTTAATCTATAAAAATTATTTGATTGTTTTTATTTTATGAAAAACACTTAAAGATTTAAACATATGGAAAAAAAGATATTTCTTCCAAAAACTTGGTGCTACAGTGGTTATTTACACAATTTTTGAACGCGTGCTGCGGCATTTAGGACGTCTTATCGTTGGCTATCATTGGACCAAACTAATTTCAAATAAGAGCACAAAAATATTTGTGCTCTTATTTTTCGGGCCGTTTTTGAAGCTCTCATCGGGCATCTAGTACATTTTTGATCGAAGTTAACCCTTAATTGGGCATGGCGTGTGTGCGTTCTACTCGGTTTTATAAACCTAGTGGGAATTTTTTATTTAGGAATAAGATTAAAATTCATTTTTTTGTTTTTATTTTTTTTTATTATTTAAATAAAAAAACAACGTGGGAAATATACTCCTACTGCAAGTGGAGGGCTAAATGAAGGGAGCTCTATGTGGGAAATAATCTACATGTTGGAGAGTGCTGGTGTAGAATGATAATTCTCAAAGCATGGAGCAGCGCATAAGGATACCAAACATATGGAACAAGAATATTTTGTCCTCTGCTCTTTTGCCCGGGTGCTACAGAATCGACACCTTCTATATTTACTAATGCGTGGCATATGTAGTCCAACATTTGATAAACGGGTCTCATCTGGCACACCATAACAGCCTCCTTTTTTCGTTTTGAATACTGCAGCCTGCTTCTTTCTGCTACTAAAATTATCAATAAGTGCACGTGCAAGTCGTAAACGGAATTCTTTATGGGTGTTTCTTCGTATTGAATGAGTAGTCATATATACTATATATGAATTTATAATGGCAGCTTCCAGTAAAAACCAGAATATTCGGTGCCAATTTTTTCTGGATTTTCGACCTACAGGATAGGAAGATCTGTAATGGTCAAAAAGGTCAACTCCACCCATGAACTCTGTATATTTTTTTATGGCCAACGGACAAAACATATTTTTCTTTGAACCATCTTTTTGAGTCCTCTTTATTTCAATAATATCTTTGGGATTGAAAGCAGTTGTACACACAAATACATCTTTCGTGTCTCTCCATTTGATAACTGAAAGCGGCGCCGAATATTGGTAAATAAATTCACCAGGTTTTAGTGTTGTCTCTCTAGATTTCTTGGTAATCAATTCTGGTAAGCCCTTTCTGTTTATGCGAACAGTGCCAATTGAAAATATTTTTTTTTCAAACAAAGCTGTCATTAGCCCCAAACTCGTAAAAAAATTGTCAAATACCAAGAGAGTATTTTCTGGCACATCATCTGCAAGATCTAATACCACCCGGTAACCTAAGTTTTCTTCAGATGCATTACCAACTTTACCTGTGTAAAATTGGAACTGGAACAGATAGCCGCTTTTGGAGTCGCACCTGGCCCAACACTTGTACCCCCTTGTTATGGGTTTTTTGGGCATATATTGCTTCATGGTACTCTTACCTTTAAATTTGATCATAGATTCATCTATGGACTGTGTTTGAGATGATGTGCAAGCTTCAGCAAAGGTCTGATTTAGTTTTTGAATGAGTGGTTGTATTTTACACAGTTTGTCATAGTTGGGGGATGTTTTCGGTAATTCTGTTCTTATGTCAGATATATGAAAATTTTCAGTGATTTTTTTGAACCGTCTTAGGGTCATGACACTAGAAATAACTGGGTTTTTATAAAACACATCTGTGGACCAATATAGCTGGCTATCAGAAATTGGATTGATTGACATCAGTATCATCATACCTAAATATGCAGAGATCTCTTCCTTTGTGACATCTTGCCATCCATGTGATCTTTTTTCATTTGCATATATGTTTGTATTTTCTACAATTAAGTTTAGCATAGACTCCGGAAACATGTCCAAAAAGTAATCTTTTGGGGTACTCCTATTAGTATATATTGTTCTTACTTGCAATGGCTTGTCAAATGAAGGGATATTCAAGTCTCCAACAAATGTGGTCCATAAACGTTCTCTATTTTGCATATCAGAATAACTTGGTCTCGGAGTATTTGATGGAACATTTCTACTTTCAGGAGGCATATTCAACACAGGCTCCTGCTGATTGGACTGTGTATCTGTTATGTCCATTGCTTCATTGTTTATTTGATTTTGTTGAAATACAGTATCTATATCTAAGCTCCTGGTAGAAAACTGTTCATCAAGAGGCTGAATAACTATTTGAGAGCTTGCACTGGAAACAGGCATTCCATCAGGAAAGTAATCACGTGGGGTACATTCAGGCCTGTTGACAAGTACTTGTTCATCTGCATATTGCACAGTTTCAGCTGCGTCTGTATTTATTTCACCTGGAAAAATAAAGGTACTATAAAACTAAGCACTGAAAAAATTCTATTCTTACCTAATTGTTCAATAAATATCTACTTACCACTCAAAATAGCAATCAAGTCGTCTTGAGAAAATGATTTTTGAATTTGGTCTAACATTGTATTCATATGTGATACATCATCTACTATGGGATGTTCATCTTCACTAAGATGGTCAGATTCGTCGTCATCTGAAGACATCAATATTGACAGTGCCCTTTCCACATTTTTTCCCTTTGAGAGATCTAGTATTTTTCTCTGAAACACATAATTATGTTAGTTGTATATTTTCGTATTAGCTAAAATTAGAGTCAGTTGTGGTCTAAAGTATTAAAATTCCCACAAGTTTTGAAGCACAATAATTACACTGATATTGAAACAATCACAAAAAATAACATTGATATCCATAAAACAACTCAAAACCTACAAATAATACTAAATAAAATAAACTTACCACATTTTTCCGCGACATTATAATTTTTTTTTGTATTTGCACTACAATTTTTAGTTCACAACTCAACGAAAACAAACAGCCGGTTTTTTGACTGCCCACAGATAAAAAATTCTGTTACGTTCCGTTTCAACTTCGACGTTAGGGTGAAGACACATTGTTTGTTCGTATAATAATTGACATATTGTGGGATTCATGTAACTTTTGACGGCATAGAGACACTTAAAATGATGTGGGAAGTATTCCCCTTTAGTCCAATTAAGGGTTAAAGACTAAAATTAAGTTATCTATAAAAATTAAATAGAATGGTGTCATGGATGCCAAGATCACATTTAGAGCAAAGATTTTTCTACATTAATGTCTGTAATTTTCAAGTAGTATATAATAAAGAGTGGCCCGCAGGTGGAGGAGGTCCCGGAGCCCGTGAAGGAGGAGCCGGTCGCGGAGGGCGCGGAGGGCGCCAGTGCCATGGTGCTGGACGCCACCGCCGAGTTCTGTCGCACGCTCGGCGACATCCCCACGTACGGGCTGGCCGGCAACCGCGACCACGACGCGGAAATCATGGTGACGCTCATTCATATCTACTTAATAAATATTTTTCATTCGTTCGCTGGTAAACAGCGCTAATCCGTTCGGACGTTCAGTTTATAGTAGAACAGCTTTTTAATCAGAAAAATTTAACAATATGAGCATTGAATTTTTGACCTACATGTTCTGTGGTTTGGAAATAATCGTTTTGTAGGCATTTTACACAGACCAGTTCCATAAACAACTGCATAGTTATTCCTGATAACATATTATTTGGAGCTGTAAACTTATAAAAGACATCTGGTTTTCCAAAAATGTTCTACCTTACTGCTTCAATTCGTAGAATTTAGTTAGGAAAGTGTTAATATTTGTGTGCAGGACTTCGAGCGCGAGGAGGAGCTGGAGCCCGAAGTGGACAGTAATGCGGGCGCCTGGAGCCGCGTCGATGTGAACAACGAGAAGCCCGCCGACCTCGCCGCAGGTACGAAGCAACTTCCTTCTAATGTTTGGTAAAAAAAAACGATACAAGTGTAAACAAACCTTGGTCACATTCAATTACCTAGGAAATTGATTGATATCGGAACTTACTATAGAAAATTAGTAACACACTGGCCAGTGTGCGTGCTCACTACCAGCGCGCGGCTGGTTGAGCTCGTGGCCAGTGTGCGTGCTCACTACCAGCGCGCGGCTGGTTGAGCTCGTGGCCAGTGTGCGTGCTCACTACCAGCGCGCGGCTGGTTGAGCTCGTGGCCAGTGTGCGTGCTCACTACCAGCGCGCGGCTGGTTGAGCTCGTGGCCAGTGTGCGTGCTCACTACCAGCGCGCGGCTGGTTGAGCTCGTGGCCAGTGTGCGTGCTCACTACCAGCGCGCGGCTGGTTGAGCTCGTGGCCAGTGTCCGTGCTCACTACCAGCGCGCGGCTGGTTGAGGTCGTGGCCAGTGTCCGTGCTCACTACCAGCGCGCGGCTGGTTGAGCTCGTGGCCAGTGTGCGTGCTCACTACCAGCGCGCGGCTGGTTGAGCTCGTGGCCAGTGTGCGTGCTCACTACCAGCGCGCGGCTGGTTGAGCTCGTGGCCAGTGTGCGTGCTCACTACCAGCGCGCGGCTGGTTGAGCTCGTGGCCAGTGTGCGTGCTCACTACCAGCGCGCGGCTGGTTGAGCTCGTGGCCAGTGTCCGTGCTCACTACCAGCGCGCGGCTGGTTGAGCTCGTGGCCAGTGTCCGTGCTCACTACCAGCGCGCGGCTGGTTGAGGTGGTGGCCAGTGTCCGTGCTCACTACCAGCGCGCGGCTGGTTGAGCTCGTGGCCAGTGTCCGTGCTCACTACCAGCGCGCGGCTGGTTGAGGTCGTGGCCAGTGTCCGTGCTCACTACCAGCGCGCGGCTGGTTGAGCTCGTGGCCAGTGTGCGTGCTCACTACCAGCGCGCGGCTGGTTGAGCTCGTGGCCAGTGTGCGTGCTCACTACCAGCGCGCGGCTGGTTGAGCTCGTGGCCAGTGTGCGTGCTCACTACCAGCGCGCGGCTGGTTGAGCTCGTGGCCAGTGTGCGTGCTCCCTACCAGCGCGCGGCTGGTTGAGCTCGTGGCCAGTGTCCGTGCTCACTACCAGCGCGCGGCTGGTTGAGGTCGTGGCCAGTGTCCGTGCTCACTACCAGCGCGCGGCTGGTTGAGCTCGTGGCCAGTGTGCGTGCTCACTACCAGCGCGCGGCTGGTTGAGCTCGTGGCCAGTGTGCGTGCTCCCTACCAGCGCGCGGCTGGTTGAGCTCGTGGCCAGTGTCCGTGCTCACTACCAGCGCGCGGCTGGTTGAGGTCGTGGCCAGTGTCCGTGCTCACTACCAGCGCGCGGCTGGTTGAGCTCGTGGCCAGTGTGCGTGCTCACTACCAGCGCGCGGCTGGTTGAGCTCGTGGCCTCAACACGCATCTGGGGAGCCTAAGCGCTGCTTGCAGGCGCTGACACGTGGGGATCGTGCGGGGCCCCGATCTGTGCGGCTGACCTGACGGCTGGCAGCAACGCTGTTCTGCGAACATCGCAGCGAGCAATGGCCGTCAGAGTCATCAGGGGATATCGCACGATCTCCTACGAGGCGGCCTGTGTACTGACTACATCCCCACCGTGGGACCTCGACGCGAAAGTACTCGTTTCACTATATCGGTGGCACGAGGAAGCGCGGGAGCTGGGCAAGCGACACATGGAGCTCCGTCCGTCATAGCACGGCCAGTCCTGGTGGCAGGCTAGAGGGACAAGCTTTCACGCCCTACCAGCCTCGCCACCATCGCGGCGATCCAGCTGGTACTCAGGCACTGTCTCGGGAGGAAGCACGGCTCCCTGTCGTTTCCGACCGTGGTCGAGTCGATGGTCGTAGCAGCGAAGAGTCCTGGGACACGGTGGTCTCCTTCTGTGAAACAGTAATGCCGCAGGAGATTGCGGAACAAGAGCAGGAGACTTCTTCCTCTCCCTATCTAGTGCGTTTATAATACGTGCATCGATAAGAAAATGCCCAGGGGTTAACAAGCACCTTGTATGTGTTATGCATGAAGCCGAATAAATTAGATTGTGGAAATTTAATATGGTCACAAATTTCCTACTAGACTGGGATTCAAACCCGTACTAATATTTATATTAGCGAAAGATAAAGCGTGAAGCGTAGCAGAAGAATAAAAGAATGAAGCGAGTAAAAATGATTGAAATGAGAAATATTATTTACCAATAATAGAATTATAATTGAAATAAATTACATGGATAATAAAACAAGCAAAATAAAATGGAAATACAATAGTAAGTGCAACGCGATCCGAACGATTCGATAGGCGGTCGATTGAAGACTAGCTCCTAGACTTGTGTAAGTAATGCGAGTGATGCATTGCGCGTCATATATCTCGGCCGCGTACTGTAGCATTACACATGACTCGATTCAATCAACCATGGCACATGACACTAAAACATGGCGCGCGGGCCGCAGCGCGCTGTTCGGTGTTCGTAAGCTTCGTAATATCTCGGTAATCTTTGCTGTGTGTGCAAGCGAGAAGGAACATGCTCCAGTCCGTTGGCTGCGAGATAAGTGAACTATTATTTAGAACCGTATTGTTATTCAAATAAGGTTTACGTTTTATTGAAACCGCGGACTGCCTTCGTGATGTTTCAAATCATGACTCGAACTGTATGACACTATGACAGTTCGAGTCATGGTCTATAATCACTATTGCAAACCATGTCTATCGTTTTAATTCAATTATTCCTTATATTGGGGGTTAAATATGAAGGAAAATCGACTATTTGAATATGAAACAAAATCAAATATACGTTCCGGCGAAGCGAGGGCGCATTGCGTTTGACTCATGTCACATCACATCACAATATAGGTAATGCAATATCTCATGTAATGATGTATATCTTTTACAACGCAGCATTTCATTACAAAAACCATCGCGCGTGGTGCGTCATCTCGCGTCATGTTTGGAGTCATGGTGTAATGAAACATTACTCGGGACGAAATGTCATGCCATATGACATTACTTTGAAAGGCACTGTTTTGCGCATGTCTACTAGCTCCGCCGCTCAGCCGCAGCCCCGTGGAGGTGCGTGCACACGCAATCTCTCAGCAATCCAAACTCGTTGTCGCCGTCGCACGCACAAATATTACGCGCGGCGCGTGTAAGCGTCAGAACGTTCGGTGCTAACATCGTATAATCTGCATGTTTGGCCTAAAATTCATGAGCGAAGCAACTCCGCTCTGAAATGTAAAGTGGTGGTCCAACTGGTTATTGTTCCACGATGAGATCAATAAATGAAACGTGCGTCCTTACGCTACATTTTAACAGCTTCTGATAGACATCTGAATTAGTGATTGATTGATGACAGATTTCTCGAAATTGTTACTCGGTTCTGAAAAATAACTGGATAAATATCGGTCGTGCGATAACGCTGCCCTTTTTAACACGCTTTTATTAGGTCGACCTGTATGTAACTAACTATGTAATGGAATCTAAGGTAACTAATTTAACCATCTTCCAAGGCTCGTTGCGTCATGAAAATTGCCAGCTGTATGTAGTTCTGATGACAATACAATAATATGTTACTGTCGAACTGATTTGATGATGTAGCCGGAAGACATGAACTGGAACTGCATGATGGAACATCGTATCATAGCTATGTTTGGACTTGTTAGAAAAGCCTTGTAATGAACTTTGACCACGATTAGGTTTCAAAGTCTGATGATGAAGCCGGAAGATAGGCACTGGCATTCCATGATGGAATATCGTATCATAGCCGTGTTTGGACTTGTTAGAAAGGTCTTGTAATGAACTTTGACCACGATTAAGTTTTGGTTTTTACGTGCATTTATAAAAGCGTGCTTTTCTATTGTTTTTAAATTATAAATTTATTTCGCGTTACTACGTGCCTGATACAAAACTAATCGGCGGCGTGTTGAACCTGCGATGCATGGGACTATAGTTGAGGTTTATTTGTATACCTACATTCCGGCAAATAAATGAATTTGAATTTATAATATTAATAACAAGAGCCAAAATTTTTGTATACAAACTCAGTTGTAAGCAAAAAGTATCTGATTTCTTGAAACTCTTAACTATCATGGTACAAAGAGATTGGCTCCACTTAATTTAATAAATCCCACCGCATCATTTCAAACCCCTGTTACGAATTATGTATATAAAATAAAATATTGTATGCTTGTGGCTAAGTAATAACAGCTGCACGGGTTGATCGTTTAGGTTAAGCTACGCTTGCCGCGATTTGTTTGTGGATGGGTGACCATCTTTACAAACCAAGACCCTTTTGTACTTCGGAAAACACGTTAAGCCGTTTGTCCCAGATGTATTTCGTAGATCTTAGACAGTCGTTCCGGGTCGTCAGAAGCTCGAAACTGACAACCAATCTTACCAAGGGGTATCGTATTACCCAGTATCTGGGTTGTGGAGGTCAGATAGGGAGTCGCTCCATGTAAAATACTGGTACTCAGCTGCATCCGGCTAGACTGGAAGCCGACCTCAACATAGTTGGGAAAAGGCAGGCAGATGATGATTGTATGCTTTTATGGTTCCATAATTCGAAAGGTAAATTCTGGCCATCAATATTAATTTTATAAAAGTACACAGAACGTATTATTTTTTAATAAGGAGTCAAACCCGAGAATAATTTAGATTGGGAGATATATGTGGTAAAACGTAGAACATTCTGATCGGAAACAATTAATATTATTTTGGTAAAACAAAAACGCGCTGCTCGTTCTAGTGAAAACACAATTACAAAACAAAATTCAAAAAGGTTTTTGTAAAACAACAAAAATGTTTTGATACCTTTGTTATATTTTATCGTAATCCATAAGATGTCGATGACAGCCCTAATTAATTTTGTATATGCACCTCAAATAAGCGGATTTACAATTAAATGGGATTTAACACGCAATGGCGGAAGAACATAATTTATGTCATTTAAATATTTCTGTTTATCTTTGTTCGCATATTCTTTAGTGTTCTCGCTATACAAATACATGTTTCTGCTACTGCCACAATTCACATGAAATCCTACAATAGATCGAATAGCCGTACAAAATGGTGATGTCCTTTTTAGCTTTATTATATTAAGTATAGATAGGAGTGTCGTGGGTCGTTATTGGGGAGGCGTGTAACTGTATGCACCGTGTGGCCAGGCTCGTGCGTGGGGCTGGAGGCGGAGCCGTCGCTGGGCGCGGGCGTGTGGGGCGCGCTGCAGCTGGCGCTGAGCAAGGGCTACCTGGAGCGCGCCGGCGTCGCGCCGCAGCTCGGCGCCGCCGCCAAGCATCTGCTCACCGCCCGACACTACTCCATCGAGGACAAGACCTACGGCGGGTGCGCACACAGCTTCAACCTATGCATTCCGCTATAAAAATACCTTTTCACACCAATAACTTCCTATTGTCCATATTTTGCATCAAACTATAAGAACCTTAGACATGCGCGAGACACCCCGCGTGTATCAGCAACTTCACAAAACGCTAAAAACGCCCCGTAATAATTATATTTTTTGCAACGATTCCCCTTATTTCATGGAAATTTAATAATCACCTTATACCTATAGCCGACCCAATATTGACTAATAACAATTCCAGTGAGGACGACAAGTACGGCCGCCGCGAGCGAGGCGGGCACTCGGGCCCGCTGCAGGACTTCCGCGAGAAGAACAACTTCCGGCCGAACATCAAGCTGGAGTACGTGGACGACGACGGACGCCCGCTGTGTCCCAAGGAGGCCTTCCGCTACCTGTCGCACAAATTCCACGGCAAGGGGCCCGGCAAGAACAAGCAGGAGAAGCGCATCAAGAAGGCCGTGCAGGAAGGGGTGAGATACTCTCCTACATGATTCCACGACTTATACAATATTGTCTCTAGGGTAGCTCTCGAAATTCAAATTTTCATAAGTTTTTTGCAATTTGCACGTTTGTATCAGAATCTATGTTGACCAAAATATGATTCACAAACCTAATTTGTTAAATTACACAAAATCCAGAACAGAAAAGAATTAATACAAGATCAAATTAGACCTGGCTATATTTTATCCACCAGGGTGCTTACTCACGAATATAATTCCAATAGATCGACATTAGTTAAACGTAGTGTTGTAAAAATACCGTAATAATACCAAAACGCTATGTATTAAACGGGTATTTTATTATAAATTACGGTATTATTGGTATTTTATATTTTGATTCACTTTTTAAGATCCTGCAATATTACGAAGAGTTTTAGTTCAATAAATAAAATATATTTTAAGTTTCGATTGCATTCTATATTTTAGAATTACTAATTCTAATTTAATGATTACTTAGTATTATGTAGTTTAGTTTGTAGTAGTAGTTTTATTTTCTTAGTAATATTGTGTTTGTTAAATATTTAAATGTACCGCACAGTAGGTACGATTTACCGCGTGATCAGCCCGCCCGCGGCTCAACGTTGCATTCGTCGCCGTCGACACGTTAAGACATGTTCCACCGCACTGCGTTCGCGCCGTGTTCGTCTCGATCTCGCTTGAGCATTGACGTGATGCTTTTTTGGCCAAAATGCCCCGACACGCATCTGATGTATGGCAGTGTTTTCATACACTTAGTGATGAAAATAATAAAAAAAGCGTAGTGTGCATTTATTGCAACTTAGAATATAAAAATGCGTTAGCTACAAGGATAGCTCTTCATATACCTAAATTTTGAGTCGCCTTTGAGTGATCTATGTTCATTGATTGTTTGGCGCCTACTCAAAATGACTGAAATTATTATAATTTTTTTGCTTTTCAGTTTTTTCGGCGGTTGAATTTTTCGTTAAAAAGTTTTAATTTTTATCATTTTTGTGGCTATAATCTACTAATTACTTCATGCTTGCTATATCGGACTATTCTGTAATAAGAATTTATGCATAACAATCAATGAGTGAATAATCAATCATCCCCTGTTTTCCTACCCTTAGGGTTGGAATTTTCATTCCAAATTTACATGAACCACCTTCGGGATATACCCTTTTCAATAAAAATGAATGATCAAAACAGGTCCACTCTGTAAACAAATATGCGTGATCAAACATAAAAAAAAATACACGTCGAATTGAGAACCTCCTCCGTTTTTTCGTCGGTTAATAAAAAGAGTTACCTACAGTAAAGACAAAAGCACTAAAGCATACTACCATCACCGCCCCCCTTGAGAAAGGATGATGATTTGACGCTTGAATCACTTTAAATAGATTTATACATAAAATACCGTAGCAAATGGTATAATACCGTATTATACGGTATTTTTCGTTTTATACATTTCAATACAAATGGTATAATACAGCACTTACATCTCTAGTCAAACGTCAGTTGGTTGAGTTTAACGTCAGGGCTTGGCTAGACTCGGTGAGTCCAGCCAATCCCTGACGTTTGACTGACAATTCCAATGTCGATCTAGCTAGTGGAATAAAATTATATTCGAGAGTAAGCACCCTGTTGGGTTTCGATATCGAAAATCACATACGACATCTGCTAATTACCTATTCTTTATGATACAATGAAAGTAACCGCGCAAAATGAACACGAAGTTGGCGTATTTTGAACCGTCAAATTCATTTTGAATAACTAAAGCAAACTATATTTCGTGAAGTACCCTAGCGCTCTCACCTTAAGGTTTACTGCCTTCGGAGGCGAAGCTTGGCGCGTACACATCACACGCATACGGTGTACGTCTGCTCGGTGCTAACATACGAAACTGCCGATACAGTGATTCATATGCAGCCTGCGTTATTTGCGTGGACACTAGGCCCATAACCGTTTGGCGACTACTGTTCCCGTTGTAAATGTAGAACCAATAAACAAAATATTTTAACATTCAAGACTAAAACGTGTGTGTCTAATGTCATCGTATTATAAGGTTCGTTTTGCTTCCAGCTCATGAAGAAGATGAGTTCAACGGACACGCCGCTGGGCACGCTGCAGATGCTGCAGGACAAGCAGCGCGAGACACAGTCGCCCTACATCGTGCTCAGCGGCGTCAAGCGAGACAACGCCAACTAACAGCACTGTACACTGCAGTACGCGGCGCTATGAGGACACGGCAGCAATCACTTTCTAAACTAAACTCAAACAAATTGCGTGCCTCATGTTATATTAAGATAACGTGCGAGTGGTGCTTAGCTGTGTTTCATTCGCATCACGTTCTGGTGCACGTTGTTAAGTGTTAGTGACGCTCCGGTAAAGATCGGGAGGAGCCGTGTGCACTCCTGACACTGCTATAACAGTGCAAGGGAACCCACTATATAGCCCAGCTCAATCACCAATATAACCTTGTTTGCAATAATGAGTAACCATTATTAACTCGACACCGAACACACTTACAAATAGATTATGAACTTGTTTGTATATTTTCGGATAACCTATTTTGTGGCAATAAATACATATTAGACAGACAAAATGTATGTTTCATTTCGAGTACAATTAATTCCCCACGGCACTAACTGAGAAACTGGTAGTCTCATTTCAAGACTTAATTTTTTTCACTAGACCTGCCCTACTGTGAGCACTTAGAAATCTACACTCTTTGTAGACACCACGTAGACGCAAGGTATGACGCTTGTATACTCTGCGTAGACGCTTCGTGTAGGTTTAACAAACATATTTTGTAATAAAACAGCATTAAGGGTTAACAATATTGTTACCTTATAACAATATGTATTTTTGCTAAGTCTTATCCCCTTTTTCCCTGTAATCCATACTAATATTATAAATGGGAAAGTGTGTGTGTCTGTTTGTCCGTCTTTCACGGCAAAACGGAGCGACGAATTGACGTGATTTTTTAAGTGGAGATAGTTGAAGGGATGGAGAGTGACATAGGCTACTCTTTTTTTTTTCTTTTTTAGGTGGCTGAGGTGAACTTAGAAAAGCCGTGCTTTTCCCATGAACAACTGTATGTAGCATGTTCGCGTGTGTCCAATGCTCAGAATCTATCAAACATTCTATCCCCAAATGGAAAGACATATAATATCGTCTACAGTAGCGTATTAAAATAACATTCTGTTCCGAGTTCTCTTCTGTGTTCTAAATCAAGAAAGGGGAACCGTCTTACCCCGAATTTAACGCGAGCGAAGCCGCGGGCAAAAGCTAGTAATATAACACTGGTCAACACTAGTTTTGGTGCCGAGCAACTGTATTTTTTTATTAACTAGGACCGTGTACTAATTACATTCTTACTAAAAATTTTGACTTCCTACGTGTAGTTTTCTAGATATGACTTTTACAGAAAAAAAAACAAATCTACGCGAAAACAGCATTTATTAAGGGCCCGGCGACGGTCAATCTGTCCATACAAACGTAATACCAAAATCATTTGCAATTTGAGCATATTTCCACCATTTTAAGATGATATTCGGCTTTAGACAGTATTTATCTAGGTTGTTATGGTGACGTTTTTTTAAAAAAAAACTGAGCTAAAATGAAGTTTGAGCGAATTGCATTTCGCACATTTTAACAACGTGAATGACATGTTTTCTTTTTGTTTTTTCTGCATTAAAAACAACAATATCTGTAATAATGTTATATCCATAACACAGCTTATATTACCAAGATACAAAATAACGAAAACCAATTTAAAATTCATTAAGTTTTCATTCATCATTTTTGGTATTACGGAACACAGCCAAATTATCATACATTTTCAATAGCTAATAGTGCTATCGCGTCTCACAAAAATGTCAATGTGTGCACGGTCGTGCGGCTCGCAGTACGTGTGTTGTGTAGCGCTCGGACATGCATTCACACTAGCGCAACATGCATTTTGGGCGTACTTTTATTTGTTTATTCAATTGTATTGTGATATTTCTGACATTATTATTGACCTATGCTATGGAACTTGGATTTTGATTTTTCTTCTGATTTGGTATCGAGTACAGAGACTGAATGACTGATGAGAATGTAGAATTCTGACGAACTTTGCTTTTTTTTTTTGTTGGATGGAAAATCATCAAATGACTTCTCCCGTTCTGGGCGGAGCGGGAGGGCGTGTCAAACCTTTACCGACTAAAACCCACCCATATTCCATCAGTTGCCCATATGCCAGGGCCACAGTAACTCTTTCGAACGAATCTCGCGACCCTGGCAGGAACTTTGCTTTGTTTACGGACCTGGATTTAGGCGGGTTGCAGACTAAGAGCTAAGCTAAGTTAGTTTTGCTTAGCTCGCATAGCTGACGCAGTTTTCCATACATATAGCAGAGTTTGCAGTCTGCACACAAGTATGGAAAACTGCATCAGCTATGCGAGCTAAGCTAAACTAACTTATCTTAGCTCTTGGTCTGCAACCCGCCTTATTGTTTACGATTCGGTTTGGCTGCCAACATGGACTCCGAACGTTGGGATGTGTCTCACAGTAAGTACCTATTAGCCAATGATATATTATAAGTTATCTGCCTAATATTTTCTTGGCTACTAATTGTTTACACATATTTAAACTCAGCCCAATGAAATAAATATTATTTATTTCGTGGGTCGAGTTTAATAGTAGCAAGTACCTAACTAAGTACATTTTGTATAATTTAGTATTTACCTACCTATCTAGGTATAGGTTAATTATGTTATGACTACGTTAGTGTAATACGTTAATTATGTTATGACTTAACACACGTTCCCACGGACGTAATAAAATCGCGGTTGGTTATTTTCGTGCACAGGGTCTTCAAAGTAATGCTCAGCGCCAAGAGGTGAAAATCCAACTGGGCTTCGACGTGCTGAGACTCACCCGCGCTGTAGGGGTCTACTAGGACCGATGCCTGCCGGGGTCGCGTGATTGTTCGAAAGAGATACCGTGACCCTGGCACATGGGCAACTGATGGAACACGGGTGGGTTTTAGTCAGTAAAAGTCTGACACTCCCTCCCGCTCCGCCCAGAGCGGGAGAAGTCATTTTCCGATCCTGAAAAAAATAAAAAAAGACTCACCCGCGCTGCACTCTGTTGTATTCTCAATGCTCGGTTCAACACCGACAGTTGAAAATGCGATCTTATTACGTCCGTGGGAACGTGAGTTTCACTATAATTAACGTAGTTTTAATTATTTCTGGGATAAACAATTGCCAGTATAGAAAATAACAGAAATCAATTCTGTAAACGATTCTGAACAATTTATTATCATAATGTTCATTTATTGTGTTACACACACTATTTAAACCTACTTCTACTATCCTTCACCAGTTTTTATTTATTTGTTGGTATATTGGCATAGCTAGCTGACATATGGCAAATACATAATCAGTCTATAACGTTCCCACTGCTGGGATCCATGCCTCCTTTCTGAGAGGGAATGGGCCGTAATCTACCACGCGGGCCCAGTGCGGATTGGTAGATGTCTGATGTCTTCGATATTTTAATTCTAAGACATGCCGGTTTCCTCACGATGTTTTTCTTTACCGGTGCGAGAGCAATGTTGATGAAATTATTTATACAAAGTAAAGCGCGTCCCTGGGTTCGAACCCGCTACCTATAACTCGTAAGTCGGGGCCATTACCACTGGGCCACCACTGCTCTTGCAGATATGGTAAATAATGTATTGTAATATTCTGTGCCTCATAATTATTGTATAGAATCAAGTTTATGTAACTAAACAGACAGCTGTGCTGCTGGGGAATTTGTTGCGCCGCTTCTTCTCAGATAAAGCACTAGGTATTGGTGACGGGCGGGCGGTTTGTTGTTTTCACGTTCGGAAAGTGCTGATTCTTGGGCACGCCACAATTGCGGCGGTAAGTCCCCTCTTTGAGGAGTGGATAGAGAGGCGTCACGGCGTCTTCACCTTCCGCCTGACGCAGGTTCTCACCGGGCATGGGTGCTTCGGTGGGTTCCTGTTCAGGATAAAGCGGGAGGATACGTCCGGGTGTTTCCATTGCGAGGATCGTCTGGAGGACACGGTGGAGCATACGGTGGAGGTGTGCCCTGCCTGGGCGGAGCACCGCCGTGTCTTCGTGGAGGCGATCGGCGGCGGCGACCTCTCGCGTCCGGCCCTGGTGCGAGCCATGGTACGGAGCGAGAGGGAATGGGAAGCCGTCACCTCCTTCTGCGAAGCAGTAATGCTCGCGAAGGAGGAGGCGGGGCGCGTGAGGGAGTGGCAGTCTCTGCGCCCTCACGTCCCTAGCCGCCGCAGGAGGAGACGCCCCGGGCGTCGGGAGTCTATAGCGGACTCCCGGCCACGAGACGCCCCGGGCATCGGGAGTCCATAGCCGACTCCCGACCACCATAGGCGCGAGCTTGCGGGTGGCGAGCAATGGTTAGCTCGCCGCCCGGTAAGGACCAGGCTCGGGTCGACGGCGCGTAGTGTTCCACGCGCGCCTCAAACAGATGTCAGCAGCAGTGAAGGGGTCTACTAGGAACGATGCCTGCCGGGGTCGCGTGATTGTTCGAAAGAGATACCGTGACCCTGGCACATGGGCAACTAATGGAACACGGGTGGGTTTTATTCAGTAAAAGTCTGACACGCCCTCCCGCTCCGCCCAGAGCGGGAGAAGTCATTTGATGATTTACCATCCTGAAAAAAAAAAAAAAGTGCGGATTCTAAACCTAGCTTAGCTTAGGAGAGTAACGTGTACATTAAAAATAAATGTTAATTAAAAGTCTTTGTTTTTTATTTATCCTCTTTTATATCTGCACGTCGCGTAAATATGTATAAATTATTGAAATATATTTGTCTGTTACTAATATTTTCCGTAACACTTTCTACTATTCATCTATACTATATAATATTATAAAGCTGAATACTATATACTATATTACTATATATATTTATATATTATTATTATTATTAGTATATAATATTATAAAGCTGAAGAGTTTGTTTGTTTGATTGAACGCGCTAATCTCAGGAACTACTGGTCCGAATAGAAAAAATATTTTTGTGTTTGGTAGCCTATTTATTGAGGGAGGCTATAGGCTATATAACATCACGCTACAACTAAGAGGAGCGAAGCAGTAATGAAAAATGTTGCAAAAACGGGGAAAATTTATTCCTTTTGAGAGTTTCCGTTGCGTGCGCTGCGTAAACGGTTAAAGTAACGCAAAAATCATGTATAACGAAATTGTTCCTTTTAAAAAGTTCTAAAAAAAAGTCCGCGAGAGCATATATCTATCTTTTAAGATTGACTCACTATAACTCAAAAGGAGCGAGCAGCAACGAAAAATGGACGAAAACTACCAGGCAAATCGGAAGGGTCAGGGGAACAAAAATTGAAAATGCATCTAAACCTTCCTTATAAAACACTCTATCTATTGGTGAAAACCGCATAAAAATCCGTTGAACATTTTTTGAGTTCTTCGCAAGTAGGCAGACAGACGCAGCGGGGGACTTTGTTTTATAATATGTAGTGATAACAATGTTTAAAATTAGTAAAAAGAATACTTACTTACATAAATATGACAGGTGGACTCACGTCGTTCATGTATCAATTTATAGAAGACTACAAACAACATAATTATACATTGGTTTACAAGTACCAAGTTAGGAAAGGTATGTAAGACTTTACAAAAGGCCTAGATCTCGAGATATTGTAATAATTCGAGATACCGACATTGTATAGAAATTTCCACAAAACGCATTACTAGTCTGTACATTTAATAACGATTCCCCAGAGTAGTCAACAAAAATAAAGCAAATAACGAACATACCTAATTACTAGTAAATAAAAATGCCTCGGAGTCGTTATGAATAAAACGTAAGTACAACTTCTTACTCACACACGGCTGCATACCGCGTCATCGTTGGCCTTCTATTGTCAAACAGAGACAGCAATATTCCAACCGAATATTGCCCTTGCGTCTCGGCTCGTGGTTTGCGAGTATAAGCGCCGCGTTCTTAACGCGTTAATTTGTTATGTTCATAAAAACTTTATTTTTCACGAATTTCGTGAATTAGGTGTATTGGGACAATCACGTTGCATATCCCAGCAGTAGTCAGCGAGCTTGCGGGTGGCGAGCAATGGGTAGCTCGCCGCCCGGTAAGGACCAAGCTCGGGTCGACGGCGCGCAGTGTTCCACGCGCGCCTCAAAGAGATGTCAGCAGCAGTGTAGGGGTCTACTAGGACCGATGCCTGCCGGGGTCGCGTGATTGTTCGAAAGAGATACCGTGACCCTGGCACATGGGCAACTGATGGAACACGGGTGGGTTTTAGTCAGTAAAAGTCTGACACGCCCTCCCGCTCCGCCCAGAGCGGGAGAAGTCATTTGATGATATCCCATCCTGAAAAAAAAAAAAAAAAAAAAAAAAGCAGTAGTCAGCCGTCATATGCCGATCCTAATAGCCTTGGTACCTCTCCTCTATCGTTTTTAGGTCCTGGTGAAACCATTTCCCTTGTTATCGCTATAGAATCCAAGATTCTCTGGAAGTTGATCAAGACGCCTCAGGCGGTATTGCTCTTTTACTACTGACCCATTGTCTCAAGTGTCCACAGCCTATTTTACAGACAATTTGAGGTATCCACCCACGGCTTGTATTTATCCAAAAATTTTGAATTAAAGTTAGAAAAATAAGATCTTTTATGAAATCTGTCATAGATTTTCTGTACTTTTGAATTGTGTATGTAACAATACACATATGGTTCATTGAGACAACTTTTTTACGATGAAGACGTCCTATTAAAATCAATTTATTTATAGAAATGTACCGAGAAGTTAGCAAACCGAGCGCATGAAAGTAGGTACTGATTACAGCCAATATACAAAACTGAAGGTAAATCCAAAACTGCACGTAGGAAAAATGAATAAAAAATAGTTTTTAGTGTTATCAATGGCTACTTAATAAAATCCATTATCACTAACTCTGTACCAAAAAAAATAAAAAAAATTGTTAATATATCTTACAACCTCAGGCGCGGTCCGAGGGGGGGGGGACATTAGGGGTCATGACCCCCCCCCCCCCCAAAGAGTCGAGAGCCTGAATGACTGACATTCCAGTTTTAAGCAAGTTTGTGGTCTTGCATTCTACATTTTCTTGATACTTGACCTTTTTTTCATAGACCGACCAAGCAAATAATTCCCAAAATCCTATCCAAAACCAAAAATCTAACCTATCCGAGCGCGCTACGCTCACTCGTACATTCATAATTCTCCTAGTTGCCTTAACTTTCTTGCCATTAGTCGACGATGTTACTCCTAGTTGTTTTTGAATATATCAAAGACAACTGAACCTAAACGAGGAGAGTAATTAAAATTTTCGAGCTCACTTCGCTCACCTTTGCATTCAACAATCTCATAGTTGCTAGAGCTATTCTGGCATAAGTTGACATTGTAACTCCTATTTCTATTATAAAACATTGAACGAGGCGGGTTGCGAAAATTTTTCGGGCTCGCTTCGTTCGTTCTAGAATTCATCATTCTCATGGATGGCAGGGAAATCCTGAATAAGTTGACAATGCAACTCCTATTCCTGTTTGAAAACATCAAAAAAAAACTTAACCTGACCGAGGCGTGTTGTTAAAATTTTCGAGCTGGCTTCGCTCGCTCTAGCATTTATCATTATCATGATTGGCAGGGATATCCAGTATAAATTGACAATGAAACTCCTATTTCTGTTTGAAAACATCAAAAAAAAAAAACCTAACATGAACGAGGCGGGTTGTTAAACTTTTCGAGCTCGCTTCGCTCGCTCTAGTATTTATCATTCTAATGGTTGGTAGGGATATCCTGTAAGTCGACAATGTAACTTCTATTTCTCTTTGACAATATACAGCAAAAACTAACCAGAATGAAGCGGGTTATTACACAAAAAATAAACCTAACCTGAACGAGGCAGGTTGTTAAAGTGTTCGAGCTGGCTTCGCTCTCTCTAGCATTTATCATTCTCATGATTGGCAGGGATATCCAGTATAAATTGACAATGAAACTCCTATTTCTGTTTGAAAACATAAAAAAAACCTAACATGAACGAGGCGGGTTGTTAAAAATTTCGAGCTCGCTTCGCTCGCTCTAGCATTTATCATTCTAATGGTTGGCAGGGATATCCTGTATAAGTCGACAATGTAACTTCTATTTCTCTTTGAAAATATACAACAAAAACTAACCAGAACGAAGCGGGTTATTAAAATTTTCGAGCTTGCTCCGCTCGCTCTTCTCGCCCTAAGTAGTGTAATGCTGTTCTAATGCCAATTATTTATTTATCAAAAAGTGCTACAACCACTTTGCCAGCATTTTTAATATCTCCTCCCCCATGTAAAAACGGTGTCCCGGTGTGAATACTATTAGTAATGATGAGCTGAAGATGTACATAAAATCACGTCTTTGATTCCCGAAGGGTTAGGCAGAGGAGTACCTATATAAGGTGTATCTATTCATACACGAAATATTTTAAGAGGTACACCTGTAGGTGGTAAAGAAGCTATAGCAACGAAAAAAAAATTTTCTAAGGGTTTTTTTAAATTTAATATTTATGAATTATTTGACGCACATAACCAAATAAACCCAATAACACTAACCGACCTGGGAATCGAACCCGTAACCTCTAGCTCAGCAGTAGCACTTGCGACTACTAGACCAAGGAGTACCTTCCTAAAAGTATTACTCGGCACTCATGGTGACCCCCCCCCAAATCTTGGGCTGCGACCGCGCCTGAACCAACACAACGTTATCTGATCCCAAACTAGGCAGAGCCTGTAATATTTGAGGGTTGCCCTTTTGGTGAAGTCAAATTGTTGATTATACGTAGGTAACCAATTAAATTAAAACAAATTATCAACTTAAATGTTTTATTGATTTACAAAACTCAACAGCATATAATAATAACTTACAGCACACTCAATCATTGTGTAAAATTAAATTAATATAAACGGCAAGAATAAAGTGATTTACTCAGTTTAGGATAACTTTATTGAATTTTCTCGAAGCATATGGTTTTTTGGCTATTGACCATATGTATGTTCAATAACCAATATAACAAATAATTATGAATATGTTTGTTACACACCAGGACGGCAATATAGCGTAGTTTCGACTTCGGCCGTAAATGCTCAAATAATAAATATTTAACAACAATCATATCTATGAGAAATACTCAAGAGCTTGGACCTTTGTAGCCTCTAAACATTTGATGGTGTTGAACAACTAACTTAGGTTAAATCAAATAAAAGATATAATACATACGTAAATGAAGGATATAAATAAATAATGTAGAGTACTCCGAATCTTATCACTACTATCTTATGCGATTTAAAATGCATTCTGAGCAACATTTGCGATTACAGGAATGTTCATATAAAAATATATTTACAACACACTTGGTATATTTTTACCACATGACATTTTTTACCATCTCGACCTTCATATGGTGTGTTGTGTAACTAGAATAGAAGGCAGGAAGGCCTTCAGATTCATCGCAGGTGACTAAAGGAGCGCGGGACGCGGACGGACGGGCGATGCGTGTGCGGCTCGTGCGCCTGCGAAAGATCAATGAGGCCGCGTATTGGCCAGCTTCAAAGGGTAGGACCGCGCTACGAAATCATTGATACATGCCGCGCATTGATTAGGGTGCGTATGATTTGAGTTTCGATAGATTTTAATTCATATTATTTTTTATTGTTTTCCAAATTTCTGTTTTTGTTGTTCTAGTATGAAAATGTTATTTTAAATGTATAGTATTTATTGCTAGATCAATTTCATTACATGTTATTCAAAAATAAAAATAATAAAAATTTCTATGCCAAAGGCTTCTACTTCGTTCACCTATTACACCCATTTTTTTCAAGACGTTAAATAATGTCACCCGGTATATAATAGTGGTCGCCCTGTGGTCCAAATTCGACCATAATTACTTTAAAACTTATTGTATTTGTAATGCAATGTTATATAAAAATATAAGCTTTCTGCACTTCTCCATATAAACTTTAACTGTGCCTAGTTTCATACCCCTCCGTCCGCGCAACTATCGTAAAAATGGGTTCAAAGGTTTTGCTTCACGTTTTAATATATAGATATATGCGTTATTGCTCACTTTACTATAATACAAACTATTGATATTATAAAACAGTCTTCTTACACGTAGGTGTACACAAAATATTTAAATTTATTTTATTTTACATGTTCAATCACAAGTTGCCTACCATTTTATATATCTATACTAATATAAATTCGTAAGATATGAAGTATTCTCATATTATCCTTGTTTAAAAAATATATTTTTCTCTGCTTAGCTCGCACGGACAGACTCCGACGATAGTCAGTCAGCCATCTTGGTTTAAAACTTTAACTTGAGATAGTTTTCGAATCTTTCTAAATTGAAATTTAAATCGAGATGGGCGTTTTTATATAATTAAATCTATAGTGTTGAGCTGCCTAGTTATAAAATTCATTCATATCATGAATGGGTAACGAAAATAAAAACCAGTTCTTCATTCTGTTTACAGATCCCAAAAATAATATTTTGGCGTGTAAGTAATTTAGTCAAATGGCTCTAATATTCTCCGCTATACCTACATCCTAAAATATCTGATTCGTAGCATCCACTCGTAACTATTCGTAAATATTTGGCACAACGGCTACAAAACTATTGCTTTAGTGTCTTACACATACAATACTTACGTACAGGGGAAGATCGCTTACTTATCAGTAACATTATTAATAACTGTGGTATCTTACAGGCTACACAATATAATCCATCTGTCTTTGACTCAAACGTATCTTGCGCATACTGTGTGATGCGGTAAACGTATTTTTATCCATTTTATGAAGACGTGAATCATTGTAATTTAGTTACGCTTTACGTTCAATATATTAAAACATACGCAACTCATCGTGAAATGCAACTTCTTTATAAGTTAATACAAATAAAACCAAACCACAAAATGCCTACACAATCTACTGGGAGATTATCGTTGCAGTCTTTAAGTAATTATCACACATTAACAGTTCCATGTTCGTCCATTAACATAAAATACACATTTTTGGTAGATACTCGTTCTGTCTGTGCTCTGTTTGGTGAATTGTTTTAGAGGTAAAAAGATATGATGAATCATAGGGATATAAGGGTCAGACGGGCAAGTTTAAACTTATATGATTTCGTCGCGATTTTTTTACCACCTCTGTTGTCAGGCTTCAGTATTACAGGCTGTGCTAAGCTGTCCCAGGCCGGCGCAGCTTACAGCTGGCGCGGCCGGCAGGTCAGAACAGCGCGTGCGCCGGCACGATGCGCACGTGCGCGGCGCGCGCGGGCGCGGCCGGCAGGTCAGAACAGCGCGTGCGCCGGCACGATGCGCACGTGCGCGGCGCGCGCGGGCGCGGCCGGCAGGTCAGAACAGCGCGTGCGCCGGCACGATGCGCACGTGCGCGGCGCGCGCGGGCGCGGCCGGCAGGTCAGAACAGCGCGTGCGCCGGCACGATGCGCACGTGCGCGGCGCGCGCGGGCGCGGCGCTCTCCCACGCCAGCACGGCGCCCGAGCCGTAGCACCCGAACAGCAGCTGCGAGTCGCTGCTGTACGACAGGCTGCCGACACAACACGCATTCTAATTATTGTGCGGGTATAAATATATCCCGACTAAAAGGAACAGTTAATTAAATCTGTCGCAAAACTTGCTGTAATTGTTGGCAATTGAACATAAATCGGGCGGCGCATGTACAGCAGTGGGCGCAGGTCCCACGAGCAGTACTCACCTCAGTAGCGGCGCGCGGGTGTCGGGCGGCGCTATGTACAGCAGTGGGCGCAGGTCCCACGAGGAGTACAGTCTCACGGCCCCAGTGGCCAGGCCGGCCGCCACACAGTTCACACTCACGCCCTCCGGCGCGTTCGAGTAGCAGATGCATGTCACTCGCTCACAAACCTTCACACTACCTGGAAAGTGAGAAAAAATCTAAAAAAAAATGTATTTACAGCGCCACATGTATTTAAATCGGATATGTTGTGCTATGTATCGTATAATTTTATTATATATTCGTATTACATATATCTTTCTTAGTATACAACATTTATAGTACATTACGATATTAGTGCGTTATGATGGTTATAACATGCGAGGCGGAATTTCAGCCCGAACCGAAGGCGAGGGCGTAATTGAGCCGAACATGTTATAACCAATACGTTCGTATATCGTACGACGTTTTTTAACACATTTGCGAGGAAACGAAAAAAAAAATTTTTTTTTTATTTTAAATAAACCCAATCTGTGAATGCACACTGTTGCTTTGCCGCCATTTTAACAGCGCGCTAGCGCTGCCTACTGACTGGCGCCGCGCGGCGAGTAGTTCGAAATTTGAATAGCAACAGCGCGCTGCTCACTAGCTGGAGTCGTGCGGCGGCGATCAATTCCATATTTGAAATGGCAAATAATGCTGTTATGGAATTATGGACTATAACTTAACTATTTGCTTTGGTAACACACGCGTTTTTTATGACCCGCTTTACATATTTAAAACCGGTGGAATTACATCAGCTTTACGAGCAAGGGTGTTAAAAATAAATTTTTCGTCAGTTCCTATGAGAACAAAATACTGGTTTTTGTGTTCCTCAGGGTAGTATTCTAGGCCCCAGACAATTCCTGATTGATATTAACGACTTGTGTATAATTTGTGTTGTATTTAAGACGGAAAAATTATATAATATGCTGACGACATGTTTATATCATATTAAAGCAGTAGCGAGCGTTCGGGCTTCTCTACTAATGAGCACATTTTCACGATTACTCAGATCATCGAGAAGTATAATGAACACAATAAAGAGCTCTACGTAGCATTTGTAGACTACTCCAAGGCGTTTGACTCCATTTCCCATGAATCTTTGTGGTGCTCTCTTTGTGAACAAGGCATCCACACAAAATACATAAACATTTTGAAAGAAATTTACAAAAACAGCAGAGCCATTATTAAACTGGAGAAAAAGGGAGAGCCATTCAACATCCAAAAAGGAGTCAGACAAGGTGACCCCATCTCACCTAATTTATTCAACGCAGTATTGGAGCATGTTTTCAGGCAGCTAAACTGGCACAATATCGGCATCAATGTAAACGGAGAGTTCCTCAACCATCTTCGCTTCGCAGATGATATTCTTTTGATAAGTGAAATACATGCAGACCTTGTGCACATGCTGAAGTGCCTAAACGAGGAGAGTCGAAAATGTGGTCTTCATATGAACGCTAAAAAAACATGCCTGTTAACCAACAGTTTAAAAGTACCTACGGTAATACATGAAACACCAATCGCATACGTAGACAACTGTGTTTATCTTGGGCAAAGCATTTCATTTAATAGACCGACAGAAAATGAAGTAGACCGCAGAATAAACAGTGCATGGAGAAGATATTGGTCTTTGAGAGAAGTATTTAAATCACACATCCCGATTCGCTTGAAAAAGAAAGCTATGGACACCATCATATTACCTACACTACTCTACGGTTGTCAAAGTTGGACCTTAACAAAGGCAGTTACGAACAAGCTTCAAGCCTTCCAACGAGCTATGGAGAGGAGTATGTTAGGAATTAAACTCCGAGACCGTAAAAGAAGCAAAGACATACGACTATGCACTAAAATAATAGATGCGGTAGAACTAGCTTGCAAGTTGAAATGGCGATGGGCAAGACACGTAGCCAGAGCTAAAGATGGACGTTGGAGTGAGAGAGTTCTCCATTGGTACCCTCGAGATGCACCACGCACTAGAGGTAGACCCAGGCGCCGGTGGTGCGATGATATTATGGCCGTGGCCGGACCCACTTGGTCTCGAACAGCCCAAGATAGACAGGAATGGCATAAAATGGAGGAGGCCTTTGCTCTTAAATGGGCACCCAATAACACAAATTAATCAATTCTATTTAAAATTAATTTTACGCAATTTTATTATATGTAATCAGCGAAATCAAGCTATCTATTTATAGACTATAATGTTATTTATGTAATACTACTATAATGCATGTTTTAATTATTTTGAATGAATTTATAGTCCGCACGAGTACTTTAAGAGATTATGTGTTAAAAGTAAAGTATTTTATGTTTGGGAAATAAAAGTGTTTAGTCCCGATCTATTTGTTTATTATCTGTGCGCCTAACGGAATGCGCGTGTAACAGAGTGAGAACTGACTTGTCAATTTGACGTTGACACTTGACAGTGCTTGTTAATTTGCCGCTATTGGGACCTCGCGACGCTTTTGTTGAATGAGTGATTTGAAGACCGCATGCTGTGATTGCCTCAAGCCTTGTTGCAGCGGATTCTAACCTGAAGAATACTCGTAACGTCACGACACGATACATATACACTCACTTACATACAGAACTCCTGGTAACCCCAGAAGCAGTGCCCTTCAACCACCAGGTAAGTGCTTTTGTTGTATTGTAGGTGAGTTGTTTGATTTGATTGTCTGCTCCGCGTACGGCGGACAGTACGCTAGCCACTCTTGTCTCTAGAGCCCCGAGGTTATCACACTTCCACTGCGCATTTGAAATCCTATTGTACGGGGTCTAGCCTGGCAGCGTAAATAAAAATAATAAAGCAGTAGGGAACTGTTTGAAATCGGTACCCAGACTGACTCTCAATCAGAGGAGTAATTGCGTAATTTGCTATCAGTAGGAATCGATTTCATTTTGATAGTTAAACAACATACATTGCGTTATTTACATTGCTGAGCCCACAATTTAGTCGAACAAATGACGCAATGGATTATAAATAATCTTCAATACGATTCAGATTCTGATAGATAGTGCGTTACGCAATTACGGTGCCGGTTTTTATTCTGGGAATTATTGACTACATACAAAGACATTTGCTAATACTTATTAAGTGAGTAATAATTGAAGACACAATCTTTTAGAAAACATATTGACAGCTTAGTTAAAAGAGAGCGTGTTGAGGGCGATAAGGTTTGTTTTTGCTATCACTGTGTCAGTGTATTTAAAATGATAAACGTCTGTCTTTCACAAGGTTTATTGGCAACTGAAATTAACATGGGTCATACATCTCTTTATAAACAATGAATTGGCGTTAACATAAGCCGCCCACCAAAGGACTATGATAGTCCTTTCAAAAACAGTAATTCTTACGTTAATATACATGCAAAATAAAGCTAACGTTATACAATCATCTCGTCTGGTGTTGTATCGATTGGTAAAGCACACAACTTTGTCACTCATCGCTTGGTTATACTGTCACCGCTCTTTACGCTGTACACTCTAGTTAAACCGTCAAGGCCGGGGTGCTTGTCGGTGATGCGTCCCATGGACCATTTTCCCGGCGGGAGGTTGTCTTGCTTAATCAGCACGATATCTCCTTTCTTGAACTCTTCTTCGCGTTTTAACCATTTTGGTCTCTGCTGGAGCCTCGTTAGATACTCTTTCTGCCACCTTGACCAGAAGTCACTTAACAATTTTTGCGTATATTGCCAGCGTGTCAAATTACTTATTTTAGCGTCCTTCATGTTTGGGTTTGGGACGGTGACTGGAGCTTCCGTTATTAAAAAATGGCCAGGTGTCAGTGCTTGCATGGTATCGTCATCCATTGGACATAACGGACGGGAGTTCAGGCATGCTTCTATTTCGCAGAGAACCGTTGTCATCTCTTCGAATGTCAAATTAGTAGTGAGGACTCTTTTCATATGAAATTTTATTGATTTTACTCCGGCCTCCCAGAGTCCTCCGAAGTTAGGTGAGTACGCCGGAATGAAATGCCATTGTGTTCCGTCGTTTGCAAGTAATTCAGCGATTTTTCCATCAAATTGCAAACCAGCTTCTTTCCAGGCCTCATATAGTTGTTTGTTGGCACCAACAAAATTTCGCCCTTGGTCGCTCCATAGATTTGCACATTTTCCTCTGCGGGCGCAAAACCTTTTGAAGGCGCCTATGAATGCTGCTGTACTTAAGTCACCGACCAATTCCAAGTGTAGTGCCTTGGTGGACATGCAAATGAATAGGGCTATATAGGCCTTACTTGTCCTAGCTCCTCTACCCTTACTCATTAATACTTGGAATGGACCCGCAAAGTCAACACCTGAATTAAGGAATGCTCGTGCTGGTTTCACGCGTATGCTTGGTAAGTCACCCATTACTTGTGTTCTCACTTTTGCGTTTAGTTTAGCACACACCAAGCAACGATGGATGTATTGTTTGACCAGCGTTTTTGCTCGCAGTATCCAATATTTCGATCTGAGGTAAGTAAGCATTAATTGTATACCTCCATGCAACGTCTTCGAGTGGGCTTCTGCTATTATCAGATAGGTAAGTTTACTTTTACGACCCAGAATGATTGGATGCTTGCATTCGTCACTCAACTCTGCGTTCTTGAGCCGGCCGCCCACCTTGAGGACACCATTCTCGTCAAGGTAAGGATTTAACGATTTTAATTTGCTTGATTTTTTTACTCTTTTCTTTACCTTTAAGCTTTGTATCTCTTCTTTAAATTCTTCCTCTTGTTCTATTTTTATACAGGTTTGCAGGGAGAGTTGGAGTTCCTCAGTCGTGATTGTGCTATCTATGTTTTCCTTTAATTTCTTTTGTTTCAGGAATCTTCGGCAGTAGGTGATTGTTCTCAGTAATTCAGTAAGTGTATCAAAGTTATCCAGTTGTGCAGATAATTTATTACCTTCTTCGTTTTCATTAGCTGTTATTTTCAGAGCTTGTATTAAGTTTTTCTTTCTTTCTAGTTCTATTGGTGTTATGTTTATTCTAGTGAACTGTGGCCCGTTCCACCACAGGTCGCAACCTTTCAAATTGGCTACTGACATACCCCTTGATGCAATATCAGCTGGATTATCGTGAGATTGGACATGGTGCCACTGACTGCAACTTACATTGGTTGTGATCTCGACAACGCGATTTGCCACAAACGTCTTCCATTTGATTGGATCTCCATTTAACCAGGATATAACAATTGTAGAATCTGTCCAAGCATATATTTGTGTTGCAGGTATCCTCATTGCTTGCCTTATTTGCGTTAGAAGTTTAGATAGAAGCAAAGCTCCACACAGTTCTAGTCGTGGCAATGAAATTGTTTTTAAAGGAGCTACTCTTGTTCTTGCAGCAATGATTGTGCTTTTTACTGTTCCATCTGAGTTTGTGACTCGGCAGTATGCCACAGCACCATATGCTTGTATAGAGGCGTCGCAGAATCCATGGATTTCTATAGAATCCTTTCTTTGGTTAAACGTTCCCATCCATTTATTCACGTCGATTTCGTTGACATATTCGAGATCAGAACGTATTGTGGCCCATTTTTCAGCTATTGTATTATTAACGACTTCGTCCCAATCAATCTTTTCTTGCCATAGTTGTTGAATTAGAATCTTCGCCATTACTAGGCATGGAGCAATCCATCCGAGCGGGTCGAATAACTTTTGAATGTCGGATAGAATGCTTCGCTTTGTGATTACTTCGCCAATAACGGGTAGATTCAGATTATATTTGAATTGGTCTTTACCCAAATTCCATTGTATGCCCAGAGCTTTAACTATTCCATCAATTTTTAGTTCTAGATGTGCATTGGATGATCTTTCGCTTGGTTCAATAGTCTCCATGAAATCACGGTTGTTAGAAGACCATTTTTTCAGTTCGAAACCACCCAGATGCAGTAACATCTTGAGATCTTTACTAATTCTTATAGCTTGTTCCAGATTATCGTGTCCGGACATAACATCGTCAACGTAAAAGTCTTCGCGCAGTATCTTTGCAGCTTCAGGGTATTTGTCACCTTCATCATCAGCCAATTGCTTGAGTGTCCTTACGGCAAGATAGGGTGCGGAAGCCGTTCCGAAGGTCACATCAAAAGTCTGTAGTCTTTGATGTCTTCTAATGTATTATCTCTCCATAGAATTCTTTGATAATCGAGGTCTTCTTTGTTTGTCCAGATCATTCTGTACATTTTGTGAATGCCAGAAACAAAACAAACAGCATGCATTCTCCATCTTATGATTATGCTTCTTAAGTCATCTTGCAACATTGGACCCAACAAGAGTTCATCGTTTAGTGAAGTACCGTTGGAGCCCTTGCACGAGGCGTCGAATACAACGCGAGTCTTTGTTGTTTCCTTGTCACTACGGATCACTGCGTGGTGAGGTAAGTATACCGATTTATTATTTATTTCAGCCTTAGGTATTTCTTCCATATGATTTAGCTTTTTATATTCGTTGATCACCTTTATGTATTCTTGCTTCAATTCTGTGTTTTGATTAAATCTTTTTTCTAGTTGTAGGAGTCTTCTCTTTGCTATTTCTCTCGTGTTGCCTTCTACTGATTTTGGTTGTTCTGTTTTGAACGGCAGCTTGACTATATATTTTCCATCTTTATCTCGCTTGTATGTTTTCTCGTAAATGTTTTCACATAGTTGTTCAGTTAGGGTAAGTTTTCTTTTCGTGTCCGTATCAACTTCCCATATTGTGGTCAGTAAATCTTCTATGTTAATTTCTTGCTTCATGGCCGTCAATGATTTTTCTCGTGCGTTCAATTTTATTTTTATTCCACCCATTAAAATCCATCCCAGATAAGTATTTTGGGCACATGGTGTATCTGGTGGACCTTTAATAAGTCCTTGCTTGAGAATTAATGCATATTCGTTTACGCCCAATAACAGATCAATACGTCCTGCTGCGTAATAATTTGTATCTGCTAGTTGGAGGTTTGCTAAATGCGGCCAATCAGTCCCCATCGCGGTGTTTATAGGTACGTTGGAGGTCAAGTGCTTGGACATCACGTAGGCTCTGATAGGTAAGTTGAATTGGTTTTCCCATCGTGACAATACTTGAAACTTGACCTCATGCTTGACTCTTACTTTCATGGATTCCATTCCGGAGACGATTAAATTTACTGGTGATTTTTCTAGGTTTAGGTTGCCTTCTCACTTATAAAACATGCTTGAGATCCTGAGTCTATCAGCGCTCTTAAAACAGTAGTGTGTCCATGTTCACTCTTTAAAATTACTACTGCTGTGGCCAATAGTGATATCTTCTGCCCTGCATTATAATGAGACGTAATCGTTGTGTGAACTTTCTTCTCTTCTACATCTGCTTGGCTGGATGAAGACGGTTGCGTGGGTTCTACATGTGAAGCCGCTTCATCAATCTTCTTGGGTTGATGTAAAAGTGTGTGATGTCGTCTCTTACAGGTGCGGCAAGACATTGGCATACGGCACTTGAACACCGAATGTCCCGCCCCAAGGCAGTTGAAACATAGTTTGTTTACCTTGACATGTTCGCTTCTTTCATTAATCGTCATTTTATTGAACAAGTCACAGTGACACAGTGTGTGCGTTCCTTTACAAAGAGCACACGGTTTATGTTTATCATTTTCTGTTGCTGTAACATGAAGAACACGCTCTTTAGTAGGTTTAGTGTTAGTCGGCGGGGAAACCATTTCAAGCATCCGGAATTTGGCTTCTAAAAACTCGCGCAATTCCTTCCATGTAGGCAGTTCTTGAGCATTTACCGAGTAGGCAGTCTGTTCCCATTCTTTGTGTGACTCCGGGTCCAACTTCTGCACAACCAGAAATATTATTACTGGATCCCAGGAATCAGTAGGCACTTCTACGTTTTTTAGGCTGTTCATAACCTCAGTGGTAGAATCCAGAAGGGCTTTCAGCTGTGCTGCAGTTTGACTGGTACATTTTTTCTGGTAAAATAATCGCTTCATTAATGCATTTACTATTATGCGCCTATTACCGTATCGGTGAGTCAAAGTTTCCCAAGCTTGAACATAATTAGCACCCGTCACCTGAATGTGCTTCAATAATGACGCCGCTTCGCCCGTAATACTAGTCTTCAAATAGTGTAATTTTTCAACATCATTTAGTGTAGTGCATTCGTGAATTAATGACACATACAAGTCTTTAAATGTAGGCCATTCCTCGTAGTTACCGGAAAACGGAGGTAATTGTATGTTAGGTAGCATCACTTTAGCCCGTAATTTTCCATCACACGACGTATTGTTGCATGAAGGTTGATCAGTCGCCTTCGAAGTACATGAAGCTAACATATCTCTAAGATCTCCTAACATACATAGGTATAAGTCTTCATGAAGGAGGAATTCTTCATTCACGTAGTACGGTATAACTCCACGTTGTTCCCGTGTTGTACATCTCAACAGATCATGGTGTGCTTTCTTAAAAGCTACCCAGTATTCTTCAATTGTCTGAATACGCGTTTGTAAATATCCAGGTTTCGATAACCGTTCTTTCGGGCACTTTTTAAGGTTTATTTGAGTCTTTTTGAGTATTGACGCCAACTCTTCTAGTACACTTAATGCTTGGTCTGCTTGAGTTGTCATTGTTTACGAGTAACACACGAAACACAAGAATCTTTAAAAATGTAAGTCTATTTGCTTAGTTCTTATTATTGTTCAAATGATACACCGATACACTTTACACACACACTAATTGACCAGTTCTAAGAAATCCGTGCAAAACAACACCAGGTGTTCCCTAATCGCTAGATGGAATGCGATTCTTTTGTTCTCACGGCGGCGCTCCGTCAAATCTTAATGAGGTTCGATCCGGCTCGAATTCGACCATATGTTGAGGGCGATAAGGTTTGTTTTTGCTATCACTGTGTCAGTGTATTTAAAATGATAAACGTCTGTCCTTCACAAGGTTTATTGGCAACTGAAATTAACATGGGTCATACATCTCTTTATAAACAATGAATTGGCGTTAACAGAGCGTAAACTTATATTAGATTAAAAAGTTGTTTTTTTTTTTAATTTTGAATCTTCAAAACTAATCAAATCAAATCAAATCAATTTATTTCGGGCTACAAAGACCCATAACATAAATACCTTACAGACTAACATACATACAAATAAAAAACAATTTAAAACTATTGTACACGAAGTGACGGCGTCGTGTTGCGCTACGTGGTGTCGCGTAGCCTTCCGCGGAATCGCCGATACACGACACACACAATCACACAAGTTTCTTTTGCCCTATGTTAATCTCTAATTCAATAAGGGTTAGGGTTATTCCGGGGTCCCGACACTCCTGGTTCCCAAGAAATGTCAGGGATATAAAAATTATAATATTAAAACGCAGTACTCACCAACAAACCTCGCGTTGACAGTATGCACTCTGATGAGCGACTTGTACTTGTAGGCCGCATCCTTCTCGTACGCCTCCGAGTGGTTGTCGCCCACGTCGGCCACGTCAGCCGCGTCAGGCGTGACGTCGCCGCTGACGTCCGTGTTGGTGACGTTGCTCGCCATGTCGTGCACTGACGCGATGTCGCACAGCGTCTCGCTGATGGTCACGTGGGTCACTGACAGCATGTCGCGGTTCGGTAGTGTGCGAATGTAGATTAATCTGGAACGACAAGATTTAATGTTAATATATTAGTATCCGGAAAAAGCATGAATGTGTGTGAATAATAATGTAAAAAATAATAGTGGTCACTTGTAGAGGTCCCACAGCACGATGTGTCCGTCGGCGCTGGCGCTGACGAGCAGGCCGGCGCGCGCGCACGCGTGCAGGCCGCGCACGGGCGCCGCGTGCGCGTGCAGCGTGCGCAGCGCCGCGCGCGCGCCCGTGCGCACGCGCACCACGCACACGCGCCCCGACGCGTGGCCCAGCACCAGCGGGTACGGGCAGCCCGCCGACACGCACGACGACGCCACCTTCGTTATCTGACGACAGTAAACAGTTTCCTTATAACAACTTGATCATTATTACAGAGGTCATTTATATACAGCAGAAAGAGACTGGGGCCCAGGATAGTCTCTTGGAGAACGCCATAAGAAACTGTATTTTCTTCACTGATGTGTTCATCTATTTTAACTCCTTGCTTTCTGTTATTTAGGTAATCACTAAATATTTTATGAGCGATTCTTCGTATTCAACGTTTTCTAGTTTAGCTAATAGACCGTGTCAAATGCCTTGGATAGGTTCAAAAATATTCAGAGACAGCAATTTTTTGCGTCTAGGTTTTTCACGACTGCGGTTGTTAAGTCCATCACTGCATCTTTGGTTGAAACACCTGAGTATGTGTTTGTGTGTGTGTACCTGGTCGAGCGCACACACGTGCAGCAGTAGATCGGGCCGCGTGTCCCGGCGCCGCTTGAGCCGCACCACGTTGTCGGAGTGGCCCCACGACACCAGCGCCAGCGCCGGCTGCTCGCCGCTTTGCGGGCTGCCGGCTGCCTCGCCTGCAATAAGAATGAGAATTCAATAACTAATTATTCGTAGGCAATTATTACTTTTATTGCAAAATGAACAAAGCAGAGGAGTACAATAATATCCAAAATATGTTCGTGAGCGTTAGGCCTCGTGTTGTCTGCTCATTACACGACAGAACCTGCTTTGTCGGTTTAGCAATATATTGCGTCCTAGTGTCAACACCGCAGCATGACGTCCAGTGTACAGGACGTCATGCTGCGGTCTGCGGCGGGAGTACAAGCACGCGTGTTACCGTGCAGCGCGAGCAGCGCCGTGGCGCGGCTGGCGACGGCCACGGAGCGCGCGTGCGGCAGCGCGTGCAGCAGCGCGGCGCCGGGCACGCTGCGGCGCGCCGCCACGCGCACGGGGCCCAGCGCCGGCGAGCCGCAGTAGCGGCCCCAGCGCGCGCCCACCACGCCCGCCCACACCGGCACCTGCGGGTGTGCACCACACGTTAGCGCCTAATACGACTCATTTATTTTTCTGTGTTGCAGCTGTAGGACGCTGTTTCATCCGGCTCGAAGCACGATGTAAAAAGTAATGTTCAGTGTTATGGTGACTTTAAACACCTTTCTCTTCATAGGATATGGTTTATTTGGTAAACGTTAAAGTCTTTAATTATAAATGTGGTGGGATAACTGTATGTAATGCAATAAAAGTATTGAGTATTGATCCACTATCAACTTTGTTACAAAAAATGGTAATAGTTCTTGAGTTTACGGCTCTAATAAGATATGTGTCCTGGCGTACATTTTAGTAAACGAGGTTACGTATTTCTTGCGTTCCATGTAATTATGCATTTTCGCAAATTGTTCGACGAAAACTCGAACATTTCTTTTCCACATAATAAAAAGAAATATTATTTCATAAAAAACTTACGAAAGAACACATTATTTTCTGCTTTTTCAGCAGACTGGTCAAAGTTGTTAATACTTTGACAATCACACAATTCAAAGTCAGCCAGTAGTTAAAATACCTAACAGTTTTAAGTCGTTTGCTTGTTTTTGATGTGTAACAACTATAAGCGAGGGTAAACCTGATTTTCGGCGTGGCGAAAATTGCCGTGGCGACGCTTCGCTCGGCTATATGATGGAATATTATTATATTTGTTACCTACTTACCTCAGAACTTTCAACTTGGTGAACCGATTTTGATGATTCTTTTTTTATTTGAAAGCTGGTGCTTCAGACTAGGGTGGTACCCGATGTTTATAGTTAAAATATTAAACTGTAATTAACATTAAGATTCTATCCTTACGCTATTTGTGATTATACCATATTTAATTCCTTTCGTAAAGTATCCTTTTAAATATTATCTTTACAAAATAATTTTTGCTTTGTGTCTTCAAAGTGTTGGTTCGCTGGGTTAAGCTTCACTTCCCAAGGTCAGCCTTTGGATGGGTGACAATTTTGTTGATTTTTCTTGTGTCGCTCGAAGGGTTGGTTTTCTTGGTTAAGCTACACTTCCCAAGGTTAGCCTTTGGGTTGGCGACATTTTAATTTCTTTTGCCTTGTGTCGCTCGAACGTTTCGTTCGAATGTACGTATGTAGTACGAAAGTTAGTAATAAATATAAATTAAATAAACAGTCATAATTTCTTGAAAAAATCTTATTACTTAATTTTTGAGTATGCCATATTTGTTCCCTGTCGCGAACTATCATTTTATGTGTATTATGTACAAAACAATTTCGATGTTTCACATCTGCCAGGCGTCCCGCGATTTCTCACATTGACGTTGTTTTAGCTTCGCCATACCTAAATTCTAGCACCACTACCCAAGTAACACATGAAGCAATTTAACAAACGAATACTAAACTAATGTAGAACTAAGGTCCGTATAAACTCATAAATAAGTTCATCGAGCATCTTGACGCTTTACACTGGCATTTCAAAAGCATGGTGGTGCTATACACTGTATAGCGGTTGGATAATGGTATATCAAAATGCTTTTGTAAAGCCTTTCGTTGTAGTGCAGGCGTGCAGCAAACCACAACGCTGTTGTACAGCCTTCAGCTGTGTTTACACAATAGCATTTTTAAGTACTAAATTAACACTTAATGCTCGTCCAGGGTTAATGATTATAGTTAAGGTATATTATAAACAGAAGCTGTTGCAATAAAGGCTGGTGCCGCACCTGGTCGGTGTCGCGGTGCGTGAGGTCGCGCGCGGCGTGCGGGTGCGGCGCCCGCAGCAGCTGGCGCGGCGCCTGCCCGTACGTGCGCACCATGGCCGCCGCCGCCGTGCGGTCCACCTCCTCCTGCAGCGCCGACGGGTCGAACCCGTAGTACGTCTGCGCGGGACAACTACATATATCACTACACGACCCATGTACAGGAACACAGTGATCCGTATGTGTGAAACGATGATAAAAGATCCAACAATTCGACAGATTGCGTGCTGCGCCTGCTACGTACAACACGCTCTACTCACACAGGCCGGGAACACGTTGATGGCGTCGAGGGCCGCCTGGCCGGTCTGCTTGTAGCCGAACACCAGGTCGATCCAGTGCGGCAGGTGCTCGGTGACGTGCTGCGCCTCCAGCGCCTGGCGGTGCATGAGCGTGAACAGACGCGCGTCGGCCGCCCACGCCGGCAGCTCCACGTCGTCCACGGACGCGCCGCACTGCCGCGTGCCCAGGTTCAGACCTAGCCGATAGACATAGTATATAATGCAAGGCATTTCTTGTACATAAAGGCCCGAGCCTGGATCACCCTGCTTGCTCTTGACGGATTGGCGATTTTGGACTCACATTAACTAAATGCTGAATGTGCAGTTTTGGGGCAGCATAAGGGATTTAGTGAATGGCTGTCGAGCAAAGGAAAATATTGTTACGATAGGTGACTTTAATGGTTGGGATGGTGTGAAGAGGAATGGTCACGAAAAAGTTTTAGTTGCATTTGGGGATGATAGGGTGAATGAGTATGGGATGACTTTGCTAGAGATATGTGTAGAGAAGAATTTGTCTGTTATGAACACTATGTTTAATCATAGAAAGGTTCATAGGTATACGTGGGAAAGGCAAGACAGTCGAAGTATGGTTGACTTTGTGATTGTGGATGAAGATTAAAGAGTACAGTTACGGATACTAGAGCATATCGGGGTGTTTGATTTTCTGTGACTGCAGTTAAAGAGGTTATGCGAAAGAAGAATGGCGATGAGAAACGGCTTAATTTGTTAGCCTATAAGGCCCAAAATAGGATGAATTAGGCATCGAATGTGAAAGAGGGTATGGAAAGAATTAAGAAGAAATACTGCGAAATGAAAGGGAAAGAAATAGTAAAAATGAAAAAGGATGAAAGGGAAGAAAAGTTTAACAGGAAATTATTTGATAACTTCAGGGCCAATGTTAAGCTGTTTTGGAAATAGGTAAGATTGGCTCGCGGTGTGTCAGCAAAATCAAGTATGAATGTTATAGGAGCAGAAAATTGATGTTTACTAAGTGAAGAATGAAAGATCTTGGAAGCCCTTTAGATCCCTAGCTTCGCATGGTTTTTATGACTTGACTAAACATGAAGATTTCTTTATTATAATAGGTCTTTACCTATGAAAATGCCGTTTTGTATGAAAAAAAAAAATAAACGAATTTTTTTTCATGTATTTTTTATTTGTATTAATCGAAATAATCACCCATGCAATCAATGCATCTTTGCCAACGCAGTGGCAGTATATTGATGCCCTTCTTAAAAAAATCAGCTGGACGGGAGGCATCAAATTCTTCAAAGGCATTTTGTACTGCCTCTCGGGTATTGAATTTTTTTCCCGCCAAGAAGTTATCCAAATTCTGGAAAAAGTCGTAGTCTGTAGGCGCAAGGTCTGGTGAGTAGGGCGGATGACGGAGAGCTTCCAACCCCAGTTCTTGCAACTTGGAGACCGTCTGCTGTGCAGTATGAGGTCGCGCGTTGTCGTGCAGGAGCAGCGGAGACGAGCGATTGACCAATGCTGGTTGGAGATGTGCCAGCTTCTCCATCATTGAGTTCAGTTCTTCACAGTACACATCTGCAGTAATGCTCACCCCATTTGGTAAGAAGCTGTGATGAATCATACCGGCGCTAGACCACCAAACAGTGACCATCACTTTTCTAGGGGTAAGTTTTCGTTTAGGGCATTGTTTAGGTGCTGAACCAGGATCCAACCAACTTGCTGAGCGCTTGCGGTTCATCATCATCATCATCATCTCAGCCGCAAGACGTCCACTGCTGGACATGGGCCTCCCCCAAGCACCGCCAATTTGACCGGTACAATTTTTGGGGGGATTTGCCATAATCGCCACGCTTGGCAGGTGGGTTGGCGATCGCAGTATGGTGGTAAAATGCATAGAGAACGCTGCTGCCCATTCTCTAGTAAGTCCCTTAGTCGCCTCTTACGACACCCACGGGCAGAAATGGGGTGGTGCTATTCTTTACGTCCGGAACCACACGGTACAACGGGCTTGCGGTTATCAAACAGAATCCATTTTTCATCGCAGGTAACAATGCGGTTCAAAATTCCTTCATTTGTGTGTCTGTTGAGCAGTGCAAGGCACGTCTCGACGCGTACTTCGCGCTACGATCATTGAGTTCGTGGGGCACCCATTTGTCCAGCTTTTTTACCTTGCCAATTTGACGCAAATGGACCAATATTGTTTTGAGGCTAACGTCGAAAGATGCTGCTAATTCAGCCGTAGATTGTGTATCATCAGCTTCCACAATCGCCTTTAATTCGTCATTGTCGACCAAAGTCTTCGGACGACCGCGAGGATCATTTTTCAGGTCGAAATTTCCAGAACGGAAGCGAGCAAACCAATAACAGGTGGTGCGTTGGTTTGTAGTGTTAGCTCCGTAAACGTCGTTGATGTTGCGTGCCGCTTGTGCCGCGTTGCTGCCACGACGGTACTCATATTCCATAATTACTCGAATTTTTAACGTATCCATGATGACGAAAAAGATTGAAATGCGATGAAAATGTAACACTAATCAATAAACAAATGACTACTTTCGGAAAAAGAATTCCATGTTTTTTAAATAAAATTATTTTGAAATTAGAATTCTTAGACAAACAAAAATTACTTTGATTTGAAATGGCCAGTACTGCAGAACGGCAATTTCATAGGTAAAGACCTAATATGAACCTATACGGATTAGAAAGTTTTCCCATCTAATACTTCAAGTAACCATCACATTCATATCGATAACCATCGCTCCCGCGGAGCTTAGTTAGACAATTTAAAATAACCGTGTATGTCTAACTATTACAGTAGCTCACAATAACCGTTTTTTGTTCAAATTTAACAATCGGGCAGAATCGCAAGGTATATTATGAAATTCAGGGTACAGCCTGATTTTCGTTTTTAAATTGCAATTTAGAATGCCTGGTGTGTCTTGAAACTGTTATTTTGTGCATTTACACTGAAATCTATAAAGTAAAATTTTTAAAATCACTGAGAGGCAACGCACAGCTTAAACCGCTGGGTCTATACGTAGAAGTGTGTGAATTTTGCACAAGAGTTCTTTGTATTACGAAAGTAAGCACTAAGGAAGTTTATTTGAATTCATTCCCTAAAGGGGTAAAGTTCGTAATTGTTGCCGATGGATATGCCATCGGGAAGAAGGCTTGTATATCAAAATCAAAAAAATTAAATCTGAAGTCATATTCAAATTACGCTGCGAATCAGCACTATTGGGACGTCAAAATTACAGAAAACAGTCCCCCGAAAACACCCGCCCTTCACCACTTCCTAGTGCTTTAGCTGGGAAGAAGAAGTAGCGCAACAAACTCAAACACAAAATAATCAGTCGAGTAATACCTTCGTTGTTGTGGAAGAGCTCGGGCAGGTAGAACATCTCGGGGATGAGCTCCTTGACGTCCGTGGGCGAGTCGTTGGTGATGAGTCGCCACGTGGTCGCCAGCGAGTGGAACGTGCGGTCCGGCATGTCGAAGTTGTTGTCTGCAAAGGGGAAGTGTGTAAGCGTCTTATCTAAAACTCGCAATATCATTATCTGTCTAACCTTTTCCCAACTATGTTGGGGTCGGGTTCTAGTCTAACCGGGTGTTGCTGAATACCAGAATTTTACATGAAGCGACTGCCTATCTGATGTCCACAACCCAGTTATTGGAATCATCATCAGCAGCCTATAACGTGCCCACTGGGACACTGGGACACAGGCCTCCTCTTAGTGAGAGGGAGCGGGCCATAATCCACCACGCGGGCCCAGTGCGGGGTCGGTAGATGTCACATTACTTCGAATTTTTGGTTCTAAAACATGCCGGTTTCCTCACGATGTTTTCCTCCACCGTTTTTGAGAGCAGTGGTGATGAAATAATTTACATAAAGTAAAGCGCCTGCTCACGACCTACTACTAGTAAGTCGCGTCCGATACCACTGGGCCACCACTGCTCTCTCAATTATTGGAATACTGATATCGATTTAATATTTTTTTCTCCCACTCACAAACAATACACCTGTCATATCATCATCCTTCGTTGAATCCTATAAGCAATGAATTCACATTAGTACCTTTATTGTGCTTAAAGTTTATGTAGTGTATTGGTTACCTTGATAGTTGAGGAAGAGCTCCGTGAAGGGCGGTATCCGCACCAGGTAGTGCAGCACGCCGCCCGAGTTGGAGTACAGCGACGCGTAGTGGTGCGGCTGGCGCGACAGCAGCGGGCTGCAGCCCTCGCGCCGCGCCGCCTTCAGGTCCTAGCGAGCGAGCATACTCTGATATACTCAAGGTATTGTTTCAAAATACACGATTCGTATTATGGTTCATTCTTCTATTAAACACGGTTTATTTTTTATTTTGGAATGAGATTTCAGGATAAAAACAGAAGACATAAACGTTGAGTGTTACAACCTAGAGGTATGTTATTAAGAAACTTTTTAACATTTTGATCAACCTGTAGTACACTATATCGTTCTAAAAGTTTTGAGCTCAATTATGGAGAGATGCATTTTTGAAACCTACAATTACATAATATTACGGAACTTTAAGCTTTCAAGGCGCGATACACATATTTTTTTGAGCAACTTTGTCTCCCGTAGATTCATGTTCCGAGAAAAATTCACAATTATTGTTTGACATTAATGAATTCCCTTATTACTAGAGAATGGGCAGCAGCGTTCTTTATGCATTTTACCATCATACTGCGATCGCCAACCCGCTTGCCAAGCGTGGCGATTATGGCAAAGCCCCCCAAAAAGGGGGAGGCCTATGTCCAGCAGTGGACGTCTTGCGGCTGAGATGATGATGATGATGATGATTAATGAATTTAAAGCCGAAACCATCACACCAACAGATATGTAACAATCATACCAAAAGTTACTCACATTATAAATACTAATATAATGCTGCTCCCTATTTTTGTTCTGTATCGCCATGGGCCTGCTGAGATCCCTGAACGACGCCGGGTCAGTAAGGTCCAGTATCCTGGAGGTATAGTCAGCGATGACAAAGGGCAGCACGGGGTACTGCATGAGGTCATTGTAGGAGCGGCCGCCGAGCCCGTTGAGGCGCATGAGGTACTCCCAGTTCGTAATACTACCGTTACGCCACTGGGTCATGGCGTCGTTCAAGGTGTCGGGCTCGATTCTGGAAGGGTACCGGACATTAATATTTAAAACAGGGGGTCTAAAAAGGCCACATTAAGCATTTCTGCTAAAACGAATTCATATTGTGAATTCCCAGCAATACCTTAGCAATTCCTCTAACTTTCGTAAAATGGTGACAAATATTAGCGATATCATACTCAATTCAATTCATATCCGAATCACATTTGGTGTAAATGTTGCAGCATGAAAAAAATAAAGACCGTAATTTTACCGGTAAGTATTTCTTTGAAGATTTAATAAATACAAGTGATTATTTCTAACTGTTGAAATGTTATTTAATTACAGTATGCATAAAAAATATAAAAATGTCACAAATAAGCCCTGAAAAGGGAAACTAGAAACAACAAAAACTTTATAAGCTGGCAACGAATACATAAAAGTTTTCCCTTCAGATATGTCATAATTAGTCTGTGGTCTTAATAATCTGTGGTTATGTCAACAATAAACAACAACAAAATTAAATTTAATTATTTCATGCAAATTGGGTAATTTTTAATACAGAGTAAGTAAATACTTGTTTATCTTATATCAATATTTAATTGTATTACTGTTCAAAGGTATTAAATTGGACGTAATAATTTGTAGGCATGGAATGAAAATTCTGCTCGTCTTTCTGCATTCATAGTGGAAGTTCTGTCGTTGTTAAACTCTTCGTCAAGATCACTGCAGCGTCTACTTCTGACCAGACTCGTGTGTCAGCACCAAGCTCTACCCCTGCCGTTGCTACAACAGCGGCTTTGACTCTTCGAACTCGGCAATCAACAACAAATCAAAATAAAAACAATCGGATACCGCAGTGAGTGGAGTTTTATAACCCTACAGCTATTTTTATTGAGACTAAGACTTATGATGACGATTGAAAATGATTATGATGTTATTTACATATATAACGTTTTTATGTGCCCTCTGGCTCGACATAAAATTGAGTACCTACTATCGTTAACATTCATGAAATATATAACGAAATACAAAGAGGAAAATAAACTAAATTTTACCATTTAACTAAACACTAAATAAACACAAAGAGCTATTGGGCTCCAAGTCTACTATTGTTGTCAACCTGTCATCACTGTTGGTCTTAGGTTGTCTTAAACAATAATATTATTATCTTCAATTTCATTTTATTTCACAGGTATGTTAATTATTGACTGATGATTTGACTTTCTTAAAAACCACACATTTTCTTTTTTAGCCTGGTGAAGTTGTTCCAAGCAGTCATTGTTTGCCTCTCCGCAGCTCCGTGACTACCATCAAAACATAAAATGTTCATAGAAAAATAAACTGATGTACTATAGTGTTTATGTTAGTTTCATTATTTGATTATTGCTAGATTTTTATACAGTACATGAGAATTGTAAATTTATTAAAATATTTTAACTTTGTGTATTGTTTTATTCAAATAATAGGTATAAAGGTAAAATGTATGTCCTATTTTATACGTACACACTACCTAATGCAATTGGAGTGAAAGTAAAGTAATATAAGGCCTATGTCCCACGTAGGTTGTAGATTTTTATTAGGGTTCCGTAACCAAAGAGTAACCAGGACGGGACCCTATAACTAAGCCTCCGCTGTCCATTGGTCCGTTCATATGTCTGTCTGAGCGGGCTGTATGATGTGGAAAATAAATATACCTACATATTTCTTCTGGAAATGTTTATTACTTACCGGGTGCAAATCACAAAAATAAGCTAGGTGTGAATAGTGTGTACTTTTGAATAAGTATTTTTTTGTACTGGGCACTGAAGTGTAATGAGTTACTGGTAATCTACAGCTATCACACTGTTTTATACACTAACTTGGTGTTTCATATAGTGTACACCCTTGGTAACCTATGGTATGATCCAGATGCTTTAGTACTAAGCGGATCTACTCAGTGCCTGAAATCTATACTTATAATATTATAAAGCTGAAGTGTTTGTTTGTTTGATTGAACGCTAATCTCAGAATTAGAATTCGGTCGGAATTGAAAAATTTTTTTTTTTGTGTTGGGTAGCCCATTTATTGAGGAAGGCTATATAACATCACGCTACGATCAAAAGGAGCGGAGCAGTAAACGAATAATGGGCAAAAACTGGCAGGCAATTCAATGCGACGGGAAGGGGAGCGAAAATTTGACCCGGGCGGAAGCTAGTATGATTATAAGATTGAAGTCATTTGTAACATTCACAAGAGTAGATGGTAATGTCCATTTAGAACTGCTTCATTAAAACTGACTACTTCATTACTGTTCTTGAAGGTAGGTTGTATGTTTATTTCATGTAAGTTTGATCGTTTTTAATACAAAGTCAATACTTGTTCATCTTAAATCAATATTTAAATTTTATCGTTGTATATACATATATGTTTTGTTGTGTATATGGTGTGCGCCCATATTAGCCTGTGGTATGATCCAGATGCTTAAGTACTAATTGGATCTATTCAGTGCCTAAAATATGAATAGAAGATTGTGGTAATTTGTAACATTCACAACACTAGAACTAGAACAACACTTTCGTACTGGAAGACGTAGAGTTGGAAGGCCTTCAACAAGGTGGACCGATGACCTTGTGAAGGGCGCAGGAATCCGCTGGATGCAGGAAGCACAAAATCGGTTAAAGTGACGGAGCTTGGGGGAGGCCTATGTCCAGCAGTGGACGTCTTTCGGCTGAAATGATGATGATGATGACAACACTAGATGGTAGTGTCCTAGTGTCTATTTGGAACTACCATAAAACTGACTAAGTAAGTACTTCATTACTATTCTTAAAGGTAGGTAGTACTCATGCCAGCGCAGCAGTACATATGTACGGCTCCAGCTCATGGACCTTATCACGACATATATTTTGCCTATATAACCCAAAAAACCTGGAGGACCCACATTTGAAACGCTATGTCCATTTTTCGAAGTGCCACAATTCGTTGATGCCTTAAAATGGACTACATATCACGAGCGTGCTCAAGAAAATTTTCTTAAGGCCTAAATTTGCCATTATTACTATATTTTTTCACAAAATCCCAAATATGATTTGTAAAATGATCCTCTTGACTAACTTCTTATGATTCTGCTATTTGACATTAAACTTCATTAAAGCAATTCATATTATGTGTACCATTTTACGAATCTCCATACAAAACTGTCAAATAGATGAATTGTGTTAAACGAATTGTACGCAGAACATATTATGAACTGTCAGTTTGTGACCATTTTACGGATTATAATATGATTCATAATATTTTCCTCTTATGATTCTACCAAAGTGGCCTTTTTAGACCCCCAGGTGCCTTCAATTAACTTGCGGTGTGCATAGGAGTACGTATTTGTACGTATGTGTCGCTGAAGGCCAGCATGTGCGCGTGGCCCTCACTCAGGAACAGCTCCACGGCGCGCTCCTGAGGAATGTGTGTCCTCACCTGGCAGGCGGGTGGTGCGTGGCCGCCAGCGCCTTGAGGAAGGCGGCGCGCTCGTGCGTGTCGCTGAAGGCCAGCATGTGCGCGTGGCCCTCACTCAGGAACAGCTCCACGGCGCGCTCCTGAGGAATGTGTGTCCTCACCTGGCAGGCGGGTGGTGCGTGGCCGCCAGCGCCTTGAGGAAGGCGGCGCGCTCGTGCGTGTCGCTGAAGGCCAGCATGTGCGCGTGGCCCTCACTCAGGAACAGCTCCACGGCGCGCTCCTGAGGAATGTGTGTCCTCACCTGGCAGGCGGGTGGTGCGTGGCCGCCAGCGCCTTGAGGAAGGCGGCGCGCTCGTGCGTGTCGCTGAAGGCCAGCATGTGCGCGTGGCCCGAGCTCAGGAACAGCTCCACGGCGCGCTCCTGAGGAATGTGTGTCCTCACCTGGCAGGCGGGTGGTGCGTGGCCGCCAGCGCCTTGAGGAAGGCGGCGCGCTCGTGCGTGTCGCTGAAGGCCAGCATGTGCGCGTGGCCCTCACTCAGGAACAGCTCCACGGCGCGCTCCTGAGGAATGTGTGTCCTCACCTGGCAGGCGGGTGGTGCGTGGCCGCCAGCGCCTTGAGGAAGGCGGCGCGCTCGTGCGTGTCGCTGAAGGCCAGCATGTGCGCGTGGCCCTCACTCAGGAACAGCTCCACGGCGCGCTCCTGAGGAATGTGTGTCCTCACCTGGCAGGCGGGTGGTGCGTGGCCGCCAGCGCCTTGAGGAAGGCGGCGCGCTCGTGCGTGTCGCTGAAGGCCAGCATGTGCGCGTGGCCCTCACTCAGGAACAGCTCCACGGCGCGCTCCTGAGGAATGTGTGTCCTCACCTGGCAGGCGGGTGGTGCGTGGCCGCCAGCGCCTTGAGGAAGGCGGCGCGCTCGTGCGTGTCGCTGAAGGCCAGCATGTGCGCGTGGCCCTCACTCAGGAACAGCTCCACGGCGCGCTCCTGAGGAATGTGTGTCCTCACCTGGCAGGCGGGTGGTGCGTGGCCGCCAGCGCCTTGAGGAAGGCGGCGCGCTCGTGCGTGTCGCTGAAGGCCAGCATGTGCGCGTGGCCCGAGCTCAGGAACAGCTCCACGGCGCGCTCCTGAGGAATGTGTGTCCTCACCTGGCAGGCGGGTGGTGCGTGGCCGCCAGCGCCTTGAGGAAGGCGGCGCGCTCGTGCGTGTCGCTGAAGGCCAGCATGTGCGCGTGGCCCTCACTCAGGAACAGCTCCACGGCGCGCTCCTGAGGAATGTGTGTCCTCACCTGGCAGGCGGGTGGTGCGTGGCCGCCAGCGCCTTGAGGAAGGCGGCGCGCTCGTGCGTGTCGCTGAAGGCCAGCATGTGCGCGTGGCCCTCACTCAGGAACAGCTCCACGGCGCGCTCCTGAGGAATGTGTGTCCTCACCTGGCAGGCGGGTGGTGCGTGGCCGCCAGCGCCTTGAGGAAGGCGGCGCGCTCGTGCGTGTCGCTGAAGGCCAGCATGTGCGCGTGGCCCTCACTCAGGAACAGCTCCACGGCGCGCTCCTGAGGAATGTGTGTCCTCACCTGGCAGGCGGGTGGTGCGTGGCCGCCAGCGCCTTGAGGAAGGCGGCGCGCTCGTGCGTGTCGCTGAAGGCCAGCATGTGCGCGTGGCCCTCACTCAGGAACAGCTCCACGGCGCGCTCCTGAGGAATGTGTGTCCTCACCTGGCAGGCGGGTGGTGCGTGGCCGCCAGCGCCTTGAGGAAGGCGGCGCGCTCGTGCGTGTCGCTGAAGGCCAGCATGTGCGCGTGGCCCGAGCTCAGGAACAGTTCCACAGCACGCTCCTGCAGGCACCAGCGACGCGTCGCCACCTATACAACCACACTCATTACAGAGCAACTTACTAATTTAAAACTACGTGGTCAGGTTATATCTCACCTCCTCTACACGGATGAGCTAAAACTCCATGCCTCAAAGAATTTGCAAATGATGGACCTACTGAAAGCAACTGAAACTTCCAGTAGCGCCATCAGGATGGAATTTGGTGTGGACAAATGTGCGGTCATGCATGTAAAGCGACCTCTCCTAGCCCTCTCCTCAACCGAAACATACAAAGATTTGGGTATGTCGGAAGCATTAGGCATCAACACTGCTGACGTGAAACAATCGTTGTGTGAGCGCTTCTTTTGCCAACTGAATAAAGTATTGAAAAGTCTTTTATCAGGCCGAAGCAAGGTGCAAATCGGATGCTTAAATGCTAAGACCCTGCACAACCGTGAGGTATGCAGTCTCAGTGAATACTTCTTAGAAGGCAACGAGGGGATGCACTATGATGTGGTTTCAGTGGACAAGGGGGAAGGACCCCGCTCTCCTAGGCTAATGAGAACTGGCACAAAATTAAAGTACTAAATTCTAATGATCGTAGGAAGGTATGGCAGAGCAAACAGCTTAATGGGCGCTTTTACTGCATTCTACATAGACCCGATGTAGACCTCTTAGCGTCCGAATTCTGTTTACGATTCGATGATCTCTTTGGGGTAACCGAAAGTTTTGTCTTTGCGATTGGTTTTCAAAAAATTCTTCCCTAGTGACCACTCTCATTTATTTTAAAAGTAACTCTTGTGCAAAATTTTATGATTCTGTACGTTGTTTATCAATGCATTTAAGATTTTTTTAAGTACACTCACACCTTTTATATTACTAATATAAAGGGTGACTTTTTAGGTGTGGATTGTGTGTAGTGCGTTCCGAGTTGTTACCTGCAGCACGTCCTCGAGCGCCCAGGACTGCGCCTGCGGCGCGGCCTGCACCTCGGGGATGTAGAGGCGGTCCTTGCGCGGCGCGGGCGCGGGCGGCGCGTCGTCGGGCACGAAGTGGATGCACTGGTCCGTGAGCAGCAGCTCGCCGTCCAGCTCGGCCGCCACCGTGACGCACGTGGCGCGCGCCATGTGCGCCACGGTCTCGTGCAGGCGCAGGCGCGCCACCAGCCCGTCGCGCCCCGCGCCGCGCCCGCCCACCACGCTGCGCAGCGGCGGCCACGCGCCCAGCTCTAGGGGACCACCACGTGGATAACATTCGATCACAGCTCAGTTATCTTTTATGTTGTTCAAACGCAACAGAAAAGACGAACTGTTTACCAATAAAACAACCGACTTCGAAACCCACAACAAAATGAAAAATTACTTTAGTTTCGGAATTCAGCTTAGTTTTTTTAATTAGTTGTCAATAAAAATGTTAAGTTAGCATAATAACCTCAAAAATAATTCCACAAAAATCGTAAACCATTACTTGTGAATAAAATCATGTGAATAAAAAAATAACTAATTAAACTGCTCAAGCAAAATTTATACAATGTTATTGGAACTATCGCGCAGACTTTTTGTACCAAATAAATAAAAAATCACGTAAATCGGTTCACTAATGGGTGTACTAAAATAAACATTACATAATTTCGCCAAATGCATAACCTCCATTTTTTTTTGTAATCTGTTAATGAGGTCAATCCACATACAATTTTTGTATTAGTCAGAACAGTCAAAACTGAGTATCTTTTTTATTGCAAGTGGTGTAGACATACCAGCTTTCTGTCGGTGCTGCGGCTTGAGAAACTTGTCTGCGATGTGCAGGTGCGCGCGCCGCAGCCGCACGCGCACGCGGCCCGGCCCTTCCGTCGCGTCCAGCTGCCACGAGCGCGGGTACGAGCGCGGGCAGTGCCACACCGCTGGAACAGGACCAACAATTAGTTACAACACTGGAAATATTATGTAGGTCCATACCTATCATACGTACCCAACGAAATCAAGTCAATGAATGATGCTGATAGCTGCTGTTTATTTGAGTTTGGTAACCTTTGACTGTCTGCGTTCTACACGTGTGCAAGCTTACCTTGCTCGTGCGTGTGGGTGTCTATGAGGCGCTGCCAGGCCTGCGCGGCGGCGGCGTGCTGCGCATGCGCGCGGCGCAGGTGCTCCATGAAGGCCTTGCGCTGCGAGTTCTGCGCGTCCACCACGCCGCGCGTCACCGCCATCGCGCTCTCCGTCACCTTGCTGGCCAGCCCGTCCTTGCTCCACACCACTCTACGATGAAATGGAGATTAAATGAAAGAATAGCACAACCCACAGTACAAAACTAAATAGTACTAATACCACTTGACGCCTGTTTTCCGCAGAGGGTACCTATAATGCACCCATGCTCTGCTGCAGTTATATTAAAGTACCAAGTAATCAAGTCGGTAATAGGGGACGAGTCAATTGCAATCAACCGTGCACAAATACAGGTTCGGGGCTGCTACTGAGAAATTCTTGATAGATAAACCCAATAACACTTCGTCTTATCTGGAAATCGTGGCCAGGACCTCATGCTCAGCAGTAGCGCTAACGACTATCAGCGCAATGAGACAATCCAATAAGCAGTAGTGTATATAATAATAAACTTGCTGCAAGTGCCGTACCCGTGGGCACACAAGACGTTATTGTCCACGGTTCGCACCATGCGTGGAATTTCTATGAATGAATATTCATTAGCCGAGTAGTAGCATTTACTTATAAGATAACTAGCTTTTCCAGCGAATTCGCTCGCGTATTATACATATAAACTTTTCTTTTGAATAACTCTGACTATTGATATAACGCATTAAAACCCGTTGTGAAGTTCAAAAGACTTAAGCGTAAGTACGTACGAGGGAAGCAACTTTGTTTTATACTATGTAAAGAAGATAGGTAGGTTTAGGTAACGTTAACAAAGTAAAACGAGTATGTAAGGATCGTTGCAGATGGCGTTCTGTAGTTTCTGCCTACTCTACCTGGCGTTGCTAGGTTTAAGAAGGACAACGCTGTCACGAGAACAGCCTCGAAAAGCGAGTTAAATAAATGATTCGTATAATGTATATCTACAAAGTATACTCATTTCTAAATACCTTTTGTATGCCGTCCTTCATTCATTTAATTAAAAACTCTAATCACATCATTTCTCCACCTAATATTCAGAGTCACATCACACATGCTTCGCGAGGAACGCATTTCCACAGCATTTATTCTGGTTTCATGCTTTCACTTCCATACACAAGCGTAGGTTACCAGCACAGCAAGATATTTACAAGGAAGATGTGAGTGGAAACGCCGGAACGGGACACTCTAGCAGAACATTAGTGATGTTCTTCAGAAAGGTCAGGTGCGTAGTACTTACCACCGGCGTGCGTGTATGACCAGATATATGAACCTAACGAGGCAAAAATTAAACCGCTGAAAAAACTGAAAAGCATAAAAAAATAAACCTTAAAATTATGAGTCGGCGCTTTGAGTGATCGTTGTTTATTGATTTTTCAGCGCCGCCTCAAAATTTTAAGGTTTATTATTTTATGATTTTCAGTTTTTTCGGCGGTTTAATTTTTTGTCAAAAAGTTTTTATTTTATAATTTTTTGTGACTTTAATGTACTGATAATACTTGGCAAGGTATACCCTATCCAACAAAAAAAGAATTATCGAAATCGGACTACTCTGTATAAAGTTATGCGTGGTTATACATTACAATCAGTGAGTGAACAATCAATCATCCCCTGTTTTCCGACCTTTAGGGTTCGATTTTGTTTTCCAAATTTATATGGGACCACCTTGGGAGTATACCCTTTCCGATAAAAAAAGAATTATCACAATCGGACAACTATGTAAAAGCTTATGCGTGGTCATATATAAAAAAAAAGATAAAAAAAATAAAATATACGCGTCGATTTGAGAACCTCCTCCGTTTTTTTCGTCGGTTGAAAAGAGTAAATAAGGACCGTAGAAGGTAGCGTTCCGTTGATTCTGCCTACCTCCATGGGGAAAATGCGTGAGCTAATGTGTGCAATGCTACCTTTGGATATTGATTCAGCACTCGGTCCGGCTGACGCGCGGCACAGTTAAAATAATGTTTGTTTTGCATATTACACGCATAGGACACAGATACATTTGTACAATACTGTGTATTAAGACAAAATAGTATATAAGCTGTAAATAAATCAGATTTTAATTTATATCATGCCCCTCACTGTGGCCAAGACACCTTTAGCTATCTCTGATCAGTCTCGTGAGTCTCCGTGACTGGCAGTGAGTGTGCCCTTCCCGAACCTGGAATGCCTGCCCACTATCCGTCTGTGACCTTAGATCGCATGGTGCAGACATCCTGAATTTATCGATATCTTTATTAATCACACACTAGGTATATGGTAGGTTAGAGCTGTAGGGTTTACAGGTATTAGGGTTGTAGGGACTGTTAGGCTGTAAGGTCTTAGTAGGTCCTTTAATTATAATATATTTTCATGTTCTGTCACACCCTTAACATTGCTGCGGCCTTACGTGACGTATGTTAGGGTGAGAGTACATTTTGGTCCTTCGAGCCGGATATGTATGTGTATACACTCACTTGGCGATGACAGAGCGCGTGCGCGCGGCCTGGCGCGCCCAGCGCTCCTCGTCCTGTCTCAGCAGCGCGGCGGCCTCGGGCGCGAGCGCGTGGCTGGGCACGCGCTCGCTGAGGCCGGCCTGCGTGCCCACGGCCCAGGCGCGCGCCCAGTCCGTGATGGGCAGCTCCACCGGCGCCGGCCCGCTCTCCGCCGAGCCGTGGATGTGCTTCAGGATCGTCAGCAGGTACACGGCGAGCTGCAACCGAACACGCTCGATAAAACACAAATGCTCGGGATGGTTGATGTATGTAACTATGTTAATAATAAACAAACTGGTTCCGACAAAAGACTAGTGTTTTGTGTTTTTTGTACGAAACGAACGAACGAAGTTCCTTATCGCGCGTTGCGAAAAGGGGCTAGACGGAAAAAATTAAGACCAAAAGTTATAACAACACTTTTTGCTATAGTTGTAAGCCGTGCGGCGTGCGCGTGTTTCTCTGTCCATCTTTCTCTCTCTCTCTCTCTCTCTCTCTCTCTCTCTCTCTCTCTCATAGAAAGCAAGCCAATTATTTTCGTTTCGTCTTTCTATTTCGCATTTAACAGTGTGGTGTCGCGACGATTATTTTTGTTGTGTGTATACAGGTTTTTTGTACATAATAAATAATAATAAAAAAAATTACAGTTCCTTCCCTAATTAATCGAATGGAACTTCGTTCCATCCGGGTGTCCCTTGACATCTCCCAAGTTTTTTTTTTTCATATTTCTGTGTGATGTGTGCGTACTGTTTATATAAATCAGGATCTCCCAGTGGTGCGTGCGTGCGCTGGCATTTCTACAGAACACTCGTGCAGCGGTTAGCATACCTTCCGGAGCTGCGCGGGCTCGCTGGGCGTGAGCACGTGCAGCACGTGCGCGGGCGCGTGGTACAGCGCGCGCAGCACGCCGGGCTGCAGCGCGCGCGCGCCGGCGCCGGGCGCGCACGCCCACCAGAACAGTTCCTGCAGCGGGGACGCCCAGTCCGCACTGCTGCTCACCCACCACTTGGGCCGGGACGCGTTCGATCCGCTCACAGCTGCCAATCAGAAAGAATTTCAGTCAAAACAATAAGATCTTCTGTCAAATCGTATTCCTATATAATCCTACAACGGGATTGAAGCCAAATTATTTAAAATTTCTGCTTTAGTTCGTGAAATCAATATATAACTACAAAAGACCGTTATCATGGAAAAATAACGACATTGTCGGCGCACAGTGCCATAGTCGTTGCAAACATAGTTGTCGCAGCGACAACAAAGACCTACCATGACCTTTAACCTTTTGAGCGCCACGACAAAAAAGTAAAATCGTGCCCTCAGCGCCAAGCTATGAATTCATCCTTTAATACCTACAAAATAGTAGTGAGTTCGAAATTATATCGATAAAGCATTAACCACGTATTTTTTAACATATAGTATGTTTTTAATAAAAGGTTACTATACCAGGAATATATAATAAAGGAGTTTTATTTCATCCCGCTTTGTCTTTTATGGTAAAAATGATACGATATGTGTCACAGTTTCGGCGTTAAATCCACAATTCAAAACAACAGTCGATAAAAGCAAGTCATTACCATCACAGCACTATGGTCAATCATGACGTACATTCTTGTCACGATAGGATGACACTGGCGTAGCTGCCACGACTTTTCTTAATTTGCTCGCCTCTGCACTAGAGGTGCGCATCCGATATTTATGAATAATATCGAAATAATAAGAGTTATTTTATTTTAATGGTTTCGCTTTTTATATAGAGTAGCAGCATTTTTATTTAATACAAGTAGCTTCTGCCCGCGACTTCGTCCGCTTTATATTTATTGCTCCCCCAACCCATCCCGTCGCATCGTATGTATATTTTTTAATATGAAAAAGAAAAGTATTGTTTTTACTATTGTCTAAGCGATTTTTTTTTATTATTAAAATCTTCTGAAGGCCATACAAAAAATATTAGACGAATCAGTCGAGCCATAATATATTTAATATTCATTTTTATTTATATAGATTTAAGTTCCTCTGAAAGAACAACCAGTAATAATGCCTTGATGTACCGCCACGTAGGTACAGATGATATCTCAGTTGAAAAAAAAAAAAACCATTTACTGTAGATAAATACTTATCAGAATACGACGAAAATAGGCGAAAGCAAATTTAAATCATCAAATGAATTTGTATTTTAATCATTAAACTAAGTTTTTGTACTCAAGATTTGTAGTACAAATATTATAATAAATACGAAGAAAGGGACAATATTATCCTCGGAAACGAATGAAGCTTAATTCAAACAAACCTCAATCGGATACGAGTTTATGGTTGGAGTGTAGCCTTAGGGGCGCTATGGAGCAAGGACAGAAAAATTTTCGCTTTTTTTTTTCGGAAACTTTCCGATTTTTTTGCAGTATCTGGTTGACCTTGTGTGTAGCCACCATTTAGGGTCTGAAAAGCATGGCCCTACGACGCACCGTTTCCGAGTTATGGACCTTTTACTTTTTTTTATTTTATGTAAAACCATTTATATTTCCAAAATGGTAGCTCGGATGAGATTGTTTTCGGGAAACAAATTGTTTCTAAGGACAAGCTTTATCAGTTGCTGCAATAAAAATGGTGGAATTCTATTTAAAAAAAAAACTCCGCCCCTAAGACGACCCACTGACCGAGTTTATTTTATGACACGCCAGCCGAGCTTATAGCTGTTTGAAATGGTTTACATGAATTTTATTCTCTTTTTAATTATAAAATCTGAACTTCACTTTGTAGTTTTATGTGAAACAAATGACTTATAACACAATCGTATCGTTAAACAAGGATGTATGTTCCGATGACTATAGTCTGATATGCACGCCCTTCCGCTCCTCCCAGAGCGGGAGACGTCATTTAATGATTTCCCACCCACAAAAATGTTGTTCAGAATAATAAAGTAATGAGAACAAACTACTGATACAAGTAAAGGAACAGCTCTATTTACAAATCGACCACATGTGACGTCATAGGATTGTCACGATTAGATGACTCTGGCGCTCCAGGCACAGAAAATATGAAAGTTGATGGAGATGGGCATTACACTCATTATGATTTATCGATAATCAACTAACACCGACATTTAATGAGCAGATAGTTCAGTATTTTAATCATATTTAAATAATTTTCATGTTTCCTGAATCATTAAACTTCTATATCAAAAGTTTTATTTATTTATTGTTGAATAATTTAAAGAAATTAAATATAACGTAGGTTACTGTCAAATTCGATATTCTTGTTATATTGATTGCTAGCTACAACACTACGTGTCATGATATGATGACTGTGGCGCTGAGGGCACTATGTTTTTCGAACTTTATAATTGGTGTTAGTTTTTGCCATCTTATGTTAATACGGATGAAATATAAAGAAAGAAGCTCAACTAATATAAATTAGGACGAGTCAAGGAACATAATTAGCAAAGGAAATAATAAAAACAATGTTGTTCTATGAGTTTTATTTACGTTTAAAAGTCTGTCACGGTATCGTGACCGTGGCGTGCTGGGCACGTTTTGGTTTGTCATCTATACGTGACTCTGGCGGTCAAAAGGTTAAGTCACTAGTTATTTCATTATTTGTTCTGTTTTGGATAAAAATAGTATCTCAATTGAAACGTTATAAGCCAACCAATGGTTCCAAACTGACACGAACTCACAAAATGACACACCATAGGTTGCACGCAAACATAACGAGCCAGATTCTTTTTACAAATAAAACAAAGGTTGAAAAAAAAAACTTTATCGGTTATGCTATATGGCAATAATGCCATATAAAATAAGTAACATAACCAGTTTTTTTCTATTTTCATTTTCTAGTTCTTAGTTAGATTTTGTTGAATTATTTTTTTTCTACCATATTGTTCCATAAGTATTGGACAAATAACACAGGTCTGCAACAAAAATGCTGTCTGGATGATTTCAACTGATTCCTATGCATTAAGATGTTCTGAAAACTAAAAAAATACTCAGAAAATTCCAGAACGTCAGGTTATTTTGTAAACCGCATTTTTTTTTATAAAAATGGGATTTTGGGCTAACTTGACGTCATAAATAAAAAGTAAAATTTTACTTTGATTACTCTTTTTAAGTGTATAAAGGTCATGGACTATAATTACCAAATTCCCTTGCGTTTTGTGTCTATATGATAGTAGACACCGAGCAAATGACTGGACCAAACAGTGTTGGCCTCCGAGAGAGCTTAAGGTTAGTGTAAAGAACGCATGAAACTGTGGTGCTCCTTATAAAGCTCTTCTACCACCGATTCACATAAAGCTGGGATTGATGAAGCAATTCGTGGAGTCAGTTTCCAGGCCTCTCGGAGACAAAGTTGAAGGAAGGTGGAGTTTTCGTTGGAAAAAATATTAGACGGCTTGTGGCTGATCCACAATTCATCACAACCATGACGGATCCTCCAAGAGAAGAGTGGATTGCCTTCAAAGAGGTCAAGGAGACATTTTTAGGCAATAACAAAGATCCTAACTAAAAAGAAATCGTCATTAGAAGTTAAAAGCATTTCAAGCTTTAGGTTGCCTAATGAGTTTAAAAATACATTTGCTTCATTCCCACCTCGACTACTTTATAGAAAATTTAGGAGATGTGAGTGAAGAGCAAGGTGAACGATTTCACCAAGATATAAAAAGAAACCAGGGAACATGGAACGTCTCAATGATCGCAGACTACTGTTGGGCCCTTCAGAGAGACCTTCCAGTTGCTTCCCACAAGCGAAAACCAAAACGAGTCTCATTGGGAAAAAGAAATGCGTTTAGTGCTTACTAATGAATGTATTTTAGATATAAAAAGGTTTTTACGCAATCATAAATTTTAAATTTTTTTTTAGTCTTTTACTTTTTATTTTAAGATGATAATTTGTATAAAATAGATACCTACATTGTCAAAAAACGTGACGTCGTATGAAAAAATGAAAGTCATTTTCGGATTCACCACACCCAAAAACATAAGAATTACGTAAAAAATCCAAAACAGCTCTCAATTATTTATTTTTTGCAGATTTGTGTAATCAGTCAACTTCCGATAGGGTCAAGTTCAAGGTTCTTATACAATAACACCTTATACCTTGAGAATGAAACCCTAACGACATATTATTTTTAATCACGTAATGCTACACAGTCCTCAGCGTGTTTCAAACGTTCACTTGAGTAGATTCAAACAATCAATTATTATTCCAATTATAGAAATTGATTATTCCTTTTTAGGGTTCCGTTGCCAAATGGCAAAAAACGGAACCCTTATAGATTCGTCATGTCTGTCTGTCTGTCTGTCCGTCCGTATGTCACAGCCATTTTATTCCGAAACTATAAGAGCTATGCTGTTGAAACTTGGTAAGTAGGTGTATTCTGTGAACCGCATTAAGATTTTCACACTAAAATAGAAAAAAAAAAACAATAAATTTTGGGGTTCCCCATACATAGAACTGAAACTCAAAAATGTTTTTTTTCATCAAACCCATACGTGTGGGGTATCTATGAATAGGTCTTCAAAAATGGTAATGAGGTTTCTATTAGCATTTTTTTCTAAACTGAATAGTTTGCGCGAGAGACATTTCCAAAGTGGTAAAATGAGTCCCCCCCCCCCCCGTAACTTCTAAAATAAGAGAATGACAAAACTAAAAATATATGATGTACATTACCATGCAAACTACCAACGAAAATTGGTTTGAACGAGATCGAGTGAGTAGTTTTTTTTTTAAACGTCATAAATCGTAAACCACAATTTACCTTACATTCAATCAACAGAAATATAAAAACTAAAAAATATATATATTTTTAAACCGAAAATACCTACAGGTTTGTACGGAACCCTCGGTGCGCGAGTCCGACTCGCACTTGGCCGGTTTTTTTATTTAAGTTGCACTTCTTGAGAGAGATGAACATGATGATATGTTTATCTCCTGTCTCCATTACCAAATCCAGCAAGCAGACTATAAAGAACTCATCAAAATCAAACTCGATGGGGTTACTAATAACGGTTGAATAGTTCCACTATACACCACCTGAGTCTATTATATGTCCCTGGTGAATGAATATACCATACGTATTGTCACAGGAACTCAATATGTGTGCAAAATTTCTTAAGAATCGGTTTAGTAGAAGTAGTTGAAAACCGGCAAGATTTGAAAGATATACGCAAGATGGCTTGATTTTGGTGTCTCGTAGTGTCCATATCACCATTTCGTAATTGGTAATTGGCCTTGTTACTCACCTAGCAACATGGTCGACAGCAGCCTGTCCACGAGCTGTGCGTCAGCCTGCAAGGGCTCCCTGGGAGAGTGCGTGAGCAGGAAGTTGACAGCGCGCACCACGGTGGACAGGTGGCGCGCCGCCAGCTCGCCGCGCTCGCTGCGGGACGAGCTGTCGCCACCCAGCGACACCGCGGATGACAGCACTACGAAACAATATCATGGCTGTAGTAAGGAATTATATATGTTGCAGCCATCTGGTTAAATTAACCAGGTAATTAGACTCCTATAGTTAGCGAGCTGGCAAGCAAAATATCGATATGATCAGCACACAAGGCAGACGTTATAAATAGTGATAATTATACCCTAAGAAACATCAAGGACCTCGTCTGCCACCATGGAGACGCTGCGTTGTAAATTTACAGCGTTTCAAAAATGTTTTAAAAAAGGTGTGCTATATTATGCGCACACGTCTGCCGCTGGGGCTGATTATCACAGTCATCCTGGAAACACAAAGAATCGAAAAGGCAGACATCTAGGGCTCTGACTTTGTAGTATTCAATTTTTTAATTTATTTTTATGATTTCAAAAACTGTATATGAAGTGCACACTTGGCAGATTTGAATTGTTCGATTAAAAACAATGAGAAGAACCACGGAAAAATAGTCTGCCAATATGTTGCCTCTGCATTGTCTATTGACAGTGCTCCAAAAATGTAAAAAAAAAGAAGGTGTGCTATATTATGCGCACACGTCTGCCTCTTGGACTGATGTTTGAATTACTACCAAGAAAATCGATGAGGCAGACGTTCAGGCCTCTGATATTCCAAAGGCAGACCATTTGATTTGATGAAATTGAACTAGAATCTTTTAATGTTTGACAACTTGCCATACTGAAAGTAAACCTTTTGAAGACTCCTGACAAAGAGACTTTTAGTTCAGTTGTTTCCACTACGGCGCTAGTAGTGAGCAAAATAAATATGGCGTCAATAGCGCAAACCGTAAAAGTTTTTGTTCATTCTTGTGTGCAATTTTAAGTGAAATTAAAGTGTGATATTGACAAAATAGTATGAAAACATGGAGGTGCCAATTGCGTCTTCTGCAAGTTTTGTGAAATATTTGAATCTAAACTAACTGAATACGAACAACAACATCAAGGTTGGTTTACTAATTTATCAATATCCAATGTACCTTAACGACTACACGACATTCAGCCATCTGTTATTACAGCCGTAAGACCTCCACTGCTGGACATAGGCCTTCCCCAATTTGCTGTGTTTTGCCATAATCGCCACGCTTGGCAAACGGGTTGGCGATCGCAGTATGGTGGTAAAATGGATAGAGAACGCTGCTGCCCATTCTCTCGTAAGTCCCTTAGTCGCTCTTTACGACACCCACGGGAAGAAATGGGATGATGAAATTCTTTACGTGTGACACCACACGGAACCAAGAGTTATGAGTGCAGTATATTGAAGTGATGTAGGTACCGGTAGTGAAGTAGTTGTGCTTGGTGTGCGCGCTGTAGGAGGAGTGCAGCCTGTCCTCCAGGTGGTCCAGCTGCGCGTTGTACAGCGACAGCTGGGCGTCCCTGGCCGCGCGCACCACGCGCTCGTCGCCCGTCAGCTCGATGTACGTCAGCAAGTGGTGCAGCTCCGATATCGTCTGGAGTTACAACAACATTCAAATGCAACTTATAAACAGGCTGAGAGTAAACATAACTATTTATTTAACTAATTTTCGTTAAGAGCACAGAATATTATGTGCATGTTATAATTCCATACTCAATTAAATTCATGTTAAGCCGTTGGTTCCGGCTGTCGTTCGTGTATCTTTGACAGCCATTACTGGTCGCCGGAAACCGGAAAGTCTGACATTCAGTCTTACTAAGGGGTACCCAGTAACTGGGTTGTGGACGTCAGATAGGCATTTGGTCCATATAAAAACTGGTATTTAGCTGTATCCGGTTAGACTGGAATCCGATCCCAACATAATTGAGAAAAGACTAGGCAGCCGATGACTCATTAAACTGACATAGCCGAACGATTTACGCCGACTCCAAAGAAGAATACATTGCAACCCTGAATATATTGCCCTGTCTCGATGAAGCAAGTAGTCTACTCTGCGTTATCGACCATTTTATTGCAATACTTGCTGTTTATAGACCTCCGTCATTTACGACTACAGACAAGTTTATAAATAGCTTGGACAGAGTATTAACAAATCTTACCCCTTTTAAAAAAATTGCTTTGATTGGAGATATCAATATAGATATAAAACAAAATAATGTCGACCGTTCCTCTAATTCATATCTTACCCTCACATCCTCACACGGTCTACTCCCAGCTCACCTATCACCTACAAGACTTAATAACTGCCTAGACCACGTAATCCTGAAATCTAACCAAATAGCTACAACCTTAGTTATCGAAAGCACTGTCACTGACCATGCTGCGCTTTTGTTATCTCTTTCAGTAAAACCTCAAAAATCTAAAATAAATCGTACAAAAACTATAACTGATTACTCGGCTGTCGCGAAAATCGTCGAACCAACAGATTTTTCTCAAATTATGGCCACTAATGACGCAAACGAGGCAGCTGACAGCCTAATTGAAACTGTTGCATCTATAGTTAAAAATCACACGTCCATTGTAAATATTCCCCGTAAAAAAAGAAACATAAAACCATGGATAACGCCTGGTCTCTTGCGTTGTATTAATAATCGGGACAAGATGCACTATGACCTAAGAAAATCCCCAAATAATATTACCTTAAAAGTTACATATAACCGATATCGTAATTTTTGTAACGATTTGTTGCGGAAACTGAGAATCACTTATGAGAAGGGTCAATTCGAAAAAACTAAGAATAATCCAAAAGCGACGTGGAACGTCATCAAAACCATAACCCATACAAACACCTCTAAAATATCGTGCAACGATCTTCTCAAAATTTGTGGCAGCCCAGAAGACTCGGTCAACTTGGTAAACCGTCACTTTGCGGCAATTGGCTCCAAACTGGCCGAAAAAATACTTGCGGAACAACCCCAAACCCAAGAGGCTCCATACTGTTCTGATTCTCAATCTAATTCCTTCGTCCTCCAAGAGGTGGACGAGACTGAGGTAGAGAAAATCATCCTGACTCTTCGTACTGACACTGCCGTTGGCTGGGACAATATTTCAACTCAGTTAATTAAAGCCTCATGTAAGTTTCTAATCCCAGTAATAACACATATTTGTAACCTTTCGATTACTACTGGTGTTTTTCCCAGAGCTTTCAAAAAAGCGCTTATTCACCCAATTTACAAGTCTGGCGACAAACAGTGTGTTAACAATTATAGACCTATTTCTGTACTTTCTGCGATGTCTAAGATATTAGAAAGAATTTTAAATAACAAACTTATGAAATATCTTGATGCCTATAACATCATAGCACCAAATCAGTTCGGATTTATTTCGGGTAGGTCTACAGAGGATGCCGTGACTGGCTTAAGTAATCTCCTATCCCGCACTCTGGATCAGGGTAAGAAATGTCTTGGTATCTTCTTGGACCTATCTAAAGCATTCGACACGGTCTCTGTCCCCAAACTTTTACTCAAACTTGAGAATATCGGTGTACGAGGAACCCCACTAAATCTTTTTAAAAGTTATCTCACAGATAGAACTCAAAGTGTGATTATAAATAACTCTACAAGCAATGAGCGTACCTTAAGTTACTACGGAGTGCCACAGGGAAGTATCCTGGGACCAACATTCTTTCTAATATATATTAACCAGTTATGTACACAAAAGTTCACAAATTGTAATGTTTTTACCTATGCTGATGACACAGCGCTGATCGTGCACGGCTCAGATTGGGATTAAACGAAACGTCACGCTGAGAACTGTTTTATCACGGTATCAAACTCGCTTGCTACTAATCTTCTTACCCTTAATCTCGAAAAAACGAAATACATACCCTTTTCTATAAGTAAGAAGAGTCAGCCTCCACAGGATTTTAATATTAAATATCACAGTTGCCACTTAAAGCCTGACTGTAACTGTTCCCAATTGAGGAAAGGATCACATATTAAATATCTCGGAGTAGTAATAGATGAGAATCTAAATTGGCACAAACACATTGCATCACTTACATCTAGAGTTCGCAAGATAATATATATTTTTAAACTACTTAGAAATTCAGCAGACCCCGACACACTAAAAATGGTGTACTACACGCATGCACGCATGCACACACACACACACACACACACACACACACACACACACTCCTCACTATTACCTCATAAGCCTTTTAGTAAAATATTCATCAGAATTATTACGCAATTATACATATTTTTGTATAAATGTGTCAATCCACCTAAAGAACACTGTCCTTCAAGATACAGGACTCTCCTAGTTTGAAGGACAGGGGTCTTATTCATATGCTATAGCCATACTTATCTATGACTGAGATAATACTGATGTTACCTAGGCTAAGTGTTTTTGTTAAATAAATAATTACTTACTTACTAACTTAATAGGTGTAAAACATGCGAGGACAAGCTCACTAGTACTTGTTCCTGTTATTAGCGATGCCTTTAATTTAATTTGAATTTGCACAAGTCCACCAACCTGCATGCTATGCTGCGCACTGAGCGCCTTGACGGCCACTCTGTTGAGCAGCTCGTGCAGGTCCTGCAGCACCAGCTCGCGACCCTCGAACGTGCTGTCGGCCATCTGGCCCACTGCGCGGATGGACCGCACCACCACCTCCACTAGCGATATCTCGCTTAGCACTTTCAGTGATGCCTGTACAAACACAAGATAGTTTAACCATTTGACCGCCAGAGTCATGTATAGATGACAAAACAAAACGTGCCCAGCACGCCGCGGTCACGATACCGTGACAGACTTTCAAACGTAAATAAATCTCATAAAACAACATAGTTTTTTTTTATTTCCTTTGCTAATTATATTCCTTGACTCATCCTAATTTACATTAGTTGAGCTTTTTTCTTTATATTTCATCCATATTAACATAAAATGGCAAAAACTTACACCAATAATAAAGTTCGAAAAACATAGTGCCCTGAGCGCCACAGTCATCATATCATGACACGTAGTGATGTAGCTAGCAATCAATATAACAAGAATACCGACTTCGACGGTAACCTACTTTAGATTTAATTTCTTTAAATTATTCAACAATAAATCTTTTGATATTGAAGTTGAATGATTCAGGAATCATGAACATTATTTAAATATTATTAAAATACTGAACTATCTGCTCATTAAATGTCAGTGTCAGTTGATTATCGATAAATCATAAAGAGTGTAATGCCCATCTCCATCACACCGTCATATTATCTGTGCCTGGAGCGCCAGAGTCATCTAATCATGATAATCATATGACGTCACATCTGGTCGATTAGTAAATAGAGCTGTTACTTTACTTGTATCAATAGTTTGTTCTCATTACTTTATTATTCTGAACGACTTTGTGGGTGGAAAATCATCAAATGACGTCTCTCGCTATGGGTGGAGCGAAAGGGCGTGTCAGACTTTTACTAACTAAATCCCACCCAAGTCCCTTCAGTGCCTATGCCAGGGCCACGGTAACTCTTTCGAACAATTTAGCTACCCCGGCAGGATTCTGAACGACTTAAAATCTCATATTAAAATATTCGTTTATCATGTCAATACATTTTGTGAGATCGGTATATGAGACTTTCGTCATGGGAACATACAGCCTTGTTTAAAGATACTATTGTGTTATAATTAATTTGTTTCAAATAAAACTACAAAGTGAAGTTCAGATTTCATAATTAAAAAGAGAATAAACTTCATGTAAACAATTTCAAACAGCCATAAGCTCGGCTGGTGTGTCATAAAATAAACTTGGATCCGATTGAGGTTTATTTGAACTAAGTTTCATTTGTTTCCATGGATAATATTGTCCCTTTCTTCGTATTTATTATAATATTTGTACTTACAAATCTTTAGTACAAAAACTTCGTTTAGTAATTAAAATATAAATTCATTTGATGATTACAATTTGCTTTCGCCTATTTTCGTTGTATTCTGATAAGTATATATCTACAGTAAATGGTATTTATTTCAGCTGAGATATCATCAGTGGCGATACATTAAGGCATTATTACTGGTTGTTCTGAAACTTAAATATATATATAAATAAAAATGAATGTTGCTCAGCGCATAACTCGAGAAAGGCTCGACCGATTCGACCATAGAGCAACACGGACCACCGGCGGACCGGAGGGGAGACGCCATAGCTTTTTTTCCCGATACCAAACTGTCTGTCATTTTTTGCGGGGGGAAATCTGCTCTACCCACACTTTCTCAAATTCTCACACAAAAATAATCGTCTGTTGCTACGAAACTCACACATAAAAATTAAAGCATATACTAACAATTTCATACACACATAGATACATTATGTGTCGTTACAGTACAATGAGATGACGCAACTACATTGACAAGTTGCTTACAGCCGTGGTTGCAACTACTGTCGATACGCATTATCGATAAGTTCAAGAACTCGGTTTAAAAAGTGATACAAAGATAGATATTATAATAAAGATTGACTTTATTTTTTTTTATCGGAATATTAGGTTTAAAAAGTGATACAAAGATAGATATTATAATAAAGATTGACTTTATTTATTATGTACTATAATAATTATCATTTAACAAATAAAATTAAGGTTTACGTCATTTTAAAAACGAGTGGATGTGTATCTATCACCTTAGAGCATTTATATATACCATGCACGTTATATAAAACTAATTGAATGCGCGGCCGCCGCCATTATATATTGTATTGTGTCGAAAATAAGTTCTCTCCAAAAATGGTTAATTGTGCAGTTTCTAGCTGTAAAAATCGATCTGCTACTACAAATCTGCGAAACCATGGTGTTTCTTATCACATGAAAGTAAATGTTATGCGCCAATGTAGTTTTATTGAAGTACATTGTCGAAATCAACTTTATACCATTACGATAGAAAAATATAGTGGTACGTGAGTAGTATAAACGCAGTACAGGGGCATGGTTTGCATAGTGCTGCGACAATGTAAGTGAATGATAGGTAAAATAAAAGGTTTTTCAATGATTTAAGCAGTATATTCAGTAATGAGTATGAATACAGACTGTAAGGGTAAACACCGTTGTCACTTAACCCATGGGTAATTTGACTTAAATATAAAATAACAGAGCGAGTTAAAAAAATAAAAAAAAAATATTTTCCTAAAAAGGTTTAGAACGGATTTTATCCCAAACCGCCCGCAAATTCATGGATATGCGCATCAGTGACGTAATCACTACAACGATCGCCAGCCGTCCCGTCCACACAACACATAAATACACATTACCTGTGATGTAACTTTCCCATCATACTTATCTTGGTATTGCGTGACGAGTCAAAATGTAAATTTGATTCGAAATGGCTTTGGATTCTAAATGATTTGAAAACATTTTGTTTTTAATAAACCAAAACATTGGGTAGGTACTTTTGGCGTATTTAAAAAGTTAATCACAATTTTATGTACAGTTTAATTAAAAATTAAATTAAATTTACACTGACTGAATAAAATATCAACACTTACCGACCAACATTCTGTTGTTATCGAGGTTATTGATAAGCCACTGCGAAAATACCATTTAGTTCTTGGACCGGCTGAAATGATATGGATGTTGACGATCGATGAGGAGAGTATTATTGTCCATAGTGTCCAGTGGGAAACATTGAAAATTGAACCGCCGGCACAGTGAACTGGCCGTAGTAGGTACGTTGCGCGCCGCCAACATCGTTTCACGGTTTGGCACAGGTTGTCCAGGGAACAATTCTGCGTACATCCTACGCGCCCCGTTCAGATTATTACCCGCTTCGGGTCACTGTTCATTTGTGTAAGACATTGTAACACACTCAATTCACGCGCGAGAAATGAGCGACGGACGCTAAGACGCGGCGTTACGTGCGATCGCTAGCGAGACTGCCAGCTGACTGACTGCGGGGTCGCGACCCGTGTCGGCGTCGCGTCGTGCAACGCGGTGTAGTTCCCGAAGTTTGTTGCCCTCGCGCATAGGGTGAAATATTCTTGTGGAAAAATGCAGATTTTCTTTAAAAAAAAAGTTGTTTTTTTTTTTATTGATTTTACGTTCTATTAACGAAACCAAATCACTGGTTTCAAGGATAACGGTGTTTACACTAACACCCAGTATACTCATTACTGAACATAATCAGGAATAGTGAGAGTGGCACTAATGGCATCATGAGATGATAGTCTGTCATTTGGTAGACTGAATGATTTTTGATGACTCTGGAAAATTAGGTTTAAAACTATTAATTTTTCAAGTTGAGAAATCTAAACTTCATTTCACCACTATAACTAATGTGAACTACATCAGGTCGGCTGTTTTACCTTTTCCGTGATATAAAAAAAACTTACGGGACAAATACAGTGTGGTGTTAGAGTTGGTTTGGTGCCCTCGACTAATCTCCTCCTATTGTTCGACAACACATGAAAGTCAGAGGTCTTGAAATGTTTTGAGCAAATGACACTATTTCTTGTGGGACTCCAGGTTAGTCTATTATTACAAAATTTCTTCCATATATCCCTTAAATTTGGATCTTTAGGAAACCTTCAATAAATAAATTAAAAAATATTATGTTTGAAGTTCACAATAAGTAATTTTAATAAAATGTGTTAACTCGTACGTTTTATAATATTTTTAATTTAACGCTTTTTTTATACAACTATGTATATTAATATACAGCTTACAATATAATATTTTAAATAAATCAGAAAACTTAATCTCAAAAATGTCTCTGTATGGATATAGACTCCTTTGCCAAATTTATCGATAACTATCTACTAACAAACCAGTAACGACACTATCGCTCGGTGACAGCGTATTCTCGGAAATAGACTCGGATCAGTCGCTCGACCGATCCGCATATTGTATGAGGGCGAGCGGCCTGTGTTGGTAAACAAATCCGAAACAACACGACCGATGATTTTGTAATTTTTAAGTTTTATAGAAGTAAATAGGAATAATGTGATTAAAAATTACTTACATATGAAAGGTAACGCCATCTTTTTGTAAATTTGACGTGGCAGATCTCTTTTTGCAGCAAAATACAGAACAATTCGGCATTTTTGTAGGATGTCAATTTTGTCGCGCAACTAGATTTAGTCTACCGAGCAGTGCGGCTGCAACTAGTTTTATTGTACGCATAGGACCGCGTGGACTTGTACTTTGACAGAGGGGAACGCCTGCGTATGGCTACTCCCCTCTGGTCCGTGTTGCTCTATGGATTCGACTAATATTTTTTTTTATATTCCTTAAGGCCTTCGGAAGGTTTTAATAATAATAGAAACTAAAATTGCGTGGACATTAGTAAAAACAATACTTTTCTTTTCACATAAAAAAATATACATATGATGCGACGGGATGGGTTGGGGGAGCAATAAATATAGCGCGGACGAAGTCGCGCGCAGAAGCTAGTTGTATTAAATAATAATGCTGCTACTATAAATAAAAAGCGAAACCATTAAAATAAAATAACAGTGGCGTGCACAGGGTTTCATGACCGGGTAGGCAGTTCAAAAAAAAAAATACTTTCGTAATTGCTCAAGTTAGTGAAGAAAAACTCACTAGGTGGTTTAAAAGGTTGAAATGGCGATTTCCTGATGATGCTAATAAATGATTTCGGCCACCTCAAATATCTAATCCAAGTGAGTGATAGTTACAGAACACGTCACTTTTAAGAAATCCGATGTGGCCTTGAACAAGGCCCTTCATGTGATTCGTATATGTAAATATATGTATTTAATAAGTAAATTAAGTATGGGTAACAGTAAAAATAATAAATGAAATGAAATGAAATGAATTGCACCGATCCCAGCGTGGTTTGACCAGACTCGATTAATCGAATGAACCCCAAGATATGCACTAGCCTTTGAAGCCTCATGTTTCATGGTGCTACATAGGCCATTGCATATCAAGAAGTAGACCGGGGGGCGCTGTAATGGTAGGGAAGACGTGCCCATAGGATAGGAAAGGATTACGAGCCTACCGACTATGCAGCCTTAAGTAAGCATTGGACTAGTGGAGAGAAGGGTGATATTTGTCTATAGGAGGGCATCTTTTCACGTCGTCGCCGGCATGTTGATCCAGGTCGAGCTTCACCGATGCATGTTTTGGTGGGGTTAACCGTTTGCTGGCTCTTTTCTATGTCAAGGGTTCGCTATGTTCCGTGTTGTTGTTTTCTTGGTCGTCTTCTGCGTTTTCGCTGCTATCAGTTTCTGGTTTTTTGTAGATATCACGAGCCGCTTTCTTGATCTTATTTTTGTCTCCAGCCGTGTCCCTTCAAAACTGGAGTTCCTTTTCGAAGTATTTCATGTCCTGTTTTAGGTTGTCATTCCATGTGTAAATAGGTCATCCGACCTTCTTAGGTTTTGCCCTGTACTGCATTGCTGCTTGTAACAGGTGTGGTTCAGAGCGTCTGAAAATGTGTGCCAGGTAGCAAATCCTGTGGTTGTCCTAACGAAACGAAAATATAAATTCTAATTAGAGACCCCCTCTCCAATTAGAATTTTCATCCTTGTTTCGTTTATTCGGAGGCTTACATTATTTAGCGAGGTTTTAATTTGGTATTGGATGCATTCTAGTCCTTCTAGCTCAACAAAGGGAGTGAAATGTTGCAGTCCCAATTGATGATTTCCATTATTTCCTTTACCGTCGGTCTATTGTGCTTCGGTTATCGGTTTTGTTGGTTACGCAAAAGTACGCTCTGCCTATTTTTGTACTGATTTTTAACCTTTTGGAGTATCGTCTGGCATTCTTGTACGCGATTATGCCTATTGGGTTATCCAGTTGCCAGCTTTGGCCTTTTGTAGGTTAGCGAGGGCTATTCGTTGGTCCCTTGAGTAAATTGGCTGAAGACTCGAGAGTTTCCTGGGCAGCGGCTTTTAATACCTCCGTTATGTTGTTCCATGTTATTTCGGTGTTTTCATTCGTTGGGATGATACCTATATTTGCTAGTTGTTTTTTTTTTATTTTTATATGCGATCTTGATATTTTATTTTGATATGTTTTCGATTGAGAGCGGTATAGTTGCATTGTTTATGATTGAAATACTTAGCATCCATTGTTGTTTCCTTCGTTCCTTTTTGTTGCTTTTGTGTTTGTTTTTTTTTTCGTTTTTGTTTTCAATTCTGTTTGATCTTATAGTCCCGTCTCGTCAACGTGGACGAGTTTTTCTGTTGCCTGTGGCGTGATGATATAGTCAAATTGCGATTTTTGAGTGCCTTTTGACCATATTATTCTAATGGATTATCAACCTTTTGTCGTTTCTGTTTGAAGTTTTTCTCTGTAGGCTTTATCCTTTAATAGTTCGCCTTGTAGTTGGGAAATTTATGCTGAAAGTTTTGTTGGATCCTTTGCGTTTTCTTTTGGTTAGAATATCTTGTCGACCAATATGGACGTTGAAGTTTCCGAGTATTATTAGCGTACTTTTTGTCTAATCAAGTTTAATAAGACTGTGAAGGGTCTGGTTGCTTTCGGGGAACAACTGTTGAAGTGGGAGTTGAATAAGTGCAGAGGAGTTGGCAAGTCTTTTCCCATGCCAATAGTAGACCTAGTATCCTTGTATTACTAACTGTAGCTAATTCACTTGTACTATTAACTAATTCAATTTGGGAATACGGTCTTAATAAAATTGCAAAATCCTGGTGCGTGTTACCTACCGGTTCGGAGAGATGCCAATCGTGGTATGTGTAGTGTAGCTGAATGTTCCTAAATTCATCCCTGTTTCTTGTAGGTTGGCTTGAATTCCTGTACGTGGTAGTGCCGCGTCAATTCGTTTTTTTTAGCTGGTTTTTCTGTGCAAGTTTACTTAATTGGGTAGACTTCGGCTTTCTCATTATTGCGTATCCCGTGTCGTCCGCGATTACGTTTGATACAAGTGTAAGTAGTGTTTGTTCTTATTGTCCACACGGTGTGAATGATTTAACTAATTGGGGGTTGCTCGTTTGAGTTTAGGGTTTCATGGGTTTTGCTCTTCTCATGTGTTGTGCCTGTTACCTAATGTTTTGGTATGATGCAGTGCTTTCAATCTAGTTGAACCTTGCGTTAGGTTATTCCGGTTGTTGTTGTATTGTTTCTCGTTTGTCGGGACCCAGTTGTCATAGTGCTGGTTCATGAACAGCACCCCTAGCCAAGCTGATAATCTGCAATCGTTAACGCTAGTCGCTCAACGTTAAGTCACGTGGTTAGAACAAACGAACAGAAAATTCGTAGCCAAATTCACATCGTTCAAAATGATAGAATGATTTTTTATCGTTTCTATAATGTTCAACGCTAAATCCTTTGTTATAATGTGTCGTTTTTACAAAGACATTGTAGAACGAGCGGCCGACTCAGGCGCTTCAACATGGCTACCAACTTATCGTTTTCTACAATTGCTGACACTGAGGCGTTAGCGATTGTAGAACGGTAAACGTTTGTGACTTGGCTAGGGGGGCAGTACGTGTTTGTTAGCGGGAGCTTGTTCGCTAGTAGGTGAATGCACCTGTGTGTTTCTGTTTTGCATATGTACATGCACATTTACGACGTAGAATTCGGACGCGGCGATTATGATATATTCGCCATCCCAGATTTCTTCATTATATTGCGCGGCTTTGTATTCTGTTATCCTTTATTCCTGGGAAAGAATGCTGTTGGGGAGAAATTCCTGTATATTATTTAGAAGTGCCAATTATAACCATTATAAACGCTTTGTCTGTGTGGCCACTAAAGACACGTGCAAGTTGGGGGCTGAAGCACACTTGTAGTGAGTCAATTTATCGGATGACCTTTTTTTTGGTTTCTTTTGTTTATCTGAATAGCAAAATGTGCATTTAACTTGAAACAGAGAGAGTCTGGATTGGGTACCCTTTTTTTATTAAGTTGCCGCCCATGTGTTCATTTGGAGGGGCTGTGGCCTCTTAGCAAGCTTTTAGGAATTTTAAGAATTCATTACTGTGTTACAAAAATAGGATCTTTTGGTGCGGCGTCTTAATCGGTATTGTATTTTGTTCCAGAATTATAGCGTGAATAGGGTTATTCAGCCTATTGTAGTTAGTGTGAACACAATCATTCACACAACGCTTCCTGGTGTGATGTGATGACGATGATAGGTCCCCAAGCGTGGCAAAACAAAGCCGCGGTCATGCGCAGTTTAGTAAACAAATCCCTGAAATGTTAGGAACGGGCTCACCGGGTTCGGCGAGGGTCAGCTGGCAGGCAGGCTCTGCTGAGAGCTGGGCGCACGAATGACACATTTGCTTCCTTGTTTTATACAATGTGTAACTGAATAGACGCAAGTCCACTTATTGAGCCCGAAAGAATTCAATCCTATCTCAAGGCAATAGAACTCAAATTTAAATGCACAAACCAATGCTAGTGTTCACACGATTTTCTTTATTCAATACTCTAATAAACTCAAAACTCTAATTCGGGTGTATGAGGTCTTGCGTTAATTATGTTACACGTTGTATTATGCCACCCGATTTTAAATTATAACACCGAAGCACGCACACACAATAACACGGTTTGATTTCGAACTCAGGCGGGTCGGACCACATCTGTTGCGCGCGCGCCGACACGAACAGTAAAAATAATAAAGTAAACAAACTCATTCATAAATGAAATCTACGCGCCTATCTTTTTTTAAATATGATTTTAAATCATCGTCATAAAAAGGTGGTATGCGTCTTCATTCGACCAATAATTCTTTTTCCGTCGAAAGCACAGAAAGATGTGTACTCGTTGTTGACTTTGTGTGTTTCTTAAATAGGTACGTGAGAATACGTTTGAATGAAAATGAACGTTCTGTCGATGCGGTGCTTGCTTGGATAGTAACAATAAATTTCGCTAAACGTAAAACTTCTTCGTAACACTTCTCTCAATACGATAATTACCAAATGTATTTATCTTTGAGCAAGCCGCGGGATAGAAATCATATAAATCTGCAAATCCCGAACAATTCCACACTGTGCCTACTTGAACTACTAAACTAGCAAGGAAAACAAAATAATTTAAATGTGTGTGTAAACAACAACACAGCCGGTTTTATGTTTCTTAATTATTACTATGAAACTTACGAGTTGCATTACCTCTTTGCTGGGTTAGTTCTCGTACATATTTCCCTTTAGATACACTTTTTAACAAACACACATTTTCAACACAAACCTCACAATCGAAAAACATTTTGAAAAAAAAAAAAAACAAACTAAAAGCGTAGTACTTAAGTAAATCGAAAAACTAAAACAGTTCAAAAAAACTAGTTGAAATAAGCAACAAATCGACCTAAATATTAACGTTTGTAAATGAATTAATCACAACAAAACTCAGTCAAAATAAAAACATAAAACAGCGCGCTCCACATGAAAGAAATCAATGTGGATCCTTTCGTAACAAACGATTTCTAAATTTTGACAACTAAAACGTTGACAAATAAAATTGTATCATTGCGAATCAGAATTTTCTTGAGGCTACGTACATATTCAACTTGATCGCATAATACTCACAGCGCGCCAATAATGGCGCAGGGACGCCTGTGATTGGTTAGCCTGCGGCAGGAGTTCGCTTTATGTGTGCAATGTATAGACACGAAAATGTAGAAGAAATTACCACTACATGCGTACATTTATGAATGAATTGTAGACACTTTCGATCGCTGCCTGCTTGCGCCGCGATCTGTGAACGCGTTGCCGTAGTAAACGGTATGAACGTTGCTTCTAATTTATATTAGACGTTTGAACTTTTTGAATAATTAGATCTAGGTCTAGGGTCTGCAGTGTCTTTTTGCCTATATGGACCGCACGCCACTGCAAAATAACTCTTATTTTTTCGATATTATCCATAAATATCGGATGCGCACCTCTAGTGCAGAGGCGAGCAAATTAAGAAAAGCCGTGCCAGCTACGCCAGTGTCATCATACGGTGACAAGAAAGTACGTCATGATTGAACATAGGGCTGTGATGGTACTGACTTGCTTTTATCGACTGTTGTTTTGAATTATGGATTTAACGCCGAAACTGTGACACATATCGTATCATTTCTGTCATAAAAGACAAAGCGGGATGAAATAAAACTCCTTTATTATGTATTTCCGGTATAGTAACCTTTTATTAAAAAGATACTATATGTTAAAAAATAAATGGTTAGTGCTTTATCGATATAATTTCGAACTCACTACTATTTTGTAGGTATTAAAGGTTGAATTTATAGCTTGGCGCTGAGGGCACGATTTTGCTTTTTTGTCGTGGCGCTCAAAAGGTTAAGAGCACTAAATGGAGGTATAAATATTGTAAAAATAATTTATCTGAGTGGTGGCCCGGGAAAAGGATACCTGGAGGGATTTGGGGGAGGCCTTTGCTCAGCAGTGGGACAGTGTAGGCTAATTAAAAAAAAAATATCTGAGGCTAAGACGACTGTTAAACATGGGGTGTTCGGTTTAATCTTCGACTGGGGAAGTACTGTTGGGTTACTCAAACTATTGGAGTCTAACATCGCTAAAAGTAAATTCTAATATGTATTAGAAACAATGTGAACGTTATGTAAGCAAGCTTACCTTATCGATGATCCTCCTAGCGAGCAGCGTGATGTTATGCGCCAGCGGCACGTCGCCCAGACAGCACGGCAGTAATGCTAGCAGTGGAGGGCTGCGATGTAGGGACTCCTCCGTCACGTCCACCCAAATGTCGTCCTGTAAACACCAAGAAAATACTTGTAACATTATTTTTGTAGATTTCTGTAATCTTTTTTATTTCAATTTCACAAAAAATTAATGTCAACTCGCTAATTGTTTATTCAGAAATGTAAAAAAAAAGTAAGTACATAAATTATAACTTATACCTGATTAATATATTTTTGATTAATATTAAGAGGACTGGTGTGGTAATGACATCATAGATAAGACTATTGATGAGTTGATAATGCTTTCAGAAACACTATCATAAATCTATACTAATATTATAAAGCTGAAGAGTTTGTTTGTTTGTTTGTTTGATTGAACGCGCTAATCTCAGGAATTACTGGTCCGAATTGAAAAATTCTTTTTATGTTGGGTAGCCTATTTATCGAGGCAGGCTATAGGCTATAATATAGCATCATGCTACACCTAAGAGGAGCGGAGCAGTAATGAAAAATGTTGCAAAAACGGGGAAAATCGCACGGGTAGGCGATTCGACGCGACGGGAAGGGTCGGGGAAAAAGAAATTTAACGCGGACGAAGTCGCGGGCAGAAGCTAGTATCAGATAAACTTTACGAGACAGAAAGTTTTTAATGTTTTACGACAAAGAAACTTATATTAATTAGTGGATCAGTAATGAATAACTCACATCCAGTTGATCTTCTAGCGGCACGTCGCATTTGGTGAGCAGCGCTGCGCACGCGCTGGCCAGCTCCCACGAGCCCTCGTACAGGGATATCTGTGGGTTTCGTCTAGTCATGTAGATGGATGATGGTATGTTTGCCCATGTACAAAAAATGGCTACTTCAATAAAATTATTTAAGTACATGCTTCATTAAAATTATTCACTAGTAAGTGGGTCTACTTGTATATATACTTCCATATAGGAATGAAATGTAATTTTACTTACTTTATAATATTGCTGCTTGCAAAAAATATGAAATGGTTTTTATATACATATTTGTATTGCTAGTCTGTATGCGTGGTGGCGGGCTAGTACCTGGTTGGCGAGATGTATGTAGTAGTGCTGCAGGTGCAGACGGCGCGCCACGTCGGCGCCGGCGCGGCGCGTGAGGGCGCCCAGCGCGCGCACGGCGGCCGCGCGCGCACGCGCCTGGCGCTGGTTGCTCAGCACCACCAGGTTCTCAGCGCACACCGCGCCCGATATAGCCTGCGAATGTCATACTGTCTACGTGCTAACTGTCTTATCAGAGACTGCAAGAATACTTGCTTTAGAAGCGATAAGTATGAGCATTTGGCTTTTATTTTTGTCCATAAACGCACCGATAATACAAGAGAGACCATTAATTGTGTAAAACTTGTAAAAAATTACACGTTATTAAAAATATAATAATACTACATTACTACTTCTTGGTGGAAATGAGAAAATGCAACATCTTATTGTTATTTATGAATACACAGTAAAATACATAAGGATACGACATAATTATAATTTGACCTAACAACAAGAAGATTTTTAAAGGAATAAGCAATACTATTGTATAATAGTACTGCTTATTTCTGATTTCTTTAAGGCCTTTGGCCACCCTAGAATTTTCGAAAGATCGATTTTCGATTTTATTTGAAATGGTCCCTTAGGGACCTCAAAAATGATGTCCCAAAAGATTACGGCCGGGGAAAACCTTAAGTATTCGATTTTTTTATTTTAGTACAAGACCGTCTGGTCCGCAGCGAGTTCTTTTTGTGAGCGCTAGGGAGAAGGTACGTTAGGGGACTAGACTATACGGCAGATGAAATTGAAAATTTAGTTTGTATGAAATTATAATTAATTTGAAAAAGAAGACAAAAGGTGTCAGTGGAAGGGGCAAATTGACTGGGAAACGATCTATTTATAAGGATTAGCGATTCGTAGAAACAGTGATTCAGTTAAGAACATGCGAAGCAGTATATGGGCTACACTGGATCACAAATAATCTACTACTGATGCCAAACCGCAGCACGACAATTAATGTCCAATAGGACTGGTTTTATAGCTTCATAGACTTAAATTGGAAGAGCTGGCTTATGTTTGTACTCAGCCAAAGTATTTGTACCTTTAGCGCGTTGCCATGCCATGAGCACCATGAATCCTCTCCTATTGGAGCCAGCTCTTCCAATTCAAGACTATGAAGCTATAAAACCAGTCTATGAAGAACTGACTAGTGAAGATCTTCTGATTCGATGCATCGGTGGTTACACATATTATTGATTTGATTAAACCGCAAACACATTGTATGTAACTGACGAAGAATCAAAGATCATAGTTGTTTAATTCAAATCGTTCAAAATCAAAATATTCAATATTGAACTTATTAATGCTAAGTGAATTATAAGGGGGACGGCGCGAACGCAGTCCCCACTACCAAAAATAACGCATCCGAGTTATCCACATTAGGGATAATCGCAGGGGTCAACCCAACCGCAGTGCAATGGGAAGGCCTCGCCCTGGGGGAACCGCCTATTTGATCACGGTATCCCCTATGCCAGGTAAGTATGAATATGGTATGGAAATTCTCGAGGGTCGTTCTACAGCGGAGAATCTTAACACCGAGGTATAGAAACGTGACGTAAATGTTCAACGCCATCTATCGGATGTATTGGAACTTAACTGTCATGGCCGACGAAAATATTATCCAGCGCCGTATAGCGTAGCTTAAATGACATCTGCCAGTTTGTTATCTCGCTTACGATTAGCGTTTAATGAAACTGATGGAGTGAGATAGGTAACAAAAGACCTTTAAAAAGGTCACGTTGCCATTCAGTACTGGAACGCGCTTTATTGAGGTGGTTTACGGAATGTGATTGTGACATTTGCATGTTTACTTTAAACTGCTTTACATAAATCATAGTTAATAACATATTATTTAACGTAAAATATTACAAGCCTTCCAGCAAGAGACGAACGGTTATTCATTTTTCATATTGTAACTTCAGTATTATTATTTCATACGACCTCTCAGCGTCTCTTTTAAATATGCCATGTCTCAGTAGCATACAATGATGTTAAAACAATGTTTTTTGGGTATAAAGTATATTCATATGGCAAGCATAATAATTACTGTGAATGCAAAAGTTAGTTTAATTTTATTGATCAAGAGTAAAGATGTGAAGCATTCACACTGCAAAGGGGGCTTAGCATTTCAGGGTTAAGTATGTGAGGCGTCAGGCGTTTATTGTGTTGGGTTTACGTTTTGATGAACATTCGTATTTATGATTCGACAATGTTACACGAGTTAAAGATTATTTTAGAAGGTTGAGGTGTTTTAGAAATATATTATAGTAAGAATGTTGTTGCAAGTATAAATTTACATCTATTTATTTTATGATTCGTCTACAAACAATTATGAAATGAATTGCACCGATCACAGCGTGGTTTGACCAGACCCGATAAATCAAATGAACCTCGAGATTCGCACTAGCCCCTGAAGCCTCATGTGTCATGGTGCTACATAGGCCATTGCATATCAAGAAGTGGACCGGGGGGCGCTGTTATGGTAGGGAAGATGTGCCCTTAGGATAGGAAAGGAATGCGAGCCTACCGAATATGCATCCTTGAGTAAGAATTGTAGTAGTGGAGGATGGGTGGTATTTATCAATAGGGGTTATCTTTTAACGACGTCTTGGGCATGTTGATTTAGGTATAGCTTCATCGGTGACGAATCATAAAAACACGAATAAAAATATGTCCGATTTCCTTATTCTTATGGACTTAAATTTTTGAGAGCAGGCCGTTTCTGGACCTATTAAAAACTTGAGATGATATAGTGAAAAACGTTTGATGCTGAGATATAAAGAATACTCTTCATGATATCCACCATAAAAATGACAAATATTAATGTAGAAATTTTACAATGAATTGCTTAAAGTCGAGCTGATGATCCTGGGCATCCTGACCTCGACAATAAGCATGGAGTTATAGGGAAAAGCGAAGTTGTGAAATACGGCCCTGGGAAGCGCATTTCCATGGTATAAGTGAATACCCGATCAGGTCGTAGCGCATCGCCCGTTCCTACACAAAAATTCCGGTACTCGTCGCTTGTAGAATGCGAAGTTGTGTGCAAAATGTAATAAAAGTAATGTAGGAGGAACTTTGCGTTGCAGTGTGTCCCACCTTAATGAGAGCTTGTCTATCGGTGATGCTACCTATGACATGGTACGTTACCTGTTGGTGTGCGTGGTCGGGCAGCAGTGCCAGCGCGTGTCGTAACAGCAACAGCAGTCCTTCACACGCGGACCAACCCGACGCGGCACCCGCGCGGACACGACGCTGTACGGGAATAAATTACGGTTAATATTATTTCGCATAATGTTTACGGTTGTCACGCAAGTTTGTGCAGGCTAATAAAACTTTTACTTATTAACATAATTATTACATTTTGAAGAAAAGTCTATGTATTGAATGAATAAACACTGATGTGATTGAATGTTGGCTGAAATAGCAACACTCAAACTCAAAGTATTTATTAAAATTAAACCATTTACAAGCCAACCAAGGAGTCAAATAGTTGATGCCAGTCGTCCATTCCAAAACGATATTCTTGTTATATTATTCTTGTTCCTATACTTGTTTTTTAAAAAAATTCACACTTTGAACAATATAAAAAAAAAAACAAGTGAAGTCTGTCAGACTGACGGCGGCGCTCGTACACGAACCTGACAAGTGGATCACCACCATCCAGCTCAACCATATGAACCGAATGATCCAACACACGCGCCACCATCAGTGAGACACTAAGTGAGCATGACATACTCTTAACTGCCATGACTCTTTTAAATTTCATAACCAATTAAACATACATCATAATAGCATACATTCTTAAATGAACTCACGCATTCTTCCCATTGGGGTAGGCAAAAACTACATATCGCTACCCTGCTACGATCCTTAAATACTAATAGTGACATAAAAATTACTTGACATGAGTTTAAGTCTGGTAGCATCAGCAATTCTGTGTTCATTAGTCAATCAGAAACTGCGGGGTGTTAGGCCCGTATTATAGACCGAAAAGGGAATCTGGGTCGCTGTCACCGGATACAGTGAAAATAAATAAATAAATGTATATTTGGTATTGATGTCCTAGCATCTTTTCTAGGATACGGATCGATGTGTAAGTTAGTGTATGCTCACCTGGTGGTAGATCCCGCTGGTGTACATCTCGACGGTGGTGTGGTTGACGTCGTCGGAGTCTACAACAATGTACTCCGTCAGCTCGGGGGGCGCGAGCCCCGCTGGCCCCGCGCCCCCCGAGTCCTCCACGCCCTCCGCGCCCTCCGTCACCGCGGGGCTGTCTGTAACCACCACCACTACTAAGCAAGTGCATCAGCATAGCTTTACTACTAGCGATGAATATCGTCAATGTGTACATATATATAATCAGCCTGTAATGTTCTCACTAATGGGCACAGGCCTCCTCTCTTTGAGAGCGTGGGCCGTGGGACCCAGTGTGGGTTGGTGGATGTCACATGTCTTCGACTTCTATGACATGCCGGTTTCTTCTTGATGTTTTCCTTCACCGTTTTGAAAGCTGTGTTAATGAAATAATATACACAAAGTAAAGCAGCTTGCTGGGTTCGAACCTACAACTCGTCAGTCGCGGCCCTTACCAGTGGGTCACTACTGCTTTTAAGCAACGACCTCAGTTCATCCATCAGAGTAATGTTGCCGCACGCAAAATACGCCCTTGAACGTGGCATGATGGACACCAGCCCTACTACTAAAAGTTTACTCCACAGCTTCAGCTCCAGAGATCATAATCGTAACAGTTTAAGCTGGAAGTCTTCCATGAAGATTTATCGTAACAGTTTTAAAGGCTCTAGTGTTTAGACGATCTTTATTTATGCGGCATTCTGCTGTTACATGTGCTGGCTATGTGCTACCGAAGCTCACAAACATAACGGTGTAAAGTTTACTGAGCGTATGTGATGTTGTGTAATCTATACTATAGCTCGTGAATTATTTTGCTTTTACATGCGGTACATTCTACGGTGATTTTATAGTGCAAAAGAAGCGAAGAAATCAACCACACTATAAAGGTTCCTTTGTCACTTTTTTATTAAATGCAATACAGTTGATATTTACAAATGAAATAATAACATTATTTACATAAAGGCGATAGGTTAAAACACTATTGTTTTTAAACTGTATAAATAACTAAATATCTGAGACCCAAGTTAAGATTAAATTTGTGTTATGGGTGCCAGGACTGTCTCCATTAATACATTTTCCACTTTATACAAACCAGTACGGAGTTACATTGTGTTAAGTAGCTATTGTTTACTCAATAAATCAAGAAACAATACAAAAAAGAACTTCTAAATAATAAATGTATAGCCTCAATCTAGTGTGAATTTAGTATGTGTATGTATCATGTGTATACGTGTCTTTTGTGTGTGTGTGTGTTCGTGTATACGTGTCTTGCGTGTGTGTGTGTGTGTGTGTGTGTGTGTGTGTGTGTGTGTGTGTGTGTGTGTGTGTCGTGTATATGTTGGTGGTGCGTGTGTGTGAGTTGTCTGAATGAGCAAATCTGTTAAAAAGCTTTTCAAAGAAGTTTTCAATCTCCTCGTAGGTAAAGGTGGAGAGCCATTGATTCACTTTGGTGTGTAGTAACGATGAAGTAATTGAAATGATACTTCGATCACCTTAATAGTACCCGCCATACCTTTGACATGGCAACATTATGAATAATATTATGAAATCCTACTTATTATGTCATCTCTTTTAATGCACTTACCAACTACTGGAGTATCAGAATTTTCTGACGTAGAGGACACGGTGTGTTTCCTAAAAATTAAAACATTCGGAGTAAAATTTTGCTACGGACTATTTTACAACACTGTTAATGAGTATTCATGCGAATACGAGTGGTAGGGACATCGACGAACGCCACAGATTAAGTACATGATTCTAAACCCACCTAGCATTCAAACATTTCGACAGAAAGATTTAAAAAAAAAAACTATGCCATACATTTTGACGTAGGTATTACAAGTTTCTATGAAACAAGATGTTTTTTTTTCTCGATAACCGAAGCAATACGTCTACGCAGACCACTAGAATGTGCTGAATTAATGGAAAATACTTTTGCGCGTCGATGTCCTTGCCATCTTGTATAGTGCGAGCATACAGCTACAATATGCAACTAGGTTTTTTTTCTGTCATGGATCTACTAAAACCCGTAATTACTAGATAAAACGCATTACCTGCCTTCCTTAATCTGCGAATTGATCATAGACTTCATTTGTTTAGTCGACTCAGTGCTGCCGCAACTGCTGTCTATCCGATCATCAACACTCGGAGCCTTATCCTTCAGGGAATTAAGACTACTATCGTTCAACACTTCCTCGGTGGAGGTACTGGATATGCTGGGTCTTTCTTCGGTTCTCTTCTTGACTCGTTTAGACGGTCTTCTCTTGGTGAAGCTGGAGGAGAACTCGCTCATCTCTTGTGTCTCTGATGTGAGCAGGAAGTAGAAGTTTGCTCGGGAGTGAGTCACGAACGTGTCGCTAGCCTAGTAGAACAGACATGATCTTTATAATAGTGGCAGAAATATAAAATTTCGACATGATTTTCAATTACATGAGTTAACTTCTATTCAAAATAGTTGCAGCTAAAATTACCTGAGGTTTGGTCGCTACTATAATTATAAATTTATTTTGTAATAAACATTATTATCATTAAAAATTTTAGAATCCTCATACTGAGTATGAAGACACCTGTACTAGAAGAATTCCATCTTCCATAACTACGTGTAGTTTGTACACATACTAAGCCTGTTTATAACAAGGGAAAATAACAAAACTAAAACAAGATAATGTAAGAAATTGCGATTAGATACTATTGAAGTTACGTCCCGAATAGATTTTTAGAGAAAATAACAAAATCGAAACTCCATGATTACTCTTGCCTTGTGAACGCTTTAACTAAAAGGTGCCAGTATCGTAAGGCGGCCGTTATCTATCGTTAGAGTATACAGGTGTTCATCGAAGGTGATCGAACAGTAAACCGCAGCAGAGGAACAGCCACAGTTCCTATGACAGACCACTGCGTTCGGTTTCTTTTCTGGAATAGCACCGTCATACAGCGCATCACGTACCTGGTGCATGAGCAGCAGGAAGTCGCACAGCAGCGCCAGGCGCTGCAGCAGCGGCGGCGCGCCCAGCAGGCCGCGCACCACCTCCACCAGCGCGCTGCTGGCCATCCGTCCAGCGGCCCGCACTACAGCGCATCACGTACCTGGTGCATGAGCAGCAGGAAGTCGCACAGCAGCGCCAGGCGCTGCAGCAGCGGCGGCGCGCCCAGCAGGCCGCGCACCACCTCCACCAGCGCGCTGCTGGCCATCCGTCCAGCGGCCCGCACTACAGCGCATCACGTACCTGGTGCATGAGCAGCAGGAAGTCGCACAGCAGCGCCAGGCGCTGCAGCAGCGGCGGCGCGCCCAGCAGGCCGCGCACCACCTCCACCAGCGCGCTGCTGGCCATCCGTCCAGCGGCCCGCACTACAGCGCATCACGTACCTGGTGCATGAGCAGCAGGAAGTCGCACAGCAGCGCCAGGCGCTGCAGCAGCGGCGGCGCGCCCAGCAGGCCGCGCACCACCTCCACCAGCGCGCTGCTGGCCACGCCGTCCAGTGGCCCGCACTCCGAGTTCAGGAACCGCTCCTGGGGACCATACAATTGTAATAAGAAACGGTTATCTATACTCTATCTGTGGATCGTCGCCTTGTCTAAACAGTTGAAGTAACGCAACAATCCCTATATACAAGTTCAGCCAGTTCCCGTCCCTGGGTAGCGACGTGGCTGTGGTACCTTGCAGGCCAGCAGCAGATGGTTGAGCAGCCCCGCGCGGCTCATCTGGTAGTGGTTGAAGGCGCGGCGCGGGTGCGAGTCCCGCAGCAGCGCGCGCACGCAGCACAGCGCCAGCGCCCACGCCGAGCCGCGCTGCAGCTCGCGCGTGCCGTTCGTGTTTTCCACTTCCCAGGTGAGCTCCTGGAGACAATGACGACTTTTAATTCAGAATTCAAAACTATAACGTGGATTGGGTGAGTCGGGAACACAAGCTTCCTTAACTGCACGTTACATACTGTAAGGCACTAGATGGCGCTCGAGAACTATCGTGAAGTTGACAACTACGAAGCTAGCAACGAGCGGGCGGTGCGCCTCGCTGGCATGCACCGAGACATTCATTCTCTTTCCTCGCGGACACCGACGGGCTAACATCTACCTTCTGTTGTACTTCAATGTGTATTTTTAATTAAATATTTTATTAATCTTTTACCTTGTTTTTCTGAGCTCTTACAGCTCAGAAGCGGGATAGAACTACTGCGACCCACGTAAGTGTTTAAAATAATAACTATTAGTGATCTTGCTCAGATACCGTGTTTGAAAATAGCTTAATTTAAAAAAAAAATGCATTTCACTTGACTGTGTACCCTATTGCTTCGTCTGATTATTCTACAATAATGGGATACTATAAAAAGTTAAAGTAAAAATAAGGATGACAGGGACAATGAAAAATCATTGCGTCGCCATTTAGTCAAAGCTACACGTGGATTATTAGCACGCGTAGGAATATTGGAAAATTAACGTAGGGTAAGCGTAATATCCGTATTAGGGGGTAGTTTTGGCGCCGCGACATTTACGATAAATCAAGGCACAGATGCCCAATCTAGTGAGCATTACTATACGCGGTCACTACCCGCGGTACCGTTCGTGAACCTATTGCCACCAGTACCAAACGGAAATCCGTGAGCGTCTTCCGGAGGTAGGTCTCCGATAGTACACACTGCAGCAAAGGATCTTAGCGTTGGAGATATCTCTCGTGAAGTACATTTTGTTTACTCTCTGCACTATTTCTGCGGAATATCGTGACCTAATTCGTATTACTTGTCATCGTTTAGGCGCCCCGCAGGCATAAATGTTGATCGCAATAAAAAGTACAATAGTCATTATGACGACCAATTAAATATTTGTTAACGACTAAACTATACTACAAATAAGTGTAATAATTAATCTCTGAAGTAAGACAGAACTAGTTTGGTGTGTGTATTCTGTAGCAAGCGCAGTCATGACGAAAATAAGTTTTTCATAAAAAATGTTGCATCTTTAGTTTTAAAAACAGGTCATATAAAAAATAATTACTAAAACTAAAAATCGCAGCGCAATTTCTAACAAAGAAAATGACTAACAATGACATACTTTGCGCTTTATCACTAATGCGTCGGGTAGATCGAAATATTACATGACCGTAAAAATTTATTATTTCTGTATATGGATTTATGATTTTGGAAGCGCTTGTGTCACAATAACAGAATCAGTAGCCAGTCGTTTAAAATTAGAACCGATCGAAAATATTCTGTTGTCCGATTTTGGTGACTCAAAAACAAATTCCATCGGTGTGGCGGTTGTTAAGATTCAGGTTGACCGAGGTTACTTGTGATTTGTGGCTTTCGTAGTACTCGACTCTGTTCAAGATATTGGCACTATTATAGGTCAGCGTTTTACAGAGCATGCTACCATAATACCTATGTGATTGAAACGCCGTCATCTTTAACGATATTTTATGCAAATAATTTTCTCAAACTACCTGGTGGATGTAATGAAATTAAGCGCGTCAAGCTGGTTTCGGAAAATGAAATAATTTTACAACCCGGTTTAAATAAAATACTATTATCATGTTTTGATGTCGTTTCTGGTTCAGTTACACTGCGTGCTACTGAATATAATACGCCGATGGCGGAGTGTATTATTCCCGAATGCAACACCGATGTTATTGATGGCAAAGTTGTTTTAAACGTAATTAATATTAGTAATGAGGTCATAAAACTACCGCGCAACCGATGCGTGGCGCGAGCAACGATTACGGATGATAATAATAAATACAAAATAGGTGATTACCTGGAACCAAATGTCGTGACTGGCCTTTAATCTTTACTGCACGATTATTCCGATTGTTTTTCGGGTAGTGAAAATAAAATTAGTAAATGTTCAGTCCAAATGCACATAGAATTAACTGATACGAGGCCTATTTATTGCTGTCCTTATCGAATGTCTTTAGGAGATCGGGAGAAATTCCGTGATATTATATTTTATCAGACTTATTGAGTTAAGGAATTGTGGAGGAATCAAACTCCTCTTATGTTAGTCCCGTCATATTGGTCCCCACAAAGTCGGATGAAATACGTATGTACGTAAATTACCGTGCATTACATTAAATTACTAAACAGGATCGTTGTCCTTTACCCGTAATACAAGATCAGTTAGACCGGTAATCCAAGCAGCGCGTTTTCAGCTGTCTTGATATTATGTCAGCATCATAGAGCAACACGGACCAGAGGGGAGTAGCCATACGCAGGCGTTCCCCTCTGTCAAAGTACAAGTCCACGCGGTCCTATGCGTACAATAAAACTAGTTGCAGCCGCACTGCTCGGTAGACTAAATCTAGTTGCGCGACAAAATTGACATCCTACAAAAATGCCGAATTGTTCTGTATTTTGCTGCAAAAAGAGATCTGCCACGTCAAATTTACAAAAAGATGGCGTTACCTTTCATATGTAAGTAATTTTTAATCACATTATTCCTATTTACTTCTATAAAACTTAAAAATTACAAAATCATCGGTCGTGTTGTTTCGGATTTGTTTACCAACACAGGCCGCTCGCCCTCATACAAGATGCGGATCGGTCGAGCGACTGATCCGAGTCTATTTCCGAGAATACGCTGTCACCGAGCGATAGTGTTGTTACTGGTTTGTTAGTAGATAGTTATCGATAAATTTGGCAAAGGAGTCTATATCCATACAGAGACATTTTTGAGATTAAGTTTTCTGATTTATTTAAAATATTATATTGTAAGCTGTATATTAATATACATAGTTGTATAAAAAAAGCGTTAAATTAAAAATATTATAAAACGTACGAGTTAACACATTTTATTAAAATTACTTATTGTGAACTTCAAACATAATATTTTTTAATTTATTTATTGAAGGTTTCCTAAAGATCCAAATTTAAGGGATATATAGAAGAAATTTTGTAATAATAGACTAACCTGGAGTCCCACAAGAAATAGTGTCATTTGCTCAAAACATTTCAAGACCTCTGACTTTCATGTGTTGTCGAACAATAGGAGGAGATTAGTCGAGGGCACCAAACCAACTCTAACACCACACTGTATTTGTCCCGTAAGTTTTTTTTATATCACGGAAAAGGTAAAACAGCCGACCTGATGTAGTTCACATTAGTTATAGTGGTGAAATGAAGTTTAGATTTCTCAACTTGAAAAATTAATAGTTTTAAACCTAATTTTCCAGAGTCATCAAAAATCATTCAGTCTACCAAATGACAGACTATCATCTCATGATGCCATTAGTGCCACTCTCACTATTCCTGATTATATTCAGTAATGAGTATATTCATACTCATTACTGAATATACTGCTTAAATCATTGAAAAAACCTTTTATTTTACCTATCATTCACTTACATTGTCGCAGCACTATGCAAACCATGCCCCTGTACTGCGTTTATACTACTCACGTACCACTATATTTTTCTATCGTAATGGTATAAAGTTGATTTCGACAATGTACTTCAATAAAACTACATTGGCGCATAACATTTACTTTCATGTGATAAGAAACACCATGGTTTCGCAGATTTGTAGTAGCAGATCGATTTTTATAGCTAGAAACTGCACAATTAACCATTTTTGGAGAGAACTTATTTTCGACACAATACGATATATAATGGCGGCGGCCGCGCATTCAATTAGTTTTATATAACATGGTATATATAAATGCTCTAAGGTGATAGATACACATCCACTCGTTTTTAAAATGACGTAAACCTTAATTTTATTTGTTAAATGAAAATTATTGTAGTACATAATAAATAAAGTCAATCTTTATTATAATATCTATCTTTGTATCACTTTTTAAACAGAGTTCTTGAATTTATCGATAATGCGTATCGACAGTAGTTGCAACCACGGCTGTAAGCAACTTGTCAATGTAGTTGCGTCATCTCATTGTACTGTAACGACACATAATGTATCTATGTGTGTATGAAATTGTTAGTGTATGCTTTAATTTTTATGTGTGAGTTTCGTAGCAACAGACGATTATTTTTGTGTGAGAATTTGAGAAAGTGTGGGTAGAGCAGATTTCCCCCCGCAAAAAATGAGACAGTTTTGTATCGAGAAAAAACGCTATGGCGTCTCCCCTCCGGTCCGCCGGTGGTCCGTGTTGCTCTATGGTCAGCATTTAAATCGCTGATGATAGTAATCAGTATATAGCATTCATAACGTCGGATGGGCACTACCAGTATTATAACCGTATGAGCTTTGGATTGGTGAATGCACCGTCAGTGTTACAGCGCGCAATGGGCAATATTCTCGGTTCTTTACTTTTCCACTGTGCGACAGCATATTTCGATGATATCCTCGTTTATGCTGAAAATTATGATGATGCATTGGACCGTCTCAGAGCCGTATAGAAAAAATACGGGATGCGAATGTAACGTTCAGGTTAGACAAGTGTTCTTTCTTAGTCTCAAGTATAGAATACTTAAGGCAAAACGATGACCGGCTTTCGGTTGATGTATGATGGCGAAATCAGGCCGTCCAATTATAAACTCACTGCAGTTCATGATTTTGCTGTGCCTGGAAACGTCGGTTTATGGTTCTAGCAAATTATTTTACGAAGTATGTGCCTAATTCAGCCTCGCTCGTTCTATCACGAGACTCACAAAACAAGACCAACCGTGTGTATGAGGTGACCAACAGTCTCTTGCATTCAACCGCATTAAATCACTTTTAGTAAAACAACCTGTATTAGCGTTGTTTAATCCGGAATATGAAACCCAAGTTCATACAGACGCATCCAAAATAGGCTTAGGTGGAATATTGCTTCAGAAGCAGCTAGATAGTGCCTGGAAACCAGTCGCATATGCCAGTAGACAGACTACCTCTGCCTAACAAAAGTATCACAGTTTCGAACTCGAGACATTGGCTGTTGTCATGAGCCTGAAAATGTTTAAGGTATACGTGTCAGGTTTAAAATGTGTACTAGTCACCGATTGTAGTGCATTACGCTGGACATGGACTAAACGTGACTAGTCTCCCCGTATCGCCCGGTGGTGGCTTGAAATTCAAGGTTTTGACTTTACTGTTGAGTATCGTGCTGGCAAATCAATTGCTCACATGGATGCGCTGAGTCGTAATCCTGTAAATTCAGTAATGCGATGTGTTGAAAAATACTTAGTTGAATGTGTGCAGCGGGATGACGACTCGCTGCGTGGTATCATAGACCAGTTGAAGGATCAGGTTTCGAAGGGCAACTAATGGCTTGCTAAAGATTTCTTGTTTGAAAATGGTGTACTATTTAGAAAAGTCGGTAATAATCAAAATGTACATGTTGTTCCACGAATGTCGCGTTGGTCCCTTGTTCAAAGTTTCCATAATAACGGTCACGTTAATTTTAATGATACCTACTTACAATGCCATAAAATCATAGTACTAGTTTCACGGCATGCGTCGGTTTATTCAAAACTTCAACCGTGGTTGTATATCATGTCAATATGCTAAAAACCAACCGTTCAACGTATGGGCTTGTTATGTCCAATAGAAAAGGTGGGTGTACCTTTTGACACGGTTCATGTAGACCATCTTGGACTATTCTGTAAAAACCCATCAGGCAAAATGCACATTCTAGTCATAATAGAAGCCTTCACGAGGTTTATCAGGATCAAACCTGTTCGAGATGTCAGTTGTAAATATGTGTTACAGACTTTTGACCAATTAATTAAAACCTTTGGTGTTCCAAGTTGTATAATAAGGGACTGTGGCAAAGCTTTTAGCTGCAAAGATTTTAAAAAGCAAATAAAGCATGTCTAGACGGCGTTCTGTAGCCCAAGGGCTAGATTTAACGTTTTAACAGGACTATATTTGACGCCCTGGTGATTTACACAGTTTATGCTGGCGATGATCAAAATGTACTGGGAGAAATATTTACTCAAGGTATAGTTAGGGATAAACTCTTACGTAGTACGGGTAATATTCCATTGGAAGTTCTTTATGGGTTTCGACCTAGACTCGTTAGCGATATAGCTATACCCGATAAGTTACTCAATTAATACGAATTGAGGAAATGTCGCTGTTACGCGATTATTGAAATTGTCTCAGCAGGCAAAGTACAAGTATGATCTAAAACGGCGTTATTAACCTCCTTTTAAGACAGGTGATCTAGTTCTAGCCGAAAGAAAGATCATTCTTAAGGATTTACACAGTGGTAAACTTATGCCGCGTTTTGACGGGCCATATAAAATTGTAAAGGTACTGCCTCATGATCGGTACGTGATTAAGAGTACACGTAGCCGTGGTCGTCTTTATGAAAATCCTGGCCAGGGATAAGTTAAAACTTTTCCAATATAATCATTCCGATGAGTCTGATCATTCTTATTCTGAATAATGTTGTTCAGGACGATTTATTTCATTTGATATGTGCACATTAAAATTGTTGAATGGATCCATTTTAAGTATTTGTTATTCTCAAATATATTTTATGATCGATCTTTGTTTTGAAAGCGCTAGCCTCCAGAGGCATTTTATTAACATAACCATAAAAACTAAACTCAATAATACACTTAACCTTAAGAGGTTGTGTTTTTGATATTAGTCGTTTGTCGTTCCTTAAGAGGAAGACTATGCCTTAAGAGGTTATTGTGACGCGACATTTACGGTGTGGATCTTGAATGGTAAGCCATCATTATGACCACAACCGGTTTTTGTTTAGTAGATTGGGTTATGTGAACTTTAAGAAGTTGTTATACTGACATTAAGAAGTCAGTTATAGTTGGCATTCCGAATATTTCAGAAGCCAATTGCACTGACATTCAGACGTCAGTTTACGTTGACATTAAGAAGTCAATTGCACTTACATTCAGACGTCAGTTTACGTTGGCATTAAGAAGCCAATTGCACTGACATTCATACGTCAGTTTATGTTGGCATTAAGAAGCCAATTGCACTGACATTCAGACGGCAGTTTACGTTGGCATTAAGAAGCCAATTGCACTGACATTCAGACGTCAGTTTACGTTGGCATTAAGAAGCCAATTGCACTGACATTCAGACGGCAGTTTACGTTGGCATTAAGAAGCCAATTGCACTGACATTCAGACGTCAGTTTACGTTGGCATTAAGAAGCCAATTGCACTGACATTTAGTCGTCAGTTTATGTTGGCATTAAGAAGCCAATTGCACTGACATTCAGACGTCAGTTTACGTTGGCATTAAGAAGCCAATTGCACTGACATTCAGACGTCAGTTTAAGTTGGCATTGAGAAGCCAATTGCACTGACATTCAGACGTAAGTTCAAGCTGACATTAAGATGTCAGTCCCACCGTATCTTCGCCGCATCGTGAGTTCGTGAGCAACCTGGGCCGTCATCAGCATCATGGAGCGAGAGCTACTCGGGACGCGCAGCTGTATCAGGAAGGCCGACTGTAAAGCACTAGATGGCGCTCGAGAACTATCGTGAAGTTGACAACTACGAAGCTAGCAACGAGCGGGCGGTGCGCCTCGCTGGCATGCACCGAGACATTCATTCTCTTTCCTCGCGGACACCGACGGGCTAACATCTACCTTCTGTTGTACTTCAATGTGTATTTTTAATTAAATATTTTATTAATCTTTTACCTTGTTTTTCTGAGCTCTTACAATACATTATTTTAACTTTATTCTTACCTCAAACGAGCAGTAATTATTCAATACTACATATTTTATACAGTCCACTGTTTGCATAGTTTACAAAAAACTATACAGGGTCAAATTAAATAGACTAGCAATAGTCCCAAGATGTGTGGAGTATCCACATCCAGACACGATAAAACCAAGAAAAACGATTGTTCTCTTATTTTAGGAAGTAGCCAGTAAAGCGCATATAAAGCATCCGAACATACAAGAATAGTATATTTATCACTCCAAGCTTTTTTTTTTAGGATGGGAAATCATCAAATGACTTCTGGGAGGGCGTGTCAGACTTTTACTGACTAAACCCACCCGTGTTCCATCAGTTGCCCATGTGCCAGGGTCACGGTATCTCTTTCGAACAATCACGCGACCCTGGCAGGCATCGGTCCTAGCAGACCCCTTCAGCGCTGCTGACATCTCTTTGAGGCGCGCGTGGAACACTACGCGCCGTCGACCTGAGCTTGGTCATTACCGGGCGGCGAGCTACCCATTGCTCGCCACCCGCAAGCTCACGCCTACGGTGGCCGGGAGTCCGCTAATCACTCCAAGCTTAAAAAATGTGCCAATTTATCAAACTGATTCATTTTTAACTTTGCAAAATCGTGTTAAATTATTGGAAAAAGAAATGTATGGCAGTTACATTGAGGTAATAGAAAATTGTATTATTAAATCGCCTAAAGCTTTTTGATCTGTGGTCAAAAGCAAGCAACAGTCTTCAAATACATTTCTATCGGTTATGAAGTATGAACAAAGCTAAGCATTGTCTTCATCAAAGGTCTGTCTCTGTTATACTCTATTAAAGTCTGCGAAACGAATGTACTGACACTACTTCGACCTATTGACATCAATACGTCAGCAGAGCCTGATTACATTCCTGCTATACTTAAAAATCGGTGCGCATAAAGCTTAACTTTAGCACTTCTCCTAATATTTCGACGTTCTCTAGGTGACACAGTGTTTTAAAGACAGCTTTTATTACCCCGAGCTTAAAAAGGCCCTAAAGACAATGTAGAAAGCTACAGGCCAATATATTCGCTTGTTTGTTTGTTTTATAAAGATTTGGCTGTTTGCAAAGGTTTTGGAAAATATTGTTTATTCTACAGTGCTATTGCTATTAAACAATCACTTAATCACAATCAATACGGCTTCTTCTCAATAGGTCTTTTGTGTCTTATTTTCGAATCTGTTATGATAACTTGTTTTCCACCATGGCTGAATCCTCTCAAGTGGATGTGGTCTACACTGATTACAGCAAGGCATTTGACCGTATAGACCACGGTGTCCTTTTACGTAAGGTGCTTGTAGTGGGTATGAGAGGCGATTTATTCAGATAGTTTACATATATTATTATACTGAGAATCGCTGTCAATCAGTTGTTTGAATGGACATAGTTTTCTAACTGCTAAAATACCCACGGGAATTCCACAAGGATCTCTCCTGAGTCCCTCACTTTTTATCATAATGCGCCGCGCGTGTAAGCGTCAGGACCTTTGGCGCATGCATCGGATGATATGTATCCTTGGCCCAAGATTCATGAGCGGAGTAATTCCGCTCTAAAATATTAAGTGGTGGTCAAACTGGTTGTTGTTCCGCCACTAATAAATGACATTGGTTCGTGCTTTACCCGTTCCATAATAATTCTTTACGCCAACGATATAAGAATTTTATGCCCCATATCAGAACTTCCGGATTGTTTTGTTTTACAGCGGGATATAGATGGAATACAAAATTATTGTCTCCCTAACAAACTTGAACTGATTGTTACTAAATGCTTTGTTTGTACTTACACATGGAAACCACATGCAATCACGTTTCAGTATAAGTTACATAATACCATTATAAACAGGATAAGCGTTATCAGGGACCTAGATGAATTGACTCTCAAGTTGCTTTTTGATGCACACATCGAAAACGTTGGATTTAAACTTAGGTTGTTGGTAAAATGACATTGCCCATTTTGTTAGGAGATTTGGGCCCCTAGAAAAAAAACGCGGGCAACGGTGGTTTTAACTTGGTTTTGAAGAACAACAATTACCTTTTCATCCCACTATCTCGGAAAGAGTATTTTTAATCTTCAATATCTGAGTGGAAAAGCCGTTTTTATTCTCTAGAGGATAAAGTAAATTGAATTTAGAACATCGTGTGCACTAAGTTTGTGAATTAAAAAAAACATTAAACCTATTTACTGCTACCTCTATGGTGCCGAATATATCATACAACTTTTTTTTAATTTGTTAAAAACTCAGACTCGGAACCTTCTTGGTGTTTTTTTTTCAATTTGCTTTGTACGCGGTTCTTTACGCGGCATTTTTTCACGTCATTGTTAAACCTTCTATTAAAAACAAGAAACTTGAAAACAAGTGAAAAAACTAAAATGAGTGATTCTAGCGACGAGGAAGTTTGCTTGACGCCAACAGAATTGACTGAAACTGTTAATAATGCGCAAATGAGCTTTCTCCCTCAACAATCACGCGAGAAGTATTTAAAACAGTACGATATGTTCAACACGTGGCGACTAGCAAAAGGAGCCAAAACTTTCTCAGAAAACGTTTTGCTGGCATATTTTATAGAATTATCCGAGAACAAGAAAGCAAGCACTCTATGGAGTACGTATTCGATGCTAAAAGCAACAATAAAGATGAAAAAAGACAAACATATCGATACCTATCCTAAATTAGTGGCATTTTTACAAAGAGCCTCATCTGGTCACAACAATATCTGATATTGAAAAGTTTCTTAACGAAGCACCCGATTCCGTATATTTGGCGGCAAAAGTAAGTCAGTTGCACATTCAGTATCTACTTAAGTATATTAATCTCAATTAAATAGTATACTTAGTAGATGTTGATAGGCATAATTATGCGTTCATATCAATTTTATTCATTTATCTACTACAATACTCTTTACGTTACAGGTTGTTCTTATTATTGGAATAAACGGAGCATGTCGAACTAATGAACTAACACAACTTAATGTCAAAAACATTGAGAAACATTCAGATGACTTACTATTAATTAATTTACCTAATACAAAGACAAAAAGAGACCGCAACTTCGTCATTCGCAAGGAATACGTAACGATTGTTGAGAAATATCAAGCCTTACGCCCGCCTAACACTCCAATCAATCGATTTTTTCTACAGTATCGCAATGGAAAGTGTGTTAGACAGCCTATGGGTACTAATAAAATTGGCAGTATCCCACGAGAAATAGCAACATTTCTTGAACTTCCAGAACCCCTGTTGTACACGGGTCATTGTTTCCGACGAACTTCAGCCACACTTTTGGCTGATTCCGGCGCTGATCTCCTGTCCCTTAAGCGTCACGGAGGCTGGAAGTCCAATGCAGTTGTAGAGGGATACATAGAGGATTCCATCCAAAATAAGTCTAAAATATGTGAAGGCATCGTAGGAGCCATTACACTGAAAGAGCCTCAATCGGATCCTTGGACTGGCCCTTCTACATCAAAAATAAGCCGTTATGAAACACCTAACCATCTCCCTCTCTCTCCAACATTCACGCCAAGGGAATCCGATGAATCGGTACAACTTAAGTATGACAGATAGTTTACCGAACAACAGTACACAAGTGACTAACACCAATATTACAGTACCAAACAAAAATATTACACTCAATTTAAATAACTGTAGCAACGTTACTTTAAAATTTTCTTAATTATACCTTAGTATTATTTTGTTATAATTTAAAGATTATTCTGTAATACTTACCTGTCATAATGTAGTAATTAATACCCAAACTGAAATAAAAGTGTACCTATCTTGTGATTGTAAAGGTTTCTTTTTTGCATTTAGTCATTTCCTCGCTGAGGTGGAATGAAAAGTTACGTGTTGCACTCGAGTGCAAAGATTTTTCACCTCGTGCTCTTTTGATTCCCTCGCTAACGCTCAGGATTCTAATTGTGAATCACTCGCTGCGCTCGTGATTCAGTTTTAGAATCCTTCGCTTGCTCGGTCATCAAAATTGAACACGCGGTTAAAAAGCAACTTTGCACTCTTGTATAACAAATAACTATTTCAGATCCTGAAATCAATTTTCAGTTTTTCATCCTAGTTTCAGAGAAATATAATTTATAAGGATGATGAAATTGAGTTTCCACTTATAAACAATTTGAATGATGTATTGATTTGTGTCTACTCTCCTCGCGTTCCGAGTTACGCAAAATCGATGTATGTAAGCGTGCCAAACAACGTAGAGCGTGGCGATTTCTTGACGCGCTAACAGCGATGATATTGTAATTCGGAACGCGGGGTAGCTGTGGCTATGTTAAATATTTTGTTGATCGATTTACCAAATCGATTTGATAAAAGTCGATTTAACAATTGTGGTGTGGCCGTTTTGTAGTAACTTTTGTTAGTGTTGATATTTTGCTGTTTGTGATCAGTTGTAAATAGTTTCTCTTTGTAAAAAACAAGCTCTCGTTTTCTATTTACAGAGGGTGTCTCATAAATAATGTCGGTTTTTAATATTCACTTCGATTAATAATTAATTATATAAAAAGAAAACCTTAGTATTCAAAGTATAGCCCATCGTATTCTACAGTCCTAACCCAACGTTCAGCCAGCTCTTTGAGACCTTGGTATAACCATTCCTTGGGCTTAGATGCAAAGAATTGCCGCACTGCATTTTCAACATCTTCTCTTGACTCGAATTTTTTTCCACGCAGGAATTTTGCCATGGATCTGAATAAATAGTAATCAGATGGTGCAAGGTCTGGACTAAATGCTGGATGTGGTAGGAGTTCAATTCCACCAAGTTCTTCGATCTTATCCCGTGTAACTTTCGCCGTATGCGGTCTAGCATTATCCTGTTGTAAGAGCACTCGTTTTCGGTTGACTAAGCCTGGATATTTCTGCGATAAAACCTCATACATTCGGGTTAGTTGTCCAGAATATAACTCAGCATTGATAGTTCGACCATCCGGAACTATCTCAAAGTACACTAAACCTTCATAATTCCACCAGACACACAACAAGACTTTCGACTCGAAACGACCTCTTTTCACGACAGGTTCAGGTAATTGTCTTATGTCTAACCACTGTTTTGATATGTCTGGGTTGTTTAGATAAATCCATTTTTCGTCGCAAGTAACAATGCGTTTAATAAAACGATCACCTTTCGGCAGAGCAAGAAGCTGTTTACACACCTCTACTCGTCGTTTCGCCTGAATCTCGTCTAATTCATGGGGAACTATACAACAACTTTTATAGGTCTTACCTAATGATTTTAAGTGGCGATGTATAGTGTCTTTAGAAGGTCCCAACGAGTCCGATAATCGACGAGTGCTGGTACTGGGTTGGTTTTCTACTGCTTCCTTTGTCGCCTCAACATCCCACACAGGTGGACGACCAGAACGCGATCGATCTTCAAGTGTCAAATCTCCACTGTTAAAGCGATTAAACCAACGCTGTGCCGTTCGCTCATTAACCATGTCTTCCCCTTCAATTTCACATATTTTCCTTGCTGCCGCGGTTGCTTTAAACTTTTGTTTCCAATAATGTCTTAACAGTACACGAATTTCATATTTATCGCACTCCATACTTTTTAGTATCAAAACGACCTACGACGTCAATAAACAAAGACAGTACGATTAAATTAAAGTTAATCAATTGCACTCTCCACAGAACTAGAGAATATCTTAACAAGTTGCGACATGTATAAAATGAGGCGTAATAAATTTTTAGTTATGAAACCCGACATTACTTATGAGACACCCTCTGTACATAATTAAAGAGATACTTTTGCATATGATTTATATTCTGTACTAAAAGTGAATAACAATTTCAAATCGAAGATAGAAGTGTAGTGAAATATAATTATGACACAAAGCTGCGATGTTTGATGTAAATAATTTAATGCAGTTATGGTGCAGTTTTGCCACCGACATTAGTAAATACGATTTGAGTTGGAATACTATTTAACTGTTCCTCAAATTATTCCTGTTTTCTACTACAAAATTAATATGTAATTATAAAAAACTAATTGTTCACTAAAATATGCTTTATCGAGTTTTTAAAATAAAATTACCATAAAAGAAATGGCAGGGTCTGTGTTAGCACGCTTTGCTCGTTCACTCGACCCCATCATCCCCTTCAAACGTAACCTATCCGAGTCGGGATGCCCCAACTCTTTCGATAATTGTAAAAAGTCCGTTATTTTGTATACAATTCGTATTTTTAGTTTGATACACAGTTTAAAATATCTCTTTTAGTTGCAATTAGCTTTTGATTTGAATGGAGAGTTTTAGGCTTATGTTTGTTCTTACAAGAGCAATGTGGAAGCTGCTACTTTATTTAGACCTTAGACCTTTTATTATCATAGAAAGCCTACATTGATTATATGACCAAACGTCAATTGAGATATCATCAAACGTTAATTTTTAAACGATCTAGCCAGTTTTAGTTGGCCATATCATGAAATGCAACTAATTCATGAAATAGCTAGTCACATCATAAAGTAATCAATTCTATGATCTGACCACGACATATGTATATATCATCAGATTACAATTCCTTCGTGGTTTAGTTTATTTACTACCTATTTCTATTTTTTTTTATTTTAGGCCGCCCGCTGCTTATTGTAATCCGCGATTTGAATAAACGTCTAATCACTTACATGAGACCTAGATTATGACCGGAGAAAAGCTATTGTAAACATGTCCGGTACTTTTAGTCGGCAGAATAGTAATATATCGATATTTTCAATCGATTATGGTCTATCTTGACAACATTCAGGTTAAGTTTTAATGGCAGAACTACCTTTGATTCAATAAAGTAATTATTAGTTACGGTTTCTAATGCTAGGGTGAAAGAGATGTTGATAAAATAAAATTGGACTTATAAAATTACGACTTAATTTTTGAGAAGTAAATAGTCTCTGCCCGGCACTGAAAATAAGGGGTCCATCGGCGGGCAAAGTCCTTTATACAATTCTTTATTGTGCCATTTTGTCTCCAGCTAATTGGAGTACGCCTCACAAGAGTTGAACTCACAAAGTTATTTTAACATCTATGTAGACAAGATTGAGGAAATTCAAAAGCGAGCTCAAGTTTTTTGCAGTACAAAACTCGTAAGTATACTCCAAATTATATAGCACGATGTAAGATGTGAAACATCTTACAGATTCATGAACACAGACATATTGCAGATATGAGGTACTCATTTAAAACCGCAAATGATACTATAGATTGCGCTAAGCTGTTAGGCAGTTTAGGATTGGTTACACTGCAAAATGTTTCACAAACCTAGCTTGTTGCATGTCCCTCATTCCAAGTCCGCGTACAAGCAGAATTCATTGCAAATTTTTGACACGTGCAACATGGTCATCAAACGATCAGACCAAGATCATTTCCGGATTTTTTATATACACACCGATATCGATAAATTTTATTCATACAATGACATAAATATTTCCTTTGTTTGTTGTGTTGTTGTGTGTTTTAATAACTGTGAATATGAAGACTAAGTGACTACGTTTTTTTTATTTTTCTATCTCTCTTTATTTCTGAAGTATGCTGTGATCATGATCTGGCAGGTTGAGTAATTTATGCGGCCTACCCAAATGTCCTTTCTCTGGTATTGTTCGTTGAATCGTTGAGCTTCTTAAGTTCTGAGTTGAGCTGCACGATTCGTGACAAATGCGTACACTGACTAGACAGGTCTATTCAATCTGTGTGGTTCTTTCCTCTAAAGACCATTTTAGACAGCTATCTACATGGTCTTCACATGATGTGATCAAGATTATTTCTGGACTTTAAAAGAGACTGTGACCTCTGAGTTTGTTTCGGCATTTTTTCTCAGTAGTGAGATAGGAAACGCCGACCTTATATAGCTTAAAAAATATTATTGACGTATAAATGTGTTTGTATAAACCTACTTACAGAAATAAAATCATTTATTATTTAACAGTGATGACTAACCTGTTCAGTATCCAGGTGTCTCCACGCATTCGCCAGTAAGACCAGCAGTTCAGGCTGCAGCAGCACGGCGTCTGTTCGAGATGCAAGCTGTACGCTCTCCCCGCACGCACTCAGTAAAGGCGAGCTGCAAGCTTCGTCCAGGATCACCTGCAATACAATTTTAAAGAAAGTTTAATAAACTTTCAACTGCTGCGTACAGCATATCGTGCAGTCTGTTGTCTAGGTGCTGTCAGACATACCTTGAGCGCATAATGCAACACGATGCATTTGGGCGCGGCCAGCACAGTGAACAGTACGTCGTGCGCGTCTGCTGCGTACAGCATGGCGTGCAGTCTGTTGTCTAGGTGCTGTCAGACATACCTTAAGCGCATGATGCGACACGATGCACTTGGGCGCGGCCAGCACAGTGAGCAGCATGTCGGGCGCGTCTGCTGCGTACAGCATGGCGTCCAGTCTGTTGTCTAGGTGCTGTCAGACATACCTTAAGCGCATGATGCGACACGATGCACTTGGGCGCGGCCAGCACAGTGAGCAGCATGTCGGGCGCGTCTGCTGCGTACAGCATGGCGTCCAGTCTGTTGTCTAGGTGCTGTCAGACATACCTTAAGCGCATGATGCGACACGATGCACTTGGGCGCGGCCAGCACAGTGAGCAGCATGTCGGGCGCGTCTGCTGCGTACAGCATGGCGTCCAGTCTGTTGTCTAGGTGCTGTCAGACATACCTTAAGCGCATGATGCGACACGATGCACTTGGGCGCGGCCAGCACAGTGAGCAGCATGTCGGGCGCGTCTGCTGCGTACAGCATGGCGTCCAGTCTGTTGTCTAGGTGCTGTCAGACATACCTTAAGCGCATGATGCGACACGATGCACTTGGGCGCGGCCAGCACAGTGAGCAGCATGTCGGGCGCGTCTGCTGCGTAAAGCATGGCGTGCAGTCTGTTGTCTACGCGACACGCGCGCAGGAGTATACTTAGTGCCGTCGCCTGCTCTGTGGCACTGCCTTCTAGTTCTACTACCTAAGAAACAGAAGAAAAGAGGCATTAATAGATACAGGATGCATATTCGAGGCTACTTCCTTAATTTAACCCGAGATTAAACAAACATACCATGTGGCTTCGTTATCTGTTGACTACACAATGTAACCGCAGTTCGGTTCCTCAGGCATCACTTGTGACTTCTTACAGTAAAGAGATGAGCAAAAAGTTCTTACAATACATACGTAAACTCACGCGTTCCTATGGTGGCAGACAGAAATTACAGAACGCCACCTGCTACGATCCTTACGTACTCTTTTCACTTCGTTAACATTCATACTTCAGATTACAATCAATCAAGCAATCAGATTACAATTCTCATGTAATAATACATAAGAATTGTAATCTGATTGCTTATTGGATAATGAATCTTAATTTAGAAGAAATGGTATTCAGGACTAACTCGTATAACTGGTACTAACGCGTTAAAACAATGTTTGCCAAATAAGACACAATAGTGAAACAATCAGCATGAACTGCCTTCGTGAGTTAGTTTCTATATGTGTAGACCACGACGTTTAACACTTATAGATAAAGTTCAATTCGGTCTTTTACTTCAAAAATGTTATCACTTTTATGCTAGTAGTAATTCTTAAATTAAATTAAACCTTATTATATAAAATAAATATTCGTTTAAGTGGAAATAATGTCAATTAAAAACAAGATTTTGAATGGACATGAGAGCAGTGCTCACCCTAGCATATAAATACAGCAAGATATCAGCTCCCCCTAGCATGTAGATGGCGGGCGTGACGCCGCGGTGGCGGCTGGCCAGCGGGGTGCCCACCCACGTGGTGAACAGCGTCTCCGGGATGGACGCGCCGGGCCCGCTGGCGGCGCTGGCCAGCCCCGGCGCCGCCGCCATCAGGCTCGCTGTGGACGCCACGCGCCCCGCGAACACTGGAAACATTCGATCAATCATAATCATTTATTCTAACGACGCGGAGAATCGGCACTTGTTAACAACAAAATAACAGACATAGTCCAGAAAGTCCCGCTCTTTTGAAATCCCCCGGGCTTTCCCTCAGAAAACGAACTCCCCATTAATTTCTACCTTAGCTGATATCACCAGTTAAATCATCACCGCAACAAATTGTATTTAAAGTCAATGAGGAGGAAGCGGGGCTTATGTCTTGCTGCCAGAGTCGCGAGATTGTTCGTGACCGTAAGAGACACCGTGACCCTGGCACATGGGCAACAGAAGGAACACAGGTGGGTTTTAGTCAGTAAAAGTCTGACACGCCCTCTCACTCCGCCCAAGAGCGGGAGACGTCATTTGATGATTTCCCACCCACAAAAAAGGGGCTTATGTTAGACGGCGTTAAGGGGGCGCAGTAAACTAGAAACAACAAGTTTCACCCGCGCAGCATTGCCTACCCCTCTCATCAATTACGACGAAAACAAAACACAATCCCTTCCCGCCAGCAGAAGCTTTTCACCCGGCGTTTTTATTTATTTAATAACTTTAAATGACTTTCAGCTAAAACAAACAGAATAAAAAAATTGTATGAGACTGACAGCCAATTACAAGGCATCACTTATAAAAGTAAATTAGAAAGAAAGAAAGAGTATGAACATCACAACACAGTTACCAAAAAAAAAGAATAGAAGGAAAAAAACAGTATTAATGCTTAAGAGCCCTCTTACAAAATTTGAACGCTCGAGTTTAGGTAAAAGACGGCAATCTTATGTATGTGTGCGTAGCTATCCACACATGCACAATACAAACAGTGTAACGCGAGTGTCGAGCCGGTCTAAACAATCTTGATCCGTTAGAATTATAATGCGGTATTTAGATATTTATGAAAATACTTATTTTATTTATCCAGTCTAATAAAGATTTCTAGACTAATAAAAAAAAATACAACTATATGTTATGTAAAGTATACAATAAAAATAAAAAATTAAAACAATTACATATTCATTTAACCTAGATCGGGCGGGTCGCTACCTTACATTCTAATTCCGATGAATCATCTTCTGCACTTGTGATAAAAATACTTTAGAAATAGTTTATCTTTAGGCACTATAATTGTATGAGAATTTAATACTGTTTGCTAAATGTACTCTTTTTGTAATCGTTTTTATTAAATAAATTATTATTATTAATTATTATTATATTGGTGCCGATTCTGTTGTACACCGAACTAAACTAACAAAACTATCTCTAAAATTGCTTACTTTTAGCTATGAGAATTGTAACGCTATTCTGCAAGAAATAATCTCTTTTAAAAATTATTTTGACACGACTAAAATCAAATTTGACGATCGCGACTCAACGTGGTATTTTTAGGGTTCCGTTGCCAAATGGCAAAAACGGAACCCTTATAGATTCGTCATGTCTGTCTGTCTGTCTGTCCGTATGTCACAGCCACTTTTCTCCGAAACTATAAGAGCATGCTGTTGAAACTTGGTAAGAAGATGTATTCTGTGAACTGCATTAAGATTTTTACACTAAAATAGAAAAAAAAACAATAAATTTTTGGGTTCCCCATACTTAGAACTGAAACTAAAAAAAAAAAATTTCATCAAACCCATACGTGTGGGGTAAAATGGTATTGAGGTTTCTAATATATTTTTTTTCTAAACTGAATAGTTTGCGCGAGAAACACTTCCAAAGTGGTGAAATGTGTGTCCTCCCCCCCGTAACTTCTAAAATAAGAGAATGATAAAACTAAAAAAATATATGATGTACATTACCATGTAAACTTCCACCAAAAATTGGTTTGAACGAGATCTAGTAAGTATTTTTTTTAATACGTCATAAATCGTAAACCGCAATTTACCTTTCATTCAATCAACTCAAATATAAAAATTTAAAAAAAAAACATTTAATTTCATAAACATAAACCTTATGCATAAACCGAGAATACATACAGGTTTGTACGGAAACTTCGGTGCGCGAATCCGACTCGCACTTGGCCGGTTTTTTTTCTTTTGGCTTCGCAACTTAGTACTTGTGCGTTACGCAATGAACTTGCTGAGATACGAAGGCGCGCGCAAGGGATGCCCCCTTGCGCGCGCCTTCGTATCATATCGTATCATATCGCCTGGACGTGTTTTATATGGAATTTTTTATTTTTTTTATTTTGGGGTTTTATAAAGGGGGTCGAAAATTTCATTATTTTTTCGATAGGACACGCCATTTTCGATATATAAGCAAAAGAAAAAAAATACAGTACTGTTTTTGCACGTGAGGCGAGGCGTTGCCGTTGGTGTTTTAGAGGTTTTGGGTTGTTGAGAATAAGAAGGCGAATAATGATCTGTGTAATTTATTGGGATCCATTCCTTATTATATAGCAATATTCTTTACAATAATTCATAATTAAAGGGTACATTAATAAAACTTATAACTAAGATAATCTAGTAACGACGGTAGACTGTGCCTTCGGCGAACGAGCGCGATGATATAGTCCGCATTCCTTTCACCTTGGCTAGTTTCGTTGACTAGTATGCGCGGGCGCGCGGTGGCGGACGGATGTATGCGCTCCTCTTGAGTATGTTATAGTATGGTAGGTATGAGCTGCTACATCATTCCCCCGCTAGTGAAACGTACACAGGGCTTTGATGTCCTTCCTGATCTTGTGACGTATGCGTACGTGTCAGTGACTGGTGCTTCTTCAGTGTTGATCCGGAAAGCTGGCTTTAGTCTGTCAACAGTGATATTAGTGCATCTATTGCGTAACTGGATAGTAAAATACTTGTCCTTACGACTGGTAACTTCGTACGGGCCAGTGTAGGTCGGCGTCAGTGGTTTACTTGATGCGTCATTGCGTAGGTAAACATGCGAACATTTATGTAAGTCATCGTGAATAAATGTTGCTCGGGATTGGTTAGATTTCCGTTGCGCCTGGGCCTTCTTTAACGCTCCATTCAATTTATTCATGAAGTTAGAAATCGTATCGCGATGTTTGGTTGATTCGTCATAGACAAAGGTCATAGAATTCTCCGGGTAATCGCAGCGTTTGGCCGTACAGTAGTTCGGCAGTACTTGCACCAACATCTTCTTTTATTGAAGCACGCAGTCCCAGCAACACTGTAGGTAGCTCATGTGACCACGTTGTTGATTTGAGTCGTGCGGTAAGTGATGTCTTGAGTGAGCGGTGCCATCGTTCTATTACACCGTTACACTGCGGGTGGTAGGCAGTGGTGCGGGTGCGGTGAATTCCCATGCGATGCATTAATTTATTAAATAGGTCGGACTCAAATTGTCTCCCTTGGTCTGTAGTTATGGTTACTGGGCAACCGAATCTCGCGATCCAACCTTCGTAAAATGCATTCGCAACCGTTTCTGCGGTTATGTCCTCTAATGGGCGGGCTTCAGGCCATTTGGTAGCCCTATCTATCATGGTTAATAGATATCGATAGCCGTCAGAAATAGGTAATGGGCCAACAATATCTATGTGTACATGCTCCAGTCTGTTTGCTTGTTGAAAACTCGCAATAGGTGTCTTCGTGTGTTGTTGTACCTTAGCACGCTGGCACGCGTCGCACGTTCGTGTCCACTCGTTTACGTCGCTATTCATGGAGGGCCACCAGTAGCGGGCAGTAACTAGCTTCCTTGTCGCCCTTATGCCGGGGTGACTAAGGCCGTGAATCGTTTGGAAAGCTGCTTTTCGAAAATCTGGTGGAAGATATGGACGAGCAGTGCTTGATGACATCTCGCAGGTAACTGGTTCGGCGATTGAGTTGGGAATCGCGATCTTTTTGAATATGTACTTTCCTTTGTTTTGTAGCATTTTTAATTCTTCGTCTTGGTCTTGTTTCCTTACTAACTCGGTGTAATCTAATGGTGTCGGGCATGTTATTGTTTCGACCCGTGATAGTGCATCTGCAACTTTATTGCTCTGGCCGGTTACGTGTTGAATATTTGACGTGAACTGTCCGATATATTCAAGGTATCTCGTTCGGCGGGGCGTCTCAGACTTGTTGTTTGAAGTTAATGCATTACACAGCGGTTTATGGTCCGTATAAACAATTAACTCTCGTCCTTCAAACACTCGACGGAAATGACGTATTGCCATGTAAATGGATAGCAACTCACGGTCGTACGTGCTGTACTTTTGTTGTGTTTCACTGAATTTCTTGGAGAAAAATCCCAGTGGTCTCCACCTGCCGTTGATCTTTTGTTGGATAACGGCACCAGCACATGTGTTTGAGGCATCTGTCATCAGTGCGAAAGGTTCGCTCAGTGATGGGTAGGACAATAATGCGCAGCTCTCGATATCTTGTTTACATTGTTGGAATGCTTCTTTTGCCTCTTCGGTCCATTGTATGTTTGTCTTATCGTTTTTCTTGGCGTTGTGAAAGTACTTGCTTAATTCTTTTTGATGTTCAGCCGCGTGGGGTATACTCGAACGATAAAAGTTCAGCATTCCGACGAAACGACGTAGCTCTTGGATTGTATTTGGCAATGGATAGGACTGGATTGCTTGCACCTTTTCTTCGGTCGGTGTAATGCCTTCAGGGCTTATTGTGTAACCCAGGAAATTTAGTTTTGACTGGCCGAAGATACATTTTGCGACGTTGATTTTTAAACCACTGTCGTTGAGTCGTTTAAACACATCTTGTAGCTCTTTTCTATGTACTTCTTCGTTTTCAGAAGCTACAAGTATGTCATCGACGAATGGAAAAACGGGTAGGCCGCGAAGCACATTGTCCATGTGGCGTTGGAATGTTTGGCCAGCGTTCGTTAAACCGAAGCACATCCTAGTGAACTCGTACAATCCAAAAGGAGTAATCACTGCCGTCTTCTTCACATCTTCTTCTCTGTTCCTAATCTGGTAGTAGGCCTTCTGTAGATCGATTTTTGAAAATATTGTCTTGCCTTGGAGGTTATGTGTGAAGTCGTGAAGGCGTGGTATCGGGTATCGATCGGGTGTGGTTACCGCGTTGAGTCTACGGTAATCGCCACAGGATCTGTAGGTACCATCCTTTTTCAATACCATGTGTAATGGACTAGCCCATGGGCTATTAGACGGTCGACAAATTCCTTGGCTCATCATGAGTTCGAATTCTTGTTTCGCCGCGTTATATTTATGCGGCGGTAGTGGTCTCGCATTTGTAAATATCGGTGGGCCGGTAGTTTCAATATAGTGTTCGACTTCACTATTTCCCAGTTTCGTTAAGTTTGGTCTCGTGATATCTGGGTACTTGGCCAACAGGTCGTGGTAGGGAAGCTTGTCATCGATCGTCCTGATGCTTCCTTCAGCTGCGGGTGACAGGAAACCTCGTGTCGATAAATTGGTTCTTTTATCAACCAATCGTCTTCCGTGGAGATCCACCATAAGTGCGTGGTGGTGCAAAAAATCAGCCCCTAATATCGGTCGACTGACTGTTGCAACCATAAATCGCCAACTGTAGGCACGTCGCATTCCGATGTTGAGAACGATGGTTCGCTCGCCGTATGTGGGTATTTTTGAACCATTTGCTGCATACAAGTAGTTGGTCGGAGTCCGCTGTTTATCACGTGCAGTGGCGGGTAAAACGGAAACATTTGCTCCCGTGTCGATTAAGAATTTTTTCCCGGTAGATATGTCGGTTAAAAATAGGCGGTATGATGATAAATCTTCGACCTCGGCTACCGCCACGGCTTGGGTCTCGATTAGTTTTCCGGCTTTTCACACGACTGACCTTTGAAACTGCACGGACTTCTACATCGGTATGCTGCCTTGCCGAATTTCTTATGAAAATAGCACGTGGCATTTCTTCTGTCCCCTGATTTCGAGCGTGAACGGCTTCTGAAACGGTGGGATCGTCGTTGAAATTTGCGGGAATGATTATATTTAAGCGCTGCAACTTCCTTGGTGAGGGCTTCAATCATGCCATAGAGTTCACGCCACGTGTTGCCGCTATTTCGGCTGGCGCCGCTGTCGCTGGGGCTTTTGACGTGGAAGGTTGACACTGGCAGGAACACACGGCGTTTATCTCTTTCAGCTGTTCTTGCATTCTGTCTGCCATGGCGGCCAACGATTCTAACTTGGATTCTTCACTCACTGCCAACACTGTGCGTGTAGAAGCGGGTAGGTGTCCTTGCCACAATAATTTGAGGGTGTCATCAGGCAACTTTTTTCCAGCTAGGTTCCTCATTCGGCGAAGCAACTGCGATGGTCGCTGATCGCCAAGCTCCATTTCGTTCAGCAGTTTTTGTAGCTGAATACCCTCGCTATCTTCGTAAACCTCTAACAGCCTTCTTTTTGCAGCGTCGTATCGGCCGGAGTTGGCCGGTGACAAGATTATATCGCTGATCTGGTCGATGTCCTTAATTTCCAGCTGAGCAACCACTAGTGCGAACTTGCCTTCATCGCCGAGCTTCTGGTTATTGATAATTACTTCAAATTGAGCGAACCAAAGCTTAGGTCTGTTGCTCCAGAATTTGGGTAATCGTGACTGGACGCTAATTGCTTCGACGTCTTCGGGCGTAGTAATCTTGTCATCACTTGTTAAGGGCGTAGCCATTTTGAACGCGGGGTCACCACTTTAGAGGTTTTGGGTTGTTGAGAATAAGAAGGCGAATAATGATCTGTGTAATTTATTGGGATCCATTCCTTATATAGCAATATTCTTTACAATAATTCATAATTAAAGGGTACATTAATAAAACTTATAACTAAGATAATCTAGTAACGACGGTAGACTGTGCCGTGCTCCCTTCGGCGAACGAGCGCGATGATATAGTCCGCATTCCTTTCACCTTGGCTAGTTTCGTTGACTAGTATGCGCGGGCGCGCGGTGGCGGACGGATGTATGCGCTCCTCTTGAGTATGTTATAGTATGGTAGGTATGAGCTGCTACAGTGTGAATTTTTGTTCATGACCACTAGTTTTACTCCACACCTTTTTAATCGCGATTAAAAATAGTCAGATTTAGTTAAAATAAATTATTTTAGTCAACATTTTTCTACAATCTATTAAAATAATGCTTTACTTGATAATTAACGAAACTCTTATTCAAAAAAAAAAAATAAAATGCGAAGAGTAGCAAAATGTTGTAGTCGTAGTATATTTTTGCCTTCACGATACGAGTACCCGTAAACTGAGACGCGGGAAAAATTGACATAGGTCCTTCCCCGTTGGGCGCTTGCGCCGTACTAAACGCTGCCCGCTTGTGCATCGTAATTTATTCTAATTTAGAGTGATTTCAAAAACGATATTATGTCTAATTAAATAAACAGATTTAAATAAAACTTGAGAATTCGATTTGTTATAGATCATACTTTATATTGACATGAATTTTTTAATGTAATTATGCTTTATTCAAACCAAAAAAACGCGACAAACTTGCGAATAAATCGTAAAAATTGCCATAAGACTTTATTTTTTTTTACTAATTAATGTTATTAAAAATCAATATTCTTGTACTAAATGTAACAACTAGATTATATGTCTGTTGTTTTGTGTATTTTTTTTACTCAAATTTCTACATATTAATGATAGAAATAGGAGTCTGAAATTGACCCTGCGCTGATTTTTACGAAAACTAGTTGTGGGAGATTAATTACTACAAAGTAAACAAATAAGTTTTTTTAATACAGTTGCTCAAAAAGTGGTGTATTGCAGGGACGTATAGCGTTCGGGATGTGGGCTATTACATACTAGTGCTTTTTTTTTACATTTCCCGAACTCGTGCGTTCTCTTTCCCAACTGTCAAAATAATGTCTATTAAAAAGAAAAACCAACCATGAAGTTTTTACTAAAGAGTTTTTGTGATTCATACAAATACGTATATTTCTAAAAAGAAGCTACTAATTTATTTCAATATCAGATTTAATGATTTAATTGAATGAGTTAGGTTAGGTTTCATTTCATTTCATCTCATTAAATTTCATTTTCATTTCATATCAATAAAAAAAATCTACTGAAGACTAAGACTACCAAAATGGGTGAAAAAAAAAAACTCTGCTTATATTATACGGTTGGCGCCATTTTCCAGAAATTTTCTTTGCGAGTTTAGTTGTTTGTTGCACAAAATGAGTAATTTCGACCCTATTTTTTTTTGAATTAACACCACCGGAACTCAGTATAATTGCACAAAATGCTTCGGAGAACATTTTACCGGAAAAATCAAAAAGTCGTTACATATCTACATACGACGAATTTATTGCGTGGAGAGAAGAGAAAAAAGCAAATAGTTTTTCAGAAAATGTTATGTTGGCATACTTCTCCGAACTCTCAGCAAAATTAAAACCGTCTACGTTATGGTCGAGATTTTCGATGATAAAAAGTATGCTGAAAATAAGGAACAACGTGGATATAAGTGAATACCCAAAATTAAATGCTTTCTTAAAACGACAATCAGACGGTTTTACAAGTAAAAAGTCGAAAATATTAACATCCAATGAAGTGGAAAGGTTTTTGAACGAAGCTCCCGATGATCGTTATTTAGCCACAAAGGTAATTTATTAATAAGTACTTATATTTTTCTTTAGTATTCAGTTTACGAAATCGCAAAATACAGTCAAAACATTATTTAAAAAAATATTAATCAAATCCCTTTTTTTGTAGGTTGCTCTGATTTTTGGCGTTGTTGGAGCTTGCCGCAGAGAGGAGTTAGCCAATATTACTTTAAAAAATATTGAAGCCCATGGAAAAATGCTACTAATCAAGATTCCGAACACAAAAAATAAGATACCGAGAAGCTTTGTTGTTGAAGGAGATTTTCTTAGAATAGTGCAAAAATATATGAATCAGCGGTCCCAAAAAGGAAAAACCGACCGTTTTTTTCAAAATTACCAAAAAGGGAAGTGTACAGCTCAAGCAATCGGGATAAACAAATTTGGTAATATGCCAAAAGAAATAGCAACGTTTCTTGGTCTGCCGGATGCTGAGTATTATACTGGGCACAGCTTCAGGAGGACCTCTGCTACATTATTGGCAGATTCAGGAGCCAATTTGACGTCCTTAAAGCGACTAGGAGGTTGGAAATCAGACAAAGTTGCAGAAAGCTATATTGGTGATTCATTAAACAACAAACTAGAAACTGGGAAAAAAATCACACAATCCATTAATTTAAGGTCCAGTCCGTCTTCTTCACATGTTGAAGAGAACGTTCGTCCATCTACCTTCGTTGATAATGATAATTCATCAGATCCAATTCCATCAACTAGCAAACGCCATTGTATGACAAATATACATGAACAATCATACGAAATTAATAATAGTTTGTCTCAAACAGTAAATATGCAACCTAAAACTTCCCCAGTTACTTTAAAAAACTGTACCAATTTCAATGTACATGTGTACTATAACTTTTATAAGAAATAAATGATTAGTTAGTTGAGTTTATTGTGTTTTTATTATTTTATTAAATTGCTTCATTTTTTCGCAACTGTATTAAAAATAGTCGTTCAGTACACCTGCGGAACCGTCATTGCAACTTGTTCCGACTGTCAACCCTCGCCTTCGGCTGCGCCTCGGCTCGGGTAGACATTTGTCGGAACTCTTTGCAATGACAGCCTTTCCGCACTTGTAATGAAATATACTATTGTAAATGTTCTACTAAAAGTGACAAAACAAAAGATTGATATATTTTTTACATGTATTCGTCAATGCCAGAGTATTTATAATGATGAGATGAGAGGTAAATAAGGCGACTAAAATCTTAGATATTCGCGCAAAAATGTAAAATGGCTCTTAAACTAAATTCACATTTTATATTCAAAGCAAGAATCAAAACCAGGATACACAAAATCTTAATTAAAAAAAACCAAGGCTCAGGCACTTTCTGGCCGAGGACACACTTGTTCCGAAAGGATGGAAATCATGCTGTTTACACATGCTATTGAAGTTATTACTTGCACGCACTATAAATGAATTTTGAGTTTTTCTAGGAACTTCTTTTAATTTGGAGTGTGTAGCAGTGGCGCAGGTAACTAATAAGCCCATTCCTGTCGGCTTCCCTTACTAAATTATGACAGTTAGGAGTTCTCAGCAGTGTTTAATAATCACACTGAATGTATTTAATCTTACACCATAAAATTAAAGTATTACAAAACCCCAACCTACATAAAAAAAATATTTGTCTTTATATTCCAACGAAAACAAAACATTTAAAGTGCGCGCGGCACCGCGCGTCAAGATTTTTCTGCAGTGTAACTCGCTTTCAACGCCGGGTTATGAAGTGCATCCATTTCTATACAAAATCATCTCGTCATGACGTCACTTCAGGTCATGTGCCACGCATTTTTTAGAGGCCTTGGCAAGCTGCAAGACGTCGGGTTATTCGAACGAACTGAGTAGCAATATCGTCCTTTCGTTGAATTTCGTAAGTGTTCGGGCCCTTCCCCCGCCCCCTTGAGCCCCCGCTCGACGCGACAGTACTTTTGTCATTTTAAATGTTTGTTTGACCATTGAAGTAAATAGAATTATAACCTTAAAACAAACCTTTTATTTTGTTGATATTTGTGGTTAATTAGCATTTATTTCCTTGTATTCATATAAGTTATTAGTGTAGTACTAGTGTAACAATTAGAATTTGATAATTGTGAGTTTGTTGTGAAATTGTGCGTTCGCAATTAGGAATTTGTGGTAAGTTCTAAGTTTTGGAAATAAGAAACACGTTATTAGGTTAGGTCATAATTAATTATTGTGTGACACTTTTCCACAAATTACAACATTATCTATACTAATATTATAAAGCTGAAGACTTTGTTTGTTTGTTTGTTTGATTGAACGCGCTAATCTCAGGAACTACTGGTCCGAATTGAAAAATTATTGTGTTGGGTAGCTTATTTATCGAGGAAGGCTATAGGGTATATAACACCACGCTGCAACCAAGAGGAGTGGAGCAGTAATGAAAAATGTTGCAAAAACGGGGAAAATTGCACGGGTAGGCGATTCGACGCGACAGGAAGGGTCGGGGGAACAAGAAATTTAACGCGGATGAAGTCGCGGGCAGAAGCTAGTGTAGTATATTTTTGACACTTCCCGTTACAGTTGCATCCGCGGAGAGGTCGTTTTCGGCTTTGAAGCGAATTCATACGTATGTATATGCGTAATTCTCAAAAACAAGAACGATTATCTGATCTAGCCATTTTTTCTATAGAAAAACATTTATTGTTAAAAACTAAGAATCATCTCGGCTTTTATGATAATGTCTTAGCGCACTTTGTACTAAAGAATAGACGAATAGCTTTAGAGTATAAGTAGTATTATAAGTAGACTAAATAGTAATCTTAGTAAATAGTAGTCTTGTAGTTAAGTAGTTTTTTCTAGTAGACATTGTGGTGTGGTGTCACGTACATCATACACGTGCATCACATACATGTACATCAGCACATATGTAGTTTAAGTTAAGATAGATATGTCATCGAATAAGTAGAAGGACATCACGTACATATTATGTATATAAACTGAACCGTTGAACATTAAAGTTAGTTCTTACTAGTTGATACACGGACCTCATAGTGTTTGACTAAACCCCCTCCATCTCCTCACATCGCATGGCGACCCTGCCAGTCGACTGGATGGCGTTCTAGTAGCTTGATCGAAGGCTCGGAGTAAGTTACTTCAGGCAGTTCGAAGCCAATAGTTCCAAGCCATGGGTACGACGTCATCGAAGGAAGAAGTGATAATCGCCCAGACGGCATCGGGTGGTGCAAATGCCGCGACGGTGACGCAGGAACAGCTGACAACGATGAGCGCTATACTGTTGTTCATCGCCGTGTGTTTGGCGGTAGTGATAGCTGGCGTAGCACTCCGGATGTACAAGAGGTGCCACCAAGGTTGGGTAGAAGAGAAGGTCCAGCAGCGAGAGGTGCAGAAGGCGGTACAGATGGCCTAACCAGGAGCGCGTGGAACAGCGGAAGTAAGTGTCTGCGATATTTTAACTCGAGTGTAGTGACGTGTGCCGGCAAGTGATCGTGATGATTTACCGGTTTAGAGACTATATTGTTACGGCACGACATTTGACTTGTTTGAAGGATGCTATTAGAGTAGCGGAAGACGGAAATTATGCTTCGTCGGGACAAGTCATGGCGTATCAGCGTGGAAATGGCTATAGGCGGCACGTGATAGAGAATAGGCACGTGCAACAAAGGAGTGTTGGGCGTACGTATAAAAATGAGCGTGTCTGGCATAATGGTGGGATGCGCGGACGTAGCAATAATGCGCATCGTGGACGGCAGACTCAGCAAGGTCGGCAGCGCGTAGCATGTTTAGAACATGTGCGGGCTGATGCTGACTCAGGCACAATGTCAATGTCGCGGAAGCATGAAGACGGGGAAGTGAATGAGACGCAGTTTTTTCGAGGTTAAACATGTGTTAGCATGTAATAGTGTTAATTGGGTTAATTTTCTAGTGGATAATGTAGATTCGGAATGGTTGGTAGATACAGGTGCGTCAATATCAGCTATAAAAAGCAGTTACTTGAAGGGGAATGTTTTGTGCAGTAAGGTAGTTAAGGCAGAATTAGTGATTAATGGTGTAGGAGGTAGTTTACGAGCTATAGGTTATGTTTATTTGAAGTTAGAATGCGGGCAATGTTTGTTCGAGCATAGATTTTATGTATTTGACGATTTACCATGTAGTTCGGTAGGCATATTAGGCCAGGACTTTTTGCAGAAGTATAGTGGTATTGTAGATTTTTCGGGGAACAGGTTGTCTCTTAGAGATCGTGAGCGGCGGATGGTTTCAATGCCACTGAAATCCTATGATTACTTGTTAACTATTTCTCCGCGTTGTGAGATGATTAAATATATTCCTGCTAACCGAGCGCAAGATTGTGTGGTGTTTAGGAAGGAATTGCGTGAAGGGGTATTCTTAGCCAATGGGGTAGCTAGATCTAAGAATGGGATGATGCCCATTAGGGTTTTGAATACGACATCTGAGGAAGTTGTTTGTAGTATGTCCGATGTGGAGGTTTTTTCCATTGAGTGATGCCATGCGATGTGAGGAGATGGAGGGGGTTTAGTCAAACACTATGAGGTCCGTGTATCAACTAGTAAGAACTAACTTTAATGTTCAACGGTTCAGTTTATATACATAATATGTACGTGATGTCCTTCTACTTATTCGATGACATATCTATCTTAACTTAAACTACATATGTGCTGATGTACATGTATGTGATGCACGTGTATGATGTACGTGACACCACACCACATCACCCTTCTTAGAGAAAAAAAAAAAACTAAGTTACATTGTTTTTTTTTTCCCATCACACGAAAACTTACATTCTAACTTTTACAATACAACTTCGTTCTATTTTTATGAACTACGTCTACTTTATTCTTATATTTAATCTTAACATTTGGTGACTCATCCTTAACAACCTCAAATGGTCCATTATAAATACGTTCCAATTTATTGCCTATCTCGTTTTTTACTAATATCAAATCACCTTCTTTATAAGTTACAGAATTGAGATTCTTATCATAACAATCTTTCCTTACTAATTTACTTGCTATTAAATTTTCTTTCTCATCATTCTGAGCCCTTTGTAACCTGTACTTAAATTCTAAAGGATAATCATCAAAATTATACAAAGGTTCAACACTATCACCTTTAAGACTACTTGGTAACCTACAAACTTTACCATAAACCAACTCATAAGGAGTATATTTTGTCACAGTATTAACTGTTGTGTTATATGAAAAACACCAATACGGTATCCACGAACTCCACGACGATGGATTGTTATCCGTTTGTATTCTTAAATATGCTCCTAAAGTTTTATGAACATTCTCCAAAGATCCTATACTCTCATGATGATATGATGTTGATAGGATTTTATTGATATTTAAAATATTACATAGCTTAACCATCACTTTTGAAATGAACTCAGAACCCCTATCTGAAGCAATTGTTCCTGGTATTCCATATCTCAAAACAAAATTCTCTGCTAAAGCTTTTGCTACTTCATCTGCGGACTTATTCTGTAACGGATAAGCCTCGACAAATTTCGTTAGCTCACATTGTTGAGTCAATATGTAAACATTACCTCTTTCATCCCTATCAAGTGGACCTACTATATCCAAATAAATCTTCTCAAAAGATGAAGATGCAGTTGTTGTAATTGTCATTGGTTCTCTAACACGTTTCGAAAACTTTTGTTTCTTACACTTATCACATTTACCAACGTATTCCACTACGTCTTTCTAAATAGACGGCCAATAATAATATTTCTTTATATTATTTACCATTCTGCGTATCCCCGAATGACCACTCGTAGGTAAAATATGAAAATCATTCAAAATGACTTTCTTCTCATCTTTGTCTTCTATTCTCCGCACACTCTTCACTATGCATATCTTAAAATCTCCACATATCGAATTACTATTCTCTTTCAACCACTTGGCCATTTCTGTAATAAATTCAACGTTATAACGATTTTTCAAAACAACAACCTCTTTTATGCCATTTCCTATGCAAAAAGTTACTATGTCTTTCGGCAACTCGTCTCGCGATGATGCTGATAAAGATTCATAGTCTATATAAATACTCGAGTTTCCTGGCATATACATTATTTTGCGCGACTTTGAAAATATTTTCCTACCAGTAGTGTTACGTAACATTTTCTTCCATTCACCGAAACATATTTCAATATCATTTCCTTGTTTCCTAAGAACTTCTACGATTCTAGGGTGATCAGTCCTAGACCCCACAGAACTCCTATCACAATCATTCAGTTCTCCCGATTGTTTACGCTGCGCCCTCGTCATTACCGATACCGCCTTTTCACGCATCGCCTTCAAATCATCACTAGAGATTACTATCCTGGAAAGTGCATCAGCTAGCACATTTTCTTTCCCTTTAATATATTCGACCTCAAAATCATACTCCTCCAAACACAAACGAAATTTAGGTAACCTACTCGATGGATCCGTCATATTAAACAAATACAACAGTGGCCGGTGATCCGTCTTTACCACAAACCTCCGTCCCAAATACGGTCTAAAATACTTAACTGACCAAACTATAGCCAATAACTCCTTCTCTATTATAGGATAATTTAACTCACTTTTCCCCAGAGACCTGCTAGCATACGCAACGGGTTTCCCATTCCCATTACACAACACACTTCCTACCGCATACCCCGAACTATCGGTCTGTAATATAAAAGTGTTACTATCCGAAAAATCTGGATAATCCAATACCGGTGGATTCACCAACGCTTCCTTAAGTAACAAAAACGATCTCTCACACTCATCAGACCAACTAAATTCAACATCCCTTTTACACAATTTATTCATAGGCACTACTATATTAGCAAAATTCGGTATGAACTTCCTATAATAATTAGCAAACGCCACAAACCGTTTTACCTCATCAACGGTCGCCGGACGCGGGTACTTTTTAACGACTTCTACCTTTTCTGGATCCGTAGTCTAGCTTAAGCAAAGAAAATACTTCCTTAACCCGCTCAACGTTCACCTCTGACTCCGCAAAAGTACAACAATCAAAATCACTCAATGGAAAAAACCTCCACATCGGACATACTACAAACAACTTCCTCAGATGTCGTATTCAAAACCCTAATGGGCATCATCCCATTCTTAGATCTAGCTACCCCATGGCTAAGAATACCCCTTCACGCAATTCCTTCCTAAACACCACACAATCTTGCGCTCGGTTAGCGGGAATATATTTAATCATCTCACAACGCGGAGAAATAGTTAACAAGTAATCATAGGATTTCAGTGGCATTGAAACCATCCGCCGCTCACGATCTCTAAGAGACAACCTGTTCCCCGAAAAATCTACAATACCACTATACTTCTGCAAAAAGTCCTGGCCTAATATGCCTACCGAACTACATGGTAAATCGTCAAATACATAAAATCTATGCTCGAACAAACATTGCCCGCATTCTAACTTCAAATAAACATAACCTATAGCTCGTAAACTACCTCCTACACCATTAATCACTAATTCTGCCTTAACTACCTTACTGCACAAAACATTCCCCTTCAAGTAACTGCTTTTTATAGCTGATATTGACGCACCTGTATCTACCAACCATTCCGAATCTACATTATCCACTAGAAAATTAACCCAATTAACACTATTACATGCTAACACATGTTTAACCTCGAAAAAACTGCGTCTCATTCACTTCCCCGTCCTTATGCTTCCGCGACATTGACATTGTGCCTGAGTCAGCATCAGCCCGCACATGTTCTAAACATGCTACGCGCTGCCGACCTTGCTGAGTCTGCCGTCCACGATGCGCATTATTGCTACGTCCGCGCATCCCACCATTATGCCAGACACGCTCATTTTTATACGTACGCCCAACACTCCTTTGTTGCACGTGCCTATTCTCTATCACGTGCCGCCTATAGCCATTTCCACGCTGATACGCCATGACTTGCCCCGACGAAGCATAATTTCCGTCTTCCGCTACTCTAATAGCATCCTTCAAACAAGTCAAATGTCGTGCCGTAACAATATAGTCTCTAAACCGGTAAATCATCACGATCACTTGCCGGCACACGTCACTACACTCGAGTTAAAATATCGCAGACACTTACTTCCGCTGTTCCACGCGCTCCTGGTTAGGCCATCTGTACCGCCTTCTGCACCTCTCGCTGCTGGACCTTCTCTTCTACCCAACCTTGGTGGCACCTCTTGTACATCCGGAGTGCTACGCCAGCTATCACTACCGCCAAACACACGGCGATGAACAACAGTATCGCGCTCATCGTTGTCAGCTGTTCCTGCGTCACCGTCGCGGCATTTGCACCACCCGATGCCGTCTGGGCGATTATCACTTCTTCCTTCGATGACGTCGTACCCATGGCTTGGAACTATTGGCTTCGAACTGCCTGAAGTAACTTACTCCGAGCCTTCGATCAAGCTACTAGAACGCCATCCAGCCGACTGGCAGGGTCGCCATGTCAGTGAACATCATACGTCAACGTCATCACACTGATCACACCACAAACGGTTTTTTTCAAAGCCACTTTTATTATACTTGCAAGACACTGTTTCAATCACCAGTGCTTACACGTATAGTAAAGGTGGACTGAAGACATCTGCTTATAGAAGACTGAAGCCAGGAAGTCAGTCACAGATTTTAAGTAACTGGACTACGTGCGCCACGTCCGGCCTAGGTAAGCATTTTTTTTTTGCTCCGGCTTACCTCTCTAATAAAATCACCCTTCGCCACTGGTGTGTAGAGATCGTAAGGTGGCGTTCCGTGGTTTCTGCCTACCCGCATGGGAAAATGTTCTTTTAATTTGAATTCTTACTACAGATAAGTATACGCACAATAATTAGATAAAGCAACTCTATTCAATGTACATACCTCAGTATAATAGCTATGTAAAAAATAAACCGAACATTCGAAAACGTGAACCAACCCTACTGCCAACTCTCTCTCTCGAAGAGAGAACGCCTGTGTCCCAGTAGTGGGAACACTGTAGGCTGACAAAACAACAACAGTCGTTAAAATCACTGACTTATAACTCAGAACTAACCTGTGGGTAGTGCAACGGTCTGATGGTAAAGGTTCATAATGTTGGGCGCGCTCGCTGAGAACGTCAGCAGTAAGTTGTCGTGCATTTCGCGCAGCGTCGCCGATGATATCTCGAATACCTGCAGAATTAGTGGTTTTTGTAACAGAAGGCGATAGTGTGAAAGTTGGGCCTAATTACATAACGTAGATATGCAACATAGATAATAATGCTACTACATTACGTAATTTCTATTAATCATGTTTTTGGAAGTCCCTGAAACGTCTCCGAATTCAAGTGGAAGGTGTAAGTCGAACCTCGTAAAGTGGGGGCTACCTAGACGGAACGGCAGCAGGGTGTGGATATGGAGCTGTGTCACAAACTAAGCTCCACCTCCGACCTTGCCTATTGAACGAAAAACATGCAGCCAAGGTGACCTCTGTGCTGCTCCCGTTAAACATTGGAAGGGACAACGTTTTTGGTCAAGAAAATTTTATAAACATCGTGCCACCGACATGCAGAAGATTTATTATTATAAATGACTAGCTTTTTCCAACGGCTTCACCTTCGTGGAGGTCGGAAATTATTCCGCGGGAACGTACTACTGGAATAAAAGTACTCCATGTGTTAATCCATGTTATAAACTATCTGAGTACTAAATTTCATTCACATCCATTTAGTAGTTTTTGAATAAAAGAGTAACAAACATCCATCCATCTATTCACACAAACCTTCACAATTTATAATATTAGTAGGATTCATTTTCCAGATCATAAAGTCCAAATTGTTAGTAACTACACCAGTTAAACCCTAGTATTAGTTAAATACATATGGCAAATTTCGCTAAAAATTACCTGGTCCCAATCAATATTGGAGTCGAGTACATTTGGTGTCAGTAACAACGGATAGTTGGGGGACTCGCACCGCACCTGTGGCAGGAAAACACGATTATTTGTTAAATGTGGATACAAAACACTAAAATACGTGTTCCCTTTTGAAGTTTTAGGAAGTAGGAGCAAGCCGTTCTAGCCAATATATCGTGGAAAAACACACATACACACAACCGACCTGGGTTGGGTACATAGGCCCACCAGGGATTTCATGTGCGTCTTGATTACGTCTTAACCCTTATCGGACCCACATTAACATTAGGTTGTAGTGTTCTTTATCAAAAGATAATTATTGTGATTCGGCTCGGATATAAGTAGTTAAACAAAGAATACATTTATTTGCTAATTTTACATTGAATTGGATTTAATTACTAGACCTCACACTAGGATTCCCTGTGTGGCTCTCTGCCGGGGTCGCGAGATTGTTCGAAAGAGATACCGTGACCCTGGCACATGGGCAACTGAAGGAACACGGGTGGGTTTTAGTCAGTAAAAGTCTGACATGTCCTCCCGCTCCGCCCAGAGCAAGAGAAGTCATTTGAAGATTTCCCATCCAAAAAAAAAAAAATCCAGAGCGAGAGATATCCAGGCACCTTCGGTCCGTTTACAATTTCAGATACGACATAGCTTCTGTCCGCGACTTCGTCCGCGTAAAATTTTTGCTTCCCTTCCTGTCGCATCGAATTGTCTGCCAGTTTTCGTGCATTTTTTGTTGCTGCTCCACTCCTTTTGACCGTAACGTGATGTTATATAGCCTTCTTTAATAAATAGGCTACCCAACACAAATATATTTTTTCAATTCAGACCAGTAGTTCCTGAGATTACCGCACTCAACCAAACAAACAAACAAATAAACTCTTCAGCTTTATATTAGTGTAGTTAAAAATAAAAACTGTTACTTAAACGTATAAAACCAATATTAGAAAAGAAAGACTTCTTACTTAACCATAATTTTGGCTTCAGAGAAATAAACTTTATAAATGACCAGGTACACAGAATAAATTAAAAATACGCTCGAAAACAAGCAAGTCTGCACCACCGTATTCCTGGATGTCACGCCAGCTTTTGATAGAGTCTGGCATGAGGGGCTAGTTTTTAAACTCAAGACGACTCATACTACCTCCAAAATTTTCAGACATTCGAGGATCTTATATAAGTGACAGAATGTTTAGAATAAGACAAAAGGATGCATATTTCGAACTGAAAAATATCAAACCCTGGGGTACTACAAGGAAGTGTGCTAGGTCCTATCCTGTACTTGCTAAACACATATAATATCCCAGAGCTGGAAAACAACACCATTGCAACCCTTGCAGATGACACTGCTATTATGGCTACCAGATCAAGCAACAAAGAAGCAGTAGAGAAAGTTCAACAACCTGAGAACAAAGTGTATGACTGGACACAAAATTGGAAGATCAAACTGAACGAATCAAAATCAATTCATATTGACTTCACTAAAAGACACTGCGATTAAAAGCCAATCTACATAAACGGCATGCAAGTGCCTTACGCTACTACAGCCAAAAACTTGGTATAAACTGCACTGGATGTAAAAGTAAGTACATAAGTTATAAAATTATGTATTGGTTAAATCCTGCCTACCAGTAGATATTAAAATAACATTATATATAAGTATATTTTTATGCCAATTCGGGCGTATGACATCCAACTACAACAACAGCCATCCAGCCGTAAGGCTGTACTAAACGAAGCAACGTTAAAATAATTCAGGGATTCTAAATAAAGTACTCAGGGATGTTATAAATGCACCATGGTAAGTACATTAGAAATGACGCCCTTCACTGTGACCATAAAATGGAACTCGTCACGACCATTATCCAAAAATTTTCTAAATCACGACTCCGACATGTAAACATGGAGACAATTCAGCTGCTAGACAACACGGACATAGTGAGCAGGCTAAATAGAACTAAACCATTTGGGTTAGTGTAGTTTATAAATAGTGAATAATATTAATAGTGCTGTGCTATACATGTAACACATGAACAAAGTGTTATAATTAATTATCAGATTTTTTCTGCTATAACGTATGTAAGTGCATATGTATTTGTGAATCGTCAATGTGTGTGGTGTGTGGTGTGAGTTTTTGTTCAGAGAGAGAGAGAGAGTTTGTGCGTACCTGGCAGGCGTGGTCGGGCCCGTGCGCGGTGACGTGCAGCGCGCAGGCGGCGCTGAGCACGGGCGCGCGGTACACGTGCAGCGCCGACAGGTGGTACGCGCCCGCGCCCGCGCCCCCCGGGCTCGCATGCCCTATTAGCACACTTGTAGGGGTTACTTTGCGGACCAGGATGCCTGGGGAGTAGTAAATGATAACTGATTTTATTTCTGTAAGTAGGTTTGTAACACTTTTACATGTCAATCATATTTTTTTAAACTAGATGATATCGGCGTTTCCTATCTGACTACTATAAAAATAAAGGCCGAAACAAACTCAGAGGTCGTAGTCTCTGTTAAAGTTCAGACATAATCTTGGTCACGTCATGTGGAGACCATGTAGGTATCTGAAATGGTATATTGAGAAAAGAACGACACAGATTGATAGGGCCTGTCTAGTCAGTGCCCGTGTTTGTCACTAATCGTGCGGCTCTACTCAGAACTTAAGAAACTCAACGAATCGACGAACAATACCAAAGAAAGGACATTTGGGTAGGCCGCATAAAGTATTTAAACTGCCAGCCATTATCAAAAGTGGAACAATGACCCACATAGTCCTCAAATTCACAATAATTAAACTAATACAGGGTGATTAGAAGATGGGTGCAAAGCTTTAAGGCGAAGATAGTACAGACAATTTAGAACCATTTAAGCCATAGTTGTCTTAGACGAAGTCTTACCAAATATTTTTAACCAAATTTTTTATTTTTTTTCGGAAATTCTCAAAATTTAATGTAAACTGCATAATTATGGCCAAATTGAATGATAAATGAATTTATTTTTTATTTATTTAATTAAAGTAATGTGTAAGCAATCAAGCAAAACATGTTTTAGGCTTCTGTGTCATTAGACATTTTTTTTACAGACATTTAAAGCTCAGAAAAAATAAAAAAATTGTACAATACGTCTTTTAAACCTTATTAAAAAAAAAAACGGAGGTTGCTTTTTTTGTTCAAACCTTTTTGAAGACATGCTTGATAATCGCTGTTTCTTTTGAGGTATCATTTATGCGGATATCTTACAAATTATTGAAATTAGGGCCTACAAACCAATTTGAGGGAGAATTTTTTTATTTTAGGCAGACTAATTTAAACAATATAGGGTATACTATAGGTACACCTCTGCCTAACCCTTCGGGGAAACAAGGCGTGATGTTATGTTATGTAATTTAAACAACATTTGATTTAAAATTATTTATCTTTCATGTTCAAAATGACGGCCGTGATTCCTAATACAAGCACGGCCCCGTCTTTTAACTTCTGTAGTCGTTATTTTCAACATCATCTCCTGCTTCATTGGCTCAAACGCTGAATTTATTCTTTGTATCAATTCTTCTCTAGTGTTTATTTCTGTTGTTATACACCAGTTCCTTGGCCCGGCCCCACACGAAAAAGTCCAACGGGGTCAGATCTGGGGAGCGAGCGGGCCAAGGAATGGGTCCATCCCTGCCGATCCAGCTATCAGGAAAGCAATTGTTGAGGTGTTCCCTTACATTTAAAGTCCAATGCGCTGGACAGCCGTCTTGCTGAAAGATGACTGTTCGGTCTCTTTCGAAGATCGGGACACCTGATTCCTCTACCAGCAGTGGTAAATCAATTTGCAGAAATTGCAAATAATTTTCGCCATTCAATGGATCAGGCAAAAAGTGGGCCCCAATCAATGTTCTGCCAATTATTCCAGCCCATACATTCACAGAGAATTTCATCTGAAATGACACCTGCTTCTTAAAATGTGGATTGTTCTCTGCGTCGGCCCATTCATGGATGTTGTGAAAGTTTGTAATACCTTCCCTTGAAAATTTACTTTCATCCGTCCACAAGATTGATTTCAGAAACCACGCATCTTCGATGTCTCTGTTGAGGAGGAAATGGTAGAACTGAATTCTTCTTTGAGGATCTTGCTCTACTAGACCTTGCACACTCCTGCCATGGAACGGATACTTATCATTTTGGTGCATTGTATGCCACACCTTCCATTGAGAAATGTTTAAATTTCGAGCTACTGCTCTAGTACTGGTAGTAGGATCCGCTTGAAATGCTGCTAAAATGTCTTCGTCGACGGTAGTTTCGTGTTTGCCCGGGTTGACTCCAGGTTCCACGCGGTGAAACCCATCTTGGGCAAGACGACGAAACGTGTTGTAAAACACTCGGACATTCGGTATGCTGCGATTCGGATAGCGCTCTTGATACATCCGTCGCGCCAAAGATCCATTGCCGTCTGCTCTACTGTACATAAATACGATATCCGCATATTCTTGATTGGAAAAAGTAGCCATAGTCACTTAACAATTAAGAAAAACGGCGTAGGAGCGCACTAAATGTCAACTCAACACAATTAAGTCAAAAATCAAAACGTGCAGGAGCGCGAGGCTACGACTGGACACGGTGAAACAAAAAAGTTCAAAACTAACGCAAACAACACGTGCAGGAACGCAAAGGGCTACAACTGAACACGGTAAATTGTGAATCAACACGACAACGTCCACTCACAAGGGCAGTAGTTTGACTAATAAGTAAAAGATGTAACGGCTTCATCACAGACCGACTGACCCTGACTAAAGGAAAACGACTTTGTTGCCTCAGTAACTAAGACCATTTTGCTGTAAAAACCAACTCTTATCGCTTTTTGCTATTCATTGGGCGTTCTACCTGGAAATGCCGTCGCACCGCGCTCGGTGGCCATTGTTTAGAGAATCCCCTCAATGGGTTCTCCTCAATTGGTTCCTGCATGTGCCAAAAATTCTTAGAATTGAACAATGTTATCATTTCGAGCACATAAAGTATTCTTTTGAGCAAAAATTTTGTGTTTTGTTAGACTGCCTAAAATTTAAAATTTCTCCCTCGAATTGGTTTGTAGGTCCTAATTTCAATAATTTGTAAGATATCCGCATAAATGATACCTCAAAAGAAAGAGCGATTATCAAGCATGTCTTCAAAAAGGTTTGAACAAAAAAAGCACCCTCCGTTTTTTTTAAAATAAGTTTTAAAAGACGTATTGTACAATTTTTTTATTTTTTCTGAGCTTTAAATATCTGTAAAAAAAATGTATAATGACACAGAAGCCTAAAACATGTTTTGCTTGGTTGCTTACACATTACTTTAATTAAATAAATAAAAAATTAATTCATTTATCATTCAATTTGGCCATAATTATGCAGTTTACATTAAATTTTGAGAATTTCCGAAAAAAAACTTAAAAATTTGGTCAAAAAAATTTGGTAAGACTTCGTCTAAGACAACCATGGCTTAAATGGTTCTAAATTGTCTATACTATCTTCACCTTAAAGCTTTGCACCCATCTTCCAATCACCCTGTATAATACTTCATACAGTAAATATTTATGTTCTTGTAATAGTAAAATAATATAAAAAAATGTCATTCAGTGTACTTTTACTGGAGCAGCTCAATCCCAAGCCTTTTTATCTTCAATATAGTCTTTGACAGTATAATAGGCTTTTTGACATAGTTTCCGCTTTATGAAAGATATGCATTTATTTAAGCTTAGTTTTTGAATGAGGGTAGGATATTTATTATAAAAACGTATATGATAAACATCCTAACGAGCCATCTATTTTCTTGATTCTGGTTATAGGAATAACTAATAAAAGTTGAATGTCGTCTGCAAACAACATTATATCATATTTATTCTTTATGAGATAAGGCAAGTAATTTATAAAAATAAAATAAAAATAGGCCTAATATTGAGCCCTGTGGGACCCTCATTGTAACTACAGATCCAGGTGATCTTTTCCGTAGACGGCAACTCTCTGAATCCTATGACTTAAGTACGAAGTTAGAAGATCCAGAGAGGATTCCGTAGTGTTGAATTCTTCTGATTTATGTTACACGAAGAACACAATCGAATGCCTTGGACAAATCGCAAAAAATGCCCAAAATATCACATTTGTCCTCCTATGCATTATAAACATGTCCTAAAAGTTTAACTCCGGCATCGGTAGTCGATCGACCCCTTGTCAAACCAAACTGTTTGGTTGTTTGGAGCGACTGCCTATTTGGCCTCCACAACCCAGGTATTGGGTAATACGATACTCTTTGACTGGATGACTGGCTGTCGGACTTTCGGCCTTCTAATGACCCGTAACAACTGTCATAGGTCCAGGAATGACAGCCAGGCTTGGAGTGCTTTCTGAAGAATGGAGAGATTTTGGTATGCAACTGGTCACCCAGTCCACGGACTAAATTAGCAATGTCCGGGAAAATATAAGCTTGTGTAATACAGCGTTTTTAAAACGCCCCGGATGCACTCTGCTGGTTCAATGCTCAACTCAATGGCGTTGAGTTAAAAAAGGAGTGCGTGATAAAAAAATCGGTGACAAATCGCCTTTAGAGTTAAACGTGTAGAATAAATAAATATGTACCTTGTATTGGTAAGGTTACTGTCTCGCACTCGTATCCGTTGACGTAAACCGTCACCTGTAATTAAAAACAGAAATATTTTAAATCCAGCTATAAATGAATTGACTTCAGTTTTGGAAAAAAAATATGTTGTAAATAACATAGAAAAAGTTTATTAGAAAAACTGCCTAATAATTTAACAAGCTTGCTCTCCTGACCAAAAGAGGGAGTTTAAGACTAGAATCCTGAGCGAGGGACTCGACTCAAGCTCGCAAATCTAACATCAGTGACATCAGACACTGCTCTCCTCCTTATTAATTATTATAGCTTATATTAGTAGCGACCTGCACATAGATGTGCCTCTTGTAGACAAGCTCCTTGACGTTGAGCGCAAGGCACAGCCAGGCGCGCGGCGCCAGGCCGGCCTGCACGCGCGCCTCGCTCACCACGCGGTTCACGCCCGGCTCCGGCCGCGACAGGCGTAGCGTCAAGGTGCCTGCACATATTGTTCGTGTCATTGATCTGTATTCAATTATAGCATGTAACAGTTCTAATTCCATTGTAAATATTTTTCGCTATGAAGAATCGAATTAAACCTGAATTAGTACAAATCTGGATTGTAAATAGCCCAGAGTTAATTTACGATTACGCAAGTGGTGTAATATTTATGTACAACGTGTAAAACACAGATAAAGGCAACGCAGAAAGGAAATATTGATCGGCTCATCAAGAGAACAGGACATTAAGGCATAAAACAACAATCTTAAGAAAAAGTTTTGAATCAAAAAGCAATCAAGGAGGTTTCGATGGAAGTCAATAATTAAAATCATACAGTGGAAGGTAAGGTAAGATTTATAATTAAGCACATTCTTTTTTTGCTGGAATTCCGCACGACTCAGAGATTTCGTACTAGGCAGCTTGACAACAATACCTGTGTTAGTGTCGAGCCACACCTCCAGCATCAGCGACTCGTGTCCCACCGACAGCACGTGCGACAGCTCGGCCGGCTTGCTGGGGACCTCCTTCTTGGGAGATTTCTTTTTGTTCGCTTCTGTATCTGAAGGCTCGTCGTTGAACTCATCCATACCGTCTGAAATTAAGTGAACAATTTGTGGTAATGAGTGATTTAATCGATGCCGATGTGCACGTTATTAAATTCAAGTCATGCATGATGCAATACTTTTGGTATGTCAGATGCGTTAACCCTCAATCCGAAGAGCTCCTTAGATCTGTCTGCATTCAACCAAACAATCTCTGTAAAAAAGCAAGTCTTTCACAATAGAAATACCTGATTTTCCGGCGCCCAGCCCACGCCCTCCACGCCGCGTGGCACGACCATGTAACTACTCACCCCAGTGCTCAGTATCGCTGCTCGCGCTGTGCTGCTCCCGCAGCCAGGCGGTGAGCGCGAAGCCCGCCAGCCACGGCGCCCAGCCCACGCCCTCCACGCCGCGTGGCACGACCATGCAACTACTCACCCCAGTGCTCAGTATCGCTGCTCGCGCTGTGCTGCTCCCGCAGCCAGGCGGTGAGCGCGAAGCCCGCCAGCCACGGCGCCCAGCCCACGCCCTCCACGCCGCGTGGCACGACCATGTAACTACTCACCCCAGTGCTCAGTATCGCTGCTCGCGCTGTGCTGCTCCCGCAGCCAGGCGGTGAGCGCGAAGCCCGCCAGCCACGGCGCCCAGCCCACGCCCTCCACGCCGCGTGGCACGACCATGCAACTACTCACCCCAGTGCTCAGTATCGCTGCTCGCGCTGTGCTGCTCCCGCAGCCAGGCGGTGAGCGCGAAGCCCGCCAGCCACGGCGCCCAGCCCACGCCCTCCACGCCGCGTGGCACGACCATGCAACTACTCACCCCAGTGCTCAGTATCGCTGCTCGCGCTGTGCTGCTCCCGCAGCCAGGCGGTGAGCGCGAAGCCCGCCAGCCACGGCGCCCAGCCCACGCCCTCCACGCCGCGTGGCACGACCATGTAACTACTCACCCCAGTGCTCAGTATCGCTGCTCGCGCTGTGCTGCTCCCGCAGCCAGGCGGTGAGCGCGAAGCCCGCCAGCCACGGCGCCCAGCCCACGCCCTCCACGCCGCGTGGCACGACCATGTAACTACTCACCCCAGTGCTCAGTATCGCTGCTCGCGCTGTGCTGCTCCCGCAGCCAGGCGGTGAGCGCGAAGCCCGCCAGCCACGGCGCCCAGCCCACGCCCTCCACGCCGCGTGGCACGACCATGTAACTACTCACCCCAGTGCTCAGTATCGCTGCTCGCGCTGTGCTGCTCCCGCAGCCAGGCGGTGAGCGCGAAGCCCGCCAGCCACGGCGCCCAGCCCACGCCCTCCACGCCGCGTGGCACGACCATGTAACTACTCACCCCAGTGCTCAGTATCGCTGCTCGCGCTGTGCTGCTCCCGCAGCCAGGCGGTGAGCGCGAAGCCCGCCAGCCACGGCGCCCAGCCCACGCCCTCCACGCCGCGTGGCACGACCATGTAACTACTCACCCCAGTGCTCAGTATCGCTGCTCGCGCTGTGCTGCTCCCGCAGCCAGGCGGTGAGCGCGAAGCCCGCCAGCCACGGCGCCCAGCCCACGCCCTCCACGCCGCGTGGCACGACCATGTAACTACTCACCCCAGTGCTCAGTATCGCTGCTCGCGCTGTGCTGCTCCCGCAGCCAGGCGGTGAGCGCGAAGCCCGCCAGCCACGGCGCCCAGCCCGCGCCCTCCACGCCACAGCGGACCGCATGGCACGACCACGGCGAGCGAATACCTGCGTACAGACACCATATACATCATAAAACAAATTTTATTCCTCCAATCAATCTGCCTAGCCTTTATAAACTATGTTGGGGTCGGTACCCAATCTTGTCTAACTGGATGCTACTGAATACCAGAATTTTACTTGGAGGGACTGCTTAAAAAATGAGACCTGATTAGACTGTAAATACGTTCTATTGGTCGGGGTAATCTATATTATTAAAAGACGAAACTGACTATCTGACTGACTGATAGATCAAGCAACAGCAGAAACTCCTGGGATTAGGAATATGTTAATATTCCTAATCCCACAAATTTTGCGCATAACTTCGTTTTATTATATAACGCATAGTACGAGATCCGGCTGTAGGATTAGTGCGCTCATCGGTTTTTTGCTGAAAACCAAATTTTAATGAATATTTATAATTAGGAGATTATATATTTACCAGGTTGCCTGTCAAAATTTGGCCGCCAGTATTTTTAATTAAATTATTTTTAATTGATTTTTGGGAAAAAAATTCGTTCACTTGTTTTTTAAATAAAATAACGTCTACAGCACGGCAATTTATATGAAGATTCTAAAAAATCACGGTTGCCGTTGCGCAACTGGCTGCACCTCTTCGCAGCCAGGTGTAAACAGGTATGAACTCGATACATTTATACGTTCATAACGTTTATTTATGAATCATATATCAAATTGAAGCTATTTTTTTTCTATTTATTATCATATATGGTTGCCTAATTAAATCCGCCCGTAAATAAGGGTTGCTGGCTGTTAAAAATGATAAATATTTAAGGTAGAGTGAAAGAGAGTTAGCGCGTAACATTATTTGTCAAACGAGGATAGCGATTGCCGTCTGTGCGACGACGCTTTTAAGTCATTGTGCATGCCTCGAGTGTTAGTGTTCTCAACTTAACAGATGCAGCATTTTTATTTTTTAATTCAAACATTTTGTTAAAAACAGTAGACACTGACGTTTTAATAACTTTATTAGGTAATATGCATTTTCCTAATTTGCAAATTTGGTTGGCAAACAGTTCATCAAACCAAAGTAAAAATAAAGATGAAGTTTACATAAACTGTACGGACTTATCAATAAAATTAGGCGTGACTTTCTCTTGCTCTTCCCGCTTTTCACGCCTACACGGGTTGCGACTACACGGCTGCATTTTTCAACAAAGGGAAACTTGGGCCCTGGAATCTATTTATGAAGCACCCATAAATTCAACAAATCTTTGCGTCTTTGACGAATCTTACTGACATCTATACATTATACTGAAATAAATAAAACTGAAGTGTCTGTTTGTAATGTCAAATTAACAGCTTTTCACTAAATGCATAAGAAAGTAAATACGGTACTTACACCAAAAAATCATTTTTTTTAACTTTTGTCTGTCTGTCTGTTCCGGCTAATCTCTGAAATGGCTGGACCGATTCTGACGGGACTTTTATTGGCAGGTAGCTTGATGTACTAAGGAGTAACTTAGGTTACTTTTATTTTAGAAAAAATTCATTTATTTTAGAAAAATACCTGCGTTAATTTTCGACATCCACGCGGGCGAAGCCGCGGGCAAAAGCTAGTTTTAATGAAACCAAAATTGATGCAGTCCAAGAATTTACGTGCCTTATCTTTGGACTCCCAAAGTGTCAAAGTGTAAATGCCGCAAGATTTGTATTATTTAACAAAATGTACCCTTCAAAACAAAATAATGAAAAATTTATGAAAAGAATTAAAGGTTTGGACTCAACGCACATTCCACCCCGTGCTGGAAATCGTTGAAACATAAATTGTTGCGGACAATCTTTGTTAATTCGATGTGGTTAAATGCCACTGAACCGGACTCTATCAAGTTCAGCCCTGAAAATAATGGCTGGCTGCTATTAGATGGTTTTCTAAAACCAACATGGTTCCTGGGAGACTTAACTCCAACGCAAGTTAAAAGTGTGCTATGTAATTCCATGAACAAATCTTCCCATAATGGCAACGATTCTGATATTTGTAGCGATGAAAGTTATAGCTCCGATGATTCAGATTTTTAAATAAGAGTTACGGAAATATAAGTTACCTTTTTTTTTAATTTGCTTAAATGTTTAATTAACATGTAACAGACGATTAAATACTTGAATAAAATGTTCAAACAGTACTTTTAAAATAAAACTTTCTTTTACTTAAGTCACCGTGGTTTTTTTTTTTAAATCAATATTATTAAATCAGTATTAATTTTTTGTTGTAATTTTTAAATTTGTCATTTTGAAGGAAGACATATTTTTTGGAGTATTTATTAAGTCGTCTCTGTTACTCCCGGTGGTTGAGAACACTAACATTCGACGCATGTGCAATGGCTTAAAAGCGTCGCACAGACGGCAATCGCTATCCTCGTCTGACAAATAATGTTACGCGCTAACTCTCTTTCACTCTACCTTAAATATTTATCATGTTTAACAGCCAGCAACCCTTATTTGCGGGCGGATTTAATTAGGCAACCATATCTTATAATAAATAGAAAAAAAATAGCTTCAATTTGATATATGATTCATAAATAAACGTTATGAACGTATAAATGTATCGAGTTCATACCTGTTTACACCTGGCTGCGAAGAGGTGCGGCCAGGTGCGCAACGGCAACCGTGATTTTTTTGAATCTTCATATAAATTGCCGTGCTGTAGACGTTATTTTATTTAAAAAACAAGTGAACGAAATTTTTTCCCAAAAATAAATTAAAAATAATTTAATTAAAAATACTGGCGGCCAAATTTTGATAGGCAACCTGGTAAATATATATTCTCCTAATTATAAATATCCATAAAAGTTTGGTTTTCAGCAAAAAACCGATCAGCGCACTGATCTTGCAGCCGGATCTTAGACTAGCAGGGGAGCACTACGAAGGAAATTTGACGTTTAATGGGGTGAAAAGGGAGATTTTGTTCATATAAAAACAATGTTCACTGAGGTTATAAAAGATATGAGAAACACAGACTTCTCCTATTCTTCATTGTAATAACCCAAAGATCTCTCTATTATCAACCTCCATTGAAGTTCGCACTCATTCTTTTATCATTCCTAGCAGAATGCGTATTTTAAAACCCTGATAACACCTAGCCTCCTGAGATGTATACGTCATAGAGACAAACTGTCCAGGACCGTCTTGAAAGATCCTGAAAATAACTCTCATCGACTATAGACCTATATCTGTATTTACAACATTGTCCAAAATTTTTGAAAAGGTACTGAATGTTCGACTAATTAATTTTCTTTCATAAAACATTTTTTTTTTTCCAACCAGTTTGGCTTCAGAATTCGAAAATCAACAGGAGACGCAGTTCAGGAACTCACAGACATAATATTTGGTCACAATAATCAAAAAGCTGTTGGAATCTGCCTAGACTTATCTAAAGCCTTCGAAACCGTCTCTGTCCCCAAGTTGCTGTCCAAAGGAAAGCACTGGAATTCGTGCTACAAAATAAAATATCGTGCGCTACACACGACATCTTCCGCAGCTACCTGAAAGACCGCCACCAATTATTTCTTATAGTTCAGTAACTTACCAGCCCTGGTGTGTGCCTCGTGGAACCTCTTGGCGCAATTCTCTGCGTGGTGGCTCTGCGACGTCGTGGTGTTCACCACGAGGTAATTGAGCTCTTCCGCCAAGGATTGAATGCCATCTGTAGACAATATCCTCAACATTATTCAAAACCGATTTCAAACATGGAGACTTCTAGAAAAACAATAGGTCTGAACGTATCTTACGTATAACCCAAGTTTCCAAGTTCCCAAGTTTTACCCCAACACCGGTTATAACCGAGGTAGGTTCTCAGTATAGACGGAGAAACTATCTTTGCTGGGTAGCTTGTAGCAGCTAGATGCAAATAGCCGAGAAATGGGTTAAATGCTTTGCGGTAAGAGGCCTTTGTCCAACAGAGTAAATTGCTTTGAGCGGATGATTTTGATCCGTTTTTTTTTGTTGTTTTATTTAATCTATTTAAGCTTCCCTTTTAATGTCTTGACTCATCTTGCCGTCACTGTACTACTTGGAACACTTACCAGTATTATCACTATCCACCGGGAAGGTTAGTATACAATCAGGAGTGTTGTACGTAGCCGTCGATACAAGTCGATGTAGCGAGCTGAGCAGCATGGTGAGTGGAGGCTGCTCCGCATTGAAGAGTTTGAGGAAGGCGGCCAGCTCTGTGGGTTCGATGCTTTGAGAAGCCAGCACGTGGATAAGCTCTAAGATGCTGCGTTGAAGATCTGGGGAGAATGTGGTTTGTGATAGATTTTTGTCATTTTGGTAAAGCAGTCATGCAAATATTAGTTGTTCTGAAAATTGTCTAGATTTCTATACAGAATAGGTTTTTATCCAGTGCGCAAACTGTAACCATGGATTCAGCATTTCATTCTAGAGCCCCCAACATAGAAAATTTTCGTCGGTTTTACAAAAAAAAAAAAAATCTGCTGTTCCATACATTTTGACCCCGTAGGTATTGCATTTTTCTATGAAACAGCTGATTTTTTTTTTTTGTAAAACCGACGAAAAGTTTCTGCGCAAGGGGGTCTAGAATCCTGCCGGGGTCCCGTGATTGTTCGAAAGAGATACCTTGGCCCCGGCACATGGGCAACTGAAGGAACACGGGTGGGTTTTAGTCAGTAAAAGTCTGACACGCCCTCCCGCTCCGCCCAGAGCGGGAGAAGTCATTTGATGATTTCCCATCCACAAAAAAAAGGGCTTAACAATCGGCAATTGCATTCAAAACGTTTAGGGAGTCTAGAATGATATGCTGAATTCATGGTTACAATTTACGCACTGAATAAAAACTTATCCAGTATATCGAAGAGAGTGTAACAATTTTAATTTTAAGAGATGTAACTGTATACCACCGTTTTTATACACGAATAATTTGAAGGTTTTGTATCATCGAGGTTGTCACCCAGCATAATGTTGACTCTGTTAACGACTTAGTGCATTTTGTTCAATGAAACGAATATTTTGATTTAAAAAGGTGTCCTTGTAGTGTTTTGCCCATTTTTGTCCATATAAATCTACTATGCTACCTAAATTCTGACTAACCGACCCATTGATAATTCAAAAGTGTCTGTAATTGGTTTTATTTATATGAGTTCAGTTAAAATTTAGATCTTCACGATCGCGAATAGAACTTGAATAAGACTGGCATAGGAGCGTGAAGATATGAGACAAGAAAATGCCTGTTGAGCTGTGGATAATCGAGGTTGTTAGCATACCTTCGAGCCGCTCGTCTGTGACGGCCAGCAGCTGCGCGGGCGCGGGCGCCAGCAGGCGGCGCAGCAGCGGCGGGTGCGCGGCGCGCGCGCGGGCCAGCGCCGCGCCCACGCGCCCGCACCACGCGCGCGCCACGCCCACGCCCACGCGCCACGACGACCCGTTGCACGAGCCTTGTTCCTTGCAGCGCACTAGTCTGCCAAAACAGACGTCTCTACATCATTTTCTGCCTAGGTTTTTCTCAACTATTTTGGGATCGAAGTCCAATCCAACCGGCTGAAGCGACTGCAAATATCACCTTCACATTCAAGTTACTATGTAACACGATAAGCCAAAAAGTCTTACAATCTTCTGACACGGGTTTCTACATAAAGCCTTTATTTTATTATCAACCATTAATGTCCTATCGCTGGGCGAAAGCCTCCCTACGTTCCTTACATGTCTCTGTGGTTACGTATCATAATACCTAAGTTTTTCCAACTATTTTCAGTACAACTGCGGTCAAAAGACCTATCGTTTAAAATATCTAATGATCGTTTCACCTATTTTTGTAAGGGGGCGTCCATTAATTACGTGAGGTGTTCTATGAGGGGAGCTCAAGCTAAATCTTTCCAAATCTCACTTATTAAATTACACACACATTCACAATTATTAATTATTTCTACAATAAAATATGGCCAAATCTAAGATAATAGTACACTGATAAAAAATAACTTGTCTCAAGAGCCAAAATCTTGAACCAAGAATACCATTTTGAAGAAAATGAGTTTCTTGAGTCAAGACAATAAATTCTTGATTTAAGAAATTGTGGTTGGTCTAAGAAAATTTTCTTGTTTTTGTTTTTTTTTCTCAATCAACAAACACGTTTACAGCCCAAATAGAAGTTTTGAAGAATCTCGCGTGAGATTAGGGGAGGGGAGGGAGTTGAGGAAAATCTTACGATATCTCACCAAGGGGGAGGGGGCGGGGTCGAAAAATTCTCAAAAATGCCTCACGTAAGTAATGGACGCCCCCTAATAACTAATGAACGAAATCCATAAAGGACAATTCAGCTACGGTTTATTCAACTACGATTAATTCAACTTTGATTAAACTAACGGTCGATTCACCTACTGTTGATTTATCTGTGGTCTTCTGTTTGATTTACTGGTGATTTTGTATATGTCAATTGGATGATTTGCTAATTCGAATTTTCGCGAAAACCCTAGGGATATTACGAAAACACAGATAATTAGACAATGGTAAAAACATTTCTGCGAGCAACTTGGAAGTAGCGCTCGCTCGGCTCGCGCGCGGTTGGTCACAGTTTTAACCTAACCTAACCTATTTCACTCAGTTCAAATGACTAATCATACAATTTGCCTGGGAGTGGATAATTAGACGAGGGTAAAAACATTTCAGCGCCAGATTGTATGATTTGTCATTTTGAACTGGGTGAAATAGGTTAAGTTAGGTTAAAACTGTGACCAACCGCTACTTCCAAGTTGCTCGTGTAAAGAGATTGACATTGTAACTACCCACCATTTTAGAAATCATTCCAGCGCGCAGTATTAATAAACTGTAGGCGATTCGTCCATTAGGTATTTCATACATAGTTGAAATGTCAAATATCTTAAAAAAGCATTAGATTACTCGTTCGTTAGTGCAATTAATTTTAGTTTAATCAACATTAAGTAGGTTAAACAGTAGTTGAGTCGACCAATATGCGTTATGAACATATGTGAATCAACTGTAGTTATCTTGAAAATAGTTAGAACAAAATTAGGTATTAACACACAAACGTAACAAACATGTATTATCCTGTTGTGGGGTCTAGGGTTAACGTAGACATTCCTGATGTTTAACCTAACCTTAGCTTCACTTCTTTTTAACACTTTCGTCCCCTATTTAACCCCTTTTGAGTATGAATTTTCAAAAATCCATTCTTAGTGGTCACCTGTGTTATATGTATAAGGAACTCATAATAACCAACCATAATTGCATAGTTCAAGACCTAGTGGATTCGGCTGTGTCAGCGAATGAATAAATTTATAAATTTTGATCAGGTAGATTGCTATTTGCTGCGGGCGCAAGGTATTTCGTAATTTATGTATAATTTATAAAATTCACATATTCGTATCTTAGGACTGCTTTCAAATTATTAGACTTGTAAATCTCTTATCGAGAATCATACAGCAATATATTTAATTTAAGCACTAATTAACAAAATGAACCTTCCTTAACAATAAAATCAACAAGTAACAACAACAAGTCCTCGATTCTCCTAAATAAATAGCTAGTACCAAAAACAGGACTGATTCTAAAACATGTTTTGAAATGATTTTATTGCGCGATAGCAAAGAATCTAACTCAAAATTCAAGAATGATTTTTTACAGATTACCTAATAGCTATTTCATAAATTTATTAACATTCTATCCATACGTTAATAAACCAGTAAAACTACGTTGTTTAGCAAGTAGCTTCCAATACTAAGTTTAACAAACACAAATACTTATGTTAATTGAGTCACACCCCTTTTCGGAAACCGCCCACTTTTATTGTTATTGGGTCCATTTAATAAGCTCATAAGGATATTTAGTTACATAATGCACTATTTGGTCAACAATAACAACAACAACTGTTTTATTATATCATCAACTGGTGATGTCGGTGGTCGGCTCTACAACGTGTTTCTATTGATATCCCATAACACTACTAAAGGGTTTGATAAGGTGTAAGTTTCATTTATACATACGAATAAGTAATATCATTCGAACCAATAATAATTTAATCAATCGATCAATTCTGTAATTTGAAATCATTGTAAAAGCCAATTATTTTTATTATTTAAAAGAGTAACCATGGAGTTTCTTGCCGGCTCTTCTTCATATTATAGGAATAAACAATTTGGAACCGTGCAACTTGCTTCTGACGTTTCATTAGTGCGCATGTAGGTTAATGTGACTTAAAAATATTTTAATTTAATGTTAATAGTTCAAATTCAAAGCTAAGAAAATGCATATTATCCATACTAATATTATAAATGGGAAAGTGTGTGTGTCTGTTTGTCCGTCTTTCACGGCAAAACGGAGCAACAAATTGACGTGATTTTTTAAGTGGAGATAGTTGAAGGGATGGAGAGTGATATAGGCTACTTTTTCTCTTTCTAACCCCCCACTTCACTAAAATGGGGGGTGGAACGCGCTAATCTCAGGAACTACTGGTTCGAATTGAAAAAATATTTTTGAGTCGGGTAGCCTATTTATTGAGGAAGGCTATATAACATCACGCCACGATGAAAAGGAGTGGACCAGTAACAAAAAAATGGACGAAAACTTGCAGGCTGCAATGCAACGGGAAGGGTCAGGGGAGCAAATATTTGACGCGGACGAAGTCGCGGGCAGAAGCTAGTATTACATAAATAATAGTGACATCGAATTATTTTGTTCAAAAATTAAAACTAATAAAATATATTCATAAGCCAGTTGATTATTTGTCTGTCTCATTAATACCCAAGAGTTGTGGAATATCAAAAGGAACACCTAGTATAGAGCGCTGTCGCTTTCACTGTTGTTGACTCTTTCTAAAAAGGTGAAGGAAAACACCATGAGGGGACCTGGACTTATAGTTCATCATCATCATCATTTCAGCCGTAAGACGTCCACTGCTGGACATGGGCCTCCTCCATTTTGGGGCAATTATAGTTAATATCTGATATATGTATGTCTGAAATCGCCAAAAGGCAATTACAATAATATTAACTTCACGCCTTGTTTCCCCGAGGGGTTGGGCAGAGATATACCTATAGTACACTGACATTTCACTAGTTTTCTGGTATTATTGAAGTGCATACTTGTGTATAAGCTGTGTGAGTATGTCCACGACGATGACGCACAGCTCGGGGTGCGCCAGCTCCCCGCTCTTGGTGTACTCGCCGCATTCTGCGCTCAGCTCGCCCGGCGGCGACGATATGCCTGACAAATAACCATATGTATTTATTTTAAAAAGGAGAGTCACAACACATACTACACTTTTGCTAGGAACAATCTAAAGAACTAATAGGCTAACTAATGCAAATGACAATTAAGGCCTACATAGCGTTCACCACAATATGTATATTACGGAATTTAATTAATATACTAAACTAGAATAGACCAGCGTAATTATGCTACATAATCACCCTACAATGCGACACAGGCCTCCTCTCGGTGAGAGAGACTTGCCATAATTCACAATGCGAGCCCAGTGCGGGTTCGTAGATGTCACATGTCTTCAAATTTTTGCTTCTAGAATATACCAATTCCCTTACGATGTTTTCTTCACCGTCTTGAGCAGTGGTGGTGAAATAATTTACACAAAATTAAATGCCTTTCTGGGATCGAGCCCACAACCTACAAACTCGTAATTTAAGTCGCAGCCGTTAGTATTTGACCACCAATGCTGCCAATCAAGCCGGGTCGCAAAAAAAATAAGCAAAGAAATAAACATTAAAAATCACTTTGCAAGCATAGTGTGTTTTTTCTAAATCTCCGTAGTTAGTAGTGTTGAATGTATCTAATTGTGCCATATTTGAGAATGTATTATTATATTTATTGCTCATTCTTATGGTGGGAAACTTAAAGCCTAGTTTTTAACCATACTATGGAAAAGGACCCTAAGGTCGGCTCCAAAAAGCGAGTAGAAACGCACTCACACATGAACAGTATGAACACGTGTTTATGGACCGCGAGTGCAAGCGCACTCGAGTCGCGGCTGGCGTGGAGTACTGACGGTACGGCTGGTGCGAGCGCCCTTTTCACTCATTGTGTGGAGCCGGCCTTCCGTAGTAGTACCAATTTATCAATTGAATGCTTCTTAAAGCATAATTTGTTTCGGGCTATAGACAACACTGTCCCGCATTTATTAAGGCCTGCTAAGACGAGCGACAGCCCTCGCTAGCACTACATCGTGTTATACCATGACGGATCACCTGTTGTTTTTTATTCTCACAGACAAAAGTTACACCGAGAATTTCTTTTCTCTGCACTGGCCAGCATTAAAATACAACAAGTTCCGTATACCATTGTGAAACAGAATTGCTTTATAAATGAGTATTACATTATGCTGAGCTTTCTCTAACACTTTTTGTTTTGTTAATGCTCACAATAGACCACATAGACGTAAGACTACTACTACATGATAATGATAATAAACACTATGCATCTTCCAAAACAGTCTAACATTGATATATCAAGTAAATCGTAAAACAAAATTAGAAGATATAGAACTTAACAACACGTGGGTCGCACTTTTAACATATTATTAGGAAGATACGTAGGATGATAACAAGTTTTTTTACCTTCAAAAAGTGTTTCAAAATCCAAACTGGTTGAACTATCCATTAGGCCACTACACACTTCCGGATCCATGATCCTCTCACAAAATACCGAACTTAACATGTGTTTAAACTTCTCACATCTTAAAACTTAGTTTGGCTATTTTCGAAAGTCGCGACGAAGTTAATGATAGATACCGGTATGTCGGTATCGGTATGCGGACGGAGAGTCACTGACCACGCACAACGAAAAATAGGCGCGGTAAAAACTAGTAGGTGTACCTCTAAGTTTTGTATTATGTAAATTATACTATGTTACGAGGTACGGCATGTCTTATTGTTGGTTGGAGAAAGGAAAGCTCTCAATTTGTTTATTTATTATGTTTTGATTCAAAACAATAGATTTTTATAGGCACTCAAGTTCGCATTCACATATATATATTTTTTTTGTATGATTAAAAAAGATTCAGTAATCTGATTCAGATCTTAGATATCTTATCAGTAAGGTTAAAAGATACTAATTTATTGAAATGAAGTCGGGAAAAACTAATAAAGATTAAATTGCAATGCTGTAGCTGTTAAATATCGAACATATAATCAAACAAATATCAAACCAGAATCGTATTCAAAATACAATTTATGATTTTAACCTAATCCCTCCTTACGTAAAATAAGCCATATATAAACTCACGTCTTCTTCATAATAGGGGTAGGCAGAAACTACAGAATGCCACCCCCTACGATCTCTACATACTCTCATGGCCTCGTTCACGTTCATTTATGAGGCCAGAATGGTTTTATCTTTTTAGAGAACAGAAGTACCTAAGTGTTAGACGACTAATGCCTACGCTCAAGATTTGGTTGTGTTGCATACATAGGGAAATTAGTATTGTAAGATACCCCTCAAGGGGGCTAGCTAGTGTTTGTTTAAAGTACAAACCTGAAGGTATTGCAGACATGGATCCGGAGAGCTTCCTTGTTCGGTAGAGTGGCGGCACATCCAGTTTGCCCACTTCGACATCAGCCTGTCACAGAACAAGAAAAGAAATACATTGATTTTTCTAGATAAGAATTTTTGTTTATGAAAATGCCAAAACGAAAAGGCTAAAGATATTAACCACGCACCAACGAAAGTGTGTGATAAGGTTCACTCACGGGTTCAAACGACGGGAGTCGGTCTATAGTAAGCATTTAAGGTGTGTATCAATGAATAAAAAACCATTAAAAGATGCCTTCAATAAATAAAGTGCATACTTTTCGTTACTCGATCGCTGCTATATCTAACACTACACGTAAACTCTTAAAAATGTAGTAAAACAAAACAAGTATTTGTTAATCGTTGATACTGTTCAACAAGCGCCCACGATTACATATTCTAAAAGCACGTGGACGAACTTAAGGACACATCATTTTTTTGCTTTTATTACAATATTATCATTTATTAAAAATAAGAAGTTTATAGTGCACAACAGCAGCAGTCAGTTTGTAAAGTTTTATACAGTGTCTAAAGGTTTTGACGTTGAGCGAACACTGTTAGCACGTTCACGAACGTTCCTTATTGTTGATAGAAATCTCAGTTCCCAACTGTTCCGTGATATCCAAATCGGAACGCAAATTGTTGGTGTGAGCGCTGTGAGTGATTATGACTGAATTCGGAATGTAGCCTTAGTGTAATTAAACACAGATACCTATGTATTTGAATTTAAAATTTTTGTAGAAAAATGTCAAATGTGAAAGTTTAACTCCGGTTCTAATCAAAACATACAAAACTAGATTTAATCTAGTTTATGAAGGTTTTAAAAATATAACCATTCATTCATGCGTCATTTTTTAAAAATATTGTGAAACTTTGGCGTCGCTGGCCCACGTCTTACTACTATTAAGGCGTGGTCCGGCGGCAAAGCTTACTAGCACGACCTGTTAGCTAATTAATTTGCATCCCATTAAATAATTTCGGGCTTATAAGAATTGCAAACATATTCCCAAGGACAGTGATAAGATAACGAATGAGGCTGGAACCTATATTCGAATTACAAAACCAGTTTAAGCAAAATTCATAGTCCACAGATGGACCAAAGTCTCATAGCTGCTGTTTCCAACTACAACTAGCAACATTTCTGTCAGCTCTACTACCTACATCTACGGCATCGGCTGTTGTTATATATCTTAATAAACGAGGATAGTTCAATTGAATGTTAGTATATTCACCTCGTAGCCCTCATCCGGCCTGCTGGCATAGGGCTCGCTATGCTCGCTGGCGTAGGGCCCGGCCACGCTGTCCTCGCTGGACGAGCAGTCGGCGGAGCTGCCGCCCGACGCACACAGCAGCGGCGGCACCTGTCCGCACACTGCACTTTATCAATATCACAAGTCCTACACAAGGAAACACTGAGGATCAGGTATGACAGGTACTAAAGTACCAGATTCTAAAAGCATCAGACAGCTAACAAGTTAGGTACATGAAAAAAAAACTGCCAGCTATCTACGATCTTCCGGGTTTAAAACAGTTCGTGAACTTTGTACAGACACATTTTTGGGATGATATAGCTACGCAGTAGTGTTTCAGATGACGGTCTGAACTCAATAGAATTGGGAGGGCTATTGTCCAATTTAGAGTATTGAGGGATTTGTCGAGTCCACTTGAACACTTAGAGTGGGATTTGTGAGTTCCTTGGTGCTACTAGCTAGGAGTACTTGATGAGAATATACAGATCGTTTATATTAGAGACTCGAGGAATTTAAAGATCGAGATAATGTACCACAAAATAAACAAAAAACCACAGTATACGACGGCTCGCACTCACACGATAGTATTGTCAAAAATCCCAACAGCCTTCAAACATTAGGAACGCGAGCGAAGCCATGCAAGTTTAGCTGAACCACTACTGACAAACAACACCATTATAATGAAACGTAGGTACTTAAATATAAAGCTTAAATGCTTATCCGAGTATACAGGTATTGTATTATTAGGTATTTTCTAAAGCGACTCATATTAATATTATCACAAATTATTAGACTTATAGGAAGGGGAGCACCAATGAGTACGCACCTACACATCAAGCTATACATTTCCAGTTTAAGCTGACCTCTCATCATACGGTAATCCCATACAATGTGAAATCAATTTATACTGGAAATACACAGCTTAATGTGTAGCCGTGCATAACTATTTTATTTCAAATGTCGCTCAGGGCGAAAGTTACTTGTAATGTCAAGGATTTTAAAAGCGTCTGTTATTATTAATAAACTTAGTGATACCGTACACGTGGAACTCAGTAGTCATTGACACACACATACGACAAAAAGATAGAGACTCTTTAAGCTCTTTACTTTTCAGTAGAAGCCCATTCGATGGCAATAGGCTCGCCCCCTGTTACATAGTACTTACAATTAACTGGCGAAATGTGAGTATAGGTACATGACCCTTCGAGGAACAGACGTGATTTTATGTTTAGGGCCGCTTGGTTAGCTGGCTTGATCAGATAGTTACAGCATAGAGCCATAGCGATTCGCCATCCATAGGGCATTCCTACCATAACCTTGAAACCTCATACGATTCTGGTGATCTACAACTTCTTATATGAGTAGACAGAAAGAAAATACGTTTATTTGTGGTAAACATGAAGCAAAAAAAGACAAACACACAACCAAAATAAAAGAAAAAGCTGGGGGACACATGCATGAGTAGGCTAACTACGTGCCAGGAAACGCGTTTCTGGCAGCTTTTTTGTGATGGATACTAATAACGAGTCTCAGATTACATTCGACTAGATTTGTTATATATTTATTTATTATCAGTGTAATCTAATACTCCATTTATAGCTACAGATGGTTATCTCTCTATTTCCTCACACCATTTTGACGTCATTTTCTTCTAAATCTAACAGAATTGTGACTATACTGCAGTGTCTGTTTCGGCAACTTTCACCGGTGTTAAGCAATATTTGATGGAGGCTACGAACGATACCTACTTAGTTTATAATTGGTTTGTTAGTCGCTTGAAAGGTTCTTGAATGTTATGTTGTAGATATAAGATAAATAATAAAATAAAGCTATTAAGTTTTTCTGTTGAAATAAGAAAGCTACTCAAAGACTTCTTCGATCGACTTTAAGACTTCGACAGCTAGGTACATAAATAGTTAAAAGAAAACTATCGTCATTAAAAATCCAAGGAATCCACAGTTAGATCTCATTCAAATATGTCCATTAAACTATAGAATACCCAGAGACATAGCATAACACAGACAGCCTTACTGTTATCTGGTATCTTATAATCGAGGTGTACAAAGCCGCAAGACATCCGATACTTTTCACCTACATCAAACTTGAACCTTACGTCGATGTGATGGTTCCAGTTCGATTAACGTGATCGGTTCATGGGTGGACGGGTTTTGTGTCATACCGGTGCCATCATCTGTTATGTAATACAATATTGTAGCTTCCCATTAGTGCAAGAATTTTCGGAACGGATATGTAGTTCCGAAGATTACCCCCTACATACAAACTCAAAATTTTTACCTTTTTGTAATATTAGATAGATTTAATAGTCTAGTCTAGGACCCCCCTAACCCTACTCTGGGCTCTCTTTGTTCACCTTAAGCATAAGCTTTGGCAGTTCTCATCGGCGCGAATAATTTACGAACTTATAATTTTGCACATTCATTATAAAGGAATGTGCAAAATTATTCGCTTCTAGACCCAACTGTTTAGCCTGTGTGTTGTCTGTCAGGGAACTTTGAAGATTTGTTTTATTTTTTTTAACATAACACGATCAGATAATGCCAAATAGGTACCTACGTTAGTTGAAGCCATGTTACTTTTTATTTATATCTAATTGTTTATATGATTTATTTTTATTATGTTTTATATTATTTTACGAAATTTAAAAAAAAAGGGTATCTGTTACCTGAAATAAATGTGTTTTTTTTCTTGCACACCTGTTAGGTTTTTCGAAGTTATATTTTCGTGACACAAATCAATATTGAATGCAAAAATTTGTCATATCCTTGAGAGTACCTACTATGAGTGATTACGGGCACTGAACACGTCATCTTTCAGAAAGTAGACTGGCTAAGAGCCTGACGTACAGGGAAATAGGAAAAGATGGTATACCTGATGTTATGCAGTCGCTAGTTGCAGACAACTCCATAATTGTCCTATTGTCCATTTGTAAAACACACACATGCACACAAATCTGCAGTCAAGCACAAATATACTATGAAGTCCTATATTGCACTAAAAAAAAAGACTAATAAGAATAGACATAAATATAAAACATTATATGCACCCAAGTGCAAGAGCGTCGCTTCGGTAAATGAATGATCTTCGTATGTGAGCGACCGCACTATTCAGTTATTCCGCATTCTGATATTTTGATACGAGCCGGTCAAGTGCAAGTCGCGACAGACGGATTAGAAGCATTTACGTAGATATTTAAAATTACTTCTTATTTTAGGTATGAAAAAATCAAAGAAGAATAAGTTACGTATCAGTATCATCATCGTAACATCCGATGATTCTCTTTGCCGATGATAGCACCGTCATCTTTACAGAAAAAGAATTAAATTCCTTAGAGTCTGCTATTAACACTACTCTTAAACTAGTTATAGAATGGTTATTAAGAAACAATTGAGTGATTAACCTAAATAAAACAAAAGTTGTCACATACCCACAAGAAATACAACACGCTTTGAATATAGAATATGATGGGACACATATTGAAGAAGTTAATAGTACAAAATTTCTGGGTATCTGGATTGATAATGATTTGAAATGGCAAACACACATTGATACAATATGTAAAAAATTAAACCAATATTCGTATGCCTTGTATAAATTAGCTAAAGTATTAGACCAATCAGCTGTACTGACAGCATACCATGCATATGTGGGCATTTTTTAGTATGTCAACAAGAATATATAATAAACTACCTATAAAAATTTTGAAGACAGGAGATTTACAAGATTTTAAGAAAAAATTGCAAGTATTTTTACTAGATAAGGCTTACTATACTATGTCAGAATATTTAGATGATAACATTAGATAATTTAATTGATGAAGTAGAATAGAGTTTAATAATTATAATTTAAGATTAATGTTATTATGTAGACTATACTTAAACCTAATATTTGTACGCTTTACTAGCAGGACATAGTGACACATTTATTAATAATAAGCACCATCTTTGTTAACCTATGACCACAAATAAAAGACTTTGAGTTTGAGTAAAAATACAGTAAATAATGACCTAAGAAAAATACTTGAGAAAAATATTACTTCTGTAGTCTGCTGGATAATCGAAGTTGAAAATAGTAGGTTAACAATTATTGATCGTGATTTTGAAATAGTTTTAAAGAAATAACTTTAACAGAGGGAACTCCATATTTAATGTCAACAAATGAACAATTAAATACAGTTTGGATTGTGCGGAAACCGGTCCGGTGAGGTAATATTAGGCGACATAGCACACATAGCTATCAATACTTGTTTACAGAAAACAACAAAAAGGAAAAGCTTTGATTCACCTATTATTATTTATGTAGGTAAGACCGTAGTTGTTCCTTTAAATCGAGAGGAATGAAGGAATCCAAAGAAAATGAATACTATAATATGACTAATAGCTAGTAGTACCGATTGGATGATTGATTGATTTGACAGTTGACAATGTTATATAGTACAAATGTTCATGCATTAAAGAATGATCTCGGTACTTGAAAGTCGTTATCATTATTTATGTCCTTTGGAGATGGGCTACGAAAATGAACCTTATTCGTGCCTCTAATCTCTGTACCTACAAACAGACGTGTTTGTAGGTCAAGGCTAACGAAACCTTTCCCTGAGCTCGTGCGGCTTACGTGTGTCGTGTGCCTTTGGACCAACTTACACCAAGGGTTTATTTTATTATGCCCATGACTGTTGGCGTTAAATATAATGTTTAAACATTAAATATAGCAGCCTACAGTATTGCATCGCCCTTTCAGACTTTTTTTTACTCGGTACCTTACGGTCGTAGTGTGATGTAAAAGAGCCTATAAACCTTTCTCAAGAATTGGGCTAGCAAATCCGACTGGTAGTTCCAGAAATTACCACTACATACAAGCCTAAAACAACAAATAAAACGTGGTCATAATATTCGTCTCTAAGTGAATATTAATACGTATATTTCATCGAACATAAACCTTATTTTTTCACTTAAAACATGAAATAAGTAGTGCCGTACTTTTATAACTTTGGCCATACATTAAAATCGGGTTGTACATATTTCTTTTGTATGGAACAGCTGTTTTATTTTCATTTAGGTTTTCATTTTGCTAACTTTAATTAACACGGTTAAAACCAATTACAATAGGTAAAGACAGCGTAAATAAAATCCAAGTTAAAACATAACAAAAAAAAATAACAACACTCATGATCCCTCTCACAGCACTTCTGACATGCCGATAAAATCTCCATTCATTCATATGGAGATTGAGATTCTAATCTAACAAGGAGAATAAAAAAAATCTTTAAGTACGGCCACTGGCCAGAGAGTGAGGTACTGGAGACTTAGCGCGCAAACACACTCGTATATGAGAAAGCGAGAAAGAGAGAGAGAAAGTGTGAAAATATATACTATTCATTTTTAATAGCAAATCATCTAGTATACGTAAGTTGTCGCCATTTTAGATTCTAACTTTGAACGTTAATTGGCTTTAGCACCCTCGAAACCATGAAAACGACAACCACGAACTTAAAAGTTAAAGAATTTCTTTTTAAAAAGCAAGCAACCATAGCAGACAAATAAGGTGCATCAACAGCGCTACGAGGGCGGCACTGAAAATTTCGGGAATCAAGGAAGTGACACAACATTACTATTTAAAAATGTATTTGTCACCGGAAAATAACAAGAACCGCCAATTTATAAATTTACTAGGAAATTTATATACTTTCCTAGGATTCTAAACGAGAGATAAATTGTATTATTTTACGGCCACATTTTCGCAAATTTAACAATTTGCGACGTCTCGTGGTACATTTATAAACTAACGGATATCCATTCGTAAGATTCTAAACGGTGCGACCAATCACAGAAGAGCTTTTAATTTTACGCTTCTTTAAACTACGGAAAATAACACACTGCTCTCTGATTGGTCGATGCTGACAGTGGCAATGCTCGTGTCCCTATAAAATGTATTTTATTTGACAATGTACCTCTGTCTTACTCAGATGTTAGGTTATGTTAGGTTACATTGTGACTGTTAATTAGGTAAGCGTTTCAACATTTAAACATAAATAATATTTTTTGACGAACAATGGCGGTGGAGAGGAACGAGAAGGAACACGTGACTTATTCAACCAATCAGAGCGCGTTATTGCTTACTTATTATTTTACGCGTGACTTCGGTAAGTTTATCAATTTACGAAAATGTGGCCGCAAAATAATACAATTTATCTTTCGTTTAGAATCCTACGAAAGTTTATAAATTTCCTAGTAAATTTATAAATTTACGGTTCTTGTTATTTTCCGGTGACATATTCATTGCTTTTCGAGGTATCCGCGAAATTTGACACATTTTCCCATACGATGGAACCAATCATTGAAGCAAACGGCCATTTTGGAGACCCTAACTTCCGAATGGAATGGCCGTTTTGTAGGCGTCCACAGCTTCTTCAGGTGATGAAAATCTCTGACCACGCAATTTATTCTTTATTTTAGGGAAAGTATAGAAATCATTAGAGCTGTACGGCGGATGGTCTAATAATTCTATGTTTTCTTCCTCTAAAAACTCTTTTGTTCTGTGCGCGGTGTGAGAACTCGCATTGTCGTGATGGAGGATGATGCGGCGGTTGTGGTTCTCTTTACGGAGTTCAGAAACGACCTGTGGCAAACAAATGCTAGCATACCATTCCGCATTAACCGTTCTTTGTCCCTCAAGAGGAATAGTCGCAACATGGCCGGTTTTGGAGACAAACGTGGCCACCATTTTTTTTGCAACACTCCGTGAACGAAAAATTCAGCAAACCAGCGATAAATTGTGGTTTTGGATGGGGCTTCATCACCAAATGCAGAAATCATCCGGTCAACACACTGTTTTGTGTTAAACCACTTCGAAAGTCATAATAAATCATCGCTCTTGAATTTTCTCGAGTCAATTCCATTTTCTCAACGACTAAACAAGTTTGACAAAACCTTGTGATAAGACCGAGAATCTTTTTTTAAATAAATAAATGGTATTCGATTTTTAAAACCAAGGAGTTTTCAATTAAAAAGATTTTAATATGACAGGAACAGTGGAAATATTCCATTCCCGATACTTTTAGTGCAGCCTATGTACGCAGCGTTTTGCAGGCTATGGAGTTAGAGTTGGACCTGTAGTTTATGTTGTTCATATTCATGAGCCCTGTGACCTGAAATTAGTACGTTACCTTGGCGTGCGGGCGGCGCGGCATGGCGTGCTGGCGGCTGGGCCGCGCGGCCGCCACCCGGATGAGCGCCTCGCACAGCGCGCGCAGGCCGCCGCCGCCCTCCAGCGCGGCCGCCGGCGCCCCCAGCGCCGCGCGCACCAGCGCACAGCTCGTGTCTTTTGAACGCCCTGATGTCACATCTGCGTGGACAAGTCAACTTTTGTCAGTGCAGCCCCGTAAAGTTATAATGTCTCAGAGTCCTAGAACCCCCATTGATTATCTAGCAAATACCTCGCTCAAGACGAAGACACCTTTATCCCAGAGGAATATACTTTACTTTTTGGCCTTCTGCGAGGTATTCAAACACAATTCAACCACCGAATTTTGTTTTACTTTCATACGAAAATTTAGTTAAAGTTTTAAATTCAAATAACATTATTGAGTGGGGCATAATGAAATTCAGTACAATATTAAAGAAAGAAAAAACTACAATTTCCATACAACAACTATAAGTTAACGATATCATCCAGCAGTGTCAATGTCAGTTTCATTTGATGTCCAACTATTTGTAATCAAATCTACTGTGAAACGACCGGCCTGCGCGCGACATGTGACGGCTAACTGGACGTACCATACCGAAGTTCATAATATTCAATAACCAACTTTAAAATTAAGCCGTAAAAGTATAAAATTGTTGGAATTTCTAAGAATGTCGGTGTTATACAAAAATGAATCTTAGTCTTAACAAGTTGAAGTGCAGTATCGCCTGTATTTTCTATTTGCAGTATTACTTAAGAAACTGTATAGGGTTTCTGCTCTTGAGCTTGGGATATCGCCTTACTGCAGGTTATTGTACAGTCAACTGCTCGTACATGGTAACCATTTCAGCTTTGACAGGGCCTTTATTTCGTAGCACTAAAGGCAGTTTTTGCAGATCAAATGTTAACATGTAGTTGATTGTAAGACTAGTACTATATAGTACTATATACTAGTTATGCGATTAGTCGGATCAGTTGATCTGCTTATGGCTCTAGTCATCATCGATGATTCACTGTAATGCAATTAACAGAAATGCAATAATGCACTTATTTAATTATGTTTTAATGACATTCGTTTAAACTGTAACGGGTTTGAACGACACATTTTAATATCACAACACACGATATGATTAAAAACGAAAGGAACATATACATTCTTCACATTCCTCGATAGCATTCAATTAAATGTTTTTGTACAAATAAAATGTGATCAAGCTGCAGTCTTTTATGACACGAAATGACAAGCCATTTAAAAAAAAAAATAGAATAAATCAACTCACCTGACGCTGAAAGCTGCACAGTCAGCAATGCTTCAGTAATCTTGATAAGTACCCTCATTTCCGCCACCCCACACTCGCAGTTACACAGATAATATAACAGCACCTTCAGCAAAGCATAACTGTCCAGGAACACAGTCTCACTGACCACGTACTCCCTGAACATGGGACTGTACAAACACAAGCACGCACAAGTCTTCCAAAACGTCCATACGTTCTTCAAAATATCTATGTGATCCGCAATTGTTTCTTCCACTAAACTCTCGCTTGATGTAAAATTAGACTTTATTGACTGCGGCGAAGAGTGCTTACTTGATCGCAGCTCTGTAGGATGAATGAATGCTAACATATCCCGTTCTTTACTTATATCACATAACTCTCCGAACTTCTCCTCGGGCAATTTTAATTTGTATATCTTGAAGCATTTGTCAGTAACTTCTGTCAAAGATTTAAACAGCATCTGTACTGAGGCCAGTGAACCCATCTCTCTAAAGTAAGTCAGTTCGGAATTTTCCTTGATTAGTTTGAAAACCTCCACGATTATTGCTATCTCTAATATAGAGCAGCACTGGTTGGAAAATTCCGATAATGATACCAATTCTAATACATAACTGAGTCCGCCTTTTTGTATGAATTGTTCGGCGAACGAGACTGTGTTTAGAAGATTTGCGAAGATGTTGAGGCAGGAAACGGTGAGGAAATACGTTGATTCTTCCATTCGTATGATGTATCTATGTTTGGCGACGATAAATGTTGGGTATATAACACTAAAGAGTAGTTCATACTTCATTTCTATCCTACATTTTGGCGTGACCCTCAGTAAGTGACTAACGGTCGCATGTAGAACATTATTGTGATTGTCTAGCTGTAGTAAAGAGTTGTAATGGTACAGAAACGACCACACACTCTTCCTCTCGATGGGGCTGATGCCGTGCGAGCAGAACTTCCTGCCGACGTCTTTCTTTTCATCACACGGCTCACAAATAGAGCACGGGAGCTGATCTGTCACTTTTTGTATGAGTATACTTGCTCCTAGTTCCCCGTATACAGTATGTTCTAAGACTTGGAGACATAAGGAGGCGACGCTGCTGTGTGTAAGCATCAGTCTTACAATGCTCTCCATTAATAATCCCGGTGAGAAGCAGCAACATACTCCACAATTTAACATCACTTTTAGAATCTTATTTCGCAGTACACTCCGTGCCGACACTTCCTCGTCAGTAAGCAGTGACGTCAGAGTTCCGTATAGAACTGAAACGCAGCAGGCAGAAGACATTGGAAGGCCAGTGCTGGCTTCTCCGAGGATGTCGTGATGATGGTGCATGCCTGCGGCGACGCGCTGTCGACACACCTTGTGCCTCGTCCTCGGACACGCGGCGGAATGTATCACCTCACTGCGCACGCGTTTCATGCCAACCACCAACTTCCCAACAGTTTCTATTAACTTTTTTATTAACACAACACTCTCCTCTTCTTCCGCTGGTATCCTTATCATAAGTTCTATGCATTCCTTCAAGAGCCCTCCTTTCAAGCATTCTCCATACAACCTGAATTGGTCAGTGAACTCCCTTAGTTTGTCCACACTGCGACATTGCATCAACAAACAATGGAAGAACGCTGTTATAGAATACGCGATTCCAAACACAAATTTGAGCAAATTTTTCGATTCAGTCTTATCCTCTTTTCGATTCTGGTATTCGAGTTTGTTTTGTCGGCACTTCGAGATGACATCTTCTAATATTCGGAGCAACATTGGCAGGATTCCGTTGTTGATGAGTTTGGCACATAGGTCCGAGTGGATTAACACCTGGTCTAATGAGACCATCAGCAGTTCTGTTAAGGCTACTTTAATTCGCGATACTTCTTGAGTATTATCTTGTTGTGACTGAGGCACTGAACTAAACTGCAACGAGCATAGGTTACGCAAGGAAAAGTTTATACACTGCATGGAAATCTGCGAACCTTCTGATCCAGACAAACTGCTCTCAGCCTTGCACAACTCTTGGAGTAAATCAGTTATAATTAAAGTAAATTGGAATGTCGTTATTTCAGAGTTTATAATCTCTCTGTGTTTATCGTTGATGTAATCGTCTGCTTTTGGCTTCGCTTTTCTGGGGGTGTAAAAGGGGTCGTAGTACGAGTCATTAGGGTACTCGTTGGAGGACCGCGTGCTGTTGAAGTACTCGAAGTCATCGTTGGGCGTGCACACCTTGATGGTTAGAGAGCGGTTCAGGATCTGAAGGTCATCGTTGGAGTCTCCTGACTCTGATGACTGGTCTGTTAGCTTGGAAAGCCTTTTTTTAGTTCTTTCTAGAGAGTCGAGTTTGGGTTGTGCTGAGTGTCTCGACCTGTTGACACGAGAACATAAAAAAATCTTTATTCCTAGGATACACAATTATTGTATAGTCAAATTCAATAATTGTGTATCCTAGGAATACTGTTATTATCTTTTCTGTACCGAAAGAATAGTTCTGTTTCGATCCAAAATTCATGCGAGTTAATTATAGAGATAATTACTGATTTTAGTTTCATCTGGTCTGTTGGCAACCAACCTTTAAACTACAATTTTGAAGAGATAACAGGGACTAAAATAAGTATTTTAAATTCAAATAATTATGATAATTATGGCGGTTACCTCCCAGTAACTGATCCCCTTTCAGATGAGGCGGCGGAGTGCACTTTAGACGGCTGCCCTCCGATCGGCTTCTGTTTGGACCATATTCTGAAACAGAACACATAGTTTTACCTTAAGTTAATAATTACAACCCAAGTGACAATTTGTATTGGCGATCGTAGACACAGCCATCTTCTGCATGTATTGAATTCTAACGTAAATTAATTCCTATTCAATGTTATACTTAAAATTATGCTACTATCAATAGTGTATTAAATTGGTGTAACCAACAGGATCCATGTGAACTTGTAATTATTATTTAAGATTTTGTATAACAGATGTGATGTGCAATAGAGGATTGAATTTAATTGATTGTTACAATAAACAATACTAGTGTAACAATCAGATTGCTGACACCTATTTACCGTATGTTATCTAATATTGAACCTACCGCAACGTTGTTATATTTACTAATACACCCATTACACAAAATTGGGCTATTAAAATCTTAAGTTTAAAACAGTAAAATGTTAATTAACTCAGATACATGAAAGCAAATCATAAAATACTTTATCATTTGATGTAAACAGGCAATAAAATATATTTATAATTGGGTGCAGAAGGTATTCCGTCTATTTTCGATATGTGTCGCGGTGTCAAGGGCAGACAAGGTCTGTTAGTACAAGCTCCTCACAGTTAGATTACATTTTATACTTATTTACATTGGAGCAGTGTTTATCACTGTTACAAAGTTTAGCCATAGAATAAGAAAGTTAGAAGCGAAACACTTGTGCGGCGTTCTGCGATATTACGGAAACATAAACCTATCGCTCCATATTCAAGCCCTGATGGTATTACCTATCAGCAAAACGAACGCAAAGAATAGGAACTTCCATAATTTTTACCGTAATGTTCCATAAACTTCTAAAATTTCATATCTCATCTAACCCCTTTTGGGGATGAATTTTCAAGAGTTCTTCCTTAGTCTCACTTTCATCATAATAAAGAACTTTTATGCTAATTTCTTGACTTTAGGTTCAGTGGTTTTGGCTGTGTGTTGTCTATCAATGAATGAATTTAAGAATCTTTATAATCTTACATGGTCGCTGGCAAAAGCTGGTTTTACATAAAAATGTGCCCAGTTCGCTCAAGGTAAAACAGGGTTGTGTTGTGCCGTAAGCGAAGCTACTATCCTGAGTTCAACGCTTCTTACACTACAAAATTTTAGTCGTGATTTTGAACTGTTAACAGCGGGAGTTTCGCTTCTATGATTTTTATTCTACGGTTAAGTTGGTACAGACGTACGCAATTTATAGTTTTGTCGCTTACGAGATAAGTAACAACAAAGGACACGTAATAAGACGTTGTAATATGCTCTTATTTACTCTTACGTAGCAAGCAGGTCATGTCTGTTGCAATATTAACAGAGGTGATTGGGTAATGGAGTTCACATTTGAATCCTACTCAATCCTACAATCTACAGCTTGTGACTTGCGACACACAGCATGTTAATCTAAGGTACAAACTACCACTATAATGATAATGAATATTACTTTACATACATACATACAATCACGCCTTTTTCCCACGGGTGTAGGCAGAAACCACGGAACGACACCTGCTACGATCTCTACACACTCCTTTTGCCTCGTTTATGATATTATTTGAATATTACGCTATCCTACGATAAAGTAATATTCATTATCATTATAATCGTCGTTTAGCTTTCATTTTAACAGTTCGACAACATTAATTGCGTTATTTACGTTGTTGAGCAGACAATTTTCTGGGATATATGATGCAAAAGATTGGCAATATACTTAAAAATGATTCAGAATGTGATTCATAGTGTGTTACGTAATTAGGGTGCTGATCTGGTCAACTATTCTAGGTAGGCAGTATTCTAGGGACATCAAGGACTAACTGACCGGACTATATAACACGGATGTGTTATTGAGACCGTATGTATTACACTCACAGAACACACACAGCCTAAACTGCTAGGTCTTTTTTTTTCGGGTGGGAAATCATGCAATAACGTCTTCCTCTCTGGGTGGAACGGAAGGGCGTGTCAGAGTTTTACTGAGTAAAGTCCACCCGTGTCCCTTTAGTTGTATATATGCCAGGGCCACGGTAACACTTTTGAACAAATCTCGCGACCTTAGCAGAAAATGCTAGGCCTAGAAGCTGTAAGGCACAAAGCTTCTTTATATGTATAACGTAGGTAACTTGACTTTACAAAACTTTCCCCTAAATGGGTTAAATAGGGGATTACATTTATTATGGAAGTTCGTCATTTCTGCCTGTAATAATGACATCGGGCACACGGCTTGTGTTAAAAAAAACTGCATCATTCTACTGGGTTCAGTTCAGATTTCCTATGTATTAAAACAATTAAGCAGATTATACACACCTATTTGAGAAGAGCTGGTGTATAGGCGTGCGCGGCGTGGCTGGCTGTGGCGCATCTGTGTTAGCGTTACTGCTCGCTCCGCTCAGCTCGCCAAACAACCAGATGAGCACGGAGCTCAACTGCCGGCAGCATGACAGACCCTGCACAGAGAAGAAGCAAGTCTTTTGTAAGAAATGTATCGCGTTTAAAGGAAAAGGAGAGGAAAGGACTAGGGACTAAGGGTTAGTTTTCAAAAACAGCGAATTCAGCTAATAACCCAGAAAGACAGCCCGTGATATATCATCCAGTTTAACAACCTAGGCAATACAAATGTTCAATTCACTGACAGAGAATCCTAGCCTAAACCGCTAGATGTGCTACTGAACTGCTACTGCCAATCCTGTCGTTATTTTTATCCATATCTATATCAATACGCTATATAGCTTAACAGTTTTTTTATTTGAACGCGGTAATCTCTGGAACTACCAGTCGGATTTGGAACAATCTCTGTTTGTATTTGGTAGCCCAATTCGTGAGGAAGGTAATTTAACAAGACTATCTAGGCTATTTAACATCACGACACGACCCTTTGGAGCCGAGCAAAAAGATAAAAATCAGAAAGAACGCTAACCGAAAACAAAGTCACAACGCGGGCGATGCGGTGCGACGAAGAGGGTCGGGTCTGAAATTTCATGCTAGCTAGTAAACATGGTAACAGGCTATAATTAACAATCAAAGGTTAGTCACAAACAGGCATGCCCTGCTTTCTTATCATTCGGGTGGCTGGTGTTGAGAGTGTCGCCATATCAGCCGTGCAGTTCAACAGAAATCGAACTCTAATAACACGCTACACCAAACATACCAACTGGCAAACATTTCCGCAACTAATTAACAGTGTCTATAGCTACGTGTGTTTTGCAAAATGAGTATGTAAGGAATGCACGTAACAGGTGGCGTTCTGTAGTTTCTACCTTCCTATTATGTATGTGTATGTACTTACACCACTGACTACCAGCAGTATTGTTTCTCCTCCCTTTCATCATCTAATCATGCCATCTGATCTCTTCACCACCCTTGGTTAACTGGTAGATGCCTAAGGCGTTAAGTCCGCCTTTGTACCTTTTTTGTGTGCGAGAAGTTAAAATAAATAAATAATCCATCCATAGGTTATCTTTACAAGATGACTTTCAGCGATAAGACCCTCCATTGTGTCTCCCCTTATAAAAGTTCTACATTTATATCTAGTTTTTATAGTCTACCAGTGGCGAAGGCACCATATAACACGATTCCTACCGGCTTGCCTTCGGGGATTCGCATTGGTAACTCTATCACTATTAAAAATACAATAGTATGTAAATAGTGGCTACTATTGTCAATAAATATAGTTACACTACGGGTATTTAATTCACCATAACATTCAAACAACAAAAAAGGTTATTTATACCTTTGTATTACAACAAAAGAGAAATGTTCTAAATTAACCCGGCGCCAAAACGTCATAATCGGGAACTAAAAATTCATACAACAGCGATCCCGTAATGATCACCCGCACTTTAGGTCACGTGGCACCGCTTGATATTGTTACGTAGATCGTTAAGTCTAGAAGCATCATGCTAACTCCGTCTCAGAAAGGGGCAGTGTGACGTAAATCGAAAAGTCTAGAAACATCACGCTAATTCCATCTAAGGACGGGGCAGTGTTAGAAACTACTGGAAAAGACACGCTAACGCCATCTGTTATTGAGTAGCAAGTACTACACGAAATTGTACGTAGACGCTACTGCCATCTATTGTCGAATAGTGGCATTAAACAGTTCGATGGAAGTTACTAGAAGCTTCTACGCTGTGGCAGTGTCGAATGTTCGAGAATGTTCTGCTCGGGATATAAATAGCGGATTGTTGGGCCGACAAGGAGTTCGATTTCGGAAGCGAGCGAATACGATTCGAGTGATACAGTACAAGCTAAACAAGTGATTCCAAGTGACGTTTCTTGTAGTTGCGATATTTGTGTTTATTTAATTAAACTGTGTTGTGTGTTTTGGTAAATTGGTTTAAATTAATTTATCCCGAACCGCAGCGCGTAACATTTGGTGTCAGAAGTGGGATAAATTATGCCAGTTTTACCGAAGGAGGATACGGAAGGTATCCGTACCAGGAGTCAGCGCCAGCAGGAGGTGGATCAGAGGCGGTTTGAAGGAACTTCTAGACAGACACCTGGGGGTAATCAGCCGATGACGGAGCCAGTCTCCCAAGCATCTGGTGTTGCTACAGCATCACCAGCCATGGATCTTTCTGCGCTAATGGCGATGCTGCAGGAGCAGGCCCGCCGACAGGAAGAACAGGCCCGCCGACAGGAAGAACAGGCCCGCCGACAGGAAGAACAGGCCCGCCGCCTACAGGAACAGCTGCAGCAGGACAAAGAGGAGCAAGCTCGCCGGCAGGAAGAACAGGCCCGTCGACAGGAAGAACAGACCCGCCGCCTGCAAGAACAGCTTCAGCGTGATAAAGAGGAGCAGGTTCTCCTTTTGAAAGATCTACACTCGACATTTGGCAAGGACATCAAAGCCATGAAGGAGACTGTTCAGGTACATGAAAATCGTATCTCCGAGGCCGAAGTCCAGATCGCTGATATAAGAAAAGCGGTTGGAGTTCTGAAAGCTGGAGAACGGACTACGGCTTCGATAGTTGCTGCACCTTCCGTGCGCGGGTTTAAAGTGCCACCCTTTGACGGAACATCTTCCTGGTCGGCATACAAAATTCAATTTGAAGCTGTCATGGAAGCAAATGGGTGGACAACGGGCCAAGCCATGACCGCGCTTACGTTGGCCCTTCGTGACCAGGCTTTAACTGTGTTAGAGGCTCTCGGCAAAAATGTTACCTACGAGCAGCTCGTTGAGGCGTTAGAGGCCAGATATGGTGATGCGCACCTGGAACACGTTTTTCGTGCCCAGTTGAAGGATCGTGTGCAGCGCAGTGGTGAAAACCTACAGCAGTGGGCCCTGGAAATCGAAAAGCTGGTTCGAAAGGCGTACCAGACTGCGCCCGCACTCATCGAGGGTATACTAATTCAAACCTTCATAGATGGCATACGGGACTTGGAAGTAAGGGCTGCTGTGAGACTTGGGCACCATGAAACCCTCAAGGACGCCTTGGCCCATGCGTTGGAGGTGGAGGCAGTGAGGCATGATCATCGAGCCCATCGCATCAGAGAGGTTGTGGGATCACCTGTTCGTGACCGTTTGAGGTACAGCCCTAGGTGCTACACTTGTGGAGAAAAGGGCCACCTCCGGTCGAATTGCCCGAAGCGAAACACTGCCAGCGAATATCACACCCTGGTTAGAAGGGTGTCCGATAACACAGCGCAGCAGCAAGAGAAATTAGTAAGCGATAAGAGTGCGGGGCGAGTATTGGCTGCTGTTAATAGAGCCCCAAGGATTTCGATGTCACAGGCCAATGACGGCATATCCCATGGTAACGCGGACGCTTTATCAAGAAGACCTTCTCCTGAACAGTACAAACATTGTGTCAGACAGGAAGCTAAGGAAGTAGTTCCTGTTAGGGTGCTAAGATTGGACCTTCGTGACAAATGGAAGGAAACCCTACGGCATGCCCAGCAACGTGATACAGACATCAGGCCAATTTTCGAGTGGATTAAAGCTGATGCTCCCAAACCGAAATGGTGTGATGTTGCAGCGATGAGTACCACCACAAAAAATTATTGGGCACAGTGGGAGAGCTTGATGCTCCAGGATGGTGTCTTGTGCCGCAAAAAGGAAAATGGTCGAGGGGATAGCTGTCACTTGCAAATGGTCGTTCCGAAAGCAAAGGCACCAGATGTTCTACAGTACTACCACAGTGGTTGTTCAGGAGGACATAGGGGTGTAAAAAGGACTCTATTGAAGATCAGAGAACGGTTCTACTGGATCCACTATCGACAGGATGTTGAGGATTGGTGTCGCAAATGCACCAGTTGTGCGGCGGTAAAAGGATATGCGAACTGCGTCTAAAATTATTCATGTAGATGGATTGGCATGATACTACGGGAATAATGATGCTCGGGACGAGCATGTCTAAGGAGGGGGCAGTGTTACGTAGATCGTTAAGTCTAGAAGCATCATGCTAACTCCGTCTCAGAAAGGGGCAGTGTGACGTAAATCGAAAAGTCTAGAAACATCACGCTAATTCCATCTAAGGACGGGGCAGTGTTAGAAACTACTGGAAAAGACACGCTAACGCCATCTGTTATTGAGTAGCAAGTACTACACGAAATTGTACGTAGACGCTACTGCCATCTATTGTCGAATAGTGGCATTAAACAGTTCGATGGCAGTGTTACGTAGATCGTTAAGTCTAGAAGCATCATGCTAACTCCGTCTCAGAAAGGGGCAGTGTGACGTAAATCGAAAAGTCTAGAAACATCACGCTAATTCCATCTAAGGACGGGGCAGTGTTAGAAACTACTGGAAAAGACACGCTAACGCCATCTGTTATTGAGTAGCAAGTACTACACGAAATTGTACGTAGACGCTACTGCCATCTATTGTCGAATAGTGGCATTAAACAGTTCGATGGAAGTTACTAGAAGCTTCTACGCTGTGGCAGTGTCGAATGTTCGAGAATGTTCTGCTCGGGATATAAATAGCGGATTGTTGGGCCGACAAGGAGTTCGATTTCGGAAGCGAGCGAATACGATTCGAGTGATACAGTACAAGCTAAACAAGTGATTCCAAGTGACGTTTCTTGTAGTTGCGATATTTGTGTTTATTTAATTAAACTGTGTTGTGTGTTTTGGTAAATTGGTTTAAATTAATTTATCCCGAACCCCAGCTCGTAACAATATGTACGAGAGCAAGCCGCTGTACAACGGGTTATGACGGAGACAGGTATAGAAAAATGCGTCAGCGAGAACGAGATAGAGGAATATTGCATATTTTATTCGTTTTCATCTGTTCAATTTAATTGTATTTAATTCATTACATTCCTATATTAATTTTAGAATGATAGTAAGTATTCTTTATTGATGAGTCAGTAAGTTAAGGCCGACTTCGCTTCGGCTTCTCTTTTAGAAAAAACGCCTCGCCACTGTAGTCTACAACTACAATCTACATAAATAAACACGATGATAACTGTTATGTATAAATGTAACAGGTTGTTTGTGTACCCTAAATAATCAGAGTTCAGTAAACAGACCTATAAAGGGGTCTCCTAACATGTTGATTGTATACGTGCATGAAAACACGTTCTATCTGTGACTGTCAAGCAGTTAGTCAAACAGTTTCAATTAGTCGTGCACGTTACTTGATAACATTATCAATCAGACAACTAAGATTCTATGAGAGTTATTATTTAGAGTAAAGGTATTCCCTGGTATTGTGCTTTTCCAACAGAATGGCTTTGGCTAGAATGGTGCTAGAAGTGGCTATGATGGTGAGATCCTGGGTTCGATTTCGCATTACATTTTCTGTTAGGAAGCCTTAAAGTGGAAGTTTTATATTTATTTGTATGATAATGTAGAACGATAGTTATTCTGTTGACCATATACGAGTAAAACTAATGTTAAGAACAGTTTTATTTTTTCAATGAGTATATCATTCAAAGAGTTTGTTTTCGTAAAATTATATCTGGATTGCGACACGCGTAAGACTATAAGTATAGTAAATGCTTCGTCGGGTCTGTTACAGGTTTAGCAAAACTATTACGACAGTAAATTATTGTAATTTACTGTACATTTTTTCTTATTATAAGCCAGGAGACATTTGACACAATTATTTTGTAAATGCTTCCTGTCTTATATTACCTACCGACGATCATTTGGCAAGTAGTAGCAGGTAATGATTTCCGCCATGGCTTGTGTTTGTATTGCTTCAACGAATCGTATCGCCATGCAAAGAATGCCGTGTTATGTAAGTACGCTGTTAAAGCGCTTGTGCGTTTGATTGTAAAATGCATTAAGTCAATCGTCCACTGCTACTCAGGATATGCACGGAGATTTTTGTCACAGCTCCATGGTAGCTCACGGAATTCAAATATTGTTACGTTTACTGCTATTTCGACGGTCCCTACGGGAATGGAATGTTTTGACATGTCTTTATGTACGTAGGGACCGTCGATTTGTAAGTCAATGTCAAGCCTTATGTTAAACAAAATATGGTTCGCGACCGTAACAAATTAACAGGCTTTTATGTAAAGTCAACTATTTGTTACAGAAAAAAAACATTTTCATGAATTTTCCTACAGCTTTAAACTGACCTGTAAATAGCAAAAAAAGAAAGAAAATTTGAATTTTGCAAGCTACTGTGGAGCTTACACGGTTCTTTTTTTCAGCGACGCATTCTTGCGAAGCATGTGTCGCGGTAGAAGACCCCACTAAGCGATACTACGGAAACGTGCGTAGCTTAGTCGTGGGCTGCTGTGGAGAGCCGCCTTTATGCTGAGCGTTGACCGTTTTGCGCGGAAGTGACGCATAATTTCCCCATCTGTATTCTATTTTAATTTTTTTAGTATTTTATTTTTACTTTTGATGCGTCGAGTGTTGGTGCAAATAAAATAATTTGCTTTTTTCTTACACATCTGAAGGCCAATTCTCATAATTTAAAACGTTCTAAATCGAACCGCAGTCTCATCTCGGCGACAATCAAATATCAAAAACTTGCCAAAAATGTATGGAAACTCGAGGTATTTTGACAGATTGAGACTAAGATCAGACTGTGAATGATCATAAAATAACGAGAATTGCCGCTCAGAGAATGAATCATTTAGCTAATTTCTTAGAAAGTGTGTCATTGCATTTGTGTTTTATTCCGTTAAGGTCTTTGTACTGTGCAGGCAAAGCTTGCCTCTTAATCGAGTATAGGCAGGTATATGCCTAACGACCTCAGGGGTATGGACTATCAGCCCGCCGCCAAGATGCATACTGTGACGATTCGTGAAAAGAAGATTCGTATTAGTAGCTCCCTAATTATACACACTATGATATAGACTAATGTGCAGCTCGAGATGGTTAGGATCTTGCAGTGACACTCATAATACATGAGTAGCGGCGTGGATCGCGCCGCGCCCTGATAACAGAATGTTTCCGTCGAGGGTGCCGACCCGCCGATAACTGCTCACGACGTCACTCGACTCGCAATGCAACTACTTAGGCACGCTACTATCTTGGAAGACCTATCCCAACTTGATCTACATACTTAGTTATTTTTATTACATATCATTCTACAAAAATCCAATGAGTAAGTTGGTTGATTGGCAAAACCCAGTCGGTTCATCATTACTAATTAAATTGTTTGACTGTTTATTTGCATGATTACTACTAGGCTTGACTAGGGTTTGAGAAGTCTCGACAGTCTTAAAGTCTTAGAACACGAGTCAACCTACGATAAAAGTTCCGGGATGTCCCAGGTCCTAGAAACTTCTGAGAATAAAATTCAATGAGTCCAGTTTGGGCCACATACATGTATCGATAAAATAGTAGATTATTAACCAAGGGGATAAAGCATCGGTGGGTTCCTGTTCAGGATAAAGCGGGAGGATACGTCCGGGTGTTTCCATTGTGAGGATCGTCTAGAGGACACGGTGGAGCATACGATGGAAGTTTGCCCTGCCTGGGCGGAGCACCGCCGTGTCCTCGTGGAGGCGATCGGCGGTGGCGACCTCTCGCGTCCGGCCCTGGAGCGAGCCATGGTACGGAGCGAGAGGGAATGGGAAGCCGTCACCTCCTTCTGCGAAGCAGTAATGCTCGCGAAGGAGGAGGCGGGGCGCGTGAGGGAGTGGCAGTCTCTGCGCCCTCACGTCCCTAGCCGCCGCAGGAGGAGACGCCCCGGGCGTCGGGAGTCCATAGCGGACTCCCGGCCACCGTAGGCGCGAGCTTGCGGGTGGCGAGCAATGGGTAGCTCGCCGCCCGGTAAGGACCAAGCTCGGGTCGGCGGCGCGTAGTGTTCCACGCGCGCCTCAAAGACATGCCAGCAAAACTGAAGTGGTCTGCTAGGACCGATGCCTGCCGGGGTCGCGTTATTGTTCGAAAGAGATACCGTGACCCTGGCACATGGGCAACTGAAGGAACACGGATGGGTTTTAGTCAGTAAAAGTCTGACATGCCCTCCCGCTCCGCCCAGAGCGGGAGAAGTCATTTGATGATTTCCCATCCAAAAAAAAGGGGATAAAGCAGTGTCTTCTGTCGCGGGTGACGATTTAAATCGCGAGCGTAACGAAGGACTCGAGGTTTACTCCCGAGCGTAGCGAGGGTATTAAAAACTTAAATCACGAGCGAAGCGAGGGATTTAAGTTCACTCAAGACTAAGACAGCTTTATCACCTAGGAAAATACTCTACTTTTCGTACCATTTGCGAAAAAATTAACACAATAATAATATGAGATAAGCATTTATTAAAAATAATGACAATTAAAAGTAAAAATAAACGTAACGTTTACGTATTTGAAGAAAACAAAAACGCGGCAAATTCCTAGACTAACATTTTTTTTGTCGGAAAAGCAAAGGCATCAACCTCATACGGCCTCGTCGGTTTTCGTAATTTTATTTAATAATCATAACTGCATAATAAATGCGTATTCCTTTTTCAAAAAGATGTATAATGCTTTTCGTACCACTTGCTCAAAAAAGTGACATTCTATGCCACAAAAAGCTGTCATAACAATAGTCATTTTTAATCTGTTAAAAACAGGGAAAGAAAATTGTACTGAATTTCATTCATCCTCTAGGGGAAGAATGTGATTTAAATTTGGAATACTTACCGAAATTTATACTGAACTACATCTGTGTTTACACCATTGAGTTTGTATATAAAGCATTATACATACATCTTTTTGAAAAAGGAATACGCATTTATTATGCAGTTATGATTATTAAATAAAATTACGAAAACCGACGAGGCCGTATGAGCTTGATGCCTTTGCTTTTCCGACAAAAAAATATTAGTCTAGGAATTTGTCACGTTTTTGTTTTCTTCAAATACATAAACGTTAAGTTTATTTTAATAAATGCTTATCTCATATTATTATTATGTTAATTTTTTCGCAAATGGTACGAAAAGTAAAGTATTTTCCTCGGTTAATAATCTACTATTATATACAAACTCAATGGTGTAAACACAGATGTAGTTCAGTATAAATTTCGGTAAGTATTCCAAATTTAAATCACATTTTCCCCCTAAAGGATGAATGAAATTCAGTACAATTTTCTTTCCCTGTTTTTAAAAGATTAAAAATGACTATTGTTATGTTAGCTTTTTGTGGCTTAGAATGCCACTTTTTTGAGCAAGTGGTACGAAAAAGGAATTTATTTGTGATTTTTGTCATAATGCCACCGGACAAGGGAATACTCTCGTTCAAATAGATGTCGGTTTCATTGTATAACTTTCAGCACGTTTTTTTTGGTTGCTTCAAATATTTGTAACTGCTTTTTTAAAAGTTGCTCTGGATTTTCTTGTAAGAATTTGAGTACATTCTCTTCGATTTTTTTTTGCATGTTCTGTAAACTGTGGTGGCCAGTTTCTCGAGTCTCGATCCAAAAGTCTCCAGACTCGATATAACTCAATTTAGAGACGTCCCGGGGATCCAAACCCTAGTTAGTGCGCACTAGTATCGCCAGTGTTTTTATTTATTTTCGCAAGTATTGCCGTTCACATTGTATTTTTGCAGCAATTTCTATTAAAGCCACACCAGATAGTTACAACTTGTTTGCTATTATGATGTTAAGCATAGATAGGTACAGGGGCAAAAACAATTGCTCAGGAACAAAGGATCTTGCTTGTTAAGCTCTATTTACATCGAGACGATCGATCGATACGTTTACAATCCGATTACGAGCTCGTACATTAATCGATCTAAAAATAGATATACTTAGGCAACTTAGTTAACGCGTAGTTATGAAAAGACAAGAACATAGATAAAATTATTGTTAAAGCCGGCAGAAGAGAAGGCGGGGAAAACAGCATCATGCATGACTGGAAGATCTGTGAAATATCTGTGAAATATCTGTGAAATATCTGTGAAATATCTGTGAAGTATCTGTGAAATATCTGGGTACTTTTACACTTAGATAACATAATCAATCTAATAAAAATATTGGCTGTCGGTGCGGCACTGTTCAAAGCTAGCAAACTCCAGTGCATTTTTGTGTCAATTTGAAATAAATGCTTTGGCTTTGACTTTTGACTTTGCTATGTATTTTTTCCAACTCAGGCGCCTCCTTATTCTTTGTAATCGAATTTAAAATTGGAACAAGGATCCACAGTCCATGGACACAGCACATGAGCTTGATTCGACTAATACTTGCGAAATATATACGACTTCGATGAGATCACCGATATCTGAGTTTATAGAAGTGTTAGTAATTATTTAAACTAACCGACTGCAAAAAGGAGGAGGTTCTCAATTCGTCTGTATGTTTTTTTTTATATGCATGTTCCGCGATATGTCCAGCAATCGTGGATGGATTTGGAAAGTTCTTTTTTTAGTGTTTATATGGTCAAATATAAATTTTATTTACTTTGCTTGGATAGTTTTGGCGTAAGCCTCGATAATACGTTTTTAATCCACTTTACATGAAATTCTACTGTTTCCTGTCAATGTTACATACTTACAATACAAGTGGTATACCAATTGGTGTGAGGTAGGTACCTTAACTAATAAGGAAAGTTTTTATTTATGAAAGTTTTTATTTTCAGCGAGCTCGTTGAACTAAAGAGTACATTAACAGAACGGTTATCTTAGCATCAGCAATATTGGTGGCTTTTTGACAAATCTGCACAAATGTCATCTAGACAGGGTCAATTTGATACGCACAGAGTAGATAAGTATCGATGTTTTTATGAGTATTTTAACGTAAATTGATAGCGGGTCAATGGCCAAGGAAATATGATACCTATTTAAATTAGCACCTTTTGATACGAGTCTAATTTAAATAAAGTTAACTTCATTTCACCTGTACCGACTAACGCGTCCGCCAGGAGTGCCACAGTAATCAAAGCAGAATAGAATTAAATTACCCACGTAATAAAAACAATAAAATGCAGTGATAAATAATTACAATTATCTCAGGTCAACAATAAAGAACGGATGTCTCAACCTTGTCAATTGTGACTACATTCGTATGATTCATTACTTAGCTGTTAGAATTGGAGTGGGAGTTACCAATAAGTGCATTTTTAGGACTTCTTTGCTATTTAAATAGATATTTATCGAGTTTTCAACCAACCTCTAACTACAGGATTAGCTTATTTATCCCGCGGGAACATAGTACCGAGATAAAATGTACATGTGTTAATCCAGATTATAAAGTATAAGTGTGCTAAATTTCATCCAAATCCTTTCTGTAGTAAATTAAAAATAGAAAAAATCAAAAAATCAAAAGGAGTATGTGAGGATGGCAGCAGGCGGATCTGTAGTATCTGCCTAACCCTTTGGGAATAAAGCGTGAGTTTAAGTGTGTCTGTAAGAAATCTCGATATTTGTCAAGCCCTAAAAACAAAAACCGTGGGCAGAAGGGGCAGGTCACTGGTTCTTTTAACGGTTCCTCACCTCGACTCCTAGAGATTTGAGCAGCACGAGGCACCTCCAGGCCACGCCACCCAGCAGGTACTTCCTGAGGATCTGCTCCGAAGACTGCGTGTTGATGCGCGTGAATAGGCTCGTGGGACCCACTTTTAGCTCTTCGGACTTTTGTTCTGCGGCTGCAGATATTTAAAAGAGGCATAGTTAGTAAAAGAAGAGGCATGATTCGGATATTAGCAGTTAGCTTAGTTTTCATATTTGAAGTAATAAACCGTAGCCAACGTCGTAGTAGAGATAACACCATCTCCGCATAAATCCTAGTAAACAATCATGGGAAAAACTTACTCAATGTCCAATCAGCAAAATGTTTTTGCGTTGCGGAAATATATAAGCAAGAGTAAGTGATAGTAAGCTTTTTTGACACTCCAAAGTTTTCATTCGGCGGTGTCTGTCTTTGTTTTCCTTCTATGAATTTTATAGTAGGTACTAAAGTAATCCGTCATATACTTACACCCAGCATCATTGTGTGCCTCAATATTTGGCAGTGCATTATCAGGGAGCGGCGCATGCGTGTCGAGGCACGGTAGCGGGACGGAGTAGTGCGTGTTGATGGATGACGTCACGCGGTGGATACCGCACAGCAGCTCGCAACCCACCAGCGTCACCACACCACTCACTGGACTATCGTTCAACAAATAAGCAAGATATAATAACGAAATTGACACACTGAGAAAACTGAGAATCATAAAAGAGGTGAATTCAGCTTAAAGTATGATGAATTCACTCAAAGGACGGAGCATAGTGATTCACCAAAAAGAACGATGATAATACTATTGTTGATGATAACAGTATTTAAGATGATGTGTCACCATGGATTTAGTTTTAGTTACCTACTATTTTTCGATGCCTTCCTCATATATCCAGTTATATCCTATTAGTTTTCCTACAATTTTTCGGTGACTTCCTCACATATTCAGTTATGTCATACAATTTTTCCTACTATTTTTCGGTGCCTTCCTCATATATCCAGTTATATCCTATTATTTTTCCTACTATTTTTCGGTGACTTCCTCACATATTCAGTTATATCATACAATTTTTCCTACTATTTTTCGGTGCCTTCCTCATATATCCAGTTATATCCTATTATTTTTCCTACTATTTTTCGGTGACTTCCTCACATATTCAGTTATGTCATACAATTTTTCCTACTATTTTTCGGTGCCTTCCTCATATATCCAGTTATATCCTATTATTTTTCCTACTATTTTTCGGTAACCTCCTCGTATTTTAGGTTAGGTCCTCTTACTTTTCCTACTATTTCCTCATATCTCTGGTTATAGCCTATTATCTTACGGAGGTCGCCCTCAATAGGAGGATTGTGTTTTTTAATAAACCAATTAATATCTCTATAATACACCAGTGATTAGTTGTAGTTCTACTCATTCTCCATCAGTAGGACTACAACTAAATACTGGTGGATTACACAGAAATTGTTTGGATTATTAGAAATCACAATCCTCCTATAATTGAGGGCGCCACTGGACTTACATGATCCCCTTATTTTTAAGTATCCAATATTGGTTCTTTCCTTTTAAATATTATTAGGTGTGAGCTCAACATTAAAAAAAACTGAAGAACCCTAAACTTGAACCTTAAAAAAATGGAGAGTAAGTAAAAAAAATAGAAAAAAGTACCTTGGCAAGAATGGTAAGAAGGTGAAAAGGGATGTATGTATAAATTAAACAAAAAATTGAATGGTATTTTTATTTCCATAGTATGAATGAATAATTATTATATACTCTAAACATTTATATTCAGTATAAAAGAAGACTGTTTTGTTTAGAAACATCCTCGCCTTAATGATTACAGTATCTATTTGTCGGTCATTATAAAGAATCATTATATACATTATGTTCAATAATTCTAGTTTTTACAAATTAAAATAAAGGTTGAGACGATTAGAAATTTAATTTACAAAAAATAACAAACTTTACATTAATGTACCTATAACTAAAACATTTTTGCCCTTAAGGTGATTGCTTCAGGGTAGCCGTTTTTTGCAATTTGCAGGCCAGTGCTAGGTTGTATGTTAATTAAATGTTGCACGCGGGTGTAAGTACATAAGTTGTACTACATACGTCTTACACCCGCGTCTAACATTTCAATCAAAACCTAGCACTGGCCTGCAAATTGCAAAAAACGTAAGAAAATTTGAATTTCGCGGGCTACCCTGACGCTTTCACCTTAAAGCTGCATACAATAAATTGGTTAGGTATATTATTATAGTAAATATCTATTTTCAAGTAAAGTGCTACCATAAACACTCCGATGAGACTAATCTATCCCTCATACAAATACTTTACTTTAAAATCTATTACTAAAGGTGAACGCACACTTTTCAGAGCCGAAGGAGGCGAAAGAATCGAATTTTAGAATTACTTGTATGAAATCTTATGGAACCTCGCACACTTACCGAATCGGACGAATAAGGTCGTACGATTCGGTGCGGATAAGTGTGCGAAGTTACATTGGACTTCATTTAAGTAATTCTAAAATTTGATTCCTTCGCCTCCTTCGGCTCTGATAAGTGTGCGTTCACCTTAAACCAGCTATTGGTGCTGGCTCATACCATTACTTTATGCGGACACCGTTATCGGGCCGTCTTTATAGGATATCCTAAAGGGATATCCGATAAATACCGTAACTAAGGGTAGATTACTAGTTGAGCGCACTCTGCTATAAAAAAATAACTGCCCTTGGACTCTGCAGTGCCTCAAACTAGCAACGCCGCGTACGGTATAAGTACATAATTAATAATTATGTAAACGTTTCCAAAAAAAATTGATATTACTGGATTCAAAATAAAAACACCTTAAAAATGAGCAAACGAGTTAACTCGTTTGCGCATTTTCAAGGTATTATAGCAGCGACCGTAAGCCGTTAGAATACCTACAGAATTTTGAAATTTTTACTCTAGGTACCATCTACTTGTAATATATGACGTGTTACCTCGCATTAGAGTGAGCGTGTTAGGACACGGAGAAACGGCATTTTGGCAAGGAAAGCACAGATAATCATTACCACGTTTAACTTCATAAGAATTGTAATGAGAATTAAATTCAATAGTTTCAAACATACAGCAACGGAAAAAAACCTCTTCAGTATCTGTCACCAAAATTGCATCAATTTGGCCAAAAGTGGGTAAGAATTGTTCATCATCTATATCTACAGTAACAATAGAGTTCCGCTGCCATATAACACCAGCTATTGTAGCGGAAGTAACCGAATATTTGAGGACAACGCCAGTGCCGAGAGAAAACTTGACAGTGTCTCCTGAATTTAATGCAGATTTTTTTCCTAGTATTTTTGTTGTAGGTATTGTATTTTTCACAAACAAGTCATTGAGCATAAGTTGACATTTTATTGCTAGAGTCTTGCAAACATTGACTCGATTAAAAGATGATCTAGCCACTAACTTAGATACCCTGTGCTTGGCTTCAAAACGCATAGCCCACATGTTACGTACGGGGCCGAACTTCATTAGCATGGTAGGATAATGAGTCAGAAAATGAAACTTTGGCTGCAGGGGTGATTTTGTTAGCTCCGTGTACAATTGATTAAATTCTGCTATTATAACCCGGAGTTGAATATTGGTGTCACTGAAGACCCTATGACTTAATAACCTGTCGGTGATTTGCCGCAACATAATGTATAATTTCCATACTTTATTTTCTAAAGGAATGTAAAACCCGGCTATTAGGCTGAAGTATCTAATAAGGGTAAGCATTTCTGATGCTGAAGTTTTCAATTTTACTTTCGAACCTTGGACAACTAAACAATTACTTGGTTTTGAATTCCTATCTGGTCCATAATCAAATGAAATTATTCTTTGTTGCAATACTGAGATCTTTAAAAGACCTTCAGCAAGGAAGTGGTTTATGACAAAGGTCATTACATAACGAGCTACACCTTCTAATATATCATGCATTGGGTCTACTGCTACATTTTGAAATAAATCAAATCCTGTCACCTTAAGCCAACAGCATGATTCTTTAATGCCCGTGTTAGGTGTATCGTTTTCTTGCAATTGAGCGTGGTATGAAGTCATATTTCTAAGCAAGTTACTGTTTTCATATAGAGCAGTTTGCAAACCTTTCTTGTCAATGTTACAGATTCTGCAACACTTGTTAGCTGAAAAACTTTCAGTAAACCCGAGAATTGAATTCAGGCCTAAATTATCGCCAGTTATAGCAACAACCTTCAATTTTACGGTTCCTTTAAAAAACTTATTTTCTATAAAAATTCCTTTGTTTTGCAAGTAATTCAATTCCTCAATAACAGGGTCAAAAATAGCTTTGTTTCCATATTTAGTTTTGTCAGCAGAATGGCAAATAGCTAACAGCAAAATGTTATTCAACAATGAAAATAAATGTGGTGGGAGTGCTGGCAAGGAAACGTATACACCACCAAGCTTATGCACCCCAGCGTGGCTCCCCAAAGGATTTCCAATTTCAAAATCATCATAGTATACTACTAAAGGAAGAATAATGTCCGACGCCTGCGGTGTACACATTGCCAGCCATACAGATCCCTGCATTACATTTTCTAGACACATTGGCCTCATCGGATTTTCTTCACGGATTATTAAATTACCCCTTAGGTGGTTCAAATAATCCGTTACATCTTTCCAAATAGTGTCAATGGAAAAAAATTTCTTCAAAACCTGGCGAAGTTGAATTACTTGCATTGTACGTGGCTTGGTGTGTAATGTTAAAGTGTTACTCCTTTGTGAAATGTCAGGACAATAACCAACGATTACTTCATGTGGTGGTATAAAAGAACCTAATAAATTCAATTCTCGGAATCTCAAATATTCTGAACGAAACGGAAAAAAGATGCCCTTCAAAGCTGTGTTGAACTTATGAAGTCGTTTATTAATTTCGCTTCCAGACATGCTTTCCTCATCAGCTAGCACAGGGCCGAATACGGACATTAAAGACGGTGCGATATTGTCAAGAAGGGTTTGCAAATGACTAACCATAGCTTGTACAGACGATCGAGATACAGAGGGATTTACATAGAGCGTTGAAATAAATTTCAAAACTTCTTTATGAATAATACTATCAGCATTATCAAGGACTTCCGGTTCACTATCAGCTTCAATGTATATGTGCTCAGTTGCTACTTTGGTAGTCTCTGTTTCACACATAGGAACTACGCAAGCCTCGTTTGAGGTGGATGGCAAATAACGAGTGTTTACTTTATTCAAATGTTTTAAGTTAACATGTTTTCTAAATTGTCTAACGTCCGTGAAATACCGGTAGCATGCGTCTTCACCACATTTATAAACTCCAGTAATATCAATTTTTTCACATTCTTTCCTTATGTGGGTAATAAGTGAAGAAAACGTGGGAAAAGTCCTTTTACAACTGTGACACTTCATCTTAATTTAAATTGTGACTCCGAGAGTAACTAATATCTCCTTCACAGATTGTGACATACGATCGTACGATGTTTTGACTTTGTAAAAACCAATTTGGATAATAAGCCAAATGTTATAGCTTTCAGTAGGATATTTAGCCGCAGTAGCATGAAATATTTTAAAAGTCACATCAACAGCCTCAGTTAGTGTTGTGAACTTGTAAAACGTATTGTCACATACTGTGAAGGAGACACCTGACTGGCGGCACCAAATTATAAATGGTTGGAGGCTAATACCTAGGTTTTGAAGCTTTTGGCGACGCTCCTCAATTACCACTTGCACGTCTGCGTCATCATCCACGATGGTCACAAATCCATCCAATATCTCCGCTCGTGAAGCTTGCCAGTCTTTTCTAGATCGACGGGCAGGAGGAATATTAAAGAGACAGCCGAGTAGCAATATCGCTGCTATTAATTTTGTCTCCGGTTGTTCATCTGGAAAGAAAATAATAATAGTATATTTGACACAACACATCATCATTAACTGAGCAAATAGGGAAAAGTATCAGAACAAAATAAAATCTATCTATATAAGTAAAAATGAATTGCCGAAATGTGTGTCCGCCCGCCCGTTACTTCTGAACGACTGCACCATGTTAGATAATTTTTAAATTCTTTTTTGTCTATATATTTTATAACGGGTTCACCGACCCAGGGAGGTCGAGCACCTAGAACTATATAACAGAATCATTTCCTTACCGTCACAAATTGCCAATGTATCAGCTATTTTTCGACGAAGAAACGAGTCCTTTGTGGTGTTAAGCTTCTGCTGAGCAGCTTTTAGTATGTTTTCCGATGAAGCATCCAAGGCGTCGAGGCCCCCGGATTTATCAGGGAACAGTGCTTCGTAGTCATGAGTCAGGAGTCGCCATCCATCACTTGACTTCAGGATAGGATACTTATTGAAGTACTCCTGTAATGTCCCTTCCTCGTAGTACAAGTACCGGAGGCGAGCTCGCACCGTCTCCCGCCACAGGGCACTGACCTCCTGCCACGGACCAGCTGAAGGACTTGACAGCTGCTCTAATGCTGACGCTACGTCCTCCACTTCACCTGCACACAAAAATTAAAACGATTAATAATTAGTACAATGACAATAAAGGTTCTTAGATTCAGATATTTTGTAATTTGTAACGAAAATTTATACTAATTCAGATATTTTTCTCAATAATTTTGTTCTTGATAATTTAATTCAATCTGAAAACATAAAATTTCTTGAAAAGGAGTTACCTTCTTTAAGTCCGGTCAGGTCGATTCCAGCGAGTGGAGGGGTGTCTAGCCTAGGACTGGACTTGGAGCGAGAACGTGACTTGGGCTTTTCAATAAGGCCCAACGAAACTAAATGCTGCCGTCGAGCCCTTCTGGCGGTGACTAACCAGCCAGAGATATTGCGCTTAGCCTGGTAAGCATCAGCCGGCAGGTACGGCGCGTAGTATAGGGGTGGTGACTCCTCTTTAAATAATCTGCCAATGTCGTAGGATAGAGCAAGCAGCTGCGAATCTGTCAGAAGTACCGGGTTTTCGGCCGTAATGAGCTTCTCCATAAGCAGCTTGCATAAACGCCCACGCACGTTTGAGGGTAAGGTGCCCGTTTTCTGCCCAATTGCTATTATTTGTTTTCCCTCGACTGATGAATTCAGTATGGTATTCACCTGAAACACAAATAGTATAAGTATGGCATTACAAACTAAATATGCAAGGTAAAAGTAAAAAAAAAAATGTCACTAAAATGTTGAAAATACAGGTTCAATACCTACCTTCCATTCAGTATAATGATCAGTTGGAGTCGGTGCCAGTCTAGGCATCATGCATTTAGTTGTTAGTTATAGCTGTCACCAACTCCAAATATATTACTGATCTTTGTGACATATAGTATAGCTCCTAAACGGCCGTCCGTACACACATACAGGACAGGACAGGTACAGACGTTAAACTTATCTGTTTACGCCGGGGGTTAACAATATTGAATGTCAATTTAAATTCCTTATCAAAAGTACAGGATAATAGGCAATAACTTACTAAATTGCTCCCGGTGGACTCTTGTCTAACTGCTTCACCCACTGACGACGACGAGTCCAGTGGTATCACCAGTATGTCACCATCCTAAAATAATATTTACTTTGAGACAATGTTATAATAGTACATGTAACAAAAAGGTGTGATAATATGAGTATGTACGGTCAATTAACCTCAATAATCGTTGAAATAATCACTAAATGTGTCCGAGTGCGACCGTTAACTAACAGGCTATAGCTAGCCCTAGCCGGAGATAACTCAAGGGAAGTGTTATATTTTTTTACTAGTAATCGGTTCAGCATTGCAGGTGTGAACGGTCCTGCCCTCGTCCCTTGATCCGGCCCTGATAAAAACTAATCGATCAAGATCAGGACTGATCCTGGTCTCAAAGAATGTCTATACCAAATTTTGCATCGGTTCAGTGTCTTAGGTATGAAAATGTGAAAAGGTCCTGCCCCAGCCGACAGATAGACAGACAAACTTACTTTCGCATTTATAATATTAGTATGGATGTAATTACAAATTAATACATATTGCTCTTGAACCAAAAAACAGTAAGTACGAGTACTTTTCTACAATTTTGCAGAACTTACCAAATTTTCCTGGTTAAGTCCTGCTTCGCAGTCTTGGTTGAGGATTGAGCTTTGCAGTCCTTCACACGGTGGCAGAGGCTCTAAGTTACAAGGTAGACTAGTTAACAAGTCATTCCTCAGGACCTCTTCAAAGAGTGATGAATTGTAGGAGTTATCCTGAAATTTAACAAGAAATTTAAAAAGGTAATAATAATGTACTTAGTTGGTAAACTAACAAGACTGATGAAAAGTTATGATTTTATTCCACTTTTTAAATAAATACTGCACCGGTTAAATTGTTAGGTATCTTAAGAAGACTTTAAAATAATAAAAGTTAATAAGTAGGTACCTACCTACCTACATGCAAGTAGGAGAATGTGCATTTAAGCGACGCAGGGCATGTGTAAGCAAAAAGTTTAAAACAAAATTTACTTTTTTGAAATACAATTTAACATGAAAACAAACCATATCTTTTGGTTGGTCAACCGTTTGTCGTAAAAACGATGTCGAAGGGATCCATAGGTAAGGTTATGTTAGAACTGTGACCTTGAAATTGGTCGCGAAATTTTTTTAAGTATATTTTCATAGTGCCTCTAAGACGACACTCTGACCCTATTCTTGCTAGAAATTAGAATGTGTGAATGTAATGTGTGAGCTCATGCTAGCAACTTACTAGGTAGGTTTGTCAACTTACTTTCAAAACGATCGATGTAGCGTTCCAAATTCCACTTCTTAAAAAGATCACGCGTAGCCATATCCATTTTTGCACTGATCAAACACGTTCACTGGCACTAATGGAATTGTTATTGCTATTAATTAAACGAGTCGTGAGTCGTGACTTGACTTGAAATACAAATGGCCGACCGAAATGGCGTCACCTTGGCAATGGCATTTATAATAATGCCGTCACCTTAAATTTGTAGGACATCATTCAAATGCTACTCATAAATGGGTCTCTGTAATAATAATTTAGTAGGATACACATAAAATAATATGACTATATTATTGAACTTTGATGCTTACTCTAAAAATATGAGATTATTTAATCGTATTATCATAGGATTCACATAAAATAATATGACTGTAATATTAAAAAATGATGCTTACTTTAAAAATATAAGTTTAAAGCATTATAATTTAATATAGTACATTAGGGGGAGGTCATCGTATTTTTAGAGATACTTCTTCATATTAAACTATGAAATCTATTTATATTACGGTGACTGTCATTGTGTTTTTTAATTAGAATCTTATTTATAATTATCATACTAATTTATGGGACAGTGGACCATTTTCTATTACATTGTGTTATTATTTGAAGAAGACAATGTTATTTCATAATTACAAATTTTTACGATGACAAGTATCATAATATTGCATTATTTACCCAAAAAATTCGATTCCATCTTAACACATTTCAGTTCTAGCGTAATATTTACTTATTATCAACATATTATAAGACAACGCATCTATTTTAAACCAACGTCACGATATTTTAAGATTATGCCAAAATGACATTTTTCTCAGTGCACTTTAAAAAAGAACCAAACCTCAACCTGAGGGACTAAGGCTGACCCCACATTAGGCGTGCGCGATCCTCGGGCGTGTGAGTAGCGCGAGCGCCGCGCGCACGTCCCGAGCGCGCTGCGTGAGCGTCGCGTTTAGCTGCCGCGGCGCGCACGCGGCGCTCGAGTCGCGTTCTTACCCCTTCGCCCGCTACTGTTTCGGTCAGTCACATGGTAGGCAGTGTTGTGTTGACACACGTTAAAAATAGAGTCACCGAGTGAAATTAATATCGAAAGCTTTATCCTAGAAATACAGAATCGTCCTGCGATATGGGACATGACTACAAAGGAGTATAGTGATCGTATTGCAAAAAAAAGGTGTGGGAAGAAATCAGCACTTTATTTATAAAAGACTAGCTTCTGCCCGCGACTTCTTCTGCGTAAATGTCGTTTATCGCGGATGCAGACAAAGTCACGGAATAAAAAGTAGCCTGTGTCCTTTCTCAGGCTCTAAACTATCTGAGTACCAAATTTCATTTAAATCGGTTCAGTAGTTTTAGCAGGAAAGTGAGACAGGCAGACAGACAGAGTTACTTAGCATTTATAATATTAGTGTGGATAGTGTGGATTTTGAAACCAATATTGTCCAAATTGTGACTGACTTGACTGAAGGGGGTGAAACGCCAAGGCGAGCGCCGCGTGCGCGCCGCGTGCGCGCTCGCTGCACACACGTCACACGGTGGCCACACGCGACGCTCACGCAGCGCGCGCTGCGCTTGCGCTACTCACACGCCCGAGGATCGCGCATAGGGCTTGCAATCCGGATATCCGGATATCCGCATCATCCGGATATCCGCCGATTTTAAACTCCGGATTTTACTTGGATCACCATCCGGAGTTTTTGGATTTTACGGATAGTTGGTTTTATTTTTTAAATATTAAATAAAAAGCTGCCAACTGTGGAGTACATAACTGTTATTACGTTATTTATTAGAGATGGGCCAACTATGACTTTGGCTGCCTAGCCGACTAGTCGGCTGCAAAATAGCTGACTAGTCAGCCAAGCCGATCATTGATTTCGGTTGAGTTCGGTTGACATCAGGTATGTTCAAACCTACTTCTTGCCAATTGTTTGCTATAGACTTTCTTCCTTTTGAAAATCCTGCAAATGAATCTGTGAGACTGACGATTGTTAAAATTATTTCTACATTTTTTGATGCACAACAGCCATAACTTCAACGGACAATACACCAGATACAGAAGGTTGTTCTTCTTCAACTGTAAGCGTAATAATTAAAACGCAAATACGAGAAGAAATAATCCAGTATATGAGTCAGCCATCTTCTGCGCAGCGACCGACTTCTTCAACTTCAACAAATGGTTTAGACACCACAATTCGAGTAGAGATGGCGCTATTTGATGAGAATGGTCAGAGAAGCAGGAATTTAAAAGGGTTTACAATCTACTTTTATCAATACCACCGACGAGCGTTGAAGCAGAAAGAGTGTTCTCTGCTACAGGATATTTATGTAACCACAAGCTTCTGCCCGCGACTTCGTCCGCGTTAAATTTCTTGTTCCCCCGACCCTTCCCGTCACGTCGAATCGCCTACCCGTGCGATTTTCCCCGTTTTTGCAACATTTTTTATTACTGCTCCGCTCCTCTTGGTTGTAGCGTGATGTTATATAGCCTATAGCCTGCCTCAATAAATAGACTACCCAACACAAAAATAATTTTTCAATTCGGACCAGTAGTTCCTGAGATTAGCGCGTTCAATCAAACAAACAAACTCTTCAGCTTTATAATATTAGTATAGATTTAAGAACTTCCATGAAAGAAAATTCGTTAAGCCTTTTTAAGATCGTATTACCAGAATTTGTCTAAAAATAATTTAAGAATTACGTAATATCGTAAAAGGGTTATTTGATTATTTAGAGATATTTTGTTCATTTTTGTTTTATTATATTTGATTTACTATTGTTTAACAATTGAGCTGATTTACCAGGGAAAGTGATATTATTATTTAATTATTATGTTTTAAATAGGTTGATTTGATTGAGATGTTGTAATCTATACTATAATCTATATATACAAAAGAAAGTCGTGTTAGTTACACTATTTATAACTCAAGAACGGCTGAACCGATTTGGCTTAAAATTTGTGGGGAGGTAGCTTAAAACTAGGAGACGGACATAGGATACTTTTTATCCCATTGGACCGCGTTCCCGAGTGACGTGACGTAAAACGTCAAAGAGAATACAAGTCACTATAAAACGTGGTATGACAAAAACGTTGCCTTCAAAGTACCAGGTGGTCATAACTTGGTATGAGCTTATCAAATAGCAGTGTCAGCCAGAAACGTTTTATGCCTTCGAAGTACCAGGTGGTCATAACTTTCTGCCAGGGTTGCGAGATTTGTTCGAAAGAGTTACCGTGGCCCTGGTTTAGCCAACTGAAGGAACACGGGTGGGTTTTCTATACTAATATTATAAAGAGGAAAGATTTGATTGTTTGTTTGTATTGAACAGGCTCCGAAACTACTGGTCCGAATGGAAATAAATCTTTTTGGGTTGAGTAGCCTATTTATTGAGGGGCCTATATAACATAACGCTACAATCAAAAGGAGCGGAGTAGCTACGAAAAATGGACGAAAGCTGGCAGGCAATTCAGTGCGACGGGAAGGGTCACGAAAGCAAAAATTTGACGCGGACGAAGTCGCGGGCAGAAGCTAGTATAATATTATAAAGCTGAAGAGTTGGTTTGTTTGTTTGATTGAACGCGCTAATCTCAGGAACTACTGGTCCGAATTGAAAAAATATTTTTGTGTTGAGTAGTTTATGTATCGAGGAAGGCTATAAGCTATATAACATCACGCTGCAACCAAGAGGAGCGGAGCAGTAATGAAAAATCTTGCAAAAACGGGGAAAATCGCACGGGTAGGCGATTCGACGCGACGGGAAGGGTGGTGGAACAAGAAATTTAACGCGGACGAAGTCGCGAGCAGAAGCTAGTTTGTGATAAATGTAAGATCTCATTTTTAATTAGAATTGTTTTTAGTATGAGAAGAACAGTTACAAATTATTTGTGCGGTATCGGTGTTTTATTGTTTAATTTTAGAAAGTGAACTATTTTTTTAAATGTGATTGTTACTTGAAATATTGGTATAGTTTATTATTTCTTTGTCTTTTTGCTTGAGAGACTGATTAAAACGTGTTACAAAAGTTAATCAGTTTTATTTATATAAAAAATAACCGTATTATCCGCATTATCCGGATACTCCGGATAGTAAAGTATTAATATCCGTATTATCCGGATAGTAAAAATGAACGGATATTGCAAGCCCTAATCGCGCACGCTTAATGTGGGGGAGGCCTAAATTATTGGCAATTGCTTTCAAAGCGTTTGCAATGACTTTTAACCGGGTTGACCTATGCTTTTCGGTAGCATATGTCAATCCAATAGATTTTTTTAATTTTCTGCTATCGTTATCGCTGGTAGAATGTCGGATTTTCTAAAGAAAGAAAGAAACAAAGAATAACATTTATAAAACTTAAAAGGAAGGAACAATAACGTTTACAAACGTAAAAAAAAGCAAAAATAACGTTTGTAAGCGTTAAAAGAAAGAAAGAGAAATGTTTTTTTTCTTTAATTTTCATGAACTGTGTCCTAATCATGCAAAATACTATACAACCAAGTCAAAGTCATGTTTTAGCAACAATAGTATGTTTCACGGTGCGCCAAAAAAGTTAATTTCAGCTTTAACGTTAGACATATGCTGTGACCCTCTGGTTTGTTTTCCATAGTTGCCGCAGCACACCGTATGGCATCCGAGTTTTATTTCGAATAATAGCAAACAACATTAATATGATATTAATGCTATCATTAGATCAATGATATAGATAATGAACTTGTATCGTGGGAATTAAATTCCAAAAACGAAGCAGACGGTGTGGCACAGTGTTATCACTTCCTCACCAGAACTTAATTAACTCCTTGGGGTTAGCGCCGTCGTTGACGCGGATCAGGAACTCGGCCAGGAACAGATCCAACCAGGTCGATTTCTGCAAAAACATTTTTTAATGTGAACGGAATAAGGATAACATTTTCGTTTCTATAGATTATGTGGCATTATGCAATTTGGTCCACGTGCTATCATAAGACCATCATAGCACTGGGTGCGACTTGCGTTTTTTGGTTTATTGTTCAAGGCCTTTTTTGGTTGATCGTCACCAAGTGTAAATTCTAGTTTGCAGGCAGCAGGAGTTCGGACATTTCCACGTTTATAAAAATAAACAGGTTATGACGATACTCTAGCTGAAGAGAGTCTTGTTTCTTCGTATGGTACGCTAGATATATACGCCAGTTTTAATACAAAGCCGGTCTACTCGTAACTCAAATTTTTGTGGTCGAAGCGCCTCGGATTCTGCTAAACCGCAAAATAAAATAGCGTGATGTTGTGTGCAATAGATCATTTGAGTGTGCCAGTTTAGCGTGACCGCGACTCAATTGGATAATAGCTCGGCCGCTTTCGTATTTCTTGGTCTATGAGCATGTGCTACAATTGCATTAACTCGAATTACGTATTTGCGGGTTTATCGATCAAAATATACCAATGTTGGTTGTAAACCTAATTAGTATTTAATTTATTTGCCTATGGAAGGAATAGAGCTATAGAGGGGATGGATAATTCTAGACATATTGGCGATGATCATTGGACCAATTTTCTTGAATCTTCTTTTATGCGTTTTCTAGGGTTCATCAAAATTGCGCTCAACGTTACCTATGCAGACCTGTTGTTATCTATGTGTTATTCTGAATAGTGTTGAGATAAAATTAAAAAGCTGTTCGAAGAAAACTGTTTACGACCCCTGTTCTGCCATGTGGGTCACTGCGATATAAGTTACCAAGGGCATAGATTAGCCTCAGCGGTATAGGTTTAATGGCCGTTTACATGAGCAAGTTTTGTGGCATTTCCACAAATAGTCTTCTTAGACGAATGACAGGCAGAATGAAAATATCGAGGTCCGTCTACCAATGGATTCATTTGCATAACTTAATCTTCGTCTTCTTAGCGTGTCGAAACAATCTAGATATAGTCAGCCCGGAATTTAGCTACGAGCTTAGCACTTTCAGAAGCGTCCAAGATGACTCCTGAGGAAGCCAACTGTGTTTTTAAGGCGTACCTAAGTGCTAGCATAAACCTACTTCTTTATATCTGATCATTAAGACCTTACCTCATAAGTGCCAGTCTCCGCTTTGAAGAAGTGATCCCAGTATATTTTGAGAGTATCGATGTCTTCCTCCGCCGCCATTCGCGCTGTTTTCCGACCTATGACACGGTGGTAAGGATCAATTACTCTATCAATCTATGACGACTGATCGAAACCATACATAAGTACATTAGCTCGTACGATCATATTACGCGCATTACAAATACAAATATATATAATATATAAATATATCTTCAACCGGTCTTTTAGGCGGGAAAAGCCTAGCCTCTGAAACCATGATTACTGGTTCCTTTTCCCGCTATTTTTAAAAGCCGCAATAATTGATGGAGGGAGGGGAGTGATAATAAGGGTTTCTAAACTGTTATGTAAAGTTGCTCAATTATGACAACTTATTAAATCTTTCATCACCCCTATAGGTAGGTAGTTTAGGTTAATACTATGTCTATGTAGTAGTAGGCTATAGGCTACTCTCCAGCCAGCTTGGAAATTAGGATTGATTATAGGTAATATTATTACTGAAGGTATCGATCTCATCTTCGTTTTAGTTTTATAACTACTGAAACTTTGTTTGATCCTTGAGTAAAAGTGTGTAAATGCCTATGGATTAACAGTCTGAATTTTTCCATTTCTTATCTAATAGTGAGCTACCCTACCTAGTACCTACCAGCTTTTTAACACTTCTACTCAATTATTGCCCCTTAGGACACACGAAATAGTCATATCGAATCCTTTCACTGCAAATCCAAGAATCAGAACTGTCCCAACACTGTACCTATGTCCACATTCGCGTACAATACGTATGTACATAGCGTCCGTCGAGTATTGACTGACGACTGACTACAGAAGCCTTATCAGTGCGGTCACTATTTATTGGAGACGAGAAGAATTGATAACAGCTACTGTTGGCGCACGGTATAACTATCTGTCGCGAGATTCACTTGTAGTTCAACCATGTACCTACAAGTAATTATGTTAAACAAATGTTACGAATCTAATCAGAACTGATAGGTTTGGTAAAAAGCTTCTGTTTGATACGACGTGTTGATAGTTCACTGACTGACTTAAGATAGTGGCTCCAATTGTACGGTTTTGTAATAGTTGTGTTTGCATTTGTATGTGACACCGTTTTCATTGAAGTAGGTATGTGTTTTTATATGTAGGAAGGGACGCTATAGATATTAATCAGGAGTAATTTTAACCCAAGATAACGTGGCTCTTTTGGTATGCTAAACAGAACATAAAAATTTCGAAGGAACTTGAAATTAACTTCTTAAGAATTTAAAGCACCTTGTATACTATACATACTAGATTCTAGATGCCTATTGAGTATAGTTTAGTAATGAATATAATTCATTGGATATAATCGGTTGCAGTAGTGCAACACAAGGTCACAACAGATTTTCCTACTTCTCTATACCTATCTATAAATGGGTGTATGTGATTTCTACCTTAATATGAGACCAAGTAACATTTGAGAAGGAGTAAACTGATTTATTGAAGTAACTTCACTGAGACCATAAGCAATGTAGTTATTTACACAGTATGCTGTACAATCATTCCAAATACAAGTGAGTATTGTCCAATACCAAACTTATCATCATGATATCAGCCAGCCGTCCTCATTGTTTATTTTAAAATACAAACAAATACTTTGGGATGCAGTCACCTTACTGCAAAACTTTCTCAATGTTAGACAATTCACTTGGAACTGTTTATCAACTAGGCTACGCTATGCTAGAGGGATCAAACGAGATGCTAGGGAGATTTTTGCACCACTTCTTCCCTTCTCAAGCACTAGAAAGTAGTGAAGGGCAGGCGTTTTGGTGGTCTGTCTTCGGTAGTTTTGATGACCAAATTGTGTTGATTCTCAGCCTAATTGGAATAAATGACTTTTGATGGTGATTTTAAATTAGGTTTCTAAAGTATCTCAATAATAGTAGGCACATTGAATAGTGAATGGAATAATTAGATAAAACACCACATTACACAATTGTTATCTGTGTAATAATAGATTCATTAACAATCTAATTGCCCTGAAGTGCGGATTTGTATTACAATGAAATAAAATAAAACAGACTGATAACAGCAGCGGGAAAGTTTTCATTGTGGCAAAAATTAATTTATAAGTGTTATGTTTAGTTGTGATTTTTTTTTTTTGTTGCTTTATAGTAGCAATAGCAACTGTTCAAAATCTTGATTGGGATCTGGGATTGTACCATACAAACTTACTTACTAAACTTAAGTACTTACAGTACTTATCAAACAATGCAACGAAAAATTATCTGAATGCTACACAAAATAATTCTTATTTTGTTTCAAATAAAACCAAAACTAGTTATAAATTAATAGGAGTGTCCCAATTATTTACAGGTTACTGTCCCACTGCCATTTTATTGGTGATTAAGATTTACTGCTTTGAGAACTTAAGGCATTTGTTTTGTGCATGAAGTATAAATATTAAAACAACATTATTTTAGTTAAAATAGTGTAAATAGTCCTATTAATTGATTTATACTGCCTCATTGGTCTAATTGCAAGCACTACTGCTGAGCTTGAAGTCCTGGGTCCAATTCCCAGGTCGGACAAAGTGTTATTTTAGGTTTTTCTATGACAAATGACAAATTTCTCGGTAGCAGCCGGGAGTCTGGATTTATGCCAGGTTGATATCAATAGGCTCACCTCTTATTATATGGGAACAAACAGGCAAAATGTGCTCATACTATAGGTACATTTCTGCCAAACCCTTCAGGGAAACAAGGTGTGATGTTATGTAAGTACATTTATAAATACTTTAATATACTTTGTTTTGATTTTAATCATCTAATTCTAGATACTAAATTAGACCTTAGGAAATTAATGCCGTCTTTCAAACATTTTCCATGAAAACAATTATCAAAACAGTCAAGGATAAGAAAGTTTACTCATTCTCAACTAGTATTTGTCAACTCATTATAAGATTGTTACAAATTATTATAATATGCTTGTAGAATTAGGCAAATGTAAATAAACTGTGAAGTATTGACTTTAAGAAGTACTTTTACAAATTATTTGTACACCTTTTAGAGCAATATTTACATATTTCACTTGATTACTTGGCTTGCATAAATTATAGTGATATACTCCAATTATTTGCATAATCTTAACTATTATATTTTTTATTAAATTCAGTTAAGGAATTGTTATTTTGGTAAGAAGATCTCCAATGAGATTCTAATAATTAAAACAAACCAGTCCTTCATGAGCAAACACTGTTATAAGCTCTAATTAAACATAAAAAAAAACATGGGAATAGATAAACAGAGCCATAAAATACACAGGTACAGAATAACAAAGTCATAAATGAATGAACACTCACATGAAACACCTGCTCAAGATCACGAATCTGCTTACAGATTGATTACAAAAAGCTGGCGAATATCAAATTAAAGTTATTATTTATTCTAAAAGTTCATTCATTGCTAGTAACTTCGAAAGAATAATATTTGCGGGTCAAACAGCCTCGCACTCGGGTAGAACTTTTTGACAACTTTGACAGTGTAGTGATGTTCTCATCAGCTGATAACTAAATTGAAACGATGACGTTTACTAAAACTAACATTTCTGTAAATGTAAAATGATAAATTGCATCATCGGTTTCCTATCCATTTAAAATATAGATATGAGTGCAATCATTTTTCACTGATCTTCCTATTCATAAAAGTTCCAGTTTTCCGAGGGTCATAATTTCCATGTGGGTAATACCTAACTTTCTTAACTTCACTCATTATCGCAAGCTTGACAGCTGTCATTCTGTGTCTGTCATTGAAAACTTCATAAAACGCGAGAAACTGGCGAGAAAACGAGTGATTTGATTCGTGTTTAGAATAGGAAGTGTGTTGTACACAAATCTTGAGCCTTGGTTATAAAACACGTCGTTCCATCATGTGGGACCAGATCATAGAGTATTTGAAAGATCCACTATTAGTGATTAAAGTGCAAAATTTTTTCGGTGTTACTTACAAAAGTAATGAAAGCACGCAACAAAATGAATCATCTGAAGTGGTACATTCAGACAGAGTGGAGCGTCTGAACGAGGAGTCTGATATCAAGCAGCACAAGAGGATTCCTAGTAATATATCGAGTAGTTCTCAGTCATCGTACGACACAGATAGTTCTGGGGACAGCGGCGGGAAGGACGCGTCTGAGTGCAGTATAAACAACAAGTTCTGGTACTATCTATTCGTGCTGGGCACGGAGCTGGGTGATGAGATCTTCTACGCGACGTTTATTCCCTTCTGGTTCTGGAACATTGATGGAGCTGTCGGCCGCAGGGTGGTGCTGGTCTGGACTGTAGTCATGTATATTGGTGAGTACAGCACTTAGTATTTCTAACTAAACTGGTGTTTGATAATCCCTGTATAAGTCAATATGAACAAAAATAAAAACAACTGAGACATACCTACCCAGCCAGTTCTCCAGTAAACTTCTTTTGTTTATTTTAAAAATAATAAAATAGTACTTATCAAGCAATTTTGTAGAACTTATTCATTTTGAATTGGCCCTTGCCAGTCTGTAGTACTTTCTTTGGTTGGTAAATATTAAATACTTAATGTAAACAATAAAAATATTCCACACACTTATCAGAGATAAAGTATATTTGTATTAGACCACGTAAGTACACGGTTATTATTAGTTTTAATTGAATGCTGTCACAGGAGTAAGTAATCAATGGAAGCAATCAAGTAGCAGACAGCTGCCTAATCAAAATCATAGCATCATAAATTTATGAATAATGGTAAACATTGCATTATTTATTGTCCCTTCTGTAGAAGACTGTGAAACCTGATCCTTCTCAATGAATAACGCCACATTATGATGGAATGTTTGATAATATCAGTGAGCAAACACTTGACAGCCACAACACATAGTATATAAGCATCCGCTTATGGACAGCCTTATCTGAACAGGAGCTTCAATTCTATTCACATATATATATCATCATTGAGGTAGGCTACATTAAATGTTTGCAGGGCTAACTTGGTCAGATATCACATAAGACAAGGTTTGAATAGGAAAATGAGAGGCCTTGGCCCAGCAATGTGACATCAAATAGTAACAAAAATAAAAAAGTTCTTCAGTTAGATAAAATTATTTATTTACACACTCAGAGGAATTAGTGAGTTTCAGCAGTGCAGTTGCATTATTAAATATTTTTATAATGTTGGATCCAGTTGGTGCAATAATCCATTCAAAATCAAAATCAAAAGTCATTTATTCAAACTAGGCTGAGAGTCAGCACTTTTTGAACGTCAAAGTTACAAAAGACAGTCCCCCCAAAACGCCCACCCTTCGACACTTCCTAGTGCTGTAGCTGGGAAGAAGAAGTGGCGGAACAAACTCCTCAGCAGCACAGCTGTCTGTTAAGTTAGAAGAACTTGATTCTATACAATATTGTGTAAGTAATTAATATTATAAAACAAAACATACATTATTTGCCATATGTCAGCTAGCACACGCCAATATACCAACAAACAAAAAATTGAATACTAAAGTCAAGCTGAAATAATAAAACAAAAACGTAAACAAAACTTAAAAACTAAATAAAGCCTCCAGGCATAAAGGACGTGCCCGCTTACATGTTCAACGATGCAAAATGATCCATATACATACATTGATGCATATAGCTAAGTTGAAGTTACAAGTTACAATAGTTAAACTAGCATTGGATGTTATACCTGTACTATATATCTTTTAGGTTGCAAAGTATGCTGATTTAAATTTTTAAAAGTATATATATCTGTGTTAAGATTAACTTGCTATCATAACATCCATTTCTGCATATATTAATACATATTCTGTTATACTGAGAAAATAGAATGATAAAAATAATAATGAAAGTAGTGAGTGTACTACGTGAGCTCGACAAATGGATGTGCGAATAACACTTGTGCGACAAATCTGTACTGCGACTCACCATAGTTCGAATGCACGCTTGTGCAACACACTGAATCTAGTCGTTTCTAGCACTCGCCGGCCGCTGCCGCGGCACCGCTCGCTTCGTTCGCTCGGCTCGTGCGTAGGAGGTCACAGTTTTAACCTAACCTAACCTAGTGTACTATGTGAGCTCGAGTGTGTCGCACAAGCGTGCATTCGAACTATGGTGAGTCGCAGTACAGTTTTGTCATACGAGTGTTATTCGCACATTCATTTGTCGAGCTCACTTAGTACACCCGAAAGTACTACTTACTGTATTGCAGTAATTTATTTATTTATTTATTCAAGCATCTATTCTACTAATATTATAAATGTAAAAGTTTGTATGTTTTTACTTAATAAAGCAAAAGCGGCTGAATGGATTTGGATGAAATTTGGCACACAGACTATAATCTGTATTGACACATTTTATCCCAGTAATATGTTTATTTAATACTTAAATATTTTATTGTGTCCCTAATGGTTATTACCTATCCTACATTTACAATGTGAATGAAACAGCCCCAGTAAGTAATTTATAGTACTTGTGTTGGGATTGTAACCTAATTGGTGATAATTTCCAACCTCCATGCGGGCGAAGCCGCTGGCAAAAGCTAGTACAATATTAAACATACACACAATTGCTGCAGGCTATTTTTACAAGAACATATTTAAACAAGTAAATAATGTAATGGATTTATTTTTTACCTAACTTTTCCTGAATAAAAGATTAGATTACTTTAAAGTATTCCCTTGTAGATAACTGTTGATATTTTTTCTGTACACACTGTTCACAAAACGACCTTCGTATGATTTAGTATCATGGCATTGACATTCTTGTCTATTGAATGACTCACTATTGTATTTTTAGAACATTAAAACTGATAGATTGGCTACAGATATAAATCAGAAACATTGTTAGAATTATCAATTGCCTATGCAGCATCTTCATGCAGTCTAGTAACAAAGAAATAGATACAATTTTTGTGGATGGAATCATAGAAACATAAACTCATGCTTCTTGCCATAGTGGTATGCAAAAACAATAGAATGCTACCTGGTATGATGATTAGTGGAAAAAGCAAATTAATGTTCTGTAGAGGGTAGGTATGTGTAAGAAAGAGTTTATAGTTACGAAATATGGGCAGAATAGCTAGTCTGATGTAAACGATTTTTTTTTATTAACCTGTGGGCTGCCTTAGCGCTTCTTATATTTTTTGCAATATACAAGTCAGTGTCAGGTTGTATATATTCATTAAAATATGAATCGCGACATTCGCGGCCGTAAAAAATATGTCTTTGCATATAATCATCAATATGTTAGTTCATCATTAAATGACCTTAGGATTTATTTTGTCCAGCATACAGCATGATATTGACCTGTAAAAAACGTATAAACATTAATATTTCTGATGCTTCTCTCTTAAATGTTTTTACTTACAACTTTAGCCTTATGAGTAAACCTTTTAAATTCTGCTATCTTGTCATTATCACTGATTCATTCAGATTTAAGACAAGGAATGTGTGAATAAATGACACCCAAATCATACTATGAGTAGTCATACTTTTTCCTTACATAAAATTATATATCATGATTGATGCAGATGACTCGTGTTGATGATAAAATGTAAATATACAATGTTCTTATAATTTGCTTCAAGTGATTAAGCATCAAAAAAATAATAGCTTATCTGTCTCACAGTTAGCGATAGCATATTTTCAGAGCTAAGGTTGGAATCTCATATTATAATATTGAATATGATGAACATTTTGCTAGTTACTGCAGCAGAAATCATATCGGTAATCGCTGATTTCTCTGTCAACTTATCTGAGATTGAAACACAATCATTTCTCATTTCAGTATTACATAGAAAATCCGTGACTACAATCCGTTTTAAACAAGCATTAAAAAATTAAAACAAGCATTTGTTTCAGAACAATTTAACAGAATATCTTAACCAGTCAATTACCGTAATTACAGACACAATTAAAAAAACGATTGTGTCTATACCAAATGTGGTATCTCAGGGACTTAGAGGTTAATATTACATAACACGAGTAAGTAAGTAGGCAAATATGTAAATACATAAACACGTGGCGGCTCTTGGGGAAGGTTGTATGTTCAGCTGTGGACTTCTTTGGACTGAAATGATGATGACGACGATGCTCACTTAAAACTACAAAATGATAGCAGCATTCTGCAGTAATACAAGGTACCTATAAAGTGATTGGGTACAAATGCTTACATATACTATTTACAAAATAATCACGCCTGTATTCCTGGTAGTGATATAATCGAGGTGTATTAGTACACTTATATTTGGCTAGTTATGTTTATGTTCTATGTAATAGAGGGTGAGCCTATTGTCATAAACTGGACATTATTGCGTTGTCTGAGAATGTCTGAAAGGAGGGATCCATTAAAACCTAGCATGAGTTGGGGATCGAACCCACTACGCAGGGGCTGATCTTTATAAGGGCTTTTTGGGCTGGAGCCCAGGGCCCCGTAGATATGAAGGGCCCCCCAGCCCTCTTTGAAGACAATGGACGATATGGTGAATAAAAAAATAATTAAAAAATAATCCTATCATAGTCTAGCCTGGATTTGGTGTATTTTCTGGCAAACGCAGTTTTTCGCAGTCAAACTGGCTTCATACATCAATTTGTCGACGTTTTTTGCTTTGTGGTCACATACACAGACGTTTTAATTACAAAACAAATTAAACAGATTTTTGCCAAATGGTGATTAGTTATAAATGAAGCTGGCTTCCAAGTTGTATTAGCCCAGAGCCCCAAAAACTCACGGTCCCCCCTGCCACTACGCTATGTAGTCGTATTTGCAGTGACTAAATCACTGTCTGTGCAATACCTTACTGCATAGTGAAACCAGGTGCTTTCTGATTCCAGGTCAAGGCTTCAAAGACATAATTCGCTGGCCTCGTCCGGGCTACCCGGTCAAGAAGCTGCAAACGAAATGGGCGGTGGAGTACGGGATGCCGTCGACTCACGCCATGGTGGGCGTGTCCATACCATTTTCTGTTCTGCTGTACACCATGGACAGGTACCAGTACCCCATTCCCTGGGGAGTGATCATCGCCGTCTCGTGGTGCACGCTTATCTGCGTCAGCAGGATCTATCTGGGGATGCATAGTGTGTTGGTAAGATTTTATTATTACTTTCTTCGTCGCTTATTAAATGTTGGGCTTTGTACTGTCAAATAAGTGTTGTGTGCTCAAATCTTAACATTTTGTTCTTGTATGACAAGTCAAATAATTAAGATAATTATTTCAATAATAGTTGTAAAGGGTCCCCCCGGAAGATACCCTGGCCCTGGTACATGGGCAACTGAAGGACCACGGGTGGGTTTTAGTCAGTAAAAGGTTGACACGCACTCCCGCTCCGCCCAAGAGCGGGAGACGTCATTTGATGATTTCCCACCCACAAAAAAGGGTCCCTGAAACGATCAATTGCAACTGTCAATATTTTCGTTATTGATAGTATATTGATGCATTCAAAACTTTTGTATTAAAGTGCATCAGTGAGGTAAGTTATTCAATTTGAATTGCTTACGCGTGGATTGGCTCGATCTTTATGTAGTATGTTTTTCTTCCGGAGTAGGTAATCTTATACCTTAGTCATGTGTTCAGCCTACACGCATAAATATGGTAATCCACACAACAACCTGCAATATGATGCATTGCAGGGTTTTCCTTGATTGAGGAAGGTTTAAGATTACTGTTTAAAGAAAAGGAAAGCTCGTGAGTACTTGCGACAAATGCGGCTTGTCCTACCAATATTATAAATGCGAAAGTTTGTGAGGATGGATGTATGTGTATGTTTGTTACCCTTTCACGAAAAAACTACTGGACGGATTTGGATGAAACTTTACAGTAAGTAATATAGGTTATTCATCAGAATAACACATAGGCTACAATTTATAACGATTTTATGTAATTTTGGTCATAATATAACGATACGTGTCAATTAAGTCGAAAAAAAATCTTCCATCTGAGAGCTATCTTGGCGTGCGCTGTCTAAACCAATGGAGTTACATAAAGATGATGTACCGCAGGATTGTTTGTCTTAAGGCGCATAGGTTTCTCGTTAACCTTGAGCATATGGGCGGAGCTAAGCTCAATACTCCCGCACACACGTAACGAGCGGCGGCGGCGCGCTACACTAAAAAGATTACCAAAGAATATGCAAAGGCGGACGAAGTTCGGTATTTATGCCTACGACTCTGGAAGGTATGGTGGTCTAAGGCTGATATTTTTATATATAGACGCAAATATTTTTATGTTTCTAATGGACATATTTTTTTAAACATGTAGGTACTTATGTGATTGATTAAAGTAAGATAAGAAAATATATGATTAAAGTAAGATAAGAAAATATATTTACTTTGCTCGAACATATGACTATGTAATAACAGCCGCACGGATCGATCGACCACGTTAAGCTACGCCTGCCGCGGTCGGTTCGTGGATGGGTGACTATCTGTAGTACATACTTAGTTAACTCTCGACGGAATGATTATAAATCAAGTTTTTTATTAACATATTTTATACTAGCTTTTGCCAGCGGCTTCGCCCGCGTGGAGGTCGAAAAATATCCCGCGGGTATCGTCACTGCTCAGCTCCTATGTGTCTTAGCGTTATGTTATATAGCCTATAACCTGCCCAGTATGGACTACAATCTAACTAAGTTCGGTTAAAATCCCTTCAGTAGTTTTTCACCCATGCGTGCACATACAGACAGACAGACAGACAGACAGACATAAAATTTACTGATTGCATTTTTGGCATCAGTATCGATCACCATTCATCCTCCAATATTCATTTTGAATGTATATTCAATGTACAGAATTGACCTCTCTACAGTTTTATTATAAGTATATAAATATATAGATAAGTGCCTATGGTTATGAGAATAAAAAAATATTTTATTCTAAAGAAAATGTTGCTGTGTGTGAATCACTTCTAAAGTTTTCAAGAACCGAACATGGTAAATTTTGAAAAAGTTTGATAGATAGGCATATTTCACACATTTGTACTTACAACATAATGGCTAGTGCTATCATTAAGATAAGAGCGCTTCTGCTTTCAATAAGTTGGCAGGGACATCGACGCACAAACTATCGAATATTTCCAGTCGCCCCCGCGGGGATTGCCACTGGAGGCAAATGGGAATAAAAATTCCAGTCGCCACCGGTGGTGACTGGGAACTCATTGCCCCCACTTCAGTTTCGCTGTACATTGCTTATTCCATCGTAGAGAATAAAAGGCAACTTATCCTAAACCTGCCTCTTATCTACACTAATATTATAAAGACGAAACATTTGTAATTTTGTTTGTTTGTTTGTAATGGATAAACTCAAAAACTACTGGACCGATTTTAAAAATTCTTTCAATGGTGAAAGATTTTTTTTTTGTTGACTCGCAGATAATGTAGCTTTCTAATGGTAGAAAGCTACATTATCTGCGAGTAACGTAGGCTATATATTTTTTTATTAATGTCTTCGAAGTACTAGGTTGTCACAACTTGGTAGGAGCTCACCTAACATGGGTGTGTGGTAGCTAGAAAACGCTTTATGTCTTCGAAATACCAGGTTGTCATAACTTGGTAAGAGCTCACCTAACATGGGTGTGTGGTAGCTAGAAAACGCTTTATGTCTTGGAAGTACTAGGTTGTCATAACTTGGTAGGAGCTCACCTAACATGGGTGTGTGGTAGCTAGAAAACGCTTTATGTCTTCGAAGTACCAGGTTGTCATAACTTGGTAAGAGCTCACCTAACATGGGTGTGTGGTAGCTAGAAAACGCTTTATGTCTTCGAAGTACCAGGCTGGCATAACTTGGTAGGAGCTCACCTAACATGGGTGTGTGGTAGCTAGAAAACGCTTTATGTCTTGGAAGTACTAGGTTGGCATAATTTTCAGCCTTGTTTATAATACGTATTTATTAAAAAAATATTATTATGTATCACTTTTTTAATTTAATTACTGTCTTTAAGAGTCTGATTATCTGTGATACAATATATCAGTTCAAAGGTTTAATTTTAACAAGTTTATTCATATCGAAATAAAAAAAAAAATCAATGCATTTTGTCTTTTTTTAGAGATAAAGGCAGGCTTAGGATAAGTTGCCTCATCCTTTTATTCTCTACGATGGAGAAAGCAATGTACAGCGAAAGTAATAATATATAATAACAATAATAATATTCCACAACTATCACACAACGCCATCTAGTCCCAAGCTAAGCAGAGCTTGTGTTATGGGTACTAGACAACTGATAAACATACTTATATATTTCTAAATACATACATATTATAGATAAATTACACCCAGACACAGAACAAATGATCGTGCTCATCACACAAACATTTGTCCTGGGTGGGAATCGAACCCACGACCTCCGGCATAGCAGTCAGGGTCACTAACCACTAGACCAACAGGCCTGTCAAAAAGTGAAGTGGGGGCAATGAGTTCCCAGTCACCACCGGTGGCGACTGGGAATTTTTATTCCCATTTGCCTCCGGTGGCAATCCCCGCGGGGGCGACTGGGAATATTCGCAAACTATGACCGAAAGAGTGGATATATTTTATTTTGGATTTATTTGACTTTCCCAATAAGCGCGAATATTCTATTTGAGTGTACAATAATATTTTTGGGAACGCAATATGAGATATTTGTAAAAAGATTCTTTTAAATACAAGCCATTTCCAATTTTTGTAGATTTTAATTTTCTTTCGTATTTTTGATTGCAGTTCCTGATGTTTTTTGCATTGGTATATTATCATTTACAAAAATAAAAAATTGTGTACGCACGATTGGAGTTTACTCCTTACGAGCGATTATAAATTATATAGTTTAATAAACATAACATAACATAACCCATAACGTAACGTAACGGAGAAAGTTCGATTTTACTACCCATTAATTTTCATACCCGGGCCTTATAATCGATATATGTATATGAAAATCGATTTATAACGAGTAAACTCCAAAAAAAAATGTTTAAATATATTGTAAATTGTAAGAATGTAAATCCAAATATTCGAAAACTGTCAATGAGTGTGCAAACAAAAAATATATTACAGTAAAGAAAAATTGACTGGAAATTATAATAGACAAGATTTATAATAAAAATCTACAGATTATCCCGAATTAATTCCTAAGGAAGTTTCACTTGCATGTACTAATTATTTACATATGTTTACATAAAACTATATACATACGTACAACTGAAACTTCCGTAGTAATTATGTCCCACAAAGATTTTCACTTAAAAAAAAATGGTCACCCATCCAAATGCTGACCTTGAGAAGTGCAGTTTAACCTAGCGATCCTGCGACAAAAGGCAAAACAAAAACTAAATGGTCACCCATCCGAAGGCTGTCCTTGAGAAGTGCAGCTTAACCTAGCAAACCAACTACAAGGTACGAAAAAACTAAATTTTCACCCATCTAAAGGTTCACTTTGGGGACTGTAGCTTAACCTAACGAATCTGCGACACAAGGAAAAACAAAAACTACATGGTCACCCATCCAAAGGCTGACCTTGCGAAGTGCACCTTAACCTAGCGAACCTGCGACAAAACGCCACACATGAACTAAATGGTCACCCATCAAAGGCTAACCTTGAGAAGTGTAGCTTAACCTAGCAAACCTGCGACACAAGGCAAAACAAAAACTACATGGTCACCCATCCAAAGGCTGACCTTGCGAAGTGCAGCTTTACCTAGCGAACCTGCGACATAACGCCACTCATAAACTAAATGGTCACCCATCCAAAGGCTGACTTTGAGAGGTGTAGCTTAACCTAGCAAACCTGCGACACAAGGCAAAACAAAAACTAAATGTCACCCATCCAAGGGCTGACCTTGAGAAGTGTAGCTGAACTTAACGAAACTAAGACACAAGGCAAAACAAAAAACTTTTTCCGCCTCTCTCACTCTGATAGAGTAAATGGTAATTAGAAAAAGACAAGGAGTTTAACAGATTTGTTAGTTCGACGAGCTAACTCTTATGCCAAAACTATACGTGCCCCATAAAAAATAAATACGCATCAAATAGTCAACAATAAATAAAGCGCCTACGCGCGCAATCGAATGAAGCTATCTGGAGCGAGCTAGTCTATGAACGCATAGTAACGCACACTAATACATAAAGTTCATAAATATTTGCACTAACACATACGTATGTGCATAGTCGGTCGATAGCCGGAGCGGAGCAGCGAGCGACACAGCCCTCCCGTCTGAATGCTAATGCACGACTGCAGACTGCGCCCGCGCAAAGCCCCTATACCCTTGACAGCTTAAAGTGGGGGTATTTCTTTGCAAAATTTTGATTAATTTACAATATTTTATTGTGGAATCCTAGTACCTATGACCGTTTATTTTTCTATGTAAAAATATTTTCAAATAACGAAGCTGTTTAGAAGGAGTAGGAAATATAAGCCAAAAAATTAGGTTTTCGTAAATATTTTTTTACAACAAAGGTTTTAACCCTACGAAAAAAGTACTCTGGACAAAATTATGTACATGAATCTATAGCAAAAATATTTTTTTTTCAAATTTTCAAACCAAGCCGTTAATGAGAAGATTGGTTCAGAAAGTGACCGTTTTACGGCACTAAACCGAACCAAGGCCCTTAAGTAGATCTAAATAAAAGTCCGCTACAGCATATATCTACCTTTTATGTGCAAGCCAGTTCGACCAAAATTGTGAACCATAAATTTAATTAAATTTGGTACTATTTTACAATGCACATATCCTACTAATATTATAAATGCGAAAGTTTGTGAGGATGGATGTATGTGTATGTTTGTTACCCTTTCACGAAAACACCTCTGGACGGATTTGGATGAAACTTTACAGTAATATAGGTTATTCATCAGAATAACACATATAGTTTATAACCTGGATTAACACATAGGCTACTTTTTATCCGGTAGGACGTTCCCGAGGGATATTTTCCGACCTCCACGCGGGCGAAGCCGCTGGCAAAAGCTAGTTTAATAATAAAGTAAACTACACACGTTTAGTGGGTCAACTTTTCAATATAAAATAAAACATCTCGACTTGATAATTTTTATATCTCGGTTGGATTCTAATTTTAACTCATGTTATCGAACGTAGATCTAAGCCAGACACAATAGGGATTGTATCTATGATTGCAGCATACGAGTGGGTTACAATCGTGGTAACAATGTCAAATGGTTGACGTGTATTAATGGGCCTTTTACCAGGCCGCAGTAGGTCGGTGTTCACAAATTATGCCCCAGTTAAGAAGACCGAAAAGCGGGCTACCACTCAGACTTAATCTACGATTAATTGGGTTGCGGAGGCCAAAGAGCAGTCGTACCGTTCAAAAAAAATGTTTTATCCGACAGCTGGTTGGAATGTTATTTGACCCCATTTTTACTTCCGAACAAGTTAAGACAGCGTATACTTTATTTTTATATACATATTTTCCTACGTCACACAATATATATCTCACATTCCAACGCTTGCCGTGTTGTTTATATGTGCTAAACAATTAGCCAACAAAAGAATTTTTGTTATTATTGTCGCTGTTAAAGGAATTTAATTGAAAACAAAACATAGGGATCTAGATAAACATTATATCGTTAGCAAATATTTGCACTAGTAATAACATTAATAAGGAAGAAAACAAAGGAATACGTTAGAATGGAATGAACGCCAACCATCGCGTGACCGCATTTCCTCTTAACAAATACCTACATTGGTACTTTATTCCTTTGAACTTTCGGTCCTGGGTTCACTTCCCAGGTCAGTTACTGTGTTATTGAGTTTTATGACTTACAAGGAGACCGCCAAGATTGTCCGCCTTCGATTTCAATGATTTTTATATATGTTGTTATGTTTGAGTGAGTAATTACCCAAAAGGAATTCACGCAACGCTCAATAGTTTCACAGTTGCTTATACCGAGCAACTTAAGGGGCACACCTAGTGTCACGGCCTAAAAAAAAGGTGATTTTTGGGATTTTTTATTAAAAAAACTACTTTATTAATTCTTTCAAAATTTTAAGAGTATAATTTATACATGTTTTAAGATATTGTTAGCAACATGGGCCTCGCCCGCGCGGACAGCCCTGTGACGTCACGCAGAGCTGACCACGCTGTGCGCCCGCGACCCGGCAGTCTACCTCCCTTCTCTATGAGTGACGAACGTGCCATGTGATTTGTAATACATAGCTCTAATTAAACGTGTTGAGTTCAGTATAAAGACTGTTTCATTACTAACACAGCGGTGGGATACTATATCCATAAACAGTTTCCGAAGTGTATTGTGAAAGTGACACTTAGAAAACTTAAAGTGAGAGTGATAAGTTGACACAGTAGCACGAACAACTTGCGAAAAAGTATTCGTATCGTTAACGTAAGCATTTTATATGGAAACATGAACAGCGCCTCTGGTGTGCGTAATTTGAACTAATTTTGTGAGCACGAAATAGTCAAGTAAGTGTCGTATCGTATTCGTAACGTAACCTTGAGCCGTTTGTATGAAGATAGCTAGCACGAAGGCATAAAATGACGTATCGTATCGTCATTCTCGAAGGCTGGCTTGCGAGTTTCTCGAAAGTTTATTCACTGTAAATTTGCCAGTGAGAAAACTTTCGTCGGAGTTTATTGGAAGCATATAATGATAATTTAAGTGATTGTGTTACTAAATGTTGTTAGAAAATGCTTAGATTAACAAGAAGCACCCCTCGACATAGTACATTGTACTATTATCTTGCGGGGCGATTGATTGTTGAAAGTAGAAATGTATGAAGAGAAACAAGGTGAGTGATTAATTTCTCCAGCCTATAATAATTTTAACATTAAAAGGACTGTGTATTACAATTTCTATTCTAATAAAATGTTGCCTTCTATAATATATAAGCACATACCTCATCAAAGTTTATTTCAATTTAATCCAAATTTGATTACAAATTAACAAGTTTATAGCCTACTATTTTTGAATGACTCGAGTATACAAATAAACTGTAGCTTTTTATCCTTAACGAAAAAATAATCCAAATATCCCAGTAAAACACTGACAATCAACATATGTTTACAATAAAATCTTAAATGGAATTTAAGTACTTACTTTTCTATAAATTCTACCATAATGGTGTATTGCGGGTGGCTAGTTCTCATTTTGGAAACGTTTTATTGGCTTTATTGCTACGAGAGTTAAGTTTTAGAACTTTTAGATGTAAAGAAATACAAGTACACTTCCAAACAAAGTTGACCTTGAATGAGCATCGCGTCAAAAAATTCCAAGTGTTACGCGTCGTTCGTTTAGGAACACAGTCTCACTAAACATAAAGTTTTAATAATAAATTAAATAATTATACCGTTAATCTTAACTGAATAATAACTTTTACTGCAGTTTCTTCGTATTGCATCAAAATTTGAATAGTTTTAAAGTTTAAAAGGCCCTGAAAACACTAAAAACTAAATACGTATATAGTTTTTGAACGAAACGTTCAATCAATTTTACGATCTTTCGTTCAATTTTGTACATCCTTACTTACATTAGCATGACGTCACTCACGTAATCGCATCGAGGTCTCGATACTAATACGAAAGAGCTTCGTGCTTCCTACTTTAGTTGTATTCCGTTATCGTGTCGACAACTCGATACGTTTACTATACGAAACCTACAAATGTTCGTGCTAGAGGTACAGACACTTATTGATAATGTCGCGATCATCCCGTAGTCGTGAAAGGTCCGAGTCGGAGACGTCGAGTTACACTCCTCAAAGAAAACTACGGCGTAAGAGATCCAGAACACAGTGCCCCTAGCACGAACAACTTGCGAAAAAGTATTCGTATCGTTAACGTAAGCATTTTATATATGGAAACATGAACAGCGCCTCTGGTGTGCGTAATTTGAACTAATTTTGTGAGCACGAAATAGTCAAGTAAGTGTCGTATCGTATTCGTAACGTAACCTTGAGCCGTTTGTATGAAGATAGCTAGCACGAAGGCATAAAATGACGTATCGTATCGTCATTCTCGAAGGCTGGCTTGCGAGTTTCTCGAAAGTTTATTCACTGTAAATTTGTCAGTGAGAAAACTTTCGTCGGAGTTTATTGGAAGCATATAATGATAATTTAAGTGATTGTGTTACTAAATGTTGTTAGAAAATGCTTAGATTAACAAGAAGCACCCCTCGACATAGTACATTGTACTATTATCTTGCGGGGCGATTGATTGTTGAAAGTAGAAATGTATGAAGAGAAACAAGGTGAGTGATTGATTTCTCCAAGCCTATAATAATTTTAACATTTAAAGGACTGTGTATTACAATTTCTATTCTAATAAAATGTTGCCTTCCATTAATTAAGCACATACCTCATCAAAGTTTATTTCAATTTAATCCAAATTTGATTACAAATTAACAATTTTATAGCCTACTATTTTTGAATGACTCGAGTATACAAATAAACTGTAGCTTTTTATCCTTAACGAAAAAATAATCCACATATCCCAGTAAAACACTGACAATCAACTGATATGTTTACAATAAAATCTTAAATGGAATTTAAGTACTTACTTTTCTATAAATCTACCATAATGGTGTATTGCGGGTGGCTAGTTCTCATTTTGGAAACGTTTTATTGGCTTTATTGCTACGAGAGTTAAGTTTTAGAACTTTTAGATGTAAAGAAATACAAGTACACTTCCAAACAAAGTTGACCTTGAACGAGCATCGCGTCAAAAAATTCCAAATGTTACGCGTCGTTCGTTTAGGAACACAGTCTCACTAAACATAAAGTTTTAATAATAAATTAAATAATTATACCGTTAATCTTAACTGAATAATAACTTTTACTGCAGTTTCTTCGTATTGCATCAAAATTAAAATAGTTTTAAAGTTTTAAAGGCCCTGAAATCACTAAAAACTAAATACCTACGTATATAGTTTTTGAACGAAACGTTCAATCAATTTTACGATCTTTCGTTCAATTTTGTACGTACTACAAATGTTCGTGCTAGAGGTACCCTCTAGCACGAACATTTGTAGGTTTCGTATAGTAAACGTATCGAGTTGTCGACACGATAACGGAATACAACTAAAGTAGGAAGCACGAAGCTCTTTCGTATTAGTATCGAGACCTCGATGCGATTACGTGAGTGACGTCATGCTAATGTAAGTAAGGATGTACAAAATTGAACGAAAGATCGTAAAATTGATTGAACGTTTCGTTCAAAAACTATATACGTATTTAGTTTTTAGTGTTTTCAGGGCCTTTTAAACTTGAAAACTATTCAAATTTTGATGCAATACGAAGAAACTGCAGTAAAAGTTATTATTCAGTTAAGATTAACGGTATAATTATTTAATTTATTATTAAAACTTTATGTTTAGTGAGACTGTGTTCCTAAACGAACGACGCGTAACACTTGGAATTTTTTGACGCGATGCTCATTCAAGGTCAACTTTGTTTGGAAGTGTACTTGTATTTCTTTACATCTAAAAGTTCTAAAACTTAACTCTCGTAGCAATAAAGCCAATAAAACGTTTCCAAAATGAGAACTAGCCACCCGCAATACACCATTATGGTAGAATTTATAGAAAAGTAAGTACTCAAATTCCATTTAAGATTTTATTGTAAACATATCTGTTGATTGTCAGTGTTTTACTGGGATATTTGGATTATTTTTTCGTTAAGGATAAAAAGCTACAGTTTATTTGTATACTCGAGTCATTCAAAAATAATAGGCTATAAAATTGTTAATTTGTAATCAAATTTGGATTAAATTGAAATAAACTTTGATGAGGTATGTGCTTAATTATTGGAAGGCAACATTTTATTAGAATAGAAATTGTAATACACAGTCCTTTAAATGTTAAAATTATTATAGGCTTGGAGAAATTAATCACTCACCTTGTTTCTCTTCATACATTTCTACTTTCAACAGTCAATCGCCCCGCAAGATAATAGTACAATGTACTATGTCGAGGGGTGCTTCTTGTTAATCTAAGCATTTTCTAACAACATTTAGTAACACAATCACTTAAATTATCATTATATGCTTCCAATAAACTCCGACGAAAGTTTTCTCACTGGCACAGTGAATAAACTTTCGAGAAACTCGCAAGCCAGCCTTCGAGAATGACGATACGATACGTCATTTTATGCCTTCGTGCTAGCTATCTTCATACAAACGGCTCAAGGTTACGTTACGAATACGATACGACACTTACTTGACTATTTCGTGCTCACAAAATTAGTTCAAATTACGCACACCAGAGGCGCTGTTCATGTTTCCATATAAAATGCTTACGTTAACGATACGAATACTTTTTCGCAAGTTGTTCGTGCTAGGGGCAGGGCTCTGTTGTTTCGATCCCAGCAAGGAGGGAAGGTATGTGAAAGAGTGGATCCAACAGGTCGAGGACATTGCGATTGCTTGCGACTGGAGTGAACGAAGAAAATTATATAGCGCAACCCAGGCTCTGGAAGGCGAAGGTAGGGCATGGTACAATCTTTGGCTACCCGAAAAGCGATCTTGGAAGCAATTCCAAAAAGATCTACTTCTATCATACCCTAGGGAAGCTAATCTCTTTAGCGCCATAGAGGATGTTGTAAATTTTAAAAGCAATCAGGCGAAATCATTGGTACTTTATGCAGGTCGAATGTCTGCCAAGATCAAACGTCTTGGCGTAAAATTGACCGAACGTCAGCAAATGGATTTAATGCTTGGTGGTATAATCGATAAGAATATTAGTATTGTACTGAGGTTGCGAAACAATGCAAGACATGGTAACTCAAATGTCACGAAGGTCAATGGGCGAAACACGTAATCGTGCCCGCCTCGATATCGCTTCACCATCAACCAAGAGTTGGAATAATAAAAACAAATCTCGTTCATCGCACCGCCCCGACGAAATAAAGGGCTCTTGTTTCAAGTGTGGGAAGCCAGGCCATCGACGGTTTGAATGTAAGTCAAAAGTAAGCAAGTCGAGCGAGGTCGTCAAAACTAGAGGCGATAAGGCCGGGGCCCCTAATTCTAATAACATTAACAAAGGGTCGGTTCAATGTAAACATTGTCACCGCTATGGGCATACAATAGAGAACTGTTTCAAGAAATAAAAACCCGTCAACTTATGCTTCGATAAACTGATACACATGTCCACTACATGCTACATAAACAATAATCCCATTCGAGCAGTTATTGATACTGGAAGTGCAGCAATTCTAATAAGACAGAACGTTGCGCAAAAGCTTGGTTTACACTCAAATCCCACTACAGCTTTGATGAGCGGAATTAAAGGAAGTATTGTGGTGGCTATTGGACAGACATCGTGCAGACTGAGTATTGATGGTGTAGGTGTTGATGTCACCCCATTGATCATGAACGACCACGATCTTCCAGTGGACTTGTTAGTGAGCTGCGATATATTGGAAGATCCGGGTGTTCAAATAATCGCGAATAGGGAAGGTGTCCGCATGAGATACGAAGAACCTGGCGACATCAGTTATACCTATTCAGCGGTAGAATTATGCGACCTAGAAACCGGCATGTCGGAGAACCAACACTTCGAAGATATGTGACATCTACACCAGCATGCACTATTTACGCATGGTAGATAGGCATCCATTAAATTGGACGCAACGGGCATCCATTAAATTGGACGCAACAGGCATCCATTAAATTGGACGCAGTGGGCATCCATTAAATTGGACGCAAAGGGCATCTATTAAATTGGACGCAACGGGCATCCATTAAATTGGACGCAACGGGCATCCATTAAATTGGACGCAAAGGGCATTCATTAAATTGGACGCAATGGGCAACCATTAAATTGGACGCAATGGGCTTCCATTAAATTGGACGCAATGGGCATCCATTAAATTGGACGCAATTGGCATCCATTAAATTGGACGTAGCACAAAGGTGAAGGCAAACATTGTGAGGAAACCATATGTAACACTCCATTAAATTGGATGTATCAAAAGGTGAAGGAAAGTATGGTCGGTGGGCCGTCGTGGCCTGGAGCGGATACTTCGCAACCATGGGCATCCAATGGGCTTACGGCCACGTAGTGGCTTCATCCCCAAAGACACCAAAACAACTTAGACAGCCGGCGAACGTCACCGGATGAGTCCAAATATCATTCATATGATTTAGAAACTCTAGCTGTCGTACAATCGCTTAAACACTTCCGAGTGTACTTAATCGGGATCAAGTTCAAATTGATAACTGGCTGTACTGCTGTCAGAGCCACAATGACAAAGAAGGTGATAAATCCGCGAGTAGCTCGATGGTGGATATACCTGCAAGACTACAAATTTGATATCGAATATCGACCAGGTAAACGAGTGCTCACGTCGATTACTTAAGCCGTAACCCTGTTTGTCTGTCGTATGAGTTCTCAACGGTTGAAAAATTTTCTGGAATGCCAGATAGCTGATGACGAATTGTCTAGGATTATCAGTATTTGAAAGATGGAAACGATGAAGGAGATCGTGACCAATATTTTAATGATTACGAGATTAAGGAGGGACACCTCTATCGAAAGACGCCTGAAGGGTCTAAATGGGTTGTATCACGGAATGCAAGATGGGGAGTGCTAAGGATTATGCACGATGAGAGTAGGCATCAAGGTACCGACAGAACACTGGCTGCCACCCGGAGTAAATATTGGTGGTTCCCCGGATGAGGAAGGTTGTGTTGTGACTAAATACGTCCGAAATTGTTTTAAATGCCTTATTTGCAAGAGTGATACTGGTCGGAAGCCTGGGCTCTTACATCCCATACCTAAAGGTGAAGCCCCATTTGACGTTGTGGATGTGGACCATCTTGGCCCGTTTGTGAAAAGTAAAGAAGGGCACCAGTATGTTATCGCCCTACAGGATGGATTTACTAAATACTGCTTTTTGGAAGCGGTGGCTGACACTTGCACTAAAGGTGTAATAAAAGCCTTAAAGGCTATGGTGTATTTATTTAGAGTTCCTCGGAGGCTGATAAGCGACCGAGGAACAGCATTCACTTCGAGGGCTATGAAGGCCTTCTGTAATGAAAATGGGATTCAGTTGGTGATAAATTCACTAAATCTGCCCAGGTAGAGCATCTAAACAGATCAATATTAAACACATTGAACGCTATAATCAGGGATGAACCAGAAGAGAACTGGTGTAAAACCCTGGCGGCCACACAGCAAGCCTTGAGTAATTCTGTGAATAAAGTCACTGGCAGAACTCCAAACGAGTTACTGTTAGGCTATAAGTCAACAGCACTGTGTGAGGCGCTTTGGTAAATAATCTCACGCAAGCGGGTGAGAGGCTGGACCTGAGAGTTACAAGAGCAATAGCTCGTGAGCTATTGGAGGAAGATCAAAACGGCAGATGCGGCGATTTAATGCTAAACGCTATGTGAAGTCTCCGTACAAAATCGGGGATTTAGTGTTGATACGCATAAGTAAAGGGAATCCCGGGTATAAAAAGTTAAAAGGCAGATTCCGTAGTATTCCTTATAAAGTTGTGAAAGTCCTAAAGAATGATCGTTTTGAAGTGATGGGCACGAGACCCAATGGCAGCACTCACAGAGTGACGGTCACTTTTGAAAATATGCGAAGTTGGCCGGCAGAACAGACATCTGACTAAAGTCAGGCAAAAGGCAGATGGTGAGAGGATTATAACCCCCTCTCCTATATTTTATTTCAGTAAAAGCTTCGAGGGCAAAGCAGTCGTCAGTATGGCCGTGTTAGCAACATGGGCCTCGCCCGCGCGGACGCGTATTTACAAAGGCTATACTATTTTAGTCACGAGCCAGACTCTAATGAATGAGCTTTTGTGTATGCATATTACTCAACAATACCTAGTCTATCTCAGTAAAAAAATTGACTCAAATAGACTAGCTTTTTGTTTTAATATTTTCAAAGAAAATGCACTGACAAAATCTAGTTCTATATAATACATATCACTCGAATAGCTAAGGTTTTGGCGAGATATTTTTAAATTTATACTCGCAACAAGTGTGTAGTGTTCTTTACCTAATAAAAGTACTTCTCGTTTGTTAATTCGTTTTATTTTTGTTTATCAAATACATAATAGAAATAATAGTTGCCATGTAACTATCAACCGTTAATTGAAGCTTATCTATTTGATTAATATGTATTCAAAATTAATATGTATGTAACTGATTGCCACCTGCGCTAAGACAGGTTGACGGAGCCCCGCTTCGCGGGGCTCCTATTTCTGGGTGGTTTAAAAAAAATAACCACGAAGGCTAAGGCGGGAGCTCCGCTCCGCTTCGCTCCCGCCTTAGCCTTCTAACCTAACCTATCCGAGTCGGGGTACTCTGAGTCGGGGTATTAACCATGGATGAGATTTCGTCCACGCGTGACTGAAATGGTACTAGATTTTGTCCGTGCATTTTCTTTGAAAATATCAAAACAAAAGCTAGTCTATTTGAGTCATTTTTTTTACTGAAATAGACTAGGTATTGTCGAGTAATATTCAAAAACAAAAGCTCACTGATTAGAGTCTGACTCGTGACTAAAATAGTATAGCCTTTGTAAATTTGCCGCGCGGACAGCCCTGTGACGTCACGCAGAGCTGACCACGCTGTGCGCCCGCGACCCGGCAGTCTACCTCCCTTCTCTATGAGTGACGAACGTGCCATGTGATTTGTAATACATAGCTCTAATTAAACGTGTTGAGTTCAGTATAAAGACTGTTTCATTACTAACAATATATGTAAAGCAAAATTTTTGAAATATTTAAAAAATATATTTTTTAAGTTATACACGATCTCCGACGGCGCGAAAAAATAAGTTCTCCACTGCTGCAGTAATTCCGGCCTTCTACGTGGATGAAATATAAAAAAAACTCGTTAAACTAGAAGATATTGTCCGTACAATGACTTACAATAAAAAAACAATTACAAAATGGCGGCGTTTTAAAAAGGTCGTTTTTGGCCTGCCAAAATTCGATTTTTAATCAGATCAAAAAATCGATAGGTCATTGTATGGAAAACTATATAAAGAACATGTAGAAAAAAAATCGGAATTATTTTTCGGCGCCAGACACATTTAACATGGGCAACTGATGGAACACGGGTGGGTTTTAGTCAGTAAAAGTCTGACACGCCCTCCCGCTCCGCCCAGAGCGGGAGAAGTCATTTGATGATTTCCCATCCTGAAAAAAAAAAAAAAAAAAAAAAGTTTTTCTCGAAACATTCCGAATTTGCTGCAGTGATTACTCAAAGACAAATGATCCGATCACTACCGAATTTTTTTCTACATGTTTCCAAAAAATCACTTATTTTTTAGACCGTTATACTAGGTGTGCCTCTTAAGTTGCTCGATAGAAGCAACTCTGAAACTATTGAGCGTTGCGTGAATTCCTTTTGGGTAATTACTCACTTACTCAAACATAACAACATATATAAAAATCATTGAAATCGGAGGCGGACAATCTTGGCGGTCTCCTTGTTAGGCAAAATTTGGGTGGTCTATACATAAATGGAGGATTTGCCGATCCCTTCAGGGAACATATACATAGATACATAATAATATATTCTTCATGTAATAATTCCAGGACATAGCAGCTGGCCTGCTACTAGCCACCGCACTGGTGTCCGTGCTCATCCCACTGGTAGATTGGCTGGACGGCTTCTTGCTGACGTCACAATTGTCGCCGTTCCTGGTCATCGCAGCCTCGATACTCGTCATCGTGTACCATCCTAATGCCGATAAGTGGACGCCTACGAGGTAAGAATATTTTATATACTTCTTTTTTTACAAGCCCTGACCTAATTACAAAATTTCTTCCACTGATTTAAAGCTACACCTTTGCTGAATGCCTGTTATGTTTTATGGTATAGTTAATTTGCACACGGTCACGGACACAAGCTAGTTGATAATAATTAGATCTGGCCATATTTCCCAGTCAGGCCAATGGTGTTTGTCCATGATAGTGGTTGCCAAGATCTGTCAGACGCTCTAGCTAGGTTCTTTTAGGGTTCCGTAAGTTCGTCAACACCCTGTTCCTCAGGACCGAGTAGAGACTATATGGAATAGTATTATATGGAATATTGTATGGAAGTTATTCATTAGCATACGCTAAAACGGATTTGTAAGTATTTTTATTCTTTAGAATAAAAATAATATAAACGGCCGTATTTTTCGCTTTGTACACTTTATTGTACAAAGCGAAAAATATGGCCGTTTATGTCACACATTGCCACTTAAAGACAATGGTAAGCGAATTAAATTTTTTAGGGTACTTATCGTTGACGTGGACCTTATTTGCAGTTGGTGAACTGCAATAATGGCCACAGGTTTCGAGGTTGATTTTCGGGGAAAACTCGGAAAAATCTTCGAGACGTGATTTCCGAACTATTTACATATTTACCATGTACTGAACCCTTGGTGTGTGAGTCCGACTCACACTTGGCCGGTTTCTTTTTGTAATATCCTACAGCGAGCAGTGATATTAAAACGCATATACCACTACCTACTTCAAGACGTAGTTTGAAAATGTTTACTTAATCGTAAATACCTATTATTATTGTCTTTCCTTATCCATGTATTTCCCTGACAATCCAAACAATGAGTAATGTACCTAATACAAATCGTTTGTTATCAATATCTTGACCATCTCGCTATCATGCGTCACGCGGAGGATGTTTGCAAATGAATCACGGTATCATGTAGAGCGACATTCAATTACTCACTCTGTAAACAGAGTAATATCACACTGTTTTCACCGGTTTGTCTATCCGGGAATTAATATAAGATCAAACGAACTTCTTGAAGTGAAGTTCGATCATTATTATATGAGTCGCTTCATTCGAAGATACAAATAACCATGTAGTGCCTTTATTCTACAAGGCTCTATTCGCACGTTTAAAGAATCGACTTTTAGTCGATGGTCAATACTTTTTTTTTTTTTTTTGTCAACCGCCACTAGCGCGGTCCGTCCTATGAACGTCATTCTTGTTTAGAGATCAGTTTTCTACGATGGGTTTGGGTGGGTGAGGACTTTGTATCTTCGAATGAAGCGACTCATATAATAATGATCGAACTTCACTTCAAGAAGTTCGTTTGATCTTATATTATATTACGTCGCTTCATTCTTCAGATACAAATAACCATGTAGATGTTTAGAGATAGGTTCTCCAATAAGTAAATTAAACTTTGCTTATCAGTAGAAAACTTTTATTTTAATAATAACAAAAAAAAATTGTTCTTAATTATAAAATCAATAATCATTATTAAAACAAAACAAAAATAATAATGCCTAAACGTATTTTGTATTAATTAGTTTTAAATGTACATATATTTAGTAATTTATTACTCTAGATCTAAATTACTGATGGCGCAGACAGATCGAGCAAAAATTCCATCGTCAATTAATGGTCGGTTATAGAACCGAGTAAACGTCTGAGACGAGCTAGCCCAGCCAGCCGTCTTCCTAATGGTATCTACACAGACTCCCGCGGAGGCCGCCGCCGAGGTGGAGGCGTGGCGCGTGCTGTGCGCACTGAAAACTGTGACGTCGACGCCGCTCTCCGCTAGGGTCTGCTTTATCCACCTACTGATGGTTTGTGACGATGCTTTTTTATATGGTCTTTTAACAGTAAGCAAAAGACTATCGGTGCCTTCGGGTCGTGAAGCTGATGTTACCTCGAGGTAATCCTCGAGAGTCTTTGCAGGACATATCCTTGGGTTTTCTAAGAAATACGGTAAATATAGAACAGGTTGTTCTCGATTTGCTGCAGAAGTCTTTATCATGTCAGTTATGTTTATCTTAATACCAGTGGGGGATTTATTGATATTTTCCACTCTAATAAGGGAGAAGGTTTGTACTCGGTGAGAAGTACATAACGCTAATAAAATTGTCAATTTTTTTGTTAGTTTTGTTAGGTCAAGATTGGTATTGGGGTACCATTGGGATACGTAGTCCAGTACCACTTTTGGGTCCCAAGTGTTGTTATATTTGGGGCGAGATGGCTTCTGCCTGTAAATACCCTTGAGTAGACGTTTTATTCTCTCGTCTGCTCCAATGTTATTCCCGAGGAGTAATGAAAGGGCAGATCGATGGCTATTGATAGCACCGTATGATGCTCCCTTATGAAAGAGATACACCAGAAAAGTTAGGACTGATGATACGGAACCTTCAAAAGTATTAAGGTTATTTTCGAGACAAAATTGCCACCAATATTTGTAGGTGACGGAATATTGTTTCATAGTATTATCCGAGATGGAGCCTAGCATTAAATCTAGCGCTACGTCTGGGGTATTCAGTCTCGTAAATGCTGTCCTGAGAGCGTCGCGGCCCCCAGTGTAAGGCTGCTGTGAAGCGGGTGACGAGATCTGTAATTTGAATACAAAAGGTCCTCATTAGGATCCAAGAAAACAATATGTGACATAAGCATTCTTTTCAGCAATGGAAACCAAGGTTGGCCAGGCCAATAAGGAAAGACTAGGATGCCGGTGGCTGAATCGTCAATGATTTTTCTGAAACATTTTAGGATTAAAGCAAACGGTGGGAAAGCGTAGAAAAAGCTAGATTGCCAACTAACTGTAAAAGCGTCAACTGCTATAGAATCAGGGTCCGGTCTCCATGAAATGTACTGGCTACATTTGGCATTGGTGCGGGAAGCGAATAGATCGATTTTTGGTTCACCTAATGTTTTAACTATCGTTTGGAAGGCCCAATCAGATAGTTCCCATTCTGTGTCTACATTAATTTTCCGAGATTCTTCATCGGCTTCTATATTGTCATGTGTATTAATATATGACGCAAATAGGAATATATTTCGCGTCTCGCACCATTGCCAAATGGTTTTGGTAAGTTCATTTAAATGTGGGAACCGAACTCCACCCATACGGTTAATATAGCTGATAGCAGTTGTATTATCCACGCGAAGCAACACGGAACAGTTAGAATGTAAGCTTGCAAAGGACTTTAATCCTAGAAAAACCGCTAGCAGTTCGAGGTAATTGATGTGGAAAGATAATTCCTGGTTTTTCCAACCGCCGTTTGCTCGGTTACTATTACAGACAGCCCCCCAGCCGGTCCTAGAAGCGTCCGTGTAGATTTCTAAATCGAAATGTTCATCTCTTCTCAACGCGTTGTATGTTAAATTAATGTTCCGTCTCCACCATTCTAGGTCAGGTAAGATGACTTTCGACAGTCTTATTTTTGCATCAAAGTCGCCGTACTTTTGCAGGGCTAAATATTTCTGACGTTCGAGAGTTTTGGTGTATAACCAACCGTATCTAACTGCAGGGCAAGCTGCAGTAAGTACTCCGATCAACTGTGATAGTTCCCTAATGGAACACATAAGAAGAGAAGAGAACTTAACAATCAATTTCATAATCCCTGTTCGTTTGTCACCTGGGAGACCTAGTGACATATCGACGCTATTAAATATAAAACCTAAAAATTTACAAATTTGTCGAGGTTCAAGACAACTTTTTTCGTAATTAATGACAAAACCTAAGCATTTGAGCAATGTTAGTGTTTCATTAACATTGTCACGACATTCATCAAAATTACTACCGATACAAAAAATGTCATTGAGATATATTACTGACCTAAAACCCTTATGTCTTAGATGGTTAATAACCTCCTTCATTAACTTCGTGAAAACCCTAGGAGCAACAGATAAACCATAGGGCATTGCGTTGAACTCGTATGTTTGATCAAACTCGAAACGTAAGTATTTACGATGTTCTTTGCAAATTGGAACTAAAAGGTATGCTTCCTTTAGGTCAATATTAGCCATGAAACCATCTTTAGGTAAAAGTCTAGCTGCAGTTCTATGGTCCTCCATTTTAAAGTGACCAGTGGTAATAAACTTATTTAAAGCTTTTAGATTTAAAATAAACCTTTTGCCTCCATTAGGTTTAGGAGTTAAGAACATTTTGGAAACGAAATCAGTTTTTGATCTAGGACATGGGGATATAGCTCCTAACTGTAATAATTTTATGATGGCTTCTAATATAGGCGGTTTGTCGCTCGGAGATACAGAATTACATATGGCTGATACTTGTTCCGGTTTTTTAAAAAATGGAATGGAATATCCTTCAGATATCCACTTAAGAATTACTGGATTAGCAGTAATTTTAACCCAACAATTATAAAAATGCTGGATTCTCCCAGCATGTACCTCTATTGTTGAACTGCCGCACGCTGTTTGCTGTGGGCAGATGCCTTCTGTTGAGCTGCACCTGTCTGGGGCTTGCGAGGTGCTGGCGCAGACCTCCTTGGCCCTCCCCTCCCCCCCTTGTTCGAAGAGAAGCGAGGAGGGCCTCCCCAGTTTCCCTGGGAGCGCGGCCGGTTCATTGTTGGGTGATATAAAGAAGAGGACGTTTTGGGGTTCGGTGCGACTTTCTTGATTTGTAAGCCATGTTTTTCAATTACTTTCGTAGCTTTTATCTTGTCCGAAAGTTTGCTTCCAAAAAGCATTTCATCGCGATCAATATCTTGCATGATATTTAAAAACGATTTATCCAGGCCCGGGGTGACGAACTTCTTTCTCGCCTCGGTTTCTTCAAAGTGCAGATCGCACAACAAGCGACAGCTGTCGCTTAAAAATTTTATGGCTTGCACTCTGTCTTTGTCATCGTCAAGAAGCAAATCTAAACCTTTATTGAGAGCGGCTATTCCGTGACCTAATTGCTGCTGTACTCCTTCTACTCTTTTGTCACGAATACGGGTACCCTCATTTACAGCGGCCGATATTTCTGGGTTTAATTTAGGCGCTTGTAATAATGAGCAATTCTCAGGAATTTGGTACTCTTTGTGAAGTCTCTCCTTTGTCTCCTTATTCATCCCTTTTCGGAAAATAGGTAGCCAAAGCCGCGATAGGTTTTCATGAATTTTAGGGCCAAATTTTGGCGTCTCTTCCGTGGTCTCACCTAAGGCGGAGAGAATATGAGGATCTAGTTCCGGTACTGCGGTTAAGTCCTGTTCGCCATCTGGTTTAATCTCCTCATCGGGTGATGTATCGTTCATGCCAGTCTGATCTATTAACCCTATGGGGTTCGGATCTTCGTCGTTATGCCGTGTATTGTCTATAACAATAAAAATTAAAAGTTAAAAAATTGAGGGTAGACGCAATTTTTTATTTTTAACCTTGTATTAACACGCGGTTAATCTCTCAGGTAATATTACAACGCTAAAGCGGTACTATTAATAACCGTCGTGAGGATACACGATCCACCTCCAGGCATTTTATTTGTTTTAACGTAATCGTCCTTTAAACAATAACGGATTACCTTTGTGCTAACACGCGGTTAACCTCTAGGTACAGTAAGTTACCTTCGTGATGACACACGGTCAACCTCTAGGCATTGTAAACGAGATAATATTTCTCTAAAAATATTTGGCACTGAACACTTAATAAATAACGATTTACTAACCTGAATTTTCATCGGAGTCCTCCGATGACGAATAAATAATTCTTTTGTATTTTCTTTGTTCCAGTTTTTGAATTTTACGTTGATAACGTTCAATTCTATCTTGGTTTCTTCTTTTCGGCATTATTGTTGAGCACGAAATATTCACTAGTTTAAGGCACGTGCGAACGATGCCTCGCAAGAAAAAGGAATGACGTTCATAGGACGGACCGCGCTAGTGGCGGTTGACAAAAAAAAAAAAAAAAGTATTGACCATCGACTAAAAGTCGATTCTTTAAACGTGCGAATAGAGCCTTGTAGAATAAAGGCACTACATGGTTATTTGTATCTGAAGAATGAAGCGACGTAATATAATGTATTAAGGTTGAACTTTTAATCCTATTCACTAACTTGACAGTTCAATGCAAAATAATGATACCATTCTAAAACTAATAGTGTCGGGGTAGTGAACGATTTCGCATAAAGAATGAATGATAAAAATGTTTTAAATTAAATAAAACTTTAAAAATCATTTTTAGGTGTGGATTATAAGAATAATTAATAATTTTTAATAACAGTTATTTCCTTTTTTATTTTCTTCTGATAGAAACAAAACTAAATATAAAAATCATTTCATTTTGCTTATTTTTTTACTAAAGTCATTTTATTTCCTCTGACAGCCATAGACTACATATATATCGATATAGTACACATCTTGTTTTAAGACAAGTTATTAAATTTAAATTACAAAGTTTGCATGTAAGTACATTATTTCAAGTTCATTCAATTTCATTCATTCTTGCACCACCTCACTATCTTTTTTTTGTCAAAACCTGGTATCCCTCTAATTGTCAAGTTAGTGAATAGGATTAAAAGTCGAACCTTAGTTACGTAATGATGCATCTGAAACCTATTTCAAACCGACTTCAAAAATTAAATTAAAAATTTAAAAAACCCCCGACACAAAAACATAATTTCCCTTTAAAAAGTAAAAAATAATTCAATCTTAGAGTACCTAAGAATGTATTAATAATTCAAAAAAAAATACGCCGCGTTGGGGGACCGCTTCAAACCTAACAATTTAATTACCAATAGTCTTATTACCTAACTAAGCAGTCAACGACGTCTGCACTCGCGGAGCGGTCCCCCAACGCGAAGTTTTTTTTTTGAATTATTAATACATTCTTAGGTACTCTAAGATTGAATTATTTTTTACTTTTTAAAGGGAAATTATGTTTTTGTGTCGGGGGTTTTTTAAATTTTTAATTTAATTTTTATTTTGTACTTTTTATAGGTATATACTTAATATAATGTAGAATCAAACGAAGCTAAGAACACTTTCGATTAATTCATCAATATTCTCTTTCAGTGCGCTTTCATTTGAGACCCCACTCGAGTATATTTGCTGACATTCGGTTACTCTTCCCCACTTTCCCCCCCACAACTTTTAAACGGCTCAACCGATTTTCATCAAACATGTCTAAGAACACTCGCAGATAAGTCACCTTTAATACATTTTTTTTTTTATTGAAATCGCATCATCCGTTCGGGAGCTATGATGCCACAGACAGACAGACAGACAGACAGACAGACAGACACGTCAAACTTATAACACCCCTCTTTTTGCGTCGGGGGTTAAAAAAAGAAGGACGAGGTTCTCAATTTGTTTGTATTTTTAAAATATGTGTTACCTCAAAACTCCGTCATTTATATAAAAAAAGCTATTTGATAATTCTTTTGATTTTTATTTCTTTTCTTTTTTTGTAATCTTTTTTGACCTAGTCTATGTCGATGATGTTATAATAATTTTCTGTCACTTTTATTTACTTAGCAAGTGAAGGTATACTTACATATTTATGTGGAGTAAGGAGGTACCACAACTGAAAAGTGAGAAATAAAAGTTTATTTAAATGAAATATTTCCGACTTCCAAAAAAAAAACATTGTGAAAAGTAACTTTAATATCAGTCATCAAGTCGATGGCAAAAAATTAACTAAAGACAACGACATCTGAAATTAAAGTTAATTTTGACTTTGTTTTTTTTTTCAAGTCGGTTATCCTATTTCATTTGTTTTTGAGAATAGCCTATGTAAACACAAGCTATTTTGATTTAATTTAACATTAATAATAAATAAACAATTGGTTCAGTTTACTAAGAATTACAATTACAATTTATGATATACTGGGTCATCATTTGGCCAAGATTAGTCAGTAAAGAAAGATAAAAACAAGATTGTGTTTGTTTATTTGCTTTAGTCGCAGTTTTGTTAGAAGAAATCAATAGTATGAGTTGTATAGATCATCGAATCTGCATTTAAGCTGAATTTTACACACACATGCAAAGTGCGTTTAAATACGTAATATGTACTGGTTGATTAATCTGTATTGGTTAAATCAGTCACACGTGATTCTCTGTTTTATTAAACTTGCCGATTCTAAAACATGCTCCAGTGATTGCTTATCGTAGATTGTGAAGTACACAATACAAAAATAATGTGTGAAATCAGGCTCCACCTGCATTTGTACCGAATAATTCGTTTCAAATTATCAATTTCACACCTATCAAATAAATAGAATAAGTATGTATTTATATACCTTCTTAAATGCCAGCCATTTATTTCATTTCCAATCTGAAGCCATCAATCCATTTGTGTAAAATATCTTCGAAGATGTCACAAAAGCAGAGTAACCATTTTTGTGATACAAACAAAATCCATGAAAACTAAAAAAAAAACTATCTTGTCTTTTTGCTACTAACATTTATTGAGCACAGAGTGCTCGGCGGCGTACCTCACTGCGCTGCCGTCAGTACATGACGCTGGCAGAATACTCGACATCGGCTCAGTTGCCAGAAAGGAAAAAAGAGATGAAAATACTGACTGTTCGGCTTAGTGATTATAGCATTATCTCAAGATCGTTCCTTGCACTAGTCTTTTTGATGATGATGAGTAAAACAATTTTGCTATTCAAAAACAATTTTGCTATTCAAATTTTCAGAGGCGACACAACAATGATAGTGAGTGTGTGTGCGGGCATCCTGTTCGGCTCCTGGACCAACTACCAGCTCGGCAACATGGTGGCCAGCCCGCTCGACCCGCCCTACGAGATCATCTGGCCCTCCAAGGAGATGCTGGGCTGCACCATCCTCAGAACAATACTAGGATTCTGCGGGGTACTCGCAACCAGAGCCATAGGCAAATCTGTGTCGTACGCCTTCGTGTGTGCCCTCCTCGGGAAAGACAAAAATGAACTCAGGAATTCCGAAAATAGCTTAGACAACAAAAATAAAATTATAGTGGAACTTAGTTATAAATACTTTACGTACGGCATGATAGGGTTCAACACCACATACGTGTTCCCCAACGTGTTCAGTTTGCTGAAGATCAACCGGCCCACGTACTATACTGAGATATAACATTGTTTTCTAGTCGTAATAGGCTGATTGTTAATATTGCGGAGACTTGTGCGATAGTGCGCGGCTATCGGTCGATGCGTTACGGTGCGATAGCGAAGGAATTTGCTATACTTAAGTATAGAATTTCAGTTCAGTTTATATTGTGAAAGTAATTTAACTTAGATGTCAGAAATATACAAAGGAGGAATATTTTTGAATGGAAGTATCTAAGCAATATCTGAATCGAAGTTCTTAGATTCAGTTTTAGTGGTAAAGTCATCTTCAGTTCTCACTTGTTGGTATGATATTGCATGTTTTTCGTATGTGGTGCTGAATAAATATATGGGCACTAAACAAATTTTGTTTGTTGATCGATGTATGAAGGTTTGTTTGTGAATTTGTTTTCTATTTTTATAGTTGATGTATGTTTTTGCTTTGGCCCGAACTATACCACGATCGTTAATAATGGGGAAGATTACCGAAACTTTGTAGTTAAAACTTGTCCAAAGACTTGGATTGTTTATACAACAATATAAAGGCCCTGTTGGAGATTCATATTATATTGAAGTTTTTTCTTGTTTTACTACCTGGCATATCGCCTAGTTGAATACATTGTTGGAAACAAGACTTACTTCGTTGCAAACATTTATGTTCACGTTGTTTGACAATTTTCGTAAGGGTTGGGTGTGGCAAAAGAAGCATGAAAGTATCAAAAAGGCTGAAGAAATGTGTTCCTTGCAGAGTGGTGTGACTATGAGTGATAGTTTAAGGAATTATGTGATAGGGCAACGGTGCGGTTTAAAAGAACTGTAGTTACAAAAAAATAAAAGGTGGTTTGGTCATGTTGAGAGAACATAAGAACCCAGGAGCGAACATCATAAGAGGACACAATTAATTGGTGATGTTCTTTAGAAATATCAGGTGTGTAGTACTCGCAAGCCTAACCGTGCATGGCTAGACGCCTGTATGAAAGTAAACGAATCAAATGGAGTAGGTAAAGATTGTAGCAGGCGTTCTTTAGTTTCTGCCTACCCATGGGTATATATAAAAAAATATGTAGAAATTAACAGTGCTTGTGTAACAACATTTTAGCGACATCTAGATGGAACAAACGGAAAATAATTTTGGCCATTTATTGATATTAGTGATGGCCTCTATCCAGCAGTGGACGTGTTTCGATTGAATGAACATGAATGGAAGCCGCCGTCGTATAGATCGGGCCTCATAATTTATTACAAATTTCCAGTAATTTTAACTATAGATATTGTAGTTTTTATTCATTATATTGATATGTTTGTATACGAATAGTGGGGATTTTAGGTCTACACCGATAGATGGCACTGTTGTGTTATAGAAAAATTATAAAAGCTTGGTGGAGCTTTTCGTCAAAAACAGATATGAAATTATAGTAAACTATGTACGATGGTAGGTAAATGAAGATGGTGAAACAAAAAATATCCAGTTATGCATGAGTATGTACTCAATTGATGCACTATTGTAAAAGAAAAGCAATTTATAAGCACATAATTATACACATTTACATCACAAGTTACCTATGTAAAAATATTAAGTTAAACACGAGCTTGTTTTATGAAACTTAAACAATATGTTTAAATTAAATGTTTAAAATATATTTTATTCGAGGTAAAGGCTAAATCAGATGAGTGTGTTTGAAAATATTTGGTTCTTTAAATTTAAGCTTTTATTGATGTGTATTTACTTTTTTAAATCTGTTAAAAGGCCAAAGTACGATTATTTTATATTATAAAAAATATTATTGATTATTCAGAATAATGCCTACCTACTGACTTTATTGAATAAAACTATATTCAAAAAGTCAGCTAAAATTGTAATATGATATTATTTAATTTTTTTCTCGAAATAACAGTAACGCCATATAATATTTGATGTGTTTTAGCATCGTTGTTAAAGTTCCAACACTAACATAATGTACCTAGGTTGTGACAAGTTTAGGAGGGTATTCCCTCCTACGAAGTGCCTGCAAAAGTGATCACTAGAATTATCAGATGTATGTTATTTTGGCACGGACATGTCCACAGGCGTCGCGGCCACTCAAAGTAGGAACTATGTTATCGAATAAAAATATCGATATCGACTTATGAGTATTTTGATTTAAATATTTATGTAACCACATTTTTTACTAAAATAAACACTTAATTTATATGTGAAGAATATTATTTACATTTTTTAAACTAATGAATAGCCTTGCAAAACGTAACCTACCTATGAAATCTGTCAAATTTTAATTCTTAATTAGTGCAAACGTCGTCAGCAAAATGTAATCTTCCGAAATATTTATTTAGTCGTTCGAGTTCTAGAGTATATGGTAACTAATTCAAATTTATACTAGGTTCGTTCCGAATCTCTAGAGTTGTAACGTGGAAGCCAGATAAGAGAGGTTCCGTGTAAGGTAATTATATCCAATAACCAACAAGTATGGTTATGTATGAACAAGTTATGTATAATATTACAAGAATATTCAGGTGCGTGGCCAACATCAGAACTAACGCTAAGCCCTATCCCTCCCGCCCCTCCGCCCCTCAGTCAATTCACTCTGCATGCATTTAAGTGCTATCTTCCGAACACTCAACGCAACTGTCTATATTTTGGGTTTCTTGAGAACTGCCCGAATACGGGGTTATCTTCATTTAGCTTAATTTGCTAACTAAAAGGCGGTATTTAATTAAATAGGTATTTAATTATATCCCGAAGACATTAACCTATTCAGTACTCGTATAAATGAAGTTTTATTAACTTTTATCAAAAGGATTGGTTGGGTTATCTTATATTCATAATAGTAGTTTACGATAGTTGTAATCTTGCCAAATATTATAATGAAAAAATGAAACCTTTAGCCTTTTAGTGGGTTAAATAATGATAACCTAAAAAACTTGGGAAAAACCACCGTAAAAAATTTAGACATAATTTATTAAGATAACTGGACAAGAGTGAGTTTGACATAACTGTACATCTAAAGATTTTTTCAGAATACAATAAATGCTTTCCTGCAAAAACATAACTGACAGACAAAGGGTCCTGTAAAGTGTAATTTCTTTATCATTATCAACCTGAATTTGTTTAGTTAATCATTTAAGGTAATAAAAATCTTTCAAAAGAATTTATATTATTTAAAAGTAAGTTTGGTCAAGAACGTTGTTTAGTTCCACATACGCTCATATGGCGTTGTTATCAAATCAATTTAATTCGGGCAACAACGACCTATATCATAAATACCTAACAGACTACATAACGGCGGTAGCTGATTTTAAGCAACGCGGGTAGATCCCAATTCACGTGCTAGTATTTAATTACTATCATATAATTATGCTACATGACAAATTGCTGCCTATTTGCATAATGTTATCGCTTGACAATCTAATTATACAATAATTTACCCTATGGGTATGTGGGTTTTTTAACTAAACAAATTCAAGAGACAAAGTTTTATGTTACCAACCACGTTAACAGGAATTATTTTGATGAAAGTTACCTCGTGAATACTGCTGTGGTACCAAATGTGCACACCTTTTTATTGCCAATGCTGTAAAGACCGTTATAATTCTTAATACCATGCTTTCAGTGGTATTGGTAAACCTGTAAATAGCCTGAAATCCATTGAAATGGCGTTCGCGATATGGTTTCCAAACATAAACAAATATGTTTTTGGAAAAACAACTTGCATAACGGGTACCTACATATAAAGTTCATTTTGCCCACCAAGTTCAAGTTTTCGTATGACTTTCATCAGTACCTACAAGTAATTCTGAAATCAACTTAACCAGTCAATTACCGTAATTACAGACACAATTATTAAAAAACGATTGTTTACATACCAAATGTGGTATCTCAGGGACTTTGAGGTTAATCTAAAGTGGCATAACATTGCTATTCGATTGATGAGAAATAAAATCAAATGGTTGCAAGGATTTGCATAAACTTTTATACACATTTTTTTACATTTCGAAGAGGCCTAAATATTTTAATGCATCTGCGATTAAGTCAAGTAGGCTAATCGCTTGGCGGTAGCCTAGTAACCAAGATAATGTGTACCTATTATCTGATATTTTTCCGATCTCTTCTTTTGGTAAACCGCAGTGCTATAATAAATTGCAACTAATTTGCAGATCAATTTAATTATCATTTGTTTTGGGGGCTTGGGCTTTCCCGCGTGGAATCAGGATATTTTTTTTGGGAAACTGTTTGGCAGGACCAGTTTCCCATATTTAGTTGCATCAACCAAATACATACAGTTGGAAAAACCACAGTACTGTGCATTGTACTCATAATAAATGGGTTTAAACATAGATTGTGCAGTTTTATAAAAATAGTGTGTTCATTGTACATAATGCTGGGTTATTTTTCATTGTTTATTATTGTGCTGGTATTTCATACCTACCTAATAAGACGGAGTTATAGTCCAAAAAAAAAACATTTTATTGACCACACTATGTTACCGTGATGAGTGCCTTACATAATTTCTAAGAAAATATTTAACGAAAGTGTCCTTTTTTAATTGTTTGGGGGAGGACGGTTTGAAACCCAAGTCACGTGATAAAAAAAAACTCTTGTCTTGAAGCAGTGGTCTAAAACGGCCATAGTGTAAGCACACATTCCCACGGACGTAATAAAATCGCGGTGGAATTCTTTCGCGTAGGTACTCGATAAATCGATCAAAGGCTAAAAGCTGTTATTTTTCCTTGCACTTTATTCCTAGGGAATTATCTACTTAAATCATTATTTAAAAAAGACCTGTGCCCATCGTTTTTCTTATTTAGTATTAAGTGTGTTGTTTCATGTCTAAGTATATACGGAGTGAGGATAGTAATACCAGACCAGCCATATGAAAAAACAAGGCTTTGAATATGTTTTGACCGCTCATTTACAAACTACTTTAACCACATGATTAAATTTAATAATAATAATGAACAGCAGTTGATTTTGATTTTGTAAAACTATGTTATTAGTAGTTTTAAAATAGTGGTTTTAAACTAAACCCAAATTCCACCACGGTGATGGGCAACTACGATATTAAAGAGTAGGTAATCAATTAAATCATACTGAAATGGTATTTATAAGACTGCAAATATTGGAGTACCTAAGTATAACGGGATATGGAATGTATAAGGATCTCGGGGATATTTTCTTTCTTCGAAAAAATAAAAAACTTAAAGAATTAAATACAAATGTGCCTACTCCACTCTATTTATCTTAAATATATTAATATTTTGGTAAACATTTTATATTTGTACGATAAGAGGGGTGAGGTCATCATTATCTATCCCGACCGACGCGTTAGTATGTTGGTATGACCTTTGTTTTATCACCAGCTAAAGACCCTTACAGATTCTCTTTTTGTCAGTCGACTCGTTGAAACAAATAAATTGTTTAACAACGTACATTGGACATAAATGTGTCTATTTTTTTTGGAAGGTAGGTAAATCATCAAATGATTTCTCCCGCTCTGGGCGGAGCGGGCGGGCGTCTCAGACTTTTACTGACTAAAACCCACCCGTGTTCCTTCAGTTGCCCATGTGCCAGGGTCACGGTATCTCTTTCGAAAAATCTCGCGACCCTGGCAGATGTGTCTATAGTTCAATTGATCAACAAATGGCGCCCACAATAATGATTGGAAAAACTCCAGTATTTTCTGTAGGTACCTTGCCCCAGTCTATCGACACATTTATTTAATATCATATTTTATTTAAATCGAGTACATAAATGTATCGCGGTGTAAGAGTCAAATGAATGTATCTACATTTTCCAATATTACAGTAGAGCTAAAATTCTGTGAAAATCCTCTCCTCCCCACACAACCACACTCTTCAAGTTTAACCAGCTTTTTATAAGAGATAATACAATTGACTAAAGAAAATAATATTTCATAAAAATCTGGTAAAGCTTGAAGAGGTAAATTTTCACAGAGTTTTAGCACTCCTGTGAAATTGAGACAATGTAGCTACGTTCATCTAAGTCTTACACCGTGGTTTATAATCAAGTGATGGATGTTGTTAATTGTCCAATACCGGCACACGAAAACAATTAACACTAATTGCACCAGTCTTAAAGTACCTTTATATATATGTTTATCAGCCTCGCTCAGTTAGCTCGCGTAACGTCTATATAAATAGCCCATATTAAGATAAGCTGTATCATTCGACCAGTAGGCGCCGCACCAGCGACAGAAACGTACAATTTTTATAATCAAATAAATATGACTGCCTTACAAGTATCTAGGCATTAAATGACTATGTTTTCTCCCAAAGCAGCCTGTACATGATTTTGTCGCTAGTTTTATGAAAATAATTATGAGTTGTTTACAGTCAATCTAGTAAGTTGTTCACAGTAAGTTTAAAGTAAATCGTAAATATATAAAGCAGACTAGCTTTTGCCAGCGGCTTCGCCCGCGTGGAGGTCGGAAAATATCCCACGGAAACGTACTACCGGGATAAAAAGTAGCCTATGTGTTAATCCAGGTTATAAACTAACTGTGTTCCAAATTTCATCCAAATCCGTTCAGTAGTTTTTGCGTGAAAGAGTAACAAACATCCACACATCCATACATACAAACTTTCGCATCTATACTTATCTATACTTCTATACTATATAATATTATAAAGCTGAAGAGTTTGTTTGTTTGTTTGATTGAACGCGCTAATCTCAGGAACTACTGGTCCGAATTAAAAAAATCTTTTTGTGTTGGGTAGCCTATTTATCGACGGAGGCTATAGGCTATATAACATCACGCTACAACTAAGAGGAGCGGAGCAGTAATGAAAAATGTTTGCAAAAACGGGGAAAATTTATTCCTTTTGAGAGTTTCCGTTGCGTGCGCTGCGTAAACGGTTAAAGTAACGCAAAAACCATGTATGACGGAATTGTTTCTTTTAAAAGTTCTAAAAAAAAGTCCGCGAGAGTATATGTCTATCTTTTAAGGTTGACTCACTATAACTCAAAAGGAGCGAGCAGCAACGAAAAATGGACGAAAACTAGCAGGCAAATCGATGCGACGGGAAGGGTCAGAGGAGCAAAAATTTGACGCGGACGAAGTCGCGGGCAGAAGCTAGTTTATAATATTAGTAGGATATGATTCAGATCGGAACCACATTTGAGTGATATGAAAATGTAACTTATGTTGATAGACGAACAAAATTATATGTGAATGCGCAGAGTTAGCTTAGTCTCTATGGATGGGTGAAATGTTTTATCATCCATTGCCTCTTTTACTACCTACATATTTTTATTCCATGATTGTTGGTTGAACAATGTATATTTTAGTAATATTTTGTTAATGCTGTGTGTTCAGCAAACTCGCAAAACGTCATTTTATAGATTGCGCGGATTGCCTTATTTTGTAAAATTAAAACTGAATAAACTTCGGCTGCCGAACCCCACAGCAAAACACTATAAGACATAATACTATGGAGATAAGCAAGTTATACTAATCTAGCGATGGCTATATCAGTCAACTGCCTTATTTTTCTTACTGCAAATGGAGCTGAACTCAATCTACCTGAAAGAGAAAGAGCACTAATGTGGGCACCCTATTGCAATTTTGAATCTGAAATAAGTAATTCCTAGAAATACAGTCCGAAATAGCATCTAGTTTCTTGACATCAACTTTAAAATTTTGGGTGCATTTGGTACCTAATTAGAACTTAGACATTTCGTTTTGTTCGCAGGTTTAAGCTGCGAGCCATTTCGAAAAAACAGCTAGACTATCTTTGTCATGTAAGACATCCATATCTTATCTATCTAGGTATTTTAAAAATAAGAAAAGTGTCATGAGCGAATAAAATTATAATAATATCCGAGAAGTTAGCCATCATGGGAGGTATTAAACCTTGAGGCACGCCTATCTTAACCCTTTAACCACCCGACTTCATAACAGTTGTCATGCCCCCAGCGCCCGGTACAGTGAATCGAAAAATAAATACCTACAACAAAGAGGGATGTGCAATACTTAACTTTTATGTCGATATTTCGTTTATATTAATAAAAATATTTGTATTTGCGAGCGTGGTTAACTAACAACTAGGAAGGTACCTACTTCAATACTACTTACCCTACGAAATTATCAGGCAGTTTTGGTAAGCCAGTAAAACAAAAAGTCTTTAAAAATTTGAACGATTTATTAATTAGTACTTAGGCTATTCACAATTATTTCGCTCAATGGTAGATAGCGAAATTCAAATTTTCTTAAGTTTTTAGCAATTTCCAGGTCAGCATCAGGTTGCATCTTGATCAAAATATGACCTCAAATGTGACATTGATCCTACTTTGACCTTAAGGTCACTTTCCATGAATGTTGACCTGTTATTGTTCTTGAGAGTCACGAAAATTGATTTTAGGAATTTTGACCTTGGCCTAAAGTTCAATGACCATGAGGTTAAGATCAGTGACCTTGGGAAAATAGCAGATCTTTACTTTTTTACCTTGACCTCAAGGTCAATGACCACGAGGTCAAGGTCAGGTGCCTTGGGAAAATCGCGGATCTTGACTTTTGAGATGTTGATCTTGATCTCAAGGTCAACGACCCCAAGGTCAAGGTCAAGGTCCTTGAGGTGTCCCATGGTGTTCCCCCACCCTACCTCTCACACAGCCCACCGGGTCTCGAAGGCTTGATTAGGCGATAGATTATGGTGAAATTTTTCTAAGTCTTTATTTTCATAGTTGTTTCGTATCCACTGACCGAAGGAACGCCCTGGTAGTGGAAAACTCACTCACATCGGTCTCCTTGGTAGGAAATTTGAATAGCCTACAAAAGCAAAATTAGCAGTGCGATTTGGTGTGTGCCAGCACGGCGCAACGCACAAAATTAACTCTACCTACGTATCTACGAGCGAGCACACACGCGACGCGCGCTGCAACTAATAAGAAAAAATTAAATTTAAAATTTAAAAAACCCCCGACACAAAAACCTAATTTCCCTTTAAAAAGTAAAAAATAATAAAAAATAACTCAATCTTAAAGTACCTAAGAATGTATTAATAATTCAAAAAAAAAATACGCCGCGTTGGGGGACCGCTTCAAACCTAACAATTTAATTACCAATAGTTTTATTACCTAACTAAGCAGTCAACGACGTCTGCACTCGCGGAGCGGTCCCCCAACGCGACGTTTTTTTTTTTTTGAATTATTATTACATTCTTAGGTACTTTAAGATTGAGTTATTTTTTATTATTTTTTACTTTTTAAAGGGAAATTAGGTTTTTGTGTCGGGGGTTTTTTAAATTTTAAATTTAATTTTTTATTTTGTACTTTTTATAGGTACATACTTAATATAATGTAGAATCAAACGAAGCTAAGAACACTCTCGATTAATTCATCAATATTCTCTTTCAGTGCGCTTTCATTTGAGACCCCACTCGAGTATATTTGCTGACATTCGGTTACTCTTCCCCACTTTCCCCCCCACAACTTTTAAACGGCTCAACCGATTTTCATCAAACATGTCTAAGAACACTCGCAGATAAGTCACCTTAAATACATATTATTTTTTATTGAAATCGCATCATCCGTTCGGGAGCTATGATGCCACAGACAGACAGACAGACAGACAGACAGACACGTCAAACTTATAACACCCCTCTTTTTGCGTCGGGGGTTAAAAAGAATCACCGTTCCTGACTCCAGTAACCGCGCGCGCATTCTCATCGCAAGGCGCGCTCTCGCCATCTCAGTCACTCTAATTTAGTTTTAAATTTCCATTCAGACATCACTACACTACCATACTAGACAATAAATTGAAATAATAATATGTAATTAAATAAAAAAATTAAGTAGGTACATCAATGTCAAACTCTTCGTCTGAAATAAATCTTCATTTTCATCGCCTTCTAGAATTCGTATCAATTCTTCAGTAGTCGTCATAATAAATTTCAAAAGGTGCACATATTTATCGACACATGAACGTAAAACTACATGCATAAGCACAACACTGATGGAAAATTCCAGAAGTCGGCACTCGTTTATGACTGAAGCTGTCGTTTTTATCAGACCGTGGCGCAGGACGTACTCACAAAGTAAGTTTCGAAACATGTAGGCTAGGGATGGGAACCATTAATTCAGTCCCTGGTTTTACACAAGTAAGAGTGAGTTGCACCAACTAACTTTAACCATAACCAATGCCTTTCCAGCTGATAATCTCCGACCCCGTGTCACAAATGTGACCAGTTGTGACAAGGACGGGACTGGGGGTCAAAAAATCATGAAATTTTTGTGATGTTTTTTACGGATATGGCCCCTAGCCGGAGATTTGACAGAACCAAGGCATTGGTTATGGTTAAAGTTAGTTGGAGCAACTCACGCTTAATTTACTTAATTTCATAGGAATTAAATTAAATACACACATTTTTTTGTAAAAAAATGATTCATTAACAATTTCTGTATTTGTTTTATAGTTAATTAGTCAGTATAAAGAGAAATATTTTGATTTATGTTTATTTTTCTATCGGTTAATCTTGTTAATTATGTCCCGTCCCTGATGTCGGATTTTTCCGTCATGGGCGATGCATCAATACAATTTTTTATAAATAATATTAGTTATTCAACTAAATTTGGGACATTATTTTTAGGACTTCTAATTAAGAAACTAAAGTGTATTAAATTGTAAATGATTACCTAATTAAACTATTTACCTAATATAAACATATTTTTGGTAGAATACAGTTATACAGTGTAATTAAATAAAAAAGCAGATTAAACGAGCTGTGGTATTTTGGTCGGATATATGTATACGACTCTGGCGAAATGAACCCGAAAGCGGTTAAAAGGTTCTAAACACCCCGTGGACGTCGCCCCGTTATTGTTTATGGCAATCGATTCTGTTTCTAAAAAGGATCAAAAACCGCAATTGGACCAACTGAAACTGTAAGATAAGGTTATACTTCTGCTATTTGTTAACGAGTTATCATGCAAACTCCAGTTTAATTCTACTTTATTGTTCTAATATCATTGAAAAAAATATATATAAACACCTCGACTCTATCAGACCTGCGTAAGATGCTCAATTCCCTTCATCAACCCGAAACGAGATGATAATCTTCAAACGATAGAATCATCATTTCAGCCGAAAGACGTCCACTGCTGGACATAGGCCTCCCCCAAAAACCGCCACTTCGACCTGTTCTGTGCCTCCCGCATTCAACGCATTCCTGCGGCCTTCACCAGGTCATCGGTCCATCTTGTGGGAGGCCTTCCAACGCTCCGTCTTCCAGTACGCGGTCGCCACTCCAGAACCTTCCGGCCCCATCGGCCATCCGTTCTGCGAGCAATGTGCCCTGCCCACTGCCACTTAAGTTTGGCAATTCTTCGGGCTATGTTGGTAACCTTGGTTCTCCTACGGATCTCTTCATTTCTGATTCGATCGCGTAGGGAAACTCCAAGAATAGCCCTCTCCATTGCTCTTTGGGTGACTTTGAGCCTTCTTATGAGGCCCATTGTAAGCGACCACGTCTCAGTGCCATATGTCATCACTGGCAACACACACTGGTCAAAGACTTTTGTCTTGAGACACTGCGGTATGTGGGACGAGAAGATATTGCGTAGCTTCCCGAACGCTGCCCAGCCGAGTCGGATTCGACGATTGACCTCTTTCTCGAAGTTGGACCTACTTAACTGGACAGTCTGTCCTAGGTACACATATTCGTCCACAACTTCGAGTGTAGCGCCTCCAATCTTCATTGGAGTGGGTATCACACGAGCATTGGACATGACCTTTGTCTTGTCCATGTTCATTCTAAGACCCACTCTTTCGGAAGCTCTACTGAGGTCATCGAGCATTGTACTGAGGTCCTCCATAGTCTCAGCCATGACTACTATATCGTCGGCAAATCGAAGGTGAGTGATGTACTCGCCATTGATGTTGATGCCAGCCCCTTTCCAGTCCAAAACCTTGAAGACATCCTCCAGTGCAGCGGTGAACAGTTTCGGAGAGATTACGTCTCCCTGTCTCACCCCTCGCTGCAGAAGGATAGGTTTCGAGGCTTCGTCCTGGAGCCGGACTGACATAGTGGCGTTTTCATACAAACACTTCAGCACCTCGATGTACCGATAGTCAATCTGGCACCGTTGAAGAGACTGCAATACAGCCCAGGTCTCGATCGAATCGAAGGCTTTTTCGTAATCCACAAACGCTAAGCAGAGAGGCAGGTTATACTCTTCGGTCTTCTGTATAACCTGCCGCAGCGTATATATGTGGTCTACGGTGCTAAAGCCTTTACGGAATCCGGCTTGTTCGGGAGGCTGGAAGTCGTCAAACCTGCGCGCGAGACGATTCGTGATGACTCTTGAAAACAGCTTGTAGACATGGCTCAGAAGTGAGATAATGGGCCTATAATTCTTAAGTAGGGTATTGTCACCCTTCTTAAAGAAAAGTACTTACCACACCTCTGTTCCATGCCTGTGGCGTTTTGCCCTCGAGTATGACGGAATCAAAAAGCTTCTGAAGGGCTTTTAGAACTGGTTTCCCGCCGGCCTTCAGGAGCTCAGCCGTAATTCCATCATCACCCGGCGCCTTGTTGTTTTTAGGCTGCTTCAGAGCCATCCTAATCTCGTACAAGCTGACGTCCGGGATATTTTCGGTTAGTGTCGAGTCAATCTAGCTCTCGGGTCGTTAGATAGATTCATAACTGGGTTTCTGGTGGACGTGTATAGTATAACTGTCCATAGAACTTCTCAATCTCTCTTAACAGCTCAGGTTTGGCGGGCACGATTCTGCCATCGTCGGTCTTCAGTTTTGCAAGCTGACTCTGCCCAATAGACAGCTCTCTTGAAAAGACTTTGGAGCCCTTGTTCCGCTCTATCGCGTCCTTAATACGTTCCGTATTGAAGAGGCGAAGGTCGCTTTTCAAGGACTTAGAGATCCGTCTATTTAGCTGCCGGTACTCGAGTGCAGCTTCTGAAGACTGCAGGATCATTCCGCGCCTCTGTTCCATGAGCTGTAATGTTGGATCTGAGAGTTCCTTTTTTCTATTCGTACGGCGGGTCTGGAAGAACTTAGACCCGATCGTATGGACAGTTTCCACGAACCCATCGTTATTATCGCCCACGGAGCTCCCTAGGCAATCAAAACGATTCTGGAGTTCGAGCTGAAAGCTCTCGGGGTTTTGAAGTTGGATCGGTGCTGGACGGAGCGTTGACTTCATCAGCCGAGATCTTTCCAGCTTGATATTGATATTCAATGTGCCTCTTACCATGCGGTGATCACTTCCGATTTTCACCGCGTTGATCACAGAGACATCATTGAATATTTGCTTCTTCGTCGACATAATGAAGTCAATCTCATTTTTGGTTGCACCGTCAGGACTCTGCCAGGTACACTTCCTGTGCTCACGTTTGCTGAAGAAGGAATTCATCATAAAGAGGCCTTCCTTCTCCATAAAACTAGCCAGTAGGTGACCCCGGTGGTTCCGACGTCCAACTCCAAATTGCCCCACTCTCAACTCATCATCGCTTCGCTTGCCCAGTTTCGCGTTGAAGTCCCCCATAACAACGGTGAAGTGAGTTTTGGAACCATGCATGGCTCTGGAAATATCCTCATACATGGTCTCCACCTCATCGTCGGGGTGTGTCGAGGTCGGGGCGTACACCTGTATGACCTTCAGCGAATACCTTGCGGATATTCTGAATATAAGGAACGCCACCCTGGTCGACACACTCTCGATCTTCACAACGTTGCTCACAAGGTACTTATGGACGATAAACCCGACAGCACCTTGGGACCGCTGGTCGCCCATCCAAAAAAGAGCAGGTTTCCGGAATTCAGGATTATCGAGTCCTCCCCCTCTCTTCGGACTTCAGATAACCCTACTATACCCCATCGTAACCTGCTCAATTCTTCCTCGAGCTCGGCGATCTTCTCGTCGGTCCGGAGTGTACGCGTGTTGTATGTTGCCAGGTCCAGTTGTCGGTGGTTGTGGTAGCTGGATTTCTTCCGGGGAAGGGTAGGTGGGCCGCCGGGTACTAGGGGCCGTTTTTTATAAGTGCTTGTCATTATTTGGGGGGGTTTGCCATAATCGCCACGCTTGGCAGGCGGGTTGGAGATCGCAGTGTGGTAGTGTACAATGCATAGAGATCGCTGCTGCCCATTCTCTAGTATGTCCCTTAGTCGCCTCTTACGACACCCACGGGAAGAAATGGGGTGATGCTATTCTTTACGTCCCGCACCACACGATACATATATAACGATAGAATAGATTTGCTTAAATCATAGTTAAGAACACTCAAATAAATCACCTTTAAGACCAAACAAAAAAAGTAATTGGTTCAGCCGTTTACGCCGAGCTACGATACTACACACAGACGCGTAGACACACACGTTAAACATAAGGTAGTAATTTCCTACGAAATATATGGAAATAAGTATTTTCTGTCAGTACCGAATATTAACAAACTCAACTCTGTCACTGAGATCGCAATGTCTCGACCAGTAAAGAACAGTCGGTCTCATACGACCGTTTGTCTACAACGGTCAAGGTCCACCCCATATACTATATCTGTGTATATAAATTCGTTTTTCAAATACCAAAGACCCATTCCTAGACTATGTTACCGTTTAAATATTTACCTAGCTATTAAAATCAAACGTTATTCCGTATTTCACTGAAAAGGGGATGGCCCCAAGATTAGAGGAAGGAAGTGGCATTTGTCATTAGATAACTGCGATAGATGTCTGTTATTAACTAATTGATTCTCTGACGTCATCTCACGACAGAACAGAAACATCAGCGTAGGTAATGTGAATCATAGAATTAAATAAAAAGTTGTGACTCTATCTGTTTCAATAGTACACCATGTAAGGAATTGTTTTGACGGGCGGTTGAATCATTTTAATGCGAAGGCGCCAGGCGCCTGCGCAGCTGTCACTTGGATCTCTTCTAAGAATTTGCTTACTATCTATCGATTGTTCAATACATAAAAAATATACAGTAATTACCGAATTTGTAACTGGGGAGAATCAAATGAAACAATCAAATTGTGTTATAATTTGTATTTATCATTATATGAACTGACAACAATATAAAATAATGCGCTTAGTTATGCTACGCTAATTTAATAATTACATATTTTATATACCATGAAGGGTATCCAAATATTATACATAGGTATACCTACAATAATTATTTTCTAATAAATTATAGTAGAGCAAGTCTCAGATACTGAATGTCTGACTCGACCTTTCGTTACCTCGCACTTAGTGATAAAATAAAAGAAAAAGTTCAAAATGTAATAAAAGCGTATCACAGCGTCGTTTCTACTTTGGGAGAATCGTTGGGCAGCTTTTAGACTAGCAGAGATGAGTAAGAGTTGACAGTCTGAGTTCAATCGTGCGTACTGTCCCGTTCACTACGAATACTACCACATACATAGACACAATAAAACGAAATGTATATAATTACCGAAAGCTAAACACTAAAAGCGGTCGTTACCGACATTAACTGCATAACTCACACGCACCAGTCAGACATTCAGCAGTTGAGTTGCATAAAATATTGTTTAACGTGTACTCGTCACGGGAACCAGAGCGTCAAATAGCAGCTCTCGACCTACATGTATTGTCCTTACACCTACGAATATACGCTACCCCTATTTGGCATGTGTTGCTTATTTGACGATCAAGCCTCGTGGCGCCATCACTTCGAACATGCAGAATTAGATAAGGTTTGCCTCAAATTCCATATAAAGTTTGGATGTTCGGCAATGTTACTGCAGCGATACTCAAACTGTCTGTGCAATCACATGTCATACACGCATTTTTATAAATTATAGTATTGCAGACCGCACAGAAAATCCCAGCTTCCCAGCCGCGCGCCAGATTGAGTACCACTGGATTACAGTCTAATTAAAAATAAAATATATAAGAGCGGCTCTGATAAGGCCTTAAAGTATGTTGATGTACATGACCGGTCATATCCCCGAAGTAGAGATAACTAACAGACTTGACACCTACTTTCACTGAAAAGTTAGGGTAAGACTTAAATATTAATGCTTAATAATTGTCTTACATTCAATATAAGTACTATTTTGAATGTAATCATTATATCTTCATTTAATTTTCCTAAGTTTCGGCCATGTTAACTAAATTATTATATTACAAAGACTATGAACTTGCTAAGTATATACTTCACGCTACCTTCCTTGCCTCTTTTGTAAACAGCATTGTTTATATCAAGATAAATTGATTCTGGATGTTTTCCATCAAAGCGGTTTTGTTTGATAGGTCCGTCACTCATTAACCTAGTCAAAAAAGAGATGAACCAACGGAAGATATTTCAACCCAGCTAACTCGAAGTTCCATAACTTAACTTTAACCCATTACAATAGTGGTTTTTGGCTCCAAGGACATTTCTAAGCCTGATTGAACACCTAAAGACAAGCTGAACTCTTCAGCTTAACTTAATTAACTAGAGCTGCAATATTCATAAAAATAACACTATTCCTCATTTATGAAAGTTGTGCGGCAGTTTTATCAATATAGCAGTTACCTGTTCAGTCGCGGAAAGAACATCAGTAGGTAGTACATAACAATAAAATACCAAAATTAAATTGTAAACAACATTTATTCGACTCTAATAAATATACAAATAACAGATTTTTACAGGTATTAGACTATTTAAATAATTTTCTAAACTTAACATTCTTTCCACGACTGTACATGAGTCTTACAAATAACTTAAAACTATTTTGGGATTCACTGTACACAGTGTTGGGTTATTCCATGTTGTGTCGAACAGTCTAAATTCCCAATCACTTTACATTTAAAATACATTTGTCCCGTCAAACAAATAGAGGGCAAATCCGTATAATTATGACTTCATATAATATTTCCCGGAAAATTCCCACCATTGTGTACCGCGAACCGTATTTCCCGTTTCGGCAACATATCTTCTCCTCCCCTCAGTCATATTTACAAATGAGAGTGAAGACTAAATCCTCGCGAAGCTGAGCTTAGACCGTCCAAAATAAAACTTGAATTATTTGTCTAAGACATTGTCAAGTTGTGCTCTTATTCAAGGCAATCTAGTATCGCCCTTTCGTTCTAATAGTTAGGTACGTCGGTATAACAATTGTGTTTTTACAGTTACGCTCGGAAAAACCTGTAGCATTTAATTGCATGGTTACAATTAAGGCCAGATTTATAGTAACTGTTTGTCGTAGCAAAGGTTACTACTATACGATTTTTATGGCAATATAATCATAGCAACCAATATTTTTAATTAGTTTCATTTTGAATAGCCTAAGCTGCTGTATCGATAGAAAGCAAGGAAATAATGTTCAGATCTACTTGTTGAAAACTTTACTACAGTTGACAAAATGTTCAATGACACGTGAACATAGTCGAGTCGTGACGGGGAATTGTAACTAAGCGCTGGTCGAGTGTTGTCCAGATAGGTAGGCGTGGTGTGGGCTGGCGTGTACACACTGCCAGGCGCTAGCTGTGCGGCGCGCCGTGCGGCCGCGGGCGGCGGCGCTCGGCGCGGGCCTAGCAACACCCCGTCAGCGTGCTGTTGCTCTCGCTGCGCAGCCTCGTCAGCACCTCGAAAGTCGTGCTGTCACTGTCGCTGTCGTACATCTGAGGGAGATAGCCATACATTAGTACACGAGTAGCGAACAGGACGCCGCCGCCCGGACGACGATAACGCATCAGACAGCTCGTGATAACACAACCTAGCCCTGTACATTATGTACAGTTTCAAATAGTGTTTTATAATCTACTCATTTTAACTGCAAGGTTAGGTACAGGAAAAAATCTACCAATCGTTGGAACGTGGCGCTGTAAATCAATTTTATCCTATTAATTCTCACAGTTGCGATAAATATGGGAACTGCGTATTACCTCCTGGCTACCTACGAGCACAGTCATAAACAATTTACGCCGAACGTAAATAAAAAATATTGTTTTATCATCCATATTCTCGTGACTGATTAGAACCAAATTGTTTTCAATAAAAATGTTAAACAAAGAAAGACCAAAGAACGAAAACTTGGGATTTTCCAACACAAGGTTTATAGCCTAATCTACAAAAAGTATCAACTATCTTCTACTAAATAAAGATAATCTATCAAGATTAAAGGATATGGGTATATTTGTGGGCTTCCCCAAGCCTTATTCAAAAATGAATAAGGGTCCACTCACATAATCGTCTGAGTCGGAGTCTGTATCGCTGTCGTCGGCCATGTTGAGGAAGGCGCGAGCTGCTGCGGTATTCTTGGCGAGCCGGCGCGGCGTTCTGTTGGCGTAGTCGCGCGCGTTCGTCGTCACTCCCGGGCATCTCTCGCGCAGGTACTGCACGAGGCGAGTGTCACCGCGACGGGCCGCAATGTGCAGCGCTGTCCAACCTGCTAGGTTTTCCTGTTGACAAGAGAGAACAGACATCAGTAAAGCTATCAACAGACACGAAGCGGGAAGAGATATTGAAAAACTGACATTTTTAATTAATTGCAATGTTTACAATTCATTTCAGGCATTCGATAAAACAACAAGGATATCGCATTATCGGTACACGGTAAATCGTGCACCGGGAGCAGTCCGAAGCGACAACAATGCGGCCAGTCTGAACACGCTCCAACTAATCCCTTGTAGTAATGGTAAATAACACTCGCTCATTGTTTGCCTAGCACAAATGGGTGCATAAACATAAAAAACCCCGACGCAAGAGATATGCCACTATCAGCAGATTAACACGAATGGCATGGCAATGGGTTTTCCGCAGCTCGGCAAGGAGACATACAATGACTAAAGCGTTTGTTAGCTTCGACTCAAACTGTTTACTGTTGACAACAGTAAACAGTAAGAACTAACTAAAGAACTAGAACTCAGAAAGAACTAGAGTTCTTTTTTTGCAACTAGGCCAGCGAACTTGTCACGATAATGTAGGTAAATAGGTTTGTGATTTCGATAAGCTACCACTTGAGTAAAGATGTATGTTTATAGTTGACTTAACATAATTGCATTTTCCGAATCTGAAATACGTTTGTTAAGCATCTGTAGCTGTTTTCAGAAGATGTTCCTGAAGACGATAAACAACGCAAACGTTGCCAAACGTCCTTGATTCTAGATAAATCACACGCCTTCCATTGAATCTGCACGAAAGCTGATTCATATCTATTATTTCTGTCATGTATTTCTGTCGTTCCCACTACTTCGGCCAGCCAAATGACTGTAAATGCCGACTCACTCGCGTATTCCCCCTTCATTATTTCTAATAACTTTTCCCGTCATTGTGAATAAGAATCATAACCACGAATCCGCAATAATGGATTGCCCCGTGCTCATGATGGAGTTATTTACGTTCCGGAATAACGTGTCCCCTAACAAGCAGTGTTCGGAGCAGCCCGACACCGTATTGACTCATTTTGTGGTTAGAAATCTACCAGTTCCTATTAACAGCAAATGGAATCATACCTTACTTTTCCTTTTGTTTGTAACAAGCCTACTTGGGAATGTGGAAGACCCAAAACAAAAAAAAAACTTAAGGAAATTGTAAATGTTTTTCACAAGTTTGTTAATGTAAACGTACCGCTAAATTGATATTCGCTCCGTAGTACACCAGAGCATGTAGCGCCTCCAGATGTCCTGCTGACGCTGCTAAGTGCACACACGCTTGTCCTGTAACAAACAACAATACTTTGTTAATATCTTAATATAATAAGACAAATGATTCATCACTGGTTCCTGGCAATTGATTCCACTATCAATAGTATTCAAGATATTCATTAAGTTCGCAATGATACCGAGTGTCCAGATGAAACATTACACTTCTATGACGTACTTGAGTACTTGCTGTTTGCACTTAGGACTTGAGAAAAGTCAAAATTGTTATAAGGTCATCTTCGTGCGTACGTACTGACGTAGATAATTAGTGTAATAGCTACAAATCATGTTGATTTCCGATTAATCGATCGATCAATAAATTGTAATCTAAGTAAATAATTGCGGGGAATTTGTTACACGATAATATTTGGTGATTAGTATCTATGTACAAATCTCTCGAGATAATCGAAGCAGACCCATGAGGTACCTACAACTATTATAAGTTTGTTGGTAACTATTATACTTACAAAACTATTCCACAGAAAATCATCTTCTAAATAAACTTATACTTATTTGATAAAACGTCAAAGATAGATAATGGGTGGTTTCTATGGGTTTTCCCAAAACGACAAATAACAAATCTGCCGTTTCGGATTCTTTGAACTGTTTTAAATTATAAAGAACGCTCTCGTTTCGAACAATTCAGTAAAATACTGAGATGATAATAAAGTTAGATAACCTTTAACAATATATGACGTCAAACCATCATTCTATAAATTTAATCACACGCAATTTAACTGGTTCCATATTATTTATACATGTAGATTGTACATTTATAAAAGAACATGGCGTAATAAAATTCTGTTCTCCAAAAAAGAAAAACATTTATAATGTAAATAATTTCTGAAAATATGAGTGACTATTTTGGCTGTAAACCATGAATAACAAATATATAATAAAGTCAAATTAAAACCACAACAAAGCTGAAGAAAAACCGTGTAGTTTTTTAATGTATTTTGTGTATGTGGTAAGCACTTTTTTCTAACAATAAGCTTCATTTAATAAATTCATATTTTGTTGAAATTGGTATACAAACACACGAACATAGTTTATAGAAATGCTCTATAATGATCGTTCGGGCGCTCGCGCCACTGGAACCGATCCAAATGTATTTAAAACGAATCTAAAATAGATCGCTAGCTAAAATGGCCGAGCTCTTTTTAAAGCTCAAGAATTTAGGTGAGCTTAATATAATTCTTTCAGGTATATAGTGGGACGATTTGATCTTATCGGACATTTCGAAAACGTGTTCGGACCGGTAGTAGCAAATCGGTGTATAAAATTTTGAAAGCGCAACAAATTTAAGGCGAAGAAATGCTAACATTGAGTTAGGTGGTAACTCATCAAACACAAGGAGGCTCTACGCTACCTAGCAGTGACTTTACGAGAGTTAGAAAGATGTTCCGAACTAAATAAACACCTCGGTTTAACGTAGTTGCTAATTTTTTTTAAGTATTTGCAATAACACTTAACACGTAAGTATCGAGCTCGTATGAAAATCATGCATGTTTGGTCAACGAATAAAATTAATACTGACTTCCAATCAGTGTAAGAGCAAATTGCAAGTGGGAGTTCCTGAAGAAACACGATTATAAACTTTGTTTCAATAATAATTTGTAATTCACCGCCTGCCAGTCATGCTGGTCATCATTTCCTATCCACTTGGGCATTAATTCGTTAATTTATGACGATACTTCCCCGCGTGTCTGTATGAAATTTATGGCATGGTAAACAACAAAGTCCCGTATTTGCATATGGTAATAGACAATTTGTGCACATTATGCAGACAATTATTATGAAGAAGATATTGTGGAAACTTTTATGTGTGGAAATGTTTAGTACGGAAACATCATTGTGAATTCATGGTGGTACCTATAATGTCAAGGATACAAGACTGTTGGTGCTACGGGGCTCCCAGCAACCTTGACATACAACTATTACGTTGTAGTCGTAACAACAACTAGATACAGGTAAATAGTTCAGTACATTCAAAAAATCTAATGACCTAGTTATAAACTGTTAAAAGACTTCAAGAATATTTCCATTATGAAGGGGAAGCGAAACTAAGCATTGTAGAAGTCTAAAAAGATTACCAGAGGCTCAAACTTAGAAAAATATTGTGTACTTATATTCTTTAAATATAAACAATAAATCTTTGTTAGCTACATTGGAAGTAGTTTCCAAATCATTAGAGTTATACCGTGGCAACAATTTATAGATCCAAAGCGTAAATATGGATCACCTCAACCGACAGTGCGTTTGGTTGGACTCATTTCGTTGTCGACCAGTCACACTTCTATAAGTACCTAATCGTGGGAACTGAAAAAAGTTGTACGTTATCAAAACATTGAAGTCGCGATTCGAAGTGTTCACGCCAGCTGACGTGACAGCGAGACGGATCAACCGACACAAGTACCTCTGTTCTCTGTAGTGGCATGTGTAAGATGTCGTCACGCGGGCCGCGGGGGCCGGGGGCGAGAGGCGCAGGCGCGCCGACCTGATGGGGTTTTCCCAACAATGTGGCGGCCGCGGCGCGGCGACTGGCAACGCACGCGCCTCGACTGTCCTCGCCAAATATGGCGCGCCTCCACTGTATTTTCACTATTTCCGTATATCACACAGATTCTAACCTTAATTTCCAAGACGATTAGCGGGCTATTGGCATCGATCAAGCAATGGAATTTTTTATACTCTAGTTAATGTACTACCTGGTATTTTCCCTCAATGAATTTTATAAGGTGCCAATTCTCAAATTATAACAACGCAATAAAAACTGTGTGTTACGTAAGTTTTAGTAGAGGAACGACACTTTTTCCTTATTTACGAGTCGAGACATAAACGGAGTTGCCGAGTGCCTGGCACTAGGTTCTAACCGCAACGATACCCAGGGTATTGCCCATGTGTTGGCAGATGTCATCGTGTGGAACTTATTATAGATGAAATTCCATTAAGAATTATAGGAAGTGTTTAAATGTCAGCTAATTGGAATACCGTGTAGGTTGTAATCATAGTAATATAATGCATCCTGCTGCACTTACTTAATAAATATTGTCTCATGAAATCTGAATCATGCGGCCCACTAATAGGACCCAAAGTTCCTTATGCAAATTGTGCATCCGCTAAAAATAGCATCTGCATCGTTCGCACCATTAACTTCTCAAAAAGCTGTAACATATCCAAAAAGTCCATGTGGAACCCTGGCCGCGCGGATGTTTCAACAGGTTTTCGTGTAAAAACCCATAGCCTTGCAAACAGAACTCGCAAGCAGACTCTCAACTTTAAATTTTCTACATAAAATATAATTATTTGACGTGGCACAGCTGTCGTTTGACTGTTTGGGTTATTTTACATAAGTATGGGGAATAACGTCCTACGTTAACTGTCCTAAGCACTTCCAGCTTTGTTCACACTGAGCTAATTAGCAGACAATGTACAGGGTGAGCGCAAGCGCGAGCTAACAGACGTCACTGTGACTTGTAAAGCTAACGTTAGTGTTCCGTGTAGAGCACGCGTCATGCTCGTGATTAGACCTATGGACGTAACGGCAACAGGTTAATATAGTTCCTTAATCCTGCCAATTCAATCACTTGACTTGGTTCATGTTTTCCTTTTTTGCGTGCTGGCTCTAGTCATGCGAGTACTCTAGGTGCAAAGATTACTTTGGCCGCTTGTTTTTGCCAGTTAAAGTCTAATAAATATTTCCTCTTAGGTACAAGCTCAATACATCCAATAATATTCCTAAAAGTGGCGAGTTGGTTTCAGTGATGATGAGAAAAGTCTTTGTTTCCAGTAATAAAATTAAAAAGAACCACAAATGAGAGCGCATAGATGAAGATGTTTACAAAAACGGTTCACAACTACTTGTGTAACGTATAGGTACGTCGAGGTGTTGAAATTTTCATGATAATAAATTGCGTCTGAGGACATTGAAAAACCAGGTTGAGCGTCGGAAAACCCCAAGCTTTATACAACGGTACGAGTGTTTAATGCGGACAGATAGCTATGGTTTACGAGCTCTCACGAAGATAACGATCCTCCAAACATGGTTATAAAAGAAAAGTGATACACTACTTTAATTAACATGTAGTGAATTACTCAGGCTAAATTCATTATTTTGGGAAAATAACAATAATTTGAAATCAACGTAATGTTCTAAGAATAATCTAAGAGTATTGCTCTCTGTTCAAGTTAAGTCAAAGTCTATTTATTCACTATACGATGCATGTTTTGTTCCTCCTAATGAATACTATTACTGAACTATAGCATAGAAAATTATTGCGTTGACGTATGTAGCAATCACACTAGTACGATTATGATTATTAATATCTATTATTTAAATCTGCTATTTACGTCTATGGGAAAACCAAATAAAACAACAATTAGAGTTGTTGTCCTTGGGTGGAAATAAGCAATCATAAGAAACTTAAAACAAATACAGCACTCAAATTAGCTACCTAACATGTTTATCGAGGCATCCAAAAACCGGCTTCTCCAAAATTCCCAAAAACTTGCCAGGTCACCGGCGAAACAGACGCTTATAGCTATATCACTTACATATACAAACACATTAGAGCAACAGTTCTGTTCCATATGCAGCTCGATGTTAAAGACAGATAAGAGGCTTAATTTAAGAGTTGACTTAGTTGGTGGACATATAATTAGAAAGTGCGCCAGCGCAGTCCCACGTAACATGTTCATAATACATGCGCTTGGGATTTCCGTCCGTATGTAACCGTGGCGAGGCACACTTTCACGTGGGTATTGCCCAGGCCATCATCATCATCATAAAAGCCGCCATTGTTCCGACGGTAACCATCAACGCGAGCAACGCCAAACGCTTGCGGTTTTCCTGGGGTTTGCTCAAATGCTCACCTTGGACATCGCTGCATGGCTGACACTGCATAGCTTTTTAATTTTACTTCCTTAACCTACAGCTTCTATGTATTGTGAATAATTTACAAATTCAATTTATCTTAACGGAGTAAAACCATTATTTCACACCACATTTAAGAGACACCCTTCGTCGTACAAAAATAAACGGTGATAAATATACAACAAGCGTATACATGTTTGGCGCTACGACATTCATAAGTTATTGAAATGGTCCCGTCAGGAAAAACCATCTCGCCACGCCGCCTACTTAGCATACTCGTAATGAGTTTTCAATTAGCGCTCGAACAATGGTCGGGGTAACCCAAACCGTGTATACGAACCGCTCGTCTGGGGGCGTTACACGGTCAAAAAGTTTGCTTTCACTCGGTGAGCGGCCGCCCGTGTTCGTTACGCGACCGGCTTCTCGTAACGTTGGGAATACCCACCGAGGCAGCGCCCGCCGACACCATCCGACTCGATCTCAGACCCGACTTCGACGATCTCTCTAGACCAGCGAGAATTGTTGACCCTTTGCGGTCCCCAAAACTATTGAAGTGAGTTCTCGGGCGTAATAATAAGAAGTTTACTTAATGTCTCCACAAAGTCAACATATCAGATAAATTCATATGCAAATGCGCGACACGACGGTGGGCCCAAATTCTTTCACATTGGTTATAAACTTATAATATAATATGTATGTGTTGTTTACCAGCTCGGGAAAACCAGCGACAATAAAGAGCGTAAACCTAATATCTTTTTAATGCAGTTTACAGAGGTAGGGAATTCCTAATGTGATTTACTTTGAATTAGAGGCGCGACCGAATATTTTAAGCGACTGGAGCTGTATTCGGCGGGTTATCTGAACAAGCTTAGAGTTTTCTGATGGCATTGAGCGTAATCAAGACCTTGACGAACGTCACAAGCAGCCTCAAGTAGGCCCGGTGCGTTCACACGTAAACAATGTACGGTGCCTTTGTTTAGCGTAGTAAACAGGTTCTAGTTGATCCTAGGCACGACTTAATTCAAGAGATCCTAGAGAAGCTCCGTATTTTTTCTGCAGTTCAAGGCACGTGAGATGTCGTGCTGGTTCATGTCCGGATCCAGACGTAGATACTAGCTACTGTAAGGACAACGCTGTTGTACATGAAGGTTAACTACTTTACAGGCATTACAGATGACATTACTTACATAAATTTTTAACAACTCTAAAGAGAACACAGATGCTGTGCAAAAGGTTTAGCACCTTTTGTACACAGCATCATCAAAAGGTCAATTTTAGTTTGTAATCAAAACATTTCTCTGTACAATGCTTATCACTATTGGGTGCAAAATGCAGTAAGGGCTTGGATTGTAGAATAGATCACAGTACCAGAAGAGCTAAATGAAAAATTGCATAAAAGATAGTAAACACAAACCACGTCTGAAAAGTTGCATATGGGTCGAAATGTTTTATTACAAATGGTTATAACAATTTTGCCACAGCCTGTACCTGGAAAAACCGTTGAGCGGGTTTTTACTGACACCGTGATTCAGATGAACTGTTGCGAACCTAAATGTTGTATAAGATGTATTCATAATTATAATAACCTCATATTTATGTTGGGTATAATCATGTAATAGAACTGGTTAATCAATATTTAATTATTCATCTTCAGCATTCAAAGCAATGGTGCTTTCCGCCAAAATCGCTTGCAGTTTTATCCTAGTTTAAATCGAAGGTACGGACCCTCGCATCACCGCAACCGTTCACTCTGGGTTTTTTCTTCTAGTCATTGAACGAAAGGCTTCAACATAAAGGGTCAAATAATATCAGGCCTGAGGTCATCGGATGGATGATGTCAGTGGTCTCAGTGGCCACAAAACTTTACATTCCAGCCAATATTAAGTTATGCGGACGACACGGTTTAAGGAGCAAAGACAAGAATTAGATATTTTCACTTTTAGACACTTGTGTTGCTTGTGTTTATGTGTGAAAAGTCTAGCGCTAACATTTCTTCCTTGCCTGAGAAGACTTCTAATAAGTAGCAGATGATGTCATTCTTAACTATTTGTGTCTACAGCACCAGATGGTGCGAATGGAAAAAATGGTATCTACTTTATAAGGAACGTTGATAGTGGAATTCCAGTGTAACATTATGAACTACTCACGCTGAGATCATCGCTTAAAGGAACAACGTAGCTCATCCAAAAACTGGCACTTACCTTTATAGTTCTTTTGATCCAGTACTGAGGCTGAAGCTAGCTTTCGAGGTGCCTGTTCTGGCACAGGTGCGAGTAACGCTTGTAGGCATTCAACGTGTCCTTTTAAACTGGCTTTGTGTAGGGGGGTCTCTCCACATCTGTCCCTCGCTCCGAGCGAGAGTCCCGCGCGGACCAGCATCCTGGTGACCACGGCATTCCCGCTCATCACAGCGAGGTGTAGGGGTGTGTGGCCATCGTCGTTAGGTACGTCCAATAGCGCTTTGTTTGGACACACCCTTATGAGTGTTCCTACTGACTTTTCACAGCCGTGCACTGATGCTATGTGTAATTGTCTGTAACAAGGGAATAACCTGGTTAGAGAGCTTCTGCTGCTTGTAAAATCAATTCCATTGTTAATTTTTCTAAATATAGACTATGATGGGATGGCTTGCGACCTTTACGGTTTCGGACCGGTCGGTCGGTGCGTGAGTGGGGCCCGCGTAAACTTAGCGCGTGACACAACAAACCTGTCCAGAAGCCTCGCAGCATTCTAGACCTCTCTAGACGAGAAAGAAATATTTTCTGTGTTAAATGACTTTCCGATTGTAGTCAACATCTGAGTCATCCTTACTTCCATTTCGTTTTGATTAAGTACCAGAAAGCGATGAGCTTACTGCGAAATCCTAGTAACGCGTATGTAGGTAATCAGTTAGACGGCGTATGCGACGTGGTTCTGTTTATCTACGCGCGTGTAGTAGGAACTGTTTATGAATGCTAATGATGTAATAAGTGAAGGAAGTGTAAACTTCCTAGAGGGGACAACCAATGTGTATGATATTAACAAATTGAATCATAAACACGAAGGAACCTGCTACCAATGACCTCATGTTTATACTTAATTTAATACGAAACAAGAATAAATTACACGACATGTTTGTTTAAACATTTAACTACCTACTTCTTTTTCATAAATCGAAATAATATCGGTCTTTGTATTTCACGTATTTCATGTGCTAATAAGTACCTAGTACGTCTTCATTGATCATGCACTGGAGACATTAGGTCAAAAGCACAATAAGAAGTTTTGCTGTGTCATCAACACTCATCAGTCTTAATCTCAAAACACTTACAATATAAAAAAAATGTGGTTTCTAAACTAAAAGCAAAGTAGCATAACTTGACTAGGTTTTTATGTCTACCTCTTTGGTGCTATGACGTATTAAAGCTGAAGTGTCTGTTAACAGTTAGTAAACTCATGAAGTAATTAACAAAACAGTTTATCACAATTTCCTTGAATTTGTAATGGAAGAAAAATAAATGTTCTATGCGTGAGGCTATTAAATGTAGACATTGTGAACAGGGTCGCTCCTTGGGGTTTGCCCAGAGGTCACCGACATTGATCCCAAGCAGTATACTGTAATATACTGTTATCATAGTGAATACTTCTTGTTTAAATGATGTGCTAGACTTTTTACAAATTATGATAGACAAAACCCTTCACTGAATATATCATAAAATCTGATGGCATAAGACAAAATATATATGAATCGCCAATTGTTTACAGGCAGCATGTCTGATTGTCTGCAAAACGGCTGGCACAATGTTATCTGCTCTAATAAACATGAACTATTTAATCTAAACAATGGGTTATTCCCAGTTTTATCAGTTTTAAGTAGAACAACACAACTCTGATAAAGGGATTTTAATGGACATTTTATATTTGATTGTAACAGGTATCTAAATAGTACTCATTATTATGTAGTGTCTGATAATTGGGACGGTACTTTTTTTTGTAATAAAGCTCCACTTTACATTTTGTTTTAATATTTAATTATCCGAGAATACCATGCACAATGGTCCACTCGAAGGACTTAGTGCGGAAACCAAACCCCTATAACGTAGAACAACATATCCGACAATACAGTTAAGCTAAGAAATCAGTAATGAAGTCTTTTAGCATCAAATATTATGGAATTAAGACTAGTTTATCAAAAATTTTAATTTTTTTTTAATAATGGTAAAATTTTAATAAGGTCTCAAATTCATCAATTATTTAATTAAGGTCTCAAATTCATGTACATAATGTAGGCATACACACACACATCATACACATTGTTGTCGTACACAGACGTACATAGATAAATTCACACATTCTTCCTATGGGGAGAGGTAAAAACGACAGAACACCACCTGCTACAATTCTTACACACTCGTATGATGTTGTACTCGATCAACAACACTAAAGCAGACCCAGCACCCAGCACCCAGCACCTATGGCATGAACAAGTGTGCGTTATTCAGATTCACACTTTCACTTTACACAACTAAGCTATCATCACATTATCTTTATGTTTTGATATGGCATCTTTAATATTAATTGATAATTTCTTTTTGTAATCTTTGATATTGATGAATCATAAAGTAGATTCCAAGGAGCCTCACCCATTAACAATAATTTTCTTTCTTTATCTGTCTAGATTTGCAAAATCTCATGTTAGGTGAATGAAATTGCTGAAGAGATCATGATTACAGAGCCCGTTACCTTGAAATATGAATTTGAAGGTCCATAAAACCATGCATTATATACTTATAAGAATTTACTATAAAATCAATAGTAGTTAGTAAATGAAAAGGTTACATTCAACTTCAGTTCTAGTTTAGAGGTTTTTCTTTACTTGTTCTACATTCTAATTCTACTCTGCCATTTAATCTAACGTTGACTATGCACACATTTGCACACTTGAGTAGTATAGAAAAGGCCAAATTGATATACTCACGTATCGCCATCTGCGTCCTGTTGGAAGAATATGACAATAGGTGGGATGTTCTTCTGTTCTGGCGGTAGTATGTTGATCTGCGGGGCCTGCGTGTCAGTCAGCTGCACGTCCGAGAGGCACTCTGATATGCACTGTATACCACTGTCGTACTCATTTTCGGAGGGTTGGAGCACTGCACTCACACACACTTTCTTATCCTCACTCGCGGATTCGGGCTCATGGTCCGATTCTTCGTCACCAGGGTACACGTCCAAAGGGCCCGACAGAAAACCAGAATCGACGTTCTCGTCCTCCGTGATCTTAGTATCGAAATCGCTCCTCTTATTTGCACTCATTTTGTAGCTTTTATTTTGTCACACTTGGGTTTAAAACACTTAAGATTGGAATGCACGTATGTTTTTGTAACGCTAACTATGCGAAATCATGTTATTATACGAAAAAATATGTCGCGTAGTAAACAACCGTTCTACAATGAAATCACATGCGCAATGAATGATCAATTCACAATGATGATTGATGAATGATGGCTCCCGTCTCCACAGTTTTTGTAGTGCGTTCGGATAAACACACGTGTGTATCGCTGACCGTTGCAAAGCGAACTGAACGCCATCTACACTGAACTTTTGCTTAAATACTTCGCTTTTGTGCGAAGTTTATTACTGTCGGTTTTTATTTTCGTACCAAAGCGTAGGCAAGAATATTGTTGGGTTATCCCAGTGAGTTCAAAGAGTAGGTTTGATAACTTTGCGATAGCTGTTTCTCACTAATTCTATTTTCAATTCTTATGTAAAGACGTCCTCTGGGAATAGTTTTAATGATCGTTCTATAGTGGCTTTACATACCTGTTTTATGATTTTGCATGTTTTTCGCTTAGTTTTCTTACTTTTTCACCGCTGTTCAAATGATTACCTACAAATCTACAGCTGGGAGAATCACTCAGTAGGTGATGTGTAAAATTAATAAAGAATTCTAAATTATAAACATAAGGCAAAAACATTTTTCAGGTTTTAAAATCTAACATCCTTCAGATTTTCATTATTATTAGAATGAATTGAAAAATAATGTACCTACTAACTATTGGTTTTTCAAACCGATTGTTTCTTCAGTGCGTTTGGTGTGTATCCAAAAATACATTAAACTCCGTCTGTGTTTTCGATCAGACTTTTGTTTGACTTTGACTGCCATGCTTACTTCAAAAGTGTCAGTGTCAGTGTCAGGAATCTCAAGTTGCCGCCATAGGAAACTTTGATTTTTAGTTTTATTCAAATTTAATAGATTGCAGAATCTTGAATTTATTTCAATAATAGAACTACTGTATTGCTTATACAATGTTTGCTGAGAAAGTAATAGAATTATTGAAAGAAGCAGAAAGAAACCCTGTTACTATTGACCCATTCAATGTATGTTGTTGCTACATCATTTGTCCCTATTATTTGTTTGTAAGCTAACTTTTAGATAGTACAACTAATTTGTTAATTTCAGGATGATAAGATAAGGCAAATATTAGAGGAAATGCATTCTCTGTTTAGGATGAATATGAACGATGCGTAAGTTTACAATGTTTACTGGTTTTAGGAAAGTTATGCTACACTGTACAAAATATTTTTTGGTAAACAAACACAACAACGTGACCTTTATATGGTATCTTAGATAATGAACAAAATTGCTTAAAAATCAAAAATATAGTTTGCGTCATGACCATGAGATTATGTTTTTATATTGTTTATGACGAGTTGCAATAATTGTTCTAAAACATGAGACTTATCTTTTACAGTAATGCTACAATGGAAAATAAAACCCTATGGACAACAGTACAAGTGAGACATTCAGCGTTAGAACGGAATAAACGCTGCCTTCTCGCGTACCTCTACAGCAGAATGGCTAAAATCAAGACCTTGAGATGGGAATTTGGTGCTATATTACCACCTGATGTACGAGAACTACTTTCTGATGACGAATATGAGTGGTTCTCAAAATATTCTATGAATCTTGCCTCATATATGAGGTCTTTAGGTCAAGATATAGGATATAATGGCATTGACCTTACAGAAAACCTTAAGCCTCCAAAATCTTTGTACATTGAAGTTCTTTGTATGGCTGACTATGGCAAGCTGGAGTTAGAAGATGGTGATGTGATCTTGTTGAAAAAGAACAGCAGACATTTCCTCCCAACTTCAGAATGCCAAACACTCATCCGTCAGGGAATATTGAAACAAATCACTTGATGTTTTGTATTTATAATTTTAGTAAAATAAGTAATTGTTTGGTTTTATATTATATTTGTCTAAAAAGTATATTGTATTCTTATCATCATCATCATCATTTCAGACGAAAGACGTCCACTGCTGGACATAGGCGTCCCCCAAGCTCCACCACTTCAACCGGTTTTGTGCTTCCCGTATCCAGTGGATTCCTGCGGCTATTGAATTAGAATATAAGATTGTTTTCTAATATTCTAATTCAATTCATGACACAGAATTTGGATTAATGGGTGGAATAACATTGATTTAATTTACAATTTAGTTTTAAAACATTCACAAATTCAGTTCATTAAGTTCAGTTTGCACTACAACTTCATACATTTGGTCTTTATGATATTAGTAGTCATTCTGAAATCAACTTAAATTACATACATACAATGATGATATTTGTTTATGTGGCAATAACATCAAATAGGTACCAATAATATTTTTAAATGTGTTCCCCTGTTATACCTTTATTCCCTGAAGGGGTAGGAAGAAAATTTGCCAGTAATTTTTAAGTCCATGGGTTTGAGACTATTGCCATTAGCCAAAATGTCAAGCTCATGACTATTTTTTAATTGACGAAAAGAAAAACGGAGGAGGTTCTCAATTCGACGCGTATTTTTTTTTAATGCCTGACCACGTATTACTTTTTACATAGTAGTCCGATTGTGATAATTCTTTTTTATTAGAAAGGGTATACCCCGAAGGTGGCCCCATATAAATTTGGAAAACAAAATCGAACCCTAAGGGTCGGAAAACGGGATGATTGATTGTTCACTTACTGATTGTAATGTATGACTACGCATAACTTTATACAGAGTAGTTCGATTTTTATAATTCTTTTTTTATTGGATAGGGTATACCTTGGCAAGTATTATAAGTACATTACAGCCACAAAAAATATATAAAAAAAAAATTAAACCGCCGAAAAAACTGGAAAGCAAAATTTTGAGTCGGCGCTGAAAAATCTATGAACAAAGATTACTCAAAGCGCCGACTCAACATTTTAAGGTTTATTATTTGATGCTTTTTTTTTTGGATGGGCAATCATCGAATGACTTCTCGGGTCACGGTATCTCTTTCGAACAATCACGCGACCCCGGCAGGCTTCGGTCCTAGCAGACCCCTTCAATGCTGCTGACATCTCTTTGAGGCGCGCGTGGAACACTATGCGCCGTCGACCCGAGCTTGGTCCTTACCGGGCGGCGAGCTACCCATTGCTCGCCACCCGCAAGCTCGCGCCTACGGTGGCCGGGAGTCCGTTATGGACTCCCGACGCCCGGGGCGACTCCTCCTGCGGCGGCTAGGGACGTGAGGGCGCAGAGACAGCCACTCCCTCACGCGCCCCGCCTCATCCTTCGCGAGTATTACTGCTTCGCAGAAGGAAGTGACGGCTTCCCATTCCCTCTCGCTCCGTACCATGGCTCGCACCAGGGCCGGACGCGAGAGGTCGCCGCTGCCGAGCGCCTCCACGAGGACACGGTGGTGCTCCGCCCAGGCAGGGCACACTCCACCGTATGCTCCACCGTGTCCTCCAGACGATCCTCGCAATGGAAACACCCGGACGTATCCTCCCGCTTTATCCTGAACAGGAACCCACCAAAGCACCCATGCCCAGTGAGAACCTGCGTCAGGCGGAAGGTGAGGACGCCGTGACGCCTCTCTATCCACTCCTCAAAGAGGGGACTTACCCGCCGCAATTGTGGCGTGCCCAATTATTTGATGCTTTCCAGTTTTTTCTGCGGTTTAAATTTTTTGATAAATGTTTTTATCAATAAAACTACCCAACCTTGAGGATCATACCCAGCATTTCACGCTTGTCAGTCGCGCTTGCCACATTCAGACCACCAATAAGGCAGTCAATTCTAAAGTGGAATATAGAGCAACCAGTCATTCAATTATACCAGGCAGCAATATCCTAATGCAAGATACTGCAACTTTGGCAATAATTTAATTTTATGTGACACTAAAGTGTGTCCCTGATAAATGCGCGCGGCCGGCACGCCAACACCGCCGGTTTGCCAACGATCTAGTTTTGGTGTTGTTGAATAATGGTATTACATTACTGATTGGTTATGTCGAATGGAGACTATGATGTCTCTGTTCCCTCAGACAGAGGTGTATTGTTCGTTCGGCAATTTGCGATGGCGGTTTGGGGTTACATAATCATTAAACCCTTCTCAGTCTAGGTAGCTGAGAGCTAACAATTGTTCCTTGCCATTTTGGAAATTTGGGCATTTCAATCACTTAAACCTAACCTAGAAGAGACCAGGGAGACTAGATTCAAGTAGGAGTTCAAAATACCTAAGACCTAGTGGGAGCGTAGATTACGAGATTTTGCGAATAGTTTCCCTATGTGAATGCGTAGGTACTTCGTACACACATTGTTTCAAACAAAAATAAGTAGTCCTGCTCTAAAAGTTTAAACATTCACACAAAGTACTGCAGTCACCTCTCCCAGACTTTAAAGGAATAAAGAGACAATCCTATTTCAGTTTGTATTTTATTCAGTTGGGTTCGTCCAGTCAACCTGCGTTTTTCATTCTTGGCACATTTTTATTCCGTTTCCAGTTGAGTTTAAGTTTTTTTTGTGACCACTACGAACCGCTTGGCGGTGACAGCTGCCCATCTGCTTGCCAACTTCGTTATGTACAAAAACTCACAGAGCGTTTAGCGCGTTCTCGCATTTCGTGAGTTGCAAACTAAACGTAGATTTTCCTGAAAAGTTATATTCTTTTGACAGGTTTTTGTGTTTTTTGCCGAGGTTTGCGTTCAGTTTAACAAAACTTGAGGACTTTGCTAAAAAGATTTCTTCAATTCACTTACAGCCTTCAGTTTCAGAAGGAACAATTTAGGTACTTACTTCTATATCCAGTGGTTCAGTCGAGTCTTTCTTTAATATCTCCGTACATCTAATCCTGTCAGAGCTGCCTATCTAAGCCGCAATCTTCATTGCCGCCCCTATACCTTCGTAGCTTAGGCTTACTTTTAATTAAACCGTCGAAACGGCCGGCTTTATACGTCGGCAACGTATTTGACCGTTTTCCTTAGGTTTCAATATGTTCCGCCTTTCAGTGGGCGATTACAATGGGTCCGTTAAGCCGCGTACCCGCCGGATCGCCAGGGAGTCAGTCTAGACACGGTGCATGCGGTTTATATCGACAAATTCTGAAATTTACGGCCGTGCTGTTATGCCGGAGTAAAACCTAGCTTTATAATAAAGACTCAATTTACCGCATTTGGTTTGGTTAATCTTGAGCTAAAAGTGATTAGGTAATGGGCTGTGAGTAAGCTTTGCAAAATTTAATTGCAATTCTGTAAGTTGCATTGATTAACTTGTATAAATGAGTCTAAGTATGTAGCCATTTGGCATGTACAGTGGTAGGTAGCTTTGTGAGTTTTTTTGTTTTGACTTGGAAGTCTACTTACTTTATATTATGACCTAAATTTGTAACTATTCCGAAGGGATGTAAAAGATTTATGAATAAAGCAAGTAGTTTACTGAAAAACAAAATCCCCTTGTGGAGTTTGTAGCGTCAAAACCAAATTAAGTGAGGCTTACGTAGGTACTGTTTATGTAAGTAAACGCAGGCTTCAAGTATTTTCTTAGGGAGACTGAGGTTAGCATAAGGCTTTTAGTCTTTTATAAAATTATTCTACGTAAGATGGCTTTATTTCTAGAGCCTGTTGTTACTTCAGTCCCGAAAAAGCCTGTTAAATGTACCTAAAGCTTACTATGTATTTATGAGTTTAAAAAACTAAAACTAAAGTTTATAAAAACTAGTTTAAAACTGATTGATGGGTGGTTTTACAATATACCTATACCTATCAATTTAATAAAATGTATTGACCATTCCACGCGCTGAAATATATACATATTTAGGCAGGTACATACATACATAAAATTTCCCATGGGGGGTAGGCAGAAACTACGGAACGCCATCTGGTAGGATCCTTGCATACTCCTTTTGCCTCGTTTAAGTTCATACATCTGGTCATACACGCACGCCGGTTACTAGTGCTATGCACCTGATCCTCCACCAATAAGGTCACTATATGTTCTTCAGCGACTACAGTCACATACCTACTCACCTGCCTTGTAAATAACTTTTTCATCCCACCATCTCGGAAAGTGTATTTTTAATCTTCAAAATCTGAGTGGAAAAGCCGTTTTTATTCTCTAGAGGATAAAGTAAATTGAATTTAGAACATCGTGTGCACTAAGTTTGTGAATTAAAAAAACATTAAACCTATTTACTGCTACCTCTATGGTGCCGAATATATCATACCTACAACTTTTTTTTTAATTTGTTAAAAACTCAGACTCGGAACCTTCTTGGTGTTCATTTTTCAATTTGCTTTGTACGCGGTTCTTTACGCGGCATTTTTTCACGTCATTGTTAAACCTTATATTAAAAACAAGAAACTTGAAAATAAGTGAAAAAACTAAAATGAGTGATTCTAGCGACGAGGAAGTTTGCTTGACGCCAACAGAATTGACTGAAACTGTTAATAATGCGCAAATGAGCTTTCTCCCTCGTCAATCACGCGAGAAGTATTTAAAACAGTACGATATGTTCAACACGTGGCGACTAGCAAAAGGAGCCAAAACTTTCTCAGAAAACGTTTTGCTGGCATATTTTATAGAATTATCGGAGAACAAGAAAGCAAGCACTCTATGGAGTACGTATTCGATGCTAAAAGCAACAATAAAGATGAAAAAAGACAAACATATCGATACCTATCCTAAATTAGTGGCATTTTTAAAAAGAGCCTCATCTGGTCATAACAATATCTGATATTGAAAAGTTTCTTAACGAAGCACCCGATTCCGTATATTTGGCGGCAAAAGTAAGTCAGTTGCACATTCAGTATCTACTTAAGTATATTAATCTCAATTAAATAGTATACTTAGTAGATGTTGATAGGCATAATTATGCGTTCATATCAATTTTATTCATTTATCTACTACAATACTCTTTACGTTACAGGTTGTTCTTATTATTGGAATAAACGGAGCATGTCGAAATAATGAACTAACACAACTTAATGTCAAAAACATTGAGAAACATTCAGATGACTTACTATTAATTAATTTACCTAATACAAAGACAAAAAGAGACCGCAACTTCGTCATTCGCAAGGAATACGTAACGATTGTTGAGAAATATCAAGCCTTACGCCCGCCTAACACTCCAATCAATCGATTTTTTCTACAGTATCGCAATGGAAAGTGTGTTAGACAGCCTATGGGTACTAATAAAATTGGCAGTATCCCACGAGAAATAGCAACATTTCTTGAACTTCCAGAACCGCTGTTGTACACGGGTCATTGTTTCCGACGAACTTCAGCCACACTTTTGGCTGATTCCGGAGCTGATCTCCTGTCCCTTAAGCGCCACGGAGGCTGGAAGTCCAATGCAGTTGTAGAGGGATACATAGAGGATTCCATCCAAAATAAGTCTAAAATATGTGAAGGCATCGTAGGAGCCATTACACTGAAAGAGCCTCAATCGGATCCTTGGACTGGCCCTTCTACATCAAAAATAAGCCGTTGTGAAACACCTAACCATCTCTCTCTCTCTCCAACATTCACGCCAAGGGAATCCGATGAATCGGTACAACTATTAAGTATGACAGATAGTTTACCGAAAAACAGTACACAAGTGACTAACACCAATATTACAGTACCAAACAAAAATATTACACTCAATTTAAATAACTGTAGCAACGTTACTTTAAAATTTTCTTAATTATACCTTAGTATTATTTTGTTATAATGTAAAGATTATTCTGTAATACTTACCTGTCATAATGAAGTAATTAATACCTAAACTGAAATAAAAGTGTAGGTACCTATCTTGTGATTGTAAAGGTTTTTTTTTGCATTTAGTCATTTCCTGGCTGAGGTGGAATGAAAAGTTACGTGTTGCACTCGAGTGCAAAGATTTTTCACCTCGTGCTCTTTTGATTCCCTCGCTAACGCTCAGGATTCTAATTTTGAATCACTCGCTGCGCTCGTGATTCAATTTTAGAATCCTTCGCTTGCTCGGTCATCAAAATTGAACACGCGGTTAAAAAGCAACTTTGCACTCTTGTATAACAAATAACTATTGTTAGCCGTCCTTCATTCATCCACTCAACGTGACCAAACCATCTAAGCATACTCTTTTCAACTTTTGTCACTACATCTTCATAGTCACACCACACATGCTTCGCAACTAACGCATTACCACAGTATTTATTCTGCTATCATGCTTCTTTTGCCACACCCAACATTCACTTCCATCATAAGCGTAGGCACCAGCACACCATTGAGAACGGCCAGTTGAGCTTTATCGGACATCAACTGGTTGGTCACAATCGCATGTAGAGAACCATTTACTTTATTGCCCGCATTTACTCTTCTTTCCACATCTTTATCAATATTACCATCCCTTGTAAACAAACTCCCCAAATGTACGAACTCACTTACTTGCTCCACACTCTTAACGTTTATTTTCACATCACATACCGAAACATTCTCTTCTCTTTCAAACACCATAAACTTCGTCTTATTCACATTTATACTCATCCCCTTCATCTTAATTGCTTCGTTCATTACCGTCACCATGGCTTGCAACTGTTCTGCTGACGATGCAAGTAGAACTTGATCATCTGCGTAGAGAAGGCATTTGAAAGAAAACTCACTCATTGTTAATCCACATTCACACTCTTTCAAATATACAAGTTGAAGAGCCACGGTGACGCTAGACAGCCCTGTCTAATACCCCTGGAGATACAAAACCAGTTCGTGTATGCCCCATTTATCCTAACACAAGCACTGGAACCCTTATATAAGGATTTCAGTGCCCGAATCAAGCGCCAGTTCACACCGTACAAGAATAGTGTTGACCACAGTTTTTCTCTGCACACACTGTCATAGGCCTTCTTCAAGTCAACGAAAGCACAGTAGACTTTCTTGTGCTTTGTCAGATGTTTACCGGCTATGCACCTTAGGGAGAAAATCTGATCCATACAGCCCATCCCCTCTCTAAATCCTGCCTGCACATCCCATATTTTCTCACATGTCGCTCCTATCACTCTATTTATCGAAACCTTCGCATTCAGTTTGCCGACAACACTCAAAAGACTAATGCGTTGAAATAGTCCTTACTAAAAGGCAGCGTTATAGGTAGGTATTAGGTACCTACATATTTATACTATATACACCTATCTACCTTTTATACAGGAGTTTGGTAAACGATTAAAGCCGGCACGTGCAAAGAGCTTAGCGCGGGAAAAGTTTTTGTTCGTTGGAGTGCGAAATACCTACCTTAGTAGAACCTATCCCTCCGTTTTTCTCGGATATATGGTGGGTATAGTACTTACTTATAGAGTTCTTCCACGGGATAAGGTTAGTTGAACTCAGGTACCTAGTGTCTCGTCACACGTGTTACAAAAACCTGCTAACAAATTGTTCGATAAACAAGGCGATACGGAAAACACGGCCGCTCGTTAGATACGGACGAGTCGGAAGTCACGTAATCACACCTTTCATACACACGTGCTCCCTGTGGAAAACCGACCGATAATTTTCACCTATTGACTGCTTACAACTACCTACGTTTACAAAATAAAATGGCCATAAATACCTACCATTTGGACGGGACTAGTGATTATCAAAGGGATTAAATATAATGATCACCATAAAATGCTTTGATACCCTTAGTTCTTTAACCAAAAATATATACTTGACACCAGAAAAATAAAGTCTAAAATTACAATAGTAGGGGAAGTCCGGGAGAGTTGAACCACTTTTAATATAAAATATCATAATTACTTGTTTATTGGGTTTAGAGAATCGATTTTACACTTATGCGATGCCTTACTTTAATAGGTACATTTGTGCTTAATTGTATTGCTAATAAATGCGCAGGTAAAATTTTATTGGCATTTTACTAAAAAATGAGAAATGAGTCAAGTCTCCCCACCTGCAGGGACACTTGAACCGGGGTATGGGGAGAGTTGACCATATTATTTATGTGGAAAATAAAAATAATTTTCAGCTTCAATCATAGTTTTATATATCTTATCTTATACAATAATTAACTTGTTTTTAATACTGTCATCAAAGAAAATGTAATTAACATAACATTTTTTTGTAAAATTGTTCCAAAATAAACAAAATCACAATAATAACTTTTTATATAAACTATTAAAAATAATTAAACTTTAGCAATGTTTTTTAATATTAACTTTTTATTATAACATTTGGTATAATTTACCAGTCTTAATATAGTTTTAAATTATATCTTCCTCCGAAATAATAACCAAACATTCATACTGATAACATTATTATTAATCTTTGTAATAATCAGTCTTTATTAACTTTTATTAAAACTATTAACTATCTTCTAATCAATCTTTGACCAGTCTCAAAATTATTTTTATTAAAACTATTAATATTAACTTCTAATTTATCTTCTTCTTCTATTAATTCTTAAAATTATTTTCAATCAAATAGGCATTTTTAATATTGCACAGAAAACTATTTGTCATCACATTCGTGACAAATGAAATCATCGATTTCTTCTGTAAGCCCTACACATAACTCATGAACATATCTACCACATAAAAGACAAAGACGCATAGTCATAACATCTTCCGTTTGACAAACGAAGCAGTACCAACGATCTTCCATGACAGGATTCTCTCCAAAATTATCATCAGAGGAACTATCAGCGTACGGCACAATATCTTCATTATCAGATTCCGTGTCGCTGTCATATCTCTTATTTTTTTTACTTTTTATTATGGTTTTATTTGGTTTAGTTTTTTTATGGACGGATTGACTTTTGTTATCTTTTTTTCCTTTAGTTTTTCCATGAGTCTTCTTAGTTTTTTTATTAGAACAGTTTCCGACACCTTCAGTGTTACTTATCTCAAATACTCTCTTTTTAACAGTTCTCAACTTTTCTCTTTCTATCACATCATTAAATAGAGTTTTCTTGCTCTTTTCATTTGAATTCGTATGACTGTCATTATTAGGGTTGCATATATTCTTCGTCGGGGTTGCAGTAAGACTTTCAATGTAGCAAGTTTCTTTATCTGGTGTCATTGTTAATATTTTAGTTTTGCCTGGCTGACGACCTCGCCGACCTGTTTTTCTAGGAGCTGCTTTCGTAAATGGTCTCAAGTTTTCTGGAGTAATTAATATGTTACAATTTTTTGAAGTAGACGAGATCGATGGAGAAGTGCATATTTCCAGGTTATGGTGTTGTATAGGTGCCATGAATGCAGTAGAAGAGCATTGTAAATTAATATTGTCATGTTTGTTTGGACTCAATGGGTCACCTTGAAATGATTCGAAAGATATTTCCTTTTGTGATGGCACAGACGATGCTCGTTTTCTCGTGCAGTTCACTGGCGATGTTGTGAATGTTTCCTGTTTCTTTAAATTTTGTTTTGGCTCCTTACCAGCTCGACTGAATCTGGCACCTGTTATAGTATTGTATGATTTTGAACCATTTAGGCTTTCATAAGCATTATATGGAACATTTTGCACAGATATATTTTCGATTCCAAGAATACTAGGAGATCCTGGCATAGAAGTTGACAACTCATTTACAGAACTGTGATCAATATTACTCAGACTGTTTTCAGGTTCTTGTGGAAAATCAATCGTAATCGTAGCGTTCTGTCCAAGCTGAGACGATCCCTCAAGTTCAGTGGCAAATTCAATCCGAGTTTCTAGACGCACTCCTGTTAATGCTTGATCTTGAGGTAAATCTCTGTCTGTGACAGCAGAACACATAAAATCGTCGTCATTAAAAATTTCTGGGTTAAATGGATGAATGCCAGTTTTTTGGAACCCGCTTAAGATGTTACTTTGGGTGAATGCTTGAGACATAATCGTCTTAATAAATTGTGATGGTCTTGCCTGGATGGGATAACATCCAGTTGCTCATAGCTGTATTATATCGAGATTTAAATGAGGAATATACGGAAACATCAAGGGGCTGAAATTTATTGCTACAGTGTGGAGGAAGTGTTAACAGCGTAATTCCATTATCCCTGGCAAAATTAATTGACTCCACACTTACATGACTCTCATGGTTATCTAGTATTAAGAGCACGCGATTGGTCGTGGAGGCACGAGAATATTTTACGAAATGTCTAAGGAATTTCACGAAACCCTTAGTAGTCATCCAACCGCTTGAATGAGCATCTCCATCTGACCTTTTTGGTCCTTCAGACACAAAATGGTCTTGATACCTAACCCTTGGAAAAATGAAGAAGGGAGGTATCACGTTTCCAATCGCATTAACAGCAAAACAAAGGGTTACAGTAGTTCCTCTTTCCACAGATTTAACTTGTCCAACTTGTTTTGACTTTTTATTAGCTATCACTTTTGGATAGTTTTGTACGGTTGTGCATCCAGTCTCGTCACAATTATAAATATTGTGAGCCTCAAACTTATATCTCTCAAGAAATGTCCTAAAATTTGTGAAAAAGTCTTCCACATTTTTTTTATTAAAGCTGGTGGACCGAGACAAGCTGGCTTGTCTGGCTTCGGCTTTTTTTTTGGCTGTGGCTTCGGGGGTTCTTAAACTTATTTCTGGATTTCGGGAAAGGAAACCTCGAAACCAATCTTTCCCAGCGGAGTTATTCCTCGTCCAGCTATCAGGAAATTTCTTTGAATTTACTGTCGCATATTCAAATGCCAACTGCATTGCTTGTTTTCTTGTCAAACCATAATGCATTTTACTGCATGTCAACAAATAATTGAAAGAAGCTTTTCCTCGGCTGTTGTAAATACCTGTGATGCTTTGTATTGACTGTTTTTTTCTTCAAATTTATGAATTTTATCTTCATTTAATTTATACCGTCTCAAAGTACTTCTATCTATGCCATATTTATTTGAAGTTTGTCTAATAGAAGCGCCTCCCTTAATTTCATCTATGGCATTTTGCAACTCCACTTTTGTGTGTTTTTTTCGTTTGCGTGCATTTTCAGGAGGCTTGTATTGAAAAGGCATCATACAAGTTGGCACTGCAAATACAATAAATAATATTAAGACCGAAAAAAAAAAACAATTAAACAAAATTAAGTATAATTTCCCGGGACAGGGAGACATGAACCACTGAGCAAGTCTCCCGCAACCACCCTGGTGCAACTCTCCCGCTCACACTAATTCCCCATTTAAGTTATGACAAAGACAAACCTCCGATCGTAGAGAAAAAACACTTAGCACACGTCAAACTACATTTGTCTGGCAATATAATAATAGCAACACACAATACGTACCTCAATAAATACGACAGCAATCACAAAACTACTTAAAACAGAAAAATATACTCCGCAGCAACAAAAACACGTTTTACATTGTCATTGACAAACAACACTGCTAAGATGCAAAATCGCTGCATACTTGTTATCGGCCTCTTGCGTGCGACCAATGAACGCTTTGACGTTTCGTTCGCGCTAAATTTAAATACAATTTTGAAAGGTGGCTCAACTCTCCCACCTGGGCAAGTCTCCCGGTTTTCCCCTACTAGCTATTTTAGTCACGACTGCTCTTTAAATTGTATTCGAACACCAAATGTAGTAAATGATCACCAAATCATAACTTGTACGACAAAACTGTACTGCGACTCACAATAGTTCGAATGCACGCTCGTGCGATACACTCGAGCTCACATAGTACACGGGGTTAGGTTAGGTTAGGTTAAAAGTGTGACCTCCTATGTGTGCTAGAAACGACTAGATTCAGTGTGTCGCATAAGCGTGCATTCGAACTATGGTGAGTCGCAGTACAGTTTTGTCGCACAAGTGTTATTCGCACACCCATTTGTCGAACTCACGTAGTACCTACACTCTTAATAATTTCGTGTTCACTAACTATTTTTGGGTTAACAATGATTTTTTTTGGAGTCAGTTTGCTTAAATAGGATAGCAAGATGTAAAAACTTTGGTTATAATTTTACATTGAAATGCTGTTTTAATTTTGGTGATCATTTACTACTTTTGGATTAACAATGATTTATTTGGAGTCAGTTTGCTTAAATAGGATAGCAAGATGTTAAAATTTTGGTTATAATTTTACATTAAAATGCGGGTTTAATTTTGGTGATCATTTACTAGTTTTGCCTGTTATATGTTACTATATCTGGTGGTAAGTTAAACATAAGCCATTATCAAATCAAATCCGTTCCGATCCGTTTTGATTATCCATTTGTGACGGCACCTAAAATATATAGAGTACATAGTAAAAACAAAACAAAAGGTACACCGTTACCTACATAAAACTTAAGTAAAGTTGTAGCTACCCATCTTATTATCTGCAATTGAAGAAAATGTTCCTTACACTCGTAGGCTACTAATTTGATGATTTTTGGAGAAAACCATTGGATAACCGCTTGCACTATTTTATCCTACTGTTTTATAATTAAAAACCCAAATATGTACCTATTTATTATATGTATAAGTATCCATTTATTCGTAATTACTTTACCTAAACGGAGTGGGTAAATGTAACACTAACGTATCTTACTATTACCTACAGAGGTACGTAATAAATTAATATCGGCATGTCGATGTCGTCCATATCTGCCTCGCCTTTTCCCAACTATGTTGGGGTCGACTTCCCGTCGAACCGAAGCAGCTGAATACCAGTACTTTACATATAGCGAGTGCCTATCTGACCTCCATAACCCAGTTATTGGGTAATAGGGTAGACTGGGTACGGTTGTGACAATTTTCAATGGATCGCCAATAATTTCTTTAGTATGCCACTTAACTGGAAGAAAGATGTTTTTTATCGTAAAGTATACATTTATCTACGTAAAAATATTTAAAAAATGCACCTAAGTACAGTGGTTAACTGACACGAGTAAATCAAAAAAAAAAAAGGAAAATTGTCACAACTGACCACACCCCAGGGGCGGTTGTGACAGTGCTTGAGGTCGGTAGTGACAGGTCCAAAAATACACAAAAACGGTTTAAAATCACAGGTATAACTACAAAACAGATCTAGTATAACAGTCTTCATATGTCAATCAGTCAAAAAAGTTAACAAAACATATCTAATATATTGCGGTAACTGTGTTAAAATACAAAGTAAATATTAACTCAAAAACTCTTCTCCAACAAAAACTAAACATTTGTTTGTTATGTTTGTTTGCTATCAACATGCAAAATCAAAAAACAGAAGGCATCCAAAGTTCGTTCTTAGTTGTAAAAACTTAAAAAATCGCGTTTACGAATGTATGACAACAAAGACATGCGATTAACTTCATGCATTTTCGCAGTTCTCCGTAAAGAAGTTCTGTTTTTCACTTCTTTATAAGCATTTTCATATTGTATTATATCACACTGCCCTCTTTCGATCTTTCTCAAACGTTTCCGGGGTATCTAAAACCAAAAAGATTTTTTTTACCTTTGTCACAACCGTACCCTGAAAATATGTCACAACCGTACCCAATGCACTCCTCTGCGAAGAAACAATTGCCATGACAATAGAAAATAACATATGTACAAAGTAATTACAGCTATATAACTACTAATGTTTCACTTTTCACGTAGATAAACACTCATAACTATATCTGTACACATATAACAACAGTTATTAAAATATATCGAATAAAAATACTTGCTTTTGACTGGTAAAAAGTAATATAGGCCTCTGTTAGCGTTAATGTCGCGCAATGGCTGACGCAATATTGTGACACACATTCAGACGGGCATACTGCTCCTCTCTCCCCTTGCACCCTCCCCGGTATTCCTTACAGTTTCGCTAATATTACGACTGTCACAACCGTAACCTGGCACAACCGTACCCAGTCTACCCTACGATACCTCTTGTTAAGACTGGTTGTCAGACTTTCGGGGTTCTGAAGACCCGTGACGAAGTGTTAAAGATCCACAAATGACCAACGGTCGATCAATCCGAGCGGCTGTTATTACTTGGAATTTAGTTGTTGACATTAAAAGAACACATAATAATAATATACAGGTGACACTTAATCCGTTCTAATATCTTAGTACAATATAAATAAATGATCAAAGACCCTCCATATTAGGAAAACTTGTGTTAAAGGGGTCATGCATCCGTCCATTATGGACAGTATAAAAATAAAATAGGTTACTACAATTAATTTTGAGGATAAGAAAATGACCTAATTCTCGTTTGGAACAACACATGAGAACTACATAAAGAACCATGATGGACTTGTAGTCCGCTTAATAAGACTGGGAAAAACAAGGGGGTCAGAGACTGTGAAAAGAATATTTCGGTTGATTTTGTTATTGATCTGTTACTTGTTAATAGTCTAGGAAAATCGTATACTTACTTTTACAGTGCTTGTAAATATGTGAGGACCATGTATCTATCTTATAATCAATTTATCTGTCATTGCTTCATTTTGGGGTATAGTAATTTACTCTAGGTGCAACGTTTTCACATATATGTGAATAATTAATGTAGCTATGTAAAGATTATCTAATGTTAGAGCTTCTGGCCCATTCTTCTAATTGAATTTATCAACTATAATTTAATTTGAATGTTGACGTTCAGAAGTGCCTTTTATATGTCTATTTGAAATAAATGCTTTGACTTTGAATTTTTCAAGTTTGTTGATAAAATTTATTGATGTCGGATTCTCCGGATGCCCAAATATTTGGGCACACGGCACGCGGAGAAACCCAGTCCGCAGACAAAGGTTACCTGCTGTAGGTACCCTTGTCTGTACAAATGCCAACGTTTTGCCAAGTGCGGTGCACCCAAAAAAAAAACCCGGCCGAATATGGGAATTTATTATTACTTAATTATTGTTAGTCAGTGGCTCTGCGAATTACCGACCTGCACTGTCTATGACGAATCGTTTACTCATCGAAGTATGGCATCATAGTAGGAATAAGGCTCTACATCCTACGATTTACGCATTATTATGAATAGTTTTGTAATAATTGTTAGGATTACATAAAATGTATTGTCATATTCACGGAAACAACTACATCTTAGCACGTAATTGGTTGGTGACATTAAAATCTGCAGAAGAACCAATTCTAGTTTCGATATGTAGTCCAAACGCTCCTATTAATTTTCTATTTGATCTACTGCAACTATCCTAAATAATATTATAATTCGAAAATACCTAAGTTTGTTTGTAACCCTTTCACGCTAACAGCTGAACAATTTTGGTTGGCACACAGATAAATATACCATGACCTGGAACGTGGGCTACTTTTCATCCTGAATCGCTGACCAGGTCGTGGGCAACAGGTACTTAGTAAGTTATAAATCTACCCAGCCCAGTCAGCACCCTAATCGCGTATCACACTATCAATATAATCTGAATCATTTTTCAAGATATTGCTAATCCATTGCTTTTTTTTATTATATTTTTTTCAGGATGGGAAATCATCAAATGATTTCTCCCGCTCTGGGCGGAGCGGGAGGGCGTCTCAGACTTTTACTGACTAAAACCCACCCGTGTTCCATCAGTTGCCCATGTGCCGGGGTCACGGTATCTCTTTCGAACAATCACGCGACCCTATTATATTCGAAGACGACGATATTATATTCGAAGAATTTATCTGCTAAACAACGTAAATAATGGAATAAATGTTGTTGAACTATCAAAATGAAAGTTATTCCTACTGTTATTGTTGTAGGTACGCAAAGACCCCGTCGGTAGGAGGTAGGTGTACTTGAACATAGATACCTTTCTACTATCTTTTGTGTGCATTTATAAATTTCTCACACCTAAATCTTATTTGGTCCGGCCGGTCAGTCGTCGATAAATGTGTTGTAAAATACGATTTACCGAGTTGGATAATCAAAAATTCCCCAATGCCTAAAAACAGTGCTTGATACTACCATTTGGAAATAAAACAATACCCAGTAAATCCATAAACAAATAATTAGGTAGGTAAACATGCGTCAGACTGCGGATTTTCCAACACATTTCCCGTGTGTTTATTTATTTTCAATTAAAACGAGCTAGACTTTCCTTTGGCGCACGTCCATTGAAATAACCCTGATCCAAAATAGAATGCTGTGGTTTTACAACTACTAATCTCAATATGTAGGTAACTCAAAACACTACAAACCATAAGTACCTACTGCTCATTATTGCTAACGGTTTGTTACGAGAAAGTACCTAGCTAAAGGTTAAACAGTGGCAGGCTGAGGAAAAGGTGTAGGAATCAGTAGGTAGGTATACTGATTCCTACAACCTTTTTTCCGTCTTCCGTTTTTTCAGTCTGGGTGGAGCTGGAGGGCGTGTCAGAGTTTCATTGAACCCACTCGTGTTCCTTCAGTTGCCTGTGCCAGGGCCACGTTAACTTTTTCGAACAAATTCGCAACCCTGGCAGTCACGCTGATTCCTACACCTGAATATTGCAGATCGACAAGTTTCGAAGTCTACAATATTCAGGTGTTCCTGAATAAAGGTACCTAATAGCAATGGTAAACTTAAAACGTAGGAAGACGATAAGATTATTTTTATTTAAGTATGTATGGATAGGTGAGCAATGAATACTTTTTAAAATATTTGGCAAACAACGTAATAATTGATAGAGACTAGGTAGCGAAAACAACTTAAACCAGTCAAGAGACAAACAGCATAGCATAATCATCAGACTATAATATTCCTACTGCTGGGATACAGGGCTACTCTCTGTGCGAGAGACTGGGCCATAATACATGACGCGGGCCATAATACGTACGCGGGCCCGGTGCGGGTTGGTAGATGTCACATGTCTTCGATTGTTTGGTTGTAGGACGTGCCGGTTTCCTCACGATGTTTTCCTTCATTATTTTGAGATCATAGAGAAATTATTTGCGCAAAGTAAAGCACCAGCTTGGGTTCGAATCGACCACCTATAACTGGTAAGGGGCCATCCCTAAATTATGTCACACGTTAAGGGGGAGGGAGGGCGTCGGCGAAGTGTGACATTGTGTGACAAGGGGGTGGGAGGGGTCCTAAATTTCGTGACATCACATTTCAAAATCTATTTTAATCTAAGTATTAAGTAAAACACGAACTTTGAACTATTAACGAAAAACTCAAAAACATTTGCAACTGTATCTGTAGAGATTTAAGGTTCAAATTTCTTGCAATGTTTGATTTGATGTTAATTTTTTTTAAAAATCATTGAAATAGAAATAAAATTAATTGCAGAACTACTATTTGAGTTCAATAATTATTTTTAGATGTAAAATTGTAAAATATGTGACGTCACACTAGGGAGGGGGGGGGTCTCACAAATTTGACCAGCTGTGACAAGGACGGGGGAGGGGTCAAAAATCATGAAATTTATGTGACGTAATTTATAGATGGCCCCTCACTACAAAAACATGTTTTTGTAGAAAGGTTTTTTACATTTTTAGGCCCATCTGTACAATAGGTTAAACAGAAAACTAAGTATCTTTAAATTAAATTACTTTAGCTGTAAACAAATTATACTTCAATATTTACTAACCATCGATTACGCACAGACAGAAGATCTACTTGTTGCAAATAGAACGACTTACATAATATGCTATTTTACTTATACTTTCCTAATTTTAATTTAGTTTTTACTTGATACTCATTGTTAATTTATTAAGTATTTTTGCACTTACTAGCCTGAAGCACAGGTTCAACCTAGTTCAGGCAAATGAGCAACTGTGCTCTATTTTAATTATTAAGTTAACTTTGTAAATGTGCCCCTTTTTATAAATAAACGAAACGAACTGATACCACTTGATTTCAAATTTTTGGTTGTAGTACATGCCATGCCGGTTTCTTTACGATGTTTTCCTTCACTATTCAGAGATTAGTGATGAAGAAATTATTTATGCTAATCAAAGCGCCTGCTTGCATTTGAACCCAGGACCTACAACTGGTCGGTTGCGGCTACTACCACTGTTCCTAAGAGACAAGAGATACATGTGGAAGCAACGGTGCTGAGATGAGCTGTTGTTCTATCTAGAAACCTTTATATTTTTGTACGTCTTTTTTCTTGAAAAACGTAAATCGTCAAATGCCTAGTTCAGCACATGCAGTTCACTTACTTTCCTACTTGCAATTTTTCCCACAAAAATTCCATGCACGTTAATAAATTTCCCAATAAAAAAACCCAGATTATTAAACCGAAATATTGTATGCAGTTAGGCTTCCTTTAGCCTTTATTAGGCATAGCTAAGTTGGATGACCATTAATTAGTGCTTAGAAAAACTATGCTGTCCTCTTTCACAGAAGTTTCTAAAAGTATCCAGGTCTGGGCAACGAAAACAACTGAAGTAAAGTGATGTATTGAATAAAAAACCTTGGAAACCAACTAATTAAAAAATAAACAATGAATAAAGATTTATGAACCTTCTTAGAACACATCTAGAACGAGCATGTAGGTGCTATATCTACTACAGGATCTGCTCTATAGTCGAAACAAAGTTGTTAATCAACGGTCACCCAACGGTCACCCCACGATCAATGTGAATGAAAAGACACGTCAATGGAGAGACACGTCAATGAATGAGTATTGCGTAAGAAAGTTCGCATGAAATACAAGCTATTAATTGGATATAAAAGCAACCATTTCAAGATTAAACTACGTAGTGTCATCATCATTTATCGTGCGAATTTCCTGTAGGTACCTAGCAATCACAATCACGTTACCAACGTCACAGATTCGGTCTTGCGATCATGAACGGTTTTCTATAGAAGTAACATTGACCATCATCATTCCCCAACCTTTATCCCAATTTACTTGGGGTTGACCTTGGGTCGACGCTGCCCGTTTTTTCTTCCATACTTCTGTTCTCCTTTGTCGTCATCTCGGTAGTCATCTCCATTCTAGCCAATCATCTCTCACACAGTCTATCCATTGTTGCTTCGGTCATATCCCACTCTTAAAGCATTCATACTCAAAACATTTTCTTGTCCCATTATCAGCATCTAGACATGCGGTAGCGTGTCAAGCCAAGTTCAAGTTTTAAATTACATTCATTACACATTCTATTGAAAAATCCAAAAATAAACGACAAACATGATAAAAGCGGTTTAGTGTTCTTAATTTCTATGATTATAAGTAACTTATCGAATTGGTGAATTAAAGTTGTGAAAATTGATTGTTTATCTAGCTATAAATAAACATTTTATCGATACACTCACTGGATTAGTGATGAGTAGGTATAAACGTACCGAGACATGCAATGAGCAATTTAAAAAAAAATATTTTTTGCAAACAATGTAAGAATTGATAGAGGCTGGGGGCGAAAACCACCTTAACCAGCTAAGAGGCATGCACATGTGGGAGGAACTCAAAACTAGGGTGCAGAAAATAAATGTTGTTCAGTATCTATAGGAACCTTTCTATTTTTGTCCTAACAATTTCTTGCAAAAAGTAGACCGTAGAATACCTACTACAGCACTTAGGTACTAACTTGCAGTTTTTCCTCCAAAATATCCATGCACGTAATTAAATTTTCCAATAAAAAAACCTTGATCACTAAACCGAAATATTTTATGCAATTCGGCATCCTTGTTGTGAATGTTATTGAAGTATTTCCGGTTGTGTGGTGTATTTGGTCTTTCCCAAATAACAGCTGTTGCGATGGGTAAAGTCCAATGACTTAATGAGTTACCAGCTCTCTTAGTAACAGTTCGCATTTACTAAGAATTAAGTTAAATCATCGGAAATGTCTACGCAGATTAGGCGCCTCCAAGTGGCCTTTTTCAATATCTGATCATAATATGTATTGATAAGTGTTAAATTAGGCATTTCCAAGCAAGCAAATCAACCGAAAGATATGGTTTGAAATAATTAGGTAAATAAGAAATGATAGTACATAAACACTTGTGTATTTACTGACGCAAATGGACTTTTCCATAATCCTTTGTGTTTATCATTTGTCATTGCGATCAAGTGATCAACCTGCGTCGGTCGCTGCTGAACATACATAGTTATCTTAAGTGGCTGGTGCAATAAGGGGTTAACGGAAGAACCATACGGCAGTAGTCTATTTCTTAGCGGTTTGTGCCGCTGAATAAAGCGGCCTAGCCTACCATCTGGAGTAGAGGCAGCGACTTTTAAATTGTTGCACAAGCCTGTCATATGCAGCAGCTTCATCTAGTTGCTTCCATAAGTGGAACTAACTTTTGTCCAGCAATTATTATGTAGGATGCCACTCGGATCCATTAACAAGGTGGTAGAGGGCAGACAGTGAGCAATAGTGGCCCAGTGGTAATGGCTGCGACTTACGAGTAGCAGGTCGTGAGTTCGAACCCAAGCAGGCGCTTTAATTTGTGTAAATTATTTCATCACCACTGCTCTCATAACGGTGAAGGAACACATCATAAGGAAACCGGCATGTCTTAGAACTATAAATTCGAAGACATGTGACATCCAACCCGAACTGGGCCCGCGTGGTGGATTATGGCCCACTCCCTCTCACCGAGAGGAGGCCTGTGTCCCAGCAGTGGGAACAATATATAGGCTGATTATGATGAGGGGGCAGACCTAATGCTGGAGGAAGGGTACTGGACAGCCATAGATTGAATTGATTGAAACATCGTGCTCTGTGCAGCATTCGGTAAACAGTCCCCACGTCATCATCATAGCGTGAGGCGTGAGGTGAACGTCCGTATAATCAGTGTGTTCATGCAGTCAGTGACGACATGAGATTACGTCACTGCTCTGACGTCAGGCTTCTCGCGAATGCACCTACTTATCTGCTGACACACATCTACCTTTATGCATAATTAAATATTACTTGTGCTTCGACGGTGAGTCAATAAGGTCTGTTTATATGTACATAGGTAAGATATGATAACTTTGGTGACGTAGACACAGTCATCTTTATGATTCATCTGTGACCTGCACGCGTTGCATCACCACCATAGAAACGGGTTTTGTTGACGGAAGAATAGACAAAATTACACATTGAAGAAAGATTTCTATAGTCTTAAGCACGGCGAACCGTGTACCCTGTGGTACCGGACGTAAAGAATAGCACCATCTCATTTCTTCCCGTGGGTGTCGTAAGAGGCGACTCAGGGAGTTACTATAGAATGAGCAGCTGCGTTCTCTATAAATTTTAACACCATACTGCGATTGCCAACCCGCCTGCCAAGCGTGGCGATTGTAGCTAAGCCCCCTAAATTGGGGGAGGCCCATGTCCAGCAGTGGACGTCTCATGGCTGAAATTATGAAGAACAGCGATATTAAAACTGAAGAGAAGAAATGTTTATATTGTATAGTCTACAAAAGTCTAAGATGACGACGATTTTTTCTCTACTTTTGAAACGTGAGTAGATTTTTTTTTAACAGAATTATTATCATTTAAATTAGTAATGCAATGCAACCATTTAATGAAGATTGAATGAAAAGACGAATACCTATGCACCCAACTTAACTACATCAGCAGCTACTTCCCCGTTGCTATGGAAAGTGTTTGTCCTTATAGAATTACGGATGTACATACAGAAGAGATGTCAAATTATATAGAAACACCTTGTCTATTCTTGGTACAATAGAGATCATAGAATTGGTCATGCTACGCCTGCTGTGAATTTTTAGAATTGCCTAATAATTTCCGTTTGTGAAATCATAACCTTTGCCTCGTGAATAATTTGTTTAGAATAGGATTGCTTGTCTTAAACTCGTTATTCATTTATTTCGGGCAATCCTAGAACGTTAATAGGTATCTAGCATGTTAAAGCATTAGTCATGCCTAAATAAATATACTTATAATACCTAACTTAGAATGTATCATCTTTACGTTAAGATAATAAATTAATTCTTCCATCATCTTTTCGCTAAGATAATAAATCAAAATGCATTCTCATTTTGCAAAGCATCTAATATCCTGCTAACATGTTACGATTTTAAAATTACGCCACCATTTTGAATATTGCACGTGATCGTAAATCAATTGCCAACAAGTAATTGGTTTTATTCAATGACGTCCAGCATAGTTGTTAATAGAGCAGCTTTACATTTTAATTCGGCTGAATTATCTGTTTTAATACTGTTAATATGGGCATGGCATGTGACGTCACAAAGCAGTTATCGATGCGCCCGCCGGCACTGTAATATGGCTCGAACGTGCGAAAATGGACGAAACAGCGCTGCACAAATGGATTTTTGATTCATAACGAGCCGTTTCATAGACGCGATACAGGAATACGTAATTTGACACCATATAACTGAGTGTTTGCAGCCAAGGATCGCTTTGTGAACTTCGGCGGAGTATTGTATTTGTGACTGATTTTCAATATTTTTTGTATGAAATGAAATGAAATAAATTTATTTGCCAGAATATAGGTATTTACATAGTAACATGGTAAAATAATTTGCGTTTCACTATATTCGACTTATCAGTCGTGCAAAAAATTTCTAGTACATGCATAAACATCATGATATAACATCACCGTCATTTACATGGAGCAAAAACTGCGGATAAGTACCCTATGCCGAAAAGTTAGTCACGGAACATCGCAGATGGCAGTCCAGTACCAGTCCTTAAAAATGAGAGCCGTCCGGGCCCACTCCACCGTCCAAACACTCGAGGACCAAATTGATCTGTCTCAACAATTACAAGACCTGAAGCTGAAAATCGGAGCCTCAATTAAACCAGTGACGGAAAATTCCTTTGCCGACATGGTAAAAAAAGGTACCAACAATTTTATACAGCCAATAAATTTAAGCTCTGTTGCTATATACCCTAATGATAAACTGAAGTCTAGTGAAGAGACCAAATCACTTGTCCAAAAAATTATTTGCCCCGAGCAAATGAAACTCCAAATAAGAGGACTACGTAAAACAAAAAATGGCGGTGTTATTATCAGCACAGAATCAAAAGACGACATTGAGAAGGTCAAAAAATCGATGGAATTATCAAACTCAGGCCTTACAGTAGACGAGCCCCCAAAAAGGAAGCCAAGAGTAGTGGTAATCGGAGTGCCCTCATCTATGCAAGAGAATGAAGTTTTCACCTGTTTATTTAACCAAAATCTAGCCGAGAACCTTAACAATTGCAGCCTCGAGACATTTCTGACCTCCATTAAGTTGAGTCACAAGTCAGGTAAGAAGGACGCTGAAACCTGCAATTATATAATTGAAGTATCTGCAGAAATACGTAAAGCCCTGATAACTAAAGACAGAGTGTTTGTAAATTGGTCATCATGCCCCGTCAGAGACTTTACACTTGTTACACGTTGTTATAACTGCCAGCAGTACGGACATGCGGCCAAATCATGTCGGGAAACCACCAATACCTGTGGCCACTGTGGTGATCAGGGTCACTCAATCAAAGATTGCACAAAGAAGGCTGAGACACCTAAATGCGCTACTTGCTTGAAATTCAAAAAGCCGAGCAACCACAAGACAAGTGCTGATGATTGTCCAGCGAAAATAATGGCAGAAAAGAGGTACATAAATTCTATCGACTATGGTGGTGCCAAAGAGCGCCGTTAATTAAGTATTTTTCTAGCCCTTGTTATTGTTATTTTATAATTATGATTAGTAATTTAATTAATGACATAGATAAATTCTCTGTAGCTGAATCCCATGCTTGTGACGTTGAACATTGTAAACAATATCTCTCCTCCTACTCTAGTCCACTAACCATACTAACCCAAAATATTCGGAGTATTTCTAAGAGTTATGACACTTTTTGCATTTTCCTACAACGTCTAGACATAAACTGTGACGTTATTGTCTTAACCGAATGTTGGCTTTCAAAACAATATAACATACCACTAATGCCGGGATATAATATGTACAAAAGTAACACAACCCACAATCAGAACGATGGAGTGATTGTTTATGTAAGAAACCATCTCAATGTGTCTGTCGAGGAACCGAATATGCACGACTGTAGCAGATTGATAATTAAAATTGGTTCAGAATTCGCGATACTAGCCTTATATCGCTCCCCTTCTTTAAGAAATATAAGCAATTTCACTGTCTCTCTAAACGAAGCCTTACAGAATATATCATCTTTCAAAAATATCATTTTGATTGGAGATATTAATATCAACATTCGTCCAGAAAGTGCTGACGCATCCGCTGAGGAATACCTTAACCTGTGCGCCTTCCATGGTTTGCTTCCCACTCACACGCTTCCTACCCATCAAAGTGGCTCCTGCTTGGACCATATAATACTCAAATCGAATTTCCCTGCTCTTGCCCTTGTAATTAACTCAATAATAACCGATCACAGTGCTTCCCTATTCATTTTAAATTGTAAATTGCCTAAAGTGGTCACTCGCACGATTACTCGTTTAAACGTAAATAAACTTGAAGAAGACTTACACAATATCGACTTTGACCCAGTCTACGATTCCGCTGATCCACAGTTTTGTACATTGTACCTAATAAAAAAGGTGCAACATGCAATTCAGAAAAACACTGTCGAATCCCGGCTAAGTAACAAAAACTGCAACATAAAACCATGGGTCACGACAGGACTCATACGTTGTATGAAACATAGAGATAAACTGCATATGAAAACGAAATCTAGCCCAGATAATTTAATTCTACAACAGTCGTACAAACGATATCGTAACTTTTGTAACGATCTCCTAAAAAAAGTAAAACGCAGCTACGATAAAATTGCACTTGAAAAGGCTGGTACGAATAGCAAAAAAATCTGGAATATTATTAAAAGTGTAACGTACAGCTCAAAACAAAATCAGTCATCTTCAGGTTTATTACAAGCACACTCATCACAGTTAACATCTGCCAACATTGCAAATAATTTCTTTGTGAATGTTGGGAAGTGTTTAGCTGAAAAAGTTCGGGGCCAATCACAATATCTAACAAGCACACCATTTCAATGTAGCACTATTTTATCATCTTTTGCGTTGTTAGACACTGACGAGGCTGAGGTAGAGACGATAATTATGAGTTTGAAAGACGACTCTGCAGTAGGCTGGGATAACATACCAAATAAGATTATTAAACAGTTCAGGCACATTTTGATACCACCACTTACATATATCTTCCAAAAATGTTTATCTACAGGTATTTTTCCTGACTGCCTAAAAAAGGCTGTTGTTGTCCCTGTTTATAAATCGGGCAACAAAGAACAAGTAACAAATTATAGACCTATTTCCTTACTGCCTTCTATGTCTAAAATATTAGAAAGAATTATTAATAAAAGGCTATACAAATACTTGGAGGATAAATTAATTTTATCGAAACGGCAGTTTGGATTTAGGCCAAAAATGTCAACAGACGATGCCGTACACCATCTGACTGACTATTTATCAAAAGAACTTGATAATGGTAACCATGCAGTAGGAATCTTCCTGGACCTCGCGAAAGCTTTTGACACGGTTTCTATTTCTGTTCTGTTGCGCAAGCTTGAAGCCATAGGTATTAGAGGGACCCAGCTGAAACTATTTAAGAGCTACCTAGAAAACCGTACCCAATGTGTAAGGATTGGTAATGTTCTCAGTAATGATCAAAAAAACACGTCCTTCGGAATTCCCCAAGGAAGTATTTTGGGTCCTACACTTTTTTTGATTTACATAAACGATCTTTGTAATCTAAACTTAGAGCACGGCCAAATTGTTTCTTATGCTGACGATACTGCCCTACTATTCTCAGCTGACTCAGAAAACAATGTCTACAAATTTGCGCAACACGGATTTAATGTTGTTAATAAATGGCTTCAATATAATTCACTCACACTTAATGCAGACAAAACAAATTACATTAAGTTTTCGATGCGTAAGCAAACATCAACTTGCCCTACCTCGACAATATATGATCATTATTGCGCTATGCCTACAGATAACCAATGTGTTTGTCCTGTCATCAAAATGGCAAATACAACAAAATACCTTGGTGTTATAATGGATGAAACACTTTCGTTCAAAAAACATATTGAAACTTTAAATAGCAGAATTCGCAAGTTGATATTTGTTTTCAAAAAGTTACGCCATATTGCTGACCCAAAAATAATTAGACAAGTTTACTTTGCTCTATGTCAATCGATATTAACTTACTGTATTACCACATGGGGTGGAGCGGGTAAAACATTGTTATTAACTATCGAGAGAGCTCAGAGAGCGATACTCAAAGTGTCTACTTTCCGCCCTTTCCTTTTCCCTACTAACCTACTATACAAATCTTGTGAAGTATTAACAGTTCGACAGCTATTTATAATGGGCATTGTATTAAAACAACACGTAGCTCTACCCTACAGCACTGAATTTACTAATAAAAGACGTAAAGATATAGTCTGTCCACAAAACAGAACAAAACATGCTTTTATGTCCAAATTTTATGTGTACCTCGGCCCCCTCCTCTATAATAGATTAAACTCTATAGCTGAAATTTATTCACTGAACTACACAAATTGTAAGAGAACTCTCAATGATGCTCTCCAAAGTATGTCTTACGAAGAAACAGAGAATTTATTAACTGTGCTAAAGTAATTATTCACTTATGTACGTTAGGTATTTAATTCTATTAAACTTTACTAACTAAGATATAAACTAATTAACATTTATATAATAATTTGACTACTCTCAACTTTTGATTATTTATTTATTGTATAAGACTATTTAGCCTCTTCTTGCCTGAAACACAGGATTGCCTAGTTCAGGCACGTAAATCTTAGAATATAATTTACATATAAGCAAAACTGTACATATTTTTAAGCCTTTTATTTTTGAATAAATATTATGTTATGTTATGTTATTTGTCATGTACACCATAATCATAAAAAAAGAATGTACAGTCTTGCTTCGTTAGTATTGTAGTTTTGGACAGAAGTCAGTTTTGTAAAAAAGACTGTGAATGTTAACTGAAATAAGATTTGTGTTCATCTCATAGCGGATGAAGTAGTGTGAGGCGAGAATCCTTGAGATACAGACTTACTTAGATTAATATGAAATGATTATAATTATGGAAATCCGTCTAAGGGTGCTGATGACTGTTATGATAAGTTTGACATGGCGCATCTTTCACGTCCAAGGTATCTATTTAAGTAATAGGTATGTACCTACTTCCCGTACTGCGGTTAAGATGTATATGATTTTTTCCGATTTTGGTGATTTTACCGTTAAAATACCGTATATCTATCTGTTTGTGTAGTACGGGAGAAATGGCGACGGATTGTGAAACTCGCCACCAGACCAGACGTGACGACCACGACCACTCTGTCAAGAGTGTAACGACGTACAAACAGATTATGTTTGTTAGTAAAACAACGTCTGTAAAATAAAGTAAATCTGCGAAATACGAAAATCTGCGTATACCTCGTAATCTATACTACTATAGTATAATATTATAAAGCTGACGAGTTTGTTTGGTTGAACGCGTTAATCTCAGGAACTACTGGTCCGAATTGAAAAATTATTTTTGGGTCGTGTAGCCTATTTATTGAGGAAGGCTATATAACATCACGCTATAGTTAAAAATCGAGCGGAGCAGCAACGAAAAATGAACGAAAACTGGCAGGCAATTCGATGCGACTGGAAGGGTCAGGGCAGCAAAAATTTGACGCGGACGAAGTCGCGGCAGTAATTAATATTAACCATGTAGCAAAGGGTATTGATATAGTGCATACGTTTCGGTCTCATCTTATAATAGCCAAGAAATAAGTTATTTGGGTGGACTTCCAGTTTCACTGGATGCATCGTGTTCCTTCAGTTGCCCATGTGACCCTGGCACATGGGCAACTGAAGGAACACGGGTGGGTTTTAGTCAGTAAAAGTCTGACACGCCTTCCCGCTCCGCCCAGAGCGGTAGAAGTCATTTGAAGATTTCCCATCCTGAAAAAAAAAAAGTATGTTAACGCATTAGTCATGGCAGCAATAGCCAAGAAATAAGTTATTTGGGTGGACTTCCAGTTTCACTGGATGCAGTGGAAGGTCAACCGCCCTTGCTGATTTGCTAAGCTTTTTACAAGCTGTATCTTGCATGGTGAACCCTAATAAGGGCTTTCATAACACGCTGGCACATGGTTAGTGACAATTCTCTATAATACGCTGCAAGGAAGCTAATGTTCCATCATGGAATGTCATAGTAAAAACACTCATGTGAAGTGCCTGTTATCGTGTTGCCTATTTACAACTAGGAGTCCTTGTTGTGCCTGATACAATCTGACTATGATATGACAGTATCTATCGTACTTGTCATAATAACATTATCACAAGGCACGGTTTTTCCACGACCCAATTATCTATTACTGGGCAATACCCGATAACTCAAAGGTCACTTCTCAGGACTTAGACATTTTGTTGTATGGTAGTGTTTATATAAATTAATTGGTAATAACATAATAGATCATTATCCGGTGATAATAATTGTGGGTAACCGCAGCATCGCCAGATACGCAAAAGTCGCCTGAAGCCTTACAACGATGCTGTTCAGCTCTTTTGTACACGGTATGACCGGTGCGGTCGTACAAAGTATGACCGGGATAGTAGGGTAGGGTAGTAGTTAGTTTTCTTTCGTTCCGTGAGCTCCCTGATGACTAACATTCATTCCATCGAAGGAAAGAAAATTTATTTGGGTCGCTGTCACGGGTTACGATGAACAGCACGCGTAGCATGACCACCGTAGAAAAGAGTTTTATCGACGGAAGAATAGATAAAGTAACGTTTCGGGTACACAGTACGCCGGCAGCAAAGTAGAAAGAGTCCACTGCACTTTTTATAAAATTTACTCTTCGACATGATTCGACTCAGAATTATATTTAACCGACTTCGAAAAAAGGAGGAGGTTCTCAGTTCGACTGTATTTTTTTATGTTTGTTACCTCATAACTTTCGACTGGGTGAATAGATTTTGCCACACAAACTAAATGGTCACCCATCCAAAGGCTGATCTTGAGAAATATAGCTTAACCTAGCGAACCTGCAACAAAAGGCAAAACAAAAATTACATGGTCACCCATCCAAAGGCTGACCTTGCGAAGTACAGCTTAACCTTGCGAACCTGCGACAAAACGCCACACATAAAGTAAATGGTCACCCATCCAAAGGCTGACCTTGAGAAGTGTAGCTTAACCTAGCGAACCTGCGACACAAGGCAAAACAAAAACTACATGGTCACCCATCCAAAGGCTGACCTTGCGAAATGTAGCTTAACCTTGCGAACCTGCGACAAAACGCCACACATAAAGTAAATGGTCACCCATCCAAAGGCTGACCTTGAGAAGTGTAGCTTAACCTAGCGAACCTGCGACACAAGGCAAAACAAAAACTACATGGTCACCTATCCAAAGGCTGACCTTGCGAAATGCAGCTTAACCTTGCGAACCTGCGACAAAACGCCACACATAAAGTAAACGGTCACCCATCCAAAGGCTGATCTTGCGAAGTACAGCTTAACCTAGTGAACCTGCGACAAAACGCCACACATAAATTAATTGTTCACCCATCCAAGGGTTAACCTTGAGAAGTGTAGCTTAACCTAGCGAACATGCGACACAAGGTAAAACAAAAACTACATGGTCACCCATCCAAAGGCTGACGTTGCGAAGTACAGCTTAACCTAGCGAACCTGCGACAAAACGCCACACATAAATTAATTGGTCACCCATCCAAGGGTTAACATTGAGAAGTGTAGCTGAACCTAGCGAACCTGCGACACAAGGCAAAACAAAAAAAAATATTTTGTAAAGGTAATATTTATAAAGCATGCTTTACGAAAATAAATATGGAAATAAATATGGTATAATAAAAAATAACGTATTAATTATATGTTAATATGTTAATTATCACATCAAAAAAAAAATCGCATCGATATTAAAACTTTGTTGCCTAAGTCCACTAATTTTCAGTATGGGCCACTGTGCGTGGCCACGCACACTACGCCAAAATTTAGGTTTACCCTCGCCTATAGATGTTTCACGTCAAAAGTGCAGTTGACTTTTTCTACTTTGCTGCTGTCGTACTGTGTACCCGAAATGTTACTTTGACTAATCGTCCGTCGACAAAATCCCTTTCTACGGTGGTCATGCTACGCATGCAGGACTATACCTATATCTTTATACCTGGTGCTGCATTAAACCATTCGTAATATTGTCCAGTCTACCGGTAATTGATTAAGTAGACGTCAATACCGTATGTCGACGAGAACGAGTAGCAAAGGTGAGTGCTATTCAGTCAATAATTACTTGGTCTTTGATGACTATAAGAGTCTATAAATGAGTCCAATTTATACTTAAGTATTTATATGGGCACCTATTTCATAATTGTTTTTTGTCAAACGTAACCTAATTTAAGGATTGAGTATTGCTTGATGCTATGCAATTATCACCATCAATGAATATCCCAAACCAGGGAGCCACTGGCTGCAGACTTATTTAGTATCATGATTGAGTTGCACAACTTTGGTAAAAGCCCCATTGTCTGTTGACTACCTACTAACCTAACTGGAACGCCGACACTCAAATATGTTTGGGTAAGGAAACATTATGACTTATCGACTGATTTTTCAAAACCTACTATTTTATGTTGAATTTCCCACAACCACGTAATTTCTGCTAGATTCCCTGAAGATTGTATACCTATTAGTAGACAATAAAATTGTTTATTAAAAGACATTTACTTTGTATGAATAATATGACTATTTTCGAATCAGTGCCTACTCTTTCGAAGCGGCAACATGACAAATACAGTGATGTGTTGCTCCAAGAAAAGAACAACTCGATGAGAAACGCATATTTTCGTTCCAAAGAAATAACATAAACTTGCAGAATGCCCTGTGATTCACTACACGCGCTGCAGAATCACATTGCTGCTTCAATTAGGTTTTTCCCACCGATAAATATAACATTTTACGACTGTAACCAAACACGTGCTCATTAGGGTTCTTTAGATATAAAAGATATAGTTTTGCTTGACTAAAATAAATAATTATATCTTTAGAATACCTCATGAACGAGCTTTCATATAATTTTCAAGGGTCACTAAGTTGTCATCTTGATGAACTGAAGACAACTTCTGCTTTTGATAAGCTAGGTAAGGGATTAACCAATCAGCATGGTTGCTGGCGCGGACTGACAGTGACTGACAGTGACTGACAAGAGTGGGCCAACACTAAATGGCGTACTTAAATATCGTCACCCGTGTAGGCCTAAACAGTGCAAAAACGATGAAGTCACTAAATTATTATCAGAGACTTTTATATCGGAAGGAATAGGGGCACACGTGGACTCTCTTCACAGTCTTAACACTTCATAAGTAGCACAGGTAGGTATTACTGGATCTCCTATTCTCCTTGAGTCGAATGAAGTTTTTCTACTTTTCTTTCAGAGTAGCTGTCAGTTTATTGTCGCGCCTTGCGAGGATGAGAAAAGATTCGGTAACCTATCGTAGTTGCGTCCATTTCTACACATTGCTAAGTGGTCAAACGGTTGTCGGGAGTGCGTAGTTAGAGAACGTACTAATTGAAGTAGAGAAACATTCTTCATCATAAGCTGAGCTAAGGTACTCTAGTAGCGAATCATAACTCACGCTTCGCTTCTCCACATCTGGCACAGCTGAACACAACTACAACGTTTATTCTTGTTGAGATAAACAATCGCAGGCTCGAGGGGCCACACCAATAACAATACCGTGTGCAGTGGCCGTGGGTAAACCCGGCCTGGAAAACCCATCAGTGAATGTAATCAAACAGAGATAGTGGCAACAAATTGAAGGTTATGTTTAACTATTCACTAACCGATCGTGTTGTCGCTGACATGCTCGTAATTAAACATGTTTAAATTACATTTAAGGGAACTGGAGATAAGGGTAGAGGTAATTAGGTACGTGATTCATACGGTATCTTGATTGATGTGATTTCTGGGTTGAGTGACCGAGTTCCTTTTTAGAGCTGGTAGGATGACCGCTGGAACAGCGATACTTGAATGGTCAACAGATATTGAGATGGTCTAGGTTGTTGTTCATACTAGAACGTTTACATGGTTTGTTTTTGTGGGTGGGCAATCATCAAATCACGTCTCCCGGGCGGAGCCGGAAGGCGTGTCAGACACGGTATCTCTTTCGAGAAACCCTGGCAGGAGACGGGGTATTGTTCCATCCCATGATAGATAACAGCTGTAAACGCTGACTCAGACTTAGGTGGGCCGCAACGTATACCAAAAATCCCCGTAAAATGCTATCGTACTTTTTGTTTGAACCATCGCACACTGCGCCGCTTATTATCAGACTACGGCGAAGCAAAAAGGAAGATTTTGATTTTGCCCCGTATGTACCTAGTATATATGTTTGTGTGTACATACATGTATGTGGGTCTGTATGGATGTTCATCTGTTCCTTTACACCTTCTGACTGTATTTGACGAGCTGCGACGATGGGCTAACCCATCAAAATATTGCGTCGTATTTATTTATTGATAAATGAGATTATCACTTGTAGTGTCTTCAGATAATAATAGTAAAATTACCTAAGTGGCTTAAAGCAATAATAATGCTTCTGATAGGTAAACGCCGATCAAACGCATGCAGGCACTGCAATCTCTCTACCGTATCTACTTATTTGTATACCTTGCAGATTAAAGGTTTTCACATGTCATTTTGTTTACATGTATACAAATAAATAAAATTGAAGAGTCTGTTTGTAATGTCAAAACATCTGTTTACTAAATGCAGGAGGTTTTTGAAGGCAGATACGGTACTTTGAAAATATAAACTTATTTTGTCTGTTAGTCTCTTTGTTTAGACTAATCTCAGAAACAGCTGGACCAATTTTGACGGGACTTTCACTAGAAGATAGCTGATGTTATAAGGAGTAGCTAACTTTACCGACTACTTTGTTGTCCTGGTAGCATGTTCCCATGAGATAATTTCCGAAATCCACAATGATAAACCCGCGGGCAGCAGCTAATTTGAAAATAAGTACTTCAAATGTGGTACTCACCCTAGAGCAGAAGGTATTCCCATATACTTAAAATATTTTCAATGGGATACTTCGGGAATCGGGTCGTTATGTGTAGGGAGTGTAGGGACCGCTTAATAATGAGATAAGCAAATAAGTACAACACTAACAGCAATTCCAGTTTAAAACTTCGAACCGTTGAATGATGAATGTATTTTACTTCATTCAACTAAGAATAGTTAAAATACATTTAAATATCTGTTCATTCATATACAACAGCGTCATATACAACTGGGTCATTCTCAGAACTCAGCCGCAATGCAAAATGTCAAGATGGTGTTCACCCATAATTTCCAAATTTTCAAACCCTGGTTTCTATGTCGACCTCACGAAAATATGCCAATTTCGTTAAATCCAAGATAAAGTTCGACATGAGGGGTTAACTAAACCATGGAGAAAGTGGAAAGTTTATTTATTTTTTATTGCAAGGCCTTTAAATAAACGTTTTCTTTTATTTGATGATGTAGTTACATTACTCGTTTAGTTTTTTTTTTAACTATAATTGTCGTAGGCCTTTTTGGCCTTATTGGATTATTGTCATTCCATAAGCGTATTTTGTGAATTGTAGGGTAGACTACTGAAACGTCTCAATAAATCAGTTTAATTTGAGGATTTAAATAAATATATTTGTTGCGTACCGTTTATTATCTGTGCGACTAACGGAATGCGCGTGTAACGAAGTGACATCTGACATGACAGTTTTGACGTTTGACACTTTCTCTTGGAATTTGGTGGGAAAAAAGGGAACACGTCGCCGCTTGAGTCTCGCGATCTTTTTGTAAAGTAATCCCTTAACCGGTCGTTTTTGGTGGACAATGGACCATGACCCAGTTGTTTGAGTTAATAACCCCTATCTTGGTGTAATAACACGGGTTTTGGACATATTTTGGAGAAATAGTTTGAAGGTCATTCAAGTGACGCTATTGGGGAACGAGTGATTTGAAGACCGCATGCTGTGATTGCCTCAAGCCTAAGTTGAAGCGGAATCTTGCCAGAAGAATACTCGTAACGTCACCACACAATACAGATACACTCACTTACATACACAGATCCAGGTAACCGGTAAAGCAGGTGGTCGTCGCCCATCAGGTGAGTTCCTTTGTTCGTTTTATTGTAGTTAAGTTACTTGCAATTGTTCTCTTTTGTTGTATGGTAAGTGTTTGATTTGATTGTCTGCTCCGCGTACGGCGGACATTACGCTAGCCACTCTTGTCTCTAGAGCCCCACGGTTATCACACTTCCACTGCGCATTTAAAACCGTATTGTGGGCCTAGTCTGGCAACGTACATTTTGGTAGCAAGAGCGTGGCTATAAGACATATAACCACAAATTGGTAATTTACAGTAGGCTAATTACTTGGCAGTCTCTATAAGGGAAGTAGTAATTCGCTGTAAATGTTTGTTAACGGTAATTAATTGTTTGTTTGAAATAATTTGTAAATTTGTTGAGTTGAGTAACTCATATTGCCGGGGTCAACCAGGGTTGCATATGCTAGTAGAGTTGAATGAATTGGGCTATGTTACAACCCCTTGTTTGTGTTTGACCTCTGTGTTGCATTGAATGTCAGGAAGACATTAAAATATTGAGTTTTGTACCATTGATATGGTTGTTTGTGAAGGTTAATATTTGAAATTGGCATTTTTGAGTGTATTACCATTGTTTTGAATTGGAATAAAGGTTCATTATTGTTGTACCACACAGTGGTTTGTGAACTTAATATTTGGAATTGGATTTGAATTTGAAATTTGGAATTGAATGTGAAATAGAATTGTTGAACGTTGATATTGATTTTGAATTAAAATAAAAGTTTATTGTTGAATTGAATTGAAACCAATTTAATGTTACTTCTTGAGTTGCTGATTAGTCAGTTTTGGTATTTGATTATTTAATTTTGGTTTATTTGAATTGTATTGTTTGTGCAATGGCACACAAAGCGGTGAGAGAGGCAATCAGTGGATTGACCACACAGCTACGGTGGTTCGCTTCAGCTGCAGCAACCGCTGAGCGCCCGGATCTTGAAGCGGTCACTCTGGCTCGGTTCGAGCAGTTGAACGTGAGACTCGGCAACGTTGATGCTCTGCTTACCCGCTACAACGAGTACATTTGTGATGTGGCTCTGGAAGTGCTGGATCAGGCAGCACGTGACAAGGTCCTTGCTGACTACGACCAGATCTTGGACCTGGGGGATGTCATTGGTCAACGTGCTCGGGAAATATTGGGGAGCCGGACACCTGTCCAGGTCAAACCGGAGACCTCGGTTGTTTCAGGTCCCGGACTATTGAGTAGACTGCCTACTTTGGAACTGCCACATTTTGACGGTCGTCTGGACCACTGGTTAAGTTTCCAAAACCTGTTTGAAAGTTTGGTTGATGCACGCTCGGACCTCAGACCCGCCCAAAAGTTGGCCTATTTGTTGTCTGTCCTGGAAGGTGAGGCCCGAGCCTTGGTACAGCATCTGTCGTTGACTGACTCAGCCTACCCTACCGCTTTGGGACTACTCACCCAGCGGTACCAAATGAACGTTGTTTGGCTGATGTTCATATTGCATTGATTTTGGGGTTACCGGTCATTACTGGATTGTCAGCATTGCGTACTGACCTGTTGAACCCGTTGGTGGTAGCGACCAACGCTTTAAAGCAATTGGACTTGCCGGTGGACCAATGGTCTTACCCTTTGGTGCATGTTGTGCTGCGGCTTCTTGCCGATTTGAGGGCTCATTTCGAGCAACGGTATGGTGGGGATAGTGTTACACATCTCCCCCCATTTGGTGACCTCGTCCAATTTTTGGAGGATGAGTGTCGGTTTGTGGACAACTCTGGCGTTGCCACTGAGTCATGCCAGCCGTCTTCCCGGCCACGAGACCAGGGACGGACTAGGGCTCGCGGGCCTGTTGATGGTCGCCCCGCCGCTCGTTTTGCTGGCACCCAGAGTCGTCCTGGTTGTGAGTTTGTAGGGACACGGGGCATGGCATGGCAACTTGCGCGGCCTTTTTGAAGTTGCACGTGAGTGCCCGCCGCCGAATTGCCAATGCACGCCGCATGTGCTTCTCTTGTTTGGGGGCTCACTTCCATCGGGACTGCCCCAACCCCCGCCCTTGTAGAATTTGTGGGGGGTCCCATTTGGACATATTGTGCGCTAACGCGAACCACGCTGGCAGACCAGCCTCTGATGAAGGTTCGCGCACGGGGGGGTACCATGGAGTTGGTCACCGGGCTTCTGCCTCGCCGGTTCAGAACCGGGGAGAGGCCCGCAATTTTGAGCGCCGCACTCCACCCCCCGCGCAAGTTGATCGGGAGCCGCGCGACCGCCATTTGGTCTCCCCGCGTAAAGGCGATTACGCAATTGTTGCTAGGCACCGCTGGCCAGACCAGCACCGCCTTCCCTCCCCTCCTTTGGCGGAACGTCCCCGGTTGGAGTCACGCCCCCCGCCATTCAGGCCTCCGGTGGGATATGCCAATCCAGCGATGGCGCGTGGCTCGGGACACCGCGCGGACGAGGAGTTTGGCCTCCATCCTCGTCGCGAGGGACTTGAGCTTGGGTGCGGAGCCTGGGTGTGCGGCGATCGGTCGCCGCCCAGGCATTGTTAGGACATTGGCGCCTGCCCCGCTAAGGTACCCCTCAGATCGACACGGTTTTGTTGCCAACGGCATCGGTCGGGTCTGGGGGCCCACGGGGGACTCTGTTGTGGTCCGTGTCATTTTGGACATGGGAGCCCAGGGTTGCCTTTTGTCTATTGTTTTGTTGTTTGTTTGTATTGTTTTGGCCAAAATTGTTTTCTTGAGCACCTTTGGACTGCGGGACTTGGCTGGGACGAGCCAATTCGGGAAAACCTGTTGGAAGATTGGCTCCAATTTGTATCCGCACTCCCTGCAGTCAACGAGGTCGTGTTACCCCGCGCTATCCTCCCCCCTGGGAGCTACACTGCTACCCTTGTTTGTGATGCGTCATCGCACGGTTATGCAGCTGTTGTTTGTCTGCGCACCGTCTGCGCAACAGGCCAGGTGAATTTGTCACTGGTCTTGGTCAAGAGCAAGGTGGCCCCCCTCCGGACGGCACTGACCATCCCTAAGTTGAATTGTCAGGGGCGGCGCGTCTTGTGCGTCTATTGAACCACGTTGCTCACACTTTGGGTGGAACTGTGGACATTCGGGTTTCTTACGCCTGGACGGACAGTCAAATTGTTTTGTGTTGGTTGAAGACGTCCGTCCACTATTTGGAGGTCTTTGTTGCGTACCGAGAGTCCCAGATTCAAAATTTTGATACGCCTTTGATTTGGAGGCCCTTGCCTGGAGATTTGAACCCAGGCGCACGTAGGTGCATGGCACCCCGCCTGTTTGCTTACCCCCTATGGTGGGGACCAGACTGGCTGACTCATCCCGAGGATGATTGGCCTCGATCGCCAGTCTTGATGTCGGGTCCTTTGCCCGGGCTCAAGGTGCTCGCTGTTGGAACGAAGGACCCTGATTTTTTGTTGAATCGATTTAGCTCCCTCGACAAATTGTTGAATTGTTGTTTGTTTGTTGTTGAATTGTTGGTGACTGATCGTCACATTATGAACTCGCATGCCGGTTGCAATGCGCTGTTGGCCATTCTGCAGCGAGAGTTTTGGATATTGTCGGGAGCCGTTATTAAGTTGAACCCCCTTTTGGACGATACGGGTCTTTTGTTGTTTGGTTGTTGACGGTTGAGTCACGCTAGCCTTCCTTATGGGGCCCGTCACCCCCTTTTGTTGCCTCAGGAGGGCCATTTGGTTGTTGTTGTTGTTTGATTGTTGTTGTTTGGTTGTTTTGTTGTTTGTTACTGTTTTGATCCACCAGCCTGCCCCCATTGGGGGGGTATTTTTGAGGCCGCGGTGAAAGCGGCACAGGGACTCTGGCGCAGATTGTTGGGAGACACCGTTCTCACCTTTAAGGAGTTAGCTACGGTATTTTGCCGCTTTGAAGCTGTATTGAACTCGCGTCCATTGTGCCCGCTGTCTACGGACCCGAACGTCTTGGAGGCCCTGACCCGGGCCATTTTTTGATTTGACAGCCACTTGTCGCCCTGCCGGAGCACCCTTTTGTCGATGTGAGCCAAAATTGGCTATCGCGGTTTCAGTTGGTGCAGCAGCTCGCTCAGAGTTTTGGAAGCGTTGGAGCTTGGAGTATTTGCACATCCTCCAGCAGCGCGTCAGGTGGACTGATAAAACGCAACCTTGTCGGGATTGCCAAGTGATTAGCGGACGGGAAGGCCCGTCCGGGGGGGGTAGATGTTGCGTACCGTTTATTATCTGTGCGACTAACGGAATGCGCGTGTAACGAAGTGACATCTGACATGACAGTTTTGACGTTTGACACTTTCTCTTGGAATTTGGTGGGAAAAAAGGGAACACGTCGCCGCTTGAGTCTCGCGATCTTTTTGTAAAGTAATCCCTTAACCGGTCGTTTTTGGTGGACAATGGACCATGACCCAGTTGTTTGAGTTAATAACCCCTATCTTGGTGTAATAACACGGGTTTTGGACATATTTTGGAGAAATAGTTTGAAGGTCATTCAAGTGACGCTATTGGGGAACGAGTGATTTGAAGACCGCATGCTGTGATTGCCTCAAGCCTAAGTTGAAGCGGAATCTTGCCAGAAGAATACTCGTAACGTCACCACACAATACAGATACACTCACTTACATACACAGATCCAGGTAACCGGTAAAGCAGGTGGTCGTCGCCCATCAGGTGAGTTCCTTTGTTCGTTTTATTGTAGTTAAGTTACTTGCAATTGTTCTCTTTTGTTGTATGGTAAGTGTTTGATTTGATTGTCTGCTCCGCGTACGGCGGACATTACGCTAGCCACTCTTGTCTCTAGAGCCCCACGGTTATCACACTTCCACTGCGCATTTAAAACCGTATTGTGGGCCTAGTCTGGCAACGTACAATATTATTATTATTATTATTAATCCACTAATCTAGAAGTATGAAAAATTAATAAAAATAACAAAATTATATATTAACTTAACCAAAACTATACACAAACTAAAATAAAGCATCGAAAAAATCATCCTCAACGCTGTCGACCGGCAATGTACCCAAGAGACTGGCGGCATTACCACGCTGTATAGCAATGCTTAGCCGCTGGCCAAAATAAAAACCAGCCCCTGGGTCACGAGAAGTGTCAACTAGCCGCTTTGAGATTTCTTTAAAAAGGCCATGAGCACTCTGACCCGAGGGTTTCAACCCCAAACGGCTCGAAAATATTATTGCCAATAAGGTTGCTATACTTTCGCCGCTTGAGGTTTTCCGCAGCCGCAGCGGCAGCGCCAGCGCAGCAAGCCGAGCTAGGAAGATGGGATGGCGCAAGAGTATCAACACACGTTGCGTCCCACACTAAAGGCCTACCCACCTTCCAAGGAAACAAAGACATACCGTCCGGTCTCTTGTCATCGTCGCGTGCCAAGCCATTGGGTTCTAATACAGCTGGAACGCCGACGGTGACAAGAGCTCGTCGGATGATGTCGTTAATGTTTGCGTGCCGCGCTAAGCGACCCGCACTTCGGCTACAAGACAGGCCGTGGTGTCCTAGACTGTTGACAACTTCGCCACAGTGGCAGCGATGAGGAGAACAACAAGGAGCTCCTAGTCTTAGAGAAGCAGCAAGGCGGAAAGTAGTGTCGTCGAGCAAAGTGCCTATGTTCGACTACGGTAGCGCATGAAGCCACAGACCCGACTCCCATTCAACCACAGCCAGCAGGCGCGCACGCTCCGTAGTAGTAGCGGACGAGTTAAGTAAGTTATCTTGTATAACTCTGCAGAGTGGCTCATCCCACTGTCTCTGGGAAAGTGGGTTATCGGGTAGATTTGAATTCGGGCAAGCGAGTTTCCAGGCATCTATAGCCTCGGTGAAGCACGGCACATCAAAATTAATCAGTGTGGAAGCTAAGATTTTCCTGATTAATTTCTCAGTGCCGTGGACCGAGGATATGAAAGCCGGTAAACTAAGACTGGAAATTTTGCGGACGCCGATGCCTCCCATACGAATGGGAAGAATTGCTTGTGCCCAAGCTCAGTCATCCAAGGCCACATTTAATATTGAGGTTAGTGTGTGCCGGATAATTTGGTCCATTCTGTCTAAAAGGTGAGTGTGCTTCTATAAATGGGAAGCGCGTAGGAAATATGTTAATTTTGGGGCGAAACAACAGTATCGAATTAAGGTGATAGCCGAATGTATGTTAATTTGGAACAGTCTTTCTGAAACATCATTAAAATTTTGTATTTTTTCCTCTATAAAACAGGGAAAGGAGTTCTCAAAGATTGGAGACCCAAGGAGACAAAGAGAGCTTTTTTCAATAATTTTTATTTCTGGAGCTATTGCGTTAAATTTTGTAAGTGTCAGTTGTCTGTCAGTACTGTCCGTTAAATAAATTTCACATTTAGATAGGTTTAGATCAAGGCCGATGGAATTAAGCTCATGTTTTAAGAATGTTAGGTCATTTATAACTGTTTCTACATCGCCTCCCAAAGTTCCATCATCGAGATACCAAACATTAAATTTGGAATTTAGCTGTCGAATGATTGGGTGAATGGCTAAACTAAAAATCACTGGCCCGAGGGGGTCACCTTGTTGGCAGCCAACTGCAGATTCTAAAAGGTTGTCCCGATATAGTAATTTAGATGGGTGTCTGTAACACTGCCAAAGGAAACTATAGATTTGTGGTATTTCTTTTTTAGTTTCTGTTATTAGTTTAATTAAACAAACGAAACAAAAAACGCTATGAAAGTTGTGAGACTTTACAGAAACGTTAAATAAAGGTAACATAAACCTTGTTTCCCCAAAGGGTTGGGCAGGGGTAAACTTATCTTACTTAGGTTAACTCACATCTCGTTAGTTGTGTTGATATTATAAAAAAAGGAAAAATATTTGAATATAAGTATTTGCATTGTTTTTATGACTAACTAAATTAATTAAGTGACTAGTCACTTGGGTAAATCCTTTCAGATGTTCCTTATCCTAACTACCATCAGTCCATCACTATACTGCATGTTATTATGGGTTTAGAGTGTGTTAGGTTCTCAAAAATGCTTCAGTCACTATTAAAGTGACTTACGTTTTTAATTTTTTTTTGCTACGAGTCTATTGGTATACAATTCTATTACTTATATTCACAAAAAGATATTAGTAACCAGGGTTGTTGGATTTACATAGTTGCAGGTTAGTCAGAAACCCATGGATGGAGTTTGTTGCCCACTCTTCTACATATGAATCTACCTTCTGGAAGGGGCGACTAGAATTAATTCAATTTTCATGTAACTGTTGACGTTTAAAAGTGCCTTGTTGGGCCTATTTGAAATAAATGCTTTGCCTTTGATGTTTTCGAGTGAAATTTAATATCATAAATGAACTTGTTTGGTTTCTATTAATTAAATTATAATTTTTTCGAAAACATCCATCGATTTGTAATTAAACTTCAACTATATCCGACGACCCTAGTCTTCGATCAAAAATGTACTATTATTGATCGAAGTCCCTAGTAACTTATCTCTAACGTGGACCGTACTTATTTTGATTTTGAACTCTTGGAACCTTTGACGTCTTGGTGCCCAGCCCACTAATTCACAATCTTTATAAGTACCTACATATACAATAATAGTTATGTACCCTAATTTGTTCATATATTTTTGGTGCAAGTAGAGCTTGGCCGCACAGACTTTTCACTGAAAATTCAGGACTACGAACTTTTAGAACTGCTTAGAATCACTATCTATAACATCCTAATAATATTATAAATGTGAAAGTTTGTCCCATGTCAATCAAGCCAAAACAGCTTATTTTTTTTTATTAAATTTGGCACACAGATAGTCTATAACCTGAATTACTATATAGAATACATTGTATCCCGGTAGTACGTTCCCGTGGATAAATTTCGACCTACACTCGGGCGGAGCCGCTGGCAAAAGCTAGTATGTCCAATTCGGTAGAACAAAGTTAAAGTCCATACAACACCCGTTAACAAAATAGAATTCTGTTAAAAAAAACTATGACGTTTGGCATAGGTCATTGCTTCGTACAAAAACTCAATCAGCTGTCCGCGGTCAGAGACCAGGCACACCACGTCATTGGGCTTTTACCATAAATATGTCAGTTTTTTTGCAGTCGTGTTTAAGATAATAAATCTGTGTTATAGATTAGAGGGTTTGTATCCTTGTTGGGACTTGTTTCAAAGAGGAATGTTTGTTTAGGGTCCTACTTGATATTCTTGATAGTGATCTGATACGATGCTGTGTGTTTTAGGGACTTAAAATAATGTATAGATATCTACATATACTATATTTACTATATGTTTTATATATATGTATATATAAGGTGTATCTATTCATACACGAAATATTTTATGAGGTACACCTGTAGGTGGTAAAGAAGCTATAGCAACGATAAAAAAAAATTGTAAGGGTTTTTTTAAAATTTAATATTTATAAATTATTTGACGCACATAAGAAATACTGGCTCCTTCTTATTTTTTACGGCCCGAGACACCGCGGCCATGCTCGTGCCGTCCGGTCGTCGCCCTTGCAGCGTCAGGCGGGCCATTCATAGAATTTGGAGTAAAGGTTTTATGCAAAACGTCTCAAGTAGTTTTAAAATTATAATAATTATGAAAATTCAAAAACGCTTAGAAAAAAAAAAATCTATTTGCTTCTATAGCTTCTTTACCACCTACAGGTGTACCCCTTAAAGTATTTCGTGTATGAATAGATACACCTTATACTATAATATTATAAAGCTGAATAGTTTGTTTGTTTGAACGCGCTAATCTCAGAAGCTACTGGTCCGAATTGAAAAAATATTTTTGTGTTCGGTAGCCTATTTATCGAGGAAGGCTATAGGTTATATAAAATCACGCTACAACCAAGAGGAGTGGAGCAGTAATGAAAAATGTTGCAAAAACGGGGAAAATCGCACGGGTAGGCTATTCGACGCGACGGGAAGGGTCGGGGAACAAGAAATTTAACGCGGACTAAGTCGCGGGCAGAAGCTAGTATAATATTATAAAGCTGAAGAGTTTGTTTGTTTGTTTGATTGATTGAACGCGCTAATCTCAGGAACTACTGGTCCGAATGGAAAAAATATTTTTGTGTTGGGTAGCCTATTTATCGAGGAAGGCTATAAGCTATATAACATTACGCTACAACCAATAGGAGTGGAGCAGTAATGTAAAATGTTGCAAAAACGGGGAAAATTGCACGGGTATGCGATTCGACGCGACGGGAAGGGTCGGGGGAACAAGAAATTTAACGCGGACGAAGTCGCGGGCAGAAGCTAGTATACTATACTTGCACAGTGACGTAATGGTTTATGTTAGAGCCAGTTTTGATTGTATAGATATAAACTCGTTTCGCGTGGTGCCGGACGTACAGAATAGCACAATCCCCTTTCTTCCCATGCGTGTCTTAAAAGGCAATTAGGTGACTTACTATAGAGCGGGTAGCAGTGTTCTCTATGCATTTTATCACCATACCGCGATCGCCAAGCCGCCTGCTAAGCGCTGCGATTATGAAAAACCCCCCAAAAAATGTACCGGTCAAATTGGCGTTGGGTGGCGGAGGCCATACCCAGCAGCGGACGTCTTTCGGGTGAAATGATCATGATGAGATATGTATATGTAGAACGGTTACGGTTAGCGCAAAATACACACAAATAGTGCAAATACTTTTATTTTGACAGATCAACAATATTCATTGCGTTATTTACGTTGCCGATAAATAAAATATCTTTAACATAACGAAGTTTCATATTCTGATGAATAGTTGATTACCCAATTAAGGTGCACAGAAAAAAAAACCCCAGGTGCTTAAATGGTGCAAACTATCTAGAAGGAAGAAGAAGTAGAATCCAAACAGCAATCATATTATACACTAGCTTCTGCCCGCGACTTCGTCCGCGTTAAATTTCTTGTTCCCCCGACCCTTCCCGTCGCGTCGAATCGCCTACCCGTGCGATTTTCCCCGTTTTTACAACATTTTTCATTACTGCTCCGCTCATCTTTATTATAGCGTGATGTTACAATACCTATAGCCTTCCTCGATAAATAGGCTACCCAACACAAAAATAATTTTTCAATTCGAACCAGTAGTTCCTGAGATTAGCGTGTTCAATCAAACAAACTCTTCAGCTTTATAATATTAATAGTATAGATACATAAACTCACGCCTTTTCCCATGGGACAGAAACTACGGAACGCCACCTAAAACGCGCCTTACACACTCGTTTTGCCTTGTTTAGGTCTTAAACTAAGCAGTCATTAGGAAAAACTTCGTTACACCATTTGTCACCAGGCCAACCAGATAAACTGATGTGTTTACAGCCTCTACCTAGATCACGGGTTCCCAAACATATGTTCTCTATTCACGGCGCTCGCCTTTGCCTATTTTTGTAGATACTTAAACTACGTAACGATAAATAAGATACAGTTTCCTAAACTTCTGTAGAACCAACAGATTCAAGAAAACCACTCAATTAAATGTAACTTTTAATAATTTCTTCAACAAACAGTTTGATCTCTGAACTTTCATAGCTGTTGTTTCTTAAATAAATAAGTTTCCTTACGAAGGCGCTCCTACCAAGCTAAATGTCAAGAGCTGGGGCGCACAGCTCGGACCTTGTCATCTCAAAACTTTAGTTTAGAAGTTAATTAATTAGTGCGTGTCACCATCTCTTGTTTGTGCAGAACTCGATGAAGTTTTGAAGAGTTTTTAAGAAACATAATTTTTCTATAAAACTACGGCATTTTGTTAACGCATCGTTAACAAAATGCCGTAGTTGTATCCAGCCATTTGTATCCTGCCTGCAAGCAAGCGTGCAAATTATGTATGTTTAAATGTCAAATCCAATTATAACTATTAACACGTTAACTGCCTTGTCGGACTATATGACCGACAACACATACCAAATCTGAACGTGTCGTTGCTGCCTGGCGGCCATGTTTATTACTCTGTGCACAAAAACCACTGTGTCAATATAACTTTTGTTTACATTTACTCTCATACTCTTTGTGGAAACTATGTAATCAAATTAACATTAAGAAAAAAAAATAGGCGGTATATAATGTAATAAATATGATTTATTTGTATTTATGGAATAAACAATCTATTGAAAGTGAAATAACACTAAATGGATTTTTTAATTTTTTTTTACCATGGCAGTTAACGTGTTAATAGTTATAATTGGATTTGACATTTAAACATACATAATTTGCAAGCTTGCTTGCAGGCAGGATACAACAACTTTAAGGCTGTAAGATCTTTCTGTGTAAACTATGTATTTTCTTGCAAATAAACATTTTAAAATTTGAATTTAATTTTGTACTACTCTATTGCAAAGAGGGTATTATTGTTTTGCAAAAACTAAGCTTCTTTCAGTGATGGAAACTGCTTGCATTTTATAAATAGTTTTAAATTACTCGCTTTCTTTGATAAATATTTTCTTGGTAATGCTTAGTCATCTAAAATTAATATTATAAAAACAAAATCAAAGAATAATGAATAAATGAAATGAAAGAAAATATTTTTTTGTTGTACTGCAGCATGCTTGTTTGTTAGGCTTTTAAACAGCCAAGCAGATTTGGATTAAATTTGTTATACAGGTGCAGACCATGCCATGTCCTAATTCAGGAATTAGAACAAAGGATACTTTTGTACCGATATTCTCACAGGATCTAGGCTAATACGGTTGAAACCGCGGAGCGCAGCCGATTCACAATTTTTGATTTACCGGTGGTAGATATTAGGAATGAAAAGCTTCACAAAAAACAAATATCGATTTTAGAAATAGATCCATTGTTGTGAATTAATTATATGTTTATTTATAAGTTAAAAATATACCGTAAAAACTGGATTTAATAAGTGATGCACTTTGTACCAATCAATCATAAGTGATACAAAGACCAAATATTGCAGCTGCAAAAGCCATGAGGCTCCTTATAGGATAAGAAATCCTATGAGGAGATTCGTAAAATAATGTACCATTTGTTTATATTTAGGTTTTTCTCAAACTCAATGCATTTATTTCAAGTAAATCTGACAGGAACTTTTAAATTATTAAGGGTCGCTCAATCACAATATGAAGCTAGTTGCCCATTCTAAAACGTAGTAGGTACCTATGGAGAAGAGCGGTCAACTCTACAGACACTCAAATAAAAATATGTTTGCAAAAATTGGTTGCATCATTCTTGTTGAAATTATAGGTACATGTGAGAGCGACTTAGAAACAGGTTCACATTAAAAGCGTCCGTAATAAAAAAGATTTAAACAAAAAAAAATATTCGGAAATTTAAAAAAAGCCGTGGCAATTAAGAGATGAGCTGTCCCTACTGACGGCACACTTTTTCGAACATGACGTATTGACCTGAACAAAATGATTCAACACATACGCCACCACCAGCGACAAATTTGAGTGAGCATGACATACTCTCCCCGGCCACCGTAGGCGCGAGCTTGCGGGTGGCGAGCAATGGGTAGCTCGCCGCCCGGTAAGGACCAGGCTCAGGTCAACGGCGCGGCGTGTAGTGTTCTGGGGTCTGCTAGGACCGATGCCTGCCGGGGTCGCGTGATTGTTTGAAAGAGATACCGTGACCCTGGCACATGGGCAACAGAAGGAACACGGGTGGGTTTTAGTCAGTAAAAGTCTGACCTCCCGCTCCGCGCAGAGCGGGAGAAGTCATTTGATGATTTCCCATCCAAAAAAAAAAAAAAAACAGTAGCGATTACGATCAATAGACCAAGGTATACCTTGAAAATATCCCCCCCCCCCAAATATTGGGCTGCGACCGCGCCTGCATGGGGTGCTGTTTTAGGCAAGATTTAAGAGCAAGGTTTCATGATCAGCGCAGTCACATGCCTTGGAGAGGTCACAGAAGATTCCTATGGCATCTCAGGCCTCCTCCCACGCTGTAAATATCTGTTTTAGTAAGGTGACACCGGCGTCGTACTACGTCCTTTGGTAAAACCATATAAGTGACCGTGTAAGATTTTGTTGGTGGTTAAATGACCATTTGATTGAGCATTGCCTTTTCGTACACATTGCTGAATAGTCGCAACGCGAATCATCATCAGCAGCCTATAATGATCCCACTGCTGGGACACAGGCCTCCTCTCGGTGAGAGGGAGTGGGCCATAATCCACCACGCGGGCCCAGTGCGGGTTGATAGATGTCACATGTCTTCGAATTTTTTATTCTAAGACATGCCGGTGTCCTCACGATGTTATCCCTCATCGTTTTGAGAGCAGTGGTGATGAAATAATTTAAACAAAGTAAAGCGCTTGTTTGGGTTCGAACTCACGACCTACTTACTCGTAAGTCGCGGCCGTTACCACTGGGCCACCACGCGAATACTGGCCTTTAATTGTAATATTGTCTTTGCTGTCCTCAGATTAAAAAAATGTTATAACCTTACTGTATTTCAATAGATGATCATGGAGTCATCCCGACTCCATGATCAACACATAAATTAAATATGAAACTTAGTATAGTGCTATGGTGTCGAATATTGATTACAAAGTTTGATAGACGATCTTCGGTCAATCTGATTTTGATTTGCCGAAAAGCTTTTATAACTATCGTAGGGTTTATATGTTTAAATTAAACTAGGCAGCCTGGACCGTTCGTTCTTAATAAATAAATTTAGACGTTATAAATGGTATATTAGTAAAGAAATTTATATCCTAGAGCTACTTTAAAGTAAGAGCTTATGGTACAACGTGAAGTAGTTCGTATTATGTTTTTCTTACTAGTTTCGTTTTTGTAACTTTACAACCCGTTCTCATTTTGTTTTCTGCTGATTAGTTCTTGTTGCTAAAGTTCAGAGCTTAGCTATCTTGCAAATGTTTATATTGTATAAATATGTTTCATTTTGGAAGTCGCACTCGCACCACCTCGCGTAAGAAAGTTGCATGTGCGCTGGAAAAAACAACCAAGAATCCGATTTCCGATATCCCCTCTACGATTACAAGACGACTTCGGGCAGGCTTAAAGCTCGTTAGAGTTTCTAACGCTCTACGCAGGTCATCTAGGACAAACCACCCTTTATGAGTAACAAACTATGGAAAGAGAAATACCTACCAACTCCCGACTTCATTAAACCCAAGGAACGTACGGTACGTCTAATCAGATCATGCTCCACTTGCTGGAGTGTCCCAAGTGCCCGTTCACCTGTACCTCAGTTGATCTTAAAAATGCCAGTGATGGCGCAATAAGCGTGGCCACCATTGGGCTCAAACGATAGAAAAAATAAAGTGTACGAGTACCATCGACACAAAAAGAAGAAGAATCTTGGAATATGTAGCTACAAACTTGTTGAAATTTTCAGTGTTAATACATTAACACTGAAACTTTCAATAAGGCTCGAACAGCCATTCCCTTCTTATCCTAATATTATGTAGTTGCACAGTCATTAAATTTAAAATTAAGGCAAACGTTTTTGACTTCGTTACAAAACTGAAAAGAAATCCGCATAAAATTTATTTGCATTGTCCATATTTTACCCCACATTTACTTAATAATTAGGGTACTATTTAATTTGCAAGTCGTTATTGGTCTAAATTGTATTTACACTTTTTGCACAGCTGTTTAAAATTAGACGGTAGATCATTTACGATGTTTTTTCTCTAAATAATAACAATCGCAGAAGACATTATCTATACATGTATCAGAAGTTGGAGTTACTCTAGTCGGTTCTGTAAATACATTAGAGAAATCAAACGATTCAAAAGGGCTTAACCTCTAAGTCCCTGAGATACCACATTTGGTATCGACACAATGGTTTTTTAATTGTGTCTGTAATTACGGTAATTGACTGGTTAATAATCTACTGTTTGAATTATTATTATTCATAATTTCGGTTTTGTTACTCGATGTAAGTTTCGCTACGTTATCTTCGATTATTGACTCAGCTAAAGAAAAAATATAATTATTAGTTTTATCTTGAATAAGGTCTCAGAAGGCCCTCGCAAAGTTAGTGAAAACTGAAGGGCTCTTCTTTTCTCCAATGACAGTGGTGTACATACGTATTACGCAGTGCCAGAGTTTTCTAGATAAGATGTAAATGATTTGGCACGTACGATACTGGGGAAATCCATTTCACACATGTTCCAGTGTAGGAGTTACATAGTCATTGTTGTTTTCCTTCAGCACTGAAAATAGTAGGTAAGTACTGAAAATTGTGCTGAGCACATTGACTTCAGAATCTCTAGGCACTGTAGACTGTAGATTTCAGACCGTTTTCTTATTTCATTAAGTACCTGCATCGTGTTCACAGGCGTAGGCAGTTCTCCCATATCTATTAACAGTGGCCAATTATTTTTAAATGAGCAACCGTGTAGTTTTTCCGGCTCTAGGAAACTATCAGTTGGAACCGTACACCTAGCTTATGTTACGCGGATTAGTGCTGATATTAGTGTGGATAACTCTATAAGAGCCCAATGTAGTCTTTATTTGTGAAATATCCACACTATATAATATACTAGTTTTTGCCAGCGGCTTCGCCCGCGTGGAGGTCGGAAATTATCCCGCGGGAACATACTACCGGGATAAAAAAGTAGCCTATGTCCTTTCTCAGGCTCTAAACTATCTGTGTACCAAATTTCATTTAAATCGGTTCAGTAGTTTTAGCAGGAAAGCAAGGCAGACAGACAGAAAGACAGACAGACATACAGAGTTACTTTTGCATTTATAATATTAGTATGGATATAATATTATAATATATATTAATATTTAATATAATATATAATATTTATAATATTCTTATAATAATATAATATTATAACATATATAATATTTTATAATATAATATTAAGTAACTCTGTCTGTCTGTCGGTCTGTCTGTCTGTCTCGGTTTCCTGCTAAAACTACTGAACCGATTTAAATGAAATTTCGTACACAGAAAGTTTAGAGCCTGAGAAAGGACATAGGCTACTTTTTATCCCGGTAGTATCGCCACGCGGGCGAAGCCGCTGGTAAAAGCTAGTGTAAAATATTTTGATTAAAAAAAATCAATAAATTAGGTAGGCAGGTGTCTATAACATTTTTAGATTAAACTGAAAACGCCAGGAAATATCTTTGTTTTCCTAAAATGGAGGTGCAAACAATTGCTCCCTGTAATAACACTACCAGTCCATAATATCACATGTATTTTCCCTGTAGCTCTCTGCACTCGGGCTGCGGGAAAACCGAACTACTCGTAACATCCTGCTCTTGACCCAGGGTAACGGCCAACGTGCTGAATACGTAGAATTGTACTCAGTTCAGTTTATAACTGACATTGTTCTGAGGTTTTGTTTTTAACCTCATTATATATTTTATTTGTAGATATGCCTACCGAGACTGGGATTCTTAAAAATTGAGATTATGCATGATGAAATGATGCATTTGATTGCTGGGTCATCTGCAAAAAAATAGCGTCGGGTGCCTGGTAACTACATCCGTGATAGGAATACTACCTATTGTGACAAGTCATTCTGAGAAATCATTGTTAATACCTAGCCGATTCTTCAGCTATCACACTGATTTGCATTTATTTTTCAGAAGTCATCAGGCTTCTTCTTTAACAAATCTAAGAAAAGTCCGAATTCACAGTGACCATGACATGGCCTTGTCTTTATTCATAGTTTTCCTTCTTTGAATTGGGAAATAATTCACATGGAGCGGTAGGTTCTAAATATAGTAGTAGTTTCTAAGTTTGGCACGCCTTGGGCGGTCAACTACCAATTTACTGATTGACATATAATTTTACTCATGTTGTTTGTGTGTCAATACGAGAGATGATGACCTGGAACTAAGTGAGTTACCACTTACTTCCAAGAGAGTGGTACCAGATCCTTGTCTATATCTCGAAATCCCACATCCTTGGTTGATCTACAAATAAATCTAATACATGCATAGCTCTCGTTCAGCAATATTTTGCAAGCTCGTGTAAGCCATAGCAAGGCATCATAAAGCAAAGCGGTGCTATTAAGCACGGCACACGCTAAGCGATTTACGAGCGACACGATGGTAAGGACCTATAAAGTTTTATGGCGCGTCATTGTTCACAATTCGCCAAGCGTGGGCCATGCTGGACCTCCAGCTATTGAATGCAGCAGCTCCGAGCATTTAGCACGACGGCGCCGACGTACGGAATCAATTCAGGATTGGACTAAACCCGCCCGAACATTTTTCGAAGGCTTTCGTTTGCAACTATTTGTTCATTAGGTTTTGTGTAGATTGGAAATGCATTTTTTTTGTTTACGAGCCTGGGGAACGGATTTTTTTACTGTGACATTCTATCGAGCTTTTTTTTCTTTCTAGAATTTGGTGAGATGAATGAAACGAGTTGGACGATTTCGATAACATCATTCAGTTTGGGTCACGTTACCTACTGAAAAGCGGATTATCTTTCTATTAATGTGGTTTTCTCCACAGGACAGTGTTCATAGATAAAATGTATCGTAGTTATCGTTAAAAAAACATGTTTACTATAAACTAAAATATCTTGGAACTTGGTAATTAGGTATATTTTGGGTGAATCCCTTATTGCCAAAGAACATTACATAATACATAGTTTTCCTTGTTATTGTACATTTTATTTTATTTCACAACTGATTAGTTATCGTTAAACTAACTAGTAGTTAGGTCAGCATATGACCCGGAATGTTAATTACTCTTGGACGGCCCTATGACTAGCAAACGTTCAAAAATGTGCCTATTACCTCACTAGGCAGATGGATTGGAGTATTAGTTAAGGGCGCTAAGCAAGAAACTAGGGATATATTGCTGACTCCATGTTTTTCATACACAGCTCTTTCATTGAAAATTTGTTACATCACGACTGTATTCCCGAAAGGATAAGCATAGTGGTTTCGCCATGTAATAGGGGGCGAGCCTATTCTAGCCACCCTGCTACTACTGACAAACTTTACAAACACTTTGCCCGAGTTTGGGGTCACACATCACGCTAGCGAACTGCTTCACAAAATAGGAGCGATGTACGTTGCGACTCTACTAGAACATTTTTTTAAAACTTCATGGAAATGGACCTACTTGCTAGCCTGCGGAAACCTTAAACGTTGGTAAATAGGACCTACTCCTATAGTTTTACCAACGTTAACGAAAAATTAGGTGGGGCCATCGATGCAACGCACTGTTTACTTAACGTCAAGTAAACATAAAGATACAAGACGCGTGCTTAAGTAACATCTCTACCACCAGTTCGTCAGTAGGTGTGTAGTTTTCCATGTTTTTTCCTCATCCATTGTTAGTAAACCGATAGTATACCGTAGTATTCTCGTCCTGTTCTCTCGGGGCGATTGACTCATGAGTTCGGCTAAATTGCTCGGAAATGGAGTGCGCTTTACAAATTACGAGTATTTGTTTACAATATATTTTTCCTGTTGGACTCTGTCACAGTATGATGTGAGTTGTGATACCAACAGATATGATGTAAACTGTTCTATTCTGATGCTGATTGATTGATTGATAAACGATCATGCAGACAACTGATGGCTGATAAATTATTTAACGTTTCTCACAAGACCAACGTAAACGATACTATAAATAGGTATGGATATTATCTGGATAAAGATAAGAATCGAACTATGCGTCTTTGCTCTTTAAAAGTGCATTTAATGTAATATAAAAAATGTATGCTGATGAGTTGGTGTTCCCAATTATAAAGAAAGAAAAGGTGTTTATTGTGTGAACAATGAATTATGAATTTATGACAGAGATCTCACACCAAATCAAATAAATAAATTAAACAAAGAGCACATATTTATGGCAATATAGTATCTGTCTTGTATACCTACCATACCTATGTTTAACAAAATAAATTATTGCTTGACGAAACTTTTACAAGAATTTCAGCAAGCCATCAAAATGGAACATAGTTCAATTGAAAGTGATGAATATCACAATGATGTATAGTGTGACCTGTTGTCTAATTGCGTTAGACACTATCAGTCACATTTTGAAACATTTAGAAGATAAGTGATTTTTTGGCCGAAGGGTGTCATGTATCGGCGATTCCGCGGAAGGCTACGCGACACCACGCAGAGCAACACGAAGCCGTGGCCGTCACTTAATGTACAATAGTTTTATGTTTACATTGTTTTTTAACCGACTTCAAAAAAAGGAGGAGGTTATCAATTCGACTGTATTGTTTTTATTTTATTTTTTATGTTTGTTACCTCATAACTTTTAACAGGGTGAACCGATTTAAATGATTCTTTTTTTATTTGAAAGTTGGTGCTTCCCGAATGGTCCCATTTTAATTTGGTTCCATTCGGACAATGGGGTCCATGTGAAAAACATACAAGTCGTAAATTTGCATTAAGTATTTGCGTGACAAATGAACGAATCACGCGATTAGATTAGTGCGGAGTACCTAAAAAAAAACACTACAAAGTCAAAAATAACTTTAATTTCGCAAGTCGGTGTCTTAGGCTCTGTATTTAAGGTTTTTGCCACCGACTTCCGAAATTAAAGTTATTTTTGACTTTGTAGTGTTTTTTTTAAGGAAGTCGGTTGTTTTTTTTGTAAAAAGTTTTTATTTTTTGACTTTTTAGTTGTGGTAGATAATCCGCACTAATCTAATCGCGATATTCGTTCATTTGTCGCGCAAATACGTAATGAAAATTTAAGACTTATATGGTTTTCACATGGACCCCATTGTCCGAATGAAACCAAATTGAAATGGGACCATTCGGGAAGCACCAGCTTTCAAATAAAAAAAGAATCATCAAAATCGGTTCACCCAGTCAAAAGTTATGAGGTAACAAACATAAAAAAAATAATTAAAAAAAATACAGTCGAATTGATAACCTCCTCCTTTTTTTGAAGTCGGTTAGTAACTAAAAAGTTTAAAATAAAAACTTTTAGGAAGTCGGTGGCAAAAAACCTTAAATACAGATCCTAAGACACCGACTTTCGAAATTATAGTTATTTGTTATACAAGAGTGCAAAGTTGCTTTTTAACCGCGTGCTTAATTTTGATGACCGAGCAAGCGAAGGATTCTAAAATTGAATCACGAGTGCAGCGAGTGATTCAAAAATTAGAATCCTGAGCGTTAGCGAGGGAATCAAAAGAGCACGAGGTGAAAAATCTTTGCACTCGAGTGCAACACGTAACTTTTCATCCCACCTCAGCGAGGAAATGACTAAATATGCAAAAAAAAGCATTTCAATCACAAGATACTTTTATTTCAGTTTAGGTATTAACATTTATTATTTACTACATTATGATAGGTAAGTATTACAGAATAATCTTTAAATTATTTCAAATGATACTTAGGTATAATTAAGAAAAATTGAAAGTAACGTTGCTACAATTACTTAAGTCGAGTGTAATATTTTTGTTAGGTACTGTAATGTTGGTGACGTGAAAAGTAAAATGGCGCGCGCAAAGCACATTAAAAAAAAAAGTATATCAAGAAGGTTCCGAGTCTAAGTTTTACAAATTAGAAAAAGGTTGAATGATAAATTCGGCACCATGGAGATAGAAGTAAATAGGTTTAATGATGTTTTGAATTCACAAACTTAGTGCACACGATGTTCTAAATTCAATTTACTTTATCCTCTAGCGGATAAAAACGGCTTTTGCACTCAGGTATCGAAGAGCAAAAATACTCTTTCCGAGATGGGGGGATGAAATAGTTATTTGTTATACAAGAGTGCAAAGTTGCTTTTTAACCGCGTGCGCAATTTTGATGACCGAGCAAGCGAAGGATTCAAAAATTGAATCACGAGTGCAGCGAGTGATTCAAAAATTAGAATCCTGAGCGTTAGCGAGGGAATCAAAAGAGCACGAGGTGAAAAATCTTTGCACTCGAGTGCAACACGTAACTTTTCATCCCACCTCAGCGAGGAAATGACTAAATATGCAAAAAAAAGCATTTCAATCACAAGATACTTTTATTTCAGTTTAGGTATTAACATTTATTATGTACTACATTATGATAGGTAAGTATTACAGAATAATCTTTAAATAATTTCAAATGATACTTAGGTATAATTAAGAAAAATTGAAAGTAACGTTGCTACAGTTACTTAAGTCGAGTGTAATATGTTTGTTAGGTACTGTAATGTTGGTGACGTGAAAAGTCAAAATGGCGCGCGCAAAGCAAATTAAAAAAAAAGTATATCAAGAAGGTTCCGAGTCTAAGTTTTACAAATTAGAAAAAGGTTGAATGATAAATTCGGCACCATGGAGATAGAAGTAAATGGATTTAATGATGTTTTGAATTCACAAACGTAGTGCACACGATGTTCTAAATTCAATTTACTTTATCCTCTAGTGGGTAAAAACGGCTTTTGCACTCAGGTATCGAAGGGCAAAAATACTCTTTCCGAGATGGGGGGATGAAAAAGTTATTTTTGACTTTGTAGTGTTTTTTTAAGGAAGTCGGTTGTTTTTTTTTGTAAAAAGTTTTTTTTTGTATGTATGTTATTCTATAAGGTATTTATGATATGGGTCTTTGTGGCCCGAAATAAATTGATTTGATTTGAATACATTGCTTCATATTAACGCTGTGTTAAAAACAATGATCTTAATCACTCTTGAGATGTGTTTTGCTATTTAATTTTGTGTATGTGACCTGACTATCGGATTAGGATAAGACCTGTAATGGTAGTTTTAAGGCATATAAATAAATAAATATATTTGAACAATTGATCTGCTCAACAACGTCATCATCTCCCTAACCTTTTCCCAATGATGTTGGGGTCAGCTTCCAGTCCAACCAGATGCAGCTGAATACCAGTATCTTACATGGAGTGACTACCCATCTGACCTCCACAACCTAATTACTGGGTAATACAATACCCATGGTAAGACTGGTTGTCAGACTTTTGGACTTCTGTCGACTCGTAGCGACTGTAAAATATCCACAAAAGCTATGCTCAATAGCGTAAATAACGCAATGTGTGTTGTTGTATCGTCAAAATGAAAGCCATTTCTACCGTTAGTGTGTTATACACAATCACCTTACTGGTTAAGTGAGCCCTGGATAATTGAGAAACCTCTACTGATAGGTACATACAATGATGTCCGACACAAGGAAACTTTTGCATTGAAATACCTCTGTTACTGGGAATACTATTAAACCTTTTAAGTGAGAAGGCATCGGTTCGATGCTTACCTTTATAATGAGGACTTTGCACTTTAATAGCCTGTATAGGTAACTTATAATATTAACCATTTCAGCCGATTTCAGCTCCAAGTGCCGTCACTTCTACCGGTTCTGTGCTTCTCGCATCCAGCGGATTCCTGCGGCCATCACCAGGTCATCAGGGTTAGGGGCCATTTTTTGTAATACTTGTCATTTTTGGTATGCCGTAATCGCCACGCTTGGCAGGTGGGTTAGCGATCGCATTCTTCTGCTTCTCCTTGGCGTATCGATAGCAATCTAAATAGTATTAGCCCAGAGTTTGGCTACGAGCTTAGCATTTTCAGTAGCGTCCGTCAACTCTTGTGGCGTGCAAACAAGAGGACACGCTGGACAAGATATCAAGTGCCTCATCGTTTGTGCGACAGCACCACATTTACACTCCAGGGCTGAGTCGTCTATGAATCTCCACCTGTACAGTTATGGGGTGCAAGAAAGGAGCCTCCCCCAGTGACGTACCAACTAAGCCATTATACGTCCAGCGCACCCTGGGCAGTCAGCGAGTTTCGTCAGCGAGTTTCACGTTGACGGGCTAATCCTTTCATCACGATGGCAATCCAAAGTCCACCTATAAAGCCGGCTTTGTGCGTAGTGTCGATCAACATCGAAGGGTTCTCACAAGGTAAAGCAGAAATTCTTTCCGATATTTATCGCAAAACTCAATGCAACATTCTTTGCGTCCAAGAGACCCATCGAGATGAAACCCAAAGCCGGCCACACATCGCTCAACTAACGCTTATCGCCGAGATCTGTCACCCAAAGCACGGTAACGCAGTGTTTGCTGCTCCTGGCGTAAGCATACTATCCACCAAGTGCTCAAACGAGAATGGCTTAGCGATCGCATTAATGTCGTAAAATTCATAGAGAACGCTGCCATCCATTTTCTAGTAATTCCCTTAGTAGCCTTTTACGACACCTAAGAGGGGAAAGATGATGAGGAGAGGAGAAATGGGGTGATGGTATTCTTTACGTCCAGCACCACACGGAACATATACAAACGGAGCACATACACTATTGGTCTGGAGATATAAAAATATCTATGGTGAGAATTCATTTTAAAAGCACATTGTCATCGGTATACAAAGACATTAAATTATTTTGTCTTAAATCTCTTTGCCTGTATAACTGAAAAAAATATTTGAAATTTTATCGTGGCTTAGCGGGAGCCACTGTAAATATGACAGGCTCTGTCATTTTAAACGTCATTTTTTTGGAAACTGGGTAATAAAAAGCCTCTTTAAGTGATGAATAATTCTAGATCCCTTGAGATCCCACTTATCCTAGTTACATTGTATTTTATGGTTCAACACAAAGGTATACCTACGCACTATTATCGAAGACACAAATCATGGCAAGGCGGTGTAGATTGATCGTGCGTGTAGTAATGACAATGGCACGATTTCTATTAAACTTTCACTGTCCCACGCAGGCATAGATATGACTTATGAGAAAGATTTTACATTTCTATGCATTAGAGGGTTTAACCCATGTAGATAAATGTTCTACATCCTCATGTCCTGATTTCAATAGTTTTGTAGTAGGTAGTTGAGTGTGTTTTGTTTTTATTTGTTGTTTTTCCAATACAATGAAATTTTTTTCATTTCTTTATATTGATACCTCTGCTGTAATGTTTTGAGCAACAGTTTTTTGCTTGGCTATTTTTGGGACAATTTAAGAACCTTTAGACATTCCGTTTTTGGCAGTAATTTCCAAAGCGATGGTGGTATCACCAGGGAAAGTTGCAAAAGCCCTAGGCAGACGTGGGTATAAGTGTGTATGTGTGATACTTATAGAATTTTTAAAATTATGTAACGGGGCGTGACTGAAAATACTTCAGTTACATATAAGTAGAAGCTCGATTCGCGCTTTGACTTCTACGCTTTGACTCTCGTATGGAGAGTGCAATGGATATTGACACCCATGGATTCAGTACATGATTCTGAACCCCCCTGCGTTGAACTTTTCCGTAGGTTTTGTAAGAAAAACCTAACTGTTCCATTCAATATGACTGCGTAGGCACGTTTCTATGAAACAACAATTTTTTTCTACGCTCGGAGGACACATTTGTGTAAAATTCATGTTCCTCCCACCCTGTATTTCTAGGGTCAAATTCCTAATTTCTTTGGCATGGATGGTTTGCCGCAGAGCGTTACTATACTAGAGCAACGAAACTGCCATGACCACATGAATTTAAAGACTAGTGCAACATTTAAATGCAAAAGTAATGGCTGCCTACTAACGCAGCGATACAATACAATGCAGATGAAGTCACAAAGGCTTTAACATATTTATGTCCGTTAATTGTCGACGGCGACAGTTCCAGCACATTTATTTTGTATAAAAAAGTCTTCACTCCAGTGATGTAGATACCTATGGACACTATTAAGAATTTAAATGTGTACCTATGTTACTAACAAAGCTGCCTCTAAAGGCGGACACTGAATCGAAACGACTGTTTGTAAAGATGGAGACTTACATGAATATTCGCTCGATGGGAGCATTACAAGTCGAACATTCGGCATGTCAGTACAACGAGCCGAGTAGTTTGATGACTAGAGCCGAGCACACGCAGTTTTTGGCTAATCCCTTTATATGTTAGATTACATGTCAGTCGCCATGGCGCGAGCACTGCCGTGAGCGCACGCGTTTGGCGTTTCGCACTCGTTGCTCTGTTTGTCTTTGTGTTGTACGTTTGGTAAACGTTTTTGTGTTTACCGCTGATTTTTCAGAATATTCATCAATCTCAATCCGCCATCTTCATTTCTTCTTTTGAATAAATTGTTGTCCTTGGTCCAAATACGCTTTCTTTTCTTCTTTAAATAGCACTGAAAGCAGCACACCCTACCTCTACGACCGCCATTTTGACTACTAATGCTGGGGATGGAGCATGGAGCTGAAAATTCAGGTGTCAGGAGCGTTTGCTAACAACGAACAAATGCTCATGTCAGTTGCCACCACCTTGTATTGCCTTTTGTAATGTATTAGAGTAATCAGTGCAGCCACCCGAGCTGCTCTATGAAAGTCGCATCGGCGAGCAATGTGGGAGCATGTTTACAAAAAAGTAAGTGGAAGTTGAATAAAAATGGAGCACGTTTGAGCCAAAGGCTCCAAGCGAGCGTTCGCCACGTTTAGTGTATCGCCGTTTTGTAACAAGAAATGGAGCGCGCTTGAGCCCTGTGCTCGGAGTGAGCGTTCGCCGCGTCTTGTGTGTCGCCGTTTTGTAATCAAGCTTGTCTCGAATGATACTTTTTTTTTTTTTTTGGATGGGAAATCATTAAATGACCTGAATGAATTCTCCCGCTCTGGGCGGAGCAGGAGGGCGTGTCAGACTTTACTGACTAAAACCCACCCGTGTTCCTTCATTTGCCCATGTGCCAGGGTCACGGTATCTCTTTCGAACAATCTCGCGAGCATGGCAGGGTCGAATGATACATTGCAATTAAACGGTGCAAGTCTGTATCCACCTTAATAGGCTCGCCTGTTACATGGGATTTAAACTTAACTAGCGAAATGGGGGTTAACTATGTTTATACATACATCACTGCCGAGCCCATCGGGGCAAAGCAGGCGTAATGTTATGTTATGTGTTGAAAAGCAGATGTGTATTTTTTGGCACAGCTCTAATGTTAACGTTTCTCTGATATTAGTTATATTAGTTTATTAGCTGATATAGTCCAGTCATTATAGTAAGTTCACCTCGGAATTCGAGATACCCAGCTGTAAGTCTGTAAATACTTGTATATTGACACCCTTAAAGTTGTCTCAAAACCTACATATGGTAGGGTGTAAGCAACTATTAAATTTCAAGGTCAAAGGTCACAAAAATCGGTGTTTTGCGCTTTTTTTGGAAATATCTCATTTCCTATGGGTTTTTTGCTATTTGTATATATTATCAATACTGTAGAATACAAAATTCTCTACAAATTTTGTTTAAAAAAATTTTTATACGGTGAACCGTTTTCGAGATAGAGGGCGGAGAGCGCGCGGTCACAGCATCACTTCAGGTCAACCAGTGCCTCCGGTCGAAAACGCGCCATAAATAGTTGATGAACTATCGATAAATCAATGATTATAAATATTTGTCAATTTTTATTAACTATTATATTATATTTTATCATTTTTTCCTAACCTATCCACTTTTTATTCAGTATTAATTTATTTAACAACACTTACTTGCCCATGTAATTGCAGAATTGTTAATGAAAATATAGGAATTATGTTTGAATTTTAACCTAATTAATATTAATAACTTCTTACAAGATGAAAAAAAATATGAATTAATCTTTTTATTAAAAAATATCATTGAATACATATATTTTTATTGAAAGTAAAAAAAATGGAATAAAGGATACAAAAACTACAATTTATAATTTTAATCATCTTCCTCTTCATCGTCGTCTTCTGGCTGCTGGTAAATTTCAAACTGGTCTTCATTATAGTCTTCAACGACATTTGTCTCAAGTTCTTCCATGATTTCGGGGTCAAAGGTTCCATCTTCATTAATTTTAATTTTAAAATTTTTCTCTTAATTATTTTTTAATTTCAGTAAACGGTTATCAGTATTATTGAATTGATATAGATTTAATGCATGAAGAAAATGATAAAGTATAATATAATAGTTAATAAAAATTGACAAATATTTATAATCATTGATTTATCGATAGTTCATCAACTGTATATGGCGCGTTTTCGACCGGAGGCACCGGTTGACCTGAAGTGATGCTGTGACCGCGCGCTCTCCGCCCTCTATCTCGAAAACGGTTCACCGTATAAAAAAATTTTTAAACAAAATTTGTAGAGAATTTTGTATTCTACAATATTTATAATAAATACAAATAGCAAAAAACCCATAGGAAATGAGATATTTCCAAAAAAAGCGCAAAAAACGATTTTTGTGACCTTTGACCTTGAAATTTAATAGTTGCTTACTTTTAGTACATATGTAGGTTTTGAGACAACTTTTAGGGTGTCAATATATAAGTATTTACAGACTTACAGCTGGGTATCTCGAATTCCGAGATTCTTACCTAATTTAAGCTTAAATGACTGGACTAATAGAGCTTGAAAAACATCAACAGAAACCAAACAAATGAATTAAGATGCATAAGGCACTTCAGTCGTAAAGGATCACCTTAGTACCTTACAATACGCACTCGCATAAAGTTTGCGCTAGTTAGATATTACCGTTATTTTATTTTAATACACCATAACATTATGAACCGCCTTCTAAGATGTCGCGCTTCGTAGTACCGACCTTCTGAGTATTAATCATTGTTTTAAATAGCTTTTTGTTTGTTAATTAAGGTAGGTGCCGAGGTGCAGAAATATGACGGTATGCTTACTTAAAAGTAAAATAAATGCCATAAAATTCGTTTCTTATATGGTAGTAATGTAATTAACGCAAGACCTTTTCACTACAGCATTACTTTATGTATTTAAAATTGAAGCTTAGAAATTAGGAACAAAATACTTTTGCCTATATTGTTATTCTGATTTATCTTGTTTATTGCATTTCTCCGTTTCCGTGGTGGCCACGAATTACGGGTTGTAGGTTAGACTCCACACAGGAGATATATGATGTGTAAATTATTTCATTACCACTGCTCTCAATACGGTGAAATCACATGGTGAACCTGGCATGTTCTAGAAACAAAAGTTCGAAGACATGATGACATCTACTAACCCGCACTGGGCCTGCGTGGTGGATCACGGCCCATTTCTTGCAGAGCGGCAGTGTCCCAGCAGTGGGAACATTATGGTCTGATTATGTTTCAGCGTTTACTTGCACTATGACTTAAATGCCGTATAGAAAATAGCATTAAAATATTGACGATAAACATTTTGAAGATAGTCCGTGTAAGGATTTGCGCTCAATGCAATTTCAGCGCCACGAATTTTATCAGTAAGTACTCCCAGCTTTAGGCACGACGAAGTTTTTATACTCTGTGAAGATAACCGTCTGTTTTAGCCAGATGTATGCATGAGTTTAACGATAATAAAGGTCGAATTAAACCCACGGTAAGCCTCGAACGCACCTATTATGGGTACCCATGGTACTTACACACAACTTTCTTATACTTATTCATTATAAGACACGGATTTTCCCCTCACCAACCTCGGCGCCCCAAATTCATCTTCCTCAATTAGCTCACCGCAAAACATACACAATTCTGTTTTATAACAATAACTTTTGCCACAAAACGGTACACATACCCAGAACGTACTTATCGGCAAAACGAGACACGTACTTAGAGTACTAGCCTCAAAACGAGGCTTAGGCAAGTCTTAATACCTACAAAACTTCCAAGAAAGGCGTGTTAGCTTACATCCAGTAAGGGCCACATTATACTGGCGATTTATCAGCGTGTTATACCGTGTTACCAGGCGACGCGATTGGTTAACGCGCTCGCTGCATATGCCTAGTGAGTACGCCACGCGTGTGCAACGTGTTTGCCGCGTTTGCGGAACGAGCACGATTTACGTGAGTGGACGAGACAGAGCGAGACAAGCGAGTGTACAATATTGTATAAACGAGACACGGCGCGTGGTCGCGGCTAGCTCGCGGAGAGCATGTTTACAAATCGCCTCGCTGCAAACACGCTGGCAAACCGTCAGTGTGAAAACTCTCTTAAGTTATTTTCATTGTACAGGAAAAAAGTCCCGATCAGTTGGCAAGCCAGTAGGATTACAGAACTGCTGACTCACACCGTCATCTCAGCTTGGACCCGTGCCAAAGTAGAAAGCTACACTGTGCGATGAATTATGATGAAACAGCTCCCTTACTTAGCTACTGTTTGACTATCAAGCAGCTTTGATAAATGGAGGACAGTCAATGGTTTGCGGTATTTGTAAAATGTATTGACGAGATTGAAAGATACTTTTTTGTGAGTGCTTTCGAAGTTTAGCCTTGTATGGAATAGTGTTTTAAAGAACCCTGATAGAAAAACCGTACCGTACCGTACAGTGTGGTGCCGGACGTAAAGAATAACACCACCCCATTTCTTCCCGTGGGTGTCTTAAAAGGCGACTAAGGGACTTACTAGAGAATGGGCGGCAGCATTCTCTATGCATTTAACCACCATACTGCGATCGTCAACCCGCCTGCCAAGCGTGGCGATTATGGCAAAGCCCCCCAAATTGGAGGAGGCCCAGCCTTGGATGTCTTAGGCTGAAATGATGATGATAGAAAAAAAGGAGTGATTGGTACTTACGTCACGTCGTAGTGCAGGAAATTATGACGACTTTTTACGGTCCAATGGCGCCTAACAAACATAAATCACTTACCTATGTGGGTAGAGGATTGCCACGTTTAGTTCATTTACGAGACGGAACTACACACGCTAATTACATTGATATTGATGAAGTGGTCACACTGACTAACTCATGCAGGAGTGTCGGACGGATCGAAAAGAGACTGACTCAATGGACTCGAAAAATAAACCCGTATTCTGAACCGTCACCGTGCTAAGGCAGTCTATCATTTACTGCATAATAAGCATGCGTTATTTCCAATATCTCGGTACCTTTGCCAGCAGAGCCATGCCGTAATTTTAGAAATAACAAATTGCGACAAATCACCCCGCAACGGTGATCCCCATGTTTGAAAAATGCGGTCAGTTTGTATCAATATGGAAAAGCGATGAGCTGTTAGCTCATAGCGATCGGGTTTTTTGACCGAGCTGCGGCGCGGTGCATAAACTCATAAGTTTTAGGAGGCACTTCAGATAAAATTTTACTGCAGCATGTTACACCACAAGAATCAACAAAACTTTAAAATTTAACGGTTATTATATCACAATGTAGGAAACCAATAACACTAACAAAGCACAAAAGCTAAACATTTATGTCCCGACAATGCACCCGTTAAACTTTAATAAAAGCGCCACAATACAGGCGAATCACCACTTTCAAATTAAGTGCTTTGAAAAAAGTCGCACGGGGATTCCCAGTTTATTTGTAAATTAAAAAAAAACCATTCAGTTTTGGCTGGGAAAGTAGCGTTGCCATGTGAGCCAGCTATTTTTACCACATTATAAATCATCGCGTATTTCCCAACGTTTGTCTAATTTTTGTGGTTTAAATGAGGTATTTAGAAGCGAGTTTATTAGTGAAATATAATTATTATTACAGTTTATAATAATGTAATGTGGGAATCCGGATTTTCCCTGTGTCGTGTGGTTTGTCCAGTAGATTAGAAATATGCATTCTCTAGGTACGTTATATTCGGGAAACCCTAAATAATCCCGTCTTTGTACGATATGAGGAAAATGTGGAGTGGAGTTTGATTTATTCATTATTATGATTTGTAGACAAAACTTTACTCAAAATGTGTATAAACTAGTAAATATCATTCTTCCCACGAATGCGAGTCTGAAGTTCCACGAATTACTTTTACTCCTGTTTTTTTATGAGTTCTATATATAGAATGAACTCGTTCCGAACAGGATAATCTTTTACAGCAGGACATTGACCCGGCTGTTGAGGAATTTATACAGGAGAGGTCCTGGCCGAGAAGGGTTATTTAGAGTTGCCCGTCAAGATTCTAATTAACGATGCACCTTGGCTTGGCAGCTAGAAACTTTTTCTATAGATACAATGGTAAGTCAATTACAGATTGAAATTATGAAAATCTTATAATTTCGTAAAATACACGTGAGTATACCGTATGTATACATTATTTGACAACAAAATCGCATACATCACTAAATACACCACTTTTACTGAACTACATTTTTTTCTTACTAATTGTTGTCTTGTGAACATTGTGGGTTTAACCGTTTTGTGTTTTTGACTACGCACTAGCTAAACTTTAATTGCTTAAAATAAAACTGTGCGAAAAGAGAAAACGCAATCGTGTGGCGTAGCCATTACAAGTTGTGGTTAGCCAAGCACGACGCAGAAATGATATATTTAAACAATTATGCCAAATTGTATGTTAAACAACTAATAGTTACCTACATGTACATACACATGTACTCGATGTAGTTATGTAGGTATTAGCGCGGTAGTCCACCATAATATGGTGGACTACCGCAAAATTTATTATAAAAAATATGATTTTAGGGAAATTGTTACATATTATGTAACAATTTCCCTAAAATCTTATTTTTTAGGAATCTTTTCAGGCTCTCCTTTTATCTTGTCCAACTTATTCAATGGCAAAAAACAGCCACCTAGTAAAAATTGTCAGCAAACTTGGTAGCAAACCGAACTGAAATAAAACCGAATAGAGATACAACTGCCAGATACAGGCACGTCTTAATTTTTACTAATAGTAATGTACCAGCCGTTTTAGTTACCTATGTTGAATTACATAGTGCATCTGAAGTTCGATCTACTTCTCGTATCGATAGAACGTCTTGTCATATTACTTGGGCATCTATGTCCAGTAGTACCAACTCCCTGTCGCGTATATTATACCTAAGTACCTACGTGCAACAGACCACGTGAAAACAAACCATTTCTCAGTTTCATAATTACAGGAAAAAATGTAGCGAAGACGACCCAAACATGCGATCAAACTATCTATTGTTCTTTGTGACTCATAGGAGGATAATTAATATTTTTTGATTACTTCAAGTTACCTTTATTGCAGATATAATGCACCATTGTTAGATCAAGACGTCAGTACACCACATCCGATTCCTGGAGCTGCAAACATCAATGCAATACAAAGCTATGACGGCATAAGGATGACCTTAGTGGGACCTTGGCTAACCCTGACACGGCTCTGCCGGGGTCACGTGATTGTTCGAAAGAGATACCGTGACACTGGCACATGGGCAACTGAAGGAACACGGGTGGTTCGCCCTCCCGCTCCGCCCAGAGCGAGAGAAGTCATTTGATGATTTCCCATCCAGAAAAAAAAACCCTGACACGGCTTTTGGGAGCATGAGGGCCTTGGGGTATTGGTAGTCTTTAAAAAAAAAAACCATTTACTCATTATATGGCAAGGAATTCTACCTAATTCTACCTGTATAGAATTAAATGGATATAAGTGCTTTGTGGAATGTCGGTGTTGAGCATAAGAATTTGGTAAGTAGATAGAAAACATTTTTTATTTATATATCTTTTTACAAGGCAGATGTGACTGGTCTCCCCATAGGGACTGACTGCGTCTATGTGAATCGCTGCTGCAAGCTGTCCACTTCGGTGTTGAGCTTGTAGCAGGGATTCGCGTTTAAGTATAATGCAGTGTAGGTTAAGTGTGTAGGATAAGTCTACTAACATAGCTGATAAGAAATATTGTTACTAACACATTTGAGTCATTGTCACTTGTATTTTAAATATAAATAAAAATAGGGGATACCCTAAGAGAACATATACTTAGTGACCTTATTGGTGATGTTCTTCAGGTACGTCAGGTAATCGGCGCGGCGTGCGTTTATGACTTGATCTATGAACATAAACGAAGCAAATAGACTATGTAAGAATCGTAGTAGGAGACATTCTGTAGTTTCTCCCTACCCCCAAGGGAAAAAGGTGAGATTATGTACACGTATGTACGTATGTAAATATGTATTTATTTTTAACAACAGAAATCTCAACAGGTTATAAATTAAAGCCATATGAATTTGTGGCTTTCTCTGCTGCATCTGTAAGTAATTTAAATTAATTAATAATGATGTTTTCTAATTTCCTCGTGTACCGTATTTATAACATAGATAATACGTGACTGCGGTTTACCTCTAGGTATATAAATTCGAAATTTGCATTTACACTCGTCGGAATTTCCAAATAGAATACGATAGGGAAAATCCGATAGCGAATTAGTGACCAATGTTGATTATAGGCAACCCGAACTGAGTCGTGGGGCCTCCTGGCTGAAAAAAATAGCCGTTGAGTTGATTGTTTAGGTTAAGTTACCTTTGACGTGGTTGATTCGTGGATGGGTAATCATGTTTACTTATTTAAAAGCTGCGTGCTTCGAATAGCATGTTAAGTCGCTGGTCCCAGCTGTCCATTATAGATCTTTGACAGGCGTTACGGTAGTCAGTGAGTAGCTCGAGTTTTTTTTTGTGGTCGGGAAATCATCGAATGACGTCTCCCGCTTTTGGGTGGAGCGGGGGGGCGTGTCAGACTTTTACTGACTAAAACCCACCCGTATTCCTTCAGTTGCCCATGTGCCAGGGTCACAGTATCTCTTTCGAACAAATCTCGCGACTCTGGCAGAGCCCGAAAGTCTGGCAACCAGTCTTACCAAGAGGTATCCATTTACTAGGCTGTGGAGGTCAGATAGGCAGTGGCTCCAGTAAAATACTGGTATTCATCTGTATACGGGTAGACTGGAAGGCGATCCCAATATAGGAAAAAGGATAGGCAGTTAAATTGTATGCTTTAAATAACAAAAAAATGCAACAATGATTGCGTATGCAAGATGCTGATAGATCGCTGCGTCGTTTTTAGTTAGATAAGGTGTGACCTAAGGTAAGTATCTGCGGTCTGCGGTCAGCCACAGATAATGTGGGTCAGCTGTCACCGACCTACTTCGTCTGTGTCATACTTGTTGCTATGCTTAATTCCTCTATTTAATAATCTTAGTTAATACAATTATTCTTTACATTAACTATACCTAAATACGATTATAGAAGAACTTTATCACCACTTTAATAAAAGTTTTGACTATGTAAGTGAGAATGGTTGCAAACTATCTTTATATCCCACTTGACATAGTTCGTCCACTTTATTAGGGTTCCGTTGCCAAATGGCAAAAAACAGAACCCTTATAGATTCGTCATGTCTGTCTGTCTGTCTGTCTGTCTGTCTGTCCGTCCGTATGTCACAGCCATTTTATTCCGAAATTATAAGAGCTATGCTGTTGAAACTTGGTAAGTAGGTGTATTCTGTGAACCGCATTAAGATTTTCACACTAAAATAGAAAAAAAAACAATAAATTTTGGGGTTCCCCATACATAGAACTGAAACTCAAAAATGTTTTTTTTCATCAAACCCATACGTGTGGGGTATCTATGAATAGGTCTTCAAAAATGGTAATGAGGTTTCTATTATATTTTTTTTCTAAACTGAATAGTTTGCGCGAGAGACACTTCCAAAGTGGTAAAATGTGTGTCTCCCCCCCCCCCCCCGTAACTTCTAAAATAAGAGAATGACAAAACTAAAAAAAATATATGATGTACATTACCATGTAAACTACCAACGAAAATTGGTTTGAACGAGATCGAGTGAGTAGTTTTTTTTAAAACGTCATAAATCGTAAACCGCAATTTACCTTACATTCAATCAACTGAAATATAAAAATTAAAAAATATATATATTTTTAAACCTAAAATACCTACAGGTTTGTACGGAACCCTCGGTGCGCGAGTCCGACTCGCACTTGGCCGGTTTTTTTTCACAATATGGCGTCTTGTTGCTGCCATATTGATTTTTAACTACTGTCATGTTTTTAGTGACACTCGCAAGGTTACGACAAATCAAATGACGTAAGAATCATCAACATCAGATCTGCCTCAAAGGCATATGCTTGTTGCATACAATACATTGTATCGCGTTGTCGGGCAATAAAAAGACTTAGGTATTTGGTTAAATGCTATGGTTAAAAAATAACGAACGTTGCAATTTATTTGTGTGAAGAAAATTTCATTGTACACTATAAAAAACAAGCACTAACTTGTAGCTGCAAGATTGCAACGCATAATATACCTAATCCCCGCTTCCCCCAAATGATAAGACACAGATCCAGATTCCTGGATATTCCGAAAAATTCATGATGGAAAAACCAATAGAATGATTTAAATGCAAACTGTTGAAATCAGCTTAAAACAGTTTAACTGCTGAGTTTATCTTTCTTATGATACCTAGTTCAGAAAGACAAGCAGCACTGATGGTCAATATTCTGATTTCCTAGAAATGGTTTTATAGGTTACCATAAATCAGTCATGTTCCTCGTATCTAATATGACATCGAAAAATCCGCTTTGTGGTGAGTCCGGAAACTTTTGGGGTCACGACGACATTCCTTTATCTCTCATGCATCAACAATTTGTAGATATATTTACAAAAATATTATGCAAGTGTGTCAGACCGTTTGGGTTTTTTTTTGGTATCCGTGACGCATATCTTCACAGAATTGTAATCTGTTTTCAATGGTTTGTTGTTGTTTTGTAAGCGATGTGAATCTGGACTGTAGACCACGTGCGTCAGCGATTGTTTGCGGAGCGGCATGACGTAATGAATAATAGACGAGCCCCTTATTTGTGATATTTATTGACTAAAGTTATTATACCTTCGTTAAGTCAATATTTGGCCTAGAAACACGGAATGACGAAACTTTGTTTTCAGGAGATCCTGTCAAAAACATTCCCAATAGGCCTTCGTTACGATCACCGACACTTTAGGAACTTTAGCTCATACTCACAGACATACCCTACCTTTTCGTTAAAAAACTCCGCTAAGCCGGTTGATGGAGCCAATCCAATTTTGTGCGTCTGTATCCGGCGTGAACGCGTGTTAAAAATGGTTGCCATTTTAACGAGGCGAGGCCTAACGCACTTTGTCATTGTCACCACACATCACCGAGGTTGTTCCTCTACTTCACTCTTCATGGATAACCGTTTTTCATCCCTGAAATCGTAAACATGCGTAACTGTGTAACAAATAAATGTTGTATAAACAAACATTTATTAAATCACGAAGTCGGGTTTTGTGAAACACGACTTCGTGAAAACTAAAAAAAGTTGGAAGTTAGAACATTTTATTTTAAGAAGTTGAGTTTTAACTCAATATTAAAAGAAATCTCATGCAGACGCAATCCAGAAGGATCTTTATTCTTAAATTAATTTATTAAAAAAGATGCCTCCGATCCGACTGCGTTAATTTCACTTTCACGTCATCGGATTTCTCGATTTTTTGAATTTTACTTCTTTTAGTTATAACATTTATTTTAACGATAATAAGACCTATTTAATTATTATGTAAGAACTACATATATCACTGTTTTAATAAAAAAAATGAAAATGTAACTGCGAATGGTTGCTAACCAACTTTAAATCGTTATAAATCCTAAATTGTCATTGAAAATGAAAAATAATTACCGAAACCGGCTCCTATTTCTAAACCATTGCGTCATTTGTTCGAATAAATTGTCGGCTCAACAATGTAAATAATGCAATGAATGTTGTTTAACTATCAAAATGACACCGATTCCTACTGATAGCAAGTTACGCAATTAACCCTCTGTAAATGATTTTCAAACACATATTCATTGATAAGACCCCACTTGACATACTTCGTCGACTTATTTATTTTTCTTTTTCACAATATGGCGTCTGGTTGTTGCCATATTTCAGTGCGATTACTGTCATGTCTTTAGTGACACTCGACAAATCGATTAACGTACGAACCGAATCGATCGTCAAAATCAACTCACGCTTTTGGTCACTAGGGTGTCACAAAGGAACACATACATACCAACATACATAGGTACCTACATACATGATAGCCAAATTAACACATTACCCGTCGGGTAAAAACTGAAATGCGTGTCCCACGAACCATTTGCAAATGTCCGAAAAATACAGTTTTATCGCAATGAGTCATAATCGTAGGAATAAAATTGTTAACGACATAGTGTCTTTGCCAGAGTGATAGAGACGTAAACGCAGTGATAATTTTATTTCCTTTTAGAGCTCGACAAATGTGCACTATGTAGCTTACAAGATCTCTGCAGCGCTGCAACTTGTTAGTCTGGGGAAACCCCATAAAAATGTTGCAACGTGAAGAATATTAAAAAAGCTTTTGCTGTTTGATGTTCATTCCTTTTATGAGGAACATACTAAAGTTAGGAAGGTAGATTCTGTTTGCAACACCTTAAATATAAAAAAGTACTATGTGAGAACTTATTTTTTAACAAAAGATTTCGTTATTCTTTTTGTTGAACCGGGCTTAACAAAGAGTTTTATTATTTAACTGGCTTTTGCCAGCGGCTTCACCCACCTAATACATAGAACTTCCTCCTTCGTCTATTGGTGAAAACCGCATTAAAATCTCTTGCGTAGTATAAAAGATTTAAGTGTACAAACGCGGGAAGCAAGCAATTTTACAGCATAAGTAGCTAACATATCCATCAAAATATCAATACAGTTGGTAAGGCCAAATTAATTTTAAGCTAGGTACGATATGTAGAAGCGTACTCTGGTCCCATAGATTACAAATATAATCTTCTAAGCACATACATTCAAAATCCTTACCACATAGGAATGTGTACAGTCAGCGAGACAATCTATCGGCGCGACCAACAAGGCGCGTCTCAAATAGGATTTATCCGTTCGGCGGTCCTCCCTCACAAACACGAGGGTATCAAATATCTCTGCACATCCCCTTTGTCTGTCGAAGACAACACGTGCCCGCTGTAACGAGATTTTCTCAAACGGAGATTTAAAATAAATAAATCAATGGATTCGTGACAATATTTCGTAAAATCTGAGTTCAGTATCATACATCCAGGGAGCATTTTACTTCTATCTATGTTTGCAGCAAACAATGGTGTGCTACAAAACCCTTTGTTTTATCAATGTTGTTTTGCTCTGGAACTAAGTCCAAGATACATAAAGGACGGTTCATCCATCCCAAGTTTCTGTGAAAGTCAAAGAAAGACATACCTACAATGTACTTATTTTATTATCTTGTGAATTTTATTTTGTTCTGTTGTGAAAGACTGTTGCTGGTAGTCTGACTTAAGCCTACCATTTTATTCATTCGTCTTTCGCTATTTAATTTCGTTTCTACCATCTGCGTTGTATTTTTAAACCTTTTTTAAAGTGTAATGCAGGTTGTAACCGTCTTATAGCGACATGTTAAAATCTAAATGGCTCTATCTTCTTAGATATATCAAGATTTGCACATTTTACCCATTTTAAATTTCATATACGATTTGTATCTACTTAACAAATTATATACAGCAGGTATCAGGCACGGTCGCAACCTAAGATTTTGGGGGGCATCGCGGGTACCGAGGAACATAGGAGGTAGTACATCTTTTCCTTGGTCTAGTTGTCGTAAGCGATACTGCTGGGTATGAGGTACTGGGTTCGATTCTGAGGTTGGGCATAAGTTATTTGTGCCCAGTTGATGGCACTAGGAACGACGCCTATGACTGGTAGGTACTTAAAACATAACTGGCAAAATGGACAGCTGGACAGCTTCAATGATTTCGGCGTGGGTCACGACCCCCTTGACCACGCCGTCTTCCCACTCTGGGACCTCGGTTGGTAGGTGCAAATCGTTATCTAGTATTTTCGAACATTCAAAATCCTTCAGGCGTGGTATATTTCCTCAAGTTTTTCCTCATCGCGTTGAAAGTCCGGTCAACAAAAGTGATTGATACGAATAGGGAAATGCGTCTAACCGAATCGCGCTTGACCGATGTTAGTCGATTTTGTATCGAGTGAACATTCGCCGGGGGCAATGGATATAGTAGGGATGATGGATAACCCTCTTTTAATAGTAATGGACTCGCTCGTCCCCCGGGGCTATCATAAGATATATCTTGGCACTAACGATTCAGCCATCGAACCCGTATTTAAATCGAGTTAGCAGCATCCCTTGTAAATGTTTAAGTTTCAAAGTAAACACAAATGAAATGTCTGAGTAAATCTAGTTATGAAATTCTTAGATGAAGCGAAGCCAGTCAATTGTTGATACTTATTAGTTTAGTTTGGTTGTTTATAAATATTGCTTTTGTTACTTTTAGCATTATGGTATGCGTTTTAACTTCAGGGTATTTGCATATTGCATAATGCTAAAAAGCACGTATTCTATTTTTTTAATACTTATTGACTGTTTTTATTTTCATAAATTTATGATAAGGTGATTTTTACATCTCATTAGTATTCCTGCTTAACTCTCCAGCCATGATTATCACAATAATATGTACTTGTTAGATTTTTAAGGCTTGCTTTTCATTACAGGTCAATTAAGTGGTTAAGGACGCATAACTAAGATGTGATCTCAAATCTAGGAAAATGCATTAGCTTTGAAAGAATATTTAAAATATTCCAACTAGCCGCCGACCGCCATCTGCGAGCGCTGCATCGCTAATCTTATCAACGTTCTGAACGTTTCTGATTAATTCATTTGGGTCAGTAATTTCATACTTAAGTCTTGCGACAAAAGCCGATGGTTCCTTTGATGTAACAATGACGATAATGCCATTCATTGTGGCGTTAACCGACACTGAACGGCACAGGGAGATGAACGGCCGCGGACGCATTGTGTCGACGACCTATTTCGTCAAAACATCATTCACGGTTGTAGGTATATAATGAAGGGATTTTCAGAAAAGAAATTACGTTATTATTTCAGTCAGCAAGGGACACAGGATGTCACAGATTGTTTGAACTTTGACTTTGTTTAAGCAAATTGGCAGGGGAGTGGGGAGTTGTAACGACGCGGGTTAAAATGTTATTTTAGCCGGCTGATTATGTTTGGTGTCTGTTTATTACTGAAGGCGCCGAACCATTTTAATTTATAAGAAAACTCTTGCTTTTGCTTGCAGCTTTTCCTGCTTATTATACTTATAAACCTTCCTCTTGAACAAAGCTGTCTGTTGACGAAAACCGTATTGAATTCCGTTGCGTAGTTTAAAAGATCTATGCATACAAACACGAAATGCGACTGTTTTTACACCGGTCTACTATGTAAAGATACTCTACATCTTTCACAGGCTTATTAATTTGAAACCATCAGCAGGATTAATGGTTTCAGATTAATTAATTCTTAACATGTTTATTATTCGAGATTATAGAGTTCCTACAATGTGTTGGCATGTGAAGCTAGTGCACCTACTGACACATGAAGGCGAGTTGTTTTAATGCCAAAACATTACTAATTGGTGCCAGCTTGTTACTGAGGTTTATTAAATAAATCAGTAAAGCCTTAGCAACAGTGATGAACTTATTTCAACAACTAATTAATAGCTACATTAATATTAAGAGATGTTAATTAATCTTGTTTGGAGACAGCGGAGACCTGGATTTCAGCATCGTAATTATAAAAGATTCAACGAAAATACGAACGACGATGATTAAAAGTAACTAGTCATTAGAGAGTGTGTGTTGCCAGTGATGACATATGGCACTGAGACGTGGTCGCTCACAATGGGCCTCATAAGAAGGCTCAAAGTCACCCAAAGAGCAATGGAGAGGGCTATGCTTGGAATTTCCCTACGCGATTGAATCAGAAATGAAGAGATCCGTAGGAGAACCAAAGTTACCGACATAGCCCGAAGAATTGCCAAACTTAAGTGGCAGTGGGCAGGGCACATTGCTCGCAGAACGGATGGCCGATGGGGCCGGAAGGTTTTGGAGTGGCGACCGCATACTGGAAGACGGAGCGTTGGAAGGCCTCCAACAAGACGGACTGATGACCTGGTGAAGGCCGCAGGAATACGTTGGATGCGGGAGGCACAGAACAGGTCGAAGTGGCGGTGCTTGGGGGAGGCCTATGTCCAGCAGTGGACGTCTTTCGGCTGAAATGATGATGATGATGATGATGAGTCATTAGAGCCGTGGCCAGATACTATGTCCATATTGAACATCGACACCCGGTTTTTCCTCTCAAAGGTGATGTTTTTATCTACTTAGATGAAGTCTGTTATGTTTTATAGGTGTAAGTGCAATTCGCAATAAACGAGCAGTTGTTTATAGTAAACAGTGTATTAACAAAAAAAAAAAAAAAAACAACAGACTTAAAAAAAAACTTCTGAAGTCGCTAAAATGTCACTTTCAAGTTTTTTTAAATTATCTCTTGTGCTAACTACCCCACACAAATTCGTATACCTTCACTTTCTAAGTAAATAACAGTGACTGGAAATTATTATAACATCAGCAGCATAAACCAATTTAAATGCAGTCGTTTAAAAATATGTGTTATCGAAGCTAATTCAAAAGCCACTAAACAAAACTTGACCACATTTATACGGGACCATTCGGTAAGTATACCCTTTCAAACTAAAGAACTAATCAAATCGGCTTATAAATTGATGGGAGTTCTGAGGTAAAAAAAAAAAAACATTAAACAAAATAGGCAGCGGCAGTACCTCGTCCTTATTTGAAGGCGGTTAATAAACGGTTCATATCAGTTCTTACATTAAGCAGCACCTACAGTTTTCCAACTACAAGTGCTCAGAAGGTGGGTCATACAGGCCATTATGAAAACACTTAGGATATCCCAATAAAGTGTCAATATGAGTCAAGTTGAACCTTCACATTTGTGATGACTGGTGATGATGATTAACTTGAAAGGTTCTCGGAATAATTGACAATTAAATTTTCCTTGTATTTTAACTTAAGAGCTCCGTCCTTGAAAGGACTATTGATTGGTAAACACTGGCTTATGTTACTCATAATTTGCTTTATTTGTACACACTCCATACTTTACTACACACGTGGGAAATATGGTAATAACTCATACCCAGCCGGTGACTAGCCAGTGCTATTTCTTTAAAGAATCCAATGTTTCAAATTTTTGTGATACACATGGAAAATGTGTGTCCAATGAACTAATACATTAGGTATTAGTTCATTACAAAATCATGACTCTTTAACACTGAAATTTGGCACTTTAATTCAACTGAACTGAAAGAGACTTACCCGACTGACTTTCTAGACTAATTACTCTCGTGTTATGACTACCTATCTACATTTTCCATACAAAGTCCTATTGTTTATTTTATTTATAAATGTCTGAACAACAAAACAACAAGTAGGCATGCAGGTGTCGTACTGCATAAACTGCGTAATTTCGGTATTTCCATTATTCATCGGTTTTTTCATTGTTTTATAAGTTTATCTAACAACATCTGATTCATTGGGTATTTAAATGTCTCTCTCACTAACAACGAAGGTAAACAATATTTCCTTGCATAAGTATACAATAATTTATTTGCAGGTGCCATATTGTGCAGCATTTGATTTTTCCAAACTATTTTTATACGTCCATAATGATGTGTGGCCCGGGGTTATCTATTTTTATTCATATCGGCCCCGTAGCGCTCTGAGCTGACAGTGGACGGCGCGAAACATATTGCTCGCTATTTTATTTCAGGCGTTTCATATTTTTGTTTGAATAAATATTTTAGGAAACATTTTATTCAAAAAGGTGTACTTGTTTGCAGTAAACCATTTTAAAATAGGAATAGTTTTAATTCGTTTTTCTTATATGGTAGTGATTAACGCTGCTGTATGGTTGATAAATAATTGTAGCTAAAGGAAATCTTACTAATCTATATCACGTCCTTTCATGTCTTATTTTCTCTCCTATTCGATCCATCAATCCCCAAAATAAACTTGACACTGCACCCCATTATGTACGGTAAACTTTATCCATCCCTTTCGTACCCAAAACACGTTGTAGATCATTACGTAGTGACGTCACTGGATGGAGTCGCACGTAGCTGGTGGGACACAGCCCGGGGTACAAGGGTACAGGGGAAGGGTACGAGGGTAGGGGGACATTTTTTCTACGAGATGTCAAGTCCAGTTGCCAGGGGCGGATTTGGGAGTAGTTTTTTTTTTTTGTGAACGGCACCTATTAATTTGACGAAAACGGCAGTGTCTAAATCAGAAGTAAGAACTTCTGATTTTCGAGAAAATGTTGCAATGTGGAAATTTCACATAATTGAAGTGGTTGCTTACACCAGTAAGCAACGCCTGTCTGAGTTTGAACCTACGACCTTCAATTCGTAGGTCACGGCAGTTACCACTGGGCCACCACTGCTCTTAAACATATTCATAAAAGTCAAATCACATTTATATTAAAATAGACTTCACTGCTCCTAGATGTAAGTACTATCCTGATCAGTAATCATATATTTTAACCCTATTCTAGTATTTTAAAATCTGTAGCATAGCATATGAGCTAGATCTACATAATTATGGTTAAGTTTTCACTGCAACCAGACAAACAGTAGGTAAGTTATTATTGTACACATAATTTAAGTTAGAGCTACGCCATTAATCATAATTACAACGTAAAGACTGTTTTACTATGTATTGCGTGTGATATCACTTCCAATTCCCTAAGGCCATTAGACGCCGCTAAGACGAACAAACTTCCTCCTCGTGTAGTTGGATTTATCGTATCAGTTACCACTTAGGCCTGGAACACGCGAGAAGTTAATCTTAATGTATGTCTATTCCTCTTAACATGTGCTAAATTGTAGGCTCTTCTTACGACTAAAAGGGTCTTGAATAAAAACTTTTTAACAAAAAATTAAACTGCCGAAAAAACTGAAAAGCAAAAAATAATAAACCTTAAAATTATGAGTCGGCGCTTTGAGTGATCTTTGTTCATTGATTTTTCAGCGCCGACTCAAAATTTTAAGGTTTATTATTTTTTGCTTTTCAGTTTTTTCGGCGGTTTAATTTTTTGTTAAAAAGTTTTTATTTTATATTTTTTTGTGGTTTGAATGTACGAATAATACTTGGCAAGGTATACCCCATCCAATGAAAGAAGAATTATCAAAATCGGACTACTCGGCATAAAGTTATGCGTGGTTATACATTACAATCAGTGAGTGAACAATCAATCATCCCCTGTTTTCCGACCCTTAGGGTTCGATTTTGTTTTCCAAATTTATATGGGACCACCTTGGGAGTACACCCTTTCCAATAAAAAAAGAATTGTCACAATCGGACTACTATGTACAAAGTTATGCGTGGTCATACATAAAAAAAAAAAAATATACGCGTCGAATTGATAACCTCCTCCTTTTTTTTTCGTCGGTTAAAAACAAACAGTTGCTTGGACCAAGTTGGCTGAAAGCTGACGAAATTCGGGATAACCGAATGTGAATGAAATTTCAGCATTGTTATCTACATAATTATAACGTGTAACCCGTGACAAAATTTTTTTAGTACTTAGGTGTAAATTTTTATTAAATATTATCATTTAGTTGACCCTAAACGATTTACAGTAATTTATAGAGGACTAGTTTTTGTCAACGGTTTCACCCGTAAGGTGGTCGCAAATTACCCCACAGGAACGTACTACTAAGATTAAACGTATCCTACGTGTTAATGCAGATTACAAACTATATTTGTGCCAAACATCCAAATCTTTTCTGCCGCTTTCGCGTGGTTGAGTAAGAAACATACAAATCTTCATTTATAACATTAATACAAAGTAAGATATCCAACTTCAGTTGACAGCAGCTTCATATCTTTAACTGCAACAGTTTGCATATGTCCCATAATACCGTCGTTAGGCAGCTAAGTCCGGCCCTGAGTTCAAAGCGGCCGCTCAATCGTCCGTTATGATCTTACTTCAGGCCTGCATCATATTTTATCTGGTTATTTTCTCTTCAGCACACACCGATACACTCTGCCTATGGTTTATGGGCTCTCTATTAGTAACTTTTAACTGTTATTTGTAGCTTTGGAACTTTCTCAAATGTGTGTAGCCTTAGCTGCATGGGGCTGACATATTTTTATGGTTCTATTTTATAGCCTGAACACATGAGAAATTCTCAAATGCAAAAGATTTTTGTTTAAAGCGACCATCGCACGGTCGTTTTTGTGAATTTAGACTATACAAAGTTCGACTATGTCATATGCGTATAAAAAGCGCGACGATCGCATACTTGTGCGACGTTTACTTCTGGTTAGGACGCGGGGGATGCGGTATGCCGTAGAATAGACACTAACTCAAACAGATAGCACACAGACATTACAGGGAGCAGTCTAATAAATAAAAACTGTAATAAAGTCATCTGTAAGCAGAACATAAGGTAAATAAATAGTTGGAAGAAATCGTGTAAAATGTACAAAATGAAGGATTTTCTTGATAGAATTAGACGGTTTAAATTCATGTCACGTCTTTAGTTTATTCTGAACGTAATAGGTATCCTAGGTATCGCGGTTCGAGCCAACTTAGGTACAACTTTGTACAACAAAACAAATTACTTTAAAGAAACAGCCCACAAACTGCTGACTTCAGAAATATATTTTTTGTATTTGATTTGAAATCTTAAACAGGTCGTAACGTTGCTATGTTGCAATTTTACACCCATATAAGCTCATGTTTCATAATAATTATAAATAGATCCCTTGCCCATGGGTCCCCTGGGTGTTGACCTGGACTAAATTGTATGCTTTGATAATGACTTTGATTATAGAGCCTGTGAGACACTTTAATGATACAGCTGAACCGTTTTTAGGGTACCGTTGCCAAATGGCAAAAAACGGAACCCTTACAGATTCGTCATGTCTGTCTGTCTGTCCGTCCGTCCGTATGTCACAGCCACTTTTTTCAGATACTATAAGAGCTATGCTGTTGAGACTTGGTAAGTAGATGTATTCTGTGAACCGCATTAAGATTTTCACACTAAAATAGAATAAAAACAATAAATTTTGGGGTTCCCCATACATAGAACTGAAACTCAAAAATGGTTTTTTTTCATCAAACCCATACGTGTGGGGTATCTATGAATAGGTCTTAAAAATGGTAATGAGGTTTCTAATATCATTTTTTTCTAAACTGAATAGTTTGCGCGAGAGACACTTCCAAAGTGGTAAAATGTGTGTCCCCCCCCCCGTAACTTCTAAAATAAGAGAATGATAAAACTAAAAAAAATATATGATCTACATTACCATGTAAACTACCACCGAAAATTAGTTTGAACGAGATCGAGTGAGTAGTTTTTTTTTAAAACGTCATAAATCGTAAACCGCAATTTACCTTACATTCAATCAACTGAAATATATACAAAAAAAAAAAAAACATTTATTTTTAAACCGAGAATACCTGCAGGTTTGTACGGAACCCTCGGTGCGCGAGTCGGACTCGCACTTGGCCGGTTTTTTTTATTAATTTTTAAAATCTGTTCATGTCAATAGCAATCTAAATACTAGAATTTTGCTAAAAGATAGAAAATTTCAACAGCGGCCATCAACTCCTCTCGCGAACAGACAGCAATCTATATTATTATATATAAAATTCAAAGTCCTGAGTGACTGACTGACTGACTGACTGACTGATATATCAACGCACAGCCTAAACCGCTGGACCTAGAGACCTAGAGGCATGAAATTTGGAGGGTGTGTTTTTTGTACAGAGTAGGTATCCACTAAGAAAGGATTTTTCGAAATTCTACCCCTAAGAGGGTGAAATGGGGGGTTGAAGTTTCTATGAAACTTTTTATTCTCTGGGTCGATTGACACAAAAATTGGTATACATACTCTTCAAGTATAATTATGAGACACGTGTATCACAATTTTTCCAAAATCATCCCTTTACTGCGTCAAATACGGCTTCGAAAATCTTACGTGGAAGAGTAGACGTGCGCAAGGCGGGCGGGGCAGCCCGGGAAGCGCATTGTCGTCACCGGTGTCCAATCTCAACCAAGGTATCAAGAAGTATCAAATATGTAACTGATATTAATATGAACTAATTAACTTTTGTCCGCGACTTCGTCCGCGTAAATGTCGGTTATCGTGGACGGAGACGATATCTCGGAATAAAAATAGGCCTATGTCCTTTCTTGGGGTTCAAACTTACTCCGTACCGAATTTTATCTTTCGCAATTGTTTTTTTCATAAAAAGATCTTATGTTACTTCTAATACTTCTAAGAATGTGTATACAGTCACGAGCAATAACATAGAAACGCCCTTAAAATTCAAATTTATGTAGCAACATTAAATCGCAAAAATAAGCATGCTAACTGTGGCCAAAAATTATGTAAACATTATATCGTGTCAAAATTAACTACACATTTTCATCAAATTTTCGTTAACAATAGATTACCAAAAAATAATATTAACTTTTATAGTGCGGTTCAAATAAGAATAGGAATGTCAATAACCTCTATCTGTCAAATTTCACTTGAAAAGTACGGTATGCAAAAAAAACGTATTTGCTTATCAATAATAGTAGTCTTACATCAAATTTTGATAAAAGGGTTAAATAGTAGTAAATCGTCTTAATATAATATTTAATTATTTAAAGTCATAATTCGTTTTTTAAAACCATACCATAGCCTTTTTTATTTTCATTGTTGGCGCAAAGGCCCAGTAGCCACGCCAAAAAGTGCATGTGCTTGTGGACTGATAATGTTTCTTTAATTGTGTTTCTTACATTGTTGTTATTTTTTAGATTGTTGTTATTTGTTTTTGTTATTGTCTTATTCATTTTGCTCAAAAATGAGTTAACGAGGCGCTGTGTAGATAAATAGTTGCAGAGCGAGAAACAGCAAACATTAGAACTGATGCAACAGTGGAGGAAATATAAGTTTGACTAGTAAAACGTACGGTACCATTTTGCAAACACTGCAAAATGCAAGAAAAGTCGCCAAGCGAGGTCATTTGGCTACGGGGATAAATTAATATTTATATTTTTCACTAAATCTTTGTTAATAAAATTTATATTTAAAAAATCTTTTTTTGCTCACCCTACCTAACTGGTTAGAATTGACAGCTATGACGTCACAATATGGCGCAAAGTCGATCCTATTCTCATTTGAATCGCATTATAGTTACGTAATTATGAATCCAAGGAAATTTCAAAAACATGTTTACAGTACAGTTTCGAAATTATGTAAACAATTACAAAACAGCAGTTTCAAGTAGCTTGAGCTCGGAAATAAGTCGCAATCAAATTGTGGAAATAACCTAACCTAATTGCCAAAATCAGAGTACATACATAGGACCTTATTGTATTATTTATTTTTAGATTTTTTAAATCATTAATTTGCGTTATATGTAGATATTGTGTAAGGTAAGGTAAATGTAGCCATCAGCGAGTGGCATGGACTCGTCCGTCGACTGTTTTTATTTCCGTGTACCGTCCTGTAAGCACTGAACTATTTATTAGCTTTAGGTTATGCAGGGTAGTGTTCGAAATGAAAGTTTGAATAATCTCACAAACATTTAATGGAACTGAAACACTTTATACAACAGGATATAATCAACACCAGCAATGACAATACACCTTAGCTTAGAAGTACGTTATACGGTTGGTTATTTTAAGTGATTTACAAACGTTAACGCTCAGATATTAAAATATTGAAGATAAAATAAACTGACCTGGCTTTGCTGTAACGGATAGCAATATTTCTACACGGAGTGACACAGTATTACTTTTCAGTCTTTACTCTTCGGCGTCGCAGCAACAATTGAATCGCACACAGCCGTTTCATCGTTTTTAAAAGGACAAGTGACACGCGTACTGTCACTTGTCGCTTGCCGATGGTTACATGATTAAACAAGACGACGGTAGTTGATAGAAATGCGTTTATTTCAAATATAAACTGCATTTATTATGTCCACTAGGTACAATTGTATAGTGAATTTACTAAAATCCTAACAGCTCGGCCATCCTGTTAGAGCAAGTCCCTTCGCTCTTTTATTTCCAGGAAATTGTGGTTTACTGTCTATTAAATGATCAATGTATTCATAAATTGTTCAAATTATACATAGTTTAAAATTTGTATGAATCTCCGCTGATTGCTCATTCATTGTAGTTAGCGTAGTGAATTGTATCAAAAAAAAAAATGTTTATAATATCTATTTAATATATTCAGTCGTCCAGAATAATGTAGTTTCAAAACTCAAACTTATTATAAACTTAAACATAATTAGATCTAAATACCATAAACTCAGTTAAATTATTTATAAAAGAAAAAAAAAAAGGAACCAAGTTTTAGTTGATTGTATAAACGAAACAAACATGACATGGCTTACAGTACACACAGAAAAAAATAACAATAATACTATAATAAAATAACAGTAACATTACCGCGTAATGAAATATTATATTTTAATATTTTATAGTTCTGTAAATATTTATAGCGACATTCTTATATTGCCATAATTTTAATGTACCTATTATTTACACAATAGTAAATTGCAGCAAATATTAAAGTAATATTCTCTATGATGTATCGATGTTCGATTGCTCTGATCCCGACGCAACGTCGTCACATTCAGAATCTGAACTGCCAAAGTTTTGATTAAAACTAAGCCACGGTTTCAGTTTATCTATTGCAATAATGTTTTCATAATTACGGCAGCCTGTTTTCTGCGTTAGAGGGGTATCTGCTACTAAATAACGATCATTGGGCAATACTTTAACAATTCTGTAGGGTCCTTGAAATTTCATAATTAATTTCTTGGACTTACCAGTACTCGGAATTTCTCTTCTTACGCTTACCAAATCTCCGACTGTATATGATTTGTTCCTAATACGCTTTGAATCAAACCTTACCTTATCTTTTATTTGTTGGTTGTTAATTCTTTCTCCCGCTCTAATTCTCTCTTTTTCTAGATCTTCTGACGATAAAGTATCTATGACTTCATCGATTACTTCACTGAGCCTGTTTTCAGTCTGACTTTTTAGTCGTACGCCAAATAATAGCTCTGAAGGGCTCTTACCGGTAGTTTTGTGCACCGTGGTGTTAAGTCCAATTTGCACGTCAGGGATAAATTCATCCCATGTCCTTTCGTCCTTACCATGCGTTTTAGTAGAAAGGGCATCGATGATTGTCCTATTAAATCGTTCCACTTGACCATTGGCTCGTGGCGTGGCAACTGCATTTAGTATGTGTTTTACGCCCAACGATTTTGTGAATGATCGAAAGTTATTACTTGTAAAGGACGTACCTTGATCGGTGATGAGCCTAACAGGTGCTCCAAAATAACTAATGTGTTCTCTTAATACTCTAATTGTTGTAGATGTCTTGGTATTCTTGACGGGTGAAATGTTAATGAACTTTGTAAAACCATCTATTAAAACTAGGATATAGACGTTACCTCGTTTGCTACGAACGAACGGCCCTAGGTGATCAGCATGTATAGTGTGGAAAGGTATGTCTACCTTAGGTATTGGATGTAACTCACCTTGCTGTTTCCCTGTTGTGCCTTTGTGGTGAGCACACTCTAAACATGCTTGAACATATTTTTTTACGAAACGTCTCATCTTCGGAAACCAAAAGGATTGTTGAATACGAGAAAGAGTTTTTTCGAAACCGAAATGACCGATGTCATCATGGTTCATTTTAACAACTTGCCAACGCACCCCTTTTGGTACTACCCATCGAACACAATCATTTCCGTTATAATTTAATAAACGATACACCTTACCGCTTTTTAGTTTGTAATTTCTTACTATTTCAGACACGTTTTCAGATTCCGGATCAGCTAAAATCCGTTTAATCCTGGAAATCTCATCGTCGGTGGATTGGACCGTTGCGATCCAATCCTCCAATTCGGTTGATAGAACGTCAAGTATATGATCGTCTATAGCCGCCTTGTCCACCGGATTTCTACTTAAAGCGTCCGCGTGCATCATGCCTGTACCCGGCCTATACTCTATTTCGCAATCAAACTCTTGGAGTTGAACCCACCAACGAGCAATTCGTGAAACTAGATCACGCTTTATTAGTGTTGTACGAAGCGCGTTGCAGTCTGTTAATATTTTAAATGGAATTCCAAGGAGATAAACACGGAATCTGCCGAGGGAAGCTACCACCGCAAGTGTTTCTAATTCAAACGAATGCATTCTTTGCTCATCTGGAGTCGTTTTCCGACTAAAGTAAGATACTGGTTTGAGCAGACCTTCATCGCATTTTTGCAATAGGATCCCTGCAATGCCATACTTACACGCGTCAGTGTGTAACTGAGTCTCCCTGTTCGGATCGTAAAGAGCCAATATCGGACGAGAAATAAGAGCTTGCTTCAAAGACTCGAATGAGGCATTTTGTTCTGTAGTCCATTTCCACTGACAGTCCTTTTTCAAAAGATCCGTCAATGGTTTGCAGATGACGGCGAAACCTTTCACGAATCTACGGAAAAAACTAGCCAAACCGATAAACTGCCTTACTTCGTGTTGGTTCTTTGGAATCGGAAATTTGGCCACTGCTTCGATTTTGCGAGTGCCTGGTTTAATACCTCCAGAGCTTAGTTCGAAACCTAAGAAGTCTATTTTGTCAAAGAAGAAATGGCATTTTGAGAGTTTTAACGTAAGTTTTCCTTTACGTAAAAGAGTTAGCACTTCCTGAAGCCTAACGATACCCTCCTCGAACGTTCGCGCTGGGATGAGAACATCATCCATATAGACCAGAGCATATTTGATCTTCGCTTCGGAAAGTATTTTATTTATAGTTCTTTGAAAAACTGACGGGGCATTTACTAACCCAAATGGCATCCGAGTATATTCGTACTGACCATCAGGGGTAACGAATGCAGTTTTTTCTTGTGAAGAGGTGGAAATAGGAATTTGATAGTAGCCGGATGCTAAATCAAGGGAAATGAACAATTTACTGCCAGCAAGTTGGTCTAATTGGTCTTCAACTCTGGGAAGAGGATAATGATCCTTTTTAGTTCGTTTATTTAGAGCACGGTAATCGACGCATAGTCGTTTTTCACCGGTCTTTTTTTTAACAAGCACGATCGGACTCGCGTACGGTGAAGAAGACTCCCGGACTATGCCCGCGTCAAGCATTTCACCAACCATATCGCGAACGAGGTTCCTCTCCACCCAAGACATCCGATAAGGTCTGTATACTACTGGTTCAGAATTTTCTAACTCTATAATCATTTCCCCCGCAGAGGTGAGCCCTAAATCTTTTAAATTAGACGAAAAGCAATCATTAAATTTATTGAGTAAACATTGTAATTGAGCTTTTTGTTCATTTGTAACGGTAGGACCAACAAGTAAGTGTTCATCGAACTTAGATTTGTCAAAAGAGACGACTGATACATCTTGAATGACGTTATGAGAAAAAGCACGCGTCAACAATATATTTTTGGCAAAGGTTATTCGTGAGTTGCTCATATTAAATACAATTACTCGACCTATACCTGATTTAAGATCATATCCTCCAGGAAATAAATAATATTCACTACCAGGTGTGCCTCTTACAGAACCGTTGACATATATTCGCCCATTGAAACGATTGCATGAATTTACTGGAACAGTAATTATTTCGCCCTGTGACATAGAAATGTCTTCCGAAACCCTCAAAAGTAGTTTACTATTTAGACAATTTTTTTCAAAAATGATTTCACTAGGTGTTTTGGTAATGATTATGTCAGGTAATTCTGTAAAAGTATGCCCCAGTAACACAGGATATTTCAGAGCGTAATTATCGACGATCAGAATTTCAATATTTTCTTCTATACCTTGTACGTTAACATTTACCCAGGACCTTCCCAACGGACTGACATAATTTCCCCCTATTGCCCTCATCAAGGGCAAATCTTTGGTATCAATAGAAAGTTTCAGACTTTTAGCTTCACTTTCCCTAATAAGACTGCATTGGCTACCTAAGTCAACGTGACATACGAATTCCTCATTGTTAACCAGAATGTTAAAAATATATTTTGAGTTAGACTCACCCGATATTAGTTCTGATACCAATTTTTCATGTACAGGGTCCTTTTGATCGCTGGCTTGTGGCTTTTGTTTCCTGAACCTACAATAAGTACTTAAATGGCCCAACTTACTACAATGATGACACGTTGTCGGTGTCTTCCGGCATCGAGTGCTTTTGTGACCTTCTTCATTACAATTGTGACATACTAACTTCCTTGGTTCGGGACCGTTTTGTCTGTTGGAAGCGATCGTTCCAGCAGTCCTCCTCTCGTGTCTTTGACTTCTATCCCCAGTATCTCTAGAAGAACCTATTTTAACGGTTTTTATGTATTTCAGTACCAGTTCAGGCTCGCGGAATTGAGCAGCTTGAGCACCAACCCTGACAGCGCGATCTTCAATCCCGTTTAGAATACAGTCGACTGCTTTACGACCTTTTATCCCGCACCTATTTAGTAGATTACTTTTTTCGTAAAAGTAGTGCTCCAATGATTCGCCATACCGAGCTTTTTTAGCTAACATTGCTATTAAAAGTTCCGCGTAATCATCACGACAAGGAAAATTTTCTACTAATTTACGTTTCCATTCGGTCCACGAGTAAAGGACTGTGCTGAGACCTTGGTACCAAATTTTTGCAACACCGGTTAATTTTGGTAGGGCAAAGTGGATAGTTTCTTTATCGTCCCAACCATAGATCTCTGCACACTCCTCCACTTTAGTAAGCCACATCAAGATAGTCTGATCTTTTGTCATTGGATCAAATTCTGGAATGACATTATTTAAGGAAAGTTTGGAGCTAGATTGACCTTTTACATCTTTAAGAATATTTAAAAACTTGTCTAAAATACTATTAGTACTATCTTTATCATCTAAATTAGTTTTAATACGTTTATGCGACTGAACATTCGGGGAATAATGACGTCGTTTACTTTGTATAACATTATTTGAATGATCAGAATCGCTACTAGCACGCCGTCCTTTACTCCCCTCACGCCTGTCACATATTCTATCTTTAGTTTGATGCCTACGTTGATTGACACGTTTACGCGATGAAGACATTTCCTTTGAACTACTACTAGAATAATCTATACAGTTTAAATCTCGCGATCTGCGGCGCCGGCGTACTTGTAGCTCGCGAGACTGACCGCGTTGTGTAGATGTACGTTCCGGAAAACGCGACTGGTGACAGCGTTTGGTCGGTGTTCTAGGTCTTTGAGGTCGGCCGTTACGAGAACAGAGAATTATAGACTCGTCGCTTGAAGCACGCGGTGAATGCTCCCGTCGTCGTCCTGCGACCGCTGCCGCACTTTCGGTAGACATGACTTCGTGCCCACTCAATAGCGGCACCGTGCCCAAGTTAATTACACTTGATAACAGCACTTGTGCCCAAGCTTGTACTTGATAACAGCACTGGTGATTAACGTGCCTAAGCCTTACACTTGACTTAATAGCAGCACTGGTGAGTAACGTGCCTAAGCCTTACACTTGACTTAATAGCAGCACTGGTGATTAACGTGCCTAAGCCTTACACTTGACTTAATAGCAGCACTGGTGATTAACGTGCCTAAGCCTTACATTTGACTTAATAGCAGCACTGGTGATTAACGTGCCTAAGCCTTACACTTGACTTAATAGCAGCACTGGTGATTAACGTGCCTAAGCCTTACATTTGACTTAATAGCAGCACTGGTGATTAACGTGCCAAGCCTTACACTTAACGGCAGCACTGGTGATTAACGTGCCAAGCCTTATACTTAACGGCAGCACTTGAGTTTAACGTGCAAAGCCTTGTACTTAACGGCGGCAGTGGTGTTTAACGTGCCAAGCCTTATACTTAACGGCAGCACTAGTGTTTAATCGTGCCAAGCCTTGTACTTAATGGCAGCATTGATGATTAACTTGCCAATCCTTATACTTGATAGCAGCACTATGATGGATGTCCCAAAGCCTTACATTCGACTTGATAGCAGTATTGGTATTAATGTGTCAAGCCTTATACTGGACTTAAAAGCAGCACTGATGTCTCATTAAATTTGTGGTTATAAACTGAAACTTATATTGAATATTGATAATCTCATTATTTTAATGCTTAGGAGATCTATAGCCTTAAACAATAAGCATTAATAATACAATATCTGGATGACTGAGCTTTGCTCGGTATTATTTTGGTAAATTGTGTTTAAAATAATAAGTTTATGTTCAAGTTGATTATCGATAAAGTTGGTCATTGAAAACACTAACAAACGACATTTTATAAAAAAATAATCCTAGCTAGATCGATTTATCGCCCCTGTATACTAAATTTCATGAAAATCGTTGGAGCCATTTCCGAGATTCAGATTATATATAAATATACATATATACAAGAATTTCTCGTTTAAAGGTATAAGATACGTACTGCATTAGGATGTTACAAAAACATTTAAAATAGAAAACCCTTGCAATGTTGAAGCATTTCCAAAGGGTATTCTTGGTAACGCTGTGTAATAATGTAGTGCTTCCAGAGGGTAGCCCTGGCAAAGCTGTGTAATGGTGAAGCGCTTCCAGAGAGTAGCCCTGGCAAAGCTGTGTAATGATGAAGTGCTTCCAGAGAGTAGCCCTGGCAAAGCTGTGTAATGATGAAGTGCTTCCACATTGCAATTAAGTATCGTACAGACACAGGTGAATAATAATATTTAAATAACAATCAATATACACTGGAAAACTGTAGGAAGTACTAAAGTTTAATGTCATTGCGTGTTATATCCATAATGTGTAATTATTACTCAGAACATAATTCAACCTTCATTTCAACAGGTTATTAAAAAAAAAAAAAAAAAAAGGAGAAGCGTACTTTCCAACCGACAAACAACATGTGGGCAGGATAAACGAGCAGATAGTTTTGTTTAACTTTTGCTCGTCTATACCACTTCTGAGATGTAAGCACTGAACTATTTATTAGCTTTAGGTTATGCAGGGTAGTGTTCGAAATGAAAGTTTGAATAATCTCACAAACATTTAATGGAACTGAAACACTTTATACAACAGGATATAATCAACACCAGCAATGACAATACACCTTAGCTTAGAAGTACGTTATACGGTTGGTTATTTTAAGTGATTTACAAACGTTAACGCTCAGATATTAAAATATTGAAGATAAAATAAACTGACCTGGCTTTGCTGTAACGGATAGCAATATTTCTACACGGAGTGACACAGTATTACTTTTCAGTCTTTACTCTTCGGCGTCGCAGCAACAATTGAATCGCACACAGCCGTTTCATCGTTTTTAAAAGGACAAGTGACACGCGTACTGTCACTTGTCGCTTGCCGATGGTTACATGATTAAACAAGACGACGGTAGTTGATAGAAATGCGTTTATTTCAAATATAAACTGCATTTATTATGTCCACTAGGTACAATTGTATAGTGAATTTACTAAAATCCTAACAGTCCTAACACTATTGTGCTATTAGATTCCTACTATTTAACCGACAAAAAAAAAACACGGAGGAGGTTCTCGATTCGACGCGTATTTTTTTTTGTTTTTTTTTTATGTATGACCAAGCATAACTTTTTACGTAGTAGTAGTCCGATTGTGATAATTCTTTTTTTTTTATTGGAAAGGGTAAAGGTGGCCCCATATAAATTTGGAAAAGAAAATTGAACCTTATGGATAGGAAAAAAAAACCGGCCAAGTGCGAGTCGGACTCGCGCACCGAGGGTTCCGTACAAACCTGTAGGTATTCACGGTTTATGCATAAGGCTTGTGTTTATGAAATTAAATCCTATTTTTTTAATTTTTATATTTGAGTTGATTGAATGAAAGGTAAATTGCGGTTTACGATTTATGACGTATAAAAAAAAAACTACTTACTAGATCTTGTTCAAACCAATTTTCGTTGGAAGTTTATATAGCAATGTACATCGTATATTTTTTTTAGTTTTATCATTCTCTTATTTTAGAAGTTACAGGGGGGGGGGACACACATTTTACCACTTTGGGAGTGTCTCTCGCGCAAACTATACAGTTTAGAAAAAAATGATATTAGAAACCTCAATATCATTTTTAAAGACCTATCCATAGATACCCCACACGTATGGGTACGATGAAAAATTTTTTTTTGAGTTTCAGTTCTATGTATGGGGAACCCCAAAATTTATTGCTTTTTTTTCCATTTTTGTGTGAAAATCTTAATGCGTTTTACAAAATACATCTACTTACCATGTTTCAACAACATAGCTCTTATAGTTTCGGAAAAAAATGGCTGTGACATACACGGACAGACAGACAGACAGACAGACAGACAGACAGACAGACAGACAGACATGACGAATCTATAAGGGTTCCGTTTTTTGCCATTTGGCAACGGAACCCTAAAAAGGGGATGATTGATTGTTCACTCACTGATTGTAATGTATGACCACGCATAACTTTTTACAGAGTAGTCCGATTTTGATCATTCTTTTTTAATTGGATAGGGTATACCTTGTCAAGTTTTATCAGTAGATTCTTTTTTGGGTGAGAAATCATCTAATGACATGTCCCGCTCTAGGTTGGAGCGGAAGGGCGTGTCAGACTTTTGCTGACTAAAACCCACCCGTGTTTCTTTACTTGCCCATATGTCAGGGATACGGTAACTCTTTCCGAACAGATCTCGCGGCCCTAGCAGATTAGTAGATTATAGCCACAAAAAATAATAAAAGCTTAACAAAAAAATTAAACCGCCGAAAAAACTGAAAAGCAAAAAATAATAAACCTTTCAGTCATTTTGAGTCGGCGTCAAACAATCAATGAACAAAGATCACTCAAAGTGCTGACTCAAAATGACTGAAAGCTTTATAATTTTTTGCTTTTCAGTTTTTTCGGCGGTTTAAACCCGTATTAAATTGTGATTTAAAATAAATTATTATACAACATGTCCAGTAATTAACGCACACCGTCTTAAGGGGTCATTGAACTCATCATTATGAACAACTTTTACTATGGGACCAAACCTGAAATCGCGAAAAAAAATCTGCTGTTTCATTCAAAAGTTCAATACTTACTCGATCAAAATGTATAATTTTGTAAGTTGTTTTGTAGGTTTTGTTAATTGCAGTAACCAACCCCTATCTATATATATAAAATTCAAAGTCCTGAGTGACTGACTGACTGACTGACTGACTGACTGACTGATATATCAACGCACAGCCTAAACCGCTGGACCTAGATGCATGAAATTTGGAGGGTGTGTTTTTTGTACAGAGTAGGTATCCACTAAGAAAGGATTTTTCGAAATTCTACCCCTAAGAGGGTGAAATGGGGGGTTGAAGTTTCTATGAAACTTTTTATTCTCTGGGTCGATTGACACAAAAATTGGTATACATACTCTTCAAGTATAATTATGAGACACGTGTATCACAATTTTTCCAAAATCATCCCTTTACTGCGTCAAATACGGCTTCGAAAATCTTACGTGGAATAGTAGACGTGCGCAAGGCGGGCGGGGCAGCCCGGGAAGCGCATTGTCGTCACCGGTGTCCAATCTCAACCAAGGTATCAAGAAGTATCAAATATGTAACTGATATTAATATGAACTAATTAACTTTTGTCCGCGACTTCGTCCGCGTAAATGTCGGTTATCGTGGACGGAGACGATATCTCGGAATAAAAATAGGCCTATGTCCTTTCTTGGGGTTCAAACTTACTCCGTACCGAATTTTATCTTTCGCAATTGTTTTTTTCATAAAAAGATCTTATGTTACTTCTAATACTTCTAAGAATGTGTATACATACAAAGTTTCATGATGATCGGTTAAGTAGTTTTTGCGTGAAAGCGTAACAAACAAACTTAATATGTATTAGTAGGGATATTTGCAAATTATAACAGCCGCACGGGTCGATTGTTCAGGTTAAGCTACGCTTGCCGCGGTTAGTCCGTGGATGGGTGACCATCTTTACATAATAAGACCCTTCTGTCCCTCGGAAAGCATGTTAAGCCGTTGATTCCGGCTGTCTTTCGTAGATCTTAGACCGTCGTTACGGGTCGCCAGAAGCCCAAAATTCTGACAACCAGTCTTACCACGGGGTATCGTATTACCCAGTTACTGGGTTGTGGAGGTCAGGTAAGTAGTCGCTCCATGTAAAACACTTGTACTCAGCTGCATCCGGTAAGACTGGAAACCGAACCCCAACATAGTTGGGAAAAGGCTAGGCAGATGATGATGAAGTAAGTAAATGTAAAAAAAACCGGCCAAGTGCGAGTCGGACTCGCGCACCGAGGGTTCCGTACAAACCTGTAGGTATTCACGGTTTATGCATAAGGCTTGTGTTTATGAAATTAAATGTTATTTTTTTAATTTTTATATTTGAGTTGATTGAATGAAAGGTAAATTGCGGTTTACGATTTATGACGTATAAAAAAAACTACTTACTAGATCTTGTTCAAACCAATTTTCGTTGGAAGTTTATATAGCAATGTACATCATATATTTTTTTACTTTTATCATTCTCTTGTTTTAGAAGTTACAGGGGGGGGGGGGGGGAGACACACATTTTACCACTTTGGGAGTGTCTCTCGCGTAAACTATACAGTTTAGAAAAAAATGATATTAGAAACCTCAAAATCATTTTTGAAGACCTATCCATAAATACGCCACACGTATGGGTACGATGAAAAAAAAAAATTTTGAGTTTCAGTTCTATGTATGGGGAACCCCAAAATTTCTCAGGGAACAGCCGCATTTAGAGGCAGTTTTCGTTACGCAGCTTCTAAAGTATGGAATAACTTACCACCACCGATTAGAGTCCTTAAAACAATAGGCGCTTTTAAACGGCGCTTACGTCAGTACCTCATAGAAGCGCAACGGAAGCTGGATATGGTCACACTCAATGTTTCAATTATATGATGTATGTATAGACCTACCCACTTACCCACTTGAGTGTGAGTCAGTATTTCTGTCGATGAGTGTTGCACATGGTTATGGATCGTGGATGTCTCGCATTGTTTAAAGCAGTTTGCTTTCTGACTTTTTTCGAAAAATAAATTTTAAATTTTACATGTTGAGGCCTATCATGCATCCGCTTTGCTTATTTATTTACCAGCCGATTATTTGCAATCTTATTCAGTGTTACTCTGTGCTTTCAAATGTTTATTTGTTTACTTACATAATTTTTTACAATACTGCATACAACTATTTACACTAGTTACTAAATTGATTGACTAACTAACTAACTATATCATATATGTACATATCGTATCGTTACTAGGTATTTTATTTTAATTGTGTATTTATTTGTTTGTCTGATTAATATTTATTTAATTTATAAATGCATACACATATCACGTTGCAGCTTTGATATAAAACTGATTTACATCCGTCACCTCATTTTCAGGTCCAGTTGAAAACCAGCGTCAGGCACTAGTTGTCTGGCTTTTTTGCTGAACTGGGCCTTTTTGGCGCAGCCGTGAGGCACACTATAATGCTAGTTTCTGACATCTCACCTCACACTTTTTTATTTAATTTTTTTCTTATTTCCTGCTGTATAACTAACTGTTATGTGCCTTTCAACTGTGCTAAATAAATGTATTTTCTTTCTTCTTTCTTTCTTGTTTTTTTTCTATTTTTGTGTGAAAATCTTAATGCGGTTTACAGAATACATCTACTTACCAAGTTTCAACAGCATAGCTTTTATAGTTTCGGAAAAAACTGGCTGTGACATACACGGACAGACAGACAGACAGACATGACGAATCTATAAGGGTTCCGTTTTTTGCCATTTGGCAACGGAACCCTAAAAACGCGTTTGTTTCTGTATTAGATAAAACTGAATAACTACACTAACTATTTATTTAATAGATAGGTACCTAGACGTTCAAAAGAGCCTTTTTGGGCCTATTTGAAATAAATGCTTTGACTTTGACCTATGCAACTTTCTAGGTAAAAACGGATTGGCCACATACTTACTATAATATTTTACGCACTAACATATAAATCTGTACGTTCAGTGAGCAATAGTGCGATTTGGTTTATGTATTAAAGTAAAACATAACGACCAAGCCACAATCATCAATTAAATTATTTTGAGATCGTTCAAAGTAGTTGAAAATAATTATAAATCAGTGGACTCGTGTGATAAACAATGATGACGCCATACATTACCCGGTTTAGTTTCTTAACACATTGAAGCCTCTCGGTGTCTCAACTCACAAATGTAGGTATAAAAATTTAGAGTTGGCACCCAGTTATGTTGCTGCGTAATTTAAACCCGCCAAAATTATGCAATGACACCAGGTTGTGAGTGAAAATATTACAAGGAAATGCTATCGAGGCAACTACACTGACACGTTGTTTCTGAGAGGAGTCTATGTAGGATTCCTCTAACGCCATCGAACTACTCCTTCGACTTCAAAAGAGTACAGTTTCCCCTCAAAATTTGCTTTGACAAGACCATAAATAAATCTTAAGTCAAAACACTTCATTTAACAGGGGTAGACTTAAGGGAGAACTGATTTTCACACGGTCAGTTATACGTGGCCTGCTCAAGAGTAAGCTTACGGGGCAGCTTGTTGATTCTAGAACCTGAAGTAAAAATAAAAAATATTGTTTACAGAGAAATTCTGCGGTAGGCACAGTATTTCGTAGTAAACAATGTTAATTATTAGTTATCCATGTATGTATTTCTGATTGTCTCTTAAATAAATCTTTTCACATACGCTTTGAGTTTTATTAAAACTATACTTCTCTCATCCCAGAGATTAGTTTAGTTTTACGGAGAACTTCGTCCTGTTTGCTTTGTTTGGGATATTGTCAGTTCGTATATTAAATTGAGAGGTAGTGAGAGCGCGTATGTTTGTTTCTAAAAAAAAAGAGTCATTTGTTTCTCGTAGGCCAAGCGGGTAAAGCCACGGGCAGAAGCTATGAATGAAATAAACATAGGCAAAAAAACATCTGTCCTAATTATATTACATGCATACGTGTCGAATTCATAAGGATGATACTATATATATCCTAAGGAGCTCTTAAATTTATTCAACCCATCTGGTCTTTGTCTCACACACTTATCCTCAAAGTGGGTGCTCCAGTAATGCTACTACAAAATCTTAATTCGGCCAAGTTGAGAAATGGGATCAGGTTGTGTCTGAAAACCTCACATCAAAACGTGGCAGAGGCCACGCCATTGTATTTACTGACAGTGCTCAAGGTGAATCGGTGTACTATTGTATATACCGCAGATACCACTAATACCGTCGGAGTACCCATTTGAGATTAAAAGGCCGCAGTCTCCTTATGGTATGTTTAGCAATGACGATTAATAAGTCTCGAGGACAGTCACTATAAACAGCGGGATATGATCTTAGAGGGGACTGCTTCTCGCACGGCCAGTTTTACGTGGCCTGCTCGAGAGTGAGCTCTTATAGCAGCCTGGTTGTATTAGCACCTGAGGAACCTCTAAAGTAGTATTTAAAGAGATACTTTAAGTATAGACTAAAACATAAATAGTCTTAAACCCCTGTGAACAGCAAGTTAAGTAAAATCTTCATTTGAATAATTTAGGTCACAATTTTTTTTTCGAAATTCCCAGGGAATAAAGAGAATTTATATTTTCTTTAAAGTTGCCTTCAAATTTGTCATGTAAGTAGGTAATTTGCCGTTCTGTTATATATTTCCGTCACTATTGTTAGGTTTTAGGATTAATTATCCTACATCAATCATTTATCAATCCGAGCGCTGCTCCGTGGAAAACACAAAGCAAACAATGGAATAACACATTGTTTACCGGGATTAACACATAGAATACTTTCAATCCCGGTAGTAAGTTCCTGTGGGATATTTCGACATCCACGCGGGCGAAGCCGCGGGCAGAAGCTAGTCTGTTTATAAAAATCCAATATCTCGTTTTCTAATTAAACGCAACTGAAAATATCGTAGTTTAAAATCAATTTGGTGTAATGTACGGACATATGGAAGCAGATTCGGAAAATTTATTTACGTGGATATTTCAAGCTAAACCTATAAAAAATTCGTTACATTTTAAGCCAAAGCTTTTATTGTGATTGCGGCATGCAGACGTTTTCTCTCCAAAATAATATTTTTAGGGCGCATTCTCTCAACGTGATTTTATTCACACTTTTACGTCTGACCTCGTTTTATTTTAAACTTTTAATGCATCGTCGCAGTGCTTAAATTCTTATAATATATCATCATGCCTGTATTCCTCGAAAAGATAAGCAGAGGTATTTAGTACATCCACATTTGGCCAGTTTTGGATAATTCCCATTTAATAGAAGGACAGTCTGAACCGGGTACAAATCCAGTCTGTGGGCTGCTACTGTTAAATTCCAGATGGAAAAACGCAATTACACTTTTCCAACCCGGCAATACAACCCAGTGCGTTATGCTCAGTAGTAGCGGTAAATTATAATATCTTGCAAATACTTATATTATGCTATTAAATCCGCAGTTCCTGCTAGTAGGAAAATGAGGGGGAAATATTGCGTTGCACTTTTTAATAACAGGATATCTCGGTAACTGATTTAATTGACGGTACCTTTTATCGCTTATGGCGTTTAACATTTTAAGTAGGTCTACCTATGCCCATGCCTAGAATCATTTTCAGTGGGTAAGTATTTATTATTACTTAATACTGTAGGTATAAATATTCTATTTTACGTTTCCTGGAATCACTGGATTATTTATTATCTTTATTGAACTCTACCTAAATATTAATTTTCCTTCGAAAATTCTGGTTAATCTTTATTCGTATTTCGAATCTTGTGTTTAACTCCCGAATAAACGGCTTAAATACACCCTTTATGCTGAGTAAAGCAATAAGGTAAGGTAATAAAAATATCATTCAAATAATCTTTCGTGAAAAAATACTATGTTCAAATATTTCGTATTACTGGGTGCGCTTTGGCAAACGGAACGACACAGGGAAATGATTTCCTTCCAACATATGATGTTTGTATTATCGAATGGAAAAACATGTTTCGATTGAACACAAACTATGAGGTGGTCCAATCGAGCGAGACCTCATTCCGCATTGAACACACAATCAGATGCTGGTTATAAAAACTTTGAAATGGGATTGAAAACAGCGGTTCATTCGCTGATTTGTTTTAGTTGGAGTATTTTCTACTGGTTTATATGGGGGCTAGATAGATCCGTTGATTGCATCGGAACACACAACCATAGCTTTTTATTTTTCCTTTCTTTTTATATTATTCTTCTTCTAGAAAACATGGGTGGGTACGCCGTGTCGTCAACATTTTTACTCGAATAGCTGCAACACCAAGCACAGACTAAGCTAAGCAATCAATTGTAGACATGTTATTTTTATCTCTAACGCAAAACTGTACTTAATTGAATTTCTCCCACCCTAACTACACTCCATTTGCAAATTCTGCTACATAATTGGAATAGCTAACAGACAAAGAAAGTTAGTAAAAGTAGCTAAGTGTGGTAGCAGTAGAAGGTAACTTTTTGTAGTTAAGTCTTTAAAGTTTAACATGGAAAAAGTTTGATTAGTCCGATTGGCTGGAGGCCTGCCCTTGGGGTGGTATATTTAACAGAGTGGCCGCATTTATTGGCGGCTCACGTCTCCAGTATGGGGGACAAGGAATGGGTGCACTGCGGACATTCTATACTGTGATACAGGTACTTGCCGCTATCATGTACTTGGGACTTCATAGGTTGTTCATTCGCATTCAGAGCGTGCAGCTGAGACAAGAAAGCTGATTGGTCGAAATAGAAATTTGTTCAACTGTTTACTGAAATTTTAGCAGTGACGTCGATGGAAATCGGGCTAATAATGAGTTGAGATTAGCTGTGTTGATTCTAAAAGACAACCCAGATAAAATAACATGATAATCTTAGAGTTATGATAGCAATCTAAATATATGTACAGTCAGCCCAAAAATTTGGCTACGAACACTTTCAGCAGTGTACATCAACTCCTGCAGCTTGCAGACAACAGGACACGCTGGACACGGTATTAAGTGCACTATTATTCGTGGACAGCATATCAACAATATAATGAACTAAGGGAAGTCTGAAACTCCCTAATACCGCCATCGCTTATCCTTTGCGACCCCACCTGACCGCTAACTCGCAGGCGGCATACAAATTCATCAGGCAGCTATGTTTGTTACCAACTTTGTTCTCCTGATAGCTATAAATTGTAGCAGCGACTCTTTGCTCCGAGCAATCGATTGATTGCCCGGCTATTTGACGGACGTCGGAGCAAGAAATGAGGCTGTAAAGCAGAGGTCATGCGTGTCGTGGCCACTCGACGCCCTCCATATGTATTAAACATTTTGTTGTGGCTTTTTATGATTGGCTTCGGGAATAGTTTCTTTGTAGACATTTTTCTTGTCTAAGAATTCCAATTTTGCAAGCTTCTCTGATAATGATGGTGCTGAATTATAGTTGTTAGGTACAATGATATTTTACATAACATACATACCTAATGAGTCTATAATGTTCCCAATGTTGGGATACAGGCCTCCACTCTGTGAACTCCCAGTAGGCTGTAATCCACGCGGGCCCATTGCGAGTTAATAGATATGACATGTCGTTAAATTTTGGTTCTAGAAAATGCCGATTTCTTCTTGATGTTTTCCTTCGTCGTTTTGAAAGCGGTAATGACGAATAATTGACATAAAGTGAAGAACCTATCTGGGTTTGAACCTACGACCTACAACTTGTAGGTCGCGGCCGTCACAACTGGGCCGTCACAACTGGGCCGTCACAACTGGGCCGTCACAACTGGGCCGTCACAACTGGGCCGTCACAACTGGGCCGTCACAACTGAGCCACCACTGCTCCTTGCTATTTAAGTTAATAGTTAAACTTTCAAGGTACTCCGAGATATTCTCGTGACCTTTCTGTGAAAAAATAAAACCCAGAAATGTAACATCAAATCAAATCATTCACCAAATTGGAGTAAATGGCTTCTTTTCGGCGTCCAATATTAAATTGCTGGCTCGGAAGCCGAGCGCGGCCAAATTGAAAGCCTCTCAATATTTCCCGAGCTGAATGCATTAGATTCAGTAGCTATCATCCGAAACTACTCATCAATGTCAGTTGAACTGAATGTTGCATTGTTAAAGCTTCAGTCTAATTATCCTCTGATAATTATCGTATCGGGAGCTCGTGTTACCTACCTGTGGATATCAGGAACTATAAAGCCGAGCAATTAGAAATTAATATTGGAGATTAGATTTCGTCATTCATTCTCTTTGCCCCTACTCCAATATATTTGGGGTCGGCGTAACATGCCTTCTTCTTCCATAATTCTTTCAGTCTATATTCTATAATAATGAAATTTTAATCTAACGAGCTCTGTGTTCGTCAAAAAGATTGAGTTTAAGTAACGTTAATTAAAATAAAATTTGAACGCCGTATCCGCAGCAGCAGATTAAGAGGTAAGTAATCACTGGATAAAGTAACTTTTATCAAGAAATACAGAAACTGAGCATACATCATGTAATAAAAACTAAGATGAGTTTTTTATGCGATACAACAGTTTGGAGGGGTAAGACATAACCTCTTAACAACACTAAACATTTACGCGTAACCGTAACGTCCAGATCTAGTGTCAATAGTATCCAGTTCGGCGCCATTCTGCAATGTCTGGTAATGTCCGGGCACAGGGCATCGCCACGCGCTGCCAGAAAACATAAACAAGAATTTATTCTGTATCCTGTCTTAGGATGGCGGAAGCATACGGGATAGTAATATGAGAGGACTTTTTCAATATTGGCTAAGATTTTCAGGTTCGTAATCGTAATGATGATTAGTATGCATTTTTTTCTCTTAATCAATGAAGCACGTTAATCTAAACCCAAGAAAAGTTTTAAAAGTAAAATTTTACTACGGTTTGTTGCTTAAGAATATGACTAAAATACAAAATTACTACAGTTAAAAATTGCACAGAGTTGGGGTTGGCTGAGCATGAAATCAAAATGTGTGTTTCTATTATAATATTAATTAGACAGATTTGGCCGTAATGACTTTTTAATACCCTTTTAATTTAGGCATTTAGCATTTTAGTAAACAAACATAAAACTCAGAAAGAGTTTTACTATGCAGATGAATTTTAATTTCGTTTGTTTAAATACGTATCGAAACTGGTTTGACTCGTAGACGCCCATTAGCATCATGTAGTGAGCAAAATTTAATTACCAAAGTGAATTTTGTTAGTTGTAAGTGAGTTTAATTAAGTTAAAAATACAGTTAAACTTGAAGGGTCTTGCTCGACAGTAGTAAACTCAAATTAAACGCTGGGTTAAGTGTTCAGTTTATGGTGTTACCGTCCACATTAGTTTTAGTCTCGTGTTTTCGTTCTTATATGTGTAGTATATAACTTCAACAAAACAGTACAGATTAAACTTGATTCAACTTCTAGCTTAAGAAAGATTCCAATTCTCGTTAAGAATTTAAACTTTCAATTTACATGTAGCTTTTAAATTATATAAATACTGTTATATGATTACACTAACTTCTGCCAGCAGCGTCGCCCGTGTAAAAACGTTTAAACCTTTCCCTTGAATCACTCTGTCTATTGATGAAAACCGTATTAAAATCCGTTGCGTAGTTAAAAAGATACTCAATACTCAAAAGTTAGTTAAAAAGATGTAAGTGTACAGACGACCTGCCGGGGTCGCGTGATTGTTCTAAAGAGATACCGTGACCCCGGCACATGGGCAACTGATGGAACACGGGTGCGTTTTAGTCAGTAAAAGTCTGACACGCCCTCCCGCTCCACCCAGAGCGGGAGAAGTCATTTGATGATTTACTATCCAAAAAAAAAAAATGTTCAGACGAGAGAACTGCGTAGTTGAAAGGTGTGTGCCGTGCAAAACTGCAAACGCAGGAAGTGACTTTGTTTTGTACTATGTAAGGATATGTAAAGATTAATAAACAAGTGCGTATTCACATTGTAATTGAATGAATTCCAGGTTGTTAAGAGCTTTTTGAAGGCAAACAATGTAGGTAATACCTCAAGGACATAGGGATCAAGGACAGTAAGTAGATTTTTAGTAATAAATGAAGCGGAGAGTCAGCAGACCTTAGAACTTCGTCATTTATAAGCCGATATGAAAAAATCTTATTTTGTTTGATAACCCGTCCATGTCCTGTCACGTTCAGATTAGTGGTTTTTGTGTAAGTGAGGAAGTTATTGTAACACTAGCTGACCCAGCGAACTTCGTACCGCCTCAGAATCAATAAAACCCATGTTAGGTGAGCTCCTACCAAGTTATGCCAACCTGGTACTTCGAAGACATAAAGCGTTTTCTGGCTATCACACACCCATGTTAGGTGAGCTCCTACCAAGTTATGCCAACCTGGTACTTCGAAGACATAAAGCGTTTTCTAGCTATCACACACCCATGTTAGGTGAGCTCCTACCAAGTTATGACAACCTGGTACTTCGAAGACATACGGATGATTCTTTACACCTTGGGTCCGAAAAACCCAAATATCTTACGGACACCTATTTAAAAAAATAAATAAAATATAGCCCATGTTACTCGCAGATAATGTAGCTTTCTAATGGTGAAAGAAGTTTTAAAATCGGTCCAGTGGTTTTTGAGTTTATCCATTACAAACAAACAAACAAAAATACAAACTTTTCCTCTTTATAATATTAGTATAGATTATTAACATACACTAAGTGGAATACATCATCATGAACAACATCATTTCAGCTGAAGGACGTCCACTGCTGGACACAGACCTCTCCCAATTTGGGGTGTCAGCCATAATCGGCTTGCTTGGCAGGCGGATTGGCGATCGCAGTATGTTGGTAAAATGCATAGAGAATGCTGCTGTCCATTCTCTAGTAAGTTTCTTGGTCGCCTTTTACGACACCCACGGGAAGAAATAGGATGGTGCTATTCTTTAGAACTATTTGGAAGACAATAAATCAATAGAATCTTCAATTTGTAATTTGTAAGGTGGAATAATTGACATCGCTGATTGTAATTGACATTTGCAGGCCAGGTTATGGCAGGATATGTTGGAACTAAATTATTGTAACACCTTATATACCATATTCTAGCAACTAAATATTTTTGATTTGATTTTGATTTGATTTGATTTACTTCCGGCACCACACGGAACGTGGAAGTGATATTGTGTGTAAGTGGAAGAAATATTTATTAAATAAAAAAATCCACTTAGTGTATGTTGACGAAGTTATAATAACTTGTCACAGCGTTGTAAGCTGTAGTACTACTAATCTTCAATGCTATAACAAAAACGAGCGTCCACTTCACGAACAGTTACTCCCGTACGTTTCATTTCAGTATCTGTGCAAAGATATTCCGCAGCGAGCCATGGCGTTGAATACGCTGCCGCGCTGGTCGGGATCGGAATGTATGTACATAGTAAGTGATCCGCCGGAGGTCATCCCCGAACTATTACGCTACTGTGTCCTGTGGAAGTGGTTTTGTGCTGGAGTTTATTTTGGATTAACGGTACATATCCGCAGAGAAATATCCGAAATGAATTTGATATGGATAGATACGCTGTTCGTAAAAACGAACGTGCAGCAACGCATAACTATCTGGGATTTGGTTGTTTGTACATACATAACATCACGCCTTGTTTACCCAAAGGGTTGGGCAGGGGTGTACCTATAGTAAATCCACATTTCATCGTTATGTTTAAGTCCCATGTAATACGGGGCGAGCCCATTCCATCAACCAGGTACAAGTCCATAATCCAAGCTGCAGGCTACTGAGATATTTTAAATAGAAAACCCAATAACACATTGCCCGACCTCGGAATCGAACCCAGGACCTCATACTCAGCAGTAGCGTTTGCGACCACTAGGCCAACGAGGTAGTTAGAGAAAATACTGCTATAAAATTCATTATTATTTTGTCCGTGCCGTGTGTTTTTTATTGGCTGTTGGGACATTTATCTATACTAATATTATAAAGAGGTAACATTTGTTTGTAAGTTTGTATGTAGGGGGTAATCTCCGGAAGTAATGAACCAATTTTAAAAATTGTTTCGTTGGTAGAAAGCTACATTATTCGTGAGTGCTATAGGCTATAAATTGTAAAGATATCATGCATATTAGCTGAACTATCTCAATTTTTGTCTAGCCAGGCGGAAAAAATTGCTCTTACAACAGAGTTATTTGCATGCGCTGCCTTAACAGCTGTATATAATTCAAAACAATGTATGGCAACCTGGTCCGCTTTGAATAGTTCTACAAAAGAGTCTGCGACACCATATTTGTATCTTTTATATTTTAGCAGATATTGTAGCTTTTATGTGTTAAAAAAAAGTAATTTTCGACGTACTTACCTTTGGACGATTTTTTAAACAACAAAATATTAAACCTTATCGAAAAAAATATTATTATGATCACAAGAAGATCATAGAGATACGATTTTCCCAAAACAGTATGTCAATTGATTTAATAGTTTCGAAGATAATATAAAATTACTAAATCGCAAAATGCCGCCGTCCATTCACGAACCGCATTAGAACATGCTTTGTACGGACGTTTTATCCATTTACCCATAGATGACAAGCTTTTGATGCTATTATGACAGTATTATAAATAACAGGGGTAAAATATTTTTTTCTAGATGCCCCAGGAGGCACTGGGAAAACATTCCTCACAAATTTGGTATTGGCAAAAGTCAGACAATCCGGGAAAAATGGGCTAGCTGTTGCCTCTTCAGGGATTGCCGCAACTCTATTAAATGATGGGAAAACAGCACACTCCACCTTTAAGCTACCACTGACAGTATCATTGGAACAACAGTCAGTATGCTCCATACGTAAAAATGGACCGCTCGGGAAACTGTTACAAGAGACATCTTTAATTTGGGACGAATGTACCATGAGTCATAGAGCTCATGTTGAAGCAGTAAACCGAACGCTTAAAGACCTCAGAAACTCAGATGCTGTTATGGGTGGTGTTACTTTTGTTTTTGCGGGTGATTTTCGGCAAAAACTGCCTGTATTAACAAAAGGAACACGCGCCGATGTTATCAGGGCATGCTTAAAATCATCTTACTTATGGAGTTTCGTTGAAACTCTCAATTTACGAACAAACAGAGCTTATTTGAGCGACAACTACGATAACGACTTTCCGCATCAACTACTAAATCTTGGAGAAGGAAAAATTATTACTGTTACCAAAAAACCAATAAATAACACCAATCAATTAATTATTAATTAATTGTGAATTAGTAATTAATTAATTGTCCTAGCACCAACAGTACTAGCGATGACATTAACCTTGACGATAGATTAGGTCACATATTACATAGGTTAGAACATCTGATAGACGCTATTTATCCCGGTCTTGAAAATTTATTGGAAAGAGATTATCATAGGCTTTGTTCCAGGGCAATAGTGTCTCCTAGAAACGATACAGTGAATGAGATAAATAAACTGATTTTAGAGAAAATTCCCGGTCAAGTCAAACACTATAAGTCCATTGATACGGTGTGTAATATTGAGGATACAGTGCACTATCCTCAAGAATTTTTAAATTCTTTGAGCCCTTCTGGCTTACCTCCTCATGACCTTATGTTAAAAGTTGGCATTCCTATCATGCTATTAAGAAACTTGAGCCCCCCGAACATGTGTAATGGCACAAGGCTGCTTATAAAAGAGTTGCGGGAGAATATAATCGTGGCGACCATTCTCATAGGGCCAGCAGTGGGACAACTGGCTTATATTCCGCGGATACCCATGATTCCAACGGATTTACCCATACCGTTTAAAAGGCTACAGTATCCCGTCAAAATCTCTTTTGCCCTCACTATAAATAAGTCCTAGGGTCAAACATTCTCTCTGGTGGGCATTGACCTGAGAAAGCAGTTTTTTTCCCATGGACAGTTATATGTTGGCTTATCTCGGGCTGGAACTCCTGAAAGACAATATATTTTGATACCAAATAATAGTATTACATCTAATATAGTATACAGAAATGTTTTGAATAATTAAATTTAACATAATTTATTCAATCATAATCATTTCATTCACTTATTGAAACCCGGTTATATAGCCAAAGTGGCATGTAAATACATACATACATACATATGCAATAAAAACAAAACCCTCCTTTTGGCAGTCAGGAAATAAATCATAGAACTCACAAGTAACCCTACCCAACTATCACCCACCGCCCAGAATGAAACTTTGCACATCGATATAACACTAACAAATATTGAACCCGTGTTTTTTTATTTTTCCGCAATCCACTTTTTAGGGGTAGAAACCACCCCTAATAACCCCTAAGTAGGCTAACCCACGTAACTCTGGGTAGAGTGAGTTTATTCGACTGCTTTTCAATCAGAACATTACGATCTTGATCACAAATAGGTTAATCCACCTTAACCCTAATATAACTTATCCCCACAAACCGTTACAACCCTTATAAACCTAGGGGGTGGTTTCTACCCCTAAAAATTGGATTCCGGAAAAGTAAAAAAACACGGGTTCAATATTTTTTAGTGTTATATCGATGTGCAAAGTTTCATTCTGATCGCTGGGTGACAGTTGGGTAGGGTTACGTGTCAGTACTAACCGAACCACACTCATAATTTCATCACAAGTTAAAATGTTTACCGCCCAACGAAGTGGGCACGGGTCAGCTAGTACTGGATAATTTGGTACCCAGTATTATTAAAACTTATACTTCCCCCTCTAAATCAAACTATTCCACCACTTACCCAAATAAATATCATTTACCAAAGGGACTTTTGCATTTGCAAACACAACGTATTATATGATGTTCATAGTGCAACCTTTGCCTGCTATTCTCACACGTAATGACTGCTGCCTCTTATAATAACACAAGCTGCCATTTTGAAGTACCTACCCACTATTCAGCTATGTTTCAAGTTAAAAACTACGGCGAATGTTAAAGTTGCATCTAATTACATTTTAATGAGACTGCGGGGTGGTTTCAAGAGAATATGAAAGTAGAACAAAAGATTCTTTGCTGTTGTTTAAAATTAATGTCGTTATTATTATTTTTATATGAAATTAATTTCTTGTTTGGCGTTGGTTTTCTTTCATAGGAGATGCAATCGATTTTAAAGCCTAATAAGTGTGAAGTAGGTAAGTAATACAATATCAATGATGTCAAAAGACCCACCAGCTGTAACGTCATCCTATCTGCTGATAGCGCGTCTAGTCAAGGGTTTTCAATAGGGACATGGTATCTTTCACAACTTAAGGGGGCCATATCTCCGGGCATACCTCACGGTCTCCTGCGAGGCGGCGAGCCTCCTTGCCGGAGTGCCGCCATGGGATCTGGAGGCAAAAGTCCTCGCCCACATGTGGGAGTGGCGCGAGGAGGCGAAACGCCGGGGCGAAACTCCACTGCCGCGACAAATCGCGGCACGGCGGACAGAGTTCCGGTGTGATCTCATGGCGACATGGCGGGTACGATTGTTGCAACCCAGCGCAGGGCACGCCACAATTGTGGCGGTAAGTCCCCTCTTTGAGGAGTGGAGAGAGAGGCGCCACGGCGTCCTCACCTTCCGCCTGACGCAGGTTCTCACCGGGCATGGGTGCTTCGGTGGGTTCCTGTTCAGGATAAAGCGGGAGGATACGCCCGGGTGTTTCCATTGTGAGGATCGTCTGGAGGACACGGTGGAGCATACGGTGGAGGTGTGCCCTGCCTGGGCGGAGCACCACCGTGTCCTCGTGGAGGCGATCGGCGGCGGCGACCTCTCGCGTCCGGCCCTGGTGCGAGCTATGGTACGGAGCGAGAGGGAATGGGAAGCCGTCACCTCCTTCTGCGAAGCAGTAATGCTCGCGAAGGAGGAGGCGGGGCGCGTGAGGGAGTGGCAGTTACTGCGCCCTCACGTCCCTAGCCGCCGCAGGAGGAGACGCCCCGGGCGTCGGGAGTCAATAGCGGACTCCCGGCCACCGTAGGCGCGAGCTTGCGGGTGGCGAGCAATGGGTAGCTCGCCGCCCGGTAAGGACCAAGCTCGGGTCGACGGCGCGTAGTGTTCCACGCGCGCCTCAAAGAGATGTCAGCAGCAGTGTAGGGGTCTACTAGGACCGATGCCTGCCGGGGTCGCGTGATTGTTCGAAAGAGATACCGTGACCCTGGCACATGGGCAACTGATGGAACACGGGTGGGTTTTAGTCAGTAAAAGTCTGATACGCCCTCCCGTTTCGCCCAGAGTGGGAGAAGTCATTTGATAATTTCCCATAAAAAAAGGGGGCCATATTGGATTGTTCATTGGCCCCGAACTTTTGACAGATTAGTTATGAAATATTCGGCATTTATCAAGATGAGTTCTCTTGCGCCTACAAGGTGGTCCAGTTTAGGCCAAAAGCCGTTTTGCATCTTGGTACGTTTCCGATATTGATACCCAACACGTGGGTAAAGTATTGCCAGCTAATTTAATTTGACCCTGTATTATAAAAAGTTACCTTTTTTGTGGGTGGGAAATCATCCAATGACGTCTCCCGCTCTGGGCGGAGTGAGAAGGCGTGTCAGACTTTTACTGACTAAAACCCACCCATGTTCTTTCAGTTGCCTATGTTTTGACGGTACTGTTGGCAACACTGCATACACTCCAGTTATTTATACGGCACAACTGTTATTTAAACACACATTTTTCTTTAAAAAATCCTAAATAGAATACACATTTTACCATCTTCGAAACTCATCAGCAGAAAAAGGGCGTAAGTGCTTGTCAGTAAACCATGTTAGGCCGCTGCCAAACTTTGCTGAATAAAAACTCATTACTGGAAGCTACTCCTCCGAGGGTTGAACGCGTAAATTACTCCCCCCGTGCTACTTGCGAGGGTAGTTATAATGAATTCTAATTTATGGCGGCCATGATGACGAGCTCTTTAGAGAGGTGACGCCGACATTTTATGGAGATGTATCGGATTTCAGAAGGTATTTTGTTTGTGTATAATGATTGAGGTATGGGATGAAAGCAATGCATTAGGGTTCATTATGAATTGCGGAATCAGGAGAGCTTGTTTCTTTATAGCCGATAAAAGGTATTTTACCCCAGAATTGGCTCGGAATAGACGTATGTTTAGACAATATTCTGTGATTATTTTTGCACGATTCAAAATAGAGTCAAACAAATAAGTCATTCAGTGTAGAAGCATGATAATAAAAAATAAGGGACTCAATAAACCGATTCCAATTATCATTCATTCAAAGAAAACACTCCAGAAAATATTTCCTATTCTTACATAATAGTTCCAATAGGTAAAGGTAGGCGCTTGTCCTTGGTAAAAGTTCAAGGGCATCCTCTAAAGAGGGAAGTCATATGACACACAAAGAGGCCCTACACGAGAACACACGGTCGCAGGTGCCGGCGAATCCAGGGTATTTAATAAGCAAAAAACAACGGAATACAACATGCCTCGTATTTTTGTACATTTGTATATATAAAAACAATTTATCCACAGCCACGCGCTACAATAGAATTAAATGTACCTATGGTAGGACTATGTTTCTCAAAGATTTTTTCGCTTTGATGTCTGTGATAAGTTATGTATGAAGAAATCTAAAACAAATATACATAATTATATAATATGCATAAATAATCAATCAATAATGTAGTTTATACTTCGACATAGGTCACAGAGTTAGCAGAACAGTTAATGTTAGCAGAAGTGGCACTGGAATGCTGGTATTGCAATTTCAGAAGCCTTTGTCCAGCAGTGGATTGCGGCTGATGATGAACGTATCATATAGTAAGTATTCTCTAACCTGCATCAATCGTTGTTTTATGTACACGTTTATATCGGTTACCAAGATCTCATCAAATACTCAGTATAATGGCTTGCAAACCATTATTTACATCACGGAAAAAAAAGAAATTACCCGGAAAAGAGCTTGAGTTACCGACGCAGCTTGCAGAGCAAGCAAGCTGAAGTGGCAATGGGCTGGCCATGTCTGCCGAAGGATGGATGGCCGGTCGTTCGAACTACCACCAGCATCACTGTTTAACTGTAACACACAGTTTCCTCTGCCGTTTTTTGTTTAAGTTTATGAAGTTTTATTGCATGTAGTTTGTTTAAATTTTAATCAAAGAGTTGCAATTTTTTTGCGAGGTTATGTAAACGCTTTAGCCGTAAGAAATATGTATCTTATAAGTAAACACAGCATCTTTAGTTTGGTCACTTCAAAGTAACACTTAGCAAGTCAAAGACGTTTTCGTAAGTTCACACTTGGGATTAATCATTTAAATGCTTATGTTCATTAGTATTTTGAGATCTGTAAGACTCTTAAACATAAACAAATCTTGTCCGTAATAATTAGTAGAAGAAATAACAAAATACAAGATGAAAGTACCGTTTAAAAGGGATTTCCATCGTCTAGTATTCGTCATTATTAACCAAAATGTCTCTCTCATAAATAAACATAAACAAGATTCCACAATCACAACACGTCCTTAATCTAAAATGGAACAGCCGCCTAGCCGATTGGATTTGGGCATAAATAAATAATTGTACACACCTACACACAAAAATCCAAAATTCAATTTGGCACCCTTCTCTTCCTCACCTGAATAAACTCATTTATTTTTCTCTTTACGTCTTTTCCGAAACTCATTGCCTGTACCTAACCCTCCATGGCGTGTCGTGTTGTTCCGGCGAAAATTAAGGTGACAGCCGAAATATGAGTAAAATTTTGTAAATATAATTTGAGTGATAGAACCGTTGAACCAATATATTTTCAAATTCAAATTTATTTATTTATTAGTGTGATGATGTGAGATTTTAAAACAGTATCCACCGGGTTTTTGGCTTATTATTCTCCGCAGGAACTTACTTACTACGCTTTCGGATGAGTTTCCTTCATCTTTTTGACTGGATGACTCCTTTGAATAAAAGTGCCTGTAAATAGTTTCATTGATTACAATGGTTTGATTTTCTTGTACATAACAACAAGACAGGCTCGTGGCCAATTAATAACAAGTGCACTGGTTGATCTTCAAGATCCGTGGTTGGGTGACTATCCATAACATACCGAAGTCCTTTCATGCCTCAGAAAGCACGTTGAGCGTTTGGTCCCGGCTATCGTTCGTAGATCTTTGACAGTAAATTGTGGGTAGAAAGTCGAAAGTCTTACAACCAGTATTTCCGGGGGGTATCGGGTAACCCAGGAACTAGGCGGTGGAAGTCAGATAGGCAGACGCTCTAAGTAAAATACTGGTATTCAGATGAACCCTGTTAGAGTGGAAGACAGTCCTATCATAGATGGAAAAAAGGCTAGGTAAATTGATTGAGCAGTCCCTAAAACTCCGTAGTACCTCTAGTTAGCCAACCTAGGGTGCAAACAGTTTTGCACCTTGCACCAAAACGAGCCGCGAAAAAAGATCAAGTATAAGGGTTCCGACAGACAGGACTGTAGCATGGCGCCTGTCTACCGTCTAATATATCTATATCTATATATTAATATGTGAAGGGAAAACTTTGGATCCCTTTTAACGAAAATTGGGCGGACGGAGGAGTATGCAATTTCGCACACTTATAGTTTAGACAGAGAAGAAGTGACGAATGCTAATATTTTTTTTAAATTATGCGTTAATATACATTATTTTCAATAAATAACACGTTACACACACTACTGTTCATTACCGTGTATCTAATACACACATACATAGATATTCTTTTGTTTATGGTCCAAATCTGTCTTTATTATTTTATGCAGTGTTACCAACACCCAGAAATATTTACCCCTAAAGCTTAAGTTAAAAACCCCTAAAATTGCCACAATTATTAAAAAAATCCCCTAAAAAATTATAATGAAAATAACCAACGAATGTTCAGTAATCATAGACCGGCACACAGTAGTAATATTTGTCTATATTTATTACGCGACATTTGTTAATCATTCACTCTGCATTCTTAGTATCGCGGAACCGTACTAGAAGTCGCTAATACTTTTATTATAATCAAAAACAAAATGAGAAATGTAAGATGGCAAAAAATCCCTAAGAATACCCCTAAAAATGGAACGCCCCTAAAAAATCTCAATCCTCTTATTTATCCCCTAAATTTCGGAAAACCCCTAAGTTGGTAAGCCTGATTTTGTGTTTATAGTTTATAGTCTTACTGAATGTCAAGTAGGTATAACCATAGGTAATAAATTAATTTTATAGATATATAACCTATTACATTTTTAAAATCTATGATCATATCGAGAATATTTGTCTTTAATATAATTTGTATTAGCGACTATAGGAATTTAGTTTAGATTTATAAGATATATTTTTTGTGGTTTTATGGGGAGTGTCAAGTATGGCATTAGTAAGTTTGCCATACAAAACTTAGTGTCATGTGCAAACTGTAGAGGTTGTATGCCTCACGATTGTACAGGCTGGTCATAGATTGTACAGGTTGGTTATAATTGTTTGGAACCGTCATAATTAATTAAAAATAATAGGGAAAATTCTATAAAAACAGAACAAACTGTGATAATTCATTCCATATTGTTCCATATCCAGCAGTTAAGAAGTATGAAGAAAATAAAGAAAAGAGTCCTGAAGAAGTATTCTTTACTCATTACACCTACGTCCTGGTCCTGGCCATCACCATCCCGCCAGCGAACCCTCTCCACAGTAGTACAGCGTCAACAATTTGTCTATAGTGTTACTGAATGTCAAATATAACCATATTATTTTTTATATTTATTATTATCTAATTTTTTTCATTTAATAATGTATTTCTATTCAAATGAAGTACGGTCGAATTTCGACCAATGGGCGATCACTAGTATTAATTAATACGTGAAGCGAAAACTTTGGATCCCTTTTTACGAAAATTGGGCGGACGGAAGAGTATGAAATTTCGCACACTTATAGTTTATACAAAGAAGAAGTGACGAATGCTAATATTTTTTTAAAATTATGCGTAAAAATACATTATTTTCAATAAATAACACATTACACACACTACTATTTATTACCGTGTATTTAATACATTATGATCGAATGTCGACCACTAGTATCTATAAATACCTAAATATAGGTGGTCGTATCTAAGTCTGCTATCACTTTGCAGCAGAGCATTTACTTTTAACACGGCATGAACTATTCTCATGGAAGTTTATAAATACGTAGTGATTAACAAGTGGTCCTTTCTCAGTACCGACTAGAGCCACTCCAACTTTGAGCACCGCTGTCCCACAGTGTACAAAAACTACTTTCATTAGACATTTGGCCTGTGTTCGAGGATATCTAGTTTCCGTAATTCGTCTGCCCGAGGCAATGGCTCGATTACTGAACCTTTGCACTTATCAGAAACGCTCGCCGTGTTTCTTTCCTATTGTTCGCTTTTCTTTGCGAAGGATCTGTTTCTTTTGAGTGACCAAACTGTGTGTTAGCGATTTGTGTGTTTTGGGTAAAAGTAAATGGATTATTTACAAGAAGTTTTGTGAGAAGGTTGGCCATTTTTATTGTTAATTTGCATTATTAATGAGAATACCGTGAGTACTTAGTTGAATAATCTAAGAATGGCGTGCCGTGATGGAGTTTATGGGTCAGTAAAGGCCGTAAAGGAACAAAACTTGTGTAAACATGCACTTAATTCTATTACTAGAGTGTCTAATTTAACTTATCAAATTATTAACTGTTTACTATTCCATTGAGAAAAGCAAGAAAATTGCCAAGTTATAAGATGTCTACATACATGTTAAACTGACAAGATCGAATAAGACAAGAATAAAGTACTTATTCGTACTTATCAAACTGAAAACTTCAGCTAATAATGACTACAAACAAACAAACTACATGAGAGCTAGACGATGTTATCATGTGAAACTTTCGGTCCATCAGGGCGGGCGGTCGTTCTGTCTCGATAATGGCGCATTTAACAGTTTTCTACTAACTTTTGATAACATTTGGTTCGGTACACAAGCTCACTTCACTATAAACATGAGAACAGAAGGTAAATTCTTGATACAAGAACCTAACTACAGTAAGAACGTCAACGTAAAAGGTAATAAACATAATTTTTTGTTCATGTGTGGCGACAAATCAAGCTATATATTTCCAGTATAAGTTGAAAAATCATAATACAAAAGTCCTAGGTCGAGGCGAGGATAACTAAAACTGGAAATGTAACAACCTATACCGTACCGGATGACATTTTTTACCGTCTCGACCTTCATATGGTGTGTTGTGTAACTAGAATAGAAGGCAGGAAGGCCTTCATATTCATCGCAGGTGACTAAAGGAGCGTGGGACGCGGGCGGACGGGGATGCGTGTGCGGCTCGTGCACCTGCGAAAGATCAATGAGGCTGCCTATCGGCCGGCTTCAAAGGGTAGGAACGCGCTACGAAATCATTAATACATGCTACGCATTGAGTAGGATGCGTATGATTTGAGTTTCGATAGATTTTAATTGTTTTTTTTTTTCCAAATTTCTGTTTTTGTTGTTCTAGCATGAAAATGTTACTTTAATGTATAGTATTTATTGCTAGATCAATTTTATTACATGTTATTCAAAAATAAAAATAATAACAATTTATATGCCAAAGGCTTCTACTCCGTTCACCTATTACACCCATTTTTTTCAAGATGTAAAAAAATGTCACCCTGTATAATGAGCCGGTTAAAATTATAGCCTTCATTTAACTTTGCCGTAGTCAGGTAAAAAATGTCAACTTTACACATAAATGGAATGCCAATTGTCAATATGTGGAGTATAATAATAATTTATAAATGAGCTCCTAGAACTGAACTTCCCACCAAACGTGTAACGTGTTTCTCATTAAGTACTGGGCAAGTATCATGCCAAATGTATGTGACTACTTCGTGTTCATGGTTTTGTCATGTCACTTTCCCAGTTTTTAATTTAATTCATATAGCATAGTCAGCCATTAATGTTCCCACTGGTGGGACACAGGCCTCCTCTCTGTAAGAGCTACTGTCATTCTAGTCATCTTCATAAGAGAAGAATCTAATGACGCCGGTCCTGATAGGAAGAGAAATCCATCGAGCCGTGTACATACACTCGAAAACATAACCCTCTTTCTGGCGTAGATGGGTAAAAATATTAAACATAGTCTAACGCGGTTTCTAATATCAATGTTTTTGTAGTTAGTACCGAATGTAGGTAGGTATCGAAGATATTTTTAATTGGAAACAATTGAATATAATCATCGGTAAGTGATGTAAACATATTTACAATACGTCTTCGTTAGTGGTCTTTCTGTTCCTTATTACTTGGTGCCAATACTCAGAGGACCTAAATGAGAGGGTTTACGGACAGCACAAGCTGGCAGTAGTCACCCGGTATAATTTAATTTGGGTTAAGTGATATCCCTATGTGTTCCGCAGGGTAACTGGCCCTCATATGCCCGCGGGTGATATTTTTTTTAACGTTGGAGGTAAGCTTGGGGCTGACAAGGGACTAATGCTAACGGCTGAACTAACAGTATTGTTATTACAGTTGATATTTTGTCAAGACACTTTTTCTGATATTTTCAAAAGTAAATGTGACTTTCTTCAGAACTCAAAACATGTATTTCAGTTAAACCATCTGATGGTCTAGGATTCGGTAAGTTAGAAATATGAAGCGCGTTTCCCATTCCAAAGCGTAGTAGATAGATACATAAGGAGAATAACTGGCATGAAAGTCCATGGAAGCTCTCTTAAATTACATTGTTATAAAAACAATAGTGACATCATTCATGTTGAATTTATAATAATTCCTGCAAACGATATAAAAATTACGTATACGTTGAAAGCGACCAGAGTACAGCGAATATAGGATCAACAATAATGAAAAACAAACCAAGGATAAAATTAGTAAGCAAGCCATGGTAGCTAAGAGTTGACCCGTCCCAACCAACAGCATCCATTCACGAACATGACGCATGGATCTGCATTAGCACCATTCAACTCGATCATTTTGAAGGAAGCTAAATGATCCAAAACACGCCACCGTCAGCGAAACATTTGAGTGACAGTACATACTGGCAGCGGCCGGGGTAAATTCAAGTCAGTGAGAGTCATATTACTCGAGAAATAGCAAATCTATAGTACCTACATAGTATTCACAACTGTGCTATGCAATTATACATATAATACTAGCGAACCCGAAATTTAGCGTGAAATTTTCCCGCGCAACGTACTTCGTTTACGCTTAGCGTACTTTCCCACTTTTTTTATTTTGCTTGGCTCCTAAAGGTTGTAGCGTGATGTTAAATACTCTTAACCTTCTTTAAGAGTTAGTTTTTTAACCGACTTCAAAAAGGAGGAGGTTATCAATTCGGATGTTTATATTTTTTTTTTTTTTTATGTATGTTCGGCCATAACTCCGTCATATATAAACGGATTTGCAAAATTCTTTTTTTGTTCGAAAGGGGTTTATTTCGAAATGGTCCCATATAAATTTCATGTAGATCTGATGATGAGTTCTGGAGACAGACACCGGAACTCTTTAAAAAATGACGGCAAATCAACCGCGATTTCTGCTATCGCATTAATATGCATTGTTTGTTTTGAATTAGTGCGGGGTAGATACCAAAACTAAAAATTTAAAAATAAAAACTTTTTTACAAAAAAAAAAACAACCGACTTCCTTAAAAACACTACAAAGTGAAAAATAACTTTAATTTCGGGAGTCGGTGGCAAAAACCTTAAATAAAAATCCTAAGACACCGACTGCCGAAATTAAAGTTATTTTTCACTTTGTAGTGTTTTTAAGGAAGTCGGTTGTTTTTTATAATTAACTAGCTTTTGCCAGCGGCTTCGCCCGCGTCGAGGTCAGAAATTATCCCGCGGGAACAAACTACCGGAATAAAAAGTAGCCTATGTCCTTTCTCAGGCTCTAAACTTTCTGTGTACCAAATTTCATTTAAGTCGGTTCAGTAGTTTTAGCAAGAAAGCGAGACAGACAGACAGAAAGACAGACAGAGTTACTTTTGCATTTATAATATTATATATATATATATATATAGTGTGGATGTAGACTAAGGATATTGGGTGTATAAGGCAGATAGTCTTACAATCTTCAGCAGCTCCAACAGTGTTTTCAAGTGTTTATCAATTACTTGTGGTTTTGAAGCAGGATCAGCATTGAGCTAGGCATTTTATCAGCGATGTATTCCCCAACTTGCCCTAGTGAATGCATAGTGTGCGTTTTCTACAAGATTTGAATGTCGTCTCATACAGTTAAAAAATATGTGTTATGTGGTCGACAGTAAAGTATTTCATCATCATCATCATCATCATCATCATTTCAAGACTTCCACTGTTGGACATAAGCCTCCTACAATTTGGGGGGTTTGCCAAGTTTGTAAAGTATTCACTTTTAGGTATTACCTGAGTAGAAAGTTTTGTTCTAAGCGTTTATTTATAGAATCTTTGGCATGACGACAGTCTTTTGAGCGGCCGTCATGACTTACAGTTACAACAATTTCTATAAAAAACCTTTACTTGTCTCCTGAAAAATCGCGCTCTTAAAAGTGTGGAACAATAAAATATTCTCATTTGAAAGTCATAATATATGCCACTTTACCCTAAAGTTTATGATCGCTTACTACTGTTATAATGTTTTATTTTGTTAGGGTAGGTGACATAGCACCACAGTTTTCGGAAGAGAATATTTCCTTGTTTAATACTTTTTAAGGTTTTTGATTTTTTCTTTTACTTTATGTCCTCTAGTAAGCGCTATATTCATTTTAATGTGACATCACATAGCCTATAACCACCGGACGATCAAGGCGCTTCCATCGATACATACTCGTATATAATATTCATTTCCCAAATTATGATAAGCAGTTTAGCCGCTATGGGAGAACAGATGAACATACACACCGTTCTAAATCATAACCATCCTTCTTGTTTTGCCGTAGTCGTAGTCGTAGTCGTATCTAAAAGGTTAAATAGGTCTAGGGTTCACATTTACGACAGTGTTGCACACTTGAACCACTCTGAGAGTCGCAGCTCCCGCTCGACACTAGCTCAGTCGGTGACACCTAGAGCTGTCACGTTATCACGTTATGTCGCTCCTCGAGACCGCCTCGAATACGAATCTGCTATTATTCGTAAACGTTATAACGACCTAAGAGCAGCCTATTGTTTACAAATAGCTTTTTTTCTATAGTAATAGAATGTTAATGCTTCATTGTGGGGCAAGTCGTTGAATTTCATGATCTTCTGTTATTTGGCAAACGTTAGTGTGCTGCGGAATTGAAACAAAAGACGCCCGAAGAGAAACAAAATGTGAATGTGTGCCAGCGGTAACATAAAGATAGGAGCGAGTTTTTATTTAGGTATCTGTGAAAAGTTTTGTTGCTTAACATCTTTGTTTCTTATCGTAAGGCTACGCTTATGTGTACTGTTTTATTATAGAAGTAGAATATATTCAAGCTATGCATGTAATTACCAAGTAAGGTAGCGCATTTGGGTAAAAAACGGATCACCATTTAGATGGAAAGAGAGAGATTCGTTCTAAGGAAACCTATTATTCCCAATATTCTATTATATCATAGTTCTTACTTTTATGGGGCGTGCGGTGCTAACTTATCATGTTTATATTGTATGAGTATATACAGTTGTTGGTTGGCCAAAATAAATGTTATGCAAAGCATGTGAAATCAGAATCGAGACTAACACAACCTCAACTATATTCAATCGAGGAATTGACGGATCAATCATGTTTCGATGGTTTAGAAACTCAGCCACCGCAACAACCATCCCACTTCTGATTTGCTGCAATGGGATCTCTTGCAAAACCAATACCCTTATAACTTTAGGATGAAGATCCTTAAGTATTCTGTTAAACAAATTAATCAAACTCGTTTATGGGTAATAAGTTCGTACACGGAGTTGTTAACACTTGAGCGTCTCGATCCAGTATTTGGGGCGGAGTTTCAAGTAATAATAGATTGACAAAGTGATTCCCTGCAAAGTTGGAGGAAAGGCCAAAGATTGTTTACTTTGATCGGACGGGATATGTTCTGAAAGACTCCTCTGTTTCTGGAGTATGAGAAGAGATTCAGAGGATCTTTTGCTTAGATGAAATTAAATAATAACAATGGTAGTTTAGGACATACTACATAGACATTCGTTCGGCATTAAGTATTTTAGAATTTGAGTCACCAAATTGTGAAAGATTTTGGCCCGAATATTCCGTCATAATTATTGTGTATCTATTTTTAGAAGCATTAGAAAAGGTAATGCTTAGGTAACAACTGAATATGGTCATTTTTACTTGGTAAGTTCCGGTAAACTGGAGCTGTATTGCAAAGAAAGTTAAATCCATACTAATATTATAAATGGGCAAGTGTGTGTGTCTGCTTGTTCGTCTTTCACAGCAAAACGGAGCAACGAATTGACGTGATTTTTTAACCGACTTCAAAAAAAGGAGGAGGTTATCAATTCGACTGTATTTTTTAAGTGGAGATAGTTGTAGGGATGGAGAGTGACATAGGCATTTTTTTTTTCTTTTTAGGTGCCTGGAGTGAACTTAGAAAAGCCGTGGTTTTTCCATGGACAATTGCATCATACAATATCGTCTACAGTAGCGTATTGAAATAACATTCTGTTCCGAGTTCCGTTAACCATGTTACCCCGAATTTAACGCGAGTGAAGCCGCGGGCAAAAGGTAGTTGTTCATAAAGCTGAGAACTACCTGTGTTATTCGGCACGGTAAAGAGAATAATATGATATGTAATCATGTTTCTAGAACACAAACTAGAGAGACACAGTGAGAATTACTTCCGTGTGGTAAACTCTTTACGTGTCGTATTTATTATGCTGTCCAAACTGCAAGCGGATGCTGTAATCAATAAAAATGTTTATCGTTTAAAATAAAAGCAATCAAACACAATCTACAGACCAAGGTGCCCAAAGAATTGCGAAACTTAACTGATATTGGGTAGGGCATCTTGCTCAACAGATCCCAGCAACAGATCATCATTACATATTATTTCAACCTGCCCCTGAAAGTGCAAAGGAAAGGAATCCCTAAAGTTGCAAATGTCCTTAGTTGGCCGTAGCTTCTAGAATGTGGGCCTGTTCATCATACTCCAGTCATAATATTGATTGCATTTCACAATGTCATCTCAGGTGGTAGTTTTACAAAGACGAGGGAATTGTGGAGCCTGTCGGGTACAGCAAAGTAGGAAAGACGAAAATGGCTTTAATTTGCCAAAATATTTGCTGTTGATTATCTCCTTGCACTTAGCCTAATTTATTTTATTTCGGGGCTCTGTTCACCGTTATATCAGAATTCATCTTTCACACAATCTAGTCATCGTTTTTAATCGCCTCTAACTGCTATCCACATTCATCCTCTAAATTTTCTTTATGTCGTCTTGTTCACCAACCACGTAGAAAATGCAACTCACCCTAATCTCCTGCCTTGTTCCCCACGAGGGTTGAGTGAGGAGCGTCACCACTAATGAAGCAGGAGTCAGTGAACTAAGTAAATTAATGTACGAACATGTTGCAGCAGGTAAACGACCAAAATTTCATCGTTTAATGGCTCCCGTTGTATTTACTTACTATTTTTTCATTTTAGCTTAGGAAAAGATAGGAGGAAAACTATGGTGTGGTTGTAGCGTCTTACTATTGAACGGATTTTGCATTTAAAATATGTTCTGCTTGTGAATACGTAACTATGGAATGATTCACAGACTTCCATAGATATAAGATTGTGACTTTGACTTCACTTTGTTAAGTAAAGTACAATTTCTATGAACCTTATTCATATTAGATCGTAATGTTTGTGTTCATAAGTAAAAGCGACCATGAGCAAACGTTTCATACAAATATATATTATTATTAACTTTATGCAAATAATGTTCTAATTCGAATATTACGTGTGCGTGTGTTTACTTACCAAAGTAAAGTTAAATTGCGGTCTGTAAATCTTGCCCTTAGTCCCAAATAACACATTGACTAACCTATGAGTACATTGACTTTTATCCTGAAAATGTTGTCCTGGGGCTAGAATATTGGTTTTGATGGCTAGACACAGATAAGTGGTCCAGCCGTCGACCGAAAAGATTGACTATCCTTCAAGCAAAGAAATGGTCTTGGATGACAGATGGTCAATCTTCTTTTCGGGTGTAACAAACCTAAGGCCATGGTGACCTCAGATAGGACGAGCTAGCGGCACTTGTAAAATTAATCGATACTTTATTTTTCAGTGATAAACTTAAGCATTACTACAGAATTGTTCTTCACTTGGAAACTTTGCCAGTAGGTTTTAGTAACGTATTAAATAAGTTCAGCTATTTTAAAAACAGTTCCTAATTTCGTCAACCAAGCAAAAAAAGCTGGACATAATAGAACATCATTTTGAGAACAAAGTACCTCTTACAAGTGAATGATAATATCTAAGAATTTATGCTCATAACCGTACTCAGTAATATATGCTGCTGAGACAGAAATACTCAGTAAAATACGCCACTGAGACTAGGAGCTGCACGTTATGCCCCGTTTCAAACTATTACAACGTCTTTTACGTTCAAATATTCAGCATTGTGGGGAACCAGCACGGTTGCATTGGAATATTCTGTTGCAGAACCCATTGACGCTATTATACATAAGATGTCAACGTTATTTAATAGTCCTGTGTTCTGTACATTGTTAAGAACTGCTTCCACTTGGCTGAGTTTTGTCGTCTTCTTAGGAAGGTATATTAAATAGAGAATACTAGCTGACCCGACAAACGTTGTTTTGCCGGGTCAAAAAGCGTAAAAATTTAGAGTTGTGTGTACTTTTTTATGCCAAACCATAATAAAATAAAAATTGAAAAAAATGTCAAAAAATTTAAAAAAATATATTTTGGTTTGGGTCACCCTTATCATTTAGGGGTATAAAAAATAGATGTTGGCTGATTCTCAGACTTACCCGATATGCACACAAAAATTTATAAAAATCGGTCCAGAGATTTCGGAGGAGTTTGGTTACAAACACTGCGACACGAGAATTTTGTGCATTAGATTTAAAAAGTTTCTGATCACACTACACTGAATTGGATACTAAATCAGTAACTGAATCTAGCTGCAGTTTGGATTTCTTCTTTCTAATTTAGGATACGTTTTAGGATAACTTGCCACGTGCGATAGCACTAGTCTGAATTTACATACTCGTTAGTATACATACATACATACTAATTTAGTCAAGTCGAATAAGATCCAAAGGGAGATGCGCCTCATGGAGACATGGCGGGTACGATTGTCGCAACCCAGTGCTGGGCACGCCACAATTGCGGCGGTAAGTCCCCTCTTTGAGGAGTGGATAGAGAGGCGTCACGGCATCCTCACCTTCCGCCTGACGCAGATTCTCACCGGGCATGGGTGCTTCGGTGGGTTCCTGTTCAGGATAAAGCGGGAGGATACGTCCGGGTGTTTCCATTGCGAGGATCGTCTGGAGGACACGGTGGAGCATACGGTGGAGGTGTGCCCTGCCTGGGCGGAGCACCGCCGTGTCCTCGTGGAGGCGATCGGCGGCGGCGACCTCTCGCGTCCGGCCCTGGTGCGAGCCATGGTACGGAGCGAGAGGGAATGGGAAGCCGTCACCTCCTTCTGCGAAGCAGTAATGCTCGCGAAGGAAGACGCGGGGCGCGTGAGGGAGGGGCAGTCTCTGCGCCCTCACGTCCCTAGCCGCCGCAGGAGGAGACCCCCGGGCGTCGGGAGTCGATTGCGGACTCCCGGCCACCGAAGCGCGAGCTTGCGGGTGGCGAGCAATGAGTAGCTCGCCGCCCGGTAAGGACTAGGCTCGGCTCGACGGCGCGTAGTGTTCCACGCGCGCCTCAAAGAGATGTCAGCAGCAGTGAAGGGGTCTACTAGGACCGATGCCTGCCGGGGTCGCGTGATTGTTCGAAAGAGATACCGTGACCCTGGCACATGGGCAACTGATGGAACACGGGTGGGTTTTAGTCTGTAAAAGTCTGACACGCCCTCCCGCTCCGCCCAGAGCGGGAGAAGTCATTTGATGATTTCCAATCCTGAAAAAAAAAAAAGGGAGATGCGCCAAGATAGCCCCCCCCCCCAAAATCAACATTTCTTAGGTTTTTTGTATTTTGCAGGTCAGTTTCAATTGCATTTCAATGAAATAGACATTCAGTGGAATTAAGTGAACTAAGAGTATAATCTATAATCAACTACAACCTGAAAATGACCTGCTAATTGCAAATAACGAGAGAAAATCTGAATTTTCGCTACCTTACCGAGTGCACTTTCAACAAGATGTGGCAGAGGTTTATTATTTGCCATTTTCAACACAAATATAAGAAAGTGTAATCTATAGTTCCCATACACTTGGAATACCTACATTCTCATCAAAGAACAAACACGGTCAAACAGTGGCCATGCCCCATAGAAGGCAGAGGTCGTATAGCTGCGATTACAAGCGGTATTACCGACACATGCGATGTAATTCGGCGCTATATGATCCTTATAACGATCACAGTACTGCGCTGTTGTTATGTCATGTTTTTATATGATTTCTTGTCGGTGGTAGAAAAGTCTTGTCTGTTTTTGTTTGGTGGAGTAATGAAGATTCTTGGAAGGACCGGACAGGTCGTATTTTTTACTACTTTTATTAACAGCGAAGGGAAAAAGAAGGTTGTTATGAGTTTAACTTAGTTGAGTTTAACGTAGTATGAGTTTTACGTGTTTGCTGAGGCATCGTAGCTCCCAAACGGCGTAACCGATTTTATTTGAACTGACTAATGAAAACTCTAAACAAACGAGGCTAAGTTATATTGAATACTAACTTCTGCCCGCGACTTCGTCCGTGTCAAATTTATACTTCCCTGACCATTATTATTATTATTTTTTGATGGGAAATCATCAAATGACTTCTCCCGCTCTATCGTGTCAGACCTTTACTGACTAAAACCCACCCGTGTTCCTTCAGCTGCCCATGTGCCAGGGTCACGGTATCTCTTTTGAACAATCTCGCAACCCTGGCAGGCATCGGTCCTAGCAGACCTCTTCAGTGCACTCCCCTGACCCTTCCCGTCGGATCAAATTGCCTGCCAGTTTTCGTCCATTTTTCGTTGCTGTTTCGCTCCTTTTGACCGTAGGGTGATGTTATATAGCTTATAGCCTTCGTCAATAAATAGGCTACTCATCACAAAACTTCCTGACATTACCGCGTTTAACCAACCAAACAAACAAACTTCAGCTTTATATTATTAGTATAGAAAGATAGATATGCTTTTGTAGAAAGCACATTTTCATTAGTCAGTGGTTAGGCCTGACGCAACGATGATGTGATCAAATTATTTACAAACTACAATTTTTAATTAAACTTAAAGGCCCAATACTTGTAATTTTTAAAAAAAAATTGTGGTTTTTGTTTGTGTCAGTGACGTTTCATTGTCAAATGAGTGGTGATGGTGTGCTGGCATGTCATAGAATTGGTATGGTAAGGTCATACAAGACGAGGCGAGAGTGACGATCTCTAGCTACTAAAAGCCATATGAAATTTCTGATTTGATTATTTTGTTGTGAACTGAAGCCACACGGCGGCGATTCACTAGAAAAAACGTTAGATGGCGGATATAACTGTTATTCAGGTAATGAGTCCATCAGGTAATGAGTATCACAGTATGAGGTGATGAGATCATCGATTGGACTCAATAAACTTTCGATTCCATAATAAAACGCTTCGATAACTCCATGACAATAACTCAAACTCTATTTTATCCTAAACCAACCACGAACTGTATCAAAAGTAACATAAATAACGGCACTAGTGTTCCCGCGTCCTCGTAACAGCTTCATATCACAGTTTTTGCATCCGTATAATAAATCTTTGTCCCACCCCTACCACAGTACGCGCAGGTACTATCCAGTATTTTAAGGGATTTCCATCACAGCAGAATTAGATGCAGTCAGCGTAAAAAGAGAGACTGTTGGAGCTTTTAATGTGATACAATGAAAACTCGCTAGTGATAAAGTGATGGTACAAAACGTTAAGGTAAAGCAGAGTGTTCATCAAAGGAAGTAATTTACGTCCCTGGATATTTAACGACCACTAATTCCTCTTCTATGCAAACTGTACTGCAGCTGCAAATTTCTGGCAAAAGCTTACACTGCTTTGAAAATGTATTCGTCTTTCAGTGAGGGTTCTAAGCTGACTGACTTCAGTCTTCGGAGTAATTGGAGAAATCTCTATTCCGCTGAAGATAGTGAATCCGTTGGTAAGGCAGTGAGGCAGGGAGGGAGTGAGGCAGCGAGGCAACGTCCGTAGTTCCGCCATATCTCTGCGGATTAAGTTACTTGCGAGACACACCACCGCTGAACGCTAACAGGGACGGATTTGGGTTGCTACTGTTGCTACTGATTTTAATTGGTTGTTATTTTCGGTATCAAGATGGAATCAAAAGAGAAATATTGTAAGAAAAGTAGGTTTGAAGAAAATATTTGGTAGTAAAAAGCTAGGGTTAACGGAACACTATATTTAGAGTTAGTAACGTTATAGAATTACCTAATTCGGTGTTCGTCCATTCCTCGGATTACCATCTTTTATTGTGCTGCTGAATGATACCTGAAAAATTGCAAAGCCTTTCTAAACTAGGTTAGGCACAATTTGTGCAGTATTAAATCATTTAACTGTGGACCTTGATATTATTAAATTCATTAGGTAAGTACGTAGTACTAAAGACAGACTTCACATACCAAGACCTCTCCGTGTTTCGGAAAGCATGTTAAGCCGTTGATTTCGGCTGTCATTCGTAGATCTATGACCGTCATTATCGTCGCAGTCTGCGCGCAGCCGCTGTCTCGAGTGTGCGTGCGCGAGGTCATTGACCGCTCGCAGTGAAAAATGTCGATAAATTCGAAAACAGTGAAATGTTCGAGTTGCAATATCGTTATCAGTGAATTGCTGTGTTATTTGCAAAATAAAATTGAAACTATGGATAATGAAAGTATGGTGCGAATATGTGCGTCTGCGTTTACCGTGGCCGAAGTAGAAAAGGCGAAAGCTTTGCTCTTCGACACGATAAAAACAAACAAGCGTAATATATCAAGAAGAAAGGATGGGAAAATTCAAAGAGATCTGGAGGATATTATAGCGGTTTTTAAAGATACGGATCCTGACACAGTCCCAATTTTCGTGGCGAGAGAACTTAATAAACTCCCACCCGTGACGTTCGATCACGTAGACGTATCAGCATTATTAAAAGATATCGTCAGACTGAAATCGGATGTACAGGAAATAAAACAATCATATGCTACCACAAAATTAGTGGAAGAAATAGAAAAAAAATGTATGAAGTCGAGTACAATAAAAAGTGGAGGGTATCTGGATATTCGAGCGGTAGATATATTATCGCCCAACATTAATAGTGCTCAAAAGATAACTGATACTGTTCAAAATCGTGATGAAAGCCATTTGTTGTCACAATTACCGATCAACAAGTTCTCTACTGACAAGTTTGTCATGGATGTCTGTGACGACATTCCTGGTGACACACCGTTAGTGGTTTGTTCAAGTGGAAGGACGTCTTCACCTCGGCAAAACAACATGCAAGTGGACGCGCAGCCCTTGGTGAGAACGTATGCGTGTGCTCCGGGTTACCTGTCGGACCGTTGTGACGACGACTTGGAACGTGCGTCGAGTAGTGTGTATGATAACACAACTATCGTTATCGGTGCGTGCGGGACTACCGCTTCGACAGAGGCGTGTTCGTTTAGGTGTAAACAAACCACTGAAGGAACTACGCCTAGAAAGATTTCGTTTGCCGAAATGGCAGGGAATAAAGGTGAGTGGGCAAAAACTAAAAATAGCAATGAATGGATTGTAGTGCAGAATAAACGGCTTAGAAATAAATTTATTGGAAATAAAGGTAAAGCCGATTTAGACCCAGCTTGCAAATTTAAGGCCGCGGCTACTAAAGTACCGTTATTTGTATCTAACGTGCACAAAGATGTTTTGGAATCTGATATTGTGGATTATATTTATGAAAAAACAAAAGAAAAGGTCTCGCCTGTGAAAATAAAGATGAAGAAACAAAAAGATTATAATTCTTATAAAATCTTTGTTACTTCACAAAAATTAGATATTTTCTTGGACGATAAATTGTGGCCGTCTGGAATAACTTTTAGACGATTTATATATCTGGCTGATAAATCAACCGGCTTACGAGCTCAAGGCGAGAATAAGCAAACCATAAATGTACAAAATGGACAATCAGCTAAGCAGTAGATTTTTTAGTTATAATTGCAAGTCTGTCACGCGTTCGATGGACTACGTGAGATTATTATGTAAACAAGCCGATATTGTGGCTTTACAAGAAACCTGGTTGTTCCCACACGACTTAGCCGTCCTTGGGAAAATTAGCGACGCGTTTGGTTTTACCGGCAAGTCTGCAATTGACACGTCGGCTGACATAGTACGAGGCAGACCCTATGGCGGTGTAGCAATACTGTGGCGGAAGGATGCCTTCGACTCAGTGACTGTGCTCGAAACTAACAGTGTGCGGCTGTCGGCAATAAAAGTAAGTGCTCAGGATCGATCGTTCGTAGTGTTCTGTGTTTACATGCCAGTAGACTTGCATGAAAACCTCGTTCAGTTTACGGAATGTCTTAGTGAGATGAGTGCGATAATTGAAAATACACAAGTGGCGTCAGTGTACATGCTTGGTGACTATAATGCTCATCCAGGCGAGCGGTTTGGCAGAGAACTGGATAGATTCTGTTGCGACCAACAATGGTCATGTATAGACGTCGAGAAGTTAGGTAGTGCCTTCACTTTTATAAGTGATGCCCACGGTACCACTCGCTGGCTTGATCACTGCGTAGTGACTGAGGCCGCCAGGCAGTCGGTTATAGACGTGAAGGTGCACTATGATTCAGCTTGGTCTGACCATCTGGCTCTAGAGATAAGTTGCTGCTTAAATATACTGAGGCCTCATTATGTTCTTAAAGAAGCAAGTTGTAATAAAGTTGTATGGGGTAATAGGGATGCTAAACAAATTGAATATTATCACATGTTATGTAACGAACAATTTAGAGACCTAGATTTTCCTGTGGAATTAAGCCACTGTTGCGATGGCATGTGTAACAAGGTAGAACATAGATCCGTGATTGATAAGATGTATAGTAATATTATTAATGTTATACGTAAAGCGGCTGTGGACAGCTTTGATCATAAGTTTAAAACACGTAAAAAGTGTGTTGTTGGCTGGAACAGGCATGTTTACCCAGCACATAAGGAAGCGCGGATGCAATTTCAGTTATGGTTGTCACTTGGTCGTCCGCGTAGTGGACCAGTGTATGACAACATGTCAGAGTCTCGGCGTATTTTTAAATATAAACTGAAATGGTGTCAGAATAATGTGGATCAGGTAAAGATGGATGTTTTGGCCTCTCAGCACGCTAATAAAAACTTTAAAAGCTTTTGGAAGGAGACTAGCAAGCTGAATCCACGACCGTACACCCCTCTCAGCGTCGGCGGATTCGGTGAGTCAGTTGACATTGCTAATATGTTTGTTAATAAATTTAAAGTGGTGCCTCCTGATCGACCACCCGCATTGCCGCGGGTGCTCAAGGCTGATGCTCGTGAGTCAAAAAATTTACCGTCAGTCAGTTTCTCAGCTAAGGAAGTAGCTTCTACTATTAGCAAGATGAAGAGGGGTAAGTCCCCTGGACATGACGGCATTAGCATTGAGCACCTGAGGTATGCGGGTGTACACTTGCCTAGAGTGTTATCGATGTTTTATACTTTTTGTATGAGACACTCATACATACCTGATGAGTGCACTAAGACTATTGTTGTGCCAGTAATCAAGAATAAAACGGGAGACCCCTCTGATAGCTCCAACTATAGACCCATCTCGCTAGCCACCACTGTAGCTAAAGTGCTGGACAGTATGCTGGATCAACAATTATGTAGACATCTTAATATAAGCGATGCGCAGTTCGGCTTTCAAGCGGGACTGTCCACAGAAACTGCAATCTTATGTCTTAAGCATACTGTCCGGTACTACACTGACAGGAAGACTCCGATTTATGGATGCTTCCTAGATTTATCAAGGGCTTTCGATTTGGTATCCTATGACCATCTTTGGGAGAAGTTGAGATCCACCTCACTCCCCGAGGATATCATTAATGTTCTTGATTACTGGTATAACAATCAAGTCAATGTTGTGAGATGGGCGAACGTTGTGTCCGATGAGTACAGGTTGGAGTGTGGTGTAAGACAGGGTGGCTTAACATCCCCTCGACTCTTCAACCTGTACATCAATGAGTTGATTGAGGGTCTCAGTAGCACTGCAGTCGGCTGCACTATTGATGGCACCACCATTAATAACATAAGTTATGCAGACGATATGGTGCTGCTGAGTCCTTCAATTAGCGGTTTACGCAAACTGGTTAGGAGATGTGAGGAGTACGCCGTGGCCCATGGGCTCAGGTACAATACGAACAAAAGCGAGTTGTTGATATTCCTACCGCGGAATTCTAAAGTCGTCACCGTCCCACCCGTTACACTAAATAGTGTACCGCTTAAAAGAGTGACGCAGCTTAAGTACTTGGGTCACTGGGTCACGGAGGACCTCTCTGATGACGTAGACGTTGAGAGGGAACGAAGGGCATTGGCTGTCCGTGGGAACATGCTGGCTCGCAGGTTTAAACGGTGCCCAAATGAGGTGAAGTGCACAATGTTCAGGGCATACTGCCAATCCTTTTATTCGTGCAACCTGTGGATCAGCTGTACTCAGCGGGCACTCAGTGCCCTTCGTGTACAATACAACAATGCTTTTAGAATGTTGTTGGGGCTTCCGAGATGCTGTAGTGCATCTGGCATGTTTATGGAGGCTCGGACTGATGGTTTTCATGCCATCATGAGAAAGCGAGCGGCCTCCATAATGCACCGTATCCGAACAAGCTCCAACAGCATTCTAAAAGTAATAGCAGACCGGTTAGACGGTCCTTTTATTAGACACTGGATTGCACTCCACGTGTCTAATTGATTTGATTGAATTTTTCTTTATTTTTTATTTGCGCTTTACTAACATAGTTGTTAAGTACTTACTAACACAAATATGGATTATTTAATCTGAAATAAAGTAAAATATATATATATATTATGGAACATTAGAAGCACGAAAGCCTGACAACCACCAGTCTTACTAAGCAGTATTATAATACCCAGTAACTGGGCTGGGTCGTGGATGTCAGATATGCAGTCATAATCAGTCTACAATGTTCTCATTGCTGGGACACGCACCTCTTCTCTGTTAGAGGGTCTTTTTGCCGTAATCCACCACACGGGACCAGTGCGATAGGCAGTCGATCCACTTAAAATACTGGTATTCATCTGCATTTGGTTAGACAGGAATCCAACCCCAACATGGTTCGGAAACGGCTAGGCAGATGATTATGACCTAGTAGTAAGGACACACGAGTTATTCAGTGTTCTTTTTTATGTTGTATTTATGTCTGAGAGTCAAAAAACAACTATCCTTTTGTTACCTCTATGACATTCTGAAAGAAAATAAAATATAAGGTACTAGCTTTTGCCAGCCGTTTCGACCGCGTGAAAGTCGGAAAATATCCCACGGAAACGTACTACCGGGATACATAAGTATCCTACGTGTTGATCCAGGTTATAAATTACTAGCTTCTGCCCGCGACTTCGTCCGCGTCAAATTATTGCTCCCCTGACCCTTCCCGTCGCATCGATTTGCCTGCTAGTTTTCGTCCATTTTTCGTTGCTGCTCGCTCCTTTTGAGTGATAGTGAGTCTACCTTAAAAGATAGACATATGCTCTCGCGGACTTTTTTTTTAACTTTTTAAGAGGAACAATTCCGTCATACATTATTTTTGCGTTACTTTAACCGTTTACGCAGCGCACGCAACGGAAACTCTCAAAGGAATAAATTTTCCCCGTTTTTGCAACATTTTTCATTACTGCTCCGCTCCTCTTAGTTGTAGCGTAATGTTATATAGCCTATAGCCTTCCACGATAAATAGGCTACCCAACACAAAAAGAATTTTTCAATTCGGACCCGTAGTTCCTGAGATTACCGCGTTCAATCAAACAAACAAACAAACAAACAAACAAACAAACTCTTCAGCTTTATAATATTATATAAGTATAGTATAGATCTGTATGCTAAGTTTCATTGAAATCAGTACGGCCCTTTTTTGCGTGATTGAGTAACATCTTCCAAACATACAAACTTACACATTTATAATATTAGTAGGATAACCTTTCTGATTCTGATCCCGTTTCTCCAAATCCGTGCCGCGTCACCGTCGATGCTATCTACGTAATATGAATGTCGCTTTGCTAAGCATTATCTTAAGTCGTCGGTTACCGGCTATTGAAAGACGTTGTAACATGTTACGTCACTATACTGAACATAAGAGTATATTGCGCGGTTATTGACTCATATTGTAGCGTTCGGTTGGTAGACGAAGTAATTCTGTATTTGCTCTGTTAATATGGTTTAGTTTTCTTATGTTATTGATTGGTAAGTAAACAGGTTGTGTTTCTGACGGCAAGGCTCTTCTGATATCGTATTTAAGTAAGTCTACTGGTACACCCAGGAAATGACCGGAGGTATTGTCTCACAAACTTTAATTTGTTTATAGGTACCAAAAATACAGAGTTAATTATATATGTATGTGGTACCTAGATAATTGAGATCATAGTCGATTACTTATAATGTGTTCGTATGTATGTGCCTGTATATGTGTTTTTTCACAAATTTATGCCTGTGTGTGTGTTTATTAAATTTTTACTAACTTTTCTTTACGATGAATTAGAATTGAGAAGTATTAACCAAAAATGACTACTATAAATAAGCAAATATGATAAATATTAAGGAATACACCGTGAAATTTTAGTCCTCTTACAAAGGTTGCCCACTCAATGATCCGACATAATAAACGTTTAGGCGTGATTAAAAATTGTTACTATTAATTGAGATACTAGGTACTAAGAAAAATAAATAATGCGTTAGAATTATGAAACGTCCTGTTAATAATGTTTACGTATCGTATAATGTTTACGTGTTTTATCTATAATATGTATGTATTTAGAAATATATAAGTATGTTTATCAGTTGTCTAGTACCCATAACACAAGCTCTGCTTAGCTTGGGACTAGATGGCGTTGTGTGATAGTTGTGGAATATTATTATTATTATTATTATTATATGGTAGAGAACATACCTATCCAGTGCACGAGTCAACTAGATCATTCCATCTCCATTTTCCATGAGACAAAATATCAATTTCAAACTACCTCATGCGTCATCAACTCATCATAGTGAATAATATTTTTATTTTTTAGTTATTCAATTGTTAATTTATTTCTTATGGATGTGTAGTAGTCATTGGATACAAGGAGTGGGCTGCCATTGTAAGACAATTAAAATGTCATGGTGTATAAACAGATATTTCTGTCTCTACACAATGGGTGCCTAAAGATGGACTGCGCCGCCGTGATTGGTCCAGAAAGCGGTGCCAAGATGACCTGGACGCGTACCGCGAGGGCTGGTTCGGGGGGCCGTGAAAAAGGAGTTCCTGGAAGGACTGGGGGGCGGTGTTTGCCCAGTAGTGGGACAGCATAGACCAAAAAACGGTATTTTATTTACTGTTCACATAAATACAAACAAACATATATAATATCGTTATTGAAACAACATTACAGCAACAAAACTAAGGAGGTACATAAAAAAAAACTATTGTTTTGCAATCAAGTTCAATAAAAGACTGGTCGGTTGCCAAGTGCTACTCAATGCCAGACCGGGCCTGGAGACCAGTGTAAGCATCAGAAAGCTTTTAACAGACTTGGATTAATTATTGTATTATTTTTGTTGTTTGGTATTTAGAATCGGGAGTACGCACAAAGATTGTCAACATTGTGCAAGCTTAAAATTGGCATGAAGTCTTCGCATGGAATTAGTATGTTCTACCCTGAAACGTAGTTTGTTAATCAAACTCAAAGGGAGTCTTTATTTGAAGAGAAAAAGCCATAGAAAGAAAGAAAATAAATTTGTTTAGCATAGTTTCAAAAGCACATAACAGTTAGTTATTCAGCAGGAAAGAATATTTAGTATGTAGTAGGATAGGAATACCTATATAGCAGTAAAAAATAAAATAAAAAGGTATAAGGTGAGATGTCAGAAACTAGCATTATAGTGTGCCTCACGGCTGCGCCAAAAAGGCCCAGTTCAGCAAAAAACCCAGACAACTAGTGCCTGACGCTGGTTTTCAACTGGACACGAAGTGTGAGGACCATAGGTATGAACATACGTCGTGGAAACATCCTGCAACTGAAGGAAAAAGCAAATGTAGAGATATAGATACGTTTATACGTATGTATATCTCTACTTTTAAAACAGTAGCATTGCATTTGCTCCGATGAGTGCCCTGCACCTAAGTTTAGGATGGATGGTAAGAAAAACCATTTAAAACGCGAAAACTTCCCTTTACATGGCAAAGATAAGAAAAACTCCGTTCAAACACTTAAACGTTACTTTGTAGTTCACACGAATTACAAGGTTCTAATGACTATTCGTGCTGCACAGTGCTAATCGCTCCGCAGTGCTCCGCCACGCTTCGTCAATGCTCCCCAAGACTCAGTGGGATTGCACTATGTCAGAAAGTTTTAAATGAGCTATGGTCGTAGTAGAATTACTGCAGGACTAAGTACATATTGTATTTGTAAAGACAGAGAACCAATTATTTTATATATAGGTTGGTAATTAGCGACCTATGTGCAGACACTGTCTATGTGAAGACATCGCCAAATGATGTACCATTGCATTGCTAAAAGCCAAAGTTGAAAAGCCTGAAACATACTACTGTGAACTGAAACAAAGCTCTTTACTTTACAGGCAGAAAACTATTCTAATCAAACTCGACATCGCAAAATGCCTTCAGTATAAACCGATAAAAAACTAAATTATAATTTTAAAGTGCTCGAATTTGTTTTCATAGCCGATTATCCTTTGAGTGGGGATGGCGGCCACCCACCCACGGATGTAGGGGGTAAGGGAGAAGTGTAACTCACCAGGAATGGTTCCAACGGTTTTTAAAATAGCTAGTTGGTAGTAGCCGTTTGTTTTTAGAGATCCTTTAAATGCGGCGCGATGTGAAATCTGCCAGTTCCTGACGTGAATACCAATCGTAAATGGTAACGATTTACTTTTGTTTTTTACTTTATAATATGACGCTGAGTTTTTGTGAAGTGTACCAATGAATGAAAACTAAACCACTTTATCATAGAAGCCATAACAATGCCAGGAAGCGCACTGCAGCAAGATAGATTGACGACATCAAACAAGTCACATCTAACACCTGCACGCTACTACCATTTTAGCATAGAACCGGGGTGAATGACTTGCAAAAGAGGACATCTCCACCGAACTGTGTGATGGTGGAAGTAGAATATGATACAATATAACAACCAGTCTAGTAAAATGGCGACAAGAACATAATTTTATGGAGACTGTCCAACAGAAAATTGCATACTTGAATAATATTGTCTCGCATACTGCACGACGTTTCTGATACTTGCCGCATACTTGCTTACCAAGTATGCAACTCGATATATAGAATAGTAGATACAGAAATTCGGCTCTATACAACGACTGAAATTAGGCACACGCACACCAAGACGCGGGCTTACGTGCGGCGATCTCAAACAAATGCCAGTCGCTATAGTTTTCATTTTTTTTTAAACCTACATCCAGGGTTCAAAAAACGTTTTAAAAGTAAAAACCATGACTATATAGGTCGTACTTTAATTGGATATGAATTAAAAAATAACGTAAATAACACCACCTGAAATCATTGCATCATTATTAATAAAAATATAAAAGTAGTACAAGTATTAACTTATAGGTACTGCTTTTCATGATGAGACCGAGTAAAAACAATTTTGATTTATTAAAATTTGTGGTAAAAAATCAGTGGTCGAAATTAAACCATAATTCATTTAAAACTTAATTCATTTGAAATGCAGTATTATAAAATAAAAATAGCTTTCTGCAGTCCTTCGTCATAAAAACTTGAATAGTGCCAAGTTTCATACCCCTCCGTCTGCGTAATTTTCGTAAAAAGGCGGACAAAGTTTTTGCTTCACCTATTATTGTTTAGATTGTAACGTATGGGAGTTTTGTTGCGTTGCGTGTATATTACGTTTTAAAATATGTTGGAGCTAAGTATCAATAAAAAATATCTGATTAGGTTTATACCCAGCTTCCGCATATTTTTAAAATGTATTTTGTTGAATTGTCCTTCATATATACTAGACTAGGAAGTAGGCTTGGTCTAGATTGCTTCGCTGTACGTGAAGCGTGTCTATGTGTGCCTGCTTTCCTACTCGCTGTATGGAGCCGGTCTTCTGTATCTATATATTACATTTTATGCTTAATCGTCTACAACTCTACATTCGCCTTTAGATATTGGTTATAGGAATACCATGCTTGACTGGAGCTCTGTTGAACAGCTCGCAAAGAGGATTACGGAGTTTGTGGCTAATTCCTGCATGAATATGAATAATCTTGTTACTCTGTGGTCGTGTTATGCATCCACCTGAGTTGCCTTGGGGAGAAAACGGAAGACCACTGATCGTTATCATAATAGAGGGATGGTGATACCTTGTTTGCTTATCAACCTCTTCTCTGCTTATATAGTTAGTTTTAATACTAATACCTGCGACCTTATATTCAAGACAATACTCGTACAATATTTACTTGTTCAGAAACTTGCGTTTTATTCTGGTCTATTGACATTAAAACCCAAACTATAAAACCGTATTGTCATTGAGATAAAAGCAAGTACCTATTCAATTTAAGCTCTAGAATTTTAAAAGCGAAATTCTAATGCAGTTTATTTTAATTGTGAATATAATTGCGTACAATTCTTAAAATGCTACTATAAAGTTAAGGCATGCTTATAAATGCGCTTCAGACAGTAAGCCGTACTGCAGTCGTGAAAGAGCGCCATTTCCTTGGGACGTTATAAAGTCGTTTAATAATTTTAAATTTTTTGGTTCCGTGTGGTGCCGGATCATCGTATTTGTTCCCTTCGATGTTGTAAAAGGCGACTAAGAAACTTTAGTAAGTTTCTCTAGTGAGAATGGGCAACAGCGTTCTCTATGGATTTTACTACGATCGCCAACCTGCCTGCCAAGCGTGGCGATTATGGCAAAACCGCCCCTTTGGGAGAGGCCTATGTCCAGCAGTGGACGTTTATTTCGGCTGAAATGATGATGATGATGATATTTTTAAAGTTAATTTTGGTATATTTAAATTGGACGATTACGGTTCGATTAATAAAGAGCACTAATAAAAAGAAAAATTTAATAGAAGGTAAAAATATAATTTTATATCAGTAGAGCATAAAGAAAATTAAATCTGCAAGAAAGAAAAATATAATAGAGGCGAGTCGCTCAGTACACACATCTCTTATGCCACCTTCTAACGCTTTTAAAACTAAAATTCTTTGCAAACTTATAACTATTTTCTTTTGTACTGAACCCGTGCAAGACAAAAGTTAATATTTGCTCGGTCGCGCTCGCGGGTCGACGAACTCCGAACTTTCAACGCAGCGCAGCAGAACCCGTCTGTGTGGACCTAAATATTATATTTTTCAATTGCATTTTGTGACTAACGGTAAATGAATTTAGTTTTTGTTTTAAGTTCGTTAGGGTAGTTATTGTTTTGTGCTTTTATTTTGTTGGAAATCGATAGGGGCGTTGACTGTCGTTTGCTTTTCATTAGATAGACAAAAACAACTGCGTGTATAGAGCAACAGTTTTTGTCTAATCTAAAAAATATAAATGTGTTATGTGAAATAATGGCAGCTTGATTGATATGCGTTGATTTGTTCGTATGTGGCCGACTCAACATTAGATAAATTAATTAATTTAGGAGCTTAGTGAGACTCAAAGGTTTATTATATGCTTTCCGGCTTCTGCTTTTGTTCATTTCATTTTTTGTTAAAAGTTATTTTTTTTGAGATTTTTATTTCTGCACTTTTTTTTAAATATTTTTTTTTTGTCTAGCCTATACTGTCCCACTGCTGGGCAAACGCCTGCTGCTCTTAGGAGTAGGTTTTGTTTTTCAATTACTGACCAAATTCGAAGTATCCCTTTTCAATAAAAAAGGAATTGTCATAATCGGACAACTCAGTAAAAAGTTATGCGTGGTCATATGTAAGAAAGCCAGCCAGTAAAATTAATATACTTATATAATACGCGTCTCGTCGACTTGAGAACCTCCTTAAATTTTTTCGTCGGCAAAAAAGTCGAAAACAGACAATCGTAAAACCATTCAGAGCACAACTACTCAATCAGCAGGACAATGTCAGGGAATTCATTGCACTCCCTCAAATTCGTAAATAAGGACGCAAAATATTTTAGTTGGTTCTACACATCATCAATCAGCACCATATCCCATCCCTACTTAGACGAAAGCCCCAGATATCCCAGGTGCGTTTCAACAAAAAAGATGGTATCTGCGATTCGGCGACGCCATTTCCCAGATCCATTCGTCGTGCCACAAAAACCGGTGGTTATTTTTCTTAGGTGGCATTTATCGCGGGTTTCCATCCGATGGGCTGGCTCACAAAAGCGGTAAGTAGCTGCTCAGCAAAAACACTCGGCCACCGGAGATAGCGTCGGCTTTTTGTCGCCCCGAGCCGAATGCGCGTCAATTGTTCGCCGAATTAGGCCGATACCAATTGTTGGTATGCGATGCGGCCTATGGCGGGTATAGTTGGAATTCGGTTAGTAATAAATGAAAACGTAAATTGGCTTTATTTGTGTTGCGTTGTGGCTAACGTTTTTGTGCAAATGATTTCGATTGAGCAGTTAGATAGTTACATTATTTATGCATGGGTTTTCAATTAATTTCTATCAATATAAATAATGTTTTAGAGCTTTGTTATTTTAAATGATCAATATTGATAATTGATTTGATTACTAGTCTATATTAATGTTTTCATTGCATGAAAGCCTTTGTTTGCCTGTTTGTATATCTGAATAATTATATCGCGATGTCAGATAAGCTGTAGATATTTTTTTATTTTTTGGTATACGTCGATTCAAATTATTCATAGGTAAGTTAGAAGAAGATAAAAACAGAGCCACAAAAATTTGCATTAGGTACACAAAGAGGAGAACACATAAAAACATGAAAACAACACAGATTTAATTTTAGGAACTCAGAACATAAATAGTCGGCAGCTGCACGCCGTGACTGGGACAAGAAGCCTTCCACTCAGCATGATGCTGTGCTATGGGACCTATAGCACAGCGCTGATTTTCAGCGGTCACCAAAAAACGAAATACGAAAATCAAGGTACGAATGCATATCAGACATCCTTAAATCTTTTCTATCGCTAATACCGGAACTAAGTATACAAGTACCCCCACTGGGTAAGCTACACTCACTCTCACTCACACGTCCCCCCACCACTTTATCAAACCACGGCTCGCTCACTAATGAACGCGTGGTTTTTACACAAATTATGAATTGCTACCGTTCGCCGTCGCTGCTGGCAACCGTTGCCGGGCGACCGGTCGCCGCACAGTGGGCTGAAACGGGCCGGTAAAGGATAATTTTTTTTTTCTTTTCTTAGCATTTAAAAAAAAAAGTTTCTTTTTCTGAAATTTTAAATATTTATAATTATTTCTATAAGGGTCATTCAGATAACTTAGTATTTTCGGAGTTATAAATATCCAAAGTAATTTTTGTATGAAGCAAAAGAAAAACATGTGAAAATCTCGAAATTCTCAAATTTTCTTAAAGAATTGACTCTACGTATGCATAGTACGTATATTTTTCCTATTTTATGTCTGTATCGTTAATCTGTAGGCTATATGCAGAATGCATTCCATCATTCGTATCCAGGTATGCAATGATGACAATCCGTATTTACAGAGATCTGGATCAGTCGGTTTTGATGCAATTAAGGGCAAATTATTCATCTCTGTTGGAGTGGCTTTACAAATGTCGCATCTCTGAGATGAAGTATTATATAAAATTGATTTTGCTTTTCCGTCTATCATAGTCATTAATAAAGAGTGTGAAATTTTTATTTCTCCAACTTCTGTTTTCACTAAATTTACAATCTCTTCCTCAATAGCACTTTTTTCCCGCAATATCGTTATTTTATTTTCTTTCACAAATTCGAAAAAGATTGGACGACAACAGTAAGATGAATTTGGTGAATCGTTTTGCCAGATAACTTGTTCGCCGCACACTAATTTTATTGGCACTAAACTACCCATAAATATGCTTGAATCGTCAAGTTGACTTTCTTGTTCATCGTCTGTTTGCATTTTTTGTTTGTAATTGGCTTGATTAGAAGCACCGTCAAATCCCCACTTACTGATTAGTGTAAATTCTTTACAACCACTATCTATGACGAGTGACGTCATTATTCTTGTTGTCGTTATATCCAATAGAGCTTGTAACTTTATTTTAGCTAATAATAATAGTAATAATAATAATAAAATTAAATAGTAATAATAAAATAGCTAATAATAATTAGCTAGTAATAGCATCTTTTGGTGGATAGCATTTCTGTTTCGCATGTTGCACTTAATAATAAGATGGAAATATATTACTGTCTTTTTCGTTAACACTTTTTCTTAAAGTATTGTATTGCCACTTGGTCAGCTTAAGTGATAAAAATAACCCTAAAGCCTCATCCGGAGAAAACACAGGTTTTGTTTTTTTAACAGATATGCACTTTTTAACTTTTCTTACATCTTGGGGATTCTTTAGTAAATGTTCTAGTATTTTAGCAACCTCCTCATTCCCATCCGCTTTCAACTGCTCAAAATATGCATATTTTATTTCGTCCGAAGATAAATGAAAGTTTTCTGCACGTCTTTTTTTCTGTTTAGGCGCTAATTCACAAAAAGGTTTTCTTGGGCTTTGTTCGGTGGAGACACCGACAGAAACTTTTGATGGTGATACATACTGAGTTGATGTACTCGGTGCTGGTTGATCTTCATTACTGCCTATTAAACACTTAATAAAGTCTGGCCATATTATGTTTTCTTGTAACCATTCACTATTTTTAGTTCTGAATATATTTTCTTTACGATAAGCGTTTTCCCATCTTCTATTTAAATTATAACAAAATTTTGCACAAAACAACTTTAAGGTCTTTTCGTAATCATCACTTAATTCGACTAAAAATTTAGACCTTATCTCACTACACAAACTGTCATTATTTTTAATACTGCCACTGTTTTTTAAAATAACGAAAAGATCAAGGTTTGTCATTAAATTTTCAAACATTTTCACAAATACAAAATAACAAATAAGTAAGTAATGAATGTGTGGGGGTAGTGCGTCTATTATGGTGGGTAATAGAACACTGAAGTACGTTTGAATGCAACCGAACATTCCGTAGATACCCTATCGTTGCACCAATCACGTTACGACACGTCATAACTTGTTGTTGCGCTCGCGCACTAATATCCCTTGATTCCCGGAAATAAGTCTCAAAACAAATTACGTCATACCTACCTATGGTGGTGGAAAATGTCGAACATTGTTTTTTTTTTAAAGAACTAAGTAGGTATTGAGGTTTTCAGGCTGTTTAGTATACATTATTTTCAATTTCAATTTAATTGGAATAAATTGCTTAACTAAAATAACATGACTCTTCATACAAATTTGATATGGCTATATCTCCGAAAGTACTCGTTAAATTAAAAAAGTCAAAGAATAAAAACGTTTTAAATTTATGCCTAGATACCAAAAAAATACATTTGATCTCTTAAGACCCAACCTTGTAATCCCAGCCCACTGTGCGTCGCGCCGCTTTTTATCCAGACTAATTAGTCACTCTGATTAAGTTATAGGGATCCTGTCAAAGCCAATCAACGGCTTACAGAAAATGATATTAAATATAACTCTGAAAGGTTTTCATATTTTGTTAAAAAAGTTGCCGGCTTTATTTTTGTCGTGGGTTCCACGAAAGGATAAGCAGAGATCAGAGGACTATTCACACTCTTATAAATGACCTGAAGTCTATTAATTGCATTTAATTGCGATGAGTGGTCAGTTATAATCTTCAATAAAAATAAAAATATTTTTTTACCTGCTGACTGTCTGCAGTTGGATTAAAAATACTATCAAAATACGAAACCATCATAAGCGTATATTTTATAAAGTCGACAAACATTTTATGAGCCGTAATAAAAGCTCCACAACAGAAAACTGACCACATTTAATTATAAAGCTAGAAATTATAAAATTTAACTGCCCATAATTAGTATTTTTTCGCCCAAAATAAGCAGATTAATAAACTATACAGAAAATTTATTACCACAAAAGGAAAAATGTAATACACCGCCACAAATTCAGACTAAAAGCATCTAAAAATTGATTACCCCTTAAACTCTAACGAGCAGTTAACTCAGCCCATTAATATTCACCGGCCGTTCCCAGATGAATAAGTAACTTTAAAATTAAACTCTATATTCGTATTAACAGTATTCTGGGAACATTCACAGCGGCCGCACGGTCGGTTATGGCAAATTCGGATGAAACCAAAGGGTGTTGATTAATCAGGAGCCATTTATATATTTTTTTATTCCAACGTCGTCCGCGCGGTGTAACGAGTTAATTTTAATAAATCATACGAAATTCAACGCTGTGTCTTTGTAATGGAGGTTTGTCAGCGTCGAGGGTGTTTTATTGGTGTATCCTTGATGGTCGAATTAAAATGGTGTGTCTGCAATTTGGAAGACGAGGGTAGGATTAATTTTTCTGTTATCTTTTTGTGGGATACCTGTGGTTGTGTAGTGTGTGAATAACTTCATCACATCCCACAAAAAAGTTGTTCCTACTTACAAAATGTTTGTCCTGTTTTAGCTGTTTAGTTGCGGTTTGTTGAGAATCATTAATCATTTTTCATTTCGATACAGAACGTCAAATATTCTATCGTTTCCGTGTTCTATCACGCTTTTAGAACTCTACTCCTTTTTCATTTTATTCGGACTAATAATATTGGTACAGCAGATAATTATTAAGCATTTTCATTTCCTAACTTCCTCCCATCACAACGTTGTAAACAATTAAAAAGAAAACAAGGTAAATCCAATTAAAACAGAGCCAGACATATCCTTTCAACAAATAGTAAGGAGTCGTCAGCGTTACTTGCTATACACGAGTATCTATGCTTCGTACAAATAAAAGTGCTGACATTGCATTCCGTTTGAGTCGAACACAGCTCAGCTCAACGTATTTTTGTGAGCGAGAAACAATTTTGTACTTGCAAAGCTTGGAATGAGTAATGTCGCTCGTCTCTTTTTTGTGTACATACTGTAGGGATGGAACTGAAGAATATTGTAACTGTGAAGTGTTCTGTTATAGGGTTGTCTCCTAATAAACTACAATATCGATTTTTATAACATTTGGTATAAGCAGCTATGTACTTTTGGGGGAATGAGGAACAGGATGTAAATTTCACTCAACCTCCGTAGAAAAGGGAGAATCCTTCGACCAGACGGGTGTCGTGTCTGGTGGGCAACTGCCCGACGATCGATGTCGGATATATATTCCACTAGCTTTTGCCGGCGACTTTGTTCGCGTAAATGTCGGTTATAGCGGACACAGACGAAGTCGCGGAAGAAAAAGTAGCCTATGTCCTTTCTTGGGGTTCAAACTTACCCCTTAGCAAATTTCATCAAAATCGGTTCAGTCGTTTAGTCGCGAAAGCGTAACAGACGGAGTTGCTTTCGCTTTTATAACATTAGTGGGGATTCATTTGTATCATAGAACCTGTACAAATTTTGCGGAGAGTCTGACACAAATTTCCATCCCCTACTCAATTTTTTTTGCTCCATACAAACTTCCAACCCCATTTTAGGGAAGTGAGGGCTTAGAAAGAGACAAAAAGTAGCCTATGTCACTCTCCATCCCTTCAACTATCTCCACTTAAAAAATCACGTCCATTCGTCGCTCCATTTTGCCGTGAAAGACGGACAAACAGACAGACACACACACTTTCCCATTTATAATATTAGTATGGATATTGCGCCGTAAACTCTGCTTGCGCCATACAGGATTTTGCGTATGATGCGTAGTTCGCATGTAGAGGTGTAGATGCCGCTACATACTTAGATCGAAAAGGACATAGCGGGCTGTATTTTCAGACTTTTAAATAAGATAATGTTCGTTCCGTAAGTTTCATGAACGTCATTCGATTTCACGAAACTGCATGAAAAAACAACATCACACAGTTGTACTTTTAGTACTACAAGTTAATTTTTATAATAATGTAAATTCTAAAACATTACGTTAAGTGCTCTCTCGAGATTTTAAAAGCAAAACATTTTAGTGTAAAATTAAAGTCCTAGAACCATGAAGAACTAGAGTAGTGACACTGATTAATGTTGTTTGCATTCATTACGTTCCGCCACCATCCACCACGCGGAGCTTGTCGCTATCTCACGAATTATACGTCGTATAAGTAGTAGGTGTCTCCGTATTTGGGTCGGATTTAAATATTAATAAGAGAGAATGTTAATAAACGGAGAATTGTTAACTATCAGTGCGGAAGCGTCGTTATTAATTGTCGCTCTTTTAGATTGAGACTGGGCTCTGCAATGTATAAGTTTTGTAATTTTCGTCATGATTTTTGTGCAATGTAGCAAGATATATCAAGTAATTTTCTTCTTATAACCTTATCTCAGAAAGCCTTTTAAAAATCTAGAAATCTTTTTTGTTCCATAATTGGAAGCGCGTAAGTTCAATGTTGGTCAGGTTAAAGGTGTGGTGAGAGAGTGCTTACCTACCAAACCTATTCGTTCCACCTGTTGGATATCTCGCACCTGCACATGACGTGAATTAGCATACCTAGGAGTCTTTAAATAGACTTCTGACTCAGTTAGGCCAAAATAAAGGAAACCTATTAAGGTGGAGATTCACAGATGACCCAGCCCTGGAGTGTAAATGTGGTACTGTCCCACAAACAATGGGCACTTAATATTGTGTCCAGCGTGTCCTGTTGTCTGTACGGCACAGGAGTTTTTGGACGCTACTGAAGGCACCATACTCTTAGCCAAGTTCTAGGCTATATATAAATTGCTTTCGACACTCTAATAAGAAAAATGTTGCCATCACGCGTCAAAAATTATTCGCACGTTAAGAAAATATTCTACTGAACAGAATATAGTTAATGTTATAACGTTAAACCTAGGCATAGCAATAGCTACCTTTCAGAAAAAATAAATAATTAATCCAGAAACATCGCTCAAAGTAACACAGAAAATATAACTCAAGATGCTCATTTCGAGGTTGATATCATTTGATCAACGAGGCTGTGTTACTGCCTAAAAATATTATCCACACGAAGGAAAAATATTCAGTCTGAGCTAATATAATGTAGGTAGTTACCTAATAAATATTATAACGATATCGTCGTGGAAACAGCAACCGAAAAAAAGCGGCTAAATCAAAAAAGTGAGCCGGGCTCGCACTCCACGGGTACCGTACAACAATGTGATCCTATTGATATTTCATAACTCTAGGTTATTAATAAGACCATGACAAAGAATTAACTATCATATGTTTCTTTTTTAAACAAGTCATGATTTTTTCTATTATATATGGTTATAAGTTTTATTGATAAGTCCGAGTAAAGCTTTTCATTCAAACCAATCATTCGAATTTAAAGTTATGAAAATGCGACGTTATTATATTTCACGTAAGGGTGTTTTACATAAAATATCTGGATGGCCGAGATTTGCTCGGTATTTTTTGGTAAATTGTGTTTAAAGTAATAAGTTAATGTTCAAGTTGATTATCGATAAAGTTGATCATTGAAAACACGAATAAAACGACATTTTATAAAAATGAATCCTAGCTAGATAGATTTATCGCCCCCGAAACCCCATGTATACTAAATTTCATGAAAATCGTTGGAGCCATTTCCGAGATTCAGATTATGTATATATATACATATATGCAGCATATGGGCAGCAGCGTTCTCCATACATTTTACCACCATACTGCGATCGCCAACCCGCCTGCCAAGCGTGGCGATTATGGCAAAGCCCCCCAAATTGGGGGAGGCCTAAGTCCAGCAGTGGACGTTTTACGGTTGAAATGATGATGATGATGATGATACATATATACAAGAATTGCTCGTTTAAAGATATAAGATAATAGTAACGTTGAATTATTTTGTTTGAAAAATTAAAAAGAAATATTCACATGCCAGTTTATTTTTTGACTTGGTCTCATTAATACCCTCGAATTATGGTGTACCAAAAGAAACAACTTTGTATATATTTGCTTAATACTTGAGTAAATAGTCACGTTTCTTGTATGTACATTTCATTTTTATTTGTTGTTGTAGCGGTCATGTTCGTACACACACTGGGAAAGTTTGAAGTGTATATCCATTATGGTTCCAAAGATACAATTCTGTGACAGATGGACAGGGAAGCCTTAGTAATATGGGTTCGTTACCTAAAGAGCGCTAACGGAACTCCTGGCTCTTTTTGGGCACAGAACCCTAAATGCTGTGTTATTCAGAAACATCGCTTAGACATCTAATAATCTAAATAATCTTTAATCCTACTAATATCCTACTAATTTTATAAATGCGAAAGTTTGTGAGCATGGATGTATATTTGTTACTCTTTCATGCAAAAACTACTGAACGGATTTGGATGAAATTTGGAACACAGATAGTTTATAACCTGGATTAATATTTCATTTATTCATTAACAATTTTTACACTGTGACTGAATATTTTACAATAAAGGAATCAAATACAAGCTTCACACATAGGATTATTCTGGTAGTATTTTCCAGCGGGATAATTTCCGACCTCCACGCGGCCAAAGCTGCGGGCAAAAGCTAGTTCTATATATAATTATTTTTTCGGTTACTTTAAGGTTTATTGCAAATAACGATGGTGTTTATGAACGCTGAATGGCTAACATAAACGTTACACTTACGGATATGCTGATTGGTTATCAGCTAGATTCAATTTATTTTTTATATTTTTAAGCAACCAGAATAAAAATGATTTGAATTTCTAAAGTCCTAGACATACCGTTTTTTATACAAAGAAAGTCTTTACATGAGAGCTCATATTACAACATAAATCTTTCTGAGTTTTCAATAATCCGGTAGGTCATCATAATCATTTCAGCCGAAGGACGTCACCTACTGGAAATAGGCCTCCCCCAATTTGGAGGGGTTTGCTATAATCACCACTCTTGGTAGGCGGGTTGGTGATCGCAGTATTGTGGTAAAATGATAAGAGAACGCTGCTGCCCATTATCTTCTAAGTTCGTAGGTATTTGGTAAAAATCCTAGGGTGTTTGATTTTTCTAATTATTCCGCGACAAAGAAACGGGTCTGTCTAGACTTAAGACTAGTTCGTTTTATCTCTGGTACTGTCAACATTTGGCTCGTTTGGTGGTATGTTTATGAGATGGAAAAGTACTTCAAAGTTTTATGGAGAGAGACGAGACTACTTTAAATAATTTATATCACATCAGTTAGACTAAGTGCTTCATTCTGCTCTTTGGGAAATAAAACTGTCGTGGTAGTTATCACTACAATTTTGTTGATTTTAACCGACTCCAACAAAACGATGATGTTCGTTGGGAATTTTTATATTTGTGACTTCAGTACTCCGTCATGTATAAACCGATTTGAGAAAATATTTATTTCTTTGAAAAACCACTCATCAGAACTTGACCAAATGTTTACTCTATGCATTTGGTCAAGTTCTGATGAGTGGTTTTGGAGATAGCTACAAAAGTAAAAAAAAAAATCTGTTGATGATATTATAATGATTTTCTTTTACTGTTAAATACTCAGCAAGTAAAAATATACAAATTCGTGTGCCGTATTACAAATAAACAGCGAAAAATTCAAAGTTTCTTAAAAAATATAGAAAACAACAGACATCAAAACGAAAACAGTACAAAGTGGAAAATTACTTTGATTTGGGAAGCCATTGGGAAATACAAAACGAAAGACACGGTGTTAATAAACTTTTTTATGTTGCTAAAAAGTAAAACAAAATTGTCCTTTACAGAGTTAGCAACAATAATGGACCAATTCTCGAATATTTGGCAGTAAAACGGAGACCTTAGTCTGTAGCTGCTTAAAACTACACTATAGTAAAACTATTACAGTATAATTTTTTATTATATTTTAAATATATTTTCTAAATTTAAATTTCCCTATTTTTTTACTTTTCTTACTGTGGTAAGACCGCGGACGACAATGGCCTGACTGCAGTTGAGCTTACCTGCTATTTCACGCGTGTTTGAATATGGGCTAACTTCGAGAAATACACGTAAAATTCAGGTGGTCTACCTAACCTCTGCTTATCCTCAACGCTCTATAGCGTTCTTCGAAAGACTATTCTTTCGAAAGAAATCTACCAAATCACCTCTTGCTTGTTATTACACGGGGGCCATCGCTACAACATAAAGTCACTGTGTTTCAATGTGCTTCAGCCGTGCTATGACCCAAACGGAACTCATGTAAGTGCATATCGTATCTCAGTCGAAACTTTAGTCATTTTTGGATTACTGAAATTGTATTCCGCCCTCAGATTAACTGTACACCGAAGTGTGCCCTTTACAAACCCTTTTCCCCAACCGAACCAGAAAGTTCTAGAAAAATTGAGACATTTCACGAAAATAGCTCAATACTTTTGAATCATTGTAATATATTGTTACATACCTACATATACAGATAGAGACTATAGACATACATACAGATACTACGGATAAGCAAAGGCTCCCGGCATTTATTCGGCGTCCGTGTAACCTTACAATTAGCCCTAACAGAGTATCTTAGCCACCATTTAAGGGTTAGGAACATAAAGGGATGATTAAGGATCCTCTAATTAAGGTTTACTTGTCTTGGAGGACTGCGGGTGCCTAGATATTGTTATGTTTGATCTGGGAAGTACTAGTTACAATGTCAATTTTATACTTTAAGAGGAACTAAACTGCAATTTGATTTACGAGATTTAAGAGAAATGGCAATTTAAATAGCTAAACTTTTAGCTATTGTGTATTAGGCTCAATAGCAATAATTATGACAACCTTCCTTAAGAAATATGCCAACAAAGACTTAGGCACGTAGGTTTATATGTAGAAGTAAGTGCGTACTGTTTGAATACCAGTCGACGGTTGAGGCGATTTCGAACATTTCCTAGCTCTGTAATCAAAGTCTCGTGAAAGCCTCCGGCGACGTCGGGAGGTCGCCAAATAAAACGATGGTCCACAGGCCTCTAATCAGAGCTCCGAGCCCACCGGACCATGTGAGGGTTAGATTAAACACTCATTCCAACGTTATTTGTCTTCCGAACCACCGGGTCACGCCAACCTAGAAGGATCCGATCCCTACTGTTGATACATGATTAAAAATACGATATTTCCCATTACTTGAAATATAAATATTTTCCTACATTAACGTCTGTCAGATTCGTTTGAATATAACGAGATGGTAGATTTGAATAGAATATTTTTTCTGATTCGACTCTTTTGACCTCATTATTTTGAAGCGGTATTAAGCTTCGTATTATAATATCTAAAGTAACGATGTTTACGTAATGGAAGATGTGGAAAAGTAGGTACATCTAGTGATGTCAGTTTTCAGCCTGATCTGTTTCACAAACACGCAATACTCTGTAGATGTCTGCCGTCATGCAGATATGTGCTTGCTTTAACTTAATGGGAAGCTTTGAAGCGAGTCACAGACTTGCCTTCAATCAACTCGGCCTATCGGCGATAGGCACCACTGCCGGCTGGACCCAGGCTGCACCTAGGCTGCGCCACAATATCCTGTCCTCCATCTTGTGCATCCCACAGCCACTTCACTTAAATATTTAGTTACTATTGAAAGAACTAACTGTATTGATTTATTCTATTCTCTCGAGCCGATTTCAATGTATGTTTTTGAATTTACTTGACTTTGATAACTTAGCAGTATTACACAACATGGCTAACTTACAACAAGCACTTAATCTCACGTAATATCATAATCATTGATTTCAAAATGTCTCAATCACCTCTTATCTTCCGCTTGATCCAGGGTACAATAACCTTAATCCACGTAGTCGAAACTTGGATCATATTTACATACATAACGGTTTATGTAAGGTGGATCAGTAAATAATAAGAGCAGAAGGTTCATCGAAAAATGGGGCCATAGTTATTTAGAGTAGGGACAAAAGAGCCAGTAGCTCTTTATTAATCTGTGGGGGCAATAATTAGAACGCTGTCAATCAAAAATCAATCAATCTGCCTGTCTTTTCCCAACCATGTGGAAGTGGCTTACAATCTAAACTGACGCAGCTGAGTACCAGTATTAACATGTAGCGACTGCATTGGATTGTGGAGGTCACATAGGTATCAGACCTCCACAATCTTGGGCTTTTGACTACGCTTTATGACTGACTAATATGTATACATATCCGATTTCTATTAGTTTATGGATTACGTTTATAAGTTAGATAATTGGTGATTACAATGTTATATTAGGTTTATACCCGTAAAGAAATGTAAAATAAGAAAAGGTTATTCTGCATAAGCGACCGATCTTCACAATGAATTTGTCGGGTATCTAAAGTCGAAAGAAAACTTAGTCTTCATTTTATTTTCTTTGGCTCTGAGAAAAATTACTTTATTTCATAGATTCACGCGATACAATATTTTTGAAGTGAAAACTTCTATAGCGGCGTTGTGCACTTTTTTTGTAATGAGTAAAAATGTTAAACTCGCGTCAGGACACGTGACCTGATCGAAAATGCGTAAGACGGACGGAGAGTGATTTTTCTGAGAGATAAACTTTTTAACGTAATATAAATTGTCATGTTTGTGTAGGATAGCGCAATAAATAAATATTGTATTCTACCACATAAATGATAGTACTTTTATACTGATATTTAAAGCAATTCGTGCAAAATTATTCCCTAAACATTCCAAAATATCAAAAATGCACAACGTTAATATTCAAGTTTTCACTTCTGCCGGCACTCCCGGAGTGCAACCCGTCGTTTTTTTTTTATCTAGCAGTAACAGTGTCAAAATATATTTAAAAAAATATTTTTGCATTTGATAACTCAATTCTTGAGGAAGGTATATTTAACGTCACGATGGGAGCCTAGCAAAAGAAAAAAAAAGGGAAAGATCGCTAAGTGGGATTGGATACGACGCAAAGGGTCGTAGCTAGTTCTGAATTCAAAATCTATTGTCGCATGTATAAAAAATCATCAGCTGACAACGACTCGATCGATTTATCTGTTTTTACATGCTTTATATTAGCTTCACTTGTATATTTGTATGTTTGTTTGTAACCGACTCCTTATAGCGCGATTTTGACCCACTTTAAACGACCAGATTTCATTCAAACTTTGCATACCTGTCAAAGACCGGTGACAATACAATATTTCATAAATTTGTGCCATTATCCTTGCCAGGGTTACCAGGATAGCAAAAAACTGTCTTCTAAAACTACGCTGATATACGTCACAAACTACGCTAACATACGTCTTGTAGGTATGATAGGTTGTGTGTGTGAAGGGTTGAAAGAAACAAGTCCGAAGTATAGTTAGAGGGAGATAGAAAGAAAAGTTTATTACACAGACACAGGTTACAGTTCCACGACACACAAGAGTGACACTACGAAGAAGAAGGAGTGAAAGTTATGGATAGCACAGAACAGAGTAAGCACAGCGAGAGTGAAGCTAGATTTAGATTTTAAACAATTCAAAAAGTAAGGCGGTAGCTATAAGCAGGGCGCATGAGTATACTGGCGAGCCGTCACTGGACACCGACTCGCGTGCGCGAGCGCGACGCTTATACATTGTGCGATCTCGCTCGCCCTCGTGGCGTGTGTGACGTATGCGGTCGACCGGTCCACGCTAAAACAAAGGACGCGTCATAGCGGTCCGACTACCTGGTAAATAATTATCTACTAATAGAAAAGATTTGTTTGTCCGTTGATTTGTTGAGTTTAGATAGATACAAATATGAAAAGTTGCTTTTTGATATTATATAATATTAACATGTAAGTATTAATAGTAATATTAATTAATTAAGATGATTGGAATATACAATAAAATACAAGTAGGTCACTACATCACCCCCTTCCAGAGACCGTCAAGGGCGATAGTAGACGGGAAATTTAACGCGACGTCCTGATCGCGTCGTCCTGACGACGCTGTCGTCAGTGGGAGGTAAGTTTTGGTTATCCGCGTTGGGTGTATGGTGATGAGTGTAAGTGTTGAGTGGTGACTGTGGTGTGTTATGATGAATGTTAGTGGTCGGTGATGAGCATGGTGTGTTGTCAGGGTCACGCAGTATGAAGGCCGGCTTAATACGGTCTATCGATACGGTAACCGGTTTACCATTTACCAATAATGTAAATACCTTGTCACCTCTTTGTATGACCTTGTGAGGACCAGAGTATGCCGGTTTTAGACCACCACCAACAGTGCAGTCCCTAAGAAATACGTGAGTGGATGTGGAGAAATCCCTGTAAATAAAAGTTTTAAATTTGCTGTTGTGCCTGGCTGCTGGTGATGGGTGCAAATTCCTGACAATACTTCGAAGCCTCGACAAGTAATCCGTTGTGTCAACGGTGTTGTCGGGCTGAGGATCAAAAAATTCACCTGGAAGACGCAGTGGTTGGCCGTAAACAAGTTCGGCAGCTGAAGCCTGCGCGTCCTCTTTGTATGCGCTGCGAACACCTAACAGAACTACTGGAAGAGATTCCACCCAACTGTCGTTTACATGGCAGGTGATAGCAGCTTTGAGTTGACGGTGAAATCTTTCCACCAGTCCGTTACAGGCAGGATGGTATGCCGTTGTTCTGCGATGTTTAAAACCAGCAATTGAAGACAGGCATTTGAAAAGTGCTGATTCGAATTGCCTACCTCTATCGGTTACGATATCCGATGGGCATCCGAAACGAGCAATCCAGCCGTATAATATGGCCTTTGCCACAGTTTCTGCAGTAATATCTGCTAGTGGTATTGCCTCAGGCCGTCGAGTAAATCGATCGACTGCAGTGAGACAATAGCGAAAACCTTGACACAGTGGCAAAGGTCCAACGAGGTCAATGTGGATAAATGCGAATCTGGATTGAGGTAGTTTGAAGGTACCTGGTGGAGTGAAGACATGCCGTGTAGTCTTTGAACGCTGGCAAGCCAGACATGAACGTACCCATTCGCGGCAGTCTTTCCTTACGCCACGCCAAACATATCGGTCAGCAACTAACCGAGCAGAGGCCTTGGAACCTGGATGACTCAAGGAGTGCAGGCTGTTAAAAATTAACCTGCGCAGCTCCTTGGGCACAAATGGTCTTGGAGTGGGGCCGCTGACGTCACAGTATAGCTGCTTCTCCGAACCGGGGATCCTTACTTGTTGCAGGCGTAATGAAGTTTCTCCAGCCAACAGTTGCTTCAGTTCCGGATCCTCGGGTTGAGCTGCCGCGATCCTTTCAGCAGGCACAGGTTGAGTAATCTCCTCAACGCGTGAAAGGGTGTCCGCCACGACGTTGTTCTTACCAGAAATATGTCTGATATCCGTTGTGAACTGGGCTATGAGATCCAGGTGACGGAACTGCCGTGGGGAGCAATTCTCTTTACGAGAATGGAAGGCGTAAGTGAGGGGCTTGTGGTCTGTGTAAATGACAAAGTCACGAGCCTTCAACATGTGCCTGAAGTACTTCACACTCTCGTAAATGGCGAGCAGCTCACGGTCGTAAGGAGAGTACTTAACCTGTGCTGCATTCAACTTGCGTGAAAAAAAGGCTAGAGGCTCGCATGCTCCTGCGTTAAGCTGCTGCAAGACTGCGCCAATAGCTTTGTCGGAAGCATCCGTGACCAACGCCAACTTAGCGCTGCAGTCGGGATGAGCCAAAAGTGCTGCTTGGCAAAGGGTATTCTTGCAGTTCTGGAACGCTTCATCCTCCTCGGGTGAAAAATGTACTGGGTGTGAACCCTTAACAGAACCTGTGAGGAGAGAATTTAATGGTGCCTGGTACTTAGCTGCACCTGGGATGAACCTACGGTAAAAGTTGAGCATCCCGAGGAATCTTCGCAGCTCTTTCACGGTCTTGGGCGCTGGAAAATTTTGAACAGCCTCAACCTTGGAAGGCAATGGTTTGGTACCCTTGGCTGAGATGTGGTAGCCCAAAAAGTTGACTTCCGCTACACCGAAGATACACTTAGCACTGTTGATGACCATACCGTAATCTCTGAGCCTGGTAAAAAGCTGACGTAAATGGTGCTCGTGAGTCTTCTGGTCTTTCGAGTATACCAAGAAGTCATCTAAGTACGCGTACGTAAAGTCCAGACCCCTGAGCATTTCATCCACGAAACGTTGAAACGTCTGTCCGGCATTTCGAAGTCCGAACGTCATGTATGGAAATTCGAAAAGACCGAATGGCGTCGTGATTGCAGTCTTCGGGATGTCGTCTGGATGCACTGGAATTTGATTATATGCTTTCACAAGGTCAATTTGTGAGAACACGGTACAGCCTGACAGGCTATGTGCAAAATCGTGAATGTGTCGGATAGGGTACTGGTCTGGAATGGTCCAAGCGTTCAGCATCCTGTAATCACCACAGGGGCGCCAACCGTCGTTTTTCTTAGGCGCTAGGTGGAGAGGCGACGACCACGGTGACTCGGACGAGCGACAGGTGCCACACTGCAACATGGCGTCAAACTCGTCTTTGGCGATTTTTAATTTGTCCGGCGCCAACCTACGCGGTGAACTGGATACTGGCGGCCCTGGTGTGGTACGGATATGATGTAATGTATTGTGTTTCGGAGTGCGGTGTATACCAGGTGGGCGGGTGATGTCAGGAAATTCCTGCAGTATGTGAGTGTATGCGGAATCACCAAGACTTACTTTCACCGAAGAAACATCATCAGAACGACGGACAGGCGAAGCCGGGGTGGAAAGCGTAGTGTTTTTTTCGATGAGGCGTTGGTTCCTGCAATCAACAACCAAGTTATAATAAGATAAAAAATCCACGCCTATTATCGCCTTTGTCACATCTGCGACAATAAATCGCCAAGTAAAGTCGCGGCGCAACCCTAGGTTTAGTGAAATGTTAATAAAACCATAAGTTATAATAGATGTCCCGTTAGCCGCACATAACTGGTAATTGGTCTTGTTTACACGTCTTGATAGTGCCGATCGGGGGTAGACACAGAGGTCGCTACCAGTGTCGACCAAAAATTGCACCTTGGAAGTTCGATCGGTGACGAATAAGCGACCAGCACTCGGACAATCATCGGTCGCCATCACTGATTGCCCCGCACTTTTCCCGACGTAGGGTAGTCGCACGGCTTCACGCACTTTTTCGCTTGATCTCCGAACTTTTTATGGTACCAGCACTGCGGGAACTTTCTGTAGCTGGATTGCGATCTGGTTGAAACTGAACGATGGTGCGTGTGACTACGGGAGCGTCCTCTGAGGCGAGACAATCGCTCAACCTTGTCTGTCAGCTTCTCCATCTGCCTGGTCAGAGCGGCGATCTCGGAATTGCCCGGGTTGCTCGACGGTGCTGCAGTCGTGATGGCAGATGTTGTTGCCACCTGGGTGCCGACGACGTCGTGGATCCGGTCCGCCAGCTCTGCTAGCTCAGCCAAATCGGTCTTAGACTGAGAAGCTACTATAGCTTGGGTGCTTGCGGGTAGGCGGCTTGTCCAGATAGTTCGCAAGAAGTCCTCTGGTACACCTGGACCAGCCAGGTTGAGAAGGTGGCGGTAAAACTGAGAAGGCTTCCGGTCACCCAGCTCTTCGTGCATTAGAAGCTGCTTGACCTTCTTCTCACGCGATGCCGAAAGTCTTTTAATAAGCTCACCCTTTAGCTTTTCGTATTTTCCGGTGGGTGGTGGGTGATCGATGATGTCTACGACCTCTGACGCGTACTGGTAGTCCAAGTTGCCTGTGATGTAATAATATTTGGTCTCGTCTGACTTGATGTTGGCCAGCATGAATTGCGACTCCATCTGAGAGAACCATAATCCCGGCTTGTCAGGGTAGAACGGCGGTATCCGCATGCCCACACGAAAACTTTCCGCTGCCATTTTGTCGCCATCTTGGCTTTCGCAAGTTTTGCTCTCAGCCATCCTCGTGCTCTTGATCGGGGTCACCAATGTAGGTGTGATAGGTTGTGTGTGTGAAGGGTTGAAAGAAACAAGTCCGAAGTATAGTTAGAGGAAGATAGAAAGAAAAGTTTATTACACAGACACAGGTTACAGTTCCACGACACACAAGAGTTACACTACGAAGAAGAAGGAGTGAAAGTTATGGATAGCACAGAACAGAGTAAGCACAGCGAGAGTGAAGCTAGATTTAGATTTTAAACAATTCAAAAAGTAAGGCGGTAGCTATAAGCAGGGCGCATGAGTATACTGGCGAGCCGTCGCTGGACACCGACTCGCGTGCGCGAGCGCGACGCTAATACATTGTGCGATCTCGCTCGCACTCGTGGCGTGTGTGACGTATGCGGTCGACCGGTCCACGCTAAAACAAAGGACGCGTCATAGCGGTCCGACTACCTGGTAAATAATTATCTACTAATAGAAAAGATTTGTTTGTCCGTTGATTTGTTGAGTTTAGATAGATACATATGAAAAGTTGCTTTTTGATATTATATAATATTAACATGTAAGTATTAATAGTAATATTAATTAATTAAGATGATTGGAATGTACAATAAAATACAAGTAGGTCACAAAATTCGAACCACCCTAAAAACAGAAAATAAATAATAGTTATAAAAAAAAAAAAACTAAAAAACACGCTTCCATAGAAAACCAAACTAAAAGTAGAAAATAATGGAAAAAAGCGTGGGGTGCCTGATCAGTAAATAAATACCTAAAAAGCACCCCACGCTTTTTTTCCATTATTTTCTACTTTTTAGTTTGGTTTACTATGGAAGCGTGTTTTTCTAAACTATTATTTTTACTTATTAGTATTTGTACTTGTTAGGCCAAAGTTCAATCGAAGAAAACTTTAAGAAAATCCACCGGGAAAGTCGGGCATTCGGACGAAAGAACATAGTGAACCTTCTCCATTCCTTCTTCTTACTTCACTTCGGTAAATATGTTTCGAACAGTTTGTAACAACAGTAAACCTATATGGCCCATAAACTTACATGACCTTATGAAGAGGTGGCAGGTATAAGTGTGGCAGTGTTCAAGTTCGATGTCCCGATGTCCTCGAGTTAGTGGCACTTACTGCCAATGGGTTATGGACTCGGCAGTAACCGTTAAGTGTAGCTTTTAACTTTGTGTGGGATGTTACTGAAGGTATTTCGTGCCGGGAATGTACGAGGAATCTGAAACTGCAGTGTTATTTTATCGAGTGAAAGTTGGGTTGTATTTTATTATGGGGATAACCTTTATTGATTATTGTAGCTTTTCGCGAGTGCGAGCAATGCTTTAATCGGGATTTAGTTATAAATTTAGGCATTTAAACTCGTTTCATATAAATATTGACTGTTTCTGAGCAAAAACGCCTGTATAACTAGATAAGTGGTGGTTTCTGAGAAAACGTCTAATAATAGAAAAGTTTGTAAGAAGAAGACATCATTTTTAGGGTTCCGTTGCCAAATGGCAAAAAACGGAACCCTTGTAGATTCGTCATGTCTGTCTGTCCGTCTGTCTGTCTGTCTGTCTGTCTGTCCGTCCGTCCGTATGTCACAGCCACTTTCCTCCGAAACTATAAGAGTTACGCTGTTGAAACTTGGTAGGTAGATGTATTCTGTAAACCGCATCAAGATTTTTACACTAAAATAGAGAAAAAAATTATAAATTTTGGGGTTCCCCATACTTAGAACTGAAACTCAAAAAAATTTTTTTCATCAAACCCATACGTGTGGGGTATTTATGAATAGGTCTTCAAAAATGGTATTGAGGTTTCTATTATCATTTTTTTCTAAACTGAATAGTTTGCGCGAGAGACGCTTCCAAAGTGGTAAAATGTGTGTCCCCCCCTCGTAACTTCTAAAATAAGAGAATGATTAAACTCAAAAAAATATATGATGTACATAACCATGTAAACTACCACAGGAAATTGGTTTGAACGAGATCGAGTAAGTAGTTTTTTTTTAATACGTCATAAATCGTAAACCGCAATTTACCTTTCATTCAATCAACTCAAATATAAAAATTTAAAAAAAACATTTAAGTTCATAAGCATAAACCTTAGGTATACATAAACCGAGGATCCCTACAGGTTTGTACGGAACCCTCGGTGCGCGAGTCCGACTCGCACTTGGCCGGTTTCATCTGCCTAGCCTTTTCCCAAGAATATTGTGGTCGGCTTTTAGTCTAACCAGATGCACCTGAACGCCAGTATTGTACAAAGAGTGACTGCCTATCTGACCCATAACGCTTGGTAAAGATTGGTTGTCAGTCTTTTGGACTTCTGACGTCCCGTAACGACTGTCAAAGATCCATAAATGACAGCGGAGACCAACGGCTGAACATGCTCTCCGAGGTACATCTTTACAACCCTCAAAGAGCCCCTCGGTTTGAAGGGTTGCTAAGATGGTCCCTCATCTACAGACCAACCACGACTTGAAACATGCGGCTATCATTACTTAACCGCAAGTCCCTTGTGGAAGAAAAGACATGATGCACCAAATAAATTGCGAAAAAGGTGTTAGAACAATCATTTTCCTGAGCAAAACAATTTTAACGGGCACATAAAACAAACGATTAGTTGGACAACAAAGTTATCATTAAATCGTACCCTTATTTAATGTACCGACCACGTACCGACACATAGTTATCGACTCATTTACACAAAACTCTCTACGAAACAACTTAAAATTCCAGTCACACCGAAAGTGGTAACAAATAATAATTACCACCTGTCTAATGACCAATTATTACTTAACACACTAATCTAGTCCGCCCACGTTGCTCGTATTAGCACTAACAAGCAATAAAGTAATTTTAATTCAATAAACCTAGCATTATTTCATTACTGTAGCCTTTTGGTGATCGTCAGCCCGTATATTTATGTGCTAATCAAGTTCTAATCTATTTGTCTCGGACCAATGAGCTCAATGACATGTTGGCGTTTTGGAACTGGATTTGATTAACTAGGGTATACGTATAACTAGTTAGGTATTGAAACTGGGACCTAGGTGATGAAATAATAAACAGTGTGTATCAAACGCTTAAATGGAATTGGGCTGGACACATCTGCCGTATGTCAGACGATCAGTGAGCCAAACTTGTGGTTAAATAATCTTTATTTACTCAAAAGAAATTTACTACAAATTTCACTTAATGAGAAATATTTAAACTATATAATAATAATTACATTCGTGAGCAGAGCTAGTATGATAACTAAACTTACGACCCAATGGGTCCCGCTTAATGGCAAGAGAAATTGTGGCAGGCCTAGATGGAAATGAGCTGGACTCTTTTAATAAAGATTGGTCCTAGGCAGCTCTGGACAGAGAGACGTGGAAAGAGAGTAGGGAGACCTTCGCCCAGCAGTGGAGTATCAACGGCAAATAATAATAAAAAAAGTGTATCAAAAGGTACGGCCATATTTGAGAGTGTGGTATAGATCATCAAACTGAAAAACTTCCTCCATGGGACCATCGTAATAGCGAAACGACTCCGAACTGAACCGTAACTGTCTTATGGGACTCGTGGTCGCAAGCGCGTCTGGTGAGCGAGGAGTCCTGGGTTCGTTTCACAGGTCGGCCAAAGTGTTATAGGGTTTTCATTAGGAATTTCTTAGTAACATCCTGAAGTTCGGAAGTTGACGGTGTGATACCCCCGTGCCTCAGAAAGTACGATTAGCCGTTGGTCCAGCACCTGATCTCTCTCCGGTCGTGTCGTATGGCCGTGCCACTGGTCTACTACGATCCTACTAGTACTCCTTTTGCTTCATTTATGAAGGCCAATTCTGGTAAATATAACGTTCCAAATCTAGTCGCAGTCTCATCATTTTCAATCTTAATGCAGTGTTATTATTTAATGTTTTTGTTATTAATTTTTTGACATAATATAGCTATATTTTACTAGTGATATTGTTATATTTTAAATACGTAATGAATTCTAAGTATGAATGCACTAAATGTAGTATTTTTTTAAATTATTGTTTGATCTATGATATACTTAAAATTTTTCAACACAATGTATTTTGTTAAGAAATAAATGACTTATGACTTATCTCAACCAAATGTCAAAAACTTGTCAAAAATGTATGGAAACTCGGGGTATTTTTGACAGATTAGGACTGTGATTAGACTGTGATCGTTCTTAAAATTACGGGAATTGCCTCTCTGGTTATATACAAAAAATATCTATCTTACACATTAAAAAATAAACGAACGTTCGAATACATACACAACCTATTCAAACTGCATCTATTCTTTGTAAACTCCATCTGAAATCCGCCATTTATATGAAGTAGGTACGTTTTAACATTGTGCTGCGAAGTCGTAAGAGCTTTAATATGATCGCACTATGGAGCACCTAGCTATGTAGCAGCTTTCTATACAGCTAGTAGTACTTGTAGGAGAATGTGGGGCTGTTGCGAGACAAGTGATGATATCGAGTTTCTTTGATCGTATTGAAAGTACGTGTGCTGGAGAGAGAATGTGGGATTCTGAAAGTCTTTGAATTGTATTCTGTGTGGCTTTTGCTGGCGTTTATTATTGTTTTTTAAAAGAAAATTCTTTCTTTTAGAGTGCATGAACTTCTAGTGCTAATTAAAACATAGCGAGTCTGGTTAGAACGGGTGGTCCGCGCGCTTATTTAGGTATGTATTATTAACAAATACATTTTTAAAATGTTAGATGTTTACGGTATGGTAAACATGTGGGTTTGTTATTATTAAAAAAAACTAATGACTTTTCGTGAAGTAATTACACAGTTTATTTCGTTTGCTGTAGATTACATTGGATTTTTTAAACTACAAGTTATCGTATTTCTAAAGTGTACGATTTTTAGAGTGAGTTTAAGTTTAAGTAATAACAATGTAGCAAGAGATCAATTATTACGAAATTCCGTATCGCTCCCTCAGTACGCTCTTAACAGGGCATCAGAATGTAATAAAGAGCATATTTGTATGCACTTAATTTCTGGTAGCAATAACATTTCATTTTTCTAGTAGCGGTGCGGTATAGCTACGAATTCCTAGAAAACCAGTGGCCGCCACAGCGTGTCCACAATTTATCGTGGAATGACGTAATGTTATCGTTATTTATGAAAGTAAGTTAATGTGTTTTTTTCCTATAGAGTGTTTTTTGACACCGTAAATTTAAACACCAGCGCCATCACTTTCATTCCAATGATGAGGGTTTTCACATTGGTTTTGTGTCGGTCTCCTCTTTTCTAGAGAACCTTAGCTTCACCGGCCACGTAGCCCGTCTCGTTGCTACGCCTTCCCTTTGCTAGGCTGCTACGCCGTAGCTGACGATAACGTAGCAGCAAAAAGCACAGTTTAGCTGTTGAGTATTTATTTGATAAAGTGAAGGTATAAACAACATATTCATTTCCAAAAAGTCTGTCCAGTTTCCAAATATGAACATTTTGATGAAAAACATAATTATAATGTAAATAATGTTGTACAAAATTATAACAATTTGCTGTTTTAGTTCGAATTGGCTTCGAATGATGTAATGTTTTTGTTATTATAACAATGAAATAACCAAATTGACAACATTGTAATAATTAATCTTATTTGCACAGCACGAATATTATTGTACATATTGCATGTCAGATATGTTCAAATATTCCGATATATGTTTTGTAAAAGAAGCTTGTTGTAAAAGTTCAAACGCCCATCCTTTGAATTTTACTAACTCAATTTAACTATGCTGGTTAAGATGAATTTACTCCCTGTAAATAATTTATTTCATGCAAAGGATAACCAATTGTAGTGACTTTTTCAGCTTGTGGCAAGTTGAAATATCGTTAGCAATTTTGCCTTTAATGAATGTATTTTTTCAAACTCTTAGTAAGCATTTATTAACATAATCAGAGATAGACATACATAGATAGACATAGATAGACATACATAGAGAAAAAATTACATAAAACATTCATAACATAACTTCACGCCTTGTTACGTGAAAGGTTACCCAGAGGTATAGGTTTACAGAACACCCTCATTCCGCCAGTTAAGCTATGCCACCAACGCACACATCCAGATTTCGAGCTGCTACTGCAGCAAAACACTATTACTACTTTAGTTCCGAGGAATAATCGCATCATTAAACCATGGATAACTTTAGGAATTTTGCGTTGTATTCAAAACAGAAATAATATGCAAAGAAAACTACGATCTGATCCACAAAACAGTATATTACAAATTACTTACCGAAGATATCGCAACTATTGCAACAGTTTAGTTAAAAAGCTTAGAAGAAAATATGATAGGGAACAACTAGTAAAAGCAAACAAGAATACGAAACAGATATGGAACAAAATTAATAATATAACTCATCGCAAACCTAAAAAAAATCCTAACTTAGAACTATTAGAGATAAAGACCAACCCGGACGCTTCAGTGGACCACATTAACGAATTCTTTTCTAACATTGGGAAAACCCTGGCTGAAGACATTACCTCCGCAAACCGATCACAATCCCATAACGATTCTGATCATTTAATAAATTCACAGGCTTCCTCCTTCGTGCTTCTCGAAACGGATCCTAGAGAAGTCTATAACGTGCTAATGGGCCTTAAATCTGAAAGCGCTCCAGGCTGGGATAATATCACAACAAAATTTCTAAAAACTGCCCATGAATTAGTTGTACCCATAATATCGCATCTTGCTAACTTGTGTTTTATCCAAGGGAAATTTCTCCCAGCTCTGAAGCAAGCCATAATCACTCCTGTGCACAAGGGTGGAGACAGAGATGATGTTAACAACTACAGACCTATCTCTGTCTTGCCTGCAATATCTAAAATAATTGAAAAGCTAATTAACATAAGATAACCAGCTATACTAATAAATATAACATTATTTCACAAGCTCAGTATGGTTTTAGACAAAAAATATCAACGGATGACGCTGTTACAGCATTAACCACTCATATTGTTAACCTAGTAGATTCAGGAAAAAGATGTCTAACTGTATTTCTAGATTTAAAAAAGCTTTTGATACCGTTTCTGTCCCCATTCTTGTGCGTAGTCTGGAAGGTATGGGCATGAGAGGAAACCCGTTAGCATTATTAATAGATTATCTACGGGATCGTAGGCAAAAGGTTAAGGTAGGAGAGCATATCAGTAAGGAGTGTTATGTGACCTACGGCGTTCCGCAGGGTAGCGTGCTGGGCCCACCTCTATTTTTAATATATATAAACCAACTCTGCAAAATGTTGATAGATAATGGTCGCGTTTTCTCATATGCAGATGACACTGCTATTGCTTTCTCTGGTGATACATGGGAATCTGTATATCAGTCTGCTGAAAAGGGTCTTTCCAAAATTGCTAACTGGTTGAACTCACATCTTCTTACACTAAACATTTCTAAAACAAAATACATTACATTTACAATCTACAACAACACTCAACCTGGACCTAACGTAACTCTCAAAATCCACACTTGTAATAATAGACTTAGCACAAACTGTTCTTGTAAAAGTATTGAAAAAGTGACTCATATAAAATACCTAGGTATAATCGTTGATCAGCGGTTATCTTGGCATACTCATACAGATATGGTCATGGCCCGTACGAGAAAAAATATTTGGATATTTAAGAACCTAAGACATGTAACAACTAAAAAAATGTTAAATGAAATATATGTCTCTCTAGTTCAGTCAATACTTACCTAATGCATACCCGTGTGGGGCGGTGCGACAAAAACGAAGTTTCTTGAGCTAGAGCGAGCACAGAGATCTCTGATCAAGGTCATGTATACCAAACCGTACAGATTCCTAACTAATGAGTTATACTCCCTTAGCGGTATTCTCACAGTCAGAAAATTATACATTCTACATGCAGTCTTTTTGTGTTCTTACATTTAGTTATATTTCAAGTTTTGCCTTGTTTTGTTTTAGATTTTATTTGTAATTTCCTTTATTCAAATAATAATATCTTTTTGTACACCACTTTTACCATTACATTTTTGTCATTGGAGAGCCGGACCTCTTAGCACAGGTATATTTTTACTTAAAAGGAGACCCCTATGTAAGATTTACTGTAAAAGCTGTACAAGTTTCTGAAATAAACCATTTTTTTTTACTGAGAAATTCCAGATGAAAAAACCTAATTAAATTTTGTCGGATCTGGGAATCGAACTAAAGGACCTTATACTCAGCAGTAGCGCTTGCAATAACTGGACGAAAGAAGCAGTCTTTATATAAAATACGACCACTAGACGAACGAAGCTTGCTCTTATTTAAAAATACTATATTTAATACTGACGATGCTATCATAACCAATGAGGTGCATTTTTAATATGCACTCACCAAATGAGTGGTCGCATCACAGACGTACACATAATAAAAGATTTTACGATCCTCTCTCAAAGTAATATTATTATAAACTTTATATAAACAGCTTATGGTGTGAGAATGTGTTTGAAACTGTGAGGTAGATGTTTTATCTTGAGTCTGTCCGATTCTATCATGTTTAAATATTATTTTATTGACTTTTGCTCTGTGCCTCAGTAATTTTTTTTTGTGTATGGCTTCTCTCAAATTGGGGCTTATGGCTAAGTGATAACAGCCGCACGGATTGATCGTTCAGGATAACCTATACTAGCCGCGGTTGGTCCGTGGATGGGTGACAATCTTACATACCAAGACCCTTCCGTGCCTCGGAAAGCACGTTAAGCCGTTGGTCCCGGCTGTCTTTTGAATATCTTAGACAGTCGTTACGGGTCGTTAGAAGCCAGAAAGTCTGACAACCAGTCTTAAGGCTTATGAAAACCCGCGTGACCATTCAGACAGGGGTGACCTGTCGATTTATCGAAATTGTTCTACGGATATAAATCGCCGAATCGCGCACGACCGTCGTATCGCGATAGTCTGAACGAGCCTTTACCAAGGAGTATCGAATTACCCAGTTACTGGGTTGTGGAGGTCAGGAGGCATTCGCTCCATGTAAAATACTGGTACTCAGCTGCATTCGGTTAGACTGGAAGCCAACCCGAATATAGATGGAAAAGGCTAGGCAGATGATGATCTTTCAAATCATTATAGGAGATCGTCGGATACTTAACCGGGCTGCCTTGTGGAGGTCTTAATAAATTAAGTTCTCCAGCTAGGACGGAAAAATATACACTAAGCGAGTCTACGCTAAGGGTTAGGGCGTGGGGTACGCACCTTATCTTAGGGTGTCGCTGTGGGAAGGTAGCAACGGACAGCCTGAATTGGATCGTCCAGTTTTCCAGTTATTAATAACCGTAGTGTATCTATTTGACAGTGCTATATTCTCAACACGTTACTTATATGACCACTAGTCATAATTTAATAATAATAACGTCTTGGCTTTTGTAAAATGGCAGTCTTGCTTATGAAATATAAATGACACAACAACGACAATAAACTAAGCATAGATAGTATTTCAGTAACAATGAAAAGCCGGACAGATGGACGAAGATCGTAACTCGCTGGACGCGTTCTCAGGCGTCCAGCGAGTAACATCAACGAGTAGCATCGCTGTCAGGGGAGAATTTGGCGAAGGTCACCACCTTCGCCTCGTTCTGTTGCGGAGCCAACATGGCCAGAGACTGTAGAACACAGAGGTTCGGAAGGAAAAAGAGGAGGCTTTCAACCAGCAGGGACACTTCGACACTTTATAGAAAAACAAAACAAAATGCTATAAAGGCCATAGGACCAATACTAAGATAATCGAAATAATGTAATTTCAATAATTGTGCAAAATCATTGGCACGCTAAAAGTCATGACTTGGATCTGCTCCAAGTCCATACAAGTGTAATAAACTACTAAACCCGCTAGGAGGTGGACAATTTTTTATTTGTAACCAAGCTAAGAACACAATTCATAAACAAACTTCAACAGTTCTGGTTTCACCTCGTCTTTGTAATATTGTCACAATGTGTCGTAATTATAACTGTACAGCAAGAATAAGAATCACATTTAAGTTACCTCTCATTACTCAAAACCTTCGTATCACTCACATATTTATTCACCAATCGATTCACAATGAAACCGACATATCCCGCGTACAATCACTGAGCCAGCTCAGCATCCATTGATCCATAGAACATCTGCATCAGCATGACGTAATCAGGCGCTCTGCAAACCAACCGTCTTTGATCCCGGTTTATTGCTCGCGCCAGTCGCTTGTCGCTGCTGTTGTTTATACTAGACCAGTTAAGTGGTAGAGTCAGCTAGATTGCAGAGCGTCAAACAATAGGGGAGAATAATCTTTTGATCCAAATATTCTTTACTAGCTTTTTCCAGCGTCTTCGCCCGCGTGGAGGTCGGATATTATCCCGCGGGAACATACTACCGAGATAAAAAGTAGCCTATGTCCTTTCTCAGGCTCTAAACTATCTGTGTAACTAAAGTTCATTTAAATCGGTTCAGAAGTTTTAGCAGGAAAGCGAGACAGACAGACAGAAAGAGTTACTTTTACATTTATAATATTAGTGTGGAATATTAGTATAGATTAGTGTGGATAGTGTGAATTTATATAAAAGAGAAACTGACTGACTGACACAGCAGCGCACAGACGCAACAACTGGGGTTAGGAATATGAAATTTTGCACAAGGATTTTTTTAATAATATAAGCGTGCACTAAAAAAGGATTACTGGAAAATCAATATTTAAGGGAATGAAGAGGGGAGTGAAGACTTTGTGTTTTCGTGTAAGTATTGCACCATTATGCGATGTATTTTTAATTATCATCATTGGCAAGCTTTGTTTCATCAATTTCTGAGCATAGGCTTCATTTTTATTGTGGCATATTATGCTTGCCTGATATGTGTGAGTTTCATCCAGACTACAACTTCAATGTTCCTTTTTGTCTAGCGGGCCCGTCACAAAGCGCGGCACATCCCATGACCGTACGTCCTGCAATATTGCGTGCCATTTCTTTGGGCCTGACAGTTCGAGCGACAATAAAGCCCCAGTTCCGCCGTCTTATGGTGCCCAATGCTCCTAAAGCGCCCTTCAACGCCCGGCTGCTCTTTTTGTGCGAGTGGACTAAGAGGCATACTATCTCCCTTTCCGCCGCCTTTGCAAACATCACCTCCGAAAAAGAGAGCAGAAAGAGGCAATAGTGTACCTAAATTATGTTCTGAATAACGTACATTAAGTTATAAATTTTATCATAATTTCAATCGGTGAAATTAGATTGTTTTTTTTTTCTTGTATTATTCGTATTCATTAACAAAACGTTACAAGCAGAATACATAAGTTGTTCTTTAAGATTACTACAAACGTAGTTATTATAAAATAAAATGCTTTTATATACATAAATCCCACAATATTGTTCAGACCTTACATATTGCTTCTTGCTTCTTATTGCTGTAAAATATTCATCCTCGCAGCACGTAGCCACGTACTGCAACCTTTAAGAACATTTCCAAGTGTCCAACCTTGATTATTTTCTTGTTTACTATTCATACAATCTTTCACAAGTTATTTCAGAGGGCAAAAAGTAGGAAAGAAGGCTTTATAATGTTAAAGTTCTTTTACGTGGGAACGATTATACTTTACGTGTTTTGAATAAATAATGTTTTGATATTCATAAGTACTTACCAGCGTGAATTTTACTATTAATGAAAAGAGAATCTAACATTTTCTGGAATATCTACAGCAAAAAAACCTTGACTGTCTAAAAGTACTCACTCGTTAGATTTCAATCAAACGTGATGATCCACGGTCCTTGACTTTCTGTATAAAAACATTTACCCTTTTAAATTTTTAGTTTAACATGGTTCACCGATAGCTCAGAAGTAACTCTTCCCATTATGAAGTCGACTAAGCCTGCTATAAAACTTTTCTAGTCCTATCCACATTTGATGCCAAATCCACTCTGAGCTATCTGTGCTAACCGTGAAACTTATGCGGTTTGAATTTACAGTAAATATATAACTACACACAAATAAAACCAAAGTTGCAAGCCAACCTCGGGCTGCGAGGTCACACTACTTTAACAAAGTGCACATAATTTAATCCAACATAACAGATACAAGTTTCAGCCACACTAGCAGCTCACGGTAATATAAATGTGACGCGGTCACTAGCTCTGTTTGACCTACTTACACCTAGACCACGATATTTAGCTACGTTTAGTATGAGATACATAAGGTATCAACTTCTGTAAGTGGATTTGGACAGGTTCATAATTTCGTGAGGCTTTGTATACGATGTTCAAATTCATGAATAAGCTCTTGTTCCTGTAATGGAAGGTAGACACTACATTTATGTGTATAATTTTTACACACATCGTTTGCTACAGGTACATCTTCGTAATATGTATGAAGATGTATCCATATGCGCACCGCTGTAAGTGCTATGCACCTGATACACAAGCGTACCGTTGTGAGTGCTACGCACCGCTGTGAGTGCTACGCACCGCTGTGAGTGCTACGCACCGTTGTAAGTACTACGTATCATTGCGAGTGCTATGCTCCTGACATAATTCAGTCATTTAATTATATACATAATTATAACACCTTCACGGACTTATCCAAGGGGATGCTTTAAGCTAAATTTTTTTTACAAAGCTTCATAGTCACTTTTAATAAAAAAAATAAGTGGGCCAGTATGGTGCCAATTAATGTAATTGGGTAGGCTATCGAATAATATACAAAATAAAGCAGTTTTAAATATCAAAACATCATAATCGTGTTTGATGAAAATAAAAATGCAAAACAACGTAATTACTATCGAAAATTCTTAATTGTCATGATGCGATATGCTTGTTAACTTTTGGGCTTACTACAAAATTTGTTAGTCAAAATTTAAACAGTGCAAAACATAAAAAGACGAAATGTTATAAATATTTCCATATTTCCCCCAACACTTCAGGTCCCAAGCTCGCTGTGCGACTGTGACCCACTTCCAGTCAGTCGGTGAGAACTAACGATATTATGTGATTTCGTTTAATGTCATTAAATTCATTTGATTAATTACATGTTGATAATTATGTAGTGCATACATTACAAACTTACATTTTGAACACCAATGACATTGAGTTAAGGTAAACATGGTTCATGGTAATTTGAAATCACGACACTAAATAATTTGCATCTCATTGTATTTGTTTCGAAGGCGGATTGTAGAATCCGCCGTCGCGTCCGTTTGTATACTGTATCCATTAGTTATAATATCTAAGTAAAAATGTATAACGCCTACGCATTATGTAAAAATCCTTTAAACGCTCATAGCTTTGCTTTCATGTTATATTCCTCAGTGAACAATTTCGATTTGTTAACTACCAAGACATCACTGCCCATTAAACCATTGAACTCCTTAGTATTTATTTAATTATCCATTTAAATATTTTTTATGAATGCTCATTTTTTTATGTCGAACTTGCTAAAAATATAGTTTTCCTAAAATAGGACACGACGAAATGGATGCGATCACTAGCGTCATCGATTTCTCTTAGGCATTTTACATAACGACGCCAGTATGTAATGACATATGTATAGTGATGAATCATAGAATCTGCCAAAGTCAAAAATTTTGGTGATCTAATTTTCTTTAACCTACCTACCTGATCCCTGGTTTTGATTCCAGATTTCGGAAAAGTACAACAGGAATTGTTCATAAGGAATTTCTCAGATGCAAAATTTAAACCAATTTTTATTTCCTGTTCTTGTAGAGACACCTTTCTTTATAAAATACCCACTTTGTATCCGTCACTTTTCGCCATCGAACACCCTTAAAAACAAACGTTCCGCGCCAAGGATCCGCCTGACACAGAGCATAAATAATAAAAACGAGAGAAATGCGCCACAAATAGGTTACCTTATTTCAATATCCGCTGACCCGCCCGTCCCGCGGTACAGCACTTTATTTCCTTTCCCTAAACCCTTTGAATGAGGATCAAGTTAAGAGAGTAAAGGGAGATGACGTATGCCCCATTTATTTAGCATTGCAAAATAAAGTATGTTATAAAGGCTTAGCTAAGTAAGAACCGCACAAAATGAGGTTTGGCTGTATTTTCTACTGTCAATCCTTGGAACTGTTCTGGACCTAAATCGAGTCTTCGCGGGCCTGTTGTATATTTAGAATTTAGGGCTACTCTAGAAAATTTATAGAAGTGGTTAAGGTTTTTTTATTTTCAAAACAACAGTCATTTTCTTTTGTTGATAATCGCGGGGGTGCATCCTACAAAGATCTTCTTAACTAATCAATCAAAATCAGGCAGGTTTGACCTCGCGTCACTTTCAGTACGAATAATATTCTATTGAGTAGTTGGTAAAAAATAATCTATCTTCAATGAGACAAATCGTTTCTATGTCAGCTGTGCGACGCTTGGTCCCTTTTTGCGTACCTTACGCCACACGAGAGGTGTAAAATAAGAATTTATTATTGGATTCGTGAGCTTTCAGCCACTGACCTCGTTTTATTGGCACGGCCGACTCTCCAACTATTATAGTCCCGGAGATCTTTTGTTTTTTACGATACTGTCCAAAATGTATGGGAATTTAAGCGGGGATTTTGTTCGATCAAAGATTTTATAGTATTAGGTAGATTCGGTGACGTTCGTTTATTCTATTTCCTTCAAAGTATACTGACACTGTCTATACTGACACTGTCTTTACGAGTATAATTACAAGCAAATGAAATAACAGGTTTTCGTATCTGTATAAGGATGTTTCTCTGTTACAACTAGGCTTAGTACACAGATTCTGACGGGATGCGTATAGCGATACCAATGTATGTTAATGAGTGCCCGTTTGACGTTATTGTGTATGAGAATTTAAAAGCGGCTTCATATATTTCCGTATAATTATTTACTTCCACGTATTACCGTGATGCCGTGACGTCATTTGGATGTCCACGGCAAAATTGTTACGTTAGAAATTATAAAGCGCACGTGGTATGTTAATATAATTTCTATAATTCAACTCTCGAAATAAATATAAGACAAACATTGTTTTTTGTGATTACTTTTGGATCCGTGAAACCATTTCACTAAGCTAAATAGGAACTCACGACGTCTTATGCTAATCCAGAAGTTGTGCTATTGTATACCTCTTGTTTCGCCATATTAGCTATAGAACTGGATGACCGGTGGGGTAGGCGTGTTCTTTAGCGAAGACTGTAAGGTGGGACGCCCTTAGGATCGGTGGTGCAACGATGTTCGCAGGGTAGCTGGTAGGAGCTGGATGAGAGTTGCCTGAGTGGCGTGCAATCAGAGAGGTCAATGTTCAGTAGTGGACTGCTGTAGGTTAATGATGATACCTCCCGCAGTCTTTTTAAAATAAAATACCCGTTCAAACTTACAATAAAATCCATGAACAGTACACCTAAACAATGCTTCCACAATATCAATCACAGTAGCAACAAGGCAGAGTAATGATTGATAGTTTATCACGCACAGATTGTCCAATATATTACAAAGGCGTGATAGCGCGCGACGTGACGCTGTAACCCTTGCCTATTGATTTATACTTGTTACGACAGGCCTGGCTTTGACATGTGCTATGTTTTAGAAGGAGCACACAACTATCTATAATATATCATCTATTTTGTCTACGGTAGAATACGTGAGATGAAGCATAAGCAACCGCTTCCTAAGATCGATTATTCAATTTCTTTTGGATTTCATCTCTGTTTAGTCAGTAGGGAGATTTCTTTATTTGCTGGTGGGAAGTGGTTAGTGCGGATACTTATGTATCCATTTGAAGCACTGAAGTGGAAATCGCTCAACACCGACATGTTTTTTTTAAAGTTTTCTTGGTATAAATAAAAAAAAATTGTTTATTTCTCACCATTACAAATTACAGTTATGAAAGTAAATGAAAATTATTACAATTCTTTTTTTGTTATGGTTATAATAAGGTGCACAAAGTATTGACCCTACCCCCTGAACTAGGCGAGAACCTGTATCTCAGGGGATAGCGTTCAGCTATTATTATTTTTCCCATCTGAGGACGTTTATGTGTCACAACTATACAGATAGAGAACCATTAAAAATTGCAAGTGTTGGTTGGTGAGCTTAAACATAAAAAACCGGCCAAGTGCGAGTCGGACTCGCTCACCGAGGGTTCCGTACAAACTTGTAGGTATTCTCGGTTTAAAAATAAATGTTTTTTTTTTAAATTTTATATTTCAGTTGATTGAATGTAAGGTAAATTGCGTTATACGATTTATGACGTTTTAAAAAAAAACTACTCGCTCGATCTCGTTCAAACCAATTTTCGGTGGTAGTTTACATGGTAATGTACATCATAATTTTTTTTTAGTTTTATCATTCTCTTATTTTAGAAGTTACGGGGGGGGGGGACACACATTTTACCACTTTGGAAGCGTCTCTCGCGCAAACTATTCAGTTTAGAAAAAAATGATACTAGAAACCTCAATACCATTTTTGAAGACCTATTCATAGATATCCCACACGTATGGGTTTGATGAAAAAAAAAATTTTGAGTTTCAGTTCTAAGTATGGGTAAACCCAAATTTTTTTTTTTCTATTTTAGTGTAAAAATCTTAATGTGGTTCACAGAATACATCTACTTACCAAGTTTCAACAGCGTAGCTCTTATAGTTTCGGAGAAAAGTGGCTGTGACATACGGACGGACAGACAGACAGACAGACAGACATGACGAATCTATAAGGGTTCCGTTTTTTGCGATTTGGCAACGGAACCCTAAAAAAGAGTGGATGGGGGTATGTGTGTTAATATGATTGGTGAATAAGAAATTGTTTGTAAGTGAAGAGAGGTGTGTGTGTGTGTGTGTGTGTGTGTATGGTGTAGTGAGTGAGGAAAGTGTGTTTGTGTGGTAGATCGGATTATGCATGAAGGGTCATTAGGTTTTTAAGTTTAATTTGTTATATAATAAGGAACTTAAGACATAATGTTGCCATTTAGCAAACTTTGTGCTATGTGTGACATTAGGACACGGTGCTGGATTTCTGCGTCTACCAGTATCAGTAGCGGGGATAACTGTTCGATGTCTTCTCAGAACTGATGCGAGCACAAACAGCTGTCGAATAGTTAGCACTTGACATTCAGAGTACAACTGTCTAGTTGGGTATCTAAAAGGCTTCCTTTTTATGACTTTCAAAACTGCTCTTTGGGCTCACTCCAGGACTAGGAATTTGGTCTTTGTGACTCCACCCCACACAGGAATGGAATAATTTATGACTGATTGACACAGAGCGATGTAGATTTTAATAAGAAGTTCTTGTGATGCAGAATTTCTGAGAGTTTTGAACAAAAAGATCATGTTTCTCAACCTAGTCATTACTTTCTCAAGTTGTTTATCCCATCTCAGGTACTCATCTCAGGTACTCAGGTATAGCATCCAGAATATAAAATAATTATCAAAGGAATACAAACGCCAAGTGAGTGATTTAAAAAAATATTAACCGTTTTTTTAGCGTAGAAGGCATCACTTGATGAATATTTAGAGTGTAATATATTTATATATTCAAAATTATTTCAAGTAACCAATGAAGCAATTGTTAGTATACTTATCCTATGTTAGTAACTAAGGTAATTTAATTATACATCCTTATACATAGCGGCAGCACTGCCCGACGCGTCACCGCGGCTGTACCATTCCATGGAAAATGGCGCAGCAGCGGCTCACGTACGGACAGTCTAGCCTGCTCGAGATTAGAGACAGGATACTGTTGTTGCTGCCCCACACCCCGCGCACCAGGGACGCACAGCGCTTACGCATCGTGGCAAAGAAACAATCCACACGTGCGTCTGCGAACATCCTTGATGCGCTGCAGTAGCGGGGCAGCCTCAACAGCACCCTGAATGCGTTGTTGTATTGCACGCGGAGGGCATTGTACGATTTCTGAGTATATCTAGCCCACAAGCCGCTCGTGTAAAACGTAGTGCAGTACGCTCTGAAAAGAGTAATTTTAACGTTCATAACGTTCACGTAATACATAAATATGTGCTTTGCCATATGAATAAATATGTGCTTTTAGAGTTAGAGGTAGTTAAATGCCGTGATTATATTTTCACCCCTCTCTTAACTTAACTCTTCTTATATACGCTCAATTGTTAACTTTGTTTTAGGATATTCATTCCAAATGAATATCCTAAAACAAAGTGCATGGATTTGTCGTTTTATTTTAATGAAACTTAATTCTGTTCCATAAGTGTAATTTTAGATACCTAGTTTATTGATATGTACACGTCTCGAAAACATTGTGTACCTATACAAATTTAATTTACAATACCTGGTTTTATAACCACCTATGTTTTACAAATGAAAACTGCTTTTGAATTTGCAGTATGTGGTCAACTATTATACAATTCCCCAAAATGTTTCATGATGCGCTGTCGACCTTTGTTTGTTGACAAAAAGTTGTGAAGTTTTAATGTCACCTGAAAGTTTCAGCTTTACATTTCTATGTACATATATGGCCGGAAAAGTCTAAACTGAATTGAAGCCCAGGATCGATTCAGGCCACACATATTCTACAGTCGTGTTCTTATTGTCAAATAGCTTGGTAAGAAATGCGAAAATATGAGAAGCTATCTTATATCTCTACGGATATTGGTCCAATCACCCCTCCCAGTGCCACGGTCCCTTAGACCCCGGTGACGACACCCGAGGGTAGTATGGGGTGGTCCATTTGTAACCGGAAACCATACGGGTATCCAAAACAACGAATGTATCAAATGTGTACGTGTTATAAAAACCATTTTTTTTTTACGCACCTGTATTTTGAAGGTACAACAATACTTGAAAATGATTAAATAAAAATAAAAAATAATTTGAAATAAAACCTACTCGTATAAAAGTTAACTGAATGCATTAAAGATATTTAGAAAAAAATTACGCGCTATTAAAAACTATTACAAACGATTTTATCGTTTTGATTCGAACGGTTAAAAAAAGAATACATTTGAAAATATAAGTAGTGCTTCTACCAAGACGAGCCAAAAAAACCGAAGGGGGGGGGGGGGGGGCTAAATACCAGGTGATTTTTACCATTTCTCGAAGAATTTCGAAATCAACATGACTTGTGGATTTGATGGCAGGTTTACTGGGAAATTCTCATAGAATAGGATGGCAAAATACAAGCTATACTTTTCACTGTATGCGCTTCAAAAGACGTGAATTGGATAAAATTTGCAACTACCCGCGATCTCGAAACATAATATCTCCGTTATGCTAATACAACAAGCAGATACAAACGCCAGCCACTGTTAAACTACATAGCCATTTCGTAAATTCGTTTTCACTACGTCATGATACGAAACTGACGTTTCCTCCTCAATTTCGCGTATGGACGAATACAAAGTAAAATAACGTATGTATTCGAAACAAAGAAAATATTGTATTCGGAAAACGGAGCGGTCATAGCTTTGAGTTGTGAAGCGTTGTCAGATAGATGACGTTGTTGTAGCTATTGTTTGTAGCCTGTAAATAATATGTATTACACCCATCCACCAATCTGCATATTATTTGGATTATTCAAAGTGTAAAGCTGGCATATTTCATAGTACGGCGAAATATTATATTGTAAACGTAGGTAGGTACATCGAATTTCCTGATTATGAAGTTTTGTTGTTGCATATGTATAGAATAAGATTTTGGAAAGTGAAAGTAGTTCTTATTTATTATTATTAAAAAAAAAACTGTGACTTACTAAATATATTAAAATCAACCGACTTAAAACTTTACACCATTTTCCAAAATTAAAGCAATGTTTCATTCTGCAGTTTTTGTTTTTGGAGGTCTGTCTGTTTGTTCCGGCTAATTTTCAAGAGGACTTTCACTGGCAGATAGCCGATGCTATAAAAAGTAACACAAATAATTTTTGCCCTGTTACCACGTACTCGTGGGATAATTTCCGACACCCACGTGGGTGATGCCGCGGGCAGCAGACAGTCATCAATATAAACTAAGTGCGAATAATACTACAAAGAATAACTCCAGAATGAAAAAAAAAAAAAAACTCACAACTTAAAGTGTGGCGTCATCTACACCGCCACACGTGGACTATTCACCTCACTGATGGCATGCAACATTTTGATGGGATTACTTGGCACGTATAAGCTTTCAAACCAAAGACGATTTTATTTAAAGACTAGCAAACCCAGCGAACTCCGTTTCGCCACCAGATAGCTTCGTTTTATGTAACATTTCGTTTGGTGATTAAAAGAAGAAGATTTTTTTTTTGTTTTATATTTGAAAAGGAAAAATTTTATTTCATTTCACAACAGTAATGAATTCATTTCGATTACAAAAATGAAGTGTTATTTAGTTGAACTTCTCTAAGTAAATGAAAGTGAATCCAAAGTAAATACTGAATCGAAGCTTTATACTTGTCTGCAAATTATCCGTTTCATTGAAGTGCTCTTTGGTAAACCACATTTTTTGTTTTTTGGTCTGACGTTAACACAAACAAAGCGGATGGTTTCCCAACTCGTGAACACGCAACGTATAACTGCCCATGTGAAAAACAATGATTTTCTAAATTTATCCCGCAAACACTAAGCGATTGGCCTTGCGACTTGTTAATTGTCATTGCGAACGCAAGGCGAACTGGAAATTGCAATCGTTTGATGTCAAACGGAAGATCAGTCGGAATCATTGGTATTCGAGGAATACATACATTTTCACCCACGTACTTTCCGTTAATAATGGTTGCCTCAATCAAATTCGGCATAAGTCTCTTTACCGAAAGTCGAGTACCATTGCAAAGTCGCGGTGGATTCAAATTACGCAATATCATAATAACTGTACCAACTTTGAGTTGCAAGTTATGTGGTGGAAATCCTGGTAACTCCAGAGAGTTCAAAAACTCCGTTGGATAATTTACTACATCATCGGGATTTGTTATGGAATCAACGGATTTGTATGTCACCAAATCGCCAGCAATTTTTGATTGAATGGTGAAATTCAGTGCGTGTACATCATTATTCTTTGCGGCAAGAATTGCTCGTTGACTTAACCAAGCATAATTCTGATAATTCTCACTAATGTTTGGGAAAACATTTTCAATAAGAGCTAATTGAGAGTCTACAAATCAGCAAAAGTCGTTGGTAAGAGTAATTAATCCAGATGTCGCATCAACTGGGACTTTTCCATTTCCAACAGCTAACAATTGTCTGGAAAATTGTGCAGCATAACACAACACTTTGATCATTTTGAAGTTGAACTCTCATATTAGTGGTTAGTGATAATGTTTTTACGTTATTCCATAAAGGTGATGCCTTCAGGCAAGCACGTTCCAAGGGGAATTACTGGCAACGTCTGCCTGAAATCGCCTGCCAAAAATATCATCAAGCCGCCAAAGATGTTGTTATTTCACCGAAGATCCTTCAGTGTGAAGTTAAGTGCTTCAAGTGATTTCTTATGTGCCATTGTGCACTCATCCCAAACAATGAGCTTGCATTGCATCAACAATTTTCCCATTGCACTGGATCGGGAAATATTGCATGTTGGAGTATCAATTGTGTTTAAATTAAGTGGCAACTTAAGCGCAGAATATGCAGTACGACCGCCATCTAGAAGAGTCGCCGCAATTCCAGATGATGCTAACGCCAAAGCTATGTCACATCTTGATCGAATAGTGGCCAAAATCAATGAAATGACAAATGTTTTCCCTGTTCCTCCAGGTGCGTCCAGGAAGAATAGACCACCAGTATTATTGTCCACCGCTTGCATTAATGTTTCGTATACTTGTTTTTGCTGTTCATTCAGCAACGGCAAATTATTTCGAACGAATTCCTGCAATGTATCAACATTGTATTGCAGCTCTCGATTTAATTCTTGGTTGAATGCATCGTGCATCGATCGATTTGGCGCAATCATTCCTACTTCAATCAGTAGCTTGTTTGCAATAGTCAAGCATTGATCCTCAATCAGAATCAATCCTTCATTGTAGATTTGGTGAAATTCAGTGCGTGTACATCATTATTTTTTGCGGCAAGAATTGCTCGGAAAACATTTTCAAATGGCGCCGTATGTGAAAAAATATTTTCCCGCTTTTCTGTTGAATTTTCTTTGCTATAAACCTCACGCAGCCCAAGACCTTTCCAACGAATGCAAAACCGTGGAAATCGGTTCGTGCGTTCTGGAGTTATAGCGTCAGGAAGGAAAACCCGACTTATTTTTATATAGTAGATGAATAACGCTGTCCTGAGGAAACAAACATATAAAAAATTGAATACAACCGAATTGAGAACTCTTTTTAGGGTTCCGTTGCCAAATGGCAAAAAACGGAACCCTTATAGATTCGTCATGTCTGTCTGTCTGTCTGTCCGTCCGTATGTCACAGCCATTTTATTCCGAAACTATAAGAGCTATGCTGTTGAAACTTGGTAAGTAGGTGTATTCTGTGAACCGCATTAAGATTTTCACACTAAAATAGAAAAAAAACAATAAATTTTGAGGTTCCCCATACATAGAACTGAAACTCAAAAATGTTTTTTTTTCATCAAACCCATACGTGTGGGGTATCTATGAATAGGTCTTCAAAAATGGTAATGAGGTTTCTATTAGCATTTTTTTCTAAACTGAATAGTTTGCGCGAGAGACATTTCCAAAGTGGTAAAATGTGTCCCCCCCCCCGTAACTTCTAAAATAAGAGAATGACAAAACTAAAAAAAATATATGATGTACATTACCATGCAAACTACCAACGAAAATTGGTTTGAACGAGATCGAGTGAGTAGTTTTTTTTTAAAACGTCATAAATCGTAAACCGCAATTTACCTTACATTCAATCAACTGAAATATAAAAATTAAAAAATATATATATTTTAAACCGAAAATACCTACAGGTTTGTACGGAACCCTCGGTGCGCGAGTCCGACTCGCACTTGGCCGGTTTTTGTGAAGTCTGTTAAAACATACGAGCGTTCTCAATCCTTATTCAACGTTCACACGGACGTAATAATGTCGCGGCAGAATCTTTTTCCGCACTGGATCTTCAGCGCACTGCCTAGAGCCGAGGGTTGAATACTGAAAAGTGTGTTTTTCGACACGTTAAGATGCACTCTTTTGAATTCTCAGTGCACTCTTTTGAATTTTCAAGGCTTCACCCTTTTCTTTTTGTGGGTGGCATCATCAAATGACGTCTCCCGCTCCGGGTGGAGCGGAAGGGTGTGTCTGACTTTTACTGACTAAAACCCACCCGTGTTCCTTCAGTTGACCATATGCCAGGGCCACGGTAACTCTTTCGAACATATCTCGCGACCCTGGCAGGCATCGGTCTTAGCAGACCCCTTCAGATGGAGTTGAAATTCTGAGCACGACAAAACACCACCGCGATATTTCAACGTCCCCGTGAATACCGGCTTATGTTGACCGAAGGTGATAATTACATCATATCAACCGGCAAACGTCTAGTGCTAAACATAGTCTCAAAATGACTCGCTGCAATGAACGGTCAAAGCCGTGGGTCAAAGGGAAATTGCCTTAATTGCTACCCATGGCAGACGGTCAGATAATCGCAGGAGGACGCGGGGCGTTTCTCACGCTACTGGCCAAGTTCCCGGCTCATAACGTGAGAGTTAGTTGCCGTTTACAAAAAGGGCTTTAATTCTTTCATGAAATTCACAAGGAAAATTTTGTTTAGTTTCACTAAACATCAACGGTCTTAATCATAAAAAGTTATCGAACATCTTAACACTTGCTAAAGTCTTGTTTTCAAAAAGAGTTATTCGTAAGTCATCATCATCTGCCTAGTCTTTTCCCAACGATGTTGAAGTCGGCTTCCAGTCTAACCGGATGCAGCTGAATACAAGTATTTTACACAGAGTGACTGCCTATCTAACCTCCATAATCCAGTTACTGGGTAATACGTACCCCTTGGTATTTGTTGTAATAGCGGTGAGAATACAGATTCTGTGAAAATATCAACTGTCTTCCTATTACGGATCATGCAATATCAGCCCGCTGACATACGCGGGTGCGGGCGGATGGACAAACAGACAGCGGAGGCTTAATAATAGGATACCCTTGGTAACCCTTCGAGTACGGAACCCTAAAAAGCACGACTTAAGACCCCTCTCCTTGACCCTTATTGGTCTAGTGGTTGGAAACGCTACTGCTAAGCATGACTCAGCACGAGGTCCTCATTCTCAGATCAGGTTAAGTATTATTTGTGCCCGGTTGATGGCAGCAATAGGCTTGCTCTCATTACATGGATCTAAAATATTAATGGCAAAATGTAGGTGTACTACAGGAAGAGTCTTGCTGAACACATCAGGGATTACAGAAGAGATTTTATTGTGTGTGTGTGTGTGTGTTTTTGCATAGAACTTCGCCAGAAAAACTTTCCCCAGACAGCTCTACTTCCATACAGTAAACTGTTTATATGTTTCATTAATATGTAAACTGAATAATTAAATATGAAACACGTAATAATTCCATAAATACATGGTTTCTGGTTGAACGCCGCTCGGTTGCTAAGTCGTGCGCTCTTTGACTCGCATTTACATCAATGTGAGCAACTAATGAAATGATTTGATAACACACAAATATCTCGTTACATCTATACTTAATATTATAAAGCTGAAGAGTTTGTTTGTTTGATTGAACGCGCCAATCTCAGGAACTACTGGTCCAAATTGAAAAATTCTTTTTGTGGTGGGTAGCCTATTTATCGAGGGAGGCTATAGGCTATATAACATCACGCTACAACTAAGAGGAGCGGAGCAGTAATGAAAAATGTTGCAAAAACGAGGAAAATTTATTCCTTTTGAGAGTTTCCGTTGCGTGCGCTGCGTACACGGTTAAGGTAACGCAAAAATCATGTATGACGGAATTGTTCCTTTTAAAAAGTTCTAAAAAAAAGTCCGCGAGAGCATATGTCTATCTTTTAAGGTTGAACTCAAAAGGAGCGAGCAGCAACGAAAAATGGACGAAAACTAGCAGGCAAATCGATGCGACGGGAAGGGTCAGGGGAGCAAAAATTTGACGCGGACGAAGTCGCGGGCAGAAGCTAGTGTCAAATATGCTTGTTAAGTAATACTAGGCAGTTATATTTAGATCCCTTACCTCGGTGGTTTTTCAAAGGGCTGGATGGATTTATGTACCTAAAGTGCTGTTGACCTCGACCTCGCCTGATAGAAAGTGATGGATGAGGTCTATTATAGTATAAGCGCACCCCAAAGTACCCTATTCACTCTTTTTCTTTGTTCATAACAAGTTACGTGATGTCCTTATGTGCAGTTCGCGTAGCTGATTTTGGGCCAAACCATTTCTTTTTTGTTTATTGCGCAACTATTTCTTGAACGTTCTACTCGATAGGATTTTAAGGAGTGTCGAAAGAAGTAAGAAATTTTTTAGTGAAGTTTCTTACCATTCTTCTTCATACGAAACTACCTTTTGGAATGGATGACTAGAATCAATTCTATTTTAATATTTACGTTTTAAAGTGCCTTTTACTGACTTTGATTTTGAAGACTGACATAATCATGTTTGCATGACTTTAATTTAGTTATAAGTGAAAAGCAGATGCTTTCTTCAATTTAAAATACCCACAAAATTGAAGCCTTGAAAAAATAAAAATTGAATTGATTAGTAAATTATGAAATGAAATGCCAGCTTTCCAAGCAATAAATAAATTAATCACGAAAAGAATCAATTCTCCATTCATAGTAAAGACTTTATTACCAAAAATATCAACTGATTTTCAGTTCTCCATTTGGAACTATTATGTTTTATTCAGTTTGGTCTCTAACTAAATTAAGCTTTGAATAGCAAATTGCTTCAAATAGCACTAATTCGATAAACGTCGAGGAAAATTATTTCTAGGAAAATTGAAAAGGTTACCGTGTCTTAATAAAAACCGGCCAAGTGCGAGTCGGACTCGCGCACCGAGGGTACCGTACAAATCTGTAGGTATTCTCGGTTTAAATATATATATTTTTTTTAATTTTTATATTTCAGTTGATTGAATGTAAGGTAAATTGCGGTTTACGATTTATGACGTTTTAAAAAAAAACTAGTCACTCGATCTCGTTCAAACCAATTTTCGTTGGTAGTTTACATGGTAATGTACATCATATATTTTTTTTAGTTTTATTATTCTCTTATTTTAGAAGTTACGGGGGGGGGGACACACATTTTACCACTTTGGAAGTGTCTCTCGCGCAAACTATTCAGTTTAGAAAAAAATGATAATAGAAACCTCATTACAATTTTTGAAGACCTATTCATAGATACCCCACACGTATGGGTTTGATGAAAAAAAACATTTTTGAGTTTCAGTTCTATGTATGGGGAACCCCAAAATTTATTGTTTTTTTTTCTATTTTAGTGTGAAAATCTTAATGCGGTTCACAGAATACATCTACTTACCAAGTTTCAATAGCATAGCTCTTATAGTTTCGGAAAAAAGTGGCTGTGACATACGGACGGACAGACAGACAGACAGACAGACAGACAGACAGACATGACGAATCTATAAGGGTTCCGTTTTTTGCCATTTGGCAACGGAACCCTAAAAAGCAAATAATTTTAGGAATTAGGGATTTATTCTTTATTTGGATGTAACGGCTCGGACTTAAAAGCTGAAAATTGGTTCGGACCCCGGCATGCGCTTTACTTTTGTGTATTTGTTTTCATCACCGTTATACCAGGAACACACCGTGAGAAAACAGACCTGTCCTAGAACCAAAAATTTGAAGACATATTCAATTTACCAACCCGCACTGGGCATACTTGCTGGATTGCTGCTAACTCCTACATAGATAGGAGGCCTGTGGGACACATTCCAGCAGTAGGAACATTATAGGCTGCTTATGCTATGCTTATTTATTTTACGTTAATATCAATTTGTTATTTCTGTGCAAAACTAACCAAATTGATTTCTTAATTAGCCAAATTAATATTATTTTCTTTTTGAAACGTGCGTGCGTGCGTAAGCCATAAATAATATAGGCACTGCCAAATCTACCTAACCAGTTCAATTACATTTGCATTTATTTTCCCTAACCTTTCCATGACATTTGTACCTACAAGTTTTTCTGGAGGTGTACTACCTTCGGCTTAACTTTCGTCAATTAAAACAAGATCTCTCACACAGAAACCAAGATATTTTGTTTTTTTATTTCTTGTTCAATTTTATTTTGAATTAAAAGAAAAATAAAATGTTTAAAAAACAACGAAAATCTAAAATAAAAACCTACAAATTGAAAAATAACTTTAATTTTGGAAGTCAGTGTCTTTGGTGTGGCCTTTTTTGACACCGAATTCTAAAATTAATGTAATTTATGGAAGTAGGTTGATTTTTATTTTTTAATAAAATTTTTTTTTTCATATCATAATGTGGTACAACTCTCGCACAAGTATTATTGAGGCTATCTTAAAAACCAATAATCTGAACTTGACGAAATGTATTACATGGGACCAGACAAAGAAGAATTTTTCAAATAAGTTTATAGAGTTCTGAGGTAACAAACATCAAGCGAATTAAGAACATTCTCCTTTATTTGAAGTCTGTCAAAAAGAGTTCCTCATTTTAATTTGACAAACTGCAACCCTACTTTATAAAACATGTTAAACATTTAGTTTCCCGAGTTTCCTCGGGCGGGACTTGTCGACATACATAAATGAAGACTGGCCGGTCTCCACACAACACGGCGCGACCTGTCGGCACATCAACGCCAATTAAACCGTCCCTTGTTTCACCCTCAAGTTGCCAAGTCCAAATTAAATCTAGCTTCACCCCGTGGACATCCCTAAACTTTGGCAATTATAAAAGTTTAAAGTGTTTTTTGTCCGTCTCTTAAAGAAACAGGGTGACTCTTTATCGTTATAATACCGGACGCTTAATCTGGAGTCATAGCTCAGAAGGGATGCTGGGAATGGACGTTATATATCACCTACTTGCAGAGGGTTGAGAAAAAATTCCAGTCGTGAATCATCGGAGAGTTTCGTAATAATTCGTTTTATTTTTGTTCTAGTTTGTGGGGCGTGCAAACAGACGTTGAGACAATAGTAACCAGTTTATTCAAGACATTGAACGTGTATGTAATTTTACGCTTTCGTTTATCGCGAGACTATACATCATCTTATTGCTCTTCGGCACGTAATGAACGATTTTATTCAGGTAATATTTATTTTTCTTTCCCGGAATACTTTTGTCAAGATTACTTAAGGTTAAGTGTAGATACTTGTTAGGGGTTCGGTCCATTTTAGATATCATACATTTTGTAGTGAACTGAAATATATATGAGATCGAACCTTACGAGAACTTTTGTCGTGAACCCATTCCTATTATAAGGATATTTAGCTTCGTTGGAGAGGGTAAAAGCTTGGTAAGCTGTATAAAAAACCTTATATTTTTTTCATCTTTATAACTTACTTTTATACGTAAACAACCTACCTTTTTTTGAATGCTTTTTCTGAATGTGATACATACGTTTTCAGGCCGCTCTGTTCGTGTATTCATGTTTTTAGGACTGGTATGCGTAGGCAGCTAATTAGCTGGCAAGTACAGCGGGCGAGTGGACGGCGCCAGTGGCCGGGGATAGCTCAGAAGGTTAATTGAAATGAAAAGTGAGTTTGTTTTAAAAAAGGTTATCCTTTAAAAATATATGTCCTCACCAAAAAAATATCTATCATCTTACTCTAATTATTGCAACTGAATAGTATACAATTAATCCGTTATTATTAACAGTGGTGCCGATTCTGTTGTCACAAAATTCTCTAAACTAAACTAAAAATCACTAAAATTTGGTTTATTCCTGTCAAACGACGATTTCCTATTCTGAAATAGACTAAAGTGACACAACTTAACTATATTTTAGTTTGACAGCTTTAAGATTGCACTGAGTTATTAGTTTAGTGAAAATGTCAATTTTGCTATTCTGAGTTTGCCGGTTTTCACCAAAAATTTTGACTATAATAATTTATTTTAACTAAATCTGACTATTTTTAAGCGCGATTAAAAAGGTGTGGAATAAAACTAGTGGTCATGAACTAAAATTCTCAACAACGCCTTGCCTTCACGTGCAAAAACAGTTCTGTATTTTTTATTTTCTTTTTGCTTATATCTTGAAAATGGCGTGTCCTATCGCAAAAATAATGAAATTTTCGACCCCCTTAGTATACCCCGGAACATTTAAATATCAACACGTGGGTAACATTTTTTTTATATTTTTCAGACAAAAGTGAAAAATTCCATATAAAACACGTTGAGGCTGCCCCCCCCAGCACGCGCCTTCGTCTCTCAAAAAGTTCATTCTACGCAATGCACACACAAGTACAACGTTGCGAAACCAAAAGAAAAAAAAAATACCACGCGAGTCGCGATTGTCAAATTCGATTTTAGTCGTGTCAAAATATTTTTTTAATTTAGAGATTTTTCCTTGCAGAATAGCGTTACAATTCTCATAGCCAAAAGTAAGGAATTTTAGAGATAGTTTAGTTAGTTTAGTTCGTGTACAACAGAATCGGCACCATTATGTTCCGTTTGGTGCCTTACGTAAAGAATAGCTCCGTCTCATTTCTTTCCGTGGGTGTCGCAGAAGGCGACCAAGGGACTTACTAGAGAATGAACAGCAGTGGTATCTATGCATCTTACCGCCATACTGCGATCGTTAACCCCCCCCCCCCCCCCCTTTAGGGAGGGTGCTGCTGCAGGACAGCTGTGAACATCTTTCGGCTGAAATGATGATGATGATGACAATTATTAACTCCAGACTACTTACATGGAAGAATTAAGAAGAGAGTTCGTAATAGATAACTTTTTTACTGCGATCAAGGTACCAATTCTTAACATTCAAACCAATAACTTTAAACCCCAGTAGATACATAGTTGCATAAGAACTCTCAAACTGTACGAATGCAAATTGAATCCGTTGCACACACGTTGTAACTATTCGATAGCTTGAAGTATACAAGTACATACAAACTGAACTGAAACACGCCGCTATCTTACACAAAGTTCAAATAAATTTTGCCTTCGCAACAAACCTGAAGTGTCTGCAACTTTGGAACTAGTTGAGTGTGCGACGCGATGAGTTTTATGATACACAAATATGTCTGGAAGGGTTGCGTAAGAATACCACCGCTGCCACTGGCTGCCACAGTCATTTTTAACCGACTTCAAAAAAAGGAGGAGGTTATCAATTCGACTGTATTTTTTTTAATTTTTAATTTTTATTTTTGTTACCTCATATCTTTCGACCGGGTGAACCGATTTTGATGATTATTTTTTTATTTGAAAGCTGGTGCTTCTCGAATGGTCCCATTTTAGTTTGGTTCCATTCGGACTATGGGGTCCAGGTGAAAACCATATAAGTCTTAAATTTGTATTAAGTATTTGCGCGACAAATGAACGAATACTGTATGTTTGTTACCTCATAACTTTTGACTGGATAAACCGATTTTGATGATTCTTTTTTTTATTTGAAAGCTGGTGCTTTCCAAATGGTCTCATTTTAATTTGGTTCCATTTGGACAATGGGGTCCATGTGAAAACCATATAAGTCTTAAATTTGCATTAAGTATTTGCGCGACAAATTAATGAATAACGCGACTTTTTACAAAAAAAAAAACAACCGACTTCCTTAATTCCGAAGTCGGTTGTTTGTTTTTGTAAAAAGTTTTTGATTGAATAGAAAACGGTGAATAGAAAGTCGTTAAAAGTTTATTTAACCAATCAATTACCGTAATTACAGACACAATTAAAAAACGATTGTGTCTATACCAAATGTGGTATCTCAGGGACTTAGAGGTTAAAAAAAACCGCCACTTTCCTAAAAACAAAACAAAGTGAAAAATAACTAATTATAATTTCGGAAGTTATTGTCTTTGATTTTTTATTTAGTTTTTTGGCCACCGACTTCTGAAACTTTCTAATTGTCACTTCTTATTTGTGGTAGTAGGTACCACAACTAAGAAGTGAAAAATATATAGAAAGTTCTCACACAAATTGGTATACATTCATTTACTAAGTAAAAGTTTCAGTGTCGAAAGGTAGTTGCTGAAAATCAGCGCTGTTGATGCTAGGTTCGTCTGAAGTCACAGCATATTGCTGAGCAACGACCTGTTCTTACACAGATGCGACGCACAGGTTAATTGTTATTTAATATTGTGGTTTATTCGTTACAAGAGTAGATAATTCATGCAATCTACAATCGGCATTTTGTTTTTGTTTTGTATCTATATGTGATGTAATTGCCAAATGCCAATGTCGTAACATATTCTATTTTGTCTTTGGTCACTAGTCTTAGTTCACAAGCAATGTCAATATTGCTAAACTGTTAATTTTTATTGACTTAAATACGGGGCTTTTGGCTACGTTGCATTTTATGTATCTTTTTTAATTTGAATTTTGTAATGTGCGTTTTGTTTGTGCAGAATAAACAATTTTTCTTTCTTTCTTTCTTCTGACGGTAAATTATTCTCACATCATCAATATATATACTAAGTGGAAAAAATACGTACTGTTGAAACTTACTCAATATCCACTAGTTAGAACTCGACCAAAATTATATGGAACCACTCTGTAAATAAATATATCTACCTTTTCAAACCAAAGATTTAAAAAAATAATCTATATTGTATTATAAAGCTGGATGCCTATTTATTGAGGAAGGCTATATAACATCACGCTGCGATCAAAAGGAGCGGAGCTCCAACGAAAAATGGTCGAAAACTGGCAGGCAATTTGATGCGACGGGAAGGGTCTAGGGAGCAAAAATATGACGCGGACGAAGTCGCGGCCAGAAGCCTTTAATAAAGAAAGTCCTTTGAAGTTCTTTTATAAATAACGGAGTTCTGAGATATGCAAAGAAAAAAAAATACAACCGGATTGAGAACCTCCTCCTCCTGTGTTTCACAAATAAATAATTCTGATTCAGATTCTTATTTTTTGAAGTTTTAAAAAGCCACTTTTGTGTTCATCCGTGGCTAGACAATCTACTATTCCTCGCAAAAAAGACATACATATAGTAGGATATATATATATGTCTTTTTTGCATATAATAGGATATACAGTTTCCTATAAAAGCAAATAATACTTATTTTAATGTTTAAATATTTTTTAATACGATGAAAAGGCGCGATTACTTTGCGATTGTTTCCACACAGTGTGCAGTGTGATTTTGAAAACACGGGAAAGTACCAATATGTACAGAGTGCTGCAGGGCTCTTTTGGCACCTAGATGAAAATGAAATATAATAATGCTATGCACCTAATCTTCTACCTTTTCTTGTGTGATGGCGTTGCCCGCGGAGGCGCACAGCCGCAGTGCTGCGGTTGTATTCATACAACAAACAGCGACCAATGCGCTGGATCTAGCACTGCAGCGCTGTTTGTGAACCAACAACCATTGAACACCGTGTGATTGTTTCGATGGCAAAAATTTGAACAGTGCTTGTAATTTCTGTGCCTATTCACACTGTTTATGATTTGAAATTTGCCAAGCACTGTTCGTATTGACATAAGTAATGAAAAATAGCAACAAAAGGTACTGATACATTTTAAAAACATATATTGCTTTATGGAGCTTGGTAAAAGCACGAAAGACCTTATTCAGGGAATGAAAACTTTCTCTAAATTCATAGCATCATCTATCTATACTTATAATAAAACTGTACAGAGGTCAATTCTGTACATTGAAAATATATTCAAAATTAATATTGGAGGATGAATGGTGATCGATATTGATGCCAAAAATGCAATCAGTAAATTTTTTGTCTGTCTGTCTGTATGTGCACGCATGGGTCAAAAACTACTGAAGGGATTTTAACCAAACTTGGTACGATTGTAGTCCATACCCCTGGGCAGGTTATAAGCTATATAACATAACGCTAAGACACATAGGAGCCAGGCAGTGACGATAAATTTGAAGCAACTCGGATGAAAATGCGCTTTCAAGCTAAAAAAAATTAACCTGGATTAACATTAGGCTACTTTTTATCCCGGTAGTACGTTCACGCGGGATATTTTCTGACCTCCACGCGGGCGAAGCCGCTGGCAAAAGCTAGTATTAACATAATGATGCGAGAAGCACAGAACCGGTTGCAGGGGCGGTGCTTTTCCGTTGCGGTCAGCCCGGTCACAAGGCTGGCTCTTGCAATGCCACGCCGCACTGCTATGCATGTGCGGCGGCTGGCAAGCCGGCCGAACACCGGGCTGGGAGTAAGGCCTGCGCCTCATCCGCCAAGGCCAGGGGCAAGGGCAAGCCCTCCGCCGCCGCCGTCACCGCTGTCGCCGCTGCCGCCTCGACTACTGTCGTGGCCGGCACCACCACGGCAGGGCCCTCACAGGGGACTCAAGAGGGGGCTGAAATGGAGTGTCAATAATAGGTACTCCATTACGCCTCCTCCAAGCGAATATCAACCACTGCGCCTCCGCTCAGGATCTGTTACTCCAGAGCATGGCGCAGTGGTCAATTAACATCGCTGTGGTCGCTGAGCCGTACTTTGTCCCGCCCAGGGATGACTGGGTGGAGGACCTGAGCGGCTCAGTGACCCTCATTTCGTCGGCCGCCGCCGGAACCCCGACCCTCGAGGCTGTCAAGAGGGGACGGGGTTGCGTAGCGGCACGGTTCGGGGAGATCGTAGTGGTGGGAGTATACTTCTCCCCGAGCCGAACTCTCGCCGAGTTCCACAACTCCCTTGCGGAGTTGAGAGTCGTCGTCGTCGGGTTCCGTCCCCTCCCCGTGCTCGTACTCGGGGACTTCAACGCCAAGAATTTGGCTTGGGGTTCCCGGTATACGGACACACGGGGCAGGATGGTGGAGGACTGGGCTCTGGAGACAGGCCTGGTCGTCCTAAATCGGGGTTCTGTACCTACGTGTGTACGGATGCGGGGCGACTCAGTGGTGGACATCTCATTCGCCAGCCCCGCTCTGTCGCCGCAGGTCATTGATTGGCGCGTCATGGAGGGGGTGGAGACATATTCCGACCACCGGTACATCCGGTTTGACGTCTCCGCCCAGGAAGCCAATTCTCGCACTATTCGGATTCGTTATTGTTGCTCGATTCGTATTTTTCCCTCGTTAAAATCGAGTCGAGCTATTCTCGCCACGTCGATTCGAGCATATCTCGCAGGAAAGTCACGCGACATGCCCTCGTTTACATGCGATATGCATAGAGTGGTGGAGACCAGTCGAAACGGCCATGACGTCATTTCGAGGGGCGTTCGAACGTCAAACAGTCAGTCAGTCATGATTGTGTCAATTGCGAAAGAAAATTATAAATATTATTAACAAAATGTGTTACGTGTTCATAAACATCACAGAAGACGCTGCGATCGCCACGACAAGGAAAACACATACGAAGAAAACTTCAGGCCTCGTAGAAAAGTCTATCGCGTGGCAATCATTACATACGCGGTACCACTCTAAGCGAGGATTTTAGAACAGCAGTGCTCACCATCCTTCTGCATATTTCCCGATTTGGCTCACACATAGATAGAGAAGGAACCAAAGCCAAATCAGTACTAATGGAAGGACGTTGCTGAAGCTGTCTCGGATGGAGTCGAGCACTACTACACAGTTTAAGTACTTCATCATTGAGATTCCTGTGCTGCAAAAGGCCGTCGTCCTTAGCCCAGAATTGTTCTTGGCTTGCGTTGCGACATGTTACAGTGAAGCATGACTAAACCCAAGTGTGGTGTGATAATAATTCTGTTTTTGTGGTTTATTCTGAATTTATGTAAACTATTCTGTGGTGTATTTTTGTAAATGGTCTTTTGTCACCTATTATTATTGTTTTACAACAGGGTCATCAATATTGTGGAGAATATTAAAAGCATTTCAAACACTAATGATTTCAACTTTATTTGATTTTTATCAATATGAAACTTATAAATAGGAACAATACTGTGCATAAACAATACATTATAAGAAACACTAGTTTACATGATTAGTCGGCAACATGTATGGTAGGCTGTTCAGTAGCCCGCTAAAGAATCGCTGAATCTTTACACGTCTTGCCCAAAGTCTACGTGAATGTGGACACATGGTCGTCCAGCAGTTTCACCACAAACAAATTGTAATTCGTGTTTGACAAGACTCCTACCGCTTGTCCTTCAGGCAGGATATTTGGTTACACAAAGATTAACAATATTTTCAGACATCGTAGAGTAATGTAGCTGCAACTGTGTCGTTGGAACGGTTGGACGCAAAAGCTATAGGTACTGAGAGCCAGTGATTCGGTCCGGTTTTACGACAATCACGCTACGTCTTCTCCATCGTGTTAAGCTTTAATATTATTTCGTAGTCAACATTAATTGGCAGACATTCTGTATAAATTCCATTATTCCATTACATATATAGGTAACCAATGTAAACAATGAAACAACAATAAAATATGACTTTAATTTGACGTATTAAAACTCGTGACATTTACAAATCAGCATCTTTCTATAGGCGGCCATGCATTCTGTTGTAACAAATACAAAGGAGAATTTATTTGAATATTTGTAATTAAATTAAAATCGATTAACGCAATCAAGCATGTAATTACTTTTGTACCTACCTTTTGTACATGTTATTATTTAAAGAAAGTTAGCTTTTAAATTTCATCATCAGCAGCCTATAATTTTCCCACTGCTGGGACACAGGCCTCCTCTCGGTGAGAGGGAGTGGGCCGTAATCCACCACGCGGGCCAGTGCGGGTTGATAGATGTCACATGTCTTCGAATTTTTGGTTCTAAGACATGCCGGTTTCCTCACGATGCTTTTTCCTTCGTTTTGAGAGCAATGGTGATAAAATAATTTACACAAAGTAAAGCGCCTACTTGGGTTTAACTCACGACCTACTTACTACTCGTAAGTCGCGGCCGTCACCACTGCTCTGTTTAAATTTGGTATTTATAAATAAATAAACTAACCTATTATAATATAAAAACACAGCTAGTATAATGCAAAACTTATATTACTAACAACAATACTTTACGTAAACAATACACTAAAATAATCACTAGTTAATACGAATAGTTGGAGTCATGATAGCGGGCTATCCTCGAGCTTAGAAATCGCCGCCGCCGGTTCATTTCACCTCTCGGCCAAATTCTTAATGAATGTCGAAAAATGATCGTGTGGCAGGACGAAATTTGTTTTCGCAAGAATTTTCCAACGTTCGTTTGGGCCGTTGTAAAGTAATTTCATGATCATAGGTATACAGCTGCGTCATTGGAACAGCAGGACAGTCCGGTTGGAGCACAACGCGCATGCATTACGACAATTATACCTCCTCCTCTTCTTCTTCATCTTGAGAAGCTTTGATGTTATTGACCACAATAAACCGTTTACTACCTATAATCTGTTTACTTAAAATATCATTGGCAGTAATTCTGTTTTATTTAATTATTAATTTGGGTAAATTTGACCGATGTAAACAAACAATAAAAAATGATGGCTTTAATTTGACGTGACGAATATCGGCTGACATTGACAAAACGGCAGCAGTGATGCATTCCGTTGCAGCAAATACTAAGGAGAACTTATTTTAATGTTAATATTGAAAATAAAAATACGGTTACTAAATTAAGAATGATGATATTGATAAATGTTTATAAAATACGTATCAAATGCTGCTCAAAACATTTTTTGACTTGAAAATCATTTTAAAAAATGGTCGAAAGTAAAATAACGACTTCGTTATAAAAAAAGCATCGTTATGTAAAATGGATTACTTGGTGTGACGCATAATGGCAACATTTTTGTCCCGAGATTCGTAATTTACGATCGATTTGTACTGAGAATAGATGATTTCAGAAAATCTCACCATTTTATAAGCGACTTAGAACACGAGCGAAAACAACGAATGTGACATTTACGAGCGAAAACGCGGGAATTGCCTTCCAGACCTCGAGCGCGCCGATCCGGCAGACCCCGAGTGGTCCGCGGTGGGCGCTGAAGAAGCTGGACCGGGAGCTTCTCCTGGAAGCCTCGATCGTGCAGGCCTGGGTGTCACCACCGGACAGGCCTGCTGACACCAACGACGAGGCCGAGTGGTTCCGGGAGGCCATGTCCGAGATCTGTGACGTGGCTATGCCCCGAGTCCAGCCAGGACGGGCTTGGCGCCAGGTGTACTGGTGGTCGCCGCAGCTGACAGCGTTGCGCGAAGCGTGCGTTGCGGCACGACGCCGGTACACCAGGCACCGCAGGCTCCGTATCCGACCTCCGGATACGCAAGCCATTCAGGCGGAGCTATACGAGGGGTACAGAGCGGCGAAGACCGCCCTCCAAGAGGAGATCCTGCGGGCCAGAGGACTGGCCCGCAAGGAGTCGCTGGAGACTCTGAACAGGGACCCATGGGGACGGCCCTACAAGGCCGTCCGGGAGAAACTCCGCCCATGGGCTCCTCCGCTGACTCAGAGTCTCCGGCCCCAACTCATGGAGGGCGTGGTGAGCGCTCTGTTCCCTTCGCGAGAGGAGAACATAGTCCCCCACCCATGGCTCCGCTTACTGCGGTGCCCGATGCGGACCACACCACTGACGACGACGACGGTGCTCACGAAGTGACCGAGGTAGAGATGAGAGTGGCGGTACGAAGGCTTAATGCCAAGAATACCGCCCCAGGACCTGACGGCTTGCCTGGCAAAGCATGGGTCCTGGCCTCAGAGGCTCTCGGGCCTCGACTCAGGGGGCTCCTTAGCGCATGCTTGGAGAGGGGCCAGTTCCCACTTCGTTGGAAGACGGGGAAACTGGTCCTCATTAAGAAGCCTGGGCGCCCAGCGGACTCTCCGTCTGCCTACCGGCCCATCGTGCTGCTCGACGAGGTGGGCAAGCTCTTTGAAAGAGTGATTGCAGACCGCTTCGTCGGGTGGTTGGCGCGGGAGGGGCCGGACTTGTCGGACGGCCAGTACGGCTTCCGCAAGGGGCGCTCAACGGTGGACGCCATCATGCGCGTGCGAGCCCTCACGACGGGGGATGCAGTGGCCCGGGGTGGGGTCGTCTTGGCGGTGTCTCTATACATCGCCAATGCCTTTAACACCCTACCCTGGAGTTGTATTAGGGAGGCACTCCGGTATCACCGGATGCCGACCTACCTCTGTCGCGTAGTCGAGGCCTATCTGACGGATAGAGCCGTTATCTACCCCGGTCACCAGGGAGAATGGAACCGGCGAGAGATGTCGTGCGGTGTCCCACAGGGATCGGTCCTGGGGCCGCATCTGTGGGACATCGGTTACGACTGGGTGCTGCGCGCCGACCTCCCTAGCGGCGTCAGCGTAGTTTGCTACGCTGACGACACGCTGGTCCTTGCGCAGGGGAGGTCGTACGAGGCGGCGGCCGAAATTATGACACGCGGGGTTGCGACAATCGTCGATAGGATCCGGCAATTGGGACTCGAGGTGGCATTGCACAAATCCGAGGCCATGGGTTTTCATGGTCCTCGGAACGCGCCACCTGCGGGTTCCCAACTCACGGTAGGAGGGGTTCACATCGGCGTCGAGTCGACGATGAAGTACCTGGGACTTGTCCTCGACAGCCGGTGGAACTTCGTTGAACATTTCCGACGTTTGGCTCCCAGACTGGAGCGGGCTGGGGCTGCATTAAAGCGGCTCCTGCCCAATCTGGGGGGTCCAAACGCCTCCTGCCGGAGGCTCTACACGGGGGTCGTGCGGTCCATGGCCCTCTAGGGGGCACCGGTGTGGGCGCCCTCATTGAGGCTGCGCCCAGCGCGCCGGTTGAGTGCGGCCCAGAGGGTCATGGCCATCCGGCTAATCCGAGGATACCGCACGATCTCGTGCGAGGCGGCGAGCCTCCTTGCCGGAGTGCCGCCATGGGATCTGGAGGCAAAGGTCCTCGCGCACATGTGGGAGTGGCGCGAGGAGGCGAAACGCCGGGGTGAAACTCCGCTGCCGCAACAAATCGCGGCTCGGCGGACAGAGCTCCGGTGTGATCTCATGGCGACATGGCGGGTACGATCGTCGCAACCCAGTGCTGGGCACGCCACAATTGCGGCGGTAAGTCCCCTCTTTGAGGAGTGGATAGAGAGGCGCCACGGCGTCCTCACCTTCCGCCTGACGCAGGTCCTCACCGGGCATGGGTGCTTCGGTGGGTTCCTGTTCAGGATAAAGCGGGAGGATACGTCCGGGTGTTTCCATTGCGAGGATCGTCTGGAGGACACGGTGGAGCATACGGTGGAGGTGTGCCCAGCCTGGGCGGGGCACCGCCGTGTCCTCGTGGAGGCGATCGGCGGCGGCGACCTCTCGCGTCCGGCCCTGGTGCGAGCCATGGTACGGAGCGAGAGGGAATGGGAAGCCGTCACCTCCTTCTGCGAAGCAGTAATGCTCGCGAAGGAGGAGGCGGGGCGCGTGAGGGAGTGGCAGTCTCTGCGCCCTCACGTCCCTAGCCGCCGCAGGAGGAGACGCCCCGGGCGTCGGGAGTCGATTGCGGACTCCCGGCCACCGTAGGCGCGAGCTTGCGGGTGGCGAGCAATGGGTAGCTCGCCGCCCGGTAAGGACCAAGCTCGGGTCGACGGCGCGCAGTGTTCCACGCGCGCCTCAAAGAGATGTCAGCAGCAGTGTAGGGGTCTACTAGGACCGATGCCTGCCAGGGTCGCGTGATTGTTCGAAAGAGATACCGTGACCCTGGCACATGGGCAACTGATGGAACATGGGTGGGTTTTAGTCAGTAAAAGTCTGACACGCCCTCCCGCTCCGCCCAGAGCGGGAGAAGTCATTTGATGATTTCCCATCCTGAAAAAAAAAAAAAAAAAAAGGGGCGGTGCTTGGGGGAGGCCTGTGTCCAGCTGAGGACGCAGTCTTTTGGCTGCAGTGATGATGAAGATGATGATATTACACATATTATTCTTAAGATATTCTCGCAAATATTGTCTGAAAAATGTTAAGGTGGATGCGCTCCAATTCCAAAGAACTTAAGAAAAAAAACAAATATTTGAAAAATTTTTGAAATTTGCAGGTCAGTGTCAGGTTGTAGGTATGTTGATTAAAATAAGATTCCTGACCGTAAAAAAATACTTCTTAACACAGATATAATCATCAATACACCCTCTATGTTCATTGAATCATTACTTAAAGTCATTCAATGGGATTAAATGAAGTTGTATTGGTGAAAAATTGTGTTGATGAAATTAGGGCAACCTTAACTTCTATTGATAAGGTCCTTTATTATTACATTATTCGACAGCTGGCTTGGTTAACAAGGCGAGCTCAGGCTATCTGCCGAAATTACGTTGTTCAAGGACGGCTTTTCTTCTTCGTTTGGCCAACCGAAGCAGAATTTGAAATCTTTCTTGGCCTGCAACTTTTAACTTTAGTTTTTAAGACGAAGCTCAGCAATGCTGATCAGTTACAGAAGTAGTTCTAGTTTTCTACATATAGGTACATAAACTCACGCCTTGTTTCCATAGGGGCAGAAACTACAGAATCTGAATCTGCTATAATCCTTTCATATTCCTTTTGTTTCGTTTATGTTGATGATCAAGGTCAAAAGTGCACCAGAAAGCACATGTTTCCATCCCTGTATGCAAACCGAGCTCCACGAAAAACTAACGCTTTGAACACGTATACTCTGATTGTTTGCTGAACCAACATTGCAGCCAGGCCGCAGTGACTGCATTGATTGGAAAAATCGAGAATTCAAGCTTAAATGTCCGTCTAATGCTGTTCGTTTTATCATTTTATCAAATTGGCAGCTTTATTTCGTATACTTTGAATTTTAGGGCCAATGTGAATATTTTTGTAAGATATTGAATGTATTCTAAGAAAATTACTTTGAAACCCTCTTAAGTCTAAGAGTGTTCTATGAATCTTGGCCTATGTCATCGTCATCCTCCTGCCTTTATTCCAATTTATTTGGGGCGGTGCAACATTTCTTTTTCTTCCATACTTCTCTATTAGACTTCGGTCATTGGGACTCCTTTCTGGCTAAATAATCTTTCACACAGTCCATCTGTCATTTCTTTGGTCTACCCTTACTCTTCACCCATCTTACGCTAGGTGTAGTTTGAGAAATCAGGGAAATGGGAACTATTATTTCAAACAAAAATACGTCCTTCACAATGTTGTAACTCACTTTCCTGTTCGCACAGCCCTCGAAGCTTCATTATTTCATAGGCTTTTTGGCGAATACTTCGAAGAAACAAGGATGCTTCCAGCTATTTGTTTTCCTGTAATTACAGATCTCATTTAGTTTTTGCCTCTCGCAACACAAGTAAGTGGAATTGGATTCAGCTTTGCGCAATTGCCATTATTTATTATATAAATCAGTTCTTTGTTTAGTTAAAGGTAAATAAATAAGAAAAAGTTGTCGTAAAGAAACAGTGTATTTCAATTAAGCTTACCTTGTTTGAGATTTGTATTTAAAGACGTTTTATTCGTGTTCAGGAAAACTTGTAGGAAATCGTAATTAAATGAAGGATAAAACACAAATAATACCAAAGAATGAAAACAATACGAGTGAATATTGAAGACAATGTCTCCAGGCCTAATTGGTAACAATTAGGTTTCTAAATATCACCAAATTGTAATGTACGTTTACCGAGATTCTAATAAAGAGCGTTAATAAGTACCTAAACTAGATAGACTTTATTACTTGTTCTAGGACAAGGCACTGATAAGGGTCATAAAAGTTAACACAACGCTCATTCAAATTAATTTTCTTGGCATCAACAAATATTTTAGGATTATTAAGATTTGTTCTTGAAATGTTCGGGCGTTACAGTCGGCCATAACTCTTATTAACTTATCTACGAAGAGAAGTAACTTATATTTTCTATTTAGTCATCATTATGAAGGTTTTGTTTATTGTAATAACTATTATCACCATTGAAAAAGTTTTTTTTTAATAGTGTTCACGAATACCGATGAAAGGCCAACCAGGTGGACTGATAGCGACACTGAGAATGCGTCTAATCAGTGTTAAGACGATTCAACTTTTATTGTTCAATTCAATTCAATTCTCAATTCTTTATTGCATACCATAATGTTAAAACATAGTTGGAAGGGAAATTATTATTTTAGTCACAATTATGGACCCTGTCGGGCACAGCAAGATCAAGTGGGAGAGAGGAGGAAGAACACTGGGTGCTTAATTGTAAATTAATTTTTTAGTTACCTAGTTGTTGCTTCAATTATGTAAAACAAAAATAGGAGCGTGTAAATCAGGCTTTAGCGATCGTCAGCTTATTAATAAGTTGTAAACTAGAAAAATATTTGAATGGTTAGAAACCTCAAACTGTTCAGTGATTCGGTATAGAAAGTGATTTCCCTGAGGTTCCCGCAGGTTTGCTGCACTGGTTCCGCACAGAACCGTAAACTAGCCGTATTATAGATGGAGATGTTAGCAATGCGGTTGCTATTTCTAGAACTATGTATACTGAATTAAATATATTTTACTTGTTATATGCGAAGAAACAGCTTACATGAAAATAAACTTAGATTTTTTAGGTTCGTCTATCTTCTACCCATTGTTATTGAATGTCATATGTGACAAAATCCTTAAATTCAATCATTTACTGTCAGACAATCCGTTGTCAAAACCACAGGGTCTAGAAGCATTAAAATTTTGCACAAAAAATCGTTATATAACGATCGACGATGACCACTAAGAAAGGATTTTTTAAAGTTTAGATGAAAGTTTGGTTGGAAGTTCGCCATTTTTGCCGATGGAAAACTCGTCCGGCACTGTTTGGTCTCCCTGCCGCGTTTGTCTGTCTAAATACAATAAACTCAAGAACTAACCAAACAATTTCATACGATTTACACTTATAGAAGGAGTGATGCCGGAGAAAGCTGTAAATGTTTAATTCATGAAGCTTTTATGTAATTTGGCTGAAATATGACGATTGCTGTTGAAGATGTCGAAAAAGAAAACGTGCCGCTGAAAGCATAACTAGCGTACGCCCAGTAAACCAAAATAATGATCTTTTTTTAATCCACACATTCAAAGCCGCAGGCCAAAGCTTTACGTCACATTTATGATTTTTTCTCTCTCCCTCGTTTTGACGTTGCTTTGCAGAATCTCAACGTGTGTTCACTCAAGTTTATTGAAACCACTCTAAGTACTTAACGTCAAACGTGAACCAAATCCTTCACGCTTCGTCACTGATGTCAACAGTAGGCTGGGAGCTCCCCCCGGCTGATTATTTAAATAGACTCGATTGTATTGTTGTTCGGCGACTGAATAAAGTAAGCTATGTAAATCTGTCGGAGTGTATGGGAGGAGCGGGAAGCGAGATACATGATGTGTCGGAAAAAGGTTGAAAACTCCTGCAGCTGTGTTCATTCCTATATCTGGAGGAAGATTCTTTGTGGTATTGCAACATGACTAGAAAGAGTGCGGACGGACTGTGTAAAAGATAATATAGTTAGAAGGGGGGGGGGGGGGGGGCTAGCGAGACAACGACTATAGAGAAGTATAGAAGAGAAAGATAGTTGTAATGTTGTTGTTGTAATGTTTTGCATGTCAAATGTCTGACTTTGTATTACGAACTTATTACTGACTATAAGACCAACACTGTAGCACCACTTATTGCTAATAAATGATTATTATTATGCGCCGACCCCAAATAATTGTGATAAGGGCAAAAATGATGAGGATAATGATTTAAAATTCTTTCGAATTTAAGGCGCAATCCCATTTCAGCAACAAGCAATATCAAATACCTTAAGATTGAGGTTGAAGCTAGGCGCAATTTTTTTTAAAAATACGGACGTTGCCGCTCTGCTATTATATACTTGCTTAATCAAGGTCTGTAAAGTAGTACGCGAATAACTATTTATGTCTATGATTTCATCGCATGATACCTTCATGATTTGGGACCTCAAAAACCTAAAACCGATGGTTGCGTTTTATATAATTTGATATTAGATATCTTTTTTTAATTACTGAATGGGCTACTCTTGGCCTCGTCAGCCTGATGGAAAGGAGTCAATAGCGGACTCCCGGCCACCGTAGGCGCGAGCTTGCGGGTGGCGAGCAATGGGTAGCTCGCCGCCCGGTAAGGACCAGGCTCGGGTCGACGGCGCGCAGTGTTCCACGCGCGCCTCAAAGAGATGTCAGCAGCAGTGTAGGGGTCTACTAGGACCGATGCCTGCCGGGGTCGCGTGATTGTTCGAAAGAGATACCGTGACCCTGGCACATGGGCAACTGATGGAACACGGGTGGGTTTTAGTCAGTAAAAGTCTGACACACCCTCCCGCTCCGCCCAGAGCGGGAGAAGTCATTTGATGATTTCCCATCCTGAAAAAAAAAAAAAAAAAAAAAAAGCCTGATGGAAAGCGATTGATGAAACGAGAATGTCAAACGTCTATGATGGAACGAGCGTGCCCAGAAGATGTATGTACACTCTTGTTTTGTAAGTTGACGGGTTAAATGTGGAAGGAAATATAGATATATAGATTCCATAGCTAACAATAGAGAGCTAAATATGGGGAACTGCACCTAAATCAAACTTCCAAGAAATACAAGTTCTGCAAAATAAAGCAATAAAACTATTAACTATGACTACTAACATCAAGAAACAAAATTTACAATGATAAAAAAAATACTTATAGTTAGCCAATTATACATACTTAAAACATGCACTTTAAATACATAAAATCACAAGGTACACATTCACAATTAACCTTTAAAAAGAAAAATTACACATACAACGCAAGACGACGAGACAAACTAGAATTAAGACAACCCAGAACTAACTATGGTAGGAAAAATATACTGTACGACGGAGCAAAACTGTATAATGCACTACCTGACGATATAACCAATAGTGATACCATATTTAAATTTAAAAGAAAGCCCTAGAAGAACACGTTAGAAAACAACACAATTGTCACCTTTGCTGCCTAATTCTCATATTGTGAGCACAGAGAATCGCACTTACACGTACTTTTAGTTTTATATTTACATTTCTCAATATATAAAGTGAACTGTAATGTTCTTGTTTTTTTGAGAAATATTTTTTTTTAAACCGAACAACGTTTCGAACCAATTTCGTGTTTAACACACGAGTACAAAAAGGAGACGATTCTGCTTTCATACAAGCTTGGGTCTAGATTTAAAAATATGAATCTGTATGTGCCAATTGATAGCTATCAAACCATCATTGAACATTTTATAGATTTTGGCAAACTCAGCTGAGTTACAACTGTTTTCGTAAAAGTCATGTTACGTAGCAATCTTTAGTTAACAGCTGAGTTTTGAAGTGCGATTGTCATGTTGTATGTCTAGATAAGATGTTATCTATATTTGTAAAGTGGGAGGAAGTTAGGAAACACAATGATTTAAAAATTATCTGTAAGTACCGAAACATAGTCTTAATTTTTGATGCCACTTATAGATTCCTACTTAGGCATATTTCTAATCTCACTTTACTTTACAGCAAAAACACATTATTAATGATATCAAATGATTGATCTACAGTGTTGTATCATTTATCATGTTGCCCTGGCTATACCCGGCCCTTCCCATGGGTACATGGGCAGCAGCTGAATAGTGATGGGGTAGGTCGTACCATCCCCTTTTACTCTTAAATATAAATAAAATTATATACGTAATACATACAAAATTCTGTAGGTTAATTCTATTGATTTTGTCGTTCAAAATGACTCAAGAAGCAAAAAAATTCTCCTCTGTGAGACCTTACTTAGACCGACACTTAGATACTGCTCGGAATGCTGGTTCATCATCATTCATCATCATTTCAGCCGTAATACGTCCACTGCTGAACATGACCTCCCCCAATTTGGGGGGCTTTGCCATAATCGCCACACTTGGCAGGCGGATTGGCGATCGCAGTATGGTGGTAAAATGCATAGAGAACGCTGCTGCCCATTCTCTAGTAAGTCCCGTAGTCGCCTCTTACGACACCCACGGGAAGAAATGGGTAATGGGAATGCTGGTTACTAAGCAAAAACTACGAGAGTTCTGTGTTGGTATTCGAACGGACAATTTTCAGGCGCATATTCGCTGCCTTTGATGATGATGATTATATATTCTTCAATAGTTTCAACATTATTTTTTTTTGAGTTAGCTGGTTTTTAAATCGACAATAAATGCCCAGGAAGTCAGTTTAGGAGAATGAAATAGTCACACTACTTCCAACAATTTTTTTTACTAAAAATTAATTTTCAGTCTTGGTAGATGTATGCAGTGGCTATAACACGGGAAGTTGACGTAATGTATCAAACTGATGAACAATTAATTTTCCCGACTGTATATAACACAACTGTATTATAATTATATATATATAATTCTACTGTACGTGTGAATGTCACTGAACTCCTCCTAAACGGCTGGACTGATTTGAATGTTTTTTTTGTATGCGTTTGGGTGGCACCCTGGATGGTTTAGATTCACTATTGGACCGGGTCCACCCTTTATGGCAGAATTTTTTTCGTCATAATATTATTTTGCATAACAGCGGATGGCATAAACTTCATTTCGCAGAAAATCGTTTGGCATACACTCATTTATCATACATTCATAACGCATAATTTTATAAGGCAGAATCATCTTTAGGCATAAATTTTATTCCATAATAATTAAAAAGTAGAACCATCATATCGCAGAAAGTTCGTAGTCAGAATCGTCTCTTGGCATAATTTCATATCGATACTTATTAAAAGGCAGAACTATCATATCTCAGAAACTTTAAACTTAGAATCATCTTTTGGCATACATTTCATATTGAAGAAGCATGCAGCATGCTTGTTTGCATGCTGCATGCTTCTTCAATATGAAATGTAGCAAGCAAGCATACAGCATGCAAGCAACCATGCATGCAAACAAGCATGCAGCATGCAAACAAGCAAGCAGAATGCAAGCAAGCAAGCAGCATGCAAGCAAGCATACCGCATGCAAGCAACCAAGCATGCAGCATGCAAACAAGCATGCAGCAAGCAAGCATGCAGCATGCAAGCAAGCTTACAGCATGCAGGCGAGCATGCAACATGCAGCATGCATGGTTTCTGTCACGGCTCCGGCGCTGCGGGGCTCCGGCGGTCCCACGCGAGCTCATCGTCGCAGATGGATTTACGCTCACCACCGCAGCTTCGGCTTGCTGGCCGGCTTCGCCGGCCAGCCTCAGCTGCGGCGGCGCGCGTCAAAATCACCTGCTCCTCAGCTCGCGGGCCGCCTCGCCCCTCCGCGCCTACGCGGGTTTAAATTACACTCTAGGGGTAGGGCAGACAAGACTACGTGGAGTCGGTTCTGCAGCGATTCGTTTCTGTCAATAATTTTTGTAGCACAACATATACTGACTTTTTGAGACACTATTTCATTTTATTTAAGGTAAAAATGCAATTTAATAGAAATGAAAATATGCCTAACAAAATTATTCTAAATGAAATTCTGCCATCTTCATAGTATGCCAAGTGAAATTATGCCAAATAATCATTGCTCTATATAAATGTTATGCTAAACGAAATTATGCAGAGTTTTAAGTCTGCCAAAGGTAATTATGCGAAATAAAATTCTGCCATCTTAAAGTATGCCAGCGTAAAGTCGGACATATAAACATTCGGCCAAACAATGATTATGCTAAAAAAAAAATATGCCTTACAAATACTCGTTTAAATAAGATTATGCCAAGTGTGTTATGCCAAATAAAATTCGGAGCATCAAGTTTCTGCCAGATAGAGGGAACCCCTATTGGACCTGGTAGGTGGCGGTGCTATCAAGTTCTAGGAAACAGGACAACGTCTGTACGGTCAGGTAGTGTTATATAATACAATAAATGGGCCAAGTAGCAGGGAGGGTCCACCAACACCTCAGGAAATTCTCATTACGCGGCTAGGTCAAGGGCTTGATTCAGATAGCAGTACTCGTGGTCACGGTCTTAGTAGTGAGAAGGTTGCTCTTTATAGACCCCTGACCACTGGTAGCTTGGACCCTGTATCTGGTGCCGGTGGGCCACTAATTATTACAAAATATATTTTTAAACGTTATTAATATATACGTTAATATATTATAGGAAGAATATATTGAAACCTCATACCCAATTTATGATATTGTAATATGAAATAAACATTTTAATATTCTTCAGTAACGAAACGTTACCGCCAATGATATCGATGATTACTCTAAATCTTTTATAACTAAATAGAAACAGTTAAGTCAAGTCAAACAGTCAGTTGATCTTTTGTCCTTAATTATTTATTTAACTCAGTGATTAGTAACTGTAGTCGTACTAGCTATACGTCGTTACCCATATTCGCCTCTAACTTCACCCACACACTGAACTAACAATAGCTAAGCTGCGATGGTATTAAGGTTCTGGTTTTAATAGATTTCGTAGCTCAGATTACGAAGGTTTAGTGTGTGGTGGAGCACTTTGCGAAATACTACCGCTAGCGCAAACAATTATAATGGATCTATTTATAAAGGAACTTTAGTTTACAAGAGAGCATTAAAACTTTAATATATCAATCAAACGGTTTAATTGTTAGATGTGTAGTGCTAGCAACCAGCGTGCTCGTATGACCAGTTGTATAAAAGTAAGCGAGACATAACGACTAGGTATGTAAGGATCGTAGCAAATGCTCTTCTGTACTTGCTGCCTACCCCACGTGGATAAAAAACTGTGCTAGCAATTGTCATATATGAGTCATTTAGTTCTTTCTAAATATATAAACTAAATTGTTGTCGCTCATCATGTGGGTTGTAGACATTTTTTTTGTTGGTGGGAAATTATCAAATGACGTCTGCCGCTCTAGGGTGGAGTGGAAGGGCGTGTCAGACTTTTACTGACTAAAATCCACCCGTGTTCCTTCAGTTGCCCATATGCCAGGGCCACGGTATCTCATTCGAACAAATGTCGCGACCTTGGCAGTGTAGACTATGAGTTTTGAGTAAGTGCAACTGAAAAACACATTACGATATTAGGTACTGTTCTACCTTATACGATTATAACACTGCTCTTTTATAAGATATCTACATAGTGTTTCGATGTCTCACTACGTTACCTAATAAACTCCTTCTTTCCCTCGCTCGCTCTTAACTTGCACATCAGGAATTCGAGTCGCGGCAAAGCTACAGTGATTTGTGTGGTTTGTGTGAAACGAATGGAATAGAAAATGAGATCATTCCGTCTTCCACCGCGTTTTACAATAACTCCTCTTTTTGTACAGAACTTTGGCCTTTGTAACAATCGTCTTAAGGACTATAACACCGAGCTAGTTTGTGAACTGAAATAGTAAAAGCGCTCTTTGATAAACTGCTAGTTTTCGAAGTCAGGTTCTCATTATGTTGGAAAAATCAGGAGTATTTTTCTGACGTATTCGCGTTTACCTAGTATATTCGTTTTACTTATCGTTCTGTACCTCAAGAAATCCGGACCTCAATAGCTGTTAAGATATCTAGAAATGACAAGCTTAGAAACTGCAAAAAATATAGACAGGTAATAATATTAGCGCGGGGGAAGTCGACAGTGACCTCTCTCTTTGCCTAGCCTTACCCCATTTCATTTGGGGTCGGCTCTCCTCGTCATTCTTCGCCAGATTTTTCGGTTCTGGGTCGTCGCGTCATTCACTTGGGCTTGCTTCAGGTCATTGTTGACCACAGACAGCCAAGTGAGAAGGAGTCTACCTCGCTTCTTTGGACCTGTGTTCATCTCAAGGACTTGCCTTGTCATGTGTTCCTTTGGTCTTCGCATTACATGGCCATACCATCTCAGGCGCGTTTCAGAGAGCTTTTCTTCGATTGGGCGGATCTTAAAACTTCCTCAAATATACTCGTTTCTTACTCTGTCCTTAAGAGTAACCCCTCCTGCCCATCTCAGCATCTTCATCTCGGTGGTGTTTGCTCTTTGGACCTGAGTCTTTTTGATTGGCCAGCATTCGGCACCGTAAGTTAGAGCTGGGCGGACTGCAGTTTTGTACACTTTTCCTTTAATATATACCGGCATTCTGCTATCGCATAGCACATCTGAGAGCTGTCGCCACTTCATCCATCCAGTATTGATACGGTGAGTTATGTCGGCGTCGATCGTCCCATTGTTAGAGATCACCGATCCTATGTATTGTAACAATAAAACAATAACAATGTGATTTACTATAAATATCACTTGAACAATAACAGCCGCACGGGTTGATCGTTCAGGTTAAGCTACCCTTGCTGCGGTTGGTCCGTGGATGGGTGACCATCTTTACATACCAAGACCCTTCCGTGCCTGGGAAAGCACGTTAAGCCGGAACCAACGGCTTAACGTGCTTTCCCCTTTCGTCTTTCATAGATTTTAGATAGTCGTTACGGGTCGTCAGAATCCCGAAAGTCTGACAACCAGTCTTATCAAGGGGTATTGTATTACCCAGTAACTGGGTTGTGGAGGTCAGATAGGGAGTCCCTCCATATAAAATACTGGTACTCAGCTGCATCCGGTTGAACTGGAAGCCGACCCCAACGTAGTTGGGACAAGGCGAGGCAGATGATGAGTATGTTCTACTATGTTTTATTTTTTTCTAGTGTAGCTGAGACTATTAGAAAACTATGGAAGACTTTATCCCAGAAGTGGGACAGCATAGGTAAACCAAGAAAACATACATATATTGGCTGATTGTACAACTGAATGAGTACTAAAATTCCTATTTTGATTGCAAATGCTGTTGGTTTCCCCACAGTCAAATAAACACTAAATAAAACCAGAAAAATGAGCATTCGTGATAACACCACATAGCCACAGGCCACAACACTCACATAATATAATAAAATAACAATAAAAACGCATTAATTTGCTCCATAAACCTTTGTTTCATAATTAATTTAAATAAAACACGTTAATCGCATTAACTAACGAACGTACTGACTAATTAAACAGACAAATAGAAGGGAAATTAAATAATTTTGTTATAAATTAAACGCAGAGAGAATTATTTATAATTCAGTACGAGCATAGGGTTCAATGCTGGGTATGTGGGTAGGCTTAAATGCAACCACGAAATTTGATAGTGACATTAAATAATGGTAACACTATTTAGCTACAAACAAAAGTATCTTTTTTTTGTGGGTGGGAAATCTTCAAATGACGTCCCCCGCTCATGGTGGAGCGGAAGGGCGTGTCTGACTTTTACTGACTAAACCTGACTAACCTTGTTCCTTCAGTTGCCCATATGCCAGCGCCACGGAATCTCTTTCGAACAAATTTCGCAACCCTGGCAGAACACAAGTATATTATGATACATTTTTGCAAAATTCGCTCCAGCAACATATTAAACCATTTTTGAATAAATAAAGAAACTTATTATAAACTAGATTTTGCCCGCGGCTTCGCCCGCGCGGATGTCGAAAATTATCGCAAGAGGACGTACTACCGCGTTATATAGGTAATAAGACAGCAGTTGAGTGAGAGCAGTGGTGGCTCAGTGGTATCAGCCCCGACTTACGACCTTTGTAGGTCGTGGGTTCGAACCCAGGCAGGCGCTTTACTCTGTGTAAATATTTTCATCAACACTGCTCTCAAAACGGTAAAGGATAACATCGTGAGGAAACCGGCATGTCCTAGAACCAAAAATTCGAAGACATGTGACATCTACCAACACCTACTGGGCCCGCGTGGTAGATTACGGCCTCTCACCGAGAGGAAGCCTGTGTCTCAGCAGTGGGAATAATATAGGCTAATTATATATAGGTAATAAATACTATCTGTGTGCCATTTTAGACCCAGATCCATTGAGGCGCTTTTGCGTGATTGTGAAACAAACATCCAATCATACAAATGTTCACATTTATAATATTAGTAGTAAGTAGGTTTATTTCATATTACTTCGGATTCATAGTTTATGAGAATATCATGTGTGTCACTCTGACTTACTCTGAAGACTTACTCTGTCTCACTCTGAATACTATTCAATTCTTGATGAATTGTATAGTATTCAGAGTGAGAAGACTGTGATATAGGGTTGGATTGAATTGATATAAGTCATTCTGCTTTTTCTTAACGCTCGAATTCTACCTATACAGACACTCAATCATTTACCACACACCAAATCGATCATAGACATAGTACTTTTGCCAGTGGCTTCGCCCGTATAGTTGTCAGAAAGAGACCGCGAAATATGGCTTAGATTTTTGGATGGATTTGGATTTTTGGTTATCCTGGATACTTACCATAAAGGATACTTTTTCCCGGTAGTAGTACCAGGAAAAAGTAAGAAGAGGTAAGTATCCAGGATAACCAAAAATCTAAGCCATATTTCGCGGTCTCTTACTTGGAATAATACAATTAGATTTATTTTGAGTACTTCGAACACACATGATATTCGCATTTACTATGAAGCCCAAGTAATATGAATTATAATCCTACTAATCCTGCACTACTCGACCGCTACCAACCGGGACGGGGCCGGACGCGGGAAGGCCCGCTAGCCGCTCTGCGGCGATTTTATTATAATCTCTGATATCTTCTAAAATATTAATTTTAATGATATGCTGTAAAGGGCAATTTTGATCAACATGAAATGTACAATTTATTTAAGGTACTTAATTGCATAAGGATTAATGCTGTATTGCTTAAAATCACATTCATAAATAAGCCATTATTTTTCGTAAAAAGTAAAGGATAAAAATGGTTATTATGGGTTATCCCTAAGAGTTAGACATATACCATCGCGGACTTTTTTGTAGAACATTTTAAGATGTACAATATTGTAGTACATTATTTTGAGCTATTTCGTAGGGTTCAGCCAGCGTTCGCAATGTAAGCGCAAAAAAATGTGTTTATTTATGACATCACATTAGAAACCTCTAAAATTATCAGCGTTTCTTTACTATATTATGCATGTTATATACATAAAAACCTTCCTCTTGAATCACTCTATCTATTAAAAAAACCTGCATCAAAATCCGTTGCGTAGTTTTAAAGATATAAGCATACATAGGGACAGACAGACAGCGAAGTGACTTTATTTTATAATATGTAAAGAAAGATAAAGATTCTGTCATTTCCCAACGAAGTTTTAACCCCTACGCACTGGCTAGCAAGTGTATAGCTTGCTAGCTTGTGTAATTGGACGTCAGTCACAGCACAGATTCGGCCAGAGTAAGTTGTATGAAAAATATGGAATAAAAAACTTTTAAACAAAAAATTAAACCGCCGAAAAACTGAAAAGCATAAAATAATAAACCTTAAAATTATGAGTCGGCGCTTTGAGTGATCCTTGTTCATTGATTTTTCAGCGCCGACTCAAAATTTTAAGGTTTATTATTTTATGCTTTTCAGTTTTTCGGCGGTTTAATTTTTTGTTAAAAAGTTTTTATTTTATATTTTTTTGTGGCTTTAATGTACTAATAATACTTGGCAAGGTATACCCTATCCAACACAAAAAGAATTATCAAAATCGGACTACTCTGTGTAAAGTTATGCGTGTTTATACATTACAATCAGTGAGTGAACAATCAATCATCCCCTGTTTTCAGACCTTAGGGTTCGATTTTGTTTTCCAAATTTATATGGGACCACCTTGGAAGTATACCCTTTCCAATAAAAGAAGAATTGTCGCAATCGGACCACTATGTAAAAAGTTATGCGTGATCATACATTAAAAAAAAAAAAAAAAATATTTGCGTCGAATTGATAACCTCCTCCGTTTTTTTTCGTCGGTTGAAAAATAAAAATGTTCAGTCGGGGACGCAGATTGCACGGTTCAATGGTTCGGTGGCGTTCGGCGCTCGGCGCTTGTTACCGACGTTCTGATATAGAGAGGACGGAAGTGACTCCGACTTCCGTTAAAAAATAACTGCATCTGGATTGGTCAGAATAGTTAGGAGGTTTATATGAAGGTTTCGGGTTTTTTATTTTACCAATTTATTCACCTTCTATTAAGCGCTAATAGAGGAAAGAGACAAATCTTCACGACGTCACGCGACACCAATGAAGAGTGCTCATTGGCCACATTTAATCCAGTTAAATTACTCTCCATTATTTCACCAATTAGTATTAGATCTTACTAGTGCGCTACGGCCTTTAACCTTTTTTCATGTTGTAACCTTTATAAAAATCTTTACATTCTAATACCTGAAATTATTTGGTTATACCTGATAGGTAAGTCTATGCCCGCCCATCTTGCTGCCAACCTAACATCCTTTCCTCTGATTGTCGCAACCCAGCGCTGGGCACGCCACAATTGCGGCGGTAAGTCCCCTCTTTGAGGAGTGGATAGAGCGGCGCCACGACGTCCTCACCTTCCACCTGACGCAGGTCCTCAACGAGCATGGGTGCTTGGGTGGGTTCCTGTTCAGGATAAAGCGGGAGGAAACGCCCGGGTGTTTCCATTGCGAGGATCGTCTGGAGGACACGGTGGAGCATACGGTGGAAGTGCGCCCTGCCTGGGTGGTGCACCGCCGTGTCCTCGTGGGCGCGATCGGCGGCGGCGATCTCTCGCGTCCGGCCCTGGTGCGAGCCATGGTACGGAGCGAGAGGGCATGATAAGCCGTCACCTCCTTCTGCGAAGCAGTAATGCTAGCGAAGGATGAGGCGGGGCGCGTGAGGGAGTGGCTGTCTCTGCACCCTCACGTCCCTAGCCGCCGCAGGAGGAGACGCCCCGGGCGTCGGGAGTCAATAGCGAACTCCCGGCCACCGTAGGCGTGAGCTTGCGGGTGGCGAGCAATGTGTAGCTCGCCGCCCGGTAAGGACCAGGCTCGGGTCGACGGCGCGTTGTGTTCCACGCGCGCCTCATAGAGATGTCAGCAATACTGAAGGGGTCTGCTAGGACCGATGCTTGCCAGGGTCGCGAGATTCGTTCGAAAGAGTTACCGTGGCCCTGGTATATGGGCAACTGAAGGAACACGTTGGGTTGTAGTCAGTAAAAGTCTGACACGCCCTCCCGCTCCACCCAGAGCGGGAGAAGTCTTTTGATGATTATCCACTAAAAAAAAACATCCTTTCCTCTCCACAAATCGCCCAAGTCACAAATCATTCACGTCATTCGTCAAGACACACAAAGGTCCACCACAATAATTTCCAGCGGCTCCAATCAGTGCAATCAATCACTTTGCAGCAACAAAGCAGCTGAGCTGTTTGAGGTAACTTTGTACCTTCCACTGCGCGCTAAACCCGTGTCGTGTCAGTGTCAAGTGCACAGAAGCGCGCAGCAGACTGTGACCACGACGACCGGCGGCCGGCGACCTGGCGGCGACTGGCCGCCGGCTGATTGCGACCGTAGCTGGCAACGTTTCCGAAAGCAAACGCTTTGACTTGGTTATAATTAGGAGGAATTTTCGTTAGTGTTTTGTGTTTAGCGAGCTTTGTTTTACGGAATGTTTGTTATAATTTTAACGCGTATAATTGTGTATCGATTAATAAAAACATGAAGAGACACCTAGCGATAACGAATGTAGGTATGCTATTGTAAAAAGTATTACATTTTCATTAGCTGTCCCCCGTCGTGACGATGATTTGATCAAAATATTACGTACAACTTCTTATTGAACTTAAAGAGCCAATATTTATGTAATATTTTTTTTCAGTGGATTTTTAATTTCTTAGTTTAAATTTTTTACTAGTGTTTGGTGTACTTGTCTCGTAGGAAACTTGTGATAATAATTATTACTTTTTGGATATTATGTTTTACTTTCTTACATTACTTTCATACAGTGCAAGTTAGATTATAGGGAGGGTTCCTTGTAATCTAAGTTGCAGTGTATGAAAGTCCCAAAACTCTGCCATCAGATTTCACATAGAAAGGGGCCCAATTTGGTGAGTTGAAAAACAATCACTCGAAAGTTTTCCAACGCAATGCGCAATATTTGCAGTCCCACTTTTGCAACACGAAAATAGATTCTATTTTTAACTGATAAACATCTTATCTGTGAAATAGAGACTACTGGCAAAGTATATACCTGCGCATATTCTACACTGTAATAAGATCTTTCTACGTAAATTAATTATTCGTGAATATCAGTTCTCTACGCTCACGGCACAGACGTATACGAAAACAGATGAACTCAATATTTTTTTGAGAGGCAGTCACACACCCACCCATGTAGATTAACATAAACGTTTGTGAAGAGCCAACTTGTATGAAGGTATAAACTTACACCTACAACCAATGTATGTACCTACTTAAGGTCACAGCACACATCAACTCGGAAACGGATCGTAACCGTATCAACTCAAGCCCTTTAGTATTCTTTGTATGTAACTCCCTAATGAAAAGTACACTAATCGGAATCGTATCGTATACGATTCACCGCGGGACAAGCGCACGAACCGCGGAGTGGTGCGTGGCAACCAGCGGTCCCCGTGCTTACGCCTCTCCGTTGCCGCGCTTTTGTCTCTTCGTCCACCCTTGCCCCTCTCACCTCTCCCGCGATGCACCGCATACGTACTGTCATTCACAAGGCAACTTCAAAGTCTATTCAAACTGATTTGGTGCCACCCAGGTCAACCAGTGGCTGTCGAGCCGTAAGCGCGGTGTCGCCTAGCTGTAGCCGAGTCAACGTATAGGAGCTGCTGGTCCGCTTTGGTTTCGTACTTACGTTAGATTGGCGCCTGTTTGACGGCGACGCAAAAGGCTATACGGTGACGATCCTTCACCCCTAGCCAAGTTGATAATCTGCAATCGTTAACGCTAGTCGCTCAACGTTAAGTCACGTGGTTAGAACAAACGAACAGAAAATTCGTAGCCAAATTCACATCGTTCAAAATGATAGAATGATTTTTTATCGTTTCTACAATGTTCAACGCTAAATCCTTTGTTATAATGTGTCGTTTTTCTAAAGACATTGTGGAACGAGCGGCCGACTCAGGCGTTTCAACATGGCTACCAACTTATCGTTTTCTACAATTGCTGACACTGAGGCGTTACCGATTGTAGAACGGTAAACGTTTGTGACTTGGCTAGGGGGGCTTTTCCGAGTTGATATGTGTGTACCTTTATTCCACTTACATTATTCGAAGTTAATCCCATTCACCAAGCTTTTGTCAGTGGTATTTACTCCGAGAGCAGTGGTGGCCTAGTAGTAACGGCAGCGACTTACGGTAGTGGGTGCGAGTGCAAATCCAAGCAGGCATTTTACTTTGTGTAAATTATTTCTTCACCACTAGGCTCAAAACGGTGAAGGAAAACATAGTGAAGAAACGGCATGTCTTAGAATAAAAAATTCGAAGACGTAACATCTACCAACTCATACTGGGCCCGCGTAGTGGATTATTATAGTCCACGCTCTCTTACCGAGAGGAGGCCTGTGTCCCAGCAGTGGGAACATAGGCTGCTGATGAATGATGATGATATATCTACAAGTTCCCTTGAATTGAAATCCTACAACAAGCTTAGTTTGAGACGCATCTGGAGGTTACATATACGAATAAATCTAATTCTATCACTTTTTGGCAGATTATAGCATAAATGTACATACGTTGATGCCCATGGATCTGCCTACTTCCTCCACTCGGTTCGATATGTATGCTCCAATATCTACGGTTAGAAGTGAATATAGGAGCCCTCTAGACCTACTACAGATATAAATTATCTAAACCTGTTCATCTTTTACTCATTTTTTTTTAATTGATTCATTTACTGGCAGATTACGAACACCTAAAATCTCTAGGTCTACAAGCATGAAACGTTGCACAAGATCTCCTTATACAAGGTGTTCCTTCTTATTTTAAGTTAGAAGTTGTGGAAGAGCGCAGTCTCCTAACACAGGCTTTTCTGCTTAAAAGGAAGCTCCAATCACTAGTTGTTAAGTTTTACTTGTCAAAATAATACACAATTTTATCATTTTTAATTTTCATTTTCATTATTATCCCATACCTCTAATGTTAATGAGACCATGTCAAAGAATAAACTGGCATATGATTTTTATTTAATATACTTTTTGCATACTTAAGTGATGTTAAAGGAGTTTTATGAGAGTCTGAATGAAAGTTCACTATTTTTGCCGATAGGAAGTCCCATCTCCACACGGCTTGCGTTTGATAAATGTATTTTTATGCAAAGCAATGTTATATTCAAGATTTTTAATAGACTATGCAGGTACAGCTCGGTACTTTAGTTCTCCTAACACAAGCATAACTAAAGCAGTATTCAACAAGAACAAACAAACAAAAACCTAGCTAAAGCTTCCCATTCAACACGCGACAACTCCGAACAACTTACAAGTTTAGGTAACGCGAGATGATACGACAGTCGCCGGCGGAATCGCAAGCAGACGGCAACTGGGGCACGTATTATTTGAGAGTTTGTCGCTTGCAAACTTCCTTGTCGCCGCGACAAAGACGCCCAACAGAATTACTCTACGTGCTCTGACGCGCGCGCAACGAATAATAACTGTTTTAACGCGTGATCTAAGTTTTGATGGATGATTTTGTGGTAAGAGTTTGGAAATGGGATTTAAGTATTCTTCTTTGATTGTGTCAGGATTCGATTTGAATGCCAGTAAGGATCCTGGCGAGGCTGATTGCCTTTCGAGGTTGAAGGCTCTAAATGGGTTTTATAAAATGGTGGTAGGCCCAGACGGAGATGGTGGGATGAGCTGAACTCTTTTAATAAAGATTGGTACTTGGCAGCTCTGGACAGAGACGTGGAGAAAGAGTAGGGAGGCCTTTGCCCAGCAGTGGGATATTAATGACTAATAAAAAAAATAGAAAAATGGGGTGCCAGTTACAGATGTTAGCAAATTAAGAAGTGAAACAAGTTATTACATTTTTATTGCATTTCACAACGTGTACATAAATGATTTTATTTCTGTAAGCAGGTTTGTACAAATCCTTTTAAACTTACGGGGTTTAAATAAAGTTGAGATATGGGCAACTGAAGGAACACGGGTGGGTTTTAGTCAGTAAAAGTCTGACACGCCCTCCCGCTCCGCCCAGAGCGGGGGAAGGCATATGATGATTTCCCATCCAAAAAAAAGCCGTCCACTAGGCGTCAACAATACCACTCTTGTCGGGGAAAAGACACTAGTAGGTGAGAAGAATCTTTAAAACTAAACTTCCGAACTTATTCTAATAAATGTTTAATTACATATAAAATGCTAGGTTTTTATTATTATTATATTATATACATATTGCTGACTGCACTAATAATGATTACACAAACGATCTTTTTAGGTAGAATTTTACTAGCATGAAGAAAGTCATTCAAACTGCATAAAAAGTATGTTTTTCCAAAGTACAAAATTTTTTACGCGATAATAATTTATACGATTAGGTATGACGTTGGCTATTTACTACAGTAACAGTCATTTTATATAACGAAGCGACGCGCTTAACTTGTGCTTACTATGTGTACAAACATTCTGTGAATGTGTGCGTGAAGACGACTAGCGTGAGCACATACACATACACTCAGATGCACACACGCATTCATTTTCGACTTCGCTATTGTCTCGGATCCGGACGGTAACGAGAGCTCCTGCTCATACACACACATGAGGGCGTGTTTTACTTACGTGTAGCTTGTTGTGGTGAAAATTCTATAGCATAAAACTTCTTATTGAATTTAAAGAGCCAATATTTATGTAATATTTTTTTCAGTGGATTTTTAATTTCTTAGTTTAAATTTTTTACTAGTGTTTGGTGTAATTGTCTCGTAGGAAACTTGTGATAATAATTATTACTTTTTGGATATTATGTTTTACTTTCTTTCATTACTTTCATACAGTGCAAGTTAGATTATAGGGAGGGTTCCTTGTAATCTAAGTTGCAGTGTATGAAAGTCCCAAAACTCTGCCATTAGATTTCACATAGAAAGGGGCCCAATTTGGTGAGTTGAAAAACAATCACTCGAAAGTTTTTCCAACGCAATGCGCAATATTTGCAGTCCCACTTTTGCAACACGAAAATAGATTCTATTTTTAACTGATAAACATCTTATCTGTGAAATAGAGACTACTGGCAAAGTATATACCTGCGCTTATATACCTTCTACACTGTAATAAGATCTTTCTACGTAAATTAATTATTCGTGAATATCAGTTCTCTACGCCCACGGCACAGACGTACACGAAAACAGATGAACTCAATATTTTTTTGAGAGGCAGTCACACACCCACCCATGTAGATTAACATAAACGTTTGTGAAGAGCCAACTTGTATGAAGGTATAAACTTACACCTACAACCAATGTATGTACCTACTTATGGTCACAGCACACATCAACTCGGAAACGGATCGTAACCGTATCAACTCAAGCCCTTTAGTATTCTTTGTATGTAACTCCCTAATGAAACGTACACTAATCGGAATCGTAACGTATACGATTCACCGCGGGACAAGCGCACGAACCGCGGAGTGGTGCGTGGCAACCAGCGCTCCCCGTGCTTACGCCTCTCCGTTGCCGCGCTTGTGTCTCTTCGTCCACCCTTGCCCCTCTCACCCCTCCCGCGATGCACCGCATACGTACTGTCATTCACAAGGCAACTTCAAAGTCTATTCAAACTGATTTGGTGCCACCCAGGTCAACCAGCGGATGGCGAGCCGTAAGCGCGGTGTCGCCTAGCTGTAGCCGAGTCAACGTATAGGAGCTGCTGGTCCGCTTTGGTTTCGTACTTACGTTAGATTGGCGCCTGTTTGACGGCGACGCAAAAGGCTATACGGTGACGATCCTTCACCCCTAGCCAAGTTGATAATCTGCAATCGTTAACGCTAGTCGCTCAACGTTAAGTCACGTGGTTAGAACAAACGAACAGAAAATTCGTAGCCAAATTCACATCGTTCAAAATGATAGAATGATTTTTTATCGTTTCTACAATGTTCAACGCTAAATCCTTTGTTATAATGTGTCGTTTTTCTAAAGACATTGTGGAACGAGCGGCCGACTCAGGCGTTTCAACATGGCTACCAACTTATCGTTTTCTACACTTGCTGACACTGAGGCGTTACCGATTGTAGAACGGTAAACGTTTGTGACTTGGCTAGGGGGGCTTTTCCGAGTTGATATGTGTGTACCTTTATTCCACTTACATTATTCGAAGTTAATCCCATTCACCAAGCTTTTGTCAGTGGTATTTACTTCGAGAGCAGTGGTGGCCTAGTAGTAACGGCAGCAACTTACGGTAGTGGGTGCGAGTGCAAATCCAAGCAGGCATTTTACTTTGTGTAAATTATTTCTTCACCACTAGGCTCAAAACGGTGAAGGAAAACATAGTGAAGAAACGGCATGTCTTAGAATAAAAAATTCGAAGACGTAACATCTACCAACTCATACTGGGCCCGCGTAGTGGATTATACGCCCTCTCACCGAGACGAGGCCTGTATCCCAGCAGTGGGAACATAGGCTGCTGATGAATGATGATGATATATTTACAATTTTCCATAGGTTTGAAATCCTACAACAAGCTTAGTTTGAGACGCACCTGGAGGTTACATATACAAATAAATCTAATTTTATCACTTTTTGGCAGATTATTGCATATACATATGTTGATGCCCATGGATCTGCCTACTTCCTCCACTCAGTTCGATATGTATGCTCCAATATCTACGGTTAGAAGTGAATATAGGAGCCCTCTAGACCTACTACAGATATAAATTATCTAAACCTGTTCATCTTTTACAATTTTTTTTTAATTGATTAATTTAGTGATAGATAATGAACAGCTAAAACTTCTAGGTCTACAAGCATGAAACGTTGCACAAGATTTCCTTATACAAGGTGTTCCTTCTTATTTTCCCATAACTCTACGGTGTTAATGAGACCATGTCGAAGAATAAACTGGCATATGATTTTTATTTAATACACTTTTTGCATATCTAAGTGTAAAAATGGTGAACTTTCATTCAGACTCTCATAAAACTCCTTTAACATAAAGGAGTTTTATGAGAGTCTGAATGAAAGTTCACCATTTTTTCCGATAGGAAGTCCCATCTCCATACGGCTTGCATTTGATAAATGTATTTTTATGCAAACCAATGTTATATTCAAGATTTTTAATAGACTACGCAGGTACTGCTCGGCACTTTAGTTCTCCTAACACAAGCATAACTAAAGCAGTATTCAACAAGAATAAACAAACAAAAACCTAGCTAAAGCTTCCCATTCAACACGCGACAACTCCGAACAACTTACAAGTTTAGGTAACGCGAGATGATACGACAGTCGCCGGCGGAATCGCAAGCAGACGGCAACTGGGGCACGTATTATTTGAGAGTTTGTCGCTTGCAAACTTCCTTGTCGCCGCGACAAAGACGCCCAACAGAATTACTCTACGTGCTCTGACGCGCGCGCAACGAATAATAACAGTTTTAACGCGTGCTCTAAGTTTTGATGGATGGTTTTGTGGTAAGAGTTTCGAAATGGGATTTAGTATTCTTCTTTGATTGTGTCAGGATTCGATTTGAATGTCAGTAAGGATCCTGGTGAGCCTGACTGTCTTTCAAGGTTGAAGGCTCCAAATAGGTTTTATAAAGGTGGTAGGCCCAGACGGAGATGGTGGGATGAGCTGAACTTTTTTAATAAAGATTGGTACTTGGCAGTTCTGGACAGAGACGTGGAGAAAGAGCAGCGAGGCCTTTGCCCAGCAGTGGGATATTAATGACTAATATAAAAAATTAAAAAATGGGGTGCCCGTTACAGATGTTAGCAAATTAAGAAGTGAAACAAGTTATTACATTTTTATTGCATTTCACAACGTGTACATAAATTATATTATTTCTGTAAGCAGGTTTGTACAAACCCTTTTAAACTTACGTGGTTTAAATAAATTTGTTGAGATATGGGCAACTGAAGGAACACGGGTGGGTTTTAGTCAGTAAAAGTTTGACACGCCCTCTCGCTCCGCCCAGAGCGGGAGAAGGCATATGATGATTTCCCATCCAAAAAAAGCCTTCCACTAGGCGTCAACAATGCCACTCTTGTCGGGGAAAGGAAACTAGTAGGTGAGAAGAATCTTTAAAACTGAACTTCCGAACTTATCTATATATTAATACGTGAAGCGAAAACTTTGGATACCTTTTTACGAAAATTGGGCGGACGGAGGAGTATGAAATTTCGCACACTTATAGTTTATACAGAGAAGAAGTGACGAATGCTAATATTTTTTTAAATTATGCGTTAAAATACATTATTTTCAATAAATAACACGTTACACACACTACTGTTCATTACCGTGTATCTAATACACACATGCATAGAAATTCTTTTGTTTATGGTCCAAATCTGTCTTTATTATTTTGTGCAGTGTTACCAACACCCAGAAATATTTACCCCTAAAGCTTAAGTTAAATACCCCTAAACATGCCACAATTACTAAAAAAATCCGCTAAAAAATTTTACGCGACGTTTGTTAATCATTCACTCTGCATTCTTAGTATCAAGGAACCGTACTAGAAGTCGCTAATACTTTTATTGTAATCAAAAACACAATGAGAAATGTAAGATGGCAAAAAATCTCTAAGAATACCCCTAAAAATGGAACGCCCCTAAAAAATCTCAATCCTCTTATTTACCCCCCAAATTTGGGAAAAACCCCTAAGTTGGTAAGCCTGATTTTGTGTCTATAGTCTTACTGAATGTCAAGTATAACCATAGGTAATAAATTAATTTTATAGATATATATAACCTATTTCATTTTTAAAAACTATGATTATATTGAAAATATTTTTGTCTTTAATATTATTTGTATTAGCGACGATAGGAATTTAGTTTAGATTTATAAGAAATATTTTTTGTGGTTTTATGGGGAGTGTCAAGTATGGCATTAGTAGGTTTCCCATACAAAACTTAGTGTCGTGTGCAAACTGTAGAGGTTGTATGCCTCACGATTGTACAGGCTGGTCATAGATTGTACAGGCTGGTTATAATTATGACATTTTGAACTGTCATAATTAATTAAAAATAATAGGGAAAATTCTATAAAAACAGAGCTTTCTGTGATAATTCATTTCATATCCAGCAGTTAAGAAATATTAAAAAAATAAAGAAGAGAGTCCTGAAAAGTATTCTTTACTCATTACACCTACGTCCTGGTCCTGGCCATCACCATCCTGCCAGTGAACCCTCTCCACAGTAGTACAGCGTCAACAATTTGTCTATAGTGTTACTGAATGTTAACCATATTATTTTTTTATATTTATTATTATATATATATATTTTTTTTCATTTAATAATGTATTTCTATTCAAATGAAGTACGGTCGAATTTCGACCAATGGGCGATCACTAGTTCTAATAAATGTTTAATTACATATAAAATGCTAGGTTTTTATTATTATTATATTATATACATATTGCTGACTGCACTAATAATGATTACACAAACGATCTTTTTAGGTAGAATTTTACTAGCATGAAGAAAGTCATTCAAACTGCATAAAAAGTATGTTTTTCCAAAGTACAAAATTTTTACGCGATAATAATTTAGACGTATGACATTGGCTATTTACTACAGTAACAGTTATTTTATATAACGAAGCGACGCGCTTAACTTGTGCTTACCATGTGTACAAACATTCTGTAAATGTGTGCGTGAAGACGACTAGCGTGAGCACATAACACATACACACACACACTCAGATGCACACACGCATTCATTTTCGACTTCGCTATTGTCTCGGCCCCGGACGGTAACGAGAGCTCCTGCTCATACACACACATGAGGGCGTGTTTTATTTAAGTGTAGCTTGTTGAGGTAAAAATTCTATAGCATAAAATTCAACAGTATAATTGTTTTGTTTTACCAAAGTATTAAAACAATTTTACAAAACATTAAATAGTTGCATAAAACCGAGTTATAAATATCGATCTGCGGGTCACCATTGGCCACAACAGGCCACCGCAAACCGTTTGTTAACTCGCTTCAAATCGGTTTGTGATACTAGCTTATAGGATTGGTTACTAATTATGTATTTTATTAATACTACTGCAACGGGATTAGTGAATTCACTGCTGAAATAACATGTCGAACAGCTGCATAGCGGCTCCTAATTTAAAAACTTTTTAGGGTTCCGTTGCCAAATGGCAAAAAACGGAACCCTTATAGATTCGTCATATCTGTCTGTCTGTCTGTCTGTCCGTCCGTCCGTCCGTATGCCACAGCCACTTTTTTCCGAAACTATAAGAGCTATGCTGTTGAAACTTGGTAAGTAGATGTATTCTGTGAACCGCATTAAAATTTTCACACTAAAATAGAAAAAAAAACAATAAATTTTGGGGTTCCCCATACATAGAACTGAAACTCATTTTTTTTTTCATCAAACCCAAACGTGTGGGGTATCTATGAATAGGTCTTCAAAAATGGTAATGAGGTTTCTAATATCATTTTTTTCTAAACTGAATAGTTTGCGCGAGAGACACTTCCAAAGTGGTAAAAAGTGCGTCCCCCCCCCCCCCCCCTTAACTTCTAAAATAAGAGAATGATAAAACTAAAAAAAATATATGATGTACATTACCATGTAAACTACCACCGAAAATTGGTTTGAACGAGATCGAGTGAGTACTATTTTTTAAAACGTCATAAATCGTAAACCGCAATTTAGTTTACATTCAAATTCAATCAACTGAAATATAAAATTAAAAAAAAAACATTTATTTTTAAACCGAGAATACCTACATGTTTGTACGGAACCCTCGGTGCGCGAGTCCGACTCGCACTTGGCCGGTTTTTTTTTACTGGGAACTTCTCCTGCTCTGGGCGGAGCGGGTGGGGTCTTTTTTGTTCTGAACTTTTTTAACTGATGATCTAGTGACAATACCCTGTCATTAACAGACAATTTTCAACCGGACTTATGGAGACAAAACAAGTCCAAAACGAGCCAAAAGTAATAGCCACCCAACCGGGCTATAGTGAGCCAAATATTATCTTCATAATTTATATAACCCGCGTTAATGTTTACCTGTGAGTTTATTAAGGGTCGGAGGATCACCCGGCTGCTATTCACACCAATAAGACTTTACGGTGGGAAAGCGAACAACATTTTCTCGTGCAAAGACTGATATTGAATACCAAGAGGTCAAACTTTGTGGGAAATTGAGAAATCTTTTTCACAGATCAACAATATTCGATGATCAACCAGACCAAACTTTGCACGTAAATGTTAAATTTTCACATTAAATCGATCAGGATGACTAGGCTGTTGGGAAAATATATTGTAAAATTGAAATACGTGGGAATATCAACTAATGTAAAACTTTTTAGTAATGAAATTACGCATGAAATGGAAAAGTGTTTTATTGTTCTATCCAGCTAGAATATTATCGAATTTATGAAATATTATGGACTCTAAAACATTTATCTTTACCAGAAACCATACATGATAACAACAGCTAAACCCTTATCCACATCAAACTCCGACACGTAACCATGTTACCTACATGTTTTGAACAAGTTGGAAACGAAACAACTCGCTCGGAGTTTGTTCCAAATTATTCGGTTACCGATGTTCCGGAGTAAGGAACGTCCTACGTTGTGCCGAATCTAGGACCGTCCTATATGTTCCATAAATAAATCACTACGGGATTACAACGTGGACTGTTCACCAAAATGTTGTCCGGAATGAAATCGACGTCCTGTACTGGATTTGTACGTCCTTAGGTAGAAATTCAGTATTCATCAGATACCTGCATAGGTGTCAGATAGGCTCCAGTCCCATGAATGAATATTGCTAGAGCCTGTTTATTTAATAAGCTGACATGTTTGTTGCACAAATGATTGTACGCTAGTAATAACTATTTTATGGTAAATAAAGTCATGTTAACACCTAGGTTTGAGATCAATGGCTTCTCCAAAACTTAGTTGCGAAGTATCTATATACTTTCCAACTAAATTATTTTTGTACACTGACTTACGATGAAGTAAGACTTTGAAAAGAAACCTGTTCTAAATGGTTTTTAAATCGCAAATACCCAATAAGCAGTGGTAATATGTGTTCTATATATGTAAAAAACGCATTAGCCCAGAAAAGGGACCATTATACGCCTACACAAAACAGTACTAAACGGTTACATTACAGTTCGGTGTAACCCTCCACCGCGGAACAGGCCGCAGTCACGTAACGGGTTGAATGTGGTCTGCGCGGCCGACGTAACGAGGAATGTTATCACCTCCGCCGCGTCACGCACCGCCTCCTCGCCTCCTCACCTCCTCGGCTCCACTTATTAATTACATTTTTCCTTCATTAAGGAGGTTCTTAGCTGTAGGTTTTATGTCCTAACTGTGGGATAGAATAACTCTGAGTCAGATAGAATTAACGGGGAGTCTAGCAGGGGTTCCGTTTTGTTTATTAGCGTATTGATTGTTGCATAACCCTCACAAGCTGGTTAACAATGTGTTTACAAGAGTTTCACAATTTTAATTATGTAGTCGGTATGCATGCCGCATGTTGCTGATTGTAAAACCATTAGGTTAAATCTACTCGCAAAATTATAACCTGACATCACGCGTATATTCTCCGAGGGGCTAAGCAGAATTGTACCTATACTAAAAAACATTATAATTAGTCAAGAAATTGAGTATTGCTCAGTGCACAGCTATTGTTTTTACAGGAATAACCTAATAAATTCCGGTTGATAATAATCATTATTAAATTATTGTAAAAGGGGACTATGAAAAGGTATTTACTAGACACATGTGAGTGGAAATGCAGGGAGGGGAGTCCCTAGGAGGACATAATTGTAGTGATCTAATTGGTGATGCTCTTCAGAAAGATCCGATGCGTAGTACTCGAAACCGGTGCGGGCGTGCGTGTATCATCAGAAGAATAATCGTAAACGCCAATCCCCATTGGAAGCAGGGGTGACTTATTGTGTGTGTTTAGTTATTATTTCATCAATTATTTTAAAACAATAAGTACCTACACGTAGTTGTTAAACAGAAATGCTTATAGGAAAATTGACGTTAATAATGACACTTTAAAAGACTAAAACTAAATTTCTCACTCTCGGACAATCCGACACCCGTTTACGTGTTTACTTGGTTCGTAGTTTCTATAGTTGACGCTTACATATATTTTTAACTCATTCAACAATATTTACCACCTACAGTGAAACTTGACTTAATTCTCTAATACAATTCCCTCACGTTTCTCCGGGGGAGCTTAATTGACGAATTTTTCGTTAATTAAGCCGCACACGCCCCGAGATGGGTAAGATTTCGGGTTCATTGCTTACCTTCGATAAGGTTAATGCCGTCTATTATGAGTACCAAGAATGGAGATACTAGTTGCTAACTTTGCTTTAAGATTGTATCGACCTGAAACGAAGTTCTTGTGCTAGAAAATATCAGGTTAATGTTCGTTAGTTTACTTGTAATGGATATGAATAAATTTTGTGGAAACAGTTGTTACGGGTCGTCAGAAGCCCCAAAGTCTGACAACTTCTAGTATCGTATTACCTATTAACTTGGTTGTGGAGGTTGGATAGCTGCATCCGGTTAGACTGGAAGCTGACCCCAACACAGTTGGGAAAAGGCTAGACAGATGATGATGAAATGTTGGTAAACAGCAGTAAACAAGGTTTGGTGTCGCTATTATGAATTGTAGTAAACACTGACATGTCTTTGGCATTGTATCTAAATGGGATTCTGTTTATACCATATAGATCAACATCAAAAGTCATCCTGACTGTTAAGACTGAGGTCTTGGGTTCGGTTCCCACCCAGGACAAATCTTTGTGTGATGAGCACAATCATTTTTTCTGTGTCTGGGTGTAATTTATCTATAATATGTATGTATTTAGAAATAGGTAAATGAGTATGTTTATCAGTTGTCTGTTTGCCGTAGTACAGACTCTGCCTAGTTTGGGATCAGATAACGTTCTGTAGGTTGTCCTAAGATATTATTTTTATTATTTATTAAAACTAGGCTGAGATTCAGCACTATTTGATCGTCAAAACTACATAAGATGGGTCCCCAAAACGCCCGCCCTTCACCACTTACTAGTGCTTTAGGTTGGGCAAAGTGTTATTGTGTTTTCCATCTGGAATTTCTCAGTAGCAGCCCAGCCCAGAGTCTGGATATGTGCCCAGTTGATGGCAATAGGCTCCCGCCCTATTACATGGGACTTTAACATAACAGGCGAAATGTGGTTGAACTATAGGTATACCTCTGCCCAACCCTTCGGGGAAACAAGGCGTGACGTTTTTATGTAACATAGTTTTATAAGTGTTACTAACAACAATATGAATCATTGTCTTCGAATTAAATTAATTAATTTAAAAGAAAAGTCCAGCTCTTGCTAATAGGTCGCCAAAAACAGTGAAAAACTATTCTTAAGCAGAACATATTCATCAACATTAACTGGCTGTAACAGGCAGCTCTCAGAATTTAAAGATTTACCGGTTAGTAATATTGAGTAGTCTAGCAAGTAGCCCTTAAGATATTAATGGTGTCTATAGCAGATATGATACGTCAGACAACAAGTTTAGTGAGTTAGGACTCCGGAGAAGGCTTCGGGTACATTGTTATCTACTCGACTCAGTTTGGCAGTCGGCTACATATCTTAATCTAGAATAGAGTGAATATTATACGATAGAACTCTTTATTTGGTTCGCTATATGAACAATATATATAAATACTAGCTATTGCCCGCAGCTTTGCTCGCGTAAAAAATAACAATACACCTCCAAGAAGATATAAATAAAGTTTCTTGATGATTGGTTTAGTAGTATTCGTGTGAAAGCGTTACAAACAAACTTACATTCACATTTATAATATTAGTAGGGATAGAAGTTACAATTGTTGGTCTTATCACTTATAGCGATATTTAGTAGACAGACTTTGGAAGGATTTAAAAGAAGTAGAGATAATACTGCAGATAGTATGTGGTGTGCCATTTAGGTAAATATACAATCTTACTTGGTAACGTTACTACAAAATAAAGTTAAATGCTTCAAATATGGCAAGTAAATTGATGTTCAACAGTTTATTTCAATTATGCTTTTTAGTCAATGCAGCAGATTAATTTGTTTGCGGTATTCGCAACACCAAATACTTGACTATTATTTTCGCTAATTCTATGCTGCCATACAAATAGCTCACAGTTTAACTTTTCTACCGTTAAATTGTGCTAACATGTTCTTTAATATTGTCATTTTGTTACAGACATCATAATTAGCCTTTATTGTTCCCACTGCTGGGACACAGGCCTCCTCTCGGTGAGAACGAGTGAGCCGTAATCTACCACGCGGGCCCAGTGTGGGTTGGTAGATGTTACATGTCTTCGAATTTTTCGTTCATGGACATACCGGTTTCCACACAATGTTTTCCTTTAGCGTTTTGGGAACAGTGGTGATACAATTATTTACAATAAGTAAAGCCGCCTGCCTGAGTTCGAACCCACGACCTACAATTCGTAAGTCGGGGCCGATACCATTGGGCCACCACTGCACCCTACTGTACTGTACTGTTACAGTAGCTAATAAAGTAAATTTGTAGTGAAGTAACTCTTAAAATAGAAAATGTAAACACTATTAATTAATGAAATCGTAGGTTTACAATATGGAATACCTGGAAATAACGCTTAGTAGAAGAAGATTTATAAGGTAAGTTAGATACTTTAATACTACAATTTTAAGTGGGAATGTAGGTATGGTCTACCTAATATTCATAAGTGTAACTTTTTGTAATGAAGTACGCAACGTGACTTACGGTAAAGGTACGAGTAAAGTGGTGGAAATCGTCACGTAACGAATTTCGTGTCTCGATTGTGTCGAGTGACCGTACACGATTTTAAATTATGTCAAGGTTTGACGAAAAATTAAAGTTTTCAATCAAAATAAATGTTTGTTTACCAAATTCAGACTGGCTTCAATATAAAGTGCTTTCCACTAGTACTAGTCCTTAATATTAATTTATTGTTATACCTTTACCTAATGTATAAACTTACTGTCGGTAAGCCTCTTTACAATATTTTATTTTAAACACTCTTAAAAGTTAAGTATCCAAGTAATAAAGAAACCTATTTTCCTGATTTATAGCAGTAGTTATACGGAAAGTGCACATTAACATAAATAAGTGTACTGCTTAAATTTTTTAAGTAAAGCTAGTAAAATAATTGGTTTAAGCTTAAAGTGGCTTCGCTGTACCGCTTTGTGAAAACGATAAATTGCTACTGTGATTTAATTCAGAATACTGACTTACCAAGTCCTACAAAGGGGTATAGTATTTTCCAGTTACTGGGTTTTGGAGGGCTGATAGGAAAATCATTCCATGTAAATTACGAAAGCCGACCTCAACATAGTTGGAAAAGACTTGGTATATTGACTGTATTAAATCGAAGTACCAGAAAACTGTTTAAACGACACAAACCCCAATCCGCTTACACACTCAAGAGAATATCGAAGTTAACCATTACAAACTAACAAAGCTCGTCCAAGTAAGACATATAGATCAAAATAATATTTGACCTTCGAGCCGGGACCACGGCTTTATGTCACATAAAGTAAGATGACTTATAACATAAATTGGCATGACATGGTGCTGAACCGTAACCTAGTTTTGGAACTTAACCTGAATTATTTGATTGAACTAGTGAATAGTGTTTAGATTTTCGTTCGATTTTATACGATTTAAAAAAAAACGTACATAATTTACTGTTATTTCGCGTGGTGCCGGATGAAAAAAATACCACCATCCAATTTCTTCCCGTGGGTGTCGTAAAAAGCATCGAGAATGGGCAGCAGCACTCTCTATGCGTTTCAATACCATACTGCGATCGCTAAGGGTGGCACTTAAGGCAAATCTCTCCAAATTTGGAGAGGCCTATGTCCAGCAGTGGACGTCTTTCGGCTGAAATGATTACGATGAAACTACTATTTGTTCTTTACTTCCCAGAAATACAATAAACAAGAAGAAAACAAACAAAACTTCAAAACTTAGGTGTGTGCACTTCGCGGCAGTTATTCAGTGTCTACTAAGTGATAGTTGCGTGTTGTCCACTGTCTTTGAAGCGGCGTATGAGAAGCGTCCGCACTCTGTGCGCCGTACCATTGTTATGGCGGCAACAAATAGTTTAAAAACTTCTGCTCTCATGTCGGAACACGCTGTATTAGAATAGCTCACACCGTGGTTAAAATGTTAGTCAGACAGCAATATGGTCGAGAAACTGACTGCCTCCGGTGCGTAGTATGCACATTTCAGTAACATCACTCATGGCAAATCATGTGTACGGACAATTAAATCAATCATTATCATCAATCTTTAAATCATCACCAAACTATGTTGGAGGCGGCTTCCAGTCTAACCATATATAGGTAAATACCTGTATTTTATATGGAGTCACTGCCTATTTTACCTCCACAACCAGTTATTGGGTGCCACTTGGTAGTACTGGTTGTCAGAATTTCAGACTTTTGACGTACCGTAAAAACTGTCTGTGATCCACGAATGACAGTCTGGACCAACGGCTTGTCGTGCTTTCCGGGGCACAGAGGGGTCTTGGTACATAAAGAACTATTCACGTACCAACCGGGGCAAGCGTAGCTAAACTTAATCGATAGAACCATGCGGCTGGTACTGCTTAGGCACAACTCCCCCGGACGGTCAATATACGAACAATTTTATTATTATACGGAAAATTTTACATGGTAGTCAATTTGATAAAAGAATAATATTCCCTTACTTTGCATTGCTTTGCCGGGAGCCCGAATTCAAAGAAGAAATAACAGCCATCCTTCTTGTTTACTTAAAAAAAGGAAACTCTCCAATTATTTGATCCCATCAAAGGATCTCTCGAACAGCTCCATTATCTGTAGGTACAGTCAGGCACAGCGATGCTAATCCCTGGGGCGCTGATAGCGGCTGTGCTCGACGGTACCGGTAACTTTGATCCGCCAGATAAGTGGCTCAACAAGATGTTACTTGGCCTTACTTTAGATTATCTGTTAGGGCACTGATATTTTTGATTAGATCTCTTCTCAGAATTCTTTTTGAGATTTATGAAAGAATTGAAAGGTTGAGAGGCGAGATTATTAATCACTAAATCGGTTTGAAGTAACACGAAGTATATTCTATCTTTTAAATTTTTACGTTTTCTTCCTGCTGTTCAAGATTTTTCCTGCTTTTCAAACACATGAACGACTACATGTTTTTTAAAATTCTTTGTTTTTATCTGATTTTAGTTCCTTCTCATATATAGGTACCAAGTGTATAGGTTTGGAAATGAAAGCGTCACACATTCATTGTATGACGAAACACACAACTTGTTTCATAAAACAGCATCACATCAAAGTAGAATCTAACATTATCAAAATACCCAGTTTACTACAAAAACTTTACCGTTTATATACTAAAATAACTCGTTTCACAAGTTAAACCGTTGACCGGAAAACCCGAATATTACACGCAAATCGATATGTACGAACACCCCTATTATCAATTATCACTATAACAGCATTATAATAAAGGGTGGAAATAACGAGGTGACCAAATACAATAAAATGCTAATTCTAATTTGCAAACTAAAGCTATAACTGTTCGTACGTTTGTAACTTAATTATATCGGGACCTATTAAACTTTATAACGTGCCCATAACGTTATTTATTTATTCAGTAATATTAGAGGACTGGGCTTTTCGTTAGCTATTGTTTTAATTATTGTTATGAAGTTATGAAATGTTTTTCAGATCGGTTCGGTTCTGTGTGTTTATTGGTATTTACAGTTGCGTGAAAATAATGAATTAAACAATTATTTTAATGATTATTAAAATTTAAACAATTATTATTATTATTATTTAAACAATTATTCCCACGGTCATCGGTAATGAGGCTGTATATCCCGTGAAAGTGTGGAGGTCGAGGCTTTTTAAACGCTAAGACTCTCCACAATCGCGAGATATACAGTCTCAGGGAATATTTCCTAGAATCCGACGTGGGGATGCATCGAGATGTGGTCGCGGTTGACAAGGGCCTCACCCCGCACTCCTTGGCTAATGAGAACTGGCGCAAACCTGTAATACTCGACACTAATGAACGCATGGAAGTATGGCAGAGTAAGGAGCTCCACGGACGCTTTTTCCGGGCCCTACATGGACCCGATGTAGATATACTAGCGTCCGCAGCCTGGCTGCGTTTCGGTGACCTCTTTGGGGAAACCGAAGGTTTTGTCTGTGCAATTATGGACGAAGTTATGATGACGAACAATTAGCGGAGATTTATTGTGAAAGACGGCACGGTTGACATCTGTCGGGCATGCCACCGTCCAGAAGAATCAATTAGGCACATAATCTCCGGGTGTTCTCGTCTAGCTAACGAAGAATACTTACATAGATACAACCTAGTAGCCAGAATTATCCATCAGCAACTTGCTCTTAAATACAGCCTTGTGGAATCGGAAGTGCCGTACTACAGGTATGTGCCCGACCCATTTCTCGAAAATGGAAATATCACATTGTACTGGGATCGATCCATCATCACTGACAGGACTATTGTCGCAAATAAGCCTGATATAGTAGTGGTGGATCGAGTAGAGCGGCGCACAATGATTGTTGACATAACGGTTCCGTATGACGAGAACCTCGTGAAAGCTGAGAAAGATAAACAGATCAAGTATCTTGACTTGGCTCGCGAGGCTGTCGACATGTGGGATGTGGATTCAGCGATCATTGTGCCGATAGTCGTCATAGCCAATGGGTTGATAGCCAAGAGCCTCGACCAACATCTAAGGAGGCTCTCGTTAGGCAGCTGGGTCAAGGATTCAGAATGAAAGTAAAACTTCAACTGATTCGCCTATGGATGGCACCACAACAAGCTTACCTGACATTTCCGATGACGAAAACAACCAAACTATTCAACTAAAAAAACAACTTGAACGATTAACAACAGAACTAAACAGCGTTATCATTTTTTCTAGAAAATGCTAACCTCAAGCTTATTAATCAAGAGTTGCTTGAGCAAAATGATCATTATAAAAACATGACATGTAGTTCCTCAAAATTAAAAACACCAGTAAGGCAAGACTTAGACGATAACAGCAAATCAATAGTTTTAAATGAACCCGAAATAAATACTACAACTGCAGTGCAAAACAATCAGACTAATCAGAGCAAACAAAATAACATTTGTTTTATCAGTACCAACAAATCAAAAAAAGTATTATCGATTGCAGAGGATAAACTAGACAGTTATAATATCTACCATTACCTAAAACCAAACTGCGGGATCCAACAACTACTCAAAGGATTAAAAAGCACACTTAAAGGATATACTAAGGACGATTTTTGTATAATATTAATTGGAGAAGACGACTTCAAAACAACAAATTACTATTTTGATTTAATCTATGACATAAGAAACACCTTGAGAGAAATTGACAATACAAATATTATCCTATGCCTACCTACCTTTAAGTTTAATAACAGTTCAAATCTGTTCAACTGGCGAGTACAAAACTTTGCCAACTTACTGTACCTAGATATAATGACACATTTACATGCATACCTATTGGACTCTAACCTACATCTTAAGTATGACAGTAGAATGTTTAACAATTTGACCGGAAGACTCAATAACAATGGAATGCGCACCATATTTGACGACATAAAACGGCAAATGGAAGATATAATTGCTGTTAATTTAATGTCAAACGATAACTTCGATCTCGAACAAGAGGGTCAATCAAAGACCAAAGAAAAACTAGGGGATGGCTCTCAGTTTTTCCCTTTCTCTAACATCGAAATGCATCAACGGAACAGAGGATAAGGAAATAAAATAGGGCAACTGACTAAGTTTACACTAATGTTCCAAAATATCCAAAGTATCGGAAACAAAGGAGAATTATTAGAACAATTACTTTTAGATTCTAAAATTGATTTTATCTCTCTGTCCGAATTGTGGAAAAATGAAAAATATTCTCAATCAGTCTTACCCCAGGGTTATAAAATTGCGTCCATTTTTTGTCGCAAAAACCCGCGAAGGCGGAGGAGTTTGTATTATTGTTAAAGACTCATTAGATTTTATTGAACGAATAGACATTGTAAATCAGTCAAAGGAGTATGTTGTAGAATTTAGTGCTATTGATGTTCCCAAACTAAACTGCACTTTTATAGGACTTTATAGAGCAGATCGTCGTATTGATATATTTCTTCAACAATTGGGAAAAGTTTTACATAAATTAAATACAAAAAAATCACATAAACACTTAATAATAGGATGAGACTTTAACATAAACGTGTATAATAAAAATAAACAGACTCTGGAATTCTTAAACTTCATGAAAACATATAACCTAAGACAAATAATCCGCGAACCAACACGAGTAACCAAGACAACATCCACTTGCATTGACCTACTTTTTACAAACTGCCCACCGTTTATAAACAAAGCAACTGTCAAAGATTATGGACTATCGGACCATAAGGCAATAAATGTTCAGTTAAATGTAGACTATTTTCCAAATAATAATAATAAAACGTGGTATGCCAAAAAAAGATTATTTACAAAAAATAACGTCGAATGTTTTAAGAATTCAATAAAATCAGAAAATTGGGAAAATATACTAAATAAAAATAATAATGTACACACAAATTACGAATCCTTCATTAGAATAATAAAACACAATCTCAATATATATATTCCATTGCAAAAAATAAGAGTAAAATGCAAACCAAAAAAAGGTTGGCTTACAAAAGGTCTCAAAAAATCTTGCGAACATAAAAGAGTATTAAGAACTATTTTTAATGAAACTAAAAGTTGTGTTATTAAAAAACACTATAAATTATTTAGTAAAATATTGAAATTGACTATTAGAAAATCAAAAAAACTAACATATATTAAACAAATGCAAAAATCTGACAATAAGGTAAAGACAATGTGGAATATAATTAACACAAAAACAGGAAAAACAACACTAAATAGACGTGAAAATATATCACTGAAGATAGACGATGAAGATGTAAAATGCCCGTTAAATGTATGCAACAGATTTAATGAATTCTTTACGACTGTAGGGCATAATCAAACAACTAACTTGACCAATAACATTGGAAAACCCGTGATTAACCCCTCTACTTGTTCAATGTATGTACGCCCGGTAGACCAAAAAGAAGTACTTAATATAATAAAGTCTACTAAAAATAAACATAGCTGCGGCACTGATGACATTCCACCAATTTTATTAAAGCAATGTGCTATAGAACTTTCTATTCCTTTAATGCTATTAATCAATCAAAGCTTCCAAGACGGTCAATTTCCAGACGCACTTAAAGTAGCTTTAGTAAAACCAGTACATAAAAAAGGTGACAAAAATATCCCAAGCAATTATAGACCCATAGCACTGCTACCAAAGTTTTCCAAAATATTTGAAAAAGCTATGTGCAATCAGCTGTATATATTCTTAGAAAAGTTTAATATTCTTGACGATGCACAAAATGAATTTAGAAAATGTAGATGAACAACCTTAGCAGTTTATAAATACTAGTGATCGCCCATTGGTCGAAATTCGACCGCTCTTCATTTTAATAGAAATACATTTTTAAGAGAAAAAATATGTATAATAATAAATATAAAACAATAATATGGTTATATTTTAAATTCAGTAACACTATAGACAAATAATATAAAGACAAATATTCTCGATATGATCATAAATTTAAAAAATGAAATAGGTTAAATATCTATAAAATTAATTTATTACCTGTGGTTATACTTGACATTCAGTAAGACTATAGACACAAAATCAGGCTTACCAACTTAGGGGTTTTCCCAAATTTAGGGGATAAATAAGAGGATTGGGATTTTTAGGGCGTTCCATTTTTAGGGGTATTCTTAGGGATTTTTTGCCATCTTACATTTTTCATTGTGTTTTTGATTACAATAAAAGTATTAGCGACTTCTAGTACGGTTCCTCGATACTAAGAATGCAAAGTGAATGATTAACAAATGTCACGTAATAAATATAGACAAATATTACTACTGTGTGCCGGTCTATGATTACTGAACATTCGTTGGTTATTTTCATTATAATTTTTTAGGGGATTTTTTTAGTAATTGTGGCAATTTTAAGGGGTTTTAACTTAAGCTTTAGGGGTAACAAGGTAATGAACAGTAGTGTGTGTAACGTGTTATTTATTGAAAATATTGTATTTTAACGCATAATTAAAAAAAAAATTAGCATTCGTCACTTCTTCTCTGTATAAACTATAAGTGTGCGAAATTTCATACTCCTCCATCCGCCCAATTTTCGTAAAAAGGGATCCAAAGTTTTCGCTTCACGTATTAATATATAGATGTTCAACAAGCGCTACAACATATAAACGACAAACAATATGTAATTGGGCTACTATTAGACATGACAAAAGCATATGACAAAGTCCTTTATGACATCTTACTCACTAAGTTATATGGTTGCGGAGTACGAGCACCAGCTTATTCGTGGTTCAAATCATATTTACATAAAAGGACACAAATAGTACAAATTGAAAATTACGACCATGATAAAAATGAAATCAAAACTATTAGATCACAAGAAAAATAAATTACTTGCTCAATCCCACAAGGAAGTGTGTTAGGATGCCCACTATTTTTAATTTATATTAATGACCTTCCAAAAACAATAGATAAAGAAAACGCTCTACCATTATTATTTGCAGACGATATATTAATAATATTAATAAAGTGTGACAATGTAAATAACCCTAGAATACAAATACAAAATACTCACCAAGCTGTAGATAGTTGGCTCCAGATCCACAACTTGGAAATTAATAGCAATAAAACTAAACTAATACAATTTAGATCATACAAAAAACCACCACTCAATCTAAAAATAACATTCAGAAACACGCAAATAGAAGAAGGTAATACATTTAGCTTACTTGGTATAAATATTGACACACACATTAACTGGAAGTCACACATAGAGCATATAAAAACAAAAATCTCCAGTTTCTCTTACGCTCTTTTTCAAATTAAACAAAACACTAACACACAAATATGGCTGCTTACTACGCATACGCATACTCATGGCTGCGATATGGCGTTATGCTTTGGGGAAATAGTGTTAACATAGATGAACTATTCATAATGCAAAAAAAAATGTATAAGAATTCTAGCCCAAATAGATAATACGGAGAGCTGCAAAGCATACTTCATAAAATATTAGGTTCTAACTCTGCCGTCAATATACGTACTTGACATCTGCATATTTGTTTTTAAGAATATCGATAAGTTCACGAAAGTAGAAGATACGCACAACGTCAACACTCGTCATAAAAAGAGGTTATGCGCTCCATCCTCAAGAATTAAACTGTTAAGCGAAAGCCCATATTATATGGCAATAAAAAAAAATAATAAGTTGCCCAACACGTTTAAAAATGAAAAATCAGAAATTATATTCCAAAAAAGGTTAAAACTATACTTAATTCAAAAATGCTTCTACTCAGCAAAAGAATATTTAGAGTCTAGCTTAAAATAATGATTATCTGTTATGTACAAAATTGGCGATCTGTCCTATACATTAAATTAGAATAATAATAATAATTATAATTTGTACTACCTACCTGGAAAGAATGACATAAAGATCTTACTTTGACATTGCTGAATAATTGTATTATATTCATAATTATTGACATTTAATTTTACCACAACCATAAAATATAATTTTTTATTATTTAATGTAAAATAAAATAATAATAATAATGTTTAATGCATGCTAATTTATGATGAATATCTGCATGCTAATTTATGATGAATATCTGGATGACCGAGCTTTGCTCGGTATTTTTTGGTAAATTATGTTTAAAATAATAAGTTTATGTTCAAGTTGATTATCGATAAAGTTGATCATTGAAAATACGAATAAAACGACATTGACGAAACCCCCTGTATACTAAATTTCATGAAAATCGTTGGAGCCGTTTCCGAGAATCATATATATATATATATATATATACAAGAATTGCTTGTTTAAAGGTATAAGATAAAGGCAGCCGAAATATAATTGCAATCCGTTTCTTATATCCGTTTCTTTTTTTTTTATATACACATTGACATTGATAATTTTTTATATATGCAATGACATGAATATTTACTTTGTAAAGTATCCTATTGTTTTAATTATTGTGAATGTGAAGACTGTGTGGGTCTTTTTTTAATTTTGTTTTTTTTTCGTTCTCAGTAATCATGATCTGGCAGTTTGAGTAATTTATGTGGCCTACCCAAATGTCCTTTCTTTGGTATTGTTCGTCAAAGCGTTGGGCTCCTTATTTTCCGAGTTGAGCTAAACGATTAGTGACAAATGCTTGCACTGACTGGACAGGTCCACTCAATCTGTGTGGTTCTTTCTTCAAAAGACCATTTCAGTCACCAATCTACATGATCTTCACATGATGTGAACAAGATTATGTCTGGACTTTAAAAGAGACTGTGACCTCTGAGTTTGTTTCGGCCTTTCTTCTCAGAGTAGTCAGTTAGGAAACGCCGAACTCATCTAGTTAAAAAAAAAAACATCATAGACATGTAAAAGTGTTTGTACAAACCTACTTACAGAAATAAAATCATTTATCATTTAATGCTTGTAAAAGGCTGCTAAGTCATAAGTACTAACATAGTATAATACCAACACCATGTATACACTTAGTTCGCAATAAACGTTTTTGATTTTGATTTTGATTTATTTTTAAATGTTTTTATTTTATATTCTAATATTTAAAAATATAATTTATAAGTTTATTAAGATGAATAAAGGAAATTTTAATGAACTGTACAATTATTTATTGAGCAAGTGCCAAAATGTTAAATTTTCAGTTATACTTGTATTATTTTACAATTTACCGTAATTGCATGTAGGTAAAACTCCGTAGCTGTGTCCTTTATATTATTTAAGTGAAGGTAGAAAAATTATGATAATTATGACTTAATTTAAGAAACTAATAATAAAGTATGTGCTTACAGATAACTGAAACCTACGAGTCTATAAATAGGTTACTTCCAGGCAAGCGTGCTCCATTGTCGACCAATCTATAATAAAAAAAAAAACAAATAGTTTTTAGAAAGGTTAGGTGCATAGTACTCGCATAGGCGTTTATGTATGTGGTTACGATATAATCGCAATAAGCAGGAAGCAGTGGTGTCCCAGTGGTATCGACCCCGACTTACCGCGGCTTAATAGCGGCTTCGATACCAGGCAGACGCCTTTTTGTAAATCATCATCACTTCAGCTGAAAGACGTCCACTGCTGGACATGGGCCTCTCCCAAGCACCGCCACTTCGATTGATTCTGTGCTTGTCGCATCCAACGGATTCCTGCTGCCTTCACCAGGTCATTGGGCCATCTTGTGGGAGGCCTTCCAACGCTACGTCTTCCAGTACACGGTCGCCACTCCAGAACCTTCCGACCCCATCGGCGATCTGTCCTGGGAGCAATGTGCCCTACCCACTGCCACTTAAGTTTGGCAACTCTTCGGGTTATGTCGGTTATCTTGGTTTTCCTACGGATCAATTTTTGTAAATAAATTGTGTAAATAATTTCATCACTACTTCTCTCAAAACGGTGAAACCAAACATTGTTAGGAAACTGGCGTGTTCTAGAACCGAAAATTCGAAGACATGTGACATCTATCAAAGCCGCGTGGTGGGCTACGGGCCACTCCCTCTCACCGAGAGGAGGCCTGTGCCTTAGCAGTGGGAACAATGTAAGCTGATTATGAATCGCAAAATAAAGTAGCAAATTTCATTTTTCAGTTTTGTTGGTGGTATATTGGCATGTGCTAGCTGACATATATGAATAATGTATGTTTTGTTTTATAATATTAATTACTTACACAGTATTGTATAGAATCAAGTTCTTCTAACTTAACAGACAGCTGTGCTGCTGGGGAGTTTGTTCCGCCACTTCTTCTTCCCAGCTAAAGCACTAGGAAGTGTCGAAGGGCGGGCGTTTTGGGGGGACTGTCTTGTGTAACTTTGACGTTCAAAAAGTGCTGACTTTAAGCCTAGTTTGAATAAATGACTTTTGATTTTGATTTTGATTTCATTAAAAGCAAAATCTAAATCACGATCGAAAAATTGTCATGGGCATTAAAGTGCAAATAATTTGATATGCGGACAGCGCGAGACATTAAAGTCATTTGAGCTATCTGTGGCGAGACTAACTTCCTTCGATTGACTCCGTATAGTTCAGGTTTCATTACCGTTTCTAACTTCACTTAGTTTCTCAACTGCTCAGTTTCTAAGGCATTTAGTTTCCAATACGTATCGAAATGTCGGAATTTAGTAGTTCTTTTTAGGGTTCCGTACCGAAAGGGTAAAACGGGACCCTATTACTAAGACTCCGCTGTCCATCCATCTGTCCGTCTGTCACCACGCAGTATCTAATGAACGGTGATGGTAAGACAGTTGAAATTTTCACAGATGATGTATTTTTGTTGCCGCTATAACAACAAATACTAAAAAAAAAAGAATAAAATAAATATTTAAGGAGGCTCCCATAGAACAAACGTGATTTTTTTGCTGGTTTCATAGATAATGGTACGGAACCCTTCGTGCGCGAGTCCGACTCGCACTTGTTTAGTTTCACTGTTGCCTAAGAAATTTATTTTGTATTTTTTTAAGCTTTTCCGTTGGTTCTTTCCATTAACAATTTGACGATTATTCATGATCTGTACACAAGTATTTTAAAAGAGTAATCGTGGAGTTTCTTTCCGGTCCTTCACCTTTTGGAACCGTGCACCTGGTTTCTGAAGTTTAATAACGGCCCACGTAGGTAGATGTGAAATAAGAAATTTTAAATTTAAATACCTACCCGCCATAACAATTTTCTGTACATAAAATTTATAAGTTCTTACATCAACCAATAATAACGTTTCTAAGTCATGCATCACAGATTAACTCAAACACTTGACAAGATAGTAACAAAATACACTGGAATTTGTGAAACTCAAACTATTTGGGTAATTCTGTGTTTCTGAAGAGTGTTATAAATCAAAACGTCATAAACAATGGCGGCCAAGATCGGCACCTATTCGCCCAGCAAGGGGGATTATAAACGCACTGACGGGAAAGGGTGCAATTTGAATATTTGTTCAATAAATCGATTGTAATTTTGTTTTTAGATTTGACATTTTTGGACACTCTGCATATTGGTGAGTGAGCGGAAGATCAACTACCGTAAGTATAAAAGTTTAATATCTAGTTGCAATCTCATCTTATCGACAATCAGTGTCAAAAACTAGACAAACATTTTTGGAAGTCAGAATTATTTTGACTGATTGAAGTTTAGATTAGAATAGGCACGTTTTTAAAGATTCGAGAATTAAGCATTTGTTAACATAACCACATAATGACACTAGGTTTCAATTCTGGAGACACCTACATAGTTTATTTCATAAGTACCACTTTCAAATGTAAAAGCCGTTTCAAAGTACTTTTTGATTACTGTGCCCCGTTTTTCATGCTATTCATTAGTGCGTAACGAATTTTGTTATTTGATACCCCTTAACTCACTTTTCACTGTCAATGTCAACGCTCTCTAAATTTAAAAGTTATGAACGACACACATACATAACATAATATCACTCCGTTTTCCCGGAGGGTTGAACAGACTTATACCTATAGTACACCTACATTTCGCTCGTTATGTTTAAGTCACATATTACAGAGGGCAAGTCTATAATTGCCATCGAACAGGCACAAATCCAAACTCCGGGCTGCTACTGAGAAATTCCAGATGTAAAAACTCAATAACACTTTGCCCGACCTGGGACAACTTAACCATTTAATATGTTTTCGTTTGTAGAAACTTTTTGTTAGTAAATGGATGCTTAACGAGTACGTGTCAGCTTAAATATCTTGTCACGGTGATAAGTTTCATCTATACATTATACACTTGAGTTAACGTTTTGAAATTAAATAATTCAGAATGGTTTTAATATTGTGTTCATGGTAAATGTTCTCAAAAGAGATTATAGCTGTCAGTGTGTTTTTGGTACAGTAGACATTTTGTTATAAAATGGTACATTAAACATAAAAAGGAGCGTTCACACTCGCGAAGTAAATGAATATTTGTTTTTGTATTTTAAGTTCTAGTAAGAACACTAATTCATCTTGGAAAACTTTCAAATTATATTCTAAATTATCTATGTACCGTTTCATTTTTATTATCAAACGTTGTATTATTAAAATCGATGGGCAAAAGTAATTAAGACTTAGAGTAGGCACTGTGCCTACACTAAGTTTATGAAATTATCTGAACATCCAAAGTATGATTGCACAGCATTTAGGTTAGTTGAAGTGCTATCGTTTTTTTAATCCAAAAGAAGACATGAAGTGTTTTTATATAAATGGTCGTGAACCAGATTCCCAGTTAGCAAAACGCTTTACGAAATTGCAGTTACCTTTTTTTACAGAAATTCTCCAGCCCGCGCTCCTGTATTATAATAATATCGGAGTTCGTAATGAAATAATAAGGCGATTCAAAAACAGCGCGATCACTTCACGACGAGCGACCTTTGCACCAATAAGTTCAGCAGCAAACACCACGCATCACCTAATATTTTTATTTCAAATTCTAAATGGGAGATAAAGTTTGAGCGTCGAGTATTGCCACGAGGGTACGGCTCGAGAGATAAACGTCGCTCTATAAAGCTGATAGTTTGCTGAGTGTAACTCAGCACAGAACATAATAATCAGTAACGAAATATTATGTGGGTATAATCGTATCTTTCATAAACTTTTTAATAAGGAGCTGTTAGTTCTCCTCTTTAGATACTTAGAATAATCGTTTCTTTTTCTCTATTTTTAGACTGGGTAGTGTTAATTACTTATTTAATAATGCTCTGCAGCCTTATTGCGTAACACACTATTAATCGAATTTTAATCATTTTGAAGGAATCAAATGTATTATATTCCTTCAAAATGATTAACATTCGATTGCGATGTATTGCTAAATATAAAAAAAAAAACTAATGTAAAGAACGCAGTGAATGTTATTATTGTGTACCCCTTTGAGTTCGATTCCCAGGTACGGTGTGTTAGATTTTTCTATTGAGCAAACCTCAGTGGCAGTCCGGAGTTTGGATGTGGGCGCGGTTGATGGTAAAAAGCCCGACTTTTATTTGGGACTTACCTGTCGATATATGTACACAGTGTGTATAGGTACACAGGCGTACACGGGTAGGACGGTAGTACAGGCGCGGTGGTATATTAGTAATACTCTGCAAGACTCTGTGCGAGACAGAGCCAGCTTATAAAAGCTGGCTCTGTCTCGCACAGAGTCACAGCATTATGCTGAGTGATGGCCGTTTTGCGTGGATGTGACGCATATTTTCCCACACCTAATTTTTTATTTTTGTATCTTTCTGGTCTCACTGTGCGTCGTGTTTGCCGCAAATAAACGTATTTTCTTTCTTCTTTTCTATCTTTCTATCATAATAATGATATTCGAACCATATTTTCCGACTACCACACAAACTCCTAATCAGCTGAACACCTAGACCACAGGAGTATCAGTGATAGTACCTATATGTATAATTACCATAATTTCTAGTGTGCCGCCATCGGATTAATGTGGTGTAATTAGCCTGGGATCGGTAATGAGGCCGGTGATTACGAAGCGAAGGTGCCCGCAAGCGGATATTGTAAGTGCATTAACGTCATGTTGACGTGTGCGAACATGTTTTTAGGCCTGGTTTTTTTTTAGTTTTAGAAACTCAACGGGCCCTTCAGGTTTGTTTTCTTACTCCATAACAAGTCGCATTCCGTGCAGTCTTTCATCTTAGATAACTAAAACTTTTTTTTGCGTAAAGTTCTATGCCTTTGTGCTTTGCCTTCAGTGGGACTCAGTTATAATATTTAAATTAGTTATTTCATTATAAGTAGTTACGTAAATAATTATAGTGTTAGGTTATTATTGAATCTAACTTATTAATTCAGTTTTCGAGCCTCCTCCAAATTGCCTCAAACTACTCCGTGCAGTCTTAGTTAAACAAAACTAATCCTTGGTGAACTCTGAGTCAAAAGTCATCATCGTCATGTCTACTGCTGGACAAAAGCATTCCCCAAGCATCAACCCATCGACTACTCTTGAACGTGTAAGATGTGATGTCAGAAACTAGCATTAGGTATGTGTGCCTCACGGCTGCGCCAAACAGGCTCAGTTCAGCGACGGCGACAACGGTCTCCGACGGTAGGTGAATACATCAGGGACTCAGATCTCTTTGCCTCAAACAGTTACTAGCTGACTCTACAAATATTTATTTCATAAATTCAAAAAGCCTATCTACCATTATATCGTAGTCAGGTAGAAAAACATACAACATTTGCTTTGTCAGCCGGTATGTATATAAAACATAATTGACGACGGCTAAAAGTATGCTCCTTTGATGCTAGGTTCACGTCAACATTGTTAAAATGTGTTGACTGAGGGTTAAATTACTTGTATCATGAAATAACCCGTTTGAGTCACTATAATATACCATATAATCGAATCAGGAATGCAGAAATCTGCAGGACAAACACGGTAACCGACATAGCCCGAAGAATTCCCAAACTTAAGTGGGAACAGATGACTGATGAAGCTGAAAGGTTTTGTAGTCCGCGACCTGGAAGTCGTAGGGCTGGAAGGGCTCCTATAAGGATGACCTTATGGAGTCCGCTGAGATACGATGGATGCGGAAAGCACAGAATCAACGAAATGGCGGAGATTTGGGAGGCCTATGCTAGCCGTTGACGTCTTTTGACTGAAATGCTGATAGTGGTATGATAGAGCTTCGAGGCAGTACAACCAATACCAATTCTGGCAACTAATAGACTACCCATTTAAATTACAGCCACAAGTGTTAAATGATTAACGAATTTAATTCGGTAAGTAGGTTTGTCAGAACACTTTGACACGTCAATCATAGTTTTATTATTTTTAACCCATACAATTTTGTATCTGAGAATGTGACACTGTCTGCCTATCTGTTACATTCTCTTGCCTAAACCACTAAAGTATTTATTACGAAATCACAGATGGATACTCGTAGGTACGTGAAGATGTATATAGGCTAGTTTTAAAATTGGATATTTGTACAAAATATACTTAAATTAAAAAATTATAAAACCTGCGTTTTTAGCTTTTTATCAAATGGCTAACGAGGGAACAGATGCCATAGACTAAAAGTAAGCACATAGGTACGACGCAAGAAAAGTTTTACGTGTCGCAGACTTTTTGCGCGCCACAGACTCGGGCGCACAAAAAGTTTGCCCCGAAAGGACACCGAACATCGGGTGACCGGATTGCCAGTTACTCAGAAAATTTTTGACTCTTATTGTTTTGTGTCTGGCAATCCTGATGCTGTCTAATGTATTGATATTGGACATTGGTTTTTAAATGGAAATTCAATAATTGGACAGTGGTTTTTCTTTGAATAGTCGTTTACTCTGGTTGACAAGTATTCATATCCGCCAATATTATAAATTATAGGTAAATTCTTTCTACATTTATCTTACACCATTATTCTTCACAGACATACTTCCTTCCACCAAAAAGCGAAAAATAAAGCGCTTCAATAGGTTATTGGGAATCCCATTATTCGATAATAGCACTGCTTAGAGACGCGGACGGCGATGTCACAAAGTTTTCTAATTTTCTTCTTTTTCGCTGGTTATACAGATATGATCTAGACAGTGTGTAGCGTTGCCTGGGATAGATTAATGGTGAGTTTGATTTGTGGTTTAGATCTTTAAGCTCCACAACGGATTTTAATGCGGTTTTCACCAATAGACAGAGTGATCCAAGAGGAAGGTTTATATGTATTATATGTAGGAAAAGCTGCTTGAAAAAGCTAGTTTATTATAAATCATTAAGATTATTCAGCTGTCTTGTAGAGGATTTGCAAAACGAATTATTTAAAGTTGTTATCGTTATTTCTGCTACGAGCATATAATACATTCCTACTAAATAATTAAACAATATTAAATCACAACCTCAAATGTCAAAATCCCGAGCCTTTAGGCGACCTAATTACTGTACCTAATTGGGTACTAATTATCGCCTAATTGCTCAAAGTCGTCGACGATATTGCTTATTTAACTAGAAGGCCAAGAAAATAATTACTGATATGAATTTGGCATTACTTCAGTTTGAATCGCGGTAGAAATACTTCATTACCCAGTCGTTAATTACAAGCATATCAAGTTAAAAATCTAATTAAAAACCGATTGATTTTGCGTTGATAAAATAACTCTCTTACTTGTTTCCAATCTAAAAAAGCGGGATAAAATCGGATCCTCCCCGCCAACCCTGCATCAACTCAAGGTATGAGTTCCAAAACTTTATCCTTTCAACTTATAATAGCTGTATCCCGACACGAAATAGATAAGTGCAGAAGGCCGTCTCCGTACAGTGAACAAAAACAGGCGCACACAAACATCGACGTGTACGTACAGCGATCTAAGACTATATTCGTATGGACGATAAAATATTGCAGCCACATTTAACGCGCACTGAATCTTTAACCCGCACTGAAAAACAGCAATATGTTGTTTTTTTTTGTGGGTGGGAAATCACCAAATGACGTCGCCCGCTCTGGGTGGAGTGTAAGGGCAGGTCAGACTTTTACTGACTAAAACCCACCCGTGTTCCTTCAGTTGCCCATATGTCAGAACCACGGTACCTCTTTCGAACTAATCTCGCGGCCCTGGCACGCCTCAATATGTTTACGTTTGCACTTGCTGTACTTAGATGCGTGTGTGAGTAAGTTTTCACTCCCTGTATAAAACTCTGCTGACAATGACCAACCCTTCGCGCGAAATTCTCTCGTGCCGATATTGTCAACCAACTTGAATGGAGATTTTCAAATAGGCGCGGTTTGACCAGTGCCCTTAAAAAATTAAGAGTAAGTAAACAACTCGATACGGAGACACATGTAACTAATAGCAGGGAGCCATATATGGGCAGTCCACTCCCAAATCATTTTCGGAACCCTGTTAGGGCTGGTCATGACTCGAGACACTATCGATGCTGCGCGGTTACGCATTACTGTGCAAGAATAAAGTACACGCGCCGCCACCGCAAATATCCCTGACGTACTGCAATGCCATGTCAACCCCAACAGTTTTCTTAACACAATATTAGACACGAAGGGCTCCACACGACACTTGCGAATAATTCTTCCAAAGCGTGTTGGTTAAATCTGGTCTTCTGTACTCATTTATTCAGTGTTCAGCTTTACATTCCCACCGCTGGGCAGTGGGCCGCCGCACTCGTACGAACAAATTGGACGGACATTTTCCTTACTTCCAGTGTTTGAAGTTGGTTTAAAGTTAGTTTTACTGCATTTATTACCGGTCCACTCCGAGGTTTGACTTGCAGTGCTACTAAGTTGGGTAATTAGACAAGTCTAGGATAATGGTTTATTATGATGGGAAGCTGTACATTGGTTTTGCTTTAATGTTGATCTCACTTTCATAATTCTGTGTTACATGTCAGTGGTTTTGCTAGACAACTTATAAACATAGTTATGTTTTCCGTAGGACGGTTAGGTTAGCTAGTTAGGTTATTTGCAGCTTCTATGGCTACATTGAATAAACTTAATTTTGACGGAAATTAAAAAGAAATTAGTATATATAAAACAATGATAGTACGTATATTTTCTTTCTTTTCTTTTCTATATCATTTTACAAACAAAAATATGTAAAGTTTGCGATTTTTTAACCTCAATATTATGAGTCAAATCAAATCAAAATCTATAAGTATAAATTATTTCACATAAAACTACATGGACACTTATTAAACGTCAGCTAAGTGCACGATTCTAATTGGTTGATTTCTATAGAGAACAGCCGGCAAGAAACTCCATGAAAACTCTTTTAATGATTTCAAATTACATTGTTGACAGGTATGGAAAGACAGTGCAGGCCTGGCAACAAGAAAATATTCTACAGTCTACAAGACCAGCAACGTTGTCTTTCACAAAATATAAGTGAAACATAACAGATTTATTCGAAATGACACTATTGTTGACAGGACTAATCTCATTACGCCTCATAAGGTCTTAACCTCGCCAACATCAAACCTTGCCGAACCCTTACACTAAATTAACTAAATTGTACATAACCTTGGGCTCACTGGTCAGGTTCTCGAGAAACATCGGCCATTAATTACTGTTTCATAATTACAAACCCTTTGATGATGCTCTCTCACCCGGTGCAACCTTTCATTCGATATCTTTGTGTTCTGTGGGCAGATTAAGGAGCGAGTCTTCATTAAGAGCCTATTTATATCACTAGCGACCCACCCCTGCTTTGCTCGGGTGCAATCAAGTGGTGTGGTGTGACATATTATCTAAACATCGAGATGTATATCTTATTTAAATATTAATATATGGTCACAAAAATAGGTAGCTTAAGGTCAGAAAGAAATCGATGGAATTTTTGAACAAAAATTGAATTTAATTATTAAAAAAACAAACATTTCAGTGGTTAAATTAAATTTCATTCATTAATATCCATAGGATTTTTACTAAGAAACATCACCTACAGCCGACGACCCTGGTTATTTATTTCTTTTGGTGACCGTACACATTAAGTATTTCTTCCGTCCCGTTTGAATTGTTTACTCTATGCGCCTACGTTTCTAGACGTGAACAGACACAGACGTGACAACTGTCACTTGTCAGTTTGACTTTGACTTTGGTTTGGTCTTTGAAAAATGGAGGATCGTCGCCGCTTGGATCTCGCGATCTTTTGAAAGTAATCCGTTTGAACCGGTCGATTTGCGGACAATTTGTCGTGACCCAATTGTTTTGTGTGTAACCAACCCCTTTTGACGAGATAATACGGGTTCAGTTTGTTTGATTGAAATACTTTGAGGTTAAGTGACCATTGACCGCGTGCTGGAACCAATCTCTGGCCTCTTGGAGCGGCCTTGTTGTCTGGTATCCTGGACAATACTCACAGCGTCACTACACAATACAATATACACTCATTTACATACATAAATCCAGGTAGGCTCCAGAGCCAGTTTCTTCAACCAGGTGAGTCTTTTGAATATTGTATTAATCAGCTCCGCGCACGGCGGACAGTTCGCTCACCACTCTTGCTCCAGGGGCCCACCACCAGCTTCCACTGCGCTATTGAAAATCCTATGGCCAGGGCCTTGGCCTGGCGACGAACATTCTTGGTAGCAGAGCGTGGTTGTAAGATATACAACCACAAAATTGGTAATTTACAGTAACCTTGGCAGTCTCTAAAGGGAAGTACTAATTCGCTGTAAATATTTGTTAACTATGATTGTTTGTTTATTTGAAATAATTTGTTTAAATTGTTGAGACGGGTAAACTGATGTTCCCAAAGTCAGCCGGGTTACATATGCTAGTAAAGTTAATTGGATTGGGCTATGTTATAACCCCTTGTAGGTTCTGATCTGTTGTATTGAATGTCTGGAAGACATTAAAATATAGGAGTTTTGTACCATTGACATGGTTGTTTGTGAAAATTGACATTTGAAATTGACATTTTGAACATTAACATTGTTTTAAATTGGAATAAAGGTCTATTATTGTTGTACCATTGACATAGTGGTTTGTGAAATTAACATTTGAAATTGGAATTTTTTTGAATTGAATTTGAAGTTGAATTTTGAACGTTGACATTGGTTTGAATTACAATAAAAGTTTAATGTTGTTCATTGAATTGGACCAATATTTTGTTATTTCTTGAGTTGTTGACTAACAGTTTGGTAGTTTGATTTTTTGCTTGGATTTCCTTTGTTATTTATTGTTGAACCTTGATATTTGATTATTAGGGTTCCGTTGCCAAATGGCAAAAAACGGAACCCTTATAGATTCGTCATGTCTGTCTGTCTGTCTGTCTGTCTGTCTGTCTGTCTGTCTGTCTGTCCGTCCGTATGTCACAGCCACTTTTTTCCGAAACTATAAGAGCTATGCTGTTGAAACTTGATAAGTAGATGTATTCTGTGAACCGCATTAAGATTTTCACACTAAAATAGAAAAAAAACAATCAATTTTGGGGTTCCCCATACATAGAACTGAAACTCAAAAATGTTTTTTTTCATCAAACCCATACGTGTGGGGTATCTATGAATAGGTCTTCAAAAATGGTAATGAGGTTTCTATTATCATTTTTTTCTAAACTGAATAGTTTGCGCGAGAGACACTTTCAAAGTGGTAAAATGTTTCCCCCTCCCCCCGTAACTTCTAAAATAAGAGAATGATAAAACTAAAAAAAATATATTATATACATTACCATGTAAACTACCAACGAAAATTGGTTTGAACGAGATCGAGTGAGTAGTTTTTTTTTTAAAACGTCATAAATCGTAAACCGCAATTTACCTTACATTCAATCAACTGAAATATAAAAATTAAAAAATATATATAATTTTAAACCGAGAATACCTACAGATTTGTACGGAACCCTCGGTGCGCGAGTCCGACTCGCACTTGGCCGGTTTTTTTTTGTTTGGTTTACCAAATTGTTTTGTTTGTGCAATGACATACAAATGGAAATATTGGAGAGCCGGACACTTGTCCAGGTCAAGCGGAGACCTCGGTTGTTTCAGGTCCCGGACTATTGAGTAGACTGCCTACGTTGGAACTGCCACACTTTGACGGTCGCTTGGACCATTGGTTGGGTTTCCAAAACCTTTTTGAAAGTTTGGTTGATGCACGCTCGGACCTCAGACCCGCCCAAAAGTTGGCCTATTTGTTGTCTGTCCTGGAAGGTGAGGCCCGAGCTTTAGTACAGCATCTGTCGTTGACTGACTCAGCCTGCCCTACCGCTTTGGAACTACTCACCCGGCGGTACCAAAATAAACGTTGTTTGGCTGACGTTCATATTGAATTGATTTTGGGGTTACCGGTCATTACTGGATTGTCAGCATTGCGTACTGACCTGTTGAACCCGTTGGTGGCAGCGACCAACGCTTTAAAGCGATTGGACTTGCCGGTGGACCATTGGTCTTACCTTTTGGTGCATGTTGTGCTGCAACGGCTTCCTGCCGATTTGAGGGCTCGTTTCGAGCAAAAGTATGGTGGGGATAGTGTCACACATCTCCCCCCATTTGGTGACCTCGTCAAATTTTTGGAGGATGAGTGTCGGTTTGTGGATAACTCTAGCGTTGCCACCGAGTCGCGCCAGCCGTCTTCCCGGCCACGAGACCAGGGACGGACTGAGGCTCGCGGGCCTGTTGATAGTCACCCCACCACTCGTTTTGCTGGCACCCAGAGTCGTCCTGTTTGTGAGTTTTGTAGGGACACGGGGCATAGCATGGCAACTTGCGCGGCCTTTTTGGAATTGCACGTGAGTGCCCGCCGCTGAATTGCCAATGCACGCCGCCTGTGCTTCTCTTGTTTGGGGGCTCACTTCCATCGGGACTGCCCCAACCCCCGTCCTTGTAGAATTTGTACGGGGTCCCATTTGAACATTTTGTGCGCTATCGCGAACCACGCTGACAAACCAGCCTCTGATGAAGGTTCGCGCACGGGGGGTTACCATGGAGTTGTTCACCGGGCTTCTGGCTCGCCGGTTCAGAACCGAGGAAAGGCCCGCAATTTTGAGCGCCGCACTCCACCCCCCGCGCAAGTTGATCGGGAGCCGCGCGACCGCCATTTGGTCTCCCCGCGTAAAGGCGATTACGCACTTGTTGCTAGGCAGCGCTGGCCAGACCAGCACCGCCTTCCCTCCCCATTGGCGGAACGTCCCCGGTTGGAGTCACGCCCCCCGCCATTCAGGCATCCGGTGGGATATGCCCTTCCAGCGATGGCGCGTGGCTCGGGATACCGTGTGGTCGAGGAATTTGACCTCCATCCTCGTCGGGAAAGACTTGAGCCTGGGTGCGGCGATCGGTCGCCGCCCAGGCATTGTTAGCAACTTGGCGCCTGCCCCGCTAAGTAACCCCCTCAGATCGATACGGTTTTGTTGCCAACGGCATCGGTCAGGGTCTGGGGGCTCACGGGGGACTCTGTTGTGGTCCGTGCCATTTTGGACACGGGAGCCCAGGATTGCCTTTTGTCTATTGTTTTGTTGTTTTGTTTGTGTATTGTTTTGGGCGAAATTGTTTTCTTCAGCGCCTTTGGACTGCGGGACTTGGTTGGTACGAGCCACTTCGGGAAACCCTGTTGGAAGATTGGCTCCAATTTGTATCCGCACTCCCTGCAGTCAACGAGGTCGTGTTACCCTGCGCTGTCCTCCTCCCTGGGAGCTGCACTGCTACCCTTCATGGGTTTTGTGATGCGTCTTCGCACGGTTATGCAGCTGTTGTTTATCTGCGCACCGTCAGCGCGACAGGCCAGGTGAAGTTGTCACTGGTCATGGCCAAGAGCAAGGTGGCCCCCCTCCGGACGGCACTGACCATCCCTAAGTTAGAATTGTCAGGGGCGGCGCTTCTTGTGCGTCTATTGAACCACGTTGCTCACACTTTGGATGGAACTGTGGACATTCGGACTTCTTACGCCTGGACGGACAGTCAAATTGTTTTGTGTTGGTTGAAGACGTCCGTCCACGCTTTGGAGGTCTTTGTTGCGAACCGAGTGTCCCAGATTCAAAATTCAGAAACGCATTTGATTTGCAGGCACGTGCCTGGAGATCTGAACCCAGGCGACGTGGCCTCACGTTGGTGCATGGCACCCCGCTTGATTGCCCACCCGCTATGGTGGGGAACAGACTGGCTGACTCACCCCGAGGATGATTGACCTCGAACGCCAGTCTTGATGTCGGGTCCTTTGCCCGGGCTCAAGGTGCTCGCTGTTGGAACGAAGGACTCTCCGTTTGACCCAGATTTTTGTTGAATCGATACATCTCCCTCGACAAATTGTTGAATTGTTGTTTGTTGTTGTTGAATTGTTGGTGACTGATCGTCACATTACGAACTCGCATGCCGGTTGCAATGCGCTGTTGGCCATTCTGGAGCGAAAGTTTTGGATATTGTCGGGAGCCGTTAGTAAGTTGAACCCCTTTTTGGACGATACGGGTCTTTTGCGTGTTGGGGGATGGTTGAGGCACTCTAGCCTTCCTTATGGGGCCCGTCACCCACTTTTGTTGCCTAAGGAGGGCCATTTGGTTAAATTGTTGTTGTCGTTGTTGTTTGGTTGTTGTTTTTGTTTGGTTGTTTTTGTTGTTTGTTATTGTTTTGGGGGGTATTTTTGAGGCCGCGGTGAAAGCGGCAAAGGGACTCTGGTGCAGATTGTTGGGAGACACCGTTCTCACCTTTGAGGAGTTAGCTACGGTATTTTGCCGCATTGAAGCTGTATTATACTCGCGTCCACTGTGTCCGCTGTCTTCGGACCCGAACGACTTGGAGTCCCTAACCCCGGGCCATTTTTTGATTGGACAGCCACTTGTCGCCCTGCCCGAGTACCCTTTTGTCGATGTGAGCCAAAATCGGCTATCTCGGTTTCAGTTGGTGCAGCAACTCGCTTAGAGTTTTTGGAAGCTTTGGAGCTTGGAGTATTTGCACATCATCCAGCAGCGCGTCAAGTGGACTGATAAGTCGCAACCTTGTCAAGATTGCCAATTGATTAGCGGACGGGAAGGCCCGTCCGGGGGGGGGGGGGGGGTAGATGTTTCGTCCCGTTTGAATTGTTTACTCTATGCGCCTACGTTTTTAGACGTGAACAGAGTGACAACTGTCACTTGTCAGTTTTGACTTTGACTTTGGTTTGGTCTTTGAAAAATGGAGGATCGTCGCCGCTTGGATCTTGCGATCTTTTGAAAGTAATCCGTTTGAACCGGTCGATTTGTGGACAATATGTCGTGACCCAATTGTTTTGTGTGTAACCAACCCCTTTTGACGAGATAATACGGGTTCAGTTTGTTTGATTGAAATACTTTGAGGTTAAGTGACCATTGACCGCGTGCTGGAACCAATCTCTGGCCTCTTGGAGCGGCCTTGTTGTCTGGTATCCTGGACAATACTCACAGCGTCACTACACAATACAATATACACTCATTCACATACATAAATCCAGGTAGGCTCCAGAAGCAGTTCTCTTCAACCATCAGGTGAGTCTTTTGAATATTGTATTGATCAGCTCCGCGAACGGCGGAAAGTTCACTCGCGACTCTTGACTCAGGGCCCATCATCACGCTTCCATGTACTTCATTAAATCCTATGGTGAGGCCTTGGCCTGGCGTCGAACAGTATTAAAAGTCACTTTCCAGGATAAATTCTAAAGCATTTAATGATGGTGTAACACGGCATCAAAATCGATGGGTTGTTTAAAAAAATATATCAAGGGAACACTCAGGTACAAATACGAAAAGCGAATAAGTTTTATACGATGAACTAGCTTCTGCCCGCGACTTCGCCCGTTCAAATTTTTGCTCCCCTGACCCTTCCCGTTGCATCGAATTTCCTGCCAGTTTTCGTTCATTTTTCGTTGCTGTTCCGCTCCTTGTGACTTTAGCGTGATATTATATAGCCTTTCCCAATAAATAGGCTACCCAACACAAAAATATTTTTTTTTTAATTCGGACCAATTCTTCCTGAGATTACCGCGTTCAACCAAACAAACAAACAAACTCTTCAGCTTTATAATATTAAGTATAGATATACATTTTACGTCCATTGCAGTCTATGCAGTTAAGCATTCAATCAAATGCTTGACAAATAAACAAAACAAAATGAGGATATTGCGCTGTTCAACCTTGATAATATTCCACTAATCATATAAAAAAAAAAAGAAAAAACCATCCCTAACTTATAAATACCAAAGAATAAGAACCCGGTAACCCTTACTAATGATAATAGAAAGTATTACAAAACGCTCATACCCAAGCAATAACTATAACATTGGTGGTACAATAAGCCGGGTTCGACATCAAATAAACCAGCACCCTGCATAATTTATTATGGCGCTGTATCAGTCAGGCGGATAAAAAGGAGGCTGTAGGTACTCCGAGCGCGCGTGACCCAAGTACGGATTGGACGAAAGAGGTGCATTATGAGGAAATACACGGGGTTGGGTTTGCGGTAGGGACACGACGAGGTCAGAGCGATTTTAGGACGATTTTTTATTTAAAACAATGACAGTTTGTATACATTTTACGTGGAGAAAAATATGTAAAGTTTGCGATTTTTGGACCTCAATAACTATTATGAGTCCAAACAAAATGTTTTATTTAACATAAACCTACATGGGTACTTATCCAGCCAGCCGTACTTGGCCTGCCAGGGTCGCGAGATTTTTTTCGAACTTGGCACAGGCAACTGAAGGAACACGGGTGGGTTTTAGTCTGTAACGCGGATTTTAGACGCGTCCTCCCGCTCCGCCCAGAGCGGCAGAAGTATTTTGGTGATTTAGCCCACAAAAGAAAAGAGATGTCTTGCAACACACCTATAAAGATTCAGAGAAATCTATTATACAATTTGATGTACATCATGATTTATATGAAAAAATTTACTGTTTTTTATACAACCTTTTTTACCTACCTTATTTATAAGATATTTACAGGAAAGCCTGATTAAGTGAATAAGCAGCCGAAAACCTGCTGGGGTGCCCTGCGAGTCGCCCTTCGGAGAAACATCATTCAAGACGGACTAATGAGCTGGTGAAGATTGCGTGGATTAACTGAATATGGGTAAGTATGGACAGGTGGATATGGCAATGCTTGGGGAAGGTCTATGTCTGGGAGTGGATTTACCATACGCTGTCCTTCGACTTTTTTCATTAAGGACAACTTCAGCTTTTCTGCCCAAGATTCCTTCCCCTATGTGAGAACGCTGAAACTAGAAAGCACTCAGGGCACGCCACTCATGTGAGTCCACTCTGCAGGCCCATGAACCGATCGCGCTATTCACCCGCTAAGTAACCGCGTGATTTCAAGAATCGATGAAAGGAATCCTGTTCCGTATTTCGACGAAATTATTGCTGAAAATTGAGCTTGGACTGAGAAAGTTTGAAATTTCTGGAAGGAAAAAGGTTAGTGTTTTCAAGTATTATTTCATTACAAAATCATTATTAGTTGAACACGAACATGACGACCCTTCTGATTGAAAATGATAAAGTAACCGCTCAACTCTGATAAGAAGGCTGAAGAAGACAACAAGATCTTACGCATATTCTTCAGAAATACTGTTAAAAATGCCCTGGATTCACAACTAAAATAAAACCGCTACAAACATAGCATTTAAATATTTCATTCACGAGATAAATCTCTCAAAGTGACAGACTCTGGAATCCTTAGGCAGTGCTAGACACATTGCAAGCCGCTCGAAGCCCCTGGAGCAAGCTACGGTAGCCTGCCCGAGTCGCCGCCGACTTTGTCTCTTTGGAATATTATCGCGACATCTTTCACCCTTCGAAGGACACGATCGTGGTTTTGTGGATAGAATAACCATCTTTATCTGTAGCAATTATGTCTACACGAGCTAATAATTTGGATATTAAATGGCAGATGAAGTTTGCCATCATCAAAATGGTTGAATTGGAGGTAAGTTAATAGATAAATAAATAACGTAAATCTAAAACTGTCCCACTGCAAAGCATAGCATTATTGGCATTGAAGAACATTTAAGATTTTAAAGGCTGCATAGTAAAATAATGTATAATTTGTGGTTGTAAAGTGAACTGCACTCTGATAGCGTAAGAAAGCGTATACATATATGTACATATGTGCTGCATGATTAAACATTAATTGATCGCGTAGGGTGTGACTCTCCCCATTGCATTTTTGAAGGTTTAGAACTCTTAAATAATGGTATTTATTGCTCTGATGTTCCCGTTGACTTTCGTTAAAATACATAACCTTTATGATATAGTAGCAAGCAGCAGTCGGTCGTATACACTTGTGTTCGAGAGTGCGTTTTATGATGTGTGAGAAGAAAACTAAAATAAACCTATGCTCTTGTTTCAAATATACTATTTGTTTGTTTATGTTTAAAAGTTTGATAATATGCGAGTAAAAATATTACATAGTCAATAAAAGACCGATTTAGTATATTAAATATTTAATGTCTATGATCACATTTGGGGTGTCACACACCTTACGCGACCATTTACGTAACTTTTTAGACGCGAACAATATATATATACACTTGTGTTCGAGAGTGCGTTTTATGATGTGTGAGAAGAAAACTAAAATAAACCTATGCTCTTGTTTCAAATATACTATTTGTTTGTTTATGTTTAAAAGTTTGATAATATGCGAGTAAAAATATTACATAGTCAATAAAAGACCGATTTAGTATATTATATATTTAATGTCTATGATCACATTTGGGGTGTCACACACCTTACGCGACCATTTACGTAACTTTTTAGACGCGAACAATTCAAGGCTAAGGAAACAGTGATGGCACTGACAGCTCTTGAACGCGGCTTAGATACATGTGGTGATTCATCATCATCATCATCATTTCAGCTGAAAGACGTCCACTGCTGGACATAGGCCTCCCCAAAGCACCGCCACTTCGACCTGATCTGTGCTTCTCGCATCCAACGTATTCCTGCGGCCTTCACCAGGTCATCGGTCCATCTTGTGAGAGGCCTTCCATGTGGTGATTACGTTCAGTTTATTGGTAAAATTCGCCCAGAATTTCGTTTTAAATCCCATCAATAATCTTTAATCTTAATGACACTTGACCTTACGACCTAATGATTAATAAACGCGAAGATCCTAAACTTGAGAGGGGTTAGAAGTTAGGCTTTCAAAAATAATGCTCTGAATTCTTGGCTAAAACTTAGATTATCAGTTAAGGCCTAGTCTAGAAAACTCTAATTCCTGTCGTAATCTAGTCTTATCTGTCATCTTGGACCTCAAAGTAATCCTGAAGAAATCAAGTTTCTGTTTTAGACGAAAATCGGCTTTTTCCATCAGGATTTGGTGATCCAAAACAATGTTTGCTTGCTGATAACATAATGAGTTAGGTTAGTAATGTTATTTAGGGTCTGCCTATTCTAAGAGTAAAGCATTTTTAGGAAATCTGATATTCTATTCATTCTTTCTAACTGACTTTCACATATATCTGGTAATACAAATGTATATATCGGAAGAGTCAAGAGTACGGGATATCAAATGACAACGAAACGCAACTGTGAAGTTGGCGCGCTTCGAAAGAGTCTAGCCTGACGTTCCTGCGAGTCAACGAGAGTTGGTACTCTCGTAAAAAAAAAAAACAATTATAAATCAATTTAGGAGTATTCCTTGTCGCCTGCAACAAACACATTTACATCCAGTAAAATGTTTAAAGGGGAAGAATCTAGTCGGCCAGTCTTGGCCCGACCTAAGTATGTACTTCATAACCAGCCCAACAAAGTCGCCTCGTCATATTATGTTCCTCTGAACCAGTAGATAACCAATACTTGGTTAGAATAAATACAAGAAAGAGCAAGCGCTTTGACAATATCGTCGAAGTCCAGGAAACATTCTGGATGAGGAACGCACGAGACTTGGGCAGAAGGAAGGGGAGGCCAGCTACACCGGTGGCCAGCTACAGTGGGCGATTCCGGACTGAATTGATGATGATGATGAAATAGTAACCAATACCACTTGTAATTATCCACTACTTAGCACTAAAGCATGGCACATAAAGCAAGTAATATAAAAGTTCAGTAAGTTCGGGTAGTTAATTCGCCCATTACAAGACAATTTTCCCCGACTACTCCGAACTTTCAAGTTAACTGCATGTTCTGCTCAAAACTTTAATAGCCAAGTAATGAAGGAGTCTTGGCTAAAAACTAGAACAATACAGTGTGCTCTGTTGCTGAGTTTTATTATTGTTATAGTTTGAATTGGTACCTTGATTAAGTAAGGTCAAATCATTTAAAGAAAGTGGTAACCAATTTAGTATCTGTAAAAATCACAGTTTTTTTATTGCCTACATTTGTAAAGATTTAAACTGAAGCGCACGAACTACTGTGGTGACTAGCAGATAGTGTTTAGCTACTCTTTCGTAGTGGCGGCCCAGTGGTATGGGCTCCGACTAACGAGTGGTGGGTCGTGAGTTTGAACCCAGACCTCACTTTTTGTAAATAATTTCATCACTACAGCTCTCCAAATGGTGAAGGAAAACATCATAATCAAACCGGTATGTAGAGCCAGAAATTCGAAGACATGTGACCTCTACCAATCCGCATTGGCCCCACGTGGTGGATTCCGGCCCAGTCCATGTATCCGAGAGGAGACCTGTCTCCCACTAGTGGGAAAAATATAGGCTGATTATGATGACTCTTCAGCATAGAAAACAACTTTTTATATTTAAAAATAAAACAACAAATCTGTGTGTAAAGGATACCTTCTCTAATAATCAATTATACAGTTTTTACTCGACCTGAAAATAATGAAAAATACGTCAATATTCGAAAGTTACTACGTACATCTACATTTAAAACTGCAAACCTAAACAAAAAACAAAGTAGGTAAGACATATGAAAACTCGATATTTACGTACGTAACACGTGCACAGTAAAGTTGGAACTCAGTAAACAAAGTTGTGCGGCGCAACAATACGTTTTGTATGGAGTTCGCGCTGGCTCTTGACTTTTGACTTCTTTGTAATTAAAAACTGCTAATTAGCAGGTATTAAATGAGGGTAAAATAATTAACGGTAATTAAAAGTTACGTGTAAGGTGAGATTTTGTGAGGCTGTTGTTGGTGAGTCAGGTCTACCGTGGTCTACATCGCTACTCAAAAGTAACGTGTTATAAATTCAAACAGCAATTATTAGCCAGAATGCCACAGCACTGTATGTAAATTTTCTAGAGAGACATCACTGCAGTTTTTGGTTTACAGATGGAATAGGTGATTCGTGATCTGATTGGACAAAGAAACCAAAAATGCAGGAGTGAACAATGAACGATTAATGAACGATTGGATTTTATAGAGTATATTAGTTTTTCCGCTGTAAACTGGGTATAAACATACATACATACATAAACTTACGCCTTTTTCCCATGGGGGTAGTCCTTTTAATTAAAACAGGGCAACCTGGGAAATACTACAATCATACCTATTTCTTCATTCTACCTTTGAAACCAGAACTGAGCAAAACAATTAGTCGGAATAACGATGTCATTGATCCTAAATACATTATTTATTTTCGTCATGCAGGCGTCACAACGTAAACTAACTTTTTCGTCGACTTGTTTATAATGTGCTGCTGCAATTAAATTCTTGTCAAATATCAACCAGATTTCACATAATAAAATGTTTATATCTTAAAATACCATAACGTAACATCGTGCCTGTAATATTCGTAGGGTTATGCAGAGGTGTATAGTAAGAACACCCACATTTCGACAAATGTCACAGAGGTGAGAATGTGGCCATCAACTAAGAACAAAACTAGACTTAAAAGAGTAAAATCTAAGCAATAAACTGCACAAAGTGATACTGTTGCATCTCACTTGCGCGGTGGCCGTGGAAAAGTTTCCTGCGATACTGGAGCGAACATTAGCAGGAGGAGAGCTCTTAATACGTTCGGAAGGATTCCCTAGGGGATGATTCTGTCTTACTAACGCGGCTATAGAGCTTATGGAAGCGATTGTTTTTTTATTAGTTATGTACGCACTGTAAAATACTACGGGATAAAATATGTGTAATTAATACGTGAAGCAAAAACTTTGTACATCTTTTTACGTAAATGATGCGGACAGACTATACAGAGTATGAAATTTGGCACGGTTCGAATGTATATGGAGCAGGAGCGTAGAAAGCGCAGCGGCTTCCCCCGCGTATTATACATATAAACGTTTCTCTTGAATCGTTATATCTATTGATGAAAACCGCATTAAAATCCGTTGCGTAGTTTAAAAGCTCTAAGCGTACAATCGCGGGATGCGACTTTGTTGTATACTATCTGAAGATAAGAAATACATTTAGTTTTAAGTGTATTATGGTCGAATTTCGATCATTGGACGACCATGAGTAATTATAATTAGTAGTAGACGACGAGTATTACAAAGGTAGTATACGGTAGAGAGAAAGATGATGTAATAGGCTTCGTAGTTTTAGGCTCTGATTTATCTTATACCTTTAAACGAGCAATTCTTGTATATATGTATATACATAATCTGAATCTCGGAAACGGCTCCAATGATTTTCATGAAATTTAGTATACAGGGGGTTTCGGGGGCGATAAATCGATCTAGCTAGGATTCACTTTTATATAATGTCGTTTTATTCGTGTTTTCAATGATCAACTTTATCTATAAACAACTTGAATATAAACTTATTATTTTAAACACAATTTACCAAATAATACCGAGCAAAGCTCGGTCATCCAGATAGTAAACGTAATATTGCTAAATTGGTATTAGTCTCTGTAGAAGATGGTGGGATGAACTGGAAAAACCAAATGGCTAGTGGTTCACTTTTGTCCTGGATCGAAATAGCTGGAAGTCATGGGAGAGGCTTTTCCCCAGCAGTGGGATGATGCAGTCTAACAGTAGCAGTAGTAATGGTGTTATATCAGTCGGTTGCCTCCTCAGTTTCAATAGAAGGCGTTTATGTTTTTTTGGGCTGTTTTACGATCAATACAAATAATGGTTCATCCACTACAAAAAACCGGCCAAGTGCGAGTTGGACTCGCGCACAAGAATTCCATATCATTATCTGTAAAACGACAAAAAAATCTTTTTTTTTAAATCTCTTAAATATTTATTTTATTCTGTTTTAGTATTTTTTGTTGTAGCGGCAACAGAAATACATCATCTGTGAGAATTTCAACTGTCTAACTATCACAATTCATGAGATACAGCGTGGTGACAGACAGACGAACGGACAGCGGAATCTTAGTAATAGGGTCCCGTCTTACCCTTTGGGTACGGAACCCTAAAAAGTAAAAAAAAACACATATCAGCCTTTCTGAAAATCGATGTATTTAAAAATGCGTTCAAAGGCTTCAAAGGCAAGCTTTCTATACGATTCTTTGATTTCACGATTTTTTGTGCTGATATAAAAAATGCTACAATATTGGCAAAATAATTCAAGAGTTTTATTTAAACTTCGGTAAGGCTGATTTTTCATCACCACATATAAAATATTTTCTGAAAAATATCTCATCTAGTTTTCCCCGAGCATTGGTGAGCCGACCTCGAATGGCCCGCGGCCACAGAGCAATGATGCTATCAGAGCCCGCTCGGCGACATTTTAACTCACCGTTCTCACGCAGATACCCACACATCTGTGTCTGTTCTGCGGCCCTGTGTTTGCGGACAAATAAAACGTAATAGTGTTATAGATGTTTATTTACGTGTAGTTTGTGAGTAGGTTTACTAAGAAAACTGCCGGTTAGGAACGAGTCATTAATAAAACACCCTCTTCTCATACATGAAAGTGAAAGGAAAGTGCCAGGAGGCATTTTCTACTTATTATTATGGATTTTGCTACAATGACAAATTAGGGCAAAGTGTTATTGAGTTTTTATATCTGGAATCTCTCAGTAGCAGCCTGGAGTCTGGATTTTTGCCCGGTTTTTAGGATTAAACTTGCCCCCTATTCCATGGGATTTAAACATAACTGGCATAATGTAGGTGTATTATAGGTACACCTCTGCTCAACGCAATGAAGTATGTGTGTTTTTGATGACAGATTTATCTTTTAGCGTTTGATAAAAAATACTGTTGATAGGCGAGATAAATATCCTGATAGTATTATTACTGATCCTGCTGTGACCACGAATTAAAAACAAGCGGGTTAGTTAAGCAGGTAACAGATCAGGTCATATGTAGAAAAAAAAAGATGAAAGAAAATTTGCCAAAGGCAATTTCTCTCAATAATAATAATAAACATTTTATTTTCAGGTTACAATGCCCCATAGACACATACCTTACAAACTAACATACCGAAACCGTAATGTATACCTAAGTTCGTTAGGTGTACCATGCCGTCCATCATCCAACTGGCCCTATTTGGGTTCATTAAGGTCTAAATTTAAGGTAAAACAACCCCCAATTAATAGCTACAATCGAGCAGGATCTTGTAATTCGAGACATTTGTAAGTTAATTGGGTCGACGACTTGATACAGTAAGAGGTTTTGGTGTTAATCAGTTACTCAAGTTACGGCATTAATCGCTTTACTGCTTCAACTGTTTTGGTGTGCCCTTGAACTGTATTTACGGCTCGGTAAGAATCAAATTTTAGGTATTTGAAAATAGCGTATTGCGGAAACAAATAACGTTCTAGATAGCGATACGATTGATGTTAGTTGAATCGAAAAACCACCTAAATTAAAGTACCCATGCAGTTTTAATGAAATGCAGGGCTTAGTTGAATACTTTTAAGGCATTTTTTTTGTTTTTTAATTTCCTTTGTTGTTATTATATTAAATAGATAGTTTACGCTTTAAATTTTGAGAACTATGCGACTGAAGAGATGGTTGTGTCATGATAATATTTAATTTTACGAAATATGTTTGAATAAGTCTTTACTATAACATTTTAAAGTACATATTTTTTTTCTGGTTTATAAGATGTGTTAATGCCCCTGACTGAGTGACAAAAACCTTAGTAGCCAGCGTATTACGGTGTGCTACGGTTGGGCAGCGCCTTGAATACACTCAGCAGATGACACTACTGATCGCTCTCACTAGTCTCTCTTTTCTCCCCTGTAGTAACCTTCAGAGTTACTGCTTCACTATTTTTTTTAATTAATATCTTTGCGGGTTCCATGATAGTGGAATTATGTACCTGGGTCTGTACTGTCTTGAAGGTTTTATGGTTTTTTAGTGTAGATGTTCTGGCTTAAAATATAAGTTTTTGGGAAACTTGTGTGGTGGGATGTTTTATAATTGAAGATTCAAAATACTTTTATATTGTTGTGACCTAAAAAGAGAGTGTATCCTATAAAAATACCTTCCTCTCCATTGAGAGTATGTACTAACGGTTGTACAGACGCCAGCACATCAAGGTACCCGAAACTGTCGGATTCTCCTAATCTACCTTGAACCTAATTCTTTAGCGATAAAGTTGAAAATCTATTGAAGAAATTTGACAGATTGTAGTAGCTCGATGTGATGGCGTCTGTACATACAGCTAAATTGTTCCCATCTACTTATGTCAATACATCTGATTCTGTTTAAATAAAACCTCGAATGGCTACGTCATGTCCAACTTCAAGATTGCCTTATTTATATGCAATTCAAGTTAAGTTTCAATATAAGTTGCAGTATATCAAAGGGATTTTACTTATTTCATTCTTTGCTCTAGGGAGCTAGATACAGTCGCATCTGTGTCACTCCTCATGTATTTTTCTTCTCTACGCGTCAAGATTCCAGGAATGGAGTTTCATCAACATTCTGTGCTTTACATTAGGTATTTGATATGGTTGATACACAATCGCTTGAGGTTTTATACGCAGGTACAAGTTGACTTTGAAGTCGTTATAGAGATGTAATGATGTGCAAAAAGACAAATAGTAAAGTTTAGGTAGAATGTACCTTATTTATGCACATTTAAATTTGAAAAACTTTTTAACAAATTATTTAACCGCCGAAAAAACTGAGAAACAAAAAATAGGAAGCCTAAGTAATTTTGAGTCGTCGGTAAAAAACACGATGCTTTTGAAGATTTCGGAGGCTTATCAACTCCGTTTGAAATTCGATTGAAATTGGTGAGGGTTAAGCAAACAGTTTTAGATACTTATTTGTCAAAATGTTTCCGAAAAATATCATCAGTTAAATAAACCAACCGCCCAAAATAATTAAAAATAATCCGCAACATTGCCATTAACCCTGTTGCTAAAAAAAAAACCCATTTATCAGCCCATTCGGACGGAAACGGAGCGATATTTTAATGGGCTGTTAATTTCTCGATTTTCACGAGAATCACGACCTGTTGTTAATAACTGAATGTTGGTGAATTTTTGGTCAGTTCTACGAACAGACCGTGTCAGGGTTAGTGAACAGATTTTACCTGATGACAGCATTAAGCTCGGTGTCAGGGTAAGATTTACCCAAAATAGACCATATTTAAAAATTATAATTTTGTTTGTTTATCGTGAACTCATCGCTCGATTTTTAAGACCAAAGGAGTTGGCCAGTTAATTCTCGCACCAACTTTGATTGAGAAGAGATAGCGGCTTATTTTATTGTCTCAAATGAATAAAATTACAGATTTCTATAACTTTGAGATCGCCGCCGACGCGGACACGTGCAAGCAGACGGTTATTTAAAATTATTATAAGACGATTATTTAAAGGTTTATTTAGACAGTATGTATTTGAATATCTACTAACTACACCGTTCCAGTTAGGTAGGACCTACTTCGAGAAAGAGGTCAATCGTCGAATCCGACTCGGCTGGGTAGCGTTCGGGAAGCTACGCAATATCTTCTCGTCCCACATACCGCAGTGTCTCAAGACAAAAGTCTTTGACCAGTGTGTGTTGCCAGTGATGACATATGGCACTGAGACGTGGTCGCTTACAATGGGCCTCATAAGAAGGCTCAAAGTCAACCGAAGAGCAATGGAGAGGGCTATGCTTGGAGTTTCACTACGCGATCGAATCAGAAATGAGGAGATCCGTAGGAGAACCAAGGTTATCGACATAGCCCGAAGAATAGTTTCACAGTTTTGAGAGTAGTAGTGATGAAATTATTTACACAATTTATTTACCAAAATTGATCCGTAGGAAAACTAAAGTAAACGACATAGCCCGAAGAGTTGCCAAACTTAAGTGGCAGTGGGCAGGGCACATTGCTCGCAGAACGGATGGCCGATGGGGCTGGAAGGTTCTGGAGTGGCGACCGCGTACTGGAAGACGGAGCGTTGGAAGGCCTCCAACAAGATGGACCGACGACCTGGTGAAGGCCGCAGGAATACGTTGGATGCGGGAGGCACAGAAAAGGTCGAAGTGGCGGTGCTTGGGGGAGGCCTATGTCCAGCAGTGGACGTCTTTCGGCTGAAATGATGATGATGATGATGATGGACTACTCCGTTCACGTGTACTGGTCATCTCTATACAGGCTATAGCGTTATTTTGTCGCGTGTTCAAAATTGGAAATAACGCCGCCAGTTTGTAGGGGTCTACCAGGACCGATGCCTGCCTGCTTCGTGATTATTCGAAAGAGATACCGTGACCCTGGCACATGGCAACTGATGGAACACGGGTGGGTTTTAGTCAGTAAAAGTCTGACACGCCCTGTCAGACTTTTACTGACTAAAACCCATTAGAAGTCATTTGATGATTTCCCATCCTGAAAAAAAAAAACACCGCCAGTTTGCATACCTTTCAAGTGACATTTCGCAAAACAATCCTACTAATATTATAAATGTGAAAGATTGTGAGTATGGATGTTTCTTACTCTTTCTCGCAAAAACTACGGAATGGATTTGCATGAAATTTGGCAAACAGCTTATAACATCCTGGATTAACACATACGCTAATTTTTATCCCGATAGAACATTCCTGCAGGGTAATTTTCGACGTGGGCGAAGCAACGGGCAGAAGCTAGTTGCACATAATAATGTTTACCAATAACACCCTGTGAACGCCAATCGAGTGTCAAAAAATAAATTTAGCTATGTAAATTCCAACATCACAGACTATAGATTTTATTGGATGGATACCTATAAAGTTTCGAACAATCTTGTCGCGATAGGAACAAAACTTCACTATGATCGGGGACTTGCGGCATCTCAAGTGACCTTAGGGAGAATGGTATTATGTACCTAGTGGGCACGTGCAGTCGTGTATTATGAGGGTGTAAGTAGCATATTTTCTCGTGGGATGTGCTATCGATACAGCACAGTTTCACGTTCGAGTTATCATAGGACAATCTCAGTTGTGGCCAAGTGAAAACTGCTGTCTTACGAGTTGCAGATCTGAGGGTCGAACCTAGGCAGGCACTTTTCTACTTTTAGGACATTGTGTAAATTATTTCATCTCCACTGCTGTCGAAACGGTGAAGGAAAACATCGTGAGGAAATTGGCATGTCCTGGAACCAAACATTCGAGGTGCTCCGTACGTTCTTACAGCGCAATATCGGCACTCGCCACCAATAACTCTGTCTGGTTAACTTCTTACGCCTTAACGGCTGAACGGATTTGAATGAAATTTAGCACAGAAATAGACCGTGACCTAGGTAGGGAAATAGACTTATTGTCCCGGTAGAACCTACGTTTCGGTGGGATAATTTCCAACTCCAACGTGGGCAAAGCCGCGGGCAAAAGTTGGTTTTTAGTGTACCGTGGTGTGAGGTATAAAACTCAGTATCCGTTAGGTATCTATAGTCTGCGCTAAGACCCTCGTCCCTGTGAGTGAAGGGCGCCGGGTCTTTGCATATTCCCTTTCGGCTTCGCTGGTACGAGCTCATGAATATTTCATTCGCTTATGGTTTCTGTTGGGAACTGACGTGTGGTGTCTGACCGTAATCAGGCAACTGATTATTGTGCTCCAGGAAAAAGTTTACTCCATCAGTCTTGTTTAGCTTTCGTATTCGTCTTCTTAAACAAATGCATACGACAAATTGAACATCTTCACACAATTTTATAATTGTTATCGACTCATCTATATATTAATACGTGAAGCGAAAATTTTGGATCCCTTTTTACGAAAATTGGGCGGACGGAGGAGTATGAAATTTCGCACACTTATAGTTTATACAGAGAAGAAGTGACGAATGCTAATATTTTTTTTAATTATGAGTTAAAATACATTATTTTCAATAAATAACACGTTACACACACTACTGTTCATTACCGTGTATCTAATACACACATGCATAGAAATTCTTTTGTTTATGGTCCAAATCTGTCTTTATTATTTTGTGCAGTGTTACCAACACCCAGAAATATTTACCCCTAAAGCTTAAGATAAAAACCCCTAAACATGCCACAATTACTAAAAAAATCTGCAAAAAAATTATAATGAAAATAACCAACGAGTGTTCAGTAATCATAGACCCGGCACATAGTTATATATTGTCTATTTGTCTATATTTATTACGCGACATTTGTTAATCATTCACTCTGCATTCTTAGTATCGAGGAACCGTACTAGAAGTCGCTAATACTTTTATTGTAATCAAAAACACAATGAGAAATGTAAGATGGCAAAAAATCCCTAAGAATACCCCTAAAAATGGAACGCCTCTAAAAATCTCAATCCTCTTATTTACCCCCTAAATTTGGAAAAACCCCTAAGTTGGGAAGCTTGATTTTGTGTCTATAGTCTTACTGAATGTCAAGTATAACCATAGGTAATAAATTAATTTTATGGATATATAACCTATTTCATTTTTAAAATCTATGATCATTATCGAGAATATTTATCTTTAATATTATTTGTATTAGCGACGATAGGAATTTAGTTTAGCTAAAGAAGAAATATTTTTTGTGGTTTTATGGAGAGTGTCATTAGTAAGTTTCCCATACAAAACTTAGTGTCGTGTGCAAACTGTAGAGGTTGTATGCCTCACGATTGTACAGGCTGGTTATAATTATGACATTTGGAACCGTCATAATTAATCTATACTAATATATATAATATTATAAAGCTGAAGAGTTTGTTTGTTTGTTTGTATGTTTGTTTGATTGAACGCGCTAATCTCAGGAACTGCTGATCGGAATTGAAAAATTCTTTTTGTGTTGGGTAGCCCATTTATTGAGAAAGGCTATAGGCTATATAACATCACGCTACGGTCAAAAGGAGTTGAGCAGCAAACGAAAAATGGACGAAAACTGGCAGGCAATTCGACGCGACGGGAAGGGGAGTGAAAATTTGACGCGGACGAAGTCGCGGGCAGAAGCTATTAAAAATAATAGGGAAAATTCTATAAAAACAGAGCTTTCTGTGGTAATTCATTTCATATTTTTCCATATCCAGCAGTTAAGAAGTATTAAGAAAATAAAAAAGACAGTCCTGAAGAAGTATTCTTTACTCATTACACCTACGTTCTGGTCCTGGCCATCACCATCCCGCCAGCGAACCCTCTCCACAGTAGTACAGCTTCAACAATTTGTCTATAGTGTTACTGAATGTCAAATATAACCATATTATTTTTTTATATTTTTTATTACGGTCGAATTTCGACCAATTGGCGATCACTAGTTGTATTTAATGGATAAACGCTTCGTGACGTCACGTTTGACAGCTGACGACAAGCCTCCACTGGTAGTCCAGCGTTTAGTAAAAGATGTTTCATGAGTGAATCAAGTTCTAGTCTTTGAAATGAAATGAAGTGTTCATTTAAAATAGATCTTATAAGACACTTTTACACGTCAATATTGTTTTAGACATTTTTTTTTTAAAACAAGTTGGCGCCGGCATTTCCTAGCTGATTGATCGCTGAGAAGAAATGCCGAAACAAACTCAGAGATCGTTATCTCCTTTGAAGTCGAAAAATTATATTATTCGATTTTCATGTGAGTCTAACAATGCAGGGCAGGGGAATTTGGAAGGGCCTGTTGAAGAAAGAGCCATTGCGGCTATGAGCTGCCTTGTCCCAACAGACAGTATGTATCAGTCATCGTGTAGCTCAACTCTATTTTAGTGAGCTCAACGAGCTGAGCCGTACACGCTACCAGATCAGCAGAATATTTGTGTGTGCCATATCCAAAATTATTAAAACTTTAAAACTGCCAGACAGTTAAAATAAAGTATATAAAGCCATGTAGTCAATCTAGCTTGCATGGTACTCACATTCACAATCAGTTTTCTTTTAATCATTATTCAAACGGACGTAATAAAATCGCGACGGCATTTTCCCGCGCACTGAATTTTCAACTTTCGGTGTTTAACCGAGCATTGAGATTTCAACAGGGTGCATCTCAGTTGAAAATCGGACAGTGTGTTTTACTGTTTGATTTTCAAAACCCGCTGATATTTTATTACGTCCGGGGTAACATAACCTTATGGTTGAAACTATGGATTGCGTCCCCAAAACACTAAAAGCACCACTATCCAGATCCCAGACAGATCCTAATAGTTCCTTAGTCCGCAACTCGTTCACAACTATATTCATAGGAACACGCCTCAGTAATTACAAACCCGTGTAGCAAAGCAATTAATACATTCCAAATGGTTCCACAATATTATCCACATACAGGGAGTGAGGTAATGCTCAATGAGGAGTAACCTCGTGGCCACGAGCCACACGCTCTTGTGACACACGTGTTTCGATAGCGACTGCGGAGACCAACTCAGGGTTGACAATCTTAGTAGTGGCAAACGGGTAATCGTTCTACTATAAGTACGCAAAATAAGGCTAGACACTAAAAGTATTGCCAACAGCCTAACATTTTAATTTGGTTACATTAAATTGACCAAGTGAAACTAGTTATGCCACATATTATGTCATCGCGATGCTAGTTGCGAAGTGACAGACGGACACAGTTCTTTTTTTGTGTATAACATCTCGTAGTTAACCTTGATAGATCGTAACTACTTACCAGACGATCGTATTGTTGCCTTAAGCGGAACTAAGCACATTCTCGATTAACCGTGATGAAAAGATTATTCAGGAAGAGCTAATTGCACTTTTATAAGTCATCACTCGAGCGTGGAGTCTCTTCTAACACACCCCAGTGCAATATTATCCGGATGTAAAGTTAGAATCCGCAGGATAGTTAAGCTTAGTTCTCAACACCTAACGTTGCTAGGAAAGGTAATTAAACACGTGCGAAGTTGTTGCGAGCGGTGTAGCCTTTTCCTTTAGTTTGCAGTAGACTTCGCAACTCCTACTCCGCTGGAATTACAAGTACTGCGATGTGTGGGATACACTTCTGTTTCTGTATCAAAGGAGTAATTGCTTAACACATATCTGTAGGTGTGGCTTTAATTCTGTCAACAACATTCACTGCATTATTTACGTTGTTTAGCAGACAAACTTTCCGAACATAGGCAGCAATGGATTATCGACATATTTTTAAGAACGGCTTTATAGTTCGATAAGTTCAAGAAATCTTGATGTGTGGATAGGAAAATAACTGTTTCGTTTGGAAAGGGGAAGACAAGATTTTGAAAGCTGTCTTGAATAGATTTTCTTTAAACAAAATGTTTGATCATTTTCATGTTCAAAGTTTTTGTTATATTACAAGATAGCGCATCACAATTATATCTTATTTTTACTGTCATCTGTATAATGTAAGCCAAAGCTCAGAAATAAAGTGGTTCGGAAAAATTATCACATTATTTAAACACAGACATTATTTATTTCCTTTTCCACAACATTTGAAAAAAAAAAACCACTTAGATATCACCTAAATAATAAGTCTTGTACCTACTCACTGAGATTTAAATGACACAAATTTGTTACGTATTCACTGCTCGGCGTCTCGAACAAGAAGACTGACTGTCAGTCGTCTCTCTTAGGGAATGACAGTGAATGTCATGATGACGAATAGTACATTGAGTGAAATACGAGTATTAGTCGATTTAATAAGTCGGATAAGCAAATAAAAACTAACACTACGATATACTCATTATCTGCTTGCATTGATGGTTCGCTTTCGGGCTAACGCGATGCAGTTATTATACCCATAAGGACTGCTCATCTGATCTCGACAACCCTGGGTACCACGAGACCCCCCTGGCATGACTAGTTGTCACACTTTCGGACTTTGGCAACCCGTAACGACTGTTAAAGATCAACGGATGACAACCGTGGCCAACGGCTTAAAGTGCTTATCGAAACCTGGAGAGGCCTCGGTGTGAAATGTATGATCACCCATCCACGGCCCAACAGCAGCAAGCGTTGCTTAAACTCCATGCTCAATCTGTGCATTTGTTATTATTTAACCGCGAGGTCTGCATACGATACACTAATAACAATAAGTTTTCTTGTGTAAAAACATTTCAAACTTTGGTGCTTTCTTATCCACATTGATTTAATCCTTGAAACGACTACACTGCAAATGGAATTAATGGAAAAATCAATATTTAATTTAATATTTGATTTAATCACAAAGTGGAAATACCTACAGGTACGTATGTTTGTACACTGCTGTTCCATATTTAACGTTAAGCATATTAATGGCGTGTCAAATTAATAGAATGGATAAACAAATCATCTAATATGTAACTCGAATTAGGTATTAATGATTAATTGGAGTCATTCATAAATTATGTTGTGTTCGATGTCCTGATTTAGGAGTCATGGATGAGCGTGGTTTATGTTATAGGAGTTAAGTTAGGAATTTAGGAACGATTAGGTACTAAACTCAATGGTCAGGCAAACCACAATTTAATTCGATGATAATAATTGAAGTTATATATTATAACTAGCCTCTGCCCACGACTTCGTCCGTGTCAAATATTTGCTCCCCTGACCCTTCCCGTCGCATCGAATTGCCTGCCAGTTTTCGTCCATTTTTTGTTCCTGCTCCACTCCTTTTGATCATAGCGTGATCATATATAGCCTATAGCCTTCCTCAATAAATAGGCTATTCAACTAAAAATTATTTTTCAACCAGTAGTTCCTGAGATTACCGCGTTCAACCAAACAAACAAACGTGCAAACAAACAAACTCTTCATCTTTAAGCTCTTAAGTATAGATTCTCATGTTTTGTACACAAATTGTGTGGAGACTTTCATTACATATCAAAAGTTGATTGAGTTTATGCAATCATTCCTAACTTTAGATTCTGTGTAGGTAACTTAGCCAACATTCAAATAAAAAAAAACTCGACCAAAACAAAAAATAAGAAGTTGTAGGTTTATTTTAGATAATTTCTCCAACAGATTGTCTTGTCAAAACTGCTGAACCAATTTTGATAAAACATGGCTAAAAACGACCGCTAGAAAGCCAAATTTTAAATAAAAAAACCGCACCCAAATCGGTTAATCCTTTCAAGAGCTACGGTGCCACAGACAGACGCTCATAGCGGTCAAACTTACAACACCCCACTTTTTGCGTAAGGGTTTAAAAAAAGCACTAAGCCAAAAAGTAGATCCTGTCTTTTCATTACGCAGAGTCCGAGCCCTCTTTCCTTAATGTACTTCCAATCTTCAGATTAGCACAAAACGACCAACCGAAAAATGAGATCAAAAGGAAAAAGTATTCGTTCAAAATTGTTGAAGGTAAGCGTTTCCTTATACATTTCTGAGTAGATAATGTTTGAAGTACGTATAAGGATTACGTACTTTGATAGGCACGACTGGGATTATATTAAAAACGACTTGAGAAACTCGCACAGTGTGGCCCGAAGTGTTTTAATTTAATTTCCGCGTTGTTCAGAATCGAGGCTTTTGTGAAATGTGACACCTGCCACAATGGATGTGAATGACAGGCTATGTGGAATTGGGAGTCTTTTTTGTGAGTTGATATTCAATGAAGCGGGGGGTAAGGGATATCTTCATATGTTTATAAATATCATTGGGTGCCAATGTAGATCGGTACATGAAAGTAAACTTTCGTAAAATATTAAAAACAAATATTATAAATGAGAAAGTGTGTGTGTATCTTTGTCCGTCTTTCACGGCAAAACGGAGCGACGAATTGACGTGATTTTTTAGGTGGAGATAGTTGACGGGATGGAGAGCGACATAGGCTACTTTTTTTTTCTTTTTTAAGTGGCTGGGGTGAACTTAGAAAAGCTGGGTTTTTCCATGGACAATTGTATGTAGAATGTTCGCGTATGTCCAATGCCCAGAATATTTACATTCTATCCCAAATGGAAAGACATATAATATCGTCTACAGTAGCGTATTAAAATAACATTCTGTTCCGAGTTCTCTTTTGTGTTCTAAATCAGGAAAAGGGAACCGTGATAACCCGAATTTAACGCGAACGAAACCGCGGGCAAAAGCTAGTATTAAAATAAAACGTGTAACTATAATAAAACCTTTCGCTTTGTCTTAAGCTCTGATTGTAACATCGTTTAAACAATCTTTAAAACACTCAAATTTGACTTCACTGTCGGCTTCATCACCCACGAAAACTATGAAAACGACACCCGTGATGAAAACTTTAAAAATTTTCGCAGTCGCCTTTTGGATTTTCATTGTGACCTCATTATCAACTTCAGTATCCTCGAAAACCTTAAAACGATACCCATGATGAAAGATTTCAAAATTCTCCGCAGCCCCATCTTGGACTTTCTATTTGACCTCACTATTGGCTTCAGGACCCTCGGAAACCATGGAAATTATCTTACTCTGAGAGAGTCCGAGCCGTCTCTTTCTATGATATATTATAATAAAAACCGCACGGCATAACGCTTTTCAGTTACGTGATGAATTCTACAATTTTACGCCTACCGCAAGCTGCGTTGATTCCAACATTCTGTCAAAAATAGCCATTCCTGACATGCATTTGAATATCATAAACCACATCTTCAACCCATTACATCATTTACACAAAGCCAACTCATATGGTAAATTAATGTTTCGTCCAAATCGTGCCAATTTTTAAAATTAAAAGCAGTACCAACATACCTTATCTCTGTTCACAATTTCAGATATTAACGAGTCATGTGATGCACAGTAAAATATTTGAATCATCCCCAGCGACTTGTTTAACGGGCGCCACCAATTCATACATTGTCCGAATGAACGAATCACGTCCGATACCATTCGTGAACGAATGAATGTATGATTTATCCCCGTTGTTTATGTAACAGTTCGAGCGTGCTGATTGTAATCGCTAGAGAGATTCGTTTTTGTTATTTTTCTATTATTTATTGGGTTTATGTAGTTGTTTTCTCTTGTGAATCTTGGCAGCGCCATAAAGTAGAGGGTTAAGAACAGCGTTATCTTTGGATATTCTGTCGCGTATTATATTTCGTCGTTTTTATTGGAGCTGTTGCGTACCTAACTTTATGGGCGCTATTTTTGGCGAGACAATTTTTTTCCGCTTTCATTTAAAAAGAACACCTAAGTGACTCAGCACAATATCCAGTAAACTAGCTGGCATGTGTAAACAAAAATGTAGCAACTTAATCATGTCTCATATGTACAGATCACAGGTAGGTACGTGTGTTCACAATATGGCAACATTCCCTTAAGAACATTTCAGTCTGATTCAATCTAAGTATCTACATAAAACAACAAACGGATTTTCCGAACCTCCCCAGAGAGTGGTTGTCGAATTTCTCGAGTACAATAACCTCACTTTGGTACCAACTAGCAACTCCGGATTAAGCGATGTAAAGGAATATGTGAGATACTTGTATCAATTAATATCCCGTTTAGATCCCCTATTAAGCCTTAGGATCTATCGTCGATCAACCGGCCAATGACACAGAGCCTTAAACTTTGAGATCATTTAGAACTTGAGACATTCGAATAACGAAAATATAATTCGATTGTACTCTGTGAAGACTAACGAACTATGAAAGTGCTTGGAATTTTAATGGCTCAAAAGAAAAGTTTAAATAGTTATAGAATATTTTGTCTGATAGTTGGATTTCGTGATGATTCTGTAGACATTTTTGGTGGTGTTTCAGTGCCTCTCAAATATTAACCCAACTTTAGTGGTGTCAATTCGTAAGAACCACGGTTGGAATATAGCAGTATTAGGTGGATAAAGTCTATCTGGTTAAGCCTCTTCTGTCGATCACACAAACCACTGTTTCGTATTCCTTGTCTAAGACTACCCACGATCTTTACAATGTCTTTAGGCGTTGTCCTAACATAACTTTGGACGTACGATCACATCAAACGTAGGAGTGTCTAGTACGTGCCCTAATTTACATTCGCTTAATATATTGGGTCGATTAAACATTTGGTCGTCAAACAGAACATAATCAAGTTCTATCTCGTGGTGGCCCAGTGGTTTTAGACCTTTCCTTTCATGCACGAGGTTGTGGGTTCAAATTAAAATATGACTAGACAAAATTGGAAATTACTAGAGGCCTATTTTCGTCCCGGGATCCTTAATTAATTTAATTACTTACTAACATTATTTCGTTTTTTTTTTGTAGTTAAGGAATCATAAAGGGTTTTATTTATAAGGACAGCGCCATTCAGAGGTCCCTCGCATTTGGGTTCGCAAGCATTGTAACTTCTAATCTTATATACAATATTGGAGTAAGCTAGCTCATAAACCGATACACTATATTCTTTTATTCGTAGATTACAGCCAATAAACACGACTTACATTGAGAATCCAATCTCTTTCGTATAAATGATATCGTCCTCGCATGATCCTAAAATCGAAAAGTCTTAGATTCAAGCAGCGTGCCTTGTTCAAATACTCAAAGAATTCTTAAGAATAGTTTAATTTTGAACTAAACAGTGCGAATGTGTTTTTTCTAGAAATTTTTAGATCGTCGACCTGTTGTTCTCGCTTGCGAAATTCGCAAGTGGCATCGCTGTATTTTTTAATAAAATATAAGTGGCATTCCACGGGACTGTGCTTTCTCTGTTGACATTCAGTGTGTTCTAAGCAACGTCTAGTTTTTAGGTTGACTCTCGCGTACTATCTACCTTCAGCATCTCCATACCCAGTTGAAAAGATGCATCACTTGTTACACAGTTGTTACGGGTCGTTAGAAGCCTGAAAGTCGGACAGCCAGTCTTACCAAGGAGAATTACCCAGTATATTCGGTTGTGAAGTCGCTCCAGTTATAATAAGTACTGGTATTCAGCTACATCCAGTTAGACTAGAGGCCAACTCCAACATAGTTGGGAAAAGGCAAGACAGGCAAAGGCAAGACAATAACACCACCCCATTTCTTCCCGTGGGTGTCGTAAAAGGCGACTAAGGGACTTACTAGAGAATGGGCAGCAGCGTTCTCTATGCATTTTACCACCATACTGCGATCGCCAACCCGCCTGCCAAGCGTGGCGATTATGGCAAAGCCCCCCAAATTGGGGGAGGCCTAAGTCCAGCAGTGGACGTCTTACGGCTGAAATGATGATGATGATGATGATGATGAAGACTGGTGATGAAGACTCTCTCGTATTACTCTTATTACTTGAAATACGAGAATGGAATAATAACATAGATCTATTACTTACTTACTTCTACAACAAAAAACAAAACCGAAAAAAAACTTGCCGGAAGCGCGTCTGCGGCAAAACAAAAGTATAAAAATAAAAACATAAAAGAAAATACAAATGATGCTCATTAACTTATTAAATGATCAAGTCCCTGAATACCAGGTGTCGTTAAATAAACCACCGGCGGCCATAACCTCGGGAGAACAGTGCAAAATCTCAGAATTACGTCATTTATGTCTTTCTTAAAACGGCTTCAAGGAATCTTGCGGATATTTGCATGCTAATAGGTAGATTAAATTTCGTCCGAGCGATGTAAAAACCGTGCGACTTAAGCTTTACGCAGGCGGCGAATTAAAAATAACGTCGAGAAAAAAGACATTATTTAAAAACTGAAAGAAGTTAAAAATACGTCATTAAGATTTTGCACTTAAGGGCCTCGTTGTTTTCGTCATAAGATTCGAGACCATAAACCCTTAAAGACTATATCAGGCACTAATTCACATTGTCTTCACATGAACTGAATAGCAATAATTATGTCTGAACTTTTAGAAACTTCAAACTTACAACCTCATGGGAGTTTGTTTCGCCATTTCTTCTCAGTGATACTCAGATAAGAAATGTCGACACCATCTATCAATTTTTTTTAAAAATAAAATGACGTGTAGAAATGATTTCGATACCTAAATTACAGAATAAATAATTTCATTTCATTTTATCATAATAATATCTGGATGACCGAGCTTTGCTCGGTGTTTTTTTGGTAAATTGTGTTTAAAATAATAAGTTTATGTTCAAGTTGATTATCGATAAAGTTGATCATTGAAAACATGAACAAAATGACATTTTATAAAAATTAATCCTAACTAGATCGATTTATCGCCCCTGAAACCCCCTGTATACTAAATTTCATGAAAATCGTTGGAGCCGTTTCCGAGATTCAGATTATATATATATAAACAAGAATTGCTCGTTTAAAGATATAAGATTTCATAATAATAGTCGTCACAGCCAATGGGTTGATAGCCAAGAGCCTCGAGCAACACCTGAAGAGGCTCTCGTTGAGCAGTTGGATTAAGGGCTTGATTCAGAAAGCGGTACTTCTGGACACGGCTCGCATTGTCAGGAGGTTCCTCTCTCTGCAGCCCTGACCGTAGCTTGGACCCTGTTCCCGATACCGGTACTATTCTTATATATTTAAATGTTTTTATTTTATATTCTAATATTTAAAAATATCATTTATAAGTTTGGAGAAATGAATAAAGGAGATAATAATTTCATAACAATATCATCTATTAGGTCATCTGTTCCGTGTGGTGACGGACGTAAAAAACAGCAACATCCCTGTTCATTCCGTGGGTGTAGTAAAAGGCGATAATGGGACTTACTAGAGAATGGGCAGCAGCGTTCTCTAAGCATTTTACTACCATACTGCGACCAGCAACTTGCCTGTCAAGCGTGGCGAATATGGCAAACCTATTTCGATGGAAGCCTTAGTCCTAGCTGGGGACGTATTTCCGCAGAAATGATGATGATGATAATTTACAGAATGAACAATTTCATTTCCTTTTATAATTATGAAAGACTAGCTTTTGCCAGCGGCTTCGCCCGCGTGGAGGTCGGAAATTATCCCGCGGGAACATACTACCGGGATAAAAAGTAGCCTATGTCCTTTCTCAGGCTTAAAACTATCTGTGTACCAAATTTCATTTAAATCGGTTCAGTAGTTTTCGCAGGAAAGCGAGACAGACAGACAGACAGACAGACAGACAGACCGACAGACAGACAGAGTTACTTTTGCATTTATAATATTAGTGTGGAAGTGTGGATGTGGATAGTGTGGATGAGAATATACCACATGGGCGTGAATACTCAGAATAATTTCGGTACGTGATTGTAAGACTGATCACAAGTTTCAATTGTTAGTAAGTTCGTTAGTGAATTGTTTTGTAACTGAAGGAAATCGGATTAAAATCGGAGTTGTGGGCATTGATATTGAATTTTGTTTAAAGTTAAATGGTAGTGGAAGTTGATAGTTCACGTTTGATACACTTGTTATGCACCGTGCACTGGGGCATTTGTCTGAACAATTACAGAAGCACAAGTGGATTTATTAGGGTAAGCTACACTTGTCGCCCTTGTTCCTTGGATAGTTGACCATATGTACATACTAAGAACCCCCCGTGCGTCGGAAAGCATGCTAAGCGTTGGTTTCGGCTGTCATTTATGGATCTTTGACAGTTGTTACAGGTAGGCAGAAGCTTGAAAGTTTGCCAACCAGTCCTGCCAAGGGGTTTGTGTTACCCAGTAACTGGGTTGTGGAGGTCAGATAGGCAGTCGAAAGTATAGCAACCTTATTGGTAATTATATTTTCAAGCCGTTTGGGGTTGAAACCCTCGGGCGGTGGGGTCAGAGTGCTTATGGCCTCTTTAAAGAAATATCAAAACGGCTGGTTGACACTTCTCGTGACCCAAGGGCTGGTTTTTATTTTGGCCAACGGCTAAGCATTGCTATATAGCGTGGTAATGCCGCCAGTCTCTTGGGTACAAAGCCGGTCGACAGCGATGAGGATGAATTTTTCGACGCTTTATTTTAGTTTGTGTATAAATAGTTTTGGTTGAGTTAATATATTGTATTATATTATATCGTTATCTCAGCCGAAAGACGTCTAATATTGGACTGCTGGCTAGGTAGGCCAGGAGCGATCGATGTGGTGACGCTTGGGGAAAAGCGATACAACATGGACGGGCCCTGTACCGGCAGCATTTTGCCAATTCCCGCGGCTTTCACAAGATCATGTGAAAAATTACAAATTAATAATAGCCATGGTAAAACTAATAATAATTTTGCTATGACAATCAATTTCAATCGTTTTCATTCCATATCAAATTCGGTTTTATTATAAATGCTGATTCAGAGGCTGCTCAGCATGCCGACATAAGCATCATGCATTTATCGTGTTCCCACTAGCCATTTCCAGCTCTATCCCGGGCTGGTACCGGACCGGTGCCGGGTGATAAACGTCAATCCGGAGACGGCATCATGGCGTGAAATCGTGAATATTAGAATCCCAACGGTTGGTAGTTATTCGACTTTAATTAATTCGGTCACCGATGTAAATCGGTCGTCTATAACAATGCCTTACGGCCCTTAACGTCTAGGAACTCGATAATAAGGAGTTTTTCATAAGAATACAAAGTCGAGGCTGTAATGCGATATGAAGCAAGATGCAGCCTAATTGGGAGAATGGCTCACGGATCTGCACTATCAATAGCAGGTTTGAAGAGCTTCGAATATTAATATTGGATATCCAGATTACTACCAGGTAAGAATGTGCCTGGTGAAAAGTTACAGTCACAGTGATCGGCAAGAAAATGAAAATGGCTACTGCGGAAATTTTCATATCTTCATAATGGTTGTCGTTTTCATTGTTTTCGAAGGTGCTAAAGCTGATAGGGAGGTCTGAAATGAAAAGCCAAGATGGCTACTGTGGATATTTTTATCATTGGTTTCCTTGGCAATATTTTATCACCATAGCTATGAAGTACATATTAATCGAGGGTGCTAAAGCTAATAGTAGAGCTGTGCTGAGCCTAGTAGAGCAAGTCTAGTAGTTAGTAACCCTGAGTGATGAGTACAATCATTTGTTCTGTGTCTGGGTGTAATTTATCTAAAATATGTATGTATTTAGGAATATATAAGTATATTTATCAGATGTCTGGTTACCATTGTACAGGCTCTACCTAGTTTGGGACCAGATAACGGTGTGTTGGTTGTCCTAAGATATAATTTTTTTTTTATTTATTGAGTATTTTAAAGATAGAGTAAGCAAGGTAAAATTCGGAGTAAAGAACAGCGAAAAAAAATTCGTTCCTAAAGTGAGGTCGCTGACTCCATACATATATTTTTTATTTGCCTGCCCTACTTACTGAAAAGTAAGCATTCTTAAATGTAACGAGCATTCAAAATTATGAGCAAGTAGGTAAGTTATTGAATTAATATGCTGTAATAAACATATAATGTAATGAGTATCTTTTCGTTTGTTCTTAGAATTACCTAGGAAATCGAATTTTGTATAATTATTAAGAGTTTCTGAAACCCTAATTATTATATGCTACATAACGTTTTCGACCATTTCATTTAGCAGGCTTGACATACAATTAATTTTGACATCCACATTCACAAACACACATCGCACCCGTCACAATAAAACCACAAACAACAAAAAGTACGTTCCTAACTACCCTCAACATTACGCGCAAAACTCGACACAAACCGACAAATGTTCCGACAGTTATCTGTCGCTCCACAATCCCGCCATCCCCGCCGACGGCGATTTTTGCAAATATACCAATCCTTTTATAAAATGTTGCCTATTCGTAACAAATGCTCAAGGGGCGTCACTTGCACGGATTTGAACCTTTCGTTCCACTTAAAAGTTTTCACTGAAATTGCTTTAGAAACTTTGACATTTAAAAATATCCTCGAGAAGTCTTGAGACGCCTTGACTGAGCGAAAGTATCAATAGAAATTCTATTTGATATCGTATTCTCGGAGCTGTGAACGATAGTTGTGAATGTGCGGACTTCCAGACAGCTGTGATGCGAATTACTTGTTTTATTGATCTTTTGCTTTCAAATATTATAATAGAGCGTCCTTATGTAGCATTCAAACACTTTGTTTAAAACGTCTTCAAAATATACTTGTCTGATCTAAGAATTCACAACGTTGAATTTTTGGTCACGTAAGTTTTACAATGGATACTTGTTAAACTGTAAGGAGTAGGTACCTAGGTAAACAAAATTGTTCACATTAAATTTTAAAATTCTTTTTACGACTTTAAGTAAACAGCTTAACTTAAAAAGCCAGAGGGCTATCATTTATTCAGTTAAAAAACTAAGTGACTTAGTTTTTCATTTACATTTTTAAACAATTCATTGACAGACAACGCACAGACTAAACCACTGGGTCTAAAACATGTTTAGCATAAGAATTCTTTTAATAAAAAAACTGGAGTAGTAAGGAACGATTTTTGAAAATTCACCCCCTGAGGAATCCTCCTCAGTGGGTTCATTATGAAACGATTTTTTAATGGCATTTTGTAATTTTTTTTTTGCTTTGGTAAATATCGGACACTCTGCTGATTATAAAATAGCTTAGTCTCTAAAACTATATGCTTAGGAATATTAATATAACATACTTAAAAATTGCTTCGTCGACTAGAGAATCTCGGTTTAGGAATCAATAAATGGGAACCGTGCAGCTAACTTCTGACGTTTCATAAGAGCCCATCTAGATTTTACGTGAAATAAAATATTTTATTTGATTTAAATAATGTACACATACCATACACAACCCATATTCCAAAAAGGTTTAGGCAGAGTTCCACCAATAGTATATTATACCTACATTGCGCCAGTTTTGTTTAGGTCCCATAGCGGGCTACCCTATTTCCATCAACCGGGGAGAAATCTAGATTCCGGGTAGCTACTAAGAAATTTCAGATGGAAAGGTCTAATAACTCTGCCCAACTCGGGAAACGAATCCAGAACCTCATGCTCAGCAGCGACCATAAGACCAATGAGGCAGATTATATATAAATGATATGATTATTTTTTTTTCATTTCAGCAGAAAGACGTCCACTGCTGGACATAGGCCTCCCCCAATTTGGGAGGGTTTGCAACAGTCGCCACGCTTGGCAGGCAGGTTGGCGGTGGCAGTTCGGTGGTAAAATGAATAGAGAACGCTGCTGCCTATTCTCTAGAAAATCCCTTAGTCGCCTTTTACGATAACCACGGGAATGAAGAAATGGGATGTCGGTATTCTTTACGTAAACGGACGTAAAGACACCAAATGAAACATTTAATTTAATAATTTATCACTACGTCCTACAACCTATAAATGTAGGTACCCGTCAACTCATTCAACTTTTTTATACCTACTTGAATACAGGGCTTTTGGCTACCTTGAACGTGTGCATTGTTTTGTAACATTTTTTTTAAATTTAATATTGTGCGCTTGTTTGTGCAGAATAAATAATTTTTCATTTTCTTTCTTTTCAGTGCAGCCAGTTCTACATATAAAGCAGGGAGGTTCGTTTTAACCGTGCAAATCAAGTTGAGCATCCGCCACCCGACGACGCCGGCACCCCGAGTCGCCCCTATTTGAGATTCGTTCCATTCGTTCGCGCAAACTAAATTAGAGAATCAATAACTATGCTTTTACTTTTATTTTGCGTCGCCCTACACTTTCCAGTGAGAATTTAACTAGCTCGAAGCTGTGTTTACTTGCTTTCAGAGGTGCTGATTTGAAATGTGGGATTATAATGGTTTAGTTACAGTGGCTACTTGTGAGTTTATTAGTATGGGGGTCTGTTTGCAGAAAGCATCTACTCATCATCATTAATCTCTTTCCTTTATCCCAATGTATTTGTGGTCGGCGCAACATGTCTTTTTCTTCCACACGTCTCTATTAGTCATCATCTCTGTAGTCACTCTCTTTCTATCCATATCATTATTCACACAGTCCATCCATCGTTCTTTTTGTGTCTATCTACTCTTATAGCCATCGATATTCGTTCTCAACACTTTCCTCACGAAATTTTAAATTTTTATTCAGAAAGCATCTAATGTTAGTTTACATTTTTGTTTGACTTCGAGGATTACCGAAAATTGAGCTTTTTCAGGTGCTAGGTAGGTTGTGACATCACTTTTTACGTCATTGCCAATAACATTCATCTTACAACTTAACAAACTAACTTTATTACAAAAGTCACGTTAACTTACAAGTTTCAAAACGTTGAACGACTGGTCTAACAATCAGGAGCTGTAAAATCTAGGACTACTTCTATTCTTGATCGTAAAACCAAATACTACGTTGAAATCTGCAGTGGTAGGCAGTGCATACACTGACGACTTAAATTAATACAAGACTTTTCGTTGGTGCTGCTAATATCAAATTGAAGTTAGTCATAAACGAGATTCTGGTAAAATTTGAGAATCTGGGCAGATGCTTTACTTTGTGTAATTTATTTTATCTCTTCTAGCCTAAAACTGGTGAAAGGAAACATCGTGAGAAAACGGGCATATCCTAGAACCAAACATTCAAAAACGTGTGATATCTGCCAATCCACACTGGTCCCGCAGCTCACTCCCTTTCACAGAGAGGAGGCCAGTGTTCCAGTAATGGAAACTTTATAATAGGAAAAAACACCTACAAAAAAAAGGGTTGAGAAAACGACTCTTAAAGTCTTAAAAGTATTCCACGCATGCCTGTTCCAGGGCATCCTTCATCACAACAACATGTATAAATGGTCCTATGTTAAAATATTATCTCATATTTCACGTCGCAGACAAGCTGTCGTCCGACTAGTCGCAAGTGCGCGCTCAGTAAGATATTCTGAATGTGTAAGTATGCCCGAGGGAGCGGGCTACTTATCGGGTCGGGCATAAAAAACTTAACGTCGCCCCAAAGATTTATGTATTTGAATGTTCCAACTACGTCCTTACTTCGATTGAGGTTTTCTTTCCTTAAAGGTAGGTTTATGCTTTTAGATTTGTATTTTTTTTCGTTTTATTTTCTTTGAGGAAGGGAGCTTAGTTTCTATGGTAAAAACAATAGTTTCTGATGTCCGACAATAAATTGAATTACGATAACAGAGAATAAATAAATCTCTATTAGTTTCGTGGCCTTTTATTTCGGTATTAAATTGCTGTTCTAATGGTACGGTTACACATATTGATAAAACGCGATCTCTATTGTACGGCGACACGTCAAGCGGTGTACGAGAGAGATATTGTGACAATGTAGCCGTAGCAGTAGAGAAAACGTTACAAAACTTGAGTTGGGGTACATTTTCACAGAAGGTACAATGAATACAACTGTTAAGCAACATAAATAGATCTTATTGTAAGATCTACAATATCAAAGACGATCTTTTTTACAAGAAGCTCGTACTGTTGTTAATAATAGTACCAAGAGAACCTACCTAGTAACGTGTAAACGTAGAACATTTGTGTAACTTATACTGAAAGACGCCCACACTTCAATCACAGTGGAGCACAGTTGTGATATGGAAGGGTTAAGTGTGAAGAACTCGACACGTGTAACGTTTTTGTAGCTTCCATTCTATAGGTATACTGTGCGAGTTAGCTTTGTGTTTGTCGGTCTAGACTTTGGACACATGTGCATTTCTGTAGTACCTATTACATGTAACGGAGTAGGATAATTCAACGTTCTAAAAAAAATCGCGGGATTTTTGGCCCAATTGATTATCAACTTTCGGTGTTAAACCGAGCATTGAGAATCCCACGGAGTGCATCTCAGCGTGTCCAAAATCGAACGTGTGTTTTCACCTCTCGGCGCTAAGAATTAAAAACAGCGAAAAACCCCGTTACGATTTTATTACGTCGTCGTTCATTTCAGTCGAAAGACGACCACTGCTGGATATATGCCTCCATATATATATGTTTAGGGTGGTTTACCATAATCGCCACGCTTGGCAAGTGGGTTGGGGATCGCAGTATGGTGATTAAATGTATAGGGAGCGCTGCTGCCCATTTTCTAGTAAGTCGCTTTTTGCGACACCCACGAGAAGAAATGGGATGGTGCTATTCTTTACGTCCGGCACCACACGGAACCGTCCCGTACAGTCACGAGTAATAATATGTATACACATAGCCAAATTCAAAAGCGATTTTCTCTTTAAATAACTATTGTAACTTTGAGATAAGGCTTTCGTAATGGTGTGGGTTCCAAAATACTATGTTCGTACACACGTAACTCATAACTTTCAAAATCGACAAGATTTTCAAGACAGTCAATCTCATGTTTGCGACATCATCACCTGCCAAGCATTTTCTCAACTGTGTTGGGGCCGGCTTCCAGTCTATATTGAGCTCAATACCAGTATTTTACATGGAGCGACTTGGTTGTGTATCTATCTATACTTATACTTATAATATTATAAAGCTGAAGAGTTTGTTTGTTTGTATGTTTGTTTGATTGAACGCGCTAATCTCAGGAACTACTGGTCCAAATTGAACAATTCTTTTTGTGTTGGGTAGCCTATTTATCGAGAAATGCTATAGGCTATATAACATCACGCTACAACTAAGAAGAGCGGAGCAGTAATGAAAAATGTTGCAAAAACTGGGAAAATCGCACGGGTAGGCGATTCGACGCGACGGGAAGGGTCGGGGGAACAAGAAATTTGAAGTCGCGGGCAGTAGCTAGTGGTGCCGATTCCCTTATTCACAAACTAAACTAAATTTAAGTTCAGTGCATCTTTTTCTTTCTATTTCATTAAGAAAAGGACAGAAGAAAAATTTTAGTTTAGTCCTGTCAAATTAATCAGCGCTTGACGTAAATTGACGTAATTTTAGTAGGCAAGTTTTTAATCACGTCTAAAGTTGTATGGAGTAGTGACAGGCGCTGATTAATTTGACAGGACTAAACTAACATTTTTCTTTTGTCCTCTTCTTAATGAAATACAAAGAAAAAGATGCACTGAACTTAAATTTAGTTTAGTTTGTGAACAAGGGAATCGGTACCAGTGTCAGATATGATTTGATCTCCACAACTAAGTTAGTGAGAAATACAAACTTGCTTTCCGGGACACGGATGTGTGACCATTTTTAAATACCTAGACTCCTCGTCTAGGTATTAACAAATGAACCAACCGCGGAAAGCGTGGCTTAACCTGATAGATTGACCCGTGCGGCTCTCATTACTTTGTCACAAGCCCCCATTGAGTTAAGTAACAAGCCCCACACAATCTCATCTCGTTGGCAATAAACGTTACAACTTGACAAAGTTATGGCAAATTGATTCATGATGGTTTTTTGACTGAAATTAAGATGTTTCAACCATTCTTAAAAAAAAAACGGGAATTGGCGTTCAGAGTTCTCCGAAATTCCTTACTAGGTACAATACATTCTATTGTGTTTGTAGAATTTAGCGTGTAAAAGACAAAGCTGACTTGTTCTAAGCTCTTCGTTTGTATTTATTCTAAAATGAAATATTTACGAGAACCATTAAGAAGTTGTCTGTAAGTAATACGCTAAATCATTAAGCATTTATAGAGACGTCGGCACTCCTAGCACGGTTAGAAACAGTACGAGCCGTGGGCGGATCCGCGCGGTACACATACAAGGAACTGTTTTTGTAAGACGACGAAGCCGACGCGGGTATCCTGCTATTTGTACCGTGCGTGCGTAGGTGCGTAGCCGACCATATACACGGCGTACCTTCTTAGATATAGCTACTCTAGCTCCTACCTGCGAATTCGTCCGAATGTAATGCGTATAAAATATGTCCTATAGCATATCATTGCTCGCACACGATGTAGCTTCGTTTTCTTTTAGCGTCTTTTCTTTTATTTTAACTCGTGTCTCTAGAGAGACAAGTCGGGTCCTAGGGTCGTAGCATGATGTTAAATAGCCTTTAACTTTCCTCAATAAGTGGCTTATCTAATATTTTTTCAAATCAGATCAAGGAAGTTTCATATGCACTTTCATGCATGTGAATCGCAATAGACGGCGATCAAAAATCTGTATAATTCAATATTGCTCTTCCACGAATTATATGTCATTGTCAAACAAAACCAAGTTCAAAAGATACGGCTACGTGCCGCGTGGTGCCGGACGTAAAGAATAACACCACCCCATTTCTTCCCGTGGGTGTCGTAAAAGGCGACTAAGGGACTTACTAGAGAATATGCAGCAGCGTTCTCTATGCATTTTACCAGCATACTGCGATCGCCAACCCGCCTGCCAAGCGTGGCGATTATGGCAAAGCCCCCCAAATTGGGGGAGGCCTAAGTCCAGCAGTAGACGTCTTGCGGCTGAAATGATGATGATCTGATGATGACAGTTCCATGTATTGGAATCAGTGCATAGGTGCTTACGAGATAATGAACAACTTAGCACAATATGGGAGGACACTAGTCCTAGAACCAGAAATTTGAAGATTTTATGTGACATTCACCATCCCACATGGTGCCCGCTCTCTCTTTCTCTCTCAGAGAAGATCTGACCAGTTTGAACATATGTGTTGATTATGCTTAAGATATAACGTTTGAAGAGCAGTGGTGGTCATGAGTTCAAACCCAAACAGGCGCATTTATTTGTGTAAATTATCTCATCGCCACTGCTCTCAAAACGGTGAAGGAAAACATCGTGAAGAAACCGGCATGTCTTAGAACCAAAAATTCGAAGTCATGGGACATCTATCAACCCGCACTGGGCCCGCGTGGTGGATTATGGCCCACTGCCTCTCACCGAGAGGAGGCCTGTGTCCCAGCAGTGGGTACATTATAGGCTGATGATGGATGACGTTTGATACTTACGTGTGTTTATTCGATAAATGCACTTACAATGTGTGTGTACTTATAGGTTTACCTCAACTCTGCCTAACCCTTCGAAGAACACAGGTGAGATGTTATGTTATGCACATTAGTATTCGTCAGAATTTCTTTGACAAGTTAACGCCAAAGCCCTGATAATATATTATAGTCAAGCATTTACTGATATAAATCTAATGATAATAATTATGAAATTACAGCGAGTTTGTTCAGGATAAAATATCAGGCACCTTTAAAAGAAACAAGCATAACTAGTTTTAGCATTATATGGTGCTCTCCCTGTTTCATTTGATTATTTGGTCCGCATGCGGTAGCCCGCATGCTATATGAACGTTAATCGTGAAAATCACGTGTTCTTTTAGTAATTTTCCGTCATTATTAAAAACTATCAAAATCATAAACTTGTAGCTTAGTTCATTCTGAAGTTATATTTCTTGCGAAGTTTCTGATTCGTCGAAAGTATTGCATTGTGTTCATATTCTATGAGTTAAACTAAGCTTCTAACGTTAGGTTTTCATAAAAACTTTTGGGATGGATGTCGTGGTTCAGTGAGTTATTACAATGATTAAATTTTTTATTGATTTCATAAACTTTTGTTTCGTGTTCGTAAGAAAAAATACTTGGTACGATGAATTACCTTTTTCTGAAAGCTGGTTATGTTATTTTACTCTAAGCTTTCACTAACAATTTCCAATACAGTCGAGTCCGTTGTTCCCGACTTCTTTTGTAAATGAACGCTGTATTAAACCTCCTCAGTGTTTCAAGATTCTTCGATCTTAACTTAGTCCCGACCTTTAGGTATTCAAAGGTCTAGTATTATCCAAATCCAAGACGTATGCCCGATGGGATTTCTCATCGAAAAACCTTTCGTGCCCTATTTCACCCGTTTAGGGAATATGTTTTATAAAAATATCCAGAGTAACTCCAGCTAATCTTTCTAATATAAGAAACTCTTGAAATTGTATGTTTTTTTTAGGGTTCCGTTGCCAAATGGCAAAAAACGGAACCCTTATAGATTCGTCATGTCTGTCTGTCTGTCTGTCTGTCTGTCTGTCCGTCCGTATGTCACAGCCATTTTATTCCGAAACTATAAGAGCTATGCTGTTGAAACTTGGTAAGTAGGTGTATTCTGTGAACCGCATTAAGATTTTTACACTAAAATAGAAAAAAAACAATAAATTTTGGGGTTCCCCATACATAGAACTGAAACTCAAAAATGTTTTTTTTCATCAAACCCATACGTGTGGGGTATCTATGAATAGGTCTTCAAAAATGGTAATGAGGTTTCTATTATCATTTTTTTCTAAACTGAATAGTTTGCGCGAGAGACACTTCCAAAGTGGTAAAATGTGTGTCCCCCCCCCCGTAACTTCTAAAATAAGAGAATGACAAAACTAAAAAAAATATATGATGTACATTACCATGTAAACTACCAACGAAAATTGGTTTGAACGAGATCGAGTGAGTAGTTTTTTTTTAAAACGTCATAAATCGTAAACCGCAATTTACCTTACATTCAATCAACTCAAATATAAAACCGGCCAAGTGCGAGTCGGACTCGCGCACCGAGGGTTCCGTACAAACCTGTAGGTATCCTCGGTTTATGCGTAAGGTTTATGTTTATGAAATTAAATGTTTTTTTTTTATATTTGAGTTGATTGAATGGAAGGTAAATTGCGATTTACGATTTATGACGTATTAAAAAAAAACTACTTACTGGATTTCGTTCAAACCAATTTTCGTTGGAAGTTTACATGGTTATGTACATCATATATTTTTTTTAGTTTTATCATTCTCTTACTTTAGAAGTTACGGGGGGGGGGACACACATTTTACCACTTTGGAAGTGTCTCTCGCGCAAACTATTCAGTTTAGAAAGAAATGATGTTAGAAACCTCAATACCATTTTTGAAGACCTATTCATAGATACTCTACACGTATGGGTTTGATGAAAATATTTTTTTTGAGTTTCAGTTCTGTGTATGGGGAACCCCAAAATTTATTGTTTTTTTTCTATTGTTGTGTAAAAATCTTAATGCGGTATACAGAATACATCTACTTACCAAGTTTCAACAACATATCTCTTATAGTTTCGGAGAAAAGTGGCTGTGACATAAACGGACAGACAGACAGACAGACAGACAGACAGACAGACCGACAGACAGACAGACAGACATGACGAATCTATAAGGGTTCCGTTTTTTGCCATTTGGCAACGGAACCCTAAAAATTAAAAATATATTTTTTTTTAAACCGAAAATACCTACAGGTTTGTACGGAACCCTCGGTGCGCGAGTCCGACTCGCACTTGGCCGGTTTTTTTTTATTTTTTTATTGCAGAATGGGCCTGCTCTTGACTTCGATAACGCCAAATGACAGGAGATTAATGAGGTCTATGATGGAACTAGCGAACGAGCGTGTCCAGAAGATGTCTATTCACTCTTGCTTTGAAGGCATACGGGTTAAATGTGGAAAGGAACACAGAAGATGACAGAGTTCCACACTTTGGCTGTACGCATAATGAATGTGGAGGTGCTTCCAGCCAGTTCAGCTGTGCTTTGTTTGTTGGTGATGAGGTAACGATTTTTATTTAGTGGAGAATATAAGTTAGATAAGATAATCTCAAAATACTACACTGCATGTCCGGAAAATCTTTGTTCAAACTTTCCTTGCTACTTAAATTTTCCTAATAACTCGATTTAATAGGTATATGCACTAAAGTGCTAAAGCATTAACTGCATTCAAAATCTAAAACATGTCGATTGTCACATTCATCGCTAGCCTATGGCTGACATGATATCAGCAGTCAAATGAGCGTCACGGCGTTCGTCAGTGCTTGATGGCATGAGCGATGAGCGATGGAACGTCAATACGTTACCGTCAAATTATGCACGATGAAGTACTAGTTAGACGATGGTGACATTGCTATTGCATCTATACTTTGCAAGGGAAGGGTCGCCTTTGAGTACTGTAGTGCGATTCACAGTAGGTATATTGAACAGTGATAATTATATTGGAACAGGCAGTTCCGTGTGGGGCCCGACGAAAAGAATAGCACAATCACATTTCTCCCCGTAGTAGGTGTCGTAAGAGGCGACTAAGGGTCTTACTACCTCCCGGGCGTCGGGAGTCGATAGCGGACTCCCGGCCACCGTAGGCGCGAGCTTGCGGGTGGCGAGCAATGGGTAGCTCGCTGCCCGGTAAGGACCAGGCTCGGGTCGACGGCGCGTAATGTTCCACGCGCGCCTCAAAGAGATGTCAGCAGCAGTGAAGGGGTCTACTAGGACCGATACATGCCGGGGTCGCGAGATTGTTCAAGCGGGATACCGTGATCTCGGCACACGGGCAACTGATGGAACACGGGTGGGTTTTAGTCAGTAAAAGTCTGACACGCCCTCCCGCTCCGCCCAGAGCGGGAGAAGTCATTTGAAGATTTCCCATACTGAAAAAAAAAAAGGGTCTTACTACCTGCCAGGGTCGCGAGATTTGTTCGAAAGAGACTCCGTGGCCCTGGCACATGGGCAACTGAAGGAACACGGCCGGGTTTTAGTCAGTAAAAGTCTGACACGCCCTCTCGCTCCGCCCAAGAGCGGGAGACGTCATTTGAAAGGGTCGTACTAGAGAATGGGTAGCAGCGTTATCTATGCATTTAAACACTTTACTGCGATCGCCAACCCGCCCGCCAAGCGTGGCGATTATGGTAAACACCTCCAAATTTGGGACGTCTATTTCTAGTAGTAGACGTCTTATGGCTGAAATGATGATAGAATATAATAGAAATAGAAAATAGAAAATATTTATTGTCCAGGTAATGCAGTAAGCAAACATAGGTTAACATTAAGTTTAGACGACATGAGTAGCTTAAATATTACCTACAGCTAATTACAGTATATTATTTTCCAGTGAACCCCAAGAGATGATGATGATATTTGAAAAGTGGATATCCCTGGCAATCAGTGAAAAAAATTATCACAGATTCAACTGTGTCAAGACTCATGAAATAAACTTAATGCGTAGCGCAAATTCCTACTTTAAAAACTTAATGCCTGGCGTTAAATTTTTTATCACACTATAAAACAAAAGCTATGCTAGACATTCAGAGCCAATATAAATCACAATTCTTGTAATTTGCCAGGCTAACAGAATCAGTTGAAGAAAAAATACAACTAATATCGCTGAGATAACACACCATTCAATTTTGAAATTGCTTAATTTTGTTAATTGCTTGTATTGGCACACACCTACTCATACAAACATACACACACACATACTATCACAATGATGTATGTCCCGAATTTCTAATTGAGCTCACTCACTCGTGCATCTGTATAATTTGAGTGCCTGTGAGCATTTTGACTTTAATACAAACTGAATATGCTCCAATAAAGTTTAATTTATTTTTCAATCTATCAGATTGCGAAATCGTTGCACGAGGAGTTAGGGTAGTATTTTCAGCGAATTTGCTAAATCAAGCTTCGAATAAAATATTTCGTTGCAATATTTTGAATATGGTAATAATATTTTCATAGCATATATTTTCGACGTATATACCTAAGCATTTTACTTTGTAACAACCTTTCCATTTTAGATTGCTTTCAATCCATATACATTACATATTGCAACATTTTAAATATGAAAGTTTATGTTTGGATGTTTGTTACTTACTCAAACGCACAAAAATGGCTGAACGGATTCGAATGAAATTTCGCAAACAGATAGTTTATAGACTAGTCTAGACTAACACATGGAGTACGGGTTTTTATTCCAGTAGTACGTTCCCGTGGGATAATTTCTGATCTTCAATCGGGCGATGCCGCTGGAAAAAGCTAGTTCTAAATAAAGCTTACTTGATAAAGGGGATAATAGTATTTCTGACATGTTATGCAGGAAACAGTATGTTTTTTTTTTGTATTCTTAATTTTTCCATTGTGTTGCACTTTGCACTTGCGTACAAAAAGACCCGACCGCACTTGGTATCGGGATTAAGAGATGTAAGAAGAATAAGAAGTTGCACTTTGTCCAACCATTTCTTATAACCAACCACTACCAGTCCCGCTTAAAACCGTATCCCCCAAGATCAGTATAGTAACACGGCATCCATATTCAGTATCTGTGCGCTCGACATTATCAAGTCGATCGCATCGCATCCCGCGTTCAAAGGAATCGTGATTACATCGGTGACTGTGGCGCGTTACATATTTGATTACACGCCCTTGTAAAGGTGTTTATTTTGCACAATTTGAGGCTTTTACTCTTCTAAAGGAGTTATAATTCTATCAGTTGTTTTGATTGGTTGCGGAAGTGTTAATTTGGTTGAATGTTGCGTGTTTTTAGGATGAATTTTCACGAAAACTAAACCAATGTACGCGTCGTCTTAAAACTTGACGAACCTGCCGATTATGGAGCTATTAGAGTTTGTTCGTTTTATTACAATAGACATATAACTGGATATAATAATGCGTATGTATTATAAAATTTACTGGTACAAGCTATTTATATAGAGGCAAACCGTGTTTTCAGAAGTGGTCAGCCATAAATCAGTGCCAGCTTTGATCTCTCTCCGCGATCGCATTTTGGCGGGGAAGCCGTCTTCTCAGTACCCGGGTTAACGTCAAGTTGACAGCTGTCAAAATGATTCCAAAATCAACTCTGTAAATTTACATCACTAAACCTTTAGACGCGCTGTCTAATACTATTTTAAAGAATTCCGTAGTTCCTGCGCTAAGATTAATTATATTACAGCAGCCACGTGCCTTTCGACTTAATTGTAAGTAACAAATTATGTTATACCCAAAACAAATACAACATCACAATGTAACTACCGCGTTGTTCGAGTGGTTGTAAGTGCTACAGCTGTTCTGGGTTCGATCCATAAGTCAGCAAAGTGTTATTCGATTTTTCTATCTGCAATTTATCAGTAGCAGTCCTGAGGTAGAAGAGATCGGTGAGCAGTGGTGGGCCAGCGGTAACGGCCTCGACTAAAGAGTTGTAAGTCGTAGATTCATACCCAGACAGGCACCGTTTTTTGACTTTATTTCATCATCATTACTCTCAAAACGCTGAAGGAAAACATCGTTAGGAAACCGGCATGTCCTACAGTCAAAAAATCGAATACATGTGACATCTACCAAACCCGGCCGGGCCCGTGTGGTGGCTTACGGCTTGCTCCCTCTCACAGAGAGCAGACCTGCGTCTGCGTCTGGTCCCAGCAGTGGGAACGTTATACGCTGATAATGGTGATATGATGAGTCCGGAGGCTGGATATGTGCCCGGTTGATGGTAATAGGTTCAACCTGTTACATGGAACTTAAACACAATTAGTGAAATGTGGGTTTATTATGGGTACACCTCTGCCCAACCTTTCGGTAAAACATGGCGTGATGTTAGGTACTATCATAGATTAATCGACTATCGATTATTCTGTTTTTAAATACGACGAAAATAAGACTAGTAAACTTTCAAAACCATTGGTGGTGCATTGGTATGTACTTTGAAATCCATTAATGATTCATTAAGCAATATTAATTGTGCCAATATGTACAATTTAGCTCGAATTCAATTGAGGTTGATTTAAAGCTGATAATTAAAATTTCGCCATAGCAGCGAACTTCTATAATTTGGCAGATAAATTATTTTTATTATGGTTCAAAGGCATTGATGAATCAAAACATTTTGTTCTGTGTAATATTTCAGTTATAAAATAACAACAGTTTTTGTCATTACAAAAATTGCATAAATACCTACTGGCGCGTTCGCATAACAGATATAATCTAGACATGTAGACAAATAAATAAAATTGGAGTGTCTGTTTGTAATATTAAAATAACCGCTTTTTACTAAGTGTATATGGATGTATACACGGCACATATACCAAAACAACATTTTTTACAATTTTTGTCTGTCTGTCTGTTTGTTCCGGCTAATCTCTGAAATGGCTGGGCCGATTTGGCGGGCCTTTCACTGGCAGATAGCTGTTATAACAAGGAGTTACTAAGGCTACTTTTATTTTAGAAAAAAAAAAAAAATGGAATCTCACGAAAAAAAAAGGAACGAAAAACTTTTTTGTTAAAAATACCACGCGGTCGAATCTGCGGTCAAAAGCTAGTAGAAAATAAAATTAATTTGGGACCTTCATCTGTAGGGCCTTTCCACCTTGTATGAGTAAAATGTGTAAATTCCTGTTTTACATAAAATAATATCAGAGTGCAGGGAAAATGCCTCATTTACATAAAGAGAAGGAAATAATATTTTTATTACAATTGATTATCCTGTTGGCTATTATGAGCTGTAGGTTAATACAGGTAATTATTATTCTCTCAAAGTTTTTCTTTTGTGTGAATTGGAAATGGTATTGTTTTTATAAGATGGTAATGCAAAGCTTTCAGTTTCTGCAAATGGGCACTAGTGACCATTGATTATCAGGTGGATGATCTGCTTGCTGTCCGATTTTTGGTTTATTTTAATTTGATTTCTAACTGATGTGTGTAAAATAGTGTAAATTAAGCCAAGAATTGGCAAAATGTCGCCAAAGCACAGTAACATCTTGGTTGCATTATTATTGTCTTATTCCAAAGAAATATCGTATGAATATGTGATGAGATGTTTCAATAAGAATATATTATAGTGTACGAGTACTATATATCGTCGTATCTAGTAGAACGACCTCGATATACAGGGTGTGCAATTTTATTCCGTGAAATTTCAGCGGCATGTTTCACTTGGTTTAAAGCATATTTCTCGATGAAAATAGGATGCGTTCTAAATTGCATAGACACATCAAACACGAACATAGAAATAGGTTACTTAAGTTATGTACCTACTACAGAATTATGTTAGTACAACTTTTCTTTTGTAACCCATCATAGCTAGACTGAATTTGATGATCTTCAAAAATCCGTTTGTAAGAAATATAGGTTTTAGTGTACACCCTGTATATTTCACACCATTTTAACGTCTTATTCTTTAGACACGTTGTAAGTAATAACTTTGTCGAATGTCTTTTGGGTAAAATTTATGTTTGGCTTAAAGTTTGGAATAAGATGCAAAAGAAATTGAATATTTTATACGTTATTTTTGAATATTAAAATTTATTCAAAAATAACGTATAAAATATTCAATTTCTTTTTTTTTGGATTTCACGATTATTAAGGACACGTCTAGGTATGCGTTGAAATTATTTATAATCCCTTAATAAAAGTTTATTTTTTACATTTCAACGGGACCGTTTGAACGGAATTTTACATAACTAAATTTCTCGGTTTAGTAAATAGCTAGTATTGCATTGAAACTGTTCATTTATTTTGGTATTGAATGAACAGATACCAGAGTAGTGCGTGGCTTCACCATATTTCATTCGATTCTAGAACAACAATAAAGTCTACAACGAACGACTTTAAAATAAACTTTGAACCTTTTTTTTTGTGGGTGGGAAATTAACAAATGACGTCTCCCGCTCTGGGCGGAGCAGAACGGCGTGTCAGACTTTTACTGACTAAAACCCACTGGTGTTCCTTCAGTTGCCCATGTGCCAGGGCCACGGTATCTCTTTCGAACAAATCTCGCGAGCCTGGCAGGCAAATCTCGCCACACTGGCAGAACTTTGACCGTTAAGTTTGTTGCACCAGTTCTTTTCAGGGGTAGTCAGATAAGAAATGTCGACTTCTAAATGGAGTTATTTTATTTACAGAACAAATAATTTTATATCTTTGCCACTATACAAATAATCAATCAGTGGTATCTCCTGTGGCTAAGGGGTGACAGTCGAGAGGTTCTAGTCTTTAAGCATACCTACAAGGATAAATAAGATACCGTACAGCTATTCTTTCCCATACATTACACGGTCAAGCCGACCCTAAAAATAACAAAGGCGGTCTAAAAAAAACCACAGTGAACTTGGAACAGGAATTTTCTCGGCATTGAAAAATGTAAAAAAAGAACGCTTTTGTTCGAAGGTCTGGCGATTCGGATCCACCACACATAAGAATCTTCAGAAGGCTGATATGGTAATGCATTCATATAGAATCTGAAAGATGTCTTTTTTATGATCTAAAGAAAAAAACATATTAAGTAAAACAGTGGAATTAAGCATCATTGTTATAGGAATGGATTTACTTAGGTCTTCTTCTATACCTCATGAAACGCCTTAGATCATTCGTAAGCTGTGTCTTATATTTCAATTAAATCAGAATCGTCAAGAAAAAAGCAAAACAAAATAGAAAAAAATAAGACATTCCATGTTGAATGGGTATTTGTGTATGATATTTACATACCAAGACCCCTCCATGCCACGAAAAGCACGTTAATTCCGCACATTGGTCCCGCCTGTTATTAGTGGATCTTTAACAGTTGTTACGGGTCCTCAAAACCCCGAAACTGACAGCAAATCTTACCAAGTGGTATCATATCCTACCCAGTACCTGGGTTGTGGGGGTCATCATCATCAGCCTATAATGTTCCCACTGCTGGGACACAGGCCTCCTCTCGGTGAGAGGGTTGTGGGGGTCATATAGATTAAAATATATTTGCAATGTGCATGGTGTTTTTTTTATGTTATTTCATGGTATTATCTTATTGGTTATAGCTTCTGCCCGCGACTTCATCCGCGTTAAATTTCTTGTTCCCCCGACCCTTCCCGTCGCGTTGAGTCGCCTACCCATGCGATTTTACCCGTTTTTGCAACATTTTTCATTACTGCTCCGCTCCTCCTAATTGTAGCGTGATGTTATATAACTTATAGCCTTCCTCGATAAATAGGCTACTTAACACAAAAATATTTTTTCAGTTCGAACCAGTAGTTTCTGAGATTAGCGCGTTCAATCAAACAAACAAGCTCTCCAGCTTTATCTATACTTATAATAAAACTGTAGAGAGGTCAATTCTGTACAGTGAATATTCATTAAAAATTAATATTGGAGGATGAATGGTGATCGATACTGATGCCAAAAACGCAATCAGTAAATTTTTTGTCTGTCTGTCTGTCTGTCTGTCTGTCTGTCTGTATGTGCACGCATGGGTCAAAAACTACTGAAGGGATTTTAACCAAACTTGGTACGATTGTAGTCCATACTCCTGGGCAGGTTATAGGCTATATAACATAACGCTAAGACACATAGGAGCTGAGCAGTGACGATAAATTTGAAGCAAGTCGGATGAAAATGCGCTTTCGAGCTTTTATCCTCGCGTACGTTGATCATACACCAAAAGTATGTATTCCAAAGATGATGGTCTTAAAAAAATCTACAAAAAAGTCCTTAATAGTATATATCTATCTTTTATAAATTAGCCACAATAACGTATTTAATCGTTAGGCATTTCTTCAAAGTGTATTAAATCTATACATATAATAAGTCTGTAGACGAGGAGTATATTTTAGTTTTCGTTTCATCGCAATCGCTTCGCTCTATCAAAAGTTATATTAATTTATTTATTTTCACTATTACGTAATGTAACAACACTTAGCGACATCTACTGACCCAAAATGATACTAACGTAAAATCAAGTAGGTTTGGGAGATTATTGTTTTGACCTAAATGTTTTTGCACACTTCACGTTATCTTTTACAAATAAGGAGTAATCGTTTCGTCTATTTGCAATGATTTCGGGGGTTGTTTAGCCAATGTATTGCGGATATGTATGCAAAAAACTTTTTAACAACAATTAAACCGCCGAAAAAACTGAAAAGCAAAAAATAATAAACCTTAAAATTATGAGTCGGCGCTTTGAGTGATCTTTGTTCATTGATTTTTCATCGCCGACTCAAAATTTTAAGGTTTATTATTTTTTGCTTTTCAGTTTTTTCGGCAGTTTAATTTTTGTTAAAAAGTTTTTATTTTATATTTTTTTGTGGCTTGAATGTACTAATATTACTTGGCAAGGTATACCCCATCCAATGAAAAAAGAATTATCAAAATCGGACTACTCTGTATGAAGTTATGCGTGGTTATACATTACAATCAGTGAGTGAACAATCAATCATCCCCTGTTTTCCGACCCTTAGGGTTCGATTTTGTTTTCCAAATTTATATGGGACCACTTTGGGAGTATACCCTTTCCAATAAAAAAAGAATTATTACAATCGGACTACCATGTACAAAGTTATGCGTGATCATACATAAAAAAAAAAAAAAATATACGCGTCGAATTGATAACCTCCTCCTTTTTTTTCGTCGGTTGAAAATAGAAACGGAACGTTTAGTTTACATGCGCACTTTTCAACGTCGTTTACGCGCTGAAGAATACGAGCATTTGCGGGACGCGATGCAAACAGATAATAACGATGAAAACTTGGGGCGATTGGTTAACTTGACATCCAGTTTTACAGGCGGTCCGCGATACATGCACGAAAAAACACAAGATGCTTTTTGCTACGTCCGTAAATACGGCCGCTCGGACCTTTTCATAACGTTCACAACAAATCAAAAGTGGACCGAGATTTGTCATGAACTTCTCTTAGGACAAGCGTCATATGATACGCTTGACATAATTTTTGCAAGGGTTTTTCATTTGAAGCTCAAAGTAATGATTAATATCCTTACCAAAGAGAAACTATTCGGCCCAGCTCTTTGTTTTATGTACAGCGTCGAGTGCCTAAAGCGTGGTTTATCTCACGCGCACATCCTCCTATGGTTGGAAAACAAAATTCGTCCTGACGCTGTTGACAATGTCATAAGCGCTGAATATCCAGACCAAAATGAAGATCCAAATTTGCATGCCATCATTAAGACGCACAACGAGTATATTTTCAATCTGAAAATGTCACAAAAAGGGTAGACAATCCGAGACAAACCACCTTAATGGCATTCTTTCACCTCTGCCAAACAGATAATTACGCCAAAAATATTTTATATAACGAAGTTCCATCTTATTACATGTACAAGCAGCAAGGTGTTTTTAACCGTAAAAGACGTGGCACTGCTGTAGAAGGCGAGTCAGGCGTTTTCAAGGAACACGTGATTGGACGATTGTACACTGTGCACCCAAATAATCCAGAGTTTTATTATCTACGCCTCCTTCTTCACATGGTGCGGGGGCCGTAAACCGGATGATATTGAATATCCCACATAGGTACCAGGCTGCTTGCCGTGCACATCATTTATTAGATGGAGATGAACATAGGGATGATGCTTTAGCCGAGGCATGCGTCAGCAATAGTCCTTATCGGTTGCGTCATTTGTTTGCCATCTTACTGATCTTTTGTGGATTAGCGGATGCTGGGCAGTTGTGGCAAAAATACCAAGATAAGTATGCTAAAGATTTTTTGAGGCATCAACGGCAAAACAGTTTAGAAATATCAGACCGAGTCCGTGAAATCTGTAATAATAGATCGTTATTGGCTATTCAAGACATAGTTATAAGTATAGGAGGAAACCCGCTTGCTCAATACGGCTTGCCTTCACCGACAGCCGATGGGAAACGTATAAACAGGGAGTACGCTTCGGCGATTAGTTACGATCCCGTAGAATTGGTAGAAACTCTGCGAACTGGTTGCTCAAATTTGACACCGGAACAGCGTCAAATATTTGATCGAGTGTGCTACAGTGTGGATCATACTTTGCGAGAAATCTTGCTTTTAAACGCGCCCGGTGGAACGGGCAAACCTTTCTTACCAAAGTTATTATGGCTCGAATAAGGAGCCAAAATAAAATTGCTCTTGCTGTCGCCTCCTCAGGTATAGCAGCCACATTGTTGCCCGGAGGAAAAACCGCACACACAATGTTTAAAATCCCCATTGACTTGGAACGAACAGAAAGCCTGGTTTGCAATGTGTCACGCAATTACGATAAAGCTAGAGTTTTACGCGATGTGTCACAATCATTTGGGACGAGTGCACGATGGCAAACCGCTTGGCTATAGAAGCAGTTGACTGAGCTTTGCGGGACGTAAAACAAAATGACTGGCCGATGGGAGGCATTATGCTACTTTCCGGCGGTGATTTTAGGCAGACACTACCGATTGTACCCCGAGGATCAAGAGCCGATGAAATTAACGCCTGTCTGAAGAGTTCAATTTTATGGCACAATGTCGTATCAACTCATTGAAGTTTAAATATGCGAGCACATCAGGGAGGAACTCCAAACGCGCAAGAGTTCGTTTTACTATAAAAAATTGGTGACGGCACATATCTCACACAAGATGGTAACGTAATTTTGGTAGAGAACCTATGTTGTAACGTTACTTCACAGCTGGACCTCATTTCTTCTGTGTATGGGAATCCCTCTGATATCGGTAACCACGCCACTGCTTAGCTGTGTCAACGAGCTATTTTGAACCCCCGCAACGACCAAGCGGCAGCAAAAAATACACAAATATTGACACATGTTTTTGGGGAAAGTAAGCAATATACTTCCATAAACACGGTTACGGAAGAAGAAGATGGCACACACTATCCAGTAGAGTTCATAGATTCCTTTAAAATACGCGGTCAGCACACAACATTTTTTAAAAAGTTGGAGTGCCAATAATACTTTTCAGAAATGTATATCCTCCCAAACTTTGCAACGGCACTCGGGTCATAGTCACCTATCTCCAGAAAAACGTCATCGAAGCCAAAATCTTAACAAGTTGTGGTGCTGGTGAAGTTGTATTTATTCCCAGAATTCCGCTCATTCCTAATAATTTCCCATTTAGTTTAGTAGTCCCTTTACGCCATGACCATTAACAAAGCCCCGGGCCAGACACTATCCATTGCGGGGGTGGACCTTAGTATTGGTTGCTTTTCCCACGGCCAACTTTATGTAGCTCTTTCGCGTATGAGCAATCCTAGCAACCTTTTTGTTTACGCCCCCTAAAAAATACAAGTTTTGTGGCAGCTTTTTACTAGAAAAAGTCACCACGCCTGGTCAAAAGATCAATAGAGGAGGTGTTACATCTGCTACAAGCGGCATAATGCTGTTTTCCGACATCTACGCGAACGAAGTCGCGGGCACAGCTAGTAATATTATATAGTACTAGCTTCTGCCCGCGGCATCGCCCGCGTGGATGTCGAAAAATATCCCACAGGAACGTATTACCAGGATTAAAAGTACCCTTTGTGTTTATCCAGGTAAACAATGGGTTATTGCACTGCTTGCTTTGTGTTATCCAAGGAGCAGCCTTCGGATTGATAAATGATTGTTGTAGGATAAATATTGCTTAAACATAACAATATTGACGGAATATATAACGGAACGACAAATTACCTACTTTCATGCCAAATTTGAAGGCAACTTAAAAGTAAAAATATAAGTTCTCTTTATTCCCTTGGAATTTCGAAAAAAATTGTTACCTAAATTATTCAAATGACGATCTTACTTACATTGCTGTTCACAGGGGTTAAAGACTATTTATTTTTTTAGTTTATACTTAAAGTATCTCTTTATATACTACTTTAGATGTTCTGTTTTCAGGTGCTAATACAACCAGGCTGTTAGATGAGCTCACTCTCGAGCAGGCCACGTAAATCTACCTGGCCGTGCGAGAAGCAGTCCCCTCTAAAATGATATCCCGCTGTATTAAGTGACTTCTATTAAGTGGCTCCATAGGATAGTGTATAGCATCATCTTTATGAATTCGACACGTATGCATGTAATATAATTACAACAGATTTTTGTTGCCTGTGGTTATTTCATTGGTTTATTTTGTATAGCTTCTGCCGGTGGCATTTTTTTTTTTCAGAAACCAACATCCGCGCTCTCACTACCTCTCAATTTAATATACAAACTGACAATATCCTAAACAAATAGGATGAAGTTCTTCGTAAAACTTAACTAATCTCTGGGATGAGAGTAGTATAGTTTTAATAGAACTCAAAGCGTGTGTGAAAAGATTTATTTGGGAGACAACCAGAAGTGGATAATAAACAATTAATATTGTTTGCAACGAAATACTATGCCTACCGCAGTATTTCTTTGTAAACAATATTTTTTGTTTTTACTACAGATGCTAGAGTCACTAGGCTGCTGGTCTGCACCAGACCGTGTGAAAACCAGTTTTCCCTTAAGTCTACCCCTGTTAAACTAAGTGTTTGGCCTTGAGATTTATTTATGTTCATGTCAAAGCAGACTTTGAGGGGAAACTGCACTCTTTTGAACTCGAAGGGGTAGTTCGATGACGTTAGAGGAATCCTCGGAATAAACACAGACTCCTCTCTGGAACAACCTGTCAGTATAGTTGCCTCGATAACATTTCGTTGCAATATTTTCACTCGCAACCTGGTGTCATTGGATAATTTTGGCGGTTTTAAATTACGCAGCAACATAACTGGGACGCCAACTCTAAATTTTAATATGTGAGTTGGGAGACCGGGAGGCTTCAATGTGTTAAGAAACTCAACCGGGTAATGTATGGCGTCATCGTGGTTTATCACTCGAGTCCACTAATTTATAATGATTTTCAACTCCATCGAACGATCTGAAGAGAATTTCATTGATGATTGTGGCTTGGCCGTTATGTTTTACTTACTCACTGAACGTACATATGTATGTGCCCAATTAGTTTTTACATATAAAATTGCATAGGTATCTATTTAACAATAGTCACTGTAGTTATTAAATTTTATTGAATACAGAAACAAACGCGTTTTTTACATGTACTTACTTACTACTTGCAAATATTAGTTCATGTTAATATCAGTTACATATGTGTTACATCCCCGTTGCCTTGGTTGAGATTGGACACCGGTGACGACATTGCGCTCCCCGGGCTGCCCCGCACGCCATGCGCCCGTCTACCAGGATAGGTACCGCGTAGGATATTCGAAGCCCTATTTGACTCAGTAAAGGAATGATTTTGGAAAAACTGTGATACACGTATCTCATAATTATACTTGAAGAGTATGTGTACCAATTTTTGTGTCAATCGACCCAGAGAATAAAAAGTTTCATAGAAACTTTAACCCCCCTTTTCACCCCCTTAGGGGTAGAATTTCTAAAAACCCTTTCTTAGTGGATACCTACTCTTCACAAAGAAGACATCCTCCAAATTTCATGTCTCTACGACCAGCGGTTTAGGCTGTGCGTTGATATATCAGTCAGTCAGTCAGTCAGTCAGTCAGTCACTCACTCAGGACTTTAAATTTTATATTTATAGATTAGTATTAGTATAGATAATATAATTAATTAAATTTGTTTATGGTAAATAAGTTATTATGGTTCTACTATATATTCTAAGTACTGTTTCCTATTATTGTCTAATCTCTAAAAATCTCTAAGCCTGACTTGATTTTCGTATGTCGCTTTCGGATGACCACTGAAAATCAATGCAGTGCTGTGGGTTCCATAGCTCAGCATCACGCTCAGGCTCTTGCTCGGTGCTTGTCACAGTCATGGCGTGTAGCTGCCGACTATTGATGTTCTGTGTTGACAAGTATGAATCTATGTTTTTATTTTTTAGTTCATTGGATATTATCTTTTTGTATGTACGTGTTCTATTTTTCTTCCTTTGAAAGGCAGTCGCTTCATGTAAAATAATGGTATTCAGTTACATCTTGATAGACTGGACGTCGACTTTAACATGGTTGGCAAAAGGCAGGCAAATGATGACAATATCTTTCTTTTAGTGGATTTTCTTCCGCCTTTCTGTTCTGCGATACATTGGTGCGTAAATTAGCGTCCGATATCCATTTCATTGTTGGACAGAGAGGTGGGTGATAAATAGTCCGGGTCACGCCGACCCAGCGCCCGCCATTTGCAAATTGTCGAAACGTGAACTGTGATAACTGGCCGGCTATATTATATGTTTCGATCATTTTATCTGATCTGTTATTTTTTAGGCGATTGGGTTTTTATTTGGAAAGTTATGGTTGGTTAGAGTTCTGCGTGATTTGATTAAATATTGGTTCGTCTTGTGATTTAAGAATTAGTATCTGACAGATTTATCGCGTTTCAAGTAATTTGGTATACTTTTGTGTCTTGCAACATGGCCGGTCCATTACCACTAAGTTTGAGTGCGTGGGTCTACATCAAAAGCAAATGATGCACTTACACATAATGGCATCGGTTGCTTTGGATGTAGACCGAATGTTTGAGTAACCAACTGTATACTGCGCTCCATTCTCCTTTGGCATGTAGTTATCTTGTTCCTGATAGATTTTTGAATTTCCGTGTAAAGCATGGAAGGAGGTTTGATGCCTGGTATGCGTAGAAATAAGGCAGTTATTTAGCGCATAAATAAAAACGTTTCACCAGGCGATCGCTAGAGTCATAACACCAATTCCTACGAGACGATAATTCCGACATTAGTTAAATTCGGCATTACTCACAAATCGCAATTCAAGTTATTAACTTATTTACTCGGTTATTTCAAGGAATTTCTTCTAAACATTTCAAATAACAATTTCATGACCCGATAAAGCTATCATAAAACTTTCAACTGCCATCGCATGTTTATGGTCGCGTCCTCACCACAGACCTCTCATTTTCGCATTTTTCTCCGACCATCCCTTTGTGGCGAGATCGACGAGCGATAAATCGTGAGTCATTTGATATCTACCCTAATTATACATACATACATAAAAAGAAAAAAGCAAACATAATTAAATAAACATCATAAATAAATTCAGGCTTTCTTTCCGTCGTGGTTGGTAGAAACTTCAGGACACCATTGGCTAAGCTCCGCACATTACAGCGGCGAGGCGTAAATTTTTCTAAAAGAGAAGCCGAAGCGAAGTCGGCCTTAACTTACTGACTCATCAATAAAGAATACTTACTATCATTCTAAAATGATTATAGGAATGTAATGAATTAAATACAATTAAATTGAACAGCTGAAAACGAATAAAATATGCAATATTCCTCTATCTCGTTCTCGCTGACGCATTTTTCTATACCTGTCTCTGTCATAACCCGTTGTACAGCGGCTTGCTCTCGTACATATCAAGCGGTGCCACGTGACCTAAAGTGACATCATTACGGGATCGCTGTTGTATGAATTTTTAGTTCCCGATTATGACGTTTTGGCGCCGGGTTAATTTAGAACATTTCTCTTTTGTTGTAATACAAAGCTATAAATAACCTTTTTTGTTGTTTGAATGTTATGGTGAATTAAATACCCGTAGTGTAACTATATTTATTGACAATAGTAGCCACTATTTACATACTATTGTATTTTTAATAGTGATAGAGTTGCCAATGCGAATCCCCGAAGGCAAGCCGGTAGGAATCGTGTTATATGGTGCTTTCGCCACTGGTACATTATCTTTTTGCATCGTTTAAGGTAACGGCCGCGACTCACGAGTTGTAGATAGTAGGTCCGAACCCAGACAAGTGCTGTACTTGTGTACCTATTTATAAATGGGTGATGAAAATGATGCTCGAATGTATTTTAGTGTATAATGTAATGTAATTGTGTAATTTTGTATGTAGAAATAGAAATAATATTTATTTGCATAAAACATGCTATATAAAGGTGTTAGATAACAAAATATAGAGCATACATGTTTAGCTTATAGCTTATATATATATTATAGCATGCAAATGTTATTGGTGACATTTAAAAATGTTTCCCGTCAGTAAATTTTTTGATACTGTAAAAATTTTTAGTTAGTAGTGTTTTTAGTTTGTAGTAGTTTTTTGTTAGTTGTTATTTTTTGTTTGTTAGTTTTTTCGTTAATTCAGATACAAGGTACTTGTTCACGAATAAATGACTATGACTATGTAAAATATTCCATTATCAGTGTTCTCAAACCGGAAAACATCGAGAAGAAACCAGCATATCCTAGGACCAAAAATTTGAAGACACGTCACACTGGAGCCACGTGGTGGGTTACGGTCCACTACGTAGCTCTTCGATAGGAGACTTTTGTGTCCTAGCAGTGCGAATATTATAGGCCAATAATTTATTTATTTATAGTAAATTAAAACGGTACAACACCAAATAATGATGATGTTCATACACACCCTAATTATAATGAATTGATCTTTAATTAAAGTTATGTGGCTACTGGTAATAACATAATTATGGGGCCCACGTATTAAACTAATACCTAATGAATTGTATATTCCAATTAATTGGAACTTAATTATTTACATCTGTATTGGCAGGCGAAATTGAGGTTAGCATAATTAAATGGCGTTGTCTGAATATTCTATGTATTCAAATTATGTCTATAAAATATAGTGTATTTAATACAGGTAAAGGAAAATTTTAGTTATTGAATTTGTTAAGGTTTACCAAGGGGAATGACCGGATTAACCCTTTATAAAAATAAAAACATCTTTTGTAATATTTTGGGGACCAACGATAATATTTTCTCAGTAGGGATTTGATAGATTTTGAATTATCGGTCAGCAACCCTTGGCTTGGGGGTTTAAAAATTCGCAACGGATTGTGGTTTCAAAGCCCGGGTAGTAATATTACTGATTCACATTGTTATATTTCTTCCTTTGAAGCTTTTATGTGAAATAAATCCGTCTTGGTCAACCTCTTCTTGGATTTAGGTATTAAAAATCTAAGAATGGGCTTAATTTGGATCAATATCACTTCAGCAGTAAAACTTCCACAGCTGTAAACAGGCCTCCTACAATTTGTGGGGCTGTGCCATAATCACCACACTTGGCAAACGGGTTCGCGATCACAGTTTGGTGGTAAAATGCATAGAGTACGCACGACACCCATTCTCTTGTAAGTTTTTTAGTCGCCTTTTACGACTCCCACGGGAAGAAATGGGGTGATGCTATGCTATCCAATGACTACTACACATCGATAAGAAAAAAAAAACATTTAAATAAATAAAAATATTATTCATTATGATGACGTAGGACATTGTTTTAAACTGATATTTTGTCTCATGGAAAATGGAGATGAAATGATCTAGTCGACTCGTGCGCTGGGTAGGTATGTTCTCTACCGTCTGATAATTAAACATGATTAAAATGATGTTTCATAATTCGAATGCATTTTTATTTTTCTTAGTACCTTTTATCCAAATCAACAAATTTTTTATCACGCCTAGAGGTATATTATGTCGGATACATTGAGTGGACAACTTTTGTAAGACGACTAAAATGCCACGGCGTATAGGTGAGAAGGAGGTATCTATATGCTTAGTTAACGTTAATACTACTCAAATACCAGTTATTGCATCAGGCAAGCTGGCGATCACTTTGGTGGTTAAATGCATAGAGAACGCTGCTGCCCATTCTCTAGTACGTCCCTTAGTCGCCTTTTACGACACCCACGGGAAGAAATGGAGTGCTGCTATTCTTTACCTCCGGCACCACAGAGAGAAACTTAGAACATACCGAAGTCAAAATAATCTCTGTAATAGATGACTAAAATTCATTCTAATAAGAACCAAATTTATCACAGACATAAATATCAAATTCGTTTATTCACCATTAAAGGAATTTGCCATATCAGTGAGCATTGACACGTACCGTTAATCATGCATGCATTCCGATATCTGTGATATCTGGCTTCATTTCATCATACACTGAAATTCAGAAAGTTTACCTTTACTATACATTGGCTGAATCCCTGCTGTTTTGCTCCCAATTGAAACAAAGTTAAATCCTGTGTATTTTATGGTGCAACTGACCTCCGACCGATAATTATCGTTGATTGGGTTTCCTGTGTTGTGGGTGCCCATTACCAATAAATTAAACAAACATTCGTGCTTCAAACCAATGCCTGCAAGCGAACAAATATAAAGTGGTCGGGTGTGGAGTAGCTAAACTTTTTTACACGCTTTATATGTATTAGCTTCACTTGTATGTTTTTTTTTTTAGAATTATTTATTGTAAAAACATGAGTATACATCAAATAATATGTGCAAGGTCTTAAAATAACAGGTAGATCTGCATGTTTTGCCATTTATTTTTTTTGGATAAATAATCCATAAAAAAAATGTAAATATCTTGATTATACACAGCAAACTAAAAAAAATATATGAAAACATTCCTAACGCTAATTGAAAAATAAAACAAAGTATTTTTTTTTTTACAAACACGGGGGTCAAATTGTGAAAATGTCGTAACTATAGGAAATTTAATTAATTGCGTTCATTTAAAAATTCCGATATGGTATAATACGTAGCACTTGGCTATGAGATATTTTTTAAAATTTATTTTAAGCAGTTGGCATTTGTCTAATAGGTTTTGGGATTTTATTATAAATGATTGGTGCTAAACAAAAAATACTTTTACGCATCAATGCCGTTGTTGATCCTGGTACGCATAGTTTATTATTATCCCGTCGATTACGAATAGAAACGTCTGATAGTTTCTTAAATAGTCTAGGATTGGCTCGTATAAAATTTGCTATTTCATAAATGAATAAGGAAGGGAGACTTAAAATGTTATATTTAATAAAATACTGTTTGCAACTATCAGTTATTTTTATACCAAACATAGCCCTAATACACCTTTTTTGCGACCTAAAAATTATTTCCTTATTAGTAAAGTTTCCCCAAAATATAATTCCATCCCTCAATATGGAGCCGACAATACCATGGTAAGCAGTTATAAGCCCATTGGTACTTATAATAGGTTTTAGTTTAAAGAGGGCATAAGCAGAAGAACATATTTTCTTATTTAATTCTTCTGTGTGTGCTTTCCAGTTCAGACGTTTGTCAATGGTTACACCCAAAAATTTAGCCGTGTCTAACTTTTTTATAACAGTTAATTTGTGTTGAGCATTAATATTTGGTGCTTCTAAACGTTGACTGAAGAACATCATTTTTGTTTTATCAAGATTAATTTTTAAATTATTGTTATCTAACCAGTTTATTATTGAATTGATTGTATTATTAATTTCATGTTCATACCTATCTTTATCTAAAGAATGAATAGTGAGTGTGCTGTCATCGGCAAAAAGTGATACTGCATAATTAGTTACTAATGGCAAGTCATTTATATAAATAATAAAAAACAAAGGACCCAAAACGCTCCCTTGAGGGACTCCATATTTAACTATACGTTTTTTCGATGCATATGTTTCTTCTTTTTTGGTATTAATGTTTATTTTAGAAATAACTGTATACTGTTTACGATTTTTCAAATAAGATTCTATGAGATTTAGTACATTGCCTCTAATGCCATAAGCTTCCAGTTTACGGAGGAGAATGTCATGATTAACATAATCGAAAGCCTCATATCGCAATAAATGGAACAAACCGGCGTCCTTTTATCCACATTACCCATGACGTTATTTATAAAATAAAAAATAGCCATGTTTATTGATTTATTCTTGCGGAAACCTTTCTGGACATCTGTAAGAATGTTGAATTTTACTAAATAGTTATAAATTTGATTGTATAAGAATTTTTCAAAAACTTTCGAAATAATAGGAATAAGTGCAATAGGTCTGTAACAGTTCATACTCTGCTTGTTGTCTTTTTTGAAGATGGGTTTAACGATAGTAGTTTTTAGACTTTCCGGGTATGATCCAGTGGTTATACACATATTAATGATATGGCTTAGGTGGTCGCAAATATAATAAGCGATATACTTCAGAATTCTAGTAGAGACCCCGTTGTATCCAACACTTGTAGTATTTTTAAGCGATCTTATAATTTGAAGTATGTCATATGGAGTACTTGGTGCCATGAACATAGATTGATTTGATTTGAAAATGTTTACAGTTACGTCCTTACCAGCGCCTGGTATTGGTTCTATCTTTTCTATAAAGAAATTGTTAAAAGCATTCGCAATCTCTCGTGGCCTGGTTATAGTTTTGTTGTTTGATTCTATGGAAGTGATACTGCCTTTTGGTAAATTCAGTTTAGACCTATTTATAATCGCCCATGTGGCTTTGGATTTGTTAGTAGATGATTTTATTTTATGATTGTTTTGTGCTCGTTGCGTTAAATTAATAATATTTTTATATATTTTAGAGTATTTTTTAAATTTAGTTTTATTTACTTCATTACGATTTAGCCTATAGTTCCACATTAGCTCTCTCTTTTTTTGCTACATATTTTTATGCCACGTGATACCCACTGAGGCTTTTCTTGGGTTCTTATTGTAATGTTTTTGAAAGGAAAACATAAATTATAAAGCATCATGAAATCTTCCAAAAATGCATTATATGCTGTACTAGGATTATTTGTATTATAGATTTCAGAAAAAGACTAAGTTTTAATATAATTTTTGAATTTTTGCATATTTTCTTTATTATAGTCGCGTTTATTTGTTCGCCAATAGTTTATTAATATTTTTTTACTAACCGGTAATTTTAGTACTTGCACTGTGTGGTCTGACAGACCGAAATCAATCACATCAGATTTACATTTCTTTCCCACACTATGTGCGAAATTGTCTATACAATTGCCGCTTGCAAGTCGAGTTGGCTGATTTATTTCTAGCCTTAAATTATAACTTAAGAGCAAACATTCTAGTTCTGTCAAAGTATTATTACACTTAAGACGGTCAATATTATAATCACCTGCAATTACGACATTTCTTTTTAAATTTTTGTCACAAATATTCCTTAATACTTTTTCTAATTGTTAAAAAAATACAGGCAAGTTATTGGACTTAGGTACTCTGTACACACAAACAATAATCGTATTATACATTGTGTTCGACGCCAGGCCAGGGCCCCGGCCATAGGATTCAAATAGCGCAGTGGAAGGTATGATGGTGGGCCCTGGGTCAAGAGAGGCGTAGCGAAACTGTCCGCCGTGCGCGGAGCTGATCAATACAATATTCAAAAGACTCACCTGATGGTAGAACACTGCTTCTGGAGCCTACCTGGTTTTATGTATGTAAATGAGTGTATATTGTATTGTGTAGTGACGCTGTGAGTATTCTCCAGGATACAATCCACCGCTCCAATACGCCCTGCTACCAAAGGCATGCGGTCTCCAACACGCGTTCAATCACTTAACCTCAAAGTATTTCAATCAAACAAACTGAACCCGTATTATTTCGTCAAAAGGGGTTGGTTACACACAAAACAATTGGGTCACGACAGATTGTCCACAAAAACGACCGATTCTAAGGGATTACTTTCAAATGGTCGCGAGATCCAAGCGGCGACGATCCTCCCTTTTTCAAAGACCAAACCAAAAGAGTGTCAAAGTCAAACTGACAAGTGACAGATGTCACTCCGTTCGGTACGTTCCGTTAGACGCACAGATTAAACAAGTCAAACGGGACGGAACACATTGTCAGTAGGCATGTTCGTATGCTAATATGTCTTGGTATAACAGATTACTAAAATTTTCCACTCTCTTGTTATACAAAGTAACATTTCCAATACACTGCCTATAGGTCGGCATGCAGAGAATAACGTTTGTGTGTTGAATTGTTTTCAGTACTTTTCTTAAGTGGAGTTTGATACTAGAATATTCCTTAGTAGATTTGAAGTCTGTTTCACCAATTAAAACAATACAGAAGTCATTCATAGTGAATTTCTTTAGCTTTCGTTCCAAATCGCTAAACATATTATTTATTCCTGAGTATGGAGTTAATTAATGACATCTATACTAATATTATAAAGCTGAAGAGTTTGTTTGTTTGTTTGATTGAACGCGCTAATCTCAGGAACTACTGGTCCGAGTTGAAAAATTCTTTTTCTGTTGGGTAGCTTATTTATCGAGGGAGGCTATAAGCTATATAATATCACGCTACAACTAAGAGGAGCGGAGCAGTAATGAAAAAAGTTGCAAAAACGGGGAAAATTTATTCCTTTTGAGAGTTTCCGTTGCATGCGCTGCGTAAACGGTTAAAGTAACGCAAAAATCATGTACGACGGAATTGTTCCTTTTAAAAAGTTCTAAAAAAAAGTCCGCGAGAGCATATGTCTATCTTTTAAGGTTAACTCACTATAACTCAAAACGACGTGGACGAAAACTAGCAGGCAAATCGATGCGACGGGAATGGTCAGGGGAGCAAAAATTTGACGCGGACGAAGTCGCGGGCAGAAGCTAGTAATTCATAATTATCAAACTTATTTTCTGCAATTGTACGTATTTTATTATATTTATTTTCGCTTATAATACAGATTTTACTAACTTTTTCTCCGGGTCTTCATTATGGTTTATTGTATTAAGGATTGCTGCAGATACCACAGATTCTTGCTTAGATGAGCCCTTAGCATCCATTGCAATTGTTTGAGTGCCCTTACTATTTTTCTTCTTGTCAGACGTATTTACTTGCTCCATTTGTGTGGTTTTGCTAAGTAATGCTCCCCCTTTTTTTGGAGTAGAAGATTTTTGTCTGGTTTGCTTAGTAGGAGTGTTGGTGATTTTTTTTGTAAAGTTAATTTTTCTTGTCCAACTCTTGGTTTGTCTGTTTAAGGTTACTATTCTCCAATGAGAGTATCTCAATTTCTTCTTCTGCACTACCTAATTGAAGAGTTATGTGGCAGGAAGACATTACCTGCCCATTTTGGGGGCAACCACGAGTAAGTATTGATCGAATTGGCTGGTTGCAACGCTTAAGAAATCCGCAACTAAGAAAAAAGCCCTTACCTTTTGGCTACGTACGCCCTGGTCCAGGAGCTGAATACGGCAGCAGTAGGTAGGTGGCTGGGAGCTCCCACGTTTTGTTTTCCAGCTTGTAAAAGTTCGTTTTGAGGCTTCAAAACACATGGAATGTTGAGACTGATAACTTCACACACACAAAGATAAAAGGTCCTTCACTATGATTTTTATTGCACGAGAGCACGTTTTTTTTCATGCGCTGGCGAAACTACGACTCCCACGCCATATTGCAGGGACGCGGGGGACGCGGTCGAAATGAAGGCCCGGGATTGGCCAAGGCGTATGAACGTTCTGCCATTGGTTCGAGCTTCCCTTCCGGTCGCGGAAATCACAACGTTGCAATTACCATTCGATCTTTGGGCGGGAATTTGGAATGAACTTTAAAATTTAAATATGTATGAACATAAATAATTAAGATAACGAAACAAGTTAGTTTCTCAATTTGTTCCTTTAGTTTAGATATTACTTCGTGGTCGTATGTGTCGTCGTTGCACCTCTCAGGGAGACTGGTAGCGGTGTCATCCAGTGTTTCGTTTTCAATTTGACTGATATTGCTTTGAGAGTCAGACATTGAACGAGTACGATGAGTGCCTCGAATTCGAAACGTAATGTTCTCCATAAAGTTCATGATGCAAGCAAGACTCAAGTTATTTAATTTTGAGTGTATTTACTGTTATTCACTTATGGTTTGTCTTCGTAATATTGTGTTCAATGCATACCACTAATATGAAAACACAAAAAGTGATCAAACACTTGCGGGATTCGATCTCGAGACTAGTTACACCCGAGTCGGTACTCAAACCAAGTAGTTGTTTAAGCAGTTAACTTACGCCGCGAAATGATGATATGTGTTCGTATAACAAGCGTTCGTTATTCTATATTGAGGGTAATTTTGAATTTTTGAACGTTGTTGTTATTTTCAATTTCGATCGTTTTATTCGTTTGCATTAAGTTTTTTCACGATATAGTTTACAGAATACGATTAAATGTGGTTTTCACATGTATGTTTTCATTAATGAGTACAGTAAACACATGATTATTGCACTATTTGACACTTAATTGATGTTGTGAGTCCAGATTCTATTTCATTTTAAAACTTCGCCAGTTATTGATTTTAGGCTTGGATAACACTTTTACTGGTATTATACAATACCGACACCTTATAGCGCGATTTTGACCCACTTTAAACGACCAGATTTCATTTAAACTGTGTAAACTTATCGAGGACCGATGACAATACCTACTATAATGTCATAAATTTGTGCCATTATCCTTGCCAAGGTACCAGGACAGCAAAAAACTGTCTTCAAAAACTATGCTGACATACGTATCTAAATTCGAAACACCCTATAAAATAGAAAATAAATAATAGTTAAAAAAAACTAAAAAAACACGCTTCCATAGAAAACCAAACTAAAACATAGATAATAAAGGAAAAAAAGCGTGGGGTGCTTTTTAAGGTATTTTTTTGTTGATATCAGGCACCCCACGCTTTTTTCTTTATTTTCTACTTTTTAGTTTGGTTTTCTATGGAAGCGTATTTTTTAGTTTTTTTTTTTTTAAACTAATATTTTTAATGGTGAAAATAATTGTAATGTTAGTTCTTTGGCAGCGAGGTTTGGTAAGGTACACGTACTGAGTCTGCCAATCCAATATATTTCATTAGTGGTATGGTTAATAGTTGGCATGACGGCTTATGTCGCAAAAACACAAGCCGTGGTGTTCTGTTTTATTTATTAAAGCATTTTAGCCTACTGTTGTCCGCCAAAGGAGTACAAAGCTGGTAAACTTTATGGGTACATAGGTATAGATTTATAATTTTCCAGATATAACATGCAAACAAAACTTTAAGGCCCATAAATGACTGCGTAAGAGCCGTATTCTTTCAAATTTAAAATTTTATTTCAATTACATTAAGAACGTTCGTCACTACGCCTGTAATTCCCAAAAGGTTAGATAAAGGTACATCTACATTTCGCCAGTTATGTTTAAGTCCCATGTAGTAAGTACAGGCCTATTGACATCAACTGTGCACAAATACAGACACTGGGCTGCTACTGAGAATCTCCAGGTCGAAAAATCCAATAACACTCTATAAGACCCAGGAATCGAACTCAGAACCTTATGCTGAGCAGTAGCAATTGCGACCACTAGACCACCGAGGCATTCAATATATGTCTTTTTTTCATCAACCTTTACCGGGATATCGGGCGCTATTTCAGTCACAACTATCCATCACTCATTTGTTACATTTTGAGTTCAAAAGAAACGAAAAAAGCTGTCTTTCGAAAGGAAATGAAAGTGCTACGTGCGCTCAAGATAAATAAATGAGATGTCAGTCATAGTTGTGGATCGAGACTTGTTTGACATTAACTCAATGTGAAAACACCCAAAAAATGAGAAGAAATTGGAAACTAATCCCACTTATTGAATGGAAATGGTCTTTGAAATTGTTACCGAATCGTTCTCAGTTTCAAAAAGAAAAAAAACCGGCCAGGTGCGAGTCGGACTCGCGCACCGAACGTTCCGTACAAACCTGTAGGTACCTCCTAACCTCGGTTTATGTATAAGGTTTATGCTTATGAAATTAAATGTTTTTTTTTTAATTTTTATATTTGAGTAGATTGAATGAAAGGTAAATTGCGGTTTTATGATTTATGACGTATTAAAAAAAAAACTACTTACTGGATCTCGTTCAAACCAATTTTCGGTGGAAGTTTACATGGTTATATACATCATATATTTTTTTTAGTTTTATCATTCTCTTATTTTAGAAGTTACGGGGGGGGGGGGGGGACACACATTTTACCACTTTGGAAGCGTCTCTCGCGCAAACTATTCAGTTTAGAAAAAAATGTTATAGAAACCTCAATACCATTTTTGAAGACCTATTCATAGATACTCCACACCCCATACGTGTGGAGTATCTATGAATAGGTCTTCAAAAATGGTATTGAGGTTTCTATAACATTTTTTTCTCCACACGTATGGGTTTGATGAAAAAAAAAATTTGAGTTTCAGTTCTAAGTATGGGGAAACCCAAATTTTTTTTTTCTCTTTTAGTGTTAAAATCTTGATGCGGTTCACAGAATACATCTAATTACCAAGTTTCAACAGCGTAGCTCTTATAGTTTCGGAGAAAAGTGGCTGTGACATATGGACGGACATACAGACAGACAGACATACAGACAGACGGACAGACAGACATGACGAATCTATAAGGGTTCCGTTTTTTGCCATTTGGCAACGGAACCCTAAAAACCGTTTCTAAAACTAAAATAATATAATATTTTTTAAATTTCGAACACCAACAATAGTGAATAAGTAGTAGGTTGTCTGCCAAAGGCGATCTTATTTTGAGGCAAACATTCGAACATTCGGCCATTTTAGAATGGGCTTGCAAATGAACTAAAATATTTCTTTTTTCAAAAAAATAAAAATAAACAGAGTATAATGGCAGGTGCGTGGCTATAAACACGAAATCTATAAAGAGGACAGATTTGATTTTTTGTATGTAGGTTTGTAATGGACAAACACGAAAACTAGTGAACGGATTTTAAAAATTCTTTCACTTATAGAAAGCTACATTATCAACCAGAAATATAGGCTACTTTTTATGTCGAAAAAATTTACAATTCTTGTGAGTCACGCGGGTAAAGTCGCGGGCGAAGGGCTAATCGTGAAATAAACGTAATAATTTGAATGTGATCGGAATATTTGTTCTGCCCGTCGTCTGCCGTTCTGATCTATCTATCCGTCACACACGCTCCTACAGTATGGCACGTATGAGGATTCTATTAATGTTATACACGTACTTAAATACTTTGTACATACCTAGTTACCCAATATTGTGTCAATAAATAATTTAATTAATATTATTTCACTATATTGTTCCCACAATTTAAAAGAAGTCATCAAACCCAACCAAGAATTTGCCAAACAAGAAAGTCGAAATCTATCGATCCTTTAAAGCACATACTGCAACAATAGCATTTCCTTGTGCACAATTGCGAGGACTAGCACAGCTCTATTATAGAGTCTGGCTCCCGGGCATCGATAAACTCTATAACGGCTGTATAACGGGTCTATAATAGGCGTTCCCTTCGAGACTATCAATTCCTTTGCTGTAGAGTGTAGAGCAAGCGTTGAACATTTTTATAAGACTTTATTCTTTTACATTAGTGTTTCATGATCGGGCTAGCGGGGTGTTAGGTGTTTGATGTATTTTAAACTAGTATATGGTATTCCGTTTTGAAAGGTTCTTGGGAATAATAAGAGATCATGAATTAACAATGAACATCATAATTAACCTATGCTGTTCCCACTGCTGGGACACAAGCCTCCTCACGGTGAGAGGGAGTGGGCCGTAATCTACCACGCGGGCCCAGTGCGGGTTGGTAGATTTCACATGTCTTAAAATTTTTGGTTTTAGGACATACCGGTTTCCTAAAGATGTTTTTCTTCACCGTTATGATATTATTTTGTAAAAAGTTAAGCGCCTAGCTGGGTTCGAACCCACGACCTGCAAATTGCAAGTTGGGGCAGATACCGCTGGACCATCAGTGCTCAGAATAATGTACAAATATGGGATAATTCAATACGAGAAAATGAAAAGGATGAATCAATTTATTACATATCATAGAATTCATTTTCGTGATTAATAACCCACATAAACAATTCAAACATCAGTATAATGCATATAAGTATTTTTATTTGATTATTCGTTTCACGGCTTCGCAGCGTGTTTGAAAATTATCCTACTGGAACGTGCTACCGTGACAATTTTATCGAAATCCATTCAGTGATTTAGACGTAAAAAGGTAAATACGGACAGAGTTACTTTCGAATTTATAATTATCATCATCATAATCTCCGCCGGAATATGTCCACTGTTGGATATAAGTCTCCCCCAAAAAATGATGGGCTTGCCATGATCGCCACGCTTGGCCGGGGCGGGTTGGCGATAGCAGTATGGTGGTAAAATGCATAGAGATCGCTGCTTCCCATTCTCTAGTAAGTCCCTAAGTTCCGTTTTACGACACCCACGGGAAGAAAAGCCGTGATGCTATTTTTACGCCCAGCACTACACGGAATTTATAATACTAGTAGGAATTTCCTACTCAACACGTGCCCACATCATTCAAAAAGCACCAATTTAAAAAGAATACCTCACGGAATTCTCACTCTTATTTCCCTAATACCTTATATGCCTAAACCCCACTTACATAATTCATCAATAATGTTTAAAATCCCCAAGCTGCCTGTGATAGATCGCTTACGTGCGACATTAGACCCTTCGTTTATCTCCTTTACCCTTCTTCTTTTATTCTAGAATGTTCAAAGACTTTTAAAAGCGTTTTAGATTACTTTGTATTTGTTTTGTAGATTGCTTTGTCAGTGGAGGTAGGATAGTTTTTGTTACTAAGTAAATTAATCTAAAATTAAGTAATTTGTTTTTTTTTTTTTTTGTAGTGTGTTTTTTATTTAGATTTCAATTTGGGAATAAGAAGTAGAACTGAATTATCATTATCATCATCTCTTCTGCCGAAAGACGTCCACTGCTGGAAATATGACTCCCCAAAGCACCGCCACTTCGACCGATTCTGTACTTCTCGTATACAGCGGATTTCTGCGGCCTTCACCAGCACGCGTAGCATGACCACCGTAGAAATGGGTTTTGTCGACGGACGAATAGATAAAGTAACGTTTCGGGTACACAGTACGACGGCAGCAAAGTAGAAAGAGTCAACTACACAACTTAACGTAATTTAATAATTTTTTGTTTTGCCTTGTGTCGCAGGTTCGCTAGGTTCAGCTGCACTTCGCAAGGTCAGCCTTTGGATGGGTGACCATTTAGTTTTTGTTGACACCGACCGTATAGCGATAGTTCACGCAGTCGAAAGTTATGAGGTAACAAACATAAAAAATACAGTCGAATTGAGAACCTCCTCCTTTTTTGAAGTCGGTTAAATATGATTCTGGGTCGAATCATGTCGAAGAGTAAATTTTATAAAAGTGCAGTTGACTCTTTCTACTTTGCTGCCGTCGTACTGTGTACCCGAAACGGTACTTTGTCTATTCGTCCGTCGACAAAACCCATTTCTACGGTGGTCATGCTACGCGTGCAGGTCATCAGTCCATCTTGGCCGTCCAACGTAGTAAGTCCTTTTATAGATAGTTCCAACAAAACGGCGCCCATACTTTCTGTTCTGTTGTTACTAAGCCGCGCTTTTCTTTTTCGACACTTATATAATATCCAGTTACTTAAGAGTAAAGAGGAAATACTATCGACTTACTTAAGAGTAAAGAGAATAAACGCATGCCGGGGTCGCGTGATTGTTCGAAAGAGATACCGTGACCCTGGCACATGGGCAACTGATGGAACACGGGTGGGTTTTAGTCAGTAAAAGTCTGACACGCCCTCCCGCTCCGCCCAGAGCGGGAGAAGTCATTTGATGATTTCCCATCCTGAAAAAAATAAAAAAAAGAGAATAAACGCAGTTATTGAATATCATATATTCATTCTCTTCTATGAACAGTATTTAATACTTACATTAGTAAGTAATTTTATTCAAAGCACTTTTAATTTTACGCTTAAGTTCATCCAATCCAATAATGCAGTAACTATGTTGCTTGATGCATTTATATGAACGAAAGTGTAAGATTATTAACTTGCATTTTTAAATAAGAGAGATACTTTTGATTCTAGGAGCAGACTTGTTTTGTGTAGTAAAAGTGTTTGGTACTGTTATTACGACTAGTAGAAAATTCTTGATGTTTAAAATTACTTATTTTTGTTTTCTTTTAAATAAATGAAATTTTAAATTAACCAGAACTAATTTGTTTTTTTTTTAACGAGAATAGATTCCAAGTAGCTCCTCAAATTGGTATGTAAGTGCAGAATTTCAGATGTTACTTTAAAATTGACTTATATATATATAAAATATATGTACTGTTTTATTGTGTTTTGGGCATCCAAAGACCAGCCAAATTTATTTAGTGGCATAGGCCAGTTGGTCTTGATGACATGCCTAAATAGGTATAACACTAACATTTTGTAGTAGATACGTACTACATAATGACTCTTACTGCAGTTATATTATTCGATGTTTTTTGAATATCGGTCTTCTTGGGTACCTATTTCAAATAATGTTTTGAAAAAAATGTTTCATACTGCGTTTTTATAATCGCGCGCCAAAACTGGTCTCTCCTGCAGCTATTAAAATTTCTGTACTATCAGTAAAAAAAAAAATATTCCAACATTAAAATTACCTACATTTTTGAGATAGCGTTGGTCCCAAACTAGGCACAGCCTGTATCTTGGGTATCATTATACATAAAAATATTTGGTTAATTTGAGTAAAACTAAAAGTAGTAGTTAGAAGTAGTTAGCCTCTTTGAGACTATAAAAACTAAAGTAACAAAAACAAACTACTTCAGGCATGAAAATAAAATAAAAAAAATCAAATTCTTATATTTGTTTATTACTACACAAAGTCTAAAATATGTAGCTAGAAACACAAACTCGCGTTCGTTTAACGATTCAGTTTAATAAAAAATAGTTTTTAAAAAGAAGGTGACAATCGAATTTTGAATTATGCTGGCCTTCTAAGGTGAAAATAAAATGACAGCGGCCATTACAAATGAAAAAAAAAAGAAAATCCTAATGACATCTTAAAATATTTTGAAGGCAGATGGCCAGTGATTGTAATCATACCGCTAGCTTTAGGAATAAAGAGGTTGCATACATTAGTAATAAGTAAAAAATAATAAGATGACGGACAAATTTGACTATAGGTTCTAGCGGGGTAGTTGCGTAACTCCCATAAAAAGTATTTCCTTCTGTAATTTACGCTGTTAATCAGACGAACTTTTCGTAAATGCAGCAATGGATTATGAAGAATCTTCAAAAACGGTTGTCATTAAAAGAGTATTACGCAATTATGGAAAAGCTGTTGCTATTGTATTGCGCGAATTATTATTTAAATCAGGTAATAGATTGGAAAACCATTCTTATACATACTTCCATAACAACTTATTCGGAAAATAACCTTAGTAACATTACACTATAGTTTTACTAAATCTTTAGCCTCTAAGAACACCCTGCCAGGGTCGCGAGATTGTTCGAAAGAGATACAGTGACCCTGGCACATGGGCAACTGAAGGATCACGGGTGGGTTTTAGTCAGTAAAAGTCTGACATGCCCTTCCGCTCCGCCCAGAGCGGAAGAAGTCATATGATGATTTCCCATCCAAAAAAAGCCTCTAAGAACACAAAAACAAGTACAAAAAGCAACTAAATAAAAAAGGCCAGTAGATCTACCTTTCATACCCAGATCAACCCATGTATGTATTTCTAACATAAAAGAACCACACATTTGTAGAGTTACTCATCCAAACGCCTCCCATACAAAAAGCCCGTAACAAAGTTGCTTCGTACTTCTTTATTTAACTTTAGTCTTGTCTAAATTCAGACTGAGTACACAGACTACGCTTTTAGCTAGATTAAAATAAGGTTTTTCTTCAATATTATTCAGTCGGATACCGGAGTGGTATACTGTTTTATTGCTGCGGCAGATTTCTGTGTAGTCTGTGGTCGTATTAATAGGAAACCACGAATACAATATGTTATTAACTTGCTAGTTATTGGATTCGGTAGCGATGTTATGTAATGTGCGGTGTTAGGTACGCGCAAATACGGCTGTGATTCGACGTAATTATAAAATGTTACATCAGTCTGCCTAGCCGTTCCAAACTACGTTGAGATCGATTTTCTCAGCTAAATACCAGTATTTAACATAGATCGACTGCCTATTTCACCTCCACAACCAAGTGTCTAGTTATACGATACTCCTTGGTAACTGGATGTCACAGTTTCGGAATTCCGACGCCTCGTAAAACATCTACGTATGACAGCTGAGTCCAATGGTTTAACGCGCTTTCCGAGGCGCGAAGGGATTCGGTATGTGAAGAGTCACCCATCCATGGAAGGACCTCCGCAATCGTAGCTTAACTCATGCGCCTGTGACTTCTTAGAGCCCCTCTTATAATAATTATAAAATTTTACATGTTAGACATTTATTCAATCGGTACAATAAACAAAAGTATTTGTAAAACTTGCCTCTTTAAATTGTATGTATATTTGTCATTTCTTAATCTTCCAATTAATTCTATGTGACTTGCGAATTCGCTATATACTGCTTCAAATCGCTTTTCTCATTTCCATCTCTCTTGCATTTTTATTTTGCTATTCGAACAGATTGAGTTTTAATAGTTCCAATACTTTTAACATTTTGTGTTATTACATCATGAAGAAAGACATAAATGTACATCATGTAATACGTGTATTAGAAAGGTAGGTAGGTAAGTTAGTCAAGTCTAGTTTGATGAAAGTTGGAAGAAGTTGTCCGGTCTGAACCCTTACTACACCTTTTTGATATATGCTATATAGGTTGTAGGAGTTACCTTCTCTAAATAGTATAAAGTCGCTGTTTTTGTCTGTTTGCGTCTCCGCTTACTTCTTCCAAACCACGCAACGGATTTTGATACGGTTTTCACTATAATTTAGAGATTCTTTTTTGAAAGGTTTATATGCAACTTATATGCGAATGCAGGCTAAACCTTGTGATATAATGTTCTACGGAATTGTACGTATATCTGTAATTTTAAATTATAAATTACTCGCAGTGAAACGGGCGGTCGGCGGGCATGCCCCATTGCCGGCCACGTCGTGGGTAGGCATTCTATAGTTATACGACCACTGTATACTTGTGTGAGGACGGGGCGGGTCACTAGTTCGTTCATAAACCAACCACTTAATTAAATAACCATTAATTAATACAAAACAAATCAGTACCAATTGGGTTGAGCAGTCAATGTTCTGCACCGATGAAGTGGAAGCGGCAGCAGTTATATGCTGCAGCCATTTGTGGTTCGCTGCCACAGATTAATGAGCAAATGGAGTAATATGTTGGCAAATGAACCATTATCACATTGTTAAAATAAAGTCGCTTCCTGCGTCTGTATACATAGATCTTTCAAACTACGCAGTGGATTTTAGTGCGGTTTTTATCAATAAACAGAGTGATTCAATAGGAAAGTTTACATATATTATACACGGGCGAAGCCCCTGGCAATGTGTTGTTAACTCCATTCTAACATATAATCTAACATCTGGGATTATTATTAAGTTCTAAAGTTTATTATTTACATAATACATAAGACTGGTGAGCTTTTACACTGCAATGACTAGGCCTGATGACAGCATACAGATCCAGAATCTGTATGCAGCAGCAGCAGAATACAGATTCTCATATTGCTATTTGCCCACACATCTTAGTCGTGTATTGTCCAAATACTTCTTGGAAACGTTGAGAATAACTTGAGACCCGTAGTCTCTAACGTATTTCAACTTTGGAACGACCCCATCATAGTCTTAATAGCACTCTACTTACGCCTGCCTCCGTGTCTAACCGAAGTGGTGCGATTGATGTGCAGTATCGGTGCTCATGCGAAACAAAACCACAACTTTGAGGTCAGGTGCGGAAGGTGAGTGTAATTGAGATTTTTAATTAAACGTTTACTCGTGTTGGTTAAAGAATTTAACTATAACTTTGTTAAGAACTTACTTTTTTAGGGTTCCGTTGCCAAATGGCAAAAAACGGAACCCTTATAGATTCGTCATGTCTGTCTGTCTGTCTGTCTGTCTGTCTGTCTGTCTGTCTGTCCGTCCGTATGTCACAGCCATTTTATTCCGAAACTATAAGAGCTATGCTGTTGAAACTTGGTAAGTAGGTGTATTCTGTGAACCGCATTAAGATTTTCACACTAAAATAGAAAAAAAACAATAAATTTTGGGGTTCCCCATACATAGAACTGATACTCAAAAATGTTGTTTTTCATCAAACCCATACGTGTGGGGTATCTATGAATAGGTCTTCAAAAATGGTAATGAGGTTTCTATTATCATTTTTTTCTAAACTGAATAGTTTGCGCGAGAGACACTTCCAAAGTGGTAAAATGTGTGTCCCCCCCCCGTAACTTCTAAAATAAGAGAATGACAAAACTAAAAAAAATATATGATGTACATTACTATGCAAACTACCAACGAAAATTAGTTTGAACGAGATCGAGTGAGTAGTTTTTTTTTTAAATGTCATATATCGTAAACCGCAATTTACCTTACATTCAATCAACTGAAATATAAAAATTAAAAAATATATATATTTTTAAACCGAAAATACCTACAGGTTTGTACGGAACCCTCGGTGCGCGAGTCCGACTCGCACTTGGCTGGTTTTTTCTTTCTAAATGTTTGTCGACCTATTGTTGAGTCGGACTAGTTTGTTTCTTTGTCCTAGGTTTAGAAAAGTTTTTGTATAAGATCTAATCTTTAAGTCTAATTGCTTGTTTTTATTTTGTCTTATCTGCCCTTTCAGTCAAATCTTCTTCGTCTTAAGTTCTTTTTTAATACAAACCAGAAGATAGAATCTTTTACTGAATAAAACCCACCCGTGTTCCATCAGTTGCTCATGTGCCAGGGTCACGGTATCTCTTTCGAACTATCACGCGACCCCGGCAGGCATCGGTCCTATCAGACCCCTTCAGTTTTGTTGACATCTCTTTGAGGCGCGCATGGAACACTGCGCGCCGTCGACCCGACCTTGGTCCTTACCGGGTGGCGAGCTATTGACTCCCGACGCCCGGGGCGTCTCCTCCTGCGGTGGCTAGGGACGTGAGGGCGCAGAGACTGCCTCTCTCTCACGCGCTCCGCCTCCTCCTTCGCGAGCATTATTACTGCTTCGCAGAAGGAGGTGATGGCTTCCCATTCCCTCTCGCTCCGTCCCATGGCTCGCACCAGGGCCGGACGCGAGAGGTCGCCGCCGCCGATCGCCTCCACGAGGACACGGCGGTGCTCCGCCCAGGCAGGGCAAACTTCCACCGTATGCTCCACTGTGTCCTCTAGACGATCCTCACAATGGAAACACCCGGACGTATCCTCCCGCTTTATCCTGAACAGGAACCCACCGAAGCACCCATGCCCGGTGAGAACCTGCGTCAGGCGGATAGTGAGGACGCCGTGACGCCTCTCTATCCACTCCTCAAAGAGGGGACTTACCGCCGCACTCTAGATGACCCTCACAATGGAAACACCCGGGCGTATCCTCCCGCTTTTTCTTGAACAGGAACCCACCGAAGCACCCATGCCCGGTGAGAACCTGCGTCAGGTGGATGGTGAGGACGCCGTGACGCCTCTCTATCCACTCCTCAAAGAGGGGACTTACCGCCGCACTCTAGACGATCCTCACAATGGAAACACCCGGGCATATCCTCCCGCTTTATCTTGAACAGGAACCCACCGAAGCACCCATGCCCGGTGAGAACCTGCGTCAGGCGGAAGGTGAGGACGCCGTGACGCCTCTCTATCCACTCCTCAAAGAGGGGACTTACCGCCGCAATTGTGGTGTGCCCAGCACTGGGTTGCGACAATCATTCCCGCCATGTCGCCATGAGATCACACCGGAGCTTTGTCCGCCGTTCCGTGATTTGTCGCGGCAGCAGAGTTTTGCCCCGGCGTTTCGCTTCCTCGCGCCACTCCCACATTTGCGCGAGGACCTTTGCCCCATGATCCCATGGCAGTACTCCGGCAAGGAGGCTCGCCGCCTCGCACGAGACCGTGCGGTATCCCCGGATTAACCGGATGGCCATGACCCTCTGGGCCGCAAACAACCGGTGCGCTGGGCGCAGCCTCAATGAGGGCACCCACACCGGTTCCCCATAGAGGGCCATGGACCGCACGATCCCAGTGTAGAACCTCCGGCAGGAGGCGTTTGGACCCCCCAGATTGGGCAGGAGCCGCTTTAAGGCAGCCCCAGCCCGCTCCAGTCTGGGAGCCAAACGTCGAGTGCTCGACGAAGTTCCACCGGCTGTCGAGGACAAGTCCCAGGTACTTCATCATCGACTCGACGCCGATGTGAACCCCTCCCACCGTGAGTTGGGAACCCGCAGGTGGCGCGTTCCGAGGACCATGAAAACCCATGGCCTCCGACTTGTGCAAGGCCACCTGGAGTCCCAATTGCCGGATCCTATCGACGATTGTCGCAACCCCGCGTGTCATAAGTTCGGCCGCCGCCTCGTACGACCTTCCCTGCGCCAGGACCAGCGTGTCGTCAGCGTAGCAAACTCCGATGTCCCACCGATGCGGCCTCAGGACCGATACCTGTGGGACACCGCACGACATCTCTCACCAGTTCCACTCTCTCTGGTGACCGAGGTAGATAATGGCTCTATCCGTCAGATAAGCCTCGACCACGCGACAGAGGTAGGTCGGGATCCGGTGATACCGGAGTGCCTCCCTAATGCAACTCCAGGGCAGGGTGTTGAAGGCAATGGCGATATCTAGAGACACCGCCAAGACGACCCCACCCCGGGCCACTGCATCCCCCGTCGTGAAGGCTCGCACGCGCATGATGGTGTCTACCGTCATTATAATACCTTATACTATATATTACTAGCTTTTGCCAGCGGCTTCGCCCGCATGGAGGTCGGAAAATATCCCGCGGGAACGTACTACCGAGATAAAAAGTAGCCTATGTGTTAATCCAGGTTATAAACTGTGTTCCAAATTTCATCCAAATCCGTTCAGTAGTTTTTGCGTGAAAGAGTAACAAACATCCACACATCCATATACACTTGACAAACTTTTGCATTTATAATATTAGTAGGATAGTAGGATTAGTAGGATAGGAAGTAGGATAGGAAGTAGGATTTATTAACTATAATATATTTATTTTATTATCTAAGTCGGTATGAGCATTTGAGAAAACGCATGTAGATAAAAGAATTATGAATATAAATGTTGATGGATGGAGAGTGAGCGGAAGGCAAAAGCAAAGATGGATGGATTGTGTGAGAATAAGAAAGGAACGGGAGTAATTGATAGCATGACGGCTGAGAGGGGAGAATGCGAGAAAAAAGCGTGGTGTGCCAACCACAAGTAACATGGTGCAAGGGCAGATTCATGAGGTTGATTTATAGTAATATTCCAAAATATACTCGACCCCAGGTGTTAAATCATAAACAAACGCAAAACAAAACTATTTAAAATTCGGCACTAAAATTGCAACTGCCAAGAAATTATAGAAACACGAAGCAAAATCTATATAAAATCCTTTCCTCATGTTTATTCTCGATCTGCATTCTCATTACCCCCGCGAAACAGCCGTGAACTGGCAAGAAACTCATTATTACACGAGACTTACAAAGCATTGCAAATATAAATATTTCGCCAGTTAGGCGTAGTGCACAACTGCACGTCTCCCATCGAGGGGCTACAAAATATATAGGTGCAGAAGGCCGACTTCGACCTGAAGCAAGCCCAAGTGAATGACGCGACGACCCAGAACCAAAACATCTGCCGAAGAATGACGAGGAGAGTCGACCCCGGATGAAATGGGATGGGATAAGGCTAGGCACAGAGAGAGAGAGGGAGAGAGAGAGGCCAACTTCAAACAACGAGCGAAAACAGCACACATAGACGCGAACGAACGACGATCTCAAACAACCGACAGTAGCAACTACGTATGCTCTCGCTGTGTGTCAATGCATGTCTATGTGTGTGTACGTTTCGCTGTTTGGAGCTTCCCTTCTGCAAGTATCTACATATGTTGTTGGTGGAGGCACCGAGACCACCTCGTTCGCTCATCCCGAATGAATTGCTCGTTTATGCATCCTCTGTTTGCATTCTTGGTAATGTGTAACAGTATTTTAGATTTAGATTGGTTAGTATGAAGATTTTTAGTTGTAGGACTGAGTTTTCTATAGTCGGTCGACTTCTATCTAAGGAATAAATATTGTGGCTTAACAGCTTCTGTCAAAATAGCTTCTGCTCTAGCCTTCGTCTACGTGAAATTTCTTATTTTCCTGACTCAGCCTTGTTTTCGGTTACCATTCCTTGTGACATTTTTTGGTTTTCTGGCCTCCTAAGGGCGCTCTCGTAATGGTAAGTAGCTTATAACCTTTCTCAAAAATTGGACTATCAAATAATAAATAAGTTTCAAATTCAACTTTAAAAGACCGGCGCGTTTAAACAAACACATACTTCAGCTTTATTATTAACTAGCTTTCGCCCGCGGCTTCACCTGCGTAGATGTCGGAAATTAACGCAGGTATTTTTCTAAAATAAAAGATTTTTTCTAAAATAAAAGTAGCCTAAGTTAGTGAAGGGGTCTGCTAGGACCGATGCCTGCCGGGGTCGCGTGATTGTTCGAAAGAGTTACCGTGATCCTGGTACATGGGCAACTGATGGAACACGGGTGGGTTTTAGTCAGTAAAAGGTCTGACACGCCCTCCCGCTCCATCCAGATCGGAAGAAGTCATTTGATGATTTCCCATCAAGAAAAAAAAGGGTGTCACATTGCTTGAAAATTAATTTCCCTCACTGCACCTTCTAATATGCTGTATTAATGATTATCAAGAAAAATGCACTCATTCAATTGAATACACTTTCTTTCCTTTATGATTATTAATTCCCGATAGAATTATTTATTGCCTGCATTAAAACAGCTAGCTAATATTACAATAGCAAGAACTTGTTTCAGTTTTAAAAAACCGGCCAAGTGCGAGTCGGACTCGCGCACCGAGGGTTCCGTACAAACCTGTAGGTATCCACGGTTTATGTACAAGGTTTATGCTTATGAAATTAAATGTTTTTTTTTTTATTTTTTATATTTGAGTTGATTAAATGAAAGGTAAAAAAAAAACTACTTACTGGATCTCGTTCAAACCAATTTTCGGTGAAAGTTTACATGGTTATGTACATTATATATTTTTTTGAGTTTTATCATTCTCTTATTTTAGAAGGTACGGGGGGGGGGGACACACATTTTACCACTTTGGAAGCGTCTCTCGCGCAAACTATTGAGTTTAGAAAAAAATGATATTAGAAACCTCAATACCATTTTTGAAGACCTATTCATAGATACCCCACACGTATGGGTTTGATGAAAAAAAAAAATTTTGAGTTTCAGTTCTATGTATGGGAAACCCCAAAATTTTTTTTTTCTATTTAAGTGTAAAAATCTTGATGTGGTTCACAGAATACATCTACTTACTAAGTTTCAACAGCGTAGCTCTTATAGTTTCGGAGAAAAGTGGCTGTGACATACGGACGGATGGACAGACAGACAGACAGACAGACATGACGAATCTATAAGGGTTCCGTTTTTTGCCATTTGGCAACGGAACCCTAAAAAGAAGAAGAATTCCCAACGTAATTTTTCAAACAATGCTACAAGCATATTTATGTATTAAGTGAAGCATACACGATGTAATATGACTCGACCTTGACCGCATTGTGCACCGGAGGCACAGCGGCCCAGATGAATTGTTTACGAATAAACTCGGTGACTCGTCAAGGCGAACGGCATGTTTACATTACGAGGCATTCTTGCAAAGTGTAGCACTGGCCTTAGAATTTCGTGTTGGCATGTGTTTGTTGGTCAAAATAGCTGGACCACTGACTAAAGTTCTCTATCATTTTTGTTTTCTGACCCTTATTACAATGGGTTTATTATAGGTAGACCTCTGCTTAACCCTTCAAGGAATTGAGGCGTGATGTTATGAAGTATTTTTAGGCGGTTACGGGTTATCAGAAGCCCGAAAGTCTGACAAGCAGTCTTAGAAAGGGGTATCGTGTTACTCAGCAACTGAGTTGTGGAGTTCAGATAGACAGTCACTCCATGTCATACTTGTATTTAGCTACATCCGGTTAGACTGGAAGCTAACCCCAATATAGTTGAGAAAAAGGTTTTGTTGAAATTATAATGTGGCATTTTAAATTTTTGGAGTTTCTCTTTGTTAATCTGAATGCTTATACTGTGGTGACTTAAGTCCGTGTGTATTAATGGGGTTAAACGTTTAAATAAGTCATAGTAAATTGTGACCTCTTATCTTTAAATAAATTACTGCCTTAAACAATTCCATTTGACCACACAATAGTTTTAAAAGGCCTTTATCTAAAGCACCAATTCATTGTTCTCATAAATAAGTCTGTCCGTATGCCTCACGAGCATGCCTTGTTTACACGAGCCGAATGAATCGTTCACGAATACATTAAGTAGGCTTACATTGTGAGGCATTCTTGGCAAATGTAGCACTAGCCTTAGCTTGTTCATTATGGTTTGGTTTAGTGTTATCACTAGCTTGTATTGTGAGCAGTGTACGAGCGAGTTTAGCCCTAAGTGGCAAGTGGACATTGTAGAGTGCCATGATTAAATTGGTTGGTGCCAGAATGCCGTCGAGCCCCTGCAGTCTGATATTAAGCATCAGTCTACCGGTTGTAATGTGACAAATCCCGCTCAAAGGTGATGCTCTGAAAACGAAACGTAAATTAACTTATTAAGGATCGGTCTACCGGGGGTAATAACGAAAACCTCGCTTAGCGAGAAATGAAAAATAAACGTAAGTTAACTCCACTTACCAATGGTGATCACGATGATGAAATATTCAAACATGCATTAAATATCTTAGGACAACCAACACACTGTTATCTGATCCCAAACTAGACAGAGCCTGTACTATACTAACCAGACAAATGATAAATATACTTATATATTTCTAAATACATACATATTATAGATAAATTACCCAGACACAGAACAAATGATTGTGCTCATCACACAAAGATTTGTCCTGGGTGGGAATCGAACCCACGACCTCAGTCTTAACAGTCAGGGTCACTAACCACTAGACTAACAGGCCAGTCAATATTGTATTGACATAATCAATCGAAAGCATAGTTAACTATGTATGTGTCAATTCTGTTAAAAAGTCGTTATAGAAATAGGAAACGGTTTGAAAGTGATTGTCTGTTCGCTGCCAGGCCAAGCCTCACCATCGGATTTCAATAGCGCAGTGGAAGTTATGATGGTGGGGCTCTGGAGACAAGAGTGGCGTACGAACCTGTCCGCCGTGCGCGGAGCCGAACAATGATATAATTCAAATAAGTACAATTACAATACAACAAACAAAGGACTCACCTGGTTGAAGAACACCTGCTTCTGGGGCCCACCCGGATCTATGTATGTAAGTGAGTGTGTATTGTATTGTGTTGTGACGTTATGAGTATCTCCAGGTTACAATCCGCTGCAATAGGCCAGAGATTTTCTCCAACATGCGGTTCCAAACACTATCACATTAACCTCAAGGTTTTCAACAAAGATATATCCAAACTCAACCCGTATTATTACATCAACTTGGGGTTATTTACAATCAAAGCAATTGGATCACGACTAATTGTCACAAACCGATCGATTTAAAGGAATTAATTTACAACTGGTCGCGAAACTCAACACGGCGACGATTTCCCTTGTTCAAGCCAAAAAACCAAAAAGAAGTGTCAAAGTCAAACTTGACAAGTCAGATGTCACTCCGTTCGGGCGCGTACCGAAGGCGCATAGAGTTACCAATCGAACGGGGCGCAACATTGTCATTAGTCTGGAAAACTGCCCTGAATTGCTTAAGCAGCCTACAATGTTCGCACTGCTGGCATACAGGCCTCTACTCTGGGAGAAGGAGTGTAATCTCCCTAGCTGGCCCAGTATGGATTGGTGAATGTCATGTGACATGAAGACATGTGTCTTCGAATTGATGTGCTGGTTTCCTCACGATATTTTCCTTCGCCGTTTTGAGAGCAGAAGGGATAACATTATTTAATCAAAGTAAACCGTGCGCCTGGGTTTGAACCGACCTACAGTCCGAAAATCGTTTTAACCTCAGGGCCACTACTGCCCTCATCTTAATTACTTTCGTATGTTATTATTTACTGTTGCTTCTCTACATGTACCAACTAAAATGTTTTGTTTTTGTACTTTCTTATTTATGCGGTTCTAAATCTAAATCATAGAAGCTACACAAATGACTTATTACGCATATGTACTAAATCTTGAATCAATAAACAGCTTAAAGATTCAAGACTTTAACAATTACTTATAGTTTAACATCCCAAACTCAAATACAGACATAAAACTAATAGTTATATCCAACCTCCTTGCAGCAAACGAGGTCATGATGCGTGCCCTCTGAAATATGTGCGAAGTCACTCGCAGGCCGCATAACGAATGAAGAGGTGAGCCCGTTGAAAGAGGTCAGGTTCAAAATGGACATGAACTCCTCCCATGGGACGACTTATAGGTGAAATTAAGGAGGGAAGAGTCATTTATTTGGACACCACTGAGTTACGGCAAGTCGTGAGGAGGCTTGGACATTTGGACACTGGAAGTGAAAACGCTAACTTGCATTGGAGGTGGTGATCAATGGCCTTTATTTTCGGGAAGCTCATGTATTGTTATTGTAAACTATTGCAGATAGGAAATAATTTAAATATCTATTCAATCCGCACTTCCATACAGAGTTACCGATAAATAAAATGGAAGTGTCTGTTCGGAATGTCAAAATAACAGTTTTTTGCTATATGCAAATGAAATCAACTCAATGAAATGAACTCACCATGAGTTGTGGAAGTAAATCTTCCACAACTCACCATACTTTTATTTGCATATTACTTCTCACTAATTAATGGTATGTTTTCGATATGAGTTTCATACAAATTATCTGTTAGGGTTCTTGAAGTTGAAGCAACTTGATCTCGGCAAATTCCATATGTTACAAAAAAAAAAACTTTTTTGCTATTTGTGTTTTTATTAATACCACCCCCTGTAAACCTGTTCCACCCCACACAGCAAATAAACTTTAAATTATGTAGAAAACTCTCCATCTTCGATATTATTTGCACCGATAAGTTCCATTACATCGATACCGGCGCCAGGAAACTTCCCGGCTCATACATTTATTCATGGCCACAATAAACAGTGGAATATTAACGAGGTACTTCCAACTAACACTGGAGAACAAGTTAGAATGTTGTTGTAAATAATATAAACTATCACAAATAAAATGTCTGCATTATTTTCTTGTAGGGCTTAGGCAGAAACAAAAGAACGCGAGCCATGATTCTTATGTCCGTTTTCAGTTTTCCCAGGCGGCACACTAATAAATACTTGAATATAGGCACGATATTGAAATTTTAACTTTCAACGTGATAGTGAGTGTTAAAAATCGAATTGCGCGCCGATATTTAGGCATCCATAAAGGTGAAGCCAATGTACCTATGTAGAGCAGTGGTGGCCCAGTGGTAACGGCCGCGACTTACGAGTTGTCGGTTGTAAGTTCGAACCCAAGCAGGTGCTTTACTTTGTGTAAATTATTTCATCACCCCTGTTCTCAAAATAGTGAAGGAAAACATCATGGAGAAACCGGGATATCTAAGTAAAAAAACAGTCTTGTAACATCTACCACATCGCATTGGGCCCGCGTGGTGGATTTCGGCCCTCTCCCTCTCTGAGAGAGGAAGCCTGTGTTTCCTGCAGTTGGAACGTAATATGCTGATTATGCTTATGCTGTGCTTATATATCTGGTTATGAAAAAGTATAATGCTACCTTTCCACCGTAGATATGCAAACGTACCTAGCGATGGGTGTGTTTGATTTCAACTAGAAGGATCGCTAAATTTTCATAGCGTAGCTTGGCTAACCACCGCTGGAAATGAGTTCTACGAAGAAAATTTTATAAATACGCAGAAAGCACATCTTACCTTCTCTGCTACACCACTTAAGTTTGGAGGAAATAGACATTTAGTTCTGAAGCTATCTCGCACATCTCTGGCGGAAATGCAGCATTTTACTCAAACTGAAACTCAAAGCATTTATTTCAATTAAAGCAATTGCAGACACTTTTGAATTTTTAAGGAGCTGGTCGGTCAGAAATATGAAGAACTTTAGTTGCTCATTTTTAAGTGCAGTAGATTCCTATGGAGAAGAAGCGGTAAGTGAATACTCTTTTAAATAAAAATGCTGCTACAAAATATTAAAAGTTACCGACACCATTCATCGCCATCGTGTTGGTACTGATGACCTATGGCACTATAACATGGTCGCTCACACTGGGACTCATAGGAGACTGAAAGTCACCCAAATGGCAATGGAGAGGGCTATGCTTGGAGTTTTTCTTCGCGATTGAATCAGAAGTGAAGGAACCCGTAGGAAAATCATGGAACGACATCGACCAACGCCCGAATAATTGCCAAACTTAAACGGGCAGGACATATTGCTCGCAGAACAGATGGCCGATGGGGTCGGAAGGTTTTGGAGTGGTGACCGCTGCCAGAAAACGCAGTGTTGGAAGGCCTCCCACAAGCCATTGGACTAATGACCTGGTGAAGGCCGCAGGAATCCACTAGATGCGGGAAGCACAAAATTGGTCGAAGTGACGGTGATTGCGGACGCTTATTCTTACAACTTACATAATTCATGTTGAGATAATATATGTGTACTTAGGTTGAGTATATACCTCAGTCATAGTCATCTATTTTTAGATAGACTATTGGTCTATGAAAATAGATTTATATATATATATATAAAAGGTTCAAACACTGGCTGCTTACCTAAAGCATCACAAAGAATAAAAACAAAACAATAATATTGTTTATTTTGTAAAATGGTGTTGTGAAACTCAGTTACATAATAATATCACTTTACAAAAGTTGGAGCCGATGTTTCCTACGAGTTGTTACAAACAAATTCAGGGGTCAAGGTCTCTTCGGGAGTTCTGTATTTTATCGTATATACAAAATAATATATTACGATAATAACGTAGGACAACATTTTGGACGGTGGTAGAATAGTTTGTACTATAAATGCCACCATATACACTACGATATGCCTTTAGAGAGAAATCTGCCTAGCCTTTTCCAAACTATGATTGGGTCGGCTTCCAGTCTAATCAGAGGCAGCTGGAAAACAATATTTTACATAGAGCGACTGCTTATCTGACTTTCATAACCCAGTTACTGGGAAACGCGATACCCTCTATTAAGACTGTACCTGACAGTCCTGATAGCGCGCGATAACGCGATAGCGTTACCTGTATACGGTGTACCTGTAAAAACTGTCAAATATGTACCGTGATGTAACAGCCGGGAGCAAGCGCGGAGGTTTTTCGATATGTTATGGATGCTTACCCTTCCTCAAAGGGACCGTGGCAAGCGTAGCTTAACTTTTTATCGACCGATGCGGCTGTTAACATTTAATCACGCGCCTCAACCACCCGGTACTATCAGTAGGCTTAAAAAACCAAATAAGGTTTGAAACCGCAACAATTTAATTTTACCTCCTGCTGTATAAACAATACACTACTAACAATGTATCTTTACAAATTCATCCCAAAGACTTGATACGGTTCAGTACAAACTTTGGATGCCCTGCAAACTTTACTCAAAACATAAAGGAGATAATCTTAATACTTCCACATGGTAGCCCCCTTTTTATTTATCGTGGTAATCTGTAACCTGATCAAGCATGAACCCATTTGATTAAGTCACGTAACTTGATATTTCAATATCTTTTCTGTGTAGGTACGGTTAACAAATACATAAGATACGACCAGAAATTTTAGACGCAAAAGTGAACTTAACTCTTTAATTATTTAATTTAGACTGCAATAGTAAATCACTACTACATTTTAAAGAATTAGCATAGCCATAATACGTGGCGATGCTGTCAGTCTTCTGGGCACATTTCCGGATGACAGTGATGCAGACGAGTACTTCGATGCCTTTTTTTTTTTTTTTTTTTTTTCAGGATGGGAAATCATCAAATGACTTCTCCCGCTCTGGGCGGAGCGGGAGGGCGTGTCAGACTTTTACTGACTAAAACCCACCCGTGTTCCATCAGTTGCCCATGTGCCAGGGTCACGGTATCTCTTTCGAACAATCACGCGACCCCGGCAGGCATCGGTCCTAGTAGACCCCTACACTGCTGCTGACATCTCTTTGAGGCGCGCGTGGAACACTGCGCGCCGTCGACCCGAGCCTGGTCCTTACCGGGCGGCGAGCTACCCATTGCTCGCCACCCGCAAGCTCGCGCCTACGGTGGCCGGGAGTCCGCAATCGACTCCCGACGCCCGGGGCGTCTCCTCCTGCGGCGGCTAGGGGCGTGAGGGCGCAGAGACTGCCACTCCCTCACGCGCCCCGCCTCCTCCTTCGCGAGCATTACTGCTTCGCAGAAGGAGGTGACGGCTTCCCATTCCCTCTCGCTCCGTACCATGGCTCGCACCAGGGCCGGACGCGAGAGGTCGCCGCCGCCGATCGCCTCCACGAGGACACGGCGGTGCTCCGCCCAGGCAGGGCACACCTCCACCGTATGCTCCACCGTGTCCTCCAGACGATCCTCGCAATGGAAACACCCGGACGTATCCTCCCGCTTTATCCTGAACAGGAACCCACCAAAGCACCCATGCCCGGTGAGAACCTGCGTCAGGCGGAAGGTGAGGACGCCGTGGCGCCTCTCTATCCACTCCTCAAAGAGGGGACTTACCGCCGCAATTGTGGCGTGCCCAGTACTTCAATGCCTAAGTGTACTTAAATTTAGTACCCAGTCCAAATAGTTATTTGTGTTTTCTATATACTAGCTAGTGCTAATGTCTTGTCCCGTATGGAGGTCGAAAACTATCTCGCGGGAACGTACTACCGGGATATAAAGTCCTTTGTGTTAATTCAGGTTATATACAATCAGTGTGCCAAATGTCATCCAGATCCGTTCAGTCGTTCTTGCGTGATTGACTAACAAATATCCAAACATTCATATTTATAACACTAGAAGGATAGTAGAATAAGCTAAAGCTTATATGAATAAATAGTAGGCCTTAACCGTTTATTTTACAAAACAAATATTGCGATTCTTACTGCACTATGCTTGCTCAAGGTTGGCACTAGCGAATTATTGAACGGTTGCGTCGCGTCGGCTGGCGGCAAGCCAAGCGCTTGACACGATGCGACCGACGCGTTCGACACGACACCCTTCTTTGTAGCAGCCCTGGCTGCTAGGACGTCGTTTGTTTTTAGGCTATCGGTACATCGTGCATCGCCATTTTTTGCTGCCGCGATGGCCATGTCAAGGGGTTCGGCTAACGATACACTTTTGTAGGTGCTCCGGTAGATTGAAAGTTTTTTGGGTTTGTATGCATGTTTTGAACGATATCCATAGCAAAAGAGAGCTCTATCCTGCGCTTGTTCTGCACTTTGTATAGGGTGTATGATACATCACACTTGCCCACTGTGTGTGCGCCTTCAAAGCTGGTTTTCTAAGAGGGTTGCCATACACGCTTACAGCAAGATCGATTTCAATCAACAAAAAGGTCTTTAGGTTTTCAAAGCGAGAGTGAACCGGGCACGCTTGTTCCATCATAAACCTCAACCATCACTTGATCACGCCTGATGACAATCAGGCGTGATCAAGCTCAGTTTCAATACTGAATACTTTTATTGCATTCCATATTCTTTGAAGGTAAACTTATAGTGACATCATCTGGACCCTGTCGGGCACAGTAAAATAACTAGTGCGTAATTTTCTTTTTTGCAAAATTAATGTTTGGATCTAGCAACTATACTATAAGTACGGTGCTTAAACAAATTAATCATAGCTATATAGCTTTGATTAATTTGCTTAAGCGACCAGATAAAACTATTACAGTCTGTGTGACTAATCACTTTCTCATTTTTTTTTAAACAACTTAATTATAACTAAATAAATTTTTTGAAGTCAAGTCTAGTCAAAAATTATGATTTCCAAAACTTGCAAGCACTAAACTTTTGCACCGTATCTTGTCTCAGTAGTTCGATTCAGTAGGTAACGAAAAAGCCGACATAACCGGCGGATTGCCTGTTGGACCACACACATTAACATCGTAATTGAAAAACATGTTTTCCCATTACATTGTGTAAACTTGGAAGGTTGATTTCCGAGAGCTCCTAGAGATCGTAGACTTACGTCATCTTCATCATTCCAGGAGTCAGACGTCTACTGCTGGACACATTCTTCCTTCATGAACCGCCAATTTGACCGGTACATTTTTTGGGGGTTTACCATAGTCGCCAGGCTACCTACGTATTTCATACTAATTTCGACTTGATGCTTTTACCTAAGAAGAAGCATCTTGACAGAGTTACAGACGGGCAGAAGAACGGACAACGAAGTGATCCTTCAAAAATTCTATTGTAACATTTTTCAGGTACCTACGGAACCCTAAAATATACTTTTCAAATACGTTAACATTAAATGAACTATAAAACTATTACTCTCATCAGCCCGCTACCATAATATAAGTGCAGAACTAAATCTTTCAACCCCAAACTGCTGCAGCGGGTCGTGTCGACCGACCGATTAATCTGCCGCGTGTTCTACTTAACGTGAGCCCGAGCTAAGTAAATGAGATTGTTCCTAAATAAATGTACTCTTTACCGTAAATTGCTGGGCTTTTACGTGAAGAAATTTGGCTTTTATTCGCTGTTGGAGCGAATTTTTGTTGCTACACAATGTTGGTTGGATGAAATGAATGTTGATAATTTAAAATAGGGAAATATTTAACTGATCTTATAATTATTTTTTTTACCGAATGACGGACACTTTTTTGACTGAATACTCTTTAATAATCTTAGTGGCCTTTTTTCGCAGTTAGTTGCAATAACTTAGCTGGGCAATCCCGACTAAATCGGTTAGGTTAGAATCGTGACCAACCGCGCTACATACGATAACGTCACAGTTATTTGGCTACTAAGTATTTTAGAAGCCGAAAATAAAAATTATTTGAGGTTTTCTAAAAAGATTCGCACTTATTATATAAATTGTTTAATAACATTTTTAGGAGTGAAAAATGAGAGTTATAAGAGGTTCGATTAAATACATGATTTAGTTTGTGCTTTATGATATCTTGAAAATATGTTTGGTTTTGACACTCAAGTCCTTAATTTGGTTGGATAGAGCGTATGTAGAGTTATCAACCTACGTATTTCGATAACTAGCTCACATAATAAGACAAAATAACACACAATCACGACATATACGTAATCAGACTGACATATGAAACACGCTCTACTTATTATAGCAAGAGATTTCGTCGTTTAGACGTGTCACACGTCTCCCTGCGATTACAGACTATAAAATAGGGATTTTGGTATTGTAGGACACTTCTGTTCAAATCCCAACTTTGAGACATTAAAAATAAGGTTTAATTTTGAAGTGACGAGAAATTTTTGAGCTAGATCGCTGTCCTACGACGTTTAAATTTAGGCTAAGCTGTAGATAATAGATATACTGAGATGAGCTCGACTGTGGTATAATGAGGCAAGCGGTTAGTGTTCTGTGGTTATTAAATATGGAAATGTTGTCTTTGTACTTTTCGTAGCTGAAGTACAAAGCCCATTTGCTATGACTTAATTAAATTTTCTTGTCGAAGCCGGTTTACACCGAAAATGTTTTGCGTAAATCTAGGAGAACAGCGCTTCTGTCTCATGTTCAAGAATTACTGACAAATTTAATTTTTTTTTGAAGTAGAATAAAGATTCATAAACTTTCAATTTATTAACATACATTTAAGTAATTAATAGCGCTTTTTCATGCACATTTTGTAAGAACAAATATAGCTAATCATTCGTAAAATACAAGAAAATGAAGGTAAGCAATGGTAATTTCACGAGCTTCACGAGACACTGGCTCTCACATCAAATAAGGCGCAACAAACCAATGTGACAGATTTAACTAACGAGATGTCGTTATCTCGTGCTTAGACATGCGTGTTGTATGTTGTGCTATATAAGGTGTATCTATTCATACACGAAATATTTTAAGAGGTACACCTGTAGGTGGTAAAGAAGCTATAGCAACGAATTTTTTTTAATGTATTTTTTTCAAAATTTAATATTTATAAATAATTTGACGCACATGAGAAATACTGGCTCCATCCTATTTTTTACGGCCCGAGACACCGCAGCCATGCTCGTGCCGTCCGGTCGCCACCCTCGCAGTGTCAGGCGGGCCATTCATAGAATTTGGAGTAAAGGTTTTATGCAAAACGTCTCAAGCAGTTTTAAAATTATAATAATTACGAAAATTCAAAAACGCTTAGATAAAAAAAAATCTTTTTACTTCTATAGCTTCTTTACCACCTACAGGTGTACCTCTTAAAATATTTCGTGTATGAATAGATACACCTTATATATAAACAGAACTGGCGATCATATTTTTAAAAGACATTGCTTTATATAAAGATTTATTTTAAGAACCGCAGTTAATAATAAATAGTTCTCCAGACCGTTTTTCGGTCATGGCGGCCAATCTCAACAGAGACTGTTCATCGGCGCGGGAGATATTATAGTGCTCAAGTGAGTGCGCAGACACAGGTGCACTCACTGTTCCCTCACTTTCATAGTCCGATGGGACGGCAATCCGCCACGACCGGAGACTGAGACTACACATGTGGCTTCCCTGGTACCTCATTAACGGGATAACCATGTAAATGTCTCTTAACAGAAAATTTATACATATATATGTCTATTCCCAAATGACAATGTACATTTTTTTACATTCTTTTTTGACATCATTATTTGGCATTATACATGAACTTACAATTCTATAAACATGACTAAAATAAAAATAAAATTCTTAATTAAAAATAAAAACTAAATATAGGAATTACAATATGAAATATATAAATAAATATATAAATAACAATAATAATATACAATTTAATATATTAGTGTTCAAAATACAGACCAATATTAAGAATTTATAAGAAAATAATTAAAGCGCTCTTCCTCTATTCTAATTAGAATTTAAAATGTTGCTGTGCCCTACAGGGTCCATAATTGTTTCTACATATAAGAATACCCACCACCTGTATACATTATAGAATGCAATAAAGATTTGAGATTTAATTTGTACTCTTTATTATTGGTTGTCATGGAAATAATGACATTTGGTTTAAATAGGTTATTATGTCTTTTTTATGAAATACTATAATTGAAGCGGATTCTTTTCTGCCAGGGTCGCGAGATTGTTCAAACGAGATACCGTGGCCCTGGCAAGGAACACGGGTGGGTTTTATGGATTTTTTGTGCATGTGAGAACCGAACAGAATTATTAAGCACCTGGTACTTGTTTACAGGCCTACACTGTCCTCCCACACCTATTAACACTGTAATTTGAAACGATTGTAAAAAAACAATTATTTTTAAAAGAGAAACCATGGAGTTCCTTGTCGGCTCTTCTCCATAGGTATCAACAAATTGGAACCGTGCACATAGCCTTTGACGTTTCAAAACATCCCAAGTAGGTGTATGTGAGATAAAAATATTTTGATTTTATTTGATTGACAGATCAGGATCAGGGGTATGACCAACGGCTTAACGTGCTTTCCGAGGCACGAGGGTGTCACACAGCCACCTTCCAAACTCCGGGCTGTTACTAAGAAATTCCAAATGAATAAACCCAATAACGCTTTGCTTGACCTGAGAATTGACCCCACGCTCAGCAATAGTACTTGAGACCATGAGACCAACGGGACAGTAATCATAATACATCTTAGCACTCAAGGTCATCGTCATGTGGGACGTGGACTCTGTAATCATTGTACCGATAATCGTTACAGCAAATGGCCTAATAGCACATAGCTTCGACCAATACCTCAAGAGGCTGTCATTGCGCGACTGAATCTAGGGCTTGATTCAGAAAGTGGTAATCGTGGACACGGCATGCGTAGCGAGGAGATTCGTCTTTCTACCCTGACTACCGGCAGCTTGGACCTGTTCCTAATGCCGATGGGCTACTATTTTTATATTTTTAAATGATTTTTGAAAAAAAAAATGCATTTAGCAAATAATGTTAGATGAAGTTATATTCATATAAAACGGGACATTTACAATAAATCATCAATTTAAATAGAGCACATTTGCTCATTTTTCTGAACTAGGTTGAACCTGTGCTTTAGGTTAGTAAGTGCATAAATAATTAATGTGAGACATTAAACCATGTGTATAGTAAAAACTAAATGAAGTAAATTAAAATAAAATTGTATGTTAGAAATTCTGTTTTGCAGACAAGAAGTAAATCTTCTGTGCATAAATGATGGTTATTTGTTTTATAGTTGAAGTAATTTAATTAATAGATGCAGAGTTTTCTGTTTCCATGCATTGTACAGAAAGGCCTGTGCATATAAAAAATCGTTTGATGTAAAAAAGACATTAGATCGACGTTTTCCAAGTTACCGCGACCATTCGCTTCACGAATTTGTTGAGCATACATTCTTGGCGCGACAGTTTGTTACACAACGAACATTCCTTTGCGAAACAAAAAGTTTGGTTAGTAGGAACATCATCATTTCAACCGAAAGACGTCCATTTCTGAGTATAGACGTTGCGTAGCAAATTCGCAATGAATATTTGCACGATAAATTTGTTAAGCGAATGGTCACGATGAGTGCTTCTACAATGATTTTGACAGTCTGCCTCATTGTAGTTTAAGTAAATGTCACTTTTGACAATGGGTCCCGACGCCTGAAAAAGTAAAATTAATGAAAATCGACAATATAACATTAGGAAGGATTACCCAATGCTCATTATCACACCACCTGGCGGTAATTACAGTTTGGTTTTGTATGAGGTGAGCCAAGCAGGTGAGGTCGACTGTTAGAAGATGGATGTTCTTCAGAACGTACAGCTTTAGTAATTAATAAAAATATCTGGATGACCGAGCTTTGCTCGGTATGTTTTGGTAAATTGTGTTTAAAATAATAAGTTTATGTTTAAGTTGATTATCGATAAAGTTGGTCATTGAAAACACGAAGAAAACGACATTTTTTTTTAAATGAGTCCTAGCTAGATCGATTTATCGGCCCCGAAACCACCTGTATACTAAATTTCATGAAAATCGTTGGAGCCGTTTCTGAGACTCAGATTATATATATATATATATATACATACAAGAATTGCTCGTTTAAAGGTATAAGATAAAAAGGGATGAATATAGAAATATAAAAAAAATAGAAATATTAAAAGACCCACAAGTCCAGTTTGGTAAGACCAACCGTTCGCAATCTGCAGAAGACGTTTGCGTTCTTAGTCAGATCAATATTTGTCAAGTAGATTTGCGAAGCACTCAGTCATACGACATATTGGTGATGTATTTGGTTATCCATCAGTCATAAAAAAATAATTTGTGTAGTTATAAAGAGTAGTATAGAGCTTGGAGCCAGGGTGAGAGTCTGGTTACCGTCTCACAGGGTATCCACGCCAGTCTTTCAAAAAGAATTCATTTTGTGCATTTTTCTTAGCAAAATTTTATACCTAATACGGCTACAGTGCCGCGTGGTGCCGGACGTAAAGAATAACACCACCCCATTTCTTCCCGTGGGTCTCATAAAAGGCGACTAAGGGACTTACTAGAGAATGGGCAGCAGCGTTCTCTATGCATTTAACCGCCATACTGCGATTGCCAACCCGCCTGCCAAGCGTAGCGATTATGGCAAAGCCCCCAAATTGGGGAAGGCCTAAGTCCAGCAGTGGACCTCTTACGGCTGAAATGATAATGATGATAATGCTTATCTCTGTATTTATAACAGACTATGTAAACCTTCGTGAAGAGAGAAAAGTACTACAGACAAATTATTTATTTTCTTCATTAGACATTTGTGTTCTTCGACTGTTTTAGAATTGCATTGCAAACAGTCCTACATCACCAATATTATGTATCGTAGGTTCTAATCACGTAAGTGGCAACTGACACAAAATTAGTTTTGTGACGTCACGGTAACCAATACTTGGGCAATAAGCGAATGAGTCAGCTGATCGTTGATATAACCGAACTGGGAACTGGGAACTAGTAACTAATGCGAACTAGTGACGTGCCTCCAATCGCGCGACAGCGACTTCCAACTTGTAATTAATAGTTCCAAACTGAGACCGAACTTGTTCCGACATAGTTCTGGAGTATGTTACTTGGAATTGGAATGACCGTCATGCAAGTGGCGTTCTAGCTAACGTTAGGAAAATTGCAAGCGAGCATATTCACGTTAATAGGAATTATACATGTGTCTATCAATGCCTAGCCAATTTCACGTTAATAGGAATTATACATGTGTCTATCATTTGCCTAGCCAATTTCACGTTAATAGGAATTATACATGTGTCTATCATTTGCCTAGCCAATTTCACGTTAATAGGAATTATACATGTGTCTATCATTTGCCTAGCCAATTTCACGTTAATAGGAATTATACATGTGTCTATGATTTGCCTAGCCAATTTCACGTTAATAGGAATTATACTTGTGTCTATCATTTGCCTAGCCAATTTCACGTTAATAGGAATTATACTTGTGTCTATCATTTGCCTAGCCAATTCGGCTTCCAGTCTAACTGGATGCAGCTGAATTCCAGTATTTTACATGGAGCAACTGAATAACTGAACTATACAAACCAATTACTAAGTATACCGATACCCCTTGGTAAGGCTGATAGTCAAACCTTCGGGCTTCTGACGCCCCGTAACGACTGCTAAAGGTCTACGAAGGACAGCTGAGGTTAAGGGCTTAACATGCCTTCCGAGACACGGAGGGATCTTGGCAACTAAAGATGTGTGATCAATTTGGCGAGTTGAGTTTTTTTTTTGTCACTGATGATTTTTTTTTGCATATCAGCTTATATTGTTCCCAATGCTGAGATATAGGCTTCCTCTTGATGAGTCGTGATCTTTCATACGGGCTCAGTGCGGTTTGGTAGATGTCACATGTCTTCTAAGTTTGGTTCTAGGACATGCAGGTTTCCTCACAATGTTTTCTTTCACCGTTTTGAGAGCAGTGGTGATGAAATTATTTACACAAAGTAAAATGCTTGCCTGGGATCAAATGCACGACCTACCTACGACGACTCGTAAGTTAGGGTCGATACCACTGTTGCTATTTTTTAAATAGTTTTTGTTTTAAATTACCAAAAAACATAAATGTTGTGTGCCTTTTAGCCTGCGAAAATATATGTCCTAAATGTAAGTTTAGGTAAACTTAAAAAGTTTAAATTTTGCGGGCTACCATGGGCCCGTTGTTATAGGTATACGAACGCGCCCATAGTAGGTTGCTAAATTAAAATTTTCTAACGCTTTTTGCATTTTACAGGTCTGTTTCAGGCTGTTTGTTGAACAAAATATGTTTCGCAAACGAAACACGTATGTATTTATAGAACAGTAATGATTAAAATCGTCTCATTGAACTACTTTTTCGTGAAAATTCATTCTATGGGATTAAATAAATTTAGAGGGTTGTATTGATTTTAATTATTATAATTCTGAATTTACAAATTTTTACGATTGTAAATATATTTTAAATGTCACACAACCTAATAATGACCTGCAAAAGGCAAAAAAAACGTAAGAAATGATGAATTTTCCGTATTACAGTAGTGCATTCACCGTAATCCCATAGCAACAATTTTGTGATGTGCCCTTTCCATAAACCCAGCAACAAAACCTTCCCTTAATGTAATCAATACCAGCCCTTCCCAGTACCAGGACAGTCGTGGCACCGAATTAAAGGACGACAATCGATAATCTTCAGTTGCTAAGGATTAACCCGAGCTACTCAAACAAGCGGCGGTTTACACAACGATTGGTTAATCTAGGCCAACTGGGTAATCTGCCTCCAGGCGCTGAAGATGTTGACTATCGGCGCTTTTAGACCGGGTTCGTGGATCTTGATGAAACTTTACCATGTACAAATATACTGGTACAGTTTTAACTCTTTGATAGTGGACGGAAATAAGTGTTGGAACTACCTGCTTACCCATCATTGAAAAAGAGCTTGGTCTTTTAGCAAAATACATAACATAATATAACATCACGCCTTGAATCCCCAAAGGGTTAGGCAGAGGTGTGCCTACAAGGTCACCCACATTTCGCGGGTTATGTTTAAGTCCCAAATAATAAAGGCGAGCCCATTGCCACTAACCGGTCACGAATCCAGACTCCGGGCTGTGACTGAGAATTCACAGATGAAAAAAATCAATAATATTTTGCTTCATCTGTGAATCGAATCCAGGACCTCATGGTCAGCAGTAGCGCTTTTCACCACTAGACCAACGAGGTAGTCTAAATCTAGCTAAATATCTTTTTTTTTTTTTTTTTTTTTTTTTTTTTTCAGGTTGGGAAATCATCAAATGACTTCTCCCGCTCTGGGCGGAGCGGGAGGGCGTGTCAGACTTTTACTGACTAAAACCCACCCGTGTTCCATCAGTTGCCCATGTGCCAGGGTCACGGTATCTCTTTCGAACAATCACGCGACCCCGGCAGGCATCGGTCCTAGTAGACCCCTACACTGCTGCTGACATCTCTTTGAGGCGCGCGTGGAACACTGCGCGCCGTCGACCCGAGCTTGGTCCTTACCGGGCGGCGAGCTACCCATTGCTCGCCACCCGCAAGCTCGCGCCTACGGTGGCCGGGAGTCCGCTATTGACTCCCGACGCCCGGGGCGTCTCCTCCTGCGGCGGCTAGGGACGTGAGGGCGCAGAGACTGCCACTCCCTCACGCGCCCCGCCTCCTCCTTCGCGAGCATTACTGCTTCGCAGAAGGAGGTGACGGCTTCCCATTCCCTCTCGCTCCGTACCATGGCTCGCACCAGGGCCGGACGCGAGAGGTCGCCGCCGCCGATCGCCTCCACGAGGACACGGCGGTGCTCCGCCCAAGCAGGGCACACCTCCACCGTATGCTCCACCGTGTCCTCCAGACGATCCTCGCAATGGAAACACCCGGACGTATCCTCCCGCTTTATCCTGAACAGGAACCCACCGAAGCACCCATGCCCGGTGAGAACCTGCGTCAGGCGGAAGGTGAGGACGCCGTGACGCCTCTCTATCCACTCCTCAAAGAGGGGACTTACCGCCGCAATTGTGGCGTGTCCTGCGCTGGGTTGCGACAATCGTACCCGCCATGTCGCCATGAGATCACACCGGAGCTCTGTCCGCCGAGCCGCGATTTGTCGCGGCATCGGAGTTTCGCCCCGGCGCTTCGCCTCCTCGCGCCACTCCCACATGTGCGCGAGGACCTTTGCCTCCAGATCCCATGGCGGCACTCCGGCAAGGAGGCTCGCCGCCTCGCACGAGATCGTGCGGTATCCTCGGATTAACCGGATAGCCATGACCCTCTGGGCCGCACTCAACCGGCGCGCTGGGCGCAGCCGCAATGAGGGCGCCCACACTGGTGCCCCGTAGAGGGCCATGGACCGCACGACCCCCGTGTAGAGCCTCCGGCAGGAGGCGTTTGGACCCCCCAGATTGGGCAGGAGCCGCTTTAAGGCAGCCCCAGCCCGCTCCAGTCTGGGAGCCAAACGTCGGAAATGTTCGACGAAGTTCCACCGGCTGTCGAGGACAAGTCCCAAGTACTTCATCGTCGACTCGACGCCGATGTGAACCCCTCCTACCGTGAGTTGGGAACCCGCAGGTGGTGCGTTCCGAGGACCATGAAAACCCATGGCCTCGGACTTGTGCAAGGCCACCTCGAGTCCCAATTGCCGGATCCTATCGACGATTATCGCAACCCCGCGTGTCATTATGTCGGCCGCCGCCTCGTATGACCTCCCCTGCGCAAGGACCAGCGTGTCGTCAGCGTAGCAAACCACGCTGACGCCGCTAGGGAGGTCGGCGCGCAGCACCCAGTCGTAACCGATGTCCCACAGATGCGGCCCCAGGACCGATCCCTGTGGGACACCGCACGACATCTCTCGCCGGTTCCACTCTCCCTGGTGACCGGGGTAGATTACGGCCCTATCCGTGAGATAGGCCTCGACCACGCGACAGAGGTAGGTCGGCATCCGGTGATACCGGAGTGCCTCCCTAATGCAACTCCAGGGTAGGGTGTTGAAGGCATTGGCGATGTCTAGAGACACCGCCAAGACGACCCCACCCCGGGCCACTGCATCCCCCGTCGTGAGGGCTCGCACGCGCATGATGGCGTCCACCGTAGAGCGCCCCTTGCGGAAGCCGTACTGGCCGTCCGACAAGTCCGGCCCCTCCCGCACCAGCCACCCGACGAGGCGGTCTGCAATCACTCTTTCAAAGAGCTTGCCCACCTCGTCGAGCAGCACGATGGGCCGGTAAGCGGACGGAGAGTCCGCTGGGCGCCCAGGCTTCTTAATGAGGACCAGTTTCCCCGTCTTCCAACGAAGTGGGAACTGGCCCCTCTCCAAGCATGCGCTAAGGAGCCCCCTGAGTCGAGGCCCGAGAGCCTCTGAGGCCAGGACCCATGCTTTGCCAGGCAAGCCGTCGGGTCCTGGGGCGGTATTTTTGGCATTTTAGCTAAATAACTAAATATCTAACCTTAAGATTTGTATTGAAACCAAACAACGTGTTTCTGCATTGACTGGCCTGTTAGTCTAGTGGTTAGTGACCCTGACTGCTAAGACTGAGGTCGTGGGTTCGATTCCCACCCAGGACAAATGTTTGTGTGATGAGCACAATCATTTGTTCTGTGTCTGGGTGTAATTTATCTATAATATGTATGTATTTAGAAATATATAAGTATGTTTATCAGTTGTCTGGTTACCATAGTACAGGCTCTGCCTAGTTTGGGATCAGACAATGATGTGTTGGTTGTCCAAAGATATTTATATTTATTTATAGACTAACACTAGCGTCGTTACGCCAAAACCTTAAGATATAGAAATAGAAAGCATTTTTTTTAACACAGTGAAGAAGGAATTTTTTTTTAATGGTCCCAATATATTTTACTTTCCAATATGTAAAATTATCGAACATTTTTTAATATTACATCGACAATATTAATTCTTTTCTGTGTTAAGTACGAAAAAAAATATGCTGTTTATTTTTTTTTTATTATTATAAGACAGACGCTTGCTAGCGCCATTGTAGCACTGCAGTGAATGTTAAAACATCTACAATGACCTGATTTTGTACAAAAAAATGAATAAGAAATAAGGAACCTCATCAATCAAAGAAAAAAAAACAATCACTCTCTTTTTCACTTTCCTACACATAATATTATATTAATGGACCATGTCACGTAATATGCCTATGTAATTCAAAGAAACACATAAACGTAACAGATGATAAAACTTGGCATTTGTTATTTTATCTCGTAATAAAACATTGGGAAAGTACGGCGTCTGCTGTATAGGTGCCTACGCATAAATCTTAGGAAGAAAAACAATTTTATTACTTGACTCTCTCACTAAATGGATTTGGTAGATGCTTATCCAAAAAAATTCGTGAAATTAGTTTTTTTTTTGGACCATTTAATCCCAGAAAAGCACTTCGCATTTTTATTGTTCCGTACGAATGAGTCGATCAACACGAGAAACTTTTTTTGACCGACTTCAAAATGGAGGAGGTTCTAATTTCGTCTATACTATATGTGTTTTTTTTTCTTTGCAAGACCATCGTCTTCATTTCAGCCGTAAGACGCCCACTGCTGGACTTAGGAGTCCCCTAATTTGGGGGGACTTTGTCGTTATCGTCACGCTTGGCGGGCGAGTTGGCGATCGTAGTATGGTGGTAAAATGCATAGAGAACACTGCTGCCCATTCTCTAGTAAATCGCCTTTTACGACACCCACGAGAAGAAAGGAAATAGTGCTAATCTTTACGTCTGGCACCACATGGGCGATAGCTATCCTATATCTATGCCATCTAAGCAAAATCAATTAAAGAGTCAAGAAACAAATCGTTGATAGATGGAAAATTAATTAACAGCACTCACGAAGAGGCAACGATCGATTACCCGTCAAAGGCGCCGAAGCGCGGAGAATTGACACGAAACTTTAAAAAATACTCGCCAAAACACTCCAACTAAAATTCGATTAAAAATTTGAAAGCCTAGAGGTGCCTAAAGCGGCCGCAGCGACCAATCTTCAGCACTCAATAAAACTTGGCCAACTTTAATTGAAGCACTAAATCATGCAGATTTTTGCACTAAACGCTCTAATGCGACTTCTTTCTTTATTATTAGTAGAGGTAGTTAATATAACTGGGAGAACTTGTTTAAACTTGCTCCTTGGCTTCAGGGTTCAGGGCGAAAAACGGACAAAAAGTCGGTACTTGGGAAGTTTTTCTTCAAACAGTTGCAAGCCTGTTTGCTGACGTAATTAGTAAAGTACGGCTGAAATGGGGATGAGTTATTGTTGAATAAAGAATGTCAAACAATGCCTGAACTACGAAGCAGAATTTTTGTTAGATTTTTTTTTACTGGATGCTGTTTTTCGCGTTGATTTCCGTTTGTCATTGTTTTTTTTTTCGTTGTGTAGTCAGCGTCTATAATATCGTGACAAACAGAGTGATCAAAATAATCTGAAAAAATACGAAAATAAAATATAATATTAACTGAGTGATACAAGGATAGTTTCAGAATGAAAACATTACACGACAATTGTTATTTTGACAAGAACTTTATCCAGTTGAGGTAATGTTTCATTTTATTAGTTGTTAAAATCATTATGAACAGTCTGTTCATCCCAATATTCTTGACACTTACTGCACCTACTACCTACGAACGTTACTATACTGCCTACTACCACTATTTTAAATCAACGTAAGAATGGGAATATCGCTTTTATTGCCAACCGTCGCGTAAGAAATCTCCAGATGTTCAAAATACATAACAGTTTCTCGGACTCGGCTGTTGCAGCTTTGAATGCAGATTAACTTAGCCATTGAATAATATTATAGGAGACATTTTAACAGATAACCGAAGGGAGCACATTTTTCTTCGAAAGTTGCTAGGATTATGCTTTTATAAAATAACCTATATTCAATAACAGAAAAAGCAGCTTCTATGAAATGCATGAAGTTCCTTTCTGTCGTGAAAGTCTATTTATGGACGTCTACTATTGTATGCAATAATAATATGCCCTGAATATTTCGCCCATATAAAATATTTATCAGAAGTGGTTGCAGAGATATAACAAGACAATATCTGCAAGCATTTATTCTTCTAATAAAAACCAAAGAAAACAGTTACATTGTTCGTTTCATTATATTCCGTGAACTGAAGATAAAGGATAGTTAATTAAGCAACAACTTTAAATCATTTCATTAGTTTTACAGAATCAGACTTCTATAAAACGATTTGTTTTTATTTTCTCATTTGAAATCGTGATGGCTCAGTAGTTAAACCATTGCCTCTGGGGCTGCTGGTTGTACGTTCAAAGGCGCTTTACTTTGTGTAAATAATTTCATCACCACTGCTCTCAAAACGGTGAAGGAAAACACCATGAGGAAACCGGCTTGTCCGAGAATCAATCATTCGAAAACATGTGGCATCTACCAACCCGCACTGGGCCCGCGTGGTAGATTACGGCCCACTCCCTCTCACCGAGAGGCGGCCTGTGTCCCAGCAGTGGGCACAATATAGGCTGATGATGATACGTCAATATTTAAAAAAATTGATGGCGCGGCATTTCCTACCTGACCGTTCCCTGAGAAGGAATGCCGTAACAAACTCAGAGGTCATGACAGACGTATGGTCGGATCATATAAGGGGTTCGTTTCATCCTTTTGAGGTACGAAACTCTCAAAATTCCTAGGTTAAGCACACACACATTTGCCATTCCAAAACTTACGCAAAATAAAATTCAAGTAAAGAAAGTGCAACGAACAAGCAAACGCCAAAATTATTCATTCCAAAGATCGCAGAGCGAGGCAACTGTGCAACGGCAAAGAAGATGGAATCCGCCTGTAAACTGGAATAAATAAAAGTTTTATATTTCCTACTGATTGCTGCAGACGTAACAGCTCACACGAACTGGCTGAAAGCATAATACCAACACTGATCAAAGGATTCTGTTTTATTTGTGAAAACCGAAAACATGGCGTATTCATTTGTTTCTTGGCTCGTACACTGTCATTACCATTAAAACTGTGTTAAAGTTAAAGCTATGATATTTTTTATGGTTATTTTATTTATTTATTTCGTTTAAGGACAACCAACAAAGCTTACACTAAAATACATGTTATAACGCACTTATATTTGACATAATATAGCGTAGCCTTAATTAAAGGCTGCCACGGCATGCATTAACATAGAAGTAGTTATAAATAGATGAAACTTATTAAGATACATTGTTACAAAAATATGTTCGATTGAACTAATCAATTTTGTTTGATTTTGTGCCAAACATTCAAAAAAGTTAAAATATTTATAATGCGAGTACAAAAAAAAGAACGCAAGAATTTTGTAATGAAAAAGAAAAATAAACACTATTTTTTTTTCAGTTTTAAGATAAAACCCTATGCAAGACAGACTTGACTTTATGTAAAGAGTAAGACATATCAATATCTACGTTGGGTGAGCGTGACAGGCGACTAAATTGGACTTGCATTCTGTTAATGGTAGAAAAATGACCCAGATTGGTTTTAAAACCCTTAGCGCGAAGCAACTGGTATCTAGACTTAAGAGCAAGTTTGTAAGGCACATTTATATTAATCTGACTCAGTAATCGCGGACAGTCGATGTGAGTGTTAACTATTTTGTATAGAAACAGTTGGTCTAGAATCATATGGCGATTTTCCAGACTCTTAAGTTTGAAGTGCTTCAAGCGTGAGCTGTAGCTAGTTAAATGTCTGACCATGTTACAATGGTATGATAAGTGCCAAAGAAACCTTTTCTGCACTGATTCTAAACGACGGTTATGTATTTCATAAAATGGAGTCCAAACTATGCTGCAATATTCTAAGCCTGACCTGACTATTGAGTTTGCAATTTTAGTTTTGGCGCGTTTGAAATTTTTGCAGTAACGCAGAATGAAACCCAACATCTTATACCCTTTAGTAGCTATTACGAGTTAGGTAGGTTAACTTCGAGAAATTAATCTATCTATCTATACTATATATAATCTTATATCTATACTAATATTATAAAGCTGAAGAGTTTGTTTGTTTGTTTGTTTGATTGAACGCGCTAATCTCAGGAAGTACTGGTCCGAATTGAAAAATTCTTTTTGTGTTAGGTAGCCTATTTATCGAGGGAGGCTATAGGCTATATAACATCACGCTACAATAAAGAAGAGCGGAGCAGTAATGAAAAATGTTGCAAAAACGGGGAAAATTTATTCCTTTTGAGAGTTTCCGTTGCGTGCGCTGCGTAAACGGTTAAAGTAACGCAAAAATCATGTATGACGGAACTGTTCCTTTTAAAAAGTTCTAAAAAAAGTCTGCGAGAGCATATGTCTATCTTTTAAGGTTGACTCACTATAACTCAAAAGGTGCGAGCAGCAACGAAAAATGGACGAAAACTAGCAGGCAAATTGATGCGACGGGAAGGGTCAGGGGAGCAAAAATTTGACGCGGACGAAGTCGCGGGCAGAAGCTAGTACTATATAATATTATAAAGCTGAAGAGTTTGTTTGTTTGTTTGTTTGATTGAACACGCTTATCTCAGGAACTACTGAAGTCCGAATTGAAAAATTCTTTTTGAATTGGTTAGCCTATTTATTGAGAAAGGCTATAGGCTATATAACATCACGCTACAACCAAGAGAAGCGGAGCAGTAATGAAAAATGTTACAAAAACGGGGAAAGTCGCATGGGTAAGCGATTCGACGCGACGGGAAAGGTCGGGGGAACAAGAAATTTAACGCGGACGAAGTCGCGGGCAGAAGCTAGTGCTTTATAAAATTCATTACCAACTTCAATAGATCATACGCAATTATTATTTTTTGGTTGGGAAATCATCAAATGACTTTTCCCGCTCTGGGCGCAGCAGGAGGGCGTGTCACACTTTTACTGACTAAAACCTACCCATGTTCCTTCAGTTGCCGATATGCCAGGGCCACGGTAACTCTTTCGAATCTCGCGACCCTGGCAGGGCATACGAACATGCCCGGTTCAAATCAGAATTACTCTAATTTTCTGACAGTAATATGAACTGGGTACGTCAATTTCACTTGTGCAAATTGACGTGGTAAAATGAAAATGAAAATAGCTCATGCAGCGGGGAAAGGTTTTGCCATTTAAAAAGGTAGCCAACCATAGCCAAACTAAGTTAGGTAAACATATCTCTCAGAGACACATCGATCTATTTATTTTCGAAATGAAGACATGATACCTACTTAAATATGTTAAGAACTTCATCCAAGTTTAATATGTGCATAGAAATTACTTATCTAAGTATTCATCGCTTTGTCAAAAGTTATATTAAGTTCTCAAACACATCGTGAATTATGCATGTGATAAAGGGAGCTAATAGTCGTTGGAGGCATCGACGACCTTGTAGACAGGTCAAGAGAACAGGAGTCAAGGTTCAAATCCGACCCTTGATGTTATTATGGTGGACAAGGACATTCAGGACTTTTCGAGAGGTCAATGTGGGTAAAGAACTTTAATTGTAATCTCAAAAAGGTGTTATGTATTTTTTTTTTCATTGTTAGTCCATCAAGATTTTGAAAGTCTGAAATAAATTATAAAAGAAAAATCGGAGCTATTTTTTGCGGCATAAATTCTGAGAATTTAACGAACTTGCTTAATGGTCGGCAAAGTGAAAAAACCGACCAGTCTCAGGCGTCCAAAAGCTTCGTTATCGAACGGATCGTGACCACTAAGCTACCATCTACCACAAAACAAACTGACTTGTCCATGTGAGTTTGCCCCGAAATCCACTCAGCTCTTCCTTTATAACCCTATCTCTATTTCTCCATATAAGATAGAAAGAGAAGCAGGAACTCGTTTGGAAAACGCTACGGTGTCCAAGTTTATGGTACCGGTCGGGATTTAAAGGGTATGTTTACGATTTAGCGAAGTGTCCAGCAATTTTTCTCGTACACATTTCCTTGTCCGAGATTTTAACTAGGTAGCCGTGTGCATTGACATTTTCGTTAATTTAGTGTGGAGCAAAGTTAACGCTGACGGTTTTAAAGTGGTGTGGTTTTAAATTGTGTTCGAAGGTTAGACTGCGGGTTTTTGGGCATATTCTGAGATAGATTAATGGGTGTAATTTTCGGGTTTTATATTTAAGTAAAGTATTGGGTATTGTTGGCAAACCAAAACACAAAGAGCTTTTTTGATAAACGTTCTCTTATTTATTTTTTGCTGTTATCTAATTGTCAGGTCCTAACTTCCTCTTCCTAATTGAATTTATTTATGATTGATGTATGTGGTAGAAACAGTAATCTTTGTAATACGTCTTGTTAATTTAATGACTCGCATCTGGAGCCACCGGCCACAGCTATCAGTAGCCCAGTGGCAAGCAATTCACGAACTTCTTCATACATTTTGTATTTAACCCGATACCGCGTGTGCGCTTATCCTATAAGTAATGTCTGCATCGGTCGTAGGTGCATCGACGCGGATACCTTCAATTGTGCAAATTATTCTAGACCCCCAAAAAAATTCAATGTTCAGGGGGGTTCAAAATCGCGTTCTGAATCCATGGTAATAGCTTGCGTGTCGATATCCCTAAGTGGGTGTTTTTGTTGGATTTCGTTTTATTTTCTCATTTAGTTTTAATCATGATCTGGAAATTAGACTAATTTATGCGGTCTATCCAAATGTATTTTATTTGTCGTCAAATCGTTGAGCTCCTTAAGTTCTGAGTTGAGCTGCAGACTGATAAATGCGGGCTTTGAGTCTTGGCCTTTTTTCTTAGAGTAGTCACATAGGAAACGTGGACCTGCATCTAGTTTTAAAATATCATTGACGTATAAAAGTGTTTGTACAAATCTACTTGTAGAAATACAATCATTCATAAGTAAGAACGCTGTGCCAAAAAGAGTACAGTACCTTAAAAATAGTGACAAAAGCAATGTTTATATCTGTTTCACACATTACTGTTTCTCATTTTTAAATAACTCAAAGGGACATTCCATATCGGCACATAGATCATAGTGACCATGCAAGCGGTGCTCTAATTAGTTAGTTAGTAATTAGTGGAGTCAGATCCTAGTTAGCATTAGTTTACAAGTGTACTAACCAAGTTTTGATCGGTCGCTGTATGGACTAGCGCCCGTTTAGTTTAGTACATCTGACTTATAGATGATCTTGGTATGTTGATGATGTGGACAGTTTATGTAACTTGTGGAACATTCTAACTGTTATATTGGAAAGTGGAAAGAGCTTAGTGAGGCATTTGTCCTGGAGTGGAATAACACAGGCTTATAATAATAAAATTAACAGGTATCTTCTTGGCACGTTCGTCCTATCTAACAAGCCCATTCGAAATTAAAGAAAGAAAAATCAAATAGGATTTTATCCCACGTAAACGTGCTCTCAGGGTAAAAAGCATGCTTTACCCATCATTATCATCCGAGCCAAAAAAACATCCACTGCTGGACATAGGCCTCCCCCAATTTGGGAGGTTCGCCAAAGTCACCACGCTTGGCAGGCGGGTTGGCGATCGCAGTATGGTGGTAAAATGCATAGAGAACGCTGCTGCCCGTTCTCTAGTAAGTCCCTTAGTCGCCTTTTACTTCACCTACGGGAAGAATTTGGATAGTGCTATTCTTTACGTCTGGCACCGCATGAAACTTAAAAGACAGATATACTTATTTTCGCATTTATAATATTGTTTGGGTTGTATTGGTTTTAAAATAAACATCAAAAATAAAATGGATAGTAAAATAAACTTAGTATCAATTTAATCATTGAAAGCTGATTTTAACACTGGTGAACATCGTTAAAATAAACATGCGCTGTTGACGTGGTGGTTTTACAGTTGATCAAAATTAAATATCGAAGCAGCAAAATACATATTTTCTGATACAATAAAACTTCATTAATATTGATATTAAAACATGTAGCTTATATTTATGTTGTTTGAGTTTAGTAAATTCAGCGTTTATTAATAAACAAAAGAGCATTTACCCTTGACAAAACCCAAACACAACATTTATAATAAATCTTAGCCTCAAAAATTAAACCTAATCTTTTCAAGTCAGCACGAACAAACAAATACCTGCGTAGCAAGCTCTACGAGTCGCGTAGCAGACGCTACGGAATTCGTAGCAAATTCCGTAGCCCTTAATGCTTTAGTCCAGTGCACATGCAAATTACTTGATGTTCTACTGGTTTGTGTCGAAAGCAAGTATACAGACTATACATACATTAACACTAAATCAGTTGAGCGACACTTGTAGTCGTCAAAGCGAAGAGGTATGCAGGCTGTTACAAGGTGTCTTTTTCACAAGGGAAAGCCTCTCTGGTAACGAGTTAACGCATTAGTTTACTGACCACTCAAATGCTATTGCAGTATTCATATTTGAAACATGTTCAGAACTGACCATTAATTTTTCTCTAAGGAAATGTTTGAGGAAAGTTATATTGTGAGTTTGCAGTAATTAATTATTTTTTATTCTCTATCTAACCCACAATTAATCATAATTATGATAATTGTGGACAATTTTCCTTATCTTTCTCCTTAAAAAATATATAGATCAAAATACTTTTATGGATTCCGTCTACTACATTCTACAACGGATTTTCATTAAACTTCAAAGGATTTGACAAAACCTCGTTTTCAACACAGCCCTTGGAACATTTATATATCGCGGGTCTCAAACCATAGGGGCGTATCCACAAAACCCCTACTTTTCAGGAGAGACAAAAAACTTCATAACTTTTCTTGTGATTGAGCCAGCTCGTTGTGATTTTGCCTGTAGCTATATATTTACACTACAGTTAATACGCTATACTTGATTTTAAGGTATTCTCTCTATAACACTAGTTTTTGGTTGATACGTCTATTTGGCATGATGACTATATGGTAAGGCTACGTTAAAATTCCCCCAAAAATGAATGGAATTTATGGACGTAAAACCCTTCTTCTTTAATGATTAATATTTACACCAATATTTATTTTTACCTAGTTGGTGTCTTAAAATATTGCAATTTAGGGATGAGAATCTATCAAAATTAACGTTATTTATGTGATTTTAATAATTCATACGCCTATCTGGCTTGTCATTAATATTGAGAGGTGTTTGAATTCAAAGTAGAAGTATAAACCAGTTTTGGTCGACAATCTAGAAAAAAAAGCAAATGGTAGTAATTAAACAATGTTTTCTGTTTGAAAAGAAAAATAATCTTTCATATAAAAATAAAATTTATTCATAAATCTGAACATACTTATTTTAAATGACTTAAGATCACAAAACACCTAAACTTGAGCTCAAGGCAAATTGCAAGAAACAAAAAAAAGAAACAAAGTAAAAATACCTTCTATGAATTAAAAGTTGTTAGAATTCTTATGAACATAATTATTTGAAACTTAAAAAGAAGTTTTTATACATGAGATGTTTATAAAAATAAAATCAAACTCTTTAGAAGAAACTTAGTTATATAAACCAAGGAGTAAAAATTCTAAAACAGTAAAAAACTAAATAAGAAAAATAAAAAAAATAAGAGCAGAGGAAACATTGCACAAGTGTTGTATAAAGCGTATATCAGAAAGCACACTCTGATATGTTTCAGAAAGGTGTTCTTTCTGATACACGCTTTAGTTTAATTAAGTAAAACTGAAGTATCTACAACATGCTCTGTAGATACTTAAGTTTTCCTTACTTTTCTTATTTAGTAAACAACCTTGGCCTCATTTGCTATTTGCCATTAAAATGATTAAACCTGAAAAATTTGCAATTCTTATTGCATGAAATAGGTATTATGTAAAGTTTTTAGTAAGTATAATATCTTTATGTTTTACTACAGTAAAGGTATGCCAAGATTGTGACTAAATAAGACATTATAAACAATTACTTTTTGTTCCTAGGTCGACGTCGTATAAAAGATGCTCTTGTTGCAGCAAGGGCTAAGTCGTCATCATTTGTACCTCCTCTTTCCAAATTTGGTTTTAGTGGATTTAGTTTCCAATTCACTTTTCTTCAAATTCGATTACTGGGAAGAATTTAAGGAGGTAAGGTTTACCAAAAAAGTAACGTGGTCGGACAATTCCTCTTCTATGGATACAAATCTCTACTCAGAACCACTTCCACTAAAACAAGTTAAATATAAAGACCTCATAGCTATGTGTAAAGATCGAACTATTCTAAAGAATTACCACAGCTATTACGAAAATTTGCCTGTAGTAGATAACGAAAATTGCTTACTAAATAAGAAATGTAAGTAAAAATGTTTACTAAATAAGAAATGTAAGGAAAACTTAAGTATCTACAGAGCATGTTGTAGATACTTCAGTTTTACTTAATTAAACTAAAGCGTGTATCAGAAAGAACACCTTTCTGAAACATATCAGAGTGTGCTTTCTGATATACGCTTTATACAACACTTGTGCAATGTTTCCTCTGCTCTTATTTTTTTTATTTTTCTTATTTAGTTTTTTTTACTGTTTTAGAGTTTTTATTCTCCTTTATGGCTTATATAACTAAGTTTCTTCTAAAGAATTTGATTTTATTCTTTTTAAGTTTCAAATAATTATGTTCATAAGAATTCTAACAACTTTTAATTCATAGAAGGTTTTTTACTTTGTTTCTTTTTTTTTGTTTCTTGCAATTTACCTTGAGCTTAAGTTTAGGTGTTTTGTGATCTTAAGTCATTTAAAATAAGTATGTTCAGATTTATGAATAAATTTTATTTTTATATGAAAGATTATTTTTCTTTTCAAACAGAAAACATTGTTTAATTACTACCATTTGCTTTTTTTTCTAGATTGTCGAACAAAACTGGTTTATACCTCTACTTTCTTTTCACATAAATAACGTTAGTTTTGATAGATTCTCATCCCTAAATTGCAATATTTTAAAGTCACCAACTAGGTAAAAATAACCAACGTTATTTCACGCATTAAAATTACATACATCTCATCTACTCGCTATGTCGGCGTACTACAGAATGACAGTGTTGGGTGTTGTTGATATGATGATACGACGACGTATTAAGAAAATCTTGCGACAGTAATAATAAAAATGTAGACGTATGTGCTTACGTCTGCCAGTGATGACTAAATATCACCAGGATCATGTTGATATTGACGGTTTTATGCGCATACGTCTATATGGCTCAACACAATAATTTCAGGTTAAAATAAAACAAACTGTCGTATCTATATACGTCTCTATGGCCCAACACAATTTCCTAAGATTGGAATAAAATTGGAAGTCGTATGTGCATACGTCTATATGGCACGTCACAACTGCCTGAATAAGCAATATTTTTGCTCTTACGTCTATTATACGGCTATATGGCTTAAAAATAATTGTAGATTGTCTAGCTTACGACAAATAATCTTTTGCAATTTATACAAAAAGTAATAAATATTAAATTATAAGAAAAATTGAGGTTATGTATTGCTTGCAGTAGAATCCAATGGCATTAAAAACGAAAAATCGAATTTTTGCATATACGCCCCTATGGTTTGAGACCCGCGATATGTCTACGGAACCCTAATAAATAAATCGTACCTTTGTTTGACTTGTAAAAGGCCCGAACAACCAATTAGAATCGAAACAAAGCTCCTGTTACAATCTCATTATAGAAAAAAAAAGTCGAGGAAAAAAAATCTAATTTAGCATTGTGAAAATGCTTATTCTGAGTCTGATAATTATCTGATGGGTCAGTTGTGCGTGTTCGTTTAATTAATGGACAGTTCTGGGGATTTTAACGCTTTTGGTTGGCGAAATCATTTACTTTTATCTTTCTTTAAAAAAGGAACATCCTGAGATAAATTCGTGTTCAAGAATGGCTTTATGAACGTGTATTTTCCTGGCATTGCCCAGGTAGATTTTCTAGGAACTCATGCGCGTTCGTGCCCCATGGAAACTTTTCCTTGTTTTATTTATTTGAAGTACGGAATTTAGAAGTGGTGCTAACTACTAGCTGCATTTAAGAACACTACTTTCTTTTTTCGGCAAAGGCACGCCAAGCAGTCGACGTTTTCTGCCACGGAGATAATTATTCGGTATGTATAGTCGCAGGAATGCGAGAAGCACAAAACCGGTCGAAGTGGCGGAGCTTGGGAGTGGCCTATATCCAGCAGTGGGCGTCTTTCGGCTGAAATGATGATGATGATGATGTATATTTCGAATCAACTCATTATGGATGTCAGTGGCGGCCGTCATATCCTTCCATATTTTGAGAAAAACGCCTAGCAGCAACGTCTCCACCATATGATATCCGAAAGATCCTAAGAGATTTTTGTAGGATAGAGGAAGGGATAGTAACCGAATAATTCCGGGAGTATTGACACAAACAGCTCCTTAATTCAGTTTAAATGTACATGTGTTGAAATTTAATCTTAATCGTTATACACAACATTTTACATAGTAAGGCCGCAAATTCGGAACGGTGACGCCTGCAGTTGCGCGTTGTTTTGAGCGTGCACGATCGACTACTGAACGTATGGATTTCTCTCTTGGTGTATTTGTAGCAGCGTTTTTAGTGTGTAGTTAAGCGTCGTGATCAGTGTTTTGGCGTTTTAACGAGCGTTTACAAATGATTTTTTGTTCAGTGCGTCAAGATTTCCCAGTAAAAGAAGTGGTGTGGTTGTGGTGGGTTCATAAATAAAATATGGAATGGAAAGATATTGACGTATTATTTGAAATAAATTTATTCATGACATATGTTGATATTAATACTATCCCGGAAGGATCGCATTCGTAGATTAAACAAAACAAACAACAACAATTATACACGAATGTCTCGTAATATCGTTCCTTTGACGTGATAACACTTGCCCTTGAATGGCGGCCTCCGATTGGTCAACGTACTTGGACGCCTCGCTCGCACGCACGCTCTAGCAAAAACTAGTTGCGTGCACGCTGAACACGACGCTGCACGCAAAAATACACGCTGGAACGCTCCGCTGCACGCCCCGCCGCGCCGCGCCGTTCCGAAATTGCGGCCTAACAGAGCATCTGATTAATTTGATAAAATGATTACCATGATTTTTTTGATTTACTCCCTGTGAACAGAGAAGCAAGCAACTTAGTAAAACGAGGTTCTGTTAAGGCGGTGCTTTCCTGGAACCCATTGCGGCCACGTTATTTGGTATTAGTTCAAGGAGCCTGGAAACTGCTTATTCACCTGGAACTACTTGTACTTGTTTGTTGCCTGTTTACTGAAGGAAATTTGAAACCAGCCGTGATTAAATTCAAAGAAATAAGTTCAGTGTGTTAAACATCAAACAACAAAATCCAATAACTAGAAGGGTTTCGTAAAAGCTAAGTACGGTCGACGACATTCGGTGAATAACAGTCCAAATCACTTAAAGAAAGAAAAAAAAAACAGCAAAATTATTACGTGTTTGTAACAATGTATTGTTTGTTCTATTATTTCGCGTTTAGTTGTATTCAAAATAAGCCGTTGGAGGTCGAAACGCTTGGTTCATGGAGCCCGAGTGCGCGTCTCTTTTTAAGAAAATTTCTCACCGACTGGTCGACCATTTATAAGATCAGAGGGTTGGGTTTTTCTTTGGCTAAATAATTGCCTCAACGTGGCAGTGCTGCCAGTCTTCTGGCCACGTTTCCGAATGACAGTGATGTGGAAAAGTACGCGTAAGTGTCCTTTAGCTGTTATTTTATTTAACTGTTATTTTATTCTACTCCGGAGGTGCTAGTTTAACTATTGTAACTTCAACTTAGCTATATGCATCAATGTATGTATATGGATCATTTTGCATCGTTGAACATGTAAGCGGGCACGCCCTTTATGCCTGGAGGCTTTATTTAGTTTTTAAGTTTTGTTTACGTTTTTGTTTTATTATTTCAGCTTGACTTTAGTATTCAATTTTTTGTTGGTGTATTGGCGTGTGCTAGCTGACATATGGCGAATAATGTATGTTTTGTTTTATAATATTATTTACTTACACAATATTGTATAGAATCAAGTTCTTCTAACTTAACAGACAGCTGTGCTGCTGGGGAGTTTGTTCCGCCACTTCTTCTTCCCAGCTACAGCACTAGGAAGTGTCGAAGGGTGGGCGTTTTGGGGGGACTGTCTCTTGTAACTTTGACGTTCAAAAAGTGCTGACTCTCAGCCTAGTTTGAATAAATGACTTTTGATTTTGATTTTGATTTTACTTTTTGTATTTATTTGTGTGCTCTCAAAACGATGAAGAAAAACATCCTGAGGATCCTAGATAGAACCAAAAATTCGAAGACATGAAACATCTATCAACCCGTACTGGGCCCGTGTAGTAGATTACGGCCCACTCCCTCTCACCTGGCCTGTGTCCCAGCAGTGGAAACAATATAGGCGATGATGATGATGATTAATTTGTATATTTAGTTCGTTGTGTTAAATACTGTAAAAGTGCGAAGTGAGTAAACCAATAAAAATTACATTTTAAAGTTATGATTCGGTTGTACAATATTCAACATAAAAAGTCCACAGTGATCATCAACTTATTTCACTGACAGTGCTTACCGCTGATTACAGTGAACTGTGATCAGCCTTCTGCCAGACGAGGTAAGATGGCTCCATCCCACAAAACTAGTCAAGGATTAAATAAAGGTTTGTTTACTGTCAAAAACACAGACACTAACATTCGAACCAGGAACCATTCTTAGCAACAGATAAAAATATTTCATCCGTGAAGAAATCGATTTTTGTTGTGGGTGTGCGATTTTGCAGAGAAATCGTCTGTTTTTAGTTGCTCGCATTTTATGTGAGCTAGGTATGTTTTCCTTGTTTAGGTTCTGCGTAGGGAATAATTTTCAGGATCTTTACTTTTTTTTCTTCTTCGTCGTTCCCTCATTGCTGACGATCGCAATCACAATCATTATGACGCGTTTCCGAGTTATGCGATCATTTCAGACGTGTGACGTCAGTGTCGACGCTCGGTAGATGCTGCCTCCAACAGCTCTCTTGATCGCCAATGATCGTCATCAACATCATCATCAATTCAGCCGAAAGACGTCTACTGCAATCGGACAGATCCGGAATTCTGCCTGGTTAGTGTCAGTAAGATGGCATTGGAATTGGAGATATTTCTTCAGGTATGTATTAAATTGTATATCTTACTACCTAACTTCTGCCCACGACTTCGTCAGCGTCAAATATTTGCTCCCCTGACCCTTCCCGTCGCATTGCAACCTGCCAGTTTTCGTCCATTTTGTTGTTGCTCCTTTTGATCGTAGCGTGATGTTATATAGCCTTCCTCAATAAATAGGCTACCCAACAAAAAAATAATTTTTCAATACGGACCAATAGTTCCTGAGATTAGCGCGTTCCACCCCTCATTTTAGGAAAATGGGGGCTAGAAAGAAACAAAAAGTAGCCTATGTCACTCTCCATCCCTTCAACTATCTCCACTTAAAAAATCACGTCAATTCATCGCTTCACTTTGCCGTGAAAGACGGACAAACAGACACACACTTTCCCATTTATAATATTAAGTATGGATTAACATAAGATTTAAACCATAACTCAGGAAATATGGGTATAATGGGCATTGTGCACACCTGTATAAAAATTGAACCTGCAGGTATGCTGTTATGTTATGTGATATTATTTGGAGATTTTTTACAAAAATCTCTGAAAGCAAAAACAAAAGTAGCCATTAATCTAAATTACGGCCATTTGGAGCTTCCGAGAAAAAGTTGGAAAGTGCTCAATAAGTTTGAGTACAATAAGTAGTTAGTGTCATCGGGGTGAGTGCGTCGGTCACAATTAGGAAGTTAGGCGGCGGGCCGATAATGCCCGACACTGCCCGACTACGCCCGACACCCATCAATACTGGTTACCGTGGAAGAGCATAGAAGGTTGGAAGACTTAGGTAAGTTCTGGGTTTTTATTTATGTCTGGATTTTGGTGTTGATACTGTGATATGTTTCTGCAATTTTTTTAGGACTCTTATAGTCTCACCACTGACGTCCATTTGCCGGTATGTATGTCCGGGGCTTAGTTCAGTGTCTATTAAAGACTGGCCTGTTAGTCTAGTGGTTAGTGACCCTGACTGCTAAGGCTGAGGTCGTGGGTCCGATTCCCACCCAGGATAATTCTTTGTGTGATGATCACAATCATTTGTTCTGTGTCTGGGTGTAATTTATCTATAATATGTATGTATTTAGAAATATATAAGTATATTTATCAGTTGTCTGGTTGCCATAGTACAGGCTCTGCCTAGTTTGGGATCAGATAACAGTGTGTTGGTTGTCCTAAGGAAGGAAGGATAAGGATATATTAGAATCTCAAACCAAGTCAGTTAAGTTTAAACTGCTTCATGGGGCTTATGGTCGGAAGCGCTACTGCTGAGCATGAGGTGTTCCAGTGTTCGATTTATTTATTTATTTAAACTTCTCGTACACAAAAAAGGTACAAAAGCAGACTTAGCGCCTTAAGCATTCTCTACCAGTCAACCAAAGGTGGTGAAGAGATTAGATGGCAGGTGCGGTTTGATTCCCGGGTCGGACATTGTCCAATTGTCCCATTGGCTTTTTCTATGTGGGACTGCTTGGTAGCAGCCTGGAGTCAGTATTTATGCCCACTTGATGGTTATAGCCTTTATCACACGAGACTTAATAATTGTAAAGTAAGAAGTATTTGTACATAATAGAGATGTAGTGACAACATTTTTTAAAGAGTTTTATTGGACGGTTTGGTCTGAAGATATTTACAAGGCAGATGTAAGTGGAAACTCCCTTGGAGGACATATAGTGACTTTACCGGTGATGTTCTTCAGAAAGGTCATGTGCGTAGTACTCGCAACCAGCGTGCAAGTATGACCAAATGTACGAACGTAAACGAGGCAAAACAAGTATGAAAGTATCGTACCAGATGGCATTATTTATTTCCCACAGGGAATAAAATTGTAAATTTATGTTAGTAAAAATAATATTCGCAAACATATTTCAGATCTAGAAACAGTAAATAACAAGCTTGTCTTGTTATCTTCGGTTATCAAAATCAACGATCTTATGTAACATTATCTACTTCATTAAAATCCGTATCCAATTACAAAATATTTACTTATGTAACCTTATTTTAAAGTCTTAAATTAAACAAGGTACTGTAGAAATTACTAAGAAATACAACGTTATAAGCAAGCGCTCTTTGAATAATAAGGTGCTCAAATATTCATAAGTATTTTAACAGTAAGCAGATTAAGTAATCATTGAATTATTAATTTAATAATTTAACCGTTGTGTATACCTAGTAATCTTATATGGAAATTGAACTCTACTTAAAGCATATTCAATTTAATCTGTTTATAATTTCCTTGCCTAAATAAATATGATTGGATGTTATATTTTTGTCATCATCACTTTAGCCGAAAGACGTTCACTACTGAACATAGGCGTCCCCCAATTCGGAGGGCTTTGCCATAATCCCCACGCTTGGCAGATGGGTTGGCTATCGTAGGAAGGTGGTAAAATGCATAGAGAAATGGTAAATTCCCTTAGTTGCATTCTTTCTTCCCGTGTGTGTCCACGGGAAGGAATGGGGTGGTGCTATTTTTAAATCTATGTATAAATAAACCTGAACTATTTAGTTGTCTGTAACATAGCGTCATTGTAACCGGTTTAGGGGCTATTAGCTACCAGTATCTGTAGTCCAGTGTACACAGAGTTTATATAAAATATTTCAAAGATTTTACAGTGTATTGGGTCGCTGGTGGTCAAACTTCGGTGGCACTTAGACATCTCATACTTTTGGAATATTCAATACTGTTTCAGATAGAAATAGTTTAAAAATACTACCTACTATACTATTTTTCTGTACGAACTATACAATACGCTCTCTTACTTAAATCTATAAAAATAAATAAAATTGAACTGTCTGTTTGTAACGTCAAAATAACAACTTTTTACTAAATTGATATGAAACTACTTGCTTTTGCCAGCAGCTAAGCCCACCTGGAGTTTGAAAATTATCTCACAACAACATGGTAATGGGATAAAACGTACCCTATGTGTTAATCCAGGCTATAACCTATCTACGGGCCCATCCAATTCCGTTCAGTCGTTTTTGCGTTTTTGCGAAACACTCATTCATCCTCACAAACTTTCACATTAATAATATGATACGGGACTTATAACAAAAGAACCATTTTCAAAAGTTTTGTCCGTGGTCTGTTTGTTCCGGCTAATCTCTGAAACTACTGGACTATTACTAGCAGATAGCTGATGTCATAAGCTATTATTAGCTATTTTTTGTCTCGGTGGGACGTTCCCGTAGAATAATTTCCGACATATGTAAGTGCACAGCTAGTCTTTCATAAAATACCTAACAGATTCCGTACGTGTTTTATTTTCTAACAGCATTACTGTCTAAATTCGTTAATCACGTGTCAATATTAGCGCAATCAGTGCTTCAGGTAGGGTGGCGTAACCCCGGCGTTTGTTCAACTCTCCATTAAGTAATATAAACACCTAATCACGATGTTTTTACTTACAAAGCGTTCCTTGATATTTATCTAAGATGTCTTTCCTAAGATGCGTATTCGAAAGATTTGAAATACTTCGTTGGTCTCGTGGTCACAAGCGCGACTACTGAACGTGGTGTCCCGGGTTCGATACGCAGGTCAGGCGAAGTATTATTGGGTTTTTCTATTAGGAATTTCTTAGTAACACACAACACGGAGTATCGAAGTTGGCGGTGTGATACCCCCGGAAAGCACGTTAAGTCGTTGGTCATGCGCCTGACATCTCTCCGGTTGTGTCGGATTGCCGTCTCATTGGAATATGAGAGTGAGGGAAGTGTCAGTGCTCGTAGGTGTATCTACGCACACATTCGTGCACTATATTATCTCCCACGCCGATGGCTAGTCTCTATTGACATTGGCGCCATGGCCGAAATTAGGTCTGGAGGACAATATGAGGTGTTAAAAAACTTAACAAAGCCGTACTCCTCGTCAATTTAATCGTAATATACCCTACAAACTATCTTTTAGAGACGTAGGGCTTTACTTGGTTTGAGGTGAGAAGAGGCTTTGAGCAGTACTGAGCTACATTGCCTTTTCGAGTGATTATTTGTCGGGCACAATCGGTTTGCGCAATTTTCATGTAAAATTGTAGCCAGAGCCGATTTCCCAGTCAAGTCTACTCTAAAGATGCTAAATGCACTTCTGACTGGCAACCCTAGTGTTCTGTGAGAGGAAGTATGCAAGGGAGTCCACTGTTCCATGTTAGTTTGTAATTTAATTGTATATCATAAGATAATTATTTTATACGTTAATTAGTGTAATTGTTGTTGTACCGTTTTAATCCACACTATCCACACTAATATTATAAATGCAAAAGTAACTCTGTCTGTCGGTCTGTCTGTCTGTCTGTCTGTCTCGATTTCCTGCTAAAACTACTGAATCGATTTAAATGAAATTTGGTACACAGATAGTTTAGAGCCTGAGAAAGGACATAGGCTACTTTTTATCCCGGTAGTATGTTCCCGCGGGATAATTTCCGACCTCCACGCGGGCGAAGCCGCTGGCAAAAGCTAGTTATTTATAAAGAAATAAATGAATATTAACAGGCTTTTTCTAGCCAGCTATATCGTTTATTGTAGGGATGACTAGAATCTTGGATCGATATATTTGGAACAATGGATAGATTGTATAAAAAATGATAAAGCTATAAAATAGGTCACAGCTAACGTGACAGCAGAACGCAAGTAAATTGGGATAAGGGCTAAAAATTATGTTGTCCCATAATTTTTTATGCTTATTAATTCTGAGTTACACGTGTTTTCCCGTCGAAGGTGGGGACTGTCCGGGCCTTGAGGTTTAAACTGACCTTGGATAGAGCCACTTTTGACAGAAATACGCAAGAGATCTTCATTAATTGAAAAGGGTTTCCGCCTACAGGAACCATTTATATTTATGTAAGTTAAAAACAAAATTTTATCATTAGTTATATTTTCTAGCTGTAAAACTTCCTCCGCACTACTGTGTATAATGTGTGATTGATTTACTGCACACGATGAAAGTTGTATGTTCAAAATCGTGTACTGAATTGACTTCTGACTTTTTTTTAAAATAACTTATGTATGTATTTTTAACCAAAAAAAAGTGTGAGGGCAGGGGGACACTCATCAGATACGACGTTCCCTTTGATTTTGTTCCACAATCAGTATAGATACACCAGTATCTTTTTCTTTAACATAATACTATAAAATTGTGTATGTGTTATGACTTTAACATAATATTCTAATTGGGTTGTATAGTGATGTGTGTAAATGCCGTAACATGTTGTTTATGTTTAAATAACCAGGAAATTGGACGCATTTTTTACAAATTTTACTATAAAATTTCCTGTTACACAAATTTGTTCTAGTACGGATATTCTTATATTTCCTTGCAAAATTAATATTCGGTATTGGGTCAACAGTTTCATTGGTTTAAAGGCTCAAAGTTTTAGATAAGTATATTTCATAAGCTAAAAGTATTACGATAAAGTACTTTAGTAGTCGAAAATTACACAAAAGCTTCACGGGTTCAATATTGTACTGCGTTTGTTCTAGAGCTGTTCTATGCCGAAATATAGCGGAGTTCAGCCGAAGTTATATCCGATGAAATAATTGAGGCAGTATAAAATGTGAATGAAAAATAACGAACTATTGAGTAAAGTTAATAATAAAATAAAATCAAGCTCCGTTAAGGAGATTACTTAAAAGAAACTACAATATAAATTGTAGTTTCTTTTTTTATCTGTATCTTGTTTCGCCATATTTTCATTGAAACATTTTAAAACTGTGTATATATATAAAATAGATAAAACACAATCGAATCATGGCTGTCAATCTACCATTGTATAAAATAAATCAATACCTAATTGAAAAACAATCTCCGAGCTATTTCAATATTTCAGCCTATGACGTCTACTGCTTGACTTAGGCCTTCCTCAAAACAGGGGTTTTGCCATAATCGCTACGCTAGGCAGGCGGGTTGGTGATTGCAATATGGTTGTAAAGTCTTTGGAGAACGCTGCTGCCCATTATCTAGTAAATCCCTTAGTCGCCTTTTTCGGTATCCACGGGAGGAATTGGGATGGTGCAGTTCTTTAAGTCCGGCAACATGCGTATAGAAGTTTAGCATAGTGTTTTAAAGTTGATTAAGTGTAGAAAAGCTACGGGCCCCGACCACAAACAGTGCAACCAGAAGGAAGAAAGAAGCAGTTACTTAAAAAGTTAATGATACTGTGAATTTAGGTCCTTATGTATCTAAACACATTTAATTCAATTATTAAATAAAATAGAGTGTCAACGTTAGAAGCATCCATTTATCAATTAACACTCTCTACAAAGCCCATGTTTATTTCGCGCGAGATATAAAAACATGTCAATTTCACTAATTGATGGATGTGGATAATATGTCATCATTGCTCGTAGGCCGTAGGCGCTAAGCCTTCTATTTACCAGATGGTGTTAGGACTCATGTCATGGCGGCAAACTTGTTGTGATATTCTATGTTTTATGGCTGGTAATAACGCAATGGTTTTCGATACTAATGAGCGCAATTTGGTGACTTTGGATACCTGTCTATGCAATATTAATGTAAACTCTACTTGCGTCGAGGTCCAGTGGAAACGGTTACGACTTACGTTTGTAGGTCGTAAGTTCGACCACTGACCAGCGCTTTTCTTTGTGTACATTTCATCACCATTGCTCTCAAGACGGCGAATGAAAACATCGTGAGGTAACCGACATGTCTTAGAACCAAAAATTTTAAGACGCATGGGGCCCGCGTGGCTTATTGCGCCCTACTCCCTCTCACAGACTGCTTGTGCTTCAGCATTTGGAAAATTATAGACTGATAACGCTTATGCGTTTACGTTTGTGTTAATAACTTCGAAAAGTTTAACACTAGTCTTGCCATTTAAGTTTTTAAAATCAATTTTTTTGAGCAAGTATAAGGTATGATTTGAACGTAGTCTTGTCTCTTTTGTTAAAACCTATAACTGGAAGTAATCGTGAAAAATTTAAAGCCAGCACCAAATGAGTACCTAATAATATTACGCTAGCATTCACACATTTCGCTAACTTTCAACACAACATTATAACCACATACACTTTACCCATTACCCCCCCAATGTGAAAGCTAGCAATACAATTAGCTACAGACGAAAATGAGATCATAACAATATGAGGTTATGACTGTAACGTGGCTGTTTGGCCGCAATTAGACTAAACAAGCCGTAATCGGACCATTTGAGAATGTGAGAGTTTCGGCTTAATAGGGCACCAGAGTAAGTATGCAACAGAGGCCAAATCCTTTAATCGTCGCGCCGCGATTGATAGGCATTTGCGTGATGGTGGCGGCATTGTTTCATACTTATCACGTAGAAGTACTTATGCACACGTGGGTAACTGATAGCCAATATATTAAAGATTGGTCTCTGTTGTATTATAAATATTGTGCTTATGGATTTAAACTAAGAACTGGAAATAAGGATTATAAAGTCAATGCATACACGAAAGTAAGTTAGTGGATGTCGACTGTCATAGTATGGGCATGTCATACGGAGGAATGAGGAAAATGTTGTGAGGAAAGTTTTGAGTTTGAATGTCGATGGTTATAAGAGTAAAGGAGGGCCACAGAAACGATGGATGGACTGTGTGAATAATGATATGGTTAGAAGTGGGTGACTACCAAGATGGCGACAAATAGAGAAGTGTGGAAGAAAAATAATGTTGCGCCGACCCTAAAAAAATTGAAAATAGGCAGGAGAATGATGCTGTAGGCACAAAAGAACAAAGCATAACACACTTCAAAAGTTAGTGCTTTTACTGCTAATTGTACAAAGGTACAATTAGTGTGACTTTCTTCACCAATGTTTACTGTTTCATGAATATATGCTCCTATGTCAGATTACACGTATTAGGAGTTTTTGTCAGGATTCGTCTATCAAGATTATGTGTATTTCAGTTTTGACTTTTCTATGAGTGATCACTTTTGGTGGCAACACGCTTAGGAAAATATTTCGTAACGAATTTATTTACAATTATTTAGATTTAATATGGATAAAAGTTCCTAGAGCAATACAGCACTAGATAAATAACTTAGTTCCACATACAAAGTATAAACTATTTGTCGCTTGACACCAGCCATGGCCAACGGCGAGACATGTCGCAAAATTGCAGCACAAACATCGTGGAGGTTGCGACAAGATTACTCGTTACTAATGTGTCCCATTTGTTACTCAGTGTGCATCTATCAGGCTGGCAAATAGTTTAGACAAAACTGGTTATGTGGTATGGAGAGAAGTCGAAAAGGTTTTTGGTGTCACATAGCAGTAGCAGTAAATGGTAGGACGTGGAACCCACGTGGTTCTAGTCGGTAGGAGTCCGACATAACCGTCATTTCTCTCCAGATGGGTTTCCTAAAAGAAAGAAAAAGGGTAAACCAGAGTGAGTGTAACAAGAGATGATTGCATTTAAGATTTTATTCTTCCGAAAAAATTATTCGTTGACAATATAAGCAAAAACCGGCTACTTGTGTGTTGGACCACGCATGAAAGGGTTCTGGAGTATGGATTAGTGTTTCCGCATGTTTGATTTTATCGGCCGCAAAAATGAATTATTCCTGCGGTTGTAACCGAATAAATCCCATATCTCAAAAACGGCTGACTGAAAATTCGATTTTCTTAGGGTTTTTTTTTTGCAATTTGTAGTGTCAAGTAGTATTTTGATTAAAATTTGATTCGCTATCATAACAAATATGACTGACTTTTTAGATGGGAATATAATGAACTTGGAGAGTAATTCTGATGACTTAAATACATACGGGCTATGGTCGCATCATATTTTGTTCAACATACAGTCTGAGACGGACCTGAAAATTTCCAAAAAAAATAAAAAATAATTTCGCGGGCAACCCAGGCGTTAACCCATAAAGTACACGAAACCTGAGACTCTTAGAAACATCATAATCTTTTGAATTATGGAATCCAACATATGTTCCTCCACGCAATCCTTACATGTAACCGAGGCATGAAAATCAATGTACATAAGCGTGTGAGGGATACCGGTTTATGTACATTGATTTTGATATTTTGTGAAAAATACCATAGATTTATGCATTTTAGTGCTAGAAATATTCTTATTGAAAACTGCAACAATGTCGCTATTTTTTTACAGTACATGCCAGTAACTAGCGTGTGTATTCCTAGATTATCTGGACCTTTCTTTTCGAAGTTATCTTGTTTTTAGCGCAGCTTCTCCATGATCTCACACACTTCACAATAGTGATTGATGATGAAGCTCAAGTTTCGCACACAATGCTAAATGGACTCGGCCATTTTCATAAAAATATATAAAAATAACCATTAGGTACAGAGTTTCAGACATCATATCTCTGAGATAGTTTTTGTGTTTACTCTAAGTAAAAAATAGGCTAGATTTTGTTAATATATCACATTATGGAGATAATATTTCGTAAATTTATATATGATACTACACCTAGGTCTAAGTACCTAAAGAAAATGGATTGTTTTTTACATCTAATATTGCAGATAGAATTTTTCAAGCATCACATAAAAACATATTAGGTACGAGTTATATTTGAAACCACTTAGCTTATACATTGGAGAATATTGCTTATCCTTGAGATTTTAAATAGCGGTCAAAGTAAATCACATCTGTGCAAAATCAAAAGTCATTTATTCAAACTAGGCTGAGAGTCAGCACATTTTGAACGTCAAAGTTACATAAGACAGCCCCCTCAAAACGCCCAAAACAGCTGTCTGTGCAATATGCAATATTTTCAGTTGTCAATCATTCATATTGATAAGTAAATTATAGTCAGGCCTAGCCTTTCCTGCTGGGGTCGCGAGATTTGTTCGAAAGCGATACCGTGGCCTTGGCATATAGGCAACTGAAGGAACACGGGTGGGTTTTAGTCAGTAAAAGTCTGACACGCTCTCCCGCTCCACCCAAGAGCGGAAGACGTCATTTGATGATTTCCCACCCATAAAAAAAAGACCTAGCCTTTTCCCAACTTTGTTGGGTTTCGGCTTCCAGTCTAACCGGATGCAGCTGAATCAATATTTCACATGGAGCGACAGCGTATCTGACCTCCGAAACCCAGTTACTGGGTAATACGATACACCTCGGGAAGACTGGTTATCAGTCAGAGTTTTGAGCTTCTGACGACCCGTAACGACTATCAAAGATCTACAAATGACCACCGGGACCAACGGCTTTTTTTTTTTTTTTCTGGATGGGCAATCATCAAATGACTACTATTAATATATCAAAGGCATACTATTCTATCAACGACTACTTAAACGATAAGAATAGCTGGTCGCTGTGATTAACTCAAGACAATGTTTATGTTCTTTCAATCCAGAATTAGCTTTCCTACCGACAGTTTATATGGGTAGTTCATATAATTTTATTTTTTATTTAACTGATTTTTTTAATTTATTTTTATTTTATTTTAATTTCATTTACTGTGGACATAATCTACTCATTACAATGATTTTAAATGAGTTGTATTGCAACATGTAGTTAGCTAGCGACCTCGTCAGCTGTTAATAATATTCTTGCCTGCCCAACCGGCAGCAAGTTCGTCATGCTCCCTTAGATGTCACTGCTTGCGGTAGCGTCGGGGGTCGGGTTACCACCTTCCCTCAAATATGGCGAGGGGGGTAATGGCTGACCTTTGCGTTATGCTCGTGAACGGGTGCTGCTTGTGGTGACTGGTCGTCTTGCTGACCATGGTATTTGTTATTGTTACTTGTATTAACTGTTATTTTATTTTGGTCCGGAGGTCCTTAGTTTAACTATTGTAACTTCAACTTAGCTGTATGTATCAATTTGCATCGTTGAATATGTAAGCGGGCACGCCCTTTATGCCTGGAGGCTTTATTTACGTTTTAAGTTCTGTTTACGATTTTGTTTTATTATTTATTTCAGCTTGAGTTTAGTTTTCAGTGTTTTGTTGGTGGTATATTGGCGTGTGCTAGCTGACATATGTGAATAATGTATGTTTTGTTTTATAATATTAATTACTTACACAGTATTGTATAGAATCAAGTTCTTCTAACTTAACAGACAGCTGTGCTGCTGGGGAGTTTGTTCCGCCACTTCTTCTTCCCAGCTAAAGCACTAGGAAGTGTCGAAGGGCGGGCGTTTTGGGGGGACTGTCTTGTGTAACTTTGACGTTCAAAAAGTGCTGACTCTCAGCCTAGTTTGAATAAATGACTTTTGATTTTGATTTTGATTTTTTGACTTCTCCCGCTCTGGGCGGAGCGGGAGGGCATGCCAGACTTTTACTGACTAAAACCCACCCGTGTTCCATCAGTTGCCCATGTGCCAGGGTCACGGTATCTCTTTCGAACAATCACGCGACCCCGGCGGGCATCGGTCCTAGTAGACCCCTACACTGCTGCTGACATCTCTTTGAGGCGCGCGTGGAACACTGCGCGCCGTCGACCCGAGCTTGGTCCTTACCGGGCGGCGAGCTACCCATTACTCGCCACCCGCAAGCTCGCGCCTACGGTGGCCGGGAGTCCGCTTTCGACTCCCGAGGGACCAACGGCTTAACGTGTTTTTCAAGGTACGGAGAGGTCTTGGTATGTAATGATGGTCACCCATCCACGAAATACCCGCGGCAAGCGTATCTTAACCTGAGTCACGGATCCGTGCGGCTGTTATTATTTAGCCACAAGACCTATGTTAAGAAAATATAGTTCAAGCATTAAATTCAAGTAACCGTCCAATCATATCGCACGATTTCCCACGATCGTGTGAACCTAACCTTATAATTGATTCTGACTATGAATAAATTATTCTAATGACCCATTTCATTCCACGTCAGAATTATTCAATCTGTTATTTCAAATTCAATTCTAACCCTCAAATATTTTAAAACATCAACTTTTTTAGCTCAATATTTTTTGCCATTGCTTTTGAATAATCATTAACTGTATTTATTAATTGAAAATAAATAATGTATTTATTTACAAAAACAAAAACCAATTTGAATAAAAATGAGAGAGGGCTTTTGATAATGTTGTTGTTAACTTTTATTTAATTGGAAAGTTCGTTTGAAAGTGACACGGCCATGTTTAATAGAGTGACAAAGTGCTTCTAATATAATTATGTATTAGTTTGTGTGCTCTCACGTTATACAAAGTTTTAAATATTTTATTAAATTAATGACATGATAGGAGACCTAAGGGGTTCGTTGTAGCTAAGTAATAACAGCCGTACGGGACGACCAATCAGGTTAAGCTATGTTTATGTGGGTGATCAACTTTCTTTTTTGTGGGTGAGAAAATCATCAAATGACGTCTCCCGCTGTATGGTGGAGCGGAGGGGCGTGTCAAACTTTTACTGACTAAAACCCACCCGTGTTCCTTCAGGAGTCCATATGCCAGGGCCACGGTTACTCTTTCGAACAAATCTCGCGACCCTGGCAGGCATCGGTCCTAGCAGGCCCCTTCAGTACTGCTGACATCTCTTTGAGGCGCACGTGGAACACAACGCGCCGTCTATCCGAGCCTGGTCTTTACCGGGCGGCGAGCTACCCATTGCTAGTCGCCCGCAAGCTCGCCCCTACGGTGGCCGGCAGTCTGCAATGGACTCCCGATGCCCGGGGCCTCTCCTCCTGTGGCGGCTAGGGGCGTGAGGGCGCAGAGAATGCTTCTCCTACACGCGCCCCGCCTCCTCCTTCGCGATCATTACTGCTTCGCAGAAGGAGGTGACGGCTTCCCATACCCTCTCGCTCTGTATTAATGCTCGCACCAGGGCCGGACGCGAGAGGTCGCCGCCGCCGATCGCCTCCGCGAGGACACGGCGGGGCTTCGTACAGGCAGGGCACACCTCCACCGTATGCTCCACCGTGTCCTACAGAGGATGCAATGGAAACACCCGGGCGTTTCTTCCCGCTTGGATGACCATCTTTACATACCAATCGTACTTCGGCAAATACGTTAAACAGTTGGTTCCACTTTCATTTGTGGATCTTATATTTGACAGTAGTTTCGGGTCGTCAAAAGCCCGAAAGTCAAACAACCAGACTTACCAAGGGGTATCATATTTATTAGTCACTCGGGAATCAGAATACTAGTATTTTACTCGCTTCGTGTAAAATACTGGTATTTAGCATCCGTTTACACTGGAAACGGACCCCAGCACAGGTGGGAATAAGCAGGCAAATGATGAGATGATGATACAAGACCTTAGCGGTCTTGCCAAAGGTGATAACATACCCAAAAAATAATTGACGGAAATTCCTTGGTTATATTAACTTCTTAGATTTGCTCTATTGGTCAAAAAAAGTATTATAACAATATTTTATTACAGGTCTGAGGATTCTGTTTTTAAATTTTAGTATTGTGTGTACAAATAAAGTCCGTTATAAAAAAAAATTGAAGTTTATAAGTCGTTGTTTACTGTATGAGAGTAAATAAAAGTGTATTTCAAACCATTTGATAGAAATAAATATCATTTATAAGTACAGATACATTTTCTTTGTTACTCCAGGATAGTGGATAGGAACGGGGGTTAATTACGTAATTCTTACTGTGTTGAAAATACACAAACAACAATAACACTTAGGGAGCGTCCATTAATACCGTGAGGCATTTTTGAGATTTTTTCGACCCCCCCTCCCCCCTTGGTAAGATATCGTAAGATTTCCTCAATTCCCTCCTCCCTCCCCTAATCTCACGCGAAATTCTTCAAAACTTCTATTTGGGCCTAATACGTTTACAACGTGTTGGATTATTGAGAAAAAAAAAAACAAAAACAGAAACTGATCTATTACTTTTTATTGAAGACTAGCAAAGATTTGTGAATATTCCCGTAATTAAAAATCACAATCATAAAATTAAATAATGAATATCAAACAAAAAATTTAGAAAAGATTTATTCTAATTCAGTCCATGAATTTAACTCAAGAATTTATTCTCTTGACTCAAGAAAATCAGTTTCTGCAAAATAGTATTCTTGGTTCAAGATTTTGGCTCTTGAGTCAAGCTATTTTTTTTAATTAGTGTACTATTGTCTCAGATTTGGCCATATTTTATTGTAGAAATAATTTTTCACGCAATTTTACACCATTTTCTGCAAGAAAAATAATTACGTGATATTTGCCAAGACCCCCCCTCCCCCCTAAGTGAGATTTGGAAAGATTTAGCTTGATTCCCACCCCCCTTAGAACACCTCACGTAATTAATGGACGCCCCCTTACATTACCAAACAGAGGCGTGTACAGTTTCCCATTAATTCATATCTCAATCTCATTACGCACGACACGTGCCATTCGTATCGAATGTTATCAAAACATCAGGTAGGCACAAGACGCCGCGAATCTTGAATTTAATTCAAATCCACGTCATATCTACTAGATAAGTAGATTACGGGGTATCGGGTGACCCTTGTCATTCCGTCAGCCGTTACAGCTGCTGTAGGTAGGCATAGAGGCAGAAGGGCCATGTCTATTTATAACTAAAACATTACACCCGGGCGTAAATATGGCACGTCAAGTTATAGAAAAAGTTTGGCTTTATCGTCGTCTCTACCACACATACCTGCAGGTCTATTCCGTTGCCCTGGCAAAGGTTTTCACTGACTAAAGTCAGTAAAATTCTAACACGCCCTTTCGCTCCACCAAGAGCGGGAGACGTCATTTGATGACTTGCCGTCACATCAAAAAAAAACGGCCAAGTTCGAGTCGGACTCGCGCACCGAGGGTTCCGTACAAACGTGTAGGTATTTTCGGTTTAAAAATATATATATTTTTTAATTTTTATATTTCAGTTGATTGAATGTAAGGTAAATTGCGGTTTACGATTTATGACGTTTAAAAAAAAAACTACTCACTCGATCTCGTTCAAACCAATTTTCGTTGGTAGTTTGCATGGTAATGTACATCATATATTTTTTTAGTTTTGTCATTCTCTTATTTTAGAAGTTACGGGGGGGGGGACACACATTTTACCACTTTGGAAATGTCTCTCGCGCAAACTATTCAGTTTAGAAAAAAATGCTAATAGAAACCTCATTACCATTTTTGAAGACCTATTCGTAGATACCCCACACGTATGGGTTTGATGAAAAAAAACATTTTTGAGTTTCAGTTCTATGTATGGGGAACCCCAAAATTTATTGTTTTTTTTCTATTTTAGTGTGAAAATCTTAATGCGGTTCACAGAATACATCTACTTACCAAGTTTCAACAGCATAGCTCTTATAGTTTCGGAATAAAATGGCTGTGACATACGGACGGACAGACAGACAGACAGACATGACGAATCTATAAGGGTTCCGTTTTTTGCCATTTGCCAACGGAACCTTAAAAAGGTATATTCTGTATAAATTTCACCATGAAAATTAGTGAAGAGAACTATCATTTCACCGGTGCTTGAGATTAACACTATTGACATTTCACTTCAAAATTACTTCAAGCTTACTTCACCTAAGTACACGAATAGACTGTTATAGAATACAACTGTATAGTATCTTCTAAAGCGCGATGTCTTGGGTATCAGTGTGTCAGTAATGAAATTTTTGTGTTTTTTCCAAAGTAAGTCAATCAATAGTATTTTTTTCAGGTAATGAAGTAAACCAGTAAGTACTTGCCATTTACGTATTTTTTAATAAATACACAATCCAATTCAAAAAACGAATGAGAAGTGTCAGCTGCAAAGCACAATCACTGCCAAAACATACTGACAATTGAAAAAGACAACCTGCCAGCCACAAATTCATAAAACGGTTTTCCACATTCTCCACTACATCTTCAATCCCCTCAGTACAGAACTGAATTACTGCTCAATTCTCGTCGCGACATGTTTACTTGAACAACACAGAGTTACGTCACGCGCCTCGCAGATTCACGTTACACCTTCTTTATAGTTATGGTGCCCTTTATTTTTTTTTATTTTTTTTTTCAGGATGGGTAATCATCAAATGACTTCTCCCGCTCTGGGTGGAGCGGGAGGGCGTGTCAGACTTTTACTGACTAAAACCCACCCGTGTTCCATCAGTTGCCCATGTGCCAGGGTCACGGTATCTCTTTCGAACAATCACGCGACCCCGGCAGGCATCGGTCCTAGTAGACCCCTACACTGCTGCTGACATCTCTTTGAGGCGCGCGTGGAACACTGCGCGCCGTCGACCCGAGCTTGGTCCTTACCGGGCGGCGAGCTACCCATTGCTCGCCACCCGCAAGCTGCCGGGCAGTGGCAAGTGGCCGGGAGTCCGCAATCGACTCCCGACGCCCGGGGCGTCTCCTCCTGCGGCGGCTAGGGACGTGAGGGCGCAGAGACTGCCACTCCCTCACGCGCCCCGCCTCCTCCTTCGCGAGCATTACTGCTTCGCAGAAGGAGGTGACGGCTTCCCATTCCCTCTCGCTCCGTACCATGGCTCGCACCAGGGCTGAACGCGAGAGGTCGCCGCCACCGATCGCCTCCACGAGGACACGGCGTTGCTCCGTCCAAGCAGGGCACACCTCCACCGTATGCTCCACCGTGTCCTCCAGACGATCCTCGCAATGGAAACACCCGGACGTATCCTCCCGCTTTATCCTGAACAGGAACCCACCGAAGCACCCATGCCCGGTGAGAACCTGCGTCAGGCGGAAGGTGAGGACGCCGTGACGCCTCTCTATCCACTCCTCAAAGAGAGGACTTACCGCCGCAATTGTGGCGTGCCCAGCACTGGGTTGCGACAATCGTACCCGCCATGTCGCCATGAGATCACACCGTAGCTCTGTCCGCCGTGCCGCAATTTGTCGTGGCAGCGGAGTTTCGCCCCGGCGTTTCGCCTCCTCGCGCCACTCCCACATGTGCGCGAGGACCTTTGCCTCCAGATCCCATGGCGGCACTCCGGCAAGGAGGCTCGCCGCCTCGCACGAGACCGTGCGGTATCCCCGGATTAGCCGGATGGCCATGACCCTCTGGGCCGCAAACAACCGGCGCGCTGGGCGCAGCCTCAATGAGGGCGCCCACACCGGTGCCCCGTAGAGGGCCATGGACCGCACGATCCCCGTTTAGAGCCTCCGGCAGGAGGCGTTTGGACCCCCCAGATTGGGCAGGAGCCGCTTTAAGGCAGCCCCAGCCCGCTACAGTCTGGGAGCCAAACGTCGGAAGTGCTCGACGAAGTTCCACCGGCTGTCGAGGACAAGTCTTAGGTACTTCATCGTCGACTCGACGCCGATGTGAACCCGTGAGTTGGGAACCCACAGGTGGCGCGTTCCGAGGACCATGAAAACCCATGACCTCGGACTTGTGCAATGCCACCTCGAGTCCCAATTGCCGGATCCTATCGACGATTGTCGCAACCCCACGTGTCATAATTTCGGCCGCCGCCTCGTGCGACCTCCCCTGCGCCAGGACCAGCGTGTCGTCAGCGTAGCAAACCACGCTGACGCCGCTAGGGAGGTCGGCGCGCAGCACCCAGTCCTAACCGATGTCCCACAGATGCGGCCCCAGGACCGATCCCTGTGGGACACCGCACGACATCTCTCGCCGGTTCCATTCTCCCTGGTGACCGGGGTAGATAACGGCCCTATCCGACAGATAGGCCTCGACCACGCGACAGAGGTAGGTCGGCATCCGGTGATACCGGAGTGCCTCCCTAATGCAACTCCAGGGCAGGGTGTTAAAGGCATTGGCGATGTCTAGAGACACCGCCAAGACGACCCCACCCCGGGCCACTGCATCCCCCGTCGTGAGGGCTCGCACGCGCATGATGGCTTCCACCGTTGAGCGCCCCTTGCGGAAGCCGTACTGGCCGTCCGACAAGAGTTATGGTGCCCTGGTACACGAATGGTGAAAGTTAATGTAGTAGCCAGTTGAAAAAGAATATGGCCATTAAATCTTAGCGCAGTCCGAGAAAATAATTGCAGCAACCTACGGAATTTATGGTAATGATTGATTATTTTTAACAGACTTAAAAAAATGAGGAATTAATGCATTCTTGTCCAAACGAAACTACCTTTTTGAATGGGCAACTACAATAGAATCATTTCTATTTCTTGAAATTGTTGATATTCAAATGTGCCTTAAAAGTATCTCATCATCATATACGAAAACTATTTTGAATCTGTATTATACACACACACATACATCTGTATTATATGTTGGGTGTGGGCATACGCTCACAATTTATTTGGAGGAGGAAGCCTGCGCGTTTGGCCCATATTTCAAAACAATTGTTTGATTAGTTTATGAGTTACATTTAAGTTTTTAATCCACGTCATCTATGATAATCTGTATTTTACGCCCAAAATTCGTAGCCGCGCTCGTCGTCCTCAACCCTTGCAATGAAAATGCAATAAGAAAAACAAAAGTTTTCTTTTATCAATGTTTTTATGACCTGAAGAGTACTAAATAAAACACACGATATCGTAGAACTTTTATATTACCTCAAAAGCATGAGGCATGAACGTCCTTCTTAAACGGAATTTCATAAAATAAATACGTAATTAAATAAAAGCCATCAATTCATTTTAATAAAAAGTCATCAATTACCTTTAATAACAATATACTTCAAACTAGAATGAATTGCTTCCGTACATCCCCTTGGATTACAATGAACCAATAACGAAATTAATATTTGATCTGTTTTGCATAGAGCGTGCCAGCAATATTGCGCGATGTATCCCGTAGGTTTTATTTTAAAGCTAAAATCAATTTTGTCTAAAACCTGCTCCATGATATTGCAGAACGTTCGGGCTGTTGTAAGGAGGTTAAGTTCCAGATTTATAAGGTTTAAAGGTTCCGTCTATTATCTTACTTTGGAAAGTGAAGTACAATTTGTTTTTCCGCTTTTCTTTAAGTATTTGTCTAACGTTTTCGGTATTTGCTTGCTATAAAAATGTTAGTAATTTTGAAACATAATATTCTGTAATTATAAATTAAAAGAAATCACACCAAGTCTGTCATTAATTAGTTTATAAATGTTTTCTCGTTATATGTTGGTAAATTATGTCATTCTTTTTCTGTAAGATGGTTTAAAAAACGCATGAACGTCAAAGTTAAATCATATTTAAAACTCGATGACATCAGTTTTTCTCTAACTACTCTGACAAGCAAGATCGAAAAACATTAAGAATTTATGGATTGAAGTATAATAATGTTATACTTTCAATAAAGTGTCACCAAGTTTTGATGGATCACAATCTTCCAAGGATTTCTTAATTACAAAAAAAAACAATTATCAACTACAGTGTTTGCTTCTCCGACAATGACAGTAAACTAAGTGGTTTAAAACAGAATTCGAAAAAGCACAACGAAATAAACAAATAGGAAATTAATATTCTAGATTTTCAGACATTTCCGATCAGCCATGGAACCCTAAACGTGGACTATAATAATGTAGATGGTAATAAAATATCATCTCGTCGTAGCCAACGACCGACCTTTTTGCGTACTGACTGCTCACATTTTCATATTTCTCTGCTAGATTCTTGTGGACCTAATGCAATTTATATAATGGACGATAGAACAGAAGTTATGTTGGCTGGGGCTAGTTGAACTTACTTGGTTCTATATAGAAACCGAGGATAGGAAATACGTTATTTGTTAAGAGTTTTTCTGTGCTAGAGAATACAAAGAAGGAAAAGTTTTGTCATTACTAATACCAGTGGTTGCTGTTTATGTTTCTGTTTGTTCAAAATATTCAACTGTGATTACAGAAAACCAGAATGTTACAGCATTAGTATACCAGTGGTAGTAGATGCATAACGCGACTTGCTAACACGTCGTTCATACTTAGTTCGATTCGATTCATTGTGTATATAATCTGCCTATAATGTTCCCACTGCTATATTTCACATAGGCCTTCTCTCTCAGTGGGCCGTAATGGTCGGGCCACCATGTGGGCCCAGTGCGGGTTGGTGGCTATTACATGTCCTCAAACACGGTCCCAGAACATGCCGATATGCCCATCTCCTTACAATGTTTTCCTTCACCGTTTTGAGAGCAGTGGTAATGAAATAATTTACACAAAGTAAAGCGCAGACAGGATTCAAAACTAATTTAAGACGTACAACTCGCCTGCCAGGGTCGCGAGATTGTTCAAACGAGATACCGTGGCCCTGGCATATGGGCAACTGAAGGAACACGGGTGGGTTTTAGTCAGTAAAAGTCTGACACGCCCTCCCGCTCCGCCCAGAGCGGGAGAAGTCATTTGATGATTTCCCATCCAAAAAAAAAAGAACTACAACTCGTAATTAGATACTACTGCTCCTTGTGTGGAAGGCGGGAAAACTTAGAGGGACTTAAAACCTGATAGTAGGCAATCTCTTGCCTATCTTGCTCAGATGCTACTTTAATATGTATAAGTCTACAATTCCTAGCCAACTTTCTGGCTACACGTCTCCTCCACTACCTACCACAACTTCGGCGCGATAATAACTGCCTTAGAAGCTAAGCTCATATCAACTTAGATATTCTATTCACCGTCTAGTTAATCTACTTGGATTAATAATTTTCTGCTTCAGTAGAAACTAGGATACCTAGATTTTAGTGTTAGCGTTTATACGTTGAGAATTTCAGCATAGATGCGACGCGTGGAATAGTTGTCCTCATTATTTTTACAAAATGGTGATTCTTTTTGTTTTTTATTATTTGTTTGTTGTCACTACTCGGTGTCAAAACATTTACGTAATGTATATTGTCTTTGGTCTCGATATCAAGCATTGGACAAACGACCATTTTTAATTGGTTAGTTACGAGGCTTTTTGCTACTGAGTATGTGTGTATTTTATGTCTTGTCAAGGTCTAAAAAAATGGCAATGTAAAATTAGCGGAATTGAAAAAAAAAACACCGAAATTTGTTGCTTTTTTGTTGCTGATTAGTTGCTAGAAAATTAATTTTTTTGCTCCACCCGATCGCAAAAAATCGGCAATAACGCTTCAGTGATTTCCACGCTATCTTAATGTAAAGTTATTTACATTAAGATAGCGTGGAAATCACTGAATGTGGACTGATCGATCAAGCGAATAGGGGTTAATTTGTTGCTAATTTGTTGCTAAAAGATGCTAAGAAGAAGAAGAAGAAAAAAAAAAGTGTTTTTTTTTTTAATTATGCCAAAATAAATAATATCCACGCCAGCTTAACTCTTGAATTTTCTGTTAAAACACTATAGTAAAAATTTGTTGCTCCTCATAGTGCAACTTGTTTTGGCAGAGAGAGTCAGCAACAAAATAAAAATTTGATTTTTTGTGATCGGGTGGAGCAAAAACAATAATTTTCTAGCAACTAATTAGCAACAAAAAAGCAACAAATTTCGGTGTTTTTTTTTTTTTCAATTCCGCTAATTTTACATCACCATTTTTTAGGGTTCCGTTGCCAAATGGCAAAAAACGGAACCCTTATAGATTCGTCATGTCTGTCTGTCTGTCTGTCTGTCTGTCTGTCCGTCCGTATGTCACAGCCACTTTTCTCCGAAACTATAAGAGCTACACTGTTGAAACTTGGTAAGTAGATGTATTCTGTGAACCGCATCAAGATTTTTACACTAAAATAGAAAAAAAAAAATTTTGGGGTTCCCCATACTTAGAACTGAAACTCAAAATTTTTTTTTTCATCAAACCCATACGTGTGGTGTATCTATGAATAGGTCTTCAAAAATGGTATTGAGGTTTCTAATATCATTTTCTTCTAAACTGAATAGTTTGTGCGGGAACGCTTCCAAAGTGGTAAAATGTGTCCCCCCCCCCCCCCCCGTAACTTCTAAAATAAGAGAATGATAAAACTCAAAAAAATATATGACATACATAACTATGTAAACTTCCACCGAAAATTGGTTTGAACGAGATCCAGTAAGTAGTTTTTTTTTAATACGTCATAAATCGTAAACCGCAATTTACCTTTCATTCAATCAACTCAAATATAAAAAACCGGCCAAGTGCGAGTCGGACTCGCGCACCGAGGGTTCCGTACAAACCTGTAGGTATTCTCGGTTTAAAAATATTTTTTTTTTTAATTTTTATATTTCAGTTGATTGAATGTAAGGTAAATTGGGGTTTACGATTTCGGACGTTTTAAAAAAAAACTACTTACTCGATCTCGTTCAAACCAATTTTCGGTGGTAGTTTACATGGTAATGTACATCATATATTTTTTTTTAGTTTTATCATTCTCTTATTTTAGAAGTTACGGGGGGGGGGGATACACATTTTACCACTTTGGAAGTGTCTCTCGCGCAAACTATTCAGTTTATAAAAAAATTATAATAGTAACCTCATTACCATTTTTGAAGACCTATTCATAGATACCCCACACGTATGGGTTTGATGAAAAAAATCATTTTTGCGTTTCAGTTCTATGTATGGGGAACCCCAAAATTTATTGTTTTTTTTTCTATTTTAGTGTGAAAATCTTAATGCGGTTCACAGAATACATCTACTTACCAAGTTTCAACAGCATAGCTCTTATAGTTTCGGAATAAAATGGCTGTGACATACGGACGGACAGACAGACAGACAGACAGACAGACATGACGAATCTATAAGGGTTCCGTTTTTTGCCATTTGGCAACGGAACCCTAAAAATTAAAAAAAAAACATTTAATTTCATAAGCATAAACCTTATACATAAACCGAGGATACCTACAGGTTTGTACGGAACCCTCGGTGCGCGAATCCGACTCGCACTTGGCTGGTTTTTTTTAGACCTGTCTTTTCAGTTTGTTATGTGCGTTTTCTTTGTGCAGAATAAACTATTTTTATTCCCCGTTCTTTGGTAAGAGTCTGATAATACTACTTAATATAATTTCCAATACTCTTGTTCTTATACAAGTAAGTATGAATGTAGATACTCCTGTTCCTTATCTGTTTTCCGGTTCTTACATATTAATCGGCTTATATTGTTACGTATTTTATGTCCGATAACAAATCGTTTTGTTTACCGTACCAGCAAATGGATTCGACAGCTAATTTCATTTCGGGAATCCTGCTAACATTATGAAATGCTGCAAAGATTGAGTTCGTATAACAGAGGTAGACTCTATTTAATAACATAAAATCATGCCGAGCTTTTTATCCGATAGATAGATAGATTCATTTATTTGCCTGAAATATGTTATTTTACAGATTTTATAACACACACACAATAGATCTTCATATTCCGCCAACAGTGCAGTGGTGGCCCAGTGGTAACGGCCGAGTAGTAAGGTCGTGAGTTCAAACCCAAGCAGTAACAACAAAAACAACATAACTTTGTGTAAATTATTTCATCGCCAATGCTCTCTAAACGGTGAAGGAAAACATCGAGATGAAACCGGCATGTCTTAGAACCAAAAATTCGAAGACATGTGACATCTACCAACCCGCACTGAGCTCGCGTGGTGGATTATGGCCCACTCCCTCTCACCGAGAGGAAGCTTGTGTCCCAGCAGTGGAATAATTACATTGTAATGTGAAAAAAAAAGTAAATAAAAATTTTCCTATACTTATATTAAATTACCAATGTCAAAGAAAAGTAATTAAATTAAAACTGTCAAAGAAAAATAATTTAATTACACGTCATGTCAAAGAAAACAAATTTTGTTGAGTTCGGCTAGTCTAACTGAATACAGCTACCAGTATTTCAGGTGGAGCGACTGTCTATCGGACAAAACAACACACTTGCGACGATTCTATTTGTTAAAATTGTGTTTATGACTACCCGTAATGACTGTCAGAGTGAAGCCGAATGAAGCATTACAGTCGGGACCAACGACTGATCGTGCTTTCCGAGGCATGGCGGGGCTCGTAATGGATGGTAACTTACTCTCGAACCGACCGCCACAAGTATATCTTAACCTTCGCTCGACCTGCGCCGCTGTTATTATTTAGCTACAAGCCTTTCTACTTTATTTAATAAACACCAATAATTCATGTATGTTTAAGATAGGCCAATACATTTTAAACTAGAAACGGTCAGTATAAAGACCATTTTTAGGGTTCCGTTGCCAAATGGCAAAAAACGGAACCCTTATAGATTCGTCATGTCTGTCTGTCTGTCTGTCTGTCTGTCCGTGTATGTCACAACCATTTTTTTCCGAAACTATAAGAGCTATGTTGTTAAAACTTGGTAAGTAGATGTATTCTGTAAACCGCATTAAGATTTTCACACAAAAATAGAAAAAAAAAACAATAAATTTTGGGGTTCCCCATACATAGAACTGAAACTCAAAAAATTTTTTTTCATCGTACCCATACGTGTGGGGTATCTATGGATAGGTCTTTAAAAATGATATTGAGGTTTTTAATTTCATTTTTTTCTAAACTGTATAGTTTGCGCGAGAGACACTCCCAAAGTGGTAAAATGTGTGTCCCCCCCCCCTGTAACTTCTAAAATAAGAGAATGATAAAACTAAAAAAATATATGATGTACATTGCTATATAAACTTCCAACGAAAATTGGTTTGAACAAGATCTAGTAAGTAGTTTTTTTTTTATACGTCATAAATCGTAAACCGCAATTTACCTTTCATTCAATCAACTCAAATATAAAAATTAAAAAAATAGGATTTAATTTCATAAACACAAGCCTTATGCATAAACCGTGAATACCTACAGGTTTGTACGGAACCCTCGGTGCGCGAGTCCGACTCGCACTTGGCCGGTTTTTGTTGTTTCCTGTACAGTTTTTGACAGATAAATTCCGTCTAAGTATAGAAATGATCGCAATCTACAGTTAACATTGTGTTTTATTGCTAAAGCAAATAAGACTTAAGTCATGTCGTTTTAAATTGCGATAAAAAGATATAAAAATGAAAACACTCTTAACAAAAAATATATTTACAAAACACTTTAAAAAACAACCCACTTTCAAAAAACACACTACAAAGTAAATTTTTTATTGTAACTGTATTTTAGTTTTTTTGCAACTGGATTCCGAAATTAAAGTTATTTTTCACTTTGTGGTGTTCTTTTGGAAGTCGATTGTTTTTTTGTTTTGAAAATAAAAGTTTATAATTTTTCACGTTTTGTTGATGGTACTCACAATAGTTAGTATACAAACAATAATGACAGAAAGAACATCATCACGATACACAAAGACACAAAAAAAAATTTGTAAGTACGTATTATTGAAATTAACGCAATAGGGAATATGCATGTATTTTTTTAATATTTTTAATTCATTTGCACATCGTTATAAAATAGTAAAAAATATAAATACGGTTGGAAATGCTCAAATTATTTTTTTAAATAATATTTAAATCATCGCTTAAATTTGATCTGTTTGAACACCGCCATTTTTCGCGGGCCTTGATTGACGTCACAAACCACTACCAGTGTTTGTTGACTATAAGTTTGACAGATACTTTTGGTTCTTTTATAGAAATTTTCAGTTTTAAAAGCTATTTACGCCATGGACAAAGCTACAAAAATATAAAATAAAAACTTTTTAACAAAAAATTAAACCGCCGAAAACTGAAAAGCAGAAAATAATAAACCTTAAAATTTTGAGTCGGCGCTGAAAAATCAATGAACAAATATCACTCAAAGCGCCGTCTCATAATTTTAAGGTTTATTATTTTATGCTTTTCAGTTTTTCGGCAGTTTAATTGTTTGTTAAAAAGTTTTTATAGATATCGTCTTGTACCATTGTGCAAAAACACTTTTTTAAGTACACCTGAGAAAGTGTTTTTTCCTGTTCCAAAAGAAACACGAAAACAATGGTGTAAGGTTATGAGAAGGTATAATGTATCTTCATTATCGTGTTTGCATTGTTGTGAAGATCACTTAAATGTAAGTATGTTATATTTGGATAGTAGCATGATTACATTTGATCAGAAGTAGATTTTGCATATTTTGAAAATCAAACAGAATGTCCAATAAAACTTTTGTTTAAAGAACTATACTTATCTGTCTCATCGTTGGGATTTTACAAAATTTTGAATTTATTTCAGCAAATTATGTTAATACCACATTATGAAACAACAAGGGGAAAAGCTAAACTATGGTTGAAGGAAGGAGTTGTAAAGGAGATGTTCCAAAATGTATGGAGCCCGGGCCAGGTCCCTGTACACTATACTTAAAAATAGGGAATTTCATTTAAAGCAGTTCTCAACTGTCCAATTACTTTAAAATGGCTTGGTTTGCTGGTAAACATAAGAAATTACACTTGAAATTGCAACACACGACAAAAACCCGTCATGGCGGTAAGCTGTCATTTTGATTGATTAATGACGTTTGACATGTTTATTTCTGTGGAGATTGAAGGAAGACTCCCGGTCCCGACTATTAGTATTAGCCACAGAGTACGTTATAATACACTGTATTAGCCGCTTTGGGGTTGGAAATGTGGAATACTAACAAAAGATGGTACTATATGAGCAGCTGTGAAAATGTAATACGGACCAAGCAAAGACTACAATAGTATGGGACCAAGCGACGATGGCGATTGAGTGTCACTAGGGCCGAAATAACTTGCAGTTTAAACATAAGCGCTACGAACTTTCGCGCATGTTCTCTCACTTCGCCTCATGTCACCTTTGGTTCCTAAAAAATGTTACTGCGCAGCCTTCTTCGCCAAGTTCGGACTCGCCAAGATAAATCGGCCGTGCTGTACTCTTACTCTCTCTCTGTGAAAGTCTCAAATGACTAACATAACCCTAGTGATTCTCTTTGATGAATGTAAATAAATAAAGACCCGCCCCGGTGCGTTGACAAATCTGGATTATTCAGAATGATTTTTTTATTGCCTATTGGCTAACCATAAAAATAAAACCTGACCATAATCCATATAGCAGTATTTGAAGAGAACTTTGACAGAAGTAATGTAGCGATCTTTTGATTTCAACTATCTACATTGGTACAAAAGAGAGTAAAACTAGACTTCAAATATATCATGTGTAGGTACATAAATATATTACTTATGTAAACAAAGACATGTAGGTACCTACTAAATAAAACAGCAATTTATGTTTTATATCCATTTATATACTATTTATTCATTTTAGAAATCTTTTCTCACTAATATATCATCCAGAAATGAAGCTGGTGCTGCAACAGTCGCCTGATGCCGAGCCCAATCCAAAAACCAAACAATGGTCATAGTATGCGCACAGCAACCTACTGTTCGCTGTCCAGAGATACAGCTGTAGTAATAACTAATTATTTTTTCATCCCATCTTGCCCATCGTCCCATCAGCGTGCAGAGACCCAGTATGCATAACATGCAAGTCCACCTGATGGAATCTGGGGCAAACAAAAAAATAATATTATTAATGATTTATCCATAATAAATTAATTCAGTAGTAATGCTAACTACAAATAAACCTCAAAAAAAAAGATGAGATTCTACCTCTCTGGGATAAATTCTTGTGATAATTTCATTCCGCTCAGGTCCTTCTAGTATTGAGTGCCTCCGTCTTCGGTTAAGAGAGCAAAAGCACCATACACAAGTATTCAAAACTGCTGAGGAAGCACTTTCTTCACTAATTACTTCATCTTGTCGCTGCAGAATGCTTCTTGCTCGAACCCAACATGAATAACATACTAGGCTAACATCCAGTATCTATAAAAAATTACTGTATTAACGAATGACAATATTACCTATTAAATGAAATATCAATTATTTATTTATCCTGTAGGGGTTTGAGTGTCATCAAGTCAATGTGGGTAACCTAATACGTCTTGTGGTGAAATTCTCTCAGAGATCAGGTGCCTTTAAGAGCCATCTGGAAGGGCGTGAGCACGCCTCATATGTGAAGAGCGTCGACACCATACACAAACATTTGTATCACAAGCATGCTGAAGCTCATATTCTTCATGAGGAGAAGCCGTCTCTATGTGATATGTCATTGTGTCAGCCGGAACAGGAACAGACACTTTGTGCATTATGTTTGCAAAACAATTTGCACACATGGTACCATTTTCATCCACCTAAAAAGGAATATTAGTTCTGTAATTATTTCAAATTCAAAAACAAAACAGTAATTCTAAACAATTGAAGTTCTCACCTCATGGCGAAGGTCGTTTTCAATTATAGAAATGATGTCAGGACAGTAGGTACCCATATTACCAAATGTATAATATAGGCCATTTTCATTAGTTACAGAAGAACAAAGCACAGGACACCATTGTCATATCACCTAAAACAAATAATTGTCGTAAGTATAATAATATTAGTTAGGTCCAATACTGATGTGCCTAGTTACGATCGTGGCCTAACTTTTATCTGTATGTAGGTAAGCCAAGCGAGTCGAATTATTTCTCTGAATTAGGACTGCACATAAGAACGCAATGATAGTACAAAAATATCTTGGCACGTGGAAATTATGGTATGTGTACAATAGTAATTGAAAAGTAAATTGTTTACCTGACGATGAAATGATGAATCAGTTGATTTTATATCGAAACAACGCAGTCCAAACCACACGAGAAAATCGTACTCCTTACAAGCCGAGTAACTGACACTGTTGTGACAGCTGACAGTTCTCTTTCAATAATCAATGGTCGATCTATGGTTTACTGTCATTGTTTTTAAGCACAGAGTAACTAAATCAGTGAGACGACATCTTGAAAATCCATTAAAATAATTGATAAATATCAATTCACTACCACAACAGTATACGTTTAATTGAATTATCTGTATTTTTCCCGAATTCCACGGATTTTTCTCTTTTTTTTGAGTTACTGTACACAGACCTGGCCCATTTTGAAACATCTCCTTTCAGTGCCAAAAACGAAATACCACCCGAGAGAATGGGTGTTAAGAGACAAAGAAACTCTCTCCGAGTTTGCTGTTAAAAACACAAAACACAGAAACACAAATAAAATCATTTTTCTTTCAGACACCATATAAACAGCAACGCCTATAAATCCGATAACATGGTATGTGACGTCACGTTTCGGTTCGACCAATGGTGATGCGTTTCGCAAATTTGAATTTCACTCGCATATTTTGTATTTTTTAATTAATATTTTATGCAATTAAAAACAAAATAAATAAGGAAATAATGGTTCAGATACAATTTCAGGACGATATGGATTCAGGGAAAAAAAAAACAATTAATTTTAATCCAAATGCATATTCCCTATTACTACCCAATCAAAGTTAATGAAATTAACTTGGGAAAACTACATTAATTTTACTTACTTTGCCAAAAGTATAACTTATCTATTAAAAAAAGAATTTTAGAAATCGGTTCACGATTGATGGAGAAATCGGTGAACTTATATTACATGGCGTTAAATTGGAGAGACCTATGTCTATTAGTCGACTGCTGAAGATGATGATATAAAAACAAAATATATATTCGAAAATAATAATTTAAAAAAAAAAATCTTAGGACAACCAACACACCGTTATCTCATCCCAAAGTAGGCAGAGCCTGTACTATGGTAACTAGACAACTCATAAACATACTTATGTATTTCTAAATACATACAAATTATAGATAAATTACACCCACACACAGAACAAATGATTGTGCTCATCACACAAACATTCTTTTCTGGGTGGGAATCTAACCCACGAACTCAGTCTTAGCAGTCAAGGTCACTAATCACTAGACTAACAGGCCAGTCAAACCAATAGAACCTCCTCCTTTTTAGGGTTCCGTTGCCAAATGGCAAAAAACGGAACCCTTATAGATTCGTCATGTCTGTCTGTCTGTCTGTCCGTCCGTATGTCACAGCCACTTTTCTCCGAAACTATAAGAGCTAAGCTGTTGAAACTTGGTATGTAGATGTATTGTGTGAACCGCATTAAGATTTTTACACTAAAATAGAAAAAAAAACAATACATTTTGGGGTTCCCCATACTTAGAACTGAATCTCAAAAAAAAATTTTTCATCAAACACATAAGTGTGGGATATCTATGAATAGGTCTTCAAAAATGGTATTGAGGTTTTTAATATCATTTTTCTCTAAACTGAATAGTTTGCGCGAGAGACACTTCCAAAGTGGTAAAATGTGTGTCCCCCCCGTAACTTCTAAAATAAGAGAATGATAAAACCAAAAAAAATATATGATGTACATAACCATCTAAACTTCCACCGAAAATTGGTTTGAACGAGATCCAGTAAGTGGTTTTTTTTAATACGTCATAAATCGTCAACCGCAATTTACCTTTCATTCAATCAACTTAAATATAAAAATTAAAAAAAAAAACAATTTAATTTCGCACACCGAGGGTTCCGTACAAACCTGTAGGTTTGTACGGAACCCTCGGTGTGCGAGTCCGACTCGCACTTGGCCGGTTTTTTTTTAACTCGATTGAAAACCTAAAAGTATCCTCGGTTTATGCATAAGGTTTATGTTTATGAAATTAAATCTTTTTTTTTTATTTTTATATCTACTTACCAAGTTTCAACAGCATAGCTCTTATAGTTTCAGAGAAAAGTGGCTGTGACATACGGACGGACAGACAGACAGACAGACAGACGGAGAGACAGACAGACATGACGAATCTATAAGGGTTCCGTTTTTTGCCATTTGGCAACGAAACCCTAAAAAGGAAATGTCACGCATAAAAAAAAATGTACCAGGCCATCATAGCTTTACAGCGACTGTTCCGATCCCCAACTTTTGAAGCGTCTTCATTATCCTGAACCGTTTCGTTCCAAATGACCTTAAATATCTTTTATTTGCCCAGATCACGGCCAGGGCTATTCTACAATATAACGAGTCACTTACACAATCACAAATGAAGTAATTTAAAAAAGCTTTTATTTCTTAAGTAGCTCTTTAAATTCTTAAGAGGGACATTGTTATCACTGAGTTAAGTGCCTTAAATGCAGCACGAGATGAAAAATACATGTATTTTATATAAAATTGTAGTTACTGCTGGATTTGCGGTGTTAAGTGTACATTGTTACATATTAAACGTATTTGTTTGTCAGAGCTTTACAAAATTATCATTATTTTTCAAACCTACATAAATGCACACTGTCTTCTCATGAGGTGGACAGAAACTATACATCACAAACTGCTACGCCATGATTTCTCATCTTCCTAACTAAATGAGAATCGCTCAGACTTATTCCAACTTATTTCAAAACGCGTTATATCTTTAGTTCTAGTCTGTGCAAGTTTTTAATTTCCAATTTTATTACGATTTGAGTAAAGTTAAACAAATACAAAAAAGCCAACTTAGTCCAGTGCTAAGTTTTGTAAAATGAACTTCATTTATATACATAGCGTGTTCTTAATAAAAAATAGGTTTTGGGGGTTCGAATAAGATCTATGTGTTTGTATCCATTAAGTTAAAGTTTCTACCAAAATTTGTAACAGCTTTTTTCACGAAATCGTCGCACTTCCACATCTAAACACATTTCACGTTACTTTAACACAGAACTCTAAAAAACCACAAATTTCGCAAGAATTAAAATAAATCCACGAGCAAAGCCGAGCGAAATCTATGTCTGTAAAGAAATAAATTGCAGAATGTCCCACCGGCTCTGGCGATAGTGTCTGTTTTAAAAGCGAAGGATTATTCCCAGGCGACACATTTTGAATTTGATTTCAGTTTTATCCCTTTACGAGTTTTAACCAGTTTATTTCATGTTTATATTGTTCATCTAAATATCCAGATGGTTATAATACTTGACGTGACTTTGGCAGGTTACGTAAGTGGAGTATTTCTGGGAATATTTTGTCTATTTCGTAAGTTTATTTGTGTAACGTGTTTGTTTCAACTTTGTCAGACTAGTAATTGCCTCTTGCGTAAGTGTTCATAACAGAATCACCTTCAAATGTATTAGGTATACGTTTCTTGTGATCGACGAACGCTGTCTATTATTATCTGAGATTATGCCAATGTATTCCAATTTATGTCTGTCATGTATGCATATTTTGTATTGTTTAAATATTTCGTGGTACTAATACTTTGTGGAGATCCCAAGGAATATGAACATCTACAAATATATCATTTGCTTAAAAGACAACTGCAAAGCTGGGATCCAACTTTCGATTCGACCCAACACAGTCTCAAGAGACATCTGTAAAACAACTACACAAAAATGTCGTGAGCTCAATAAAGTAAACCACTATTGAGACGTTGAATACAGCAAGTGTCCCTATTTTGTCTGATTTAAATATCAGAGGGAACGTCTGGCGTGTTTGTGCGGCGACCAACCCCGCGGGGCACGCCGTCTATTGCAATAAATTTACATAGGAAAGATTCTTACTGGGAGCTCCCAAATGTTGGGATGTGACGTACGTAACGATGTTTGAATTTCAGTGTCGATAATTTAGAATTTGATGGCATGAAATATTTTGATGAGTTTTAAATATAGAGAACTCGGTTTTGCCAGTGGCTTAGCCTGCGTCACTCTATCTATTGATTAAAACCGCATTAAAATCTGTTGCGGAGTTTAAAAGATCTATGCGTGCAGACACCGGTAAAATATACATTACAAAAGATAACTGTAACGGAAGAATATATTGTTAGAAAGGAAATCAAGTATCAGTAATATTGGCTACACTCTCTCCAATTACTGTTATTACATTGAATGAGTAGCGGATTAATTAACGTAATTGATTGTTGTAGATGATGTACTTCATGCCCTTGTGGCTTGGTGATTGAAACTAAGCAATAACTGTCTCATGGTTCAGTCGATGAGGTTAAGCTACTTTTGCTGCGGTTGCCCGCAGATGGGTGACCATTTTTACATAGGTACTAAGACCGCTCCATACATCGAAAAGCATATTATATCTCGGTTGTCATTTATGGATTTTTGACAGTCGTTATGGGTCGTCAGGAGCCCGAAAGACTGACAACCAGCCTTACCAATCATATTACCGAGTAACTATGTTTTAAAGATTAGATAGAGCGTCTGTATGGGGCATCAGGTTAGGCCAGAAGCCGTCCGCAAAAAAGGTGGGAAAAGTCAGGCAGATTGATTGGTACAATAAAAGCAAAGCATTTTATTTTAGTGGTAGCTTCAAATAAAATCTTTTGCAAAGAAAAAAGGCTTTTTTTCCAGTACCTTAGCTATTCATTTTTATTAAGGTCACGCTATACACTCAAGTATACTTTTGTCCCGATTAACATAAAACAATTCTCCCGCCTTTTTAACTGTTCAAGAATATGGGCCTTTTGTTGGTATTAAAATTTTTCTTAGTAGATTTTTGAATACTGAGAGCCCTATTTCAGCCCAAGTACGACTAACTAAAGATCTTGGGATCATTTAGGCTAAGTGGTTGGTGTTAGGCACTTAGGTAGGCAGTCTCCGTAAAACGTTCAAGGTTTTATGGTTTTGAAAAAGTCTTTGTTTTACGAGAAGGAGCCGGCAGAATCCAAAACTTCTCTAGTTTTTTGCAGAACAGTGTCGGGTTGTATGTTTATTAAATTATAATTCAGGACCGTTACAAATATGGCTTTATAGAATTACAACCATCTTTAGAACCCTGTCAGCTCATATAATTCCATTGGATATCTTTTATGAATTATACTGTAAATTGCAAAAAAGGAAAAATTACATTTAAAAAAATCGTGGGCTATCCTGACGCTTTTCTTTTAACACAAAACACTAACATGGGTGCTGTTTATGTTTGAGTTTCTCTTAATAAAAAAAATAAAACTTCTCGTTTTATTATATGAAAGCAATTATATATTTCTAGCAGTCACTTTTTTAAATATAGACAAAACAAATCGTTTAAAAACGTAAATCTTTATTCATATCCTAAGAAGGTTTATTCATAAAGTAATAATCATACCTAATATTTTGTTTTATCGACACATCGACAACCTACGGACATCACTACTCGTAACCGTCTTTTTGTTAATCCGTGGATGATCAAATGGTTAAGGTTAAGTTCAGTGAATTATGGCGGAATTAGAGCGATATTATAGCCGCGTACATTGCTCCGCAGTGTTCCTTTACATAAATACTTAGTTCATGTAGCAAGTTTCACGTTTCACGGTAATCTCTGTCTTGAAGCTTGATAGGTTTGGAGTAAATTTGAGTCACGTTGAATCTAAATGTTTACTAAAACGACGCTTTAAATTATAAGCAGTTATAATTCAATGTGACTAAAATAGTACAGTGTACCGCCATTTGCGAGATTCATTCATAATTGTATTATAATTTAATGTTGAAGTTACTAACGTACGTAGGTATGTATGTATTCAGTATTTATTTCGGACAATCTTCAACCTGCGTGAATGTTGGAAATTATCCCACAGGAACGAACTATCAGAATAAAATTTCGTGAAACTGTCAGTCTGCCAAATTTCACGAAATCCATTCTGTCGTTTTTGCGGAAAAAAAAAAACCCGAAACAGTACGTGATAAATAGCAGTAAAACATTAACAATTACGTACCTATACTCAGTATTATCAGTATCATCACGTCACAAAGATTAATTAACCCGGTATATAAAATTAAATGAAGTAAATTTTTAATGAGCGCTTACCCTGAAAATGGAATTCAATTCCTTTATTTCTTTGACCAAAAATACGCGATTACGCAGAAACGGATCAAAAATACCCGTGTCGTGTCTTTCGGAGATAATCAATTGTTCCACAAAGGGAACTTTATTTCATCCGAGGATCGGAGCGGCAAAAATATCGTACAGCTAAATAAATTATACCCGCACTTAAAAGGAAAAAGGGAAATGTAAGAATTGGGTCCTTTTCGCATTAGAATGTTTTTCCGGAATATTGGATTACAAGACAAACGATATTTTAAGTCAATAGGAAGTGGTTATGCCGCGACCCGGTAGATAAGCCGACATCTTTTCCTGTAAGTGTCGACAGAACCGAATAAGGGATTATATAAGGTGGCCACCCATTTTACCTGGTATTTGTAATTTATTGCGAAAAAGTCTCCCCTTTAAAGGTTAGGCAAAGGTTAAAGTTTAAGGAAGATTAGATCCTGATACTGATATTATTTTTTGAACTAGGAATAAATCAAACATTCATTTTTTACATCAGCCTGATCTCCTAAGTAACACGAACTTACACAATTTAATATTATCTAAATAATTTAGAGTCTTAAAATATAGACCCTTGTATTAAGCCTTTTACGTTTTTTAACGACTTTTGGTGAACTAAATTATTATTTATCTGAAGATAGAGCCTTCCAGTGAGCGGTCGAACAGAAAATGGCCATAACCACTACACGCTTGGTAGAGTGGTTTAGATCGGCGTTTGTTATTATCAGACCGGTCGACCGAACTTCCATCCGTTTGACGTAACTATTTTGTCAACTATTTCGAGTTCTACAAAAGGAGTAACCAGTGACTGAGCAGTTTGTAGATTTTAGTGGTAATTTATATTAAAAGATGAGTAAGACACCAGTCTTTAGCTGAGACAGGGAGATGACAAAGATTTCAGCCCAAATACGTCCAGTGCTAAACATAGACTTGTGGCGCCCCGTCAGCTAATGTGCATGTAGGACAAATATTATATTAGCGGAATAAATAATTATACATTTCAGTCGTGTACTAGCGCTCGCCGAAACAGTGGTTTTATTTACACGACTCATCACCCCCTTATACACGCGTACACAGTAAATACACTTACATTTGGTGACCCCGATATCGAACAGTACTAACGCGCGCCGTGATTTAATATGTGTTTCTCGTGATTTGCCCGTGTCGTGATAACTGCACTGCACAACCTAATCAGCCTTCCACAAGCGGATCTCCCTGGTTTTGGTTTTCAAGAGGCACATAGTTATCGCAGACATGAACCTCACCGCTACAACAGACAAGATCGGAAGAGGAAGATCGTGTGAAGTATCAAGCAGTCAAACACAGCTTATAGCTCAGTTAGTCAATCAAATGAGTAAGCTGACCATGGAAATAGCAGTTTTGAAAACTAACTCATCCGATAGCGGACGTCATAATTATAGACGCAATCGAAGCCGGTCGCGCCCAAGATCCCTCTCAAGATCGAGGATTACGCCTGACAGCCCAAACTGGTTATGCAAGTATCATTTTCGGTACAGGAATCGAGCCCGGAACTGTGAAAAACCATGCAGTTGGAAGAAACCGTCGGAAAACTAAGTGCAGCGTTGACAGAGGCGGTCGTCAGCGCTATCATACCTTCCAACCGCCTATGCGTTACCGACCGAAAAAGTGGGTATCGTTTTTTGGTTGATACTGGCGCTAACATCTCAGCAATACCTAGAAGAGGAAACCGTTTGAAAACAGACGACACATACAAAATCTATGCCGCAAACGGAACGCAAATTACAACATACGGTGACAAAACGCTGACATTAAATCTAAACTTGAGACGGCCGTATCGATGGACTTTCATCGTTGCTGACATTACGCAACCAATACTGGGTGCCGATTTTTTAGAAAAGCATAACATTTTGGTGGATATTCGAAATAAACGTTTAATAGATGGTACGACTGGACTTCAGAGAAACGCAAAGTTAATGAAGTCAAGCACACCAACACTTCGGACCGTAAATTTAACCGAAGATTATGCAGACATTTTAGAAAAATACCCGAACATTTTGAAACCTCTTAACGCTCAGACACAACCAAAGCACGACGTAGTCCATCAAATCATCACCAACGGACACCCTGTTTACTCCAAATCAAGACCTTTGCCGGCGGATAAATACCTAAGAGTGAAGAAAGAGATAGAACACATGCTAGAGGCAGGGTTATGCAGGCCTTCCAAGAGTCCGTGGGCAAGCCCATTGCTCGTGGCGACCAAGAAAAACGGTGAATTACGCCTATGTGGAGATTACAGGAGATTGAACGCGATCACTGTGCCGGATAGATACCCGATTCCAAGAGTACTAGACTTCACATACCTATTACCAGGGACCAGCATATACTCAAAAATTGATTTGAAAAGGGCCTATAATCAGATTCCAGTACAAGAGGTAGAAAAAACCGCAGTGATTACCCCGTTCGGTCTATTCGAATTTCCAAGAATGCCGTTCGGATTACGAAACGCAGGTCAAACCTTTGTCAGATTCCTGAACACAGTCTTAGCTGGACTCGACTTTATTTTCGTGTACATAGATGACATACTAGTGACGTCATCATCAGTCAGCGAACACCGACGTCATTTACAAGAAGTGTTTAAACGGTTAGACGAACATGGCATCGCAATCAATCAAGAAAAGTGCGTGCTGGGCAAACCTCAAATAGAATTCCTTGGATATCAGATCACAAACACCGGTATCAAGCCATTACCTGACAAGGTCGAAGCGATCACCAGATACCCGATACCGAAAACGGTGCAAGAATTACGAAGATTTTTAGGCATGGTTAATTTTTACCGAAACAACATTCCACAAGCAGCCCGTCATCAAGCACAGTTGAACAAATACCTAATTGGCTCAAAGAAAAACGACAAAACCGAAATACAATGGACTCCAGAAGCACTAGAAGCATTCGATCAATGTAAAGCAAGTCTAAGCGACGCCGTTACATTGACTTCGCCAACAACGCATTCCCCGCTATCGCTCATGACAGATGCATCACAGACATGCGTAGGCGCCGTTTTGCAGCAGTATGAAAACGGAAACTGGAAGCCTCTTTCCTTTTTTTCAAAGGGACTGAGTGAAACGCAATCAAGATATAGCACATATGATCGAGAATTGCTGGCAATTTACATGGCAGTAACACATTTTTAACCTTATGTCGAGGGACGAGAGTTGATTGTATATACCGATAATAAGCCATTATGTCATGCCTTTACCAATAAACAAAACTCCACAAGTAAAACGATAGCACCAAGGAGGTTACGTCACTTAGAGTTCATTGCACAATTCACGACAGACATCCGTCACCTATCCGGTAACATGAACCCAGTAGCCGACGCATTATCGCGAGTCGAACAAATAGATTGCCCAACACCTGTGGATTGGAATGAGATTGCAGATATGCAAGGCAATGACATTGAACTCACTCAGCTGTTGAACAACAATAACCTTAGTTGGAAAAGTATGCAATTATCAGGAACAAAACAACTATTTTGCGAAAATTCAAAACCGAACCCAAGACCATATGTGCCGAAGTCACTTCGAAAACAAGTATTCGACACTATGCACAACATAACGCATCCCGGTATAAGATCATCAAAGAAAATGATCACTGAGCATTATTTCTGGCCACGCATGAATACGGACGTTGGTATGTGGGCTAAAACATGTCAGGCATGCCAAAAAAGCAAGACACACAGGCACAACTCGTCTCCAATCGGAACTTTCCCACCAACAGCACGTTTAGATCACGTGCACATAGACATTGTTGGTCCATTACCAGAATCCAGAAGCAACAGATACATTGTCCCAATGATCGACAGAGGAACGAGATGGATGGAAGCTGTACCAGTTGCAGAGATAACAGCAAAAGTCGTAGCGGACGTTCTCATGAACACCTGGATATCGAGATTCGGATGCCCAAACACCATAACTACGGACCAAGGACGACAGTTCGAGTCAGACTTATTCACCGCTCAGTCACTTGGTATCAAGAAGACCAGAACTACAAGTTATCATCCGCAATCAAATGGTTTAGTTGAACGCTGGCATAGATCAATGAAAACTGCTCTAGTCGCGCGCGGTAATACTGCAAACTGGTCGAACGAATTACCCTTTGTCCTACTAGGATTAAGAGCAGCATTACGATTGAAAGAAAATGTCAGCCCTGCATAAATGTTATACGGAACGAACATACGTCTACCTGGAATGTTTATCGAGCCGAAAACGCAAGTTACATCACCAGAAACCTATGCACAGACTCTCCAAAAGACAATGGCAAAGCTAAGCCCGTTTAACAACAACCACCACACCACAACCCACAAACCATTTATTCACCCAGATATGAAAGATTGTGAATACGTATACGTCAGAACGGATGCTGTTAAGAAACCTCTGACCCCATCATATGAAGGTCCATACAAAGTCTTAGAGAAGCAAGATAAGCATTTCAGAATCCAAATGCCAAGGAAAACATCTGTAGTATCGGTGGACAGACTAAAACCAGCCTACATTTTAATAGAAGATAAGGTAATTGAACCTTTAGCACATTTAAAAAGTACCAATAGAGACGTGAACGAACACAAGAGTGCAGAGCCAGCGGAAAATAGCAAGACCGCGCCGAACACGACACGTTCAGGCCGCGTCATACGTCCGGTGGTACGATTTACAATACAGCTAGATCAGCAGAAGAAAAAGACGAAATAAAATAAGATAGTGTAATTTTTAATTATTAATTATTTTTGTGTACTTTAATGATAATAACAACTGTACTGTTATGTAGGTTTACTTACGAAATCAAAATGTAATTATTTATTTTATTTTTTTTAAAGGGGGGAAATAATGTGGCGCCCCGTCAGCTAATATGCATGTAGGAAAAATATTATATTAGCGGAATAAATAATTATACATTTCAGTCGTGTACTAGCGCTCGCCGAAACAGTGGTTTTATTTACACGACTCATCACCCCCTTATACACGCGTACACAGTAAATACACTTACAGGCTTCTCCCAAGCTCCGCCACTTCAACTCATTCTGTGTTTCCTGAATCAAGCAGATTTCCTGTCTCCTTCACAAGGTCATCAGTCTACCTTGTGGGAGTACTTCCAACTCTACGTCTTTCGCTATGTAGTTGCCACCATGGCCATCTGTTCTGCCAACTGCCACATAAGTTTGGCACCTTTTCGGGTTATGTTGGTAGAGACAGATTAATATGATATTATTGTTTCATCTTAACACTATTACAAAAATGGTTGGTGGAATGACGGACATTATAAAAAAATCATTTAATAGCTGTGTTTTAAACCTGGATCCCAGGAAACATCACTGAACTTAAGAGGCAGTGATCAAATGATACTGGTTTAGTGAAACTCATCTTTAACATCTTACTACGCCCATAAGAGGATCTAGATAAACTACTGAAGTGATGAAGTGACAGAAAATAAATCCAGTGTCCTAATACAATTTATAAATCACCACGAGAAACAAAATTTAAACTAACAAGACAAATTGAAAAATAAATCTCGCTGAATACTTTTTCAGAGTACAAGCGTTCCTTAAATTACGCTTTATAAAATAAAGCGCTGTTTTTTCAGCGAATGTATCTGTGTCCCCGCTTCGTCGTTTATCATTTTTATACTGTTTTGTACTCAGTAGCGTAAAATATCGCGAAATGGTTTTGAAACAATTGCAGTCTGTAAAGGTTTTAATAGTGAAAAGGATTTTTTGGATGAAAGAGTGACTTTGAGGTGAAGTTTCATTCTATTATTTAAAATTATAAACGGGTCATTTTAAATCGTTTTAAGTAAAACGCTTATTATTTCAGCTGGAAGACGTCAACGTAGGACGTAAGCCTCCCCCAAGCTCCGTCACTTCGACCTGATTGTGCTTCCCCAATCCAGTGGATTCCTGCGGTGTTTACAAGGTCATCGGTCCACCTCGTGGTTGGGCTTCTAACTCTAAGTCTTCCGGTATGCGGTCGACACTCCAGAATCTTTCGGCCCTATCGGCCCTCTGTTCTGCGAACAATGAACCCTGCCTAAGTTTGGCAATTCTTCAAGCCACTTAAGGCTAGCTATTACACTAGCACTAGCTATTTAAGGAATATCTCTAGTGTAATGGACTAAACGAATGCATTGTACGATGGGTTTAGAAACGCACATACCTACCCCAATTTGCGAGATATCCCAAAGGGGTTTATTTTTCTTATTTATTCTACTTAGTCTGGCCATAAATACTGTTACAGTTAAAAATAAGAAAGATATTACATTTGAATTTGGAATCTGTCATTTTTATATGATTGTTCATTGAGTTTTCTAATTTTGGCGCCAATACATTGTACAATATTTTGCGATATAAAAATGGAGTAGGGTGATATAGGGAACCGAATCGTTGTGATTGCATTACACATAGTTGGTATGGGGCCAAATGCAATTTTTAAAACTCTCCATACGCTTGGTATTAGTCAAATGTTTGTGTTCCGGGTTATTAATAGATACAATGAGACCTCTTCTGTTTGTGACAGAAAAAGATCTGGCCATCCACGTAGTGTTCCTACGAAAAAGGTGGTCAAAGCAGTGAGGGAAAGAATTCGAAGACATCCTGTCCGAAAGCAAAAGATTTTATCTCGGGAGATGAAGACAGCACCCAGAACCATGTCGCGTACTTTAAAAGATGACTTAGGACTTGCAGCCTAAAAGAGACGTACTGGTTATTTTTAACTGATAATTTAAAAAAAAATAGGGTGGTAAATTCGAAACAACTACTGAAGCGGTACGCAAAGGGAGGTCACAGAAAACTTTTGTTTACGGATGAGAAAATCTTTACAATTGAGCAACAATTTAACAAAAAAAAATCACCGTATTTATGCTCAAAGCTCTAAGGAAGCTTCCCAATTAGTCAACAGAGTGCAACGTGGGCATTATGCGACTTCAGTGATGGTTTGGTGGGGTGTTAGCTATGAAGGAATGACTGAGCCATATTTTTGTGAAAAAGGTATCAAAATATCGGCACAAGTGTATCAAGATACCATTCTTGAGAAAGTAGTTAAGCCTCTTAACAACACCATGTTCAATAACCAAGTATGGTCCTTCCAACAAGACTCGGCGCCGGGTCATAAAGCTCGATCCACGCAGTCTTGGTTGGAAGTGAACGTTTCGGACTTCATCAGAGCTGAAGACTGGCCATCGGCTAGTCCCGATATTAATCTGCTGGATTATGATTTATGGTCAGTTTTAGAGAGTATGGCTTGTTCTAAACGCCATGATAATTTGGAGTCCCTAAAACAATCCATACGATTGGCAGTGAAGAATTTTCCCATGGAAAGAGTGCGTGCTTCTATTGATAACTGGCCTCAACGTTTAAAGGACTGTATTGCAGCCAATGGAGACCACTTCGAATAAGCTTTTCATATTTTAAATTGTTTTATATTTATGTATTAAACTAACACACTGTAAAAGTAATAAATATTATTTGCAATAAAAAAAATATATTTTTTCTTTGTGACAATATTTATGGCAAGACTGGGTATAGCCTGAAAGTAAATACCCTGTCAAGTGAAAGGTCGGTACAACCGAACAGCTCAGCACTTATGTTACATGCTTACCTATTTTATACATACCTATCTATCTTGCAAAGTCGATAAAAATTTATCAACATTATGACATGAAATCAACACATATAAGTTTATTTCTAACAAAGACAAAAAAAACGGCTTCGAAAAATAGTTTAAATTTCGGTAATTTCGGAAAAAAAGACACTACAAATTGTATTTTTTTTTTGGAAATCGGTAATTTAATGTTTTATAACATTTTGTTTTACTCCTTAGTTGAGATAGCTACCCAATAAATTCGTAGACCTTCACTTCCTATGTGAATAACAATGACAGATAGGTCATAACATAATCCACATGCATACACTAACTGGAAAAAATAAGTATTACTGAAGCTTACTCAAAACCCTCTAATCAGAACTTGACCAAACTTATTGGAGCCACTCTATAAAAGTATAGGATTTAAAAGAAAGCAGAATGTTTCAAATCGGTCAATAAAATAGATCATCTTGCAGTACCATGCTTTAAAAAATTTATATATACTCGTATATTCATTCTGGATCATAAACATATCGATCACTTGAAAATTATCCAACGGCCAAATCCAAAGACCGTTAATATTTCCCAATGGACTCATAATGACGTTCTCCAAATGATTCTTACAAAACAAATCCTATCATAACAAACAGAACTCCACGGCTGAAACCATTAAAATTTCACAGCTTATTTTTAATCCTGAAATTAGTATGGAAATGGGCTCAGCGAGAACAGAGCAAAATTAAAACTGTTCAAATGTATGTAAATTCCAAACAAAGGAACGCAATATTCCGCAAACTTAGTTTTCCTGGGATTCGCATTTTCATTCGTAGTTTGTTATAAATATCAAATAACTGCAGCTCGTAATTAGCTTGGCAAGATGTTTTAATGAAATTTCATTAATATGACTTTTGATTACAGTGCAAAACTTTCATTGAATAGCAGAGTTGTTATCGTATTAAATTTATAGAAACATCATCGAGATTGATATTTGTAGAATCTATAGACTTTTATAGGTGTTTATTTCGTTCATCCTATATTGTGTCACTGCTGGGACGCTATATTAAAATTACGAACAATTTCAAAAGATATTCCAAAATTGAAATGATAACGATACGTTCCATTCTCAAGTTTTTGCGTGATATATGTATTTGAAATCCTAAAATAGATTTACTTATATTACAAGTTAAAAGTTGGAAATGGAGTATGTGGGCGACGAGCATAAAAACCCACTCAAAGAATATTTTTAGCATAATGTATTACGACGGATATAGTAGGCTGTTGCAACACGTCTTTTTTTTTTTTTTTTTTTTTCAGGATGGGAAATCATCAAATGACTTCTCCCGCTCTGGGCGGAGCGGGAGGGCGTGTCAGACTTTTACTGACTAAAACCCACCCGTGTTCCATCAGTTGCCCATGTGCCAGGGTCACGGTATCTCTTTCGAACAATCACGCGACCCCGGCAGGCATCGGTCCTAGTAGACCCCTACACTGCTGCTGACATCTCTTTGAGGCGCGCGTGGAACACTGCGCGCCGTCGACCCGAGCTTGGTCCTTACCGGGCGGCGAGCTACCCATTGCTCGCCACCCGCAAGCTCGCGCCTACGGTGGCCGGGAGTCCGCTATTGACTCCCGACGCCCGGGGCGTCTCCTCCTGCGGCGGCTAGGGACGTGAGGGCGCAGAGACGGCCACTCCCTCACGCGCCCCGCCTCCTCCTTCGCGAGCATTACTGCTTCGCAGAAGGAGGTGACGGCTTCCCATTCCCTCTCGCTCCGTACCATGGCTCGCACCAGGGCCGGACGCGAGAGGTCGCCGCCGCCAATCGCCTCCACGAGGACACGGCGGTGCTCCGCCCAGGCAGGGCACACCTCCACCGTATGCTCCACCGTGTCCTCCAGACGATCCTCGCAATGGAAACACCCGGACGTATCCTCCCGCTTTATCCTGAACAGGAACCCACCGAAGCACCCATGCCCGGTGAGAACCTGCGTCAGGCGGAAGGTGAGGACGCCGTGACGCCTCTCTATCCACTCCTCAAAGAGGGGACTTACCGCCGCAATTGTGGCGTGCCCAGCACTAGGTTGCGACAATCGTACCCGCCATGTCGCCATGAGATCACACCGGAGCTCTGTCCGCCGTGCCGCGATTTGTCGCGGCAGCGGAGTTTCGCCCCGGCGTTTCGCCTCCTCGCGCCACTCCCACATGTGGGCGAGGACCTTTGCCTCCAGACCCCATGGCGGCACTCCGGCAAGGAGGCTCGCTGCCTCGCAGGAGACCGTGCGGTATCCCCGGATTAACCGGATGGCCATGTCCCTCTGGGCCGCACTCAACCGGCGCGCTGGGCGCAGCCTCAGTGAGGGCGCCCACACCGGTGCCCCGTAGAGGGCCATGGACCGCACGACCCCCGTATAGAGCCTCCGGTAGGAGGCGTTTGGACCCCCCAGATTGGGCAGGAGCCGCTTTAAGGCAGCCCCAGCCCGCTCCAGTCTGGGAGCCAAACGTCGGAAGTGCTCGACGAAGTTCCACCGGCTGTCGAGGACAAGTCCCAGGTATTTCATCGTCGACTCGACGCCGATGTGAACCCCTCCCACCGTGAGTTGGGAACCCGCAGGTGGCGCGTTCCGAGGACCATGAAAACCCATGGCCTCGGACTTGTGCAATGCCACCTCGAGTCCCAGTTGCCGGATCCTATCGACGATTGTCGCAACCCCGCGTGTCATCAGTTCGGCCGCCGCCTCGTGCGACCTCCCCTGCGCCAGGACCAGCGTATCGTCAGCGTAGCAAACAACGCTGACGCCGCTAGGGAGGTCGGCGCGCAGCACCCAGTCGTAACCGATGTCCCACAGATGCGGCCCCAAGACCGATCCCTGTGGGACACCGCACGACATCTCTCGCCGGTTCCAGTCTCCCTGGTGACCAGGGTAGATGACGGCTCTATCCGTCAAGTAAGCCTCGACCACGCGACAGAGGTTGCAACACGTCTAATATTAAAATGGTTATTTATTAGTTTTGTGAGTGCGTGTATATTGTCTGTAGATGTGTGTGTACGGAGAGAAATCAAATGTGGATTAGATTTGAATATGTACTTTTACTTCACGAAACGAATTACATAGGAATTTGGTATAAAGATCGTAAGCGCGTCTATAGGCGATGGTGTCTGCGGGCGAACTGTCCGATACAAAATGAAGCGTCAGCGTCCACTACATCCTGCCGGGGTCGCGAGATTGTTCAAGCAAGATACCGTGATCCCGGCATATGGGTAACTGAAGGAACACGGGTGGGTTTTAGTCAGTAAAAGTCTGACACGCCCTCCCGCTCCACCCAGAGCGGGAGAAGTCGTTTGATGATTTCCCATCCAGAAAAAAGAAAAACAAAAGCGTCCACTACATTAGCTTTTTTATTTCGGAGAAAGAAAGGCCTCGTGTATAATATTATTTTGCATTATAATTATGACGTGCTGAAAACTATAGCTTCAGCATTTTCTAATTTTTATTTGATTACGTGTCAATATACCGCCAGGCATATGAATTGTTAAACACATTGACACCAGTGTGACCAGGTTCAGTATTTAAAATACTGAATCTGGTCACACAACTCGATAGCAGCGTCACCTACTGGGTCCAATAGTGAATCTATACCATCCAGGGTACCACCAAAACGCATACAAAAAATTTAATTCAAATCGGTCCAGCCGTTTAGGAGCCATTCAGTATTTAAATACTGAATCTGGTCACACTGATTGACACCCTATATTAAATACTGTGTTATAACCATTTCATAGGACTATCAAAGAATTACAGTTGTGATTTGAATATACGGCCATAGTCATAGTCATAGCCATTTATTCATGAACCTTGAATGTAACTTGTATCTGAATTTACATACACAATTACAGTACCTACATTATACACTTAAATAAGTTGGTCTTGGTCTTGTAATGAACTCAAATACTAACCCTATTTAATCTTCTACGCAGTCTCAAAAATAAGAAAAACTTAAGTTTAACCATATCCTTAAAGTGGACCGAATGGCACCGAACTCACGGCCTCTCGATCAGCACCCTAATTGTGAAATACACCATCAATCACGATCTGAATTATTTTGAACTAGCTGTGCCCGCGGCTTCGCCCGCATGGATATGAAAATCGAAATAGTACCGGAACAAAAAGTAGCCTATGTTACTCCTTATAATATTAGCTATCTGCGAGTGAAAGTCCCATCAAAATCGCCAACCCCGTTAAGCGTGGCAGCTTTCCGAGTGACATCAGTTATTTTATTAATCGAACGAATTGTTGTATTCCTAACCCGTTTAATACCCAGAATACTCCATTCCATAGCTCTCTGGCAAACCTCAAGCGTGGATATCTGCTGAATTATCAAAGACCATGTTTGACAACCATATGTGAGGATAAGAAGAATATACATGTCGACGAGTTTTCTCTGGAGGGATAGATGAAGATCGCCCTTCATTAAATCTTTCATGCATTTAGTAAAATGCTGTTAATTTGAAATTACAAACTGATACTTCAATTTTATTTATTTGTATTGCTAATCCATCGCTTCAAATGTTTGAAAATAATGTCTGCACAACAACATAAATACGGCAATTAATGTTGTTGAAATGTCAAAATGCAATCCAATGCTACTAACACTCCAGTGTTACGCAATCACCCCGCGGGTTATTCCCATTTCTCAAAACAGTTCACAACGGTTACGGTTGAAGGTTAGCAAAATATTACTTCGGCAGAATAATTTGATTTTCTAACACATGAATAATATAACGAATAGCTTATAATAACGGCTCGAAAAAGCAAAGGATTCTAATGTTTTCGTATGACTATGCGAAAACATTAGAAGCGTTTGAACAAGTTGATGAAAAATGAGTTTACGTATTTTATCTCCTTTAAATATTTCGAAGTTTTGATATTGAATGAAGAACATATTTTATTTTTAAAACATGTAGTAAAATATTGATTTATTAATTGCAAATTATTCGATCAACCACGACCATCGTCATCATTGAAAGCCTTATTTCGCTCACCGTTTTGTTTAGGTTACCTCTCTTATGTACTATGATGCCCTGATATACTAATTTACACTTCACCAATTTCTGAAATAACTTATAATATACTGGGTGAACCGATTTCGATGATTATTTTTTTTTATTAGCAAGTTAGTCCAGTTGTGACAATGGCATCCATGAGAAAACCATATATCGTAAATCTTAAATTTGCATTAAGGATGGGCGCAACAAATGGATGAATAACGTGAAAAGATTAGTGCTGGGTAGATAACATAACTAAAAAGTTAAAAATAAAAACGTTTTTCAAACAAATAACAACGGACTTCCTTTAAAACACTACAAAGTGAAAAATAACTTTAATTTCGGAAGTCGGTGGCAAAAAACTTACATACAGGTCTTAAGAAACCGACTTCCGAAATTAAAGTTATTTTTCACTTTTGGTGTTTTTAAGGAAGTCGTTTGTTATTGTAGTTACTAAGTACATACACTGAATTTAAACACACACACACACATAACATTGGACCTTGGTTCTCCGAAGGGTTGGATAGAGGTGCACCTATAGTACAGTCACGAGCAATAATATATATACATTGTCACATTTTCTAAAATATCTTAACCTCTAACATTAAAAAAATATGTGTACGATATTTTTTTTTCTAAATTACCTAACCATCAAATTGTGTCAAAACTTGGTATACATTGGTTTCACAGTAATATAAACGAAACAAAATCAGTAAAAAATTTACACTTCCAATGTAATTTTTAACTATCCATGACAATTTCTATAACCTATATACAATTGTATACGTGTTATAGGAATTGTCATGGATACATTAAAATGATATCGAAAGTGTATACCTTTTTTTTTTTTTTTTTTTTTTTTTTTTGGATGGGAAATCATCAAATGACTTCTCCCGCTCTGGGCGGAGCGGGAGGGCATGTCAGACTTTTACTGACTAAAACCCACCCGTGTTCCTTCAATTGCCCATGTGCCAGGGTCACGGTATCTCTTTCGAACAATCACGCGACCCCGGCAGGCATCGGTCCTAGCAGACCCCTTCAGTTTTGCTGACATCTCTTTGAGGCGCGCGTGGAACACTACGCGCCGTCGACCCGAGCTTGGTCCTTACCGGGCGGCGAGCTACCCATTGCTCGCCACCCGCAAGCTCGCGCCTACGGTGGCCGGGAGTCCGCAATCGACTCCCGACGCCCGGGGCGAAGTGTATACCTACGTTTTCCTGTTTTTGTTAAGTTTATTACAGTAATAATTACAGTTTTATAAATAAATAGGGGTTGGTTACAAAACAACTTACAAAATTATACATTTTGATCGAGTAAGTATTGAACTTTTGAATGAAACAGCAGATATTTTTTCGCGATTTCAGGTTTGGTCCCATAGTAAAAGTTGTTCATAATGATGAGTTCAATGACCCCTTAAGACGGTGTGCGTTAATTACTGGACATGTTGTATAATAATTTATTTTAAATCACAATTAAATACGGGTTAAACCGCCGAAAAAACTGAAAAGCAAAAAATAATAAAGCTTTCAGTCATTTTGAGTCAGCACTTTGAGTGATCTTTGTTCATTGATTGTTTGACGCCGACTCAAAATGACTGAAAGGTTTACTATTTTTTGCTTTTCAGTTTTTTCGGCGGTTTAATTTTTTTGCTAAGCTTTTATTTTATTATTTTTTGTGGCTATAATCTACTAATCTGCTAGGGCCGCGAGATCTGTTCGGAAAGAGTTACCGTATCCCTGACATATGGGCAAGTAAAGAAACACGGGTGGGTTTTAGTCAGCAAAAGTCTGACACGCCCTTCCGCTCCAACCTAGAGCGGGAGATGTCATTAGATGATTTCTCACCCAAAAAAAAAAATCTACTGATAAAACTTGACAAGGTATACTCTATCCAATTAAAAAAGAATTATCAAAATCGGACTACTCTGTAAAAAGTTACGCGTGGTTACATTACAATCAGTGAGTGAACAATCAATCATCCCCTTTTTTCCTATCCATAAGGTTCAATTTTCTTTTCCAAATTTATATGGGGCCACCTTTGGAGTACCTTTACCCTTTCCAATAAAAAAAAGAATTATCACAATCGGACTACTACTACGTAAAAAGTTATGCTTGGTCATACATAAAAAAAAAAACAAAAAAAAAAATACGCGTCGAATTGAGAACATCCTCCGTGTTTTTTTTTCTCGGTTAAATAGTAGGAATCTAATAGCACAATAATGTTAGGACGGTACACGGAAATAAAAACAGTCGACGGACGAGTCCATGCCACTCGCTGATGGCTACATTTACCTTACTATGACACAATATCTACATATAACGCAAATTAATGATAAAAAAATCTAAAAATAAATAATACAATAAGGTCCTATAACTATTTATGTACTCTGATTTTGGCAATTAGGTTAGGTTATTTCCACAATTTGATTGCGACTTATTTCCGAGCTCAAGCTGCTTGAAACTGCTGTTTTGTAATTGTTTACATAATTTCGAAACTGTACTGTAAACATGTTTTTGAAATTTCCTTGGATTCATAATTACGTAACTAAAAGTTAATATTATTTTTTGGTAATCTATTGTTAACGAAAATTTGATGAAAATGTGTAGTTAATTTTGACACAATATAATGTTTACATAATTTTTGGCCACAGTTAGCATGCTTATTTTTGCGATTTAATGTTGCTACATAAATTTGAATTTTAAGGGCGTTTCTATGCTATTGCTCGTGACTGTAAATCCACATTACACCGGTATATGTTTAAGTCCCATGTAATAGGGGGCGAGCCTATTGCCATCAACCGGGCACAAATCTAGACTCCGGGCTGCTACTGAGAAATTCCAGATAGATAAAGGCTTTGCCCGATCTGGGATTGAAACCCAGGACGTCGTGTTTATCAGTAGCGCCTGTGACCACTAGATCAACGGGTTTAAATAATAATAATGTAAAGTTTAATCACACCAGCAGATTTCAGACGGATCGAGTACGCCAATTCCCAGAAGGAACTGGTAATGAATACTTACATGATATTGTAATCAGGTATACTGATTACTCCCTCGGGAAATTATACGCGTAAATATACCAACTTGTACAGCCGTGTACTGCAGTGGATTGTTGTTCGAAGTAATAATTAAAAAGCTGATTCACTTGGGGGATTCCTTGTATTTTGGGATATGGTATTGAGCTTTTTAGGGTTCCGTTGCCAAATGGCAAAAAACGGAACCCTTATAGATTCGTCATGTCTGTCTGTCTGTCCGTCCGTATGTCACAGCCATTTTATTCCGAAACTATAAGAGCTATGCTGTTGAAACTTGGTAAGTAGGTGTATTCTGTGAACCGCATTAAGATTTTCACACTAAAATAGAAAAAAAACAATACATTTTGAGGTTCCCCATACATAGAACTGAAACTCAAAAATGTTTTTTTTCATCAAACCCATACGTGTGGGGTATCTATGAATAGGTCTTCAAAAATGGTAATGAGGTTTCTATTATCATTTTTTTCTAAACTGAATAGTTTGCGCGAGAGACACTTCCAAAGTGGTAAAATGTGTGTCCCCCCCCCCCGTAACTTCTAAAATAAGAGAATGACAAAACTAAAAAAAATATATGATATACATTACCATGTAAACTACCAACGAAAATTGGTTTGAACGGGATCGAGTGAGTAGTTTTTTTTTAAATGTCATAAATCGCAAACCGCAATTTACCTTACATTCAATCAACTGAAATATAAAAATTAAAAAATATATATTTTTTTAAACCGAAAATACCTACAGGTTTGTACGGAACCCTCGGTGCGCGAGTCCGACTCGCACTTGGCCGGTTTTTTAATATAGATTTTCCTACTTCCTTAGTATGACTAGACAGGGTTTTTAGAGCAGAAAACGCGTCGTCACGTGATTGCCATGTTGATTTAGTGGTAGCAAACGCTACTACTGAGCACGAGGTCCCGGGTTCGATTTCCAGGTCGGGCAGTGTTATTGAGTTTTTTTAATTAAGAATTTCTCAGTCGCAACCCGGAGTCTGGATTTGTGCTCACTCGAGGGCAACTTATATTATATTTAAAAAAAAACACAAAAGTATTTACACATCCCTTTCAAATGTGAGCCGTCCTGATCTCATTGTAAGCAAATCCACCCTTGCAGTAATCCGTGCTTAAGAATTTCACGTCCTGACTGATTGGCCCATTTGTTTAAACGGGAAGAAGATACGCGAAGGCGTTCTCACACTCCTCCAAGCAAATAATAATGTATTTTGTTTTACTTTCAAGCACGTGCCATTAAGTGACATTCGAATTATGAAAAATTCCAAGTCCTAAGTCAGTCCGTGAAAATAAAATATCCACAGATGCGGGTTCACGGACGGGTCAGCTCTCAGGTGCGTAAGCGGCATTTCTCGACAGACTTGCCCTGCCACCTGTGCATTTGATGATCTTATGACTGCGTCAGTGAGCGGAATTGTACGCGCAAGTGAGTTTTGGGTCGAAGATGTTTGAACTTTTTTATGCTGTTGTGGACTAGCTAAAATACTACCGTTACGTACTAACGTTACGTTTTACTTTTACATAAAAGACCTTTTACCTACCGATACTCTAATTAGAAAGTCTGCTTAATATCTCTGCACAGAAGAAATTATCTTTTAAAACGAAATTAACTCGGCAAAAACTCTCACTTCTACCTACTGTTCTCCAATATAGTCGAATGAAATTCAAGTTATCGAAATCGAATTTCTGAAACTTTACGGAGTGTGCCGATATAGATATTTAATAAAATTGAAACTCATTCGACAGGTTTTTACTCGTTCATAGTATTTATTAGTAGATTTCATCGCGAGTACAATAATAGTTCTGGAATTGTTTTCATGAAATATTTTTGAAATCATAAAGTGTTAAATTGGCACTTATTGAGTTATGTATGTATGAATAGTACCAAAAATTCCTGAAAATATATAAGAACATTCCGTTTTGGTCGTTCATCTAGACTTATTTAATAGACCAAAAGCCTCTCCCAAAACGTGACACAACACATTTTTCGTTTTTGTGTTTTTCTTTGCATCATAAGTACCACAAAAAATGCTTTTTATTTCTTTTTTCTGTCCTTCTCCTTCCGCATTAAGTAATAATAAACCAAAATAACTTTTTACAAAAAATAACAACCGACTTCCTTAAAAAAACACTACAAAGTCAAAAATAACTTTAATTTCGAAAGTCGGTGTCTTAGGATCTGTATTTAAGTTTTTTTTGCCACCGATTTCCGAAATTAAAGTTATTTTTGACTTTGTAGTGTTTTTTTAGGGAAGTCGGTTGTTATTTTTTTGTAAAAAGTTTTTGTTTTTAGTTATGGTAGATACCCCGCACTAATCTAATTGCGTTATTTGTTCATTTGTCGCGCAAATACTTAATGCAAATTTAAGACTTATATGGTTTTCACATGGACCCCATTGTCCGAGTGGAACCAAATTAAAATGGGACCATTCGGAAAGCACCAACTTTCAAATAAAAAAGAATCATCAAAATCGGTTCACCCAGTCAAAAGCTATGAGGTAAAAAATATAAAAAAGTAATAAATAATAAATAAAACAGTCGAATTGATAACCTCCTCTTGTTCTCTGAAGTCGGTTAAAAATACGAAGACCCTAAGAAAAAGCAGTCAACCACTCCAACTTGCGAAGTCAATTTCTCGACATTGCATCACACCTTCTATCCCTCCTAACTACGCACCGTTTAATATCAATTCATCTGGATCTGGAGTACTACCCCAAATGAATGATTACAAGGTATTAGTAACTCACATAGATGAATGTGCCCAATCGAATCGGGTTCAACCGGCCCCCAGCCAATTGTTACCTTCAATCTTCGTACCCCAACGTCCCCAACTTTTCGGGGACTGAGTTTTATGGGCTTTCTTTTGTCTTTACGTTTAATGCCTTAAAGTCCCCCCTTCGTTCAGAAGTTATGCGTCGTTTGTTATTGTTTCTACGTATTTACGACGTTTAGCTTGCTTTATTGTAGTTTAGAGTTCGGTTCGATTTAACTGTTTTGATAGTTAGGTATCTCAGTAGGTAAGTACTTAATGGCAATGGCGGTAACAGAAACAATTTTCGGAAGGTTTGAAAGATTCTATTCACAAAAATAACGAGTAAAAGTTGCAAGGAATAAGTATTTATTTTCTACAAACCTTTTATTATTTTTATATTAACCTCTTAAATTCCAAATACTCATTGTAAGCTTTTGATATTTCGATATAAATTTAAATCTATCTATGCAAAATAACAATCCTTTTTTAGAACGCCAAGCATTAGCATTTCAAGTCTTATAAAAAGTCTCTTTGTTCCAAAATGATCAACCGATACAATTTTTCGTGAAAAAGAAATGGTGATTGACTTTTAGCAAGTTTGGTTGCAAAAAAATACTAATTTTTGTTATTTCTTGGAATAATGAAGTAAGAGGGGATCAAAGGATTATGTGCGACAGAGCAATTTCTTTCGAGTAATTCCATTGAAACTGAAAACCGTAGGGGTCTGCTTTTATTTTTGGTCAATTGGTTGGAAAACGGTTTATTGGAAACATTAAGACCTTTGTGTCACTTTAAGAGATAGTTAGTGTCAGTCTCTTTTCTTTTAGATTTGCTCATATTTTATGTCTCGTTTGTATTTATAAGCATATACAAAAAAAGTAAATATCATTAGTATTGCTGAATGTTGCTCGTAACCTCCATCATGCCTGATGGAAAGCGATAGATGAGGTTAGTGATGGAACGAGCGAGTCCAAAAGATGCCTGTTTGCTCTTGACTTTAAGGCAGACGGTTTAAATGTGGAAGGGAACACAGACGCAGGTAGAAAGTTCCATGGTTTGGCTGTCCGCATAATAAATGAGGAGAAGTGCTAAGTACGAGTGATCGGAATATACAGTAAGAGCGGATGGTAGCCTGCAGTACGTCCTGTACTAGAATTGCAGTTATCTGAAAAATAATATGGTATCCCTTCTTTGAACTTCATTTCTAAAACAGACAGAAGACTCACGAATCTACAAGATAGGTAACAATCTTCTGCCTATCTTCGATACCAGGAAAAAAAGTTTTATAAACCCATTTCGAGTTCCCAAAGCTACTCCTTTCTACCAGTCCCACTTCCATAAATGCCATCCATCCTCACCATCCTGATTCCATCTCGCATCAGCTTTACAACAGCCACTAAAGCTCACAAATTGGCTAATAAATCTCCCAATTAATATTGTGCATAAATCATATTTATTACAACCGATTCAAATTGGGTGAGAGCTCTAAAAAGCACAGGCTGTGATAATCGATACGAAAGCACTTAAATATCGAGTTGGTAACTGTTCGTATTAGTGAAACTGTTTAACTTGCAAAAGTCGTTAAGCTGGGCCGATATGAAACTGTACTTCGAACGTTTTGATGTTTTTCTTTGGAGGCATGGACTGAATTTGGCTAGCGTTTGCAGTCGTGAAGTATAAGGTCAGTTATTCTATTCAGTTTATTTTATTTCAATTACAAGTACATAATATTATATCATGTATGTTATACTCGATGGGTTAGGTACAAGAGTTCCTAGAGTATACTCACATTTCGCCATCATTATCATAACCCGAAAGACGTCCATTGATGAACATAGGCCTACCCCAAAATGGGGGGCGGGGGGTTGCCGTAATCGCCACGCCTGGTAGGCGGATTGGCGATCACAGTATGGTGGTGAAATGTATAGAGAACGCTGCCCATTCTCTTAAAGAAACAAATCTGTCATTACAACTCATTTCGCTATTTATGTATTAAGTCCCATATAATAGGGGTCGAATTGACTATGTAAGATTAAAATCAACATTGCTTAGTTTCAAACGATTATATCGCACGAGGTACTTTCAAAATGAAAGACTGTTTCTAAAATAAAGGTTTTCTTTTTTAAGCAAAAATGGTTTATGTAGCTATCCTTTTTACCACAAGAGACAAAAGAGTTTATCATGGGGGTTCAGAAGGTGATGTATACATTTTACGTGTTTCTTCATGTGGAAAGACTAGGTCAGATCGTCTGTCCTTGCTATTTTTATAGGATAAGGTTACTAGGAATTTTTTTGAAGTTTTCGAAAGGTTAATTGTATAAATGTAAGTGTCTGCGTATCTGTCTTTAATTTAATTTTAGTGAAAGTATTTTCGTAAAAATATTATGTTAAGAAAAAATTACCCTGTTCGAAAGATATCGAAAATGTTTTGTGAAGATTCAAAATTGAAGAAATGAAATTAAAAAATTGTTTTGAATATCATGAGGCTGATAAATGATAAATGACTTTATTTTTGCAAGTAGGTTTGTACAAACACTTTTAAACGTCAATCATATTTTTTAAAACTAGATGAGGTCGGCGTTTCCTATCTGACTACTCTGAGAAGAAAGGCCGAAACAAACTCAGAGGTCACAGTCTCTTTTAAAGTCCAGACATAATTTGGTTAGATTATGTGAAGACCATGTGGATTGGTGTCTGAAGTGGTCTTTTAAGGAAAGAACCACACAGATTGAGTGGACCTGTCCAATCAGTGCACGCATTTGTCAGTAATCATGCAGCTCAACTCAGAACTTAAGGAGGTCAATGATTCGACGAACAATACCAAAGAAGGGACATTTGTGTAGGTCGCATAAATTACTCAAACTGCCAGACTGTGATAAAAAGTAAATGAGAAGAAAAGGAACCTAGAAAAAAAAAAATAACACCCACTTAATCTTCACATTTACAATAATTAAAACAATATAATACTTTAAAAGTAAATATTAATGTCATTGTATAGGTAAAATTCATCAATGTCAATGTGTATATAAAATCAGGAGATAGTCGCTGTCTGATAATTTGAGGATCATGTACATGGAGGTGTCTGAAATGGTCTTTTGAGGAAAGAACCATACAGATTGAGCGGATCTGTCCAGTCAATGCACGCATTTGTCAGTAATCTTTCAGCTTAACTCAGAACATAAGGAGCACAACGAATCGACGAACAATACCAAAGAAAGGACATTTTGGTAGGCCGCATTAAGTACTCAAACTGCCAGATTATCATTAAAATTAAATGAGTAAATATTAAAAAAAAACAAACATCTACATAGTCCTCACATTCAAAATTATTAAAATAATAATAATAGTATACTCCTCAGAGTATTTATATTCATGTCATAGTTAAGCAATAATCAAAATGTCAAAGTGTATAAGCAATAATCAAAATGTCAAAGAAAATGTCAAATTCCCAATAAATAATTAATAAAAAAAGGAAAGTAATTAATAATAAAAAAAATAAAAAATATTATTCAGTACAATAATATAAAAAAAAAAAAATTGGAGCAGCATAATCCCAAGCTTTTTTGTCCTCAATATAATCTGTAACAGTGTAAAATGCTTTCTGGCACAACTAACGTTTAATGAATGATTTAAATTTATTGAGACTTAGATCTTGAACATGGCTTGGAAGTTTATTATAAAAGCGTATACATTGACATCTGAATGAGCCACCTATTTTATCATATCAGCATATAAAAGATTTTCAAAAATATACTGTGAAGGCACAGTCATTACATTAATTTCTTTAAATTTCTCTCTGAGTGTGTGTCTCGGGCTTAATTTATAAATTGATCGAATAGCCCTTTTTTGCAAGACAAAGATAGTCTGAATGTCGGCGGCATTTCCCCACAACAGAATCCCGTACGGCATTACACTATGAAAATAGGCAAAGTACACTAAACGGGCTGTCTCTATGTCAGTTAAATTCCGAATTTTTCTAACAGCATATGCAGCGGAGCTTAGCTTTTTCAACAATTTATCAGTATGTGGGCCCCACTGAAGCTTGGCATCCAAAGTTAAGCCCAAGAATACAGTGCTATCTTCAGGATTCAATTCTTCGCCCTTTATCAACACATTCGTTTTCACTTGCCTAACGTGAGGTAGCGTAAACTTAATACATTTGTTTTTTTTTTCATTAAGAAGCAAATTATTAACATTGAACCAGTGACTACTTTTGAAATCGCGCTATTAACATCGTCAGTAACTAGCTGCTGACGTTTAAGTTTAAACAAAAGTGAGGTGTCATCCGCAAACAAAACTATATTATGATTATCTTTAATGAGGTAAGGCAAGTCATTAATATAAATAAGTAACAAAAAAGGACCAAGAATTGAGCCCTGTGAGACGCCCATTGTTACGATAGATCCGGGAGACCTTTTTCCATTGACATCGACACTCTGAATTCTATTACTCAAATATGAAGTAAGAAGATCCAGAGTGCTATTCCGGATCCCGTAGTGGCGGAGTTTCCTGATTAAAGTTTCATGAAGAACGCAATCGAATGCTTTAGATAAATCACAAAAGATGCCCAAAGCATCGCATTTATCTTCCCATGCATTATAAATATGCCCTAGAAGTTCAACACCGGCATCGGTAGTTGAACGACCCCTTGTGAAATCGAACTGTTTGGTATGTAATAATTTATGTTTATTAAAAAATTGTTGCAATTGGTCTAAAATTAATTTCTCAAAAATTTTACTGAAGGTAGGTAGTACTGAAATAGGTCTATAGTTAGAGGGGTCTGATGTACTACCAGATTTAAATAAAGGTATTATTTTACTATTCTTCATAAGGTCAGGGAACTCCCCACAGTCGATACAATTATTAAATATAAGAGCTAAAGTAGGTGCTACAATGTCAATAATAGACTTGGCGACTTCTACAGAATTACCCCACAGATCTGCAGTCTTTTTTACATTTAAAATGTGGAAGGTTTTAATTATATCTTTACAAGTAATATGTTCAAATTGCTGATCAAATATGCTGATTTTGAAACAGGTGTAAGTGAGTAGCGAAATTCTCTATTTCTTGTGACTGAAAATCGTGAGCCTCGATTTAAGAAATATTTATAAGATATTGGATCTTGCTTCTAGCCTTGGACTCCTTGAACAACCTAGATCTTACCTAGAGCTTCTGACGATGTGAATTAATGACAGAAGTTACGGTAGGCTTAGTGCTTTTCCTGAGGCAAGACTATCAAAATAATTAATGTTTACTAACATCTGCCAACAAAGTTAGCTTGATGCCTTCTATAAAAGGACCAACCTGCAACGGTAATACTATAATTTATAGTACCAAACAACACTTTTTTGTGACCATAGTTCGCCTACCTCAATACTCCGAGTACATTTTATCAGACAATACCGCCGAGTGGTTTCGATGATCATTTAAATACCTTCGTAAAAGTTGTCCTGACAGAATTAAACCACGTTAAGTAGCCCCATTACCTAGAAGAGCTTTAATTTCTCTCTCCAGAAACGTAAAACACCTCAAACCATCGTTAGATTCGAACATCTTGCACTGTGACACCGCCATTAACTTTAACGGCAGTTCTAAGTAGCCGAAATCGCGGCCTCAGCGTAATACCGCGGTCGTAACATTAGCAATGTTCCTGCTACATTGCGCGCCACACGCAATGAATCACTGTCTTTATTGCCGTCACAACCGGCAATGGTTCACGTAATTTATGTTTGATTAATTAAATGTACTCGCTTTATGACTTGTTTGCCAGATTAGATGATGTTTCATTAAGTTGATTCCTTGGTGTTTTGGCTCCGGGGTGAGGCAGATGTGTTTTGAGGTGGTTATATTAATTTTGTTTTGCTTCTTTGTATCATGTGGTGGATTAACGAGTTCATCATTTTCGCCCCTTGGCGTTGAAAACTCTGAAATGGATATACATTATTCATAATTAAAAATAGGGTTGGCATGAGTGTTTTTGAATAAATTAATAAGCCCTTTAGACGGATTTTTTTTCACCTTTTTTCATCTTTTATTACTGAACCATCATCTGCTTAGCCATTTCTAAACTATGCTGGAGTCGCTTTCCAGTTTAACCAGATGCAGCTGAGTACAAGTATTTTACATGGAGTCACTGCCTATCTGACTTCCACAACCTAGGTACTGGGTAAGACGATACACGTTGGTAAGGCTGGTTGTCAACTTTGGGGCCCTTGACGACCTGACCGACGATTGTCTAATATCTACGAAAGACAGCCGAGACCAACGGCTTAACGTGCTTTCCGAGGCACGGAAGGGTCTTGGTATGTAAAGATGGTCACCCATCCACGGAATAATCAGCTTAGATCCTAAACGTTATAAAAAATGATTTAAATAAACAAAGCCCATGTATGGGCTATACATGATTGCAATAATCTACTAGTATCTTAAAAGCAGTAAAACATAGAATGAACCTGATACGTAAAATGATAGTAGCACGTACAATCTAGATTAATAACCGGTAGCGAGGTAGCCAGTAGCTAGGTACTATTAATCCCGGATAAACATTGAAAGCTATTCTGTAATTGCCCATTAAAATATTACACCACTTTGCCTTGCCGGTAATTAATATAAAGTTACACGTTGATCGGAAGCCATACTCGTGTCGAACATGAAATAGTAAGTAAATGGAGTCATTACATTATTCTTACCTGTTCTGTTACTTAAGCAGTTATATAATGAGTTCAGATTGTAGGTTTAACGTCTAGATTTTCAGGCATATTTTATTTTTACGAGCACATCATCAACTGATGACTGAGAAAAAATAAGTAAATAAAACTACCTAGCGTTTTCCGAACTATGTTGTCCTTGGCGTCCAGTCTAGCCGGACGCAGCTGGATACCAGCATTTTACATGGTGCTACTGGGTGAAACTGATACGACACCCCATGGTAAGGCTGGTTGATAAGGCAGGTACACGTTGGTAAGGCTGGTTGTCAAACTTTGGGGCTTCTGACGACCCGTAACGACTGTCAGAGATCCAAGAATGACAGCAGGGACCAACGGCTTAACATACTTTCCGAGGCACGGGTCTTGGTATGTAAATATGGTCATAGATGGACCCATCCACGAATCAATCGCGGCAAATATAAGTTATCCTGATCGATCGATCCATGCGGCTGTTATCAAATCAAATCAATTTATTGCGGGCTACAAAGACCCAAATTATAAATTCCTTATAGACTAGCATACATACAAATAAAAAACAATGTAAACGTAAAACTATTGTACACGAAGTGACGGCGTCGCGTTGCGCTGCGTGGTGTCGTGTATCCTTCCGCGGAATCGCCGATACACGACACCCTTCGGCCAAAACTCATCCTTGAGGAATGTCTCGATTTGATGAGTTGGAGCTCGCACCACGAAAGACTTGAAGTTCGTGTTGTGGCGCGGTTCCAACTTCTCGACCTTCAAGGTAAAGTTGGTTTTCACTCGTACATACTCCATGATCTCCTCAACCTTCGTGGTGTAATGTAGACGGGACACATAGAGCTGCGTCGTCGGTATAGACTGTATCTGAACGCAGCAGCATAATTGGGTCCTGCAAGCGCGGTCCCGCACTGATTCCGACTAGAAGGCTTCCTCCTCTTCTTCCTCTCGACCTTCACAAAGCAAGCCTCTTACGAGCACGTTATTATTGAATTCCTTACATTATACGCATGCACGCACATCCACTAACTGAAACAAAACATTATAAACACTTTCACAAACATATAAGCAACGTGTCTCTAGTTTAACTTTATTACACCAGCATAAACTATTGTACTGTGGCCAAATGGTAATGATCGCGACTTATGAGTAGTAGATCGTGAGTTCTAACCCAAGTAGGCACTTTACTTTGTGTAAATTATTTCATCGCCACTGCTCTCAAAACGGTGAAGGAAAACATCGTGAGCAAACCGGCATGTCTTAGAACCAAACATTCGAAGACATGTGACATCTACCAACCCGTACTGGACCCGCGTGGTGGATTATGGCCTGCTCCCTCTCACTAAGAGGAGCCCTGTGTGTTTCAGCAGTGCGAACGTTATAGGCTGCTGATGTATATGATGTAAGCTATTGCATGATCTGTTATTACATAGAGCATATATTTGCGTATAATCTGTCACTTAATTACATACCACATTTCTTTGTAACTGTAACTGTTTAATTTACCATTAAGTCTCCATATCCTATCTCCTCCATGTCTTAAAAGGTAAACATGTTCTCACGCCTCGCCAGCCATGTTTTATAGCTGCGATACGTCTCCGTCGCGTGAACAAACTTATACGGATGCCATTAAATATAACATTACGTTAAGGTGTTGACCCTGTTGCAATATGGAGGGCCGTAAAAGGCGCCAGAGTTTTAACGTTGGTACAGTAATTAAATTGTCCGTTTAGTGCCTGACGTAAAGGATAGCACCATCCCATTTCTTCCTGTGGGTACCGTAAAAGGCGATTACGGGATTTACTAGAGAATAGGCAGCAGCATTCTCTATGCATTGACAGTAATTAAAAGGGGGTGATGTTTACATTTTCAAAAGTCACTAAGTAAAACTGCAAAGGTTATGTTTCTACACTAATCAGTTTAACGTATTCTTGTAGAGGGTAGCTATGCTGATTTTTGAAATTATAATTGATTTAAATTAGCTACTTAAAGGGGCTATGCTTGGGCTCTTCCCTGCGTGATTGAATCAGAATCGAAGAGAAAAACCGATATATTTCAGTAGGCAGGGACAGCAGACACTTTTCGCAGAACAGATGCGCAAAGCGGCCGAAAGGTTCTGAAGTGGCGACCGCGTAGATCCCAGAAGTTGCAGCGTTGGAAGGTCTCCCACAAGGCAACAGAAGTTCGCTGGATGGTTGAATCATAAAACCGGTCAGAGTGGTGGAGCTTGCGGAGTCCATGTCCAACTTTTTTGCCTAAAATGGTGATGATGATGGACCCTAAGTTTGTTTCGTTATTTCTTTTTAGGAGTAGTCAGATGGAAATGTTGACTCTATCTGGCTTATTTTTTTAAGCATGACGTTTTATTTCTGTTTTACTGATGGTATTTCGGTATTTTATTGACAGAATAAGATATTTCACTTCATTGACATTTCATTAACTTAAATGCAATCAGACATGTAGTTAGATTGTAGGGAATCGTTAATTGATACTACCTGATATTGGAACTAAGATGATAACGTAGTTAGTACACAGGTATATGCAGGGATTATACCCCAGTGATGGGATTGTTCAGTGAGAGTAATCCTTTATGACACCCGTGGGAATCCACTGTATGTTACTAACTAGAACTAAAACTAACTAGAACTGTTTGAAACTGTGCAAGACACACAACTTAGTAAGTTGGAGGTGTGATTTGGTTACGCTTATAAATAAATTATTCGTGTTAACACATTATCTTACTGTCATACAAGATTATTGTTGAACACATGAATTTAATTAATACCTTTATACCATGATAACATACCTTTATACATTTATATCTATACTAGCTGACCCAGCGAACTTCGTATCGCCTCAGATTCAATAAATGATGTAATAAAACTACCACGTTTAACAACCTGGTACGCGGTGGTGATCTGGTAAGTGTTTTCTAGCTGACACTCTTTTGTTTGGTAAGCTCCTACCCAATTATGACAACCTGCTTCTTCAAAGGCATGAAACGTTTTCTAGCTGACATTTTATTTTATGTTGGTGGACCCGTGTTCCTTCAGTTGCCTATATGCCAGGGCCACGATAACTCTTTCGAACAAATCTCGCAACCCTGGCAAAAAGTTATGACCACCTGGTACTTCGAGGCATAAAACTTTTTCTGGCTGACACTGCTGTTTGATAACCTCATACCAAATTATGACCACGTGGTACTTTAAAGGCAACGTTTTTGTCATACCACGTTTTAAAGAGACTTGTAATCTCTTTGACGTTTATGTCACGTCACACGGGAATGCGGTCGAACGGGATAAAAATCCTATGTCCGTCCCCTGATTCTAAGCTACCTCCTCATCAATTTTCAGCCAAATCGGTTCAGCCGTTCTTGAGTTATAAATAGTATAACTAACACAACTTTTTTTATATATATAGATGACACATTTCCTAATATTTTTTAATCAACATTCAGCCCAAAGACGTTACGCCCCAAGCTCCGCCACTTCGACCGATGTTATGCTTCCTGTTGGAATCCGGTGAATACCGGATTCCAACAGCCTTCGCAAAGTCACTAGTCTACCTTATGAGAGGTTTTCAAACTCTACGTCTTTCGATACGCGGTCGCCACTCCAGAACCTTTCAGCCTCATCAGCCGTCTGTTGTATTATTTTTAATATTGGAAATATAATATAAAATTTGTCAATAGTAGTCATTTGCATTTAATTTGTCAAAAAAGTATTTTCATGTTGTTATAATAGGCAAAAAGGAGGTATAGATGATATAATTACCATAACTATGAGGGGACAACAACCTCCGCTTAGATAAATCACAACAATTAATTAAAACAAAACTTTTCTTAACTTAAATAAAAGAATTAATCTAAGTTTAATTCCAACATTGGAGCCCTACGAAAAAATTAACCAACAAATCTAGATTAAGACAGTTGATAAAAAGTTAAATGAACATTTTTTCTGTCAAAACGATATTAAAAAACTTTTTGCTTCCAAGATGATTTGAAGTTCTAAGACTAAGGGGCTATTATGGAAACTCTTTGGATCTGTCAAAATAGCGAACAAGAATCGACTAAGAGAGGGGGTTAATGGTCAAAATTAAAAGTTATTAGAGTAAGTGTACTTAGGGCGAATTTGAGACTAGATTAATTGCCCTCTTGGCTATGAGAATTTAAGTATAAGTGTATTAAATTGGTCTTTAGAGGACTTCAAGTATCTCTTGAGATCTATTAATTTTATCGGTTTTGAGAACAGAAATCTGAATTGAATTATTAAGCCCCACTTAAAGAAAAGGAAAGTGAACAATTCATTTGAATTTAATAACGAGTTTCAACATCTGCCCAGGCACTACAGAATCTGTAAAAATACCTGGGTAAAATTTTGCAGGAAATCAAAATGAAAATAAACATAGGTAAACTACGCCTTCTTCCCATGGGGATAGGCAGAAACTACAAAATGTCACCTACTACGATCCATACATATTTTTTTTACTTCATGTACATTCATACATCTGGTCATACACGCACGCGGTTGCCAGCAGGTACTACGCACCTGACCTTTCTGAAGATCATCACCAAAAATAATAAAAATACCGATCTTACAGTTCTTGGTATTTCAGAAAAATCTGCGTTCAAGCATTCCAATTTCAAGAAACGCAAAATTCAATATGCCAGTTTTTTTACGTAAAGCAATATAAAACCACAGAGCAAATAATTCCTAATAACCTATTTTGTTCAAAAATTACTCTGAACATTGGCTGAAAATAAAATTTAAAAAACAATAAATATGGTAGCTTGGTAGGTACGTAATCGTATATACAAATACTATGAAGGTTCGTACATAATTGTGTTGCCTCATATTTGGTTCCTGACCACCCTCGGAATAATTACTTGTGGCTTTTGCATAATATCTGCGTGAGTTCCACTTTGTAAAGGCAATGTCATAAAGGACTTTGCGTCGGTATATTTTGTGTGTGTGCGTGTGTGTTTATAGTTTTAATATGTATGTGTTTTCACTTAGCCAAGTTTGTGAGAGTGACGTGTAGTGCGTCGGTGTAATTTGGAGTGAAATATAGTGACAACGGGTAAGGCAGCTCCACGGTTAAAACGTAAATACGTGTTATATTACAGCGAATAAAAATAGTTCAAGTTTAGCAATAATCTGTTTTGTGTGTTTTATAACAATCATGAGCTTTATATAGTCTGTGGTCATCATTAACTAGGTTAGCTTAATTTAATCCTGAATATAATAAACTTTGCGATATTAATTTCCATACCAAGTCTAATTCAAATTAATTATAGATTAACCTACATGAGATGCAGATGACACTTTTGAGACCTCATTTGATCCTTATCATGATCACCCTATAGTGGAAGTGGGCCGTAATCCCCCACACGGACCCAGTGCAGAACATGGATGTTACAACTCTTAGAATTTTTGGTTCTAGGACATGCCAGTTTCCTCGTGATGATCTTTCACCGTTTTGAGAGTAGTGATGAAATTAAATACACAAAATAAAGTGTCTGTCATGGTTTAAAATCAAGACCTCGTAAGTCGGGTCACAATAGTCCACATGGTCCCCTGGTTTTTGAATAGACAAATAATTTCCATTAATTGTATGACTTGCCAGAATCATTAATTGACCAATATTATAAAGTTTTGCACCCCTTTAAATCGACAGCGCACCAACACTAATCCATTTTCATAAGCAACACCATATAATATTTTTTCGCCATACATTGCATCAGTCCTCAATTACCACCAAAAAAAAAACAACATGGCCAGCATTATGAACGCGGCCTTATGGTGGCGATGCCAAATTGAATATTATTTTTGTCCCCGTTTATACTTTTTATTTGCAGCTTTATTTTTTATTCCACGAATTCTAATATGGTTATATTTTTATTATGTTTTTATCCGGGTGTTTTGGTCAAGCGTCGGTGTGTATTGTTTAAGGGAGGGTAGAATACAATTTTACGTGAAATTTAAATGGGTCTTCTTATTTAAGATCCAATTAAAATGGTGTGCACACAGGTGAGGCCTACACGCTACATTGAAATGAATGTTGATGCAAAATTTTCAATTTAGAATCGACTCATAATTTCGATTTTCTGTTCACAAAACATTTCACACATACATTGCCTTCTGAATCTGCAGGTAGCCAAATAGGTTCATGTTCAATGTACTGAAGCAGTTTATTACGACACCTACATTTTGGGCAGGATTCGCATTTGTGAACGAACTGAGACACTCGTGAGTTTTATTTAAAACTTACAACAATTATTGACATTAATCTGAAAGTATTCGTGATTCAAATGGAGAATAGAACTATAACATAAAATGGCCTATAAACCATAAATGATTTTATTTCTGTAAGTAGCTTTGTACAAACACTTTTACACATCAAGTTATTTTTAAACTAGGTGAGGTCAGCGTTTCCTATCTGACTACTCTGAGAAGAAAGTCCGGCACCAACTCAGAGGTCATAGTTTCTTTTAAGGTCCAAACATAACCTTGATCACATCTTGTGAAGATCATTGTAGATTACTGTTTGAAATGGTCATTTGAGGAAAGAACCACACAGTTTGTGTTCTTGTTCATTCAGTGCACGCGTTTGTTTTTCACTAATCGTGCAGCTCAACTCAGAACTTAAGTAGCTCACCGATTTAACGAACAATACCAAAGAAAGGACATTCGGGTGGGCAACTGCCAGATCATGATACAAAACGTAATAACTTCATAATTTGCAAATTTTTAACATCATTATTAGCACGAAACATTAAAAGCCATTGGGCGAAACAATCATTTCATGTACACAATAAAAATAAATTTAAATTAAGCCGGAGTGGCCGCCGAGTTTTGAGTAAAAGTAATAACGGCTCCATTCCAATTTATAGCCTTTTATAATGTTTAAGGCTAGACTTTTGTTGTGCGTAATGTCTGCTTAACCGGCATTACTTGCCTTTTAATAACTTGGAACAGGCTCCCGTGCGAAACCTTATTAAGTCTTTCAAAGTATCAGAAAATGTGAGGCAAAAATTATGCTAATAAATTTTATTTGCTCTTCTGTTCGCTGAAAGTGGCTAAAAGAAACTGTAATGGAAAAGTTAGTACGTAACAGTGTTCGTAGTTTACTACTTGGAATTAAGTTTGGTGGAAATGGCGGTCGGTTCGCAGCAGCTGGCAACAGCCTAATAAGTAGCAGTTAGCTCACTGTCGATATTTCTCTCTCTCTCTCTTACTAGTTTTCACCTCACATGGCACATGGCACCAGGGTCAGCCATTGCTAATCTATACAAATAAATAAAATTGAAGTGGCTTTTTGTAATGTAGAAACAACAGCTAAATGCATACGAAAGTATTAAAGTTAATTTTAACAAAAAAAAAAATGTCTATTCTCCAAAAAGGCTGGAACGATGTTGATTGGACTTTCACTGGCAAATAGCTGATATAATCAGTAGTAAAATAGGTTACTTTTTGTGTCTGTAGCATGTTCCCATGGAAAAATTCTGACATCCACGCGGGTGAAGCCGCGGGCATCAGCTAGAAGGTACATTAAAAAAGGTTTTGCACAAATAAAGAAGGGTTTACTAAGTAATCGATAAAATACGGATCCCATATCCAGGAAACCCATCGGGAATCCATCGGTTATGATTCACGTGGTAAAATAAAAACCGTGAAATTTTACTTGCATTTCAACCTGCACGTGGGTAAATTCGAATATCAATAAAAACGGAGGTAATAAAATACGATATCTACACTGTGTTCATTTACAAAAGTAACTGTTTGCATAGTGGATTCAAGCATGGGTGAAAACAAGATCATATTTATTATTTAAAAACTAGGTAGGCATGTATGTATGTTTGTAACGGAAGTTTTGAACGTAATTTTCACCCCTTTATAACGTTAAATTAATTTAACACCTTGCATACTTATCAAAGGACCGATAACAATTAAATAATTTCAAAAAGTGTCATTATTCTGGCCAGGATAACCAGGACAGCAAAAAAGAAAAAAGGCTTTAGTAGCTAGCGAAACAAAACATAGAAAATAAATAAAAGGTTTTCAAAACTAAAAACACACGGTTTCATAGCAAACCAAACTATAAAGTAGAAAATAAAAAACCGGCCAAGTGCGAGTCCGACTCGCGCACCGAGGGTTCCGTACAAACCTGCAGGTATTCTCGGTTTAAAAATAAATGCTTTTTTTTTCATTTTTATATTTCAGTTGATTGAATGTAAGGTAAATTGCGGTTTACGATTTATGACGTTTTAAAAAAAAACTACTCACTCGATCTCGTTCAAACCAATTTTCGGTGGTAGTTTACATGGTAATGTACATCATATATTTTTTTTAGTTTTATCATTCTCTTATTTTAGAAGTTACGGGGGGGGGGGGGGGACACATTTTACCACTTTGGAAGTGTCTCTCGCGCAAACTATTCAGTTTAGAAAAAAATTATATTCGAAACCTCATTACCATTTTTTAAGACCTATTCATAGATACCCCACACGTATGGGTTTGATGAAAAAAACCATTTTTGAGTTTCAGTTCTATGTATGGGGAACCCCAAAATTTATTGTTTTTTTTTCTATTTTAGTGTGAAAATCTTAATGCGGTTCACAGAATACATCTACTTACCAAGTTTCAACAGCATAGCTCTTATGGTTTCTGAAAAAAGTGGCTGTGACATACGGACGGACGGACAGACAGACAGACAGACATGACGAATCTATAAGGGTTCCGTTTTTTGCCATTTGGCAATGGAACCCTAAAAAGCGTGGGGTGCTTAACACCAATTAAAAGTACCTCAAAAAGTGCTTTTCAGTTCTATAAACTATTATTTTTTGCTTTAGTCTCCATTTAGACAGGTCAGAGGTTACCGACCGAAGGGATAAATAAGGCTTTGTCCTGGATTTGTGGCTAAGCGCTGAAAGTTACGCGATTAAAACTATAGTTGTGACTTAAAATTAATGTCGCGTTCCGTGAAGTTATACTTTAATGAACTAGCTATTGCCTGCGGGTTCGCTTGCATGGATTTCGATGATAAAGTTCTTTGTTGTGTTCTTTTCCTGTAATCATATCATTGGTCTTGCTAACGTGAAAAATAGTATCATAATCGAAAAGAGTAAAATATAAAGTCAAATTAAAAAAAAAACAAATTATGCGACTGTGTAAAAGTTAACTATAAAAAGATGGAACAAAGGTATTTCATTTTAAGATGTTAAACATTAAAATTAATACTAGGTATTAACAATCTCATGCAGTTGAGGTCAATAAATGTCTTTAATGTAAACTTTAAGAAGTTGCCTTCAGTTTTGAAATTTATTTTTATGAAATATCATAGTTTTGGCTTCGTTACTGCTTTATTGTATGTAGGTATAGAAGATAAACTCAGATATTGTGCTATTTCACTTGAAAATTCGTCGTAAATAAAAGAAATTTCATCATGTTTCCTACGCCAAGAAATAATGAACATAAATTGGATTCCCCTTCGCGGCACAAAAACTAAGACAGCATTGCGTCGCGCCAACAGAAGCCAAGAACAAGAAACTACACAGATACTATTTCATATTCTCCACGATGTTCGCATTCTGTAACAGCTATAATAAATAACGGGTCGTCACTTTGTCACGTTTGATATTCACTTTTATAGAGAAAACTTCTTTACCTTGCACTGTTTCTGAACAGTGAACGAAATTGAGCCGTGACGCTCTAGTCGGCAACGCAACTGGGTATACTTGGTTCCAAATGGTTGGTGACGCTGAACTACGTATAGTTTCCGTTTCTACCGTGTAATCTAGGCATATACCCTCTGTTTGGATCGAAGCATGCGGTAGGAGTACACCGTTAGAAATTATCACGTAACCTAAAAGCGCCTACTCCATGCAACTTTTGAGAGGTATGGTTATAATCTTTTTTCGAGACTACTAAAGCTGACAGTGAGATAAAAATAAAAATCTAAGATGGTAGTTGTGAAAATTTTGATAGTTTTCGTCATAGGTGTCATTTTCATGGTTTTCGAGGATGCTAAAGCCGAGGGTAGCGAGGAAAATCAAAGATGGACACAATGGTCGCGAGATTGTTCAAACAAGATACAGTAGCCCTGGCATGTGGGTAACTGAAGGAACAGGGGTGGTTTTTGGTCAGTAAAAGTCTGACACGCCCTCTCGCTCCGCCCAGAACGGGAGAAGTCATGATTTCCCATCCAAAAAAAAAAGGTGGACACAATTTTACTAAAGCTTCTAATTAGTTATACTAGATGGCTCTATATTCAATTACATATTCATTTCAAATTCTGTCTCTCCCTCTCTATCTCATTCTTTTAAATATGAGTGGTGTGTCTGAGTACCGCGTAAGGAACTTTGTTTACGACGGAGTCCCCGATCCCACAATTTTTGTCTATGTTTGTGTATCTTGTAAACTAGTAAGAGTGTTGAATTGAATACAACATCTTTGCATCAATTACACTAACCCTTACCAATACCTAGTAGTTGTCTGCGTATAAACAGCATACATCGCTTTCCAACTGGCAAGATTGACTTCAATAACAGGCCCTTTATTCGTAGTAGTTTTCAATTAAAATATCTTATTACAGTTATTACCCAAATACTCACTCAATATAACATGACTGGTATTTTTCTTCAGTAAATTTGTAGTATGGTCATATTATTTGTGGGTCATCAAAACGGTATAAATGCGGATCAGTACCTTTTTTACATGTGCACGCGTTCGGGAGACTGTTGGTCGTCCTTTATGAAATGTAGGGGGAAGGATTGTGTACCCAACGGTGTCGATGACCCTTCGGTTTTAAGATTTATTTTCCGTTCTATTCACGTGTGGTAAAACACACGTGAATAGAACTGTTAATAAAAGGTGTTTTTATTTTTTGTTGTTGTGGAATAGGCCGCTTCCTGACCTCGCCTCCCACCGCCCGCCGGATGGAAAGCGATGGATGAGCTATACAATTTTATATATTTCATGTTGACGTTTAGCCACAGATTTTTAAACCTTATAATGACTAAGCTACGCTGGGAAAGGGTAAGCAATTACTCAGGGTTATAATTAAAAACCAGAAAAAATAAATTACAATGTGGCGTAATTACATAAAATGCGTGTATTTTTTTCATAAATTTTGGGTAGATGTCAAAAAGTATTGACGGGACCGAACTACTTGAATAAAAGCATCCTATGTGTTAATCCAGGTTATAAACCATTTGTGTTACAAATATCACTCAAATCCGTTTGGCCGTTTAAGAAACACGCAAACATCCAAAATCCAAAAATACAAAGTTTATTTTAATATGGGAAGACTACCCACACTACAAAAAGTCAATTCTAGTTTTTTAGTAGAAGGAAGACTCCACACTATAAAAAATAAATCCTTATCCAAGTCGCATCAATTTCTTTTCACTCTTTCGAATTCGTATTTGCTTTTTTTTTTTTTTTTTTTTCACGATGGTAAATCATCAAATGACTTCTCCCGCTCTGGGCGGAGCGGGAGGGCGTGTCAGACTTTTACTGACTAAAACCCACCCGTGTTCCATCAGTTGCCCATGTGCCAGGGTCACGGTATCTCTTTCGAACAATCACGCGACCCCGGCAGGATTCGTATTTGCTTAGTCAAGTATTGTCACAATCTAACCGTAACAATGCCGGCCGCGTCCGTCCCAAATCTTAACCCGTGAAACTCCGGCTTCCCCTTTCGTACCCGCGCGTGAAAAACGCTACGTGATTTATGTGCCCAGCCGCGGCCATCTGGAGATAAATTATAGTAGGACGCAGATGCATAGCTACACGTGAAAAAGTGACTAATGTGTGAGAAACCCGTGTAGAATCCTCACTAATAAATGGTCGATGAAGTGTGAATGGACCTTGTCTATTCAAGGTTGTTGTAACTATGAGAGAAAGAAAATACACTATATTGAGAGATAGTACTGTTGGGTAAAGGATTTTAATTACAAAAAAAATGACCGACTTCCAAAACAAACAGTACAAAGTGAAAAATAAACTTTAATTTCGGAAGTCTGTGTCTTTGGATCTGTATTTTATCTTTTTGCCTTTAACTTAGAAATACTTAATTTTGGATTAAAGATATTTTTCAGTTTGTAGTGTATTGTTTATTTTTATTTTTTTTTGTTTATTTTTTCAGTTTTTACCAATTGGTATACTACTACTTACTTATGTAAACAACAGTGACAGAATGTAATAAAACATCAAGAAACACAAAGTGGATATACTACGTACCATTGAAGCTCGCGCAAAAACTATCCAATTAAAGTTAATTAAATTTATATGGGACCACCCCTGAGGTATACTCTAAAATACATTAAAATAACGTTTTCGAAATCTAAGTAAGTTGCGCGATATCTCGAGCAATTCTGGTTTCGTTTTTTTTTGTTTTGCGTTTCTAAAATAATGCAGTCGAAATGCAAACCTCCTTTTTTTGATGAGAATTAAAAAGGAAACACATACGCCAAATCCGATAGTTATTATTTAGGATATGATTACTTTTATAATTTAAAACACTACTATGAGCCGTCGGGGCTGACTCTTGACTTTTTCTTCTTCTAAATATCTCCCCATTATGCTAAAACATTCATGGAGGTCAGTTAACAAATCCATTTCGATAAAACCTCTACAGTAGAATGATACCGTAAAGAATGTTATACCGTTTTAAAGTTGTAAATTAAAGGCACTCTAGAAAGACGTCTGCCTAAGTATACGGTATATAACCGTAGAAAAATACTACCTTCCTGTCTTCAATTTTGTTAGATAGTTTCCCTCTAAGTCACGTTTTTTTTTCCTCATAATCGGCAGCTATGCTTGAGCTTGAGAATTTTTCTCATATTATAATATTATCGGCAGTAACATGATAACGGACGAGATATGAATATTATGTAACTTTAACTGTGGATATAACTTCCTTATTTATAAATATAATATTAATATAATAATATGTATTTAATATAATTAAATAGAATACAATATAGGTATTTATAATGAACAGCATATCAATTACAATTATAATTTGAATTGTAGAAAATTTACAATGGGCTGTAATAAGTTAAAATGATATTTCTGTTCGACTGATGGCTAGTTTATAAAAACACATCGACTCACAACCTTCTAACTTCTATTCCACATTAATGGATTGAACAATAACTAAAACTTTTGAAGATTCTACGTTACAATGCCTAAATGCAAAAATGTCGAAATGTACATCCATTAAAAACCTCTGTGAAGTTTTAAATCAGAAGAAAAATTGTGAATGTGTGTGAGGCTGCATGAATTTTCTTAAAAACTTTTAGTGGCAGCTGCATTTTATTACTCGAGAATTTTATGAAAGAATGTGCGATGCCATTTAAAAACATATAGAGTAATGTAATCATTTTTGAATCACCGAGTTCAGTTTCATGGTTATCAAGGTTGCCCTTTCCCAGCTATGTTACGGTCGGCTTCCAGTCTAACCGGATGTAGCTGAACACCAGTATTTTATATGGAGCAACTATCTATCTGACCTTCACAACCCAGTTTCTGCATAATACGATACCCCTTGGTAAGCCTGGTAGCTTCTACTCGTAATGACTGTCAAAGATCCAAAATAAAGAGTTTCTCTAAGTCAGTTAGTACGTGTCACCTAAAAATGGTAGAGATGTCAAAATGACGTAATGAAATACAATAATAATTTTCACTTTGATTATATACCTGTCTAGATGACACATTGGCCGTACCGAACGGCTCAAAAAAAGTCTACTAAATTTGGTAGACTCGCTTCTCACCGACGTCAGTGTCATTTGAATCACTTAGGGGTAATGTGCTCACGAAAAAATATTAATTACGCTGGTTTGTGCTGTCAAACTGTGTCACATTTATGTGGGAAAGCTATAATAATACCAAGATCAGTTTTCATCGCTAAGTTTTGTTAATTAACCACATTTTTTAAAGAAAACATGAATTTTAAATTCGACACTTCGTAGGTTACTTTGATTAGCCGGTGTTGCCAGTTTATTAATAGGGAGATTTGGCGAAAATATGGGCAACATATTACAAATATCATTAAAACTTATGATTATCTGCCGTGACCGAAATTCAATCAAGAGAATAATAAATTATTATTTAAAAACTGATGGTATTTATTTGATCTGAAAATGAGAAATTACGTACATAAAATAAATGAAATCCATGACGTCATGCACGAAATAGTATTTTTGTTAATTTGGGTTTTAGATTTCCTACAGATTCCGTACAAGCAAATTGCTGGAGACATACTGTATTAACTAAATAAAACACTAACACAAAAATGATTATTTTTTTTAACCTAATTTGTTTAACTTTGATCTTATTAAATGATGGAAGAAAGGTAAGTTAATAATTTGGAGCTGGCATCTCTAAACACGCACACTTTGACAGTTTGATTACAATAAGTACGCGAGCGCTACTCACACATAATCGCGAAACTGGGGACAGTTTTTGTGCATCGTTTGTTTGCATTACTCTATCTAGACAGGTATATAATCAAAGAATTTTCAGTTGATAAATATTTTATTACTTACTAACTAACTTTAATTTCAGAAGCAACACATTAGGGTTTATTTATTACGCCTAATATGATAAGAAATGTCTTACCTATACACTTGTGTAGAATAATTTAGCTGCCAATACTTCACCGACGTGTGAGCTTTTGATTACGACGACTAATAAAACAATTTTTTGTCTTTTTTTTCCCATTCGTTTTCTATATTTAGGGTTATTTGTAAAACACCAGCAACCTCTCAGGACTATATTTCTAACGTCATAATCAACAACTTATGTTCTATGACTTATAAAAAATCATTAAATTTTTTTAGTTCATCAGATTTTCATACAAAAATAAAAAGATTTAATTTGAACGATCTAAATGTTATGGAGTGTATGCGAAGCAAAAGAAAGCGATAGTACATTAGCAAGAGGAGCAGGATTAGGGCGGCGGGGGCGCTTGAACTATACCTATTTACGGGCGGCCGATTTTCGTATGAAAATCTCATGAACTAAAATATGATGAAATTTTAAAAGTCATAGAACAAAAGTTGTTGATTATGATATTAGTAACATAGTCCTGAGAGGTTGCTGGTGTTTTACAAGTAACCCTGTATACCTAACACGGGAGTAAAGTATTGTTAGCTAATTTGACCCAGTAGAGATCACCATGATCTGTCATATTGTAAAAACCATGAGAAACAGGGACGGATCACTAGTATAAAATGAAAATATGCACCTAGAATATGTAGCAACCTATTTCCATTTGGTATGCTTGGTAAGCATAACCGTTGTCTCCACAAAGGAACCGGACGTACTCGTACATCTAGGAACACTTACACAAACGTACCATGCACTAGTACACTTGCCCACAACACATAGTGCCTTTGTTATGACCAGTTTCTCAGAATGCCATCTCATGACGTCATTAAGACGCAAATTGATACTGCTGTACATTTCCACAATTTAATCACTTTGTCGTCTCTGGGGGACATTTACACACCTACGAGTAGGTCCGAAGAGGAGATTGTTGTTCTAACGTCATAGTTACAAGGAGATTGCCTGCATTCTCGGCATATAGGTACTAAGTATTGGTAGGGTTCGTAATGAAATAATTATTAGGCACATATTCTATTCCATACCGTAGCCCATTATGAGCCTATAATGTTACCAGTGCTGGGATACAGGCTTCATCTTTGGGAGAGGCTTAATCTACCACGCGGGCCTAGTTCGTGTTTGCGAATATCACATATCTTACGTTTTTTTGACTCATGCCGGTTTCCTCCTGATGTTTACCTTCACCATTTTGAGATCAGTGGTGATTTAATCATGTATATATAATAAAGTTTCCATTTGAGTTTGAACCCACGACATACAGCTCATAAGTTGCGGTCAATACCACTCGGCCACTGTAGCTCTACTCGGTCACCACTGCTCTATTCTGCTATCCCATGATGTGCTACAAACGCACATATAATACTATCAAGTACCTACAAGATAGTGTTAGTGGAAGTGTAATACAAGTCATACGATTTGAAAAGTTTCAAAATCTCTTCATGAACATAGTGTTAAGCAAGTCAGTGAGTTGTTCAAACCAAAATAATCTTTATTCACACCACCATGAACACAAATTGCTGACATAAATTCTAACAACGACGTTCCTCTACTAAGAGCTACCTAGCTTTTTGTGTAGTCTGTTCAAAGTCTTATATTAAACCTGAATCAATAAAAATGTAAATACCCACGTGTAGGTTATATTTTATTCAATATGGGTCGTAGAAAAACATTGATGTTTAAGATTAGATATATAAAAAATAAACCTACACTGAACTGAGCAAGTATTAAGCTCTGGCTAAACTGAGGCGAATCCCGCGCAAGATGCGGGACGGGATTCATGGACGCGATTGGTGTCAACTTGATTAAGAAATCACACGATGACAAGTTGTTTTTTGAAGTGAAAACTTCTTAAGCGCCGTTGGTTGTGATTTGAAACTCAATGAAACGAAAAAGCGACAGTAAAAAGAGACAGACATAGATTCATAAGATTTAACGTGGGAGAAAATGAGATAGGAAATACATGACGTCATGACCATGGACGAAAGAAATATGGATACGGCAAATATCGTCATATCTGAACTTCAAAAAATTAAAACAAATTAAAAACGTTTTATGTACCTGTACATATTAGAATTTAATCAAAAATGTTTTATGTACTTGTACATATTATTATTTCAAGTCTTTTATCGTACCTATATATTATGTAAATACGGAAAAAAATGAAAACTAAAAAAGAAAAGAAAATTATAATTGCGATGGCACGACGAACCGTGATGCTGGTGACGGAGGCACCGGTAATGCCTGCCCAGGCAATGGCCAGTCATTGTCCATAAACCTGGAACAAAAGCAGTGTAGCCTGAATATTTAGATGTGATGTTAGATATAATGGTCAAAAAGTGGATACAACTTGTGTAGCGAAATTTCTAGGCATCCTGATTGACAACAAATTGACTTGGAGACCGCAGGCCGATGTCGTATGTAAGAAGTTGAATAAATCAGCCTATGTACTGTATAACTTATCGCATAAAGTAAGTAATGATACCCTTGTGCTAACTTATCATGGGTTGGTGGCATCAGTGTTAAGATTTGGGATCATTTTTTGGGGTAACTGTAGTGAAAGGGAAGAGATTTTTAGGGCCCAGAAACGGTGTATTCGATCTATGTCAAACCTTAAAAGCACAGACAGCTGTGAACCTGTGTTTCGGTCTCTGAAGATACTGACTTTTCCATGTTTGTACATACTGGAGGTGGCAACTTTTGTTAAAGCTAATCTGACCTTATTTCCGTCACTGGCCAGTATAAGAACACGTAATGGTTCATTGAGATCCCAATACAAGCACTTACTACATTCGGGTAATTACAAGACAGCACTTTTAAGGAAAAGTATTATGACAATGGGACCTGTCATTTATAATAAAATACCTCATAGTTTTAAGGACTGTCCTGTAAACATTTTTAAATCTAAGGTAACTGCACTACTTTTAGGCAAATGTTATTACTCCTTGAAAGACTTTTTAAATGATACGAATTTATCCGAATTATGAATGTTATAATTAATTGCAAATTTGACCACATAAGATTTACATATGTACCTGACTATCATATTACTAATTGACTTCACTTTAATTTATGTTTTGTTGACATTATTTGCATTTTTTTCACTATTTTGTTTGTATTCATATTTTAACTTATATAATAATTTGCACGCCATAAGGTAGAATGTAGCCGATCTAATTAATTCATGCACAACATCTTATACCTGTACCTACATTCATAGCAAAAAAAAAAAAAAAAAAAGAGATAAATGGAAATTAGAAAAGGCCGAAAGTTTCTAATATTGCCGGTGGCTGCAAAATCATGTCAAGTGGTGGTGATGGTGCCCTTCCACCACCCCGCGTATTCTGGCATGCGAGCTGGAAAAATACAAAATTTCAGTTGCATTAACAGTAACATTACATACCTACATACGTGTCCAATAACCTCTTTATTAAGTCGGTTAAAAACAAATCACCCAAAAATTTTACCATTTAAATGTACGGAAGTCATATCCACACATTTCATCATCCGTGCAAAACACAATAAAAATGGCGATTTTGGTGTCACGTGACCTCAAATTCCCGGTTCAAAAATCGAACTTCTTCATTTTTTTAGGTTGCGTATTTTTCATTACAATGTTACGCAAATATCTTAATTAATGCATAATAACAATAATACAATACATAGTAACCTAAGTAACATCAATAGTTTGCTATCAATAGTAGAATTATTACTCGTAATACTGCGAAATCAGACGCCGGTCGCGGAAAAAATGGCGGCAAACTGGATGACGATGTTTGTTGAACTAACTATTTACGTGCAAATCTTTGTCAAAAACACAATCCTGGCAATAAAAACTGTATTTTACTTACCTGTCCATCTTACGTTTCAACAAAAACACTTCACACACACAACTTTGCACTTAAAGCTTAATTATAATCGTACGGATCACCACACTCATCGAAATGTTTATGTCAAACTGTCAACGTCAACCTTCGTTGGCGCGTTCCAGGGCTGAGATAAGTGATTATGTTGCGTTGCCCGTCTATTGTGTACTCACTCGTCCATGCATAATCATCATAAATGCAGATTATTAATGCTAAAAACTGTAAAAATGAAATTCCGCCGCTAATTGGTGAACCATCGCGACCAATCGCGTCTGACAGATCGAGTTATTTTTGCGATAAAGATACTTCCTCGTACAGAACAATATAACTCCTCGTTTTTGGCAGATGAGAGGGAGGAGTTTGTGCGCGCACGCATTTGGACAAATAGACATTTGACTTTTTACTCATATCACTTACAAAAACAGAAACAGATTATGAGACGAATCATAATCTGTTTCTGTTTTTGTAAGTGATAGTTTGTAAGCGCTTGTTACTAACGCTATGAGTCTTGTTGCTAGAATTAAATGATTAAATTAAATTAAATTAATTATCTTGAAGCCAAAATTTTAGAAGGTTCCACTTCTACCACGTGTGAATTGCACACATGGTTTTTTTAATTTTATTTTTTTATGAAATTAATAATCAATGGCATTAAATGAACTTCGAGAGTTGTATGGATGAATGATTATAGTTCTGTAAATGCTTATGCGTATTTTATATTTTTTCATTAATATATTTGCGTCCGCAGCACGGTAGAGAGCAGTGGTGGCCCAATGATAACGGCCGTGACTTACGAGTAGAAGGTCGTGAGTTCGAACCCAAGCAGGCGTTTTACTTTGTGTAAATTATTTCATCACCGCTGCTCTAAAAACGGTGAAGGAAAAATATCGTGAGGAAACCAGAATTTCTTAGAACCCAAAATTCGAAAACGTGTGACATGTACCAAATCGCACTGTGCCCGCGTGGTGGATTATGGCCCACTCCCTCTTACCGAGAGGAGGCCTGTTTCCTAGCAGTGTGAACATTATACGCTGCTGTTGAGCACGGTCGCAAGACATATTTTAACCAACAAATTACCAGACACTGACCTGCCTGGGCCTGCCTGGGCTGGGCAGCATTTGGGAAGCTTCGTCGAGTCTTCTCGTCGCGTATTCCACAGAGCTTAAAGACGAAAGTCTTCAACCAGTGCGTCCTACCTGTTATGACCTACGGAGCCGAAACGTGAACACTCACGGTACGGCTGGTCCATAAATTTAAAGTCGCTCAGCGAGCTATGGAACGAGCTATGCTTGGAGTATCTCTGAGGAACAGAATCCGGAATGAGGTGATCCGGCAGAGAACCAAAGTTGTCGACATAGCTCATAGGATTAGCAAGCTGAAGTGGCAATGGGCCGGCCATATTAGCCGTCGAACCGATGACCGTTGGGGTAGACGTGTTCTTGAGTGGAGACCGCGAATTGGCAAACGTAAGGTAGGACGCCCTCAGGCTAGGTGGAGCGACGATCTTCTCAGGGTGGCTGGTAGCAACTGGATGAGAGTTGCCGAATATCGAGCTGAATGGCGTGCAATTGGGAGGCCTATGTCCAGCAGTGGACTGCTATAGGCTGATGATGATGATGATGACCTGCCAATTGTAAAAAACGTGAGATAATTTGACTTTCATGGTTACCCACTGTAGCTTCCACATTAAAGCAAAGTACGCTTCAGTGTAGTCGGAGCTTTACAAAAAATTCAACAAAAGGCAAATAATACTATCATACGAACATTGAAAATTAAATAAAAACTTGTTATAATAATAGTCTAATAAGAAAGAGAAACAAATTAAATATCTCGACTTAGCACACGAGGTTGTTGACATGTGGAATGTTGACTCGACTGTCATTGTGCCTATTGTCGTATCAGCCGAAAGCCTCGATCAATATCTATCGAGTCTCTTATTAGGCAGGTAGATTAAGAGCCTGTTTCTCAAGGCATTACTCCTCGATAAGGCTCGTATCGTGAGGAGGTTTCTGTCTCTAGAGCCCTAACCACCGGTAGCATGAACCTTGCTCCCGATACCGGTGGAACACTTATTGTTTCATTTGTAAAAAAATATTAATATGTATTAAATAAATGATCGAAATCAGCTACTAAAGTACCTAATCAAATAAAACAACACATAAAATACATGGTTACAGGATATTAGTAAAGTTTCTTTAGACTTCAGACTAGTTCAGACATAATTGAAATATTAATTAGACTTCAGACTAGCTTTTGAAGACTAATTTGTTTGATATAGAGGTCAGAATCTAATATTATTTACGTACAGAAATTTTATCTAATTTAGAAACTTATAATTGGTGGTTTATAAAGTGGGATAAATAACGAACCTTTGTAGTAGTTTTCAATATATACTAAACCTCGCATTCCTAGAAGCCAATAATTGCTGAAAATTATCTTCTTTATCCTGCCATTAAATTAATGGGAATAGTAGAATATCATGTTTTCTACGTATTAAAATCTACTGAATTAAGTCCTGAAAGGTAGTACTTATTTTTCGAGAGTGTAGGCAACAGTGGGTATTGCCTATTATTAACAACTACCTTCTGCCCGCGACTTCGTCCGCGTCAAATTGCTCCCCTGACCCTTCCCGTCGCATCGAATTGCCTGCCAGTTTTCATCCATTTTTCAATGCTGCTCCGCTCCTTTTGATCATAGCGTGATGTTATATAGCCTATAGCCTTCCTCAATAAATAGGCTACCCAATACAAAAATATTTTTTCAATTCGGACCAGTACCTGAGTTTACCGCGTTCAACCAAACAAACTCTTCAGCTTTATAATATTACGTATAGTATATGTAGATATACTGCGTATACTGTTCCGTCTGGTGCCGGCACCATCCAATTTCTTCCCGTGGGTGTCGTAAAAGGCGAGTAAAGGACTTACTGAAGAATGGGCAGCAGCGTTCCCTATGCGTTTTATCACCTTACTGCGATCGGCAACCCGCCTGCCAAGCGTGGCGATTATGGCAAACTCGCCCTTAAATGAACTGGTTAACGTGGCGGTTCTTGTGGGGAGTTCTATGTCCACCAGTGGAAGTCATTTGGCTGAAATGATGATAATGATAAATGATTCTGCGACCAATGCGTAAGTTCATGTTTGCACCGATTTAAATATCCCAGGCCGGAATTTTTTCGTGCATTGAATCTTTATCGCACTGCTTAGGGCCGAGGGTTGAAAATTCAACAGTGTGTTATTTCGACCCGCTGGAATGTACTCTGTTTGATTCTCAATTTCTAGTTCGATACCGAGAATTAAAATTTCAGTGCACGATAAATTCCGTCTTGATAATTTTACGTCTGCCTGAACATGGTCTTAACCCAGAAAGGTCCTGCCATGGTTGCGAGATTCGTTCGAAAGAGATACCGTGGCTCTGGCATATGGGCAACTAAAGGAACACGGGTACCAATAAAAGTCTGACTCGTTCTTCCGAGCGGGAGACGTCATTTGATTAGTTCCCACCTACAAAAAAACCCAGAATGGTGATTTTAGGAATCACTTACGCGTTTTAGTATAGAGTAAAGATTAATTTCAAGAAAAGTTGTATGATGAATCAACAATGTTCGTACTTGTTTCAGAAATTATCAATCGTTACATCACGGATGGAATATTTACTCACCATTTATAATACGACGGTGAATTAAAAATAAATCAATGTGCCTAGCCTTTCCCCACCCATGTTGGCCAACCCCACCCCAACCAGATGCAATGACTTAAGTCACCAGAACAAGATTAGAGTCGACCTTTGCCCTGCGGCTACAGCTCGCATGCGTCGTATGACTAAAACCGACCGTGAAAATGCTCATACGCAGGCGATAGCCCTGCACAAAGGAAGGTTTTAACATTTTGATGAAATATTTACTAGTCACCTGTAATTTTTATATACCTATGTAAATGCGGCGGCTACTCGACTTTAATAAGCAACCAGTCGCATGGTTAAAATCGACCCACAAAAAAATCTCCATGACATCCACTACCCAGTTACTGGTTAATACGAATCAACCGCAGAAGGTGTAACTTAACCTGCGATTGAGGCATGCGGTTATTATCATTACATCATCATTATTTCAGCCGTAAGATGTCCACTGGTGGGCACAGACTTTCCCCAATTTGGGGGACTTTATCATAATCGCTACGCTTGGTAGGTAGGTGGGCGACTGCAGTATGATGGTTAAATGCACAGAGAACGCTATTGCCCATTCTTTAGTAATTCCCTTTGTCGCTTTTTACGACACCTACAGGAGATGTGGGATGATGCTACAATATAAATAGAGTCTATCCCGACTTACCGATTTGTAGGTCTTGGGTTCTAACCCAGGTGCTTTACTTTGAGGGGTGTACTACGTGAGCTCGACAAATGAATGTGCAAATAACACTTGTGTGACAAAACTGTACTGCGACTCACAATAGTTCGAATGTACGCTTGTGCGACACACTCGAGCTCACATAGTACAATAGGTTAGGATAGGTTAAAACTGTGACCTCCTACGCACGAGCCGAGCGAGCAAAGCGAGCGGTGCTACGGCAGCGGCCGGCGAGTGCCAGAAACGAGTAGATTCAGTGTGTCGCACAAGCGTGCATTCGAACTATGGTGAGTCGCAGTACAGTTTTGTCGCACAAGTGTTATTCGCACATCCATTTGTCGAGCTCACGTAGAACACTCTACTTTGAGTACCTAAATCATTTCATCACCACTGCTTTAAAACGGTGAAAGAAAACATAGTGATGAAACCGGCATGTCCTAGAACCGAAAATTCGAAGACATTTGACATCTACCAACCCGCACTGGGCCCGCGTCGACTATTTACTGCCCACTGTCTCTTACCAAGAGAAGGCAGTGGGAACAATATAGGCTGATTCAATCAATCAATCAAAATATTTTTATTTCACACTAGCTTCTGCCCGCGACTTCGTCTGCGTAAATGTCGGTTATTGCGGACGCAAACAAAGTCACGGAATAAAAAGTATGTACCTATGTCCTTTCTCAGGCTCTAAACTATCTGTGTACCAAATTTCATTTAAATCGGTTCAGTCGTTTAAGCAGGAAAGCGAGACAGACAGACAGAGTTACTTTTGCATTTATGATATTAGTGTGGATAAACCTACATGGGCACTTATTAAATGTCAGAAGCTAGATGCATGGTTCCAAATAGTTGCTTCCTATGGAGAAGAAACGGCAGGAAACTCCACGGTTAGGTACTCTTTTAAAAATAATTGATTAGATTTTTGGAGAATAGTGTAGGACTGTCAACAAGTACAGACGCCACCAGGTCAAGCTACCCGAAACTGTCAATTTTTCCCAATGAACCTTGAACCGAATGCTCTAGAAATAAAGTCGAAAATCTATCAAAGAAATCTGACAGATTGTAGTAGCTTGATGTGTCGGCGTCTGTACCAAGTACTTAATAAAATGGAAAATTGCCTACAGCCTACAAGACCTGCACCGTTCTCACATTCACAAAGTATAAAACAATCTACATATATGATAGTGTTTCATAAACAAGATAAAATAAACTATTTAAAACAAATGTCATTTTTACCATGACAACCAGTAATAAACAATGGTTGAAATGATTGAATGATGATTATGATAGAGTCTATGAAAATTAAACATCGAATTAATTTTCGTATTCCAAAATGTTGGCCAAGTTATATGCTGACGGTACCTATAAATCCGTATCGGAAATATTGTCAGCTTACGAAGCGTTTTGTGTAACAATACAATATGACAAACTAATAGTAAGCTCGCTTGTCATCGACGGGGCGTCCCATAAATTACCCACGGATTTATTTATTGTAGCCCATCGCCAGAATTAATACCAGTCCTTAGCCTGCGGTGGCATTGTTTATGTACGGTCTATGTGGTTATATTTGTTGTATTAGGTATTTAGTTTAGAGTTTATTAATTATTTATTTGTAAATGGACCAAAACTAATGAAACAGAAAAATTATATATTTATTTCATCATTCGATGGACAAAGGTAAACAATTGCGTAATCGATTAGCTATTTTTGCAGTTTCCAAATCTATAATATTATAACAGTCGTTTGGTTGCCTTCATGTACAATTGTATGTGGCAGTGTCACTTAAAGTTTTGAACAAAATTGTAATTACGAATTTTCTCTGTTTTTTTTTTAATTTCATTTGTTTACGATATCGATGCCCAACACGTGGGTAAAGTATTGCCAGACATTTTAATTTGACCCTTTATAAGTGAGTGTAAATAAATAAATATAATTCGAGTCGGTTGCCTCAGGATGGACGGCGCAACCGAGGCCGGCCCAAGGAGAGGTGGCGAGGCGACCTAGATGCGTACTGCAAGGGTTGGATCAAGGTGGGCCTGGAAAAGGATACCTGGAAGGATTTGGGGGAGGCCTTTGCTCAGCAGCGGGACAGCGTAGGGTAATAAAAAAAAAATTCGACTCGGATTACTGTCATCATCGTCTCAGCCGAAAAACGTCCACTGCTGGACATGGCCTCCAATTTTGAGGGGGTTCGCCGTAATCGCCACGCTTGACAGATGGGTTGTCGATGGCAGTATGGTGGAAAAATGCTTAAAGAACGAAGCTGTCTATTCTCTAGTCAGTAATTTAATTTGACCCTTTATTGTGTGAAAATAAATAAATATCTTACATAATTGCATTCTTTATTACTATTTCGACTTGAATTACAACTGCAGCAAAAGATACTGACCCCACAATTCGTCGTTCTTTTTAACCCCCGACGCAAAAAGAGGGGTGTTATAAGTTTGACGTGTCTGTCTGTCTGTCTGTCTGTCTGTGGCATCATAGCTCCCGAACGGATGATGTGATTTCAATAAAAAAAAATATGTATTAAAGGTGACTTATCTGCGAGTGTTCTTAGACATGTTTGATGAAAATCGGTTGAGCCGTTTAAAAGTTGTGGGGGGGAAAGTGGGGAAGAGTAACCGAATGTCAGCAAATATACTCGAGTGGGGTCTCAAATGAAAGCGCACTGAAAGAGAATATTGATGAATTAATCGAGAGTGTTTTTAGCTTCGCTTGATTCTACATTATACTAAGTATATACCTATAAAAAGTACAAAATAAAAAATTAAATTAAAAATTTAAAAGACCCCCGACACAAAAACCTAATTTCCCTTTAAAAAGTAAAAAATAATAAAAAATAACTCAATCTTAAAGTACCTAAGAATGTACTAATAATTCAAAAAAAAAACGTCGCGTTGGGGGACCGCTCCGCGAGTGCAGACGTCGTTGATAATAAGACTATTAGTAATTAAATTGTTAGGTTTGAAGTGGTCCCCCAACGCGGCGTATTTTTTTGAATTATTAATACATTCTTAGGTACTTTAAGATTGAGTTATTTTTGCCCTTATACCAATTTATTTGAGGTCGGCGCACTTTGCGCTGTTATTCCAACAAACAACAAATACTCATTGTTTTGAAAAATATTAGCTATTCACTGTAGAAGAATATATTTTAGATACCTAAATTATAGTCTTAGTAGTCCCTTAGTCATCTAAAAAGTCAGTGTTAAGCTTAGAATGTATTCGTGAAAGAACTTTGACAGCAATACTCAGAAATACCCATCACAAAGTAAGTACGAATGACAAAAACTTTTCATTCCTTGTATAAGAAGAAGGCTTGTCTTGGCATCTTTGTCAAAATCTTCCTAAACATGTTTGACATCCACTTTCCTAAAGACATAATAACACTTACAAGTTTGTTACCATGTCATAGTCACACAAGTGCGAAGTCATTTTTATGTGAAAACTATGAACTGGGGAAGTTTCGCGGCTCAGCAGGCGATGTGAGAACTTTGTCCTGTTATGTTTAGTGGTGTTTGTAACAGCTGACGTTGTGAATTCTTATCAAAAGGCTACGTGCAGAAGGCCTTATAATATGGGTGAAAAAATTGGCAGAAATAACGTTTGTGGAATCACTCTAATGTACAGTCATAAAAAGAGTTTTGAAACCAGGATCGTCGAATACAGTTAAAGTTTGGTAAAAATGCGATTGATGTTATCAAATGAAGTTTAATTTGATAAATGAACTAATAGTTTTTAATTCATTCAGTTTTTTCCTACACAGACGGACTTAATACATTTTTTTTTTCTGGATGCGACTTCTTCCGCTCTGGGCGGAGCAGGAGGGCGTGTCAGACTTTTACTGACTAAAACTCACCCGTGTTCCTTCAGTTGCCCATGTGCCAGGGTCACGGTATCTCTTTCGAACAATCACGCGACTCCGGCAGGCATCGGTCCTAGCAGACCCCTTCAGTGCTGCTGACATCTCTTTGAGGCGCGCGTGGAACACTACGCGCCGTCGACCCGAGCTTGGTCCTTACCGGGCGGCGAGGTACCCATTGCTCGCCACCCGCAAGCTCGCGCCTACGGTGGCCGGGAGTCCGCAATCGACTCCCGGCGCCCGGGGCGTCTCCTCCTGCGGCGGCTAGGGACGTGAGGGCGCAGTGACTGCCACTCCCTCACGCGCCCCGCCTCCTCCTTCGCGAGCATTACTGCTTTGCAGAAGGAGGTGATGGCTTCTCATGCCCTCTCGCTCCGTACCATGGCTCGCACCAGGGCCGGACGCGAGAGGTCGCCGCCGCCGATCGCCTCCAGGAGGACACGGTGGTACTCTGCCCAGGCAGGGCACACTTTCACCGTATGCTCCACCGTGTCCTCTAGACGATGACTTAATACCTTAGGCATATATCGCCGGGTTAAAGGCAAAACCGACTATCTGCGAGTTTTTGAGTTTTTTACTTTAATATACCATTAGGCAAAGAATCGAATGGCGAATCGAATGGTATATTAAAGTGAAAAACTAAAAAAATCGCAGATAGTCTGTTTTGCCTTTAACCCGGCGATATTATACTCGTATTAAGGTTAATAATATTATGATGTTTACTTCAAAATGTTTCAGATCTTCAAGTCTGAATGTATTTTCCTTTAACTACATGCTTACTCTTTTGAAAAAAAAAATCAGATAGAAGAAAACACACACGCACTGAACCAAGCCTTGCAAAAACTTTTATAAATGTACAAAAATCAAGATCCAAGTAATCCCAAGTTCGAAAACTCCCAGTATCTAAATTATAACTAGGTCCTAAAGTTCACTTTCATAAATCGTACCCGCCGGCTGCGAATATGATCTTAATTAAAAAACAATTTGTTTCAGTTCTTTTGAAAACTTCTGACTTCAAAACCTTCAGCACAGAGTAGATAGGTACAGAGGCCGGCACACATAAACACAAACAGTCACCAAAAGAGAAAGATAAACAGTCTCGTTGGATATAGTTTAAGTTTAGTAAAAAATCGATGGTTGTATTCGAATGAAATTTAGTTTCTTACGTGAACCGTTTATTTGACTGACTCGTTGGTCTAGAGTTAGCAAGCACTATTGCTGAGCATGAGGTCCTTGGTTCAATTCCTAGGTCAGGCAAAGTGTTATTGGATTTTTATAAATATCACATGGGACTTAAACATAACAGGTGAAATGTGGGTGTACTTTAGGTACACCTCTGCCCTTCCCTTCGGGGAAACAAGGCGTTATGTTATGTTATGTTATGAACTGTGGTCACGCCAACAATAATTCAGTCCTGAAAGGTATCAGAACCAACCTTCGGAGAAGAGAGGAAGAGAAGGGACATGCAGCACTTACCAGGGGCAGGTCAGCGGGATCCAATCTCCTTCGACCAGCACACAGCAGAGTATCACTACGCGGGTCGCGCGACCAATATTTGAATATACTTTTTCTTCTTATTACACTGGGTAATCAAACACAAGGATGCGTTTGGCGGAGCGGGAATGTATTGAAAACTGCAGAGAAAGGCTCGAGAAGATCCTCGTCTCTTCGCGGGGTCAGACGAAAAGGCTCGTCACGCGGTGCGGGGGTGATTCGAGAGATCCGTTACACACGTGCTTTCATGTGCAATTTCTTCGTCGAACTGACAGCTGTCATTCCTCGTTCTCTCGTTCTCATGTTCACCTTTTGAATGATGCTAAAGCGCTGCATGTACAAGTGGGAAAGGAGCGGGAAATACAAACTGCCTCATAGTATAAGAGTAAATCTATATAATCAGTGTTGGCGTTACCAAACTGTTTATTTTGTATATATTTAAATATATTTTCATTCGAATATATCCATGGGTTTTTTTTTACTAAACTTCAACTATAAACGATGACCCTGGTTTCTTGTCTCTTTATATGACCGTACATACGGCATGAGTTCACCGTCTATCTCGGTCGGATGTCAGTCAATAGTGCGCTTGCACTGACTGTACCTACGTGAAGCGCATCTATATACCTATATGTGCGTGTATTATCGCTCGTTGCAAGGAATCGATCTTCTGTTACCTTATTTATTCTGTGTCTCGACATTACGTTAAGAAATCTGATCAGCAACAAAACAATCAAATCCTCAGAACTTATTAATTAAAGTCGAATAAACTTTGGCAAGTTAAATTTATTTCAAAGTGATTTAGAATAGTCTACAAAACTTCATTAGTAAAATAGTACTCAATGGTTGTGTATGATAAATGGACAGAAAAGGACGGACGAACGGACGGTGGATGTAATGGAGGTTCACCTAGTAACGCACGGGTTTTTTTCGCTCATTGGAATTTAAACGCACCGCTTAACGCCTACAGTTGAAAATCAAAGTGTATTTTATTTACGTGTTGGAATGCGCTTTGCTGGATTTTGAACGCTTGGCTTAATTCCGAGAGGTAAAAATCTAGTGCATCATAAAAATCCCTTGTGCGAACCTGCTTAGTTGCACATTGTTCATTTAATAGCAATTGTCATGGGATTTGGCGACATGGTGTTATAATCAGTTGATTAGCCGATGATTGAATACAGAGCTAAATAATTCATAAGAATTACTAATTGATGTAATGTTACTTAACAAAGCTTTTTAATAATAAACTCTCGGCTTTATTATCCCCCGAATTAGGCAGAGAGCATATTTAATATTCCAATTTGTGTTACTGTTTAATCATAGATTAATAAGAATAAACAAGGAAAAACGTAAAACATTGCATAGCATAATTGCTATGTCTGCGTTTTTGTTTTTATAGAAACAGATTATAGCAAGACAGTACACGCGTAGTACAGACGCCACCAGGTCAAGCTACCCGAAACTGTCAATTTTTCCCAATGAACCTTGAACCTAATGCTCTAGAAATAAAGTCGAAAATCTATCAAAGAAATCTGTCAGATTGTAGTAGCTTGATGTGTTGGCGTCTGTACATTCAATAAGAAATCTGGTCAACCGTCATGCTACGATCTAGCATGGGATATATTTCACGTGATCGATTAAAATGTGAAGCGTCTAAACCACCTTTCTTAGTGATTAAGTTAGAAAGAAAGAAAAGAAAGAAAATACGTTTATTTGCGGTAAACATGACGCACAGTAAAACTAGAAACATACAGAAATAAAACAATAAGATGTGAGAAAATATGCGTCATATCCACGCAAAACGGCCATCACTCAGCATAATGCTGTGACCCTATGCGAGACAGAGCCCCAGCGCTGGTTTTCAGTGACAGCCGGCGCTGACGTAATGACAGTTACTAAAAACTTTACAAGTTACTAAAAACTTTCAGCGTAACCCACATAATTCAATCGCAAACTGTTCAACATTTCATTTGGTCTGGGAACAATACCAAACAAAATTCTCAAACACACATCGCAAAGCGATGCCGAAAACTATCCGCCACTACTCATAATCGACACTACGATGCAAATCCTGCACGCGAAGCATATGTCGGCATAATTACGTCATTTGACGTCGTGACGCAATGCATAGTGATGTACTGACGATTGGACGTCGCAAGTACGGTGCATGAGAGACGAGTGCCGATTGTAAACGAGGAAGGACGATGTGGAGGTGGTTTCATAGTTCAGTAAGTGCTTCGTGCCCAAAAGGTATTTACAAGTACTGTTAGTAGTTGGTTGGTTAAAAAATAGAAAACTGAAAGATAACTAAAAACTCTTTAGTTTCATTTATTTTACTCTGAAAGTCCTAGTTTATCATTTGTGATTTAAAGTTACAGCTACGCGGCATAATTCAGCGTTGCATATGGAGGCGTTTATTTAGATATAAAGTTCTGTTTAGGTTTTTTATTATTTCATTCTGCTTGAGTTCTGCTTCTGTTCTTGTAATCAAATTGTAAAAATTATGATCCCCATGTGGGTTGAAATAAATTATATTCATTCATTCATTCATTACACGTTTTTATTCTCATGGATCTGTGCACATGCTTTAGTAAATAAATATTATCATATCTTATCAATTCTTTTTGTGGGTTACTGGCGTGTGCTAGTTTACATATCATTAATTTAATGTTTTGTGTCTCGTAAAGTTCATTGCGTACTCTTCACAATCAAGTTCTTACAAACAGCTGTACTACTCAGGAGGTTGTTGCACTACTTCTTCCTCCCAGCTAAAGGTCTAAGAAGTGGTGTAGTTTTGACGCTAAACGCTTAGTGATGACTCTCTGAATTCTTCTGTTTGAATAAACGACTTTTAATATATGATTTTGAAGTGAGTCCTTTCAATGGAAACGCACTCCTTTTTTTTTTGGATGGAAAATCATCAAATGACGTCTCCCGCTCTTGGGCGGGCGGGCGTGTCAGACTTTTACTGATTAAAACCCACCCGTGTTCCTTCAGTTGCCCACGTCCCAGGCTCACGGTGTCTCTTTCGAACAATCTCGCGACCCTGGCAGGACTGTGAATCGCTTACAATATTTACGCACTCTAACGATGCCTCTGGCATCACATACCAGGCCACATTTTCGTCGCCGGAAGATGCGCTGTCAGCTTTCGAGCAGGCTGTAAACGATGTGTCTGCGGCGGACTGGAAAAAGTGTTTCGAAAACTGGTTCACACGCATGAAACTTTGCATAGAGGCTAGTGGAGAGTATTTTGAAAAGATTTAATAAACAAAAATATTTACTGAATAGAACACTTCTTTTTATTTTCGCAAAACTTTCTGAGTGTCCCACGTATCTGCATAGGTGTCGGTGGCCACTTACCTTGTGGTGAAACATTGACTTGCTTGCTCACTCATTGAATAATAATACACTAGTATTAATTGACTTCTAAACTTGAAAGTTACCAAACATCAAGGTGTAAATAAATTCAGTGTTTTACCTGAATCACGTGTGCACCTGTTTCACAGTTTTCAAGTTGGCATACCGTAGTGACCGGATATTCGGCTTGTGTGAATCATGACCGCAGAGTGAACTTAAAGCGGAATACTGATCGGTTCACACCTGTAACGATTCCTCTCCAAAATTCTCACACGTAGGTACACCGCATTTTGTGGCATAGGTTTTGAGAAATTTAGAAACGAAATAGTTTACACAAATTTACTTCCACATAAAGAACAGTGGCGAACTCCCGAACAAATTTTTGTTGACATTTTTTTTAGCGTCTGCCTATGAAAAATATGTAAAAGTATAGAGATTGAATTGCTGAACAGATTTGTCTTCAGTTATACTTTTATAGGAAGTCAGGAATTTAAGATATTTCAGGTTGAAGTTTTAGAGGTTATGTCTCGTCAACAACAGACTTATCGAAAAAGATATATAGAAATACCTACTTATTGCTCAAAATATCATTGATAGAAATGCATTTTAAATATAAAATGAACTACGGACTACGTTTTCAGAATATTAAGTCCAACCGACGTGCGTAGGTCTGCCACATGGTCCGCGTAAGTAAGTAGGCAGGTACTTACCTACTTACTTAATTATATGTTCAGAAGAATATTTATTTAATAATCTTAGTCAACTATTAGATCTTTAGAACAGTTAGTTATAGATATAGTATGATTCATTACATGGTAAGGGTAGGTCATTGGCAGGTAAAAAAAAAAAACAACTTTGTTTAAATATTTATTCCTCATCTTCTCTAACCACAATGTCATCAAGAAAACCTGCGGGTGCTGTGATATATGGTTGATGTCTGGCCCATCCTAGATATCATACTTCAGTCATTGTTTGAGCGCAACATCCAACTCTCGAGAAGTGCCAATGCCGGGTATCTGCGCATTTTATTGACACATAATATGTTGCAGTTAACACACATGATGCGTGTAGGTCATATTTGATAAAACTTAGTAAATTATTTCGTCGGTATCTAGTAGGGTGACATACATAGACGCTTAATAATTTCATCAACAATTCTCTCGCCGGTATCCTTTAGTAGTAATTGATTGTAGTTTTTGGCCAAAAGAAACCCACAGCTTTTAAATAAAATCATCAACCAATCTCCACACCAATCGTTAGTATTAATAATCTTAAATTCATTCAATCATTGATAAACAACACACAGCCTTAGCTGCCGGGTCTAGCCAGAAGCACGACATTTTGCTCAAGAGTTCCATAAAGAGATAATGAAAATGCATAACAGGCCGTAACTCTATTTCAATAAACAAAAATAAAGTCACCACCGTAAAATAACCAAGTACATTTCTCTCTAAGTCAACAAATGTGAACATACACACATACATACAATCACGCCTTTTTCCCATGGGGATAGGCAGAAACTACGAAACGCCACCTGCTACGATCTCTACACACTTCTTTTGCCTCGTTTAGGTTCATACAATTGGTCATACACACACGCCGGTTACGAGTACTACAAATGTGAAATAATTATTAAACTAACCAATTGTATTCTGACTTGTATATTATTATTTTATTTTACGCAAGTTTAATCATTTATTTTCTATCCTGTTTACACCATCGTTATTTAAATGCTCAATCTTGAAATGCCCCTTTTCTTTTTTCGCTAATTTCATATTTATTTTTTAACATTCATCATTTCTCTATTTTTATCGTGTTTACACCCAGTTTTATGTGTTCTTTTTTTATCAGTGTGATTTATAATATATATGTATGTGTATACTTTGTTGGAGATACTAAATTCGTCAGCGCAGAGAGTTGAGGGCTCTATCAATGTTGTTTTCTATTCTTGACAAACCTACGTCTCCTTCTTACCTGACTTCCCAGGTTCAATACTTATGCTCTGCGCATAATAAAAATCTTCGGTCCACCAACAATCGTCTTCTACGATGTCCTTCTCACCGCTCTGGTTTCATTTACTCTTCTTTCTTTGTCCAAGCGGTCTTTCTTTGGAATGCGCTCCCTCTGAACATCAGGATGGCAACCAGTCGGTTATCATTTAAAGTGAAAGCACGTGAGCATATTCGCAAGAAGTTGGCAGAATCATACCAGCGGTGATTTGCTGGATTCGGTTTCTTCTCCACCTATCGTTATATCTCTAGACAAAGTTTTTTTTTTTCGTTATATGTATGTATATATGTATGTATTTGTATCTATTTGTATATATGTTTTTAGTATTCTTCCTTTTCGAGTTATCTATCCCGTAAGTTGCACCTGCCATGTTTTTCTCTGCATCACCCTAAGGTTGACTGGTAGAAAATGCCTCAGGCATTAAGTCCGCCTTTGTACAGTAGTTTTACTTGTGCATAAAGTTTTAATAAATAATAAATAAATAAATAAATAAAAAGGGAAGATGCACTTTTGAAATTCATTCCTTAAAGTGTTAAAATATGGGGAGAAATTTCGTCATTTAAGGCCATGGGATTGATAAAATTTGATCATATCTGACTTGTATTCTTATATAATAAGACAAATGGTTATAACTTGTTAAATTATTAGAAAAATCATGTACTTTTTTAATCTCTATATTATACGTGAATCAAAAGTAAACTTTGTACCTCTTTCTACCCCACGAAAATGATACCGGCGGTCCAGTATGAAAGAACAGTAGCGAACTCCCGAACAAATTTTTGTTGACATTTTTTTTTGCGTCTGCCTATGAAAAATATATAAAAGTATAGAAATTGAATTGCTGAACAGTTTTGTCTTCAGTTATACTTTTATAGGAATTCAGGAATTAAAGATATTACAGGTTGAAGTTTTAGGGGTTATGTCTCGTCAACAACAGACTTATCGAAAAAGATGTATAGAAAAACCTACTTATCGCTCAAAATATTATTAATAGAAATGCATTTTAAATACAAAATAAACTACAGACTACGTATTCAGAATATTAAGTCCAACCGACGTGCGTAAATCTGCCACATGGTTCACGTAAGTAAATAGGCAGGTACTTACCTACTTAATTATATGTTCAGAAGAATATTTATTTAATAATCTAGTCAACTATCTTTAGGGCAGTTAGTTAGATATATTATAGTATGATTCATTACATGGTAAGGGTAGGGTCATTGGTAGGTATAGAAAAAAAAAACAGCTTATTTAAAAATATTTATTCCTCATCTTCTCTAACCACAGTTGCAGTTGACACACATGATGCGTGTAGGCCTTACACGGCTACTCATCGTAATAAACAAATCGATGCACACACAACAAAATTCAAGGTATCAGGCAGAATCGGAATCCAGAGTCACAGAAAAATGTCGTATAGGCAAACAATTAGAATCCTTAGGCAAGCACTAATCACACAGGGAACCGTAAATCTCAGAGTCCATAAGCAGAAGCAGTCGATGAAGTAGAAAATTACGGAAAATCGATGGAAAACAAAATAACGAGATGCACGTGAAGACAACGACAAGTTATCAGTGCCGGCCGATTGACAATTGAAATGTCATGTTTTTTTTTAACGATGTTACCATACTCGAATTGCAATACGATGTCATTTGTACGTATTAAAAAATATGTCCGCTATAATCTTTAGTACAAGCAATCATTTTTATTTTAACATTTCTATTCTGATACAGAAATATATTTCCTAAGTATGTTAATGCAATGCGTAAAGCCACAGCGTATGTAAGTTCACTAAGATTTATATGACATGGCAACATTAAAAGTATCACTTAGCCACAAGTCATGAAGTCGAGCAAGAAAGAAAAAAACTAAGCCATGATTATTTCTCAGCATCAATAATCTAGTCAAATAAGCTCTTTATTATGATGATTTTTTTTTCAAACTTTGATAGTTCTTATGTTTGATTTGATAAATCTTAGTAAATTATTTCGTTGGTATCTAGTAGGGTGACTACGTTAGACGCTTAATAATTTCATCAACAATTCTCTCGCCAGTATCCTTTGGCACAGATAAAGTTAAAATGGAGAAAGGGTGCAGAAAGCTAATATATTTTGATAAAAATTAAATCATTAGATAAATAAGAATTATGGTTGAAATTCCGATGCCTGGGCAACTACTAGTATTTGCAAAGATGTGAGTACCAAGTATACGAATCTGTCATATAATTTATTTACCTGTCATTGCTTTATTTTAGGTCTTAATACCTATAGTGGTATAGTAATTTTATTCTCGGTGCACTTAACGTTATATGTCTTCACTTATAATGACATAATTTATGTATACACACTATCGTAAAACTTTTAATACAGTAACGGTGGAGTTTCTTTACCGTTCTTCTTGATACGAATCTACCTTTTGAAGGAGGCAAGTAGAACCAAGTACATATGATATTTTACTGTAATTTTACTGTACCTTAAACTGGTAACTTGTGATTCACTCGAGAAAATTTTTAATGTCCTTCACTGAACAGTGAAATTTCAATAAAACATTTCAACAGGACTGAAGTAAATCAGCAGCTCAGTAAATACTGTAGGAAACACGTACCTAGGTAACTGTTTTGTCATTCAAACATGCAAATATTCCAATTAGCCCAATCCTTTTTTAATCAGCGTATAACAAAGGGATTGTATTCAACCAATTCACACTCACCTACTTATATCGACCCCCAAACCGTGCTTGCGTGACAATATCTAGCTTATATACCCCAGAGAATAAATTACGCTTGTGACATCACGATAAGAGCATTTCTATTTGGTCGCATTATAGATTGCTTCGGTACAATCACGTACAACGCGTTTATTATGCGTATGTGAGCTCCCCAAGCCCTTATATATCAGCCAAATTAAGAGGTCCTGCAAAGGGTTTGTGTTTGACCGTCCATTTGGGGACGTAGCTGTTTTTTATGTGATATCACTGATATTGTGAAGTAGGTTTGTATGTAGTTAGGTATTTTTATGACGCGGCGTTTTTGTAAAGGTTTATTTTTGGTTTTGTAGGCAGATTTTATCTGATATTAGTTTTCTATTTGCGGCACCATATTTATTTATTTACATAAACAACTTTCAAGTGGATGTCCTTAAAATGTGAAGGTTTTTAATGTTTTGAGAATGGAACCGTGTAATCGACCGATAGTTGCAAAGACTACCTAATACAGAACTATAATCTTGCTACGAAATTTAATAACAGTTAACGGTACGCGGCTACGGTTAGCGCTACGAGCGTCTACGAAAACGCTACGAGCCTACGATCAATGCTACGGATATAACTTTTACTCGTTCCGTATTCAATATTAGAAATTTCAGCTTATATGAAAAGACAGTAAACCAGAAACATTTTTTATAAAAGAAATATCGTATATAACATCGATTTTCTCAACACAATATACTACGTGCCTGATTATAATGGGGTGCGGGCAATAAAACGAATCCTTTTGCCATTCCTTTAATAGTCTGAAAGTCTGGACCGTATATTACGATCAATAAAGGCATTAACAAGAGTTACGAGTGGGCACATTAGACGGTTTTCTGATAACTTAGCTAATTTGACCCGACGGGACTTGTAATGACCTGCAGTCGTTAAATAGAAACCTATGCTAAGCTGTTTCATTTTGATGTGAAAATTTATTGGTCTGAAGTGGGTTTATTGAGAATAGCTTTTAAGCATTTGTTGGTTGGTAAGGTTTAATTTTTGTATTTGAATTATGATTTAGACTTTGTACAATAATATTTAGTAATAGAATAACGGGACAAATTATACCTTCAGTTAGAAAATCTTATTAGCTTGAACATTATGCATACTATAGCTTTTGCCAGCGGCATCACCCACGTGGTGGTCATAAATTATCCCGCAGGAACGTACTTAAACTAAACTTCACATTTATAACACTAGTAGGATTATCTTTGTCAACTAAACTAAGCATTTTACAACAAAAAAAAAAAATCATCTTCATTATCATTTGGATATTTCGCTTTCGAGTTAAAAGGGCACTGGATTTTCATCTGTAATAAACATTTCAGGATATAAAATTCAAATGTGATGAGTTTACGTTTTAATTTGTACTACTTCACTTGAAATTATCGCAACTCCAATTGAGGAACAGGATCCCAATGCACAATGTAACCAAACAATAAACAACTGGCCTAGTTAATCAATAATAACTCAATTATTTTCAACTTATCATCATCTAACACCCAACATAGTTGGGAAAAGGCTTCCAGCCTAACAGGATGCGACCGTATACCAGTATTTTACATGAAGCGACTACCTACCCTACACAACCCAGTTATTGGAAAACAAGGATCCCCTTGGTGAGACTAGTTGAGAATTTTGGACTTCTGACTATCCGTAACAATTGTCAAGGATCTAGGAATGATAGCCGGGACCAACGACTTAACGTGCTTTCCGAAGCATGGATGGATGTTGACATGTATTGGATAGTCACCCATCTATGAATTGACCGCGGCAAGCCTAGCTTTACCTTCGATGACCCATGGGGCTGGTATCATTTTGCCACGGTCACATTGTAACAAAAGTATTAACAACATATTATATTTCCTAAATAAATCTGTCATTGTCAAATAGCACTGAAAATCTAATTGTGAAGTTCTATCTCGATTGTCAGAACGTATAAACTACATAAACTCATTTGAGACTGAAATTTGTACTGCATGGTGTGTTTGTCTGAAACGTTTTCAAGTTATGAAACTTGTTCGAACAATTCTAGGAATAATAAAATGTATTTTGTAGCAGGAGACATGCAGGTTAACTTTTAGTGATCTGTTTCTGCGAGTGGACGTGATTTTAGAAGACATATTACTTAGAATAGTTTATTTTAAGTGAAGAAAACTTGGATCAATGGTGGTCTAGTGGTAATCAGTGGTAAAAGGTGGTTTGTGTATTTAATTTCATAACCACTGCTCTCAAAACGAAGGAAAAAATCGTGAGGTAACCAGCATGTTTTAGAACCAAAATTTTTAGAAATGTGACATTTACCAACCCGCACTTGGCCCGCGTAGTGGATTATGGCCCACTCACTCTCATCAAGAGGAGGCCTGTGTGCCGGCAGTGGGAACATTATAGGCTGCTGATAATGATGATGAAGTGAAGTGAACATAGATCAATGGTGGCCCAATTGTATTGGCTCTCATTTACAAAAAGTAGGTGATGACTTCGAACCCAGACAGGCAGTTCACTTTGTGTATTTAATTTCATCACCACTGCTCTCAAAACGACGAAGGAAAATATCGCGAGGATACCAGCATATCCTAGTACCGAATGTCATCCACCAACCCGTAAGATGTCCGCGTGGGGGATTATGGCCTATTCCCTCTCACAGAGAGGAAGCCTGTGTCTCACAAGTGGAAAGATTATAGTTTGATTATGTAAATATGAAAACAAAATTAAGAGCGATAGTAGTTTTAAGTTGACCGGATCTGACATTTATCAGTATAAGTATCGATCTTGAAGGGATTATGTAAAACAATGCCGCTCCACGCTAAAGACCGGAGTGCGATGATAGCAACCCGACATCAGATATTATCGCATTACGTCACAGACGCGGTCCTAAATAAGCACATTAACAATGCACACCACATTTCCCCACTCAGCCGAATGTTTGGAAGTTATTGAACTTACAGAACTTTGGTACAAACGTTGGGTTTGTACTCAATAAATCGTTCAAGTCCAATGCTTTCTGTCAAATCGGAGCACGTCCAACGGAACTTCTGTCTCTAAACTTTTTATCTCGAAGCAAAACGTATTTTCCATTAGCCCCAAACTCGAGCCACCCACTTCTTTCTTAATTTGTCACAAACTTTTTCTTCGAGATAAAACTCGTCCGTTAATGACACTTGTTTTTCTGATATTTTCATTACCCAACGTCGTTTTAGCTTGTTACCCCTTGTTATTCTCATTTACTTTCATAAAGTACTCAAAACAAAGTTTTTGAAGAGAAATATAGGGCTTTTTCCTAATTTTTTCCTCCAACAAGGAGGAAAAAATTCTAATAAGTATTATTATTTTTGTGCTGGACTCATAACAGATACTAAGGGTACCTATTCCGGTAAGTTATGATCGTTTGATATTTGAGCCAGAGTCGCTCTTATTATTCCAGAACAATAGCACGAACAGTATTTTTTTTCTTTATTGTATTATTTAGATTTGTCCACGATAAAGGCACGTTACGCCTATCTGTCCGAATACGTAAGATAGATTTATTCTCCGTTTTAGTTTTTCGTATTACAAGGATTTCTTTAGGGATAAATCAAGTTTTAGTAGGGGTTTTTCATGTTTTGTTTAAAGTAAAGCCAAGACAAGAAGTTTTTCTACTGTTTTGTTATGTCGAGTCATATGTTTTTTGTAAGTCACGCGAGATTAACCTTTTCTGTTTTACATTATGTCCGTCCGCTTTTCATCTTCTTTAAGACGGTAACTTATAACTGTTTAATCGTAGGAAGGTTTTTGTAAAATTATAGTTGGAAGACGAGCTAAATATCTCACCAAAATACGGACGAACACAAGTTTATGGTAATGGTAGTACTGCCCACCTTCTCCACGGAACCGTTATCAATCACAGACCACAGCCAGCAATACCTACAAAATACTTGAAACCCTCAATCCAGCAACCAATCAATTCGAAATACCTCGCAAATCTGGCCCAATGCACGCCGCAAGTCGGTTCCAGTCGTCGGCTTACCGAATAAAGCCGAAATAAGCCGAACGCGCGTGCGAAGCTTCATTCGACTCGAGTTTGATCGTAAATTCGACATTGACATTTATCAGAATAGCACCCAAGGCCACCTGCGACCGTAGTTCACATTACTACGCTCCGCGCTATCGGGAAATCGATTTGAATTTTTTTCTTGTTCTCGTAAAAAAGATATAGGATTGTAATCCTTTATACCTTTGTGTTATTGGTCGCGGTCTGCGCACTTATTTTTTGTAATATTTGAAATATTATTTATCTCAAACGATATTCTTCTTCAGCGGTGGACGTTATAAGAAATGTTTCAGAAGTCTAAGATAGCAAGAATTTCTGTTCAATGTATTAAATAGGTTCTTGAGCTTTTTTTTACATCGAAAAACTTAACACCTCATTCCTACACCTTAAGCTAGCATGCAATACAACAGGTTTTGTTTAAATTAATCCCCAATTTCAATGACAGTATATCTACCATTTTTTTAAAGTCAAGTAGTCGGCACGTTTAGGTATACTATCGTGACCAAAACAATCTTATAGACTAAAAATTTTAAGGAATCCTTCACTGCTTGGGTACTTTTCTTCTAAATATGAAATACGTAACGCACAACTCCGTTTTGCGCAGTCGGATTCCGGGTCTATCGATTTCATATCCGCGGGTGCCGTAAAAAGATAGAAGGCTCATAGCTCTGTAATGTTTCATCAGTTTTCAATTCAAGACAAGCACTTTTAGATAGCGTGACGGTTTACTGATAGCTTTGTTATGTGTATATGAATTCATTGAAATTTTATGAAAAGTTTTGTTTAGTTTTTTATTGAATTATTTTGAAGTCAAGGTTTTTGTTGCAAATTTTCATAACTTCTAATTTTAAATCTCGGAACGCACGACTTTTTTTTACCTATACATATAATTTTTAACAATATCGACTCACCAAATAATACATCCTACTATCTAATTATAAATGTGAATGTAAGTTTGTTTGTTATGCTTTCACGCGAAAACTACTTAACTGATCATCATGAAACTTTGTACCTACACATATTCTTGGAGGTATTAGAAGTAACATAGGATAAAAAATTGTTTGTCAAAAAATCTCAAAATCTGGCTACTTCAACGCCATCTAGCATTCCAGTAATGAAGTTCCAAAAAAAAATTTGACGCGGACGAAGTCACGGGCTAGTAATATATAATTTAATCAATAATTTCAAAACATAGATCTATAATTGGAAAAAATAAAAACCTGTAAATCAGCTACATCCACTTATACTGAAAGCCGACCCCTACATAGTTGGTATAAGGCTAGACAGAACTTTTTTTAGATCTACGTTTTAATTATAGAAAAAGTTTCATAGTCAAGTCTTTAACAGATTTTAATTTTTCTTGAGAATATTTCAATATAATCCTGAGTCATTATGTAATTTTCTCATTTTAGTTAAGAGGTTTTTATTACGCTTTTAGAACTCTCAAAGGAATTTTTGGACCACGCTCATTGGTCCATAGTAATTTGTAAGTAAAAGATCTTCATTTAACTTAATTACTTTAATATTTAAAGAAGTAGGTACTTAACGGTAGAAATAATGGTAAACTGAAAATGTTTAACAACTTTTTATATTACAAAAGTCAACAACAGATAATCAAGAATTCATATATTGTTTGGACAAGGCAAAATATTCTAATAATTTTTATTAGCAAAGAATAATCAGCCTATATTTTTCCCACTGCTGGGATACAGGCCTCCTCTCTGTGAGTGGGAGTAAACGGGTATACTGTAGGTTGTTAGGGCCCATGTCGAGAGTTTATTGGTCTAGAACAACCTGGTTTCGTCACGATGTTTTCCTTCACCGTTTTAAAACAAATGGTGGTGATGAAATTTACACAAAGTAAAATGCTTGCCCGGGTCCACATTCAAAGTCAAAGCATTTATTTCAAATAGGCACGTAAGAGGTACTTTTGAACATCAACACACATTTAACAGCAGCAAAAAGTCAAGTACATATTTTGCCTTGGGGCACGTAACCCACATGAGTACACCTAATAATAAATAGGAAAAACATTCCGACTGATTCTCGGTAAAATGAATTGTCAATCGGTTCGTACATTTGTTAGAGAAACCTGACTTGGTTCCAGAAGTACCACTGGAATACTAATAGAAGTAGCTTTCCAGGACACAATTTCTTTAAATTGTTTCTTAGACTCAAAGCTTTAAATGCATCTACGAAAAGTGGATGTAAGTAAGCATGGTTTCTTTGAGTAGTTTCTCGTATTAAAATCAGCTATCTAACAAATTTTATAATTGCACACTGTTCTTCGATATCATAACAAATATTTATTTATTTAATACTTTAAGCACACAAGTGTACAGAGGCGGCCTTAATACCTTGACGCATTTTCTTAATGAAATAAAACATTTTTGATTTTATACTAGTCAAGCTTTGGTGACGCAGAGACAAAAAGTGGTACTTGCCATAAAAAAATTTGAGAAATGAATATTTTTAATAAAAATATTCACATAAATCTATTTAAATAATGATTATTAATATATACTTACCTAATTGTATAATAAATATAAGTTTAAACAATAAATATAAGCAAAAATATAATATATAAGTAAACGAATATTTAAAAACAAATAAGACAGACTATAAAGAAAACTTTACCGCTGTAATGATACCGAGCTTCTTGCGAATGAGCTTGTAAACTTTAATTTTGAAGGACACTTGGTCAGTTGCAATCGAATATGGGGGGGACGCTATTATAATCTTGTCATTGTTGGTATTATCCTGTGTGTTGTTATCTTAATTATTTTGAAATAAATCACTATCATAACCATTTCTTTATAAAGCATAATAAGCCTATGATGTCCCCATGTTGCCTGTAATCCACCACGCGGGCCCAGGACAGGTTATGTAAATGTCACCTGTCTTCGATTTTTTCGTTCCAAGACATGCCAGTTTCTCATAATGTTTTCCTTCACCGCTCCGAGAGCAGTAGTGATAAAATTATTAAAACAAAGTAGCCTGCCTGTTGTCGAAACTACGACGTACAGCTCGTAAGTCAGGACCACCAGTGCTCACTAAGCTGCCGCTTTATAAAGGTACTAGGTTTTACCCGCGACTTTTTCCGCGTCAAATTTTTGCTCCCGTATCCCGTCGCACCGAATTGCCTGCCAGTTTTCGTCCATTTTTCGTTACTGCTCCGCTTTTTTTATTGTAGCGAAATGTTATATAGCCTATAGCCTTCCTCAATAAATAGGCTACTCAACATAAAAATAATTTTTCAATTCGAACCAGTAGTTCTTGAGATTAGCGCGTTCAACCAAACAAACAAACATACAAATAAACAAACAAACTCTTCAGCTTTATAATATTATAATATATATATTAGTATAGATTTGACGAATTCGTAAATGACACAATGAATATGGTTGAGCTGTCTAAATGGAGGAATTGCCGTTGTAAGTGTTTTACACAACTAGACCACTATTCTTTCATGAAATCAAATAGAGACATGTTTAGGTATATTCTCGTAAGTTTTATCTTAATTTCTCCAGTGGTGAGTCGTGACATCTCTTCCATGTTATTAAGATAGGCACAATATAGCAACATTACGCGAGCCCGCCGACACCCGGTGCCGGGACACTAATGGCCTTATACATACTTAATCCAGTTTTACCTTTTTACGGTCTCGAGAATTCCCATCTATACGATTCCCCTACATATCTCGGGCTTATATAAAAATTCTGCTTGCCAACATTTTAAGAATATTTCCCTTTTCCATGGTCACGAAGATAAAATTGGCGTGTTCAAACCGGTAGTAGGATTACCTTGATAAGAGGATCAGAAATCCTTCCACCCACATTACTCTAACGTAGAATCTGACGTAGCTAGTTTACATTTTGATTGAAAGCGATTAATATTTATTAATCCAAGACTATAAATAAAATTGGTAGTGACGTAATATTTAGGCAAGAACGATGGCCTATTGTTTGTCGTCTTTTACTCTGTAGAAAACTTTTTATTTCATCAGAACCTTTCCAAAATATTCAGTACGATCCATAGTTGTATTTTTTATTGTTATAACTATCGATTTATGATCAGTGTACTACTTATGTGAAAATAATTGATGTCCTGAATTTATAGAGGACTAGTTTTTGCCCGTAGCATCGGTCGCGTTACAGCCGGGGTCGCGTGATTGTTCGAAAGAGATACCGTGACCCTGGCACATGGGCAACTGATGGAACACGGGTGGGTTTTAGTCAGTAAAAGTCTGACACGCCCTCCCGCTCCGCCCAGAGCGGGAGAAGTCATTTGATGATTTCCCATCCTGAAAAAAAAAAAAAAAAAAAAAAAAAAAAAAAAAAAAAAAATCGGTCGCGTTAAAAATAACAATTTTTTTTTTCTTCATAAAAAGTATCCTATGTTACTTCTAATATCTCCAAAAATACGTGTACAAAGTTTCATGATAATTGGTTAATTAGTTTTCGTGTGAAAGTGTAACAAACAAACTGACATTTACATTTATAATATTAGTAGGGATGTAATGATTTAACGCTAACTTGTTGTTTAAGCTGTTTGCCCGCAACATAAACAGTTTTCCGAACTAATTGTGAATTTATTTTATGTCATCCCTACACAAAATACGCGCTATGACATTGAAATGCGGACACCTGCCCGTATTACCTTTTTATCATCGATTTTCAGTAATTTCAAACGTTAAACATTGTTCTCTATGTTGACAGTAGCACGCACTTCAAACTTCAGTGAGCAGTAGCCAGTCATGCGGAACGGACGTGTGGGTGGGCGCTCCGCCACAAATATTGGTATTTACACCTTCGAGCAAAGAGGTTCAACTCAAATTGTAACTTTGTAGGCTTACTTTTATCTCCTTTTTGTCGGTGACAAATGAATCGTTCACGAGACGTTTTTTGGGTCGACGAAATGAGAATGTTCGGCGATAAATCATTTGATCTACATTTGATGTTTGGGATATGTATGTAACAAGGAATCTTGGACGCAATTTCTAGTATTTCCGTGGGAACCCGAACTATTTGAGGATATTTTCAGGTTAACTACTGTTCTGCCAGGGTCGCGAGATTTTCTCGAAAAAGTTACCGTGGCTCTGGCATATGGGCAATTGAAGGAACACGGGTGGGTTTTAGTCAGTAAAAGTCTGACACGCCTTTCCACTCCACCCGAGCGGGAGAAGTCATTTGATGATTTCCCACCCACAAAAAACATTTACTACTGTTAAGTCTTGTCAGATGCTTCTCATAATCGTATACAGCTCTTTAGGGTAAGATGAACTGGTTACGGTCTACATTAGCAAGTTTTAATATGGCCACTTGCACCGTAACAACAAAATGTTTTCCTCATTTAAAATTCAAACACATTACCCTCTTCTTGAACTTAGCTGCAAAAGTCAATTTAAGCAATCAAACTAACGAACACAAAGGGCATTGACTAACTTCTATGGGACTTTGGCCACTTATAAACAAACAGTTCAGCTAATAATATAATATGACTGATTTAATAATTAAAACAATATAATACTTTAAAAGTAAATATTCATGTCATTGTATAGGTAAAATTCATCAATGTCAATGTGTATATAAATTCTGTGAAGTTTCCAATAAACAAATCTACCTATTCTTGTTACTCCATTCAAACTTTGAACCCCCGTTTTATCCCCTTAGTGAATGAATTATGGAAAACTCTTTCTTAGCGGATCCCTGCGTCATAGTAACTATATGCATGCCAGAATTCAGCGCAATCCGTTCAGTGGTTTGTTAATAGATCAGTCAGTCATTAACGGTTGCCTTTATATATAAAGAAGATATAATAAAAAATGATGCGTGTATGACCAGATGTATGAACGTATACGAGGGACAAGGAGTATGTAAAGCTGGCTTCCCACGGTACGTGATATTGCGGATTGCAGACGCACGCGGACCAGCCTGCACCGACACTGACGCACTCACGGTCCGTGATATCGCCGACGGACGCGGACCATCTCGCTCGACACAGCGTGGGAAGGGTCTCATCCGTGGTAGCACAGGACGTTTGTGGACCGCGTCGTACGCGCTCGGATCGCGTCGCACCGCACCGTTGAAGTTACCGCCTCGCGATGGATACCGGCGCACCGCCACAGACGTCCTGTGCTACCACGGACGAGACCCTTCCCACGGTGTGTCGTGCGAGATGGTCCGCGTCCGTCCGCGATATCACGGACCGTGGGAAGCTAGCTTAAGGATCGTAGCAGCAGGTGGCGTTCTGGAGTTTGTTCCTGCCTTCATGGAAAAAATGTGTGAGTTTATGTAAATACGTATTTCTAATCTCTTCAAGTCGTTAACCATTTTTATCTTTCAAAATTATTTTTTCATTTACGAAGCTATTTTAAACAATACAGTATTAATCACTATCCAATTGAATACATTAGATGTGTTGTGCATTTAATTAAGATCAAAATTGCCCTTACCAGTACATCATCAAAATGAAGAAAACCTTGCGGTTTGCGGGTCGTGGGGCTTTCGGGACCAGGACCGCGGTCCCGGATTCCACCTAAAAACAATAATTATTTTGCAGTAGTATTTTGGGACCGCAAAAAAATTGAAGTTAAAGTACAGTTACCAAAAAAATTACGAGAGAAAAAGATACCTAATAATTAATTTTTTCATACATTTTGTGTGTCAGCTACAAAACGGGCTATGCCTTTGAAATACCAGGCTGTCATAACTAAGTAGGAGCTTAGGTAATAGGTAGAAGGGGCTGGTGTCCGCAACTCCACGTCTTTACGCGTACGGTTGAAGGAACTTACCAAACTTAGGAGTGTCAGCTAGAAATCGCTTTATGCCTTCGAAGTACCAGGTGATCATAACGCGAGAGGAGCTCACATAACATGGATGGGTATGTATCAGCTAGAAAACGCTTTATACCTTCGAAGTACCAGGTTGTCATAACTTGGTAGGAGCCTAATAAGTCAACACATCATTGACTCTGAGGCGGTAAAAATTTCGCTGGGTCAGCTAGTATATTATGATAGCATTTTTTTTTATGTCAGTTGATTATATTTAATTTACAAAAATAGTAATAATATTCAGTAATTTAATTATTATGACCGCTGCTACCATGTCTAGTTCAGATAGTGAAGTTTTTAAAGGTTTATTGTTACGTTTCGGTGGGTGATGAGGGGGACAATAGGTGATTTAAACACTCAAGATTATTTGAAAAATATATTAGTTTGTATTTTTTTTAGGTTTCATTCATATACAAGGCTACCATTGTTGAAAAAAAAAAAACAAAATATTAAATCGTTTTATAAAAATATTTTTATTTGTATAAATTCTAAATTTTTTGGCTGACCGTACTTTTCCAAGATATAGCTTTGTTTATTTTATTTGTGGTCCCAAAGTGCTACTAAAAATATTTATTTTATTTATAGGTGGATTATAGGACCGCGGTCCCGGTCCTGAAAGCCCCACGACTCTTGGCTTGGTTAGCATGACCGGCATGCCTGGTTGTCATCCATGCTGCAGAGAATCATTCTATAGTTATTTAACTTCCGTTATACTCACCGTACACCTGTGTGAAGCCGGAGCGGGACGCTACTGTGTAATAAAGATGGGTTGTCAAAGAAAAAAAACAAACTAAAAATACACTTTTATTCCAATGTCATGCACATCTACAGTTTGTTTCCACTAAAGATTAACATTGTGATATCATGTGCTAGTCAACTTGTGAGCTAATCCAATCCGTCGGCTCCAACCTGGTTTATACATAACGTGGAAATCACTACATCTTGCGAGTTGTGGTGAAAAGATGATCGTAACTTTGAAAATTCAGTTACTTATACACATTTTAGAAGAAAATAACTGTGGTTAAATATCGTTAAAACATAACATGTAAGCAAAAAACACAGATTTCTTTACGGTTCTGGTATCAGAACAACGCGGCTCTATTTGTGATCATATCATATGAAACGAGACAATTCAAATGTATTTTCAACATGAAACTCGTACAAAAACACTTTTGTTACATCATAAATCAATACACGTAATAAATTGTAAACCAATAGTGCGAAATTAACAAAAGAAACCAAGAGTATCACATTCTCTATTTTGCTGATTATTCCAATTCAATAAAATAGAATTGTAACATATTACTAACAATTTCAACTACTCAATAATTCCGTAATTGTTATTTTGATACGCCCGTGGTTTATCAAAACAATGACGATTAAAATTTTGAATTAAACATTTCAGCTTTATGAGGCCACTAATTGTAACGAAAATAATTATGTGTTCGTATTTATACATAATTACAAATTACCAGAATGAGCTCAAAATTTAAAATTCTAACATTTCAGCAAATATTCATAACATAACATCACGCCTTGTTTCCCCGAAGGGTTGGGCAGAGGTGTACCTATAGTTCACCCACATTTCGCCTGTTATGTTTAAGTCCCATATAATAGGGGGCGAGCCTATTGCCATCAACCGGGCACAAATCCAGGCTCCGGGCTGCTACTGAGAAATTGCAGATGAAAAAACCCAATAGCATTAAATAAAAATATTTAAAAACAAATAATTAAAACACAAATTACAATTTGCTAATAACAAGTCACTTCACAAAAATATCAAATATCAAAACACTCAATGTGCGATGATTTGTTAAAAAAAAACAGTTTCATATTTCAAATTATTCGATGTTAACTTTTATTTATTAGTATGCAGTGTTACCTTCTAGGACAAAACAGTAATAAATGATACCTTAACGTTAATACACTCGCCTTTTACGGTCTTTTTAGTAATTTTTTTTTTACTTCTGTGACGTAAAAGTACTGCTTGTGAACAGTTAAGCGCATTAAGAAAAAATAGACATACAGAAATGAGATATGATTGAAAATATCAATTAAACTAAGCGGAAATAAAACAACCAAATATTATAGAAAGCCAATTGTCGTATTTCATAACGGTCAATTTGTAGTCCCAATCTCATCTCTGCGCCAATAAATGTCAAAAATGTAGGTAGACTAGAGGTGATTTTGACAGATTGGAAACTGAGAAAAGAATGCGACTGTTCTTAAAAATACGTGGCGTGCCGCCCTAATATCCATATGCTCGTAAATTATTGAAGTGGACCTTCTGTCATTTTCTGTCCAATACAAAAACTTTTCTCCACAACTCACAACAGTTTTCATTGTTTATATCCAACTTATTACATAACTGTATGTATTACATAAAGATAGACTGCATAGATTTATTTATTGCTATGTCTTACCACGATTAAAAAAAATTAAGTTATTAACTAATCGTCTTACAAAAGATAGTGTTACATTTACAGTAATATTATGTCCCTATCCTGGTGTTTCTCTGACTGTGTTTCGTAGTTCACAAAAAATATTAAAAAATACTTTTCATAAACATAATTTTATACCCACTAAAACTTTTATAAGTTATCCATCAAGGAAATTATAACATTTGAACAAGAAGTAACAAACTGTTTCAAGTTAAGGAAATGTTTTCCTTAACAGTGGGTCCCCCTGGGTGGACATGTGATCTTGACACCTGTCAGTTTCATACAAATGAATACGTGATTTGCGAATTTGATCTTTATTGGTTACTAAAATTGTTGTACTGACAGGGATCAGGAACGTTTTCTGCCAACAATACGTATACAAATAAAAGTTTGGAAACAACAATATATTTTGAGACCATGTATACAGTTACAGTGATGTGGAGGGCAGCAAGGAATTATACATTTAAGGAGTATAATATATTGTTGCATCAAACATATAACATATGTTATCATGCGAAAATAACTACTAAAAATATAGGGCTTAGACCTGGTTTGAGAAAGTCCTTGAAAAGTAGAATTAAGCCATGTAATAAAAATAACTCAGTAGATACACATTATTAATAACAGTAAAAAAAAATATGTAGCATTGGTTACTGCTTAGATAATAAAGGCTCCAGAGCAAATTCTCACGATGCTTTTGATACGAGCACATTCACAGCAAGTTCTAATTTGCACACATTTAGCCCACATTTGTATCAGTGAAATTGCAAACGTGCAGAAATGTCGATACGAACGCAATGCCGTTTAGTACAAAATGGCTATCTGAATAGACTTGCAACCAAATACTATAGAGTACAGTGGTACCAGAATCTTTTGGCGAGTGGCAATAATTATATCTGTCGTCGCAATCTTTGTTTTCAATACAAACTCTGTGACATTTTCACCGATTGGTTTACCTACAATGCTCCCAGTTGTTTTCATACAGTTCATTCAAGTTTCCGGATTACCGGATTTAGCTGAATACCAGTATTTTACATGGAGCGACTTCCTAGATTAGCTCCATAATCCAGTTCCTGAGTAATACTGGTTTTGTAAGACCCTTTAGTAAGATTGGTTTGTCAAACTTTCGGGTCTCTAACGCCCCGTTATAACAAGGACCCGCGAATGACTGACAGGGCCAACGACCTAACGTGCTTTTCGAGTCATGTAGGGTCTTAACTGTAAAGATGGTCACCCATCCCAGTTTAACCTGATCGATCTACCCGTGCCGCTGTGATTACAGTATTATAATTATCTTGCAATATGTTATGTGTCGTATATTATCGATAATGTGTGTTATAGATATTCATTACATGCTTTATTCATATATTTTTCTCGCAAACATTTCCAGCACGTCGTTTTTCACCTTTTTTCCACCACAAAAACAACACCCTCGACAATCATCTCGAGTCTTGGTAGATCTCGGCGTAATTTAATGAGACTAAAGCTTCCGGCTTCAGTCTAGACTAAAGCTTAGCCTATCCTATCTTTGTAATTATTTTCCTTTGTGGCGAGCAGATAAAATGTTTTCCGTGTTTACGAAAACATAGATGATTTGCTACCCGCTTACTTTAATAAATAATTATGAAGGTAAACAAAAATCCTACAAAAGAAAAATTCAAACTTAAGAGCGCGATAATCTTCTTTAAACGGCTAAAAATAAACCCCGTAACGTTGAAAGTCGAATCAATGTTAATCACCACCTCAAACCACCATCAAAAGAAGCAATTACGTTCATAAAAGTCTTTAGCATCACATAACGAGATCCGACGTTGAGTAATAGAGTCGCAGTTATCTCCGAAACTTTGGACCCGTGGCCCGAAGTTACAATAATCATTGGCCATTACACAGAGCCGGTCCTCATTTATCCTGATGTAACTTTTCTAACTTAATTTCTCACTCACCTGTCAGTTTTTCCTTCAAAATTTTCTCTTAAGCTATGTTATTTTTAGTATTGAGAAAAGCTGAAACACTTTACAGCTTTAAGTCAATAGAGTCGTTGTTAAAATGTCTACGAACAGATTATTTAAAGAGTTATTCAAAAGTTCAGGAACTCAAGGATGCACATCTGGTACGGCTTGCAATTCTTCCTTATCCTAAGGGCATATCTTCCCTACCATTACGGTGCCCTAAGATCTACTCCTTGGTATGCACTGGCGTCCGAATCACCACGGAACATGAGGCCTCAGGCGCCTGCAAATTTTGGAGTTCACTCGATTAATTTAGACTGGTCAAACCACGCTGGGGTCGGAGCATTTCATTCATTGATTCAGTTACTTCAGGTTGAAAAGCTGTAGGATACTAAAATTGCATCAAGCATGAATTCTGAACTTGCCTGTACGTTTGCTCTGGGGTTACCAATAGTTGCTTTGTATTTATAATACCTTTAGCGCTAGATTTTCCATTTGGCGGTCTAGGGACGCTGGATTTTGTAAATCCAACTACAAAGCCTTCAGAGGCCGACTTTCTCTCCAAAAAGATGTGCATATAAATCTCAATACTGTCCACAGTGCCGTAATGCACGAACCGATACCGATACCCAGATTACAAACTGGTTTTCAGATTTAAATTCAGTATTCTCCATCTAAGGCGGTTGCCATCACCCAAAGGAAAGGCTAAAACAATCATAACTAATATAATAAACGAGGAAGTCAGTTTGTTAATTTGTTATAATTCCAAGCTATAACGGCTGAACGGATTCGGGAGAAATTTGCACATAGATAAATCTTAACCGGTAAGAACATAGTTTGGTAATTAGAAGAGAAATAAAACTTTTGTGGCAGATGAACATAAAAGTGATCTTACAAAGATTCCGTTTTCCCTTTTTAAATGAATGTTGAGACCCTATAATCGAGAAATAATTATTGCGGGAATAGGGTTTACTGAAATAACAAAATACTAGTTTTAGGTCGGTGCGAATGAACCATGCAAAATTCCCGTCTGTCACCGTTATAACGCAGTCCCTTTGACAAAGTCCCAGCCATCTCACCGAAACTCTTCAGATTACATGCCAAATAAATATCAAACTTATGATCCAGTAATTAAGGTTGTTACTCTATTAATTAATGAATAAATTAGGTTGAAGTGTCTCTTTAATAGTTGGCAGTATTATTAATGAGCTTGGCTAACATCCAACCCCGTATTACTCAAGGTTATGGGAATAAGTTTACGTAGTCGTAAATATCGTTAATTTCTGGGCGGGTTGGGTTGCGAATGCCTTCACAGTGCGGTGGTTTTCGGTAACGATTTGAGTGTTGATAGGTTATTTTTGAGCCATGTAAAAAGGATTCGCGTCGCGTATTCCGCAGAGCCTAAAGACTAAAGTCTTCAATCAGTGCGTCCTGCCTGTTATGACTTACGGAGCTGAAACGTGGACACTCACGGTACGGCTGGTCCATAAATTCAAGGTTTCTCAGCGAGCTATGGAACGAGCTATGCTTGGAGTTTCTCTGAGGGACAAAATCCGGAATGAAGTGATCCGGCAGAGAACTAAAGTTGTCGACATAGCTCACAGAATCAGCAAGCTGAAGTGGCAATGGGCCGACCATATAAGCTGGAGAACCGATAACCGTTGGGGTAGACGTGTTCTTGAGTGGAGACCACGAATTGGCAAACGTGAGGTAGGACGCCCTCAGGCTAGGTAGAGCGACGATCTTCGCAGGGTGGCTGGTAGCAGCTGGATGAGAGTTGCTGAAAATCGAGCACAGTGGCGTGAAATTGGAGAGGCCTATGTCCAGCAGTGGACTGCTATAGGCTGATGAAGAAAAAGGATACAGTTATTAAATCACTCTCATAATTATAATGTATTTGTTTTTTTTCTCTAAGGGTGAAGCACCAGGGCTGCTGTTTTCTGTTTCAATTTGCAGGCCTCATTTAATTATTAAATGATTTCTTTAGTCATTGCAAGAATTAAATGAACATAGAGAGTTGTAAGGGGCCATCCATAAATAACGTCACACGTTAAGGGGGGGAGAGGGTCGACGAATTGTGACATTTTGTGACAAGGGGGTGGGAGGGGTCCTAAATTTTGTGACGTCACATTTCAAAATTGAATATACATATTTAAAGTACTAAGGGACTTACTGTCGTTACTTAAGTAAGAGACTTACTAGAGAATGGGCAGCAGCGTTCTCTATGCATTTTACTACCATACTGCGATCGCCAACCCGCCTGCCAAGCGTGGCGATTATGGCAAAGCCCCGCAAATTGGGGGAGGCCTGAGTCCAGCAGTGGACGTCTTACGGCTGAAATGTTGATGATGATGATGATTTAAAGTACTATTAAAATACGAAATATGAAAAATGAAAGAAAATTAAAAAAAAATCTATGTCTAGACGCAAAATTCCAAAATATGTGACGTGACACTAAGGATGGGGGCGGGTATTACAATTGTGACAAGCTGTGAAAAGGACGGGGGTCAAAATATCATGAAATTTGTGTGACGTAATTTATAGATGGCCGCTAATAATGATTTTAATTCCGTAAATACATACGTGTTATGGTCGTAAATCATGTTATGTTCAACATACAGCCTGACACTGAGCTGTCAAATGTAAAACCCGTAAGAAAATTCGAATTTTGCCGGAAACCTCAGTAAAGTGTTTATTATTGCCAAAGACTTATAGTGAAATTACTTTCAAAATAACGACGACACTCATTTTCTTAAAAGAGGGGTGTTATAAGTTCAACCGCTATATGAATTTGCCTGTGGCTCGGTATCTTTTAAACGGGTAAACAGATTTGGGTACGGTTTTACAAAAGTAGGTTTTTAGAGGTGGTCCTTAGACATGTTTATTCAAAATCAGTTTAGCCGTTTCGACACGGCGATCCGTTGATCAAACTATTCCCTATAACTTCTTAATAAACTTAAAGGACCAATACGTATATGTTATAAAAGTTAAATAAAATGTATAATAATAATTTTCTTGTATTTTTCCTAACCTTACCTACGCTTCCTATCAATTAACTGAAGAGATTAAACATGTTTACCGCTAAGTTAATTCATATTACAACATCATTAATTATTACATTTTAATTAGTCATTAGGCAAGTTCAAACCTCCGTTATTAATGTAACTACGTGCTTATTGAAATTGGTTCATTTCATATTACACGTGGAGGCTTGCGCAAACAAATTAAATCGTTTAAGCCGTTCAAACATTACCAGGAATGTTCCACTTGATGACTTTCCATCAACTGTTTGTAGTGCCATCCTTTATTATTTCGATTATATTGGGAAGTGTAATAATATTATGGTTTCTATTTAAGTATACTATTTATAAATAATGATGTACAGACGTCAACACATCAAGCTACTACAATCTGTCAGATTTCTTTGATAGATTTTCGACTTTATTTCTAGAGCATTAGGTTCAAGGTTCATTGGGAAAAATTGACAGTTTCGGGTAGCTTGACCTGGTGGCGTCTGTACATCAGTGAGTGCCGTTTTACGTGGATGTGACGCATATTTTCATCCAGAATTTCTTTTATTTTGTGTTTGGTTTTTCTTTGCGTCATATTTATCTCATAATTATCCGCTTATTTTCTTTCAATACATTTAATGGTTGTACTTTTAAAAATTAAACAATTATATGTTTTGGCTCTTTTAGTTTAATATAGGTAAGTTGTAGGCAATATTTTAATCGAAGCATCATCGCGGCTTGGGGACGGCTAATGAAAATGTTATACCCTCTACAATAGCATACATTCATTACAGCTGGGCCTCGCTGTTTGGAGTCTTCATTGGCTGAGGTTATAAAACACTAAGTGAACTTTACTGAATACAATAGTGCTATCATTATTACTATCATGCTAAGCCACAGCTCCACAGGTAGCCTCAGCCAAGCTACGCAAATGCACACAGCTTTGCTTTGTATTTAAATATACGCGGATTCTTCCACAACGACCTAACTTGTGAATCCCACTGTTGTGCACTTACAAGCAACGCACGTGTGTCTAGTTTCCCTTCGCAAGAAAATATGTGTGATAACGTCCACTGTAACCCACGAACACGCTACACATGAATACGAGATTGATGACGTCATTGCTACACGTGTGGTTTGCTCGAATATGACGCCCACGCAGCTCAACGCTGCCAACGTGGTGTGTACATGGAAGCGTGCATAACTTCACGGACGGGTAGGGTAGCGACGCCCGCGCGAACTTACATAACATAACATAACATACATAAACAGCCTTTAATTTTCCCACTGTTGGGACACAGGCCTCCAGTCTGTGAGAGGGAGTGGGCCATAACCCACCACGTGGGTTCGTAGATGGTTGTACAGTGCGGGTTGGTAGATGTCACATATCTTTGAATGTGGGTCTTGGACATGCCGGTTTCCTCAAGATGTTTTCCTTTACCGTTTTGAGAGCAGTGGTGACGAAACGATTTACACAAAGTAAGGCGCCTGTCAGGGTTTGAACTTACGACCTACAACTCGTAAGTCGCGGCCGATCCCACTGGGCCACCACTGCTCTCAGTTGAACGTAGTAGTTGGTTCATAAACTAAACCACGGGTCTAATTTACGCTGCATGACGTGCCGTGGGCTAGAGCTTTGGCCGCGCAGAAATGTGATAAATCTTTTCGTGAACATCATGCTACATATTTAGTGGACAATCGCATTTATTTTTTAATATGATAACAGTACGTAGTTTTACCAATCCGCACTGGGCCCGCGTGGTGGATTATGGCCCACTCCCTCTCACCGAGAGGAGGCCTGTGTCCCAGCAGTGGGAACATTATAGGCTGCTGACGATGATGTAGTTTTACATACATATAAAACAAAAAATCCATCAACTCCCATATTTATTCCAGAAAAATATTTTACAGTCCGTACATAAAGAATTAAATAAAAATCGGTATCGGACTAGGAAATATTTATTTTGGAATAAATGTTGCAGTTGTAAGTGTTTTTAATAAAACTACAAAGTGCTGAAGTCTTTGTCAGTGACAAAGCTTTGTAGGCTTATGTACCTGTCATACATGTATTTGACTTCAATAGCATGTGTAAACAGCATGATTTTGATCCCTTTGTAACAAGTGTGTCCTCGGCCAGAAAGAGCCTGAGCCTTGGTTTTTTTAAGTAAGATTTTGTGTGTCCCGGCTTTGATTCTCGCTTTGAATATAAAATGTGAATTTAGTTTAAGCATGAATGTTATACTGTTTTTTTCCTTCTATTCTTTTTTTTTGGTAACTGTGTTGTGATGTCCACACTCTTTCTTTCTTTCTAATTTGTTCCTATAAGTGATGACTTTTAATTGGCTGTCAGTCTCACACACAATTTTTTATTCTGTTGGTTTTAGCTGTAAGTCATCCATAGTTATTAAATAAATAAATAAATAAAATAAATTTGATTTCGTGGCTCGAGGAGGAAAATAAGATGCTGAAACTATTTTCAATTGGTTTGTGCTCGACAGGAAATTGAAATGGTTTTGTTTATTTATTTATTTATTTATTTATTTATTTATTTATTTACTTAGGGACAACAAACAGCAGTGTACTAAAAGTAGACATAGGTTAGAACTTAATAATAGAGGTAACAAATACACTACTCACAACGTTATCCACATATTAATAAACATAACTTCTAGTTGTTCGAAAGAACGATACAAATGAAAAATAAAAACAGAATAAAACTAAACATTAAACATTACTTAACTATTAGGGTTCTGATCACTTAAAATAGTAACAATATCTTTTTTAAATATAGCCTTACTGAGAAACATAATATCAGTTGAGCCAAATTGCCTATTGTAGGTGTCAACTAATCGATACAGCGGCGAACGCACGCCTGAGTTGGTTCTACAAAAAGTAGTTGCGAACAAGTGTCTCGAGCGAACTTGTCGACCACGTACGGTACGAGGGATCAGGTAGCACAAACTGTTCACTAGATCGGTACATTCGACTTTATTACGACATATACTAAAAAGGGTCATCATCTCAAGTAGGGTGCGTCTGGATTCTAGAGTAATAAGGTCGTATTTTTGTAGTAATAATTGATAAGAAATTTTCTTTTTAGAGCATCTATAGTGCATTGCACGTAGAAATTTGCGTTGGACCAATTCAATAATGTCAATATACTTTTTATAGTAAGGGTTCCAAATAGGTACTGCGTATTCCACTTGTGGTCGTATTATTGACTTATATAAGTATAAGTAGGTGGAAGGACGACGGAATTCCCTTGATGCTCGCATCACAAATCCAAACATTTTAAATGCCTTATTGACAATGTTTTCTATATGAGCATCAAGGTGAAGCTTTGAGTCTAACTGTATGCCTAGATCGCGAAGAGAATGAACTTTGCTCAGTGGCGTGTTTCTAAAAGAATAATTGAATTTGGTCACATTTTTCTTCTTTGTAAACGTAATGCTATGGCACTTAGGTATACTTAGGGAGAGTTTGTTAACAGAGCAGTAGTCCAGAAAACGGTCCAGGTCCTCCTGAAATTCTAAGCAGTCGGAAAGATGGCTGATATTTTTATAGATCTTCAAATCATCTGCATACAGGAGAAATTTGGAATTTTTAAAACAATTTTTTACATCATTAATAAATAAAATGAACAAGAGGGGACCTAAAATTGAACCTTGAGGAACTCCGGAAGTGACTTTAACCACATGAGACTCATAACCATTTATTACAACCTTCTGGGTCCTATTGGTCACATATGATACAAACCAACGCAATAAATTCCCTCTTATGCCGTTGAATGCAATTTTGTCAAGAAGTAGTCTGTGATCGACTTTATCGAAGGCTTTTTGGAAGTCAGTATAGACCACATCAATTTGCTGTCTATTGTCAATGCCTTCAAATAGTTGTTTTGTAAAAACAAGAAGATTGCTTACACAGGACCTACCTTGAACGAACCCGTGTTGCTCTTTTATTAAAACGCTATGCAGAATAGGGTAGATCTCATTGTGGACCAGTCTTTCAAAAAGCTTGGATAGTCCAGACAACAAAGAGATTGGGCGATATGTGGTAACATCTCTCTTAGAGCCACATTTATGAACTGGAACTATGTTTGCTTGTTTCCATACATCAGGGAAAACCCCATTAGAAAGACATTTATTAAATAGTATAAAGAGAGGGGAGCATAGTGTGTCACTTGTATTTTTTAAAAATATTGCAGGAATACCATCTGGCCCAGGTCCTTTGGAAGCATCAAGTGATTGTAGTTCTTTTCGTATTTTTTGTAGTGAAAAGTGCAGATTACAAATATTGATATCACCATCAGGATTGGCGCATGGTGGTACCCATGAAGTATGATCAAAAGAAGATGGTTCATATACAGATTGGAAAAAGTTAGAAAATAGATTACAAGTGGTAACAGGGTCATCAGATGACTGTTGGAGATAGTGAACTGTAGCTGGAATACTATTAGTGGAAGTACGACTAGAAATGTATGACCAAAATGCCTTAACATTTTTGACCACACTGTCCTCTACACTATTCATATACTTTTTAAAACATTCGTCCACCTCCTTTGTGAATTTTCTTCTATAAATAGAAAATAGTTCGTAGTCTTTAGTGTTTCCATATTTTTTCCACTTAACCCATGCGCTAGATTTATTTTTGAATATGTGCAAAAGAGATTTAGTGAACCAGCTTGGGAAATTCAAACTTTTAGGCTTGTGAGTGGGGGTGTACAATTTAATTATTTTATAAACGTTTTCATAAAAAGTTGCAACAGCTTGATCGGGGGGTAAATCTTCAAGTAGGTTGTACCAATCTATTGATTCCATGTCAGTATTGATCTTAGAATAATTCGATTTGTAATAATTTAATTTGTTAAGTTTTTTTTGTTTAGGTATTTGTTTTGGTTTTTTAAATGGTATTTGTACGTAAAAAGAAGGGTGGTGAGTGTCTATTGGCAAGAGTGAGATGTTAGGATTATGCGCAACAGCATGTGTATTACAGAAAAAAAGATCTAAAATCCGTCCATTACAGTTAGTGAGTACGTTATATTGATTTAAATCTAACTGTGAGCAAGAATTTAATAGATGTCGACTTTTAATTGAATATTGTTTATCCGAGGCACATGTCATGTACGAATTTGTACTAATCCAGTTCAGCTCAGGTAGGTTAAAATCACCGGTAATAATAATGTTTTCTATGCAGGGATCATCTGCCAAGTTCGCCAACGAATTAATAAAGTTTACATATACACCGTCCGTGGCGCTAGGGGGTATGTAAGTAGCACAAATAAGTAGGTATTTGCAACTATAAGAGGGAATTTTTATTATTTTATGTTCTGGTAAAATTAATGGGGGTGACAGGGTGAGACTAGTTGGTTTTAGATCTTTGTAGACCGCTATCAGTACGCCTCCACCATCTTTTTTACCAGAAGCAGCTCTATCACGGTCGTGTCTGAAAACAGTATAACGGGAATCAATAAATTCGTTATCGGAGATCTCTGGAGTCAACCAGGTTTCTGTTAAAATAACGATGTCGTAAGAATGTGATAATATATTCATGAATAACGTGTTCAATTTGGTCCTGATCCCTCGACAATTTTGATAATAAATTGACAAATCATTATCTAACATCGCGATATTGAGAAAAAAATGTTAGTATTAACTCTACGTGTTGTAATGGAGAGTTTAGTACATGAATGAGTAAAAATTAAGATCGACCGTTTCCAAGAAATATGCATAATTAAAATTACAAAGACTCTTATTATAGAGATTAGACAGTACGATAAATTGAGAAAACATAAACACCATAAAGTACTGAATAATATGAGCAGAATTAAAGCTAAATAGCAACTTATGTGCACACAGTAAAATAGTGTGATCAAACAATGAAAAATACATACAAAAATATTAAGAAAAACCCTACAAGTTAGAAAAGGCAGTGCAAGCAAACATGAATTACGGAGAGACCGTTTGGGTGACCGGCTGAGAGGTCGGTTTAATCTTATTAAAAATGTCATCTTCCGTACGTATGGCATAGGTAGAGGAGTCTTCAGATTCCTTGACCAGGATGGTTGCATTTCTGATCCAAACAAACTTAAACTTGTTAGATTTGGCAGCTGCACGACATTTACGAAACAAATCCTTATTGCGCAACGTCAAGTGCTCGTTCATGTATATGCGACATGGTGTACCAGAGAGTCCTATGCGGTCTGACGTCAGTCCTTTAGATAACCGGTATGCACTTAAAACATTGTCACGCATTAGTTTAGATGAAAATTTGACTATGACATTTTTAGGCTGGTTATTCTGCGAATGTGCGTGCGGAACGCGGTGAATGGAAATAATGTCCTTCGATGTTAAAGACATGTTGAGTGCGGAACCAATAGACTCTAGGATCGTAATTAAGTTTTCACCGCGCCTATCTGGCATATTTCCAATTTCAATGTTGCATTGCCTTGCCTGCTGCTCCAATGAATCTATTTTTCTCTCCAACATACCGACAGTTGATGCTGCTGAACTGTTAATTTTCGATTCCAACTCGTTCAGATGCTTCTCACAGTCAACATAGTTATCAGAGTTAAAGTTAACTGTCGACTTCAGCTCCGTTATAGTCTGTGATATTTCTATGTGTTTCATATTTAAGTCTGATATATCTTTTTTGATAACGGAGTATTCTGCACGCAGTTCCTTCACATCAGTTTGAATTTGGGTAGAAGTAAGGGATAAAGTATTAAACTCATCTCTGAGGCTATTAATACATGCATTAATATTCACAAACTGGTTATTCATATCAGCCCGGAAATCACACAAGTTTTGCTTCAGCTCTGCAGACAGTTGGGTAATAGCCACTGTTAGTTCACAGTCGGGTTGCTTTCGTTTTCTCTGGGCAACATTCGCACCAGGTTCATTACTTGTGCACTGATCAGGGTTAGATTTGCTTATTTTATGGTCAGGTGAACGTAACATGTTGGCGTAGTTATACAAGGATAATAAATGTTGTTGTTTTTAATACAATTACCCCAAGAGCGATACTAGTAGATACCAGTATAAAAATTCGCGCAGCAGATTCCACGTTCAGTTGGCTCAGTGGTCTGGGCCGCCACCAGCGCACGCTGCACCACACGACCGCCGGTTCGCGTCCCGCGAAGCGCGAAACTTTTTCCAATTTACAAAATTTGTTAAAGTATTTCTAACGAACACCAAGTGAAAGGGACGGCGCACTACAAAAACCAAAATGGCGCCGAACGTATATGACACTTCACACAAGATAGTACGAGAGGCACCGATAAATTAAGGAAACAAATTAAATGCAATCAGAGTACCGAGACAACGTTAGAATGTTTAAACTAAAAACACGTCCTCCAACAACTAAGTCAGCACAAGAACTGACCATAGACAATGAAACTGATACTCAGAATTTTGTTGTTGTATTTTGTTTGTGATTTGATTTTTATTATTTTTATCATTACAGATAACATTCTATGTAGATATTGTTTTGTATCTTAAAGTTGGCTCTCCTTTTGTTTTAATTAAAATATTGTAGTTTTTATGAGACTCACATTGTAAGAATCACATGTTTATTACATAACAAAACATAATATAACACCGGTATTCTCCAAAGGATTAGGCAGAGGTGTACCTATAGTCCACCTAGTGTGATCAGTGATCGGATATTCGTATGCATATTTACTTAATGTTATTATTCAGCTGTGAAAGCACGGAAGCGGCTTCGTATTTTTTAATTAAAGCCGGGTTTCTTGGATCATATTTATTTAATAAATAATTAATGTTTAACCCCCCTGGGGTAAAGCATTAATGTTTAACCCCAGATGCAAATACATATGTATGTGTGTAGGGTGGTATGTATTAGTTAAAACAACACAAAATACACGGTAAAAACGCGCATACCATATTAACCAACATTTAAAGGTCTGCATCTGAATAGCCGATCTCTAGTTATGATGCGTCTATTTATATAAATATTATTATCTAAGCTCACGAATGCAAAAAACAATGCAAAAGACAAAAAAGTGCAAGGTGGTCAGAACCATCTTGCACTTTTTTGTCTCCACCGTCAAAGTCCATGGCAAGATAGTATTGATTCAGATGAATAATAAAGTATCACATTGTAAGTTAATACTAGCGTATCAATTATCATAAAGGCTTAAAAATGAGTAACATAATTTCATAACAATTTTGTTCTAATAAATTAATCTTATCTAAGAAACGTTAGTCATTGAAACACCACCTCTATTCTTAGGGGATACCCTGATATCAATTTATACTTAACATCAGCTACTTAGATTACAGAAAGTAAGTAATTCCTAATATTTACATCTATTTACATTATTATAATATATATTAATAATATAACATGTATGTGCCAGAACAGAATATTATATCTTAGTGGTACGGTCAAATAAAGCTATACATTTCCAGTTTAAGCTGATATCTCATTGTACGAAATGTCTTTACAATGCGAGGTCAGCTAAAACTGGAAATGTATAGCTTGATATGTAGCCGTGTGTACATTATTACTTTCACAAATGGTTAAAAATAATCTGTTTGTACCACTGTCAAATAAAATCGATTCAATACATTGTTTGAGTGATTTGATTACAGTGCTACAAAGATCTTTTAGCCCACGTATGGCCATAAAACTAGCGGCTGAATTTTATCGTGCCAGTCAATTTTCAACTCTCAGTGTTGAGCCGAGGGTTGAGAGTCGTAACAGAGTGAATCCTAGACTAAGCGTACTATCGGATTGTCGACTCTTGTCGTCAAGCAGAGTGTTGTAAGTCTAGTGCATGATTAAGTCCCATTGCGATATTTTTACGTTCGTGTCAACGTTGGCTTAGCGCTTGAATCACGTTGACAGGAAGGCACTGGCGATGGATGGCGTCGGGAGTCGATAGCGGATTCCCGGCCAACGTAGGCGCGAGCTTGCGGGCGACGAGGAATGAGTAGCTCGCCGGGCGCCCGGTAAGGACTAGGCTCGTTTCGACGGCACGTATTGTTCCACGCGCGCCTCAAAGAGATGTCAGCAGAACTGAAGGGGTCTGGTAGGACCGATGCATGCTGGGGTCGCGAGATTCGTTCGAAAGAGATACCGTGGCCCTGGCACATGGGCAACTGAAGGAACACGGGTGGGTTTTAGTCAGTATCAGTCTGACACGCTCTTCCGCTCCACCCAGAGCGGGAGACGTCATTTGATGATTTCGGATCCAAAAAAAAAAGATGGCACTATTGGTACATACGGCTTCAAACAACCTATACATTTCCAGTTATAGCTGAGCTCGCATTGTATACATTTTTCGTACAGTGCAAAGTCAGCTTATACTGGAAATATGTAGCTTGATTTGTGGCCGAGCGTAAACATTTGTGAAATTGTATTACAAAAACAAGATGGCTGTCTCAGTTTCGATTTAGACCACGCGATGAAAGATCTTTGTAGGCACAGAAATATTTCAATATTATCTTCATTTTGTGCAAGTCAAGAAGCAAATCAGTCATTCCTAGAATGTGTGGCAAATAAAAATTTGCCACAAATTGTTGAAAAAAGAACACCGTTTCTGACTTTACAATTTTGTAACTAAGGAAGTGCACACGTGGAGTTTACCTGACTCCAATAAAGATTTAATTAAACCATCCGATTTCTTTTATTATAACATAAGGCATGAAGGAATCATGCCTTGTTTCACCAAAGGGTTCGGCAGAGTCTTCCTAGTACAGTCAAGGAGCGAAAACGTTAAGCTATTTTAGAACAAATCCTTTCGCACATAGCGGGCGCATGTCACCAAAATGTCATTCAAAATGTTGGCAACAACGTTGTTGGAATAATAATAATTTGATAGTAGAAATTAACCTTTGGGTGCTTAATATATCTGTTCCTTGACTGATAGTCAAATATATGTATAAAGTCGACTAAACTGCACATGTGCGCATTCCTTGAGACATAAATACAGACAGAATTTAAAACAACGTTTTCATAAACGTTGTTTTAAATACATCGATCCAGAGAGGTAGCTTAATTAATTAGCGTCCAAAACATCTAACGCATTGGAATCATCTTGGAGACAATTTTATTAGGATTTAAAATTTGAAACAGTTTTTAAATAGTATTCTGTAACATACAGATTCCGAATATTTTTTTGTGTTATTTAGAGGTTTTTAATTTTTTTTAAATGACATCGAAAGTTATTCAACAAAACAGTTTCTATTAATAACATTTTGATAATAATGCATCCTTATTTTGTAAGAATTAAATTTGCATTCGTCACAGTTTTCAACTTGTTTATTTTTATTATTTCAATCATATTTGTCCGGAATGTTTTGTTACAAAATGCTATTTGACAAAATAAACGTTTTCAGGTGTATTGAATTATAACAATATTGATATCTGTATAAATACAATGAACTATATGTAAATACAAAACATTTCTAATCAACGATACTATAGAAATTTATGTAGAAAAATTAACTATATTATTCTGTAGTGGTTTTAATATTATTCTAACATAATTGAAAAACACTGTCGTCTTAAAAAAGAACATGAATTGGTAATGATATTTGGTTAACCATTATCGACGACTGCCGAACAAAGGCGGTATCAAACGGACTTACACTATAAAATATACAAAATTGCAAAACAGGGATCAAACAGGATCGTTCGCTAAGTAATGGAATTCCGCCTCCATTCGCCGTCGCCGCGAGCTCATATATTTACAAAACTACTTTATACTCAGTCGCTTTATCACTTTGTTAGCGTCTAAATTGCCCTGTTTAAGCGTTATCGGTCTGGCGTCGTCGTCAGATATCGTTAGCGTCACCAACGTAACCCTCATCGGGGCTTTCCGAACATATGTCAGCGGCACACTTCGCGTTAGACACTTGCGGTAAAGGTTTGAGCACACTCTCGGTGCCCTCGCCGGGCATCCGAGCGTCCGTGGTCTGAGTGTCCACGCACCGGGTCTCCACCTGGTAGCACCGGCCCGGCCCCTCCGCGACGCTCATCGGCACCATCACTGCACACGTTCCCTTCGGGTTCACCCACGAACTGCACGCCTCCGTCGGCGCGCAACACTGCACCGACTCCGTCTTGTAGCCCTCTGGCGGCGATGGCACGAACTCCTCATTATAATACACCGTCCCGTTTCCAACAAACGCGATCTGCCTATTCCGCGGTACCGGGTACCCTTCCAACGTACGCCGCACGTTTCCCGGACCAAACGGCATTTCAAAATTAGGACAAGCGGGAGGCGTGGGCGCGTTAAACTCCGTGTCTTTCGCAAATTTACAAACAAGCTTCTGGCCCTTCGGCCGATTGTGCGGTAACGTTTGATAAAACGGGCCGACTACCGAATAGTTGGACATTATCGGCGGCCGGCAGGGATGTTTCGGGAGACCGTAGTCGTACGGATAGCCTTCGTTATCTAGGAAGCATCCCGGATTTAGGTGAACATCCGCCGAGTGCTGGTACATGTTGTTGATAGTGTTCTGCGGCATGTTGATGGTCTGTTGGTCCTGCCACGTGACCTGTCGGGGTATTGTCGGCGCGGTGAATGCGGTTTCCTCTTGGAAACCGTCGCCGTTCGCGGTTTGAGCTTTGTATACTGATAACACCGTGTTCTCGTTTTGCGCATTGTTGGCTACAGTTTCCGCGTCGCTAATTAGGTCGGGGTTCCTGTCGACAAAGCCTTTCATGTTATTGCTTTGATACACGTCACTCGACTCGTAATCACGGTTTGTTTGTACGGTGTAGTGCAGTGCGTGATGAGAGTGCGCGTTCACAATCACACTGCCGTTATTTTTAGGCATCCCGTTCCCCCGGTTTGAAGGCAGAATTTGATTACATAACGCCACATCCTTGCCACTCTCTTTTTTCTTACGGCTCCGCGTGTCCGTTTTAAATTTTAATAATACTACGGCTATTATTGCTATAAGTAAGACGATAATAAGAAATACTACTGTGACTATGACTACCAAGTGTCTCTGCGGGAACGTGACCACTATAACGACGGGCTCCTCTTTCACTAGTATTCGTATCGTGTAGTTGGCGCGAGACCTGCCTGCGGGGTTCTCGGCGACGCATGAATACGTGCCATTACCGTCGTTCCCGATATTGAATATGTACAATTCGCTCTTTTTATCCGTAACGCCGTTCTCCACATAATACAAGTCGCGACCGTCCGGTAACATGCTCGAATAATTATGAATGATCTGGCCCTGATAAAACCACGTTATTTTCGCTTCGGGTATCGCTTTCACTAAGCACTCGAGGGTCACGTTGTTACCCGCGTTCGTCTCTAAGAACACGGAGGTAGGGCTCATTTTCGGTAAGCATGCCAACTCGTTTTCCGCGACGCTCGTGATCGTCTGTTTCCTCAAACGTTCAGGGAGGGAGCAAATTGGTTCGACGGCGTGCGGCATATTGAAATTCAACAACCAACTATGTAAATCCCTGAGATGGCAATCGCAATTCCAATTATTATTTTGCAAGTTGATCCCTCGCAGCGTATCGGGGAATAAATTTTCACCTTGAATATTTGATAGTCTGTTACTGTTCAGTCGCAGCCACTCCAGGTGGTTGAGGCCGGAAAAAGCTTCTCGCTCTATTGTTTCTATTTTGCAATCACTCAGTTCCAAAGTGTTCAAATACGATAAATGTTGAAAGCAGTGAGTTTTTATGCTCGTTATTGGGTTGTTGTTGAGCGAGAGCCTCATTAGTGACGGGAAGAAAACAAAGTTGGTCGACGGTATGACAGTCAAGTAATTGTTCGAGAGATCCAACTCGACGAGGTTCGCGAGACCTTTGAACGCGTGGTTATCGATTTTCTGCAGTCTACATCGTTGTAGGTAGATTTTCTGTAGATTGAGCAAGTTTAATTTGTGAAATGTTTCTTTTTGTAGAACTTGTAGGTCGTTGCCTGTGAAGTCTAGTACTTGTGTTTCTGGATCGAGAGTGTTTGGGATTGTTTTGAGGTCTTTTTCTGAGCACTCAACGTACCGTTTCCCGTTCTTCCACTTGCAGATACATTGTGAGGGGCAGGCGATGGCGGGCAGCAGCAGGCAGGTGGTGCACAGGACAATCAGCCTCACGTCCAAACTCTTTCTGACATTCATATTGCCTCAAGGCATCCGAGTGTGGACCGCGAACATTATCTGAAACAAAGAAAAAACAATCATTGTAATTTCAACTGAAATATTATTATATAATTAAGAAATAAAGTTGTAAGGGTAGAGTAAAACCGATCATTAATTTGCAATACGTTATTCGTACGGTTCGCTCGTGTCATTAATTTCTCAGTAATATTCCGTTTCGCAATGTTTGTTCATGTATATTTAATTCTTATAGAATATAAAATATAAATTTTGTCATTTCGCAATATAAATGGGAGTACAGGCTCGGCTCTTATTACAGTCTCTTGTTGTCAAATATATTTTGTCGAGCTATCCGCCTGTTTGTCGGCCGTGATTCATAACGACGGGAATTCTTCATGGCAAATGAATGGAAATGTTTTCATTTAATCCGTAAATTCGTTTGAATGGGAAAAACTGTGAGTGTGACTTTTGTGAATTGTTTGTTTGCTGTTTCGAGTGGAATTTGGCTTAATGTCATGTCCATGACAATTCGTTTATGTTCGTTTTTGGAATTATAACCTCTGAATTGATAACAAGGCTTGTGGCTAAGAAATGACAGGCGCACGAATTAATCTGGTTAAGCTACGCTTGCTACACCTGATCTATGGATTGGTGAGCATTATTAGATACCATGTCCCGTCTTTGCCTCGAAAAGCACGTACAGCCGTTGGTCTTGGTTGTATTTTGTGAATCTTTGACAGTCGTTACAGGTCTTCGAAAGCCCGAAAGTCTGAGTACCAAAATACTGGGGGCTGTATCCGGTTAGACTGGGAGCCGATCCCAACGTAGTTTGGGAAAAGAAAACGGATTGGTTTGTTTACCCTGCTCTTATATGAATCATCTACAAGATGAGCTTAAAACTTTGCGCAAACATACATACATACATGATCTATGTTGTTTATAAACCCAGGTGATGTTGCTATTTTTTCTAAAAAGTTATCTTTTACCAAAACAATGAAAATCCCACGCGTTCCCATTGTATTTACGCTATCATTTACGAGTGAATAATTAATTTCATTTCGTTGAATAACAAAAAAAAAGATGACACTTCCTGAACAATGAAAGTCAGGTATTTTTATTCGCTTCGTCGATTATAAGAGAACTGAAACAAATTGTCCCCACGTCAAGCAGGTGACAAGGTGACAGACATTGAAATGACTCTTGAGAATACGTTTACAGAAGCCTTAGCACGAACATGCGCTGTGAATCTAACGTAAATTTTCGATTTTTTATCGAAAATCGATGTATGTAAAATGGAGCGCAGTATTCTTGTCGTCAAATTGACAGACCATATTCGCAACAATACACTGTGCTCCAAAACGCAGATTTCTGACGTTGCTCAAAAAGCCGCTAAGCTGAAGTGTGACTGGGTTGTCCACGTCTGCCGTATGTTCAATGAGCTATATGCCAAAATAATCACTACGTGGAGCCCTAACTCAACCAGAAAGCGTCGCGGCATTCCCCAAAGAAAATGGGGGGATGAGCTGGAGAAAACGATCAGTGGTCCACTTTAACTGTGAATCAAAAGGGCTGGAACACATGGAGAGAGGCAGTTCTTCAGCAGTTGACTTCTGGGCAAAGGTTGTCACTTGATGTTGGCTAACAGTAACAAGTGTCCTAAGGCACATTGATACAAAAAAAAACAATAAGTTTAACTCATAAATATCCGTATTTTGAATTTTAAAATGGTTCCATTTTACGTCACGCTAACTCTGCGCGTTCGACCGGTCCACAGATCTTTGGACCGAAAAAAGGTAAAGTGAAATGTTAACTTTTCCTTCTTTTTGCCCCTGTCAGGAAGAGAAACGAAACAATAGATTAAAATTCTTATCTTAATTATGCTTAATGAATTTGGCAAAGGGTGCATTGGTACGGTATCTTGCAAACTTGCAAATGAATGTTAGCAATGTTTCTCGCTGAAATATTCGGTGCTACATTTTGAGAGGGGCTTTTGTAAATGAACAAAATATGTGTTTTGTTTGTTTCGCTGTGCTGTTGGAAATTATTTTAAATTAGGTCGTAGGAACAGTTTTTCGATTTTGTCATAAAATGAGTAGTTCTTTTCACCGTTAAGCCAAAACATTCAGAAGTTTCTGCCAAAAGCTCGTTTCATTGTTCGCAGTTCCTATGAATTGAGCTATGTTTAGATATCAAGATATTGTCTAAAAGCAAATGTGTGTAAGCATAAAAACTTTTTAACAAAAAATTAAACCGCCGAAAAAACTGAAAAGCAAAAAATAATAAACATTAAAATTATGAGTCGGCACTTTGAGTGATCTTTTTCCATTGATTTTTCAGCGCCGACTCAAAATTTTAATGTTTATTATTTTTTGCTTTTCAGTTTTTTCGGCGGTTTAATTTTTTGTTAAAAAGTTTTTATTTTATATTTTTGTGGCTTTAATGTACTTAAAAAACTAAACAAGATATACCCTATCCAATAAAAAAAGAATAATAAAAATCGGACTACTCTGTACAAAATTATGCGTGGTTATACATTACAAACAGTGAGTGAACAATCAATCATCCCCTGTTTTCCGACCCTTAGTGTTCGATTTTGTTTTCCAAATTTATATGGGACCACCTTGGGAGTATATCCTTTCTAATGAAAAAAGAATTATCACAATCGGACTACTATGTAAAAAGTTATGCGTGGTCATACATAAAAAATATATATATATATACGCGTCGAATTGATAACCTCCTCCGTTTTTTTTCGTCGGTTGAAAATACCAGACACAGACGCATTACACAATGTAACGTCTCTTTTATGCGGATTTCTTTCGGTAAATTTATTTTTGTCTATGCCGTAGTAGGTATTACTTAATAATATACGACCTCCACAACTTTAGCAGTCGTCAATACCTTCGTCTTTTAAACAGTTCTCCATCATGTGTCACTCGCATCCGGTGAATGACACGATACGCCAGCCCTACCTTGATAATCACATGACAAAACAGCCGAATGCTTTCCATTAAATTTTCACTTTGTTCAGGAGTCACAAATTGGGATTGAACCACCTCCCCCTCCCCCCTGTACAGTTCTAGTGACATCGCGAATTTAACGGACTGGCAAATTAAAAGTAGGTATCATTTGGACATTGACGAGGGTACCAATGTTTTTTTTTCCTTGTTTCCGTTGATAGAACCAATTATTGGCTCAGTGTAACGAAATTTTGCGTTTTAAAATTAAAATGTTGTTCCCACGCCCGGCGCGGCGCTGCCTGGTTGCATTTTATTTGAGAAATGTAATGATTTATTCAATGGTATACCATTCCACGCTTTTGCACTTACCTGGAAAGGAATAAATTGTTTCTTTTTGTTTTTTATTGCGTTCTAATAAAAAATGTGTTTAGTTATTCATTGGCGCTAAGGGAAAGGGAATAGTATTAAAGAAATACGTTTGAAGCTACAATACATCTTCATTGTAATTAAATTTTCAAGTCGAACTAATTTGATCTTTTAAATAGAGTTACTCACGCTTTTACCCATGGGCATAAGTAGAAACTACAGAATGCCACTTCCTACGATCCTTACATACCATTTGCCTACATCTGGTAATTTAATATCAATTGAATTATTTTTTCGCCACCCAGTTTACTTTCCTAAAAACATTGCACTCTGCATTCATCAAAATACATTTCACTATTCAAATCCCGTGTCCACTTTTTAAATAAAACTGGTAAATCTAACTGGAAACTGAAATCAAATAAAATCCATTTTTGTGATAGAAAAAAACATTTCAACGAACGAATAGACGGTTTTAGTATTAATAGTGCTTTGATTCAATGGCACTAATAGACGTCTAAAGTGCTGTAAAAGTTCTATAAGTGCTGCCATATACAATTACGACACCGTCAGCCAAATAAATTAGAGCACTTAGTGAAATCAAAATGTGGATTTCAGATGTGGCGTTTCTATTTTGTTATCCTACTTCGGCGAGGGTTGTGACTAAAATCGCTATGTATATTTGTGTGTATGTATGTACTAACTTTTGCCAGCGGCTTCGCCATAGTAGATGTCGGAAATTATCCCGCAGGAACGCACTACCGGGATAAAAGTACTTTATGTGTTACTCCAGGTGTTTGATTTTGATGATTTGATTTGTTTTCCACTATCTGTGTGCTTAGTTTCATCCAAATCCGTTGAACACTTTTTACGTGAAATAGTAACAAAAATTCATAAATATACACATCGTCACAAAACTTTCACGTTTAACATTTTAACAGGATGTTCATCTATCTATCATGAATGCTAGAATATAATTGTATCTTACCACCTCTTTAACATCAACACCAAAATGTATTACTAACTCAGCTCTGAAATCTTCGTTCCAGGCACACTCCACCAAGATATGAAGAACGTCTTCCAATTTCCCATATTCTGTGCAGTTTGGAGAAGGAACTTTTCCCATGGAATATGCAAACTTATTGTATGGACCACCCACCTATATGATCCACCGAGTCACTAGTTTGAACTAAAGCACTGGTTATATGGCCCACAATCGCCCGACCGGCAAGTTTCTACGGCAGTTCTCAAACAAACCACTTTGGTCTACGTACTTTTTTGCTCAGAATATTGTTGTTTCGTTCAGTTTTACTGTTAGCGAAGTGCACATGCAACCTTTTGTCTGCCACTATTTGTTCGTCGATTCAATTTCAAAGTTATGAAGGGGTGTTTGCTTCTATATATTTTTAAATTATTGAAGTTATAATAATTTGAAACTAAATATAAAAGCAGCGCTGCAAAGAATTTATCGGCATCGCTGTCAGCAGGAGAAGTGCTCAAAAGTATGGCAGCATTACCACGTTATATGGCGATGCTGCCAGCCAATTTATAATTTAGGATTTACCTGCGGTAACAAGAAGATTTCAATGACATTGTCAAGTTTAAAATATGTAGATAAATAAAATATTATTTTTCTATACGTTTTTTTTTGGGGGATTGGATAAATGGCGGTGCTTAGGGGAGGCCTATGTCGCACAGTGAACGTCTGTTGGCTGAAATTATAATGATTTATGCGTCGGTTTTGTCACCTCCAGGGCAGAACATAGCCATAGGTACTACTAGGTATGCCCTAAAACAGTATCTCGATCATGGTATGCCCTAAAATATTATCTCGATCATGGTATGCCCTTAAATAGTATCTCGATCATGGTACACCCTAGAACAATAATTCGGTCATGGTGCGCCCTAAAACAGTCATTAGGTCATGGTACGATCTATACCAGTCATTCATTTATGATTCGCGATTACTTAGGAATGTATTCTGATTATAACAGTTTTCTTCCATGTGCTGGTATTTTGGCCCAATTTCCAGTAGTAGATATAGGCATCATTATAGTATCTATTTACCTATTTGTGAAATGGCTACAGTTCTTTCTCCCAGTCTGTTCACTGTTATCATCAATTTTCTCGGTATTCATAAATTGGAAAAGTCTCTCAATAATACCGTAACAAAATATTCTCAGAGAAAAGGGACTAAATTTTTCCTAGAAATTGAGATCGCAAGATGACCTAAATAATATGAATTTCTTCGAAATGTTGTTTGTTGATCGACCACAGGTCACAGTGTGATGTTTTTTGTAAGGTTACAAAAAACATCACACTTCTCGTTTGTGAGACTTAAAATACCAACATACCTACGAACATGCGTGATATATGGTTTTTAGAGACAGACGAGCAAACTTTTACCATGAGTTTTTGGTTGCTTATTTTGTAAAGATCTGCGTGTCCATACATTTGACCTTCTAGGTAACACTTTTATATGAAACAGCAGTTTTGTGGAACAAAGTTCTTGAATGTAGCTTTCAGTAGGAATAAAATTGTATAAATTGTACGTACTTAACGAAAAAAGCGTTACGTACCGAAAAAGTGTTATGCCCCCTCTATGTGAGTTTTTATTATTTACTTATATTATTATTTACATATATTAGAAGCAGAGAGAGATTAATAATTATCGTGGCTTTCGAGCGCACTGAAACGAACACTCAATGTTTAATGTCAAAATGAAAATCCAAAACGGCGGCTGCGAAAGTATTAGTTTATTTGGTCGTGTGTGTCGTTTTCTTGGCTGAGCTGTAGTCAAGTCAAAATAAAGTTTGAAGATTTTAAAGATAGAGTAAATGACATTTGGCGTTGAAGAAAAAGCGTAAGGAACTTCGTTCCTGACGGAAGCCCCTATCCCCACTCATTTTTTTTTTACATAACAGACGAAAATTTTCAACGCTAGGAGTCTAGAATCATGTACAGACCTACTGACCTACTGATACTATCATGGTATAATAGTTTGCGTATCAATGTCCCTTACTGCTTGTAAAATAAATTATTACTTATATAATTTAATATTTCTTTGTACAATCTATTTTATTATGCTAAAAGCTAACCTATTTACATTTACTTCGTTATCCAGTTCGGTACGTACCCGTACCGATTGTGGTTGACCGCGAATACTAATAGGCTATTAATACAATATGAAATAGACTACATCTGTGTTGCCTATAATTGTAATGCAATGAAATTCTAAACGCTCACGCTAAATATTGAATTAGTTTAGTAACAACACCAACCCATAAACAGTTTTTGTACATCTTGGAATTTGTCCAAATGAACAGTTTCTTTCTTATTTTCTTTAAATCTCTTCACACAAAAAAGGTTTTTTTCTTCAAATAATAATATTGTTTTCTACGTCATATAATCACCACATAATCTTTTATGGCTTCGGCGCAGAATCTCGAAAGCGCTGTCAAAATAAAACGTAACCTATTTAGATTTCTTGCTTCAGAGATTTCTTAAGCTAGAAATTAATCTATTATGATCTCAAAGAACAGCAAAACCTATAAAAAACACAATAGACCATTCTGTTGGCGAGCCCAGCTTACCTACAAATGTGAGTTCTTTTTGGTTTCAATGTACCTAGGCAACTTCTTCTAATCTTGTTGATTGGGTACAGATTATTTTGTAAATGTTTTATTTATTTTTTATAACTCTCTACAACCGACTTCTGGTGCTGAACATACAGTCTCCGGTTAATAAACAGAATAATAGTAGTTAGTAATTGTTTGCACAATCATATTTTATTTTCAGAACTTACCAAGCTAGCTATTTGCCGTTTTGAGATGTCGAAAGCACATGCTAGTGCATTTTAACGTTAGTCCCGTGTAGAATAAAGAAATATAAGGCTAAGCTACTCGTTTTCTTGTCCCAATCCGTTTTCCTACACCACAAACACTAAGACACCACTACTAACCAACATACACAATAGCGGATTTCTATAAACTCGATATATCCCCAAATATCCGCCACTAATGTGCCATGTCAATGTATTTGTTGATCCCTGCGTCCATAATGCATGCTGATCCATTATGTACAAAGGCATCGACCGCGCCGCTCCGTCCACGGCTATTTGTACGGACCACGGAGATCGGATCTCGCATTGTGTTCAAGAATTGTAATAGAAGCTCTGATGGCCATCATTGGAATTTGCCGCCTTTATTTGGGAACACGTTCCGTTTTTGAATTTTTTGAATCGTGTTTATTGATTTCTTGAAATGTTGGTGTTCTTATTACAAATTATGATTAAAAAATAAACCTTATTTTACGTACGCAATCTTTAAATGTTCAGAATAAGTATTATTTGCATCTCCTTCATTGGCCCTAAGGTATCTAAACGTAATATTTTAAGCATAAATGAAAAGTTGTATTTTTTATCCTACAAGAGATATTATATGTCATGACAACATGAAAACAAATAATCTTATTTCTTAAAAAAAAAACGGTAGGTACAGTCAGACAATGCTGAATTTCAAATAATTCCTTTCTTTTTTTCTCATTCCTTCCACATCGAAAATCCCTTTAAATATCCGTGGAACATTGAAATAAAAGCGTACTAAATTCTCTAAAACATGTAGCAAGCTCCAAAAAGGAACTAAATGTCGGGTAGTCGTACATTTCTCTTCATGCACGGTTTCAAGACTCGCGCCTGTCTCTAAAAGATTCCGTTGGAAAAATGAATAGCTTCACACTAGGAACATTTCAGAGAAACTGGGTGAAGTAGGAACAGTGATACTCTTAAAAAGTAATGTATTATGTTGAAATAGAACCAGTACAAGGACTCGTTGCAAGATGGTGAACTCACTGGCCACTCAGCTGTAAGTGGCACAAGGCTGTTGGAGAAGAAACTTATTATGAAGTATCTCAATGTGAAACTGGAATAACTAATGAGTTTAGAATGCTATCTGTATAGCTACATACATCCACTGCGATGTACAGATAAATTATGATAGAAAATTAAGCGAGAGATAACTAAGCAGATAATCATAATCTACTCAGCCTTTTCTTAACTATGTAAAGGTTGGGTTACATTCTAACCAAATGCAGCTGATTACCAGTATTTTACATAAAACGATTGCCTATTTGGTTTCCGCAACCCAGTTACTGGGTAATACGATAACCCTCGTAAAGACTGGTTGTCAGACTTTCGGACTCCTGGCGACCCGTAACCACTACCGGTTAGATTTTGATACGTTACAATTAGTGTGTAGCTATTTTTTGTCTAGTCACAATTAGAGTTAGGCTACTTTTTTACTAGTCATGATTATTGTCGAGCTAATCTTTGACTAGTCACGATACGTGTCGGGCTAATTTAACTGTCAAGATCTCTGAATAACAGCCGAGCCCGACGGTTTAAAGTGCTTTTCGAGGCATGGAAGGGACCCGGAATTTTATTTTTTATTTTATTTTATTCAAAAGGAACAACAAACAGCTACAATATAAAATATAGATAGAAGATAAACAGAAAACTAGACAATATTGCAGCCCACAACGCTGTTCACAGATTAACTAAAATATTTAACAGTGAAAATAATAATCGCTAGGTTAACAAAAGCATTTTTTTTTTTTGTAAATATTAAACTAACTATAAAATTAACTACACGTAAAATGATTTTCATAGATATGAAAATCATTTCAGGATATAATAATTAAAAAAGTTCTTTAAGTATAAGGCTTTTGAATATATAGGGAGTACATGCAAATATATCTATATGTTTAAAAGTCTTATTGTTGGAATCGACCATTCTACGAACAGGCGAACGCAAGCTAGAGTTGGACTTGCAGGTGCCCACCGAGAACAATCTACCAGCTCGTACCTTTCTCTTGTGGACTGTCCTAGGAACCACATAATATAACATATTGGACAATTCAATACAGTCAAATTTATTGCTAACAGTATTGTATAAATTCATGGCTTCTAAGTACAACTTACGTCTATTTTCAAGTGTTGTGAGCTTATACTTTGCACGCAGATCTTGGTATGGCAAATAATATCCATAGCATCTATAATGCATGGTACGCAAGAATTTGTATTGAACACACTCAATCATTTCAATGTACTTTTTGTAGTATGGACTCCAGACGGACACGGCATACTCCAGTTGCGAGCGTACGAGAGATTTATACAAGCAGAGATAGGAAGAAGGCTTTTTAAAATCGACTGTGGATCGCATAACAAATCCGTATAGTTGATACGCCTTGTTAACAATATTTCCTATATGTAGGTCTAAGCAAAGCTTAGAATCTAGAGTAACACCGAGATCACGAATAAAGTCCACTTTAAGTAGGGGGGCATTGCACAACGTGTATGTATAGTGTATTTTATTTTTATTTTTTGTAAAATTTAAGTAGTTGCATTTGGGTAAACTCAAGTGCAGCTTACTATCCTTGCAGTAACGGGATAGTCGGTCCAAATCTTGCTGCAGCAGAAGGCAATCCATTGTTTCGGTATGTAAAGATGATCACCCATCCACGAACCGACTGCTGCAAATGTAGCTTAACCTTCGATCAACTCTGCAGATTTTAATAATTAGCTGTAAGCCCCTAAATAACTTTGCAAATCACAAAGCGAAATCATTAACGAATAATCTTATACCTTTAAACGAGCAATTCTTGTATATATGTATATATATATATATATATAATCTGAATCTCTGAAACGGCTCCAACGATTTTCATGAAATTTAGTATACAAGGGGTTTCGGAGGCGATAAATCGATCTAGCTAAGATTCATTTTTATAAAATGTCGTTTTATTAGTGTTTTCAATGACCAATTTTATCGATAATCAACTTGCACATAAACTTATTATTTTAAACACAATTTACCAAAAAATAACGAGCAAAGCTCGGTCATCCAGATATTTAATATGTAAAGCATAATCCGACAATTGACAGTCGCTAGCTGACAGATGCAAAACATCGCCCCATTGAGCCATGCTGGGGCATAAAGAGAGGCTTTCGTGACGAAGGGAACCCTATTACCGGATTTCAAAAGTTCATTTACTGTTATTAACACAATATCCGGTAACAACTCAACCAATCTTAGCTTTGGGATCGAAAGACTTTATAGCAAATCATGGTCATTTTCGTTAATTTTGTTAAAAATTGTCGTTAATATTCTTAAACCGAATTTTTAAAATTCGTCTACATCGTTATCAACAGGAAAGGTACCCAAAAAAGCTGGCAGCATTGCCACGTTGTATGGTATTTCTGATTCTTTAAAAAAATAGGCCAGTCTCAGGTCACGTGAAGAGTGATGATTCTTTATTTTTTTCGTTAAGATTTAGCGTTTAAAATATACTTTTTCTAGTTTTAAACGAAACGTTATTCTTTTTCCAATTTGTAAGGGATTCTGTGAAATTGATCTGTCGTGTTCAAATTGAGTTTAGTTCGCTGTAACAGTCTTTGATTTGTTGAAGATTGTCTTCTTATTAGTTTTTGAGAGGGACTTATTTGTTGAAATTATATAGTTAATGTTGGTCTTTGTTTTCTGAAAGTTTATTGACCTGGTGATTTATGTTTATACATTTTATCCTTTAAACAGATAGAAAAGATTATGATTTACAAAAACACAGTTTGATCAAGGTTGGATCAAATAACCACCTTCTAATTAATATCTCAGTTTATCATCTACCTAACCGTTTCCTAACTATGCTGGGGTAAGCTTCCAGTCTAACTGGCTGCAGGTGAGTACAGTTTTATAAGAAGCGAGTGCCTATCTGACCTCCACAACCAGAACACCCCTAGGTAAGACTGGTGGTCATACTGTAACTACAGTCAAAAATCCATGAAAGACAGTCGGCACGGAGTTTTCTTGATATGTATGGTTACCAATCCACGGACCAACTGCGGCAAGCGCAGCTCTACCAGTCGGGTTGACCAGTGCGGCTGTTATTACTTAGCCACAATATCTAAGCTCTATAAAATGTTTTATGGTACTGAACTGTTTGATAATGTTTTGTTACTTCTTTACAAAGAGACTTCTTTGCTGACCACAAGCAAATTCAGGTCGATCATATCCAGCCTCAAATATTGGATAAAATATTTACAACTGGCTTTTGCCAGCATCTTCACCCGCGTGGAGGTCGGAAATTATCCCACGGGTACGTACTACCGGGATAAAAATTATTCTATATATTAATGCAGGTAATAATCTTTTTGCGTGCCAAATTTCATCGATATCTATTCGGCCGTTTTTGCATGATTGAGTAACAAAGATCCAATCATACAAATTTGTTCGTAATCCCATCACTGGTCCGAGTTCTGATTGCATTTATTAGCTCTAGAATTACCACAGTTATCTAAGTAACTGAGTAAGATCTAAGGAACCAAAACTAGTATATAGAGCCATTCGCGGTATCGCCTTGCCGTATACATTTAAAATAATTATTATATATTATACGAGGATTTAAATTAGACTGATTATGCCTTCACCAAATACGGACTGAAAATATCAGATAGATAATGTAATTGAATATAGCAAAGGAATGGTCTGTAAGAGCAGCTGAATTTTTAAATTGAACCTAATTTGAGATCTGGGATTATGAATAAAAAGAGCCAGTAGAAATCGTCTGCTTTTAGCCGAATGAAAGCCAGTAATTGAATTTGCCTGGAAGATGCCTAGGTATTGGAATAAATGAGAAAACATGCCTATACCAAAAATCTGAAATTCTGTGGCGTATTTAAGGTTACGGAAAATATCTGTGTACAATCATTGATTAAAGAAAATTATTTAAAATCAGTACAACGCATAATTTAGAAAATTTTGAGAGGTATTCCACTAACGGCACTGATTTGAATAGCACTTGCCCGAACCGCACTTGAGACCTTCCACTAACAGCACTGAAACAAAATTCTGTAACGTGCGGTTCGGTGGAACGATTTATCGTTATTGTATTAAGTGTCCGAACAGCACTTACGTTAAAAATGTTTTTTAGTGATGGGATGTATTTTTTTCCAAGGCAAACAAACAACACATTGATACCCAATAAAATCATGTTTTTATGGTGATGTTTTCCCTTTATTTAGATACGGTAAATAACTTAGGAAGATTAAAATAGTTTTATACATTTTAATTACAGCAAAATTTCGAAACATAGAAACTGTTCTAGTGTAAAATTTTACTCTTAAGTATACAAAAACCAATGGATCAAAACATTTTGTATTCATTTAAATGAAAGTATTTAAAATTACAATGCTAATCGATATGTAGCTGACTGTACCAGAAATAGACAGAATTTCATATAAAGGTGATAATTCATAATAATATTTATTGACATAAATTGTTTTTTTTTTTTTTGTGAATTCCCTAGCTCCTACGCTAGTGTACACTGTATTACAGGATCTAGTGTCCTCCCTTAATTACTAAGTAAAATGTAAATTGTGGCATACAAAGGTTACGAAGCGAAACAAGGTAAAATAAATAATAAAAATTAAGGTATTCGATCTATCATTTTTGAGATAACAATGTTTTGTAACTCTTTGTATTTAACGTAAACAATAATAATTAAATATTCACTCACAAAAAGGTTCTATCTATTTTTAAAAGCTTTCCATTTATTTTAAGTGACACGTGTAGTCTCAGTACGCAGCGTAGGAAAAAGGTGCCTTCTTACTACACGTGCCTAACAAAAGAAAAAACCGGCCAGGTGCGAGTCGGACTCGCGCACCGAGGGTTCCGTATTCACGGTTTATGCATAAGGCTTATGTTTATGAAATTAAATGTTATTTTTTTTAATTTTTATATTTGAGTTGATTGAATGAAAGGTAAATTGCGGTTTACGATTTATGACGTATTAAAAAAAAACTACTTACTAAATCTTGTTCAAACCAATTTTCGTTGGAAGTTTATATGGCAATGTACATCATATATTTTTTTTAGTTTTATCATTCTCTTATTTTAGAAGTTACAGGGGGGGGGGGACACACATTTTACCACTTTGGAAGTGTCTCTCGCGCAAACTATACAGTTTAGAAAAAAATGATATTAAAAACCTCAATATAATTTTTAAAGACCTATCCACAGATACCCCACACGTGTGGGATTGATGAAAATTTTTTTTTTGACTTTCTGTTCAAAGTATGGGGAACACCAAAATTTTTTTTTTTTCTATTTTTGTGTGATAATTTTAATGCGGTTTACAGAATACATCTACTTACCAAGTTTCAACAACATAGCTCTTATAGTTTCGGAAAAAAATGGCTGTGACATACACGGACAGACAGACAGACATGACGAATCTATAAGGGTTCCGTTTTTTGCCATTTGGCAACGAAACCCTAAAAAACGTGTTGTTTGCCTAGCTTATGATTTTGTTTATTTAAATAGCTTTGTAAATATGGAATCCCTGTTTCGAAGATTTTCTTTTTGCGAGTTTTTCTTTTATTTCTTGACTAGCTTCTGCCCGCAACTTCGTCCGCGTTAAATTTCTTGTTTCCCCGACCCTTCCCGTCGCGTCGAATCGCCTACCCGTGCGATTTTTCCCGTTTTCGCAACATATTTCATTACTGCTCCATTCCTCGTAATTGTAGCGTGATGTTATATAATTTATAGCCTTTCTCGATAAATAGGCTACTCAACACAAAAATATTTTTTCAATTCGGACTAGTAGTTCCTGAGATTAGCGCGTTCAATCAAACAAACAATCAAACTCTTCAGCTTTATAATATTAGTATAGATACGCTGCTGCGTACGGTGGTATACTTAAAATAATATAATAGTTTTTATTTTATTTTATTTGGGAAAATAAACGGTTACACATTACAATATTATGAAATAGAACTTAAAACTAAAACGGACGTGTAAATGTATAACCAACGACATTTTCCACATAATATAAAAAAATTAAACAAACATGAACGGCGTGCGATACAAATTACTTAGAATAGTGAGTATGATTAAAGATGAAAGTAAAACTCATCTGAAACTTATACAAGTAAAAGTATTAAAAATAGAAGGAAAGAAAAAATGATTATAATTTAAATTATGTTTTTAGGATTGTAAGAATGTTAAAAACTCAATTCTGATATAACCTTAAGTGCAATACTTCTAAATTTTGCTGCAGAAACAGCAAAGAACTCGATATCTTGGAAAATCTTATTGTACTGAGTAGTAAGACGCCGTAGGGGTGCTCGTGAGCCTGCGTTTGATCGACAAGAGGTTACAGCAAACAGCAGTCGAGCGCGCACACCTCGGCACATAGTTGTTCTGGGTACTACATAACATATTCTATTGCTTATATCTATACAGTCATAAGAATTGTTACATAAATCAAATAGAAAGGACGATTCCAACAGTATACGTCTAGATTTAAGGCTTTGAAGTTTATAGGTATTAAGTAAGTTGCTGTAAGATGCATACGTCCGACAACAACGGTAATGCATGGCCTTTAAAAATTTGCGTTGTACTTTTTCTATCATATTAGAATATTTTTCATACAAGGGATTCCACACCGGGATCGCGTACTCCAACTGAGACCTGACCAAAGTTTTAAATAGGTATAAATAAGTGTCAGGGCGTTTAAATTCCTGAGCCGATCTCATTACAAAACCGTACATACGGAAAGCATTGTTAACAATTTTAGTAACATGAGCATCAAGATGGAGTCTCTCGTCCAACAAAACACCAAGATCACGAACCACTGTTTCTCTTGTCAGATTTACATTGTTCAATGAATATGAATGTTTTATTACGTTCTTATTTTTAGTAAAACTAATGCAATGGCATTTGGATATGTTCAGCTTAAGTTTATTTTTTACACAATATGCAGAGAATCTGTTTAAATCTTCCTGCAAAAGTAAACAGTCACGTAAATTACTAATCGGCTTAAAGATTTTTAAGTCGTCTGCGTATAGTAATAATTTAGAATTTTGAAAACACGTACCTATATCATTAATAAACATAATAAACAAAAGACAAACATAATAAATAGTGACATGTACATTGCGGTATAATATATATTTGAAACTTTATCATACACAGAATTGGACACGTCACGTTAAACTCTATGGGAATGTGATAAAGGTTATTTTCGATTCTTTTTTGTACTACTAAGAACCCCATATCTATCTGTTGTTTATGAACTAGGTCAACTTGCAATGATTACTCTAACATTGTTTTATTTTTAGAATTAGGATCTATCCAACCTTTTTTCCAGGCCTATCCAAACCTTTGTTAGACAAACCATATTGAAAACATGAAAGAGACGATCTGATTAAATGTACTAGGTATATCTAATAACAATTAGAATAACCCAAAAACATATATCTAATATGATCTGGCTCAGTAAACTGTGGGCTACCGTCCTCGGGGATGTAGAACAAACATAATCCGAGGTTGTGGCAGCATGCCAATTGGGCTGCTGGCGCTATCAATAACTAATACTGTTAGGCTGTGGTAATCAGTTATGTGGGCCTATGTTGCCTTGGTAATGTTGAGAGGAAAACATTGTTAATGGTGATTAGAGAGCGATTAGGTTTATGTAATTTCTATGTTTTTCGGTGGCAAATAATTTGATTAATCGTTTTGTGTTTCGTAATGTTAATTGTTAACTATTATATAGAATCAAATTCTTCTTAACGAAATATAGGAAGAGTAGAGTTTGTTGCGCCACTTCTTCCCAGGTAAAGTACTAGGAAATGGTGAAGGGTTTTTAAGGGCAAAATTTTTAGCCCAGTTAGAATAAATTAATTTGATTTTCATCATCATCAACATCATCAGCAGCCTATAATGTTCCCACTGCTGGGACACAGGCTTCCTCTCGGTGAGAGGGAGTGGTCCACCACGCGGTCCCAGTGCGGGTTGGGAGATGTCACATGACTTCGAATTTGTTTTGTTTTCCTTCACCGTTTTGAAAGCAGTGGTAATGAAAATATACTACATAAAGTAAAGCGCCTGCCTGGGTTCGAACTCACGACCTACTACTCGTAAGTCGCGGCCGTTACCACTGGGCCACCACTGCTCATAAGCACTACTCAAGCAATTCATAAACTTCTTGAAAACCAAAATAAATGTACCTAACATTTCATAATTAAAAGAAACAAACTTACAAGTTACAATTATAAGTCAACTAACTTCTGCCCGCGACTTCGCCCGCGTTAAATTTCTTGTTCTCTTCTCTTGGGTCGGGCCTTCCCGTCACGTCGAATCGCCTGTCCGTGCGATTTTCACCGTTTTTGCAACATTTTTCATTACTGCTCCGCTTCTCTTCGTTGTAGTGTGATGTTATATAGCCTATAGCCTTTCTCGATAAATAGGCTACCCAACACAAAAATAATTTTTCAATTCGGACCAGTAGTTCCTGAGATTAGCGCGTTCAATCAAACAAACAAACTCTTCAGCTTTATAAGGCTTTTATATATATATATATATATATAAAGCTTTATATATATATATATATATATATATATATATATATATATATACAGTATAGATTTACGGTTTATGTTACGACAGTTGTGTTAAACTTATTGTTGAAGAAAATAAATTAAGAATATTGGTATTATTTCAATGAAATACAGTTTACTTGTAAAGTTATGGTATCTAAATACTTATAGGTACCTACCCCGCCTACTACTTGCGAAACGGGTACTGCAGACGATTTAGGTATCCCAAAAAAAAAAACCGGCCAAATGCAAGTCCGACTCGCACACCGAGGGTTCCGTACAAACCAGTAGGTATTCACGGTTTATGCATAAGGTTTATGTTTATGAAATTAAATGTTTTTTTTTAAATATTTGAGTTGATTGATTGAAAGGTAAATTGCGGTTTACGATTTATGACGTATTAAAAAAAAAACTACTTACTATTTCTCGTTCAAAGTAATTTTCGGTGGAAATTTATATGGTAATGTACATCATATATTTTTTTTATCATTCTCTTATTTTAGAAGTTACAGGGCGTTACAGTTACACACATTTTACCAATTTGGAAGTGTCTATCGCGCAAACTATTCAGTTTAGAAAAAAATGATATTAGAAACCTCAATATCATTTTTGAAAACCTATCCATAGATACGCCACACGTATGGGTTTGATGAAAAAAAAATGAGTTTCAGTTCTAAGTATGGGGAACCTCAAAATTTATTGTTTTTTTTTTTCTATTTTGGTGTGAAAATAATTCTTAATGCAGTTCACAGAATACATCTATTTACCAAGTTTCAACAGCATAGCTCTTATAGTTTCGGAAAAAAGTGGCTGTGACATACGGACGGATAGGCAGACAGACAGACATGACCAATCCATAAGGGTTCCGTTTTTTGCCATTTGGCTACGGAACCCTAAAAACACCTTTATTCATTACGAAACCATGTTATGTCACCCCTACCCACGTATTGAGCGATGAAAAGCTTTTCATTAAAATATCGGTAAAAATTCAAAATGAACGCACAAAAAAGGCTACATCATTCATAAAATTGGTTTCGTTTCAATGAAGTTAATTCAAGTACGAACTAAAAACAAATTAAAAAAATATTTCATATATTCTGTGGGTTCAAATATTTAAATTTAAAAGGAAAAATATATCATCATCTACTGTTTTATTTTTTTAACTTTATAATTTGAAGAGAAAATAATTAATATGTGTATGTTTTTTATTTAGCTCGGAGCCATTGGGCCACCACTGGTCCTTTATTTATGATATATTTCATTTCATAATTTCTATTTTCTTTGACAACAAAATTATCTTTAGACTTATTAACGAAAATGTTTATACTCAACCACGTGTTATTACTACTCAAACTTAAAATAATATCTTTAAACAAACGTATTATGATAATATTAGCTTTTTACCTTCTACCCACATTTTGAAACACAGACTCTTAGATGTTAATAGAAATGGAATCCTAACATTGTTTTCAGATAAAATAGCGAGACTATGCCGAGCCTAGATGAAACCTACAGAAAGCTCTGAAAGAACATTGCTTTGAAAAGCAGCTGAAATATTAAATAGGTTCGGCTCGTGTTGGACTTGGTCTGGTAACTCTACTGTAGGTAGACGAGCGATAGGATTTTGTGTTGTACGTAAAGCCTCTACTTTGAATAGGAAAAGTGAAACAGATAGTATTGCTTATACAGTCATCAATATGATCATAATTTTTGGGAATAAGTATTTGACTTTGTGCTGCCTTCCTATTTTCCTCATCCAAATTAGCGTATTTCACCTAACATAGTGACATTCTAAGGTTGCCTGGAAAAGATCGCAAAAAGCGATAAAGCCGCCCATTGTATATTTATTATTATATTGCAGTTTTTTTTGTCATATATTTTCTGGCGTCCAATAATAGTGTATATAAAAAAAAAACTGTAGATAATTTTAACTGATTGCCTACGTCAAAAAGTGATCATACTGAATAAGTTTAAACCATATTAATCGTATTACCCAGTAAGTGGGTTGTGGACGTCAGATAGACAGTCGCGCCACGTGAAATGCTGGTACTGAGCTGCATCCGGTTAGACTGGTGACTGTAATAAGTTTAAATAGGTACGTCAAATCTCCTTAAGTTAAACTGCAAGTGGGTACAACTAATAAATAGCGATTATTTTGCATCATCAACAACAATTTGTCGCAACATAGTGGCGTCCAAGTTGCTCATCTGCTTTGACGACCAACTTCATCTCTATTGAACAAACCATTTAATAAAAAAGCTAGCGGCTCGATTGTCGTCCTCACCCACTTCGCCAACCGTTTGTAACGAGACTTTATATTGTTCTTCAGTTTTTATAGACAATTACTATCGTTCTGTGTATTGTTACTTTATTCTGTTATATCGACTGTAAACTGAATATGGGTAGTAAAAAACTTTTTAAATAGTTTCAAGAGACTTTAAAAGAAATGGAAAAGGTTAATGTGAAAAAATACCAGTTCCCTGGTTTTATTTTAGCACTAAAAATATTTTACCCTTTGCTGCATATACATGCTGCTTAAATTGAGTAGTATTAACTAATAAGTATATTGGGCAACTTAAAATTTGATGTATTCCTTCTCGTGATAATGTGACCCATTTGCAACAATTAAGCACCCCTGTTAGCCGAGACTAAAATTCATGAGATTCAAGCAACTCCATTATTCTGTATTTTTGAATATTCTCTTCTATTTGTCCCTAAATATCATCATTTCAGCCTAAAGATGCCCATTGCTGCTCATAAGCCTCCCTCCATTATTGGGGTTAACCATAATCGCCACGCTTGGCGCAGGCGGATTCGCGATCGCAGTAGGGTGGTAAAATTTAAAGAGAACGCTGTTGACCATTCTCTAGTAAGTACCTTAGTCGCTTTTTACGACACCTACGGGAAGAAATGGGGTGGTGCTATTCTTTACGTCCGACACCAAACGGAACAACTATCTAAATATCACTAATCAATTTAAACTTTAAAATCGAATGATCTTTATTGCTGTCTCCATTAGGTCCCTAATACTTTAACATACTTACTTTTCTATTTCCCTGTTTACAAATGTATAGTAGGCCTATACCTTTAATCATTATAACATTATCCTACAAAGACTATAGTTTATTCGAATCTAACAAACCCTAACCACAGAAATTCTCAACACCTCGTCAAAAATTCAGAACGCTTTCAAAGAATATTTAAAGGAAAGAAGAATAAAACATTTGAATAATGTTCTCAGAAGTACAGCGTTAGTTCCAGCAGATGTCTGAGACAGTGGTCGCTGCAAGCACCTGCAATTTATGTACATTTAAATGGATTCCCAGCAGGTAAGGCGGAAGAAATTCCTTTAATATTACCGACAGTATCGAGTAGATTGAGATGCAAATGTAGCTTTGAAATTGTGTTGGAGTCTTTGGATTTTTGTATGGTTTGCAAAAAATGGGAGGAACTGCGATAGGCCACTAACGGGCAAAAGAAAAAATAAATAAATCAAGCTATACTTCGATCAGTTTGTATTTGGATTTTTGATTTTGATTTTAAATATCCGCGTGTGGATCTAATTATATCATTGCATGAGACCTCCAGATCTTCTGAATAGAGGCGTATCTAAATCTGCCCAGCATTTTCCCAACTACGTTGGCATCGGCTTTTAGAAAACATAATTTAGATAATTTACGACAGTCAAAATAAAATATAAGCAGTAGGCATTTCAACTAAAATTTTCAGATAAATAATAAATGTCCTTCTCGACCTAGTGTTCAAAAATAGACGAGATGGAATATAAATGGAGTTTGTTTCCTTTTAGCTAAGAACCATTTGTTCTGTTCAAATGAATTTTTGGCGAGGACTCTTAAAGTAACTGTCTATTTACTTTATATGAACTGAAATATATATTTTTTATTGTATTTGAAGACTACTTATAAAAGCTTTGTGAAATAGGCCACAAAGTACTGTACATTATGTTTATTTGCTGACCTGTCTGGGTTTTTAATGTGTGATTTCTGTCTTTATCCGTGTTCACGATACTTCTAAAATCTATAAATCTATACATCTTCTATACTCTATACAAATAAATAAAATTGGAGTGTTTGTTTTTAATATTAAAAATAACCGCTTTTTACTAAGTGTATATGGATGTATACACGGTACATATACCAAAACAACATTTTTTACAATTTTTGTCTGTCTGTCTGTCGATCTGTTTGTTCCGGCTAATCTCTGAAATGGCTAAACCGATTTTGACGGGACTTTTATTGGCAGGTAGCTGATATAATAAGGAGTAACTTAGGCTACTTTTATTTTAGAAAAATACCTGCGTTAATTTCCGACATTCACGCGGGCGAAGCTGCGGGCAAAAGCTAGTTAGTTATAAAATCTCATCTCTAAACTAGAAGCGACTAGTAAATTTATACATTAGTAAAATAATTGTTATTTTTCGTATTTTCCCGTTCGAAGAAATAGATTTTCCGTATCCCAAACAGTTTATTTGCTTGCGAAAATTACTAAGAGAGATTACCTATCAAAGCCAAAGTCAAATATTTTATTTGTAAAACCGGTGTTGTAAATAAAATATGTATGGGTACACTACGATTTGCCGTTGATGGTGGACAAATATCAGTATAGTAGGTAGGTATCTAAAATAACACTTATGTACCAGAATTAAATTCCGATAAAATTAAATAACAAACTTTATCCACGCTGAACTTCATAAAACTTATTATAAACTATAATTAACTACATCTTAAAGTTCAACAAAGATTCAATACGAATAATATCATAAAAGTAACAAAACAAAAAGATGAAATGTGACACTTTGTAGGTATTTGTGAAGCACAAACATTTAAAGTTTTACTTTAAATGCGTTGTGACAGCAAATTCTTAGAAGCGTCAACTTTTCATTACTTGATTTTGTTTAAGGTCATCCAGGTTTTCAACATTTCACTTTCCAACTAGAATAATTAATAAAACTTTCTTAAGTATTTTCATAAAAGTATCTACACCTAGACCTAAAATTAGAAGGCTTTATTTAGAATTTTCTTGCGTTGCCAACTACAAGTAGTAGTCTTAAAATGAGGTTCTTAATTGAGTTTCTCATGTTATTTATCAAATTAAATCAGATTTTATGAACAAAACACAGTCACACAGTCAACATGCCTCCTATTTGCTTTGTTTGGGCTTTGTCTTTTACAATTTATCAGAGACGTCATTGAAAATATTCAATACTGGCACTTTGACCGCGACCTTGTCCGTTCGTACTTTTGAAAATAGTAAAGTAGTTTTGAAAGTTAATGTTTATTATATTTATCATTTATTTAGATAAATAGGTATTCTGGTAAATATTTTAGTCTACAGATCAAAGGAATAAGATGGTAGATAAGAAATAAGTGTTTTTGTTTAAAAAGTTAAATCTTTTTAGGATTTTATGTTTCCGATGGTTTACAACTGTTTTTAAATCCTTAAAAATATTTTCTCAATTCGTCTGATAAGGTTCAATATTATAAAACAAGTTATTGCTAGCTTTAAAGAGCTTATTCATTTGTGTACCCATGTTTTGATATGACTCTGTTTAAAAATGGTTTATTTTTCAATTGCTCAAAGCTTGTTTTTGGAACACCATCGTCCAATTTATTTTGTCCATTTTGGGAGAGTCATGAAAAATCACCAAGACTACCGCAGCTGATTCGTCTGATTGTGATTAATCGAGGATCAGTGCCGGCTCCGGATAATCCTTTCATCTCGTTCCACTTACAGCTATAGCAACTGATGGGCTTTGTGCTGCGGCCCGAGTGGAAGCGGCCGGCGAGTTAATAGCCTGTTACCAAAATTACAGTTTCGAGTGGTTTGGTGAATGAAGCCATTGTTTTTTTTAAGAATCGAGTTTCTAAATGACAGAATGGTATGCTGTACCGAGGGTTCTTAAACTATCACAAATCACATGCAGAAAAACTAATTTTCATTATTTTTTTGTGGTTATAGGAAAATAGCTTTTTGTGCGAGGTTCAAATGACACTTAAATTCTGCCTAGTAAGGTTTTTGGAGTATTTTTTAGTTCTTAAAGACAGCCAATGCAACAAGCTCGTCCAATGCAACGGAACATCAACACGCTAGCAACACACGTAGTCGTATTTAAATATCGAAAAAAAAAACCGGCCAAGTGCGAGTCGGACTCGCGCACCGAGGGTTCCGTACAAACCTGTAGGTATTCTCGGTCTATGCATAAGGTTTATGTTTATGAAAATAAATGTTTTTTTTTATTTTTATATTTCAGCAGATTGAATAAAAGGTAAATTGCGGTTTACGATTTATGACGTTTTAAAAAAACTACTTACTCGATCTCGTTCAAACCAATTTCCCGTGGTAGTTTATATGGTAATGTACATCATATATTTTTTTTAGTTTTATCATTCTCTTATTATAGAAGTTACGTGGGGGGGGGGGGGGACACATTTTACCACTTTGGAAGTATCTCTCGCGCAAACTATTCAGTTTAGAAAAAAATGATATTAGAAACCTCAATACAGAATACATCTACTTACCAAGTTTCAACAGCATAGCTCTTATAGTTTCGGAAAAAAGTGGCTGTGACACACGGACGGACAGACAGACAGACAGACATACAGACAGACAGACATGACGAATCTATAAGGGTTCCGTTTTTTGCCATTTGGCAACGGAACCCTAAAACCGCAACTCACAGCACTATTCATATTCCAACGTCACGCCCAACACTAGTGAGTAATGGAAGGTCATAGTCTGTAGTACTCTCACCGTTTAACTGCGCTACCATAAATCACTATCCGTTTAGCAACCATGACACTATGACCTCGATTCGAAATGAATGTCCGCCGCTAGTTCATAAATTGTACTAAACAACTGAAAACCCGCCCAAATTGCTATCAAGACGTGATTGGCATGAATGTTTCAGTAAATCGTTCAAATCAGATTACAAAATCCCACTGCTGGACATAGGAAACTCCTATGTTCGCAATCGATTCCAAGCCTTTTGTTCCAATAGAACGTTTGAATCAAAGGAGTGATAGGATCTCATTTATTTTCTCTTTAGTTTCGTACGATACTCGCTCGAATAGTATCGCTGGAGAGGTTTAGCGAACAGATAGACAAAGTCTTGAGACGAAATGTAACCTAGACTGCTAGAAGTAATTCGAAACTGACTTGTATTGGCACTGGATCAATATTAATGTCGTAGCCTTTAGTTTGTTGTATACAATATCTTAATGTAAAGACAAGATAGATATTTTGATAAAAGATAACTACCTACAGTATGTCCAGTGACTGTATATTTTGTGATATAGCTGTCGTAGGCATTTCTACTAACAACAATTGCAAAAATTCCTTTTGTATACAGTCTTTTATTTATCCATTTAGCATTAAAAGACAAACTGAGGCATTGTCACCATATGCCTGCCTTTCCCAAATATAATAGGTTTGGCCTTCAGTCTAACTTGATGCAGCTGAGTACAAGTATTAGGGATGGCATTTTGAGATATGTTCTCCATAGGTAATTTATTGTACCTGCGTCCTGAAAATTCTACTAATTGCATTAAGTAAATTGGTAGATTACCCTACGAAGTATAAATCAAATACTAGCAAATAATCTCCCAATTTTGGTCACTCTTGTTACGTCTTGCCTCCGGCCATCGTCAGGAGTGTAACGGCCATCAATTCACTGGTAAACATTTACTTTGTCAATGTTAGTGATGGAGCAATGAACTCAACCCTTGCCTTTGCCTGACCGTTCACAGGAATTCGAGTTTGCATAGTTGTTGTGGAAGCTTTCCCTGACGAACGTTGGTGTGACGTGGTTCTTGTCGGTTACATAAAAGATTGAAGTAAGTATTGCAGGTGGCAGATTTCATGGGAGTTTTTGTTAAGCAATTTCAGACCCAAATCAACTATAGGTAGTAGTATAGGTTAGTAGGGGTAGTATAGGTTTCCTGACGATATTTGCCTTTTCCGATCACAAAAATGTCCAAGATAAACTTGGAAAGTACATTTTTGAACGGAAAATTTTAAACTGCTGAAAAATGAAAAATAATTGGAACGTGGCAAGTCGGTATCTTTGGATCTCTATTTTAGATTTTAGCCACCCACTTCCGAAATTAAAGTTATTTTAGGTTGCAGTACACATGGTTACATATTAAGCTATACATTTCCAGTTTTAGTTGAGCTCGCATTGGATACATTTTTCGTACACTGAGAGGGCAGCTGATACTGGAAATACATATATAGCTTGATTTATCGCCGTGCGTACGTACTCCAAACAAATTCAGGTACCTTCACTAGCTAAGTTATTAACACGGGCAGGAAGTTATTTCATTATCAAGATACACTAAGTGGAAATAATACATATTATTGAACCACTAAAAAAAGAAAGAAGGAAAAAGGAGTGTGTAGAGATCGTAGCAGGTGGCGTTCCGTGGTTTCTGCCTACCCCCATGGGAAATAGGCGTGATTGTATGTATGTATTAAAAACCACTCAAAAACCATCAGTCACGTATTGAAAAACAAAAGAAGCAAACAAAACCAAAAGAAGGTGTTTTCAATACGATTTATAAATTTCGGAGGTCTGGGGTAACAATTATTTAAAAAAAAATACTATTGACTTGACTACGGGCAACTTCATCGTTTTAGGCATGAAAAAATAAAATGGAGCCTGTTACTGAAAGTAAAATTTGATAACTCCTATTTATTTATTGGCTCTCCAACAATAGGCATACATGTTTAGTATAATAGTGACAGATACTAGAGTGCTCTTACAATTATAGGAGACCACATCATTCACATAAAATGTAGGTAGGTACAACAGTTTGTTTATGCATATCATAATCAGCCTTTAATATTCCCATTGCTAGGATACAGGCCTCCTCCCCCTCTTGGAGAGTGACGGAGCTTAAATCTACTGCGCAGGCCCAGTGTTCGTTGATAAATGATACATGTTTTCGAGTTTCTGGTTCCAGGAAGTCGCTTTCAATCAATCAATAAATCAGCTCAGCTTATCGCAGTCCACCGCTAGACATAATCCTGTCCCATGTTCAGCTACAACACCCTGTCCTACTTTGCTTTGTATATTTTCTTTCTTCACCACTGCTCTCAAAACTGTGATGGAAAACATCGTGACGAAACCGGTATGTCTTAGAAGCAAAAATTCGAAGACATATGACATCTGCTAATCCGTGAGTCCACGTGTTGGACCAGCCCACTCCCTGTCGAAGAGAGAAGGCCTGTTTCCCAGCTGTGGGATAATTATAAACTGATTATACCGAAAGACGTCCACTGCTCGACATGGCCTCCCCTAATTAGGAGGGATTTGCCATAATCGCTACGTTTGGTAGGCGGGCTGGCGATCACAGTGTCGTGGTTAAAATGCATAGAGAACGCTGCTGCCCGTTCTCTAATAAATCCCTTAGTCGCCTTACGACACCCACGGGAAAAAGTTGGGTGGAGCTATTATTTACGTCCGTGCACTACACGGAACCATATGGGCCTTGTATTTGCTGACTATTGTCAAAATCTTCTTGGCAATTTAAACCCACAGTATATATCATCCAAACAGTCACATCATACACACACTCATCACACTTACACACGCATCACTTACACATACTCATCACACACACAAACTCCTCACATACACACTCTTCACATACACAAACTCATCACATACACACTAACACTCATCACATACTCGTACATACACTCATCACATGCACTCACTCTTATGGTTACCTTTTAGTCTGTAGTTTTAGTATGTTGCTTTTTCTACTGTAATTTCATATTCTATGTATAAGTATAGTATAAGTAATGTCGAAAGAGACTGGATCCTGCGACACAGGGCATCCTAGTGTGGGATCCAGTGTCACACCTGAATATTGTAAACTTTTATGAACCAATAAACTAAACTAAACTATATACAGTAGTGAAACCCAAAGTAAATTGAAAACTGTGATACAAAAATACATCAAAACCAACATACTCGTATTACCCGGATATCCAAGCGGAGGGAAGCTAACCAAATTATTTTTGCAACGTGCGATGATTTACGAAACAGCGTGGGAACTAAGTTTGCTTCGTAAACAAGTCGTATGGCACATGTGCTACGAACTGCTGCTCCTTCATAATTAACTAAGATATTCATTTTGTTTACATCACGAATTTGATTAGATGAACATGGCTTATCCACGTAAAACAAGTGAAGAGAGATTTTCACATAATTAATTCTTAAATCCATAATCTGGCTAGCCTTTTCCCAACTACGTTGGGGTTCTGGTTTCAGTCTAACCGGTTGTAGCTGGATGTAGCTGTATTTTAGATGAAGCGACTGTCTATCTTATCTCTAACCCTTGGTTTCTACCCTTTTTTTTTTTTTTTTTTTAGGATGGGAAATTATCAAATGACTTCTCCCGCTCTGGGCGGAGCGGGAGGGCGTGTCAGACTTTTACTGACTAAAACCCACCCGTGTTCCATCAGTTGCCCATGTGCCAGGGTCACGGTATCTCTTTCGAACAATCACGCGACCCCGGCAGGCATCGGTCCTAGTAGACCCCTACACTGCTGCTGACATCTCTTTGAGGCGCGCGTGGAACACTGCGCGCCGTCGACCCGAGCCTGGTCCTTACCGGGCGGCGAGCTACCCATTGCTCGCCACCGGCAAGGTCGCGCCTACGGTGGCCGGGAGTCCGCAATCGACTCCCGACGCCCGGGGCGTCTCCTCCTGTGGTTTCTACCCTTTGGTGAGACTGGCGCTCTGACTTTCGGGCTTCTGACGATCTGTGACGACTGTCAACAATCTACGAATGACGGCCGGGACCATCGGTTTATTGACTTCTAGAATTCGCTATATTGAATTTCCCGTGACGCATCTGGCTGTCCTAAGATATTTTAAATTACTGACAACGAAACTGACACTTCTTATTTTTGAAATCGGGTATTTTGTTTAAATGCTGTATCAATGAAGAAGATGCTTAAATATTTTTAATTTTAAGTATTTGGAACCAGTGTATGCACAGCACATGGTATTAAAAAAGACATGTTTGCGAACGCCCAATAGGTCCGCTAAGTTTCGGATCCAACCCAGGGTGGTATAAACTGGATTGAAAACTTTCAAATCACCGCAACGAATAAAATGGTAAAAAGAATAAATAATGTGAAGAGTAATAAGAATAAAACATAAAAATTGTTCAATAATAAATAACGATTCATTCACTTAAATATCTTTCGGTTCAATACTTCAGAATCGGCCACTTTACGTCTCAATACCGTTCGCACTATTTACTTTTATGAAGACTTTTATTTCAAGAAAAATTCAATCTCAATTAAACTTCAATACTTAGACTTCAAAATAAATCACGTTGGAGCAATATGAGAGAACTTGACGACATTATTATTTGATGTACTAAACATCAAATTATATTTTCTTTAAGTTCTCTTCGCTTCAGTTGTGAAATTAATGGAGCAGAAAATAGAAATAAATCAGAATTTCGCTTAGCTGCGTTTGAACGCTTATGCGATATTTTTTTTCGTGTAATATCTTTACATCTCTACACTAAAACCACGAACCAGTTGTTGTGAGATAAAGTTCCAGTACTAATGAGTGATTTTTGAGTTAGTTTTAGAGTAGTAAATTGAAACTAACTAAAAAATCTCTCATTAGACCTTGCTCAAATTTTTATGGAACCACTCTATAAGTATACGTATGTACCATTTAAATCTTTTTTTTTTCAAATGAATTTATAATTGACAGAGAGTAAAAATTATGTAAGTCTACGCAATACATTTGACGCTTTTTTTTTAATACACAATGATCATGGATATTTATAAATCATTGTCATACAATTTTAATGGTTCCAGATTAGTGTAGCTAAGTATTATTAAAATGTTCAACATCAAAGGTTAACGTCCAACTATGTTGTTTGTTTAATAATAACAATGTCAACAAGCTTAATGACATGATTTCTCATAAATAAACATTTTACATTAGTAGGTACAATATACATATCTACAATATTATTTGCCAGAATTCTCGGCTTTTTATTATTAATTCAGATTTCAATGAGAAGTGTATTCGGTCTGCACATAAAGTTTAATAAGGTACTTTTAGTTTTAAAAATAATTAAATGTTATAAAGATAAAAGCACTTTTTTGCTGAAACCCTTCAAGTTAATTACGAAAATGAAGCCTGACAGTGAAGATTCATGTTATCCAATATTTCTAAAGTACAAGCCAGACAGATTTAAATTAATTGCCATTAAAAAAAATGTTCAGGCTTAAGTTTTAATAAACAATTAACAATACATTATTAATTTTGAATATACAGAGGCATCAATTTTCACATCTAAAATTACCTTTAAACAAGATATTGTATGAATTGCGTGCAATTCATGAATTTTAATGGGATAACAAGGTCAAATGAAGGTGACCTTCAGATCAAGCGAAAACAAAATATAATGCAATGTAAATAAAATTCAATTCTATGTTATTAGAATTTATTATACTGAACTGTAAGATTTGATATTACAAAAGGTGTAGATTTTAACATTTTCATAAAATATGAATATAGATTGGGTTTTGACAGTTTATTATTTTATTCATACGATCATTTGATATGAATGAACCCGCAAAGTAAAGAGGAATAACTGAATTTTCACTTCAGTTACTGATATTCTTCTGAAATATTTAAAAGGTAAGAGTCTTACTTTTTGAATATTTATTTAGGTACTTAAAAAACTTCACATGTTTCAAAAACATAAACCCACTTAACCATAAGAAGGGTGACAAAAAGCTTTCAACTAAAGAGATCCAATGTAGATAGAAATGAATAATGAAACTCAGACCGCGATACAACTCAGTAGAAATATTACTATCTTTATTTCAACTGGTTAAGATGCAGACACCACCTCAGCACGTAAAGAGAACCCCGATAGCATCAACTTTAGAGAAAGAATAAGTATTGTGGTAAGCCTCACACAATATCAGTCGAGACTCAGACGTCCTGTTCTAATCCACCATTCTGGACCCAACTGGGAGCAGACGTGACTGAGATTCTGATGAAATTTTTATCTGTGGGCTTTGAAATCGTCTGGCGTTGCTTTTTTTAATGTTATCGTCTATAATAGGAAATATTATGACAGTTTTGTATGCAATTAATTCTACAAAAATATTATGTCACCTATTTCGAACTGAAAACATAATAAATGATGTCTGAAAATGTATTTTCATGTCAACTGCAACATATTAATAGAATAATTAAGCAGTGTGTATTTTTGACATTCATAAAAAAGTTATAAATATTATGCTCACGCCTTCTTTCTAGGGGGTAGGCAGAATCTACAGAATGCTATGTGCTACGAATCTTACATACTCCTTGTTTTGATAACGTTTATACATCTGATCCTACACGCACACCGGTTGCAAGAACTACGCACTTGAAATTTCTGAAGAACATCACCAATAAGGTCTCTATATGTCCTTCCACGGCGTCTCCTTCTAGCGTGGAAAGTATCGTCTTCAAACCTGAATTTAATGGCCTGTAATCACAAACACCCAGAGACGGTCATTAATGCTCCATCTGTCTTGGTATTAGGGGAGGAATTTGCCCTGCATTAAGACAAAGGCGAACCAAGCCAAGGTTCATTACTAAACAATAATCTGTATTAGTCCTCTTGGAGACAAACAAGATGTTTTCGTCCAAGACGCTGTCACAACAATTCCGGGCACTCAAAAACTTTAGGCCATAAACAAATGAGTTCTGGAGATTTATTACGTTATCTACCAGAGTGGAATCGTAAAAATTGCTTATCTACGTATTGGGAATGAAGGAGCATAAGATTTTTTTATTGGTTATAAACTAAAGCTGACTTGGAAGCTGCAAATATAAGTAACACTGAAGGAATTTTAAGAATCAAATAAAATTCAGCTTAACATTTGTTATCAGGGTTTTTATTACTTGCATTACTTTAGCTCGTCGGTTAATCGGTTATCGAAAAATTGGTGTTGAAACCTCGGTGAAAATTTGTTGTAGCGTTGTCGAATGAAAAGCTCTTTTTGTACGAGCTGAAACATCATTTTGTAAAGCTTTATAAAAGATAACAGTTTTCATTCTGACCGACGGCAATATTGCAAAAAGCTGATTAAACTTTCATTTCCAATCTTCCATTTAACTATACTTACAACAAATTGCTGAAAATCATCTTGAATTCACATTTTATTTATTTTGCTCTTTCATCTGGTAAAAGGTTTTGTTAACTGCTTGATAAATTATGATTTATGAAACATATATAGTATTTTTCTACCATCATTAACATTTTTAAGTGCCTACATTAGTTACATTCTTTTTACAAAAACGATACCAAATTAAATGAAGCCTCTTAAAAAGGAATACCGGTATTTACCTGAAGTTGCTGGTAAAAGCCCCTTTCCAACCACTTAATAATCACTCCGGGGACAACATCATTCACGTTCTCTGCCAGCCCAAAGTATCATGAACTTGGTGAATCCCCGGTGGAAAAATCGGGCTTCCGTTTAGGAAGTTGAAGACTTCAAAGGCTCCGAAGGCTCAAAAGTAGCCAACTAAGACGGAAAAAGGTCGTGATACTTTCATTAAGATTAATTTATGACGATCACTTCGATACCGTAATTAAAAGATTTTTTTTTCTGGACTTTTTAAGAAGTTTCATAATGAAGTCTTTGGAGAATCGAGTTTTGAAGAAAAAACGCAAATTAGTCGTTAGTTGTTTGCTGTCTGGGGGCTCAGTTTATTTAAGGCTTCTGCTCTCACAGGCTGATAATAAAGTTCAGTTTTTATACTGAAAGTGAACGTAGTTGTTAGTAAAATGAGGGATTTAGTTATCGGAAAGTCTTGTCGGTTCAGCTTCTGATAAAAAATCAGCTTTTGTTTGAAAATTGTCTGGAAACTTTTAAAGATAATGTTCAGAAGTTCCTTGTTTTATGATAAAAACAAGCTCTATAATTTCCCTTTTTTTGTTTATATTTTATACCATTATGTGAAACTGCTCATTATTATGGTACTACCGTTATTAAATATCCAATAAAATATATTACAAGCTATACAACAGACTTCGATATTATCGACAAATATTTGTAAAGAAAACTTTGTTCCGCGCAGCTTGTAGAGATACATGTTGTAACAACATTATTACTCAACTCACATAGGACGAATCAATTCGCAAACAAAACATCAAAATATTTGACACGCTTCTCACTAACACCGCACTTGTTATACCATAACTCTCTTCGAAAATTGAAACCCAATTTTCGTCGGCCCCCATAGTTTCAGCCCCCGAACTATAAAGCCCCTATGACCCCTTCCCTCACAATGCATACCTGGTATGGGGCGCTCCGCTCACGTACTTGCGTGTGCGTGACGGATTGCGTTCCAACGTGACCTGCACCTGCACTGAGGGAGTGCAGAATATTGGCGGTTTTATGTACGGTACGTATATAACGCAATGAACCGAATACAAACTATTCGGTTTATTGCGATGCGAAAGAGAAAATTGAAAACTTCGAAGCAAAGTATTTGTTGGAATGTTGGGGTTGTTTATTAAAGACAAAGACTGTTTTTCATTTAAAATTTAGTGAACCAACGTTTATTATATAAATGTTGAAATAATAGTGATGAAATGTGAGTATATTTTACACAGAAGTCTAGCCAATGTAGGATATAGAGGGGTAATTGCATAATCCGCTACATAGAAATCGCTTTCATGTTGATAGGTCCACAAAATTCATGGCGTTGTTTACTCGCAGTTAGTACAGCAATGATATGAAAGTGCGGAGTCTCCTAATACAGGCATTGTTTGCTTAAAAGGAGGCTCCAATCACGTCTAAACGTTATGTAAATGCTAATTGTGACCAATAATTTATTTTGTATTTTTTTTTTGTTTACGTGGCTAAGCAGACATTTTTTTCGAATATATGAAAGAATGGATTAATATTTTTAAGCCATTCTGACGTAGTTTTCGAGTTGAACATGTCAACTGAAAACATACATTTTTTATTCAAGTTCTTATTTTACCACTTTGTTGGCGTGACTAATATGTATTTCCATGCCTAATTACACTTTTCTAGTACTAAGCCCAGAGAGGCTAAACCACAGACAGATGGACGGACGGACGGACATCGCAAAACTATAAGGGTTCCGTTGACTACATAACCCTAAAACGTATAGGGTTTGGGACGCCGGAGCTCAATTTTGAAGAAAATTTAAACTATAAAAAACATATTGCTAACATCGTATGAGTTTCTAGTCAAATTACTTTGTAACCTGTATTATGGTACTGATACATACGAGAGTCTCATTAAAAGTTTTTAGAATAGGTCGGTAAGAAACCAGCCGATGAAATATTTATTTAAATTTCGAATTAGGATTTCTTTCGAAATCTGTAGATGTGTTACGAATTAATTTTTCATTAGTTTTTTTAAAACTGGCGCCTATTTTAAAAGTGTCTGTCGAGCATTGAAATGGAACTGAATAGTATTTTGTATCAACTGTAGCCCAAAGAGTCTTAATTTACTTGCCGAAGTCTTCCAAAACTTATTTCTACCTTCAAAATATATTTATAAGCGATCTCATATCGTCTAATACTTACTAAGTCCTTCCACTAGCAATGAGGTTCGTGACGGATCGCACAGCCCTACGTGACCAGTCTACCTGTCGTCTTGAGGAAATTATGGATATTCCGGAGAAGACTGATGGAAAGTTATGGGGGCCGAAAGAAAAGATTTATAGGGCTTAAGGTGTTGGGGGCTTAGGCGTAATGAAATTGGGGGTGTGGAAGATAAACAAATAATGTATTCTGTTTAAAGATTCTTTCATGTTGTTTAATTTCACACTATTATGCGATTAAAGTTTCTCTTTATTTCGTAATTTTTTATAGGATTAGTTGATAGTTAGATCAACAACTAATTTCAAAAACGAGCCAAATACCGGTTGGACTTACACACAAAGGGACTGGACTTACCACCATATATACTACATTTTAAGAAAAAACACGTTTATTTTGTGGAGGCTCTCTTTACTTTTAAAGTTTATTTTATTTTTTGTTGATAAAGTGGCAATATAAATACATACATGTGAAAATTTTTACTCTCTACCTTTTATGACTCATGAGATACAACTCGCTAACAGACGAACAGCAGAGGTTTGGCGTAATAGGGTTCCGTTGCATCTTTTGGGCCTTGGAACCTTTAAAATGAGGATGTTTGTATGTATATTTCTATGTAATATAACTTCATCGATATTTTCACCAATAGTGGACCGATTTTGAAAATTCTTTGTCATTGGCAATCATCCTTTCATGTCTTTTTTTTTTTTGGATGAGAAATCATCAAATGACTTCTCCCGCTCTGGGCGGAGCGGGAGGGCGTGTCAGACTTTTACTGACTAAAATCCACCTGTGTTCCTTCAGTTGCCCATACTAGCCATAATCCAAATCCACCTGTGTTCCTTCAGTTGCCTATACAGCCACGGTAACTCTTTCAAACGAATCTCGCGACCCTGGCCGGCATCGGTCCTAGCAGACCCCTTCAGTACTGCTGACATCCTTGCATGTCTTAACTTTTGTCTTTGAACTTTATATGATGCATAATAGTTTAGTTAATAAATAAAATTCTCTGCTATAAAGATGGCCCCGCATATTAGCTACATCATCAGAATAGTGAACAGTGATTTATCTACTAATAACCCATTTTTCCTTATCTTTATGATGTAGATATTATCGATGATATCCAGAATGCTAATGACGCCGTTGGGGTGTAAGCCGGTTATTTGTATTACTAGGAATTTATTTGATTGTTTATATACTCAAATCCCTGCCTATATATCTGTCAGTATGACAATAATGTTAATTGGTTCAAATAGGTTTTTCTATTTCTTTTTTATCTAATATGTAATCATGTCTAAATATTACATACATTGTATTGCTTGTGTTAGAATAAATGGGGCATACACGAACTGGTTTTGCATCTCGAGGGGTATTAGGCAGGGCTGTGTAGCGTTACCGTGGCTATTCAACTTGTACATGGATAGTTGTCTGACAGATTTGAAAGAGGTTGAGTATGGATTGACAATGAGTGAGTTCCCTGTCAAATGCCTTCTCTACGCAGATGATCAAGTTCTACTTGCATCGTCAGCAAAAGAGTTGCCAAGACATGGTGACTGTTGTTATGAATGAAGCATTTAAGATGAAAGGGATGAATATATATGTGAAAAAGACGAAGGTCATGGTGTTTGAAAAATAAGAGAATATATCGGTGTGAGGTGTGACTGTGAATGATAGGCTGAGGAATTATGTGATAAGACAACGGTGCGGTTTAAAAGTAGATGTAGTGACAATAATTGAAAAGAGTATGCTTAGATGGTTTGGTCATGTTCAGAGGATGAATGAAGGACGGCTCACAAAAGATTTAGGAGGATTTACAAGGCAGGTGTGAGTGGAAACACCGAAAGGGGACGCCCTAGGACAGGTCTTACCTCAATGCCGTTTTGTATGAAAAAAAATAAACGAATTTTTTTCATGTATTTTTTATTTGTAGTAATCGAAATAATCACCCATGCAATCAATGCATCTTTGCCAACGCAGAGGCAAATTATTGATGCCCTTCTTAAAAAAATCAGCTGGACGGGAGGCAACACGGAGGGGTATTGAATTTTTTTCCCGTCAAGAAGTTATCCAAATTCTGGAAAAAGTAGTCGTCTGTAGGCGCAAGGTCTGGTGAGTAGGGCGGATGACGGAGAGCTTCCAACCCCAGTTCTTGCAACTTGGAGACCGTCTGCTGTGCAGTATGAGGTCACGCGTTGTCGTGCAGGAGCAGCGGAGACGAGCGATTGACCAATGCTGGTTGGAGATGTGCCAGCTTCTCCATCATTGAGTTCAGTTCTTCACAGTACACATCTGCAGTAATGCTCACCCCGTTTGGTAAGAAGCTGTGATGAATCACACCGGCGCTAGACCACCAAACAGTGACCATCACTTTTCTAGGGGTAAGTTTTCGTTTAGGGCATTGTTTAGGTGCTGAACCAGGATCCAACCAACTTGTTGAGCGCTTGCGGTTATCAAACAGAATCCACTTTTCATCGCAGGTAACAATGCGGTTCAAAATTCCTTCATTTGTGTGTCTGTTGAGCAGTACAAGGCTTGTCTCGACGCGTACTTCGCGCTGGCGATCATTGAGTTCGTGGGGCACACATTTGTCAAGCTTTTTTACCTTGCCAATTTGACGCAAATGGACCAATATTGTTTTGACGCTAACGTCGAAAGCTGCTGCTAATTCAGCCGTAGATTGTGTATCATCAGCTTCCACAATCGCCTTTAATTCGTCATTGCCGACCAAAGTCTTCGGACGACCGCGAGGTTCATTTTCAGGTCGAAATTTCCAGAACGGAAGCGAGCAAACCAATAACAAGTGGTGCGTTGGTTTGTAGTGTTAGCTCCGTAAACGTCGTTGATGTTGCGTGCCGCTTGTGCCGCGTTGCTGCCACGACGGTACACATATTCCATAATTACTCGAATTTTTAACGTATCCATGATGACGAAAAGGATTGAAATGCGATGAAAATGTAACACTAATCAATAAACAAATGACTACTTTTGGAAAAAGAATTCCATGTTTTTAAAATAAAATTAATTTGAAATTAGAATTCTTAGACAAACAAAAATTATTTTGATTTGAAATGGCCAGTACTGCAGAACGGCAATTTCATAAGTAAAGACCTAATATAATGACCTTATTGGTGATGTTCTTCAGAAAGGTCAGGTGCGCAGTACTCGCAATACGTGTGTAGAGATCTTAGCAAGTTGCGTTCCATGGTTTCTGCCTTACCTCCATGGGAAATAGGTGTGAGTTTATGTATGTATATTAATTAAAATTATATATTTTATTTCTCAAGAACCTAATTGCGTGCTTATGAACAACACAAGCTAGATGCACGGCTCCAACTGGTCATTTCCTATGTAGAAGCGCCGGCAAGAAACTCTTTTATAATAATTAGTTTTCAGAATGTTTTCAAATTACTGCGTTATTAACTTATTAGACAAGCCTGTCAATAAGTACCAGGTATTCAATAAAATAGAAAAATAATGGTGTTTAACCATAAATATCACTACGGCTCAAGTCACGTTCACTTATTTATTTTTCAAACCAACTTATAAATAACCACAATCTTATCGAAGAAGCATGAATATAAACTAAACAGCATCTTAAAAATCTGCCGAACTGACAACCTTCTGAGGCAGTTCAGTGACCTGAAAGTCAATGCTCGAAATTAAAAACGTTAAAAATTTAGTCGCTGTCTCATCTCGGTGACAATTAAATGTCAAAAACTTGCCAAAAATGTATGCAAAGTCGAGGTATTTTTGACAGATTGTGACTGAGAAAAGACTGTGAACTTTCTAAAATTACGAGATACTTGCGTGACTACCCCTCTGCACTGTTCATTGACCTGCTTCAGAAGGTTGTCGAAATAATGATGTTATCTATATTTGGCAAGAAAATGTGTCTACTCACTCACCCTCGAAAAATACATTAAAAATGAGTTATAAGTGACAAATGAACGAAAATTTGTATAATACATCTTTTGAAGGAAACCGTTCACTCATGGTGGAAATTACTTTCATTTGAAATGATGACGTCATGTTATATCTTTTGTTTATGTTACGTCACTCATTTGTTATGCAGGATTTTGCCCACTCCTGTTTTATGTTTTGGTTAAAACTAAATAATGTCGTTGTCAAAGACAGATTTTTCACATCAAAATAAACTATAATATTCCCACATCTGGGACACTGGCCTTTTTTCAGCGAGAGAGAGCAACGTCAGTGCGGGTTGGTAGATGACACATGTTTTCGAAGTTTTGCTTCTAGGATATGCCGGTTTCCTCACAAAGTTTTCCTAGACTGATTTTTCTCATACAGAAACGCAGTACTACGCTTTTTAGTTATATACTTTTGACGTTCAATAAACTTCAATACCGTCATGTGGTAAATACATACCTTGAAGACAAACACCGAAAGTGTATCATCATCGTTAACGTATCGATACATTTTGGAGATAAATCAGCCAGGGGCATGATTTTGGAACTTCAAAGTACATATCTCGACGATAATAGATATAGCAATAGCTTAAGGCACGTAACATTACATACAACCTTGAAGTGTTTGTACTAATGGCACAATCAAGGGTATGTATTTACATATGTATACCGAGTGGCAAGGACATCGACACGCAAACGGTAACCATGAATTCAGCACATAATTCTTTTGATGACGTACAAAAAAATCTACGCTCGAATCATAATATATGCTGAATTCGAATTTACATTTTGCACATTGTTGTCCTTGCCACCCTGTGTAATTTTAGCTCTAAGTTTGACCTTGAATTTGTGCAACCTTGAAATATTTTAACCTTGAAGTTGCCAGTCTTTCATAATGAAGACGTGCTCGTAAAGTGGAAACCCATGTCATTGGAAATCAATAATTCCCACTAATAACTTATTAGTTAGTCTGGAATAAACTAATTGTCCCTAATTCTGTTCGACGGGGAGAATCTAATCGAATTAGGAATTTGCTCATCTTAGTAATGAAAAATAAAAATGAGATGTCAGTATCGTAAATAGTTTTAATGTTAAGTTTTTAGGCAAGAAATAAAACAGGATCTGAATTTATATTTTACTAGCTTCAAAGGACATGGCTAAATTGAAGTATAGGCGAAATCCTGGCAAGTTATAAATATGGTACCTAGCAATATGTAAAGCTGAATAGTTGAATATTAATATTTCATATAAACACTGTTTCAGGAACTTTTCATTTCTTTACAATCTTAAAAATAAAATCGCTATCGTGTAACTCCTACGTCAATAGGTATGGAAACTGCAAACAGATGACATTGCTATGAACTTTTACCTAGGCGTATCTGCATCTGGTGTATCTGGATTATATTGTATTTTTGACTAGCGCCCCATTCCCATTGCGCACGGTGGCACTTGAGTAAATATCAACAAAGAGGTAATTGCACCAAAAACGTAACACAAAACGTTTTCTACAATCTGCGCGAAAACCACTCCCGCTCGCGTGTATAGGTCATATTATACCCTTGTAAAAAGTTGAAACAAAGACAGTTTTCACAGAAAAAATAAATAAGTGGCTGAAATGATAAGCATGTTTGAAAATAAGGATTAATATTCACTGACCCAAACAAGTGTATAATTTTTGTATTTGAGGTAGGTAAACAATTCTGCTAAGTATTATACATTATTTAAATCTATCTAATCTAAGTCCCCCTGGTGCGTTTTTTTGTCAGTCTATTTGTACTGATGTATCAACAAACAGATTTAAATCAATTTAGGAAAATCCTTCCGCCTGAGTGCTTTTCTTGCGCGCGTTGCTGCGTGGTTATTAATAAAACCAGCCTAAACTAGATAACGAACGCAGTGAGTAACCAAGGACATATAATATATTGAAATAAAACAACTAAAATATGATTTATTTATTTGTTCTTTAATCTATGAATCTTCAATGCCCCAGACACACAGTGTCTAGAGGTGTTTGCTAGCGCCCCATTCCCATTGCGCACGGTGGCACTTGAGTAAATATCAACAAAGAGGTAATTGCACCAAAAACGTAACACAAAACGTTTTCTACAATCTGCGCGAAAACCACTCCCGCTCGCGTGTATAGGTCATATTATACCCTTGTAAAAAGTTGAAACAAAGACAGTTTTCACAGAAAAAATAAATAAGTGGCTGAAATGATAAGCATGTTTGAAAATAAGGATTAATATTCACTGACCCAAACAAGTGTATAATTTTTGTATTTGAGGTAGGTAAACAATTCTGCTAAGTATTATACATTATTTAAATCTATCTAATCTAAGTCCCCCTGGTGCGTTTTTTTGTCAGTCTATTTGTACTGATGTATCAACAAACAGATTTAAATCAATTTAGGAAAATCCTTCCGCCTGAGTGCTTTTCTTGCGCGCGTTGCTGCGTGGTTATTAATAAAACCAGCCTAAACTAGATAACGAACGCAGTGAGTAACCAAGGACATATAATATATTGAAATAAAACAACTAAAATATGATTTATTTATTTGTTCTTTAATCTATGAATCTTCAATGCCCCAGACACACAGTGTCTAGAGGTGTTTGCAGTCCATTTTAATTTGGTAGGTGTAATTTCTGTTCTGATACAGGCCTAGGTACTGGTTCAGGTATTAGTTCAGGTTTAGATCCAGGTCCAAGCAGATTTACCCGATTTTGATGTGACTGGATGTGACGTTGATAAATTCTGTATCACTGAATCGTTTCTTTCCACTGCATGGCGTTGTATACTTCTCACAGAGCGGCCACAATTTATGCACACCATGGTATGGCCAAATAAACAATCGTCACCCGTAGCTTTTGAATTACCACAGTTTATGTATCGCATGATGAATTTATTGAAAGTCAAGCCCGTGTAGAGTAGGTAGCAAGAGGTTAGTAGGTAGGTGAGCACACACAATAAGTCTAATAAACAAGCGTGGGTCAGTGAAAATCCAAAATAAAAAAACACAACGAACAAGCAAACGGGAAAGCGTTCAAACGACGTCTGACATCTGACGTTTGCTTTTTATGATAGAGATGTGATTGAACTTCATGTGTAAAAGAATCGATAAAATAATCGAAAGAGTTGAAAAAAAAACGGTTTTTTCGTCCACTATTACTATTATTACTTAATATTTTTCGAAACAATATAGATAGTAAGATTAAAAGAAGAGGTATATTCCTTGAATGAAAAATTGGAAATGGAATGTGCCTTGAATTGGAATGTGCCTTTTTAAAAACTACCCTATTTTCCGAATCAAAAACTGCTGAAAACACAATAACAAATCACTAAACAGGACACCGAATTGAACGCCGTTGATTCCCGCCAAAAACTCTTTAGTTTCAGACCGTAAATCGTTTTAATAGCAGTTATCAAAAATCGAATCAGTTTCCATTTGACATTCTGGAAAAGCGCTATGACTCCTCCCTAGCTTGCAGTACTGTATTATTTCCAAGGAACTTATACCCGACCCCTGGAATGTGCATTGTCAATTTGACACCATTATAAAAATAAACCTTATGTATATGTAACTAAGTTCTATTACAGACAATCACTTGGTCAGAGAGAAATTCGGTCCGAGAGAGAAAGCGTTGCGAGAGCCCTGTGTCCCTTTCTTGAAGTAGGGTGCCCATAATGAACGAAATTATAAGATTATTTACGGGTAAAGTCCATTGACGCATTTGCCCAATAAAAAGTGTCCCAACCATTTTTTCTTAAAAACGACGTCTGTTAGATTTTTACGACAATTAATACTAAACAAAATGGTTATTTGCCCAGCACGCCAGATATTCCAGGAAATACAATAATACTTGATAGCAGAGTTTATGCGTTGCGTTGCGTTTATGTTTACTGCGTTTTACTTTAATCCATCTTTAAGGGTCGGTTCACATCTGACGGAAGATGCGTCGCGTATCATCGGTCGCGTAACGCCAGAACAGACAATTATATGAGAAAACATTCAACCTTTCATACTTAACCGATGATGCGTTAGTGCGTCGAGCGTACAGCGTCTGTTCCGTTTCCGTCAACGCATTGTCGGCGGACGTAAAGGGCGGCACCGTCGTGCCACGCGTATATTGACTGATGCATTCAGACTAGACGTAACATCTGCGGCGATATTTGTGTACTGACCGTTCGAAGTTTTCTTGCATTGAAAATGTTTGATACAGAACGATTTATCACGGAAATGCAAAATTACGCCCGACGCATCTTCCGTCAAATATGAAAACACACTATTTGACCGAATAGACGCAACCGATGATACACTGACGCATCTTCCATCAGATGTGAACCGACCCTTAAGCGTAACTATTTTTTTTAAATCAAATTATTGCTTAACATATTAGATCCTGTTATATTCGCATCTACCTATATCATATTGCTTGGTCACCCTAATGAAAGGGACAGAGGGCTCTCGCGAAGCTATCTCGCTCGGACCGCGTATTGGCAGCCTGTGCGCATTCCAGGTTGGATTTAAGTTCCTTGATTATTTCCCCTTGACATGTCAATCAAAAAGCTTAAAAAGCAATTAAGATACTTTTTTATGCTAAACAGTTCACGAAAGTTCTTGGAAATTAATAAACACTAAATAATTCATTAATGAATTTTTAAATATTACGAGTTAATGTGAGATTCCAATACATTCTGAGGGTACTCATTTAGCCATCTCCTTTCTTGCTCACCGACCCACCCGTCGTCGCACAGAATGGTCTCCCGTTTTTATACGGCTCTTAAAAAACAAAAAAAAAGGGTCCTACCCTTAAGGGTAGGACCCTTTTTTTTTGTTTTTTTTTTTGGGTAGGAAATTATCAAATGATGTCTACCGTTCTAGGGTGGAACGGAAAGGCGTGTCAGACTTTTACTGACTAAAACCCACCCGTGTTCCTTCAGTTGCCCATATGCCAGAGCCACGGTAACACTTTTGAACGAATCTCGCGACCCTGACATGGGACCCTTAATAATAAATATTGTTATATAACCTTCCTCGATATTCAGGCTATCCAAAACTATAAGAATTTTTCAATTCGGACCAACAGTTCGTGAGATTACGCGTTCGACTAACTCTTCAGCTTTACTGTTTTAAATTATTTTTATTTTAGTAAGAGTTTGAGTGGAAAATAATAATATATAAAGAAAAAATGCTAAAATCAATCGCTACCAAAAACAAAAAGGACTTTTCCTACGAAAAAGGTAACTTAATCAGCTCAACCTAATTAAATACGCATTGAATGTCCGGTTGAGGCAAAAAACACCTTTTTAATTATAAATAAAATTACACCCGGTTTGGCTTGAAAAATTACTCAGTTGTGAAAACGGAGTGGTTAATTTAAAGCAATGTCCAGGGATCCGTTTTATCCGGCAGACTGATTGGCTGGACACAATTTAACAGAACATGTGTGTTGTATATGTTTTGAAAGGCATTTTTATTTTAAAGGATTCAGTATGTTTTTAAGCGAGTTTTCTATAGTAATAATAACAAAACAACACGCCTAGTTTTCCCAAAGGATTGGGTATAGCTGTTCTTATTCCTTTTTAATCCTACCAATATTTGAAATGTGAAAGTTTGCATATTTGTTACTCAGTCATGCACGAATCCTGAGCTGCCGAATCCGAATCTGGACACAGAATTAACCCTACACCCTCCAATTTTTCTCTAGGAGCAAAAAAAAAACTTTTGAATTTTGCAGTGATGATAATATTAAAAAGAAAATTTGAATAATCATAGTAACTTTACGTTTACATTACCTTATAACATATAATATGATACAAAAAGCCCTAAAAAGGACAGGAAGTCTGATAAAAAAACATGAAAAAAATCTTTTCTTTTTAATTTCTTTTCTTTTTAATTCCATTACGGTAGAGTTTAAGCGTTTTCTGCTCTTGGAGAAAAACTGGAGGGTGTAGGGTTAATTCCGTGTCCAGATTCGGATTCGGCAGCTCAAAATACGTAAAGACCATGTGGTTTAATAACAAGTACAATTTTTTTTTTTTTTTGTTGGGCTGATGATTACTGCAAAATTCAAGAATGTTTTTGCTCCTGGAGAAAAACTGGAGGGTGTAGGTCTAATTCTGTGTCCAGATTTGGATTCGGCAGCTCAAAATATGTAAAGACCATGTGGTTTAATAACAATTACTATTTTTTTTTTTGTGGGTCTGTTTTATCATACAGTTGTAGAATATTTACACAGTTTGCAAATTCGGTTTTTGTCAGCATTGTTGACGGTTTCGTTGGCACTAAAAATTGTGCCTCGTGAGATAGGTGATTAGATGCAGATGCCTTCCCCGAAATTTATACGCTTCATCATCATTATCATTTCAGCCGTAAGACGTACACTGCTGGCCACAGGCTTTCCCCAATGCCCACAAATGGCGATTTTGGCAAAACCCCCTAAGGGATTTGCACGCTTGGGAGGCGGGTTGGCGATCGCAGTATGGTGGTAAAATTCATAGTAGACGCTCCTGTTCAATCTCTAGTTAGTCCCTTAGTCACCTCTTACGACACCCACGGGAAGAACTGGGATGGTGCTATTCTGTACGTCCGGCACCAAACGGAACATTTATACGTTTAATGTCATGTAATGTAATTTTAATTTTACGATTCATCTAAGATTTATTTTCCGTAAACAAAGTGACACCTATGTTACAGTTGCCGATAGTGCGTAAACGAAACCATTTGGTTTCGTTTATTTCGGCTTTGACACTACCTGTTAAAAAAAAAACACGCTTTATAACTGCAAATATTTTCGTAAAATGTCAGCACAATTCTTTTATTCCCCTGTAATTTCAAACCCGCAAAAGCAGGCCTGAATTTTATACGGTCTCAAATACATTTCCCATTTTTATTTATTCGTTCCAAGCCTCATTCGGATTCCGTGGATAATCCTCATCTTTAAAATAAGGCTGTGTGAACATCAGCGACAAAATGCAAATACATTACAACTGTCTTCGGAGCATGATTGATCGTTCTCTTTGACGATAAAAAGGGAGATTTGACGCAGCGCAATTCCTCCCAATCCTCCAGCTTTACGACGGTCACCTTATAAAATAGGTATTTGTAAGGTTTTATTATCTCTTTGAGTTGAATTACGGACGACTGTCGACCGTTGATAAACTTGCAGCGATATTTTTATAGTTTGTGTACTTTATTGCACGCATTTCAATAGCTAGTTTTGTTCTGAAGTATGTATTTGAAAGACATGATTGTCGACAAACGGTGACTTTAATTTTTTAGACTGCGAGATTCTATGGAGATTTTATTTTCAGCGCTTCGTGCTGCATGGCTGCATGGAATGGAGTCTAAATATAGCAAAGCTTAGTCTAAACTAGTTTAGAATCAGTCTAAGAAAATTATTATTAATAATAGGATGCATTGCAGATCATTACTGTATTTTCCTGTATCAATCTTGTTACTTAATTCGTTGACTTTATGCAAAACTCATGGAAACAGAGGGAAATATTTATGCACGAAAAAACACGGAAATACTTGAAATTTTAAGTCAGCAGATAACGCAGCAGTCCCATTCATCTAGCTACATATAGCGGACACTATAAAATCTCCATATGGATGGTAACACGTCCCAACAGTGATTTACCGACTCGTAAGTGAGTAGGTGCCGTAAATAGCAGTGCGTATACGATGAATTTCAGCCATAACGTGATGTAATAAAAGGGAGTTTATTTCAGCATTTTCAGCGAATACTTGACGAGTAAATCTGGTTTTTGGATTTTATTTTCTCTACTTGAAGTTCTACGTTGAATAGACTCATTTGGTCTAGGGGTTTCGTCTAGAGTCTAGATGTGAAGTGTTATTACTAGACGCGTCTAGAATGGTTGTGTGGAATGGAAATTGTTGACCTCTCTCTATTAGTTAAAGCCTATGGAGGCAGCACATAGAACAAAAATAGGTACCTACCCTGAAATACGAAGTAAAGTTCAAAAGTAAAACAAAGCTTTCTTAGCCCAGATTTGCCCGGGATAACGATTTTTCGTGCATTTTCATTGCACTACTTAGCGCCGAGATTTTAAATCGTATAGTGTGTTTTTTGACGCGCTAGTATGCGCTCTGACGGATTCTTAATGTTCGGAACAACACCGTGAGGAATGAGTTTGATAGTGAACTTACCTACTACCACTATACCTAAACATTTATACAGTTAACATGACTGTGATATATTTACAATTGATATCACAGCGCATAAGACCGGTTCTACACAAACGTTTTTTGCCGTAAAAATCTACGGATGATTCGCCGTGAGTAGGAACGGTCGTCAGTGTCGTGTAGAAGATTGTTACACTTCGGCGCCGTGTGCAACTGGCCTAAGACTTACCTCACCAGGTATCTCCTTGAAAGATCTCAAAGGAAAAACGACATTGTTCGCCTAACTTGTACACATAATACCGATTAGAACTGATAACTAGTTTTATTAAAATCAAACGTCATTTATTCAAATTAGATTGAGGATCAGCACTTTTCGAACGTCAAAATTACATAAGACAGTCTCCCAAAACGCCCGCCTTTCACCACTTCCTAGTGCTTTAGCTGGGAAGAAGAAGTGGCGCAACAAACTCCCCAGCAGCACAGCTGTCTGTCTAGTTAGAAGAACTTGATTCTATACAGTAGTAAACATTAAGAGACGCGACGACGAAATTCAATCATTTGCCATATGTAAATCAGCCAACCCAATGTACCAACAAATAAAATCACAATAATACAAAATATACTTACAAAAGTCCTGCATTTATATCAGCACAAACAAGGCATGAGCTATATAAATATAAAACCAGTCAGTCTAGTGACTTTATTAAAAAAATCCCACCATTTTGAAGCGAAATATCTCGCGGTATATTTTCATGGATCCTTAAATTTAAAATGGCTTCAATATAAAACTGGAATTATATTCATCGTCCGTAATAGCCGGCCATCATTGTAGTTATCGGATTCATTATATTAATGTTTGTACAAATAGCTCCTCGTTATAAATTCTGTGGGTTAGATTTGGTTGTTCTTATTACGTGGCTTTTCTATTTAAATTTCGTGTTCCTGAAAGCTGTATTTTTCCGTAAACAGTTTTTGGTATTTTCAAATATGTTTTTGCTAATAAAAACAGTTATCCTGCTAATATTATACATGTGAAAGTTTGTGGGGATAGGTGGATATTTAAGACTAACAACTCTTCGTCACAAAAACTATTGAGCGGCTGTGGATAAAATTTGGCACACATAGAGTTTGTAACCTCGATGACATCATAATGAAGATATTTAAAAAAGTTTTACGAAATCCGAACGATATGTGAATGCGAGGCATTCTCATACATTTCGAATCAACACAGCGAGCTGTTGTGTCGCTCAACTTTAGTTTTCATCATCATTTGCGTCGCCTTTGCCCAACTTTGTTATGGTAGCTTACAGTCTAACTGGATGCAGCTGTATAGCACAATTTTTTTGGGGCGTCTGCCTGCCTGACCTCAATCAAATTACTGGATAATAGGATACTCCTTGGTACGACTGGTCATCAAACTTTTGGGCTTCTGACGACCCCTATTGACAGTCCAAGATCCACGAATGACTATAGGATACCGATTTAACGTGCTTTCCGAGGCACGGAGGGGTCTCGGTATGAAAAGATGTCCAGCCATCATTAGTTTAACCTCGGCAAGCACAGTTTAATCATCCATCGACCAGTACGGCTATTATCTATAATATATAATATAATAATATTATAAAGCTGAAGAGTTTGTTTGTTTGTTTGATTGAATGCGCTAATCTCAGGAACTACTGGTCCGAATTGAAAAATTCTTTTTGTGTTGGGTAGCCTATTTATTGTGGAAGGCTATAGGCTATATAACATTACGCTACAACCAAGAGGAGCGGAGCAGTAATGAAAACTGTTGCAAAAACGGGGAAAGTCGCACGGGTAGGCGATTCGACGTGACGAGAAGGGTCGGGGGAGCAAGAAATTTAACGCGGATGAAGTTTGACGCAGAAGCTAGTTTGTTATAAAAATAGTCGGTTGGTTAATATTCTTTGATAAAATCCAATCTTCCACTAAAACCTTCCTTTACCATTGTTTGTAATTAAGAGTATTATGACTAAGACAACACAGAATTATTTAAACAACGTCACGAATAAAGTTTCGTCACGGACGGCGCTGTCCCGAATATCCTAATTGTTACCATTTTCATGAAAATCACAACAAAACTGTTGATTGTATCACTTTACGTGTTTGTTATTTTGATTCGGCTTTGTTTTGATATTGTTTATTTGAATAAGAACCTATTTAATGTTAAACAAATCAATAATAACCTTAAAACAATACTCTGATTATATAACACACCTTTTCAATCACAACGTAAATGGCGTTGAAGGATTTTTTTAAGGCATCCTATTATTTTTTATTTATATTTATATCTATTACTTTTTATTATATAATATTATAAAGCTGAAGAGTTTGTTTGTTTGTTTGTTTGTTTGTTTGTTTGATTGAACGCGCTAATCTCAGGAACTACTGGTCCGAATTGAAAAATTCTTTTTGTGTTGAGTAGCCTATTTATCGAGGGAGGCTATAGGCTATATAACATTACGCTACAACTAAGAAAAGCGGAGCAGTAATGAAAAATGTTGCAAAAACGGGGAAAATTTATTCCTTTTGAGAGTTTCCGTTGCGTGCGCTGCGTAAACGGTTAAAGTAACGCAAAAATCATGTGTTACGGAATTGTTCCTTTTAAAAAGTTCTAAAAAAAAGTCCGCGAGAGCATATGTCTTTCTTTTAAGGTTGACTCACTATAACTCAAAAGGAGCGAGCAGCAACGAAAAATGGACGAAAACTAGCAGGCAAATCGATGCGACGGGAAGGGTCAGGGGAGCAAAAATTTGACGCGGACGAAGTCGCGGGCAGAAGCTAGTATTGAATAATATTAGAAATATGAAAGTTAATATGTTTGGATGTTTGAAATTAAATATTTATTTATGTAAGTAGGTATTCGTCGTATATTTCCTAGCCAACTGTTCCCTGCGAAGATATGTCGAAACAAGCTCTTTCATGGTCGAAACATTATATTATTTCAATTTTATATGAGTCTAACAATGCAGGGCCATGTCTGGAAAGTCCTTTTGAATGAAGAGCCGTTGTAGCTTTGAGCTGACCTTTACAGACGGTACGTATGTATCAGTTTGTTACCGAATCATCGAAAAAACGTGCTTTTTTTTTTTTTTTTGGATGGGACATCATCAAATGACTTGTCCCGCTCTGGGTGGAGCGGGAGGGCGTGTCAGACTTTTACTGACTAAAACCCACCCGTGTTCCACGTAAATAACGTAATGAATGTTGTTGATCTGTCAACATGAAAGACATTCTTATTGTCTGTTACGCAATTATTCCGTTGGTTAGTTTGAGAATAGAAAAGAAGCGTGTTTTTAACTATTATTTATTTTCTATTTTTTATTTAGCGTAGCGTTTATTTAGCGTAGCGTTTATTTAGCGTAGCGTTTATTTAGCGTAGTTTTAGAAGACCGTTTTTTTTGCTTTCCTGGTAGTCCTGGCAAGTATAATAGCACATATTTATCAAATTATTGTATTGTCATCGGTCCTTGATAATTATGCCAAATTTCGAGTTATTCCGACGTTTTGTAGGGAGTCAAAACCATGTTCAAACTTTCCATAACATAGGCAAATACTAACATACGTATGAAACTAATAGAAGCGTGTTAGTAAAAAAGTTAACAATCAAATACCTACTTTGTATTTCCAATCTAGGTCACCTCGTTTCTTTCATCTGCTTGGAAATATACAAGAGTAATTTACTATGACAAAGGAAATTGAAGAAATCTTATCATGCTGACTATTCATTAGTAAGTATTTTATGTTTCAATTTTGGAAAGTACTGTTCCATTTTATGATTTGAAAGCTTTAAAGCTTCTTTCATAAATGTAGGTAGAGTAGGCGACATAATATACTACCCGCGTAAAATTCGTGATTTTAAAAGTATATACGTAAAAAAAAATCAAATAAAACAGCACCTTTCTTCTTACAAGTGATTATTTGTAAATTTATAATTATACCGGATGACATTTTTTTACCGTTTCGACCTTCATATGGTGCGTTGTGTAACTAGAATAGAAGGCAGGACGGCCTTCAGATTCATCGCAGGTGACTAAAGGAGCGCGGGACGCGGACGGACGGGGATGCGTGTGCGGCTCGTGCGCCTGCGAAACATCAATGAGGCCACCTATCGGCCGGCTTCAAAGGGTAGGACCGCGCTACGAAATCATTGATACATGCCGCGCATTGAGTAGGGTGCATATAATTTGATTTTCGATAAATTTTATTTGTTTTTTTTTTCTCCAAATTTCTGTTTTTGTTGTTCTAGTATGAAAGTGTTTCTTTAAATGTTATTGCTAGATCAATTTTATAACAAGTTATTCAAAAAAAAAAAAAAAAAAATTTCTATGCCAAAGGCTTCTACTCCGTTCACCTATTATATACATTTTTTTTCAAGACGTTAAAAATATCACCTGGTATACGTCAGCATTATATTTTTATTTTAGTTGTTAAGATAGAATTTCATTATTTGTTCTAATTAATTCGTAATTCGTTGTTACTAACGCATATCGTGGTCGTTAAATCCTATTAAATATATAGTTTACTAGCTTTTGCCAGCGGCTTCGCCCGCGTGGCGGTCGGAAATTATCCCGCGGGAATATACTACCGGGATAAAAAGTAGCCTATGTCCTTTCTCAGGCTCTAAACTATCTGTGTACCAAATTTTATTTAAATCGGTTTAGTAGTTTTAGCAGGAAAGCGAGACAGACAGACAGACAGAGTTACTTTTGCATTTATAATATTAGTTTAGATTTAATTTTTTTGCATTAAATGTGTAGGTATATTTTAGTTTCATATATTTATTCTTTTTTCTTCATCTAACACAGTACTGCCTACATTTATTTTTATTTCTTTTTCCGCATGTCTGCTGGAAGAAATTTAGTACCTTAATACTCAAAACAATATTACGCCTATTTCCAAATATTTTATTGTGTACACAAATAAAATCTAAACATAAAACAGTACAAGCAAAAACACAATCAATCTTGTCCACAAATAAAAACCCTTTTAGAACAAAAAACATGTTCTGGCCGAGACATTACATAGATATGTCATTATTGAGGACCCAATTTATTTCTTTTAGGCTAGACACTGTGGCTAGAGAGCCGGCGGCGATTTCCTGTTTACTGCCAGTATTAGAGTTATTACTATTGGCCTTATGTAACATAGTCTGGTCTAGGTTTTGCGTCATTTTGCGTATATTGTCTATTTTGTATACTCTGTGATGTTTACTTGAAAATGTAGTTGTATGTGGTGGATTCGGCTACATTCAGTTTTTTTTTTTTTTTTTTGTAGAACTAATAAGGGATTTATATGCGCCACTTGAGATGCTAACAGACGCGGGGTTGCGACAATCGTCGATAGGATCCGGCAATTGGGACTTGAGGTGGCATTGCACAAGTCCGAGGCCATGGGTTTTCATGGTCCTCGGAACGAACCACCTGCGGGTTCCCAACTCACGGTAGGAGGGGTTCACATCGGCGTCGAGTCGACGATGAAGTACCTGGGACTTGTCCTCGACAGCCGGTGGAACTTCGTTGAGCATTTCCGACGTTTGGCTCCCAGACTGGAGTGGGCTGGGGCTGCATTAAAGCGGCTCCTGCCCAATCTGGGGGGTCCAAACGCCTCCTGCCGGAGGCTCTACACGGGGGTCGTGCGGTCCATGGCCCTCTACGGGCCACCGGTGTGGGCGCCCTCATTGAGGCTGCGCCCAGCGCGCCGGTTTAGTGCAGCCCAGAGGGTCATGGCCATCCGGCTAATCCGAGGATACCGCACGATCTCGTGCGAGGCGGCGAGCCTCCTTGCCGGAGTGCCGCCATGGGATCTGGAGGCAAATGTCCTCGCGCACATGTGGGAGTGGCGCGAGGAGGCGAAACGCCGGGGCGAAACTCCACTGCCGCGACAAATCGCGGCACGGCGGACAGAGCTCCGGTGTGATCTCATGGCGACATGGCGGGTACGATTGTCGCAACCCAGTGCTGGGCACGCCACAATTGCGGCGGTAAGTCCCCTCTTTGAGGAGTGGATAGAGAGGCGCCACGGCGTCCTCACCTTCCGCCTGACGCAGGTTCTCACCGGGCATGGGTGCTTCGGTGGGTTCCTGTTCAGGATAAAGCGGGAGGATACGTCCGGGTGTTTCCATTGCGAGGATCGTCTGGAGGACACAGTGGACCATACGGTGGAGATGTGCCCAGCCTGGGCGGAGCACCGCCGTGTCCTCGTGGAGGCGATCGGTGGCGGCGACCTCTCGCGTCCGGCCCTGGTGCGAGCCATGGTACGGAGCGAGAGGGAATGGGAAGCCGTCACCTCCTTCTGCGAAGCAGTAATGCTCGCGAAGGAGGAAGCGGGGCGCGTGAGGGAGTGGCAGTCTCTGCGCCCTCACGTCCCTAGCCGCCGTAGGAGGAGACGCCCCGGGCGTCGTGAGTCGATTGCGGATTCCCGGCCACCGTAGGCGCGAGCTTGCGGGTGGCGAGCAATAGGTAGCTCGCCGCCCGGTAAGGACCAAGCTCGGGTCGACGGCGCGCAGTGTTCCACGCGCGCCTCAAAGAGATGTCAGCAGCAGTGTAGGGGTCTACTAGGACCGATGCCTGCCGGGGTCGCGTGATTGTTCGAAAGAGATACCGTGACCCTGGCACATGGGCAACTGATGGAACACGGGTGGGTTTTAGTCAGTAAAAGTCTGACACGCCCTCCCGCTCCGCCCAGAGCGAGAGAAGTCATTTGATGATTTCCCATCCTGAAAAAAAAAAAAGATGCTAACAGACTCTTCATTAAATTAACTTTAGCGCAAATTACTGTTTTCTGGCCACACACTTGGTTTGTTTTTGATGACAGATGTTTTGTTGTACACATTTCTTCTTACGCTATTTTGTGGCATTCGTATTTAGAGCTCGGTCAATTATTTTAATTTTTCTACACATGTTTCTATTGCTCTAATTGCTGTAATTAAGGTCAGTATTGAGTTAAATCCTTTTAAAGGCTTGTGGCTAAATAATAACATTCGCGCGGGTTGACCGATCAGGATAAGCTATGCTTGCTAGGTTTGGTTCATGGATAGGTAACCAATTGACCATCTTTACATATGAAGACTCCCCCGTGCCTCGGAAAGCACGTTAAACCCTTGTTGGTTACGGCTGTTATTTCTAAATCTTAGATAGTCGTTACGGGTCGTCAGAAGTTCGAAAGCCTGACAGCCAGTCTTATTCAGGGGTATTATAATACCCAGTAACTGGGTTGTGGAGCTCATATTGGCAGTCATTTCATGTAAAATACTGGTACTTTTCAGTTATTGATGCCACTTTCACACTTCCTTGCTATACAGTGTGTAAATTATTTTAACATCATTGCTTTCAATACGGTGAACAAAAACATCATACGGAAACCGGGATTTACTAGTGTAAAATCAAAAATTCGAAGACATGTGACCTCTACCAACCCGCACTAACCCCGCGTGCGGCCCACTCCCTCTCACAGAGACGAGGCTTTGTGCCCCAGCGGTAGGAACATTACAGGCTGGTTATCTATCTATACTAATATTATAAAGCTGAAAAGTTTGTTTGCTTGTTTGATTGAACGCGCTAATATCAGGAACTACTGATTCGAATTGAAAAATTATTTTTGTGTTACTCTGCCCATTTATCGAGAAAGGCTATAGGTTACATACCATCACGCTAAAATTTAAAGGAGTGGAGCATCAATGAAAAATGTTGCAAAACGGGGAAAAATATCCTTTTGAGAGTTTCTGTTGAGGGTGCTGCGTAAACAGCTACACTAACGCAACAATCATGTATGACGGAATTGTTTCTCTTAAAAAGTTCTAAAAAAAAGTCCACGAGAGCATACGTCTATCTTATAAGGTTGATATCTCTTTAAATACTATACTATCTCTAAACGAATATTAGTAAGCTGAAGAGGTTGTTTGGTTGAACGTACAAATCTCAGAAACTATGTTCAATGTTGGATAGTTCATTTATCGAGGAAGGCTATTGGTTATATACCATCACGCTGTGATAGGAGCAATAGGAGCGGAGCACCAATGCAAAATGTTGCAAAAACGGGGTAAATTATTACTTTCAAGAGCTTTCGTTGCGTGCGCTGCGTAAACGTTAAAGTAAGGCAACAAAAATGTAAGCTGGAATTTTTCCTTTTAAAAGGTTTTAAAAAAACCGGCCAAGTGCGAGTGGGACTCGCGCACCGAGGATTCCGAACAAACCTGTAGGTATTCTCGGTTTATGCATAAGGTTTATGTTTATGAAAATAAATGTTTTTTTTTTAATTTTTATATTTCACTTGATTGAATGAAAGGCAAATTGCGGTTTACGATTTATGAAGTTTTAAAAAAAAAAACTACTTACTCGATCTCGTTCAAACCAATTTTCGGTGGTAGTTTATATAGTAATGTACATCATATATTTTTTTTTAGTTTTATCATTCTCTTAATTTAGAAGTTACGGGAGGGGACACACACATTTTACCACTTTGGAAGTGTCTCTCGCACAAACTATTCAGTTTAGAAAAAAATGATGTTAAAAACCTCAATACCATTTTTGAAGACCTATTCATAAATACGCCACACCTATGGGTTTGATGAAAAAAAAATTTTTGAGTGTCAGTTCTTTGTATGGGGAACCCCAAAATTTATTATTTTTTTTCTATTTTAGTGCAAAAATCTTAATGCGGTTCACAGAATACATCTTCTTACCAAGTTTAAACAGCCTAGCACTTACAGTTTCGGAAAAAAGTGGCTGTGACATACGGACGGACAGACAGACAGACATGCCGAATCTATAAGGGTTCCGTTTTTTGCCATTTGGCAACGGAACCCTAAAAACGTCCGCGACAGCATATGTCCATCTTTTAAGGTTGGCGCACTATGCTTTTTTTCAAATTCGTAATAAAACATGCATTATTTGCGAAGGTGTTTTCATAAACATGGATATAATCCTTATCCATCAGAAGTGTTTAATTTTGAACAAAGTTGCCCTTACATTATTTGAGATTAATGAATATCTTACGAGATATAACAACATGATTGCTCAACACTACGTACGGGTCGGCGATTCGATGCGACGGGCTGGGTCGCGGGAGCAAGAAATTTGACGCGGACGAAGTCGCGGGCAGAAGCTAGTGTATGATGAATATGAATGTGTTTGTCTAGTATCTACCAAAATCAAATCAAAATATTTTTATTTCACATAAACCTACATGGGCACCGATGTATCGTCAGAAGCAGCTAGGTGCACGGTTCCAAATTGTTGAGAGCCGGCAAGAAACTCCACGGTGACTCTTTAAAAATAATAGGCTTTTACAATAGTTTCAAATTACAGTGTGTGTAGGTATGGAAGAACGGAGTAGGCCTGTCAACAATGACCAGTATATATCATAGTATACTTTCTATGCATCTGTTTTGCTAGTTGTTTCAATTTCCCTTTGATAAAGCGATATTCCCGTAGATACATTTATTTTTCCGTTTGCAACTAACGAAGTTGAAGGCACTCCTTTGATGTAAATCTTTATTGCAGCTGCGGTTACTTTGATAGAAGTTCCTTTTTGATTTCCCATCGTGTACCTATACGTCCACCCTTTATGGCAGAATTTTTTTCGTCAAAATATTATTTTGCATAACAGCGGATGGCAGAAACTTCATTTCATAGAAAATCGATTGGCATACACTCATTTATCATACATTCACATCGCATAATTTCATAAGTCAGAATCATCTGTAGGCATAAATTTTATTCCATAATAATTAAAAAGTAGAACCATCATATCGCAGAAAGTTCGCAGTCAGAATCGTCTCTTGGCATAATTTCATATCGATAGTTATTAAAAGGCAGAACTATCATATCTCAGAAACTTTAAACTTAGAATCATCTTTGGGCATACATTTCATATCAAAGAAGCATGCAGCATGCAAACAAGCATGCAGCATGCAAGCAAGCATACAGCGTGCAAGCAACCAAGCATGCAGCATGCAAGCAAGCATACAGCGTGCAAGCAACCAAGCATACAGCATGCAAGCAAACAAGCATGCAGAATGCAAGCAAGCATGCAGCAAGCAAGCATGCAAGCAAGCATGCAGCATGCAGCATGCAAGCAAGCTTACAGCATGCAAGCGAGCATGCAACATGCAGCATGCATGGTTTCTGTCACGGCTTCGGCGCTGCGGGGCTCCGGCGGTCCCACGCGAGCTCATCGTCGCAGATGGTTTTAAGCTCACCACCGCGGCTTCGGCTTGCTGGCCGGCTTCGCCGGCCAGCCTCAGCCACGGCGGCGGCCGTCAAAACCACCTGCTCCTCAGCTCGCGGGCCGCCTCGCCACTCCGCGCCTACGCGGGCTTAAATTACACTCTAGGGGTAGGGCAGACAAGACTACGTGGTGTCGGTTCTGCAGCGATTCATTTCTGTCAATAATTTTTGTAGCACAACATATACTGACTTTTTGAGACACTATTTCATTTTATTTAAGGTTAAAATGCAATTTAATAGAAATGAAAATATACCTAACAAAATTATTCTAAATAAAATTCTGCCATCTTCATAGTATGCCAAGTGAAATTATGCCTAATAATCATTGCTCTAAATAAATGTTATGCTAAACAAAATTATGCGGAATTTTAAGTCTGCCAAAGGTAATTAGGCGAAATAAAATTCTGCCATCTTGAAAGTATGCCAGCGTAAAGTCGAGCATATGAAAATTCGGCCAAACAATGATTATGCTGAACATTTTTTATGCCTTACAAATGTTCGTTTAAATAAGATTATACCAAGTGTGTTATGCCAAATAAAATTCGGAGCATCAATTTTCTGCCAGATAGAGGGAACCCTGATGCCAAGTATGGAACAATCCATGGCTCTCGCTTTTCAATAGCTTATTTCAGTACAATACACTTTTGTGTTTACCGTCATCGCAATCACTGATAGCGTGTCACATTTTTCCAGACCCTCTGATTCCAGCTGCACGCATCGCATCCATAGATAAACGATGAATATGGCATGCGAAACAGCAATTCGTAAAATCAGAACCCAGATCCATAAACATGCCTTATAAACAGAACACATAACATTGCGTGCTGCGAACTAACGCGTGTTTGAATAATGCCTTTTGATTAGAGAACGCGTGCAAACACATAATGCGTGTCGACAGGCACAAGTAACTATAGTTTGTTTTGCTTAATCTGCCGTAAAATGTGCTGATTATTGTAATGAAGTTGTGATTTTAATCTTAATTTCTAACTAATATTATAAATCCAGAAGTAAGTATGTTTGTTTTCTTTTCAGGCTAAAACAGCTGAAAGAATTTGTTTAAAATTTGGCACATGTATAGACCAGGATTATGTGGTAAATTAAGGCCCATTCCCTCTCACTAAGAGGAGGCCTGTGGATCAGCAGTGGGGACAATATAGGCTAATGCTGATGATGATGATGATGATAGACCAGGATTTGGGTAAGGATATAGCCTATTTTCATACTGTATCTACCGCAGATGAATTCAAGGGAGTAAGTTAGAAAACAAATACCTAAACCAAGGCTTTTATGTTTTTTGACTCAGTGTTGTAGTGCAAAAGGCTTGTCCAGACAAAAAAAAACCGATACAACAAGCACACAAAACTGAAAAAATAGAACTTTCGAAATTGCACCTGCCACAGTTTTTTTTTTCTGGATGGGAAATCATCAAATGACTTCTCCCGCTCTGGGCGGAGTGGGAGGGCGTGTCAGAGTTTTACTGACTAAAACCCACCCGTGTTCCATCAGTTGCCCATGTGCCAGGGTCACGGTATCTCTTTCGAACAATCACGCGACCCCGGCAGACCTGCCACAGTTTGATTCTGCATCCAAAGGTTGACAAAACATGCCTATGACATTAATTCCGCCTCTGTACATGAAGTATTAAATAAGTTAGTAAAATTTGTGAAACTATAAACGTCAATATTGTTGCACTTTTGCAAAGCGCGATACAAAAGGAAATAACGCGGGCGGGCCGTAGACACGGGTATGCAATGGTGTAGCCATTTCCGTACTACATCTATGTCTAGTCTAGTCATGCCTCCTTTGTGTGCATCTTGCATAATAAAATACATACTAATATTATAAATGGGAAAGTGTGTGTGTCTGATTGTCCGTCTTTTTTTTTTCATGACAAAACGGAGCGATGAATTGATGTAATTTTTTAAGTGGAGATATTTTTTTTTTGTATGGGAAATCATCAAATGACTTCTCCCGCTCTGGGCGGAGTGGGAGGGCGTGTCAGACTTTTACTGACTAAAACCCACCCGTGTTCCTTCAGTTGCCCATGTGCCAGGCTCACGGTATCTCCTTCGAACAATCACGCGACCCCGGCAGGAAGTGGAGATAGTTGAGGGGATGGAGAGTGACATTGGCTACTTTTGGTCTCTTTTTAACCCCCCACTTCCCTAAAATGGGGGGGGGTGGAGTTTGATGCGAGCGAAGTCGCGGGCAAAAGCTAGTACAATATAATAATTATTTATTCTCTCTTCACAAAGCTGACTTAAAGTTAGTGTGTACAAAAATAATGTAGACACTAACTTAAGGTCAGCTTTGTGAAGGTGTTGCGAAAGTTGCATAAGGTTAGCATCAAATAAGTATGAGGGTGTAACTAATCTGTATGGCCGCTAAATAATTAGATACAGATTTTCTCTTCCACATTCACAATATCTTATGGAACATACAGTCTTGACCTCTACACCGTAAACATTATCAATTCCAAACCGAATGACCCTCCCAATAGGCCTTCAGGGTTCCACAATAGCAATAAAGACAGATAACGTATTGTTTCACATTCTAGTACCAAGAGCGGGCATTAGTAGCGTTTAGGGCTAAAACCGCCGGTCGTTACGCATACCTACTTATACAATATTAAGGGATCCTAATTATTATCCTCACTTAAAAGCTCGTGTTTAAGCTAACTCCGTTTTTGCTTTTAATCGGTCGTAAACTTTGTATTTTAAGAGCGGTATGGGCAGAAATAATTTATCAGTTAACTATTAAATGTGAAAATTGTGGTCCACATTTAAACATAACAATAAATAATTAGCCTTTAAAGATCCCACTGCTGAGATACAGGCCTCCTCTTAGTGGTATGGCGTGGGCCATGATCTACCACGCAGGCCCAGTGCTGGTTGGACCTTTAAATGTTGTTGTTGGTGATGTTGTTGTTGTTTCGCTTAGACAGACTTAAAGTTTTATTTTTGCTTTTCAGTCTCCTTTTTCGTCAGTTCAATGGTATGTTTAAAAGTTTTTGACGTTTGACAGGCGGGTTGGCGAACGCAGTATGTTGGTAAAATGCATTGAGAACGCTGCTGGCCATTTTCTAGCAAGTCCCTTTAGTCGCTATAATTAAACGGAACAATAAATATTTACTTACGCTTAATAAATGTCATGAAGGGAGACGTTGTGCATTGGAGAGAAGAGGTATTTAAATGACTTAGTTTTTTCGTAAATCAAACTTCGGTTAAAGACCGCAAAGGCAGTACAATGAATTCGGCGAAACGAGTTTTAACTTTCGATAATAAGGATAACGTATTCCAAATAAATAAAATTAGCGAATACTTTGTTAAAGTATTAAAATGGTTGAACCCCAATTATGTTAATCAAAGCATGATTGCCCAGACTGTGCCAGTATTAAGTATGATTACAGTAAGCCTAGTGCTCTGAAACAATGTGCATTTCGAGTAATTTCAAAATTGCACGTTTCGTTGTAGAATGAACTCATAGTGGCTAAAGACATATTTTGTTAATTATATGTAGTGTGTGAAATAGACTGTGTTTTCGATTATGTGTATACTCCAATTTTGATTTAACGGTCTATAATATATTTCGCGAATTTACATGGTAACATTATTTTATTGTTGTTAAATACTAAAAGTAAAAAAAAGTAAATAGTGTCCTTAACGACGGTAAAATATATTTTATCACTATCTTGTTGGTACGGTCAGCAACGATACTGAATCAAAATCAAAATCAAAAGTTATTTATTCAAACTAGGCTGAGAGACAGCACTTTTTGAACGTCAAAGTTACACAAGACAGTCCCCCCAAAACGCCCGCCCTTCGACACTTCCTAGTGCTTTAGCTGGGAAGAAGAAGTGGCGGAACAAACTCCCCAGCAGCACAGCTGTCTGTTAAGTTAGAAGAACTTGATTCGATACAATATTGTGTAAGTAATTAATATTTTAAAACAAAACATAAATTATTCACCATATGTCAGCTAGCACACGCCAATATACCACCAACAAAACAATGAAAACTAAACTCAAGCTGAAATAAATAATAAAACAAAATCGTAAACAGAACGTAAAACCTAAATAAAGCCTCCAGGCATAAAGGGCGTGCCCGCTTACATATTCAACGATGCAAAATGATACATATAGGTACATACATTGATACATACAACTAAGTTGAAGTTACAATAGTTAAACTAGGACCTCCGGAGTAAAATAAAATAACAGTTAATACAAGTAACAATAACAAAAACCATGGTCAGCAAGACGACCAGCCACCACAAGCAGCACCCGTTCACGAGCATAACGCAAAGGTCAATCAACTCAAATCGACTAATCAACACTTCAGTTTTTTTTTGCTGGCGGTAATTAATATTGAAAAATAAATTACTAAACTTTGCAGAGCAACCACCAGACCGTAAGTAATTATAATAAGTAGGTATTTAGTGTATTTTTATAAATTACTACAAAAATTACAATATACCGATATGAAGTAGTTAGTACTAATATACGACTACAACAAAGAAAATCTTTCAATTGATCCGCAATGTTTGCCATTTCTTTTGTAATTGTTACATAAGTTATTACTCTTTCAGACATCGCTATCTCCCTCAATCTCGTAAGGAACGTGTAAGAGTAAAGAGTACAACTGAATCTCATTATTCAATCACAAATGGATTAAACCTCTTTTATCTGGCTGTTGGTCTAGTAACAGAAAATAGGTGCAGAAGTTCCACTCAATAACAACAATGTAGTTTCGATGGGATTCCTGGGCAAGCGGTTATATCATAATACGTAATATAACAGCGTAATAAAAAACCTATAATTATCAAAAATATTTGACTTTATCCTGAAAGCTATTATTCTGTGACCGTTCACCGCTTCCTTAGGAAACCAAAGCTTCTGACTCAATAAAATAATGTATAAACTAGCAAAAGACCATCGTTATTGAGGTGTCTTGGTTTAGGTTAGGTTAAGGAAGTACAATAAAATTCTGTTTCCAATATTACTGGCTTAGGCGTGCTGTCGCTATGGCTGCTCGGACCAGACTGCAAGTGCAGCGCATAGCTCCATACTCTTTCTACCGCGCAACCCAGCACACCTAATGTCTCTATTGTGTCAACATGTTGCATTCACAGTTAGCATTTTCATTAAAACGTACCTTTTCTTCAAGACATTTTTCTCATATGTAGTTACTTTTTTATTGAGGAAACTGACTCCCAAGTCGCTAATAAAAGCCTAGCCACCCTCACCACCACTTTTTTTGGAAGTAAACGTTCTTAGGGGCGATGATAATATTCGACGAGAAATGAGTGTGAAATGCTAAGGACACGTCACGTTTAGGCATCTAGACACATGGTAGCGTGTCAAGCCAAGTTCAAGTAACAGAACTGGCGAGCAGCACCGTGTGTAATATTACACGAACCATTTGGAGCCACTTTTGACCCCCTCATAACTCAAAAAATATTTCGCATAAACGTGTCAGACCTTTGGCTACAATATATTATGCTAAGTTATAAGAAGAAATTATATTTTATGTAGTTATAAATAAATTTTAGGACTGACCATTGAACTTGGCACCCATTTAGATCTCACTTCTTTTGTCGTTGAAGTCAACAACCAAGGCATATATCATAATATTCAACTTGGCTCTCATTTCACATTTATGTTTTTGATGGGATACTTTGTTACATGAAAGAGAAGAAAAATAACTCATGTCTCTTATTTTCAACTTGTTAATAAATTTCACTTCTTTCACTTGTACGATGCGTACAATATTTTTTCTAATTATTCCATGAAGTATTGTTAGTTAGCCTTCTGATCCTATTTCTATATGTAATACTTGTGTTACAAAAAAATGTTTGCCATACCCTTGTGTGGAACTCGAAAGTTCAATATCCGGGAGTAGCCTCATGATACTCTCTTTGTTTTCCTTTCTCCTGAACCTTGGGTTCTTCAAGTTAACAAAGATACTCTTTGAGAATAGTATGTGATGTTTGCTTAGAAACTGTGAGTGTTATTGGGTAAATGTTATCGTGCAATAGAATTCCTGGTCATGGATAAGATAAATCTTATAGTCAAGTGTCATAGTCCTGGAGGACACGGTGGAGCATACGGTGGAGGTGTGCCCAGCCTGGGCGGAGCACCGCCGTGTCCTCGTGGAGGCGATCGGCGGCGGCGACCTCTCGCGTCCGGCCCTGGTGTGAGCCATGGTACGGAGCGAGAGGGAATGGGAAGCCGTCACCTCCTTCTGCGAAGCAGTAATGCTCGCGAAGGAGGAGGCGGGGCGCGTGAGGGAGTGGCAGTCTCTGCACCCTCACGTCCCTAGCCGCCGCAGGAGGAGACGCCCCGGGCTTCGGGAGTCGATTGCGGACTCCCGGCCACCGTAGGCGCGAGCTTGCGGGTGGCGAGCAATGGGTAGCTCGCCGCCCGGTAAGGACCAAGCTCGGGTCGACGGCGCGCAGTGTTCCACGCGCGCCTCAAAGAGATGTCAGCAGCAGTGTAGGGGTCTACTAGGACCGATGCCTGCCGGGGTCGCGTGATTGTTCGAAAGAGATACCGTGACCCTGGCACATGGGCAACTGATGGAACACGGGTGGGTTTTAGTCAGTAAAAGTCTGACACGCCCTCCCGCACCACCCAGAGCGGGAGAAGTCATTTGATGATTTCCCATCCTAAAAAAAAAAAAAAAAAAAGTGTCATAGTCTGGAAATATTCAATGATTGGAGATGGAGAAATTTTAAAAAACCATCATTATCTGCCTAGCCTTTTCCCAACTATGTTGGGGTCGGTCTGTAACGACTATCAAAGATTTTCATGTGATGGCTGGGACCAACGGCTTGATAAGATATTTGTTGTGGGTGGGAAATCATCAAATGACGTCTCCCACTCTGGGCGGAGGGGGAAGGCGTGTCAGAGTTTTACTGAATAGAACCCACCCGTGTTCCTTCAGGTGCCTATATGCCAGGGCCATGGTAACTCTTTCGAACAGATCTTACGACCCTGGCAGGGCTTGACATGCTTGCCCATCCGTCTGCGGCACGGACGGGTCTTCGTATGTAAAGATGGTTTCACCATTCACGAACCATATGTCGTATATTTTAGATTAAGAGAGTTTCATCACGCTGCTCCATCTCTTTCACACATCTATGTTTTTAATTAACTTATTTATTTGCTATTCAAATGATTAATTGACACAATGTTTAAATTTTTACATGGAAAGGGTGAATCAGAGAGGTATACACTATCAAACTGAACAACTATCTCCCTGTAACCAACATTGGAAACCCAGAAGTATGATCTATACTTACCACACCCTTCATTTTGACTTCACTTTTCTGAATCATAATGTTCATTTGGAATACGTAGAAAAATTCTAAAATTGTATATTCTAGCTGTTTATTGTCCCTATCTATACCAACGAAAAATATACAAATTAACTTGTTTAGTCTAGCTGTACCTATCTCTCATATCTAGGCCTATTCTTTACATTAGCATTAACTTTTATAACTTCAACTGACAACAACCAAAATAATCGTAATATAACGTGTACAAACTTCCCTTATCTAAAACTTAATCCGAGTTCCACGTCATAAGCAGGCTGCGGCGGTAATACCAGCAATCGTATTTGATACAAGCGTAGAAAGATCTTCAAAGTTCAATCTAAGTTGAGTACAAGTGTACAAGACAGTGACTTTGTAGTCCCGTGTAGAAACAGCTTTCTTTGTTCCTTTTGTGTGAGTTTTGCGGGTAGATTGAGGCAAATGCTTGTGTGAATGTAAATTGTTATATGAGAATGTTTAACTAATAGTGTCACTGATCTATAGAATGTTGACATCGAATCCATTCTTAAAAAAAAAATATTTTGTATTTGTCCTTTTGAACGAATACCTAATAGTATTAGCATTTATTGTAATTAGGCATTTATTATTTTGTTTAATGGGAACTAAAAACAGGTACATGCCAAATAAAACTATAGGAAATCTGGAAAATTACGATAACAAACATCCAACTCACACCACTGACGAAGTATTGCACGCCTCCGCGTTATCTACGCCGCCGTCGTAGCGACTTTTTTTTTTTTGATGGGAAATCATCAAATGACTTCTCCCGCTCTGGGCGGAGCGGGAGGGCGTGTCAGACTTTTACTGACTAAAACCCACCCGTGTTCCATCAGTTGCCCATGTGCCAGGGTCACGGTATCTCTTTCGAACAATCACGCGACTTGCCACGACGTGGATGCTGGCTACGGCGTAGTTTCTTGCTACGCCAACTGCGCAGTCGTAATTATATGTGTTGTTCCGAGCATAAAGGGAAAGGGAAGTATTGAGTTAAGGCCGGATGTAGAATCTAGAAGAGTCCCTTTATTATGCTGATTACAAAAAAAAAAAAACCTAATACTTTTTTTGTAACAGACTGAAAGAATTCTGAAAAAATAGTTTCGAGAAAATGGAGTTCGAAATTAACTTTCAAACTCCGTTTTCTCGAAACATTTTTTTTTGGTTTTGGTTACAAACAATCTATGTAACAAACGAGTAGATAGTTTGTTACATAGATTTTTCCACATATGTAGATCCCAACACATTATATGCATCAATGTGTCACTAACATAACCGATACTGTAATACTGTACTGTCAATATACAAATAGTATTAAAATTCATAAACTCAACATAATAATTATAAAAATATCGACATTTTTTAAGACCAACCGACATCTGGTACCTTTTTACTAAACATTTCCTTTAAAAAAAATGTTCTTAGAATTGTTGTTTATAGATATTAATTGTTATACAATTGTAGCAAACTTGTTGTAGAACAAAAATCAGTAAAAATCACAAAAAGCCATATTTTCACCCGATATTACAAAAACGCAAATAACTCGGAAACTAATTGCCTACATCTGGTACCTTTATGCGCGGAACACCACATATTTTAATGCCTTTAACTGACCTGCCAGGGTCGCGAGATTTGTTCGAAAGAGACACCGTGGCCCTGGCACATGGGCAACTGAAGGAATACGGGTGGGTTTTAAAAGTCAGTCAGGGTCAGTAAAAGTCTGCAACGCCCTCCCGCTCCACCCAAGAGCGAGAGAAGTCAGTTGATGATTTCCCATACACAAAAAAATAATGTCTTTTAATGATGTGTGGTTTACAAGACTTATTAATGTTTAAAATAAAATCATCATCATCATTCATCGTTTCAGCCAAAATACGTCCACGGCTGGACAAAGGCCTCTCCCAATTTTGGGTGGGTTTCCCATAATTACCATGCTTGGCAGGCAGGTTGGCGATCATAGTACGTTGGTAAAATGCATAAAGAACGCTGCTGCCCATTTTCTAGCAAGTCCCTTAGTCGCCTCTTACGACACCAAGGGAAGAAATGGGGTGGTGCTATTCTTTACTTCCGGCACCATGCGGAACAAAATATTTTGAATGAATTACGCATCCTGCGCAGTCCTTATAAATTGCTAATCAATGTTTTTCGTTGAGCCCGTATAAGTTTATTATAGACATAAATAAGAAAATCGGTATTTACTGTATACACGACTTTCTAAATGTATAATTTTTGTTTGACTTTGATATTTTAAATCAAGCCATCAATATTAACGTAACTGCGAACTTTATTTAATTACTAAATAACATAGCACACTCAGAGCTGATTTCACCAATGGAATTAATCGCGATCAGTACCTCTAAACCACGTTCAAGAATCGTAGTGTCATAATTGTGAAGAAATATTGACACTCTTGAAGTTATTCGCCCTTCGTAGCATGATTGCGTTTCTCAAATGTTCCTTTACGTTTCGTAAACACAAGTTTACATACACAATCACCAACGCAATTACTGTAAGGCTTACAGTGTAGACCATACTAATATTTACACAAGCCGATAATAGTACACATGACCCGTTGCATACAACTTCATCACTCAGCCAAACTTGCATAAACAAAGCATAATTAGCCAATTATGTTCCCACTGCTGGGAACATAATTGGCTAATGTAGGCGTTCTTTCTGTGAGCAGGGATTTCGTGGTAATGGGTTGCTCATAGATATCCCTGCCACCCGGTTTATGTAAGGTCTACCCTAATACTTGTATGACCTTGATGTTATTTATAACCATTTAACCAGTCAATTACCGTAATTACAGACACAATTAAAAAACCATTATGTCTATACCAAATGTGGTATCTCAGGGACTTAGAGGTTAAACAAATACCAACTGTAAACTTGAGTAAATTAAATAGATTTTAGAATGACTCATACCTATTACACATACAAAGAAAAAAATAGAGCGAAACGAACTTTAAGGATGGGCTTTAACGGTATATTTCCAAAAAACACATAATTTATGTCAACATGTATGGAAATCAAACTGCGAACGCGGTTTACTCAATTTGTTTATTCCTATCCACAATTAAATACATTTACGTGTCCCATGTGTCATTTTGTACCTATTGACGTGGTTATATGCGTGTCCTGTCGTTTCCTTGTCTGGTCAGTCTGATTGTTTCATTGGGCGTTGTCTGGCAATGCGGTGAGCCGTATAACCACATTATTGCTGGTTCTGTCTACAATACACACTGTGTTCACTGCTTGAGTGGAATTGTCAGATGTATTGACTGAGCTATGTACACCTGCATTAGACGTTGCTATTGAATGCTTCTAATTTTGATATCGTTACCGTGATTGGTTATTTAGAAATGTAGTTGGATGGTCGAACTTGTCCTCATTAATTGGTTTGTTATAAAATTATTTTCTGAAATTACTATATTTATTAACTCACACCTTTTTCCCAGGAGGGCAGACAAAATCACATAACGCAACCTGCTACAAGCCATACATATTCTTTCTTCATTCTCAATCATTAATATCCTAATCAGCCTTTACAATTCCCACTGCTGAGACAAAAGCTTTTTGTCTGTGGGAAAGAGTGAGCCAAGTCTACCAGGGGGCTCACATGGAGGATAACGGCCCACTCCCTCTCCCTCTCAATGTTTTCTTTTACCGTTTTGAGAACAGTGATAGTAAAATAAATTACATACACAAATTAGTGCCTGCCTGGGTTCGAACTCACGACCATACGTCAAGGCGGGTACTGAGCCAGTACTGGTCACATGATCAATATAAAATGAGCATGTGTATAGTGATGAAATGAAAAACGCACCTCCATACTTCATTTATCACCCAACACCACTTTGCTTACACTGCAAAATCTGGTCTTCTATAGTCATAAGACTTAAAATACACCACAATTTATTTAAATACAAACCGAGTTATAAAAATACCAACTAACACTAATGGAACACATGTCTTAGTTGTTATTTGGTTCAAAAGTTCACAACCCTTATCTAGCCGTCTGAGCCACTTTCATAAGCAAAACTATGAAACAAAAACTATTTTGTATTCCAAAGAATAACACAGTACATCCATCTATTAACCATCCTTTCACAATAAAACTGATGATATAATCCGAATCTCCCTTTCATTGCTGAAATGTATAACGTATTACAAAGATTTATTTACTTGTCACTCAATCTGAAAAAACCAGAACATTTTCTAACAAAACCTAGGCATTGTCGGTGAAAAATGGTCTGATAGAAAAAAATGTGGCGTCTAGTGTACATTTATATGGCAACGTAGAGTTGATTTAGTAAACGATACTCTGAAGTTGATGGATGGAACCTTAGGATCCGGGTACGGTAGATAGTCAGCGGTCATTTTTCAAAATACAGATAGGGAGGGAACATATTTTTTGAGCTGTTGTGGTGCCCGAGTTGTTTTTGTTGCGTTTAGGATCAGGGAATTCTGATGCTGTATTGAATTGAGGAAAATACGTTGTGTGGTTGCAAATCAAAACGACAAGCGTGAAACTTAAATGCTTCCTTTTATAAGTAAGAATTTATTCGTCAGTCGCAGAGTGATATTTTATGAAGCACTCATACTAATTTAAGTAACACAGAGAGGTCGGTGAGAGGGCTGTAATACGCTACACGAGCCCAGTGTGAATGGATATGTCAAATGCTTTCGATTTTTGGGTCTTGGTCGTGCCGGTTTCCTCGTGATGTTTTCCTTCACCGTTCTGGGAGCAGTAGTTATGAAATAAATTACACAAAGTATAGCACTTGGTTTTATTTGAACCAATAACCTACAATTCGATAGTCGGGGTCGTTGCCACTGCTCAACTGAAGTACATAAGGCGCTATCAGCAAATACAAAATATAAATAAAAATGAAATCTATTCGAAAAGAAGATCTCAATATGATGGTCTAGAAGTTAGTCATGTTTTCAAAACACGAGTCAATATATTCAAATATCTGTTTACAGTGACGTGTGTTTTCAAAGATTTCAGTATAATATCGAATACTACTAGAATAAAAGTAAGTCTTGGAAATTCTCTACTCCTCCTCATCTTCCTCCTCCCACCCTCCTTAGCATTTATTTTGGTTTCCACACTCTATACGAATTAACTAAACAAACAAAATGAGATTATAAAATTATGTGTTTTGGATCGTTGAAGTAGTCTCGTCAGTATAAATTAAATTTAACCACCATTTAACTCTGGAATTATGAAATGAGAAGGACCGAAAAAAATAAAACATTAAAATACAACACGTATTAAAATACACATCAGCACATAAATATTTGAGCTCCAGTAATTTACCCAATTCATTTAACCATGTTTTGATAAATTGCCGACCGTTTAGCCGTAAAAGCACAAGTTTTAGCTACATTCGCGCGAAAGTTTAGATTTTCAGCGAGAGTTTAGCGATTTATTTAGTAAACTGTGCGCAGTTTGCAACTGAAGAAGTTTAAATGTAAAGTATTGATACTGGCGAACCAACCTAACGATTAATGTTTTTGGTGTTCGTTTTAACTTCATTTTGGCAGTATTCCGTGCGAAAGTTTGATCGTTTGTGCGAGCGACTCAACAAATTTACATGTAATCAATATTTCTTCACCTGAATATGACACAATTTAAGTATAATTTGAAAACAATTAAACGTATTAAACAAAAAAAAAATATAAATATATATATATTATAAGTATCTGTTAGTAGTTAAATGCAGGAGATATACGGTAACTAATACAAAAACTAAACAAAATTTTTAAATTCCTCCTTTCTACATCGTTCAAAAATATATGATATGATGTGATATTATGTTTTGAAATAGTGGATGACTATATACATACAGGATCAGTTTTTATCCAGTGCGCAAACTGTAACCATGAATTCAGCATATCATTCTAGACCCCCCAGCGTAGAAAATTTTCGTCAGTTATACAAAATCAGCTGTTCCATACATTTTGAACCCGTAGGTGTTGCATTTTTCTATGAAACAGTTTATTTTGTAAAACCGGCGACAAATTTCTGCGCAAGAGGGTCTAGAATTATATGATGAATTTATGGTTACAATTTACGCACTGGATAAAAACTTATCCTGTATATACAAGAACATTACTCCTAACAAGATCCAAATTGAACGTTCTCCCCGAAAATATCGAATTGGCATGAAACGAAGATCTCAGTCACGATAATGTGCGCTCATTTTTACACCATCCCCTTAACCGAGCGGTTTCCTACGCTGGTTGAATTACTAATGCTTTTCTCACCATTTTCTAAGTGCTAGAGTCGGTTTCAAGTCAGCGTACTGCGAAGACAGACTAGTCGGCTTTTGAGAAATGTGCTCCAGTTTTCCCATATGGATGTAATGGGCTATTAAAATTGTGACGATGTGTGGGACTGAAAATATTAGGGCCATATTTTAAGTCCGAATTGCTGGATCAATTTTTGTGTGTGGCGTTTAAATGTTGAAACGATTTATTCCTGTCGTGATCGTTTGACGTAACATTTTAACAATTATGATATTGTTTAGTGTTACTTTTCTTTAAAAAAGAGTTGTTTATGTTCCCTATTTTTAAGTAACGTTTAACGAACTCCTCTTTCCTTACTAATATTTTTAATTTTATAAAACGATTTAAAAAACATTAAAGTATAACATGCATAAAGTCTCTTTGGTCTTCTCATCCATAATTTTTTAACAAACGTAATTTAACAAGGAAAATTTTCGATAAAAACCTGGAAAATACTACCTGTAAGTACCTACTTCGGTCCACTACAGCTACGCCCCTGCAACTTTAGTTGTTATTTTTTAGTTTTGCAGACGAGTGCATTACGGAGACATCAAAGTAAAAGTTTTTAATGAAACCCACACTTTTTAACTAATAGCAGGGTGTCGTATCATTAACAAAGTTTTAAAATTCATTTAGTTCATTCTTGTCACAGTGTTTTTTTTTTCAGGGAATATGAGGGTAGTTAAATATTGAATTACGTCAAACGGGAAACTGTAACTGAATTTACTATAAAGGAATTTTTAATAGCAATGTCCATTGTGTTTTTAGATTTTTACCCGATTGTGCGACATAATGGAGAGTCATGTGTTTATCAGCCAATGTGTGTCAAAATTCAATATGACAACTAAACGCCAAATTATGAATTAAAAAAAAAAATGAAAGTCAACGAACTATGCCAAGTGATGTACCACTGAATAGGTCTTTGATTTTTTTTTTTTATTAAAACTTTATGCAACTGTACAAAGGCGGACTTAATGCCTGAGGCATTTTCTACCAGTCAACCTTAGGGTGATGCAGAGAAAAACATGGCAGGTGCAACTTACGGGATAGATAACTCGAAAAGGAAGAATACTAAACACATAGATACAAATAGATACAAGTACATACATACATATAACGAAAAAAAAAAACTTTGTCTGGAGATATAACGATAGGTGGAGAAGAAACCCAATCCAGCAAATCACCGCTGGTATGATTCTGCCAACTTCTTGCGAATATGCTCACGTGCTTTCACTTTAAATGATTACCGACTGGTTGCCATCCTGATGTTCAGAGGGAGCGCATTCCACAGAAAGACCGCTTGGACAAAGAAAGAAGAGTAAATGAAACCAGAGCGGTGAGAAGGACATCGTAGCAGACGATTGTTGGTGGATCGAAGATTTTTATTATGCGCAGAGCATAAGTACTGAACCTGGGAAGTCAGGTAAGAAGGAGAAGTAGGTTTGTCAAGAATAGAAAACAACATTGATAGAGCCCTCAACTCTCTGCGCTGACAAATGGGTAACTAATTTAAAAGCAACCGGTGGGCGGATACGTGATCATACTTAATTATCTTTAGGTTTTACTTATATTGTTTCATTTTAAAACTTTTATTAAAGTTTCTACGGACTTATTAACTACTAAAAATAGTTATAATAAATAAAAGTGCAAAAAAAAGTAAATGTAATCATATAAAAACCAGGCATCGTAAAAAAATTACTTAAAAAAATATAGAAAATAAAATTTTACTTTAACAGTCAAGGCACTAAAGGTCTTATTGTTACGTTCAGAAGATGCCTCCGACTGCTTGAGATTGCGTATAATATTACGTTGAATATTTAACCTCTAAAAATAAAATAAAATATCTTATTTCATTCTTTTAAAGGTTCACTTTTTACGCAGTAGTGTTTTCGATTTTTTAAATTTTTATGTGTACTGGTTTTACTAGCTACTAGCCTCTGCATCGCACTGTGTTGACTTCTTGAGAAAAACTTGGAAATTCCTTTATTATTCGTAAGTTATAAATGTATTACGCAAATAAACCTTCCGGAATAAATTCACTAAATAAGAGTGAAAATCAAATCATAATCCATTGCGCACTAAAAGACCAACGTGGTCACGCAGACAAACAAGATAAATTACCTTAATTGAAATATGTATGTAATATGTTTAAAATATGATAAGTAGGATAGTAGCATAGCAGTATAGTAGGATAGTAGAATAGTAGCATAGCAGTATAGTAGGATAGTAGAATAGTAGGATAATTTGTCTGCATAATACGAGGCCTTTGGTCTGCAGTGGGTCAGTAAAGTGCTGGTATTTCATATGTATATAGCTTGCTGAGTTAGTAAGCTGAAGTGGTTTATTGATTTATAACTAGTATTTGTAGAATCAAGAACCTAGTCTCGTTGTTAGAGCGGAGGTTAAAGACCTATCGACGGAAATTCTTATGACTGTGTCTAACGGAAATTGGCGTCGTTCATAAAGGATATTAGGGCCTTATTATGAAATAATTGGCCATGTAGAGCATAATACATAGCCTTTCTTTTCATAAATACAACAATGATCCAAAATACCTTGTTCCATTATATTATTAAACTAACCGGTACTTTTGGGTCTCGTTATAACCAGGCCATTATGCAGTTGTTAAATAGCACTGTCTTAGCAAAACTTTGGTGTTCGTCAGAAAGTATAAACACATAAAGAAAAATTATTTTATTTTTGTTTAATTGCGGCATAGCCGGCTTTTCACCTCGATCACGCCTGATAGAAAGCGTTGGATGAAGTCTATGATAGAACGAGTGTGCCTAGAAGTTGCTTGTTTACTCTTTATTATTATAAACATTTATTTTCAGACAAAGTCCATAGTGTGTTAGTAACAATATTCTTAAAAAGTAATGTTAGTATTGGGTAACAAAATTAAATATCGACATGAAGTCGCACCCACCTTTGCAGCATGGGGGACTCCCACCGATCAGTAGGGAACACATTTAACCTTTACTAACACATTAAAACTTTATTTAACAGACTACAAAGAACATATTTCATCAAACACATTATCCCTGTACTCTTTGATTGCAGTATGCTACTATTTTACTACTGCTATTGGGCCTCAAGTCCAATTGCTAGGAAAACAAATAATTATTTCATTCAAAAATAAATGAATCGATAAAACAAATAACCACCAGGTTACACAATCATTAAAATTCGGTCGTTATATCATAATAATAGCCACAAACAATAAATCAGCCACACTTTTGCTTGCCAACTAAACTTTGCCCATTCAAAATCCAATTAAAGTTATGAACAAAACCATGAATGGCCTATTTGGTAATACAATCAAAATAATTGTTTGTTTACCCTTTGATGGCTATTATACACGTATTATACGTGTATTAGTGTAAAAATCCGTATGACAAACAGAGTAAGCGGATACATATAGACGAAGCCAGTTAGTCAAAAAATTGAGCATGAGTGTTTTTTTTTACTCAAAATCAACTAAACCTTATATCACATAAACCTATGGTCATTTTATATGAAGCATCAGCAGTTAGGTACACGGTACCGATTGGTAATTTTCTATGGAGAAGAATCGGTCTGAAAGTCCACGGTTAGTACATACATATTTTATAAATGATTGGCTTTTACAATATTTTCAAATTACAGTATTAATAGGCATAGAAGGACAGTGCTCTAGGCCTGTCAACTCGTATCTACCAGGCACTAGCTTAGCAATTTATACGTACTCAGGCCTCTGCCTCGAATTTTGCGGGCAGCGGGGCGGCGGCGGCGGCGGCGCGGCAGCGGGGCGGGCAACGTATACCTGTTCTCCAAACTAGCGGGCAGATCGCGAGGCACTATAGCGGTGTAGTGTTGTGTTCGTGGTTGTGTTGTCGAGATATTTGTTTTTATTCGCGAACGAAATGTCTGAAAAACGGCGACATCTTTTTGATTCAAATTTATTTCTAACGCTCGATTTATTGTGGGCAAAAGAAGAAGTGGATCCCTACTATAGGGCAAGGAAAATAAATGGCGAGTTTTATCGAAATTATGAAGAACAGAGACAAAATCCCGACAAATTCTACGACTACACCAGAATGAGTGTAGAAACTTTTGACTATATTCTTGAAACTATCAAGAGTGATTTAGAGTCTGGAATTAATCCAAAACGATTTAGAGGTATAGCTCCAGCAGAAAAATTATACTTGACGCTTGGGTAAGTTTAACAACGAAATTGTAATTTGTAATTATATTTATTGATAGTATCAAAAAGGAAATTGTGTTGCACTAATTTAGTAAATAGTTTGGCATCGGTCTTAAGTTCCCAGATACAATCATTTTAATTAAATACCTACTACACACTAATCAGCCTTAATTATTTATCTTTGACGAAAACATTTATTATATAAAAACGTTTCGTATGAAATAAGTAACATAACAGTTTGTCATTTATTTTTAAAATCACAGTTTTCATTTGTACGATGATTAATTATTTCTACAATCACAGTTTTCTTACTCATTGACAGTATTTTTATTATAAGGTTGACATACCTAGTGTTCAGTATTATTCCACGCATATTCTAATCTTATAACTAAAAAAAAAATCACAGTTACCTACAGTCATTTATCTCTAAAATCACAGTACTCATTTGTACGATGATTAGTTATTTGAATCACAGTTTTATTATTTATTGACAGTATTTTCATTATAAGATTGATATACCTAGTGTTGAGTACTATACCCATACATATATGATTCATTAGAAGGGTACATGCTTTCATTTACACTTAACTCATCTAGAAGAGCTTGATTAATTTTTTGTCTTACTCTAAACTTTTGTACTGGTGTGAATTTTTCCATTTGTGGAAGCAAACTCATAAAAAAGTAGTAGTCTTCTGACTTATTCTCATGTCTAGAAGCCTCGTTTCTACTTTGATTTGATAAATCATTTTCCAGTAGTCTTATCCTTTTCCTTTCCAATTCTAAAAATTCAGTTCTTATGTCATTCGCTGTTTTCTTTTTTCTTGATCGTTGTGAAGTAGACGCTTCTCTTGAAGGCGTAGAAGTTTCTTGCGATGATGTAGAAGCTTCTAGAGAAGAAACAGGAGCCTCTTGTGAGGGTGTAGAAGTTTGTTGTGGATAAATAGAAGATTCTTCATCATGACCGGTTGTATTTTCTTGCGAGCTTTCTTCAGAGATGTCTTCTATCTCAAAAGAATCATTACTTATCTGATTACTTACTTCAGTACTGCTTAAATTACCCTCAGTAACATTTGGTACAACTTCATCACGCAAAAACCTCAATTGAGAAAAATATTGCCAATTCGAGGGTTGATTAACATTTCCGGCATCTCCTGATCTAGGAGTAGGAATTTTTTTTAATTCCTTTCTATAGTGATCTTTTATATTTTTCCATTTTTTCTTTAAATCGGTCACTGAAACAAAAGAATGAACAGACAATTTATTACATACATAACTTTATCATACCTATGCTTTAATTTTCAGGTTTTTGGCGAGTGGGCAGCCTTTCAAAAGACTGTCGTTGTCATTCAGAATGGGAAAAACAACGGTGGCCAACATAGTTTATAGCACTTGTAGAGCTATATGGAAAAATTTGGTACATTTACATATGCCAAACCGACAGAAGAATTATTGAAAAAAATAACGGAAAAATACTATGAAAAATGGCAATTTCCTAATTGCATCGGAGCTATAGATGGCAAACATTGTCGATTAAAAAATCCTAAGTTTGCTGGATCATCGCATTATAATTATAAACATTTCTTTTCGATGCAGTTGCAAGCGGTCGCGGATGCTGACAAAAGATTCATTTGTATAGAAGTTGGAGGAAAACAAAGCGATGCAGGGACATTCCATTACTCTAATTTGAACCATTTACTTCAAAGTAATAACTTCAATATACCCCGTCCACAATATCTACCCAGATCAGATATCATTCTACCAATGGTTTTTATTGGAGATGAAGGATATCCACTCAAAACCTATTTGATGCGACCTTATCCTGAAAGCGTACTTAATGCACAAAATGAGTTATTTAATAAGCGATTATCGCGGGCTCGAAAGACTATTGAGTGTGCTTTCGGAATTTTAAGATCCAAGTGGCATATTTTCAGATCACCCATAGAGACAAACAGATGTCACGCAAGATTACTCATCAAAACTTGCTGTTTGTTGCATAACATTATCCGAGATAAGGACGGTAATAATGATATTGCCTATATTACTGTCAATACGAATCAACAAAGAATACAAACACGATTACAAACAAACGCCCGGACGTCTTATCAAGCACAATATATACGTGAAAAATTCAAAGAATATTTTGTAAATAATCGCATTAGTTACTAATTAATTTGTTAAACATAATAAATATTGTATTTGACATAATAAATCATTTTTATACTTACCTTCAATATTCAGTTCGTTTTTTATTTCTTCCCATAATTGGTTAATTATTCTTCTATTTTTATGGTTCACATCTTTGCTGTTCCAAATGGGTGTCCTCTCAAAGATTGCCGAAATAATTAGCTCTTGCACGTCCGAGGACATTTTGATACGTCACAAAAAAAATGTACAACACTATACCTACAATGCAGACGCGCAACGCGGGCGGTCACCGCTTGACTAGAGTGCACCGCTCGTTGCCCGCCCCCGCGCCGCTCCCGCGCCGCTGTATTCGAGGGCCGGTCCATTTGATTATACGCGTAAGATCCTGCCACTCCCGCGCCGCCGCCGCCGCCGCCCCGCTGCCCGCAAGATTCGAGGCAGAGGCCTCATTTTCATCACGTTTTCCTATACAGTGCGGTCTGCTAATAGCAAGCAAGACTGCTGCCCGAAGAACCCTAGGCTGGAACCGGAACAATTCGAGTCGTTCGGTGTTGGTACCTTCTTGGTTGGAATGTTTTGTGTGTTCATTTGCAGTCGGCTGGACTTTCAGTTTGTTGAATGACGTTAAGCTTGCCTTCTATTTCATGGGGTTAACTCTACATGGGGGCTAAGACGATAATTCTATTTTTTGCCAACTATTTAATAATCATCATCATCATTTCAGCCGTAAGAAGTCCACTGCTGGACTTAGGCCTCCCCCAATTTGGGGGGCTTTGCCATAATCGCCACGCTTGGCAGGCGGGTTGGCGATCGCAGTATGGTGGTAAAATGCATAGAGAACGCTGCTGCCCATTCTCTAGTAAGTCCCTTAGTCGCCTTTTACGACACCCACGGGAAGAAATGGGGTGGTATTATTCTTTACGTCCGACACCACACGATACCTATTTAATAATATAACTGGCGAAATCTGGTGTCGGTGATAAACACCTTTGTCTCACTAGAAAGGTATTGTATTATTTGATTAGCTAGTCATCATTTACCTTCTCCTAATTATTTTGTTTTTAGTCTAACTGGATGCAGCAGAATACCAGAATTTTAAATGGAGCGACTGCCTATCGGACTTCTACAACCCAGTTACTGGGTATTACTCCTTGGTAAGACTGGTTGTCAGACTTTCGAGCTTCTCACGACCCGTAACGACTGTGAAGATCCACAAATGACGGCCGAGAAAGGCTCATTGAGTTTTCCGAGACAGGGAGGGGTCTTGGTATGTAAAGATGGTCACCCATACACGAACTAATGGCGGCAAGCGTAGCTTAACCTGATCGATCGAACCGCTCCTATTTGTTTAGCAAGAATAAAAATTCATCATCACTCTCCAGCCCTTATCCCAATTTATTTGGGGTCGGCGCAACATGTCTTTTTCTTCCACAATTCTCTATTAGTCGTCATCTCAATTGCCACCCCTTTTCTATCCATATCATAATTCACACAGCCCATCCATCGTTTCTTTGGTTTCCCTAAACTCTTATAGCCATCGCTGATCATACTCAATACTTCCCTCACGACATTACCTCATTCCTCCGTATGAAAGAAAGAAAGAAAGAAAAATTATTTATTCTGCACAAACAAAACGCACAATATAAACTAGTAACAAAAATAAAAAAAATAAAAATACACACGTACAAAGTAGCCAAAAGCCCCGTATTCATGATTCAAAAGGTTGTACAATATTGTCCATTACTTGTTGATGTCATGAATACGGACCAAAGACAATACAGATAAATATGCGATTACGACATTGACAATTACTTAATAACAAACAAAACAAAAACAAAATTGCCGAATGCAGAGTGCATTATTGGTTACTTTTGTGATAAACATACCATAAAAATAAGAACAATTGAGCCGTGCGTCGTATCTGTGCAAGAACAGGTCGTTGCTCAGCAAAATGCTGTGACTTCAGACGAATCTATCGTCAACAGCGCTGATTTTCACCTTTTGAAATGACGTAATGACGTGTGTTGGCGTGACTGACATAATAAAATTTATAGTAGGTAAGTATACATTTTCACGAAATTAATTATGATTCTAATTGTAGATATTATGTGATTAACACAAATATATATGTATCTATTCGAACTTTATTATATTATACTTAAAAAAAAGAAATACATACACTATGACTATATTACACTAACATTTAAAAAAAACTAATAACTTTAGACGTTTTATCCCATGGGAATTTTGATGGTAGGTGTGTCGGCCATTTGCATTATGGCATGGCGTCTGTCTACCATGTTTTTCGGACAAAGCGGAAAAGTAGCCATTTGGTACTGTGTGAAAATGCTAATGTGGATTATTTTCATTTTAGTGGGTCTAATGGGTCATGGATCCCTCGATTTACGAAGGAGCAAGACTCACTGAGACGACTGAGGAGTGCAAATTGAAACCATGGATCACCACTGCTCCAGTGGTATGACAGACTGGTCCCAGCCAGGGAGGAATCAGACAGAGGTCACTCGCACTGTTGTAAAGGCACATTCTTTGCTTGTAGGCCGTGACCCCCGAGGTAAGCACAACAAGAGCAGCTATTGTTACAAGATTTAGTTGATTTATTATGTAGTTAGTTGTATCCGCATGAAATATGTCTTTAAAACACTCAAAAAATGCTTTTTGTTCTCAGGACTCTTACTGGTCGAGGAATGTTATTCCAACAGTGCGTAGCGGCATATCTGAAGCTCCCCCTGAATGCCGCGGTTCTATGTTTTGAGGAGCAAAAGGGTTTAGTAGAAAAACGTGCCTCGTATTTACTTTGCCTCCAACTTAACTTCTCAAATAGGTAGTGTGGTTTTTGTGTAGTGACTACTCCAAAAAGTAAACTTGCCATATGTAGCTTTCTTCTAGCAGCCATTTTCAAATTATTGTTTTCATTTATGAAAGGAGTGACATGACTTCTACGAGGTATATTAACACAGAACCGTGTACATGCATTTTGAATGCGCTGAATCAACTTCTCTGTTCTTGATAACAGGCACGGACCATACACGGTATCACAATAGTTTAGTTTCGATAAAATGAGGCTATCTACTAATTGTTTCCGGAGATCCACACTTAGGTAGTCTCTAATTGAGTATAGGAGTTTTAATCTATAAAAACAATTCCTCATGGAGTTACTACACTGAGAAAAATGTCATTTTGGCATAATCTTAAAATATCGTGACGTTGGTTTAAAATAGATGCGTTGTCTTATAATATGTTGATAATAAGTAAATATTACGCTAGAACTGAAATGTGTTAAGATGGAATCGAATTTTTTGGGTAAATAATGCAATATTATGATACTTGTCATCGTAAAAATTTGTAATTATGAAATAACATTGTCTTCTTCAAATAATAACACAATGTAATAGAAAATGGTCCACTGTCCCATAAATTAGTATGATAATTATAAATAAGATTCTAATTAAAAAACACAATGACAGTCACCGTAATATAAATAGATTTCATAGTTTAATATGAAGAAGTATCTCTAAAAATACGATGACCTCCCCCTAATGTACTATATTAAATTATAATGCTTTAAACTTATATTTTTAAAGTAAGCATCATTTTTTAATATTACAGTCATATTATCTTATGTGAATCCTATGATAATACGATTAAATAATCTCATATTTTTAGAGTAAGCATCAAAGTTCAATAATATAGTCATATTATTTTATGTGTATCCTACTAAATTATTATTACAGAGACCCATTTATGAGTAGCATTTGAATGATGTCCTACAAATTTAAGGTGACGGCATTATATAATGAGGTCTCCCTCTCTCACTTCATTCCGCCGCCGCGCCATTTCGGTCGGCCATTTGTATTTCACCGCTACAGCCGGCAAGTCACGACTCACGACTCGTTTAATTAATAGCAATAACATAATAGGATATAACTGGATATATGAGGAAGGCATCGAAAAATAGTAGGTAACTAAAACTAAATCCATGGTGACACATCATCTTAAATACTGTTATCATCAACATCAGTATTATCATCGTTCTTTTTGGTGAATCACTATGCTCCGTCCTTTGAGTGAATTCATCATACTTTAAGCTGAATTCACCTCTTTTATGATTGTCAGTTTTCTCAGTGTAATGTGTTTCTCAAATCGCAGTTCCAGATCCATTGTCAACCCAAGGTTGCATGCTATCTCTGGCTTGGCTGACAGTATTATGCTGATCATTTTTATACTTCCTAAAACCATAAATTTAGATTTTAATGGGTTTAATACCAGCGAGTTATTATTTGACCAAGTATCCACTCGTTCAAGATCCTCATTCATTTTGTTCACTGCCTCTGATGTATTCGCTGGTTTAAAATGTATATATAGTTGGATGTAGACGTGATGTTGGTGTAGACGTATCACGTGACCATACCATGATAACCGATTCCCACACAAATTTTCAGTTATTGGTGCCATTTTCAGACTCCACTTCCAGCAAGTAAAAAAAAATATTATGACAATTTACTCCAACTTCCCTATACTACCAATAATATTCCACTAATCTCCGAAGCACATTATATCCGCACCGAACCCATCCGAAGCTATTCTATGTACGTATGTATATCTCTACCGCTATACCGACGTGCATTGTCAAGTCTTCGTGCGACGACGTCTCGATATTTAGGTCAAGTCGATCCCACCCTGCCTTAATAAAGTCGGCTTGTTTAATAGACAATATTTGCTATGCAAGGGGGATCGTTGGAGAAACACCTGCTTTGGAATTAGAAAATGCCGGTGGATGGGTGGTAAGGTATTCCTGGTGGCAAAATTGTAGGTATCTCAACCTACAGATACAATGAAAACAAATAAAGGTTCTTTAGTTATTTTTAAACCACGCTCGCAGAGATATACAAATATCGTGACGGGATTTTGTCATATACATACATACATAACATGATCAGCCTATATCATTCCCACTGCTGGGACGCAGGCCTCCTTTCGGTGAGAGGAAATGGGTCGTAATCTAACACATGGCATAGAAAGAAGAAAGAAAAATTGTTTATTCTGCACAAAAAAAAACGCACAATACAAAAAATAAAAAACTAAATATACTCACGTACAAAGTAGCCAAAAGCCCCGTATTAAAGACTAGCTGTGCCCGCGACTTCGTTCGCGTAGATGTCGGAAAACAGCATTATGCCGCTTATAGCAGATGTAACACCTCCTCTATTGATCTTTTGACCAGGCGTGGTGACTTTTTCTAGTAAAAAGCTGCCACAAAACTTGTATTTTTTAGGGGAGCGTAAACAAAAAGGTTGCTAGGATTGCTCATACGCGAAAGAGCTACATAATGTTGGCCTTGGGAAAAGCAACCAATACTAAGGTCCACCCCCGCAATGGGTATTGTCTGGCCCCGAGCTTTGTTAATGGTCATGGCGTAACATAGGCTGACCGGGAATTGTACACGTTTAAAACTAAATGGGAAATTATTAGGAATGAGCGGAATTCTGGAAATAAATAGAACATCACCAGTGCCACAACTTGTTAAGATTAGCTTCGATGACGTTTTGTTGGAGATAGGTGACTATGAGCCGAGTGCCGTTGCAAAGTTTGGGAGGATATACATTTCTGAAAAGTATTATGGCACTCCGACTTTTAAAAAAATGTTGTGTGCTGAAGACCGGGTATTTTAAAGGAATCTAAGAACTCTACTGGATAGTATGTGCCATCTTCTTCTTCCGTAACCGTGTTTATGGAAGTATATTGCTTACTTTCCCCAAACACATGTGCCAATATTTGTGTATTTATTGCTGCCGCTAGGTCGTTGCGGGGGGTCAAAATAGCTCGTTGACACAGCTAAGCAGTGGCGTGGTAACTGATATCAGAGGGATTCCCATACACAGAAGAAATGAGGTCCAGCTGTTAAGTAACGTTACAACATAGGTTCTCTACCAAAATTACGTTACCATCTTGTGTGGGATATGTGCCGTCACCAATTTTTTATAGTAAAACGAACTCTTGCGCGTTGGAGTTCCTCCCTGATGTGCTCGCATGTTTAAACTTAAATGAGTTCATACGACATTGTGCCATAGAATTGAACTCTTCAGACAGGCATTTATTTCATCGGCTCTTGCTCCTCGGGGTACAATTGGTAGTGTCTACCTAAAATCACCGCCGAAAAGTAGCATAATGCTTCCTATCGGCCAGTCATTTTGTTTAAAGTCCCGCAAAGCTCAGACAACTGCTTCTATAGCCAAGCGGTTTGCCATCGTGCACTCGTCCCAAATGATTGTGACACATGGCGTAAAACTCTAGCTTTATTGTAATTGCGTGACACATTGCAAACCAGGCTTTCTGTTCGTTCCAAATCAATGGGGATTTTAAACATTGTATGTGCGGTTTTTCCTCCGGGCAACAATGTTGCTGCTATACCTGAGGAGGCGACAGCAAGAGCAATTTTATTTTGGCTCCTTATTCGAGCCATAATAACTTTGGTAAGAAAGGTTTGCCCGTTCCACCGGGCGCGTTTAAAAGCAAGATTTCTCGCATAGTATGATCCACACTGTAGCACACTCGATCAAATATTTGACGCTGTTCCGGTGTCAAATTTGAGCAACCAGTTCGCAGAGTTTCTACCAATTCTACGGGATCGTAACTAATCGCCAAAGCGTACTCCCTGTTTATACGTTTCCCATCGGCTGTCGGTGAAGGCAGGCCGTATTGAGTAAGCGGGTTTCCTCCTATACTTAGATGTAATTCCACAGCAGTTCCACGTCTTTTACGGTTAAAAACACCTTGCTGCTTGTACATGTAATAAGATGGAACTTCGTTATATAAAATATTTTTGGCGTAATTATCTGTTTGGCAGAGGTGAAAGAATGCCATTAAGGTGGTTTGTCTCGGATTGTCTACCCTTTTTGTGACATTTTCAGATTGAAAATATACTCGTTGTGCGTCTTAATGATGGCATGCAAATTTGGATCTTCATTTTGGTCTGGAAATTCAGCCCTTATGACATTGTCAACAGCGTCAGCACGAATTTTGTTTTCCAACCATAGGAGGATGTGCGCGTGAGATAAACCACGCTTTTGCCACTCGATGCTGTACATAAAACAAAGAGCTGGGCCGAATAGTTTATCTTTGGTAAGAAAATTAATCATTACTTTGAGCTTCAAATGAAAAACCCTTGCAATAATTATGTCATGCCTATCATATGACGCCTGTCCTGAGAGAAGTTCCTGACAAATCTCTGTCCACTTTGGATTTGTTGTGAACGTTATGAATAGGTCCGAGCGGCCGTATTTACGGACGTAGCAAAAAGCATCTTGTATTTTTTCGTACTTGTATCGCGGACCGCCTGTAAAACTGCATGTCAAGTTAACCAATCGCCCCAAGTTTTCATCGTTATTATCTGTTTGCATCGCGTCCCGCAAATGCTCGTATTCTTCAGCGCGTTGAAAAGTGCGCATGTAAACTAAACGTTCCGTTTCTATTTTTGCATACATATCCGCAATACATTGGCTAAACAACCCCCGAAATCATTGCAAAGAGACGAAACGATTACTCTTTATTTGTAAAAGATATGAATAACGTAAAGTGTGCAAAAATAATTAGGTCAAAACAATAATCTCGCAAACCTACTTGATTTTACGTTAGTATCATTTTGGGTCAGTAGATGTCGCTACGTGTTGTTACATTACGTAATAGTGAAAATAAATAAATTAATATAACTTTTGATAGAGCGAAGCGATTGCGATGAAACGAAAACTAAAATATACTCCTCGTCTACAGATTTATTACATGTATAGATTTAATACACTTTGAAGAAATGCCTAACGATTAAATACGTTATTGTGGCTATTTTATAAAAGATAGATATATACTACTTATGACTTTTTGTAGATTTTTTGAAAACCATCATCTTTGTAATACATACTTTTGGTGTATGATCAACGTATGCGAGGATACAACCTCGAAAGCGCATTTTCATCCGACTTGCTTCAAATTTATCGTCACTGCTCAGCTACTATGTGTCTTAGCGTTATGTTATATAGCCTATAACCTGCCCAGGAGTATGGACTATAATCGTACCAAGTTTGGTTAAAATCCCCTCAGTAGTTTTTGACCCATGCGTGCACATACAGACAGACGGACAGACAGACAGACAGACAAAAAATTTACTGATTGTATTTTTGGCATCAGTATCGATCACCATTCATCCTCCAATATTAATTTTGAATGTATATTCAATGTACAGAATTGACCTCTCTACAATTTTATTATAAGTATAGATGAATGTATATTCAATGTACAGAATTGACCTCTCTACAATTTTCAACCGACGAAAAAAAACGGAGGAGGTTATCAATTCGACGCGTATATTTTTTTTTTTTTTTTTTATGTATGACCACGCATAACTTTTTACATAGTGGTCCGATTGTGACAATTCTTCTTCTATTGGAAAGGGTATACTCCCAAGGTGGTCCCATATCCATTTGGAAAACAAAATCGAACCCTAAGGGTCGGAAAACAGGGGATGATTGATTGTTCACTCACTGATTGTAATGTATAAACACGCATAACTTTATACAGAGTAGTCCGATTTTGATAATTCTTTTTGTGTTGGATAGGGTATATCTTGCCAAGTATTATTAGTACATTAAAGCCACAAAAAAATATAAAATAAAAACTTTTTAACAAAAAATTAAACCGCCGAAAAACTGAATAGCATAAAATAATACTTAAACCTTAAAATTTTGAGTCGGCGCTGAAAAATCAATGAACAAGGATCACTCAAAGCGCCGACTCATAATTTTAAGGTTTAAGTATTATTTTATGCTTTTCAATTTTTCGGCGGTTTAATTTTTTGTTAAAAAGTTTTTTATTATAAGTATAGATTAAAAAAGTTGCCCATTGGTTGTTGATGTCATGGCTACGGACCAAAGACAATACAGATATGCATTACGACATTGACAATTACATAATAACAAACAAAACAAAAACAAAATTGCCGAATGCAGAGTGCATTATTGGCTACTTTTGTGATAAACATACTATAAAAATAAGAACAATTGAGCCGTATTACTGTAAAGTAATTGCGTCGTATCTGACACACATGTGCGTCGTATCTGGACATGACGCATTAGTCGTCCTCTCGGTAAACACCCGATTTCTAACCATATAATTACTAACGCAATCTATCCATCGTTTTTTTTATCTGCCCTACTTTTATAGCCACCGACATTTTTACCCAAACTTTTCCTCATGACATTTTTCTCATTCCTCCGTATCACACGTCTATAACATGACAACCGATTTCCGCACAACTTTTTAGTTACCGGGGCCACTTTCAGACTTCCCCCTATTTACTCATTTATTACTCTTACCCTTTCCTTTTGTGGCCCAACATTCTGACCCATACAAGACAGCAGGTCTGATCACTGGTTTATACAAAGGGTAACAGAATACACGCAAACCCTGAAAATTGTTTGTGCATAATTGACTACCGAAACGATTTCAGTAACTTTTAACAAGGATATTATTTAAAAAAAAAAAAACTGTATTTTACCATATCTACCGTCGGGGAACAGATTACTTTTCCGAATTTTTCTTGTTCGAATTTCATTACACCGAAAACTTTTGACCGACGTCTTTTTTGCTATATGCATTATTTGACATATTTTTAGATCATCGAAGTATCATGTGTCATAGACATTATTTTACCGAACTATGTTTCGCCGATTTACAAAATAACTTTTTGCTATTGGCCGAAGCCTCTTTTGAACTTTTTTCATTTGCCAAATGATTTATTAGCCATATTTTCACCACAATGAAACTACATTTTCTGGAATATTATTTGGTCACAATTATATAGCCGGTTACTTGGTAGCGTTTTCAATATGAAATTAAAATATACGTAGTGTCATAAGAAGTAAATACATTCTACTACAAAATTTTATGAGAAACGAATCGCTGTAAAACCGACTTTACGTTGTCTTGTCTGCCCTACCCCTAGACTGCCCTAGAGTGTAATTTAAGCCCACGTAGGCGCGGAGGGGTGGGGCGGCCCTCGAGCTGAGGAGCAGGTGGTGAGCTTTAAAATCATCTGCGACGATAGGCTCGCGTGGGGCCGCCTAAACCCCGCAGCGCGCCGTTACAGAAACAATGCTTGCTGCATGTTGCATGCCTGATTGCATGTTGCATGGTTGTTCGCACGCTGCATGCTTGCTTGCATGCTACATGCTTGCTCTCATGCTGCATGCCTGCTTGCATGCTACATGCTTGCTCTCATGCTGCATGCCTGCTTGCATGCTGCATGCTTGAAGCAAGCATCCTTGTTTGCATAGTTCTTACTGGAACTCTTTAAAAACACTTTTTGTTCATAATTAACTGTTTAATTAAGTGCAATTACATTTAAATAACTAAACAAAAGAGTAGGTTTATCTGAACAGTGGTAAAATGAATATTCGGAAACATAATACTTCGAACAAATATTATTTCGGCTAAGTGTAACTTCGATAAAAACTTTTTCGACCAAATAAAACGTCAGAGTAACGAAAAAAGTCGAATTGATAATAGGTCAACTGATACAGTGGCAGACGTGACTTCGATGAAGTAAAAAATAAACAAAACTATAATAGTTGAAAAGTTTTAGGTGAAATTAAATTCGGTCAAATATTTTTCGAACTTATGATAGGTAACCCTACTGTCGATTGAGTCAAACAAAATTCTATCTGATTTCAAGGCAGTAATACTCAATGTTAAATGCATAAAGTAACGTTAAGGTAAACATGATTTTCTTAATGATAACGTTACCGCCATCAGGGACTTGAAAACGAAATGAATTTTGTTCCGTTACACTAAATGTTACCTTATAACGTTTCAGATTTTGTAACGATACTCAAACCTAAAAATATGAAAAACGTTATAAAGAATAACGTTATGGAATATTATTGTTGAAGAACAATATAACAAGTAGCGTTATAGGATCAGTAACGTTATGCATATATACGCTTTTAATAACGTTACAGGTGAAACGTTACAGTCTCACTTATAACGTTATGTTTAAAAAATTGCCCGCTGAACACCGCTCCTTCCATCGCACCCTCGTATATGCCATCGCATCGCCGCGCGCCGTATCCAAGCATTTATTAATTACTCTAGTGCACGTTGTATATTTTGTGTAAACTTTATTATATTATACCTACACGTCGCATCGGTTCATTCTGTTATTATAATGAGTGAGTACCTATCATTTTAACTATTAACGAATGAATACGATTGTTATTTCTGCCTCACTGGTCATGTGGGCTACAGATATTTGAATTATTTTTTTCTATCTAAAAATTCTCAGTTATTGTCCGGTGTATAAAAGTTTGGGTTAAGATATTATTCATTATTTACAGGTGACAGTGACGATGATTTTATGTTTCAACAGAACAGTCAGCCAATTTTTCAACAGTACTTGGGGTCGTCGACCACGCGTTTGTCGGCGTGCGCGATGATCAGCTGATTTTTACATTTGAATTTACATTGCATGCTAAAGTTCAAAATTTTTTTTTTCAAAGTATATGTTTTATATCTCAAATAATGGTTCATTTATCTATACTATATTATATATATATATATATATATATATATATATATATATATATATTTACATCCAGGAACTCATTTGGCGTCAAGCATGTTGCGCATCATTACGACGTCCACCAGTTCTGCTAACATTTTTTATCATCTGTTGATGAATATTGCTTAGTTTTTTGATTTCCTACTCCATCCTATACTTAATTTTCTTGCTCATTTATTTGTGGTAATATTCTTCTTGTAGTTAGGCCCAAACATTTTTGGACCCCGCACAATAGTGAAGCTTTATTGACCTCCTACGTATATCAATATTATTTATTTATTGCGTGGATATTTTTACGTCCAAATCAGACGGTTGGGATTTCAAAGTGCGACGTTGCCAGCATTATGATTCGTTTATTTATACTTATCTCTTTCTTTCACGGAGTCTCGCAAAACGCATTGTCTATTCTAAGTAAATATTTTTTTAGTTTCACGGTTGACCGCTGACTTATTTGGGCTATTCTCATTTTTAACCGACTTCAAAAAAAAGGAGGAGGTTATCAATTCAACTGTATTTTTTATATATTTTTTTTATTTTTGTTACCTCATAACTTTTGACTGAGTGAACCGATTTTGATGATTATTTTTTGAATGACAAATGACCGAATAACGCGATTAGATTAGTGCGGGGTATCTACCATAACTAAATAGTTACAAATAAAAACTTTTTAGTTATGGTAGATACTTCGCACTAATCTAATCGCGTTATTCGTTCATTTTTGTATACCTATACAAGATGTTACTACTGCTGTGGAATCAATCGTTCTTCCTCATCGTACGAAGGAACCCTAATATTAGCATGAGTTTACTACGGGTTTTTCTAAGTTTAATTTGACTAGATTCAAAGAGTACTATTAACTAGATTTTTCTGATAATATAATATTATTCACAGCCTGTAATCGCCCACTGCTGAGCGTATCTTCGTGGTACTACAAAAGCGTGGCAGCCCCAACAGCATCCTGAATGCATTGTTGCACTGGACACGAAGAGCATTAACAGCTTTTTGAGTGAAACTAGTCCAAACGCTACACGAGTAAAAAACTATTAGGTACATCTCACTGATAATGCTCTGCGCTCCCGGTATTCATTGATCCGATCTAGATTGTTCCTCAAATCCTCCGCTACAATACGCATATGACACCACCATTTAAAGTGACAGTAGGGTATCTCTCTGCGCCTTTATTGGCCACCTTAACGATAAGCAACTGACTTTTTTCCGTGTTATATCTAAAACCATGCTCCTCAGCGTAACGCTCACAAACTTTATTAAATTTTCTGAGACCTGCCATAGACGGGCTCAGCAGCGCCATGTCATTAGCGTAGCTAATGTTATTAAATGCTAGCCCATCTATGTAGCAGCCAGCATGCAAACTGCTGAGCTCAAGAATAAGCACATTTATATATAAATTAAACAGCTTAATCCACCCTGTCTAACTCCACATTCCATCACGTACTCATCCGACCGTCCATTTGCCCATTTTACACATTTAATTTGATGTGTGTACCAGTTTTTAAAAACACTCATCAATTCACTGGGCACACAATTTAGACCATATCTTGTCACAAAACACCATGTCAAATGCCTTTGACATAGGTATCCAAGAAACAGGCAAAAACAGGAGTCTGATTTCCTGTATAATATTTTACAGTCTTTTTATAAGTACATAAAATTGCAGTTTCCGTAGATAAGCCCTCTCTGAACCCATGTTGAGCATCATGGAGCTTGACATCATTCTTAAAAAAGAGAGAGAGATTGGTCTGCAGTTCGCTTTATCTGATGTATCACTAGTCTTATTTTTTACATTAGGAACTTCAATAGTTTTCATCATATCCTTTGGCAGATAAGCGTGCGACACACAACAATTATAAAACAAAGCCAGTACCCTGGGCAAATGGATACCAGCATTCTTTAAGTATTCCACACTGAGCCCGTCGTGTCCCGGGGATTTTCCGCGCTTCATATGTACCAATACATTCTCTACTTCTTTTGCTGTATAGGTACCTTGAAGAAGGTCGCTCAAGTTCACCGTCGTCTGAGTTATGCAAAAAAGACAGTCTCGCGAGGTCTACAACTCACAGAGCCACTAGTGTACCTGATTATAAGTTATCTGATCGTTGCGAAACCCTTCCAGGGTCTATATATCTTACGCCGGGGCTTAACTCCACTGCCGCGAGAAATCACGGTAGGTACAGCGGACAGAGCTCCGGTGGGATCTCACGGCGTCATGGAGAGTACGATTGTCGCAACCCAGCGCTGGGCACGCCACAATTACGGCGTTAAGTCCCCTCTTTGAGGAGTGGCTAGAGAGGCGCCACGGCGCGGCGTCCTCACCTTCCACCTGACGCAGGGTCACGGTTGTTTCGGGTGGTTCCTGTTCAGGATGTCCTGTGAAGGCGGGAGGAAACGCCCGGGTGTCACCATTGTGTGGATCACCCGGAGGACAGGGTGGAGCATATGGTAGAGGTCTGCCCGACTTGGGCGGCAGTAATGCTCGCGAAGGAGGAGGCAGAACGCGTGAGAGAGAGGCAAATTTCGCGCCTTCACGCCCCTCCCTACCCCCTCCCACGCCCACGCCCTAGTCGCCGCAGGAGGAGACGCCCTGGGCATCGGGAATCGCAGGCCGATTTCCGGCCATCGTAGGCGCGGGCTTGCGGTCGGTGAGCAATGGGTAGCTCGCCATCCGATAGGGACCAGACCCGGGTTGACGGTGCGTTGTGTTCCACGTGCACCTCAAAGAGATGTCAGCGGAATTGACCGGGTTCACTAAGGCTGATGCATGCCAGGGTTGCGAAGAAGTCCGAAATGGAGATCGTGGCCCCCGGCAACATGGTAACAAAAGGAACACGGGTGGGTTTTAGTCAGTAAGAGTCTGACACGCCCTCCTGCTTCGCCCCGAGCGGGAAAAGTTATTTGATAATTTCCCACCCAAAAAAAAGAAAAAAGTGTCCTTGTATGCTAGGCTTAAGTACTTGGTTGCAAATAAAATGATTTATGATTTATTTATCTGAGACGGCGATGGGTCATACATTCATAATGGGAGCTTATGCATTTATAGGAAAAGGAAGAAGTGCTATTAGATTCATATATACAGACGTCAAATATCGTACAGTATGAAAAGTATGCATCAAACCGACATCCGTATAAGTGTCGCGTAACTTTGAAGCTATATACGGACGTCAGTTGACAGTATATACTATTCATGCCGCACCATATTCAACGTCAAATTCTTTTCCAACGTTGTGCCATAGATTCATGTATACGGACGTCAAATATCGTACAGTATGAAAAGTATGCATCAAACCAACATCCGTATAAGTGTCGCGTAGCTTTGAAGCTATATACGGACGTCAGTTGACAGTATCTACTATTCATGCCGCACCATATTCGACGTCCGATTATTTTTCTAACGTAGTGCCACAGATTCATGTATACGGACGTCAAATATCGTACAGTATGAAAAGTATGCGTCAAACCGACATCCGTATAAGTGTCGCGTAGCTTTGAAGCTATATACGGACGTCAGTTGACAGTATATACTATTCATGCCGCACCATATTCGACGTCCGATTATTTTTCTAACGTAGTGCCACAGATTCATGTATACGGACGTCAAATATCGTACAGTATGAAAAGTATGCGTCAAACCGACATCCGTATAAGTGTCGCGTAGCTTTGAAGCTATATACGGACGTCAGTTGACAGTATTACTATTCATGCCGCACCATATTCGACGTCCGATTATTTTTCTAACGTAGTGCCACAGATTCATGTATACGGACGTCAAATATCGTACAGTATGAAAAGTATGCGTCAAACCGACATCCGTATAAGTTTCGCGTAGCTTTGAAGCTATATACGGACGTCAGTTGACAGTATATACTATTCATGCCGCACCATATTCGACGTCCGATTATTTTTCTAACGTAGTGCCACAGATTCATGTATACGGACGTCAAATATCGTACAGTATGAAAAGTATGCGTCAAACCGACATTCGTATAAGTGTCGCGTAACTTTGAAGCTATATATGGACGTCAGTTGACAGTATATAGTATTCATGCCGCACCATATTCTACGTCCGATTATTTTTCTAACGTAGCGCCATAGATTCATGTATACGGACGTCAAATATCGTACAGTATGAAAAGTATGCGTCAAACTGACATCCGTATATGTGTCGCGCAGCTTTGAAGCCATAAACGAACTTCAGTTGACGGTACATACTATTCATGCCGCACCATATTCGACATCCGTGTATTTTTCTACAGTCGCAAGGAAAAATAATGAAATAAACACACATAAATTTAAGATTACTATTTTATTATAGACAAATGGGTTACCCTATAGGTATGACAGGTGAAAACAATTGAAATAGTTTTCTGTATTTATACAACTTTAAAAATCAATCCCTAAAAATTACGTAAAATAATTAGTATTATTCAACGTATTAATGACAATTTACTTTTGTGACTTTTAGATCTATCATAATTAATTTTAAGAAAATATTAGATACTAGCTTTTGCCAGCGGCTTCGCCCGCGTGGAGATCGGAAATTATCCCGCGGGAACATACTAACGGGATAAAAAGTAGCCTAAATCCTTTCTTAGGCTCTAAACTATCTGTGTGCCAAATTTCATTTAAATCGGTTTAGTAGTTTTAGCAGGAAATCGAGACAGGCAGACAGACCGACAGACAGAGTTACTTTCGCATTTATAATATTAGTGTTGATAGTGTTGATAGTGTGGATTAGATTGTTGTATTGTTATTAGGTGTGCTAAGCATATTCCGAACGTATAATATAATCAAAATCATATAATCGACTTCAAATAGCTGTATAATTTACGGATGGCCAACACCTGATTTTCACAAATGAGGGCACAATACTTATTTTGCAACCGAGCGTCAAATAAGCAGCGATACGTATGTGGCAACTTCGGCAAACTGTGTATAACTGATTTGTTGTTTTCATTTATAAAATATTTCGAACCGTTCAAATACAGTCGGTTTGGCAACGTCGCAATTGGACGCCAAATAATCGGCTTTATCAAAAGTGTCTTAGATGAGTATACGCACTGTCGATATACGCGCTACACGAGCGACGCACCGTTGATGCGGGATTTCGCGGAAGTTTTAGTTATACAAATGCAAGCGCTTCAGTGATTTTTTGCCTTCCGGCAATTTTTGCTGTACAGGTCGCTAGAGCCAAAAGGACCAAAGTAACACTGACTAAAAAAGTGGCGTCCGGTATGCGGACGTCTAAAGCCGGTGGACGCCACATTAAATGCATTTCGGGCTATGTGGGACGCCATATCATTAGCAGGATAAATATATATATATATATATATATATATATATATATATATATATATATATATATATACATATACATATGTATATATTATTATATTATAATATTATAAAGCTGAAGAGTTTGTTTGTTTGTTTGTTTGATTGAACGCGCTAATCTCAGGAACTACTGGTCCGAATTGAAAAATTGTTTTTGTGTTGAGTAGCCTATTTATTGAGAAAGGCTATAGGCTACATATCATTACGCTACAACCAAAAGAAGCGGAGCAGTAATGAAAAATGTTGCCAAAACGGGGAAAATCGCATGGGTAGGCGATTCGACGCGACGGGAAGGGTCGGGGGAACAAGAAGTCGCGGGCAGAAGCTAGTACCTATTTAATAAAAATTTCCAAAAAAAAATATGGTTGCGTACTATCTGTTTGTTCTCGGAAGCATTCCCCTTACACCCTTTATATCTTGAAATTAATTTCCTCCTACAGTTTCGACTTGAATATTATGTCGTGGTACTTTGGATATACTCGAATTAGGATTATGCCCGGTTGATGGCAATAGGCTCGCCAGTTCGCCACCTACACATTACATGGGACTTGAACATAACTGTCGAAATGTGGGTGTCTTCTACACCTTCTACACCTTTGAGGAATAGTGGCGTGATGTTATGTTCGCAGCAATATCGTCATTTTCTGATAACTCCTGTGCGGCCGCAGATCGGGTGGGAGACTATGCGCGCGACATCCTGTTAATAGCGCCGGCGCCTGTGCACGACAGAGCGAAACGCGCGAATTTTATTTCACAGTGCGGGCCATAGTCAAAACTAGTTAATACTGAACAAAATATTCGCGTGGAAATTAATCCGCATCGCATCGCGTTCAATTTGCATCAAACCACAGATTTTATTCCACGTGAATTTCCTGCCGCGCCTGTGTGGCAATCCCATTACATTCAATAAGTTAGCGAACTACGAGAAGATAATCGCACGGTGAAAAATCGCGGTGCGGACAGGGCCAAAGGTGTAAATACTGGCCCCACCAATTGTAAATATAAAATCCTCTTTAATATTATTCGAATCGGACCTTTCGTTTAGAAATTACGACGGACAAAACAATTCTACAAGGAACAAAAACGCTGCGGGGTGAGCAAGTTGCCTAGTGTGCCCCTTATTTTTTGAGAACAAGTCACAATTAGAGATTGAAATCCGGATAGTTCGAAATTCGAAAATTACTGAAAATTCTGGATTTTCCGTCCTCATATAAATTCGAATTTTAATATTAAAATCCGTTTTTTTTTTCGAATTTCAATATAGCGTTTCTTTGTAAACCTATAAAATAGAGCACGTGTCTTCAACCACCAACTTAATTATATTTTAGCGTAAACTACGTGACAAATCTAAAAACAATGTAAACTCTATGTAACGTCATTCGCTTTAACGACAAACTCACTAAAGCGTCGAAATCACTCCACTTTAAATGGTTTAGCTTGTCTTCCATACAATCATATACCCTGTATGTGGCGATCGCCGGGCAGTTTAGAATCACGTGCGCTGCTGTCTCGTCGTTCTCAATGCAGGCCCTGCAGAGCGGACTGTCTGTAACTCCTATGACAAATAGATGTTTATTAAACGACCCATGGCCAGTTATTGCTGCTATCGCAGCAACGCAGCTGTCGTTTGTCTAACCGGAGGACCTGCTTTGTGAGGCAGGCATCGATGGTAGGAAGTGCTTCCTTGGTATGCCTGCTCTCACTTTGGTCCACCCATAGCTCACAGTGTAGATATCTGGTACGTTTTGTTACAAGAGAGCGTAGGAACCCAAAGGGAAGTGGCACGATGGGTTCTGGTCCCACCGGTGTCATGCTCGACTTCCTTCTGGCAAGTTCATCGGCGGCATCGTTACCTAGCGAACCGCTGTGTCCTTTTATCCATTGAATGGTTATATTATTGAGGCTACCCACCTGGTAGAGGCGCTGGTGGCACTCGTATATTAGCCCAGAGTCAATCGAGTGACTGTCCAGTGCTTGCAGAACAGCCATACTATCTGAGAGTATGCGGATCGAGTGGTCTTTAACTGCCCTGGCCATAATGGCTGAAGCAGCAAGAGTGATCCCAATGCATTCAGCCTGGAACACTGTGTAGTGGACTCCAAACGGTTTGGCTATATGTATGTTGATGTCCTGCGAGAAGACTCCAGCACCTGTGCCACTGTCTGTTTTTGATCCGTCCATGAAGATGCGCAGCTCAGTGGGGCGCAAACCTCCACATCGGCGATCTTCGTGAAGCTGGATGCTGTATTTTTTATCAAAAATGAATTGTTTAGACACCTGGTCATTTACCACCCGGCCTTAGTGATGGGAAACTCATTGTTGAGTTCCTTAAGCAGCGTGGTGTGTTGTGTGTCTCTCTTTCGCCAGAGGTCAGTTGCATCCAGATGCGCTGCCGCCATCGTGGCTTCCTGCTGTATGAACAGGTGGAGCGGTGGTAGTCCCAGCATGGCGTCCATGGCTGCAGTCAGAGTAGTCCTCATGCAGCCCGTGACCGCCATGCAGGCTAGTCTTTGCATGCGTTGCAGTTTGTTGTAGGCTGTGATAAGCTTGGTGCGGGGCCACCAGACCACGGCCCCGTAGGTGATCATCACTGCGGTGTACAGCCAAAGTATGATTTTGGGGGATAGGCCCACTTCTTACCTATCATTTTCCTGCATTGCCAGAAAGTGATGCAGGCCCTGTTTAGTTTCGGAATCATACCGAACTTTCTAATCCGTTCTTTTGTTCACAAATTGGGATTGCTTGCACGTGTGTTGTTACTAGGAGTTATGGATTATCTATACGTTATCATATTCCAAGTTGCTCACAAACTTTCTAACTGTAAACATGGCAAGTAAGAGAAAATCAGTGTGTATTGACGAAAAAGTTTTACGTTTTTAAGTGATGTTGGCAGACGCTTTGGATTTAGTCGCTCTACCGTGTCTGTCGTATCGAAAAATAAAGAAAAAATTCTACAAGCAGAGCAGGATGGAAAATCTTCCAAATAAGAAACCTAAATACGAAGATTTGGATCAAGCTATACTATCATGATTTCACCGACAGCGCCAGCATAATATGCCAATGTCGGGCCGATAGTGAAAGCTAAGGCGGAGAAGTTTGCTGAAGAACTTGGTTTACTTTCTTTCAAAGCATCGGGATGCAGGGATGGCTCGGTTTTTTTAAAAATTTTCTAATACAGATTTTTCTTCTCTCCATTTAACGACAACTCTATAACTTTGAAATGTGCACAGTCCCTTGAGTGTCGTTGTATAGTTTACACGTAAACTTTTTTTTTTAAATAATATTAAAAACCTTCAAAATATCCGGATAGTCCGGATTTGTGTGCGATTATACTTTGTAAATCCGGATTTGTAAATAATCCGGATTTTGCAATCCCTAGTTACAATTAAATACAATAGGTTCGCTCTCTCTTCCATGGGACTAAAACATAACTGGTGAAACGTGGGTGTTAGGGATACAACTCTGCCTAACCCTTTGGGAGTACAGGCGTGATGTTAAGTTTATGTTTTTTCTAGTTATGCTATGTTAAACAATATAATAGAGGTTTTATGCTATAAATATAAATGGAGAATAGATAGATATCTACCTAAAGTTACCTAACTACTTACTTCCAAATGTTAATTTATGATATGTATAGGTACAGTTTAGTAGTCTTCTAACGTTTCATAAGTGCCCTTGTAGGCTTATGTGAAATAAAAATATTTTGATTGATTGATTGATACACAAATAATATTTAAAAAATGCTTTAATTTACTGTAATTATGTTGGTTTGTCATTACCATTGTATTTGAGTTATTTACCATTGTAAATAACTCAAAAAATGCTAAACCGATCACAAAGATTCCCTCATCTGTAAAAATCTGCATAACCTATGCGAAATCTACGCAGACCCCGCGGGCACAGTATTAGTTTGTTATTTAAAAACTCGCAACAAAACTTAACGGGTTTTTAAACAATGCATGTCCTATATAGTAGTTTGCAATACGAATTCTTTTTTATAATACTATACGACAAACCTTTAGTAATTGTAAACAGAACATTAGTCGCGCTCGCGGACGTTATGAATAAATCAAAATCAAATGAGCGGGCGAGGAGTCCCTAACTATAACGTTGTCATCGTAGTATCGAATAGGTAGGTATACAATTTTGCCGCCAACGCGATCACGAAACCGAAATATCATTGAAAACTTTCTTCAAATAACATCCTACTATCTTGCAATATACAACTCACATGTTAACTTTTTATCTATCATCGATAAATTATCATTAATCGTTATTTAAGATTGTAGGTGGAACATCACATTTCGACTTATGTTTGTCGTAACTCAGTAAAAAATATCTGTATACAAAATTCTTCTTACGGCCCATGATTTAATAGAAAAACTGTCAAACTCAAAATATACGACAGAAATCAGTAAACAAACAATCACGGCGCAATGTTACGTTGCCGTATTAAACTCGGGGACAAGCGAGGAGCGGGAATAATCTAATGGGTAGGTACTTATGTGCCTCAGCCCTCAAGGTTGCGTATCGAAATGAATAACGTTATTATTTCGTTAAACTAATAACGATATATTTTTGTTATTGTTACTAAATAGTTTAAGATTTCGTTCCGTTGTTCATATCGTTGTACCCAAAAAAAATATTTAGTTACGATCTTGGTGGAACGGTACAAATTATCGTTACTGAAACTACGCGTAACGTTATTAGAGAGAGATTGGAGTAACGTTTCAAGTCCCTGACCGCCATATAGTCAGCTGCTTTAAAAAATTGTTTTGTGTCAGTGTTTTGTGCTTTTAACTCATTACTCTAATTGAGGTGGATGAGGCCTGTGTTAATTATGTGTAATGTTGTACATTTCTCCGTAAGTTTACCAGGAGTGAGTTGCAGATTAATCCTGTGAAATGCCACCATTTCATTGCTAATTAGTAAATCAATCGGATCATCAATCAATCATATGCAAAACATTTCATCACAACAAGTTTAGTGTTTGGCCCAAAGGGTTGGTTAGTTAGTTTAGACAAAAAAAAAGTGATTAGATTTTCTGACAACTTTCTTTTCTTGAATTAGATCTTTCTGAAAGTTTGATGCGATGTATTTTATACTCATGCGCGTTGAACATATTTAATTTATCTCGTATCTAATCTATAGTGTACAGTGCAGATTTTGTTTCTGCAAACTGCAGATTAAATCTTCCTATCCTACTAATATTATAAACGAGAAAGTTTGTATGTATGGATGTATGGATGTTTGTTCCTCTTTCACGCAAAATTTACTGATCCGATTTAGATGAAATTTGGCACACAGATAGTTTATAACCTGGAGTAGCACAGGGTACTTTTTATCCTATATACCTCCACGCGAGCGAAGCCGCTGGCTTAAGCTAGTAATCTATATTTGTGTTTGCACAGCAATTTGTTTCAACAACAAGCTACAAAATCTAGGCGATAGTAAGGCCAAAGACATTTACAATTTGAGTCATGAGTCATTTGTAAGCTTTGGCATAAGGATAATTGTACATCGTTTGTACAATTATTATTATAACATTATTACCACAATAATGAAATGTCCATTTAAATGAAATTGGCGTTTTACGTGGAAAAGTAAAACGTTACAGAATAAATACAAATTAAGTCACTGATTCCTTTGCTGAAAAAAATGTGGGAGTGACAAATAATAAAATCTTTGAAGGTGGTTTTCATTATCAATACAGAACTGTTTTTATTCCTTACATGAAACGTACCGAACTGTGGAAAAAGTAAAAATCTGATAGAGCAAGTTCCGAGGAGTATCATAGCTACTCCAAGACAATTGCAACTCTTCTACTTTAGCGACCGTCAGTTGTGCAGTCTCGCGTTATCCTGAAGCAGCAGTGGGCTAGAGCAACTCAAGAGTCTCGGTTGTTTAACGACGAGGTATTTCATCATGGTTTTCAATTGTTGAATTTTCCGATCTGTCGTAATCGTCTGGCCTGATCTTAAGAAGCTATAGTGGGTAAAACTAGCACTGGACAACCGGAAACTTACCAGTGCATTTTTCTGAGTCAACTTCTGCTGTGGCGAGATAATAGGTAATAGGTAGAACGGGCTGGTGTCCGCAACTCCACGTCTGAGCGCGTATTTTGCGTACGGGTGGGAAATCGGTTATTCGATCCACCCCAGCTCCTCGAGAAAGGCCAGCAACGCCTTGATGTTGCTGACTATCTCACGTAGGGTACCTGGGTTACCGAAGTACTTGACCCTGTATGTGGCCATCGCCGGGCAGTTTGGAAGCACGTGCGCTGCTGACTCGTCGTCCCCAATGCAGAGCTGTGGCGAGATTTAGATAGTTCAGATGGGCCACTCCTCCACGACCGTGGAAAATGCTCACCATAATGGTGAAACACTGTGGTGGGCAGTTCCCACTATCGTAAAGGAGCAATTTTCCATCACAAGTAACAATCCGATACAAAATTTATATCCAAATAAAATTTTATAAGTACGGAACGAAATGGTTTTCAAAGAGGCATGTCCACCGCACTAGCTTGTTTTCAACTTATAAAATTGATGACAGAAAATATAGTTAACAAGAAACCGGTCACTGCAATATTTTTTGACATGAGCAAAGCATTTGACTTTGTAAAATATGATAGTCTATTAGAAAAAAGTGAGAGCTACGGGATAAGAGGAAATGCGTTTCATTGGCTAAAAGATTACCTAACTAACAGACAACTACAGGTTGAAATCTTAGGCGTTAATAAAGACAGGGAAGTTATAAATTTTAAATCTAAATACAGATTTAAAACATATGGTTTACCACAAGGTAGTATTTTGGGGCCATTGCTTTTTCTTCTATGTATAAATGATTTGCCGACAGTGACGAAGAATGAGTGTCTTGTTTGCAAACGACATCTCATTGATAATAAATAAGGATAATAAAGACGAGTGATTTGAGGATAAAATGAAAGTTAGCCGAACGTCAATTGAAATCGAGCCAATTTACCATCGACATTATTAACTCGCCCAGGGGTAAGTGTTCACCGTATTTATTAATCACAATAACATAAGGTCCATTGAAATGAAATTGGAATTTTATATGAAAAATTAAAACCTTTGTAAATAAAATAAAATAAAATTGCATGAAACTTACCGAAATCCAGAAAACGTTGTTATCTTTAAGAGCAAGTCCTGGTGTCTACGAACAATGGCAAAGCATTTTCAACCGCAACTCTCCTAATTTAGTGGCCGTCTGTTGCGCAGTGTGTAGTCAGTCTATCGTTGTCCTGAATCAGCAGTGGGCTCGAGCAATTCACTAGTCTCGGTTGTTCAATACCTAGCTTTTCCATCATGGTTTGCAAATAATGACATTATAGATCTTCAATAATCGTCTGGCCGGATCTTAGGAAGCCATAATGGGTGAAACTAGCACTGGACCACTGGACACTTGCGAGTGCCTTTTCTGAGTCAACTTCTGCTGGGGGCTGGATTTGGCTGGTTCATATGGGCCACTCCTCGATGATGGTGGATAACGCGCACCATAATAGTGAAACACTGTGATGCGCGGTACCCACTATCGTAAAGGGGCCTTTTTCCATCATAAGTACGTGTCTGATACAAAACCCCCTTGTTATTGTGTCGGTTGCCTAATTTCACGCAGCAGCTCAACGCGTGTTTGTTGGTGTGCTTTACTCAATTCATTTTGTTATCATTTTTAGACCTATTTTCCTTTTTAGTTTGTTTCAAGTGAATTAAAATCAATTTATCACTCACACCGAAATCCGCTGCTAACGATCACAATTAATTCTTCAGCATTAACTAAGGTCTCCAGTCGTCCTTTTTTTTTGGGTGAGAAATCATGAAATGACTTCTCCCGATCTTGGGCGGAGCGGGAGGGCATGTCAGATTTTTTGTTGAGTTAAACCCACCTGTGTTCCTTCAGTTGCCAGACCCACGGTATCTTTCGAACAAATCTTCTCCCTGGAATCAAAACCCTGGCAGGCATGGGTCCTAGCAGACCCCTTCAATACTGGTGACATCTCTTTGAAGCGCGCGTGGAATACTACGCGCAGTCGACACGGGCCTGGTCCTTACCGGGCAGCGAGCTACCCATTGCTCGCCGTCCGCATGCCGGCGGCTATGGGTGTGAGGGCGCAGAGTCTGCCACTCCCTCACGCGCCCACCTCCTCCTTCGCGAGCATTACTGCTTCGCAGAACAAGGTGACGGCTTACCAAGTCCTCTCGCTCCGTACCATGGCTCGCACCAGGGCCGGACGCGAGAGGTTGCCGCCACCGATCTCCTCCACGAGGACACGGCGGTATTCCGCCCAGGCAGGGCACACCTCCACCGTGTGTTCCACCGTGTCCTCCAGACGATCCTCGCAATGGAAATACCCGGGCGTTTCCTACCACTTCATCTTGAACAGGAACCCCCCAAAGCACACATGCTCGGTGAGAACCTGAATTAGGCGGAAGGTGAGGACGCCGTGGCGCCTCTCTATCCACTCCTCAAAGAGAAGACTTACCACCGCAATTGTGGTGTGCCCAACGCTGGGTTGCGACAATCGTATCCACAATGTTGCTATGAGATCACACCGGAGCTCTGTCCGCCGTGCCGCGATTTGTTGTGGCAGCCCCAGCCCACTCCAGTCTGGGAGCCAAACGTCGGCCATAGGTTTTCATGACAATCTTAATAATAAAAGTAGACAGCAAAAAGTTCAAATTTGAGTGTTAGTACACTTAGTTTAAAAAATAAAAATGGGTATTTCATTAGGGTTGATACTGGATCTCTTTTTAATTTTTTTATTAAAGATCTACCCCATTTATTAATTTCTTAATTTTTAAATTATATAGAAGTGCATAAAATCTAGATGACATAAATGACGCCCTATTGCAGGTACACAATTGGTTCACTGCTAATAATTTAGAATTAAATGGGGAAAAAAAATCAAAATCATAAAAATCAAAATCTTTACCAGGTGTTTAAAGTACTTATGAGTAAAAGTATTTTGGATTTTTTTACAATTCTCAAAGATGTCCGTGATTTTAATTTAGTTTCAATCGAATCTATGCAATATTTAGAACACAGAAAGTTCACTCACGTCTCTGTTGGTTCATAGGCGAACGATATATGGACGCTTAATATCCTAATTGCCTTTCAAAAAATCATGAAACTAAAAAAAAGAACATTAATTTTATAATTTTTCGAAGGTTAAAAGAGTCTAAATTGTGAAAACTATATTCATTTTGAATGAAAAAGCATTTACAATTTAATATTTCACGACCTCAAAAGAAAATTAAGACCACTAAAATCATTAAAATAAACAACTTAGAGAGCATAAAAGGAAAAGTTTACAGCCAAAATCTTTTCGTAGTGGCCGAAGAGCAGTAAAACAAAAATCACTTCAATAAAAAAATAATTCATATTCAGTAAAAAAAGAATCTCTGTAGGCACAATAAAATGGAGAAAATTATAATAATAGTGAATATCACCGTTTTTGGCAAAAACTCTGCTTATGTTTATAATAGTCATAAAAACTATGCTTTTTGGCAACTGGCTACAAAAAGTTTTTGTGGAAATATTTTTTTTTTGTTTGTTGAAGAATTAGGTACCTATTACGTAATACGTTATTTTGTTAAATGATAAATGCTTTTATTTCTGTAAGTAGGTTTGTACAAACACTTTTACATGTCAATGATATTTTTTTTTTAAATTAGATGAGGTCGGCGTTTCCTAACTGACTACTCTGAGAAGAAAGGCCGAAACAAACTCAGAGGTCACAGTTAACTTACGTTCCGCATGTTTCACACATTGTATGTAATGTTAGACCTTGTGGCTAAGAAATAACACCCACACTTGCCACGGTTGATCTGTGGATAGGTGACAATCTTAACATACCAAGACCTCTCCGTGCCTTGTTTTGCTGTTGGTTCCAGCTATCTTTTGTGGATCTTTGAAAGTCAATACAGGTCATCAAATGTCTGAAAGTCTGACAACCAGTCTTACCAAAGGGTATCGTGATACCCACTAACTGGATTATGGAGGTCGGACAGGCAATCGCTCCAAGTAAAAACTGATATTTAGCTGCTTCCTGTTACTCTGGAACCCGACCTCAACATAGTTAGGAAAAGGTTAGGCAGATGATGTTTCATAAATGAATAAATTGACTATGGGTCCAATTTCCAGGTCTGGAAGTGGTATTGTGTCCTGTACTTGATCTCTTTCCAGTTGGATTACCTTCCTATCGGACTGTAATAGTGAGGAAAAAGTGATTGCACCTTTGTCTGTCACACACTTATTCACTGCTAGCTTTTGCAATTCAATTTAGTCCGCGTAAATGTCGGTTATCGCGGACGGAGCCGAAGTCGCGGAATAAAAAGTAGAAAGTATGTACTTTCTTGAGGTTCAAACTTACCCCTTACCAAATTTCATCAAAATCGGTTCAGTAGTTTACTCGTGAAAGCGCAACAAACAGACAGAGTTACTTTGGCATTTATAATATTAGTATAGTCTATCCCCACCACCGCCAATATTTTGACACTTTTAAATCCTCCATTATGGTAAACATCAAAATAAATAGATCTTGAGGCACTGTAACTATAACTTTGCAGATATTTGAACAACTATGTAAATGACGAAACAGATGAAAATGTTTTAGTCTGTAATCCAAAGAAAATCTTAATTTTAGAGTTTAGTCGCACGTCTACCATTAGCATTCCTCTCCAAATAATTGCGATGAGGACCAGAAATGTTCTGAATTGTAAAGTTAGGCGATAATTTGCAGGAATTGTCGGCCACTATGTTGAATTCCGGAAATTTTCATCCAAATGAAATATTGTTAACGAAAAAATTCTTGATATTTTTTCAGCATTAGCTTTGTAAAATTTAAATGTTAAATAAAATAATTGAAAAATATATTGCACATGGTGAGGAGAACAAAACGCGTGTGTGCCAAATTTCAGCTCGATACCTTGAGTCGAGGTAGGTGAAATAAAGCTTTATAAAACAAATAATAAAACGAAATGCGTTTTTTCCTGTACCAAAAAGGTGAAATAATAAGGAAGTTATAAAATACCTTGCAAGTTTTATGTGCCATACAAAGTTTGTAAAAGTAAATATTACAATTTATAGCACGTTGAACATTTGCCTACTTTTCCAGATTGTATATTGGGTGCTGGACGTTTATAAAATCAAATCAAAAGTAATTTCATCGAATTAGGCTGAGTATTAGCACATTTTGAACGTCAACTTTCTTAAGACAGTCTTCTTAAACGCCCGCTCTAACCACTTCCATATGCTCTATCTAAGAGGAAGAAATGGTGCCTCAGCTAATTAAAAAATTCTTTACTTTGTTTAAATTGGTGTAATATTTTAAATCAAAAATCAAAACCAAATACTATTATACTACTCTTTACTTCTAAATACGCTCTTTAAACATTATGTAATTAGTTTTGACAACAAAAACCCATTGTAAGGTCCCGTAGTAGTTGGTACCTTACACTTGTAGCTTTAAGTAAGAAGTGGTAAGTCAGTACTTGGAGTTAGGCGAGTTGATGTAAACACACACAGATTCGGTAACACTAAAGGTTTATTAGAGTACCGATCACAACAAAGTAAAAGTGGGTTGGATGCTAATCCGCGGTGTTCGCGTAAGTATGTAATTCGTCAACTAACTTAAAATCATATTAAACATTGTTTTAAATACCAAAGAGAAAAGTAGGTTGCTGCGTTTGCAGCCTGACGGAATGTACGTAAACCGTACATGCTCCCGAGGGAAAAGGCGGGATGAGCATCCAGTACATAAAACGTTTTAAAGTAAAAATTCCAAAACGCAATAATAAAAAGTGTAGACCGTATAAAAGTAGGTTAAGTAAGTAAAAATATAAAAGTAAGACATCCCAGAACGTCACAATAAAAAGTAAAGACAGTAAAGTAAACATTAGTAAGTAAGTAAAATTAAACATGTACACATAAAAACAATAAGCTTTACTGCTCCTCAAAGTGAAACAGTTGTTTCGGCCTCGCGTCGCTGTATAGTGGCTCCGGCGGTGTCGAATGGCGTATTTCTTGCATCTCGATTTCGACTTTGTTGTCGATTCCTGTAGGTTGTCTTGTAGGTGGCCTTTTAGTTTTCTTATGCCATAGTCTCCTAATCCAAATGTAGACAGCAAACGAAGCAGCTCCTCCCAACAGCAGAGAAGTCACAGAGTAGAGATATATGTCGTGACTCGATATATCTATCCCTTGTGGTAGTCTTTCCTGCTCTTTCTGCTGAATTATTTGCTTATCTATGTTTCTGATATTTATTGCAGATGTATCCAGTTCTGTCATATTCAGCTGTGCGTTTTTCCAACTTAGATCAAATAAATTGTTGATAGTCGTGTTAAGTGTAGGTACTTCAATATCCGCCTCCATGTGAAATTTGCTTCCTAAGTGGTTATAGGTGAATATTGTCGCATCTTTCTTTTGTAGTATGCATTTTGGTTTCAAGGCAATCACCCCAGTACCGTTGATGACTGCTGGCGTAACTTGATCGCTACATATGACGCGCATCAGCTGTCTGTCGCATAATGTAAACAACCACCAGTTAGGTTTATGTAATTGGATCCAAGTTTCTTTGCAAGTTACATCATTGATGACGCAGGATAATGAAGTTTGTTGACTGAATACCTTGGCCTCGCAAGGTGCGTCCTTGTCTTGTAAGCTAAATACCGGCTGACGTGAAATGCATGTGTACTCGTCTTCTCCGTATGGCGTGCATTGGCGCATGTCTTGATGAAAAATTCGTACATCATTATGGAAGAGCATAGTGATGTACGAATTTTTCACGAAGTTTATGGCGATATAATTGGAGAAAGGCTGCACGATTCTCAATTGTCCTTGTTTCTGGAATGGTATAGGTATTACCCGGTATATTTTGTAGTCCTCATCGCTCAAAAGTGGAATATGCAATTCGAAAAGTAGAAAGTTGTTTGTAATCCGAGCCTTGACATGGATTAGTTCGTAGATGTCACGGAAATCTTTTTGTATGTCCTTTATCGGTAAGGCTAGTCCCTGTGGAAGTTTTCCAGAGATGATGTTCAGCTGTTCTATTATTTGAGATGCAGGAAACAAGTGTGTATCCAAATGACCTCGATAAATGTTGGCGAGAGCATTCATTAGCATTTCTTGAATTCTATGCAAGTCGCTCAAAATTAAAGTTGATGATAAAGCGGCAGAGTTCACGTCATTTGCTGTGTATAAAATTTGTGCTCTGTTCTCAATTTTTGTGATTATGTTGCAAGTCTGATTTATGTAGGTTTGTATTGCGTGGAATTGTTTGTCCATAAATTCCGTATTGTTTTTAATTACATTGTTTTCAGCCTCTATGATCAAAGTTTGATTCTTCATCAACTGTAACAAGTAATTATCGTTGATTTGCAAGTTTTGGATATCCTTCTCGTACTTTTGCGTAAAGTCTTCATCCAAAACCCCGAAAAGTGTTCTGGCTAATTTTCCGATTCCATCAAAGTAGCCTCGTTTTTGTCGCGAATGCTGAGAAAGTAACATAGTGTTATAATTCTCAAGGTGATGCATTTCATGACGTAGGTGTCTGACAACTGCTTCGCATGGTGTAAACTCGTGCGCGATTCTTTGACAGAGTTTATCAATTTGGTTTATGTAGTCGTTCATGTTATTCGCAGCTTGCCAGTAGGACGTTAGGTTGTAATAGATCAGTAGAGTCCATTCATCATGTATAAGTTGCAGTTTTCCGGCTTCATCGAAATAAATAGGTTGATTGTTGGTTATAGAGGTCACCTTATAGTTGTTTGTTACTGGTGACGATTGTGCAGTTCCTAACATTCCTATTAAAGTTATAAGAGCGAAAGTCAGGAAACTGTACTTGTTGGTTCGCGTGCTCCTTTTTCTTCTTTGGTTTTCAGTTATTGTATCTTCTTCTCTTTTGTTATTTGTTGTTTCTTCGGTAGGTAGCAGTGTTTCTTGCTGTGGTAATGGAGTTAGTTTAACAGTGGGTCGTTTTATCACTCCAGTTTTTGTTTTAAGGGTGGCCACTCGTACTAGACCATCCTTACCGGGATGAGTTTCCATCACTCGTCCCATGGCCCATTTGCCAGGAGGTAAGTTTGTTTCCTTGATTAGGACCACGTCGTTTAGTTTGAGGTTTTGTACAGTTCTGTTCCACTTGCTTCTAGACTGTAAGGTGTTCAGGTAGTCATTGGACCAAGCTTTCCAGAATTGATCCAGCATGTGCTCCGTTAGTTGCCAACGTTTTCTCAGATCCATCTTTCTGTTGTCAGGCTCCGGTTGAGGTAGAGACAACGTAGCACTGCCAGTTAGAAAGTGGCCAGGAGTGAGAGTGCTGTAAAATTCCTCCGGATCTTCTGTTAGCTGACATAGAGGCCTCGAGTTTAGGCAGGCTTCTATTTTCGCTAGTAACGTAGTGAATTCTTCCCAGGTCAGTTTTTGATCCCCAAGAACCCGCTTCAAGTGGTGTTTTAATGATTTGACGGCTGCTTCGAATATCCCCCCCGCACTAGGCCAAGCAGGGGCGTTGAAGTGCCAATGAATTTCTAGTTTCCCAATCTCGTCAAAGAACTCAGGAGAGAGTAGCTTCTTGAAGTTACTGAAATCCTCTCTCAGTACTTTGGATGCTCCAACGAAGTTCGTGCCGTTGTCTGAGTACATGTGAGCAGGCGTTCCGCGCCTCGCGCACATTCTCTGAAGGGCCGCAATAAACGCTTCCGTGCTTAGTTCTGAGACTAATTCGATATGTACAGCTTTCGTAGCCATACAGACGAAGACCGCGATGTATGCTTTTGAGGTCTTCACTCCTCTTCCTTTGTTAAGTTTCACGTCTACGTGACCAGTAAAGTCAACACCAGTGTGAGTGAATGGACGGCTTGGTGTTACTCTTTGTTTTGGCAGATCGGCCATTAGTTGAGCATTGTCCGTAGAATTGTAACGATGACATTTCACACAGCGTCGTATTCTTCCCTTTACCGCCCGATTTCCAGAGACTATCCAGTATCGTTGCCGTATGTAAGTAAGGGTCAGACGGGCTCCTCCATGAAGCGTCATCGAATGTGCTTGGTCGATCAGTAGTTCAGTGAAGCGGCTGGAGTAGGGTACCACTGCGGGATTCTTCATATTTGCAGGAAGATCAGAGTGCTGTAGTCTTCCGCCTACGCGAATGATTCCCTTGCTATCCAGATAAGGTTTGAGTTTGTAAATGTTGCTTTTTGGTGACACAGTTTTATTTTGTTTCAACTGTTTGTGTTCTTGCGCAAACTCGCTTTGTTGAACATATTTTATTATATATTCTGCTGCGTATTGTAGGTCAGTTGTTGTTAGGTAAGTAGCGCTTGGTCGTAATTTTTGCTTTAGTGATGCAATATATCGCACAATTCGAGCAGTAATTCTTATTACTGAAGTCAGCGAACTGTGGTTCTTCAACAACTTGTAAACAATATTTTCAGTGTTGTAGTTTTTCGAACTGACGTCATTGGGTTCGACCCTGTTTGCTTCGCTTGTAGTAAAGTGGCAATTCACATTATGAGGTGTTTCTGTTTCTGCAAAGTTTTTCAGAAACATAGGTCCGTTCCACCATAAGTTGAACTTGACTACTTTGCTCGGTAGCAAGCCTCTCGAAGCGCAGTCAGCTGGATTAAGTTCCGATCGTACATAACACCATTGTTGAGGTAGAATTACGTCTTTTATTTTCCCCACTCTGTTAGCTACGTATCTTTCCCATCTTGAGAGGTCTCCCTGAATCCAAGCTAGTACCACCTTGGAGTCACACCAACCATAAGCTGATATCTCATGCTCCGTTAGTGATTTCTTCACTTTTTCCATGAGTTGGGAGAGTAGTAGTGCTCCGCATAGCTCAAGTCTGGGCAATGAAGTTTTTTGAGTAATCGGCACTACCCTAGTTTTTGATACTAGTAATGTGATCCTTGGGTCGCCCTTTTCGTCGATTACTCGGCTGTATATGACGCAAGCGTATGCCTTTTCGCTTGCGTCACAAAATCCATGTAGTTGGATATTTTTCTGCGTACTGCCAATCCATCTGTTTATTTTAATGTTTTTAATTAGATGTAGTTCTTTGTTTAGATGCCGCCATTCGTCTTGTAACTCAGTAGGTAGTTCAGCATCCCAGTTTATTTTAGTTAGCCACACCCTTTGGAATAGTAGTTTAGCTGACACAGTTATAGGCGCCAGCCAACCCAAGGGGTCGTATAGTTTGGATATTTGTGATAGCAGGTTTCTTTTAGTTAGTGGTTCGTTGTTGTAGTCGTCTATGGACCAGTTGAATATGAAAACGTCATCTTTTGGATTCCAACTCAACCCCAACGTTTTCATTGATTCGTCGCCTCTAAAATCAAATGTACTTTTCGATATTTGATCTTCGTCTAAGTGTCGTAGAAGCTCAGGATCGTTGCTTGACCATTTTCGCAGATTCATTCCGCCTCCCTTCAGTAGTTTTATGATCGATGTTTGAATTTCCTGTTGAATGTTTTGTAGAGTTGTGGCCGCTGATTAGGTCATCGACGTAGAACTGATTTAGCAATATTTCAGCGGCCTTTGGGTATTTGTGGCCGTCATCGATAGCAAGCTGTTTGAGTGTTCGCATTGCTAGCCATGGAGCACTTTTTGTCCCATATGTTAATGTTTGCAGTTGATATTCTTGTAAATTGTCTTTTGGTTGCTTTCTCCATAGGATCTTCTGTAGATGTTGTTGATCCGGATGACACCATATGGAACGGTACATTTTTTCAATGTCCGCTGTGTAGACGTATTTATAGCCACGCCATTGTAATATCAATGCTTGGATGTCCTTTTGCAGATTAGGACCTTTTTCCATTACGTCATTTAGGCTACATCCACCCATGGTCTTCTGGGAAGCATTAAAAACAGCTCGTAGTTTTGTTGTTGTTGATTGTTCTCTCAGTACTCCATGATGCGGTAAGAAGATTGCATCTTTGGCGGGTGTCGTGTTTGAAAGCTTCATGTGACCTAAATCAATGTACTCGCGGATGAAATCTTTGTACATTGATGCAAGTTTAGGGTTTCTGTCGAATTTTCTTTCCAGTTGTAAGAATTGAGAGATTGCGATCGACTTTGAGTTTCCCAATTTTTCTTCATAACGAGGAATCAGTGGCATCTTTACAATGTATTTTCCGTCGCGATCTCTTTCAGTAGTCATTTTGTAGTAGTTTTCGCACCAGTCGTCTTTAGATGTGTCCTCAGTGTTCTGAATGATGTCTTCTGTCTCCCAGAATCTCTTTAAGTCGTTCAGGTCGACAAGAGCGACATGGCAGTTAAAAGTTTCTAGCTTGCCGCATAAAATCCATCCTAAACGGGTTTGCTGAGCTGTCGGCGTTTGGGCATCTCCCTTTAGGACCCCCTCTAATATAACTTGCGAATAGATATCCGCTCCCAGCAGCAAATCCACGCTCCTTGATAAGTTGAAGTCAGGATCCGCTAGTTTCAGACCTTGTAGCTGAGGCCAGTTTTCTTTTTTAAATGTTTTGTTAGGTAAGTTGTTCGTGATCCTTTTCATTATTAGAGTGCTGACTGAAAATGCAAAGTCAGTGCATCTTGATTTACACTCTAATTCTAGTCGTCCTTTACAATCTCCCGAAATCGTACCCACGCCGGAAATTGTAGCGTTCATCCTTTTTCTAGGTAGTTTCAGTCGTTGAGCCGCGTTCTCCGTGATGAGGTTTACTTGAGATCCTTGGTCCAGTAAAGCTCGTAACGTTATAAAGTCTCCTGTTGATGTCTTTACTTGAAGTTCTACTGTAGTAAGTAATATTTCCATAATGTAGTTGTTTGATAAATGGTTCGAACTATGTTGGTTTGTTGATGTTGAAGGTTGATGTTCCCGTTGTTGAGAACGTTGACCCATATTGTTCATATTGGAACTTGGCGACAGTTTTTGCGCTGAATAGTGTAACATCGTATGATGTGGTTTATTGCACTCTTTGCAAGTTTTGTTCGACGTGCATTCTGTGTCTCCATGCTTATACAAACAGTTTTTGCATATTTGTAATTTCCTTACTGTGTCATTCCGTTGCCGTGTGTCCATTTCAATGAACTTTGGACACTGCATGATCACGTGAAAACCGCTGCACAGAAGGCATTTACCGTATGGCGCATGGTATATTCTTGATGTTTCTTTTCTATGTGGTTCATATGATGGTTTATTGGAGTTAAATTTCGTTTTGTTGCTGAATATTTGTTTATGTTGGTTAGATGCATCTTTTTGGTAACCCTTTGCTGCTTCCAACGCCATGAATTTGGTCTCCAAGAACCCCAAAAATTCACTCAGCTCCGGGACTTGCTTTGGATGCTCTAATTCTCTAGTGTATTCAGTATATGATGTTGAGTCCAACTTCTGTGCCATCAAGTACACGATTATTGGATCCCAGCTTGATGTATTTAGACCGATGTTATGTAGGCCATTCATGCATTCGTTGATTACGTCATGCATTCTCTTCAAGACAGCAGCATTGACCTGCTGGATGGATGGTAACTCCATCAAAGTATTCATCAAGTTCGTAAATTGGAGTCTCTTGTTGTCGTATCGCTGAATAAGAATATCCCAACAAGTTTCATAGTTTTCAGCGCCGACCAAATGTTGAACTAATCGTTCCGGCTCTCCTTTAAGCTTAGATTTTAAGTGTTGCATTTTCTGCGCTTTCGAAGAATTTGCATTGTTGTGGATTGTCTCCAGAAACATATCCTTGAACGTAATCCACTGACTGTAGTTTCCAGTGAATTCCGGTAGTTGAATCCTCGGTGCATAGTTTTGGTGGTTTACGCTTGTCCATAGTTTCGAGTTGAGAGATCTTTTCATGACATCGTACTGACGTTCTTTGTTGGCGAACAAGTCGTTGTATATTTCGTTTGACCCTTTCAAAATAGCTTCTAGCTCCCAGTGACATTTCTCTACAGTGTCCCACTTGGTTTTCAGGACGCTCAGGTGATCCTCTAACTCCCATTTTTCAGTTATGGAGTCAATTTCTATTTTGGACATCGCCCGTTCTAGTGCTTTAATGTGACATTCTTGTCGATCAAGCAGTTCCTTGGTCTTGGTATCTACTCCCGTAGGATGAGGAATGACAACTTCAGCCTGTTTTCCTTCCCAGACCAACAACCGCTGCAGTATATCAATCCTGGTGGATTCATACATATGTTTCGTCTTTTCATAAATGTTTCCAGTAAAATATTGGATTTCTTTGTCCTCTCGTTCAAGTAATACATTGTGTCTATTGCCAAAGTCTTGCCAGAGGTTTTCCAATGACACTAACCTTTGAGTCAGGTACTCCTTTCCTTTCCGAGACGCGCTGTCCTTTTGGTAGTTAGTACAGAGACGTTTGATTGACTCGAAGACTTCGTTTTGTGCAGTGATTTCGCTCATCTTGATGTAGTCGTTTCGGTAATCGAAAGTAGTAGTAGTAGTAAGATGTAGTAGTAAAGTAGGTATTGAATAACACGTAGTTCGGTGTCTTCTAGTTTGTAGGCCTCGTATTGCCCGCAGTTCACGTTGTAGTCCGGAAGCTGTAGTAGCAGTAGTCGTAGTAGTAGTTGGCTTGTTGCCGCAGTTGAGTCTTGTTTTTCCGCTTGATTCACGAAGAAGTTCCAAAGTATCCCCTCTTCGTTGATTGCTCAGAGCTCTTGTACTCTTTTTACGAATATGCGCGCTTTCTCAACTTGACTGGTGAGATCCGCTTGTGGAAGGCCAGCCAAGCCGATTCGCTGTCGTTCCAAGAGATACAATTACCCCAAACTGTGAAATACTCGAAGGACCATTAAATGTAAGGTCCCGTAGTAGTTGGTACCTTACACTTGTAGCTTTAAGTAAGAAGTGGTAAGTCAGTACTTGGAGTTAGGCGAGTTGATGTAAACACACACAGATTCGGTAACACTAAAGGTTTATTAGAGTACCGATCACAACAAAGTAAAAGTGGGTTGGATGCTAATCCGCGGTGTTCGCGTAAGTATGTAATTCGTCAACTAACTTAAAATCATATTAAACATTGTTTTAAATACCAAAGAGAAAAGTAGGTTGCTGCGTTTGCAGCCTGACGGAATGTACGTAAACCGTACACCCATGGTCTCACAATCGATTAAGAAGGTACTACCCGATCGGCTGCACTATGGGCGTAAACCAAGTATTATGGCGATTTCATCACGTTTATCAAACAATTTATGGACGGATAAATTTTACTGTCAGAAAAGATCAAAACCTTCGCCCAAAAGAGTTATCTGCAAAAGTTTCACAGTATGTCAAAAATGTGGCCTATAACGACTTTGACAATATATTTTGAGTGTGTCTGTTCCTAAATTACCCCAGGCTGATAAAATTTTCGGTTTTGCTAATTATGTTGATAATAGTATTAAAATCAGTTCCCCCTAAGGGGAAAGGGCCGCATTCCACCCTGTACGGCCCTGTAGAGCTCGTCTCCAGACCTAGTCACTCTCCCACCGACAGAGATAAAACGAATTTCTAATATCAGGAAGTCCCATGTGTCCCTTGTCACATCAACATAGCAAGGAAAGGATCGAAATAAATAGTAAATAAAATTTAGGAATTCATAGTTATGGAAATACGTTGGATGTGGTTTTAAAAAGCTAATAAATAAGGGAGAGAGAAGTAAGTATATCATTATATAAACGTATGAGTAACCCGTACGCTTGCGTAACAGGTATTAATTAGGCCAATGGTAAATCACACGATACCTCACATCAACATTTGGAGTACTCAGAGCAACACTTCCATAAACTGACGCAAGCGGCTTTTCAGCGGCTCCTCGTCAGCGTCATGCTCTTTTGGAGACATGGTCCCTAGCAGTTTTCTCGAACTGAAAAACGTTACGAAGCGACTTTTCGCAGTCATAAGGAGACATGGTCCTTATCAGTCCTTGGACTGAATATGAGATAGATCTGGTCACGCAAACCCCTGGAAAATCACCCGTTGCACCACAAGCATGTCTGTAAGACACGTGATCATGTCAATTTAATCGAATTATCGATCTGAGATTGAGAATGAAACATTCAAGAATTACTAGACTGTTGTTGTCTACAGTTGTTTGTTGTTGTTGAGCCTATTGGCTGAGAGTTAGCACATTTTAAACGTCAAATTAATTTAAAAAGTCCCTCATAATGCCCGCCCTTCACCACATTCTAGTGCTTTATCTGAGAAAAAGAAATGGTGCCCCAGCAAATTATAAATAATGTACAATTCTTAACTTAGGATAACTACTTTCTGTAACATTTATTTTTAAAAACCCACGTCGTATAATCGATAAGGTAGGTAATATCCACTGCACTGTGGACGTTAGACAAATCTCATCGTAACTCGTCACGTCTTTCAAACAATTTTTGGACGCATAAATGTTACTCTCAGAAAGGATCAAAAAGTAAAAACTCCGTTCAAAAGAGACTAACAAGAAAACTAACAAATTATCCAAAAGGTCATCTACAAAAGTTTCACAGTACACTGTAACAAAAATATAGCCCATTACGACTTTGAGAAGTTATTGTGAGCTTTACGAAATTCTATACAAACACGAAGAAATAACCTCTAAGGCGAAATCCTTATAAATCAAAGTACGTGGTCGAAGCTCCTTTGTAGTTCGGTGCGGGGAGGCACAGGTCGAGGTCTATTTGTTTTACATTATCAACCTGGACCCTTTGCTTCAATGGAGCGACGTATTAAATGAATAAAAGATAACATGTATGAAATGTATCGTCGGTGGTCAAAAGTAGGTCGGCTTAGACAGGGATTTCACTGCCTTTTAGTTGATGTTTTAGGAGAATTGGAAATTACGTCGATTAATGGGTAGTTTTAGGTCAGATGCAGTGATTGGACCATTTATTGTTATGCTTATTAATCGAGAAATTTTACTGGGTACAGTAATTATAAAAGTGGGTCGTTTAATGTCGTGTGCACGTAGGTCATGTTCGTATGTTAGTCCGTAGGATGAAGACTACATATAAAGGGGCTTGCAAGGCATTTTATTATGTAGGTACCTAAAAATTATCATCGATATTATTCATTACTCGCTTTTTCCAAAGCCTTCGCCCGCGCGGTAGTTTACTATACTACTGGCATAAAAATACTCTGTGAGTTAATCCAGGTTATAAACAAACTGTGTGCCAAATTTCATCCCAATACATTCCGTAGTTTTTGCGTGAAAGAGTAACAAACATCCATACATTCTAACAAACATTCACATTTATAATATAAATAGGATTACTGGCTTATATTTAAGTTTTGTTGTTAGTACGCCAGTCGTTCAGTATACCGCAGTGAGTTAAAACTCACAAAAAATACCATTTGAATATTACAAACGCCAAAATATTGGATGAATTCTGAATTAGCCACAGCAAATGAGCCCACGGTTCCGATACGGTACATAATCTGCATTCCGGCCAGCTCACCTAGTCACTAGACCGGCCTACAAACATCAGGCCGTGCATTAAGAGCAAACGAGGGAATCCTACGCCATTTTGAAACTCTGCAGTGCAGCTTTAAAACTGCAGGAAAGGCTTTTTAGACAAGTAATCCATGATGTGGTTCCTATTTCAGCTTTATAATATTATACATAGTATAGATGGGTATAGCGGTACTGTTAGTTTTAGGTCTACCCACGGGCGCTGCTTAACTACTAACAAGGGTTCCCTACATTTTCTAGGCTAAAACCTAAAGTATCATTGAAAGTATAAATACAACTAAGTATAATTGCGCGTCAAGTTATTACAACGCATTTAGTGGTGATAGATGAGCCGTCCAATGCCATTCGCCGGGAGCGTAGGCACCATAATAATCAATTTTGTTCAAAGATTGATTGACGCACACTTTTCGATGTTTTCGTACTTAAAATATATATTACTAGCTTTTTCACGCCGCTTCGCATGCATGAAGGTCGAAATTTACCTCACGGGATTGTTTTCACAGGATTATATTAAGGAACTTACCAAGACTTGGTAAATATATTAAAAGCTGTTTACCCATGTGTGTTCGGATTTGTAATAGAGTTTCAAGTGCTTTAAATCTTAGATTGATTAAAATGAAACTATATAAACATACATACATACATGTTTTAACTATATAAATGATAAAAACATTTAGCTATCCAATTTTTTTTTAAACTACTTTATACAAGATGTTCCTTTTGATATCCCATAACTCTTATTAATGAGACCATTTCAAACAAGGATAATGGCAAAAAATTATAAAGTCATTGTATTGTCATCGGTTTTTGATAAGTATGCCAAATTTCGAGTTAATCCGACATTTTTAAGAGGGTCATAATCATGTTCAAATTTTCCGTTACATAGTTAACATACGTATGAAGCTAATAAGGGCGTGTTAAAAAAAAAACGACTGGTTGCACTCCGGGAGTGCCGGCAGAAGTGAAAACTTGAATATTAACGTTGTGTATTTTTGATATTTTGGAATGGTTAGGGAATAATTTTGCACGAATTGCTTTAATTATCTATATATCTATATATAATATTATTACGTGAAGCGAAAACTTTGGATCCCTTTTTACGTAGAAAACAAAATTTATTTACTGCGCTATCGTACACAAACATGACAATTTATATTACATTAAAAAGTTTATCTCTCAGAAAAATCACTCTCCATCCGTCTTACGAATTTTCGATCAGGGTCACGTGTCCTGACGCGAGTTTAACATTTTTACCCATTACAAAAAAAGTGCACAACGCCGCTAAAGAAGTTTTCACTTCAAAAAAAAAAACAACTGGCATATGATTTTTGCTATCGTTTTAATTGAAACGTGAAATGTTATATACTCGCATTTTTGTAGCATTAAATTTAAATCATTGGTCTGTATGAAAAGATTTATTTGTACTTATCAATTATATTTACACCCACTATTCCAGAAAAAAAATATACTTCACAGTTATAAAAAAAAAACGTAAGCCAGTTGCTTTTTTGGTACTTATGGTCTCAACTTTAAGTTATGGGATATATTGATATCATGTTATATTTATAAAAAACATGTTATATTTATCAAAGTGTTCCTATTGAGGAACACTTTGATAAATATAACATCTTTTATACAGATCAATTCTATTTTTATTTCTATTTAAATCGGGATAAAATGTATCCTCTGTCCAGTAAGGACTACTTGTGTACCAAACTTCTTTGTAATCCATTGGACTATTAAAGCATGAAAAGGGATTAGACATACGGGCGGAGTTACTTTCGCATGTATAATTTATTAAAATTATGGATTATGCTAAGTTTACTTTACGTAATGTTCATTTAGAGTTAATTTCGTACCTAAAGTTCCTGTCCGTTAGTTAAATAATTCGGTCTCAATTATTTCTAACTCGAAGCCCTACATATATTGTATGTAAATATTGTCTGTGCTTCCTCTATAAATGCGAACAAGTGGCTGTGTCATGACTTAATGAGATACATATGAAAATAGGAATTGGTTGAATAATAAACGCGGGAAGAGGAAACATCCGTTTACATAAAACCAGCCAAGTGCGAGTCGCACACGAAGGGTTCCGTACCACCGTCAAATATTTAGCTCTACATAATTATTAAAAATAAACACATTTCTTTTATGAAGTGCTCCTTTAATTAGCACACTTTAAAACATATTAAAACAATCTGTGCTAATTTTAAGGGTATTTCCTATTACGGTTCGAAATACACATACCTATGCCAAACGAACGGACGAACAGTGAAGCCTTAGGTTGGCACCTTTCGGGTCGGGAAACCTAAAAACCTGCGAGATAACTAAATTTTTCACATATCGCACACTAGTAAAACGAGTTCTGTCTTCGCAAGAACAAGTAGCGGCATCTACACCACCACATGCGAACTACGCATGACGTCACGCAAAATCCTACATCACGCATGCAGAGTTTACCGCGCAACTAGCATATATACAACGTCTTGACATCAATTGTCGGGTAGTTGCCCAAAAGACACGACACCTGCCTGGTAGGACGATCCTCCCTTTTCTACAAGCGTTAATTGAACTTTATACCCTATTCCTCATACCTCCAAATTTCCAATCCAAACACCCCAATGAGGGTGATTGTATTAAAAAATACCTACACAACAATAAATCATGTATAGACATGTAAACATTTCCACCCTCGATATAAGCTGTTTGAACTTGTCCCCCACAACCGTTTCAATTAATTTGCCACCATGACTAAGAAATTCACCTCCACCTGTGTTTAAATACGATACGATCGTTGAACTTGGCAACGTATTCAAGCAAGTCAAACTATTTGACGTAGTGTGAAAAGTATTCGCTATAAATGGTTCACATTAAATTTGTACCTAACCCTTCGCATTGTGAACCACTTTCAACAAAATTAAATACTGCAAGGACTCATACGGTTTAACACTTTGCACCGTTAATTAATGAAATTGCAGAGTTGAAGCTGTACTGCTGAGTTTATCGTAAGTGTTTAAATGAACACTTTTGTACGTGATTATTATATAACATAGGTGTGCACTCTCTGAACTTAGACTTTAGGCAAACTACAAATACCAACCCGCATAGTGCTGGTAACAGTAATTTTTTGGTAATATTTGCAGCTAATATAGTTAAATCAGATTTTTAATTTCCTAGACTAAAATAACAATAGCGATCGAACTTTTTGTCATGATTGTTGACAAGATTGATGTCAAGTTGAGCGGTAGTAATAGCTCTCATTTGGGTCTGTGAAATTAAAAATCAGGGTATACGTATCGCGCGTATCATTTTAATTTTGGTACTGTACAGTAAATGTGGATGAATAGTTATTAAAATAAACACGGGTCTAAGTTGTGTCAGATATTAATACAAATACCTACAACGTCGAGTCAAATACCTACGAAATATAATCCAATACATCCCCGAGAATTCTCGGGAATATTTAGACAGACGCAGACGACATTGCGGCCCTTCGGGGAGTCTAGCGAGGGGGTTGTTATAAGGGTAGTAAGGATTTTTTGCCGTCTCGACGTCCCCTCACGCACACTTAAGTCACCCCCTGTATTTATCTAGAGCTTCAACGTTACGCTGTACGGTACCTACACTGATTTCACTTGCTAATCCAATTCGACCTTTTTCAGACTTTGTTAGTCAATTCCTTTGGAGTAAGACGAAATGTCCTTTGATAATCCCGAAAGAAGTTCTGTAAACTGCTTATTTGATTTAGGTTTGGTAATTTGAAGATTTAGGTATTGAATAGCAAATGATTTAGAGTAAGTATGAGAGGCGTTATACATAATAATCAATTCTTCTGTTGAAACCAATATCTTGCTTTCAGAGTTTATTATTTTACCAGCCAGTTTTTGCCAGTTGAATATTATTTTTCAGAGTATGATAATAAAAATTGTCTATGTTTATTAAAATGAAATGTTTAGGTTCAATAAACTGACAGGTACCTAGGTTTTTTTTGACATATGCCTCCCCCAATTTGGGGCGTTTGCCGAAATCGCCACGCTTGGCAGGCGGGTTGGTGATTGCAGTATGGTGGTAAAATGCATAGAAAACGATGCTGCTTTCTCATTTTTTGGTGTTCCGAGTGGTGCCGAACGTAAAGAATAGTACCATCAACCAATTTATTCCCGTGGGCAACTACGGGACTTACTAGAGAATGGGCAGTAGTGTTATACACGCCTTATACCACCATACTGCGATCGCCAACCCGCCAGCCGAGCGTGGCGATTATGGCATCCCCCCCCAAATTGGGGGAGGCCTATGTCTAGCAGTGGACGTTTTTTGGCTGAAAGGATGACGATGTTTCTCTAGTAAGTCCCTTATTCGCCTCTTAAGACACCCACGGGAAGAAATGGGATGGAATAACATGTATTACAATAAAAAAAGATATTTTAAAGTCAACACGAAAAATTTTGGTAAATATTTGAAAACTATGTATCGTCAGCATTTCCAAGCTGACTAATGCCGGAGAAAATTGAGAAAAAACTTAATAGTCATGTCTCGTTTTAAGTCTCTTTAATTTGCAAGACACAACACATGATATAATTTCAGAGTTAACAATTATCTTTACGTGTATCTTACTCCTTGTGTACACAATAGGGATCCTATATCATCCCCACGATCTTCCCATTTCTCTTAATTAACTTTAATGCCGACCGTAAGTCGTCTCTTACGATACACATGGGAACTCGCACTTAGATCTGACTACTAGGATATATCGCTAAACTAGGAAGTAAGTAGAAACCATTTTTATTTAGTGGTTGTATAGGGTTTTATGGATGTTTTAATCAAAAAAGAATAGATTAACTTTCCACAGTCGTCATTAACGCGTAAAAGTATCGACTGCTAGATATACCTTTTCAATTGCATGATTCAAACGCAAAGATATTATTGTCATCAATAAAACATTTACAAGCAATTTTGAGTTGTCAAGGAGTCAGTCAATAAAAAATATGAATGTAGTTGCTTATTGGAATTTAAAAGACTGTCTATAGAGTACCTACTCCATGGACATTGTTTTAAATTATATTCGTACAAAAATATTAGTTGCCTACATCACTATTGTTGAATTAACAATAATAATTTGAGAGCGATATAAAAAGACGAAACGATGAAATATTAAAAATGCCCGTGGCGGCTAAGAGTTAATTGGTAAGCCCAATTCTAGACTACAGTAATTGAAATAATTCAGTGTATGTATATGTAACCATGGGTCTTAAAGGTCCCTTTTTGTGAAAAAATTTGGGGACAGTGTTCTCCTGGCCGCCGTACAGGCGTGATTATTCCAACTGTCATTATCAGGGCATTTTCTACAGCCATTATACCAGTTGGTAGTTAGACCACGTTTAAAGTAAACGATCTTCTAAAATATGTAGATAAAACGATTGTCGCTGTAACTATAATTATTTTAATTGCCATAATTAAAATAAACACATTTACACGTTTCAGCAAAGGAAGTGGGCCATACTACCTTCTGTCCTTATATATATATATATATATAGTATATATAGTTATGGATTAATTCAACACTTCCAAAATTGCGGAGGTCTTGGTCTTGGGATTTACAAGCAGCACACACGCCAAAAAAGAATGTGTTATTGGACATTGATTAAACCTTCAAGGTTGCCGATGAAAATTATTTATTTTATTTAAGGTAATTTACTAAACTCCCATACACAAGAACTCCACACTCTCCTTAAAAATCAATGAACGCAACCACAATCTTGAGACAGCAAGAAATACAACATCACCCATACACTATTAGTTTTCCACTCAACCCCAACTAAGATAAATGTGCGAGGGGGTGGTCCCGCCATTTGTACAAAACTTGGGGTGGAAACTTTATGATCACAGCCCATAGCCCAGGGCAGGACTGGCTGACTTCCGCTCGGCTGAATATTGTTTGATGTGAATTTATACAAAATTTTAGTGTAAATACAGATCCACTAGATAAGTGTGTGTAAAGTAACTAAATAATAAACTCAACCAATTCAGGTAAAACATTAAGTAATGGACGTCATATAAAATAAAATAAAACAAATTTCATGGAATTAAAAATAATTAATTGTAAAGGCAATGTACATAGTGCTAGGGCGTTTAGTTACTATGGAGTTAGATTTGTGAAACGTTTTTTTGATATCGCACAGGTCGTCAAAATATTTAAATATCCTAAGTTCCCAAGGAACCAAATCATCGTCAAATATTTTTAAATAATGTAAGTGGAAGCACAATCGTAGTTCAAAAAAATGTATCTTGTACCACTATAATTTATTTTTGTACAGCAGCATAATTAATGTCTTAAAATCCTTTTAATTATAAATGTCTATAAACCCTTTTAATTATACATGTCAAGGATGTAAGTACCACTCTTAATGTTTTATAAATGTCAAAGACAAAATGTGAGCGCAGTATGTCACTTTTACCCGAATACATTATGTAAAGCACGTTTGTCGCACACAACAGTGAAGATAAAATAGCAATTCACATAAATACTAACATTTCATTCGAGCGAGAGAGTTAACCTCTTTCTAATAAACACAAGATAAAGCTATTCCAAGTTTAAACCTATAAAAATGGTTGGTTATTCCTGGTATAAATTTCGTGTTTATTAATAAGACGGTAAGACATTTACACGTTTTCAGAGAAAATCATTGATCGAAAAGCTGTTAGAATCAGATATCAACTTGTGAATAGTTCGATGAAAAACAATCATATTCTATTGATTTGGAGAAAAATCTCTATCTTTATTTATTACCACAGTTCTTTCGAGATTTCGTAAATTATAATCAGCCTATAATATTCCCACTGCTGGGACACAGAAAGGGAGTGGTCCGTAATTTACCACGTGGGCCCAGTACGGTTTGGTCAATGACACTTGTTTTTGAATTTTGGTTCCAGGACAAGCCGGTTTCCTCACGATGTTTTCATTCACCGTTTTGAGAGCAGTGGTGATGAAATATTTTACAAAGTATAGCGCCTGCTTGGGTTCGAACCGACGCAAGCCGGGGCTGATACCACTGGGCTGTCACTCTTGTTGGTAAATAACTTCGAGTTTTATGAACATTGTACTTGTTTAATCATAATTGATTTCGATAAGTTTTATAAACCGATTAAGCAATTAGCACCACTAGTTCAGTTAGTTCTACTAGCGATTTACTGTCAAATCGAAAGTGTGCGACCCATAGTTATATGAATACTCAACATTCAGACAACGATATTGAAACAAAACCTGTTCGTCTCTTTTATATTAAGACATAGTCGCGTGATCAATGAAGTCACGTTTGAACGTCAAAATGGATAAAATAGATTGCGTTGATCGCGTTCTCGCACTTTTGGTAAAGACATAGGGTAAGACCCAAGTAATATTTCATATTATATTAAATTATGGGGTAATATTTGAATAGTTATGTCTTTTCCCGCAAATAACAAATTGACACGTGACTGCACGAAAATAAATGTTCGATGACGTTACGACAAAGACAGAAAATCAAGAAGGCCAGGATTTTCTAGAAAAACCAATAGTCATTGGGTCAAAAGATTCTATGAATAGAGGTCGAGAACATAAAACACGCTTCCAATGTCCTTGACAATCCTGGTCAAAAGGTTTATATCTAGTTATTTAAATTACAAATAAAAAGTGGTAGTGAAAGAGAATGGGATTGTAAATTATGTTGTGTTACTTTAGAGCTAACTTCGTAGTTTGAGGTTTTTAACTGCATCAAAAGCTGGCTTCTGCTGATAATTTCCTCCACTTTCCATCGCGCCTACTTTGTTTTCGGTTGGCATTCATTCTTTAAAAAAAGTATTTGAGATAGGCGCGGTCAAACATACAAACTATTCAGCTTTATTATGTTAGTATAGGATATAATTTCATAGATAACTCTCAAATCGTAACATTTTTTAATGTCTTATATACTAATGGCTTACATGAATGCATTTCCTAAAAATTAAATTAACGTTGGAGCTATAAGTGTGAAAATAAAAGATCTTTACGAATCAGAGAATAATAAAATAAATTCAAATAAAAAGTCATTTATTTAAACTTATCTGAGAATTAGCACTTTAAAGGTAGAATTCCGTGCATCGCGATCGATCGCGGCCGCGCGCGGCCTACGACTGTCGTCTATCGCTCGCGACAATAGTCAAATTATGAAAATGTATGGCACCGCTGCCGAGGCCCGCGACAGACGCGCGCGGCTGACGAATGTCGTGAGCCGCGCGCGGCCGTGTCTTGAAATTAGTAGATGTTGTTCGTCAGTTCCCTCCAGACGTGTATCTACCGAAGTCAAAATCATGGTCGAAGTGCTAATTGACATCCTTGAAGAAGAAGAGGAGGATAATCTCCATGCCGCATATCATATATGATTGGAGTTTGAGACACAAAATTTATTAATATTTCGTCTTTCTCGACCGAAAAGTTTTCTCCTGCGTTCCTAGACATGTTTGCGCCATGAAATCCACGATGTTACTAAGCGCTAGAACATGTTAAGACACGCACGGCCGCGCGCGGCTCACGACATTCGTCGGCCGCGCGCGTCTGTCGCGGGCCTCGGCAGCGGTGCCATACATTTTCATAATGTGACTATTGTCGCGAGCGATCGACGACAGTCGTAGGCCGCGCGCGGCCGCGATCGATCGCGATGCACGGAATTCTACCTTTAGAACGTCAAAGACCCAAAACGGTACCCTACCCTAGTACTTTAACTAGGATAAAGAAGTGGTGCAACAAACTCTGCATCAGCACAACTGTCTGTTAAGTTAGAAGAACTTGATTCTATACAGTCGTGCTCTTTACTTTTAACAGTTTACCAACTAAAAACTAAACGTGAATTACCGTTAGACTGAGATAGGTATAATTATATCTCTTTAAAGTGCGACGTGAAAACTATTCAGTATAAAGCGCATATGCAAATTTATACTTAAAAGCAAAACGAAGCGCAATTACTGTTCAGAATTTCCTTTAAACTTAATAAAAGTTCTCGTTTGAAGTTAAATAAACTTTCGTAGCATACGAAATGGAATACACACAAATTAAATTTTAAACTAAATTATTAATGCTATTTTAGAGTACCCAGTAACTGCATTTAGCAAAACTCTGGCACTGGCACTTAGGTTAATTACCCAATTGGTATGTTATCACGAGGTCGTTTCCGTTGCATTTGTAGGATTTTGCGGCCGGATCGTGCGGCGGCCATTTGCAATGTTCATGTTTGACGTTTGAGCGAGAAATGTCAAATGAAATTTGAAATAGGAAGTGAAAATAAAATAGTATAATTAGGATTAAATTAGTGCGTAATATAGAACCATATTTAGTTTTGATACTTTATTCTTAAATGAGAATTTATTTAATAGTGTTGCATTTTGTGCGTTTTTAATGACGTCATGTATTTCACTAGTTAAATTGCTATGCTGCGAGAAATGGTGTATTCATTCACAATTTTTGAAGAGCGATCAATAAATACGTGAGCAGGTAAAAGAAAACTACTCTGAAACACTAACAAACAATTTCCAACATGAAAATATGAGAAATCCATCAAACCTATGCCCAAATAACATACTATTACTAGACTTACTAAACTTCCCAAAACGTAATAACATAGTACACAAACACAACCACTCTATTCCTTCCACAGATACTAAAAACAATTTCCTCGTACAATAGACGAAACAAAATTACAGTTTACGAATAATAATGTAGTTTCGCATTATTATCCCTTTTCGTTTAAGAGGCAATTGAGGGCAGACAATAGGTAGCTAGGTTCCGACCCGGCTAGGTCGGAAGTGCGGGGCTAGGCCGGAACCACCTACCTGGCTAGGATTCCCGATTCATGGGAGCCACCGCAACTTTAGCTTTGTTTTAGAAGTAGTTTTCTCAGGTAATTACGAAGAATTATTATCGTTCTTGTTCCTTGGTAGTGTCGAAGTTTTGTTGTAGCTTACACGTGTCAGACTACTCCAAGTTATACTAGATAAGTATAACTTTTATTAAATGATACGAAATGATTTTTTATTCGTAGATCTTTTAAGAAATGCTTTCTCGTCAACATTTTGTTGATCAATATTTTAAAATTAGATGACGCCGGCATTTTCTAGCTGAATGGTCCCTGAGAAGAAATCCCAAAAAAAACTAAAAGGTCATGACCTTTTAGTTTTTAATATTTATCATCATTTCAATCGAAACACGTCCATTACTGAACATAGGCCTCCCCCAATTTGGTGGGGATTGCCATAATCACCACGCTTGGCACGCGTGTGGGCGATCACAGTGTGTTGGTAAAATGCATAGAAAACGCTGCTGCCCATTCTTTAGCAAAGCCTTTAGTCACCTCTTACGACACCCACGGGAAGAAATGGAATGGTACATCCGGCACCATACGGAGCTAACATTATATTTACACGAAACATTATATAATAAAGATGTAATGTGAGTCTAACAATGCAGGCCCATGTCTGAGAGAGCCTTTGATCTGACCTGTCCCAACAGACGGCAAGCATGCGTTTGTTATCGTGTTGCTCAACCCTATTTTCAGAGCGACCCGTCATCAGATGCCACCAGATCTTAACGACCCGTCACCAGAAGCAAAAAGATCGTAACGAGCTACTAGATCTTCTCTTCACGAAATTTGCGTATTTATATGTATTAAGATTAGTAATGAAGTGCACGTAGGAATAAATAAAATTAAATGGTCACACCAGCAGAAACACATACGTACACTCATAAGCAAAGATTTTGCAAATATAAAAAATAAATAAATACCTATACAAATCAAGATAACGTTGTTGTTTGACATACCCAACCTGATAATATGATTCCCTATTTAAAGCGATACACTTTGTGCTGTGTCCTGAAACTGATAAATAAACGAAAACAAAGCAAGAAAACTATGACGATAAATTCACATTCCTTATTTAAGAAAAAACTGCAGTTAAACAGTCAACTGAACATTATTACGTCACAATATCGTTAAGTTCTTCAACTGCCTCTATTCCCAGTCCATGGCTTATATCTGTCACCAGATACGAAACTGTTGGCCGCTGTAATCTTACCAAAATAATCCCATAGTCGTCTTACAACCCCCATGGGGGATGACAGTCGCGTAGTTTCAGCTAGTTCCGAGGACATTACAGCATCCCATTTTCCTTAAGAGTTCCATGAACTCTTGAGTTATTATCTCACAGCTATAATGAGCAGATTCATCACGGTTATCTTCATTACTCTCATTAGTCAAATAAAGTGTTGTGAAATCTAGAGAATTCGAGAGCTAAATACCATAAGCACTTGCACTCCTGTACTTTATAGTGTCACGTGGGCTCCAACTATTTTCCATTCATAGAAATAGACAGACATTAGGAAAAAAAACGAAAAAGAGTATTCACACAAATTACTAGGACATAGAGATTGAAACCGATACCAATTTTAGGGCTGGTTCAGCAATAGCTACAAATGCAGGTATAAAAAAATATTTTTCAGAAATGAAACGTGTTTTCCCCGAATCGGTGCGCGATAGTGTTTTATTTTGTACATGAATAGAATTTTTCTCAATAAATGAATTGACGTCGTTTTAGGTTCATTGTAAGATAAACCCTTTTTTTATATTCTGCGGCGTTGGATAACATATTTCCATTTATTTATGTTTTGTTCAGCGTATTTATTCAAGGAATATTCGGTATTTCATAATTGTAGGAACACATTTCAAAATATTTTATTCAATTGATTTTTTTTCGCAAGATTAAAATTTATATAAAACGAGAATTTATAGATCTTCAACGCAATAATGAGTTTTCTAGATTTCGATTTTGATTTATTTTTAATTCAATATGTTTTAGATTTCGTCTGCGTTTAGTGTTCAGCTATCACATTTTTTCTTTCCAATTTTAACAGAATGAAGATAAATTTATCGAATTTGTCAAAATAATTCTCCTTTTTTTTTCAACACTATTAAAGATATTCATAATATAACAATTCCTTACTAATAAAAATAAATCATCAAGAATACATACGTGAAACACATCCCGGGATAGAATCCACACCAAACGAGTATTTGTTAGTAAGTGCATTTATGTATGAAACATCACTAACACACACACTGCATACACTTCATAATCATTCATCCAACACTTTCACAGTACTATACAGTCAACATATTTGTGATTTTACACACCGTGTATTATAGAGTTATGATTTAAAACGACACGAAGCGTCGTTACCATCCGAGGGTTGGTTTTGACTGAAGGCGGGGTGAGCGCGGCGCGCGGGGGTTGGCGGCGCCGCGCAGGCGGAACCCTGTGTCTACCCTCGCTCTCCGTCCACTATCGGGCCAACTTTATTTTTCTGTTTTCGGATCGGCCACTTATCTTAGCTGGTGCCGATTGATACAAAAGCGCAATTAAAATACGTAAGTTTTCTCTTTTTAGTGCGCTTCCGAATATTTTTTTTTTTTCTAACAGCCTGGTACGACATATTGATCAGGTCGTATTTTTGCTGAGTTAATAATATATATATTTAATAATAAGCCGTTTATTCCATAGCCCTTATTTTCACATTTCAAATGTTGTTAGTATTTATAGATGTGCTTAATATCTAGTGCTAGTTACAATTGGAGTATTTAAATTAAATCTAACCATTTATTTAAGATATGGACCCCATTCTGGGTATAGGCCTCCTCCAACCTTTTCCACCTTTCTCTATCCTTGCCCTGGTCAACCCAGTCTTTCCCCACCGCCTGCACGATATCTTCTGCCCATCGCTGCTTTGGTCTGCCGGCTTTTCTTTTGCCTGATGGTCCCTTCCATTTGGTGGTCTCTATTGTCCATCTTCTATCTGTGCAGCGTGCGATATGACCAGTCCATTGCCACTTTAGTGTTAGTAAATGTCTCAATGCATCCGTAACCTTTGTTTTCTGCCTTATCTTCTCGCTTCGTACTTTATGTATTTTTCTGATACGCAGTATGCTTCTCTCCATTGCTTTTTGTGTGCTTTTGTTTTAGCTGAGTTAGACTGAGTTAAATATAAAATCAATCTTTACATAGTATAAAAATGTCGCTTCACACGTCAGTACATACGCTCAGATCGTTTAAACTATGCAACGGATTTTAATGCGGTTTTCATCAATAGATAGAGTGATTCAAGAGGAAGATTTATATCTATAATACGCGGCTTTCTCCGCTGGCAAAACGCTATAAAACAAAAAAAAATACATATAAAATGCTTGGTAAACATTGTTTATCACAGTCAAGTCAGTAGTCAGTTTAAGACAGGAATCTTAAACCTATTCCCATTTCGAACTTGAGGTGACTCGTTAGGGTGCACAAAATGTCCCCCGGTCCCGGTCATTTGTGGGAAGGGAACAACACCGGGGTGGTTTTAGTCAGTAAAAGTCTGACAGTCCCGTCCGCTCACCCCAGGGTGCAGGACAAGGATCCTTACGAATTTTCTACTCCGAACAAAAACAAAAAGTCTGACTTATACGAATGCTTAGTAGATATTATTTACCATAAAATATATGTTTAAAAACACTGCCCATCGTTCAAAATTGATTAAGATAAAGATGTCACGCAAAGTGACCTTAGATTAGATTTAAATACTTACCATATATATATCTTAAAATTACTAAGTTATTCTCAAAATGTATTTCAAACGTGAACAGATCATTTAATCGACACTATATTGCTATATTGTCACGGGGGCTTTAGTAATCTCTATGTAACCACAGATTATAATTATATTAATCAGTCGATTGCGTGCGCAGTCGTGTTATTGAAACCACTGAATTAAGACGATATCGAATAATTCCAGTGACGATGATTGTTATTCATAATGCTGGTGGTTTATTTGAGTTGTATTTACTTGAAAGTGCATTTAGTAAATAAACAGGTTCATCATTTCAGCAGCAAGATGGCCAATGCTGGACATAGGCTGCCGTCACGAAATCTGGGGGTTTGACATAATTGCCACGCTTACCAGGCGGGTTGGCGAGTGCAGCATGGTGGTAAAATGTTAAGAGAACGCTGCTGCCCGTTTTCTAGTAATTCCCTTAGTCGCCTTTTATGGCACCCACGGGAAGAAACTGGTCAGTAAACTATTTATCCGCAAACCAAGGGGCGCAGTTAGTGTTATATACAACAATTATACTATCAAATATCTCTCAATATGTCAAAAACGAGTATAATTGTATTATTTTTTAAATTATGTATCGAAGACAGCATAAAATGTAGCCACATAATTATTATATGTAAATAAACGCATTGTTTAAGTAAAAAAAGGAATAAAATTCTTTTTTTATTAAAGGGATACATACATTATAATACCTAAAGAATTAAATTAGAGCCTTAACTGAAAAATACATTTCTTTTGAATTTATATAATGCGTGAATTCAACCAGCATCTTTCACTTACTCAAATGAACGAAAAAAGAGCTTTAAGAGAACTAATGATGGTAAAATCAAACACAAGATAATTCTTTCAAAGAAAAAGAATGAGATTCTACTTACTATATTCTTAGATGTTTAATTTGGAAAAATATTTTAGTGTAAAAATTTTGTAAGGTCTGTGATTTGTTTTTGCAAAGGTGTATGGATGGTGGAGGTGGATATATACAGTATCTTGTAAATTATTATGTAGTTTGACAGAACATTATTCGAAATATTATTGTACTAATTTCATGTTACAATATATTTTTTATTGTTATATTTTTTTGGTTGTAGGTGAGGTGCGTAATAGCTAGTCGTAATAGTAATATTATAGCGTAATGACCTGGTGAAGGCCGGAGGAATACATTGGATGCGAGAAGCACAGAACAGGTCGAAGTGGCGGTGCTTGGTGGAGGCCTATGTCCAGCAGTGGATGTCTGTCGGCCGAAATGATGATAGTAATATTTATGTATATAGTCAGCTAGAACGGAAGAGGACTCCCTCAGAGAATATAATAGTAACCTGATTGGTGATGTTCTTCTTAGAGAAAAGTCAGGAGCGTTGTACTCACAACCGGCGTGTGAATATGACTAGATGCATGAATGTAAACGAACCATAAGGAGTACGTTAGGATCGTAGCAGGTGTCGTTCTGAAGGCCAATTCTCGTATTAGAAACTTTCAAAATCTGCACCCTAATTGCGAAACACACAATTTATCAGAGTCAGAATGGGATTGAAGATTATTTCTAAACCATTGCGTCATTTGTTCGAATAAATTGTCGGGTTAGCAACGTAAATAACGCAATGAATGTTGTTTAACTATGAATATTAAACCAATTCCTACCGATAAAAAGTTCCGCAATTACCCCTCTGGTCGCATTCTCATCTCGGTGACAATGACAACTGAACTCTAGGTATTTTTGCCAGACTGAGATGAGACTGTGAAGGTTCTTAAATCGCGAGAATCGCCTCTCTGCTGTTTATTGCCTTCACCCATGGAGATAAGGCGGGAGTTAAGGTATTTATGTATTTTAGTAGTGTTTATGCAGATAAAAAAAACTGAAGTTTTAATCAAAATTCATAACTAGTTGTACCTATAGGCTATAGATGGCGTTTCGTGTGTGAACTCGAACGAGTGGCCACGAGATTGATAGCCGAGCATTTTCAACTATCAATTTTTGTAAACTATTTCCCTATTAGTGTTGCCCCAAATAAGTTTTAGCGCTGGCTAGAAGCGCCTGCAGAGCAAACTGATACAATAGTTGACAAATTCCTATCGCTCGATATTTCGATGGAATATTGAAATATTTTCAAGTCAATTTTCTTTTGTATCACTCTGATATTGGTACAACTTTAGTTTACTTTCTGACCTTCTATTCTATTCATAAAACATAATAAATTGAAGTGTCTGTACGTATAATAAAGTACCGTTTTCTAGTAAATGCATATTATTATACTATGTATAACAAAAACAATTAATAATATATGTATCTGTCTGTCTGTTTGGCTGTCTCTATGTTCTTCCGGTTAATCTCTAAAACGATTCTTCGGGTTTTGACGGGACTTTCACTAACATAGAGCTTATGTTATATGGAGTAATATAGGCCACTTTTGCCCCGATCCCAGCAGTGGGAACATTATAGGCTGACTAAAATGACGTAGGCAAAACTGTAGGCAGAGCTAGTCTTTTTTATTTACTTTAGACTTACACAGATACATACATATACTAAACACTAATTCTCAAAAAGTGTCTCCCTCACATCAGTTATTCATCACCATGGCATCTTTAAATAGAATAGTAAATGCCAGTAAAGTATCTTTCCCCACACTTTACTTAGCCTTGCCTCGACTCGCGAACATTTCAAACAAATAAACTTGTCTTGCCAACAGGAATTCCGTATCGCACGGAACCCAAAACAGCGGTACTTTCATGAATTTCAAGAAAAAAATAAACAAATTCATCTAGTACTGTAAGAAAATAGCTTTCTCTAGTTGTTTGCTCGAACTAATACAGGAAATTAGATCCCTTTTTCTTACTTTTAAGTGCTTTTATGTTTGTTTATTTTGTAGTAGAAGTATCCTGTTGCCGTTAGTTGGGTGATATTTTTTTAGAGACATAGAATATTTTTTTTAGGCAAGCAGTGGAATAGAAAGGAAGAGTAGGATAAATTGGAGTACACTGTCAAAGGCCAAAAGTATTATAGCCGCTTCTTACTGAGTAACTCTACGAGTATTTAAATCTGTAGAATTTATATACTCGTGGAGTTACTCAGTAAGACGGGATTAAACACGGTCTCAAACTAACAAGGATTCCTTAAAATGTAAAATAAAATATCCCATCAAAAACATAAATGTGAAATGAGAGCCAAGTTCAATATTATGATATATGCCTTGGTTGTTGACTTCAACGACAAAAGAAGTGAGATCTAAATGGGTGCCAAGTTCAATGGTCAGTCCTGACTTAGCTAGTTCTCACATACGAATTATTATGTTCGATGGTTAGTTTCTACCAGCAATCCTTTTCGGAATAATAAAATAAGAACCGAAAAGTAACAGGTTTAAAACTTGCGAAGGCTATAATATAATTCCTATATGAAAACTAGCCAAGTCAAGACTGACCATTGAACTTGGCACCCATTTAGATCTCACTTCTTTTGTCGTTGAAGTCAACAACCAAGGCATATATCATAATATTGAACTTGGCTCTCATTTCACATTTATGTTTTTGATGGGATATCATTACTTTTTGTACATAAATTATTACAAACAACAACAACATTATTATTATTATAACAAATTTATAACAAAATTAATACCAAATCGTTTTTGTTATAAGTATTCCTAATAGAATCAATTAAGTGAAAAATTATAATGAAATTATAAAAATTTGCCAGTTTCTGATTTATTTCTTTGTATTCACCTAATTATCTATCTGTATGCCAAATTTGAACTTTCTAGGTCATCTGGAACCGGGTTAGAGTTTTGATCTATAGGTCAGTCAGTGATAAAAATGACGATTTTTGGACGTTAATATCTAAATAACCGTTGGACATATGTTTATGAAATTTGGAGCACATACGTATCTTGCAAGTCTCACTATATGAGCCAAATTTGACATGTTTATGTGAAACAGTTTTTGAGTTATGAGGGGGTCATAAGTGGCTCCAAATGGTTCGTGTTACATTACACACGGTGCTGCTCGCCAGTTCTGTTACTTGAACTTGGCTTGACACGCTGCCAGGTGTCTAGATAGTTATCGTGTACAGTCACCAAAAGAAATAAAGAACCAGGCTCATGGGATACTGTTTAAGTTTAGTACGAAACCGATAGGTGTATTCGAATGAAATGTTATTTTATAAATTCATTGTTTGTTTTCTATTAATTTTAGATTAGATTAAATTTTATTCGAAAGTATTGGTTCATAGTTACTTATCTCTTTTGGTGACCGTACGTGTATAATTGTATGTCAACCCGGTGAGCATGTGGCAGGAAATGTTGCGTTTTTCTAAAATATAATAAAATTGTTGATCTAATTATCTTTGTTTGTATTTTTGCAAAATAAATAATTCAAAATGAAACATCACAAAAAAGTAATTTGAAGTCTGGCCATGGAATTCTGGAACCTGCTTCATACTTAATTGACACTTTTATCCCGACATACTAGCCGGGTTAAAGGCAGACATGGAAATCGTTCAGAGAGTATATAGTATGTTTTCCAGCCCATACTAATTTTGCCGTTTTGACTGATACATTCAAATCTTCAGTATCCTCCTTCACATATAAAATATGCTATACAAACAAAATTACATAACAGTGATAAGGAAATCGAATTGTTATACGCTTAGAATCGTGCATATAGTACCAGATGCATTCTGAACAACAATTACAGCATATACGTAGATCACCTTTCCCGCATTTAATTTGTGCATGCAATTCAAACAAAGCTTAGTGAGAAATGTTTATTCGAGATACGATCATAAATTCTCACTAAGATATTTGTTTTACTGCATGTCTTGAACTATATAGACGGCTTGGCTCGTTGCCTACATCTGATGTAGCTGAACATCTATAAAATACTTCGAAACACTTCTAAGACTGATTTATTATTTTAATCTTTGTAGTTTTAGAAATAAAACGAAAATTTACTCATTTATATTTTGTTGAAAGTTACAACTTTTCATTTCTCGTCGCCTTTTCGAACTAAGATTCATTTTAAAACTGGAGCAGCGACCCGATTTCAAATTAATTTCGTGTCAACGTGATGAAAATTTTGCAAAAAATACATTTTCACGTTATCCTATAAGTCACTTAAAGAGCATACCTTGCTATGTTTATGTATATCCACATTTGTTAAAGCTTATAAAAAAGCTAGATGAAATAACGAAGGGGTTTAAATCTGTTTCACAAATTATGCCAGCATCATTTCAGCCGAAAGACGTCCACTGCTGGACATAAGCCTCCCCCAAGCTCCGCCACTTCAACCGGTTTTGTGCTTCCCGCATCCAGCGGATTCCTGCGGCCTTCACAAGGTCATCGGTCCACCTTGTTGAAGGCCTTCCAACTCTACGTCTTCCGGTACGCGGTCACCACTTTAGAACGTTTCGGCCCCATCGGCCATGTACGCTGCCAGACTAGACCCCTACAATAGCATTTCAATAGCGCAGTGGAAGATATTATGGTGGGGTCCAGGAGACAAGAGTGGCTAGCGAAACTAGTCCGCCGTACGCGGAGCAGACAATACAAGTACAATTCAAGTGAAGACGCAATACAATTAACAAATGACTCACCTACAATACAACAAAAGAACTTACCTGGTGGTTGAAGGACACTGCTTCTGGGGTTGCCTGGTTACTAACTATATCATATATGTACATATCGTATCGTTACTATGTATTTTATTTTAATTGTGTATTTATTTGTTTGTCTGATTAATATTTATTTAATTTATAAATGCATACACATATCACGTTGCAGCTTTGATATAAAACTGATTTACATCCGTCACCTCATTTTCAGGTCCAGTTGAAACCAGCGTCAGGCACTAGTTGTCTGGCTTTTTTGCTGAACTGGGCCTTTTTGGCGCAGCCGTGAGGCACACTATAATGCTAGTTTCTGACATCTCACCTCACACTTTTTTATTTTATTTTTTTCTTATTTCCTGCTGTATAACTAACTGTTATGTGCCTTTCAACTGTGCTAAATAAATGTATTTTCTTTCTTTCTTTCTTTTATGTATGTAAGTGAGTGTATATGTATCGTGTTGTGACGTTACGAGTATTCTTCAGGTTACAATCCGCTGCAATAAGGCTGGAGGCAATCACAGCATGCGGTTTTCAAATCACTCGTTCCCAATAGCGTCACTTTGCTTAACCTTCAAACTATTTAAACAAGATATATCCAAAATCAACCCGTATTATTTCACCAAGATAGGGGTTATTAACACAAACAACTGGGTCATAACCTATTGTCCACCAAAACGACCGGGGTAAGGGATTACTTTACAAAAGATCGCGAGATACAACACGGCGACGTGTTCCCTTTTTCCCACCAAAAACCAAGAGAAGTCAAGTGTCAAAATCAAACTGTCAAGTCAGATGTCATTCCGTTCGGGCGGCGCGTTCCGAAGGCGCATCTAGTAACAAAGTGTTCGGTCCGAAACAGGCCATCTGTTCTGCGAGCAATGTGCGCTGCCCACTGCCACTTCAGCTTAGCAATTCTTCGGGCTGTGTCGGTTACCATGGTTCTCCTACGGATCTCTTCATTTCTGATTCGATCGCGTAGGGAAACTCCAAGCATAGCCCTCTCAATCGCACTTTTTTTTTTTTTTTTTTTTTTGGATGGGAAATCGTCAAATGACTTCTCCCGCTCTGGGCGGAGTGGGAGGGCATGTCAGACTTTTACTGACTAAAACCCACCCGTGTTCCTTCAATTGCCCATGTGCCAGGGTCACGGTATCTCTTTCGAACAATCACGCGACCCCGGCGGGCATCGGTCCTAGCAGACCCCTTCAGTTTTGCTGACATCTCTTTGAGGCGCGCGTGGAACACTAGGCGCCGTCGACCCGAGCTTGGTCCTTACCGGGCGGCGAGCTACCCATTGCTCGCCACGCGCAAGCTCGCGCCTACGGTGGCCGGGAGTCCGCAATCGACTCCCGACGCCCGGGGTGTCTCCTCCTGCGGCGGCTAGGGACGTGAGGGCGCAGAGACTGCCACTCCCTCACGCGCCCTGCCTCCTCCTTCGCGAGCATTACTGCTTCGCAAAAGGAGGTGACGGCTTCCCATTCCCTCTCGCTCCGTACCATGGCTCGCACCAGGGCTGGACGCGAGAGGTCACCGCCGCCGATCGCCTCCACGAGGACACGGCGGTGCTCCGCCCAGGCAGGGCACACCTCCACCGTATGTTCCACCGTGTCCTCCAGACGATCCTCGCAATGGAAACACCCGGACGTATCCTCCCGCTTTATCCTGAACAGGAACCCACCGAAGCACCCATGCCCGGTGAGAACCTGCGTCAGGCGGAAGGTGAGGACGCCGTGGCGCCTCTCTATCCACTCCTCAAAGAGGGGACTTACCGCCGCAATTGTGGCGTGCCCAGCACTGGGTTGTGACAATCGTACCCGCCATGTCGCCATGAGATCACACCGGAGCTCTGTCCGCCGTGCCGCGATTTGTCGCGGCAGCGGAGTTTCGCCCCGGCGTTTCACCTCCTCGCGCCACTCCCACATGTGGGCGAGGACCTTTGCCTCCAGATCCCATGGCGGCACTCCGGCAAGGAGGCTCGCCGCCTCGCAGGAGACCGTGCGGTATCCCCGGATTAACCGGATGGCCATGACCCTCTGGGCCGCACTCAACCGGCGCGCTGGGCGCAGCCTCAATGAGGGCGCCCACACCGGTGCCCCGTAGAGGGCCATGGACCGCACGACTCCCGTGTAGAGCCTCCGGCAGGAGGCGTTTGGACCCCCCAGATTGGGCAGGAGCCGCTTTAAGGCAGCCCCAGCCCGCTCCAGTCTGGGAGCCAAACGTCGGAAGTGCTCGACGAAGTTCCACCGGCTGTCGAGGACAAGTCTCAGGTACTTCATCGTCGACTCGACGCCGATGTGAACCCCTCCCACCGTGAGTTGGGAACCCGCAGGTGGCGCGTTCCGAGGACCATGAAAACCCATGGCCTCGGACTTGTGCAATGCCACCTCGAGTCCCAATTGCCGGATCCTATCGACGATTGTCGCAACCCCGCGTGTCATAAGCGCGCCCCGCGTTCAAAGCTATCCCGAACGCCTTGCTAAGTTCAATTTAGAATCCTTGCTTGTTCGTCGCAAACAACAAGACTTAATTAACCTGCATAAGATCCTCCACTCCAAGCTGGACTCTTCAACTCTGCTGTCCCTCATAAACATCAATACTAGACATAACACCCGTACACCTAAAACTTTTGCACTTCTGGTATATACAAATAACACCTCATATTACAACCCTATCGTTAGAATGTGTCGACTTTACAATGAAATTTTAAAAATTAATAACAGAATTGACATCTTCGATTCTCGTGCCACTGTTTTCAGAAGACATGTTTGTACTCTCTCTTTTTAAATTCTTACTTTTAAAATACTGTTTTTCTTTAAATAATGTAATGTAATTAAGGTAATTATGTTCAAATTCAAATTCAAATTCTTTATTGCTTACTATGTGTATATAAATAAAGTTCTTAACGAGGATATCAGTTCTTAGAACATAGTGGCCCTGTTAGGGCATTGCAATTTCATCATGCATATATGCTTATAATTTTAACAGTAACAGTTGAACATGCATTATTTACATTAATTAATTAAATAGAAAAAAGTTATAAATATTAAATTTCATATAGGACATCGTTTTAATTACATTATATAATTTTATCATTTACATCATATTAATTATAAATTATTAAAGTCATACCTAAATGAAAATACACATGTCATGAGTTACCTGATTTAAAAATTATCATTATTCATTAATTCAAATATGTCACAGTATTGTAATCATTTAATATTAATTATCATAATCCTTTTAAAAATATTTTACTGAATTATATTCACTTTAGTGAGGTACTTTATTGAACAGAATTATTTTTCCTCAAGAAATTCTGCTATTGAGTAATAGGCCTTTTTAATTAAGAAAATTTTCAGCATTCCTTTAAAAATAATAATTGAATTTATAATCTTAATGTCCATAGGTAGCTTGTTATAAATCTTTGTGCTCATACAGAAAACACTATTACTGTACGCTCTAGTGTGGGACGTTTTATCTCTTAGGGTATGTTTAAGTCTTCTGCTTTTTAACGTATCATAGCTTGTAATGTTTGATTTAACTAACATTGAGGCCAGGTAGATAAATAGAGCAGGAAGTGTTAAAATCTTGAGATTTACGAAATGTGGTTTACATGAATCCGTTTGGCGTAACCCACATATAGACCTAATACACTTTTTTTGGGCTTTGAACGCAATTTCTTTATCAGTCGAGTTTCCCCAATATAGTAACCCATACGACAGAGTGGATCCCACATACGCATGGTAAGCAGTAAGAAGCGCGGTCTGGTTGGATACTTTTTTAAGCATGTATAAAGCGTAAGAAAATTGATTCAATCTGGTACATACACTATTTACATGTGTTTTCCATGACATATTCGAATCTATATGGATTCCTAAAAATTTTGTATTTGCTACTTCAGCTACTGTTTCATTATTGTATGCAATACTTAAAGGAATAGATGTTGCGTTTCTATTTTTAAAGTTCATGTAATGTGTTTTTGTGAGATTAATTTGTAAATTATTTATTTGAAGCCAATTTATTAATTTAGATAAGGAATCATTTATTTCTTGTTCATGATTTTTGTTTTTATTATTTGTGAAAAGAACCGTACTGTCATCTGCAAATAAAACCATAGGTTGCTGAATAGCATTAGGTAAATCGTTTATGTAAATGAGAAACAGTAGTGGTCCCAGTATTGACCCTTGAGGTACACCATATTTTACAAATCTAGGACTCGATGTATACTTAATCTCTCTCTTTGTAAATGGACATAACTGTGTTATTTCAGTGAACTGTATTCGGTTACATAGATATGATTTGATTATTTGTAGTGCTTTACCCCGAACTCCGTATATTTCCAGTTTTTGCAAAAGAAGTTCATGATCAACATAATCAAACGCTTTTGTCATGTCAATGTATAGAGCTGTGACTTGGTTTTTTTTATCTAGTTCTGTAAGTATTTTTTCTAAAAACTGATGAATTGCTGAATTTACCGATTTCCCTTTTCTGAATCCTACTTGATTATCGATAATTATTTTATTTTTCTCGAAATATTCAGTAAGTTTATTATTTAGTACTTTTTCAAATATTTTGGCGAATATTGGAATGAGAGCAATCGGCCTGTAACATCGTACATCTTCTGGGTTTCCTTTTTTAAATAGTGGTGTAACCACCGTAGTTTTTAAATATGTTGGAAAAATGCCTTCCTCAAGACACTGATTTATAATATGAGTTATGATTGGAGCAATTATGTACACTACACGTTTTATTATTTCCGTTGAAATACCATCATAGCCCGTACTTTTGGTGTTTTTTAATGCCATGATTAATTTCACAACGTCGTTTAGGGTAACTGGGGTTAAGAAACAGGAGTTTGGTTTATTATAAGTTAGAATCTTTGCGTAATTTATTTTATTATGTGTCAGTTTCGAGATGTCATCAATAAAGAAATTGTTAAATGTTTGTGCTATAGTATCAGGGGCCGTTATAACTTGATTATTATATCTTAATCTATCAATTTTTTCAGGGGGATTGTTGTTTTTATTTTTATTTATTATTTGCCATATTGCTTTAGGTTTGTTTGTGGCTGTTTGTATATAATAATTATTTTGCGACTTTTGAGTAAGTTTTACAATTCTTTTTAACTTTTTTGCATAATTATTAAAGTTACCCTTATCTGACTTTTTACCTGAGAGTCGATATATTTTAAGAAGCATTCTTTTACGAGGAGAACATATTTTTAATCCTTTACTAAGCCATTTGGTTTTGCGAATAATTGGAACTTTAATTTTATGGACTTTGCTTGGCGCGTTTGGTCTCCCACACATTCCCTGCCTAAGTAGGAAATGTGTTGGAGGGCATACGCACAGTCCTTGTAGCCATTATTTTGTGTACTAAGCTTTTTACTGTAGTTTTAATCATAAATAATTTTGTTGTTGCTTTTATTTTGTGCACTAAACTTTTCACTGTAGTTTTAGTCATAATTAATTTTATTGTTGCTGGTCATGTTGTGCGATTACAGTTTGGGTGATAATCAGGTCTAAACCTATAATGTGAACCTCATGAAATATTGTGATTGTTACCTGTTGTAGTTGCCTTGTGAATAAATAAATAAATAAATAAGTTCGGCCGCCGCCTCGTACGACCTCCCCTGCGCCAGGACCAGCGTGTCGTCAGCGTAGCAAACCACGCTGACGCCGCTAGGGAGGTCGGCGCGTAGCACCCAGTCGTACCCGATGTCCCACAGATGCGGCCCCAAGACCGATCCCTGTGGGACACCGCACGACATCTCTCGCCGGTTCCAGTCTCCCTGGTGACCGGGGTAGATGACGGCTCTATCCGTCAAGTACTCCATCGCCCTTTGGGTGACTTTTAGCCTTCTATATAGACTATAAGGCCTATTATGCCATCCTAGCTTATTATTGTAGACCATATTAAACAAAAAGGATAAACATAACATTTAAAAACTGTTCTACAGTGGGCGTTATTATTTGTTGATCCGAAAAGAAGAAAGAACCTTGTCATTCCTACCACGTAGCCATCACGTAACAAACCAATAACTAATAATACTTTTCTATGATTATCCCAGTGCTAAGCAAAGAACGCTTCATTTAAATAAATGGAACGTGCATTGAATTTTGCTTACTATATTATGTAAATAATTATATACAATCAGCCATAATGTTCCCACTGCTGGGACACAGGCCTCCACTCTGTGAGAGAAAGTGGGCCTTAATTCACCAAGCCTGTCCAGTACGAGTAGGCAGATGTCACATGTCTTCAGATCCTTGGTTCTAGTACATGCTGGTTTCCTCGCGATGTTTTCTTTCACCGTTTTGAGAACGGAGGTCATGAAATAACTTACGCAAAGTAAACCGCCTGTCTGGGTTTTAACCCATGGCCTGGACTTTTATATCAGGTGCGGTACCGTGTGGTGCCGGACGTAAAGAATAACACCGCCCCATTTCTTGCCATGGGTGTCGTAAAAGGCGACTAAGGGACTTACTAGAGAATAGGCAGCAGCGTTCTCTATGCATTTTACCACCATACTGCGATCGCCAACCCGCCTGCCAAGCGTGGTGATTATGGCAAAGCCCCCTAAATTGGGGGAGGCCTAAGTCCAGTAGTGGACGTCTTACGGCTGAAATGATGACCGCTTGGCTATCACCGACATGTAGACGATTTGAAACCACATATTCACGTTCTTTATCATCAGATAGTTCATAGGTATACTGATGTACAACAACATCAAAGTACCATCAAAACAAATTGCTTTTTCGCCTCATAGTCGGTTCCAGGGAGCAAATATTAAACTCTTAATAAGGACTTAGTTTCGAAGTTTCACCGCGATATTCTGGCAAATTACTCTATACCCTTAATATTCTGTAATCTCTTTAGGAGTTATTAAAAGAGCGTTCGATACAAATTGTTTTATAATACCCTTGGGGAAGCGGTACATTGAGTAGAATAAGAAAGTGTGCAAGTTGAAGGACGAGGGGTGTGTTCGATGACCTACATATTTTTATTCCTGACTTGGGGAGAAAAAACAACCCGAGTTTGTTGAAAAGTTCGGTGAAGTTGTTGATTCGGCTGAATTTCGGTTCCAAGCGGCAAGAGGAAATTTAGTCAAGTCTTTGGTCAACAACCTCATGATGTTCGGCAGCTTGTGACCACTACGTTCTTTTGCCTGACGCAGGCAGGTAAATTAGTGTTCCTTGCTGTCCTGTGCATTTGAGATAGTTCCTTAAACTCAACGCATTTGACGATACCAGTTCTTACTCGGATGCGACGTACGCCATGGTTGTTCTTATCTTTCACTCTGCAATCGGATTTTTTTAAGCTATTGCATAGCTTTTATCGCGGGCTTTGAGCGCGGCGACCGAATCAAAAAATTCCTTAACGAAAAAAAAAAAAAAAACCTAACACAAGTCACTTCCCGGTCTGTCTGTCCTTATGCAGGTATGCTTAGATCGTTAAAACTACGCAACGGATTTTGGTGCGGGTTTTTTAATAGTTAGAGTGATTCAAGAGGAAGGTTTATATGTATATAACATGCATAATATAGTAAAGAAACGCTGATAATTTTAGGATTTCTACTGTGCTCTCATAAATAAACACATGTTTTTGCGCTTACATTGCGAACGCTGGCTGAACCACACGAAATAGATCAAAATAATGTAGTACAGTATTATACACCTTAAAAAGGTCTACAAAAAAGTCCGGAATGGTATATGTCTATCTCTTAGGGATAACCCACAAAAACCATTTTTTATCCTTTACCTTTTACGAGAAATAAGGGCTTATTTACGAAGCAATTTTAAGCAATACACCATTAATCCTTTTCCAATTAAGTACCTTAAATATTTTGTGCATTTAATATAGATCAATATGGCCCTTTGCAGTATGTAATTTAAATGAAGATCTTAGAAGATATCAGAGCGAGGGCAGAGCAGCTGGCGGGTCGTACGTCCGTCCAGTCCATGCGTTGGCAGCGGCCGGGTAGTACTGGATAAGTAGGATAATAATTCATAATAATTTGGTTTCATAGTAATCGATACTGCATAAATAAAAATAAATAAATAATTATAATTGCATAAGTTGATAAAAAATGCTATGCAGTAGCTTTTTTTTATTGTATGTTTGATGTAATTATCCGATGATATCAAGCAAAGTTTAAATGGTTGAATACGAGGTTTTTGGCTACTAAGTATGTGTATACTTTGTCTTATTTTTTGTAATGTACGTTTTGTTTGTGCAAAATGTACAATATTTATTTTTTCAATAATTCAACCTATGATAGCCTACTGTTTAACATGCGTCTCTCGCAGGTTCTTCCATGAATACAATGCTTACTTCCGAGCCTGTAACTTATTGCTACTAAAACTCCAGACAGATAAAGAAGTAGGTACTAAGTTTAGGAGCTAGGCATAAAAGTGACGTTTTATGTCCCATGTTACGCTAGTATAAGAGCTTTCGAGAAAAATTCGCTCAAAATTTAAGCCGTTAGTGTTTATAACAAGTGGTTTGGTACACACGCGTTTACATAGTTAAGCTGTTATGTTTCCACGTTACATTATTTATGGAACACAGGCTTCGGAATAAAAAAACTCGAAGAGGTGCCTAGGCAGAGATTTTAACTGCGCCCACATTTCGCGTATAAGTCCATGATCCGTAAATAAAATACCTATTCCAGATACTAGTTGTTTTTTTTTCTTCATATTTTTGGTATTTTCCAGATTTTCAGTTCAATCCTATACGTATATTATGTGAATTCATTCATTCATTCAATTATGCGGTACCTGGAAATGACTGATCTCACAAAAACAAAAAAGCATTCAAAATTAATTTTCAAAATACTGAAAGCCAAATTTAAATAGTTTTACCGTTGGAGACTAATATAGAATCTATATTTATTTTACAAATATTTGATGATTACATTTTCCAAGAACTGTTTTTTCGATGAATCTGTTTTAATATTATCCTCACAGTCATAATGCTTAGTTTTTTTGCTGTTAATAAACTTGAGCAATATTCCAAGAATAACTGAGGATTTTAGGTCATGAAGATTTTAAAACGTGTACAGACGACAGCACATCAAGCTATCCGAAACTGTCAAATTTTCCCAATCAATCTTGAACTTAATAATACTTTGGCAATAAAGTTGAAAATCTATTAAAGAAATTTGACAGATTGTAGTAGCTTTAAGTATTAGCGTCTGTTCTTACGTATCTTTTTTTATTTAATTTAACCTTTCTGTATTATGATTTACCTTTGCCAATCGCTGGTTGTAGACATGTCGCAGCCATCTGGTTGAATGAGCTAGATAATTAGATGCTTAGGCCGTTCATTAAACGCCAATCCAATTGAATACCTTGGCCGATAGTTACTTGAACAACAAACATGAACAATAACAACAAAAAAACAATGTTCAACAACTTGGTGTATTGAAAGTCAGTCTTGCCTAGCCTTGAATATGACTGGCCAAGACTCAGCCAAGTGATTCAAATTTAGTTCAAGGTTTTCCACGGCGGAGCTAGGAGTCACCACAACAAATATGGCGTCAATAGCGCAAACCGTGAATATTTTTGGTCTTGTGTGCAATTTTTATCAAAAGAGTATGATAATACGGAGGTGCCAAATAATCATTATGCAGGTTTTCACGAAATATTTGAGTCCAAACTAACTGAATACGAATAAGAACATCAAAGTTGGTTTACTAATTCATCAATATCCAATTTCATTAAATGCCTACACCACATTCAGCCATCTGGTTAAACGTTGCGCTCAATATCTTGGCTGGTTGTTTTTTAGCTATTTAATTGGATGCAAACGTTTAATGAACGACCTAAGCGTCCAATTAGCTACGACAGATACATGAACTTATTTCTACATTCTACATTAATATCAGCTATGCATCCGTGCTTACTAAAACTCGATCTTTTGTCAAGTCATTAACACACAAAAGGCCGAAAAAAGATGTGAGAGTGTTTTTTTTTTTTGTCATATATAACGTAGTATACACAGTCAGCCAATAATTTTCCCATAGTCAGAAGTCAGGCCTTCTCTCTTCAAGAGGCGAGCCCAGTATGCGTTGGCAGATACCACATGCAGTCACATCACCCACTGCTGCAGTATTCAATGAAAATGTTCTTGTATTTTATTTATTTTTTGTGGTTGAGAAATCATCAAATGACGTCTCCCGCTCTTGGGCGGAGCGGAAGGGCGTGTCAGACTTTTGCTGACTAAAACCCACTCGTGTTCCTTCAGTTGCCCATGTGCCAGAGCCACGATATCTCTTTCGAACAAATATCGCGACCCTGGCAGAAAATGTTCTGGTATGAATTTAATTTACAATATGTTGTAGTGGAATCTACACCGCCACATGTGAACTACGCACACACTGACGTCACGCCAATCCTGCATCGCGCAAGCAGAGTTTACCGCGCAACTAGCCTATATACAACGTCCGGACATCAATTGCTGGGGTTTTTGGCCACCAGCAACGACACCCGTCTGGCCGTGGGATCCTCTCTGTATTCCGGAGGTTTTGAGTGAACTTAACACCCTATTCCTCATACCTCCGAAATGTCACCTGTAAAGATATCAATGTGGTATTTACCGTGTGGTGCCGGACGTAAAGAATAACACCACCTCATTTCTTCCCGTGGGTGTCGTAAAAGGCGACTAAGGGACTTACTAGAGAATGGGCAGCAGCGTTCTCTATGCATTTTACCACCATACTGCGATCGCCAACCCGCTTTCGCCAAGCGTGGCGATTATGGCAAAGCCCCCCAAATTGGGGGAGGCCTAAGTCCAGCAGTGGACGTCTTGCGGCTGAAATGATGATGATGATGAAAGATGTCATTAAAACATTTTTAACGTTAAATGTTAAAAAGACTACCGATCTATGGCGTATTTTTTTGGACGTTGCCAAGTAATTTATAAACATTTTAGCACCTACTTTAGTTTTTATTTTCAATAATTTTATTAAACTCGGTAAGTTTTCTGATTTTATGAAAAACAATAAACTTATACCAAACACGTGTTACGTATTAGTACCTACTCACGTTTCAAAATGATCATGGTCTGGCGGTTTGAGTAGTTTATGCGGCCTGTCCTTTCACTTGTATAGTTTGTCGAATCGTTGAGCTCTTTAAGTTCTGAGTTGTGCTGCACGATAATTGACTAACACATGCACTGACTGGATAAGTCCAATTAATCTACGTGGTTCTTTCCTCAAAATACCGTTTCAGACACCAATCTTTTCACATATCTGACCAAAATTTATTTGGAGTTTAAAACAGACTATGACCTCTGAGTTTGCTTTAGCTTTTCTTCTCAGAGTGGTCAGATAGAAAACGCTGACCTCATCTAGTTTTAAAATATGATCGACGTGTAAAAGTGTTTGTGCAAATTGAATTACACAAATAAAATCATTTATCATGCCTTCAAATTGGTGCCGATATTTTGACGATGTTTTCGTTTTGAGAGCAGTGGTGATGAAACAATTTATACAAAGTAAACCACTAGTCTGAATCTGAACCTTCGACCTACAACTCGTAAATCACGGTAGTTACCAGTAGGCTACTACTGCTCACAGCACAGTTTTCTTTCAGGTAAGTTTAAATTACCCACGAACCTTTCGGAATAAATTCTCAAAATTATGGAAAAAATTGCATCAAAATCCGTTGCGTGGTTTAAAAGAACTAGGCAGCCATGCAGACAGACACGAATACATGTAGATAAATATATTGAAATGGGTAAACACGTTATGTCAAGGCACACGTTGCTACCCGGCCACCTGATATAATTCCTTGGTTTCCATTTACGTCACCCACGGCAGACGTCGACGCCTATTAACATACAAGACGATATGATACTACCCTCATAAGTGTAAGTACCATATCATTAAGTTACCTGTTTGACGTGTACATAATTTTATTGAGTTGACGTCAGACTACTTATAAATATGTGTTTATACAACATGTCTTTCTACATATTTATAAGAAGTCTGTAAAGCTCGAGGCTCTCCTAATTCATTAATGGTACGTAATATAAATATTATCTAACTAGGTTCTGCCCGCAAACTTCATTCGCGTTAAATTTCTTGTTCCCCCCACCCTTCCTGTCGCTCGAATCGCCTACCCGTGCGATTTTCCCCGTTTTTGCAACATTTTCAATTACTGCTCCGCTGTTCTTAGTTGCAGCGTGATTTTATATAGCCTATAGCCTTTCTCGATAAATAGGCTACCCAAAACAAAAAGAATTTTTCAATTCGGACCAGTAATTTCTGAGATTAGCGCGTTCAATCAAATAAACAAACAAAGATCTGTGTCAACTCTCTATCCATACATTTAGTCCGTAATGTCCCACTAATGAGAAAGGTTCCTCCCTTTCCCTTTTCAACACATTTCCAACTTCTGCTATTGCAGGCCAGTCCTTTCGGTGGTAGTCCAGTTCGACTTAAGAAGAGAAGAAGATCCGCTATCGACTCGTGGGAGTCGATAGCGGACTCCCGGCCACCGTAGGCGTGAGCTTGCGGGTGGCGAGCAATGGGTAGCTCGCCGCCCGGTAAGGACCAGGCTCGGATCGACGGCGTGTAGTGTTCCACGCGCGCCTCAAAGAGATGTCAGCAGCAGTGAAGGGGTCTACTAGGACCGATGCCTGCCGGGGTCGCGAGATTGTTCAAGCGAGATACCGTGACCCCGGCACACGGGCAACTGATGGAACACGGGTGGGTTTTAGTCAGTAAAAGTCTGACATGCCCTCCCGCTCCGCCCAAAGCGGGAGAAGTCATTTGATGATTTCCCATCCAGAAAAAAAAACATATTAATATATAGTATATTATTTTAATACATTACTAGCTTTTGCCCGCGGCTTCGCCCGCGTGTATGTCGGAAATTATCGCAAGAGGACGTACTACCGCGGTAAGAATGTATGAATTCATGTTACACATACATAAAATTACGCCTTCTTCCCATGGGGGTAGGCAGAAACTACGGAACGCCACCTGCTACGATCCTTACATATCTTGTGTGTTTGATGTACTTAAAATAAAACTAATAGTAGGTATTCAGAGTAAGAAGACTGCGACATAGGGCTGGATTAAATTGAATATAAGTCTTACTGGTTTTTCTAACCCCTCCTATTCTACCTATACACTCAATTATTTACCAGACACCAAATTAAACATAGTTATAAGAATAGTACTTTTGCCAGTGGCTTCGCCCGTATAGATTTCGGAAAATATCACTCGGAAACCTACTACCGGGATAAAGTATCCTATGTATATGGTAAGTATCCAGGATAACCAAAAATCCAAATCCATCCAAAAATCTAAACATCTAAGCAATATTTCGCGGTCTCTTACTTGGAATAATACAATTAAAGCCAAAGTAATATGCACTACCCGACCGCTACCAACCGGGACGGCCGGACGCGGGAAGGCCCGCTAGCCACTCTGCGGCGATTTTATTATAATCTCTGATATCTTCTAAAATATTAATTTTAATGATATGCTGTAAAGGGCAATTTTGATCTACATAAAATGCACAATTTATTTAAGGTACTTAATTGTATAAGGATTAATGCTGTATTGCTTAAAATCGCATTCATATTATTATTATTATTATTATTATTCATTTATTTCGGACAGAATCCATAAAAGTGTTAGTAACAATTTTCTTAACATCTATGTTAGTACATACAAAATTTAATAAAACTAGAAAAAGTAATTATAGTTTTCCAGTAACTATTCCCACCCAGTGTGCCTGTATGGGACAGTCAAGACGTGATGCAATCATTTGCAAAATGCTGTTGGTGCTACCGCGCAGTCTTTGAAATAATGACGCCACTTTTTTGCGAACTATAGCGTGGAAACCGTCAACGCGCGCATTTGCGAACATTTGCGACGCACTACAGTACCGCGGCAACCCCAACAGCATTCTGAAGGCATTATTATACTGAATACGCAGGACGTTGAAGGCTCGTTGCGTATACCGGACCCACAGGCCGCTCGAGTAAAAAGATTGACAATATGCCCTAAAAAGTGTCAACTTTACTTCTGTGGTACATCGAGCGAACCTACGGGCCAGCATATTGCTCCGTACCGCCAACGCCCTGCGTTCTCTTTCAATATCTGCATCATCCTTTAAGTCCTCCGTGACCAGATGACCCAGATATTTAAATTGCTGCACAATCTTCAGTTCAGTTCCACCGACCATGATCGGAGGCACTGTACTAGGTCTCTGTTTTCCGGCCCTAAAAATCAGTACCTCACTTTTCTGTGAGTTGTACCTGAGACCGTGATCAGATGCGTAGCGTTCACAGATTTTCACCAGAGTCCTCAGGGCACTGACCGAGGGGGCCAGCAGAACCATATCATCCGCATAGCTTATGTTGTTGACACATGTTCCGTCAATGTAGCATCCGACATGCGTCCTGCTGAGCTCCTCGATCAACTGGTTCACATATAGACTGAAGAGGCCGGTAGATGTGAGGCCACCCTGCCTTACACCGCATTCTAACTTGTATTCATCGGATAATGTATCCACCCATCTCACCTGATTAGTTTGGTTTGTATACCAATATTTCAGGATATTGTTACACTCCACTGGCATACCTGTTTCCTCTAGCTTTTGCCACAGTATGTCATAGGCAACTGTGTCAAAAGCTTTTGACAAATCGAGGAAACAGGCATATACTGGCGTCTTTCTCTCCGTGTAATACCTGACAGTATGCTTAAGGCATAATATAGCAGTCTCAGTGGATAGTCCCGCCCTGAAACCAAATTGCGCGTCATGTAAGTGTAAATACCCACTGAGACTTTGATTAAGCAGACTGTCAAGTATCTTAGCAGTTGTTGTAGCCAGTGAGATGGGTCGATAATTTGATCTATCCGAAACATCCCCTGTCCTGTTTTTAAGAATGGGTACAACCAAGGTTTTCATCAGCGCTGCCGGTAGGTATGAGTGACCGATACACAGTGTAAAAAACATAGCCAATACACGCGGCAGATGAACACCCGCATGCCTGAAATGCTCGATGCTGAGACCGTCATACCCTGGAGACTTACCCCTTTTCATTCTTCGAATTGCTGAGACAACGTCTTTTGCTGAAAAGCGTGTCAGCCTCCCGGGCACGCCGGCCCCAGCACCGCCGGTACCGGTCATCACTGGCCCCAGGGGAGATCTTACCGTAAAGTGATCCTTAAAACTATTAAATATATATAAGCCATTATTTCTCGTAAAAAGTAAAGGATAAAAATGGCTGTTATGGGTTATCCCTAAGAGTTAGACATACCATCGTGGACTTTTTTGTAAAACTTTTTAAGGTGTACAATACTGTAGTACATTATTTTGAGCTATTTCGTAGGGTTCAGCCAGCGTTCGCAATGAAAGCGCAAAAAAATGTGTTTATTTATGACATCACATTAGAAACCTCTAAAATTATCAGCGTTTCTTTACTATATTATGCATGTTATATACATATAAACCTTCCTCTTGAATCATTCTATCTATTAAAAAAACCTGCATCAAAATCCGTTGCGTAGTTTTAAAGATATAAGCATACATAGGGACAGACAGATAGCGAAGTGACTTTATTTTATAATATGTAAAGAAGATGTATATCTACAAATTGTCGTAAATTAATTTATTATCCATAATTATATTTGAAATTCAGTAAGGCTATAGAAAAATAATACCAAAAACATATACAGACTCGATTTGACCACAGAATTCCAATTAAACAAAAGAATATCTATGCATGTGTGTATTAAATACACGGTAATGAATAGTAGTGTGTGTAACATGTTATTTATTGAAAATAATGTATTTTTACGCATAATTTAAAAAAATATTAGCATTCGTCACTTCTTCTCTGTATAAACTATAAGTGTGCGAAATTTCATACTCCTCCGTCCGCCCAATTTTCGTAAAAAGGGATCCAAAGTTTTCGCTTCATGTATTAATATATAGATTCATGTATTAATATATAGATAATTTATCTTGTATTTTAATATTGACATAACAGTTTCTCTTTACGACACTACCCTAAATATATGGAAGGTACAAAACAAATGCAAATCAATACGCTTCCGAGTAAACCTCCACCCTTAACACCCACTCAAACTTTAGATTCGGGCTCACGGAGTGACGGCCGGATCTGTGACGGCACACCTCGCCAATTTACTCACATCCCGAAGTTAGTCGGGGCTTAAAAGTATTAAATATAGGAAGGTCGGAACAAGAGCATTATCTTTATTTAGAGATACGTTTTGTGTAGGCTTTGGAAGTTTCACTTTGGGGATTTTTTTTGCGTTTAATCTATAACATTCTTGCATCATCATCGCCATCTTTGGGGAACACGTCATAGTAGCTGCGTACTAAAACCCATTGAGGGAGTTGTAGAAAGTCAGCATCGGGAAGCAGCCTTAAAGCTGAAATTATCCTTTTTGGCGTATCCGTGTGACACACTTCGTTGTTGTTAAAATTAAAACATTATGTTCACTTTTTTATTTTTATTTGCATTTCACGATATGTGTGCAAATAAATATTTATCTGCCTTTCTTTCAGATTAAAAAGTGAAGGTTAATACGGATCTACGGGAATGTATATTTACGGGCAAAGGGTGCCAGCGGAACTCCGTCACTATGCCTCCGTTGTCCGACCGTGTGTCTGTCAGCAGGATGTATTTCATGAATCGTAATAAATACAGTTGAAGTGTTCAAACAATGTGTATTTGTAACAACAAATAATAGAAGTTAAAAATTAAAGGTAAGTACAGACCAGCACATCGAGCTACTAAAATCTGTCAAATTTATTTAATACATTTTCAACTTCATCGCTGAAGCATTTGGTTCAAGGTTCATTTGGAGAATTTGACAGTTTCAGGTACCTTTTTTTTCAGACTTTTACTGACTAAAACCCACCCGTGTTCCATCAGTTGCCCATGTGCCAGGGTCACGGTATCTCTTTCGAACAATCACGCGACCCCGGCAGGTTTCAGGTACCTTGATGTGCTGGCGTCTGTACCTTACAAAAATCGTATTTATTTCGGCATTTATCGGCTTTTAGTGCTGAACGGCATGTGCGATTCAGACGCAGTTGGCATGAACATTGACGTTCAAAAGTGCCCTTTTTGTTCCTATTTGAAATAAATGCTTTGACTTAGACTGTTTTAGTAATAATCAGACATACACGGTTGACTATACTCTATAGAAATTTTACCTGAACACGAATCTCTTGAAAGTTGCAGAGGGTACTTTTTAGGGTTCCGTTGCCAAATGGCAAAAAACGGAACCCTTATAGATTCGTCATGTCTGTCTGTCTGTCTGTCTGTCTGTCCGTCCGTCCGTATGTCACAGCCACTTTTCTCCGAAACTATAAGAGCTACGCTGTTGAAACTTGGTAAGTAGATGTATTCTGTGAACCACATCAAGATTTTTACACTAAAATAGAAAAATAATAATAAATTTTGGGGTTCCCCATACTTAGAACTGAAACTCAAATTTTTTTTTTCATCAAACCCATTCGTTTGGGGTATCTATGAATAGGTCTTCAAAAATGGTATTGAGGTTTCTAATATCATTTTTTTCTAAACTGAATAGTTTGCGCGAGAGACGCTTCCAAAGTGGTAAAATGTGTGTCCCCCCCCCCCCCCCCCGTAACTTCTAAAATAAGAGAATGATAAAACTCAAAACAATATATGATGTACATAACCATGTAAATTTCCACCGAAAATTGGTTTGAACGAGATCCAGTAAGTAGTTTTTTTTAATACGTCATAAATCAACTCAAATATAAAAATTAAAAAAAAAAACATTTAATTTCATAAGCATAAACCTTATACATAAACCGAGGATACCTACAGGTTTGTACGGAACCCTCGGTGCGCGAGTCCGACTCGCACTTGGCCGGTTTTTTGAGTGTCCAGTAGTACTTATGATGCATGAAGAAGAGAAATAAGATGAGTTACACATTTTTAAGGGTGTCGGAAGTCGATAACGCAACTATGACCACTTAAATATTAGCAGCATTGTTTACTGATCTGGAATGTCAAGAATCCACACTAATATTATAAATGCAAAAGCAACTCTGTCTGTATGTCTGTCTCGCTTTCCTGCTAAAACTACTGAACCGATTTAAATTAAATTTGGTACACAGATAGTTTAGAGCCTGAGAAAGGACATAGGTAAATTTTTATCCCGGTAGTATGTTCTCGCGGGATAATTTCCGACTTCCACCCGGGCGAAGCCACTGGCAAAAGCTAGTAAGTTATAAATATCCCGTCAAAATCGGTCTAGCCATTTCGGAGATTAGACTGAATAAACAGAAAGACAGTTGAAAATTGGTAATTTTTTTTTGTTTAAAGTATATACGAGTACTTTCATATGCGATAAGTAAAAAGCTGTTATTTAGAGATTACATTTAGTAGTTTATTATTCGTATGGATATGGATAAAACAGAGAACAAAAACGAAAATTGTCGAAGTGGGATTAGCGACTGCAACCCACCCGTTCTTGTATATTCCCTAAACTAATCATTGTGAGTTGTTCAAACTAGTTACAGTCCGAAATGTGTACCATCTGCTTCTCTTTATATACTTCAGTTTCCTAAGTTTTAAGTTCTTTGGTTTGCTTATACTGTAAGTTGATAATATTATAAATTATTGCTTAAAACTGTGTTAAACGCTGAATTAGATGTACCATTATAATCAGTCTTAAATGCTCCCACTGCTGGAACGTAAGTTTCCTCTTCGTGAGGAGGAGTGGTTTGTAATTTATCATGTGGGCGCGGTCAAGTTGGTAGATATCACGTCTTTGAGTTTCGGCTGTAGGAAATGCCGGTTTCCCCACGATTTTTACTTCACCGTTCTGAGAGCAGTGGCATTTTATAAAAGCACCAGTATAGGTTCAAACCTACGGCCAACAACTCATACCATTGCTGCCAAGTGCTGCTGCTTAGCATGAGACCATCGGGTCAGGCAAAGTGTTATTGTTTCTTTTAACCGGTCAATTACCGTAATTACAGACACAATTAAAAAACGATTGTTTACATACCAAAGGTCAATGCCTATTCATGGCCCAACCCGAACACGTTTCGAAGGATAATTAAAAAATATATTTTTTTTAAAACAGGAATTATCCGTTTAACTTCTATCTCTAAGTCGCCGTCATTATAAGCAATAAATAAGTAATTTAACGTATTATTATCACTGAGAGTTTGACTGTCAGGCAAAGTTTAGGGTTGCTAGTATATTGTCAATTTAATTTCGAGTCGTATATTGGATACGTCTAATCGATTACGGATTAATTAATAATTATAAAAATCAATCCATGTGCTCAAAGGTGTGCATTGTAATCACACGGCATGCCGTCATAATCATAACGGCCATTTTAGGTTCTGTGAACGTAACTAACTAACTCCAGTTTAAGACAAAACAATTATGTTCATAAACATCTCAAACCAGATATCTTATAGTCCAAACATACATAAACATGGAATGGTAATATCATTGTATTGTTTATGGCTTTGCCGTAATTAGATTAAATTAAATTGTACAAGACCAATAATCGATGCACGTAATCGATTATATTTTTCAAAATATGGCAGCATTATTCTATGACAGATGATGAAGTTGATATTTGACACCCAGTAAACAAATAGTTATAGATATAAAATATAGTTTGTGTTCTTTTGTGAGCTTTTTTATGACAATGGACTCCGATCAATATCCCCAGAATGAAAATCCTTGCACGAACTTGGATCGTGGCTCCACTTTGAATGACGACCCTAGTGTGAATGTGAAAACTGCTGGCTGCATATGACGACCCTTGCATGCATTTGGACTGCGGGAGTCGCGCTTTTACTGATGATTAATTCGGCGCGAATTTGGACCTGAGTAACTATGCTGTTCCGAACACGTCGCGTGGATTAACCGGCGCAAGCAAGGTTCGCTGTGCGAATTGAATAATGGATATGAGGCACTTACGCTCTCATCAACTCATAAATATATATTGTACAGCAATGGGTTCTTCCACAACAGGTAAGTATTATATTAATCACCTACATTAAACAATACCTTAAGAAAACTATGATAATAACAATAGCCAGTACTAATGCAAGCTTATAGTGATTTAACTTCACTACACAATATAAAACAAAGTCACTTCCCTCTGTCTGTCCCTATGTTTAGATCTTTAAAACTACGCAACGAATTTTAATGCAGTTTTTTTTAATAGACAGAGTGATTCAAGAGGAAGGTTTATACGTATAATAGGCGGGTGAAGCTGCTGGCAAAAGCTAGTATTAAATAAGTAAAAAAAGATATTTTTCAATACCTAAATACTTTTACTTTATTGAGAAAGTAACCAAATCTTACAGCTCAGCATCATCTGGCTAGCCTTTTCCCAATTATGTTGGGGTCGGCTTCCAGTCTAACCGGGTGCAGCTGAATACCAGAATTTTACATGGAGTGACTGCCTATCTGACCTCCACAACCCAGTTACTAGGTAATACAATAACTCTTAATAAGACTGATCTGAATGAAAGTCTGACAGACTTTCGGGGTTCTGACGACCCGTAACGACTGTCTAAGATCTACAAAAGACAGCCGGGACCAACGGCTTAACATGCTTTCTGAGGCACGGAAGGGTCTTGGTTTGTAAAGATGGTCATATACACGTATATGTACTGACGTGACATCAGCATTATTTCATTACATAGCTTTTGTATTGTTGGGGGGGACGTTGTTTGGGACAAATGATAAGTATTGATTGATTAATAAATAAAATATATGGTGCGGTGCAAAAGTAAATATTTGTAAAGGTAAACATTACAAAATGATATACATGTATATTTAATTTAACTAGTGATCGCCCATTGGTCGAAATTCGACCGTACTTCATTTGAATAGAAATATATTATTAAATAAAAAATATACATAATAAAAAATAATAAAAAAATGGTTATATTTGACATTCAGTAACACTATAGACAAATTGCTGACGCTGTACTACTGTGGAGAGGGTTCGCTGGCGGGATGGTGATGGCCAGGACCAGGACGTGGGTGTAATGAGTAAAGAATACTTCTTCAGGACTCTCTTTTTTATTTTCTTAATACTTCTTAACTGCTGGATATGGAACAATATGGAATGAATTATCACAGAAAGCTCTGTTTTTATAGAATTTTCCCTATTATTTTTAATAGCTTCTGCCCGCGACTTCGTCCGCGTCAAATTTTCGCTCCCCTTCCCGTCGCGTCAAATTACCTGCCAGTTTTCGTCCATTTTTCGTTTGCTGCTCAACTTTTTTTGACCGTAGCGTGATATTATATAGCCTATAGCCTTCCTCAATAAATGGACTACCCAACACAAAAAGAATTTTTCAATTCCGATCAGCAGTTTCTGAGATTAGCGCGTTCAATCAAACAAACATACAAACAAACAAACTCTTCAGCTTTATAATATTAATATAGTATAGATTAATTATGACGGTTCCAAATGTCATAATTATAATCAGCCTGTACAATCTATGACCAGTCTGTACAATCGTGAGGCATACAACCTCTACAGTTTGCACACGACACTAAGTTTTGTATGGGAAACTTACTAATGCCATAGGTACTTGACACTCTCCATAAAACCACAAAAAATATTTCTTATAAATCTAAACTAAATTCCTATCGTCGCTAATACAAATAATATTAAAGACAAATATTCTCGATATGATCATAGATTTTAAAAATGAAATAGGTTATATATCCATAAAATTAATTTATTACCTATGGTTATACTTGACATTCATTATGACTATAGACCAAAATCAGGCTTACCAACTTAGGGGTTTTCCAAATTTAGGGGGTAAATAAGAGGATTGAGATTTTTAGAGGCGTTCCATTTTTAGGGGTATTCTTAGGGATTTTTGCCATCTTACATTTCTCGTTGTGTTTTTGATTACAATAAAAGTATTAGCGACTTCTAGTACGGTTCCTCAATACTAAGAATGCAGAGTGAATGATTAACAAATGTCGCGTAATAAATATAGACAAATATTACTACGGGTCTATGATTACTGAACATTCGTTGGTTATTTTCATTATAATTTTTTAGCGGATTTTTTTAGTAATTGTGGCGGCATGTTTAGTGGTTTTTAACGTACGCTTTAGGGGTAAATATTTCTGGGTGTTGGTAACACTGCACAAAATAATAACGACAGTTTTGGACCATAAACAAAAGAATTTCTATGCATGTGTGTATTAGATACACGGTAAATACACGGTAATGAACAGTAGTGAGTGTAACGTGTTATTTATTGAAAATAATGTATTTTAACGCATAATTTAAAAAAATATTAGCATTCGTCACTTCTTCTCTGTATAAACTATAAGTGTGCGAAATTTCATACTCCTCCGTCCGCCCAATTTTCGTAAAAAGGGATCCAAAGTTTTCGCTTCACGTATTAATATATAGATATTTAATCATATAATAATGTAATAATTTAGGGTTCCCTCTATCTGGCAGAAACTTGATGCTCCGAATTTTATTTGGCATAACGCACTTGGCATAATGTTATTTAAACGAATATTTGTAAGGCATAAAAAATATTTAGCATAATCATTGTTTGGCCGAATGTTTATGTATTCGACTTTACGCTGGCATAGTTTTAAGATGGCAGAATTTTATTTCGCATAATTTTGTTAGGCATATTTTCATTTCTATTAAATTGCATTTTAACCTTAAATAAAATGAAACAGTGTCTCAAAAAGTCAGTATATGTTGTGCTACAAAAATTATTCACAGAAACGAATCGCTGCAGAACCGACTCCACGTAGTATTGTCTGCCCTACCCCTAGAGTGTAATTTAAGCCCGCGTAGGCGCGGAGGGGCGAGGCGACCCGCGAGCTGAGGCGCAGGTGGTGAGCGTAAAACCATCTGCGACGATGAGTTCGCGTGGGACCGCCGGAGCCCCGCAGCGCCGGAGCCGTAACAGAAACCATGCATGCTGCATGTTGCATGCTCGCCTGCATGCTGTAAGCTTGCTTGCATGCTGCATGCTTGCTTGCATGCTGCTTGCTTGCTTGCTGCATGCTTTCTTGCATGCTGCATGCTTGGTTGCTCACATGCTGTATGCTTGCTTGCATGCTGCATGCTTGTTTGCATGCTGCATGCTTGTTCGCATGCTGCATGCTGCATGCTTGCTTGCAGCATGCATGGTGTGTGCTTGCTTGTATGGATGTCTGCATGTAGGGTTTTAACTGTATGCATACATACACTATGTATGTTTGTTTGCATATTCGCATGCTTCTGATAAGGAAATAAAAACCACATATGTTGAAAATCAAATGTTTTATTGAATATTCCTACATGCAGAATGTGTGAATGTGTGTTTCAATTATTATGGATATGAAATGTATGCCAAAAGATGATTCTAAGTTTAAAGTTTCTGAGTTATGATAGTTCTGCCTTTTAATAACTATCGATATGAAATTATGCCAAGAGACGATTCTGACTGCGAACTTTCTGCGATATGATGGTTCTACTTTTTAATTATTATGGAATAAAATTTATGCCTAAAGATGATTCTGACTTATAAAATTATGCGTTGTGAATGTATGATAAATGAGTGTATGCCAAACGATTTTCTGCGAAATGAAGTTTATGCCATCCGCTGTTATGCAAAATAATATTATGACGAAAAAAATTCTGCCATAAAGGGTGGACCCAATAATTTAATAATGTAATAATATAATAATTGACAAGTCGTCTTCTATTCCTTATTTTAATTTCAACAAAAAGACTATATTTACCGCAATTTTATAAGAATTCAGCAACAGAAAAGAAATCCTCAACCTACAAAACATTCGGAATAATAAAAGACTCCAAAATTAAACCATAATGTAAAAAAACTTACGTTAAAACTGGCGAATCATAAAATGGACGAATTAATACAACAAGGAATGTGAAGACAATGTTGACCCGATCAGCAGCACGACGAGCACGCCCACCACCTCCGGACTCGTCTCTCAGCTCCGCCTCGCCGCCACCGGTACCCAGCCCCACTGCGGGCGCTGTGACGACACCGGCCGTGGCAGTTGCGTCGAGCTCGAGCGACGAGTACTTCTCCCCGCCCACGACGCCACCTCCTGCTCGTCGACGGGGAAGACGCCGGCCGCCGGATGGTTTAGGACCTCGAGGCCCACCGGTCTCTGATAGGGTCCCAGCTCCCGGCGGAAGTGTGCAGCGCATCCATCTCATGCGCACAAGATCCATCAACGAGAATGTCATGCGCTCATACTATGGGGCTACAGAGGGGGGAAAGAATCTGACCACGTACCGTGTTCGGATGCTCTCTCTTTTTCAGGTGCTTGAGCCAGCTGTCAACGTTTCAAGCCAACGACTATCGGATCAGGTGCGGGTCATCCAACGTAATCGTATGTTGGATGACACCGTACTTGATCGCTTGCAAAATGAAATGCGGGGTAGCCAAGTCATCGCCCCCACGCCGCAGAATGCTGCAGTACCACCGCAGCCTGTAACAAGTTATGCTGACGTGGGATGTGATGACAGGGCTACAAACGTAAGTACCCAGTGCAGTGATGAATTGAGGAGTGCTTTGGAGGGTGCGATCCGGGAATATTGGTTCGCGACACCCGAACTTAGACCACGGTTACCTCGTTTGCCCATGCATAGTAAAAATAGGGCGCTGGTGGCGGCTTTGGATTCGCAGTTGTCAAATTATTTTGATGACTGCGAAGATCTCGCCGATACTCATTCGATTCTGTACTGCGCAGCTGTAGCGGCATGTCGTGTAGCTCACGTTAAATTTCCCAATGATTCTAGAGCTACGCGACCGAAACCAGCCGTGCCAGCTTGGCAGTGCAGAATTGAGCGACGTATTGGTGAGGCCAGAGCCCTCATCGGCAAACTAATCTGCTTCAGGGAGGGCAACACTCGCCCTAGAGTGATGCGCTTTGTGAGGCGGGCGTTCTCAGGGACCGATATTGGCCCTCAGGATTATATGTCCCGTGTCACAGAGCGCATAGACTTCCTGAAGCAGAAAGCTTATGCATGGGCGAACCGTATTCGTAGGTATAAGCGACGAGTGGACCGATACACTCAGAATCGTACCTTCCAAAGTGATGAGAGGTGGGTTTATAGGACTTGGGAACGACCGGACCAAGGTGTGACTGACACGCCCCTTCCGGATGATGACGCCATATCTTCGTTCTGGCGAAATATCTGGTCGGTGCCTGTCAGTCACACCGAAGGTGACTGGACTAGGGAGATCGAGCGGGCGTGTGGTCAAATAATAGAAATGGGGGCAAATACCATCAGCCCCCAAGATGTCGCTTGTGCAGTCCGCCCGTTGCCTAACTGGAAATCTCCAGGACCGGACGGACTGCACAACTTTTGGATCAAGTGGCTCCAAAAGTCACACGCTCGCTTGGCATCTCAATTCCAGTCAGCCTTAGAGTCCGGATCGTTACCCCAGTTCCTAACAACAGGCATAACCCACCTGCTCCATAAATCAGGAAGCACCGCGGAACCCAAAAATTATAGACCGATCACGTGTTTGCCGACGGTCTATAAAGTTCTTACATCCATTTTGAGAGCTAAAATTTGCAAACACATAGACACTAACTCCATCATGTCTGTCTGTCAAAATGGATGTAGGAACGGATCCCGCGGTACTAAGGAGCTGCTCCTCATTGATATGGCCATTAGCCAACAGGCTCGTCGTTCCCGAAAGGATCTGTCGACATGTTGGATAGATTATAAGAAGGCCTATGACTCGGTGCCACATACATGGCTCATGAGGGTGCTGGAGTTGTATAAAATTGATGCAACTCTGCGCACCTTCCTGATGTCATGTATGGGGCAATGGAGGACGGTCCTTCGCTATCCAGGATGTCGAAATATTCGAAGGAATAGCGAGCCGATAAGGATCGAGCGAGGCATATTTCAGGGTGATAGTCTGAGTCCGCTTTGGTTCTGCCTAGCTTTGAATCCTCTGAGCACACTGCTTGAGGATTTAGGTTTAGGCTATCGGTTGAGGAGAGGAGGTCAGGTTATTTCTCACCTCCTGTACATGGATGACCTTAAACTCTTTGCCCACAACAATTTGCAACTTATGGAGCTACTGAAGGTAACTGAAACCTTCAGTAGCGCCATCAGGATGGAATTTGATGTGGACAAATGTGCGGTCATGCATGTAAAGCGAGGAGAGATTGTGGAATCCGTGGGAACCCAACTCTCGGATTCCATAAACCTTCGAGCCCTCTCAGCATCCGAAACCTATAAGTATTTGGGTATGTCGGAAGCGTGGAGCATCAATGTTACTGACATGAAGCAATCGTTGAAGGACCGCTTCTTTGGCCGCCTGAAGAAAGTATTAAATAGTCTTCTGTCAGGCGGAAACAAGGTACGCGCCTTCAACGGTTGGGTCATGCCGGTTTTGATGTACTCTTTCGGCATACTCAAATGGACTCAGACCGAACTCGATGCCTTAGATAGGAGGGTCCGGACACTGCTGACTGCATATCGTATGCATCACCCACGTTCATCGGTAATGAGACTGTATATCCCGCGAAAGTGTGGAGGTCGAGGCTTTTTAAACGCTAAGACTCTCCACAATCGCGAGATATGCAGCCTCAGGGAATATTTCCTTAAAGCCGACGTGGGGATGCATCGAAATGTGATCGCGGTGGACAAGGGCCTCACCCCGCTCTCCTTGGCTAACGAGAACTGGCGTAAGCTGGTAGTGCTTAACACTAATGACCGCATGGAGGTATGGCAGAGTAAGGAGCTCCACGGACGCTTTTTCCGGGCCCTACATGGACCCGATGTAGATCTACTAGCGTCCGTAGCCTGGTTGCGTTTCGGTGACCTCTTTGGGGAAACCGAAGGTTTTATCTGTGCAATTATGGACGAAGTTATGATGACGAAGAATTACCGGAGGTATATTGTTAAAGACGGCACGGTGGACATCTGTCGGGCATGCCACCGTCCGGGCGAATCCATCAGACATATTATCTCCGGGTGTTCTCGTCTAGCTAACGAGGAGTACTTGCATAGACACAACCTTGTAGCCAGGATTATCCACCAGCAACTTGCTCTGAAATACAGCCTTGTGGAATCGGAAGTGCCGTACTACAGTTATGTGCCCGACCCAGTTCTCGAACATGGACATATCACACTGTACTGGGATCGATCCATCATCACTGACAGGACTATTGTTGCAAATAAGCCTGATATAGTGGTGGTGGTTCGATCAGTGCGGCGCACAATGATTGTTGACATTACAGTCCCGCATGACGAGAACCTCGTGAAAGCCGAAAAAGATAAACAAATCAAGTATCTTGACTTGGCTCGCGAGGTTGTCGACATGTGGGATATGGACTCAGCGATCATTGTGCCGATAGTCGTCACAGCCAATGGCTTGATATCCAAGAGTCTCGACCAACATCTGAAGAGGCTCTCGTTGGGCAGCTGGGTCAAGAGCTTGATTCAGAAAGCGGTACTTCTGGACACGGCTCGCATTGTCAGGAGGTTCCTCTCTCTGGAGCCCTGACCGCCGGTAGCTTGGACCTGTTCCCGATACCGGTGGGCTACTATTTTTTATATTTTTAAATGTTTTTTTTTTGAACTAATATTTAAAAATATAATTTATAAGAATGTTTAAATGGAATAAAGGATAATAATT